>CM077086.1:80861208-83341166 GCA_039513925.1 Platanthera zijinensis
CACGAATCCTAACTCAGAGCATTCTAGCGGAGCTTTAAGTTACAACTTTGAACTCTTCAACCGGAATGTCCAATAATATAAAACCACATTTATTATATACCACGGAATGTACACAACCACAAGAGTTTAGCCTTAGGCCTTACAGTTCCTCTGACATACATATAATGTTTTACAAACCTCGCGCGCGCAGGCCGGCCATACATGAGTAAAAGAGAAAAAAACAAAGCCATTCGCTTAAGCCTTCCAGGGCTAGCCGCAGCAGCAGCAGACAGCAGTAGGGCTTCAGCCCATCACTTACCACTTGGCTCTCCAGCACCTGCACGGGGAACAATCCACCAACCGTGTGGCAACAATGCAACGGTCAGCATTCAGCTGACCCAATTATAACAATCCTACCCCTTTCTCGGGGCATGAGCATTCTTTCCCTGCAAGCATGGCATCATCAATAGCAACTATGTGCGCGCAGGCACATTCAAGCCATCACAACCATCGGCCACACGGCCCGACAGTCCGTGCACTCAGGGCACATTTTCGGTGTACCGGAATACCAGGGTCAACACCACCGTCTACACGGTATTTGAGCATTTCTAGTCTTTCCGGCGCGCGGGCCTAAGACTCTCATTAGGCGCTCCACAAAACCTATACCAGGCTTCCAAGTCGGACGGACCTAACGCAGGTACGGATCAGCCACCCCCCGTTGCTCAAGTCGCCGTGCCACCTCGAATACGGAAGTATCCATGGCATTTTTATTAGGCGCGGGTCGGTTTCACCTTTCCTGTTCGGCACACTGCCTTTTCAACGAGTTGCAGCCCAACGGCTCAACTACTCACAAAGTGGCAACGCACACGGCCACAAGAGTTGCGCCAACCCTCTTCATTTCCTGGACATAGTCCAGTACTTCCTGCCGCACCAAGCAACAGGTAGGAACAAGGCATCACAAAGCCATAGGCATCACAAGCCATTATCACGGAGCCTTCTCCGATATGCAAACAAGCATCACCAATCCAGATTCCATCCAGATGGGCTTCACACAGCATGCTAGAGCCGTACTCCAATTCCGGCCTCTAACAAGGGGGACTTCACATATCTACCCCAAGGGACACACAACCACCGCACACTCGCGGGGAAGGGCTTTCCCTATGCAATGCAGAAAAGAAGGACTTCACATGTCCAAGGAGGGAGATCGTTACCCTTGTCGATCTCTTCGGTGCCATCGCAAACTAGCGGTGAGAAAGAACCGCAGCAGCCTTGCCGTCACAACGCCGGCTTCGGATCGCGAATCGAACCACGGGAGCTCCGCCGGTGGCTTGGTCTCCTCCTCCTTCTTCCTCTCTCTTTCTCTCTTTCTCTCTTCCTTAAGGATAAATGAAGAATGGCTCTTCCTCCTGTTTTCACGACTTATCCAGCCCAGAAACCACCTGAGCCTTTGGATCAAAGAGAGGAAAACTGAACGGCCAAGATTTCCCTAAAATCTCACTTTTTGGCCGACACGGCCTGTGACACGCCCGTGTCACAGGCCGTGTACCCTTCAGCGGTGCACACAGCTTGAACCGACTGAACCACAGGGTCATCGACACGCCCCGTGTCGGACCTGACACGCCCGTGTCAAACCTGAGACACGCCCGTGTCTCTGTGCTCCATCGAGCTGCAACCAGAACACGGGTCGGAACACGGCAGCTGACACGCCCGTGTCCAGCCTGACACGCCCGTGTTCCGGCCGTGTTCAAGGCGTGTCCGGCTCTGCCGGAATAGGCCAATTTTTGCAAAATAAATGAACACGCCCTGGGACACGCCCGTGTCCCAGGCCGTGTCACCCGACACGCCCTGGGACACGCCCGTGTCCCAGGCCGTGTAACCTGACCTGCTACTCAAATTTCAAGTTGAGTCTTTTGGGCCTTTTAGGGTGTTACAACCCTCTCCCCCTTAACAAAATTTCGTCCCGAAATTTGCACGGTAAGGAAAAGAAACCAGCAATGCTATAACTATGTTATAACAAAAAGTACACGGTCTACAGTTATACAATAACTCGGGAAACTCGGCTCGCATGGTCTGCTCTCGCTCCCATGTTAGCTCTTCACGGCCACAATTGTCCCATCGGACCTTGACCATCCCGATCACTTTGTTCCGCAACTGTTTCTCGGCTCGATCCTCGATCCGAATGGGTCTAACCCTCGTCGTTAGCCCATACTCGACCGGTACCCGATCAGCCTCCACGACTTGAGCTGGATCCTTTACCGCCTTACGAAGGACTGAGATGTGAAACACATCATGTAATCCACCCAAGTCCGCTGAAAGTGCTAGTCGATAAGCAGCTCCCCAACTCGCTCCACCACCTCAAACGGACCAAGATACCTCGGACTTAGCTTTTTCAAACGCCGAATCCTGGACACACCTTTGAAGGGTTTGATCTTCAATATACCCAATCACCCACCGCGAACTCCACGTTCCGGTGCTTGGCATTGTAGTACTTGGCTTGACGATCTTGGGCTATCAATAGCCTCTCCCGAATAGAGCGGATGAGCGAGTAGCTTCTTCGACTTCCTTTTTCCCATCAGCTTAGATTCGCCTGCTTCTGCCCAAGCTAAGGGTGTACGGCATTTCCGACCATACAACGCCTCGAATGGTGCCATTACCAATACTCGCTTGGTAGCTATTATTATAGGCAAATTCAACGAGAAATATATACTCTTCCCATCTTTTACCAAAGTCTAGGGCGCACATGCGGAGCATATCCTCCATCGTCCTGTTGGTTCGTTCCGTCGGGCCATCCGTTTGGGGATGAAAGCCGTACTAAACGCTAATTTTGTACCCAACATTTGATGAACGAGCCGCCAATCATTCGATGTGAACCGCCCATCACGGTCACTAACGATGCTCCGGGGAACACCGTGCAGTCGAACAACCTGCTCCACATACAGCTTGGGCAAGGTTTCCACTGAATCATCTCTTCTATTTGGAAGGAAGTGCGCCACTTTCGTCAACCGGTCCACAATCACCCAGATTGAATCATGACCGCGTTGAGATCTCGGCAACCCGTGCACGAAATCCATCGAAATATCATCGAACTTCCACTCCGGAATAGGTAACGACTTCAGAAACCCGCCAGGCTTCTGGCATTCTGCTTTCACCAACGCACAGGTGTTGCATTTAGCCACATAACGAGCCACATCTCTCTTTAATCCGGGCCACCAGAACAGCTTTTTCATGTCCCTGTACATCTTTGTGCTCCCTGGGTGAACTGAGTACTTTGCAAAGTGAGCTTCGTACATCAACTCTTCCCTCAGTTTACCCACACTTGGGACGCACACTCGACCATTTCTCCGTAACAACCCGTTATCCCAAGAGAATTGATCATCCGGCCCATCTTTAGCATAGCCTGGGACTTTTCATCAAGCTCCGTTTCTCGCCGACACTCTGTCCCGTAAGGCTCATATGCACCTCCGTCCATTCAAGCACGCATCGCGTTGACGCACCCTTGTCAACACCGATATCTCCATTGCTTGTCAATTCTTGGATCAAACGTGGTTCATGCCTCTGCAACCAGCTTGCCCGTACCGGGTCCTTCCGACTCAAGCATCAGGCGACCACATTTCCCTTCCCGGGGTAGTATAGTGAATCCCTCGAAGGTGTAGTCCCCGAGGAACTCCATCCATCTTCGTTGTCGCATATTCAAATCCTTCTGATCCAACAAATACTTTAGGCTCTTGTGATCCGTTTAGATATCCACTTTGACGCCATAGAGATAGTGCCGCCACAACTTGAGCGCAAAGATTACCGCCGCCAACTCCAAATCATGGACGGGTAATTCCGCTCATGCACTTTCAACTGACGCGAGCCATAAGCAATCACTTTCCCAAACTGCAGAAGAACGCAGCCTAAGCCGCTCCCAGATGCATCACTATAGATCTCATACCCACGGTCACCACATGGCGATGTCAACACAGGTGCCTGGTCAAACGACTCTTCAAGTCTTCAAAGCTCGAGCGCACTCGGCGTCCATATGAACTTTTGATCTTTCCTCGTCAGCGTGGTGAGAGGTAAAGCAATCCGTGAGAATTTTCCACAAACCGTCTATAGTAGCCCGCAAGTCCAAGGAAGCTCCTGACCTCGGCCACCTGAAGACATCACTGGCCAATCTCGGATGGCACTTATCTTCAACGATCCACCGCGATACCCTCTCCGCTTACCACATGGCCTAAAAAGGCTACTGAAGAGAGCCAGAACTCGCACTTTGAGAACTTGGCAAAAAAGCTTATTCCTCCGCAGGGTATGCAAGACCAACCGCAAATGGTTTGCGTGATCCTCTTCTGACTGAGAGTATACTAAGATGTCATCGATAAACACAATAACAAACAAATCCAAGTACTCTCGGAACGTTTGATGCATTAGGTCCATAAATACCGAAGGCGCATTTACATAGGCCAAACGGCATTTCCGTGAACTCATAATGACCGTAGGCGTGTTCCAAACGCTGTCTTGGGAATGTCACCTTCCCGAATCCTTAGCTGATAATATCCGATTTCAGATCCAACTTGGAATAGACCGTTGATCCCGCCAGCTGATCAAAAAGGTCATCAATCCGTGGATCGATACTTGTTTTTCTCCGTCAGCTTATTCAACTCGCGGTAGTCAATACACAACCGTAAGCTACCCACCTTCTTCTTCTTTTTCACAGAGAGAACAGAGGCGCGCTCCAAGGTGACATACTCGGGCGTATATAACCCTGTTCTAACAACTCTTGCAGTTGGACTTTCAACTCAGCCATCTCTTTTGGGCGCGACCGATATGGAGAGCGGGCCACAGGTTTCGCACCTGGCACCACTCAATAGAGAAGTCAATCTCCCGCTGGGGTGGTAACCCAGGAAGATCTTTAGGAACACTCGGCAAACTCTGACACAACTGGCACTTCACCGACACTACTGGCCTTTGGCTCAACAGCCTGAATTAGCGTGAAGATAACTCCGCGCCCTCCGCACAGCATTGACGACTTGGAGTGCAGACAACAACGTTCCGCCAACTCCTCGCATACCAGCGAACTTCGTCACAAGCCCGTATTCTGGCCCAGTGTAATCTCTTTGGAGTTGCAATCAATAAGGCACGCTGCTCCGAAAGCCAGTCCATACCAAAGATCACATCAAACTCCGACAACGGTAGCAAGCTGCACTCAAACCGAAATCCCGACTTCCTATTTGCACATCCACATCGCAAGCCCTATCCGCAAGCATCATACAGCCATTTCGGCAATAGCACCCTTGTACTATCCACCGTCACATGACTCGGTACCCCAATGCGAGATACGAAATCCTCAGACAGAAAAGAATGCGAAGCACCCGTATCAAAACAGGGCTCTCGCTAAGTTATTCCGAATCAGGACAAAGCCTGCAAGCACAACACATCATGCACAAGCTAAACAAAACCAAAACCAAAAGCACAGCATACTAAATCAACTCGTACCTGTGACGACGTCACTTTGCTTAATCGCTTCTTGTTGGCCAAGTTGATAGATTCGGGGGCTGCGCCTGGGAAGCAGAGGAATCCACCACCGCTTTGCCCTTCTCAGCATATTGACGCACCCGTCTTCTTTTCCCCTTTGGGCTGCACAACTCGACAATCACGAGCTATATGCCCCACCGGCCACAGTTATAGCACGTACGAGCATCCGGCCTTGATGTCGCTCCCGACACACGGTCGTCGTCACTTGCCCAGATGGCTTGGACCTCTTGCCCCCTTTCTTCTGGTAAAACGACTTGCCTGGGCGAGGTGCTTGAGAAACTCTGGCTTAGACACCACCAAGCCCTTATTCCCTTGCACTCGCCTCATGTCCTTCTCCAACCGCACGCCGTATCAACCAACGCCTGGAACCCTTGGCTCACAGAACTCGAAAGCAGGAATCGAACTCATCCCGCAATCCTTCATAGAAACCGATTCGTTTTCCTTGGTCATCGCGAAGATTGTTCCCGCATATCGTCCCAACCTGGTAAACTCGTGCAAGTAGATATCCACACTATCGTCCCCTTGCTTTAACCGTTGGAACTCATTTTCCATACATAC
Organism: Platanthera zijinensis; assembly: GCA_039513925.1. Taxonomy (NCBI): domain Eukaryota; kingdom Viridiplantae; phylum Streptophyta; class Magnoliopsida; order Asparagales; family Orchidaceae; genus Platanthera; species Platanthera zijinensis. Next base: position 80,867,260 of record CM077086.1, read on the forward strand.
GTTGCGCCGCTGGGACATGTTTCGCCAGAAAGAATCCGAGAGAACTCCTCAATCGATACTTGTGTTAATTGCCTGCCCGCCAAATGGTGTAACTCTACCTCATCCCACCACAAACCGCGCCTCCCCTTCAAGCATGAAGGTGGCTAAGGTGACCTTGAGAGTTTCCTCCGCCCTGATCGCTGTCATTATCCTCTTGACACACGCGACAACCAATCTTCCGCCTGCGTTGGGGATCCCTTTCCGCAAACGTCGAGGACTGAAGCTCATGAATTGCTTCAACTGTCGGTCAGCTGCTCGTGGATCTACAGCCTCAACCGGCTCGGGTCTTACATCAACACGAACTGGCGCTAACTGCCGGCTGGCTTGCCCGGTCGGCTGAATCATGCAAAGAGCCGCCTCAGCAACTAAACGCTCCTCCCCACTAAACGAACTGTTTCCGCAATGAGGAGGGGTTGGCACCTCAGCTGGTGCCGCACTCTCATCAGAACGCTGGGGCCTCAGACTGCCCAGCACCACTACGTTGTCACCTATAGGTGGACAAGACACACATTAGCGAACGTAATGCAAGCAAAAACAACACAAAAAGGAACGCGCAGATTCCTCAAACAAGATTTTGTACATTCCTTAAATGGACATTCCAGAGTTCATTAGCGTTACAGCAGGTCGCACAAACCACGTGCTCGCCACCCACACAAAAGAATTCGACCACGAATTCGAAAGAGGAAGACCGACGAAAAACTGATACCAAAATGTAACGACCCCATCCGTTAAATGACGTATCGTAGAAGGTCGGCGGCGGGGCCCCACACTATATGCCACAAACAGACGGTGAAGGCACAGGATAATACCAAACCAAATACGAATCCTAACTCAGAGCATTCTAGCGGAAGCTTTAAGTTACAACTTTGAACTCTTAACCGGAATGTCCAATATAATAAAACCACATTTATATATATACCACGGAATGTACACAACCACAAGAGTTTTGGCCTTAAGGCCTTACAGTTCCTCTGAACATACATCATTTTTAACACACCTCGGCGCGCAGGCCGGCCATACATGAGTAAAAAGAGAAACAAACAAAGCCATTCGCTAGCCTTCCAGGCTAGCCGCAGCAGCAGCAGCAACAGCAGTAGGGCTCTCCCGCCCATCACTTACCACTTGGCTCTCCAGCACCTGCACGGGAACAATTCCACCCAACGGTGGCAAACAATGCAACGGTCAGCATTCAGCTGACCCAATTATAACAATCCTACCCCTTTCTCGGGGCATGAGCATTCTTTCCCTGCAAGCATGGCATCAACAATAGCAACTATGTGCGCGCAGGCACATTCAAGCCATCACAACCATCGGCCGCCCGGCCCGACAGTCCGTGCACTCAGGGCACATTTTCGGTGTACCGGAATAACCAGGGTCACCCCACCGTCTACACGGTATTTGAGCATTTCTAGTCTTTCCGGCGCGCGGGCCTAAGACTCTCATTAGGCGCTCCAACAAAAACCTATACCAGGCTTCCAAGTCGGACGGACCTAAACGCAGGTACGGATCAGCCACCCCCGCGTTCTCAAGTCGCCGAGCCACCTCGATACTGAAGTATCCATGGCATTTTATAGGCGCGGGTCGGTTTCACCTTTCCTGTTCGGCACACAGCCTTTTCAACGAGTTGCAGCCCAACGCTCAACTACTCACAAAGTGGCAACGCACGGCCACAAGAGTTGCGCCAACCCTCTTCATTTCCTGGACATCGTCCAGTACTCCTGCCGCACCAAGCAACAGGTAGGAACAAGGCATCACAAGCCATAGGCATCACAAGCCATTATCACGAGCCTTCTCCGATATGCAAACAAGCATCACCAATCCAGATTCCATCCAGATGGGCTTCACACAGCATGCCTAGAGCCGTACTCCAATTCCGGCCTCTAACAAGGGGACTTCACAATCTACCCCAAGGGACACCACAACCCACCGCACACTCGCGGGGAAGGCTTTTCCCTATGCAATGCAGAAAAGAAGGACTTCACATGTCCAAGGAGGGAGATCGTTACCTTGTCGATCTCTTCGGTGCCATCGCAAACTAGCGGTGAGAAAGAACCGCAGCAGCCTTGCCGTCACAACGCCGGCTTCGGATCGCGAATCGAACCACGGGAGCTCCGCCGGTGGCTTGGTCTCCTCCTCCTTCTTCCTCTCTCTTTCTCTCTTTCTCTCTTCCTTAAGGAAAAAAGAAGAATGGCTCTTCCTCCTGTTTTCACGACTTATCCAGCCCAAGAAACCACCTGAGCCTTTGGATCAAAAGAGAGGAAACTGAACGGCCAAGATTTCCCCAGAATCTCACTTTTTGGCGACACGGCCTGTGTCACGCCCGTGTCACAGGCGTGTACCCCTTCGCGGTGCACACAGCTTGAACGACTGAACCACACGGGTCATCGACACGCCCGTGTCGGACCTGACACGCCCGTGTCAAACCTGAGACACGCCCGTGTCTCCTGCATCCCATCGAGCTGCAACCAGAACACGTCGGAACACGGCACTGACACGCCCGAGTCCAGCCTGACACGCGCCCGTGTTCCCGGCCGTGTTCAAGGCCGTGTCCGGGCTCTGCCCGGAATAGGCCAATTTTGCAAAATAAATAGAACGCGTCACGCCCTGGGACACGCCGTGGTCCCAGGCCGTGTCACCTTACACGCCCTGGGACACGCCCGTGTCCCAGGGCCGAGTAACCTGACCTTGCACTCAAATTTCAAGTTGAGTCTTTTGGGCCTTTTTGAGTGTACAACTTACTCACTCAACGCCATGGAGAAATAGCGTTGATTGTATCCTTGCTTATGTGTTTTCAGATATAGATATTTGGCGAAGTCCAAAAGCGTTGAATGTAGCTTACTCACTCAACGCATATAATAGAGAAATTCTGTTAAGTACTTTAGCGTTGAATGGACCTTATGTAAGACCCTATTTTTTTTCTTTTTACACCACCGGGGTCTTAGGCCTAGAACCGCTGCTTTGCAGTGATACCTTCACGCCCGGGAAGGTCGTCACTATAAAACGCCGATCCCGCCGGCCATATCGATCGCAGAAAATGTAGCAAAACTATAAGAGTAAGAATGAAACTCAATAAGTCCACCAGAATCACATGTATAATAAATATTCTCCACGAACGGAGTGTCCACAGATATAATAAAAGTACAGAAACTTGGGCTCATGCCCGGTACATCAATGTCCTCACTACATATCTCTCATCGCGGAAGCAAAACTAAAATAACTACTAGCGATCGGGACTCACAGTCCCAGCTGCCTGAACTCCGGTGCTAGACTGTCTCATCTCCAAGCATGCCGACCTCCGGGGCTGCTCCTCCATGTTGGGCTCCACGGTCCCCTAAAATGATGTGGTTCGAAAACCATTAGTCTAAAAGACTAAGTCCTATCATCCCCCGCCCCTTCCTCCATGGCTCCTAGGCACCGAGCGGGGAGGAGGAAAGGAGAGGAAATGAAGGTGGAGAAAAACAAATAACAGGTGACGGTGGAACTAATCTAGCAAATCTAAGAGTACATGTGACAGCAATGGAAGTAAGAAAGACTGAATATATAATATGTAACATTAACTTATATGAAAACACATAAGCTAAGGGATCTTCTACAGGGCTCCTATTGTATAAAAAGTCTCATACCAATTTATACGATAGGGTGTCGGTTTTCTAGCAAACATACATATATATTTACTGAATAAAAACCTTAACTTATAAGCACGCTCGCGCGAACTTATAAACCAAGGGGTCATTTTGCAGGGCCAATTGTATAAAGCGTCTCATACAACTTTATACAATAGGTGTCAGGGTTATATGCAATGGTTATGCTATGACATGCAAGTATGGCATGATGTGGACATGCAAGTGAAACTCACCCACTCGACTCTGTGTACACAGTCCTTTAGTTCCCCCTTTCTGGAGCCTAACCTCCCAGGATACCTCCGTAGTGGCAAACGGTAACGGTGGGTTGGGCCTCACCCACCTCTAAACCGGTAATTGCACTACCCGTCAGACCTATCGTGTAACATTCCATTTCCGGCTAGACCCCTAGGAGTCGGTCTGTCGTGAAAGAACCCTAGGAAGCCCAAAAAAATTGAAGTCCGTCGACCAAGACTTAGTGTCACGGGTTGGTCACGCCCCTTCGATGATCGTCTATCTCAGGAAGACGATCGTCGAGTGCAGATTTTGCATCACGGGTGGTCACGCCCGTGACCGACGTGTCACGCCCGTGACCTACGGCGTGACCCCCCTTCGACGATCGTCGATCTCCGGACGACGATCGGCGAGCGTAGAATTGGCATCATGGGGCTGTCACGCCCGTGACCGATGTGTCACTCCTGTGACCTAGGGCGTGACCCCTTTGACGATCGTCGATCTCAGGAAGACGATCGCCGAACTCTGAATTCGCAACACACCTGTCACGCCCGTGACCTATGTGTCACGCCCGTGACAAAGGCCGAAACGTCAGCCAGGCTGGAAATTTCTGTAACCCAAGTCATAATCAATTCTGATTATGGGTATTTACAGCATGAGTATTTATGGGCCGTTTACTTCTCTAATTATTTAATAAAATGAAGAAGTGTGGTCCAATAGGAGATCGCCACCTGGTAAATGCCTCTCCTTATTCCAACGTTTCCTTTCCTCCACCATAACCGAAAAGCCATTCGTTAAGGGAGCTTTTATTGCCATGAATGCTTCAATCTTTCCCCTCCCCCACTTGGAGATCTATAAAAGCCCTTAGAGCAAGAGGAGAAGGTAACACTCTTGACCAAACGAATTCAGATTTGTGCTCTTGCTGTAGGAGAAGTTCGGGAACGCCACCACTGCGCCATGACAATCCGACGTTCATCTCGCCTCCAAACCGCGAACAAGGTTCTCCTCTACTTCTTCTCTTATGGGTAGATCTTAGGATCTTAGAAATGAAGTTCGTGCTCAAAGGAGCCGGACCTTTGAGGGCTTTTACCAGGGAAGTGATCGGAAACCGCCACCTCCGACGGTCAAACCACCGCCAACCGATAGTCATCGCCTCGACGGAGGTGGTGGTGGTGGTGGCTTGCCAGGGAAGTGATCGGACAGCCGGCGACGGATCACGGAAAGGTTACAGCAAATATGGTTTTCTGAGTTTCTATTTCGGGTTCTGTTTGGTAGGGGAGATGAACATTAAAACATTATTATAATATAAAAATTAAGTACATAATATATAAGGTAAATATACATAAAATAGGCTTATTTTAATGCTGCAAAACGAGGCATTTGGAGGCCGTTTTAGGAAAAATGGCCAGTCACGAAAGTTGTAGACCTTCGAGTCTAGATTAATTTAAAATTGATTTCAACTCGTTTGAATAAGCGGTTTGACCGCAGCACCTATTTTAGTGGAGCTGCACCTAGAGTTGGGAAGGAACTAAAATGAATGCCCACGCTTCATCCCCTGCCCAAATGACCTGAAATTTGGGCAGGGGGTCACCCTTAGCCATATATAGAGGCTTCCCAAAAATGGGAATTTTTGGAGATACTTTGCTTAAAGTTTCTATTTTAATTTAATAAAGTTAGAGTAATTTATTTAAGTGGTCATATGACCTCTAAACCCTCCCAAATTTTGGTAAGTGGTCCCTGGCTATAAAACCTAGCTCTGTACAAAATTTTAACTCATTTGGATGAGTTTTGGATAGGAAGCCACCTATTCTTAACTAGGCAATAATGAGGCATTTTTGAGTAAAAAGTGCACAAGAGGTTAGAACGGTCATATCACCTCAACAGAGGCTGATATTTTGACCACTGACTTGGAAGGGTTATTATAACCCACTTGGAGAAAATGATGTGAATTAGGGTTGGTTTACCCTAGGATCCAAACTCAAACCCTAGATGGAGGGTTTTGAGGGTTGTGAAGGACATGGGGGCAAATGCCCTCGTATTGTCTTGAGATTCAGTAGAATCAACGTTAACATAATATAAATCATCTGGATGGAATCTTGGAGGATTTGGAGACAAGTAGATACCTTAAACCCTAATCTTAGCTTTAGGGTAAAATACTAATTAAGCATAATCCATCACTAAACATTATCTAAAGGCTGTGAAACTCAGGTAGAGTAAGTTTTAGGACGGGTCGAACCTATAACAATTTTATTGAAATTTTATGAAGTCTATTTCTAGCACTTCATTTGTAACGATTGTTATAGCCCCAATTGATGATTTAATTAATTGTATCTTTCTGATCATTGAAATCTCATGAAATTTTAGAAGTAAATGTTTTAGGACAGAATGGTTAACCTTGAATTTTTATATAATTGTTAATTGAGTAAATCAAGTACTTCCTTCACAAATGTTAAAAAGGGCTTCTATTGCTTAAAAATTAATTATAGAGGATATTTCTGCTGAAAAATTATGAAACTTGGCCAATGCTATTTTTAAGATTGGATCTGCATAATATATTTTATTTATAATTTTTGGATGAATATTCTCCGTACTTGATTCACAAATAACGAAATATAGAATATATTGCTAAAATAGTTTTAGTGCTCTTTTGATGATAGAAAATTTATGATACTTTGGATTTACCATATTGAGATAACATACTATTTATTATAATTTTGTTGGACATCTTGCATGAGAACTTAGGGTAGTTCATGTTCAAACCGGTAGCCCTTGGAATTTTTGAGGAAATTAGTTAAATGCCAGATAAATTAGAAAAATTACCATTTTCTGGATTTAGGTTAATTATATCATAATAAGTCTCCAGTAAATAATTTAGGGGATTTGGATGAGTTTTGGATCATTGCATAACCGGTTCGACATATAGTCTAAGCTGGTCTGCATATAACATATTGTTAAATTGCAATAGGACATGATCTGGGGTAGTGGTTGGAGTTAGTCATTTTGTCTTGGTGGATAGATGAGGAGGATAGCGCAATAGAATGAAATGAAGAATAGTGAGAGGTGGTGATAGCTAGAGTTAAGAGGTGCTCGGGTTCGACGAAAGATCGTCTTTCCTAAGAGAGGAAGGTTAAAAATCATCCTAGGTTAGTCTATCGTAATATGAGAAGGGAATGGATAAAAGGAATTCTACCAATAACAATAAGTGCCTTGCGAAAGGGAACGATGGGCTTCAGCTACCATCATAATTCCTAGTGCCCTTTGAGAGCCCTTCATGGGGAATACCGGGGGCAGTCCTGGGTTAACGTAAACTACATTAACAAACTGACAAGAGTAACATAGTAATTAGTTGACACTCAAACACAACACAGTTAGCACATGAAGTTGATGGGAGATTCGGCTCGGTTGGTAAAAAGACGGACGGAATGGTACCGGGGAGCTTCGGCTCGGTTGGTTAAGACACAGACGTTTTGGTCTGGGAGCTTCGGCTCGGTTTTTGTGTGATTACGATTAAATTTGCATGTGCATAAAAGGAATGAAAATTAAGGTGGTGGGTATTCAGTATTGGAGGGTCGATGCATCGACGCCAATACGCTGACTCGGCAAGTGTGGTTTTTACACTTCGCCAAAGCTAAGTCCGGTGCGCCAGCCGGCAAGAGTACGCAGGAGTCCGCTTAGTGCACCAAGCGTTGAGGCGTACGATAGGTCTTACCGGTAGTGCTTTAATTGTTTAGAGGTGGGTGAGGCCCAACCCACCGCTTCCATCTACCACTACGGAGGTATCCTGGGAGGTAGCGGCTCCGAAAGGGGGAACTAAAGGTCTGTGTGCACAGAGTCGGGTGTGTGAGTTGCACTTGCATGTTCCATCATACCAACTTGCATGTCATAGCATAATCGATTAATTAAACTCCTGACACCTAAAGTATAAGTGGAATGAGATGCTTATACATTAGGACCTGCAAAACGACACCTTGGTCTATAAGCTTGTGTGGGCAAGTTTATAAATTAAGGTTAAATTCAATATATATATGCTACTGTTTGATAACCGACACCCCAACATATAAGTGGTATGGGACACTTTATACGATGGGAGCCTTGCAGAAGATCCCTTAGCTTATGCGCTTCCGCACATAAGTTAAGGTTACTTTTCTTACTTTCTGTTTCTGTCATATCTATTATAGAATTGCTAGATTAGTTCCGCTGCCACTTGTTTCTTTTGATTCATTCTCCACCTTAATGTCCTTCCCTTTCTTCCTCTCTGCTCGGTACCTAGGAGCCATGGGGGAAGAGGTAGGGGATGATAGGGCTTAGTCTTTATGACAAACGGTTTTCGAACCACATCATTTAGGGGATCGTGGAGCCCAGGATGGAGGAGCAGCCCCAGAGACCGGTGCGCTTGGAGATAGGGCAGTCTAGCTCCGGAGTTCATATAGCCGGGACCGTGAGTCTCGACCTTGAGTAGATGCTTGTTTTGCTTCCGCATGAGTGACTTGTAGTGAGGGAATGTTGTATCGGGCTTAAGCCCATATTCTATTACCCTGATGTATTATTCTGTTGACACTCCCTTCGTGGAGTTTTATTTCTATATATGTGATTTATCTAGTGGACTTGCTTTTACTTCATTTTGTGCTACCTGTCTGTGATCGAATTGGTCGGCAGAATCGGCGCCTTGTGGTGATGACCCTTCAGGACGTGAAGGTGTCACCGCAAAGCGGCGATTCTGGGCCTAAGACCCCTGGTTTAAAAAGAAAAAAAGGGGGTCTTACAAGTGGTATCAGAGGAAACATCGATCTGAAAAAGGTAGCAGTCAAATAACCCTGGGTCACCCCCGCTCGAGTTTAGTTTGGGGACAAACTAAGCAGCAGAAGCAGTGGTGTGCTCATATGGGGATCACATATAAATTGTCCATTTTTAGTAAAAAAAAAATTGAACGTTTTCTCAAGTATGGGTTTTTGTTACGCAGCCTCCAGCACAACCTACGCCACAAGGTGGAGTTCAACAGGCTCAGGATATTGCACCACCTCCACCGGTCCCCACTCCTTTCCTTCAGTCAGACATGGGATAGACTCTGACTGCCATTCTGGAGGCTTTCAGGGCCCAGCAGGTTCCGGTCCCGCAGCCAAATCCGGGGGCCAACTGGTTGAGCATCTTCCAAGGACTTTATCCCCCGTCCTACTTGGGGACAGAGTCGGCGGTTCGGACAGAAGAGTGGCTGGATATTATGTACGAGATGCTGACCGGGATACGATGTCCCTGGGAGTAGAGGGTGGCTCTGGTTTTCTCTTGCCTGGAGTCCCATGCCAAGAGATGATGGAAGATGCTGCTGGACACGACGTTTGCCGATAGGGAGGTTGCGGAAGTTACCTGGGAAGAGTTCAGGGCCGCGCTGCTGGAGCATTTCGTTCCGCAGTCGGCCAGGGATGAGTTGGAGGAGCGGTTCTTACAGCTGAAGTAGGGCACCCGGACGGTGGTGGAGTACCATCGGGAGTTCGACCATCTGGCTCGATATGCAGATTCTTACTAGATGGATGAAGCAGGGTACATCAAGAGGTTCTATAAGGGCCTGCAGGAGGACTTGAGGGAGGCTTTGTTGTTTATATCCGACGGGCCTATCTCTCGGATTTTGGAGATGGCAAAGAGGATTGAGGCTGATTGGCACACCACTCGGGGCCGGAAGCGGCTAGCAGAGGATCAGGGACGGAGAGTCAGAAATGACCAGCGACGAGGTGCTATACCAGAGGGGAGAAGGACAGAGGACCAGCCTCGTCAGTAAGTGAGGCAGGAGCCGAGGGAGCAGGTGATATTAGCCCCTCAATCTCTTCGGATGCAGGAGATGCCGAGACCCGGGGGAATGGCGTATCCCTCACTAGAGTGCTTCCATTGTCATCAGATTGGGCACATCCGGAGGAACTGACCCATGAGGGGGGCACCACCTCCAGCACCACAGGGTGGCCCACCTGCTCAGCATTTCGGAGGCCGAGGACGCAGCCGAGGTCATGGATACCAGGGGGAGATCGTAGACAGGAAAGAGAGCAGGTGTATGCTTTGGACCTTGCGCAGCCTCGGAATCCAGAGCAGGTCATAGCAGGTACGCTGCAATGCTTCTTTATTTTCATAGAATTTCCCTTTCAATTGTTAAAACTTAGAACCGCACTAGAAAGATTAGCAAGGAAAGAAAACTCATTATAGAACCCTAAGACATCTAATCACCCCAGGTATAGTCTTTATCAGTGGCAAGCCTGCCCGCACGCTGTTCGATACTGGAGCTACTCACTCCTTTGTGTCGGAGACATTCATAGAAGGACTGGAAGACGTGGAGCGATTCACGGGCTCGAAGATTAGGGTGCGACTACCGAATGGATCTGAGCGCCTTACCACGGATCACTGCAATATGGAGGCAGAAATTGGTGGAAAGGCGTTCGAGGCTCCAGCGACGATTTTGAAGCTGACGGACTACGACCTGATCCTGGGCATGGTATGGCTGCACTGGAACCATGCCCAGATTGATTGCCAAGCGAAGAGGATCACTGTGAGACACGGGGACTCTTTCGTTGTCATCGAAGGTATAAGACCGACCTCTCGTATACTCTTATCTTTGGTACAGGCCGTTAAGGCCCATCTGCAGGGAGAGGAGGTTTTTCAGATTCTATTTGAGATGACGGAAGTCAAGGAGTCTGTGACAGACATCCCGGTGGTGCGAGATTTCGCTGACATCTTTCCAGAGAAACTACCAGGACTACCTCCGCACCGAGAGCAGGACTTCCAGATACAGCTTGTGCCGAGGGCCAAACCGGCATCTAGGGCCCCTTATCGGATGGCCCCGAAGGAGTTGGTGGTGTTTCAGACTCAGTTGCAGGAGTTGGTGGAGGCGGGATTTGTTAGACCGAGTTCCTCGCCATGGGGAGCCCCGGTCCTATTCGTGAAGAAGAAAGATGGGACACTTCGCCTGTGCATCGATTATCGAGCACTAAACAGGCTCACCGTCCGGAATACATATCCGCTGCCAAGGATAGACGAGCTGTTCGATTAGCTGGAAGGAGCGCACTTCTTTTCAAAATTGGATTTGAGGTCGGGCTACTACCAGCTTCGGATTCGAGAGGAGGATATTCAGAAGACTGCTTTTAGTAGCAGATATGGATTGTTTGAGTTTACGGTAATGCTCTTCGGGCTCACGAATGCACCTTCGGCGTTCATGACCCTCATGAACCAGGTTTTCAAGGAGTACCTAGATGTGTTTGTCATTATGTTTATCGATGACATCCTCATCTACTCGAGAACGGAGGAGGAGCACGCTCGCCATCTAGCACTGACCCTATAGAGACTGCAGGAGAATCACTTATATGCAAAGTTCAGCAAATGTCAGTTCTGGTTAAAGGAGGTGGGCTTCCTAGGCCATATTATCAGTGGAGCCGGGTTAGGCAGTGGATCCGGCAAAGATTCAGGCAGTTCGGGATTGGCCGCAGTTGAAGACAGCTACCGAGGTACGAAGTTTCCTAGGACTTGCCGGTTATTACCGGAAGTTCGTGGAGGGGTTCTCTCAAATTTCCCTCCTACTCACATCTTTGACGAAGAAGGAGGTACCTTTCGTTTGGACCCCGCAGTGCCAGGCAGCTTTCCAGGAGCTGAAGGATCGACTCACCTCGGCTGCCATACTTACTCTCCCCTCGGGGAGAGAAGGTTTTCAGGTCTACACCGACGCTTCCTACCAGGGTATGGGAGCTGTATTGATGCAGAAGGGTCATGTGATTGCATATGTGTCTCGCTAGTTGAAGAAGCACGAGCAGAACTACCTGGTGCACGACCTTGAGATGGGAGCGGTCGTTTTTGCTCTGAAGGTCTGGCGCCATTATCTTTATGGAGTCCACTGCGACATCTACTCCGACCACAAGAACCTAAAATACGTGGTGTTGCTGTATAGACCTGGGCGGACAGGCGGCTAAGACTGGCAGTTTGGTAGCCGGGCGGTTAGCCGGCTAATCTCTGGGATCTCGGTGGTCGGCAGCGTGTTCTCTAGTGGTGACCGGGCGGTTAATGCCTACTAACCGCACGGTTAGGCGGTCTCCTGGGCGGATTGGCGGTTAGCTTTGTAGATGATGTATTTGTGTATTTAGTCCCACATTGGGTATTTGTATTCTCTCCCATCTCCTCCATTCTATATAAGAGAGGTTATACCTTTGTAATACTCAGTTTTTTGGATAATAAAAATTCCATTACTCCACTTTCCGGTCTTCTATATTTCTATTCACACATGGTATCAGAGGGAGCGATCTCGTCCTCCTGATTGTGTTTTCTTCTGTCCGTGCGACCTCTGTCTACTCGCCGCGGCCTGTCTTTCAGCTCGCGCGAGCTCTCTTCTCCTGTGGATTCTTCTATCCTCTGTTGCTTCTCGCGATTTCCTCTCGCGGTCTCTTCTTCTCGCCCGCACTCCTGTTCGCGCGACCTGTCTTGTCGTGCGATCTTCTTCCCCGTTGCTTGAATGCAGCTCGGTCGTGGCTTCTCTAGCCGCCTAAGACCGCTGCGGGTTTCTTCTTCTTCCCGCCCGGTTTCCCTTGCTAACCGTGCGGCTTCTCTTCTTGTGCTTCGCAGCTTGGTCGTGGCATTGCTTGCCGCTGGTCTCATTGTGACCGCTGCGAACTCTTCCTTCCTTTACTCGTCCGGTCTCTCCTCTTAACCGCGCGACCTCTCTTCCAGGATGACCAATTCTGATGGCTCTACCTCGTCTACTATCGTTGTCCCACCGCCTCCTCCTCCTCCTCCTGCTTCCGGGAATCTTGGCACCATCTCTAAACTTCTGGGGCCCAATTATCCCGACTGGAGTGTCTCATTCACTTTTCTTCTCCGCTCTCAGCGCAAGCGTCATCATCTTACCGATGACCCTCCGCCTGCGGACTCTGCCCTGTTCAATGACTGAGATGCAAATGATGCGCTGGTTCGTACTTGGCTGGCGAACAGCCTGTCCGATGAATGTCTTCCTATTATCCGTCACGATGAGACGGTAAACAAGCTTGGAATCACTTGGCCGCTCTCTACTCCAAGGGGGGACAAACATCTCGCATCTATACTCTCTATGCGGATCTCTTTGCTCGCCCGTCCATGTCCCCTTCTGCCGCTTACCAACAGGTCCAAGCCCTTGGAGCTGAGATTCTACAAAATCGTCCTCTCTCGGCAGATGTGGCCACTCAGCTGAAGCACTTCCAGGAACTCCTGGTGGTCTGTTACCTTCTGCGACTTCAGGACTCATACGATATGATCCGGCAGCAAATTCTTGGAGAGGCTGAGTCTCCTACCCTGGATGCTACTGCTGCCCGCATTGCCGCTGTTACCTCTCTGCTCCAACGCCCCTTGCTTGCCGCTCCTCCGGCTCCGGATGCCTATGCCCACCAGGCACATCGTGGTGGATTTAGTGGTCGTGGTACCAACTCTGGTGGGCGTGGCCCTTCTCGCTACCTTTGTACTCATTGTGGCCACCCAGGACACTTAGTTGACCGCTGCTGGACAAAGCATCCGCATCTTCGTCCCGCTGGTGATGCTCCTACTTCTTCCAAGCCATCTGCCTCCGTGGCCACGACTTCAGGTAGTGCCCATGTGGTTACCCAAGGTAAATGGCTAATCGACTCTGGCGCCACTAATCATATGACGGGCAATCCTCAGTGCTTTTCTCTCCTAGAAACTCATGATCGGTTGCCCCCTGTTCTCGTTGCAGATGGTTCTCCCTCTCCAGTGCATGGAACGGGCATGGTTCAAGTTACTCCGTCACTTCGCCTGGCAGATACTCTTTATGTGCCCAAGTTTCCGTGCAATTTATTGTCGGTTACTTCTCTTTGCAAACAACTTCAGTGTTCGGTAACATTTACTCCTTCTTCTTGTTTGTTTCAGGACCCGGACTCCAAGCGGACGATTGCTACTGGGACTGAGAGGGGCGGTCTCTACTTCCTTGATGATGTATCCGCTCTTTCCGTCTTCTCTCCCGCTTCTACAGATCTGCTTCAGTGGCACCTTCGTCTGGGGCATCCTCCCTCGCGGCTCATCCACCAACTGTTCCCTCACCTACCTCAGCACGACTCTCCTATCAACTGTGATGCCTGTCAACTGGGCAAGCATCACCGTTCCCCTTTTCCTCCTAAGAAAGGTCGTGGCTCTTCCAAGCCATTCGACCTTATTCACTCTGATGTTGGGACCTTCCCCTACCCTCACCGTGGGGCGTGGGAGTTCTTATTTTGTAACCTTTATTGATGATTATTCTAGATGTACGTGGGTGTATCTATTAAAAGATCGCTCCGAACTTTTTTCTGTATGGACGTCATTTTATTATATGATTAAAAATCAGTTTGATGCTCCTGTAAAACTTTTTCATTCTGATAATGCAAAAGAGTATCTGAGTAGTGATTTCGCTTCTTTCTGTACGCAACATGGCATCATTCATCAAACTAGCTGCGTCTATACCTCCCAACAAAATGGGGTGGCAGAACGTAAAAACCGTCACCTCCTCGATGTCGCTCGCACTCTCATGACGCAGATGCAGGTTCCACGTAGCTATTGGGGCTACGCGGTCCTCATCTCCTGCTATCTCATCAATCGCATTCCCTCTACCGTCCTCAAAGGCAAAACCCCATTTTCCGTCCTCTATCCCACCAAGGACCCATTTCCCTTACCACTCCGCATTTTTGGGTGCACTGCCTTTGTTCATAGCCCTGCCGCAACTCGCGACAAATTGTCCCCTCGTGCTACGAAGTGTATCTTTTGGGTTACTCCATAACTCAAAAAGGTTACTGCTGCTTTGACCCTGTTCATCGCAAGCATTTCGTCTCGGCGGATGTGACATTCTTTGAGAATGCCGCCTACTTCTCTTCTGACCTCCCACAGGTCGATGGATCGAACCTCCCTCTTCCTCCTACCGACTCGACCTCTCCACCCATTCTCTCCACCACATCCCTCCTCTTGAGATTCCTCCATCACCACCTCTACCAGCCGCTCCTTCTATTGATCATGATCCTTCTCCCTCGTCCCCTCGGCTGTCTCTCTCTTCTCCCAGGCCAGCTATCTCCGCCACGGATGCACCGGCGACTGATGACCTCGAGGACCTGGAGCTGCCCATTGCCCTTCGCAAAGGGGTTCAGACGTGCACCCAGCACTCGCTGGCAGCTGTTGTTTCTTATGATCGGCTAACACCTTCTCGTAGGGACTTCGCCCTAGCCATCTCCGCGACTACCACACCTCGCACCTACCAGGAAGCCCTTGATATTCCTCACTGGAAGGATGCCATGGATGACGAGATTGCTACTCTCTCTGACCGGGGCACTTGGACCCTTGTGCCTCCTTTTTTTGGCACGGATGTGGTTGGTTGTCGCTGGGTGTTTGTCGTCAAGTTCCGTCCAGATGGCAGTGTGGACCGGTACAAAGCCCGTCTTGTTGCAAAAGGGTTTACTCAGACCTATGGTGTTGATTACTTTGACACGTTCTCGCCAGTTGCTCGCCTCAGCACTATTCGGGTCCTTTTATCGGTGGCGGTCAACAAGGATTGGCCTATTTCGCAGTTGGACGTCAAGAATGCCTTCCTCTATGGTGACCTTCACGAGGACATCTACATGGAGCAACCTCCTGGGTATGTTGCTCAGGGGGAGACTCAAGTATGCCGGTTGAAAGAAGGCCATCTATGGCCTAAAGCAGATTCCCAGGGCGTGGTTCGATAAGTTCAGTAGCATCGTTGGGGCTATCGGTTTCACCAGGAGTTCGGCTGATCACTCCTTGTTCATTCGCAAGACATCTTCGGGTCTGGTTGTGCTAGCTGTTTACGTGGACGATATTCTTCTTACTGGCGACGATCAAGCTGGTGTAGCCTTGACGAAGGTCCATCTCCGCCAACACCTAGTCACAAAGGATATGGGTTCTCCAAAATACTTCTTGGGAATTGAAATCTCTCGGAAACCGTGTTCCTTGGTTCTCTCCCAACGGAAGTATGCTCTTGATTTGTTGAAAGAGGCAGGGTTGACGGGTGCTAAACCTGCCCGGTATCCCATGGCTCCTAGAGAAGACAAGACATGGACAGATGAATCACCACCTCTATTGGACACTACGAGGTATCGGCATCTTGTTGGCAAACTCATCTACCTTACGGTGACCAGAACAGACATCTCCTATGCAGTGGGAAAGGTCAGCCAGTTTATGCAGTCGCCTAGGGAATGCCATCTTCAATCCGCTCTAAGGATATTGGAGTATGTGAAGTCCGCACCTGGAAAAGGTCTTCTCTTTCAGAAAAACGGTCACCTAAGAGTCGAAGCGTACTCCGACGCTAGCTATGCGGACGACAAAGGGGATCGCAAGTCAACTTCCGGCTTTTGCACGTTTGTTGGAGGAAACTTGGTTAGCTGGAAGAGCAAGAAGCAGTCAGTCGTCTCCAGGTCTAGTGCGGAAGCAGAGTATCGTAGCATGGCATCAACCACGTGTGAGTTAAAATGGTTGCGGGCTCTCATGCTAGATCTAGGAGAGGTCTACAACTATCATCTTCCCATGTTCTGCGACAACAAAGCTGCAATCTACATTTCTAAAAATCCGGTCTTTCATGAACGAACAAAGCACATAGAGGTTGATTGTCACTTCATTCGAGAAGAAGTGTTGAAGAACCAGATTTGCACTCCGTTTGTTACCTCGGAGAAAGAGCTGGCAGATATATTCACAAAACCTGTGTGAAAGTTCACCTAGTGTTAACTATCTTCACCTATGGGGGGGGGGAATAGGTGTCTCTGCAGCGTATTTGCGGAATTATGATTTTACCTGCACAAGAAAACAAACCAAGCACAGAACATACACAGACAATTTATAGTGGTTCCCCGAATTGGGTACGTCCACTTTCCCCCTTCGACCTATCTCCCAACACGGGACGACTCGGTCACTTCACCAACAGGATTGAAATCCAATCCTAGCACTAACGGAAGGAACCCTTCCACACGTAGGAGTCAACACTCCCACAACCCAGGTTGCACCCAACCCTTACAACTAGGGACCAATCGGTCCGTTACAAGGAAATTAAAAAACTAGCTTGTAAGAAATACAAACAACGTTTGGAGAAAAGGTGACCCTCTTCGTTTGACGACGTGCTCTTGAAGTCAACGAAGAGTGCACAGCCCTAGATCTAACTTGGAGTGAATCTTTCCCGAAACCGGCGGCGGCTTGAGGCGACGGCAAGGTTCTCGGAATCAGCAGCGGCGACGGAGAGCAGCAGCAGTGCCAACTTGATTCAAACTTCGTAGCAAAGGAAGCAAGATCTTCCAACGGTCACACAAGGATCGATCGTCTCGATCGATTCGGAAGGGGAAAGATTTTCCCGATCAACGAATCAAGAGACAAGGGATCTCTCGTTAGACGCTATGCTAGCCTAAGCTTCTGTCACCGGGAGATCAGGAAGAATCCACGATCAGCGGCGGCGACCACCTTCACGAGCGGCGACGGCGGCGGACGACACTCTGCGATGCACTAGGTCAAGACGGTGGCCGTGCTTTTGAAATCTCGTGTATCTCTTTCATTTACTGTTCATACATACGAAGTTTATATACATTAGGTCAAGTATATGACCGTTGTGGGTCCCACCAATAAGAAAGCTTGAGCCCGGTTCGAAACAGTTTAGATAGTTTGAACCGGTCCAGAGAACACATAAAATTGCCTAAGTCAAATTCGGCGAGAATCGTAGGTGAATCTCGCCGAATCGGCGAGAATCACTTACGTTTCTCGCCGACTTCTACTTAGCCGAAATCTGGCTGAACTGATACAGAAGCCGGGGAGAATCGGCGGGAGTCACTTTTGATTCTCACCGAATCGTCGAGAATGCAAGGTCATTCTCGACGAATCGGCGAGAATCATAAGTAATTCTCGACGATTCTGCCTTAGAACATTTCCCTGTCTGTGTCGAAGCTGCCGGCTTCAATCGGCGAGAACCAGCTAGTGATTCTCGACGACTCGGCGAGAATCATTAGTGATTCTCGCCGAATCGGCGAGAATCACATAGTGATTCTCGTCGATTTGTACTTAGGCTATTTCTCCTCTTTCTTTCCTTGAGCTGGTCTTTGCCCCATCCTTGCTCCTTGTCTGCTCTTGCTTTTTCATAGCCCTGTACTTGAAATTAAGTACACCCCAATAGAGAGAGTACACGTAGGCCAACACACTGATCTGCGCAACGAGGGATTACGTTGCACAGACGTGTGTATATTGACCCACTGCACCCTGACATTGGTGTGTACTTAGCATGGAATATCTGCAAGTACAACTAGAGAATAATTCATCAAATACATTGTGGATTCATCTTAGCTTGACAGGTGGCTTCCTCAAATCCAGGTAATTGTGGATACAGTACCCAACAATCTCCCCCTATTTGACGAAGCCAAAATCCTACTAGCTAAGGTGAATACCACCACCCATAGAATAATTAAAACTTTAAGACAATAAGAACAGACAAAATAATACTTGAGTCACAACATGTCATCACACATATATATATATTTATATAAAACCACAATACTTGTTCGTGAGACAAAATAAGAACATAGATGTGCAGTGAGGAACAAAAAGGTCCTAGGTCTATTTTTCCTTAGCTAGATCATCCTTAAGCTTCTGGGCAGGAATTTCTTGCTCTGTCTTTCGAAATATTCTTTGGGCTTAGGATGATATCTGGGAGGGGAACTTTATCTGCCACTGTGTTATTTCTGAAAAATATGTTGCGTTTGGCTTCAAATTCTTTGTGCCTCTCCCATTCGTATTGACTGTATACCTCACTTCGTTTTATGTGCCCCTTCTGCTGTAACAAGAATGTGTCCAAGATGATACTTTTTGATACAGGACTCCATTTTTCATTTCTCACATCCTCCTCCGTCAATCGAATCCTCTTTTCAGCTGGTGTTTCCCTTGAGGTTCCCTCTTGGATTTGCCTTTTTTCCTTTGGCTTTAGCTAAGGCTTCTTGATCAAACCAAGTTCTGCGTTCAGCCCTTTCAGCAGCTTTCTTCATCTCAGCTTCGCTTAACGGAACACCCTCTGCACTTGCTCCTTCGTCCTCCACAGTATTGTGCTCAGTAGTTTCATGAACAGGATTAACCTCAGTATATTATTGCCTAATGCTTGGTTAAGCAACCACTGGCAACTGTCATATACAAAAACATTGGACTGATCGAAGTTTTCAATGATGATGTGCTGAAGCCCTTCCATCTTAGTAGTATATTCCTTCTCCCCCTTTTTGGCTTCGAGTGCTATGGAGTTTGCATAGGAGTGCAGGGACTCATCTATATGCTTCAGAGAGTTGGAGAATTCAGTCAGCAGTGCTTGTTGATTTTGATTGAGGAGCACCATGTTGGCATCAAATTTCTGTATGTTGTTCGCCACGACATGTGCATTACTATTGACCACTCCCAGGTCATCAGTATTCTTTTTGAGTCCTTGCATTAGAAGAGTTACAGCTGTGCCTGCCTCTGTATATTTCTCATCAAATTTCTTTTCCATCAAATCCAGTTTGTGGTTGATCTGAACCACATTCTTCAGCATGAGATCCTCAGATTCCTTCAGCCTCTTTAGCACCGTTTTGTGGGATTTCTTAAACGTACTCTTGAGCTCATCCAGTATTCCTTGGACAACATTAACAGTGAGATTTGCCAGGTTTGCTTGGAGGGAAGGAGCTGCAGGCAGATCCTGGTCGGGCTCCCCAGCAGAAGTACTGGGAGAGCTAGACACTAGAATAGAGTCTACCGGGGGGACAGCAGGTTGCTGAGAGGGCTCCCCCTGTATTCCTGGATCCGACCTCTCAGGAGCTTGTTCCTCTGATGAACCAGCAGCATCCTCCTGAAGGTCCACCACTTTCCTCTGCTCAATTACTTCTTCCTCCTCCTCAGTCGCCATGTGCTCAGCTTGATCAGCAGAATTATGCGTGTCTTCTTCCACTGCACCCACCTCCTCTTCATCAGCCACTTCATCACCCAGGTAATTTATATCTTCCTCACCGTCCTCTTCCTCTTCCACATTTGCCACTTCCTCCTCATGGTCTTCTTGCACGGCCTCCACAGCTTCTTTTGCTATCTGAGAAATATCAGATATGGTGTTCGCAGAAGAGAGTACAGGCTCCCCCTCAGTTCCTGTAATCAATGCATCATGAACTTCACTGGGGGCTGCCAAGAAATCTGCTGAAGTTCTGTTGTCCTCGGCAGGAGATTCTTCTTGTTCAACTACCATTGCAGCTTGCCCTATGATTCGCTCCCATCTGTCAAAGACGCTGGAGTCCATTTTCTTCAAATAATGCAAGGGAACTCCTTTGCTCATGTCGAACCTATCTCCGTTCAACTGATTGAGAAATAGACTGATGATTCGTCCAAAGCATGGAGATCTGAGGGTGTCCTTGATCTTCTCGAAGAGCATGGCCCCCCAGTTGAATCTCTTTCGCCAGACAATCACCACAAGAATCTTGAACATGTCGGCTGAAATGTGGTCGTGTGAGCCTGGTTTGCATATCAGCACTTTTCCAATGATGTCGGCCAAGAGTTTCCCCTCCTCATTCATTTCTTTTCTCTTTATCGATCTGGTGCCCCTAGCTAGCCCACAGAATAATAGGGTCCTGGCTCTATCATGTTCCTCCAGATAATCCTCGTGCTCAGAGCTGGAAAGCTACAAGCATTGAGTCAGTGTCCTGGCAGACATCTTGATCCGTGCACCGGCAACCTTACTCTTGATGATAGAGTCTTCATTCCGAAGTTTGGCGGTTGCAAAGAACTCCATCACTTCTTTATCCAGAATTTTGCAGGGATGCTCCAGTACAAACGTGAGTCCAGCCTCTTCCAGCATGATGATGATGTTTCTGAACTCATCCGAGGCGTGTGAGAACCCGGTTCGAACTAATTCACAGCCAGTGACCAGCCCAGCGGTGGTCCTTGGAGCCATAGCAAACTAGGAAGAAGGGGAATATCAAGTTCCAATTCTAAGGATCGACGAAACTAAGAGGTTGAGAGTAATGTCTATACTAATACGCAAGGCACGGTTGGGAAGAGAGGCATTACCTTAGGAGGAGACGCAGTGAGGGTTCCGGCACCACGTTGCGTAAGATGCGGCGAGCCGAGTCGAGGCCAAGCGAGCGTGACTCCGGCTGCAAGAGGTCTTCCGGAGGGTTTTAGGTCACGATGAAGCCGAAGTCGAAGAAACCAGTAGCGGGAGTGCTTCGGGAAAGCTTTGAAACCAGTAGCGGGAGATGACTTGGACAGGGTGTTGGCGACAATCGGAGGTAAAAGGGATGACGGGAAGTCGAAGGGTCGGCGGGATTTACTGAGTCGGCGAGATTCGCTGGGTCGGCGGGATTTGAGCTATAAAGGTTTAAAAGCGTCGGTTCGATGAGAATTGCCGTTTCCCAGGATTTGAGCTATAACGGGTTTGAAAGCTTCGGCGGGATTTGAGCTATAAACGGGTTTCAATTTTATTTGTCCGGGTTGTCAAGGATTTGAAATGTTCACTTAAGCCACGTGTGGTGTAACTTACCACACCGCTTAGGAGGCACATCAACTCTGAGATTCCTAACTCACTAACATAGGCTAACAGGATTCATAAGTTATGTCGAGATCGATAAATGCAATATTCACGATGTTAGTTGTCATTCTCAGTGTCTCCTAATGTCGTGTCAGCTTTAATTTTCAGCTTGTAATGTATGACTTCTAGAATTTATCAGAGAATTTACTGACACATCATTAATAACGTATCTAAGGCGTATTTTTATAGCGTTGATCTGTCCTTAGGAGAACACACGTAGATGTATATATTATATATAAAAATATATAATATATGTAAATGTCGACATAGTATGACTCAAATATTTAGGCTGATCAATGATACCTGGAATTGTAAGATTCATCATTCAGCCCTTCTGATTAGAGCATACCAGGTGTTCAATTGGAGTATTCCATTGTTGATAGTGCTTCTTTCATTCCAGATACTTGTTCCAGACCAATCTTGGAACATCTTCTGTCTAGCTCCCATCATGACACGGAAGTCTAGACTACCCTGCACCAAAGAGTGTTACCTTACCTTAGGAGCCCAATATGTATTGGGTCCTAGGTTCCTGTTAGCATAATAATTTGAGTGCCTCCCCTCAGGAATCCTGGTGGGAAGACTAACATTGCCCGAGGATGTGGAAGTCCCCATGCCAGTGATGCAGATTGGTTGTGCCAACAGTCTATGGCAAAATGACCCACTTTGCCACAACACCAACACTCATGAATGTTGTATCGCCGTTTGTGACTTGAACAGATGACAGAGGTAGTCATAGTTCTAGATCTAAACGGAATGAGCCAGACATGCCTACAGAATGGTCTCTTCCACCGTGACTATTGAAAGGGCGGAAAGAATGCATATGGCAGGCGTCATGAAGCCTGGAGGAGGTGCCTTCTTTTCAGTCAGCCCCCTCCCGAGGATCCCATGAGTCCTAACAACATTATATCTTTCCCCCTTTCCAGAGTCCTAGGGAGGTGAGAGGCGCAATGTGAGCTGATGCTGGTAGATTCATGAGAAGTTGGAGCTGTTGCCGAGAATACAAAAGGCTTGGTGGAAGCCTGAGGTATTTTTCTTCTGGGTGGCCATGACAGCCCTTGCATTTTGGGTGCCTCCACATGAGGGCACATTAACCTTGCGGTGACCACGATTATTCCTGAGGTCATACCTGAATGCATGATGAGTGCCCCTCCTACTCGGGGTTGGGGGGTCTGAACACCGTTTCCCCATTTCTCCATGATTTGACGATTTGGGAGATCCACCCATTTTCTGCTTTTCTTTTGATAGCATCAACCTTGAAAAGTTGGATACTATCCTCTTCTCATTCTCTAGACTGCTCTCTAGATTTGAGATTTTGGAGTCCTTAACCTTGTTGGATGCCAATTGGAGAACCAACAAGATTTTCAGCCGAGCAATCTCCTTATCTTGCTCCTCAATAAGTAGGTTGCTTTGCTGAAGGGATCTCTTCAAGGAATCAGGATTTTCTGAAGGGCAGTCATCCAAACTATTCTTGTCTTCTGGAACTTGAGGAGGAGAGGGGCAAGGTGACGAAGTTACCTTGTGCTGACTTAGCTGATCAGGGATAATGGTAGAACTGACTGAGGCAGCTGAGTCATCTTCAACTGAGCAGTCTTCCTCAACTTCCTCCTCAGTCTCTGATAAAGACACAGGTGCCCTGATACTGTGAAATTTGTCATCACTTTCTTCTTCAGAAATGCTGACCCCCATATATGCTTCATCCTCTTGCTGGCTACTTGTCCCTGTTCTGTCTGATCCCTTCATGAGGTCTGTTACAGTTTGCCACAAGGACTTGGCCGTCCTGCACTTCTCTAGTTTTGACGGAAAGGTCCAGTCCAGACATCCAGGATGATTTTACGAATCATTTTATCTAAGTTGAATAGAGAGAATTCAATCTCAGACATTTCAGTAGTCTCCTTGGGGATCTTCATATCCTTTCCAGAGCAGGAGGCCTTCATGGGAATGAAGGGACCCTCTTCCAGAATGAGTGATGCTCGAGGGTCGATGGCCTCCAGGTGAAATAGTACTCTCATCTTCCATACAGGATAGTACTCCTTTGTACATGAGGGGAGTCTTAGAGGATGGACATCATAGTCCAACTCCATGCTTGAGTCTAATCTTCTAGTTGACACTAGATGCAGGAGCTTACTCGAGGTGTTAACCCTTTGATGAGTAACCTCCCTCTGATACCACTTGAAAGTTCACCTAGTGTTAACTATCTTCACCTATGGGGGGGGGGGGGAATAGGTGTCTCTCGCAGCGTATTTGCGGAATTATGATTTTACCTGCACAAGAAAACAAAACAACCAAGCACAGAACATACACAGACAATTTATAGTGGTTCCCCGAATTGGGTACGTCCACTTTCCCCTTTCGACCTATCTCCCAACACGGGACGACTCGGTCACTTCACCAACAGGATTGAAATCCAATCCTAGCACTAACGGAAGGAACCCTTCCACACGTAGGAGTCAACACACAACCCAGGTTGCACCCAACCCTTACAACTAGGGACCAATCGGTCCGTTACAAGGAAATAAAAAAACTAGCTTGTAAGAAATACAAACAACGTTTGGAGAAAAGGTGAGGTGACCCTCTTCGTTTACGACGTGCTTTGAAGTCACGAAGAGTGCACAGCCCTAGATCTCACTTGGAGTGAATCTTCCCGAAACCGGCGGCGGCTTGAGGCGACAACAAGGTTCTCGGGAATCGTAGCGGCGAGCAGAGAGCAGCAGCATGCCAACTTGATTCAAACTTCGTAGCAAAGGAAGCAAGATCTTCCAACGGTCACACAAGGATCGATCGTCTCGATCGATTCGGAAGGGGAAAGATTTTCCCGATCAACGAATCAAGAGACAAGGGATCTCTCGTTAGACGCGTGAGACGCTATGCTAGCCTAAGCTTCTGTCACCGGGAGATCAGGAAGAATCCACGATCAGTGGCGGCGACCACCTTCACGAGCGGCGACGGCGGCGGACGACACTCTGCGATGCACTAGGTCAAGACGGTGGCTGTGCTTTTGAAATCTCGTGTATCTCTTTCATTTACTGTTCATACATACGAGTTTATATACATTAGGTCAAGTATATGACCGTTGTGGGTCCCACCAATAAGAAAGCTTGAGCCCGGTTCGAAACAGTTTAGATAGTTTGAACCGGTCCAGAGAACACATAAAATTGCCTAAGTCAAATTCGGCGAGAATCGTAGGTGATTCTCGCCGAATCGGCGAGAATCACTTACGTTTCTCGCCGACTTCTACTTAGCCGAAATCTGGCTGAACTGATACAGAAGCGGGGAGAATCGGCGAGAGTCACTTTTGATTCTCACCGAATCGTCGAGAATGCAAGGTCATTCTCGACGAATCGGCGAGAATCATAGTAATTCTCGACGTTTCTGCCTTAGAACATTTCCCTGTCTGTGTCGAAGCTGCCGGCTTCAATCGGCGAGAACCAGCTAGTGATTCAAACTCAACCCACTTGAAGAAAATGGTGTGAATTAGGGTTGGTTTACCCTAGGATCCAAACTCAAACCCTAGATGGAGGGTGAAGGATCAAGCGCATACCCAACTGCACCAAAAGCCCGGACTGTTGGAGGGGGTGCTACTTAATTTTTTATATAAGTAGCAGAGCGCCACGGATCAAGTGAAGGAACGCCGGACCCAACAATCCCCCCCCGGCGTCCAGCACAACCCGTCGGCTCAGAGGTGGGGTTACCACATGGCCCACACGGCTCAGAGGTGGGGTTACCACATGTCCACGGTTGTCTGACCCACCGGACCCACACAGGTAGAAGGGAAAAATCAGGATTTAATAGCGCCCCCCCGGTCTTGAACCCGTGACCTCCTCTGATACCAATTGAAAGTGCAGGATAAGATCACTCCTAACTCTAGAGGGGGGTGAATAGAGTTATTTAAAATAATTTTCCAAATAAAAACTTGTGTGTAGAGAGAATTTGTATTTACTTAGTGTATAGTGCTATAGCAAATAATCAGAGTAAAAAGGAAATTCACAGCACAAAGCAAAACACAAAAAGACAAGCAATCCAGACAACACAAGGAGCTATAGTGGTTCCCCAAATCTGGGTACATCCACTCTTCTATCACCCTTGATAGGAATCCACTTCAAGATGAGTTGATCAGGTGTCTTGAGCACCAGAGAGTTTTTGATCAGGTTCTCACAAACCAACAGAGCTGATTTTGACCAGGTTTCAGCAAAACCAAAAGTAACTTTTGAAGGGAGTTAAAACCCTGTACAGAAAGAAAAAGAAAAAGAGATGATGTTGTCTTCTCTATTCAACAAGCAAAGAGAAGCAGAAGTGGATCTGAAGTTGTTGTCAAAGCTCCCCCTGAGATCAAGATGAGGTTCAGGAAGGAGAGCTCTGCACAAGGGTGACAGGTCTTCAAAGATCTGATTTGCTTCAGCAAAGGATGATCCAAGAGAGTTGGATGGAGGTGTCTGAAGCAATCAGATTTTCTGTGAGTTAGCTTTTCAACACAATGTCACACAGAGAGCAACTGAAGTCCAGTATTGTTCTTCTCCTTTCTGTTCTGTATATTCTCTGTGTCTGCTTGTAGAATTAAAAGAAAATGAATTATATACTTGAGTCTTCTTCTTCCTTCACTTTGATAGCCGTTGGAAGACAGCATTAATTGCTTTCCTTAACTGTCCATGCCTCAAAGGAAATGACAGGCAGACATTCCTTAGAAAATTCCTTGAGCCATGCACCAGATATGCTGTAACGGCCAATAAATCTTCAGCATTAATTGTCTGTCAGAAGGAATTTGAATTCCTATCCAAAACTGACGGCGGTCTGAAAAGCGTCGAGCTCGCAATAAAACGTCGATCTGAGCACGACACACGTCGGTCAGAGAGTGTTTTCTGTAAGCAGAACTGGGTTCGACGGAACGTCGAGCTGAGGTCGACTCCACGTCGAGCTGAGGTCGACTCTGCGTCGAGCTGAGGTCGACTCTGCGTCGAGCAGAGGTCGACTCTGCGTCGAGCTGAGATCGACTCTGCGTCGAGCTGAAGTCGACTCTGCGTCGAGCTGAGATCGACTCTGCGTCGAGCTGAAGTCGACTCTGCGTCGAGCTGAAGTCGACTCTAACTAGCCTATGTGACCTTTATAACAACATGGAGGTCACAGCACACAATCCCTATAGAAATATAGTCATCCTGGTACAAATAGTAATAGGGTGTTCCAACAATCTCCCCCTATTTGGATTAGGATTACTATTTACATGAATTTTAGGGATTCAAAGAAAAAGAAATAAAGCAGATACAACACAATATAATACAGCCAGACATGACAGAATAATAAGCAGCATATATAAAACACTATATAGCAGCAGAATTGTTCAAATGTCCTGAGTCCAGTATATAGAAAGTGTTAGAATACCTTACTTTACTTGTCCTTTGATGCTTTGTCTTGATCACTCTTTTTGAAGATGATTTCTCTGTTTGGATTGGAAGCTTCCTTTTTGGATCTGAAGTCATCAGCTGCACCTAAAGACTTTTGATCTCTAGCACTGGGTGGTACAGCTGCAGGGTGGAGTTCCATGTATCTGTCTGAATCAAAAAATTTCTTTGAGCTATACTTTTCCAATTCCTCTCTTCTTTGTTCTGACATAGTACTGATATGAGAGGTGTCCAGTCCTCTTTCTCTGGCTTTGTTAATTTCATTTAGAGCAACCATCTCTGTCATCCTAGCTTTCCAGTAAGCAGGAGTTTTGGTAGGATCTTCAAAGGGTACTGCAGGTTCAAATTTGTTAGAGGATGTTTCTTGAGAAGATCTTGGGGTGAGGTCAACTCTAGGCCTGTAAGGATAGGGCCTAGAGGTTGGATCAATGGCTCCTCCCCTTTGATAAGGTTGAGAGCCTGATCTTCCTCTGGACTGCCTGCCTCTATAATTTCCTCTTTGTTGACCTCCCCTTTGCCGGCTGCCTCCTTGATGTCTTTTGGCTTGATAAGTCTTTCCATGTAGAGCTGAAGGTGCTGAAGAGGAAGATAGACCAGTACCTGCACCTGCATCTGGAGGAGGTGGAGGTGGAGGCTGATGGACTGGTTTAGATGGTCCTTCATTAAATTTTCTCTTCTGTTTCATAGCTTTTCTCTGATTCTGAGAGTACTGCATCCAAGGTTCTGTGATTTCACAATTATATTTGATGTAATAGGGAATGTCATGATCTGTAGCTCTGGCAGGAGGTACTCTTTTCATGGCTTTTGATCTGGCTTTCCTCTTCCTTGCAATAGTTGCAGAGGAGTCATCAGAATCTGTAGCAAACTCATCTTCAGAACTTTGTGATTCTTCATATGGATCTATATACTTTCTTTTGGAGATGGGAAAGCTGATGGAGGCTGGAGCTGCTGAGGATGAAGCAACCACTGAAGGAGAGGGCACAGCCTCAGGAGCCATAGAGGCTGAAGAGGCTGGTTCCTGAAGGGCTTGGGAGATATGGGCCTCTGCAGCATCAGGTGTCTCAATCACTTCACCTGAAGTCTCAACAGGAGCTAACAAATCAATTTCAACACTAGCAGGAGCCACTGCTACCACTGCTATAACAGAAGTCAAAGCCTTCTGAAAAGGGACAATAGCCCTGGACAGATCTTCTTGAATTGAAGCTGGAGGAGAGAAGCTCTGAACAGAAACTGCCAAAGACTGAATGTCTAAGGCACTGCTGATTTGCTGAGCTGAAACTATTTGATCTTCTGCAGCAGACACTGTCTCTGAACAAGCAACTGATACTGTCTCTGAATGAGTCTGAGCAAGCTGAACTGAAGCAGGAGGCAGCTCTTCTTCTGCTGACATCTCCCCTGCCTAGAATCAGTGGTAGCTGATGCTAGGCCCCCAGAAGAAGGGCATGCCAAGAGAGAGGAAAGGGAGGAGACAGAGGCAGAAAGAGTGCTCAGGGAAAGAATGAGAGGAGCCAACTTGGCATCCAGGAGGGAGGAGAGCCTTGGAGACAGAAGGTCAAAAATTTGATTGGCTAGGGGGAGGAGAGCTACTTGCTCAAGGGGAACTTGAGTAGAGGTAGAGGGAGTAGCAGAAACTGAGAATGTAGAGGAGGTGGAGGGTGGTGTAGATAGTGGAGGTGTAACTGGTTCCTGAATGGAGGAGAAGAGTAAGTCTGAAAAAGTAGAGGGATGGAGGAAGTCATGATGAGAGGAGGTAGAGGCATCCATGAAGGAGTCTTCATGCATGTCAAAAGAAAAGAGATCCTCTTGAGGGGTGGAATCCAAGTTTATGGGCAGGAAAGTAGTGTGAGGTGGAAGGGAGGAGGCAATGGTAGATATGGAGGAGGGGAGAATTTGAGTGGATGAGATAATTGTGGTTGAGGGGATGAAGGTGGATGGAAGGGAGAGAGAGGGGGCTGGCATGATCCCTACTTCTGGACCAGTGGACTGAGGGTGAGAGACCTCGACAGTCCTGGTGTCTGCAAAAGATTTCATTGCTGCAGCAGCCCTGGGATTCACAATTCTCCTATCCCATTTGCCAATTAGAGCACATGTGAGCCTCTTGGAAGCATTGATGTGCTTCTTTGAGGACACAAGCAGTTGGTGGCAGTAATGGTTGAGAATCAACCCAAGAACTCTTCCAAAATGGACAGAGTTTTTATCCAACTTTTTCTTAAGCATTTCAAACACAATTAATCCCCAGTTGGGATGTTTCTTATCCATTAGTGCAGCCATGAGGCAAAACTGATGCCTTGTTATTGCATCATGTGCAGTCCTCTTTGCACAGATCACTTTTCCAGTTATATCTGCTAATAACCTATACTCAATTGCTAGGTTAATTTTAAGGAGTTTAGAGGGGTTACCAGCAGTATGCCCCATCCTGTCCAACATCAAGGTATACTCTTCCACTGATAGCTCTATGTCATCATCTCCAGCAGCAAAGTTGAAAGCATCTGTAATGACTTGAGGTGAGATGGCTACCTCGTTTCCTGAAATCTTCCCAGTCAAAGAGTTGTTATCTGAAACGATTGCTGTAAGACACCATTCTTTAATTTCTGATTCTGGAAGGGGTATCCTGGTAGACATAAAGTGGACTAGTTGCTGCTCCTTGAAAAGATTCAGAATATCCAGAAAGCATTGAGGTGATCCATTAAAAGAATCGAAGTCGATGTCGAAACCAGAGTCGAACTTCATTGCCGCCAGAGCTCCTGCTGTGATTGCCATTTCCTGCAAAAGAAAGAATACCTTCCAAGATCAAAAGTATAGTATTTGGAGGGAGAAAGCTTGAGCAGAGAAATATGAATGCGCAACTGCGAACGACGGAGAAAAATTGATTTTATACTTAGGGTTCGACGCAGAAAAGGAAAGAACGTCGAGCTCAGTTCGACGCTCAAGGGTTCTAGGAGAACTGAAACGACTCAACAGCGTCCAGCTTAGGTCGACGTTCGACGCTTTGGCTGAAGCTATACGTCGAGCTCAGGTCGACGTTGAACGAAGACGTCGACCGGGGAGAGAGAAACTCAAGAAGCCAGGGAGCTGTGAACTTAGTTCGACGCTGGAAGCTGAGTTCGACGTTCGACGCTTTTGAGGGCGACGGACCGTCGATCTCCGTTCGACGCCGCGTCGAGCTTAGTTCAGAGCTCAGAACAACCACTCAGACAGGAAATTTTGAAATGAAATTTTTCCTATTCCTGTTTGTTATGAGTTTCAAAATCTTGGAGTTTTATTTTAAGCTGTCTCCATCTAGCATTCCCAACTGATTGAGGAAAAAGAAGTGCTTCTTTTCATCCAAGGGTTTGGTGAAAATATCTCCTCTCTGTAATTCAGTGGAAATGTATTCTAGTGCAATTTTCTTCTTTTCTACATTATCCCTTAAGAAGTGATGTCTGATTTCTATGTGCTTAGTCCTACTATGGAGAACTGGATTTTGTGCAATTGATATTGCACTGGTATTATCACAAAAGATTTTAGACATCTCTAAGTTGTAGCCGTAGTCTAGGAGCTGGTTTTGAATCCACAAAATCTGTGAGCAACAACTGTCTGCAGCCATATACTCAGCTTCAGCAGTTGATGTGGACACAGAGGTTTGTTTCTTACAGAACCAGGAGACAAGTCTATCACCAAGGAATTGACAAGTTCCACTGGTGCTTTTCCTGTCTACTCTGCATCCAGCATAATCAGAATCTGAAAATCCAGTTAGATCAAATCCTGAGTCATGTGAATACCAGAGACCTAGATTAGGACAACTCTTTACATACCTAAGAATTCTCTTAACTAATGTGAGGTGGGACTCTCTAGGGCTTACTTGGAATCTAGCACAAATGCATGTAGCAAACATTATATCTGGTCTAGTAGCTGTTAGATAAAGTAATGAGCCAATGATTGCTCTATAGTTTGTCTGATCAACTGGTTTTCCAGATTCATCAGCATCTAAAACAGCATTTGTAGGCATAGGTGTTTTCATGGAGGATGCTTCAGACATTCCAAATTTCTTAACCAGTTCTCTTGCATACTTGGTTTGAGAAATGAAAATGCCATCCACATGTTGTTTAACTTGCAATCCAAGAAAGAAAGCAAGCTCACCCATGCTACTCATTTCAAACTTTGAGTGCATAAGTTGTGAGAACTTTTTGCATAAGTTTGAATCAGTAGACCCAAATATGATGTCGTCTACATAAACTTGTACTAGTAGGGTGTGGGACCTATGGGTTCTAACAAAAAGAGTTTGGTCTACACTACCCCTTTTAAAATCATTTTCCAACAAAAAACAAGCTAAGGTCTCATACCATGCTCTAGGAGCTTGCTTGAGACCATATAAAGCTTTATGCAGTTTGAATACATGATCAGGAAAAGTTGGAGAGATAAAACCTGGAGGTTGCTTTACATAGACTTCTTCCTTGATGTCTCCATTGAGGAATGCACTCTTGACATCCATCTGATATACCTTGAATCTCTTGTGAGCTGCATATGCAAGGAAGATTCTTATGGCCTCCAACCTTGCAACTGGTGCAAAGGTTTGGTCATAATCAATTCCTTCTTCTTGGCAATATCCTTGTGCAACAAGTCTTGCCTTGTTTCTCACAATTATTCCTTGATCATCCAATTTGTTCCTGAATACCCATTTTGTTCCAACAATTTGCTGGTTCCTTGGTCTTGGTACTAATTCCCAAACTTTATTCCTCTCAAATTGATTCAACTCTTCTTGCATTGCAATGATCCAGTTTGGATCTTGCTCTGCATCTTGTATGGTTTGAGGCTCAATTTGAGAAAGAAAGCAGGTGTGCATAATATTTTGATTGACTTGATTCCTTGTTTGCACACCCACTGAGATATCTCCAATTACCTGTGAGATTGGGTGATCTCTTGTTGTTGCTAGATCAACAAGGGGTGTTGATGATGCACCAACCTGTGTTGTTGTTTCCTCTTGTGGAACAACAACTGGTTCTTCACTCTGTTGGCCCTTTGAACTTTCCAGAACTTGAAATTCCTCTTCATTGTCACTAAGTTCAGTGACTTGTTGAATTGGTGAAGGTGATGACCCTTTGTCTGTGATGGTAAGCTGCTTCAGATTCTCTGAAATTGAGTGTTCCTGCAAATTGCTTATGGTAGAAGTCTCCTTCTCCTTATAAAACATGTTAGTTTCATCAAATGTAACATGCATGGATTCTTCAATTTTATTTGTGCACTTGTTAAAAACCCTATAAGCCTTGCTAGTCAAGGAGTACCCCAGAAACACTCCTTCATCAGCTTTGGCTTCAAATTTAGCTAGGTATTTCTTGTCATTATTGTGAATGAAACAAATGCAACCAAAAATTTTGAAGTAGTTTACTTTAGGTTTCTTCCCTTTGAGTAACTCATAGGGAGTCTTACCCTTTAGCTTATATATCAGGCTTCTATTCAGAACATAGTTGGAGGTGTTCACAGCCTCTGCCCAAAAGGTTAGAGGAAGGTGAGCATCTGTCAACAATGTTGTGGCAGATTCAATAAGGGTTCTGTTTTTCCTTTCAACTACCCCATTTTGTTGAGGAGTTCTGGGAGCTGAGAAAGTATGCCTGATACCTTCATTCTGGCAGAACTCTAGCATAAGAAGAGAATCAAACTCTGTCCCATGATCACTTCTGATCAGGGCAATGTGAGTATTGAACTCAATCTGTATACCTTTGAGAAAATCTGTCAAAATCTTGAAGTTATCAGACTTCTTCCTCAGAAAGAACACCCAAGTGAATCTTGAGAAGTCATCTACAATTACTAAAGCATAAGATTTCCCTCCTAGGCTTTGTACATTAATTGGTCCAAAAAGGTCCATGTGCAGTAAGTACAAAATTCTAGGTGAGTCACTCTTATTAAGTGACTTGAAACTATTTTTAGTTTGCTTGCCTAATTGACAAGCCTTGCAAAGTCCTTCCTTCTTGTAGGGACCAGAAGGTAGTCCTCTAACAAGGTTGTCTTGGGATAACTTAGCAATGGTTCTAAGGTTCACATGTCCTAGTCTTTTATGCCACAAGATGTTTGGTTTTGAAATGGAGTTAAACAGGCAAATATCTACTACAGGTGAATGAAAATCCACTAAGTAAATGTTACCTCTTCTGTTACCTGTCAACACATTTGTGTTATCCACTGACTGGACTTTGCATATGGCTTTGTTAAAGGTTACTTGATATCCTTCATCACACAATTGGCTGATACTTATCAAGTTGTGCTTGAGTCCTTCAACATATGCCACCTTCTTGAATGTGACTGGGCCAATTTGGACTGCCCCATATCCTTTTGTAGTTCCAAAGCTTGAGTCTCCAAAAATTACTTTGGGTCCAAGCTTGGCTTTGAAGGAAGTGAGGTTGTCCTTGTCCCCTGTCATGTGCTTTGAGCACCCACTATCCAGATATCATTGATGGTTTGATGCTGGATAGGTCTTCACCTACACAAAAACAACTTATTTGTTTTTGACCCAGTTGACCTTGGGCCTAGGTTGATATCCCTTAAATTCTGAAATGAAGGACATCTCAGGTTGACTCTTATAGCCTACAGGATGATATCTCCTAGGAGGTATTATCCATTCAGCATAAGGGTTAAAGTAATGAGATGTGGAGCTAGAATTGAAATTTGAATTAACCCTTGAGAACTGGGTTTTGCTCTGAGCTTGGCTCGACGCACGTCGAGCTTCGGTCGACGGACTCAAGTGAGTGCGTCGAGCTCCGTTCGACGGCAAGGTCTTGCTTTGTTCAGAGAGTAGAAGGCGTCGACCTGAGTTCGACGTTTTCTTGCGATTACGTCGAGCTCTGGTCGACGTCCGTCGAGCTTCGTTCGATGCTTCTTGTCCAGTTTCCTGGGTTAAGTCAGCATTCTTCCTAGCCACTATCAAGACTCCTTTACCTTTCTCACTGGTAAATTTGATTGGAGTTGTCAGCACTATGGGTTGGCTGGATGAAGCACCCAAGCCCAGTGAACCATTCAATCTTGAGTTCACTGTACTTGTGATGTCCATCAATTTGATACTTCTCCCATTAAGGGTTTCTTCAAATTGTTTGGCCTTAGATAGCTCACTTTTCAGTGAAGCTATCTCCTCCCCACACTGCTTCAACTCTTCTAAGAGTCTAAGATTATCTGAGTTAATGGATTTGCATTCAATTAATTGTTCTCTGAGAGTTTTAATCAACTTTTGAGACTCAATCAAGTCAATGCACATAGATTTAAACTCAGATTTAAAATCATTAGAAGTAAAGTCAAATGAATCTATTACCTGATCCTCAGTAAGTTCCTGATCAGATGGGTAGTCAGCATCAGGCTCTGAATCAGTGTTCTTTTGAGATGCACTGATGGCCATCATGCAGAATCCTTTTTCTTCTGCATCATCCTCATCATCACTAGAGCTGGATGATGAATCAGACTCATCTGAGTCACTCCAGGATTCAGCCACAAATCCTTTTCTGGTGTGCTTGCTGTTGCTGGAGGAGGGCTTGTCATGGTATTTCCTTGACTCCTTATCCTTCCTTTTGTCTTTTCTTTCCTTCTTGTCCCTTCTGTCCTTATCTTGATTTTCTGGACAGTTGGGGACAATGTGTCCTGGTTTCCTGCAGCCAAAACAGATAACATCTTTATTATTAGATCTGTCATACCTTGGCTTGTCTTTGTCTTTGGATGACCATCTTCTGAAGTTCCTTTTATTTAGCTTATTGAACCTTTTGACCAGTAGGCTCATAAGCTCTTCATTTCCCAACACCTTTTCTTTAGGTTCTTCTTCCTGAGCTTTGAAGGCAATAGTTTTCTCAGCCTTCTCTGTTGGTGTGGATGTCTTCTGCTCTTCTTCTCTCTTCTTAATAAATTGCTCATAGCTCTTGATCTTCCCTAGAAGAGCTTCTGTGGATAACTCACAGACATTTCTTCCATCTTTAATTGACCATATTCTTGAGTCCCAAGAGCTAGGGAAACAAGTCAGTATTTTGTCATTTATCTCAGTGAGAGATATGTCCTTCTCTAGTGATCTAAGCTCACTTATGATCAGACTCAGTCTGTTGTACATGTCAGCAACTGACTCAGACTCTGCCTTCTTGAAATTCTCATACTGGGTGATCAGGTAGGATCTCCTATCCTTTCTTTCATCTGCAGAACCTGATACAATTTCTGACAACTTTTCCCAGATCTCTTTAGCAGTATTGCAATCAGCTACTTTCTGGAAAATGTCATCTGACATGGTTTGAGCCAAGATGTTCATGGCTTTAGCATCTGCTGCCTTCCACTTCTTTATGTCAGCATCAGTTCCTGAAGGAGGAGGAACAGCTGATGTACTTGTTCCTGTGGGAGGTCTTGGACAATCTGTCAACACAGAATTAAAAATGTCTTCATCAAAAGAGTTCATGTAAAGTCTAATCCTTGCCTTCCATAGTGCAAACTTAGAGAGATTGCACATAGGAGGTCTGGTGCTAGCAAAGTCCTTGTTTTGTGCCATGAGTTTCAAAAATAAGTAAAACTAAAGAAACTAACCCTTTGAGGGAAATGACCTTATCAGGGATCTTTTGATCCAGGTGTTAGCCTGTATGAATGATCAACCTCCCTCTGATACCAATTGAAGGATCAAGCGCATACCCAACTGCACCAAAAGCCCGGACCGTTGGAGGGGGCGCTACTTAATTTTTTATATAAGTAGCAGAGCGCCACGGATCAAGTGAAGGAACGCCGGACCCAACAGAGGGTTTTGAGGGTTGTGAAGGACATGGGGGCAAATGCCCTCGTATTGTCTTGAGATTTAGTAGAGTCGACGTTAACATAATATAAATCATCTGGATGGAATCTTGGAGGATTTGGAGACAAGTAGATACCTCAAAACCCTAATCTTAGCTTTAGGGTAAAATACTAATTAAGCATAATCCATCACTAAACATTATCTAAAGGCTGTGAAACTCAGGTAGAGTACGTTTTAGGACGGGTAGAACCTATAACAATTTTATTGGAATTTTTTGATGTCTATTTCTAGCACTTCATTTGTAATGATTGTTATATCCCCAATTGATGATTTAATTAATTGTATCTTTTTGTTCATTTAAATCTCATGAAATCTTGGAAGTAAATGTTTTAGGACAGAATGGTTACCCTTGAATATTTGTATAATTGTTAGTTGAGTAAATCCAGTACTTCCTTCACAAATGTTAAAAAGGGCTTTTATGGCTTAAAAATTAATTATAGACGATATTTCTGCTGAAAAATTATGAAACTTGGCCAATGCTATTTTTAAGATTGGATCTGCATAATATATTTTATTTATAATTTTTGAATGAATATTCTCCGTACTTGATTCACAAATAACGAAATATAGAAGATATTGCTAAAATGGTTTTAGTGCCCTTTTGATGATAGAAAATTTATGATACTTTGGATTTACCATATTGAGATAACATAATATTTATTATAATTTTTTTGGACATCTTGCATAAGAACTTAGGGTAGTTCATGTTCAAACCGGTAGCCCTTGGAATTTTTGAGGAAATTAGTTAAATGCCAGATAAATTAGGAAAATTACCATTTTCTGGATTTAGGTTAATTATATCATGATAAGTCTCCAGTAAATAATTTAGGGCATTTGGATGAGTTTTGGATCATTGCATAACCGGTTCGACATATAGTCTCGGCTGGTCTGCATATAGAATATTGTTAAATTGCAATAGGACATTATCTGGGATAGTGGTTGGAGTTAGTCATTTTGTCTTGGTGGATAGATGAGGAGGATATCATAATAGAATGAAATGAAGAATAGTGAGAGGTGGTGATAGCTAGAGTTAAGAGGTGCTCGGGTTCGACGAAAGATCGTCTTTCCCGAGAGAGGAAGGTTAAAAATCACCCTAGGTTAGTCTATCGTAATATGAGAAGGGAATGGGTAAAGGGAATTCTACCAATAACAATAAGTGCCTTGCGAAAGGGAACGATGGGCTTCAGCTACCATCATTGTTCCTAGTGTCCTTTGAGAGCCCTTCATGGGGAATACCGGGGGCAGTCCTGGGTTAACGTAAACTGCATTAACAAACTGACAAGAGTAACATAGTAATTAGGATCTCACGTTTCACAAACACTGTTAGCACAAGAATATTGATGGGAGCTTCGGCTCGGTTGGTTAAGAGATGGACGGAATGGTCCGAGGAGCTTCGGCTCGGTTGGTTAAGAGACGGACGTTTTGGTCCGGGGAGCTTCGGCTCGATTTTTGTGTGATTACGATTAAATTTGCATGTGCATAAAAGGAATGAAAATTAAGGTGGTGGGTCTTCGGTATTAGAGGGTCGATGCACCGACGCCAATACGCTGACTCTGCAAGTGTGGTTTTTACACTTCGCAAAAGCTAAGTCCGGTGCGCCAGCCGACAAGAGTACGCAGGAGTCCGCTTAGTGCACCAATCATTGAGGCGTACGATAGGTCAGACCGGTAGTGCTTTACTGGTTTAGAGGTGGGCGAGCCCAACCCACCGCTTCCGTCTGCTACTACGGAGGTATCCTGGGAGGTAACGGCTCCGAAAGGGGGAACTAAAGGTCCGTGTGCACAGAGTCGGGTGTGTGAGTTGCACTTGCATGTTCTATCATACCCACTTGCATGCTATAGCATAATCGATTAATTAAACCCCTGACACCTAAAGTATAAGTGGAATGGGACGCTTATACATTAGGACCTGCAAAACGACCCCTTGGTCTATAAGCTTGTGTGGGAAAGTTTATAAATTAAGGTTAAATTCAATATATATATGCTGCTGTTTGATAACCGACACCCCAACATATAAGTGGTATGAGAAACTTTATACGATGGGAGCCTTGCAGAATATCCCTTGGCTTATGCGCTTCCGCACATAAGTTAAGGTTACTTTTCCTACTTTCTGTTTCTGTCATATCTATTATAGAAATGCTAGATTAGTTCCGCTGCCACTTGTTTCTTTTGATTCATTCTCCACCTTCATGTCCTTCCCTTTCTTCCTCTTCGCTCGGTACCTAGGAGCCATGAGGGAAGGGGTAGGGGATGATAGGGCTTAGTCTTTATGACTAACGGTTTTCGAACCGCATCATTTAGGGGATCGTGGAGCCCAGCATAGAGGAGCAGCCCCAGATACCGGTGCGCTTGGAGATAGGGCAGTCTAGCTCCGGACTTTATACAGCCGGGACCGTGAGTCTCGACCTTGAGTAGATGCTTGTTTTGCTTCTGCATGAGTGACTTGTAGTGAGGGTATGTTGTACCAGGCTTAAGCCCATATTCTATTACCCTGATGTATTATTCTGTGGACACTCCCTTAGTGGAGTTTTATTTCTATATATGTGATTTATCTAGTGGACTTGCTTTTACTTACTTC
This sequence comes from Platanthera zijinensis, assembly GCA_039513925.1. Lineage (NCBI taxonomy): Eukaryota > Viridiplantae > Streptophyta > Magnoliopsida > Asparagales > Orchidaceae > Platanthera > Platanthera zijinensis. The sequence goes on from CM077086.1 coordinate 80,905,432, forward strand.
ATTTTGTGCTACCTTTCTGTGATCGAATTGGCCGGCAGAATCGACGCATTGTTGTGATGACCCTTAAGGACGTGAAGGTGTCACCGCAAAGCGACGATTCTGGGCCTAAGACCCCGAGTTTAAAAAGAAAAAAAAGGGGGTCTTACATATCGTACTCCTCGACGCTGGTGCACTAAGCGGAGCTCCTGCGTACTCTTGCCGGCTGGCGCACCAGACTTTATATGGCGAAGTGCTAAACTACACTTGTTGAGTCGACGTATTGGCGTCGGTGCATCGACCCTCCAGTACCGAAGAACCACCACCTTATACTTTATGCACATGCAACCTTATGTATCACCTACCAAGCCAAAGCTCCCCAGACCATCCCGTCCGTCACAACCAACAACCGAGCCAAAGCTCGTCGGGCCAAACGTCCCATCACCAAACCACCAAGCCTACTGCCCGTGTGACCCAACCTAACATCCCGAGACATCGAGGTGAGTGAAAGTGAATCCCTAATTTTGCTAGTAACTCTTGCAATTTAGTTTGCTTACAGTTTAGGTTAGCCCAGGACTTCCCCCGGCATACCCCGTGAAGAGCTCTCAATAGGCACTAGGAACTACGATGGGCTGAAGCCCAAAGCTCCCTTTCGCAAGGCACTTATTATTATTGGTTACTACCCAATTCTCAATCCCTTTAATGTTGTACTGGATCTAACCCTAGTGTATTTTGACTATTTCTCTCTCCACGGTGAAGACGATGTTTCGTCGACCTCGAGCACCTCTTAACATTAGTCAAACCTCCCACTTCTCATCACGACTCCCGATGATGAACTCATTTCACTTACCATATCAATACACTAATATACCAACTCTCTAGGTTCATTTTGCACCATATTATGATTTCTGTAGTTTTTACTAAACGCAGACCATCCTAAGCTATATGATGTATACAATGGGAGGTACTCCAAATTAACATCCAAAATCCCTATAATATTTATTGGAGGTATATCATGATATGATTAGCCTAAATCCAGAAGTTTATAAGTTTCCTAATTTACTTGATAATTTATTTAATTTCCTAAGAGACCCAAATGCCTTAGTTTGAACATGAAGTACTATTTTTAGGCATGCAAAATGTTCCACAAAATTATGATAAATACAAGACAACTACTTATCATTAAATTAAAGGTCTCCAAATTTTTAGTAAGACTTAAACCCCTAAACATAATTTTTGAACATAACCTACCTTAACCAATTTAAAGAGACAAGTACTGCCAATATATTTCCAATAATTCTGAGAAAATTCAAGGATGAACATAAAGACATATAAACACTCCAGGTCAAGTTTCATAATTTATCAGTGAATAATGAACTCTAAACTTGATTTTTTCTAATAATCCAAGTTAATAGGTTAATGAACTAAGTACACCAATTATTCATCTAAAAATTGTAATAGAATTCTAATATGAGTATATTAACCACTACTGATAAAGTTTCATAATTTTTCAATAAAAAGGGAGCTCTAAATCTATTATTGATCATATTCCCGTATTTATATACTTGTGAAGTAAGTACTGGAAATTTACATCTAAATATTACAATAAAATACATGTATGATCATAATGGTCTAAAACTAACTTTGCCCCAATTTCATAATCATCTAATAGATATTAAGGTCATAATAAAAACATAATTAATTAGGGCTAATACTGGTATTGCAAAGGTGATACTAAAACTATTGATCTGAAATTCCCAATAAAATTATCTAAGGCTTATAATGACATTATGACTACACCACCCAAGTTTCATGGCTTTTCACTAAGTTTTGGTGGCTTATCTTGCATGTGCAAGTGTTGTGCCCTAAACCAGGGTTAGGGTTTTGAGGGTTTTATCCATCTCCAAATCCTCTAAGATTTTTACTAGAGAACCTTAACTACTCTAGTATCCTCTCTACCAACTTTCAAGCCCATACATGGGCATTTGACCCCATGCCCTTCTCAAACCCCCAAAGTCCTAACATAGGGTTTGAACTTGGGACTTAGGGCAATCCTATCCCAAACCACCCCATAACCCATATGAGGGTGTTAAATGTCATTTCAAACCAGTGGACCAAATTTTAGCCTCTGTTGAGGTGGTTTGACCACTCAAAACTCAAAGTGCACTTTTGACCTAAATACCCCTCATTAGGGCAAGGCTAGGGTTTGCTCAATTCCTTCTCAAATCAACTCAAAAAGAGGTGAAAATTTATACAGATCCTTATGATGACCCCAAGGACCACTCACTAAAATTTTGGAGGTATAGATTAGGGTGACTCCCTTTCCAAATTTCAGGTCATTTGGACAAGGGATGAAGTGGGGGCACTCATTTTAGTTTCTATCTAAGCCTAGGTATAGACCCCACCATAATGGGTGCCCTGGTCAAACCAGATGTCTAAATTTATTCAAATCAATTTAAATTAAAGTAGACCCCTAGAGCTATAATATATATGTTGACCACTTTCTCTGATTTCGCCTCTAAGTATTTTTAAATTAATTTACAAGGTGACTGAAATAATGTGACAGAAATCATTAAAATGAAATAATAATATAAAGCTCTAGCACGAATCTTGATGCAAGATCCAGTAGCTATGACTCATCTTCTTCCTCCAGCTGACGGGTAGGATTGACCCGTCCTGGAGCTACTTCCACCCGCCACCGCTGGCCACCCAACCACCTCCCTGCCCGGCCACCGCCACCACCACCTCCGTCGAGGTGGTGGCTATCGCCAGGCGGTGGAACAGTCGCCGGAGGGGCGGATTCCGGCGATCTCGACAAGCTTTATTTTGCGGATAAACCAGGAGAAATCTTCTCCCGATCGGGCTCAATTGAGCCAGAATCTTGGCCCTAACAGTTCCTATGATCTACCCACGGGAAAAGAGGAAGGGGAGGACCTTGTTTGTGGCCTGGAGGTGGGTTGATCATTGAGATGACATTTCCGATGGTGGCGCCGCTCGGTTTCTGCAAAAACATAGTGAATTAGCTCGAGATCGCCTCGGAAACGAATACTTGGAGTCCTGTGATGCTTTTAAAATGATAAAATGGGGGAGGGGAGGGGTCTAGCTAGTGGTGGCCATTAATGCCCCCTTAAGGTGAATTTCGGTCATGGTGGTGGGGAATGAATGTGGGCTCAATCCAGCCAGGAAACGGCTGGACATTCCTCCTCTTCCCCAGAGGAGTTGAATCCAGCCATAAAGGGTGGAAGGGAGAGGCCAAGTCTTCAATGGCCATTAAAGGCCATTGAAGGCACGATTCGGCCATGGTGTGGTAACACCATTCCGGCCATGAACAACCACCAAAATGGCCCCCTGGTCTTCCTGGATTGAATGAGGAGTTGGATCAGCCATGAAGAATGGCCCTTGGCCTCCTTGGCCATGAATGACTCTCTTTCACCATTTCTTTCTCCTTCATTAAAGAGGAGTTGGAGTTTCTCTCTCCTAGTCATCAAGATTGACCTTGCTAACCACTCTACCCTATAGGCAGCCCACTAACCCATATTTTTCATGGAAATAAGGTTAGCTTATATGGAAAGAGAGCTTGAGCTTAGGTTAGCCCATTTGAGCTAGGTTTGACTTGACCTAGCTTAGGGTTGACTTTGGTCAAATTGACCTTTTGTGTCACCATCAATTAGTTTTGGTGACCAATTGGCCTCCCCTAGGGTCTAGGTAGGGATGGGTAGGGTTGACTTGGCACCTTGAAGGTCACTTGACCCTTATTAAGGGCACTTTGACCACTTTGGGGTTTTAGTTGACTTGGGTCAACTTAGCCATTAGGGTTAACCCAATTTAGGGCCAGGGTTGACTTAAGTGGACCAATTAAGGGCACTTTGACCAATTGGCCTCCCCTTGATAACCCATTGAGCTAAGGGAAGGTCGATTGACCCTATGTAGGTCAGTTTGACCCATTTAGGGTCAGGGTTGACTTAGGTCAACTCAAGCTCTATGGTTGACCTCAATGGGTCTTTGGTGACCCATTGACCCCTCTTTAGGTCAAGGAAGACCTTGGTAGGGTTGGTTGGGCTCATTAAGGGCACATTACCCTTAGTTAGGGCACCTTGCCGTATTTAGGCCTAAGGTGATCCTTGGTCAACTTGGCCATCCTGGGTTGACTCAAGTGGACCCTTAGGGCCTTTTAATAGATTGGTGAGGTCATGGTGGGGTCTTAGAATCTTGGTGAAGCCTCATGATCATCCTAAACTTGGGTTTAGGAATCTACTTTTTGCAGACCATTCATCCCAATCACCTTTATTCCTAAGTCCACTTGGTCTTTTTGAGCTTCTAGGGTTTTGTCATAACCTAGTCATGACAAAACCACTCCTATGGGGTCTAGTTGTCTGTGAAATGTTACAAATCCCAATATATAAACAAAAAAATTTTGTCCTCGAAATTCTAGTTAGGCCTACGGGGTTTCAAATATGAAAAGTAAATTGTAACATCCCGAGAGGTTGTGAGGAATACCTGACTGAAAAGCTATGGGTACCTTTGTCGTATCAGATCTTGCGGCTCCTAGGTGTTATCCTCCTGACCGTGATTCCTCCACAGGACCTTGACTAATGGAACCTTCTTGCGACGCAAGACTCATATCCCCTTGTCGTCAATCCGGACCGGCTCTAGGTGAACTGACCGGTCAGAGGCTACCGACCCATCTGTGGATATAATATGCTGCTCCGGGCATAGTAGAGCCCTCCTAAGAGAAGATACATGGAATATGTCATTTAGACCTGCCAGCTCCGGTGGCAGTTCCAGCCTGTATGCTAAGGGACCGATCCGCTCCAGGATCCTGTAAGGCCCCATATATCTCGGGCTGAGCTTCTTCTTCCGACCACGCACCCGTGAAACCCCATGCATCAGTCGGATCTTCAAGAATACCCGGTCCCCCACCTGAAACTCCACCTGACGATGCCGAGCGTCATAATACTTAGCCTGTCGGCTCTATGCCTCTAACATCCTGTCCCATATCAGCCTCACCTGAGCCTCGGTGTCCTCAATAAACTCCGAGCCCAAAACCTTCGGATCCTCGTCCTGTACCCATGACAGCGGAGTCCTACACCTTTATCCGTATAGGGCCACATAAGGAGCCATCCTGATGTTGGACTGGTAGCTGTTATTATATGAGAATTCAACCAGTGGCAACAGCTTCTTCCAAGGCTCTCCACAATCCAGAATGCATAGTCGCAGCGGATCTACCAAGGTCCGATTCGTGCGTTCCGTCTGCCCGTCAGTCTGGGGGTGAAAAGCTGTACTGAAAGTTAGCCGGGTACCCAAGTAAGTCTGCACTGATCGCCACTCCCTGGACGTAAACCGTCCATCCCGATCCGATACAATTGTCTTGGGTACGCCATGATAACGGACGAACTGCTCTACGAATTTCCGAACCAGCATACCAACCGAGTCATCCTTCCTGATTGGGATAAATCTAGCTATCTTCGTCAGCTGGTCGACGATTACCTAAATCGAATCATTTCCCGTCTGCGATCGAGGAAGGCCATGTATGAAGTCCATCGCGATATCCTCGAACTTCCACTCTGGCACTATAAGTGACTGCAACAATCCTGCGGGGGTTTATGCACTCTACCTTCACCAACTAGCATGTCTCGCAGTAGGTCACGAAGTAGGTGATATCCTTCTTCATGCCTGGCCAGTACATGGTCTTCTTCAGATCTGCAGTCATGTTCGTAACTCCCGGGTGTACTAAATACCGACTGCAGTGGGCCTCCGTCATGATATCCTACCGGACCTGGCCTCCCTCTGGTATATAAAACCGTCCTCTAAAGCATACCAGGTCATCTCTCAATGTGTAATCCCCAGCAGTACCTGTCTCCAAGGCCCGAAATATCGGCTCTAGCTTCGCATCCTGCCTCTGCCCATCTCTGACTCGGTCTCGAATGTCATCTGTGGCACTCATTACTGCTAAATACTCCTCATAAAGCTCGGGGTCATCAGACGACACCAGTGTGATGTGCATATCTTCTAATCCCTACACCAGCTCCATGGACATAATCTGAGGCTCCGCTGCGGTGGTGAAGGCACTCCGATTCAGCGCATCAGCTACCACGTTCGCCTTCCTTGGGTGGTAGTGCATCTCGTACTGATAATCTGCTAGAAACTCCACCCATCGCCTCTACTTGATATTTAGCTCCTTCTGCGTGTCCACATACTTCAAATATTTATGATCGGAGTATATGTCGTAGTGGACACCGTACAGATAATGTCGCCAGACTTTCAGAGCAAACACAACCGCCCCCATATCTAAGTCATAAACAGGGTAGTTCTGCTCATGCTTCTTCAGCTGGCGGGAAGCATAAGCAATCATGTGTCCCTTCTGCATCAGCACTGCTCCCATGCCTTGGTAGGAAGCATCGGTGTAGACCTGGAATCCTTCTTTCCCTGAAGGAAGGGAAAGAATAGGAGCCGAGGTGAGTCAATCCTTCAGCTCACGGAAAGCCGTCTCGCACTGCGGGGTCCAGACAAAGGGAACGTCCTTCCTCGTCAGGGATGTGAGTGGGAGGGAAATCCGAGAGAATCCCTCCACGAACTTCCGATAATAACCGATAAGTCCTAGAAAACTCCACACGTTTGTGGCCGTCTTCAGCTGCGGCCAATCCCGAACTGCCTGAATCTTGGCCGGGTCCACTGCCAACCCAGCTCCACTAATGATATGGCCTAGGAAAGCCACCTCCTTCAACCAGAACTGGCATTTGCTGAACTTCGCATAAAGATGGTGCTCCCATAGTCTCTCTGGAGTCAAAGTCAGATGTCGTGTGTGATCCTCCTCTGTACTCGAGTAGATGAGGATATCACAATAAACACGATGACGAACACATCTAGGTATGCCTCGAACACCCGGTTCATGAGGCTCATGAATGCCGACGGTGCATTCGTGAGCCTGAAAGGCATCACAGTAAAATCGATAAACCCATATCTGCTACTGAAGGCAGTCTTCAGAATGTCCTCCTCCTGGATCCGCAGTTGGTAGTATCCTGACCTCAAATCAAGTTTTGAAAAGAAATGTGCCCCCTCCAGCTGATCAAACATCTCATCTATCCTTGGCAGTGGATAGGTATTCCAGACTGTCAGTCAGTTCAGTGCTCGATAGTCAATGCACAATCTAAGTGTCCCGTACTTCTTCTTGACGAACAACACCGGGGCTCCCCATGGTGAAGAGCTCGGCCGGACAAATATGGATTCCACTAGTTCCTGCAGCAGGCTTCAAAACTCCGTCAACTTTTTCTGGGCCATCCGCTAAGGAGCTCTAGAAGCCGGCTTAGCCCCTGACACCAACTGTATCCGGAAATCCTGCTCCCGGTACGGGGGTTGCCCTTGTAGCGTCTCTAGGAATACGTCAGCAAAGTCCCGCACCACTGGGATATCAGAGATGGAATCCTTAGCCTCAGCCATTTCAAACAACACTTCATAGACTTCCTCCCCCTACAAGTGGGCCTTGACGGCCTGCACGAATGATATCAAGAGAGGGAGAATGGGCCTAATACCTTCGATGATGATGTGGGAATCACCATGCCTCACAGTGATCCTCTTTGACAGGCAATTGATCTAGGCATGGTTCCAATGAAACCATGTCATGCCCAGGATCAAATCATAAGCCTTCATCCTTAGGATCGTTACCGGTGCTTCGAACGCCTTCCCGCCGATCTCCGCCTCCATGTTGTAGTGGGCAGAGGTGAACAACTCCAATCCGTCGGGTAGATGTATCCTCATCATCATGCCTATGAATCGCTCCACGCCTTCCAACCCTTCCACGAAGGCCTTCAACACGAACGAGTGCGAAGCACCCGTATCGAACAACGTATAAGCAGGCTTGCCGCTAATGAAGACTATGCTTGGGGTAGTTAATATCTTAGAAATCTAGTTATGGTTTTCTTTCCTAGTCTGTAAATTCTATATCCATGATTCTAAATATTTCGGAAAGAAAACATGAAATTTACTGGCGTACATGTGATCACTTGCTCCGGGTTCCATGGTTTAGCCAGATCCAGTGCATACACTTTCTCCCTCTCCTGCCTGTAGTCTCCGCCCTGGTATCCACATCCTCGGCCACGTCCTCGGCCTCCAAAATACTGAGCAGGCGGGGCAGCCAGTGGTGCTGGTAGTGGTGCCCCCTTCATGGGGCAGTTTCTCCGGATATGCCCCACCTGATGATAGTTGAAGCACTCTGGCAGGGGATATGCCATACCCCCGGGTCTCTGCATCTCCCACATCTAGAGAGGCTGAGGGGCCATCACTACCGGTTCTCTCTACTCCTGTCTCACCTCCTGACGAGGATGATCCTCTACCCGTCTCCCATATCTCCCATCAGCAAAGCGACCCCTTCGCTGATCATCTCTGGCTCCCCGACCCTGATTCTCATTTGGCTTCTTTCGGCCTCGAGTAGTGTGCCAATCTGCCTCAATCCTCTTCGCAATCTCCAATATCCGAGGAATAGGCCCGTCGGACACGAACATAAGAGCCTCCCTATGATCCTCTCACAGGCCCTTATAGAACCTCTTAGTGTATCCTGCCTCATCCAACTGATAAGAATACGCAAATCGGGCTAGATGATTGAACTCCCGGTGGTACTCCACCACCGTCTTGTTGCCCTGTCTTAACTGTAAAAAGCTGTCTTCCAGCTCATCTCTGGCTGACTGCGGAACAAAATGCTCCAACAGTGCGGCCCTGAACTCCTCCCAAGCAATCACTATAACCTCTCTATCAGCAAACGTCGTGCCCAGCGACGTCTTCCACCATCTCTTGGAATGGGATTCCAAGTAAGAGATCACCAAAGGAACCCTCTCCTCCCAAGGGCACCGTATCCCAATAAGCATCTCATACATGATATCCAGCCACTCCTTTGCCCGAACAGCCGACTCTGTCCCCAAGTAAGATGGGGGAGAAAGTCCTCTAAAGATACTCAGCCAATTGGCCCCCGGGTTTGGCTGCGGAGCCAGGACTTGCTGGGCCCTGAAAGCCTCTAGAATGGATTTCAGAGTCTGCCCCATCTCTGACTGTAGGAACGGAGTGGGGACCAGGGGAGGTGGTGCGACATTCGGAGTCTGCTGGACTCCGCCCTGTGGTGTAGGCTGTGTTGGGGGATGCATAACAAAAGTCATTGTAAGTAATCGACTCAAACCTAATTAAAGGTTGACTATTTACATGTGATTCCCCATATGGGCACACCACTACTTCCGCTGCTTAATTTGTCCCCAAACTAAACTTGCGCGGGGGTGACCCAGGGTTAGTGGACTGCTACTTTTCGATCGAGGTTTCCTCGGATACCACTTGTAAGACCCCATTTTTTTTTACACCACCGGGGTCTTAGGCCCAGAACCGCCATTTTGCGGTGATACCTTCATGCCCGGGAAGGTCGTCACTACAAAACGCCTATCCTGCCGGCCATATCGATTGCAGAAAATGTAGCAAAACTATAAGAGTAAGAATGAAACTCAACAAGTCCACCAGAATCACATGTATAATAAATATTCTCCATGAAGGGAGTGTCCACAGATATAATAAAAGTACAAAAACTTGGGCTCATGCCCAGTAAATCAATGTCCTCACTACATATCTCTCATCGTGGAAGCAAAACTAAAATAACTACTAGCAATCGGGACTCACAGACCCTGCTGTCTGAACTCCGGTGCTAGACTATCCCATCTCCAAGCATGCCGACCTCCGGGGCTGCTCCTCCATGCTGGGCTCCACGGTCCCCTAAAATGACGTTGTTCGAAAACCGTTAGTCTAAAAGACTAAGTCCTATCATCCACTGCCCCTTCCCCCATGGCTCCTAGGCACCGAGCTGGGAGGAGGAAAGGAGAGGAAATGAAGGTGGAGAATAACAAATAATAGGTGATGACGGAACTAATCTAGCAATTCTAAGAGTACATGTGACAACAATGGAAGTAAGAAAGACTGAATATATAATATGTAACCTTAACTTGTATGAAAACACATAAGCTAAGGGATCTTCTGCAGGGCTCCTATCGTATAAAAAGTCTCATACCAATTTATATGATAGAGTGTCAGTTTTCTAGCAAGCATACATATATATTTACTGAATAAAAACCTTAACTTATAGCACGCTCGCGCGAACTTATAAACCAAGGGGTCATTTTGCAGGGCCTATTATATAAAGCATCCCATACCACTTTATACAATAGGTGTCAGGGTTATATGCAATGGTTATGCTATGACATGCAAGTATGCCATGATGTGAACATGCAAGTGCAACTCACCCACTCGACTCAATGTACACAGACGTTTAGTTCCCACTTTCTGGAGCCTAACCTCCCAGGATACCTCTGTAGTGGCAAACGGTAATGGTGGGTTGGGCCTCGCCCACCTCTTAACCGGTAATTGCACTACTAGTCAGACCTATCATACGCCTCGACGCTGGTGCACTAAGCGGAGCTCCTGCGTACTCTTGCCAGCTGGCGCACCAGACTTTATATGGCAAAGTGCTAAACCACACTTGCCGAGTCGACGTATTGGCGTCGGTGCATTGACCCTCCAATATCGAAGACCCACTACCTTATAATTTATGCACATGCAACCTTATATATCACCTACCGAGCCAAAGCTCCCCGGATCATCCCGTCCGTCACAACCAACAACCGAGCCAAAGCTCATCGGGCCAACCTGCCCATCACCAAACCACCGAGCCTACTGCCCGTATGACCCAACCTAACATCCCGAGACATCGAGGTGAGTGAAAGTGAATCCCTAATTATGCTAGTTACTCTTGCAATTTAGTTTGCCTATAGTTTAGGTTAGCCAAGGACTGCCCCCGGCATACCCCGTGAAGGGCTCTCAAAGGGCACTAGGAACTACGTTGGGATGAAGCCCAAAGCTCCTTTTCACACGGAACTTATTATTATTGGTTACTACCCGATTCCCAATCCCTTTAATGTTGTACTGGATCTAACACTTGTGTATTTTGACTCTTTCTCTCTCCACGGGGAAGACGATGTTTCGTCGACCTCGAGCACCTCTTAACACTAGTCAAACCTCCCACTCCTCATCACGACTCCCGATGATGAACTCATTTCACTTACCAGATCAATACATTAATATCCCAACTCTCTAGGTTCATTTTGCACCATATTATGATTTCTGCAATTTTTACTAAACGCAGACCATCCTAAGCTATATGATGTATACAATGGGAGGTACTCCAAATTACCATCGAAAATCCCTATAATATTTATTGGAGGTCTATCATGACAAGATTAGCCTAAATCCATAAGTTTATAATTTTCCTAATTTACTTGATAATTTATTTAATTTCCTAGAGATCCAAATGCCTTAGTTTGAACATGAAGTACTATTTTCAGGCATGAAAAATATTCCAAAAAATTATGATAAATACAAGACAACTATTTATCAGTAAATTCAAGGTCTTCCAAAGTTTTAGTAAGACTTAAACCCCTAAACATAATTTTTGAACATAACCTACCTTAATCAATTTAAAGAGACAAGTACTGCCAATATACTTCTAATAATTTTGAGAAAATTCAAGGATGAACATAAAGACATATAAACACTCTAGGTCAAGTTTCATAATTTATCAGTGAATAATGAACTCTAAACTTGATTTTTCATAATAATCCAAGTTAATAGGTTAATGAACTAAGTACAACAATTATTCATTTAAAAATTGTAATAAAATTCTCATATGTGTATATTGACCTGGAAACACTACTGATCAAGTTTCATAATATTTCAATAAAAAGGAAGCTCTAAATCTATTATTGATCATATTCACGTATTTATATACTTGTGAAGTAAGTACTGGAAATTTACATCTAAATATTACAATAAAATACATGTATGATCATAATGTTTTAAAACTCACTCTGCCCCAATTTCATAATCATCTAATGGATATTAAGGTCATATAAAAACATAATAAATTAGGGCTAATACTGGTATTGCAAAGGTGATACTAAAATTATTGATCTGAAATTTACAATAAAATTATCCAAGGCTTATAATGACATTATGACTACACCACCCAAGTTTCATGGCTTTTCACCACTTTTTGATGGCTTATCTTGCATGTGCAAGTGTTGTGCCCTAAACTAGGGTTAGGGTTTTGAGGGGTTTATCCTTCTCCAAATCCTCTAAGATTTTTTCAAGAGGACATTAGCTACACTAGTATCCTCTCTACCAACTTTCAAGTCCATACATGGGCATTTGACCCCATGCCCTTCTCAAACCCCCACTGTCCTAACATGGGGTTTGAACTTGGGACCTAGGGAAATCCTACCCCAAACCACCCCATAACCCATATGTGGGTGTTAAATATCATGTCAAACTAGTGGCCCAAATTTCAGCCTCTGTTGTGGTGGTTTGACCACTCAAAACTCAAAGTGCATTTTTAACCAAAATATCCCTCATTAGGGCAAGGCTATGGTTTGCTTAATTCCTACTCAAATCAACTCAAAATGAGGTGAAAATTTATAGAGATCCTCATGATGACCCCAAGGACCACTCACCAAAATTTGGGAGGGTTTGGTGGTCATTTGGTCCCCTATTTAATTTACCCTAGGATATTTAAATTATTTCCAAACCTATAGAAAAATTGTCCCCAAAAATTCTCATTTTGTGCAGGACCTATGTATAGATTAGGGTGACTCCCTGTCCAAATTTGAGGTCATTTGGACAAGGTATGAAGTGGGGGAACTAATTTTAGTTTATGTCTAAGCCTAGGTATAGACCCCACCATAATGGGTGCCCTTGTCAAACCATATGTCCAAATTGATTCAAATAAATTTTAAATTAAAGTAGACCCCAAGGGATACAATTTATATGTTGGCCACTTTCTCTAATTTATCCTCTAAGTATTTTTAAATTAATTTACAAGGTGACTAAAATAATGTGACAGAAATCATTAAAATGAAATAATAATATAAAGCTCCAGCACGAATCTTGACGCAAGATCCAGCGGCTCTGGCTCATCTTCTTCCTCCAGCCGACGGACAGGATTGACCCGCCCTGGAGCTACTTCTTGTTGGAGTTACCATGGTGATCTAGAAGTGGTCAAACATGTAATCTCACTGCCAACGCGATATGAGCCTGCAGGGTCGCACATAAGAGCATGTGGAGAAGTTGGAAGATTGACTGTGTTGGTAAAGGTTACCAATCACCATATAGAATGGGGTCCAGCAAATGTTGCCAAGGAGATTCATCGACTAACATATTCGTCGAGTATCGTCGACTATGGTTCGTCGAGTATCGTCGACTATAGTTCGTCGAGTATCGTCGACTATGGTTCGTCGAGTATCGTCGACTATGGTTCGTCGAGTATCGTCGACTATGGTTCATCGAGTATCGTCGACTATGGTTCGTCGAGTATCGTCGATTATGGTTCGTCGAGTATCGTCGATTATGGTTCATCGACTAAGGCAATTCATCGACTATCGAACTGTTCGATAATCGACGAATGCTGATACCCGACAAATTATTCTAGAAACCCTAATTCTCTGTGGTCTGTGGATAGAGATATTTCTAGGTCTGTTAATGCTTCGGGTATAAATTAGAACTTAGATTTTAGGGTCAAAAAAACCCCCGGCCAGACAGAAGTGTTCCGCCGATTCGCTCGCTCCGGCGACCTCCTCTCCGACGATAGTCGCCGGTGCTTGTCTTCCTGGAGCAGACCTAGAAGTCCGTGGAAGTGCAAGGTGCAGTCGATCTCCCTTCCCATTTTTTGTACGACGAAGATCGGTGATCTCTCGCTCGTGTGGATTTCTGCAGAGACATAGATGCTATTCTACGTGGGACTCGCCGTCGACAAGAACTCATACATTGGAGCATATTTGTTGAGTTGTGACTCAACACCGCAAAGGTAATTTTACCTAGTTATTTCTTAACTTCTTGATTCAATTTTCATGGCCCGATCCCAAATCTCTTTTGGGTTGTTCTTGATTTTATTGTTTCTGCTGCGTGCACAACTGTTGTGCCACCTTGTAGAAAACCCAACACTTCTAGCCGCCACCGCTGGCCACCCGATCACCTCCCTGGCCGGCCACTGCCACCACCACCTCCGTCGAGGTGGTGGATATCACCAGACGGTGGCACAGCCGCCGGAGGGGCGGATTCCAGCGATCCTGACAAGCTTTATTTTGCAGAAAAACTAGGAGAAATCCTCTCCCGATCGGGCTCAATTGAGCCCGAATCTTGGCCCTAACAATTCCTATGATCTACCCACAGGAAAAGAGGAAGGGGAGGACCTTGTTTGCGACCTGGATGCGGGTTGATCGTCGGGATGCCATTTCTGATGGTGGCGCCACTTGATTTCTGCAACAACACAGTGAAGTAGCTCGGGATCATCGGGGAAAGGGTGGAAATGAATTCTTGGAGTCCTGTGATTCTTTAAAAATGATAAAATGGGGGAGGGGTCTAGCTGGAGGTGGCCATTAATGCCCCTTAAGGTGAATTTCGACCATGGTGGTGGGGAATGAATGTGGGCTCAATCCAGCCAGGAAACGGCTAGAAACTCCTCCTCTTCCCTAGAGGAGTTGAATCCAGCCATAAAGGGTGGAAGGGAGAGGCCAAGGCTTTAATGGCCATTAATGACCATTGAAGACACAATTCGGCCATGGTGTGGTAGCACCATTCCGGCAATGACCAACCACCAAAATGCCCCCTGGTCTTTCTGGATTGAATGGGGAGTTGGATCAGCCAATGAAGAATGACCCTTGCCTCCTTGGCCATGAATGGCTCTCTTTCACCATTTCTCTCTCCTCCATTAAAGAGGAGTTGGAGTTTCTCTCTCCTAGTCATCAAGGTTGACCTTGTTGACCACTCCAGCCTATAGGCAGCCCACTAACCCATATTTTTCATGGAAATAAGGTTAGCCCAAATGGAAAGAGGGCTTGAGCTTAGGTTAGCCCATTTGAGCTAGGTTTGACTTGACCTAGCTTAGGGTTGACTTTGGTCAAATTGACCTTTTGTGTCACCATCAGTGGATCCTTGATGACCTATTGGCCTCCCCCAGGGTCTAGGTAGGGATGGGTAGGGTTGACTTGGAACCCTTAAAGGTCACTTGACCCTTATTAAGGGCACTTTGACCACTTTGGGGTTTGAGTATACTTGGGTCAGCTTAGCCACTAGGGTTGACCCCAATGGGTCCTTGGTTACCCATTGACCTCACTCTAGGTTTAGGAGGGTATAGGTGGGGTCCACTTGGCTAAGGGAAGGTCAATTGACCCTATGCAGGTAAGTTTGACCCATTTAGGGTTATGGTTGACTTAAGTCAACTCAAGCTCTATAGTTGACCCCAATTGGTCTTTGGTGACCCATTGACCCCTCTTTAGGTCAAAGAAGACCTTGGTAGGGTTGGTTTGGTTCATTAAGGGCACATTGCCCTTAGCTAGGGCACCTTGCCGTATTTAGGCCTAAGGTGATCCTTGGTCAACTTGGCCATCCTGGGTTGACTCAAGTGGACCCTTAGGGCCTTTTAACAGAATGGTGAGGTCATGGTGGGGTCTTACAGTCTTGGTGAAGCCTCAAGATAATCCTAAACTAGGGTTTAGGAATCTACTATTTGCAGACCATTCATCCCAATCACCTTTATTCCTAAGTCCACTTGGTCTTTTTGAGCTTCTAAGGTTTTGTCATGACCTAGTCATGACAAAACCACTCATAGGGGGTCTAGTTGTCTGAGGGATGTTACAACTTACTCTCTCAATGCCAAGGCTAAGAAAATTTGGCTAAGTCCAAACTCGATGATTTCTTTTACTTTCGTCGAACTGAGCTCCAAGTTCGTCGAACTGAGCTTTTGCTTTTTGTCGAACTGGGCTTTGACTTTTGGTCTAAATCAGCTTTTGTAACGCCCCGAAACTCAAAAGAGGGACGTGTGCCATTTTGAGCCAAGTTTGGGACTTGGTAGAGATCACACGGCCTGGGACACGGGCATGTCCCATGGGAGTGTCGTGCTCGGGTTCGATGATGGCCGTGTGGTCGACGAAATTGAAGTCGACGATATTTGAACAACGAACACGGCCTAAGACACGGCTGTGTCCCATGCCGTATCCTACTCGGGTTGTTAGCCCAGTTGTGTCGTGGGAGAGACAAGGCCTGAGCCCAGGCGTGTTCGGGTCCGACACGTGGGTGTCCAAATTCGACACGGGCGTGTCGAATACCCATGTTATCCTCGGGTTGGTGCAGTACCTGTGTCGATGGAGGAACACGCCCAGCTATATGAGCTTGTACTAGATGACACAGGCATGTCAAGCTTGACACGGGCGTGTCGAGAGCCCGTGTTCTTTTCGGGACGCGATGGTTTCGGTGTCAATTGAGGCACACGACCTTGGACACGAGCATGTCGTAAGCCGTATTCGGCCAAGGTTTTGGATTTTAAGTGCGAATCGTGGCTGTACGTTTCCTTATTTTGGGATCCAATGGCTCAGGGCTGTTCTTGCTGGGATATACCCGGGAATAGGGCTTAGAAACCCTTATTCTATTTGGGTTTTATCTTTCTAAAGTTCTAGAGAGAGGGGATAGCAAGGAAGAAGAAGGAAGTGAGATCCGACCGCCGGTGGAGCTTCGGAGCTCCGATTCTTGATCCGAGTCCAGATCTGCAAAGGCGAGGCCGATACGGTTCTTTTCATCCATATAGATTTCCATGGCGCCAAAGAGAAATGCTAGGGTAATGATTCTCTTTTCGAGCATGTGAAGCTCTCCTTCTTTTGCAGAAGGAAACCTGCTCCCGTTAGTGTGCGGCGCTCCTTGGGGTAGATGTGAATAATCCCCCTTGTTTGCATGTATAATCCGAAATAGAGATACAGACATAGGCATGGTGTGTGAAGCCTACCCGGAGAAGTTGGTCTGGATCGGTGATGTTTCATTGTGCATGATTAGCCGGAGAAGACTCCGTGCCTTTGGTTGTTTTCGGGTTTTCTATGCGGTAGATTGCAACAGGGAGTCTTGGGGATTAACTCCAAGGTGCACCCGGAAAACTTGTCGGAAATGCATTTCTTCTAACTTGGTGGCCTGGGAGCCAACCTTGAACATAACTGGGTTATGTGCATGTTTGATCGTTTTGGGACTCGGGGAAGCTTGACCCGCGCATATGGCTTGAATTGACGTTGCAGTGTGAGCAACGGGTTAGGCGGAACCATACCCGCTCTGTGTCGTTCAGTTAAATAGACCTAAAGTACATGAAACTTACCGTTGTCATAGAAGGAGGGTCTTAGGCTTAGGCCGGAAATACTAAAATTCTCACGAGTATTGCCGTCCAAGGGGCGGTGGTGAGACCGCGGTTTTGATCGGGTTCACCGTGTAAGTGCCTTGAGAGCACAGGGCGTGCGGTTGTGTGTGCCTACACCTGTGATGTTGGGATTATTCACTGTAATGCTTATTATGCTAGTAAGTGCAAGGAAGGAGCATCACCGCCCCGAGTTTGGGTGCGGGATTGTTATAATTTGGTCAGCTTTAGCTGACAATTACTCTTGTTTGCCACCGTTGCGGTGAATTGTGCTTGTAGGTGCTGCGGATCCGAGAGGAAAATAGCGGGCCAAAGCCCTTGTTGCTGAGCCGGCCCTTGAAGGCCTTGTTTTGTTTACTTCTTTAACTCATGTGTGACCGGCCTGCGAGCCAAAGTATGGAAGACATTGTTTTAAATTTAGTGAACTCTTGTAAGGCCATAAGGCCGGTACCTTGTGTACTTTGTAATTCATTCCTGTTTAGGTTCGACAGTGGACATTCATGCTTGTGTCTGGGTTCTTATTTTTGCAACTTAATAAAATGCTTCCGCTAGATGCTCTGTGTAGGACGTTATAATTGGAAGAATGGTTTCAATGAGTAACGCTTCGGTCTGTCCGTGGTATATAGAGTCGGGCCCTGGCCGGACCTATTGCTATATGCTATATGACGGATATGGGTATTCCAATTTGGTATCAGACTATTGGTTTCAGTCAGGCTTAAATGAATTCGTGGACGAATTCACTTTAAGGGGTGGTGAGCACATGTGTGTGCATCATCGTTATAATATGAAAAGAACCCATGAATGTCCACTTAGGAATGAAAATACACATGTTTGAGGAACCTGCGTGTTCCTATAATTACTTTTTGCAATATTGTTTGGTCGCTTAATGGTGTTTTGTACGACTATAGGTGACAAAGAGTGGTGCGGGGCCATCAGAACCTCCAGTTTCGGAGGCAAGTAGCGCACTGAACGATGCGTCGACAACACCTCCTTCGGCTAAAACCATACGATTGGTAGCTGAAGCAAGATTTGCGATGATTAATGCACATCCTGCGAGACAAATGCAGCAGCCTGCCCCTGCTGTGGAGCAAGTACCGCTCCAAGTGGCAGAACCAAGGAGAGTGGAGCAGGTTGTGGTGGAGCTAATGATGCCTATGAGAGCAACGAAGAAACAACTCAAGCATGTTATGGGCTTTAATCCTCTAGTATTCTCGGGGATGGGAACCCCAACCCAAGCGGAGGATTGGCTCTCAAGAGTTAAGAGAGTCTTGATAGCTATAAAGACGGAAGAGTGGTAGAAGACCACTATACCACTTTCTTGTTGGATTGCGATGCAAGACTGTGGTGGGAAGGTTTGGAGTTACACCATTTTAGGGGTAGACAACTTACTGATGTCTCGATAGAAGAATTCTCGAGACTATTCTTGGCTCGATACCTCCCCTCGGCTCAGAGGATTGCATTGGAGAACGAGTTTCAAAAGTTGGTGCAGGGAGAGAGTAGCGTGGATGAGTACCTCCACAAATTTACACGTTAGGGTCGGTATGTAAGTGCTACTTTCGCTGATGAGGAGCGAAAGACAAACCGATTCTATGAAGGTCTGAGGGATGACTTAAGACTACTGCTCTTGGGGACGATGACGCAGGGCTTCTTGACCCTGGTCAACACGGCCCGTTCTTTGGAGAAAAATATGAAGAATGTGCAGGCAAAGAAAGACTCCAGTATTAAGAAGATAGAGTTTAAGGTGCCGACTACCTCGAAGTCTGGTTATCGTAAGTTATTTAAGAAGGTGAGAACTTCGGGTCCAGCTCCTTCTGGTGCTTCAGGAGCGACCACGGGCCGAACCCCGGGCGCTTGCTTTACTTGTGGGAAGTTGGGGCATTTTGCCCGTGACTGTTGGAGCGGACGTCCAAAGTCCGAGAGGAAGCATGAAGCAACTTACGAGGAAAAGGGCAAGGCAGTGGAGCCAACCGCATCCCATTATGCTCTGACTCAACCAAGAGTCTATAATATTGTCCAGCAGGAGGCCATCAAACAAGCGGATGTGGTGACATGCATAGTTTAAATTTATAGCAATTTAGCTTTAAATACTGTTACCTTGTGCTTGTTAGCTTATTACTGTTTGTATAGGCTTTGTTCTTATTTGTGATAATCCGGTGAGAGCATTCTTCGATACGGGAGCTTCGCACTCCTTTTTGTCCGAAGGTTTCATATCGCGGATCGGAGTTCCTTCTTCGATGGCGAAGGACAAATTGGATGTGTTGTTGCTGAATGGGTGTTCTATGCCCGCGGATAGAGTCTGTGCCATAAAGATTCATATTGGGAGTCAGGAGTTCGACTTGCTAGCGTCGTTACTGCTGCTAGAGTTCGACGTCATTTTTGGTATGGACTGGCTTTCGGAGCAGAAGGCATACATAGATTGCAATCGTAAGGAAGTCAAGTTGGGAGCTGACCGGGAGACAACGTTTTTGGGTTTGAAGGGGTAGAGCAAGACCTTAATGTCTGCTCTTCAGGTGGTCAAGGTAGTTTGTGCTGGTGCAGAGCTGTTCTTCACGCTAGTAGAGGCTGCGAAGCCTAAGCCCACTTTGGGTAGTATCCCAATTGTGTGCGAGTACCCTGATGTGTTCCCGGGAAATCTTCCCCGAGCCCCACCCCAGCGGGAGTTTGACTTCACGATTGAGCTAGTGCCAAGTGCTAAACCTGTGTCACGCTCTCCTTATAGGTTGGCGCCTAAGGAAATTGCAGAGCTAAAGGTTCAACTTGAAGAGTTGTTGGAGTAGGGATATGTGCGCCCAAGTTTGTCGCCTTGGAGCGCACCGGTCCTTTTCGTTAAGAAGAAGGATGGAAGTTTGCGGCTCTGTATCGACTATAGAGAACTGAACAAGTTAACGGAAAAGAACAAGTACCCGATCCCAAGGATTGATGATCTATTTGATCAATTAGTCAGGTCATCGGTGTACTCAAAATTGGATCTTAAGTCTGGTTACTATCAGCTGAGAATAAAGGAAAGTGATATCCCAAAGACAGCGTTCAACATGAGATATGGGCATTTCAGTTTACGGTCATGCCATTCGGGTCGACTAATGTGCCATCAGTGTTCATGGATCTGATGAACAGAACCTTCAGGGAGTACTTAGACCACTTTGTGATCATCTTCATCGACGACATATTGGTGTACTTGCAGTGCGAAGAGGATCACTTCAAGCATCTGCATTTGGTTTTGGAGATACTGAGGAGGAATGAACTATACACAAAGTTCTCCAAATGCGAGTTTTGGTTGCCCTCAGTAGTGTTCCTTGGTCACATAGTCAGTGGAGAAGGATTGCGGTGGATCCGCCGAAGATAGTTGCAATACGCGAGTGGCCTGTGTTGTATACGGTAGCGGAAGTCCGGAGTTTTCTGGGGCTTGCCGGCTATTACAGGCGCTTCATAGAGAAATTCTCGCGGATAGCGTTACCTCTCACGACTTTGACAAGGAAAGATCAGAAGTTTGTTTGGACGCCAGAGTGCACGCAAGCTTTTGAAGAGTTGAAGGGTCAGTTAACCATGATGCTAGTGCTAAGTTTGCCGAGTGGGACCGAAGGCTTTGAGATCTATAGCGATGCTTCGGGCAGTGGTTTGGGCTGCATGCTGCTGCAACATGGAAGTGTTATAGCTTATGGCTCGTATTAGCTGAAAGTGCATGAGAGAAATTATCCGGTCTACGACTTGGAGTTAGCGACCGTGATTTTTGCTCTGAAGCTGTGGAGGCATTATTTGTACGGCGAAAAGGTCGATATTTATACCGATTACAAGAGCCTGAAATACCTGTTAGACTAGAAGGATCTGAATATGAGGCAGCAGAGATGGATGGAGTTCCTAGGGGACTATACATTAAAAATTCATTATGTGCCCGGGAAAGGCAATGCAGTTGCGGATGTGTTGAGTCGCAGGGCTCCCGTACAAGCCAACTGGTTGTCGGTTCATGACAAGCGGTTGATTTGGGAGTTGGAGGCATTAGATATCTCTTGTGTTGACAAGCAGAGTAGCGTCGAAGTGCTATTGAACTGGACGGAAGTTCAGTACGACCTGGCTGATAAGATTCGGCAGGCAATGGATTTGGATAGCAGCATGAAGCAAATCATGGAGATGGTTTTGGATGGGTCAAATTCCCAATTTACGGTTGAAGATGGACTGCTAAGGAAGGACAGTCGTTTGTGCATCCCAAACATGGGTAATTTACGGGTGGAGTTGATGTACGAGGCTCATCATACCAAGTACTCGATTCACCCAGGGAGCACGAAGATGTACCGAGATCTGAAGAAGTTATTCTGGTGGTCAGGACTCAAGAAGGATGTGGCACTATATGTAGCAAAGTGTCAGACTTGCGCCTTAGTGAAGGAAGAGTGCCAGAAGCCAAGGGGTTTCTTAAAGTCTTTGCCTATTCCGGAGTGGAAGTTCAACGATATCTCAATGGACTTTGTGCATGGATTGCCAAGGTCGTAGAAGGGAAACGACGCCATTTGGGTGATCGTAGATCGGTTGACAAAGGTGTCGCATTTCATTCCACATAGGAAGGATGATTCAGTGGAGAAACTGACAAAGCTTTATGTGGACAACATTGTTAGACTACACGGTGTACCCCGCAACATTGTGAGTGATAGAGATGGGCGGTTTACGTCCAATGACTGGAGGTTGGTGCAACAAATGCTAGGAACTAAGTTGAGGTTCAGCACAGCCTTTCATCCGCAGACGGATGGTCAGACCAAGAGGGTCAACATGACGATGGAAGACATGCTTCGCATGTGCGTCCTAGATTTTGGGAAGCAGTGGGAAGATCATTTTATTTGGTAGAGTTTACGTACAACAATAGCTACCAAGCAAGCATACAAATGACGCCCTTCGAGGCCCTATATGGTAGAAAATGTCACACACCGTTGTCGTGGTTGGAAATGGGTGAGGCGAGGTTATACAAAAATAAGAGGTCGAAAGCGCCACTTCATTGGTACGAACCATTCGAGAGCGTTTGCTGATCGCTCAGGATAGATAGGCCAAACACTATAATGCCAAGCATCGAAATGTGGAGTTCGCTGTTGGCGACTGGGTGTATTTGAAGATAAAGCTGTTCAAGGGTTTTTCACAGGTACGATGCTTGAAGAAGCTGAGCCCAAGGTACCTTGGACCATTTGAGGTCCTGGAGCGGATTAGTGAAGCGGTTTATCGTCTAAAGCTTTCGGTGGAGTTGAGTGGTCTACACGACGTATTCCACATATCAGCGTTGCGGAAGGCGGTGCAAGAGCCTTCAAAGGTGATCGCAGTTGATCAAGTACCGGTGGACGAAGGGTTAGCGATAAGGGTCAAGCCCGTTTGTATTGAGGACTCTGAAGTCAATCGACTTCTTAACAAGGAGATCAGGATGGTCAAGGTCCGTTGGGACAATTGCGGTTGGGAGGATCTCCCATGGTAGCGGGAGCAGACCATGCTTGAGGAGTACCCAGAGTTATTCCACTCAGGTACCGCTTTTGGTTTTGTGTATATTTTCCTTTCGGTAATTTCGTGGACGAAATTCTTTTAAGAGCGAGAGAGTTGTAACGCCCCAAAACTTAAAAGAGGGATGGGAGGCATTTTGAGCCAAGTCTGGGACTTGGTAGAGGTCACACGGCCTGGGACACGGGCGTGTCCCAGGGGCGTATCGTGCTCGGGTTCGACGATGGCCGTGTGGTCGACGAAATTATAGTCGACGATTGTCGAATAGCGAACACGCCCTGAGACACGGGTGTGTCCCATGCCGTGTCCTACTCAGGTTGTTAGCCGAGTTGTGTCGGGGGAGAGACAAGGCCTGAGCCCAGGCATGTTCGGGTCCGACACGGGCGTGTCCAAATTCAACACGGGCATGTCAAATACCCGTGTTCTCCTCGGGGTGGTGTTAGACCTGTGTCGATGGAGGAACACGCCCAGATATACGGGCATGTACTGGATGATACAGGCATGTCAAGCTTGACACGAGCGTATCGAGAGCCCGTGTTCTTTTCGGGACGCGATGGTTTCGGCGTAGATTGAGGCACACGACCTTGGACATGGGCGTGTTGCAAGCCATGTTCGGCCCAGGTTTTGGATTTTAAGTGTGAATCATGGCCGTCCGTTTCCTTATTTTGGGATCCAACGGCTCAGGGATGTTCTTGCTGGGATATGCCCTGGAATAGGGCTTGGAAACCCTCATTCTATTTGGGTTTTCTCTTTCTAAAGTTCTAGAGAGAGGGGAGAGAAAGGAAGAAGAAGGAAGTGAGATCCGGCCGCCGGTGGAGCTTCAGAGCTCCGATTCTCGATTCGAGTCCAGATCTGCGAAGGCGAGGCCGATACTGTGCTTTTCATCCATATTGATTTCCATGTCGCCGAAGAGAAATGCTAGGGTAAAGATTCTTTTCTTGAGCATGTAAAGCTCTCCTTCTTTTGAATTAGGAAACCCACTCCCGCGAGTGTGCGGTGAGTGTGCGGCGTTCCTTGGGGTCGATATGAATAGTCCCCCTTGTTTGCATATAGAGTCTGAAATCGAGATACAGACATAGGCATGGTGTGTGAAGCCTACCCGAACAAGTTGGTCTGAATCAGTGATGTTTCATTGTGCATGATTAGCTGGAGAAGACTCCATGCCTTTGGTTGTTTTCGGGTTTTCTACGCGGTAGATTGCAATAGGGAGTCTTGGGGATTAACTCTAAGGTGCACCCAGAAAACTGAGAGGAAATACTTTTCTGCCAACTTGGTGGCCTGGGAGCCCGCCTTGAACATAACTTGGTTATGTGCATGTTTAATCGTTTTGGGACTCGTGGAAGCTTGACCCGCGCATATGGCTTGAATTGAACGTTGCAGTGTGAGCAACGGGTTAGGCGGAACCGTACCCGCTCTGTGTCGTTCGGTTAAAGAGACCTAAAGTACATGGCACTTACCGTTGGCATAGATAGAGGGTCTTAGGATTAGGCCGGAAAGACTAAAATGCTCACGAGTATTGCCGTCCAAGGGGCGGTGGTGAGACCGCAGTTTTGACCGGGTTCACCGTGCAAGTTCCCTAAGAGCACGGGGTGTGCGGCCGTGTGTGCCTGCACCTGTGATGTTGTGATTATTCACTATAATGCCTATTATGCTAATAAGTGCAGGGAAGGAGAACCGCCACCCCGAGTTTGGGGGCGGGATCATTATAATTTGGTCAGCTTTTGCTGACCGTTACTCTTATTTGCCACCATTGCGGTGAATTGTGCTTGCAGGTGCTACGGAGCCATGTGGCAAATAGCAGGCCAAAGCCCTTGTTGCTGAGCTGACCCTTGAAGGACTTGTTTTGTTTACTTGTTAAACTCATGTGTGACCGGCCTGCGAGCCGAAGTATGGAAGACACTATTTTAAATTTAGTGAACTCTTGTAAGGCCATAAGGCCGGTACTTTGTGTACTTTGTAATTCATTCCTGTTTGGGTTCGATAGTGGTCATTCATGCTTGTGGCTGAGTTCTTATTTTTGCAACTTAATAAATTGCTTCCGCTAGATGCTCTATGTAGGACGTTACGATTGGAAGAATGGTTTCAATGAGTAACCCTTCGGTATGTCCGTGATATATGGCGTCGGGCCCCGACCGGACCTACTGCTATATGCTATGTGACGGATAAGGGTGTTACAACTTGACATTTCATCGAGTTAAGCTTTGAGTTTGTCGAACCTAGCTCTAAGTTCATCGAACTGACCTTTCACTTTTCGTCGAGCTAAACTCTGAGTTCGTCGAACTGAGTTCTGCGTTTGTCGAAGTATTTTGGCGCTGAGTGATAGTCATTCACTCAATGCCTTTGCTTCTAATGCTTGAATTTTTTCTAAGTCCACAGATGCTGAGTCATGCTGACGTCAGCAAAGTCAAAAAGTCAACCAAAATTCAAATATTGCGGGATTGTTGCTAGAGGTGCTGGCAACCAGCTGTCATCATCCTTTGCACTTGGAATGAAATATTTTCATCTTTAAGTACTGAGGCCCACACACAACAAAGAGCCGTTTAATCCAGAGTAAATGGAAAGAATGTGCTGTATGGCTGAATCTCAGCCATCAATCCTGGTGGTGGGCCCACTGCTTGATTGGCCATCAACTAAAAAGAAGCAAATTGTCAAGAGCAATAAATCGAATCCTTTTCTAGGTTTTCTGAAAATGAAAGTACGGTCGAACTTCATTTTCTTCCTCACCTTTCTTATCGTGCCTGAAGAAGCTAATCTGCACAGAAAACTTAGCAAGGAAAGAGATAGCTGAAGCAATCACCATCTGCAACAGAAGGTTCAGAAGCAATTCTGAGGAAGCAGATCTACAATCTCTACAAAGATACAATAGCTGTTTGAAGAAAGATTCAACTGCCGACTTCATTGTCTTCAACAACAAAAGCTTGGGATGATATCTGTTCAGTCCAGGAAGAAGTAGACGTAGAGTTCTCTCTCTAGTGTCTAATAAAATCACCTTTTATTTCTTCTGTATAGATTTTTTGTGAGTCTGAAGTTGTACGTCTATGTTATAAAGGCTAAGGTCTTTGTGACCTGTGGTTTGGCTTAGTGCCGAGTGAAAGGTCTTTGTGACCTTTGGTTTGGCTTAGTGTCTAAGTGGTAGGTCTGTGTGACCTGTGAGGTTCTGCAGGATCTGTGTTGTAAGCTCTGAAGGAGCCGAGTTTTGGGGGTAAAAGCCTAGTCTAACACACTGTTAGAAAGGCACAGAGGGACAGCAGACGTACCCAAGATTGGGGAACCACTATAAAATTTCTGTGTCATCTGTGATTGTTCTTGAAAGCTAAAACTAACCTAATCACTTAGCATGAAAATCGGCTAAGAATTAAGAAGATTTAAATAGAGACAAAAACCACCCCCTCTAGGTGTTTAGCTAGCCTTAAAAACAAGACTTTCAAGTGGTATAAGAGCGAGATTACTCTTTAAAGGCTTAACAGTCTGAGTAGATCTCCAAGGATAGCTAGAAGTCTGTCTTTATGGGTTCAGGAATGAACACTAAGGAGCTGAGTGTTGTGAGGCTTCCAATCTATAGGAACGAATAATTCAACATCTGGAAAGCAAGGGTGAGGCAGTTCATGGAAGCTGCTGACCCTAGGATGTATACTACAGTCGAAGAGGGACAATTCATACCAATGAAGGTCTCAGCAGTAGATGCAAAGGTCCAAACACCCAAGACATATGATGAGATGACTAAGGATGAGCTTGCCCTCACCTCAATAGACAAGAGAGCAAAGAATATAATTATGAGTGTTATTGATGACTCTACACTTCAGAACCAGATCCATTGCACAACAACAAAGGAAATGTGGGACACACTGGTGATCTACATGGAGGGGACATATGAAGTTCGAGATGATAGGAAGTCCATGCTCAACCAAGAGTATGAGGCTTTCAGGTAATCCAAGGGGGACAACATAACCACCAGTTATGAAAAGTTCTTTAGGATTGGGAATGAACTGAAGACTTATGGAAGGGTATTCAGTCACTATGAACTGAATGACAAGTTCCTTAGATCTCTCACTAGAGATTTGTACACAAAGATCTGTGCAATCAGAGAAGTGGCAAAGTTGGGTGACACTGCTCCTCACACCCTCTTTGGGAAGCTGCAGTCATATGAGATGCAGCTGGCTACCAGAAAAGAAGAGGAGAACAACAACAAGTCCGAGGCAAGAGATAAGGCTGTAGAATTCAAAGCTAAAGGCTCCAACAAAAGCAGAAGAAAGTCTCCCACTCTAGCACGGAGAGATGCTGAATCTGATTCTGGAAGATCAGAGAAAAGCACATCAGATTGCCAATGGTCGGATGAAGATTTTGCTGCTGTCTCCAGGCAATTCCATAATTTCATGAAGAAGAAGCACTGGAGAGGCTGACCTTCCTCCTCCTCTCATCCCAAGTATGACTACTACAAGGGCAGGAGGAAATCCTTTAAAGAGAACAGGTATGGTTCCAAAACTAGTAAACAGGGTTCATCTAACATGACTTGTTATCATTGCAGAAAGCCTGAGCATATAATAGTCGACTTCCTAGTCAAAAGAAGGGAAATTGGTGAGAAAAAGGACCACCAACAAAAAGGCAAAAAGGAGAAATCTCTCATTACTAAGAAGCAAATAAGCTGGATTGGCACCTCCTCATCAGAATCAAAAGAAGAAGAAGAAGCCTACATAGGGCTGTACTCTACTGAAGATGGAGCTGTAGAAGCAGACTGCATTAAAAGGCTGGCTGCTATAGAAGAAGAAGCTGAGAAGGTTCTTCCTGCTGCCAGGGTTGATTCAGGGCCCCTCTATAACAGGCTGATGGTGATTCAGAGGTAGATTATGAAGAAGACAGCTACTGCCTTGGGCTGATGGCTAGGTCTGATGAAGAACTCAGCCAGGATCAGCCTGGTCCAAGCAAGGTAATCTCTGTTACTAGCACTTCTAGATCAGATTATGAATCAATTTCAGATTCTTGTGCCTCTGCAACAAATGATGATGATGGCTCAGAATTTGAAGGAGACATCAATCAATTGATTGATAACTATGGTGCACTCCTGCAGGATCTAAAGAAAAGCAAGCTCCTGGCCAAAAAGCAGGCTCAGAAAATTGCTTCTCATAAGCTTGCTATTTCAGAATCAGTTAAACTGCTGGATCTGAAGATCCAAGAAGTCAGCAAACTGAAGAATGTAATAATCATTTAGATGGGCACCATAACCTTCAAGAATAACCATATCAAGAATCTTGAAGGAAAGCTCCAAAAAGAGAGGGAACTAGTGGCTAGCTACACCAAGCCTAGCACAGTGCTGCCCTTGATAGACTCCTTCTCCTCCCAAAAGGGAAATAAAGAGTTGGGTTTCAAGGGAAGGACAAGATCTACCAATCCCATGGGAAAGGGCAAAGCTCAAGTGCAGCCACTAGCCTCTCAGCCTCCTATTAAATTTAATAAAGTGCAACTACCTTCTAACAGGCTTGACCATGAGAGTATTTGTGGTCACTAGAAGAATGCTAGACCCTCTAGTGTAATCAAAGATGTTCCACACTATGGTGGTAGATACATCAAGGGTGAAAATGCCTTTAAGGCAGCCTATGAGGAAATACAAATGACACATAATGGACCATTTGTGTTTGGTGCACCAGCCCCTTCAGTCAAGGGTAAAGCTGCTGACTATTTTCCAGATCTTCTAACCGACTCTAAGAAAAAGGGTAAGGCTGTCAGTAGACCAGACCTGGGAATCTCTGAGGCCATCAAGTGTACGTTTTATGAAAATAAAGCAGCTGCTAGAAGGGCTCAAGATATCCCAAGCACTTTTACTGCCAGACCTACCACTTGTCAGACTGGGGCTGGGAAACTAAAGAACATGACTGCTGCTGCTCCTTCTACACCAAGAACTGCTGTTAACACAACCACTAGACCTACTCTGAAAAGAAGGTACAACATCCATGAGTGTTGGTGCTGTGGCAAGGTAGGCCACTTTGCTGTTGATTGCTGGCACAATCATAGTGTGCCGAGAGCAAATGTTAGCTTGCCTATTAGAAAAGCTGCAGGCATGTATAATCATTTTCAGTCTAACTTGCACGTAGGACCCAATAAAAATTGGGGTACTAAGGTTAACTTATTTGTGTCTTACAGGTTATTCCAAGTGCCCATACCCCATATGGTTCTTGGATAGTGGATGTTCCAGGCACATGAATGGAACAAGGAGCATGCTGAAGGATTATGCTCCAGTAAGGAATGGACCAAAGGTTATCTTTTGTGGGTCAGAAATAGGGGTAACTATAGGTTATGGTAAGATCTCTAATGGCATAGTCACTATCACTAGAGTAGCCTATGTGGAAGGGTTGCAACACAATCTGATAAACATCAGCCAACTCTGTGCTCTTGGCTATGCCATAGTATTCCACAAGGATGAGTGCCAAATTAGGAGGTTAAGTGACCAAGAGGTCATCTTAACAAACACTAGGAGTGGAAATGTGTACTGCTTAGATTTCTTATACTTAAGCAAAGACTAACCTATACACCTAGTTGCAGATGAGAAAGCCTCTTCCTATGTCCAGTGGCACAAGAGGCTAGCCCATCTGAATTATAGGACTATAGGCAAGCTGTTCAGCAATGAGCTTGTTAGGAATGGCCCTAAGTCAATATGCACTAAGGAGGGTATCTGCTTTGCATGCCAAAAAGGTAAACAGACTAAGACCTCTTTCAAGAGCATTGCCACCAAAGACTCAGTGAGGTGCTTATACCTCATGCATATGGATCTGTTTGGTCCTATGCCAATTCAAAGTCTAGGTAGGAAAGTCTACACCCTTGTGGTTGTTGATGACTTTTCCAGATTTTCCAAGGTGTTCTTTCTAAGGAAGAAATCTTAAACCCCTGATGTCTTCCATACATTTGTCATGCAAATTCAAAATGAATTCAACAGCACTGTGATAAAAATCAGAAGTGACCATGAGACTGAGTTTCAGTCTAAGTGCATGACAAGGTTCTATGAAGAGCAAGAGATTCATCAAGAATTCTCCTCTCCTAGAACACCCTAGCAAAATGGAATTGCTTAGAGGAAAAGTAGGACTCTCATAGTGTAAGACCCCCTTTTTTTTTTTTTCAACCACCGGGGTCTTAGGCCCAGAACCGCCGCTTTGCGGTGACACCTTCACGTCCTGAAGGGTCATCACCACAAGGCGCCGATTCTGCCGGCCAAATCGATCACAGAAAGTAGCACAATTATTGAAGTAATAGTAAACAGTCCACAATAATAAAATCACATATATAAATAAGTAAGCTCCACGAAGGGAGTGTCCACAGAAACATCAGAGTACTATAAATACGGGCTTATGCCCGGTACAAAATGTCCTCACTACAAGTCTCTCATGCGGAAGCGAAACAGAAACTACTCAAGGTCGAGACTCACGGTCCCGGCTGTGTGAACTCCGGAGCTAGACTGCCCCATCTCTAGGCGCACCGATCTCTGGGGCTGCTCCTCCATGCTGGGCTCCACGATCCCCTAAATGATGCGGTTCGAAAACCGTTAGTCATAAAGACTAAGCCCTATCATCCCCTACCCCTTCCCCCCCATGGCTCCTAGGTACCGAGCGGAGAGGAAGAAAGGGAAGGACATGAAGGTGGAGATTAACATGAAAACAGATGGCAGCGGAAACTAATCTAGCAAGTTGTATTAGGTGAGCAGTTAATAAGTTGTTGTAATAGGTCTAGCAGTAAGAAAAGCAATTAAATGAATTTAAACCTTCACTTATGTGAGAACACATAAGCAAAGGGATCTTTTACAAGGCTCCCATCGTATAAGTGTCCCATACCACTTATACCTTGGGGTGTCGGTTATCAAACAGCAGGGGTTATTATATATTGAAAATAACCTTTGATTTATAAACTTGCCCACACAAGCTTATAGACCAAGGGGTCGTTTTGCAGGTCCTAATGTATAAGCGTCCCATTCCACTTATACTTTAGGTGTCACGGTTGTTATGAATGATTATGATATGCAACTATATGGTGGGTATGTTATGTCATGCAGTGCAACTCACACACCCGACTCTGTGCACACAGACCTTTAGTTCCCCCTTTCGGAGCCGTTACCTCCCAGGATACCTCCGTAGTGGCAGACGGAAGCGGTGGGTTGGGCCTCGCCCACCTCAAAACCAGTAAAAGCACCACTGGTCTGACCTATCGTACGCCTCAACGCTTGGTGCACAAAGCGGACGCCTGCGTACTCTTGCCGGCTGGCGCACCGGACTTCTGTTGGCGGAGTGCTAATCACCCCGCCGAGTCAACGATATCGGTGTCGGTGCAATCGAACTCCCCGCTATCGAAAGACCCACCACCTTAACTTTTCCTATTTTATGCACATGCAAGTTAAATCGTAAGCACACAAAACCGAGCCGAAGCTCCCCGGACCAAAACGTCCGTCTCCAAACCAACCGAGCCGAAGCTCCCCGGACCATCCGTCCGTTTCCAAATCAACCTTCCTGTGCCAACAGTGTTGTGAAGAGTGCAGCCCTAGTTACTAAGTTACTCTTGTCGATTTGTTATTACAGTTTACGTTAGCCCAGGACTGCCCCCGGTATACCCCGTGAAGGGCTCTCAAGGGGCACTAGGAACCAAGACGGTGCATTACGGCCCGAAGTTCCCTTTCGCAAGGCACTTATTGTTATTGGTTGTTTTCCCTTAGCCCGATTCCCTTCTCATATTACGATAGACTATCCTAGGGTGATTTTTAAACCTTCCACTCTTCGGGAAAGGCGATCTTTCGCCAAACCCGAGCACCTCTTAACTCTAACTAACACCACTGCTCACTACTCTTTATATCTTCCTATTGTAATTTCTTCCACAATTGTTCACCCAGACAAAATGTTTAAACCTCAAAGACTTTCTCAGATCGTGTCCTATTGCATCTCACAACCTGCTATATGCAGACCGACCTAGGCTACATGTCGAACCGGTTATGCAATGATCCATTACTCATCCAAATGCCCTAAACTATTTACTGGAAACTTATCTTGGTATAAATAACCTAAATCCAGAAAATGGAAATTTTCCTAATTCATTTGGCATTTAATTAAATTCCTCAAAAAAAAATCTCAAGGGCCACCGGTTTGAACATGAACTATCCTAATTATTCATGCAAGATGTCCAGCAAATTTATGATAATTAGTAGGCTATCTCAGAAGGCTAAATCCTAAATATCATAATTTTCTAACATCAACATGACCTGAAAAACTGTTTGGAAATAATCTCTAATTTCTATAGTTTATGAATCAAGTACAGAAAATATTCTTCCAAAAATTTTAAATAATTTATGACATGAAGATTAAGGCCTAAAATTTGCACTGGCTAAGTTTCATAATTTTCCAGCAAGTGTTCTATCCATAATAATTTTTTAAACATAAAAGCCCTTTCTATCATTTGTGAATAAAGTACTAGATTTACTCAACATAAAATTCTATAAAAATTCAGGGATCAATGTTCTACTAGTCAAGATCTAAAACCAGAATTTTAACTGATTATAATTGAGAGGTCTAAGTTGTTAGCCTAAATCACCTAGAGGGGGGTGAATAGGTGAAATGCGTGTCAAATGCGGAATTAAAAACTAACACAGCAAATATCAAGCAATCACAGAAGACAAGAGATTTATAGTGGTTCCCCAATCTTGGGTACGTCCACTTTCCTCACCGATCTAGCAAATCACTAGACTCGGCTACTCCACTATCTCGGATTGAAAACAATCCTACACCTCGGAACCACGTTCCTACAAAGCTCGATCCAAACTGGATCTACAAAAACTCGGAAGACAAAACTTCCTACAAGTCTCGGAGAAGAATCTCCTACAATGAAATTTGGTTTGAAAATAAAAATCAAAACAACAATCTCAGATCTGGATCTTTGACGGTCTTCTTCTTCAGGAACTTCGGCTTGATCAGAAAAAGGTTGAAGATGACCTGAGAGAGATCCACGAGTCTGAAAACTAGAACCACCTCGATCGAGAAGAGAGATCTGGAATCTTCAAGGCTCGGCAAGATCGAGTGATTCTCTTTCTTCTGGATCGCTGGAGAAAAGATCGATGAAAACGAAGGTCGTGATCCAAACTTTTCTTCTTCTTCCGTGAACGGCAATGGCGGCGGCGTGAAATTAGGGTTCACGGAATTCCTCTTTCTTAAAAAGAATATTTCTGTAATAACGCTTGAAAAGTCATTTCTGAAAAGACCTATTTATAGGTGGGTTCCAACGGTCATAACATTGATTAATGATGACACGTGGACCAATCAGAATTGACAGATTCAAAGTACTTATGATGAAAATGGACTTAGAATAATTCTGGAGAAGTTGACTGCGATACTCGAGTAATGGAGGATATACACGAGTATGGAGAGATGGATTACTCGAGTAGCAAGAGGCAGTATACTCGAGTATAGAAAGAGAGAATTGCAGGAGAGAAGAATGAATTACTCGAGTATCAAAAATGGTATACTCGAGTATCAGAATTGTATACTCGAGTGATAGAAAAGTATACTCGAGTATCAAGACAATATACTCGAGTATCAAAAAGGCTAAACTCGAGTATCAGAAAATATACCTGAGAAACGTTTACATACACGAGTATCAGAGTCAATTACTCGAGTATGGAAGAATTTACTCGAGTATCAAAAATCAATTACTCGAGTATGAACATACTTACTCGAGTATCAGAAGATATACTCGAGTATCAGAAAACACTTACTCGAGTATAAACATACTTACTCGAGTATCAGAATATATACTCGAGTATCAGAATATATACTCGAGTATCAGAAAACACTTACTCGAGTATAAACATACTTACTCGAGTATCAGAAGATATACTCGAGTATCAGAAAACACTTACTCGAGTATAAACATACTTACTCGAGTATCAGAATATACACTCGAGTATCAGAATATATACTCGAGTATCAGAAAACACTAACTCGAGTATCAGTAGTTATACTCGAGTATCAGAAAGCACTTACTCGTGTATTACAAAAAGGACTTAGGAAAATTCTAAGAGGAAATTTGCTCCAATGCTTCTGTCCATCAATCCAAGTGCATGAAGAAAGTGTATCCCAATAGAGAGGCTATACATGGGCCAACACTTTGGATCACACAATGAGGGATTACATTGTATGGTCCTGTGTTTGGTGACCCATTATAGACTGACATTGGTCTACACTTGGCAATTAGAACCTGCACACATACAACTTAAACACAGCATCAAATACACCTTAATTCATCTTAGTTCAAGGTCTGACCTCCTACAAATCTGAGGTATTGTGGAGACAAATCCCAACAATCTCCCCCTATTTGTAGATGTCAGCACTCTCTATACTAAGGTGAATTACTTAAGAGTAAAAGAACAGCAAGCATATAACAGGAGAATAAGCTTAACTAAAGCAGAGTAAAAAAAATATGGCCATAATCAGAATTAAATATATATATATGAGGAAATGTTTTTAAAGCACATAAACAAAATAGTACAATTCCACTTTCTCAGATCCACTCATGATGAAGCATCCTTGTGCATCCTTTCCCTTTTGAGCTGTTGCCTCTCCAGGTAGCTGTAAGGCTTTGGGAAATAGGTCCTGGGCCTGGGAGGAGCAGCAGGGTTGTTGTGTCCCCAGTTTCTGTCATGGAGTCTGATTTTAATCTGTGAAGCTTCATATGCTTTCCACTCTGAGTAGCTGTAATGATTTTCTCTGTTTTCACCAAGATCTGTCACTAATTTCAGGGTATCAAGAATAAGGGATTTGGAGGTTGGACTCCAAACCTCTGAGTGAACAATTGCTGGATCTCTTCTGGGTTCAGAACGACTTGCAGAAGCACCTTCACCATACTTTCTT
Organism: Platanthera zijinensis; assembly: GCA_039513925.1. Taxonomy (NCBI): domain Eukaryota; kingdom Viridiplantae; phylum Streptophyta; class Magnoliopsida; order Asparagales; family Orchidaceae; genus Platanthera; species Platanthera zijinensis. Next base: position 80,939,977 of record CM077086.1, read on the forward strand.
TTCCTTTTAGATGGACCTTGAGAACTGGAAACAAAATCATCTTGCCACATGTCAGAGTAGTTAAGAGGAGGCTCAGTCAGATCACCCTCAGGTCTAGGAGAGAAGACTGGCACACCACTTTCTGGAATGGTAGCTTGGACAGGGGCATCTGCAGAGGGTTGCTCTTCAAGAGGATTTAGGTGCTGAGGAATGATGGCTGGGTTGAGCTGAGCATTGGGGAAGTTCATGTTATGCAGCCACACAGCAGTATCATAGGTATAAAACTTTACAGATTGAAGTTGAGAGAGAATGTCTGCTTTCATTTCCTTTACAATTCCATCCACTGTAGTTTGAGCCTGTTTAGAGAGAGTTTCAACTTGTTCCTTTACAGCTATTTGAGCTTGCTCATGTAGTTTGTCCACTTGTTCTTTTACAACTTTCTCCCCCTTGCTGATATCTATGTTTAGCTTTGCAATGGCTTCATCTTTGAAGGTGCCCACTTCATTACACACTTTCACAACATTCATTTCAGCTCTCTCATCTAGCTTGATCTGGTTGTGAGCTACTGTCTCAGCCTGATTTCTTAGCTCACCAATGCTTGTAATGGTGTGATCTATGGCTTTGCCTCCAAGTTGGAACAACCTTTTTAGTTCATCAGTATTTGCTTGGATTTCTGCAAAGCCTCTGCTCATCTCTGTTTCAAGAGCAGAGACCTTGGATGTTACTGATTGCAGAGAGGCATCAAAGTATTCTCTCTGTTCTTTGAGCATAAGCTCAATCTTGCTTATTATATCTGAAGAGGAGGGAGCTGAGGTTGGTTCAGGAGCTGAAGCAGCAGGAGCAAGAGTAGAAGTAGAAGCAGAAGCAGTCCAAGGAGGGATTTCTGAGATCACCACTGAGCTGACTGCTCTCTTGAAAGGAATTGTGTCAACATTTTCTTCTGAAGGTAGGAAGGAGGGCATGGAGAAATCCAAATTCTTCAGAGGTGCCTCCACAGGATCTGGAGACATCTCATCATCAGACAGGAGAATATGAGCTGATTGGCTGGGCTCACTCTCAGGAGATTGGACTGGAGATTGGACTGGAGACTTAGCAGGAGATGGAGCTTGAGACTGATCTGGAGACTTTGCAGCTGATCCATTCTGGAAGAGAGGGGCATCTGAGCTGAGCTCATCAATGAACTTGTTGATATCTTCAGCTGTAGACAGAAGGTCTGCTGAGTCTGGAATCTCTGAGTCTGGATTTGCTGATTGAATATCTGCTGGAGGAGGAGAGATTGGAGGAGCAGGAATTCTTACTTCTTCTTGTTCTGGAATTACTGATTCTGAAGAAACCTGATTCTGAGGTAGAGAAGAGGCAGGCTCCCCCTCAACTATTGCACTAGTGGTAGCAGTAGTTTGATGTAGAGAGGGAGATGGAATCCTGTCTTCAGGGAAACTGCTGTCTTGGTGTTGCTCTGAGGTGGCATCAGCCTTGGAGGCTTGGGCAGGGTTCATGATCTTGAGGTCATACCTCTGAATGGATGATATGGAGACTTTCTTCATGTGGTGAAGAGGAGTCCCTTTAGAGAAGTCAAACACTGTAGGATTTATCTCATGGAGGAGGAGGGAGATAATCCTGGCAAAGCTGGGATGTTTGACGCTTTCTTTGATCTTATCCAGTATCATCATTCCAAACTGAAACTTCTTCCTGCAGACAATAGCTTGCATAACATCAAAAAGATTTTGTGATACATCTCGAATGGAGTAAGTCTTGCACCAGAGGATTTTGGCAATGATGTCAACTAGAAACTTCCCTTCTGGATTGAACAGAGAGCGGTTCAGGGTTTCACCTCCACCTTCTAGATCTCGACCACAGAATAAGGAGGTGCGGTCGGCATCTGCCTTGTCTAAATCATCTTCTTCGTCGACCACGGGCATCCGAAGCAGAGTGGCGACAGAGGTTTTATCTAACCGAACATCAACTCCCCTTACCTTTGATTTCAGAACTGTACCATTGTGTCTAATCTTCAAGTTTTTGTAGAACTCTTCAACATCAGGAAGCAAAAGGCGGCAAGGTTCTTGAAGAACGAAGGTCAATCCGGCCGTGTCCAGGAGAATCAGAAGGTTCTTGAAATCATCGGAGATATCTTCAATGCCATCAGTCACTAATTCCGAGCTGATTCCAAACTTGGAGGAGGGAGGAGCCATCAGCGATTCTGCAATGAGGAAGACGGAAATCTGCGGCGACGGAAGACGAAGAACAGGGTTTCGGGAATACGAATAGCCGGCGGCTACTCGAGTGAATGAGAAATGGAAAGGACTTTGTCGATTTGAATATATATATATAAATAATCCTAATTAGGTTTAAAACGAATTAAGTATAAAGACATACCTGAAGAGGCGGCAAATTAGTTGTGCGAATAGAGAGTTTGAAAAATTCCAGAGAAATCCGATTACACGAGAGAAGTTTACGGCATACACGAGTAATCCTTAACATATACTCGAGTATGTACTGAGTATACACGAGTATTAAGTCTAGACGGATTTTTCCATACTCGAGTATAAGAAATTCATACTCGAGTATCAATCTGATTACTCGAGTATATGAAGTTCAATACACGAGTATTAAATTCTGAAGACTTTTCATACTCGAGTATAAGGAGTGCATACACGAGTATTGATTTGATTACTCGAGTATATTTGACTTGTTACTCGAGTATTCACTATTTCACTCGTGTAAATGTAACTATTCTCGAGTCTCAAATTTCTGGAAGGAATTTCCACTAAAAAAAACTGTACTTCAGAGTATCCAACATTTTTGACCTCTTCTAAATTTCTGAGTCCATCATTGGTCTTCTTTGTTAAGCAGTCCAAGCTCAGTTTTGAAGAATGAAAACTTGGACTCATCCAGCGGCTTGGTGAAGATATCTGCAACTTGCCTGTCTGTGGAGACATACTGTAGATCTATATCTCCATTTTCCACATGCTCCCGGATGAAATGGTAGCGAAACTCTATGTGCTTGGTCCTGCTGTGGGAGACTGGGTTGTTGGCTATTGCAATTGCGCTGGAAGAATCACAGAACAGGGGAATGTTCTGGAACTTCATGTTGTAGTCTTCAAACTGATTCTTGATCCATAACAGCTGTGCACAACAGCTACCTGCAGAGATGTACTCTGATTCAGCCGTTGAGATGGCTACACAGTTTTGCTTCTTACTGCTCCAGGAAATGAGTCTCCTTCCGAGGAATTGGCAAGTCCCGGAGGTGCTTTTCCTGTCGTCTTTGCTTCCTGCAAAATCTGCATCTGAAAATCCAATTAGTTCACTATCATTACTTCTTGGGTACCATAAGCCAAGATTTGGTGTTCCTTTGAGGTATCTCAAGATTCGCTTTGCAGCGATGTAGTGAGATTCCTTAGAGTTCACCTGAAATCTAGCACATACACATGTCGAGAACATTATATCTGGCCTACTTGCAGTAAGGTAGAGCAAGGACCCAATTATGCTTCTGTACTTGGTTTCATCAAAAGGTTTCCCTTTCTCGTCCTTGTCCAGAGACATAGCTGAGGCCATTGGAGTCCTCATAGAGGTTGCATTCTCCATTCCGAATTTCTTAAGCAGCTCTTTGGTGAACTTGGTCTGAGAGATGAAAATTCCATCCTCAGATTGTTTCACTTGTAGCCCTAAGAAATACTTCAGCTCTCCCATACTGCTCATTTCAAACTTCCCTTGCATAAGTTTAGAAAACTTCTTGCAGAGGTTGTTATCTGTAGAGCCAAAAATGATGTCGTCGACATAGATTTGCACTAGCAAAATCTTGCCTTTTATTTCCCTAAGAAATAATGTCTTGTCTATCTTTCCTCTTGTGAACTTGTTCTCAAGAAGAAAGGTAGACAGCGTCTCATACCAAGCCCGAGGGGCTTGCTTGAGACCATATAGTGCTTTTTGTAATAAATACACATAGTTAGGAAGGGTTGGATCAACAAAACCTGGGGGTTGCTCTACGTACACTTCTTCCTTAATGTTACCATTTAGGAAGGCGGACTTCACGTCCATTTGATAGACGGTAAAGCCCTTAAGTGCAGCGTAGGCAAGAAATAACCTGATTGCCTCCAGTCTTGCTACTGGAGCATAAGTTTGGTCGAAGTCGATCCCTTCCTCTTGACGATATCCCTTGGCGACAAGTCTGGCTTTATTCTTTATAATTGTTCCGTCTTCATCCATCTTGTTCCGGTAGACCCACTTTGTCCCGATGACGTTCTTATGCTTGGGTCTAGGAACAAGTGTCCAGACTTTGCATCTTTTGAACTGATTTAATTCTTCTTCCATGGCTAGAATCCAGGATGCGTCGGAGTTGGCTTCCTCAAATTTCTTTGGTTCAACCTGTGAGAGAAAGCTTAAGTGTAAATTCTCGTTAGTTGAACCTCGACGAGTTCTGACACCATCCCGAGGATCTCCTATGATTTGGTCAACAGGATGATCCTTCAAGTGTCTGAACTCTAAAGTCCTTGCATCTGGGATCTCTTCAGCCACTGGAGTTATATCTTCAGCTGGGATGTCTTCTTCATCTTGATCATCTCCCTCTCCAAAGGTGGTTGTAGAGGGGATCTTGATGAACGTCTCATCTTTATCTTTAATAGGTTCATCCAAGCTGAGTTCTTTCAACTTTGTACCTGCATCTACAATAGGCACACTAGACGAGTTGCTTTGCAACAGACTCGTCTCATCAAATACAAGATGTATCGACTCTTCCACAACCAGAGTTTTTCTATTGAAAACTCTATAGGCCTTGCTATGGCTACTATATCCTACGAAAATACCTTCAAAGCTTTTCTCGCTAAACTTTGTAGAATGATACTTGCCATTGTTAAGTACGAAGCACTTACATCCAAAGATTCTAAAGTATGAAATGGTTGGTTGCCTGCCTTTTAGAAGTTCGTAAGGAGTCTTATTATGGTTCTTGTTGATGAGTGCTCGATTTTGCACGTGACAAGCGGTGTTGACGGCTTCAGCCCAGAAATACTCCGGAAGTGAGGCATCACTCAACATGGTCCGACAAGCCTCTATGAGTGTTCTGTTCCTTCTCTCAGCTACTCCATTTTGCTGTGGAGTGCGAGGAGAGGAAAACTCATGAAAGATACCTTGACTTTCACAAAATTCTGTCATGGCTCCAGACTTGAATTCCGTTCCATTGTCACTTCTGATTTTGACTACGGAACAGTTGTATTCATTCTGGATCTGCCTCACAAAATTAGTGAAAATACCGAAGGTATCTGACTTGTGTTTCAGAAAGAACACCCACGCAAAGCGCGAGTAATCATCCACAATAACCAACGTATATTCCTTACCTCCCAAACTTCTAACCTGCAATGGACCAAACAAGTCCATATGAAGAAGCTGTAAACTTCTATTGGAATCCTTGCCTATTATGCTTTTAAACGAACTTCTTGTTTGCTTGCCTTTGATACAAGCGTGACAAGGACTGTCCGTAACGCACTTGACCTTGGGTGCATCACGCACTAAGTTTTGAGAGAATAATTTATTAATAGTTTTGAAATTAATATGTGCTAGTCTCTTGTGCCATTGGTCAGCAAGAGATGCACTACTTTTTGCCAAAAGACACACTGGTGTCGAAGAGTCTATACAAATAAAATTCAAACAGAAAATATTTCTGCTTCGAGTGCCTGATAAAATAGTTTCCATATTGTTAACCGATTTTATCAAACACTTGTCAGCATGAAATTCAACTACGTATCCTTTGTCGCATAGTTGGCTTATGCTGATGAGATTGTGTTCCAATCCTTCAACATAGGCTACATCCGAGAAGGATACGCTACCGTTAGAAATCATACCATAGCCTTTAGTGATTCCTCGATCTGAACCCCCAAAGATGACCTTTGGTCCATTACAGATTGAGGTGTAATTTTATAGTAGGCTCCTCGTCCCGGTCATATGCCGAGAACATCCACTGTCCAAGTACCAGATTGGCATTTTGGTGGCCTTTGGACATACCTGCAATTACAATCATTTAGCCTTAGGAACCCAAACAAGTTTGGGTCCTTGGTCTCGAGTTAGAATACTCCCCCTACGAGTATTAGCCTCATGAGTGGTCATTCTCACGTAGCTAACTTTAGGGGTAGCAGCATTATTAGGATTGAACCAACAATCACTGGCAAAATGACCAATTTTGCCACAACACCAACAGTTGAACCTGTTGTATCTTTGCCTTGGGTAGTCCTGCCTGGCTTTCTGGAATGAAGGTCTAGCAGGAGCCTTACTTTTGGAGGAAGAGGCTTCATGATGATTGCAGTTACATGAAGCCTTCTCCTTCATAGGCTTTTCTACAATGGGTTTTACTTTTGGTGTCTTCTTAAAGTTATGACCATGAGCATAAGGTCCATAGCTTTGAAGCTGAATCTCCTCATAAGGTGCCTTGAAGACACTCTCACCAAAGTTACGAGGACGAGTCCAACCTTGGTATCTTGACTTAGGCTTCTCAGGGATTGGCCTAGAAAAGTGTCCGTAGGTGGACTCATAATCGAGTTCGTTCGTGGGAAAGATAACTTTCTTGAACACAACAGGTTCCAAGGGAGCTTTCCCTTTTTCTTCAGCAAGAGTCTTTCGGGCAGCCTTATTCTTTCTCCTGGCCTTGTTTCTTCTAGAGGATTTACTAGAAGAGCCAATGTGGCCTAAACCAGCACCCTTGGCCTTAGCAGAGAATTCAGCAACGATTGGAAGAACTGTCTTAGGCTTAGAGAAGCTCTCAACAAGCTTCTTTTCAGCCTCGAGCTGTTTTTCCAGTTCTTTGATGATTTCCTCTTTAAGGTCGAGGTGCTTGAGAGCTTTATTGTATTCCTCCATAGCTTCATTTAGGTTCTCTTGAAGAGAGTTAGTCCTATTGACTTCTTCTCTCAAGTTGCTCTCACTAGCCTGTAGAGAATTGATCTCTTTGGCTTGACTTTTCACCATTCTACGACATTTCTCGTAAGCGGTGAGTAATTCCTTATACTGTCCCATGAGTTCAGATTCATCTTCAGAGGAATATCCCTCTTGCTCATTGCCATTTTCAGAATCAGAGAGAGGAGTGTGAGATTTTACCTCCCCAGTAAACTGGGGGACTTGTTCATCATCCGAATGAGCCATGAGCCCAAAGTAAGCTTCCTCTTCTTCACTCGACTCAGATGAGTCAGAGTCGCTGAGAGTTTTGCTCTTCTTGGCTACTAGGCTTCTCTCTGTCCTCTTCTTGGGGTGTGAGGATTTCTTTTCCTCTCTTCTTCCACCCTCTTTCTTTTTGTGAGGGCAATCGGCGATGACGTGACCTGGCTTATTGCAACAATAGCAAATGATGTCAGTTGAAATATGTTTGTTCTGTTTAGAATTGTACCTGTCATGGCTGCTTGAGCCTTTCTTCCGATGATCGCCGTCATGTCGTGATCTTCTATATGAGGCATCCTTGCCTCTCCATTGCTTCTTCTTGTTCAAGAATTTCTTGAACTGCCTTGAGAGTAGGGAGAACTCTCCATCAGATAGTTCTGAGCCAGATGAGCTAGGCTCAGATGATTCTTCTTCATCAGCCTCAGGAACTGGGGCAGGAGAGCTAGCCTTTATCTTCCTTGAGCTATCTGCCTTTAGAGCGACAGATTTCTCCTTGGATGCAGACCTGCTTGTCTCTTCTTCAGCTTTTCTTGAGTTGATTTGCAGCTCGTAAGACATAAGCTTTCCGAACAGATTCTGCGGGTCTGTCTCAGCTAACCTTCCAAACTCCCGAATGGCACATACCTTATTATCCCATTCCTTGGTTAGGGATCTTAAGAATTTGTCATTGAGTTCCCCGTTGGTGAAGACACGGCCATACACTCTTAGGCCATTTACTATCTTGAAGAAGTTCTCAAAAGTGTCAGCTATGGCTTCCTTATGACCCTGCCTGAAGGCTTCATATTTTTGGTTCAGTAGGGATCTACGATCATCCCTTACTTCTTCTGTACCTTCCATTAGAGTCACAAGGGATTGCCACATCTCCTTGGCAGACTGGCAATGAATCAGATTTTGCAGCATTGAGTCATCCACTGCACTTGCTATAATATTTTTGGCTTTCTTGTCCAGAGAGACAAGTGCAATCTCATCCTTATCTAGATCCATCAGCTTCTTGGGAACTTGCTTGGTGGGATCTATGGTGGATGCAGTCATAGGAATGTGGGGACCTTCTTCAACAATCATGAAGATCCGGGGATCTACTGCTTCCATGAAGAACTTTACTCTTTCCTTCCACATAGGAAAGTTGTTCTTGGTGCAGATAGGGAGTTTAGCAAAATCCTTGGTCTTACTCATGCTTGATACTTTTCAAGAAACAACTTAGAAGGATAAGATCAAGGTGTTAACCTTTTAACGATCAACCTCCCTCTGATACCAATTGAGAGGTCTAAGTTGTTAGCCTAAATCACCTAGAGGGGGGTGAATAGGTGAAATGCGTGTCAAATGCGGAATTAAAAACTAACACAGCAAATATCAAGCAATCACAGAAGACAAGAGATTTATAGTGGTTCCCCAATCTTGGGTACGTCCACTTTCCTCACCGATCTAGCAAATCACTAGACTCGGCTACTCCACTATCTCGGATTGAAAACAATCCTACACCTCGGAACCACGTTCCTACAAAGCTCGATCCAAACTGGATCTACAAAAACTCGGAAGACAAAACTTCCTACAAGTCTCGGAGAAGAATCTCCTACAATGAAATTTGGTTTGAAAATAAAAATCAAAACAACAATCTCAGATCTGGATCTTTGACGGTCTTCTTCTTCAGGAACTTCGGCTTGATCAGAAAAAGGTTGAAGATGACCTGAGAGAGATCCACGAGTCTGAAAACTAGAACCACCTCGATCGAGAAGAGAGATCTGGAATCTTCAAGGCTCGGCAAGATCGAGTGATTCTCTTTCTTCTGGATCGCTGGAGAAAAGATCGATGAAAACGAAGGTCGCGATCCAAACTTTTCTTCTTCTTCCGTGAATGGCAATGGCGGCGGCGTGAAATTAGGGTTCACGGAATTCCTCTTTCTTAAAAAGAATATTTCTGTAATAACGCTTGAAAAGTCATTTCTGAAAAGACCTATTTATAGGTGGGTTCCAACGGTCATAACATTGATTAATGATGACACGTGGACCAATCAGAATTGACAGATTCAAAGTACTTATGATGAAAATGGACTTAGAATAATTCTGGAGAAGTTGACTGCGATACTCGAGTAATGGAGGATATACACGAGTATGGAGAGATGGATTACTCGAGTAGCAAGAGGCAGTATACTCGAGTATAGAAAGAGAGAATTACAGGAGAGAAGAATGAATTACTCGAGTATCAAAAATGGTATACTCGAGTATCAGAATTGTATACTCGAGTGATAGAAAAGTATACTCGAGTATCAAGACGATATACTCGAGTATCAAAAAGGCTAAACTCGAGTATCAGAAAATATACCTGAGAAACGTTTACATACACGAGTATCAGAGTCAATTACTCGAGTATGGAAGAATTTACTCGAGTATCAAAAATCAATTACTCGAGTATGAACATACTTACTCGAGTATCAGAAGATATACTCGAGTATCAGAAAACACTTACTCGAGTATAAACATACTTACTCGAGTATCAGAATATATACTCGAGTATCAGAATATATACTCGAGTATCAGAAAACACTTACTCGAGTATAAACATACTTACTCGAGTATCAGAAGATATACTCGAGTATCAGAAAACACTTACTCGAGTATAAACATACTTACTCGAGTATCAGAATATATACTCGAGTATCAGAATATATACTCGAGTATCAGAAAACACTTACTCGAGTATCAGTAGTTATACTCGAGTATCAGAAAGCACTTACTCGTGTATTACAAAAAGGACTTAGGAAAATTCTAAGAGGAAATTTGCTCCAATGCTTCTGTCCATCAATCCAAGTGCATGAAGAAAGTGTATCCCAATAGAGAGGCTATACATGGGCCAACACTTTGGATCACACAATGAGGGATTACATTGTATGGTCCTGTGTTTGGTGACCCATTATAGACTGACATTGGTCTACACTTGGCAATTAGAACCTGCACACATACAACTTAAACACAGCATCAAATACACCTTAATTCATCTTAGTTCAAGGTCTGACCTCCTACAAATCTGAGGTATTGTGGAGACAAATCCCAACAATAATTAATGTAAAGCCTCCAAATAATTGAAACAATAAATTGGGCTAATAATTCTTTAACACATGAGGTATAATATATATTAATCATAAAATTCCAGAAAAATTACCACAAGTCTAATACATCCTAAAACTCCCTCCTCCCGAGTTTCATAATTTTTGGATTAGATTTAGTGCTTAAAATAATTAAATTACATGTTTATCCTATTCCAAAATCTCAACTTTCGAGGTACCTAACTACCTCCAATTTCCTTCACTATTTCAACCAGAGGGTTTTCATCATATCCTCCCCCTCTCCTCCAAATTTCAAGGGCATACAAGAGCTTTTGCTCCTATGTCCTTCACAAACCTCAAACTCCCACCCGTTGGAGTTGAGCCAATCTCTTAGGGTAAAATCCACCCTAAGCCACACCATGTTACCCAAGAGAGTAGACATAGACTCAACAAATCAGTGGCCAACAACTTCAGCCTCTTTTGAGGAGATTTGTCCACTCCATCTCCAATTGTACTTTTCCCCAAAGTACCCCTCACCAAGACCTATCTAGGACTTGATACTTCCCTATTCAAAACTCGACCAATCGAGTAGAAATTTTGTACAGATCTTAATATTGATGCCAGGGACCACCACCCAAAATTTGGGGAAGTTTGGGCTTAATTTCATCTCCTAATTAATTTTATATTGTTTATTAAATTTTTACAAAAACTTTAGGCAAAAGTTCTCCAAAAATTCTCATTTTTGGACAGCCTCTCGATATACATATTATAGACCTCCAGTCCAAATTTCGAGTCATTTGAACATGTTATGAACCGTGGGCAACCAATTCAATTTCTGGTTAGCCTAGGTCTTGATCCCACCAAAATGAGTGCTGTGGTCAAACCACTCACCCAAATTGAATAAAATCAATTTTATATTAAAGTAGACCCAGAGGGCTACAACTTTTGTGACTGGTCATTTTTCCTAAAACGGCCTCTAAGTGCCTCATTTTACAGCCCCAAAAATATATTCAAATAATGCATTTTCCCATTTTTAATTTATAATAATCAATATATTATAAAGTTTATCCTACTGTTCATCTTCTTCATGAACCCGAACAGACACAGGAAAACATTTTTCCTGTAACGTTTCCGTGATCCGTTGCCGGCCGTCCGGTCACTTCCCTGGCCAGCCACCACCACCACCACCTCCGTTGAGGCGATGGCTAGCGGTCGGCGGTGGTTGGGCCGCCGGAGGTGGCGGTTTCCGGCGAACTCAAAAAATACCATTTTCATGGTTTTTCCCATGAAAACGAGAGACGGGTCCGGCTCCGTTGAGCGCGAATCTCCTTTCTAAGAATCCTAAGATCTACCTATGAAAGAGAAGGAGTAGAGGAGGACCTTGTTCGCGGTTTGGAGGCGAGAAGAGCGACGAGGTGCCATGGCGCGGTGGTGGAGTTGCTGAACTCCTCTTTACAGCAAGAACAAGGATCTGCTTCGTTTGCTTGAGCGTGTAACCCTCTCCTCTTGTCCAAGTGGGCTTTTATAAATCAGGAAGTGGGAAGGTGAATGGGTAAATCCTTAATGGCCATGAAGGCTCCTCCCCTTAACGTTTCGGTTATGATGTAGGGATAAGAAACGGTGGAAAACTGAACCGGTGTATCCAGCTGGCGGTTTTCTATTGGACCACATTTTCCTCATTTATTATATATTTACAGAAGGAAAATGGCCTGAAATTACTCCTGGTGTAACTTCCCAAGCCAGCATTTATTTCCACGCGCGTTAGAATTATTTCGGGCCTGAACCGTCGTTTCGGCCAATGTCACGGGCGTGACACATAGGTCACGGGCGTGACAGGCCCGGGTAGCCCATTCTGGGTTCGACGATCGTCGAACTGAGATCGACGATCGTCGATCGAAGGTCACGGGCGTGACACCTGTGTCACGGGCGTGACAGACCCGAACGGCAGATTTCGGGTCGACGATCGTCGAATCGAGATCGACGATCGTCGAAGGCGGGTCACGCCCTAGGTCACGGGCGTGACCTCCAGGTCACGGGCGTGACAGGCTCGGGCCGCAAGGTCGACGATCGTCTTACGGCGATCGACGATCGTCGATGGGGTCACGCCCATAGTCACGGGCGTGACATCTTGGTCACGGGCGTGACATGCCCAGACAGCGCGTTCGACGATCGTCTCGTGGAGATCGACGATCGTCGAAGTAGACACGCCCAGGTCACGGGCGTGACGGGCCGGTCACGGGCGTGACCAACCCGTGACCCGCAATACTGGTCGCTTTATTTCCAATTTTCTGCTTCCTAGGGTTCCGTCACGACAAATCTGACTCCTAGGGGTCTATCCGGAAATGGGATGTTACACATAGAGGCTGGTAGAACCTTGTTAAGTGACTCGTCTCTCCCAGAATACTTCTAGGCTGAGGCAGTTAACACTGCATGCTATGTACTTAATAGGACTTCTATCACAAGGAGCCATAAGAAGACTCCCTATGAGATCTTGAAGGGCAGAAAACCAAACCTGAGCTATTTCAGGATCTTTAGTTGCAAGTTCTATGTGCTCAACAATAGAAAAAGTCTATTTAACTAAGTTTGCTGCCAAGTCCCATGAAGGGATCTTTATTGGGTACAACACTCATAATAAGGCATATAAAATCTATAATTTAACTTCCCAAGTTGTAGAAGAGTCAATGCATGTTGTTTATGATGAATCCAACATGGTTAACAGTCAACTGCCTAGCTCCTCCTCTTATAGTATTGCAGGTACATAGCAAATGATGGACAAGCTGACCATAAAGGAAGCTACCCCCACAGTACAAGATAATGATGATGGACTTTCCATTCCAAGAGAAGGGTAAGACATACCTGAAGAAATTGAAGACCAGCTAGCTGAAAACCCTTAAGATCAGTAAGATGCAGTAAGATTGTCTCCAACTACTATGCTTCTAAGGGACCATCCAGCACACCAAATTATTAGTAATGCAAATCATGGAGTCTAGACCAGAAGCAGGAGCATGAATACAGCTCTCTACTCAAGCTTTCTGTCTCAAGAAGAGACCAAGAAGTTTGAAGAAGCAATCAAGGACCAGTTCTGGATTGGAGCTATGCAAGATGAACTGGACCAATTTAAGAGATGTAAGGTCTGGAAGCAAGTTCCCAGACCACAAAGACTAAATGTCATAGGGACCAAGTGAATCTACAGGAACAACTTGGATCAAGATGGAATCATTGTCAAGAATAAGGCTAGACTGGTGGCTAAAGGCTACAGGAAAGAAGAAGGCATAGACTTTGACCAGAACTTTGCCCAGTAGACAGATTGGAAGCAATAAGGATATTCCTTGCATTAGCTACATATCAGGGATTCAGAGTCTACCAGATGGATGTTAAGTCAGCATTCCTGAATGGGGACCTAAAAGAGGAAGTATATGTGGATCAGCCACCAGGTTTTATAGATCCTAACTCTCCAAAGTTTGTTTATAAGCTTGGGAAAGCTCTATATGGGCTAAAGCAAGCCCCTAGGGCTTGGTATGAAACCTTGTCCAGCTTCCTCATTGAGAATAATTCTCTAGGGGGAAGATAGATAAGACCCTATTCCTAAGGGAATCAAAGGGCAAACTTATCCTAGTCCAGATATATGTCGATGACATTATCTTTAGATCTACTGATGACAACATTTGCAAGAAGTTTGCTAAACTTATGCAAGAGAACTTTGAAATGAGCAGTATAGGTGAGCTCAAGTTCTTCTTAGGACTCCAAGTAAGATAGACTGATGATGGCTTGCCCATATCCCAGTTCAAGTTCACCAGGGAGCTAATAAAAAAATATGGTATGGAGAATGCCTCCACCATGAGAACTCCCATGTGGTCAAGTATGCCTATAGGAAAAGATGAGGTAGGGAATCCTATTTTTGATTCTTTGTATAGAGGGATAATTGGCTCCCTTCTATACCTGACTGCTAGTAGGCCTGACATCATGTATGCTACATTTGTCTGTGCTAGGTATAAGGCCTGCCATAAAGAATCTCATTACTCTGCTGCAAAGAGAATCTTGAGATATCTTAAGGGCACACCAGATCTTGGCTTATGGTACCCTAGAAAAAAGGATTTTGATCTAACAGGATTTTCAGATGCAGATTTTGCAGGATGCAAAGAAGACAGGAAAAGCACTACTCGAACCTATCAGTTCTTAGGAAGAAGGCTAGTATCTTGGAGCAACAAGAAGCAAACTAGTATGGCTATATCCACTGCTGAGTCAGAGTACATATCAGTAGGCAGCTACTGTGCTCAGCTGTTGTGGATCCATCATTAGCTCCAGGATTACAACCTTTAGGTATGTAGAACTCCTCTATACTATGATTCTACAAGTGCTATTTCTATTGCTAGGAATCCTGTTTCACATAACAAGACAAAGCGCATAGAAATTAGATATTATTTTATTAGGGAGCATGTGGAGAAGGAATACATCAGTCTTGAGTTTGTCCCCATAGAGAAGCAAGTGGTTGATATCTTAACTATGCCATTAGATGAAGCAAAGTTCAACACCTTAAAATTTGAGTTGGGTATGTTGAACTTGGCCTAGCTTTAGGCACTATATTTTGCATTTTTTTGGTGCAGGTATTGTTCCTCTTGCAGGAGATAAAGACTCCCCAGTGGTATTAGTTAATTGATGCTTCTATTGAGGGGGATTAAGTTACTCTGGAAGGGCCAACCCCTATCTTTCTATTCTACAAAAGTCAAAAAGGGGGAGAGAAGGTTATAGCTAGGGGGAGAGATGGCAAGGGGGCGATAAGGAAATATCAAGTCATCTAGAGAAGGACATGTGGCAACTAAGGGACAAGGAGACTATCATGCAACAAACCCAAGGGGAGAAAGAGCTGTTCCAATACATAAGAGAAAGTGATCAAGGCACTCAAGGACAAACACCTTGCAAAAAAACAGGGGGAGTAGGTGATGCTCACCATACAAGTAGGAAATGAGGTACACTTCCTTATGCAGCTATGTTAGTATTAAATATTTATTTTGCTGTATAGGTTGTGTGTGTCATTGACCATGGAAAGAAAACAATTTGGATAAAGGTTTTGACTTCTTCAAATAGGGGGAGATTGTTGGGTCCATTGTTCCCAATGTTCCTGATTTGTGAGAAGTCAAACAGGTCAATGTCACACACATCAACTGTATTTTATGTGTATTTGAGGTCATGAGTGTAGGTTAGTTCATATCAAATTGATTGGACAAGTGGACACAACAATTGGCTGCTAGACATAGCAAAAATCCACTAAGTACACAGGCGTTGCGTGGACACAACAATTGGCTGTTGGATATAGCAAAAATCCACTAAGCCCTGTGAGATCCCTTTACCGGGAATACCTTGGGGAGTCCTGGGCTAACCTAAATCATAAGAATAATCAATGTTTTAGAGTAACTAGCATAACTAGGATTTCACTTACACTCACACAGCCTGGTATTGTGGGAGTTACGTTGGGTCTCACGAGCGGTAGGCTTGGTTGTTTTAGTGATGGGTAGGTTAGCCCAGCGAGACGATGACTTGGTAGATATTTGTGACGTACGGGTTAGTCCGGGGAGCTTTGGCTCGGTAGATAATTGTGACGGATAGGATAGTCCGGTGTAACGCCCCCGATTTTTCTGCGATTATTTATTTCTCGTTTGGCGTTATGTCGACACATTTTCTTGGCTTGTGTCATCTGTGGAGTGTGGTCTTAACTCCTTAGAACTGAGTGGCCTATTTTGTAGCCTATTGTCAAGGTCTCCCTAGCAAGCCGAGTCGTTTTGGGTGACCCGGTGTGGCCTCTTGGGGGATGCTTGTGTTTTGGCTTCAGGTGGGTATAACTCGAGTTCTGTTTGTCAAAAGTTAATTTCGACTTCGCCGTTGCGTTCGTAGTATGGGTATTTAGCTACGGTGCGAATTTCGTCGAATTCCGAGGTAGTTTGGTTTTCGCGTCGTTTTGGGTGTGCTAATAATAAATGTAAATAAGTAATATTATAAGCTATTTAAATGATTCTTTTCGGTCAAAAGCTTTGAGAGTGAACCGGCGGCTTAGGAGGCGGTTAAGGCTGTATATGCGTGTTTAGAGTTATTTAAAAGCCTTAAGCCAAATTAGCGGGTCCATTCTTCTTCTTCCCGAAAACTGTCGCCTGCTCCTATTCGCGGAAAACAGAGGAAAACCGCCGGACCTGCTACCCCCTTCAGACGACGATTCCGGGAGCGTTTGTGGACGGATTTCGATTTCGAAAGCGGATTTGGATTGCTCTCTCTTAGATCTACGTTTCTACGATAAGAGATTTGATTTTCGTGGAGTTTTTAGGGGATTTGGATTTTTGGTTTTTTTTGCTCTTTCCGCCATTAAAGCTCGGGATGTGCTGGCTAGGTGTTGCTGCTGCTGGTGCCGAGGGAGAGGAAAGGCTCGAGTGAAGCATCGCTGAAAAACCGAGGCAAGTGGTCCTTGCACTTGCTGTTTTGATCTTCCCCCTCTTAACTACCTGGTTAGCCCTAGGATAGAAGCCAAGTTTTTTCTCTTTTGCTTTGCTAAAACTCTGTGCTTCAGTTTCCCTTTATGAGCCCCCCTTGTGCTGTTTTTGCTCAACCCGGTGGTTGTTTTCACCATTTAGACTCCAGTTTTTTTTTTATTTCTGGTTTGGTGCTATTGCGGGTGGAGCCGAGAGAGAGAGAGAGAGGGAGATTTCTGTGGTAGTGCTCTAGTTAGAACCAGTCTTCGTAGGCTCTCGGGATTTGGTGTTGAGTGTGGTGCACACACTCAAAGCCAAAAGCCGCCCGGGTTTGGCTTTGAGTGTGGTTCACACACTCAAAGCCATAGTTTGGTCTGTTCTTTTGCGGCTAAGTAGTGAGGCGATTGAGTGAGAAAATTCTTCTAAGTCGAAATCGACGGGAATCACTAAGTGATTCTCGCCGACTTCGACGAGTATCGTTAGTGATTCCTGCCGATTTAGCGAGAATCAATCTGCATTCCCGCCGATTCGGCGAGAATCAATCTGCATTCCCACCGATTCGGCGAGAATCAATCTGCATTCCCACCGATTCGGCGAGAATCAATCTGCATTCCCGCCGATTCGGCGAGAATCAATCTACATTCCCGCCGATTCGGCGAGAATCATTCGGCATTCCCGCCGACCTCTTCCGGATGGCGTTGGTTTAGGGTTTTCCTGCGGGTAAGTACTTTGGCGTAGAGTGAGTTGACCTCACTCAATGCCAAAGCTGTTTGGCGTTGAGAGAGGTGGACTCACTCAACGCCACCATTGGGTTTTGCGATAAAGTGCTAAGGCGTTGAGTGAGTGGACCTCACTCAACGTTGTAGCTGTTTTGGCATTGATTGAGGTTAGCTCACTCAACGCCACTGCCTATTTTGCTGAAGGCGTTGAGGGAGTGGACTTCACTCAACACCATAGCTGTTTTGGCGTTGAGTGAGGTTAGCTCACTCAACGCTAGAGCTGTTCTTGTGGAGGGCGTTGAGTGAGTGAACCTCACTCAACGCCATGGTTGTTTCTGGCGCTGAGTGAGGCTAACTCACTCAACGCCGAGGTCTGGTTAGGAGTTGAGTGAGTGTGGCTCACTCAACACCAGGCCGTATTGAGTCATCTCAACACTTTTCCCTTACCTTGATTTTCTCCCCCGAATGAATTCCCTTATTTTGAGGTTCCTTGTCGGCTATTTTCTTGTTTTTTTTCAAAAAAACCGAATCGTGGGTCGTGGTTAGTAGTGGTGGTTTGAAGCTCTTAATTAGGGAGGTATTGTGTAATTTAGCCAAGGCCACCCCTTTTCTTTTATCTTGCTCCAGGTACGGGCTGGGCAAGGGGGTGGGAGGTCCCTAGTGCTTTCACATGTAGACCCCTGAGCTTGGTTTCCTTGAAATGGTGGTTTGGGGACTGAGTTTGCCTCCAACCCGGATCCGCGTTGTTTTTTTTGCTACTACCATCTCTCACAGCTTAGGGTCTTAGACGTTTCTTCCTTTGTAAATTTGCAACGTTTGGGCTCATGGTAGTCTGGTAAACTCTGCAGGATTTATTATTATTTTTTGGGCAGGGTTGTTGTTGTTTCCTCCCACTTAGTGCACTTCCTTTTTGCCTTGCCTTGGGCAATTGTGACTGTTACTGCTTTGTTTTCCTCTTTTACTTATCTTCTGATTGACACTTTCGAGCAGTTTTCTAGTTTTGCTTACTGAGGTATTCTTTCTTCTTTGAATGTCTCAGGTTCTGGATAGTAGCCGCTCTGACGGATAGTGGTGCTGTGCAGTTGCTGGTGGTCTCTGGTGCTATAGAGATCAGTTCCTTGTTTTTGCGAGGTAGTTTTGGTGTTGTTTTTCTTACAGACATACATACTTGCCAGTGGGTTTGTGTCAGTTTGTTGGCGCCCACTGGTAGTTTTACCTTGATACTAGATATGTTATCTTTTTGCTGCTACCTTTTTTTCGGAGACTGTCTACTTGCTCTGGGGATGATTCATGCTAGGTTGCTAGTTACTTTTAAATCTAAAAACACTATTATAAGTATATCTCATGATCAACATGTTTTATAAAACTCAAACACTATTTTTCAAACAATGTAAAAAGATCGTTTTCTTATATATAGTATAAATTAAATGTAGGGTCTTGCATAGTATAAGTTGTCCTCTAGGGGCACTTATGCACTCTTTTAGGATGTCTAACCTGAATAAAGTATTTTTCGCAGTGTATAAGTATAACTTTTAAATTGTGGACTAGGTGATCCACCGAGCCGAGGGATACGGCCTTTAAAAATATAACTGATTTTCTAATCATATAACTTATGAATTTTCATAAAGTATAGTTGTTAGTGGTCTTCCTGAGCGTCGGCAGTTATCCCTGCTCGACGTGGCATCATGACGCGTGTTTTATCCTACTCTGATAATCCATTTCCTTCGGAGAAAATGTGGGTTGTGACAGTTGGTATCAGAGGGAGGTGATGAGTCCATATTTTATACTTAATTCCGGACTCATTTAGGCTTATTTTCTTGTCTTTGCACACCGTTTAGCGTCATTTGCACTCCTTTTGGTTCGCTACGGTTTTCCATGTCTTGTGCACCCTTTTTAGCCTATTTTTTGTGTGTGTGTATTTCATTCTTGCTATGATTATTATTGTTTGTCTGTGACTGCCATGTCGACATCCCGTCCAGTTTTCCTGCAGGTTCTGGGATCGTGTGGGCGTCCGGGTTAGGGCTTTCACCATTTTTGACAAAGGAGCCAGTGGTCGTGCGTTTTTACCCACGCACGACCATCGACCTCTTTGGCGCACGATCATTGGTCGTGCGCAGTCTTCCCTCTTTTATGAAAGTTCTGCCCCTGCCATATCGCACGATCACCAGCTATACCGCGCACGATCACTGCTCGTGCGCTGCCGGTCGTGTGCAGTCATGACATCTTTTTCCACTTTTCTGCCTCCATATCGCATGATCACGGACCATATCGCGCACGACCATTGTTCGTGCGCCTGTGATCGTGCACGCTGTTTATTCTGCTTTCTATAAATACGCAGGTTCCGCCCTAATTTCGGGAGATCGCCCCTATCCGCGATTTCTTCCGCCGTTTTTCGTCCCCGACGAAGGGTTTCGCCATTTCCCTTCATCCTCCACCTTAGGGAGAGGCTCCGGGCAAGCTTTCAACGCCAAATCATAGCCGGAGCTTCCTCTCGGCCTCCTCCATCATCTCTTGGGCTTATTTCAATCTTCAACGCCATGGCCATCAAGCAAAGGGAAGCTTGCAACTTTCTTCTGCTGTCGTGAGACGAAGAAGACGGGCCATTGGAAGGTGGTGACAGCCCTTCTCTACCCCAGACGCAATTGAGGACCGAGTTTGGACTCGGATTGACAACCCGACGACTACAATCGTGAATCCTCAGCAAGACTTCAGATACGGTCGATCTCTTGTCTTGTTATTCCTTTGTTGTTGTTTATGTGTTGTTGTAAACTTCATTTATAGATGATGTACGCTTAATTGTAGAATACGTTAATACGATATCATGTCTATGTGATTTGTATTTTTGTTATATATTGCTTGAGGTGCGCCTTGTTCCATACACCTCCATCCACCCTTGCCGCACTAGCAATTGCTAGTGGCGCGCGTTGCGAAGAGGTGCTTACGACCCTCATTTCGCAGTTCTCTCTGTAACATCCCATTTCGGGCTAGACCCCTAGGAGTCGGTTGGTCGTGACAGAACCCTAGGAAGCCCAAAAAGTGAAATAAATCGACCGAGATTTCGGGTCACGGGTTGGTCACGCCCGTGACCGACCCGTCACGCCCGTGACCTATGGCGTGACTCCCTCGACGATCGTCTATCTCAGGGAGACGATCGTCGGACGCAGAATTTTCAACCCGGCCCTGTCACGCCCGTGACCCAGGTGTCACGCCAGTGACCAAGGGCGTGACCCCCTTCGACGATCGTTGATCTCAGCGCGACGATCGCCGAGCGCGTAATTTGCCTTATGACCCTGTCACGCCCGTGACACATGTGTCATGCCCGTGACCTATGGCGTGACCACCCTTCGACGATCGTCGATCTCAGTTCGACGATCGTCGATCTCAGTTCGACGATCGTCGAACCCAGAATTAGCCACCCGTGCCTATCACGCCCGTGACCTATGTGTCACGCCCATGACCAAGGACGAAACGTCAGCCAGACTGGAAATTTTGGAAGCCGACGTCGAAATCAATTCTGATTATGGGAAGTTACACCAGGAGTATTTATGGGCCGTTTCCTACTCTAATTATTTAATAAAATAAGGAAATGAGGTCCAATAGAAAACTGCCACCTGGATCAGCCAATTCATCTTCCACCTTCTCCTCTTCCCTGCATCATAACCGAAACGTTATTAACAGAAATATTAATGGCCATGAATGTTTCAACCTTTCCCCTCCCTCCTTTCTTAACTTTAAAAGGGCTCCCTAGACTCAGAGATGAAGTTTACACCCTTACCCTATGGATTTGGAGCTTGTACGGTGCTGTAGAAGAATTCCGGCGACGCCACCACCGCGCCATGACAGTCCGACGTCCATCTCGCCTTCAAACCGCGAACAAGGTCCTCCTCTACTCTTTCTTCTATGGAAAGATCTCAGAAATCATTAGGAGAGATATCGGGCTCAACAGAGCCGGATCGGGTGAGCGTTTCCATGTTTTTCCAAAATTTCATGGTGGCGAGTTTGCCGGAAACCGCCTCTCTGGCGGCTGTGCCGCCGCCCGACGATAGCCCTCACCTCAACAGAGGTGGTGGTGGTGGTGGACGGTTAGGGAGATGGCTGGATGGCCGGGAAATAGCTTTGGAAAAGCTACAGGAAAATCAGTTTTCAGGGCTCTGGTTTCGGGCTGTAGAAGAAGATGAACAGTGCCATGAAATTAGATTCTATTTTAAAACAATTTCTGAATGAAAATATCTGTCACATTAAATAATTTGGGAAAAATACCTAAAGGCTCCTACAGGAAAAATGGTCAACATAGAAAATGTAGCCCTTGAAGTCTACTTTAATTAAAAATTGATTTCACTCGATTTGGAGTCCTGGTTAGACCACAGAACCCTTTTTGGTGAGGTCTATCGATAGGGCTGTCTTGACATATGAAAAATTCTCCACTCCAATCCAGTCATCAAAATGACTTTAAATTTGGGGTGTGGCCTAATCTTACCTATATAAAGGTGCTATCCAAAAATGAGAATTTTTGGAGAATGTTTTTCTATAGTTTTTAGAAAAATTCAATAATCCTAGCTTAATTTAATTAGATGGCTAAAAACTTCCAAACCCTCCCAAATTTTGGTGAGTGGTCCGTGGGTTTATCATAAGGTTCTGGTAAAAATTTCATCTCATTTGGAGATGTTTTGGTTAGGTTTGTGTCCAACCCTAGGTTGATCCTTATAGGATAATTTAAGATCAAACACCCCCTTGGTATTTGAGTGGCCATATCACCTCAACAGAGGCTGATATTTTGGTCACTGACTTTTTAGGGCATGACACACCCTCCAAGTGAGTTTGGAGTGGGTTGGTGTAGGGTAGCCCTAGAACCCTAGGGTAGGTACCTTAATGGGGATTTGTAGGGTTGTGAAGGTCATGGGGTCAAATGACCTTGGACTGACTTGAAATTGGGTGGAGAGGACCATAGAGCTATTTAAGTCCTCTGGTGAAAATATTATGGTATTTGGAGACATTTAGCCCACCTCAAACCCTAACTCTGGTTTAGGTCACCAACATTTATTTGAATTATTAAGCTATCAACTGAACTACAAATCTAGTAAAATTTGGGTAGAGTGATTTTATGGTCCAAGTAGACGTAATATAATTTTGTGGAGATATTTGGGCAAATTTATACAGTACTTCATTTACAACTCAAATTATGCCCTAGATATTTGTTTTGATGATCCTGGAATTTCTGTTCACTAGAATGTTATGAAATCTTGGATTAGTGCATATTATAGCATGATACTCTTTATGTAATTTTCTTGGAAATTTTATCTGATTATTTTGGGTACTTTATTCTTTAATGTGCTAAATGTGATATAAAGTCAAAAATACAAATAGTGCCCAATTATTAATTGGAAAATTATGAAATTTGATCAGTGGGTGTTTCAAATTATGATAGTCACCTGGTAATGTTCTCTGGAATTTTAGATGGATAAAAACAGTACCTCCTTCATTAAGTTATGAAAATTAATATCTTACATTAAAATAAATTCTGAGTTCAAATGATGGAGAAAAATTATGGTACTTGGTCTATGATGATTTTAGGTCCCTATATAGCTTATATAATTTTCTTGGGATTTTTGGATAAATATTTACAGTACTTCCTTCATGATATAGTAAAAGTGGCCTAAAATGGTAAATTAGGAAATATAGGCATAAACATCTCTGGAATTTCTCAAAACTTGGAATTGCTGTTTAAATGTCTGATATGATTTTTACTGATTTTATGATGATTTATTATTGACTCATTAGTGCACTTCATGTTCATACAAGGGCATTTGGGATCTTAGAATAAATAAATTAAATGCCAAATGAAGTAGGAAAATTATTATTTTCTGGATTTAGACTAATTAGGTCATGGTAGACCTCCAGTAAATATTATTTGGGATTTGGAAGACAGTTGGGAGTACCACCCCTTGCATACCTCATAAAGATTAGGACGGTTTGCGTTTAGTAAAACTGCAGAAGCTGAGCTAGAGTGGGTAATGAACTTGGAGATGGAATTTTGATAGTTTGCTGGTTTGGACAGGATGAGTTAAATCAAGTTCATTATTGGAAGCCAGGATGGATAGGGTGTGAGATTGACTAGCGATAGGTAGTGTTCGGGTTCGACCGAAGACCGTCCTCCCCGAGAAGAGGAAGAGTCAAAGCCACCCTAGGAATAGCCCACTGTAATGCGAGAAGGGAATGGGTTAAGGGAACCAATCAAGTATAATAAGTGCCTTGGAAAGGGAGTTTTGGGATTCACCCCATCATAGCTCCTAGTACCCCTGCGAGCCCTTCACCGGGTAACCCTCAGGAAGTCCAAGGTTAACCATAACTCTTAGGAATAAAATGATCAAGAGTAACCCTAATAATAGTTCTACCTCACACCTACACTTGTACACTTAGGAAGAAGAAATGGCATGGAATGGGTAGAGTAGGTCCGTGGTCTAAGGGCCTACTAGTATTGATGGTGGTTAGTTTGTAATTGGGAAGTCCAGGGAGCGGGATGCTCGGGGACCTGGTATATGCTTGGTAGCCTAGAGAGCAGGAGGCTCGGTAATAGGAGAACTTGTACAAATATAATTGTCATGATTGCATGTGCATAAAAGTGGTGGGTCATCGGTACTAGGCGATCGATCACACCGACATCGGTACGTTGACTCAGCGGTGTGGGACACTTAGCCAAGGAAAGCCTGGTGGGTACAGCCAGCACAAGTACGCGGATACTCTAGGTTGTATTCTTCTAGGGGCGTACGGAAGGGCTAGGCCTGGTAGTGTGGTTACCCGCCTAGGAGTGGGGGGCCCGACTCACTGTCTCCGTTTGCCACAACGGAGGTTCCTGGGGGTGAAGCTAGCCGCCCGAACAGGGGGAACTAAAGGTCTGTGCGCATAGAGTCGTGTGGGTGTGTTGCACTTGCTTGTGCATTTCATAGCATAATTGTGTGTCATAGCATAAACATGCCACCTAACGTATAAAATGGTATGGGACGTTTTATACGATAGGCCTTGCAAAATGACCCCTTGGTCTATAGGGGTAATCCCTATAAATCAATGGTTATATTTCTTGTATTTTCACTTACTTGCCATTCCTTGCTGTTTGACAACCGACACCCCAACGTATAAGTGGTATGGGACACTCTATACGATGGGAGCCCTGCTAAAGATCCCTTGGCTTATGCGCTTTCGCATATAAGTCAAGGTTACATTTCCTACTTTCTGCTTCTATCATATTTACTATAGAATTGCTAGCATAGGTCCACTGTCACCTGTTTCTTTGATTTAATCTCCACCATCATGTCCTTCCCTTCTTCCTCTCCGCTCGGTACCTAGGAGCCATGGGGGAAGGGGTAGGGGATGATAGGGCTTAGTCTTTATGACTAACGGTTTTCGAACCACAACATTTTAGGTGTACCATATGGAAGGGTCCTGGGTGTTGCAGTTTCTGACAGAGTTGACCCCGCAACCGTGTTACCATTGTCACCAGCCAGGACATACATGGGTTAAATGCCCCTTGATGGGTGGGACCCCACCAGCTCAGCAGCCAGGAGGCTGAAGACGTAGACGCAGACGTGGATTGCGAGGCGGCGACGGCAGGCCAAAAAGGAAGAAACACCCAGAGCTGCAGCACCAGCAGAGCACAGAGTCGGTGGAGATGGGTCAGTCTAGCTTGGGTGCTCTCGGTTCAGTGACTGTTACGGTGACGCTTAGTTTTAGTTTTGCTTCCGCGAGTGACTTGTAGTGAGGATATGATGTACCAGGAATAAGCCCTCCTTTGGTACTCTGATTTATTATTATTGTGGACTCTCCCTTCGTGGAGATTTATTTATTTACATGTGGTTACTGTTGACTTGCTTTTACTTTATTATGTTACTATTCTGCGATCAAAAAGGGCCGGCAGAATTGGCGTTTTGTAGTGGCGGCCTTCCCGTGAGTCGGTGCCACCGCAAAGCGGCAGTTCTGGGCTAAGACCCCGGTGTTTGAAAAGAAAAAAAAAGGGGTCTTACAAGTGGTATCAGAGCAAACCTCGATCGGAAAAGTAGCAGTCCACTAACCCTGGGTCACCCCCACTCGAGTTTAGTTTGGGGACAAACTAAGCAGCGGAAGCAGTGGTGTGCCCATAAGGGAAATCACATGTGAAAGTCCACTTCATCATTAATTGAAATCCTTCTTTATAGCCTGTGGCCTACCCTGCCCCCAGTAGGGAACACCTCCGACTGCGAAGATCTCATCTCATCATCCTCTAACCAACGATTTAGACTCAACCAACTAGGACTCGTGACTAACCATGACAATCTATAGTATGCCCTAGTTCAAAATAGACCTTGGGTATGAATTTGGTTAAGGTAAGGAGATACCCAAAGAGAATAAAGGAGGAGTTTAGTACGAGAATGACTACCTAAGACGTAAACTCAGGTGTCCCTACTATCCCAATCAACGATTATTCGAAGAGGTAGACTACTTTAAGGAGAATTGAGACCAATAGTACATTAGCAGAATGGTAAAAGACAAGTAGTCTTAACCCTCAACACCGGTAATGAAATTACTTGGAGGCAACCACCAAGACAAACACTGAGGGTCGGATAGGAATTCAAGTTCGGAAGATACCCATTTGGGATTGGGAACATTTTGACCCGGATATGGTTGTCGCAAATGTGACTCAGAGGGTTTAAAGTATGGAGTATATTAACGAGTTTCAGGGTGGAACCCCAAGTCGAAGATTGATGCCCTAGAGGTTGTGCACCCAGCTAGGACAGATGTAACAGGGTAATATCAAGATACTTAGCCCAAGATAGGTAGGGGCTGTTCTTTTATTTATTGGGGGCTAAACTTTTGTTTATTGGGCAAATTAGTATTGGCTTGGGTTTCCTTGGACCTAGTTTAGGGAAAGTGGCGTAACAAACATAGTGAGATTGAAGTCGATATAATTCGACGTTACTCGGGCAAACATAAGATTTTGTAAAAAAAAAAATGTTTGGAATGATGACCCGTAGCGTCACAAGGACATTGACATGGTAATAAGACGGAATAGTTACGAGAATTAACTATTATCACGTGAAATTAGGTGACGGGTAACAAGATTCGGGATATCTGAGAAGGTAAAGATTTAAACGCTAGGTCGTATCCTCAGAAGGATGATGTATCTCAGAACATGTACCCCCGGAGTGGAAATTTGAGGACATCGCGATGGATTTTATTCATGGACTTCCCCGATCACGGACGGGAAACGACTCGACTTGGGTCATCGTCGATCGGTTGACGAAAGTGGTCAGATTCATTCCGATCAAGAAGGATGACTCTGTGGGGGTACTAGTGCGGAGACTTGTGGAGCAGTTTGTTCGATACCACGGGGTGCCCAAGACAATCGTGTCGGATCGGGATGGCTGGTTCACTTCTAGGGAGTGGAGATCCGTGCGTGCTCATTTAGACACGCGATTGACCTTCAGCACTGCATTCCATCCCCAGATGGATGGGAAGATAGAACGCACCAATCGGACGCTAGAAGATCTTCTGAGGCTATGCATTTTGGGCCACAGGGGAACCATGGGAGAAGCCCCTATCCTTGATCAAGTTCTCCTATAACAACAACTACTAGTCCAGCATCAGGATGGCGCCTTACGAAGCCTTGTATGGAAGGAGATGAAGGACCCCTCTTTCTTGGATTCAGGATGAGGATCCAAAGGCGGTTGGATCGGATTTTGTCGAAGACGCCGAAGCTCAGATGAGACCAATCAGAGACAGGATGTTAGAAGCGCAGAGTAGACAGGCTAAGTATTATGGCGCCCGGAGCAGCAGATTTTTACCACAGATGGATCGGTAGCTTCTGACTGGTCAGTTCATTTGGAGTCGATCGGGATCGATGACACGACAGTGCGGGTCTTGCAACGGAAGAAGGTTCCATTAGTCAAGGTTCTGTGGAACAACCTTGGGCAGGAGAAGCATACATGGGAGCCACAGGACTTGATGCGGAAAAAATACCCGGGACTTTTCAGTCAGGTATACCTTACAACCCCTCAGGACAATCAATTTGCGTTCCTATTTTAAACCAATAAGACCGAAATTTCAAGAATAGGGGCTAATCCTTTGTTTATTGGGGTATACACCTTGACAATTGGACGAATGGGTCTTAGAATCAAAACTGCACACTGTAAACGTAACGCAGAGATGTAGATCTTTCAACTCTCATGGGATGTTACAAGCTTCCTTTTTTCCGATTAGAGTCCTGCAGGCTTAACCTTGATTTCGGGGACAAAATCTTTATTTTGTTTATTGGGATTTGTAACATCCCATTTTCGGCTAGACCCCTAGGAGTCGGTTGGTCGTGACAGAACCCTAGGAAGCCCAAAAAGTGAAATAAATCGACCGAGATTTCGGGTCACGGGTTGGTCACGCCCGTGACCGACCCGTCACGCCCGTGACCTAGGGCGTGACTCCCTCGACGATCGTCGATCTCAGGGAGACGATCGTCGGATGCAGAATTTTCAACCCGGCCCTGTCACACCCGTGACCCAGGTGTCACGCCCGTGACCAAGGGCGTGACCCCCTTCGACGATCGTTGATCTCAGCGCGACGATCGCCGAGCGTGTAATTTGCCTCATGACCCTGTCACGCCTGTGACACATGTGTCACGCCCGTGACCTAGGGCGTGACCACCCTTTGACGATCATCGATCTCAGTTCGACGATCGTCGAACCCAGAATTAGCCACCCGGGCCTGTCACGCCCGTGACCTGTGTCATGCCCGTGACCAAGACCGAAACATCAACCGGACTGGAAATTTTGGAAGCCGACGTCGTAATCAATTCTGATTATGGGAAGTTACAACAGGAGTATTTATGGGCCGTTTCCTACTCTAATTATTTAATAAAATAAGGAAATGAGGTCCAATAGAAAACCGCCACCTGGATCAACCAATTCATCTTCCACCTTCTCCTCTTCCCTGCATCATAACCGAAACGTTATTAACAGAAATATTAATGGCCATGAATGTTTCAACCTTTCCCATCCCTCCTTTCTTCCCTTTAAAAGGGCTCCCTAGACTCAGAGATGGAGTTTCCACCCTTACCCGACGGATTTGGAGCTTGTACGGTGCTGTAGAAGAATTTCGGCGACGCCACCACCGCGCCATGACAGTCCGAAGTCCATCTCGCCTTCAAACCGCGAACAAGGTCCTCCTCTACTCTTTCTTCTATGGACAGATCTCAGAAATCATTAGGAGAGATATCGGGCCCAACAGAGCCGGATCGGGTGAGCGTTTCCATGTTTTTCCAAAATTTCATGGTGGCGGGTTCGCCGGAAACCGCCTCTCCGGCGGTCGCGGACGATAGCCCTCACCTCAATAGAGGTGGTGGTGGTGGTGGCCGGTCAGGAAGATGGCTGGATGGCCGGGAAATAGCTTTGGAAAAGCTACAGGAAAATCAGTTTTCAGGGCTCTGGTTTCGGGCTGTAGAAGAAGATGAACAGTGCCATGAAATTAGATTCTATTTTAAAACAATTTCTGAATGAAAATATTTGTTACTTTAAATAATTTGGTAAAAATATTTAGAGGCTCCTAAAGAAAAAACGGTCAACATAGAAAATGTAGCCCTTGAAGTCTGATTTAATTCAAAATTGATTTCACTTGATTTGGAGTCCTGGTTAGACCACAACACTCTTTTTGGTGAGGTCTGTCCATAGGGCTGTCTTGACCTTAGAAAAATTCCCCACTCCAATCCAGTCATCAAAATGACTTTAAATTTGGGGTGTGGCCTAATCTTACCTATATCTAGGTGCTATCCAAAAATAAGAATTTTTGGAGAATGTTTTTCTATAGTTTTTAGAAAAATTCAATAATCTTAGCTTAATTTAATTAGATGGCTAAAAGACTTCCAAACCCTCCCAATTTTTGGTGAGTGGTCCGAGGGTTTATCATAAGGTTATGGTAAAAATTTCATCTCATTTGGAGATGTTTTGGTTAGGTTTGTGTCCAACCCTAGGTTGATCCTTATAGGATAATTTAAGATCAAACACCCCCTTGGTATTTGAGTGGCCATATCACCTCAACAGAGGCTGATATTTTGGTCACTGACTTTTTAGGGCATGACACACCCTCCAAGTGAGTTTGGAGTGGGTTGGTGTAGGGTAGCCCTGGAACCCTAGGGTAGGTACCTTAATGGGGATTTGTAGGGTTGTGAAGGTCATGGGGTCAAATGACCTTGGACTGACTTGAAATTGGGTGGAGAGGACCATAGAGCTATTTAAGTCCTCTGGTGAAAATATTATGGTATTTGGAGACATTTAGCCCACCTCAAACCCTAACCCTGGTTTAGGTCACCAACCTTTATTTGAATTATTAAGCTATCAACTGAACTACAAATATAGTAAAATTTGGGTAGAGTGATTTTATGGTCCAAGTAGACATAATATAATTTTGTGGAGATTTTTGGGCAAATTTATACAGTACTTCATTTACAACTCAAATTGTGCCCTAGATATTTGTTTTGATGATCATGGAATTTCTGTTCACTGGAATGTTATGAAATCTTGGATTAGTGCATATTATAGCATGATACTCTTTATGTAATTTTCTTAGAAATTTTATCTGATTATTTTGGGTACTTTATTCTTTAATGTGCTAAATGTGATATACAGTCAAAAATACAAATAGTGCCCAATTATTGATTGGAAAATTATGAAATTTGATCAGTGGGTGTTTCAAATTATGATAGTCACCTGGTAATTTTCTCTGGAATTTTAGATGGATAAAAACAGTACCTCCTTCATTAAGTTATGAAAATTAGTATCTTACATTAAAATAAATTCAGATTTCAAATGATGGAGAAAAATTATGGTACTTGGTATATGATGGTTTTAGGTCCCTATATAGCTTATATAATTTTCTTGGGATTTTTGGATAAATATTTACAGTACTTCCTTCATGATATAGTAAAAGTGGCCTAAAATGGTAAATTAGGAAATATAGGCATAAACATCTCTGGAATTTCTCAAAACTTGGAATTGCTGTTTAAATGTCTGATATGATTTTTACTGATTTTATGATGATTTATTATTGACTCATTAGTGCACTTCATGTTCATACAAGGGCATTTGGGATCTTAGAATAAATAAGCTAAATGCCAAATGAAATAGGAAAATTATTATTTTCTGGATTTAGACAAATTAGGTCATGGTAGACCTCCAGTAAATATTATATGGGATTTGGAAGATAGTTGGGAGTACCACCCCTTGCATACCTCATAAAGATTAGGACGGTTTGCGTTTAGTAAAACTGAAGAAGCTGAGCTAGAGTGGGTAATGAACTTGGAGATGAAATTTTGATAGTTTGCTGGTTTGGACAGGATGAGTTAAATCAAGTTCATTATTGGAAGCCAGGATGAATAGGGTGTGAGATTGACTAGCGATAGGTAGTGTTCGGGTTCGACGGAAGACCGTCCTCCCCGAGAAGAGGAAGAGTCAAAGCCACCCTAGGAATAGCCCACTGTAATGCGAGAAGGGAATGGGTTAAGGGAACCAATCAAGTATAATAAGTGCCTTGGAAAGGGAGTTTTGGGATTCACCCCATCATAGCTCCTAGTACCGCTGCGAGCCCTTCACCGGGTAACCCTCGGGAAGTCCAAGGTTAACCTTAACTCTTAGGAATAAAATTATCAAGAGTAACCCTATTAATAGTTCTACCTCACACCTACACTTGTACACTTAGGAAGAAGAAATGACATGGAATGGGTAGAGTAGGTCCGTGGTCTAAGGGCCTACTAGTATTGATGGTGGTTGGCTTGTAATTGGGAAGTCCAGGGAGCGGGATGCTCGGGGACTTGGTATATGCTTGGTAGCCTAGAGAGCTGGAGGCTCGGTAATAGGAGAACTTGTACAAATATAATTGTCATGATTGCATGTGCATAAAAGTGGTGGGTCATCGGTACTAGGCGATCGATCACACCGACAGCGGTACATTGACTCGGCGGTGTGGGACACTTAGCCAAGGAAAGCCTGGTGGGTACAGCCAGCACAAGTACGCGGATATTCTAGGTTGTGTTCTTTCTAGGGGCGTACGGAAGGGCTAGGCCTGGTAGTGTGGTTACCCGCCTAGGAGTGGGGGGCCCGACTCACTGTCTCCGTTTTCCACAACGGAGGTTCCTAGGGGTGAAGCTAGCCGCCCGAACAGGGGGAACTAAAGGTCTGTGCGCATAGAGTCGTGTGGGTGTGTTGCACTTGCTTGTGCATTTCATAGCATAATTGTGTGTCATAGCATAAACATGCCACCTAACGTATAAAATGGTATGGGACGATACGACCCCTTGGTCTATAGAGGTAATCCCGATAAATCAATGGTTATATTTCTTATATTTTCACTTACTTGCCATTCCTTGCTGTTTGACAACCGACACCCCAACGTATAAGTGGTATGGGACACTCTATACGATGGGAGCCCTGCTAAAGATCCCTTGGCTTATGCGCTTTCACATATAAGTCAAGGTTACATTTCCTACTTTCTGCTTCTATCATATTTACTATAGAATTGCTAGCATAGGTCCGCTGTCACCTGTTTCTTTGATTTAATCTCCACCATCATGTCCTTCCCTTCTTCCTCTCCGCTCGGTACCTAGGAGCCATGGGGGAAGGAGTAGGGGATGATAGGGCTTAGTCTTTATGACTAACGGTTTTCGAACCACAACATTTTAGGTGTACCATATGGAAGGGTCCCGGGTGTTGCAGTTTCTGACAGAGTTGACCCCGCGACTGTGTTACCATTGTCACCAGCCAGGACATACATGGGTTAAACGCCCCTTGATGGGTGGGACCCCACCAGCTCAGCAGCCAGGAGGCTGAAGACGCAGATGCAGACGTGGATTGCGAGGCGGCGACGGCAGGCCAAAAAGGAAGAAGCACCTAGAGCAGCAGCACCAGCAGAGCACAAAGTCGGTGGAGATGGGTCAGTCTAGCTTGGGTGCTCTCGGTTCAGTGACAGTTACGGTGACGCTTAGTTTTAGTTTTGCTTCCGAGAGTGACTTATAGTGAGGATATGATGTACCGGGCATAAGCCCTCCTTTTGTACTCTGATTTATTATTATTGTGGACTCTCCCTTCGTGGAGATTTATTTATTTACATGTGGTTACTGTGGACTTGCTTTTACTTTATTATGTTACTATTCTGCGATTGAAAAGGGCCGGCAGAATTGGCGTTTTGTAGTGGCGGCCTTCCCGTGAGTCGGTGCCACCGCAAAGCGGCAGTTCTGGGCTAAGACCCCGGTGTTTGAAAAGAAAAAAAAGGGGTCTTACACTCTCCACCTCATCCGCTAGACTACTCGCCCATCCGCCTAGCGATTCGGTGCATAGAGACCCGTGTAGTTTCCATCCCGCCTGGCGAAGCATCGCATAGCGGCGTTGCATAGGAGTAGCTTGTAGATTTTACTTCCTGTTTCTGCAACAATCAAAACACCCCCCTTTTTGAGCCGACCCGAGGACTTCAATCTCAAGTCCTCCTCGACATTAACTCATCCCTTACTGTGTTCCTCAAGTGACCGACACTCGGGGATTTATTCCCAAACTTTATTACTTGTGTGACCGGTGCGCTTGCCGTATTTTCCACGCATCAAGTTTTTGGCGCCGTTGCCGGGGAACACAGTCGTTTGAGTTTTTGAAGAGGTAGATGCGAGATAGTCGCCCTTGTCCATTTGTTCATACCCTGTTTTGTCTTTATTTTAGTTTTTGAAATTGTTTACTTTATTTTTCCTGTCCCTTCATTGTTTTTTTTAATATTGCAGATCTGAGTTGTTTTATTCTTGTGTGTAGTAATTTCCGGTAAATATTTCTGTTCGCGATGGATTCTGCTGCCGAGTGCCGTATTTTTGACGCTTTGCGGAGTTGCATCGATGCCATGGCTGTTTCTAATGCCGAGCACTATTTTCGGTGTATTCTATGTCAAGGTGTGGGCCATATATTGAAGGATTGCCCTCGCTTGTGCAAGCCTTCTACCTCTGTGGACGCATCCGCAGCAGTCCCCTGTTCGCGGGAGACTACTGTGGATGGGCCTACCAGGGTGTTGCCTGGCCCATACACTGACATGGCGCACCTTGCTCGATCTTTGCCCGTTGAGATTACGGAAGAATCTCTCGCCGCATATAGTTCCTTCATGGGTTCCTCAACCCCTTTTTACGAGCTTCCTTTGAGTGATCACTCTCACTCGGATGTTAGCCCGTAAGGAGTGGATCGGGAACTCATGGACGATCATGTATGGGACGATGAGAGTGTTCTGGTCGTCGATAGGGTGGCATCTGCGGATGATGTTGCGAAGGGGCCTGCGCATTCTATGCCTGATTTTGAGAGCAGCTTTGCCCCTACGCAGTATTTGCCGGAGTTTTCTACTCCTTTTTCTTGTGAGTCGGCTGATGAGGCTGTTATTGTGGATGATTCGGTGCCTGAGGTTGTGCCAAAGTGGGATGACGATTCTGCTATCTCCGATGGAGAATGTGGATCTTCGGACCACTATGATGCACCCCGGTGGGACGAGGAGTATTACCTTTCAGATGCGGAGGTTTGCACCCCCCTATCTGACGAGGCAGTCCCCCTTTCCACCGCGGACTTCGAGTTTTCGGATTCTCCCCAATACGAACTCATATGACACTGACGATGATCATTGTTTGGATCCTGCTGGGGGTGATACCGGGATCACTCCCCTGATTTCTGATTATTTTTGTCCTTCTTCTCTTTTATTCCTTGATCCCCCTTCCATATCTGAGCCTGTGCGGGTTGATTCTCCGCTGGTGTGCTGGGATGACGATGAGCCTTGTGCTCAAGCCGTTGACTCCTACGCACCTGTGTGGGATGACCCCTTGCTAGGCAAGGATTCTTTTTATGATGAGATGAGCGAGGACCAGGTCGCCTCCTCTTCTTATTTCCTGCTTCCTCTACTTGAGCTTTTCAGGTATTATTATCTAGGTAGAGGGGTAACTGTTCTATCGCCGTATCGGTACCCGTTACCGCAACGGATATTGGAACAGTTACCTGTTCATCTTCTCTTCCATAGGCCCATTAGCTAAGGCTTTTCTGCTTCGAATAAGTCATGCTGGGATGACAGTAACCCCAGTAGTTATCTTAAATTTCGGCATTTTACTTTTTATGTCTAGCTTAGTTTAGAATTTATTTGTATTTTGTTTTTCTTTTGTTTTGTTTTTGCGGAGCTCACCCCTGCAGGTTTCCATTGCGAATTCATTCTGGCGGGGTTGTGATCCTTCGTTTGGCGGGCCTGCTTCTACTTTTCATGCGTCTTCTAGTATGCTCACTAGCTGAGCATTGGGTAACCTCTTCCCTTAGCTCATTCTGATTTTAATTTTTCTATCATTTGATGTGTTGTTTAGTCTAAGTCTGGGGGAGAGCATGTTTACCTTTTGCACGTGCACATTTCTTTTGCATACTAGAAGCTTTTCGTATTTTATTTTGTTTATGTTCATTGCATCGCACACCACTGCACCCACATGAGCGCGAGCTTAGCTGTTAGCGTGCCACGAGTTGAACTTGTATCTTTGTTAGATTTGGAAAATTTCTGTGCTAGTTTAGGATTGTGCGACGGAGTAAAATGTTGGCCTTGCTGTGTTTCTAGTCCACTGCACTCGTTTTGTATAGAAATTTGTGTAGATTTAATTTTTTTGTATGCTTATAGTTCTATATTTTTCTATTTGCGTAAATATTTCTTATTCTACTCAAAAGTTGGTGAATCCGCTGTGAATCAAATGGTAGCGTAGGAATGTGTGTAGCCGCCACTAGACTCGTATTGCTTGAGTCGGGAGGAAGGATTATCTTTCTCGGTTGCTAAGAACTTGCCCCAAGCTATTCTTGAAGCATTGGTACACGGTTAGTCTAGCGTGAGAGTGATGTAGGCCACCTTTTGGCCCGGTTGAGCTTTGTACCCATTCATAACATCGCCTTTGCTAGCCCCTTTGTGCCTACCCTTCCTTTTGATTCAGCTCCAGTATATTCGCCAAAGCCTCACAGCCGATCCTAGTCGCACACCCAATTCGAGCTTTAGTAGTTTACATTTTATGTTGGGTTGTGATGTGGTGATTCGTATTTGTGATATGTGGTTGTGCCCAAAAGAAAAATGTGCTGATTTTGTAAAAAGAAAAAGAAAATATTTAAAAGAAAAATATTTGAAAAAGAGAAAAAGAGAAAAGAAAAAGAGAAAGAAAAAGTTTGATTGAAAATCTTTATTTGAGATGATTTGGATTTGGAGTAGGCGGTGCACACACCCATTTAGTAAAAGTTAAGTCTGGGGGTGTGGTGCACCCGTGTTTATTTTGTGGGCAGCGGGTACTAGTTTTGTACGTTAGCTCATTTGGGTTAGGTGCATACCCTTCATGTTTATCCTTGTTTTCCTCACCGTAACCCAAGCCCCATTATTACCCGAAGTCCTACGGACTTGCGCTTGAGTTGACTAGTGCCGTGGAGAGAGTGCGAACGGGCAAGCTTATGGTTTCCGACATTGGTGGATTCCTTTGGGGGTAATCTTGAGCCCCGGTCTTCGGCAATGCTCACCTTAGTGGCCTGTCTACTTTCTCCCTGCGTAGGACCGGATGATTCACCGTGATTCCACTTTTGAGTAATAATAAATTTTTGATACGCATTATGAAAAATATAAAATATTTTGTATACTTAAAAATTTCCTCTACTTTATTTTTATGCACGCGAGCATGCGACTTCGCATGGTACTCCGTTTTGCAATTTCTTTGTTAGCTAGTTCATTTTCCCCGTCTGCTTAGGTTTTGTTTGCTCGGGACGCGCAAACGGTTAAGTCTGGTGGTGTGATGAGTCCATATTTTATACTTAATTCCGGACTCATCTAGGCTTATTTTCTTGTCTTTGCACACCGTTTAGCGTCATTTGCACTCCTTTTAGTTCGCGAGGGTTTTCCATGTCTTGTGCACCCTTTTTAGCCTATTTCTGTGTGTGTGTGTATTTCATTCTTGCTATGATTATTATTGTTTGTCTGTGACTGCCATGTCGACATCCCGTCCAGTTTTCCTGCAGGTTCTGGGATTGTGTGGGCGTCCGGGTTAGGGCTTTCACCATTTTTGACAAAGGAGCCAGTGGTCGTGCGTTTTTACCCACACACGACCATCGACCTCTTTGGCGCACGATCATTGGTCGTGCGCAGTCTGCCCTCTTTTATGAAAGTTCTGCCCCTGCCATATCGCACGATCACCAGCTATACCGCGCACGATCACTGCTCGTGCGCTGCCGGTCGTGCGCAGTCATGACATCTTTTTCCACTTTTCTGCCTCCATATCGCACGATCACGGACCATATCGCGCACGACCACTGGTCGTGCGCCTGTGATCGTGTGCGCTGTTTATTCTGCTTTCTATAAATACGCAGGTTCCGCCCTAATTTCGGGAGATCTCCCCTATCCACGATTTCTTCCGCCATTTTTTGTCCCCGACGAAGGGTTTCGCCATTTCCCTTCATCCTCCACCTTAGGGAGAGGCTCCGGGCAAGCTTTCAACGCCAAATCATAGCCGGAGCTTCCTCTCGGCCTCCTCCATCATCTCTTGGGCTTATTTCAAGCTTCAACGCCATGGCCATCAAGCAAAGGGAAGCTTGCAACTTTCTTCCGCTGTCGTGAGACGAAGAAGACGGGCCATTGGAAGGTGGTGACATCCCTTCTCTACCCCGGACGCAGTTGAGGACCGAGCTTGGACGCGGATTGACAACCCGACGACTCCAACCGTGAATCCTCAGCAAGACTTCTGATACGGTCGATCTCTTGTCTTGTTCTTCCTTTGTTGTTATTTATGTGTTGTTGTAAACTTCATTTATAGATGATGTACGCTTAATTGTAGAATACGTTTATACGATATCATGTCTATGTGATTTGTATTTTCGTTATATATTGCTTGAGGTGCGCCTTGTTCCATCCACCTCCATCCACCCTTATCGCACTAGCAATTGCTAGTGGCGCGCATTGCGAAGAGGTGCTTACGACCCTCATTTCGCCATTCTCTCCACCTCATCCGCTAGCCTACTCGCCCATCCGCCTAGCGATTCGGTGCATAGCGGCCCATGTAGTTTGCATCCAGCCTGGCGATGCATCGCATAGCGGCATTGCATAGGAGTAGCTTGTAGATTTTACTTCCTGTTTCCGCAACAATCAAAACCCCCCCCCCTTTTTGAGCCGACCCAAGGACTTCAATCTCAAGTCCTCCTCGACATTAACTTATCCCTTACTGTGTTCCTCAAGAGACCGACACACGGGGATTTATTCCCAAACTTTATTACTTGTGCGACCGGTGCGCTTGCCGTATTTTCCATGCATCAGGAGGTTGCTTGACAAGCTAGTCGGGCAACCTTCCCTTTTGATTGCATTAGTAGTTCAGCATCATGTCATTCATACACTGATATGCCATCAGCACGTCTTGGCAAAAGCACGAACACTACACTCATTACATAACATGAAGTATACGGTGCATATTATGTAGTATGGGATGCATAATATGTGTTCGTATATGGATCCACCATAGGGGCAACATGTGAGGGTTATGTAGTATGGGATGCATATCCTCACCACATGGCTGCGACTAGCTCGTTTTCTTTTTTCGTTACATAAGGATGTTATATAGTATGGGATGCATAACATTTTCATGTGTACGCCGCTCATAACATGCATTATGGCCTTTTTAGAATGCATAACACAAACATGCATAGCATAACATTGCATAAGCACAACGTGCCAAGCTTAAGACTGGCAGGATGACATATGTACACACATAAGTTTTCGAGTCAAAAATAATATAAAGTCATGCATTCCCGATCTAGGCATAAGAGTTAGTATGGTGGTGGTTAACCATCCTATGTTAAGGCATAACATCAATTTTTTTGTAAAAAAAAAAAACTCCCAGAGCAAGTTTAGCAGCTTTAAGTTCATATTTATGTATGTATTGTCTGTACTTGGAGATAGTTGTAGCTGTTGTACTAGCATCTGTCTAACGTTATTATGATTTTAGGATGTCGAGACGTCCTTTGACTAGATCGACTCCCCTGTCTGAGGGTGAGTCATCTGGAGCGCAGAATGATGCGGTGATCGAGAGCCTGCGTCAGAGTAGCGATTCCTTGAGCAAGCAGATGGTGGAGGTGCGAGCCCAGATCCAGTCTTTGGTGACAGTTGTGGCAAGACAGACTCAGGGAGTGCAAGGCCCTGCAGGGGGGATTACTGTTCCTCCTCCTCCTGCACCCCTGAGACCTCCAGTGGTGGTGCCAGCGGATATGACATTCATCTCATAGTTTCAGAGACTTAGCCCTCCTACTTATGATGGGAAGGCAGATTTCATGGTCATAGACGATTGGCTGATCTCCATGGAGGAGATGTTCTCGTATTCTAGTATTGCAGACGACCAGAGAGTGATGATAGCCGCCTATCAACTTAAGGGTTTTGCTAAGAGTTGGTGGCTTAGAGAAAAGGGGAGCTTGGTAGCTGGTTGCTCTTGGGATGTATTCAAGGAAATGCTGCTGAGGAAGTTCTTGCCCTCGATCGAGCATGACCGTCTTATGAACGACTTCCTCCACCTGAAGCAAAGGCAACTCACGGTCGGTGAGTATGAGATAGAGTTCAACAAGTTGATCCGGTTTGCTCCTGGGTTGGTGAGTGTTGAGGCTGATCGAGTCAAGCGGTTTCTTGGTGGCTTGAGGAGCGAGGTGCAGCAGTTGACTAGTGCTTATGGATCAGAGACTTATGCGGGGGAAGTGGAGGCTCTCTGAAGGTGGAGGCTATCGAGACCGTAAAGAGCAGAGGCCAGCAAATGAGGAAGGACAAGAGGAAGTCTGTCGAGGAGAAGAAACCCCAGGTACCTGGTGCTGCTTTGGGAAAGAAGAGCAAGGTGGTGTGTAGCTTCTGTGGCCGGTCAGGCCCCCCGGTCGAGAGTTGTTTCAAGAAGGCAAGAGCTCAGAAGAAGGAGCAAGTTCATGCTATTCAGGGTGCTCCTAGGAGGGATATTTCCTGTTCTGTTTGCAAGCGACCCGAGC
This sequence comes from Platanthera zijinensis, assembly GCA_039513925.1. NCBI lineage: Eukaryota > Viridiplantae > Streptophyta > Magnoliopsida > Asparagales > Orchidaceae > Platanthera > Platanthera zijinensis. Next base: position 80,979,320 of record CM077086.1, read on the forward strand.
ATAATGCTGCCAAGTGCTGGTCCAAGGATAAAGTCTGCTTTCAATGTGTCCAGAAGGGTCACATCAAGTCTAGGTGTCCTCAGGTCTAGCCTGCTCTTCATACAGTTCCACTTTAGGCACTACCTCCGCCTCAGCATGTGGACAAGGGCAAGGGAAAGCTGAACGTGATCTCTTCCGAGGAGGCTCAAGCTTCGACTCAGGTCATCTCAGGTTAGTTATTTTTCCAGCCTAAAGGTTTTATTTTTTTTTTGTTTTTACTAGAATGATTGAATTTTTGTTTTGGTAGTTCCTTAGTTGTATATACTCCTATAGGGAAATTTAAGGTGAAGAACCGCTGGGCACGCGTTCCTTTCGACTCCGGCGCTACCCACTCATTTGTGGATAGAGCCTTTGTGGAGCGACATCGGTTAACTCTTGATCGAGTTCGTGGTACCTTCCGCGTCAAGTTCCCTTCTGGTGAATCTGTGTTATCAGATTTGGGCATTCTAGATTGCCCTGTTTTGTTAGGGAATTTCCTTGCGAGGACAAACTTGAAGATGATTGATCTAGAGGACTTCAATGTCATTTTGGGCATGGACTGGCTGTCTAAGTATGATGAGATCAGTCAGTGCAAAGGGAAGCGCTTGGACTTCATCAAGGACAATGGTCAGCCGGGAAGCGTGTATGCTGATCCGTGCCAAGATTCTCCTGTCTTTTCTGCGGTATGGGCTCAAAAGTTGTTTCATTCTGGTTGTATTGCTTGTTTATTCTCGGTGGTTGGGACCGCTGTTAGTATACCACGCTTAGAGGAGATTCCCGTTGTTCGTGGTTTCGCTGATGTGTTTCCTGATGACCTTCCTTGTCTTCCTCCCGATCGGGATGTCGAATTTGTTATTGATTTGGAACCGGGTACGCGTCCTATTGCTAAGGCGCCGTACCGGATGGCCCCTCGGGAGTTAGAGGAGTTGCGAGTCCAGTTGGATGAGCTATTGGCAAAAGGGTTTATCAGGCAGAGTTCGTCGCCTTGGGGTGCTCTTGTTCTGTTTGTGAAGAAGAAAGATGGGTCGATGTGGCTTTGCATCGACTACAGGGAGTTTAACAAAGTCACTATTAAGAACAGGTACCCTCTTCTGAGGATCGATGACTTATTTGATCCGTTGCACGGTAGCACAATGTTCTCCAAGATCGATCTTCATTATGGCTATCATCAACTCAGGATCTGTGAGGCAGATATACCACGGACTGCGTTTAGATCGAGGCATGGTCATTTTGAGTTCTTGGTGATTTCGTTTGGATTGACCAACGCACCATCAGCTTTCATGGATATGATGAACCGGGTGTTCAAGGATTTCCTGGACAAGTTCGTTGTGGTTTTCATTGATGACGTGTTGGTCTTTTCCCGCAACACTGAGGAGCATGAACAGCATCTGTGCTTGGTTCTATCGGAGTTGAGGAACCACAAGTTATTCACCAAGTTGAGCAAGTGCTAATTTTGGTTGCCTCAGGTCTCGTTTTTGGGCCACGTGGTGAACAAGGATGGGATCTTGATTTACCCGGAAAAGATCGCAGCAGTGATGGATTGGAGTAGGCCGGGCATGCCCAAGGAGATCAAGAGCTTTCTACGGTTGGCCGGCTACTACAGTAGGTTCGTGGAGGGTTTCTCTACCCTAGCTGCACCTTTGACCAGATTGACTAAGAAGAACGCGGCCTTTGTTTGGAGCGAGAAGTGCGAAGAAGCCTTCCTGGAGCTAAAGAACAGATTGTGCACTGCTCCCGTCTTGACCATACCTACTGAGGGTGTGGAGTATGATGTTTATGTGGATGCTTCGCATGTTGGTTTAGGTTGTGTGTTGATGCAAGTTGGAAAAGTGATTGCGTATGGGTCAAGACAGTTAAAGACTCACGAGAGAAATTACCCTACGCATGACCTTGAGTTTGTAGCGGTGATTTATGCGTTGAAGCTGTGGATGCATCTACTTTATGGGGCTCAGTGCAAGATCTTCATTGATCATAAGAGCCTGAAGTATGTGTTCACGCTGAAGGAGTTAAATCTGCGCCAGCGTCGGTGGCTAGAGTATGTGGCCGATTATGATATAGAGATCCAGTACCATCCAGGCAAGGCCAATGTAGTGGCCGACGCCCTGAGCTGGAAGACGGGGAAGATCTTTAATCTCTCTGTCGATCGTTTAGTGGAAGAGTTCCTCCTTATGGATATCTCGGTGGGATTTTGTGGCATGCAGAGTAGTTTGGCAGTGGTAGAGCCGTCTTGGATTTCCCTTACTAGGTTGCACCAGAAGGATGATCCGAACCTTCTGCTCTTATACCACAGGACTGAGAGAGGGGAGTTGCCAGATTTTTCCATCGATGATGCGGGAACTTTGAAGTACCACGGCAGATTTTGCATCCCTGCTGTTGGTGACATCAAGGGTATGGTATGTTGAGAGGCTCATGGATCCAGTGTTGCCTACCATCCAGGATCTACGAAGATGTATCATGATTTGAAGCAAATTGCCTGGTGGTATGGCATGAAAAGTGATATAGCCCGATTTGTTGCTGAGTGCCACACTTGCAAGCGTGTAAAGGACGATCGCGGAAGGCCTGGTGGCAAGTTGAATCCGTTAGAGATCCCGACGTGGAAGTGGGAAAGCATTTCTATGGACTTCATCACGGGCTTACCGAAATCTCCAAGGGGATTTGATTCTGTTTGGGTTATAAGGATAGACTGACGAAGTGTGCTCACTTCATGCCATATAAGATTGATTACCTGATGAAGAAGATAGCAGAGTTGTACTTGAATGAGGTCATAGGATTGCACGGTGTGCCTGTTAGCATCATTTCTGATCGAGATTCCCGGTTTACTTCTCGCTTTTGGCAGAGTCTGCAGGAGGGTTTGGGTACCAATCTGAGGTATTCAACTGCTTACCACCCACAGACCAATGGGCAGACGGAGCGGGTGAACCAGATAGTTGAGGATATGATTAGATGCTATATTCTAGACCACAGTGGAGCGTGGGATGAGCGATTGCGACTTATAGAGTTTGCATACAATAACAGTTATCAAGAAAGTTTGCAAATGGCTCCGTTTGAAGCTTTGTATGGGAGGTGCTGCAGAACTCCCCTGTTTTCGGCTGAGGCAGGTGAGAGACCCTTATCGGGTCCGGATGCGCTCGAGGAGATGGAAGTCGCAGTGAAGCTTATCTGAGAAAAGCTTCGTATAGCTCAGGAGAGATATGAGAAGAACGCCAATCAGCGTAGGTCTGACTTGGAGTTTTCTGTAGGGGACCTTGTGTTTCTTAAGGTTTCCCCGATGGTGGGTGTTAAGAGGTTCGGTAAGAATCGGAAATTTGACCCGAGGTATGTGGGCCCATTTTAGATTATTGAACGGATTGGCGTGTCAGCGTATAGGTTGGATTTGCCAGCAAACTTCCCAGGTGTTCATAATGTATTTCATGTAAGCCAATCGCGGATGTGTGTGCGCAGTAGTGGACAAGTCTTGGATGTTGTGCCCCAGTTGGAGCCTAATCTCTCTTTTATTGAAGTGCCGATCCGCATTTTGGATACTCAAGATCGGGTGCTGCGAAGGAAGTCCATCCCGATGGTCAAAGTTCTATGGAAGAATCCGGATTTGGAAAGCGCGACTTGGGAGTTAGAGTCGGCTATGAGGGAGGCTAACCCTCAACAGTTCCCCTGATTAGATTGGTATGTTTACTTCTTGTAATGTTTGGCTTGTTACTTTTCCTCCTTTAATAGAAGTGTTGCGCGTAAAGTTTCGGGACGAAACTTTCTTTTAGGGGGAGTGACTGTAACGCCCCTGATTTTTCTGCGATTATTTAATTCTCGTTTGGCGTTACATCGACGCATTTTCTTGGCTTGTGTCATCTGTGGAGTGTGGTCTTAACTTCTTAGAACTGAGTGGCCTATTTTGTAGCCTATTGGCAAGGTCTCCCTAACAAGCCGAGTCGTTTTGGGTGACCCGGTGTGGCCTCTCGGGGGAAGCTTGTGTTTTGGCTTCGGGTGGGTATAACTCGAGTTCTGTTCATCGAAAGTTAATTTCGAATTCTCCATTGCGTTCGTAGTATGGGTATTTAGCTACGGTGCGAATTTCGTCGAATTCCAACGTAGTTTGGTTTTCGCGTCGTTTTGGGTGTGCTAATAATAAATGTAAATAAGTAATATTATAAGCTATTTAAATGATTCTTTTCGGTCAAAAGCTTTGAGAGTGAACCGGCGGCGTAGGAGGCGGTTAAGGCTGTATAGGCGTGTTTAGATTTGTTTAAAAGCCTTAAGCCAAATTAGCGGGTCCATTCTTCTTCTTCCCGAAAACTGTCGCCTGCTCCTGTTCGCGGAAAATAGAGGAAAACCGCCGGACCTGCTACCCCCTTCGAACGGTGATTCCGGGAGCGTTTGTGGACGGATTTCGATTTTGAAAGCGGATTTGGATTTCTCTCTCTTAGATCTATGTTTCTAAGGTAAGAGATTTAATTTTCGTGGAGTTTTTAGGGGATTTAGATTTTTGGTTTTTTTGCTCTTTCCGCCATTAAAGCTCGGGATGTGCTTGCTAGGTGTTGCTGCTGCTGGTGCCGAGGGAGAGGAAAGGCTCGAGTGAAGCTTCGCTGAAAAACCGAGGCAAGTGGTCCTTGCACTTGATGTTTTGATCTTCCCCCTCTTAACTACCCGGTTAGCCCTAGGATAGAAGCCAAGTTTTTTTCTCTTTTGCTTTGCTAAAACTCCATGCTTCAGTTTCCCTTTATAAGCCCCCCTTGTGCTGTTTTTGCTCAACCCGTTGGTTGTTTTCACCATTTAGACTCCAGATTTTTTTTATTTCTGGTTTGGTGCTATTGCGGGTGGAGCCGAGAGAGAGAGAGGGGGAGATTTCTGTGGTAGTGCTCTGGTTAGGACCCGTCTTGGTAGGCTCTCGGGATTTGGTGTTGAGTGTGGTGCACACACTCAAAGCCAAAAGCCGCCCGGGTTTGGCGTTGAGTGTGGTGCACACACTCAAAGCCATAGTTTGGTCTGTTCTTTTGCGGCTAAGTAGTGAGGCTATTGAGTGAGAAAATTCTTCTAAGTTGAAATCGACGGGAATCACTATGTGATTCTCGCCGACTTCGACGAGTATCGTTAGTGATTCCCGCCGATTCGGAGAGAATCAATCTGCATTACTGCCGATTAGGCGAGAATCAATCTGCATTCCCGTCGATTCGGCGAGAATCAATCTGCTTTCCCGCCGATTTGACGAGAATCAATCTGCATTCCCGCCGTTTCAGCGAGAATTAGTCGGCATTCCCGCCGACCTCTTCCAGATGGCGTTGGTTTAGGGTTTTCCTGCGGGTAAGTACTTTGGCGTAGAGTGAGTTGACCTCACTCAACGCCAAAGCTGTTTGGCGTTGAGAGTGGTGGACTCACTCAACGCCACCATTGGGTTTTGCGGTAAAGATCTAAGGCATTGAGTGAGTGGACCTCACTCAACGCCGTAGCAATTTGGCGTTGAGTGAGGTTAGCTCACTCAACGCCATTACCTGTTTTGCTGAAGGCGTTGATGGAGTGGACCTCACTCAACGCCATAGCTGTTTTGGGGTTGAGTGAGGTTAGCTCATGCCAGAGCTGTTCTTGCGGAGGGCGTTGAGTGAGTGAACCTCACTTAACGCCATGGTTGTTTCTGGCGCTAAGTGAGGCTAACTCACTCAACGCCAAGGTCTGGTTAGGCGTTGAGTGAGTGGGGCTCACTCAACGCCAGGCCGTGTTGAGTCATCTCAACGCTTTTCCCATACCTTGATTTTCTCCCCCGAGTGAATTCCTTAATTTTGAGGTTCCTTGCCGGCTATTTTCTTGTTTTTTCCAAAAAGGCCGAATCATGGGTCGTGGTTAGTAGTGGTGGTTTGAAGCTCTTAATTAGGGAGGTGTTGTGTAATTTAGCCAAGGCCACCTCTTTTCTTTTATCTTGCTCCAGGTACGGGCTGGGCAAGGGGGTGGGAGGTCCCTAGTGCTTCACATATAGACTCCTGAGCTTGGTTTCTTGGAAATGGTGGTTGGGGGACTGAGTTTGCCTCCAACCCGGATCCGTGTTGTTTTTTTTTGCTACTACCATATCTCACAACTTAGGGTGTTAGATGTTTCTTCCTTTGTAAATTTGCAACGTTCTGGCTCATGGTAGCATGGTAAACTCTGCAATATTTTTTTTGGGCAGGGTTGTTGCTGTTTCCTCCCACTTAGTGCACTTCCTTTTTGCCTTGCCTTGGGCAGTTGTGACTATTACTGTTTTGTTTTCCTCTTTTACTTATCTTCTGATTGACACTTTCGAGCAGTTTTCTAGTTTTACTTGCTGAGGTATTCTTTCTTCTTTGAATGCCTCAGGTTATGGATAGTAGCCGCTCTGACGGCTAGTGGTGCTGTGTTGTTTTTCTTACAGACATACATACTTGCCAGTGGGTTCATGTCAGTTTGTTGGCTCCCATTGGTAGTTTTACCTTGATACTATATATGTTATCTTTTTGCTGCTACCTTTTTTTGGAGATTGTCTACTTGCTCTGGGGATGATTCATGCTAGGTTGCTAGTTATTTTTAAACCTAAAAACACTATTATAAGTATATCTCATGATCAGCATGTTTTATAAAACTCAAATACTATTTTTCAAACAACGTAAAAAGATCGTTTTCTTATATATAGTATAAATTAAATGTAGGGTCTTGCATAGTATAAGTTGTCCTCTAGGGGTACTTATGCACTCTTTTAGGATGTCTAACCTGAATAAAGTATTTTCTGCAGCGTATAAGTATAACTTTTAAATTGTGGACTAAGTGATCCACCGAGCCGAGGGATACGAGCTTTAAAAATATAACTGATTTTATAATCATATAACTTATGAATTTTCATAAAGTATAGTTATTAGTGGTCTGCCTGAGTGTCCGCAGTTATCCCCTGCTCGACGTGGCATTATTACGCTTGTTTTCTCCTACTCTGATAATCCATTTCCTTCAGAGAAAATGCGGGTTGTGACATCAGGGGAGCTTTGGCTCGGTGGAAAAGTATGTTAAGGTTGCATGTGCATAAGATATAAGGTGGCGGGTATTTTGTATTGGAGATTCGTCACACCGACACCAATATGTTGACTCGGCAAGTGTGATTTAGCAATTGGCCAATTAAAGTCTGGTGTGCAGTCGACAAGATTACACAGGAGCTCCACTTAGTGCACCAGCGTTGACGCGTACGATAGGTCTGACTGGTAGTGTTGATACCGGTTTAGAGGTGGGCGAGGCCCAACCCACCGCTTCCGTTTGCCACTATGGAGGTATCCTGGGAGGTTAGGCTCCAGAAAGGGGGAACTAAAGGCCTGTGTACACAGAGTCGAGTGTGTGTGTTGAACTTGCATGATTCACATCATAACATACTTGCATGTTATAGCATCATCATTGCATATAACCCCTGACACCTATTGTTTAAAATGGTATGTGACACTTTATACAATAGGCCTTGCAAAACGACCCCTTGGTCTATAGGTTTGTATGGGCATTCCTATAGGTCATGGTCACTTACTTAGTTTACCTTCTCATACTATACTTGCTCACTTGTTCTTATGTATACTTATAATGCTTACCTACTACTGCTTACATATACTTGCTATATTTATGAACTCATGATAGACTAGTTCCGCCGCCACCTGCTTACCTTTGTTACTCTCCACCTTCATTACCTTCCCTTTCCTTCTCCCCGCTCGATTCCTAGGAGCCATGGGGGAGGGGTGGGGGATGATATGACTTAGTCTTTTAGACTAACGGTCATTGACCAAATCATTTTAGGGGAGCATGGAGCCGAACCAGGAGATGCAGCCCCAGAGGTCGGTACACTTGGAGAAGGGACAGTCTAGCACAAGAGTTCAGCCAGCAGGGATAGTTAGTCCAAATCATTAGTAGATATTATAGATTTCCTTCCGCGATTGAGTGATTTGTAGTGAGGATTTTGATGTATTGGGCAGGAGCCCTCTTTAGTACTTTGCTTTATCATTTCTGTGGACTCTCCCTTTGTGGAGAATTATTTATATATATATGATTCTGGTAGACTAGTATTGAGTTTCATTTTACTTATGTACTCTTATATTTATTCTACTCTTTTGCGATCGGTATGGCCGGCAGGATTGATGTTTTGTAGTGACGACCTTCCCGGGTGTATTGGTGTCACCGCAAAGCGGCGGTTCTGGGCATAAGACTCCAGTGGTTTAAAATAAAAAAAAAGCGTCTTACATACTGGTATCAGAGGGAAACCTCGATCGGAAGAATAGAAGTCTGAAGGATCAAGCGCATACCCAACTGCACCAAAAGCCCGACTATTGGATAGGGCGCTACTTAATTTCTTAAATAAGTTACAAAGCGCAACGGGTCTAATGAAGGAACGCCGGACCCAACAATCCCCCCCGACATCCAGCACAACCCGTCGGCTCAGAGATGGGGTTACCACATGGACCACATGGCTAAGAGGTGGGGTTACAACATGTCCACCGTTTGCCTGACCCGCCGGACCCACACAGGTAGAAGGGAAAAATCAGGATTTAATAGCGCCCCCCCAGTCTTGAACCCGTGACCTCCTCTGATACCAATTGAAGGATCAAGCACATACAAATTGTTGGGTCCGACATTCCTTCACTTGACCCGTGGCGCTTTGCTACTTATTTAAGAAATTAAGTAGCGCCCTCTCCAACAGTCCGGGCTTTTGGTGCTGTTGGGTATGCGCTTGATCCTTCAATTGGTATCAGAGGAGGTCACGGGTTCAAGACTCGGGGGGCGCTATTAAATCCTGATTTTTCCCTTCTACCTGTGTGGGTCCGGCGGGCCAGGCAAACCGTGGACATGTTATAACCCCACCTCTGAGCCATGTGGGCCATATGGTAACCCCACCTCTGAGCCGACGGGTTGTGCTAGACGCTGGGGGGGATTGTTAGGTCCGACGTTCCTTCACTTGACCCATGGCGCTTTGCTACTTATTTAAGAAATTAAGTAGCGCCCTCTCCAACAGTCTGGGCTTTTGGTGCAGTTGGGTATGCGCTTGATCCTTCAAAGTCCACTTACCCTAGGTCACCCCCTCTCGAGTTTAGTTTGGGGACAAACTAAGCAGCGGAAGCTGTGATGTGCCCATATGGGGGATCACCTGTAATTGTCCACTTTTAATTAGGTTCGGGTCAAACTTCTTACAATTGGCCTTTGTTATGTAGCCCCCGGCACATCCTACACCGCAGGGCGGAGCTCAGCAAACTTCGAATGTTGCACCACCTCCCCCGGCTCCCACTCCGTTTCTATAGTCGGAGATGGGGCAGACTCTTACGGCCATTCTAGAGGTCTTCAGAGCCCAACAGGCTCCGGCTCTGCAGCCGAACCTTGGGGCCAATTGGTTCAGCATCTTCTGAGGACTCTCTCCCCCATCATACATGAGGACGGAGTCGGCCGTATGGATGGAAGAGTGGCTCGATATCATGTTCGAGATGCTGACCGGGATACGGTGCCCATGGGAGGAGAGGGTACCTTTGGTAATCTCCTGCTTGGAGTCTCATGCCAAGATATGGTGGAAGACACTTCTGGATACGACATTTGCAAATCGGGAGGTTACACACGTCACTTAAGAGGAGTTTAGGTCCTCACTGTTGGAGCACTTTGTCTCACAGTCAGCAAGAGACGAGCTGGAAGACAGGTTCCTACAGCTGAGGCAGGGTAACAGGACGGTGCTGGAGTACCACCGGGAGTTCAATCACTTAGACCGGTTTGCAGACTCCTATCAGCTGGACAAAGTGGGATATACCAAGAGGTTCTATAAGGGCCTTCAAGAGGACCTATGAAAGGCTCTTTTGTTTGTATCTGATGGGCCTATACCTCAGATTCTGGAGATGGCAAAGAGGATAGAGGCTGATTGGCACATGACTCGAGTCCGGAAGAGGCCAACTGAGGATCAAGGTTGGGGAGGTAGGAATGATCAGCGAAGGGCCCGCTTTGCTGATGAAAGAAGGGCAGAGGACCAACCCTGCCAAGAAGTGAGACAGGAGCCGAGGGTGCCGGTGGTATTGGCCACTCAACCTCTTCAGATACGAGAGATGTAGAGGCCCGGGGGTGTGGCATTTCCCCTGCCCAAGTGCTATAACTGTCATCAGGTAGGGCTCATTTAGAGGAACTGCCCTATGAGAGGGGCACCTCTACCGGCACCACATGCTGCCCACCCCGCTCAGAAGTTTGCAAGCCGATGCCGTGGAAGAGGACGTGGTTTCCAGGGCGGAGATCGGAGGCAAGAGAGAGAGCAGGTGTATGCTCTGGACTTGGTTCCACCTCGGGACCCGGGCAGGGTGATTGCAGGTATGCTAGTAATTTCATATTGTAATTTACCTTTGAAATTTAGAAACAACAAATAATAGTAGCATACAAGGAAAGAAAACCATAGGTTTAGTTAACTAACCATATCTAGATAAACAGGAATAGTTATGGTGTGCGGCAAACCTGCCCACACCTTGGTGGATAAGGGGGAATCATAAAATTTCGTCTCCGAGGAGTTCATAAAGGGACTGGAGGGAGTCAGAAATTATTCGGGAGTCGCCAGGAGGGTGCGTCTCCCCAATAGGACGGAGGTCTTAGCTACTGCTAAGTGCCTCCAAAGGGTGACTATTGAGGGTCTAACACTCGAGGCCCCGACAATGGTCTTGTGGATGCCAGACTTCGACCTGGTTCTGGGAATGACATGGCTTACTTGGAACCATGAACATATAGATTACACAGCAAAGAAGGTTGTGATAAGTTACGGCGACACCTTCGCGACCTTAGAAGGTATTACTCCCGATTCCCGTAGGATGTTATCTTCTATTCAGGCTGTCAAGGCCCACATGTAGGGAGATGAGGTCTATCGGGTGTTCTTCGAGATGACCGAGGTCAAGATGTTGGATGCCGATATATCGGTGGTGCGGGATTATGCAGATATGTTCCCAGAGAAGCTAGTAGGATTGCAGCCACGTCGCGAGAAGGATTTCTAGATTCATTTGGTGCCTAGAGCTAAGCCGGTGTCTAGGGATACCTATCGGATGGATCCAAAGGAGCTGGTGGAGTTAAGGAATCAGTTGAAGGAACTGGTGGAGGATGGATTCGTTAGGCCAAGTTCCTCGCCTTAGGGAGCTCCAGTCTTATTTGTGAAAAAGAAGGATGAGACCCTAAGGTTGTGCATCGATTATCGTGCACTAAACCGATTGACAGTCCGGAACACATATCCATTGCCAAGGATCGATGAGTTATTTTATCTGCTAGAGGGAGCACATTGGTTCTCGAAGCTGGATCTGAGGTCGGGATACTATCAGTTACAGATTAAGGAAGAAGATATCCTGAAGACGGTGTTTAACAGCAGATATGGCTTGTACGATTTTATTGTGATGCCATTTGGGCTCACGAATGCACCATCAAACTTCATGAGCTTGATGAACCGGGTGTTCGAGCCGTACCTCGACAGGTTTGTCATTGTGTTCATAGATGACATCCTTATTTATTCGAGGACGAAGGAAGAGCATGCACAATATTTGGCCTTGACTCTGGAGAAGCTCAGGGAGCATCAATTGCATGCCAACTTCAACAAATGCTAGTTTTGACTGATAGAGGTAGCCTTTTTAGGCCACATTATCAGTGGAGCAGGATTGGCGGTGGATCCCGCGATGATCCATGCAGTGCGAGACTGGCCTCAGTTGAAGACAACCACTGATGTCCGAAGTTTTCTGGGATTGGGCGGGTATTACTGGAAGTTTGTGCCGAGATTATCTCAGATATCCCTTCAACTCACTTCTTTGACGAAGAAGGACACTCCATTCATTTGGACGCTGCAGTGTTAGGCGGCCTTCCAGGAGTTGAAGGGTCGGCTAACGTCGACCCCTATCCTCGCTCTCCTGTCTGGGAAGGAGGGCTTCCAGGTATACACTGATGCATCATTTCAGGGGATTGGCGCTGTATTGATGCAGCTTGGACATGTGATAGCATACGCCTCCCGCCAGCTGAATAAGAACGAGCAGAACTACCCTGCGCATGACTTGGAGATGGGAGCAGTGGTGTTCGCTCTAAAGATTTGGCGGCATTACCTTTATGGGGTGCACTGCGAAATATTTTCGGATCACAAGAATCTTAAATATGTTGATACGTTGAAGGAGTTGAACATCCACCAGAGAAGATGGGTGGAGTTTCTATCTGATTATGAGTAACGATACACTATGACCCATGGAAGGAGAATGTGGTGGTGGGCGCACTGAGCTGGAGGGCTACCCCTTCAGGAGTAGAGCCCCAGTTGATGTCTATGGAGCTGATATGGATGATGGAGGATATACAAATTACCTTGGTGTCCTCGGATGACTCAACGCTTTATGAGGAGTATCTGGCCGCGATGAGCACTACCGATGATATTCGAGATCATATCAGGGCTGAGCAGAGAAGGGATGACAAGCTGGAGCCAGTATTCAGGACCTTGGAGGCAGGCACGACTGGGGAGTATATTGAGAGGGATGGGTTGTTGTGCTTTAGAGGACGGGTGTATATACCGGCTGGGGGCTGGATTCAGGAGGACATTATGACCGAGGCTCACTGTAGCAGGTACTCGGTGCATGATGATGAATATTTTAGTTTAATTTATTAGGGTAAAAATATATTTATTTTTGTTTTAAATCTCTTTTTTTTGTATTTTTAGGTTCCTTTGAGTTTATTTTTTATGTAAATAATATAACTAATGTTTTCTTCTCTTTTTGCAGGTTTTCACAGCTTTCGGCCAAAATGACCTGACACGCCCCCTAACACGCCCTCCCTAGGCGTGTCATAGGGCGTGTAACCCGATCCCGAGGAAATTTGATTCCAGAAGCCAGATCCCGAGAAAAACACCTGACACGCCCCCCTGACGCGCCCTCCCCAGGCGTTTCTCTTTGCGTGTCACCCTCATCCCGAAGCCTGCTGCCACAATTAAAGTTTTTTCATTGCTGTATATCAATCCGTACGTGACATGCCCCCGGCACGGGCATGGCCCTGGGGCGTGTAGCACCTTTTCCAAAGACTAACGGATTTCCGACCAAAGATTTTGACATGACGGGCCTTACACGCCCCCTACACGGGCGTATCCCAGGGTGTGTCCACCAATGTACAAAAGCAATCATCATTCCTGCAAAAATCTAGTGCCCGAGGTCAACTCTGTACTTGACACACCCCCTAACACGCCCTCCCAGGGTGTGACAGGGGGAGTGACCCAGACAGATTTTTGCCTATAAATACCAGGCCATTCCAAGCATTCTAGACCAAGTTTTGGGGAGAGGGGAGGTGCTGCTAGTTTCATTCATAGGTTTTTATGTTTTTTCTTATGTTTTTGCTCTCTATCTCCCTCCATTTCTAGTTTTATTTTTCATGCAATGTACTTTCATTACTTGTAATCACTTTTTATTAGTGTTTTAGTAGTGATTAGCTCTGTTTTTATGCACTTGCAATCTCCATTTGGTAGTTGTAATCGCTTGTATTTTTAATGAATTTTAGTTAGCTTTCTCTCTTTCTCTTCATTTTGTTCTTAATGCACCTTTATTATCTACCCCTTTCTTTCCATTTTACCATGATTAACTAATCCTCATTTGTACTCTATCACAATGATCTGAGAATGAGTCGATCAAGTTATGTTGTTTTAGCTTTCTCTTTCTTCATAAAGTAATTACCTTTGATTTACTCTTTGTTTTTATTTAGTGGGTCTATATTTCCGGTATATAGCTTCCATTTGGGTTTTCATTCTTAGTTAGCCGAGATGCTCGTAGATTGAATCGATCACCCAAGAGTAAAGAGAGTTGCACGCACCACTCGAGAGAGGCAGACGTTAAATCTCTCGGATTGGAGTGAAATCCAATAGCAGGGTTCACCACTTAAGGCGAGATTTAGGTATTCGATTTGGACTAGAGTTCGGTCGGACCTTCCTAAACTCAGGTGGGCACGACTTCGAGAGAAGCGTGTTCATGCTTCGGGAACCTCCACGGTGAAGGTGTTTTACTTTATTTAGAATTAATTTGTTATTTCATTTTGATTTTCTTATTTCAAAGTGATTCAAGATTGAGTACTCCCTTTTTTTATTAGCTCTAACCTTTTTTATTCTGCAAGTGATTTAGTTTTCTTTTTAGCTTAGTAATTTAGTTCCTGTTTTTAGTTAAGTAAATTAATCGTAAAAATCATTTGATAAAATAATAGCGATCTCCTCGAAGTAGAAGTAATCATTACGCCCCAAGAAAATACGACCTTGATATTAACCTTTACTATTCTATACTATAAACGATAAGGTACACTTGCCTTTATCAGATATAGAATCAGAGAATATTATCAACTTCCTCCACATCCACCTTCTCTTCTCTTTAACCCTACTTCTCCACCTTTGCGAATTTGAGTATTAAGTTTTTGGCGCCGTTGCCGGGGGCTAGTTTTGATATTTTGAAAAAAGGATAGATATTAATTTTATTGTCTTTTTTTCTTTCTCTCTCTTACCCTTTTTTGCGGTTGATTTTATTTTTTTTAATGGATAGTTTTTGTTTTTCTTGTGGAGAGTTCTGTCACTCTCGCAAGGAATGTTGGGTAGGATACCCTTCATCCACCCATGATTTTATCCCTTCCGGATCGGATCAATTTGGCCAAATTGATCCATCCGTGAATTATTTTTCATGGGGTTACGATGGTTTTCAAACGCCTTCCTACCCTTCTCCTCTGAATTTTTCTTATTTTAATTTTTCCGGAGATTTCTCGAATGGACATTTTGATCCTATCCCTACTTTGAACTACTCAGGGTGGCAACACCCTGATCATTCTTGGGGCCAAGGTGATCATCAACCCATTCCATCTCAAGATTTCTCCGCTTTTTCTCTGCAAGTTTGCGCGCCTCCTATTTTTGATTTTAGCAAAAATGAAATCATTTTTGATTCTATAGCATTTGATGCACACATCAATGCTCATTTCAAAGTGATTTTTGACGCTTTGGCTTCTGAGGCCGCAACTTTTCTTCTTCTCCTCCTCCTATTTATCTTTCGAATGGTGAATCTTCAGATTTTCCGCAGTGCCTTCAACAACTCGCGGAAGACGATTATTCAGAAATTCCATTGTGCTTTCAACCTCTCGAGGAGGAAATTTCCCCGATATCCCAATTTTTTTTTCAATTTTTCGAGGAAGACAAACTTTCTTGTGTTCGATCTTCTGAGGAGATTGATTTTTTGGATATCCCGTTTTGCTCCCAATCTACGGAAATGATTGATATTCAAGTTGAGAACCCAGATCTTTTTATCGAAAAATTTTCTTGCGATCAACCGTCGCCTTCTTCTTCTTTTTCTTCTCTTCCCCCTCCTTGCAAAAATTCCTCTTTCTTTTCTTCTTTTATTTTTCTTTCTAATTTAGTTTCTAGTTCTTCTTCTTTTTCCCCTTCTAATAGTTTATTTTCTTTTACAAAAAAATTTTCTTTTTCTAAATCTTTTTCTTTTTTGTTTTATTTAAAAAATAAAAAATTACAAAAAATATTTTTATTTTCTTAAAAAATGTTTTGGCACTCGCACCGCAATGCATATTACGCGAGCTACCATTACATTTCTCTTTTTATTTTCAATTTAGCTAACCAATAATGTCAAGCTCAATGACGATAACCAAAGAGCGCTATTGAAAGGCACCCCTTGCTTATCCGTTTTTTTGTTGTTTTTTATTTTGTTTTGTGCAGGAATAGGCTCTCGCGTGTTTGTGCCTCTTCTCGCCTTGTAACTTGGACTCGAGCCGATATTTAGCTCAAGTTCGGGGGGACACATTTTTCAACGTCTGGGCATCAAGCGCTTGGGAAGCATCTTTTCCTTTTCTTTGTATTTCTTTTTCTTCTTTTCTCTATTTTCCCAACTCTCTTTATACTTAACTTTAAGTATTGGGGACAATGCTTAACTTTAAGTATGGGGGAGTGTTTCCTTAGTTAGTTTACTTTAGAAAAATCAAAAAAATATATAAACATTTTTGAAAAATCTAAAAAAAATATATATAATTTTTTTTTAAAAAAATCCCAAATTAAATTTAGTTTTCATGAAAGTAAATTCATTTTAACTTTAAGCACTTTGCATTTTATTATTTTTTAAAGCTCATGTCTACTTGCTTAGTTAGAATAAATTAGATTAATTTTCTGTTTAAATATGTTAAGCGAGTAGTACGTTGACTCATGTAGTGTTCCTATTTAGGGTAGTATGCTATTTTTGATAAATTTCTTGAATTTTTCTTCACTTTTCCTTAGCCTCCTTTTTTATTTATTTTACTTTTATAAAACCTATCATCCTTTATTTTTCCTTATTAAATTTTTTTTAAACGTTAATTAGTATTAAGTGTAGTAGGTACAAACCGGTCTAGATACTTATTATCATCGTTTTCATGAAAACAAATTCTCTATTTTCTATTTTTGTTCTTATCTTCATTTGAAATTTCAAATCTTTACTTTGAGTAGATTTAGAAAGCATGAAAATGATTTAGACATTTCTTTTGAAACATTTGAGCCTTTGTACCCCGCTTAACAATAATCATTGCTATCCATTTTTGTGCCTTTTACTTTCCTTTTTATAACCCCATTTTTTATTTCACCACGGCCAAATAGCTTACCTATATGCACACTTTAAATTTATTTCTGAGCTTTAATTGCTAATATGCAACTTTTCTAAAAAAATTGTGGAAAATCCTTATATTATCTTTAGCTACAAAAGTGGAAATATTGAAGTATGAACAATGAAAAAATGAAAATGAAGAAAAAAAAAATATTTGATGAAAAAAGTAAAAGAAAAGAAAAAAAGTGAAAAGTATTTATTTTGGTTAGCATTATTTTGGTAAAGCTCACTTCTTTTTGTTTTAAGTGTGCAAATACCCCTCGTGTTTATCTTTTAAATATCACACCCTTAAAAACCTAAGCCTAACTATTCGCCTAATTAAAGCCCTAGTGATTCATGCTTTCTAAGTTTACTTTTTAGTATAGTAACGAGAAACTAGATTGAGTAAGTGTTTTTTGATAGAAATATTGAACTCTGTCTTGATTGACTATAATTTTAATTTGTCTCTTAGACTTTAGTAGTGACTCATTGCACTTTTTACTCGTTACTTTATTAAGTTTTAATTCTGCAAGAAATTTGGGATGATTTGTTTTTATATTTAGTAAAATTTATAAAATTCTGTGCTAAGTTAAAGTAGGAATTTTCAGTTTTTTTTTCAAAATTACTCTACCTCTAAATTCCCGTCTTACTTGTTTATAACATTTTTAAACTTTTCAATCAATACTCTATATTTTCTCTAACTTGTAATCTTTGTTTGAGGACAAGCAAAATAATAAGTATGGGGGAATATGATGATGAATATTTTAGCTTAATTTATTAGGGTAAAAATATATTTATTTTCTTTTTAAATCTCTTTCTTTTGTATTTTTAGGTTCCTTTTAGTTTCTTTTTTATATAAATAATATAACTAATGTTTTCTTCTCTTTTTGCAAGATTTAATAGCTTTTGGCCAAAATTACCCGACACACCCTCCCTAGGCGTATCACAGGGCGTGTAACCTGATCCCGAGGAAATTTTATGCTAGAAGCCAGATCCCGAGAAAAACACCTGACACGCCCCCTAACACGCCCTCCCTGGGCGTGTCTCTGAGCGTGTCACCCTTATCACGAAGCCTGCTGTCGCAATTAAAGTTTTTTCCATTGCTGCACGTCAACCCGTACATGACACGCCTCGACACGGGCGTGCCCTGGGGCGTGTAGCACCTTTTTCGACGATTGACGAATTTCCGACCAATGATTTTGACGTGACGTGCCTTACACGCCCCCCTATATGGGAGTGTCCCAGGGAGTGTGCACCAATGTATAGAAGTAATAATCATTCCCGCAAGAATCCAGTGCTCGAGGTCAACTCCGTACTTGACATGCCCCCCTGACATGCCCTCCCAGGGCGTGACAGGGGGCCTGACCCAGAAATATTTTTTCCTATAAATACTAGGCCATTCCTAGCATTCCAGACCAAGTTTTGGGGAGAGGGGAGGTGCTGCTAGTATCATTCTTAGGTTTTTGTGTTTTTTTTCTTATGATTTTCTCTCTCTCTCTCCCTCCATTTCTAGTTTTATTTTTCATGCAACGTACTTTCATTACTTGTAATCACTTTTTGTTAGTGTTGTAGTAGTGATTAGCTCTATTTTTATGCACTTGTAATCTCCATTTGGTAGTTGTAATCTCTTGTGTTTTTAATGAATTTTAGTTAACTTTCTCTCTTTCTCTTCATTTTGTTCTTAATATAACTTTATTATCTACCCCTCTATTGCCCTTTTACCATGATTAACTAATCCTCATTTGTACTCGATCACGATGATTTGAGATTGAGTCGATCAAGTTATGATGTTTTAGCTTTCTCTTTCTTCTTAAAGTAATTACCTTTGATTTACTCTTGGTTTTTATTTAGTGGGACTATATTGCTGGTATATAGTTTCGATTTGGGTTTTCATTCTTAGTAAGCAAAAAGGCTCGTAGATTGAATCGATCACCCAAGAGTAAAGAGAGTTGCATGCACCCCTCGAGAGAGGCAGACGTTAAATCTCCCGAATTGGAGTGAAATCCAATAACGGGGTTCACCACTTAAGGTGAGCTTTAGGTCTTCAATTTGGACGAGAGTTCGGTCGGACCTTCCTATACTCAGGTGGGCACAACTTCGAGAGAAGCGTGTTCATGCTTCGGGAACCTCCACGGTCAAGGTGTTTTACTTTATTTAGAATTAGTTTGTTATTTCATTTTGATTTTCTTATTTTAAAGTGATTCAAGATTGAGTACTCCCCTTTTTCATTAGCTCTAACCCTTTTTATTCTGCAAGTGATTTAGTTTTCTTTTTAGCTTAGTAATTTAGTTCCTATTTTTAGTTAAGTAAATTAATCTTAAAAATCATTTGATAAAATAATAGCGATCTCCTCAAAGTAGAAGTAATCATTACGCCCCAGGGAAATACGACCTTGATATTAATCTTTAGTATCCTATACTATAAACGATAAGGTATGCTTGCCTTTATCGGATATAGAATCGGGGAATATTATCAACTTCCACCACATCCACCTTCTCTTCTCTTTAACCCCTCTTCTCCACCTTTGCGATTTTGAGTATTAGTGCACCCAGGCATCACTAAGATGACGGCCGACCTGAAGAGGACGATGTACTGGCCGGAAATGAAAAGGGATATCACATACTTTGTGACCCATTGCGAGGCCTGTCAGTTAGTGAAGGCCGAGTGTAAGAGTTCGACCAGATTATTGCAGCCACTTCCGGTGCCGGAGTGGAAGTTCGACGATATAGCCATGGATTTCATATATGGTCTTCCTCGGTCACATACGGGGAATGACTCGATATGGGTGATCATCGATCGATTGACGAAGGTGGCCAGATTTCTACCAATCAGGAAGGACGCTCTGGTAGGTGAATTTGTGTGGAGGTTTGTGGAGCAGTTTGTTTGATACCATGGAGTGCCAAGGACGATAGTGTCCGATCGTGATGGACGATTTACTTCTAAGGAATAGAGGTTGGTACAGTCTTATTTAGGGACCCGATTGACATTTAGTACCGCCTTCCACCCTCATACGGATGGGAGACAGAGCGCACCAATCGGACCGCAGAGAGCCATGGGAGAAGCAGCTACCATTGATCGAATTCTTGTACAACAACATCCATCAGTCGAGCATTGGCATGGACCCTTATGAGACTTTATATGGGGGGAGATGCAGGACTCCTTTGTCTTGGATCTAGAATGAGGATCTGAGGGCACTTGGCTCGGAGTTCGTCGAGGATACGGATGCTCAAGTGCGGTTGATTCGAGACAGGATGTTGGAGGCCCGGAGTAGACATGCCAAGTATTACAATGCTCAGCATAGTCAGGTAGAGTTTCAGGTAGGAGACCGGGTATTTCTGAAGATACAACCAATGCATGGAGTCTATCAGGTGCGTGGTCAGAAGAAGCTCATGCCGAGATACATAGGGCCTTACAGAATCCTGGAGCGGATCGGTCCCTTGGCATACAGACTGGAGCTGCCGCCGGATCTAGCGAGTTTGTATGACGTTTTCCACATCTCCTCCCTCAGGAGAGCTCTACTTCGGTCGGAGCAGCAGATTACGACTATAGATGGGCCTATAACTTCTGATCGATCGGTGCACCTGGATCCGATCTGGATAGAAGATACTGGGATGCGGGTCTTACGGCGCAAGAAGGTTCCGGTTGTCAAGGTCTTACGGAGGAATCATGGACAAGAGGAGCATACGTGGGAGCCACAGGACTTGATGAAGCAAAGGTACCAAGAACTTTTCACGTCAGGTATTCTCTTTAACCTCTCAGGATGTTACATTTACTTCTCATACTTGAAACCCTGTAGGCCTAACTTAAATTTCGAGGACGAAATTTTTATTTTTATGTATTGGGGTTTGTAACATCCCTCAGACTTCTAGACCCCCTAAGATGGTTTTGTCATGACTGGGTCATGAAAAAACCCTGGGAAGTACCAAAAGGTTGGGGTAAACATGGGAATTAGGGTGTGAAACACCTTGGGCTGCAAATAGTAAGTCTCATTTACCAAATATTTAGAAATCATAGAACCGGTAGAATTCGTCGAGATCAGCAAATATTCGTCGAATGGAGTTTGACGAATAGAGCAGGTTGCTAAACTAGGTTCAACGTTCGTCGAACAGAGCTCGACGAACGGAGTAAGTGCTAAATTGGGTTCAGAGTTCGTCGAACAAAGTTCGAAGAATAGAGCAGGTTGCTAAACTAGGTTCAGCATTCATCGAACGGAGCTCGACAAATGGAGTAAGTGTAACGCCCCAAAAACTTAAAAGGGGAACGATTGGAATTATTCAGGCCAAGATGGCTTCTGGCTAGGTTGATACAGCCTGTGACACGGGCGTGTCACAGGAAGTGTCGTGCTTGAGATCGATGAGATCGTATGGTCGACGAGATTTTGGTCGACGAGCGTTGAGACAGGGAACACGTCCTGGGACACAAGCGTGTCCTAGGGCCATGTCGGTCACTCAATACCTCACCGAGCACTCAACGCTTTTCAAGCATTGAGTGAGGGCATGCGGCCTGAGACACGGGCGTGTCAGTGTCCGTGTTCTGCTCAGGTTCGTTAGCCAGTTTGTGCTGAGGAAGTTACACGCCCAGGGAAACGGGCGTGCCCCAGGCGTGTCTAACACATGGCATGTGACACGGGCATGTCATATGGCCTTGTCGTTCTCGGGACATTTTGGTCCTGTATCGTTTGGGGCACACGGGCCGTGACACGGGCCTTGACATGGGCGTGTCACATGAGACACAGGCGTGTCCTAAGCCATGTAACAGGCCGTGTCCTGGTTGGGATTTTCTGGTTTGACGGCGAATGAGGAACACGGCCTCGGACATGGGCATGTCACAAGCCATGTTTGGCCCAGGAAGTTTATTTTCTGGGCGAATCGTGGCCGTTTGGTTCCTTCTTTTTGGATCCAAGTGTTGTGGTTGGTCTTTCCCAGATTAAAGGCCGGGAATAGGGTTTTCAAACCCTCATTTCCCATCTTCTTTCTCTTTTTAAGTGTTAGAGAGAGGGGAGAGCTAGGAGGAAGAAGGGGATCAACTTCGGCCGCCGGCGAAGCTTCGGAGCCCCGTTTTGCGAGCAGAGTCCAGATCCGCAAAGGCAAGATCATTATGGTGGTGTTCATCCGACCAAGTTTCTCCATGGCTAGGAAGAGAGGTCGTAGGGTAACAACACTTCTCCTCTTGGTTTTAGGATGTACATTTAACATCTTTTCTTTTCAGTTTTGGGCTCCAAATCTCTCTGAAAGAAAAGGGGATAGATACTACTCTAGAGGGGGGGGGGGGGTGAATAGAGTAATCAAAAATTGCACTAGCAAAGTTGACTGTCTACTCAACTCCCTTGGATTTAATTGCGGAATGAAGGTTATAGATATTTGAGATTAAACCTTAAAGCCTAACACAAGTGATGTGCACAAGAGGCAGCCAACTGTAATTACAGTTGAGGCTGGGAATCCTAAACAGCAACTAGCAAACCTAGTTAAAATCTAATCACAGCCACAATGCAAGTAATTAATTAAAGCAATCCAGACGACACAAGGAATTTATAGTGGTTCCCCAAACAACTTGGGTACGTCCACTCTTCTACCAACAAGGTAGGAATCCACTCAGGTTTTTGATCAGGTGCCCTGCCACCAACAAGATCTGCTTCAGGTAGATCCAAAAACCCTTTAGACTTTTGATCAGGTGTCTAAAAACCAACACAGGTTTTTGATCAGGTGCCCTGCCACCAAGGGATACTTTTGAAGGGAGTAATAACCCTTTACAGGAGGGGGAAAGGAGGTTAAGGTGTCTTCTCTATTTTATAATAGATTAGAGAAGCACAATAACTTGCACTGAGCTAGAAAGCTCTAAAAGAATCAAGGCTCCCCCTGGCTAAAAGAAAGTCCAGGTGAAGTCTTGCTTCAGTGTAGAAACACTTCAGAAAATACTGAAGGAAAAAGCTACAAGAAGATAAATAATATGAAGTAAAATTTATTCTTCAGGCAGCTATCTTCTTCTTCTTCTTCTTCAAAAAGCTCTGAGTGTGAAACTTCCTGGAGGCAGGAGAACTCAGGTTGAAGAAGAGTGAAGAACTAAAACTTCTTCTCAGTTAGGTGTGAATGAGCTGAGAGCAGGTGAACACTGTAAGTTCTAAAGCTTGAATACTGCTGATAGCTTTTTGGTATGTGTGAGCTAGCTTCTTTCTTTCTTCAAAGAAGTCTTTATATAACAGCAGCAGCAACGGCTCTTACTTGAGTTTGAATCTTGTCTTCTACTGAACTCTGCAAGCTGGGCTGCAAAAAGCATAAAGCAAAACAAAAATACTGCAGACAGATATCCTATAAGAGGATAAAGCTTTCTAAGAAGCTGCAAATAATTTTGATGAAATAATATAAGAGAAAGTCATATCAGAAAAGGCTCTTTACAGCCAAGGAAGACTTTTTGAGTCTAACGGCTATAAAGGACAACCTGACAGATAAAGTAGAAAACATATCTCAGCTAATAAGACAAACGACTTTGTCAGAAAAAGATTAGCTCATGCATAAGGAATAAAATAGATATTGCATGGAAATGTTATCACAATTTATTCAAATAATCTTTTATAAAATGTGCCAAAATAATTATGAAATTAATCACATCATAGAAGACGACAAAGCTATTTAAAACATATAGCAAAACGTCGAACGACCCTCGGAGATCGTCGACCGAAGCACGGAGATCGTCGACCTATCGGACAGATAGTCGAACGATCCAGATAGTCGAACTATCAAAGAAGATAGTCGAACTACCTCAGCAGATAGTCGACCTATCAGAACAGATAGTTGAGCTATCAGATAGTCGATCTATCAGGACAGATAGTCGAACTACCAAACAAAACAGATAGTCGACCTATCAAACAGATAGTCGGCCTATCACAAAAAATAGATAGTCGACCTATCAACAGATAGTCGAGCTATCAAAGCAAAACAGATAGTCGACCTATCAATAGATAGTCGAGCTATTAAAGCAAAACGGATAGTTGACCTATCAACAGATAGTCGAACTATTAGATAGTTAAACTATCCAAGCAGATAGTCGAACTATCAAAGAAGAGCAGATAGTCGACCTATCAACAGATAGTCGAGCTATCACAGAAAGCAGATAGTCGAACTATCAACAGATAGTCGAACTATCAGATAGTCGAACTATCCAAGCAGATAGTCGAATTATCAAAGAAGAGCAGATAGTCGACCTATCAACAGATAGTCGAACTATCAGAGAAAGCAGATAGTTGACCTATCAACAGATAGTCTAACTATCAACGCAGACAGAGCGTCGACCAACTGATAGATGATCGTCGATCAGCCGATAGACGATAGTCGAGCGGCGTTCGACCATGGTCGAACGAAAAATTACTTAGCCAGATTTTCATCTGGATAGGTAATTCTACACAACTAGAGAATCTATCCTATCAACTAACCTTTGACCATAGATAAATCTTGGGTCAAGAGATAGAAAGAGAAGACTAAACTCAAATCAAAACCTAGGGTTCCAACAATCTCCCCCTATTTGAGTTAAGTCTCTCAACAACTAAACCATACAAAACTAATTACTGAAAGTAAAATAAAATGCATGAAAAGAAAAAAACTAAGCAGATACCATCAATCAAACAGATAAACAATTAACTGTCAATCAATGAAATATTAAGATGCTTTAGAGTTAGGCTTAGGATCAGAAGAGCTAGAAACAAAAGTAATCTTTCTTGTGGGATCTAGAGCTTCTTTTCTCGATAACTTCAAGTCTTGTTCTCCAATGATTTTCAATTCTGTTGTTCTTGGGACAACTGCCTCAGGATGCTTTTCCATGTACTTTGAAGGATCAAATATCTCAGGTCTAACCTGGAACTTATCGAGCTCCTTCATTCTGAATTTCGACATTGTGGTCAATCCTGCAGTGTTTTTCCTTCTGCTTTTTCTTTCTTAATTTGAGAAGCTCCAACCAGTTCAAGAAAACGAGCCATCCTAAAATTAGGATCAAGCTCTGGGCTTTCATAAACATTCTCAGAAGATGTGTCAACTGGTTCTTTATCCTGAATAACTTTTGGAACATCCTTCACAGAATGAACTGGCTTAGGAGAGATTGAGCTTTTGATTTCTTTAGACTGAGGAGGAGAGAAGGTTGGTCTTTGATACACTACCTCCTTTACTTGTTCTTTAACAACATCAGGTCTTTGATAGCCAGTTTGACTTTTACCTTGGTATCCTTGTGAACTTCTCCTTTGAGCAGACTGAGATGGATTTAATCTTTCAGACTGAGCAGCAGGTTTTGAAGATAAGTTTCCTGAGGCTCCTGCACTTGGAGGTGGAGGAGGAGGACCTCTAGGATTCCATCTTGGGACAGGAGAGTCATACCTCTTTGACTTTTTCCTTTGCTTTTGCTAGTTCTTAGAAAATAACATCCAATGCTGGAAGTCTTTTGACTTAGGATCAATTCCTTTCAGTATATAATACGGGGTATCATTATCTGGATTAGCAGGAGGAGGAGCTACAGCTTTTCTTTTCTTTTTAGCAATCCTTTTTCTTTTTGACTCAGCAGACTCATCAGAATCAATTTCATCTTCAGAATTTGAAGAGATGGGTAGATCATATGGGTCAATAGCATCTTTCAAAGCTCTTTCCTTTTCCTTTCGAGCAGCTCTTTCTAATTCTTCTTCCATGGCATCCTGTGCCAGGAGAGCATCTAAATCCAAACATGGGGAATCATCCCATACAGTAGATTTTTCGATTTGAACATCTGCAGCTGATTCTTGAAGATCAGCAACTTCAGAAATTTGAACACCTGATTCTGGTTGAATTTTTGGAGCAGTTTGGATAACAGGTTCTTGAACATCTAGAACTTCTTCCATTTTATCTGTAGTATTATGAATAAAATTTTTCTAAATGACATCTAATCATCCCTTCCAGATATTCTCATACAAGCATATCAGTTAACAAGTCTAAAAAGTAAGTAAAGGGAATACCTTCATAATCGACCACTGCGTGTCCTAACTCCCACAATTCATCTAGAAAGGAAGTGATAGTTCCTTCTAGGTACAGGGCGACCAAGGGAGTAGAACATTCTTCTAAACAAGCTTTGACAATAAATTCAGATTTCAACAAAGCATCAGAAATTTCTTTTTCCGATAAAGAAGGAGGAGCTGAATCTTTAATTGCTTTCTCTGCCACTGCATGATGATCTGCTGGAGGGGAGGCCAAAGGCTGCTCAGAGACATCTTCATCAAGCATCTCTCCCTGCCTGATTTCAGTAGCTACTGAAACCAGGCCCCTAGAAGAAGAGGGCTCAGCAGACTTTGAGAGTGCCTGAATAGCAGCAGTCAAAGAGGAGATAGAGGAAGCAAGAGGAGCAATTGCCGCTTCAATCATAATTTTGATTGAGGGGGTAATTAACTCCACAATGCTAGAAATAAATGCTGGAGTTATTTCAAAGGATGATGATGATGATGGTGGGGGGATTTCAGAGGATGGAAGATCAGCAGGGATGGTATGATGGACTGGAGAATGAACTGGAGATGGAGATGGAACTGGAGATGGATGAGTGGATGCAGGGTGATCAATGTGATCAGAAGAGGGAATTGGAGAATGAAGAGGAGTAGAAATCTCAGACACCAACAAATCAAAACTGGGATGAGAGATCCCAGCAAGATGAGTCGGGAGAGGAGATGTAGGAGGAGATGCAAGAGGATAAGCAGAAGGTCGTACTTCAATTGATGTTGAGGGAACTTCAACTGAAGTAGACGGCAAAACAGATGAAGAAGATGGAAGGGATGGATTTGCTGAGCCAGCTGCTAAAAGCGGGGGAGTGACTGAGACAGTCCTGGTGCTCTCAGATGTAACTGGAGCAACCCCTGCGGGCGCAGGCTTCATGAAGGTCCTTTTCCACTTTGCGAACAGGGATGGATCCATCTTCTTGTTGGCGTTTATGGAGGTGGCAGCTGACACTAGCAGATGAGGATATTTCTCCTTCAGAAAATCCCAACTACCCTTCCTAGGGTAACTTCTTTCTTGCCATTCTTTTTCCTGATTAAATCAAATAATACTCCTGCCCAATTAATCTGCTTCTTATTTACAATTGCACACATTAGTGCAAATTGCTGCCTTGTAATATTATCGTGGGCAGAGTGCTTTCCCAGTAGCATTTTTCCAACTATTTCAGCAAGAAACTTAATCTTAAACGGAAAGTTTACTTTCAGCAGCTTAGAGGGAATGCCTTCGGCATGTCCCAACTCTATCAACATCCTCCCAAACTCAGGAGTATCTTGCTCATACTCTTCTTCTCCATTAATCAATCCAAATATTTCTGTTAAAATAGCGGGAGTCAATGTTACCTCTTCTCCGCCAATGGTTCCAGTCATCGAATCATCAGTTGAAGACGAAGTGAATGCCCACTCTTTGATCTCTTGATAGTTTATCTTTATTCTGGAGGCCATGAGTTTCTCTAACCCTTGATCTTTGCACAGAGTTAGAATTTCCACTATTCCGGGTTTGCAACAGCTAAAGGAGTCGAAATCTATACTGAATCCTGCATCAAACTTTACTACTGCCAGGAGCGCTGGAGAAATTGCCATCGAGAGAGCTGGAGAAGACGAGGGAGAGACGGCGAGGACGGAGCGGCAGAAATCGCAAGAAAAAGAGCAAGCGGGATGATGGAATGCGAAAAGACGCTCTCCGTCGACGATAAAAGCAACTATCTCTTAACCTAGGTCGACCATCGGCTTTATATTAAAACAATGATCGTCGATCTATTTAAAAGATACTGGAGACGATGGTCGAACGGTCGTTCGACGATCGGTCCTGAAGCAGAGTAGTCGATCAATCGTTCGACTATTTCTGTCTTCACAAACATCAAGCTGTCGTCAACCATAGATCGACGATAAGCTCGACCTGTTCGACTATCTTCGAACGCCGGTCGACGATCTTCAAGCAGATAAGCTATCATCAACCATAGGTCGACGATAGGCTAGATCCGCTCGACTATCGTCGAACTTCGTTCGACTATCTTCGAACAAGTTTCAACAAGGCAGACGTCACACTTAGTCTCTTCCATTAATCATACCTAGTTGAACTAAAAAGAACAGATGCTTCTGTTCATCTAAGGGCTTGGTGAATATATCACCTCTCTGAAGGTCTGTGGATATGAACTCAAGGCTGATCTTTTTCTTTTCCACACAATCTCTCAGGAAATGGTGCCGGATCTCAATGTGTTTCGTTCTAGAGTGGTGCACTGGATTTTGTGTAATAGAGATAGCACTTGTACTATCACACATGATTTTAGTGTTCTTGTGTGAGTACCCATAATCCAAAAGTTGATTTTGTATCCACAGGATCTGTGAATAACAACTAGCAGCTGCTATATATTCAGCTTCTGTAGTTGAGGTTGAGACAGAGGCCTGCTTCTTACAGAACCAAGAGACCAATCTCTCTCCCAGGAACTGACAAGTTCCTGAGGTACTTTTCCTGTCAACTCGACAACCAGCATAATCAGAATCAGAATATCCAATTAATTCAAATTCTGACTCAGCTGGGTACCAAAGTCCTAGATTTGGACATCCTTTCAGGTATCTCAAGATTCTCTTGAGAAGAATCAGATGAGATTCCTTGGGGTTGACCTGGAATCTAGCACAAAGGCATGTAACAAACATTATGTCTGACCTACTTGCAGTTAGATACAATAGGGAACCAACAATGGCCCTATAATTCTTTTGATCAGCAGGCTTTCCCTGATCATCAGAATCAATAACTACATTAGTAGCCATAAGTGTATGCATTGCTGAAGCATCAGCCATCCCAAACTTCTTTACCAATTCCTTGGCATATTTGGATTGGGAGATGAAGATGCCATCAGCATCTTGCTTTACTTGGAGACCAAGAAAGTAAGACAGCTCACCCATACTACTCATCTCAAACTTAGAATGCATCAAGTTGGAGAACTTTTTGCATAGTTTGGGATCAGTGGAACCAAAAATAATGTCATCCACATACACTTGAACTAACAGGATTGTGTCCTTGTGGTGCTTGACGAAAAGGGTTCTATCAACTACTCCCCTAACAAAGTTGTGCTCTAACAGGAAACTAGCTAGAGTCTCATACCAGGCTCTTGGTGCTTGTTTGAGTCCATAAAGAGCTTTTTGCAACTTAAATACATGTGAGGGCTGAGTTGAAGAAACAAACCCAGGTGGTTGTTCAACAAATACCTCTTCCTTTAGCTCACCATTTAGAAAGGCACTCTTGACATCCATCTAAAAAACTTTAAACTTCATATAGGCTGCATAGGCTAAGAAGATCCTTATTGCCTCTAGCCTTGCAACAGGAGCAAAGGTTTGGTCATAATCTATACCTTCCTCCTGTCTGTAGCCTTGAGCTACAAGCCTAGCTTTGTTCCTTACAATGATTCCATTTGCATCCAAATTGTTTCTATACACCCACTTGGTGCCTATGATCAGTTGGCCTTTATGTCTTGGAACCAAAGTCCATACTTTACATCTCTCAAACTGATTGAGTTCCTCTTGCATAGCAATGATCCAGTGTGGATCTAGCTCAGCATCTTTAATGGTGAGGGGCTCAATTTGTGAGAGGAAACAAGCATGCATCACATCCTGTCTTAACTGATGTCTTGTTTGAACACCAGCTGATATGTCTCCTATCACTTGAGATGTAGGATGATCTCTAAGTGTGACAACATCAGCAGGTGGGTTGTGATCTTCAGCAATAGTTGGGATTAATTCCTCAGGAGGAATTTGATCTACTATTGGTGGAACAACAACAACCTCTGCAAGGTCTTCATCACTGTCTGATTCAGTGATATGAAGAGTTGAAAGATGGAGAATCTCTTGAGTGACATCTTTGGTAGATTCTTGTACCTGCAATGAACTTGAGGAAGGGGAAGTTTCCTTCTCCTTGTAAAACATTTGGGATTCATCAAAGGATACATGAACAGACTCTTCAATTTTAGAAGATGATTTATTAAATATCCTATAAGCTTTGCTTACTTGGGAATATCCAAGAAAAATTCCCATTGAAGCTTTTACTTCAAATTTTCTAAGGTATTCTTTATTATTATTATGAATATAAACTATACAGCCAAAAACTCTAAAATAATTTATTTTAGGTTTCTTTCCTTTAAGCAACTCATAAGGAGTTTTACACTTAAGCTTGTGTATCAGACTTCTATTCAGGACATAGTTTGCTGTGCTAATAGCTTCTGCCCAATAGGAAAGAGGCATATTAGCTTCTGCCAACAATGTGCCAGCAGCTTCAATTAGTGTTCTGTTCTTCCTTTCAACTACCCCATTTTGTTGGGGAGTTCTAGGAGCTGAGAAGCTATGTTTGATACCTTCTCTCTCACAGAATTCTTGCATGAGAAGAGAGTCAAACTCAGTACCATGATCACTTCTGATCAAGGCCACATGAGTAGAGTACTCAGTCTGCACACATAATAGAAAATCTGTAAGGGCTTTGAAGTTATCAGCCTTAGTTCTCAAAAAGAACACCCAAGTGAACCTAGAGAAGTCATCTACAATGACTAGGGTGTAATACTTCCCTCCTAAACTCTGTACATTTATTGGGCCAAATAGGTCCAAATGTAATAAATACAGGATTCTAGGAGAATCACTTTTATTTACTGATTTAAATGAATTCTTGGTTTGCTTGCCTAATTGACAAGCCTTGCAAAGGCTCTCCTTCTTGTAGGGGCAAGAAGGTAAACCTCTAACAAGGTTGTGTTTAGATAACCTAGATATATTCTTGAGGTTAACATGGCTAAGCCTTTTATGCCATAAAGTATTGTTATTGGTTACTTCATTAAATAAGCAGATTTCAGAGTGAGTTGAGTTAAAATCTACTAAATAAATGTTACCTTGTCTAATACCTACTAACACAACATTATTATTTAAAGTAATATTACAAAGGGAGTTAGAAAATGATACCTGGTATCCAGCATCACATAACTGACTTACTGAAATTAGATTATGCTTCAGTCCAGTTACATAAGCAACTCTCTTGAATGTTACAGCTCCAATTGTCATCCTGCCATAGCCTTCAGTTTGACCACAGCTTGAATCTCCAAAGATTACCTTTGGGCCAAGCTTTGCCTTGAACCTTGACAGATGTTCTTTATTTCCTGTCATATGCTTGGAGCAACCACTATCCAAATACCACTTATTTTGAGTGATAGGATAGGTCTTCACCTGCAAATAAATCAATTAAACATTGTGGACCTAGGTAACCTTGGGTCCCTTGTTTTTCACATAAGAAAAACAGGAAATAAATGAATAAGCAGGCTGAGGGTGATAACCTAACGGGAAAGATCTCCTAGGTGGGATTCTCCATGCTGATGATGGGTCAATGAACCTAGGGTTTCTATTTTCATTCTGGTTTCTAAAGTTCTGGGTGTAGTTTTGAAACTCATATTGAAAGCGTCGATCGGCGTTCGACGATTGGTACCCAGATCGTCGATCTCCGTTCGACCACTGGGCCTGCGATCGTCGAGCAGCGTTCGACGCCCTTTGTAATTCCTTAAATTTCTATTTTATTTTCTCTCTTTTAGCTTTATTTAAAGCTCTATTAACTTGGTTAACTTGCTCAGTGTTTTTTATTCCACTAGATGAAATAAAATTCACTGGAGTTGAAAGTTGGTTTTTAAGAATGATTGGGGGCTCACTAGAAGATGCTCCTAAACCTAATTTGTTATTGCCTGACTTAGTGTTAGACATGCTGGTTATTTCAAGCAACTTAAGGCTTCTACCATTCAGAGACTCTTCTAACCTTTTGGACTTAGCTAATTCATTCTTAAGGAATTTTATTTTTTCACTAGAAGTAGTGAGTTCTGCTGTTAACCTAATATTTTCATTAGAGATTAATTCAGATTCAGCTAGTTTAATTCTCAGCTCTTTTATTTCCTTTTCATAGCTAATTAAATCTAAACATAAAGATTTAAACTCTGATTTAAATTCATCAGATGTAAAATCATAAGATGACAATACCTCATCTTCAGTTGGCATTTCTTCATCAGAATCTGAGCTCTCTGCAGCTGAGTGATTACTGCAGACATCAATTGCCATCAGGCAAACTTCCTCTGCCTTCTTTTCTTCTTCATCCTCACTGGAGCTTGAGGAAGAGGATTCCTCATCAGAATCGCTCCAGGTTTCAGCAACAAAGCCTCTCTCCTTCTTTTTGTTCTTATAGGAGGATGGCTTGGAATGCTTCCTGTGCTGATCCTTGTCTTTTCTTTTATCTTTGTTCTTTTCCTCTGGACAATCTGGAAGAATATGTCCAGGCTTCCTGCAACCATAACAGATTATTTCTTTAGTAGGAGTGCGATCATACCTTGGTTTTTCTTCATACTTTGAAGACTTCTTTCTGAAGTCTTTCCTTCCCATCTTGAGAAACCTTTTGGAAAATAATGCCATCAGTTCCTCATTGGAATGGCTGCCTTCAAAAGTGTCAGCAGCTTTGAGAGCAAGGGTTTGCTCTTTTCTTGTAGGAGTTGGGGTCTTTGCTTCAGCTTCAGCTTCCCTGGACTTCAGTACTTGCTCAAAAGACTTGAGCTTGCCGAGAAGGGCTTCTGTTGAGATTTTTGTTGTGCTTCTGGCCTCCTTGATAGGCTAGATCCTCAGATCCCATGTGCTAGGGAAGCACATAAGAATCTTATCATTGACCTCTGTCAATGAAATATCCTTGTCAAGAGTCCTCAGCTCATTGATGATTGAGCTGAGCCTTGTGTACTTAGCTTCAACTGATTCAGCATCAGTTTTCTTGAAATTCTCATACTGGGAGATGAGGTTGGACCTTCTGTCCTTCCTTTCATCAGCTGAACCAGCTATAATCTGGTTCAGTGTATCCCACATAGCTTTTGTTGAGGAGCAGTCAGCAACCTTCTGTAATACTTCATCAGACATTGTCTGAGCCAGAATGTTCATTGCCTTGGCATCTACTATCTTTGCCTTTTTGTATTCATCATTGTAGTCTGGAGGAGGCACTACACTCATATCAGTTGATGATGAGGCAGTAGCTGCAGCAGGTGCTCTTGGTGGTCCTGTCAAAATAGAAGCAAAAATACTCTCATCAATAGAGTTCATATATAATTTAATCCTTGCCTTCCAGATGCTGAACTTGGCTAAGTTGCATGCTAGAGGTCTGGTGCTAGAGTAATCCTTGAACTGGGCCATGATAGTGAAAGTGAATATCTATAAACTTTGGTATCTATCAGGATCTTGTGACTTAGGTGATAGCCTATTCAGTCAGTCAACCTCCCTCTGATACCAATTGAAAGAAAAAGGGGATAGATACTACTCTAGAGGGGGGGGGGGTGAATAGAGTAATCAAAAATTGCACTAGCAAAGTTGACTGTCTACTCAACTCCCTTGGAGTTAATTGCGGAATGAAGGTTATAGATATTTGAGATTAAACCTTAAAGCCTAACACAAGTGATGTGCACAAGAGGCAGCCAACTGTAATTACAGTTGTGGCTGGGAATCCTAAACAGCAACTAGCAAACCTAGTTAAAATATAATCACAGCCACAATGCAAGTAATTAATTAAAGTAATCCAGACGACACAAGGAATTTATAGTGGTTCCCCAAACAACTTGGGTACGTCCACTCTTCTACCAACAAGGTAGGAATCCACTCAGGTTTTTGATCAGGTGCCCTGCCACCAACAAGATCTGCTTCAGGTAGATCCAGAAACCCTTTAGACTTTTGATCAGGTGTCTAAAAACCAACACAGGTTTTTGATCAGGTGCCCTGCCACCAAGGGATACTTTTGAAGGGAGTAATAACCCTTTACAGGAGGGGGAAAGGAGGTTAAGGTGTCTTTACTATTTTACAATAGATTAGAGAAGCACAATAACTTGCACTGAGCTAGAAAGCTCTAAAAGAATCAAGGCTCCCCCTGGCTAAAAGAAAGTCCAGGTGAAGTCTTGCTTCAGTGCAGAAACACTTCAGAAAATACTGAAGGAAAAAGCTACAAGAAGATAAATAATATGAAATAAAATTTCTTCTTCAGGCAGCTATCTTCTTCTTCTTCTTCTTCAAAAAGCTCTGAGTGTGAAACTTCCTGGAGGCAGGAGAACTCAGGTTGAAGAAGAGTGAAGAACTAAAACTTCTTCTCAGTTAGGTGTGAATGAGCTGAGAGCAGGTGAACACTGTAAGTTCTAAAGCTTGAATGCTGCTGATAGCTTTTTGGTATGTGTGAGCTAGCTTCTTTCTTTCTTCAAAGAAGTCTTTATATAGCAGCAGCAGCAATGGCTCTTACTTGAGTTTGAATCTTGTCTTCTACTAAACTCTGCAAGCTGGGCTGCAAAAAGCATAAAGCAAAACAAAAATACTGCAGACAGATATCCTATAAGAGGATAAAACTTTCTAAGAAGCTGCAAATAATTTTGATGAAATAATATAAGAGAAAGTCATATCAGAAAAGGCTCTTTACAGCCAAGGAAGACTTTTTGAGTCTAACGACTATAAAGGACAGCCTGTCAGATAAAGTAGAAAACATATCTCAACTAATAAGACAAACAACTTTGTCAGAAAAAGATTAGCTCATGCATAAGGAATAGAATAGATATTGCATGGAAATGTTATCACAATTTATTCAAATAATCTTTTATAAAATGTGCCAAAATAATTATGAAATTAATCACATCATAGAAGACGACAAAGCTATTTAAAACATACAGCAAAACGTCGAACGACCCTCGGAGATCGTCGACCGAAGCACGGAGATCGTCGACCTATCGGACAGATAGTCGAACGATCCAGATAGTCGAACTATCAAAGAAGATAGTCGAACTACCTCAGCAGATAGTCGACCTATCAGAACAGATAGTTGAGCTATCAGATAGTCGATCTATCAGGACAGATAGTCGAACTACCAAACAAAATAGATAGTCGACCTATCAAACAGATAGTCGGCCTATCACAGAAAACAGATAGTCGAGCTATCAAAGCAAAACAGATAGTCGACCTATCAACAGATAGTCGAGCTATCAAAGCAAAACAGATAGTCGACCTATCAACAGATAGTCGAACTATCAGATAGTTGAACTATCCATGCAGATAGTCGAACTATCAAAGAAGAGCAGATAGTCGACCTATCAATAGATAGTCGAGCTTTCACAGAAAGCAGATAGTCGAACTATCAGATAGTTGAACTATCCAAGCAGATAGTCGAACTATCAAGAAGAGCAGATAGTCGACCTATCAACAGATAGTCGAACTATCAGAGAAAGCAGATAGTTGACCTATCAACAGATAGTCGAACTATCAATACAGACAGAGCGTCGACCAACTGATAGACGATCGTCGATCAGCCGATAGACGATAGTCGAGCGGCGTTCGACCATAGTCGAACGAAAAATTACTTAGCCAGATTTTCATCTGGACAGGCAATTCTACACAACTAGAGAATCTATCCTATCAACTAACCTTTGACCATAGATAAATCTTGGGTCAAGAGACAGAAAGAGAAGACTAAACTCAAATCAAAACCTAGGGTTCCAACACTCTCAAATGATAGGGGTTTGGGTTGCTAGGGTTCAAGAGGAACCTCCGTGTCGATTGTGTCCGTCCCCAACATGATTTTGCATTAGAGATCCGCTCCGTTAGTGGATTAGGCATTGTGGGTGAAGCCGTAGTCACGACCATTAGTCCGACTCGATGATGTTGCATAACGAGCCTTGAGGATTCGGTAGAAATCTGTTGCGGCAAGATGTCATTATGATGTATGCGTTTTCCCCCTTTTCTTGTGTGAGTACTCGCAGTCGGAATCAGACAAGGTTAGCTCCTCTTTAGCGGTAGATGGTTTCCTTGGTGCGCGGGAACGTTGCAGTACAAATGGTGGATTAGGGTGGGAAAGTTTATGGTTATGCTGTGCTATGGCGTGGCTATGTCTCCGTGGTCGGCTGGCTATCCCGTGATGTGCAAGTCATGTGGGGAGAGTGTCCCGGCGAGACTAGTCCCCTTCTGTGAGATTGACAAGAACGCCGAGCGTAGGGCAAGCCCGGGCAATGAAGCCATGAGCGGGTGGGGTCCAGTAAGTGTTCTTAAAATCAGTTTGTGTGTGAGATGGAATCCTGATGTGAGAAGTCAGAATTTGCAGGCAAGCTCGGGGTTTAAGACCCATGTGCGGGTGGGGCCTTTGCAAGATTTCCATGTAACGACGCTTGGGCCATTAGGTACATAGTAGTTACCGTTTGTTTGCAGCTTTATGCCAATGGGGAAACGGAAGTACCCAGTTGTTTGATGATGTGTTAGATGCATACGAGATAGGGTGCCTAGGGCGAAGCCCAGGTTTGCATACATGTTGCATAGTAGGCCCCTTTCACACTGTTCTCAACATAGAAAATGTGTTTGTTGTATGAGACATCCAAACCTATTTTAAAGCTTTATAAATTTATGTATATGGTATACGAAGTGCTGACTTGCAGGTTGGAGGGGTACCCCGGGGTCCGTTAGGGGCAGCCGGGAGGAGATATGTTGGTTACACAGTAGAGGTCAGCCTTTGCTGACCCATGTTACTTCAAATCTTTACAGGGCAAAGATCGCAAGCGGGAGCTAGTGTGCCGGGCGAAAAGTCCTAAGCCTCATGAAGTGTTGCTGTATTTTTAGTTTGCTTCCTGTGATTGTATGATCCATGTTTTAGACATTGTCAGGCTTGCACGCTGAGGTAGCTTAGGAGTGCTTTTGCACGTTGATGATTGACCTTGTGGTCTTTATATGTTAGACTCTCTTTGTGTAAGGACTTAAGGCCATTTGATACTCCTGTTAGTGGTGGATAACTTCTAGTTGTTTGGTTTGTTTCCGCTGTGTTTTGTTCTGAGTTTTGAGATCGAGTAGTAAATATCATCTTATAATGCTGAAGCTGTGACATCTATATGTTGTGGGCCCGGCCGAACCCATATTATACGGTCATTACAGGGGAGGTGTTACAGTAAGTGTTGAACTGGGTTCAGAGTTCGTCGAACGAAGTTCGAAAAACAGAGCAGGTTGCTAAACTATGTTCAGCATTCGACGAAT
The DNA here is from genome assembly GCA_039513925.1 of Platanthera zijinensis. Lineage (NCBI taxonomy): Eukaryota > Viridiplantae > Streptophyta > Magnoliopsida > Asparagales > Orchidaceae > Platanthera > Platanthera zijinensis. Next base: position 81,015,902 of record CM077086.1, read on the forward strand.
GGAGCTCGACGAACGGAGCTCGACGAACGGAGTATGGGCTGAACTGGGTTCAGAGTTTGTTGATCTCCATTCAGAGTTCGTCGAACAGAGCAAGTTGCTGAACTAGGTTCAGAGTTCGTCGAACGGAGTTCGACGAACAGAGCAAGTTGCTAAACTGGGTTCAGAGTTCATCGAACGAAGTTCGACGAACAGAGCAAGTTGCTGAACAAGGTTCAGCCTTCATCTAATGGGGCATATTCGTCAAATGAAGATCGATGAATAGAGAAGATTCGTCGAGCGGAGTTCGACGAATGGAATAAATTTTGTCAGACTAAGCTTCTGGAATTGGTGATTTGGAGGAGAGAGAAAAGCTTGAGATTAATGGCCATCATGTCCATGGAGGCTCCAAAAGTCCCACTTTTATGGGACTTTTATTCCTCTGAGGGAGAGGAGGAGTTTCTGGAGGTGGCCGACCATTAATTTGGTTCAGCCCCTTAATTTGGTTGAAACTGAATGGGTGGAGTTAATGACCATTAATGGAGTTTAATAATATTTGGGAGTTACTAGCCTCCACTCCCAAATTCCCTCTTTAAGTACCTTCATCAGGGCAAGGGCAATCGTTTTCCCCGATTCCTTTTCATTTCCTTTGAGGTTGGTGTAGAGGTTGCAGAGGAGCCAAAGTTTGGTGGCCGGAAATGGTGAGGAGGCAAAACACACGTCTTTTGGCCACAAATCAGGTCCTCCTTTACTCCTTCTTCAGGGGTTAGATCTTAGGAATCTTTAGAGATAAGAATCGGGCCCAGTTGAGCCGATTCCAAGCTTCAAATTCCATGAATTTTCGGATATGGGCTTCCTCTCGGGTTCACTGGAAACCGCCCTCCGGCAGCTGTGCCGCCGCCCGGCAATCGCCCCCACCTCAACCGAGGTGTTGGAGGTGGTGGACGACCGGGGAGGTGGCTGGGTGGCCTATAAATGGGCTTGGAACATTCTTCAGGTCAGGTTAATCACAGCCTTTGGTGTAGGAAGAAGACAATGCCTGGGCCATCCGATTCTGCTTTAAGATCTGTGCTAGATCTAATTTATTAAATGTTGATTTATGTATTTTCTGTCACAGTTATTGAGCTGTTTTAAATTAATTATTACAAATACTTAGGGTCCCATACAGTAAAAGTGGTCTACATGAAAGTTGTAGCCCTATGAGTCTAGTTTGATGTAAAATTTGTTTGAACTAGTTTGGAGTTCATGTCAGACCACAACACACATTTTGGTGAGGTCTATACCTAGGCTAGGTCAGAGATTGTTTTGAGTGCCCCCATTAATTCAACCATCCAAATGACTTGAAAATTTGGATGGGGGTCACTCTTACCTATACCTAGAACATATCAAAAAAATTTGGAAAACATTTTCCTAAAGTTTTTGTAGAAATTTAATAATCCATGTATGGATTATTTAAAGGGTCTAATGACCTCCAAACCTCCCAAATTTTGGTGAATGATTCTTTGGGTCAATATAGGACTCTGTATAAAGTTTCATCCCATTTGGAGATGATTTGGTTTGGAATTTGGTAAATCCTAGCCTAGGCCCAAAAAGGGTTAATTAGGTTAAATTGTCCCTCGTGGTGTTAAGTGACCAAATCACCTCAACAGAGGTTGAAACTTGGGCCACTGATTTGTTATGACATTAAACACACTCACATGGAGTTTGGGGTAGATTAGGGTGGGTTTGCCCTAGAACCCTAGTTCAAACCCTAAGGTTGAACTTTTGGGGTTTGTGAAGGACATGGGGTGTTATGTCCTTGCATGGGCTTGGCGTTTAGTCCATGTGATCTTAGGGTGGTGAAATGCCCTTGGAAGGAATTTGGTGACACTTAGACTTAGGCACACAACTTAAACCAATTAGGGATAATTTAGTCCTATACCTTTTATGAAAATATAGGAGGGTCATATGATCTTTGATCTTCATGGGAATTTTGTAGAAGAAACTTTGTAGTGCTATGGACCTCTGAGATTTAGTATAGGATGTTTAGGAAATGGTAGCTCATACTTATAGGTATAATCTCCACCTTGCCCTTTTTGATGATTTTGAAGTAACCATGGTTAGATCAACTTAGAATGATATGAAACTCTGGCAAGGTTAATTAAATATTATTTAGAGGCACTAATAAATTATTTGGATCATTTGGGCATTTTCTCTTAGTACTTTATGTGTTAAGTGAACTAGTACACCATACTTTGATAAACAGATAATAAATATTATATCTTGCTGAAAAATTGTGTTAGATGGCCAGAGAACTTTTTAGGGCATAATGAAGTCTATAAAATTTATCATATGTCATTTCGATGGGTTTATAAGAATGTTGCTTCACAAAGTGCACTTTAATAGAATTATTTGAAGTATTTTTATACATGGCTCACTAATCTTGGAATTTCATGAAACTTAGTTAGTAGTGTTTTATGATCATTATAAGGCTCTTGTAATTTTTATATAATTTTTGGACAATGATTTATAGTACTCACTTCATTAACTCTAATTATTTGGATTATCTTGAATTAATTATTTAGGGGCTAATACTTTTATGAAAGTTTGTGAAACTTGGTATTCTCTGTTATTTTTGTATCATCTAGTGATCAAAATTTTTGGGTGGCCATAACTTTAGGAAATCTAGTACTTCATGTTCAAAATTACCAATGGCCTAACTTTTGGGAAAATCTAATAAATGTTAAATTAATTAGAAAAATTACAAGTTTCTGGATTTAGGCTAACTGTGTCATGAAAGACCCACAATAATTATATTAGGGTATTTGGATGAAAATTTAGAGTACCTCCTATCATGTACATCATATAGCTTAGGTTGGTCTGCATTTCGTAAAGTTGCGGAAATTGTGATAACCTGTGTAGTGGACATAGGGAGATGAGGTTAATAGTTTACTGGTTTGGTAAGGTGAAAAAGAGAGCTTCATTAGGAGTCATGATGAAGAGAGTGTTGGGTTGACTAGTGTTCAGAGGTGCTCGGGATCGACGAAAGATCATCTTTCTTATGGAGAGAGAGAGAGAGTCAAAATACACTAGGGTTAGATCCAGTATAAAATTAAAAGGGATCGGGAATTGGGTAATAACTAATAATAATAGTAAGTGCCTTGCAAAAGGGAATGATGGGCTTTAGCTACCATCATAGTTCCTAGTGCCCTGTGAGAGCCCTTCATCGGGAATACCTTTGGCAGTCCTGGGCTAACATAAACCGTAAGAATAATTAATGTTTAAGAGTAACTAGCATAACAAGGATTTCACTTACACTAAAAATCCCTTGTGTTGTGGGAGTTAGGTTGGGTCTCGCGAGCGATACGCTCAGTGGTTTTAGTGATGAATAGGTTAGCCCGGCGAGTCGATGGCTCGATAGATATTTATGACAGACGGGTTAGTCTGAGGAGCTTTGGCTCGGTAGATAATTGTGACAGACAGGATAGTCCGAGGAGCTTTGGCTCGGTGGAAAAGTATATTAAGGTTGCACGTGCATAAGATATAAGGTGGCAGGTCTTCGATATCGGAGAGTCGCCACACCGACACCAATATGTTGACTCGGCAAGTGTGGTTTAGAACTAGCCCAATTAAAGTCCGGTGCGTAGCCGGTAAGAGTACACAGGAGATTCTCTTAGTGCACCAACATTGAGGCGTACGATAGGTCTGACTGGTAGTGTTGATACCGGTTTAGAGGTGGGCGAGGCCCAACCCACCGCTTCCGTTTGCCACTATGGAGGTATCCTGGGAGATTATGCTCCAGAAATGGGGAACTAAAGGTCTGTGTGCACAGAGTCGAGTGTGTGTGTTGCACTTGCATGATTCATATCATAACATATTTGCATGTCATAGATCCATTATTGCATATAACCCCTGACACATATTACATAAAATGGTATGAGACACTTTATACAATAGGCCTTGCAAAATGACCCCTTGGTCTATAGGTTTGTATCGGCATTCCTATAGGTCATGGTTACTTAGTTTACCTTCTCATACTATACTTGCTCACTTGTTCTTGTGTATACTTATACTGCTTACCTACTACTGCTTACATATACTTTCTCTGTTTATGAACTAATGATAGAATAGTTCCGCCGCCACCTGCTTACCTTTGTTACTCTCCACCTTCATTACATTCCATTTCCTTCTCCCCGTTCGGTGCCTAGGAGATATGGGGGAGGGGTGAGGGATGATAAGACTCAATCTTTTATACTAATGGTTGTTTACAAAATAATTTTAGGGGAGTATAGAGCCGAACCAGGAGATGCAGCCCCAGCGATCGGTGCACTTGGAGACAGGTCAGTCAATCACGGGAGTTTAGCCAGCAGGGATAGTGAGTCCCAATCATTAGTAGATATTATAGATTTTCTTCCGCGATTGAGTGATTTGTAGTGAGGATTTTGATGTATCGGGTAGGAGCCATATTTATTACTTTGCTTTATCATTTCTTTGGACTCTCCCTTCGTTGAGAATTATTTATATATATGTGATTCTGGTGGACTAGTATTGAGTTTCATCTTACTCATGTACTCTTTTATTTATTCTACTCTTCTGCGATCGGAATGGTCAGCAGGATCAATATTTTGTAGTGACAACCTTCCCGGGTGTGTTGGTGTCACCGCAAAGCGGCGGTTCTGGGCATAAGACCCCGGTGGTTTAATAGAAAAAAGGGGTCTTATAGCTAGAAGTCTGTCTCTATGGGTTCAAGGATGACCAATAAGGAGCTGAGTGCTGTGAGGCTTCCAATCTATAGGAAGGAATACTTTGACATCTGGAAAGCAAGGGAGAGGCAGTTCATGGAAGCTTCTGACCCTAGGAAGTATACTACAGTCGAAGAGGGACCATTCATCACAATGAATGTCTCAGCACTGGATGCAAAGGTCCGGACCCCCAAGACATATGATGAGAGGACTAAGGATGAGCTTGCCCTGGCCTCAATAGACAAGAGAGCAAAGAATATAATTATGAGTGTTATTGAGGACTCTACACTTCAGAACCTGATCCATTGCACAACAGCAAAGGAACTGTGGGACACACTAGTGATCTACATGGAGGGGACAGATGAAGTTTGAGATGATAGGAAGACCATGCTCAACCAAGAGTATGAGGCTTTCAGGCAATCCAAGGGGGACAACATAACCACCTATTATGAAAATTTCTTTAGGATTGTGAATGAAATGAAGACTTATGGAAGGGTATTCAATCACTATGAACTGAATGACAAGTTCTTTAGATCTTTCACTAGAGATTGAGACACAAAGATCTGTGCCATTAGAGTAGTGGCAAAGTTGGGTGACACTGTTCCTCACACTCTCTTTGGGAAGCTACTATTATATGAGATGCAACTGGCTGCCAGAAAAGAAAAGGAGAACCACAACAATTCTCAGGCAAGAGACAAGGCTGTAGCATTCAAAGCTGAAGGCTCCAACAAAAGCAGAAGAAAATCTCCCGCTCCACCAAGGAGAGATGCTGAATCTGATTCTGGAAGATCAGAGAAAAGCACATCAGACTGTCAATGGTCTGATGAAGATTTTGCTGCCGTCTCCAGGCAATTCCAGAAGTTCATAAAGAAGAAGCACTGGAGAGGCTAGCCTTCCTTCTCCTCTCATCCCAAGGATGAATACTACAAGGGAAAGAGGAAATCCTCTAAAGAGGACAGGTATGGTTCCAAAACTAGTAAACAGAGATCATCTCACATGACTTGTTATCATGCAGAAAGCCTGGGTATGTAATAGTCGACTGCCCAGTCAAAAGAAGGGAACATGGTGAGAAAAAGTACTACCAGCAAAAAGGCAAGAAGGAGAAATACCTCATTACGAAGAAGTAAAGAAGCTGGACTGACACCTCCTCATCAGAATCAGAAGAAGAAGAAGCCTATATAGGGCTGTACTCTTCTGAAGATGGAGCTGTAGAAGCAGACTACATTAAAAGGCTGACTGCTATAGAAGAAGAAGCTGAGAAGGTTCTTCCTGCTGCTAGGGTTGAAGTCAGGGCCCATCTATCACAGTCTGATGGTGATTTAGAGGTGAATTATGTAGAAGATAGCTACTGCCTTGGGCTGATGGCTAGGTCTGATGAAGAACTCAGCCAGGATTAGCCTGGTCCAAGCAAGGTAATCTTTGTTACTAGCTCTTCTAGATCAGATTATGAATCAATTACAGATTCTTGTGCCTCTGCATCAAATGATGATGATGGATCAGAATCTGAAGGAGACATCAATCAATTGATTTATAACTATGGTGCACTCCTGCATGCTCTAAAGAAAAGCAAGCTCCTGGCCAAACAGCAGGCTCGAGAAATTACTTGTCTTCAGCTTGCTGTTTCAGAGTCAGCTAAACTGCTGGATCAGAAGATCCAAGAAGTCAGCAAACTGAACAATATAACAATCATTCATATGGGCACCATAACCTTCAAGAATAACCTGTTGGAACACCCTATTACTAATTTGGGTAAGGATCACTATGTTTGTCCTAGGAAACCAGGTTGACCTAGTTGTATAGTTGTAAAGGTCAACATTAGAATGTGTCTAGGGCTTAGAATTTAGGTTTGAACTGCCCCCAGGGACATTCAAGGAATCAGACTTAAAGCTGAGGCAAGACAATAATCGTCGAGCTTAGGTCGACGAAACGTCGAACTCCGTTCGACGCTCTCTGAGCTCAACCTTGCTAAAGTCGTCGAGCTCTGGTCGACGTTCTTCGAGCTCAGGTCGACGATCTATCCTCAGTTTATTTCTTCAGATCGCTGAGCTCTGGTCGACGTTCTTCGAGCTCAGGTCGACGATCGCTCTTCTCTTATTCTTCAGGTCGCTGAGCTCGGTTCGACGATCTTCGAGCTCAGTTCGACGTTTTCTGTCTGTTTGATCTTTTTCATCTCTGAGCTCAGTTCGATGATCGTAGAGCTCAGATCGACGATTTTCTAAGAGATCGACGTTTTTAAGGATTCAAAAGCTGCCAGTCTTTGGAATGTTTTTGAATTCTCTCAGCATTTATGTCAAGAAGATCTACCAGCCGTTTTTCTTTATTCTGGAGCAAGTTTCAAGGAATTATTCAGAGAATGTTTTATTGGACTTTCCTCTAGAAGACAAAAACTTTTATGGAAGACATTTATGACTGCCAACGACTATCTTTGTCAAGAAATTCTTCAGAAAATTAGATCCTTCTTTTTGTCTTAAGTCATATAGATACACAAGATAGAACATATAGTAGAAGAACAAGAGATTAACAGTGACAGATAACAAGTGATCAATTCTGAAGAATCAGTAGAACAATCTCTTTGCTTACTGAAAAGTGGTCATAGCTTCATCATCAAGAACTCCAGACACCAAATATTTCAGCATCTGCTGGAATCATCTTCTGCTGGAGATCTGAAGCCTCTGAAGACCTATCACCCTGAAGCAAAGCTCTCACTCCTGAACCATTCTATATCTTAGGAGGAGCTTTGACATAATCAATAATCCACTAGTCTTCTCTCATTTGATTTGAAAACAGAGAAGGCAACATCAACCTCTTTACTTTTTCTTTTCCTGCTGTAAAAGGGTTATCAAGACTCCCTTCAAAAGTTTTGAGTGTGGTTCTGAGAGCCATGTCAAAACTCAATGGAGGCAAGACACCTTATCAAAAAATCTAGTTTTAGTTTTTGAGCACCTTATCAAAAGCTCATTGGTGTCAGGACACCTGATCAACTCATCCTGAGTGGATTCCTACCAAGGGTGGTAGAAGAGTGGATGTACCTAGGCTTTTGGGGAACCACTATATTTTCCTTGTGTCTTCTGGCTTGCTTGTGTGATTGTTTTGCTGTGTGCTGTGCTCTTTATTTCTTTGTTTTTTAATTCATTACTAGCACTCTACACTATAATATAAATTGAATTTTATATGTGCTGATTATTTCAAAACTGTGAAATTAATTTAAATAAACGCTATTCACCCCCCCTCTAGAGTTGAGATAGATCTTGCTCTCACTTTCAATTGGTATCAGAGGGAGGTTGGTTGCTCATACAAGCTAACACCTGAACCAAAAGATCCTTGATAAGATCAATCTCTTAAGAGGGTTATTTTCACTATATCTATCTATTTATATAGACATGACACAGAACAAAGATTATGCAAGCACCAGACCTCCAGTGTGCAACCTTTCCAAGTTTGCACTCTGGAAGGCAAGGATTAAAATTTATATGAATTCTATTGATGAGGATATATTTAATTCTGTTTTGACAGTGTGCCCAACACCTCCAGAAACCACAAGCACAAGTACTGTTCCACCTCCCTCAGGAACAGATGCAGACATAAAGAAATGGAAAACTGTAGATGCAAAGGCCATGAACATCTTAGCTCAGACAATGTCTGATGAGATATTTCAGAAGGTAGCTGACTGCAACTCAGCCAAAGGAATTTGGGACAAGCTCTCTGAAATTGTCTCAGGGTCTGCTGATGAAAGGAAAGATAGGTGATCCCATCTGATAAGCCAATATGAGAACTTCAAAAAGGGAGAAGCTGAATCAGTGGCTGATATGTACAATAGACTAAGTCTGATTGTCAATGAGTTAAAGACTTTGGATAAAGAAATCTCATTGACTGAGCTGAATGACAAAATCTTAATGTGCTTCCCCAGCACTTGGGATTCAAGAATCTGGCCAATCAAAGATGTCAGAAGTCTAAATGAGATTACCACTGAAGCTCTCCTGGGCAAGCTCAAATCCTATGAGCTGCTCATTAAAAATAGAGAAGAAGAACAAAAGGCTACTTCTCCAGTCACAAGGAAAGAAAAGACCATAGCCTTCAAAGCTGCAGAAGAGGAGCCTGAAGATAAAGCTACAGGAAATGATGAGCTCCTAAGTCTACTGGCCAAAAGATTCTACAAGATGGCCAGAAAAGACTTCAGAAAGAGATCATACAAGGGTCATGATAAACCAAGGTATGATAAATCAAATAACAATAAAGAAATCATATGTTTTGGTTGTAGGAAACCAGGCCATATTGTGCCTGACTGTCCAGAAAATAAGAACAAGGACAAGAAAGATAGAAGAGAAAGAAGAAAGGAAAAAGACTTCAGAAAGAATAGCTCAGACAAACCCTCCTTCAGCAAGAACAAACATACAAGGAAGGGATTTATTGCTGAGACATGGAGTGAAACTGAAGAGGACTCTGAAGCCTCATCCAGCTCCAGTGATGATGAGGATGATGCTGATGAAAAGGAATTCTGCATGATGGCTATCCATGCCTCTCAAACAGACTTAGAAGCAGAAGAGTCAGAATTAGATTCAGAAGCTCAACTAGAAGAAGATCAGGTAATCAATTCATTTGATTTCAGTTTTGAGGATTTTAAACATGAGTTTAAGGTACTATGCCTAGATCTGTTGGAGTCTGAGAAGGAAATCACTTCCCTCAGAAAATAACTATCTGAGTATAGCACTATAAAATCAGAGAACCTCAAACTCTCTGAGGAGTTGGAATGCTGTAGGGAGGAGATAGCTTCACTGAAAAGTGAACTATCAAAAGCCAAAAAGTTTGAAGAATCCCTAAATGGGAGAAGTATCAGACTGATGGACATTACAAGCACAGTGAACTCTAGACTTAATAGTATACTGGGCTTGGGTGCTTCATCCAGCCAACCTACAATATTAACAACTCCAATCAAATTTGTCTCTGACAAAGGGAAGGAAGTAGTAGAGGTAGCTAGGAAGAATGCAGATTTGCCAAAGAAAATTACAGTTCAATAGATTGCGTCGAGCAGAGCTCGACAATCGTCGAACAGAGCTCGACGGTCTAACCCAAGATCGTCGACCTCAGCTCGACGATATCCAAACTCTGAACTCCAGTATAATCGATCTTCGAACAGAGATCGACGATATGACCCAAGATCGTCGACCTCAGTTCGACGATCGTCGAACAGAGATCAGGTCTGTGAACAATCCTTCAATGGTACATCTAGATTCAATCCTAGAAGTCCCACATCCCAAGGCTTTAACCCCTATACTGAATGGATAGTACCTCTTAGGAGATACCATCCTGAAGGTTATAAGAGTCAACCTGGTATGTCTTTCATTTCTGAATTCAAGGGATATCAACCTAGGCCCAAGGTTAACTGGGTCAAAAACAAATAAGCTGTTCATGTGCAGGTGAAGACCTATCCTGTATCTAACCAACAATGGTATCTGGATAGTGGGTGTTCAAAGCACATGATAGGGAACAGGGAGAACCTATCATCCTTCATAACCAAACTTGGACCCAAAGTGATTTTTGGTGATTCAAATTTTGGCCAAACCAAAGGATATGGTGCTGCTCAGATAGGGTCAGTCACCTTCAAGAAGGTGGCATATGTAGAAGGACTGAAGCACAATCTGATAAGTATCAGTCAGCGATGTGATGAAGGATACAAGGTGACTTTCAACAAATCCCTGTGCAAGATCAAGTCAGAGGATAACACAACTGTGTTAACAGGTAAAAGGACAGGTAACATTTACTTAGTAGATTTTCTTTCATCTAAAGTAGATATTTATTTATTCAATTACATATCTAAGCCAAATGTCTTATGGCATAAGAGATTAGGACATCTAAACCTTAGAACCATTGCTAGGATCTCCAAGGACAACCTTGTTAGAGGACTACCTTCTGGCCCCTATAAGAAGGAAGGACTCTACAGGGCATGTCAATTAGGCAAGCAAACTAAAAATAGCTTTAAGTCACTTAATAAGAGTGATTCACCTAGGATCTTGTATCTGTTACACATGAATCTTTTTGGACCCATTACAGTACAAAGCTTAGGAGGGAAGTCCTATACTTTAGTAGTTGTAGATGACTTCTCAAGATTCACATGGGTATTCTTTCTGAGGAAGAAGTCTGATAACTTAAGTGTTTGACAGATTTTCTCAAATACATTCAGATTGAGTTCAACACTCACATTGCCCTGATCAGAAGTGATCATGGGACAGAGTTTGATTCTCTTCTCATGCAAGAGTTCTGTCAAAGTGAAGGGATCAAGCATACTTTCTCAGCTCCTAGAACTCCTCAACAAAATGGGGTAGCTGAAAGGAAAAATAGAACCCTCATTGAATCTGCAACTACATTATTGGCAGATGCTCACCTACCTCTATCCTTTTGGGCTGAAGCAGTGAACACCTCCAACTATGTTCTGAATAGAAGCCTGATACATAAACTAAAAGGCAAGACTCTCTATGAATTGCTCAAAGGGAATAAACCTAAAATAAGCTATTTTAAAATTTTTGGCTGTACTTGTTATATTCATAATAATGACAAGAAGTATCTAGCAAAATTCCAAGCTAAAGCTGATGAAGGAGTGTTTCTGGGATACTCCATGATCAACAAGGTCTATAGGGTATATAATAAATCTTCTTGTAAAATTGAAGAATCTGTTCATGTTACTTTTGATGAGACTAACATGTGTTATAAGGAGAAGTCTACTTCTACCATAGAACCTTTGCAGGTACACTCTATTTCAGAAAATATGGACAGATTACAGGTTAAAGAAGATGATACAACCTCTCAACAAAAGAATGAGAGCAGTGATGATGAAGAAGAAGTTTAACCTCTTGAAGAAAATCATCCTGAAGAGCCAGTTGTTATTCCACAAGAGGAAACAACAACACAGGTTGGTGAACAATCAACACCCCCTATTGATTTAATAACAACAAGAGATCATCCAATCACCCAAGTAATTGGAGACACCTCAGCTGGTGTGCAAACCAGAAATCAGGCCAACCAGAACCTGATGCACACTTGCTTCCTATCTCAAGTTGAGCCTCAATCCATTCAAGATGCAGAGCAAGATCCACACTGGATCATTGCAATGCAAGAGGAGTTGCATCAATTTGAAAGGAATAAGGTTTGGGAACTAGTGCCTAAGACAAAGGATCACTCCATTGTTGGAACAAAGTGGGTGTTCAGAAACAAGCTGGATGATCAAGGAGTTATTGTCAGAAACAAGGCAAGGCTAGTTGCTCAAGGCTACTCTCAACAAGAAGGAATAGACTATGACCAGACCTTTGCACCAGTTGCAAGGTTAGAGGCCATTAGAATATTCCTAGCTTATGCTGCTCACAAAGGTTTCAAGGTCTACCAGATGGATGTGAAGAGTGCATTTCTCAATGGGGACATCAAAGAGGAAGTCTATGTTAGACAACCTCCAGGTTTTATCTCTCTAACTCACCCTGATTATGTTTTCAAATTGCATAAAGCATTATATCATCTCAAGCAAGCTCTTAGAGCATGGTATGAGACTCTAGCATGCTTTCTTCTGGAAAATGATTTTGTTAGGGGGAGAGTAGACCAAACTCTTTTTATTAGAACCCATAAGTCCCATACCCTACTAGTACAAATTTATGTAGATGATATCATATTTGGATCTACTGATTCAAACTTGTGCAGAAGGTTTTCCAACCTGATGCATTCCAAATTTGAAATGAGTAGCATGGGTGAGCTCTCCTTCTTCTTAGGATTGCAAGTAAAATAGCATGCTGAAGGCATATTTATTTCCCAAACCAAGTATGCCAAAGAATTGGTTAAGAGATTTGGTATGTCTGAGGCATCCTGTATGAAAACACCCATGCCTACCAATGCTGTATTGGATGCTGATGAACATGGGAAACCAGTTGATCAGACAACATATAGAGCAATGATTAGCTCTCTATTATACCTTACAGCTAGTAGACCAAATATAATGTTTGCTACATGCATATGTGCTAGATTCCAAGTTTGCCCTAGAGAGTCACACCTAACTTTAGTTAAAAGGATTCTTAGATATGTGAAAAGTTGTCCAAATCTAGGACTCTGGTATCCAAAAGACTCAGGATTTGAATTAACTGGATTTTCAGATGTTGATTATGCTGGATGCAGAATAGACAGGAAAAGCACCAGTGGAACTTGTCAGTTCCTTGGTGACAGACTTGTCTCTTGGTTTTGTAAGAAGCAAACATTTGTGTCAACCTCAACTGCTGAAGCTGAATATATGGCTGCAGGCAGTTGCTGTTCACAAATATTGTGGATACAAAATCAGCTCTTAGACTATGGCTACAACTTAGAGAAGTCTAACATTTTTTGTGATAATACTAGTGCTATCTCTATAGCACAAAATCCAGTCCTCCATAGTAGGACAAAACATATAGAGATTAGGCATCATTTTCTAAGGGATAATGTAGAGAAAAACAAAATAGAACTTCAATATATCCCAACTGATTTGCAAAGGGGAGATATTTTCACCAAGCTCTTGGATGAAAAGAAGCACAATTTCTTCCTAAATCAGTTAGGAGTGTTAGATGGAGGCTGTTTAAAATAAACTCAAGATTTTGAAAAGTTAAAACAGACCAAGACTAGGCCAAAAAAATCAGTTCTTTTTGTGTCTATAGAATAGGCTTTGTCTCTGAACTGCGCTCGACGTTTTCCCAGAAATCGTCGAACGTAGATCGACATTTTTTTAAAAATCATCGACCAGAGATCGACATTTCCGAAATCATCGATCTGAGTTCAGCGCCTCCGTTAGCTCCAGGATTCCTCTCTTTCTGTTCAGAGGTCGTCTAGCGGAACTCGACGCTTTTCAACATCATCGAACGGAGATCGACGATATTGAAGTCTCTTCAGATTCCTTCTGTAGCCCAAATCGTCGCGCTGAGATCGACGTTTTGTCGAACCGAGCTCAACGATTTTCCGTTTCACCGTCGAACCCTAATATAAAATAATTTCCTCGGCCGTCGTTCATCTTTTGTGCTTTCATACTCTTTGCAACTTTCTCTCTTTCCCTCATAATCTTCTACGCTTGGTTGCGTTTGGTTCTGTGTTGTAGGTACAGATGGCTGGCTCCAGTGCTGCCATTTCCAAGATGAAATTCGACACCGGTTTTGATATTGACATGAATTCATTTGATGGAACTGATCAGCGTTTCAAAGACATTCTCAACCTATTCAGAGAACAACAGCTATCACAGATAATGACTACCAGAATGAAGATTGCATCAAAAGAAATAAAAGAATGGTGTTTCACAGCGACAGATGAGAATGAGAATTCTGTCGTCGGCTCCATAAAAGGGGCTCAGGTACATCTGTCCCCGACTCTTCTAACTGAAGTTTTTCTTCTTAGTTCTGGAGATGATTCCATAGATTTATCTGGAGAGGAATATGACTCTATGCTTGATAGAATGGGTCATACTGCTGTGAACCCTAACAAATTGCTGAAGAAAAATTTGTCTATAGAATATCAATTTTTGGCCGATGTAGTTGGCAAAGTGCTTCTGGCAAAGCACTCAGCCCATGATACTATTTCCAGATATCAGTTTTGTTTAATGGGAGCTCTGGTTGATAAGAAGCACCTAGACTAGGGATCAATATTTTTCAACCTGATCAAGAAGAAGCTGAATAAAACTTCTGTAAGTTTTGGGAGAATTCTAGGGGTTTATCTGCATTCCAGGTTCCCTGAGTTGCTAACCTCTGCTGGGATGTTCATTAATGCCTCCAAGAGGCTCTCCTGTGCCCTTTTCAGCAAATGGGACAGGCAGATTGTTAACCCTACCAGAGCTGCTGCTGCACCACTGACTTTAGGCACCAGGACTACCCAAGTCACTCCCTCTCAGGTTTCTGCCCCAGCAGAAGACTTGTCTGTTCCTTCCTCTCCTCCTTTAGCTGTCTTCATCCCAATCTCAACCTCAACCTTCTCTCAAACCTCAGTATTGGTATCTTCCCCCATTACAAGTTCACCACCAATTTCACCCCCTCCAGCATCTACTTCGGAAGAATTCCATCCTCTTTTCTCTTATCCAACTTTCACCTCACCATCATTTTCTCTTGTAGATGATTCCTTTATGGATGATTCACCTTCCACTCCTCCTGAGCTTCCCTCAACTTCCTCCTATCAACAACTTCTCCAAGAAATTCTTTCCCAACCATCCTTCACCCCATCTCTTGCCTCATCCAGCTCCATCTCAACAACCTCTATCCTCACTATTCCACTCTCGGAGCCATCTATCCTACACCTCCTATCTCCACTTTCTCCATGCCATCAGCTCCAGCCACTCCTCCAGTAACTTCTAATTCAACCTCTGCTCAAGCCCATATTGAGCATGTAGATCTTCCTGTTTTGGCAGACAAACTCTATGAGCTGCTAGCTCCCAGGCTGACATCTCTGTTGGAGACCATCTTGGCTCCACTCCTGAAACAAGTCCAGGAGTTGTCTACCAAGCTCTCCTCCTTTAGCTCCTCCCAGGCAATCCCTTCTACTGGGTGCCTTGATTCAGTTCTCCTTGAACCAAGGCAGGGGGAGATGCCTCATGAAGTAGTGGATGTGCCTGAGTCTGCTCCAGCTCTTGCTCCTGCTCCTACTTTTGCAATGGACCTCCAGAGTCTGCTCTCTGATTTTGAAACAGTTTATTTCAGTTTTCTGCCAGTTCAACATACTGAAGACCTTACTAAGGCCATTGTGCCTATAAATTACTGTGATCCCAGCCAAATTGCCTCATATGTAAATTCCTGCAAGGCTGTGGATGTTTATGCTTCCACCTCTAATGCTGCTACCAAGGCCATTATGCCTATTGTTAATGAATCTGCTGCTGCTGCTACAACAAGTTTGACTTCAGAAGATATTGAAATGCTCCCTGTGATTGAAGACACTGCTGCTGAAGAACTTGCTTCTTATCTGGAAGAACCTGCTGTTGCTCCAACTCCTGATGCTGTTTCTGTTTCAAGTGTTACTACTCATATTGTTTCTGCTCAAATTTCTGCTGCTGCTGCTCCTGCCCTGACTCCTGATCAGTTAAAATTACAAGAGAAATATATTAAGAGCATTGATGACCTATATGATAGACCCCAAAGTTCGGAGAGTGATCAGTTTCAAACTGAATCTGATGATTCTACAAATACAATTGCCCAGAAAAGGAAGGCCAGAAGTAAGGACATGATGAAAGTACCCCCAGCTCAAGCTAAGGATTCTAATGACATCCCTTATTATATTTTGCATGACTGCCCCATCTCTGAGCCCTAGATGCAGTATTCCAAGAACCAACTAAAGGCTATGAAGAAGAGAAGGAAGCTGGACAAGTATGAAAAGGGATCTTCTCAGTATCAGCCTCCTCCTCCTCCTCCTCCAGATTCTGGTTCAGGCTCAGCCTCTCAAGCCCCAGCTTCCAGGCAAAGTTCCTCCCAGTCCTATCAAAGATATCATCCAAGGGGACAATATCAAAGAGGCTATCAATCTAGAAGGGGTCAATATAGAGGAAGCCAAAGAAAGCACAGATTTCAACAAAGGGAAGGACAAGGCCATATTGATTCTACTTCAGGTCCTTTCCCTTATAGGCTAAAAAATACAGTTGTCTCCAGGACTCCTCATACTGATTCTGAGTCTATCAACAGATATGAACCTCCTGTTCCATTTGAGGATCCTGAGAACAACCCCTTGTCATGGACTGCCAGAATGAAAGAGCTTGCTGCTCTAGATCAAATAAAAAAGGCCAGAGAGCAAGGCAAAGACATTTCCAACATTACAACCCTATCAGATCAGAGAAAGAAAGAACTAGAGAGATATGCTTCAAGGAAATTCTTTAATCCAGAAGATTATATGAAGCTGCATCCTGAGGCTATAGTTCCAAGGCCCAGATCTCAAACTTCTTTAGGTGCAGAAGATGACAAAAGATCCAAGAAAGAAGCCCTCAATCCCAACATGGAAATTATGTTTAAAAAGGGAACTGAGAAGAAGTGATTTGTGTAAGCTGAACAACCATCAACCTCTAAATATTTGCTGATATTTTTATCTATGATCTGCAATGCTGCTATGTCTTTCTTCTTGCATTGTTGGTTTAGCTTTTGTTTTGTCTGTATGCTTATTTATTTCCTATTTCTGTCTGTAAATTGTAATCCTAACCCAAATAGGGGGAGATTGTTGGAACACCCTATTACTAATTTGGGTAAGGATCACTATGTTTGTCCTAGGAAACCAGGTTGACCTAGTTGTATAGTTGTAAAGGTCAACATTAGAATGTGTCTAGGGCTTAGAATTTAGGTTTGAGCTGCCCCCAGGACCATTCAAGGAATCAGACTTAAAGCTGAGGCAAGACAATTATCGTCGAGCTTAGGTCGACGAAACGTCGAATTCCGTTCGATGCTCTCTGAGCTCAACCTTGCTAAAGTCGTCGAGCTCTGGTCGACATTCTTCGAGCTCAGGTCGACGATCTCTCCTCAGTTTATTTCTTCAGATCGCTGAGCTCTGGTCGACGTTCTTCGAGCTCAGGTCGACGATCCCTCTTCTCTTATTCTTCAGGTCGCTGAGCTCGGTTCGACGATCTTCGAGCTCAGTTCGACGTTTTCTGTCTTTTTGATCTTTTTCATCTCTGAGCTCAGTTCGATGATCGTAGAGCTCAGATCGACGATTTTCTAAGAGATCGACATTTTTAAGGATTCAAAAGCTGTCAGTCTTTGGAATGTTTTTGAATTCTCTCAGCATTTATGTCAAGAAGATCTACCAACCGTTTTTCTTTATTCTGGAGCAAGTTTCAAGGAATTATTCAGAGAATGTTTTATTGGACTTTCCTCTAGAAGACAAAAACTTTTATGAAAGACATTTATGACTGCCAACGGCTATCTTTGTTAAGAAATTCTTCAGAAAATTAGATCCTTCTTTTTGTCTTAAGTCATATAGATACACAAGATAAAACATATAGTAGAAGAAAAAGAGATTAACAGTGACAGATAACAAGTGATCAATTCTGAAGAATCAGTAGAACAATCTCTTTGCTTACTGAAAAGTGGTCATAGCTTCATCATCAAGAACTCCAGACACCAAATATTTCAGCATCTGCTGGAATCATCTTCTGCTGGAGATCTGAAGCCTCTGAAGACCTATCACCCTGAAGCAAAGCTCTCACTCCTGAACCATTCTATATCTCAGGGGGAGCTTTGACATCATCAACAATCCACTAGTCTTCTCTCATTTGATTTGAGAACAGAGAAGACAACATCAACCTCTTTACTTTTTCTTTTCCTGCTGTAAAAGAGTTATCAAGACTCCCTTCAAAAGTTTTGAGTGTGGTTCTGAGAGCCTTGTCAAAACTCAGTGGTGGCAAGACACCTTATCAAAAAAATCTAGTTTTGGTTTTTGAGCACCTTATCAAAAGCTCATTGGTGTCAGGACACCTGATCAACTCATCCTGAGTGGATTCCTACCAAGGGTGGTAGAAGAGTGGATATACCCAGGCTTTTAGGGAACCACTATATTTTCCTTGTGTCTTCTGGCTTGCTTGTGTGATTGTTTTGCTGTGTGTTGTGCTCTTTATTTCTTTGTTTTTTAATTCTTTACTGGCACTCTACACTATAATATAAATTGAATTTTATATGTGCTGATTATTTCAAAACTATGAAATTAATTTAAATAAACTCTATTCACCCCCCCTCTAGAGTTGAGATAGATCTTGCTCTCACTTTCATAACCATTTCAGGAATCTTGAAGAAAAGCTCCAAAAAGAGAGGGAACTGGTGGCTAGCTACTCCAAGCCTAGCACAGTGCTGCCCTTGATAGACTCCTTATCCTCCCAAAAGGGAAAGAAAAGGTTGGGTTTCAAAGGAAGGACAAGAGGTTCTAAACACAACGGAAAGGCCAAAGCTCATGTGCAACCACTAGCCTCTAAGCCTCCTGTTAAATTTAATAAAGTGCAACTACCTTCTAACAAGCATGACCATGAGAGTATTTGTGGTCACTGGAAGAATGCTAGACCCTCTAGTGTGAATAAAGATGTTCCACACTATGGTGGTAGATACAATAAGGGTGCAAGTGCCTTTAAAGCAGCCTATGAGGAAATATAAATTGACCATAATGGACCATTTGAGCTTGGTGAACAAGCCCCTTCAGTCAAGGGTAAAGCTGCTGACTGTTCTCCAGATCTTCCAGCCCACTCTAAGATAAAGGGGAAGGCTGACATTAGACCAGATCTGGGTATATTTGAGGCCATCAAGAGTATGCTTTCTGAAAAGAAAGCAGCTACTAGAAGGGCTCAAGATATCCCAAGCACTTCTATAGCCAGACCCACCACTTGTCAGACTAGGGCTGGGAAACTAAAGAACAGGACTGTTGCTGCTCCTTCTAGACCAAGAGCTACTGTTAACACAACCACTAGACTTGCTCTGGAAAGAAGGTACAATATCCATGAGTGTTGGTGATGTGGCAAGGTCGGCCACTTTGTTATTGATTGCTGGCACAATCATAGTGTGTAGAGAGCCAATGTTAGCTTGCCTATCAAAAAAGCTGCAGGCAAGCATAGTCATTTTTAGTCTAACCTGCACCTAGGAACACATAAAAATCGGGGTCCTAAGGTTAACTGATTTGTGTCTTGTAGGTTAGTCCAAGTGCCCATACTCCTATATGGTTCTTCGACAGTGGTTGTTTCAGGAATATGACTGGAACAAGGAGCATGCTGAAGGATTATGCTCCAGTATGGAATGTACCAAAGGTTATCTTTGGTGGGTCAGAAAAATGGGTGACTATAGGTTATGGTAAGATCTCTAATTGCATTGTCACTATCACTAGAGTAGCCTATGTGGAAGGGTTGCAACACAACCTGATAAGCATCAACCAACTCTGTGATCTTGGCTATGACATAGTATTCCATAAGGATGAGTGCCAAATTAAGAGGTTAAGCTACTAAGAGGTCATCTTAATAGGCACTAGGATTGGAAATGTGTACTGCTTAGATTTCCTATGCTTAAGCAAAGGCTCACCTGTATGCCTAATTGTAGATAAGAAAGCCTCTTCCTGTATCCAGTGGCACAAGAGTCTAGCTCATCTGAATTATAGGACCATAGGCAAGCTATTCAGCAATGAGCTTGTTATGAATGGCCCTAAGTCTATATGCACTAAGGAGGGTATCTGCTCTGCATGCAAAAGGGCAAACAGACTAAGACCTCCTTCAAGAGTATTGGCACCAAAGACTCAATGAGGTGCTTATACCTCATGCATATGGATCTGTTTGGTCCTATGCCAATTGAAAGTCTATGTAGGAAAGTCTACACCCTTGTGGTTGTTGATGACTTTTCTAGATTTGCCTGGGTGTTCTTTCTAAGGAAGAAATCTGAAACCCCTGATATCTTCCAGATATTTGTCATGCAAATTCAGAATGAATTCAACAGCACTGTGGCGAAAATCAGAAGTGACCATGAGACTGAGTTTCAGTCTGAGTGCATGAAAAGGTTCTGTGAAAAGCAAGGGATTCATCAAGAATTCTCCTCTCCTATAACACCCCAGCAAAATGGAATTAGTGAGAGGAAAAATAGGACTCTCCTAGAGGCTGGCTGAACCTTATTAAGTGACTCATCTCTCCCAGAATACTTCTGTGCTGAGGCAGTTAACACTGCATGTTATGTCCTTAATAGGGCTTCTATCACCAAGAGCCACAAGAAGACTCCATATGAGATCTTGAAGGGCAGAAAACCAAACCTGAGCTATTTCAGGATCTTTTATTGTAAGTGTTATGTGCTCAACAATAGAAAAGTCTATTTAACTAAGTTTGCTACCAAGTCCCATGAAGGATCTTTATTAGGTACAACACTCATAGTACGGCATATAGAATCTACAATTTAACTACCCAAGTTGTAGAAGAGTCAATGCATGTTGTTTTTGATGAATCCAACATGATTAACAGTGAGCTGCCTAGCTCCTCCTCTTATAGTATTGCAGGAACAGAGCAGATGATAGACAAGCTGACCATCAAGGAAGCTACCCCCACAGTCCAAGATAATGATGATGGACTGTCCATTCCAAGAGTAGGGCAAGACATACCTGAAGAAATTAAAGACCAGCTAGCTAAAAACCCTTAAGAATAGCAAGCTGTAGTTAGATTGCCTCATGCTACCAGGCATCTAATGGATTATCCAACACACCAAATAATTAGTAATGCAAATCATGGAGTCCAGACAAGAAGCAGGAGCTTGAATACAGCTCTCTACTCAAGCTTTCTGTCTCAAGAAGAGCCCAAGAAGTTTGAAGAAGTAATCAAGGACCAGTTCTGGATTGGAGCTATATAAGAAGAACTGGATGATTTTAAGAGATGTAAGGTCTGAATGATGGTTCCCAGACGAAAGGAAAAAATGTCATAGGGACCAAGTGGATCTATAGGAACAACTTGGATCAATATGGCATCATTATCAAGAATAAGGATAGACTAGTGGCTAAAGGCTACATGAAAGAAGAAGGAATAGACATTGACAAGACCTTTGCCCCAGTAGCCAGATTGTACATGCTCAACCATAGATATATGTCGATGACATTATCTTTGGATCTACTGATGACAATCTTTGCAGGAAGTTTGCTAAACTTATGCAAGGGAAGTTCGAAATGAGCAGTATAGGTGAGCTCAAGTTCTTCTTTGGACTCCAAGTAAGACAGACTGATGATGGATTATCCATATCCCAGTCCAAGTTCACTAGGGAGGTAATCAAAAAATATGGTATGTAGAATGCCTCCACCATGAGAACTCCCATGGGGTCAAGTATGCCTATAGGCAAAGATGAGGTAGGGAAACCTATTGATGAGTCTTTATATAGAGGGATAATTGGCTCCCTTCTATACCTGCCTGCTAGTAGGCATGACATCATGTATGCTACATGTGCCTGTGCTAGGTATCAGGCCTGCTCTAAAGAATCTCATCACTCTGCTGCAAAGAGAATCTTGAGGTATCTTAAGGGTACCCTAGATGTTGGCCTATGGTACCCTAGAAATAGGAATTTTGATCTAACAGAATTTTCAGATGCAGATTTTGTAGGATGCAAAGAAGACAGGAAAAGCACTACTAGAACCTGTCAGTTCTTAGGAAGAAGGCTAGTATCTTGGAGCAATAAGAAGCAAACTAGTGTGGCAATGTCTACTGTTGAGTTAGTGTACATATCAGCAGACAGCTGCTATGCTTAGCTTCTATTGATCCAGCATCAGATCTAGGATTACAACCTTCAGGTAAGTAGAACTCATCTTTACTGTGATTCTACAAGTGCTATTTCTATTGCTAGGAATCCTGTCACACATAGCAGGACTAAGCACATGGAAATTAGATATCATTTTATTAGGGAGCATGTGGAGAAGGAAGACATCAGTCTTGAGTTTGTCCTCACAGACAAGCAAGTGGCTGATTTCTTCACCGAGCCATTAGATGAAGCAAAATTCTACACCTTTAGATTTGAATTAGGTATGTTGAACTTGTCCTAGCTTCAGACACTCCCTTTTGCCTTTTTTGGTGCAGGCATTGTCCCTCTTGTAGGAGATAAAGACTCCCCTGTGGTATCAGTTAACTGATGCTTTTATTGAGGGGGAGTAAGTTACTCTGGAAGGGCCAACACCTATCTTCCTATTCTACAGAAGTCAAAAAGGGAGAGAGAAGGTCATAGCTAGGGGGAGAGATGGTAAGGGGGAGAGAAGGACATATACAGTTATCCAGAGAAGGACATGTGGCAACTAAGGGACAAGGAGACTATCATGCAGCAAACCCAAGGGGAGAAAGAGTTGTTCCCATATAAAGGAGAAAGTGATTAAGGCACTCAAGTAAGGATAAACACCCTGCAGCAAAATTGGGGGAGTAGGTGATGCTCACCATACAAGCAGGAAATGAGGTACACTTCCTTATGCTGCTATGTCAGTATTAACTATTTATTTTGCTGAATAGGTTGTGTGTGTCATTGACCAAGGAAAGAAAACAATTTGTATAAGGGTTTTGACTTCTTCAAATAGGGGAGATTATTGGGTCCATTTTTCCCAATGTCCTTGATTTGTGAGAAGTCAAACAGGTCAATGTCACACACATCAACTGTATTTGATGTGTATTTGAGGTCATGAGTGTAGGTTAGTCCATATCACATTGATTGGACAAGTGGAGACAATAATTGGCTGCTGGACATAGCAAAAATCCACTAAGTCCACAGGCGTTGAGTGGAGCAAGCTTACTCAATGCTAGAGGTAAGGAATAAATATTATCTAGCTGGAAATTTACCTAAGTCCACAAGCGTTGAGTGAGTAGAGCTCACTCAACGCCATATAACAAATGGCACTGAGTCTATTTTAGCCTAACTGTAGATAGCCAAAAATATGGCGAAGTACACAGGCGTTGAGTTTAGTCTACTCACTCAACGCCATACAGCTAAAAGCTATGAGTATGGATGAGTCAGTCAAAGCCTAGAGAAATAGGCTGAAAATATGGCTAAGTCCAAGGGCGTTGATTGTGGTCTACTCACTCAATGGCAAACAAGTTTTAGCGTTGAGTGTTGCTATGCATGTCAACACCACAAAAAAGTTGGGAAAATTTTTAACTAAGACCACAAGCGTTGAGTGTAGCTTACTCACTCAATGCCATGACAAAAAATATGTATAGGTAGAAAGGCGTTGATTGTAGCTTACTCACTTAATGCCATGGAGCAATAACATTGACTGTAGTAAGGCGTTGAGTGTAGCTTACTCACTCAACGCCATGGATAAATATCGTTTACTGTATCCTTGCTTATGTGATTTTAGATACAGATATATGGCTAAGTCCAAAAGCGTTGAGTGTAGCTTACTCACTCAATGCCAGATAACAGAGAAATTCTATTAAGTACTTTTGTGTTGAGTGGAGCTTACTCTTTCAATGCCAACTCTCAAAAAATTTGGCTAAGTCCAAACTCACTGATTGCTTTTACTTTTGTCGAACTGAGCTCTAAGTTCGTCAAACTGAGCTTTGACTTTTCATCAAACTGAGCTTTGACTTTTCATCGAGCTGAGCTCTGATTTCGTTGAACTGAGCTCTAAGTTTGTCAAACTGAGCTTTCACTTTTCATCTAGCTGAACTCTGAGTTCGTCGAACTGAGTTATGCGTTCGTCAAAGCTTATTGGCGCTGAGTGATGGTCAATCACTCAACGTCTTTGCTTCTAATGCTTAAATTTTTTCTAAGTCCGCAGATGCTGAGTCATGCTGACGTCAGTAAAGTCAAAAAGTCAACAAAAATTCAAATGTTGCGGGATTGCTTTCAGAGGCGCTGGCGGCCAACTGTCATCATCCTCTGCATTTGGAATGAAATATTTTCAACTTTAAGTATTGGGGCCCACATACAGCAAAGAGCTGTTAAATCCAGAGTAAATGGAAAGAATGTGTTGTATGGATGAATCTCAGCCGTCAATCCTGGTCGTGGGCCCACTGCTCGATTGGCCGTCAAATAAAAAGAAGCAAATCTGCCATAGCAATAAATCGAATCCTTGTCTAGGTTTTCTGAAAACGAAAGTGCGGCCGAAATTATTCTTCTTCCTCGCCTTTCCTGTCGAGCCTGAAGAAGCTGTTCTGCACAGAAAACATAGCAGAGGAAAGAGATAGCTGAAGTAATCACCATCTACAATAGCAGGTTCATAAGCAATTATGAGGAAGCAGATCTACATGCTCTACAGAGAAACAATAGCTGTTTGAAGAAAGATTCAACTGCCGAGTTCATTGTCTTCAAAAGCAAAAGCTTGGGCTGATATCTACTCAGTCCAGGAAGAAGTAGACACAGAGTTCTTTCTCTGGTGTCTAATCACTCAACACAAAAATTGGCTAAGAATTAAGAAGATTTAAATAGAGACAAAAACCTATTCACCCCTCCTCTAGGTGTTTAGCTAGCCTTAAAAACAAGACTTTCACTCTTCACTGACCAAAAAATATTTAGATCGTCTAACAATGATGTTCTGATTTGCTTTCGATCATTAAATAATTTCTCTAATTCTGAGCATCTCGAACTAAACTTTGTAAAATTCTTCAAACCATTTTGCTATTAGAATTAAGTCCTAGAATTCTTCTCTATCAATTAACAACATTTTTTGCTTTTTTATGAAAGTACTGATTAATAACCCAAACCTTCTTCCCAGACCTTGACACAAGCATGTCCAAGTATTTAACTTCATTTCCTGCACACTGAGGCACTCATGATTTCACAATCAAACAAACACACAACAATCCAGTTCCAGAACTTCCTAAAATTCCTGGTCATGTCTGACTCCACCAAAACTTCCCTCCCTGCAGTCAATTTTCATTGTTAGTCTCTACAATTCCCTACAATCCTCCTTACATCAATTATTTACATGTGCCTTCCCCTCCCAACCCCTATTTTTGCTTCAAATGACACCACACCTCTCTCACTCTCTCCTAAGTCCAGGAAGCATTTCTCAGCATCCAGACTGATTCTTGAAGCCAAGAAACTACACATGGACTTTACTAAATCTACCACTTTCAAATCAATTTAGTTTCTAATTATTTCTAGGAAAATCTAAGCACAAAGTACAAGATTTTGAATAATATAAATCTTATATCTAAATTGGAGTCAACACCTCGCATATTATTATTAGTGGAAATTTCTCAAGATGATCAGAAGATAGCTATGATACCAAGTAAAAATTTCAGAGCTATCAAGATGGCAACTTGATCAAGCAGAAAGCGGGAACCAGGCGCATGAACACTCCAACCATAAACCGAGCTCAATAAACCAGATGAAAGGAAAGTAACAAGCAGTTCATGTATTACTAATCTTATTTATAGCAAGAGGAATACATGTCGAGACATGATTTCGCCAAGTAAAATAAGGTAGTAAGAAACAACAAAAACAAGTCTGGCAGACAAAAGCTGACCGCCGAGACCGCCGCCCTTGCCAAACTAAACAGCGAAGTTCACTAAGACCGCGAGGTCGCGCGGACTACCCGTTATTCTAATGAACACCTTGTCCGCTCTCCGCATACTGCCTAACCGTAGAGGTGGCCTAGCTGCCAGAATCTGCGAACAAGAGCCGCTGCCAAACTGAAGAACAGATCGCCGAAACCGGCGGACAAGTTATTGAACTGGAAAGCTGGAGAGAAGACCGGCTAGCCGCAAATGCGACCTGCTTCAAAACTATTGATTGTTAACCGCAAGCTTCACTGATCCCTGACCGTAGTTAGCACCAAAACCCTGGCTTCTTAGTGATAGCCGTACAACCTACAAACAACAAACCGGTTAATCTTATCAAACCGCATGGACTAAAAATACGAGGCTGTAACTATTAACCCACGTTTAACTTACTGTTCATTCAATTAATTATGATGTCACAGGGGGGGTCCTATTTATAGGAGTGAAGAGGAGTGTGGTCACCGTCATAGTGGATAGAAACACCACCCTAGCCCGCAACTAGCACAGGGTAGTCCGCCCAATCCGCTAGGGCAGGCTGGACACCAGCCTATCCTCCTGCTATCAAAGGAGTCCGGACAGTAACCCAGTTTGTATGCCAGCAGACACCGCACTAGCCCGCAATAAACAATATCCACGACCAAAGGCACAAGACGCACGGTCAACCAGCAGACATTGCAGACTCTGCGATCAAAAGCTAAATTTGTCACAGACGATCAAGTTCCAAATCGGAGAGACTCTGGCGTGAGATCTGCGGACAAGAACACAGTTCGCCAGCTCCCAAGGCAGTCCTCCAACCCACGAAATCTGCGGTTACCTCCTAACCGCTCCACCATAAAAAATCGGAGAATAAGAGCATAGGCCAATACCGATCTCTCAATCTCCAAAAGCAGTCTGCATCAAGCGGACTCTGCGAACTCAGAATGAGTCTACCCCTCCTGCGGATACACCAACTATCCGCACGAATACTCCAAGGAACTAGCTAACTATTGAACAGCTAGCCGAACTGGCTGGTCGCCATAACCAAGCTACAATATCAGACTGTCAAGGCCGCACCATCAGTCTGTATGACTGTCCGCCTTGGCCGCGCGGTCTGTCTGATCAACCCCCACTTTCACTTCATAATTTCAACACTCCCACTTGAAGTGAGATGTGGTGACCAAACCAAACAATCCCCATAACTGAGTAAATGGCCCCTTCAGTAGCGGCTTTGTGAAGATGTCCATAATGTTGTCCTCACTCCGCACATGCTCAACCATAAGAGATCCCTCTAAAACCTTCTCTCGAATAAAGTGGTGCTCAATCTCTATATGCTTGGTCTGTGCGTGACAAACTGGATTATTAACCAGTTTCAGGGCACTCTCATTGTCACCGTGAAGGAGAGTTGGACTGCGCACTTCTTCATAGATGTCCTCTTTTAGCCTCCTAAGCTAGATAGCTTCCCGAGCTGCCAAAGCTGAAGCCTTGTACTCAGCTTTCGTATTAGATACGGACACCGAGTCTTGCTTTTTGTAACACCAAGACATACCGGCCGATCCACACGTGAAGACATAACTGGATGTTGACTTCCGGTCATCTGAATCTCCTCCATAATCAGCATCTGAGTATCCTTGAAGAGTAAAACCTGTGTCTCTCCCATAAAGGAGACTGAGAGTCTTGTGTTAATGGCTAGCTAAACACCTAGAGGGGGGGGGGGTGAATAGGTTTATGTCTCTATTTAAATCTTCTTAATTCTTAGCTGATTTTTGTGCTTAGTGATTAGGTTAGTTTAAGCTTTCAAGAACAATAACAGACGACACATCAATTTTATAGTGGTTCCCCAATCTTGGGTACATCAACTGTCCCTCTACGCCTTTCTAACAGTGTGTTAGACTATGCTCTTCCCCCAAAACTCGGCTCTTTAAGAGCTTACAACACAGATCCTGCAGGACCTCACAGGTCACATAGACCTACCACTTAGGCACTAAGACAAACCACATGTCACAAAGACCTTTCACTCGACACTAAGTCAAATCGCTGGTCACAAAGACCTTAGCCTTTATAACACAGACTTACAACTTCAGACTCACAAAAAATCTATATAGAAGAAATAAAAGGTGACATGATTAGACACCACAGCAAGAACTCTATGTCTACTTCTTCCTGGACTGAGCAGATATCATCCCACGCTTTTGTTGTTGAAGATAATGAAGTTGATAGTTGAATCTTTCTTCAAACGACTATCATTTCTTTGTAGAGCTTGTAGATCTGCTTCCTTAGAATTGCTTTTGAACCTGCTATTGCAGATGGTGACTGCTTCAGTTATCTCTTTCCTCTGCTATTTTGTTTATGCAGAACAGCTTCTTCAGGCTCGACAAGAAAAATGAGGAAGAAGATGAAGTTCGACCGCACTTTCATTTTCAAAAAAACCTAGACAAGGATTCGGTCGTTTGCTCTGGATGATTTGCTTCTTTTTATTTGACGGCCAATCGAGCAGTGGGCCCACCACCAGGATTGATGGCTGAGATTTAGCCATTCAACACATTCTTTCCAATAACACCTGATTCAATGGCTCTTTGCTGTGTGTGGGCCCCAACACTTAAAGATGAAAATATTTCTTTCCAAGTGCAGAGGATGATGACAGCTGGCCGCCAGCGCCTCTGGCAGCATTCCCGCAACATTTGAATTTTGGTTGACTTTTTGACTTTGATGACGTCAGTATGACTCGGCATCTTTGGACTTAGAAAAATTCAAGCATTAAAAGCAAAGGCATTGAGTGAGTAAGCATCACTCAACGCCATAATACTTAGACAAAATTCTATCTATCTAGGCGTTGAGAACGTTGAGTGAGCTTGCCTCACTCAACGCTATTTGCTTTAGCAAATATTTCTGCGTCAAGGAATTGAGAGCATTGAGTGAGCTCGCCTCACTCAACTCTATTTGCCTTAGCAAATATTTCTGTGTCAAGGTGATGAGAGCGTTGAGTGAGCTCGCCTCACTCAACGCTATTTGGCTTAGCTAGATATTTTGAGCCTTGGCGTTGAGAGAGTAAGCTCCACTCACTGCCAAACTACTTAACAGAATTTCTCTGTTAACTGGAGTTGAGTGAGTAAGCTACACTCAACGCTTTTGGACTTAGTCAAATATCTATATTTGAAAACACATAAGCATGGTTACAGTCAACGCTATTGCTCCATGACATTGAGTAAGTAAGCTACACTCAATGCCTTTCTACTTAGATAGATTTTTTGTCATGGCGTTGATTAAGCTACACTCAACGCTTTTGGACTTAGTTAAAATTTTGCCCAACTTTTCTGTTGCATTGACAGACACAACAACACTCAACGCTAAAAAGCTCTATGACGTTGACTGAGTAGACCACACTTAATGCCTGTGGACTTAGCCACATTTTCAGCCTATTTCTCTAGGCTTTGACTGACTCAACCTGACTCATAGCTTTTTACTGTATGGCGTTGAGTGAGTATACTACACTCAACGCCTGTGTACTTAGCCATATTTTTGGCTATCTACCAGTAAGGATAAGGTAAACTCAACGCCATTTGTTATTTGGCCTTGAGTGAGCTGTACTCACTCAATGCCTGTAGACTTAGGCAAATTTCCAGCTAGATAATATTGATTCCTTACCTACGGCATTGAGTGAGCTTGCTCTACTCAATGCCTGTGGATTTAGTGGATTTTTGCTATATCCAGCAGCCAATTGTTGTGTCCACTTGTCCAATCAATGTGATATAGACTAACCTGAACTCATGACCTCAAATACACAAAAAATACAGTTGATGTGTGTGATATTGACCTATTTGACTTCTCAAAAATCAGGGACATTGGGAACAATGGACCCAATAATCTCCCCCTATTTGAAGAAGTCAAAACCCTTATCCAAATTATTTTCTTTCCTTGGTCAATGACACACACAACCTATACATCCAAATAAATATTTAATTCAGACATAGTAGTATAAGGAAGTGTAACTCATTTCCTGCCTGTATGGTGAGAATCACCTACTCCCCCTATTATGCTGTAAGGTGATTGTCCTTTCTTGAGTGCCTGGATCACTTTCTCCCCTGTATGGGAACAACACTTTCTCCCCTTAGGTTTGCTGCATGATAGTGATCATCTCCTTCTCTGGATGACTGGATATGTCACTCTCACCCCTTGCAATCTCTCACCCTTGCTATGACCTTCTCCCCCCCTTTTTGACTTCTACAAAATAGGCAGATAGGGGCTGGCCCTTCTAGAGTAATTTACTCCCCCTCAATGGAAGCATCTGTTAACTGATACCACTGGGGAGTCTTTATCTCCTGTAAGAGGAACAATACCTGCACCAAAAAAATCACAAAAGGGAGTGCCTGAAGCTAGGCCAAGTTCAACATACCCAACTCAAATTTGAATGTGTTGAACTTTGCTTCATCTAATGGCTTAGTGAAGATATAAGCCACTTGCTTGTTTGTGGGGACAAACTCAAGACTGATGTCTTCCTTCTCCACATGCTCCCTAATAAAATGATTTTTATTTTCTATGTGCTTAATCCTGCTATGTGAGATATGATTCCTAACAATAGAAATAGCACTTATAGAATCACAGTATAAAGGAGTTCTACATACCTGAAGGTTCAAATCCTGGAGCAGATGCTGGATCCACAACAGCTGAGCACAGCAGCTGCCTTCTGATATGTACTTTAACTCAACAGTGGATATAACCACACTAGTTTATTTCTTACTGCTCCAAGATACTAGTCTTCTTCCTAAGAACTGACAAGTTCCAGTAGTGTTTTTTCTGTCTTCTTTGCAGCCTGCAAAATCTGCATTTGAAAATCCTGTTAGCTCAAAATCCCTATTTCTAAGGTACCATAGATCAAGATCTGGTGTGCCCTTAAGATTCCTCAAGATTCTCTTTATAGCAAAGTTATGAGATTCTTTAGGGCAGGCCTGATACCTAGCATAGGCACATATAACATACATGATGTCAGGCCTACTAACAGTCAGGTATATCAGGGAGCCAATTATCCCTCTATATAAAGACTCATCAACAGGTTTCTTTTCCTCATCTTTGCCTATAGGCATACTTGACCCCATGAGAGTTCTCATGGTGGAGGCATTCTCCATACCATATTTCTTGATTAGCTCCCTGATGAACTTGGATAGGGATATGGACAAGCCATCATTAGTCTGTCTTACTTGGAGTCCTAAGAAGAACTTGAGCTCACCCATACTGCTCATTTCAAACTTCACTTCCATAAGTTTAGCAAACTTCCTGCAAAGGTTGTACCAAGCCATAGGGGCTTGCTTTAGCCCATATAGAACTTTCCTAAGCTTTTAAACAAACTTTGGAGAGTTAGGATCTACAAAACCAGGTGGCTGATCTACATATACTTCCTCTTTTAGTTCCCCATTCAGTAATGCTGACTTAACATCCGTCTGGTAGGCTCTGAATCCCTGATAGGTAGCAAATGCAAGGAATATCCTTATTGCTTCCAATCTGGCTACTAGGGCAAAGGTCTGCTCAAAGTC
Organism: Platanthera zijinensis; assembly: GCA_039513925.1. Lineage (NCBI taxonomy): Eukaryota > Viridiplantae > Streptophyta > Magnoliopsida > Asparagales > Orchidaceae > Platanthera > Platanthera zijinensis. The sequence continues at coordinate 81,047,023 of CM077086.1, forward strand.
TATGACTTCTTCTTGCTTGTATCCTTTAGCCACCTGTCTAGCCTTATTATTGACAATAATGTCATCTTGATCCAACTTGTTCCTGTAGATCAACTTGGTCCCTATGACATTTTGTCCTCGTGGTCTGGGAACCAGCTTCCAGACCTTACATCCCTTAAATTGGTCGAGTTCTTCTTGCATTGCTCCAATTCAGAACTGGTCCTTGATTGCTTCTTCAAACTTCTTAGGCTCTTCTTGAGACAGAAAGCTTGAGTAGAGAGCTGTATTCATGCTCCTGCTTCTGGTCTAGACTCCATGATTTGCGTTACCAATGATTTGGTGTGCTGGATGGTCCCTAAGATGCCTGTTAGTTGCAGGAAATCTAAAATCAACTTGTTGATCTTTAGGGTTTTCAGCTAGCTAGTCTTCAATTTCTTCAAGTATGTCTTGCCCTTCTCTTGGAATGTACAGTCCATCATCCTTATCTTGGTCTATGGGGGTAGCTTCCTTGATGGTCAGCTTGTCTATCATCTGCTCTGTACCTGCAATACTATAAGAGGAGGAGCTAGACAACTCACTATTAACCATGTTGGATTCATCAAAAACAACATGCATTGACTCTTCTATAACTTGGCTAGTTAAATTATATATTATATATGCCTCACTATGAGTGTTGTACCCAATAAAGACCCCTTCATGGGACTTGGCAACAAACTAAGTTAAATGTACTTTTCCATTGTTGAGCACATAACACTTGCAACCAAAGATCCTGAAATAGCCCAGGTTTGGTTTTCTGCCCTTCAAGATCTCATAGGGAATCTTCTTGTGGCTCTTGGTATTAGAAGCCCTATTAAGGACATAGCATGCAGTGTTAACTGCCTCAGCCCAGAATTATTATGGGAGAGATGAGTCACTTAACAAGGTTCTACTAGCCTCTATGAGAGTCATATTTTTCCTCCAGCAATTCCGTTTTATTGGGGATGTTCTAGGAGAGGAGAATTCTTGATGAATCCCCTGCTCTTCACAGAACCTTGTCATGTACTTAGACTGAAACTCAGTCCCATGGTCACTTCTAATTTTGACCACAATGCTGTTGAATTCATTCTGAATTTTCTTGACAAATGACTGGAAGACATCAAGGGTTTCAGATTTCTTCCTTAGAAAGAACACCCGGGCAAATCTGGATAAGTCATCAACAACCACAAGGGTGTAGACTTTCCTACCTAGACTTTAAATTATCATAGGACCAAATAGATCCATATGCATGATGTATAAGCACCTCACTGAGTCATTGGTGCAAATGCTCTTAAAGGAGGTCTTAGTCTGTTTGCCCTTTTGGCATGCAGAGCAGATACCCTCCTTAGTGCATATTTAGGTCCATTCCTAACAAACTCATTGCTGAACAGCTTGCCTATGGTACAATAATTTAGATGGGCTAGCCTCTTGTGCCACTGGACACGGGAAGAGGCTTTCTCATCTGCAACTAGGCATACAGGTGAGTCTTTGGTTAAGCATAAGAAATCTAAACAGTAAACATTTCCACTCCTAGCGCCTGTTATGATGACCTCTTGGTCACTTAACCTCCTAATTTTGCACTCTTCCTTGTGGAATACTATGTCATAGCCAAGATCACAGTAGCCTATCAAGTTGTGTTGCAACCCTTCCACATAGGCTACTCTAGTGATAGTGACTATGCCATTAAAGATCTTACCATAACCTCTAGTCACCCCTTTTTCCGACCAACCAAAGATAACCTTTGGTTCATTCCTTACTAGAGCATAATCCTTCAGCATGCTCCTTGTTCCAGTCATGTTCCTGGAACATCCACTATCCAAGTACCATATAGGGGTGTGGGCACTTGGACTAACCTGGAAGACACAAATCAATTAACATTAGGACCCTAATTTTTGTTGGGTCCTAGGTGTAGGTTAGAATGAAAATGACTATGCCTGCCTGCAGATTTTTTGACAGGCAAGCTAATATTGGCTCTCTGCACACTATGATTGTGCCAGCAATCAACAACAATGTTTCCTACCTTGCCACAACACCAATATTGGGTCCATTGCCCACAATGTCCTAGATTTGAGTGAAGTCAATCTTATCAATGATATACACATGTCTGTAGATGACTATAATAGGTCAGGTAGCCTAAGTGGCTAAGTCAGGTAAACACTTACCCAAGGTGTGGGATGATAGAAATCTGTCTAAGTCCACAGGCGTTGAGTGAAGGAGCATCACTAAATGCCAGATGACTTATAGCGCTGAGTGTTGCCTATATTGTCATAGCCTAAGTTGGAATGAGCTAAAATGTGGCTAAGTCCACAGGCGTTGAGTGAAGTCAACTCACTCAACGCCATGCTACTAAAGAGAAAGTTGGCCAAGTTTTTTGGCGTTGAGTGATTAAGACGCTCTCAACGCCATTCAACAAAAAGGCTGTAAGTTGAACTGGTTGAACTAAGTTCAGATTTCGTCGAACTGAGTTCAGCTCACATTTTGTCGAGCTCAGCTTACATTTCGTCGAGCTAAGTTTAGAGCTTCAGATTCTAAGTTCGTCGAGCTCGGTTAAGAGTTCGTCGAACTGAGTTCAAAGTTCGTCGAACTGAGTTCAAAGTTCGTCGAACTCAAATTCACCATTTGTCGAACTCAGAAAGAGTCTATACCTAGTGCTTATTAAATACAAAAAATTGGCTAAGGTAGAAAGCGTTGAGTGAGGCGTGCTCACTCAACACTCTCAACGCTTAAGTTGTTGTAGGAGTAGAAATTTGCTTAAGCCAAAAAGCGTTGAGTGGAGATTACTGACTCAATGCTGTCAATGCCTAGTGAAAACAGAATTTTCTATAGTGTTTTGCATTGAGTGATGCTTTCTCACTCAACGCCAAGCAGCAGAAAGCTGATAAAGCAAGTTGGCGTTGAGTGAAGCTGAATCTCTCAATGCCTAGAAACATACTTTATATTTAAGTAGTTTGGTATTTAGTGAAGGTTACTAACTCAATGTAAAGAGACAGTAAAACTGTCAAAGTGGTTTGGCATTGAGTGATGCTTACTCACTCAACGCTTATTCTCTGATGCTCGATTTTGGCTAAGTCCACAGGTGCTGACATCAGCATAATCGACAAGGTCAACTAAGGTCAATTCAGACACGGGGAAGCTACACTACACTACAAAACATGTCGTAAAGCTACTGTGCGTCTTCTTCTATTAAAGCAAGGCGCAACTGGAAGCTGCAGGTGGGGCCCACCGATCTCTAAGATCCGTTGATCGGCGAACTACAAAAGGAAGAGATATGGCCAAGATAAAGAGAACTTTTTAGGGCATATAATATTCAAAAAGGAGAGAAGCCATCTTCATCTTCTTCGCCATTGCTGCATGTGAAAAGCTTGATGCTCCCCAGCTACAAAAGTTCAGTTAGATGTACAAGTCTCCATCTACCACAGCAGATTCAAAATCAGTTTTGAAGAAAGAAGAACCTTCATCCTTTGGAAGGTTTAGTGAGCTGTTTGAAGACTCAAGATCAAAAGATCTTTAGCCTTCAGCAGCAAGTTCATAAGTTATCTTCTGAGTTTCTCCAGCAAATCCTTTCCATGCTGTGAGGAGAGTTAGAGTAGAAAGTTTTCTGCTTAAGTAGTTGACACAGAGAAATTTCTCTTTGTCAAAGTTAATTAAACTATTTCTTTTTATAGGATCCTTCTGGATCTGAGCTATAGGACCTTTGGATCTGAGGTAGGGAAAATTTGCTTAAGGTGTAGGAGAGTTGTTGGGTACATTGGAAAATGTGTACCTGATTTGAAGAAGCCCAACCTAGCTCAATGATATACATCAAAGTGTATTTGATGTTGTTTTGAGTTGACATGTGCAGGTGAAGAATTGATAAAGTATGCAGAAAAAATTCTAAGTCCAAGTGTCGACACAGAGAAGGATGTGTCGACACATAGAAGAAAGTAGTCGACACAACACTGGGAAGCAGTGTCGACACATAGCAGTTAGTCTACAACTACACTGGGAAAAAGTGTCGACACAGAGGAAATATGTCGACACATAGCAGTTAGTCTACAACAAATACTGGGAAAGTGTGTCGACACAGAAGAAGTAAGTCGACACAACACTGGGAATTTGTGTCGACACAGAAGAAGTAAGTCGACACAACACTGGGAATTTGTGTCGACACAGAAGAAAAGCGTCGACCTCAACATTGGGAAAATGTGTCGACACAGAAGAATATAGTCGACCTCAAGTTTGTCTACACCAGCAGAATGTGTCGACACATTGTGATTGAGTCGACACATTATAGCAGTGTTAGAAGAAGACTGTGTCGACACCTGAAGGCTAAGTCGACACTTACTAAGTTATGATTCTACAACAACTGTGTCGACACACAGGACTTGTGTCGACACACTGAAGAGTCAAGACCAAGTTATTTTCAGAAGAAGCTGTGTCGACTCAAAGGCAACTTAGTCGACATCACTGAAGACTGTGTCGACACCAAGATCAATTGTGTCGACACAGATAGACAGATGGTCTCGACACTTTCTGACAGACTGTCTCGACAACTTGTGGTTCAAGACAAAGGCACAGGACTTGTTTGAAGACTTGACAGCTGTGGGTTGCCACCGGTTAACTGAAGCTGTCAGACTTGTCAGAAAACAGTTAGAAACCAGATCAGCTGGTTACCATGAAGAAAGTCTATAAATAGACAGATTCAGAAGGAGAAAGTAACTTTTGAAAACATTGATAAGAATCAAAAAGTTGAGAAGGATTACAATCCAATTCATTTCAAGAAAGTGCTAGGCACTTAAGAAGATCTTCTCCGGAAGATCAAAGAAGACTATCTAAGGATAGATCAAAGAAGAGTTCTAATCAGAATTCAGAAGAATCATTCAAAGTGCTGGATAGAGAGAGATCAAGCCAGAATTTGAAGAAGAAGAAAGAAACAACTAGTGGATTCTCAAGAAGCTGTTTGGAAATCAACTCAGCTAAGTTCATATTCAAGAAGCTTTGAAGAAAGCTCAGATACAGTTGATTTCATCAGCTGATCAAGAATTGTCTTGGCCTTTTCTCTCTCAATTCAGGCAAGATAGTTAAATAATATTTTCTATATTTCTGTAGGATCTGTTTACACAGATCTGAGTTGTAAGCCTGCGTTATAAAGGCTGAGTGTAGGAGTGTTGAACTCTGAGTGGTAGGGCTGTTTGCCTGAGTGTAGGAGAAGGGTCTTCTCTGAGTTGTAGGCCTTGGGGCAAGGCTGAGGTAGGGCTGTTGTGCCTGAGTTGTAGGAACCAGTTGGGTTCTGAGTTGTAGGATCTGTTGATCTGAGATTAGTGGAAGTTTGGCCGAATCTAGCATACTGCTAGACAGGTGAAGGGGTAAAGTGGATGTACCCAGACCTTGGGGAACCACTATAAATCATTGTGCAATCTGTGATGTTTTATTTTCTGTGATTGCTGTGATTATTGTGTTAGCCATTGAATTGAATTCTGCCTAAAAGTTTTTATAAAAAAGTAGAACCTATTCACCCCCCCCCCTCTAGGTGTTTAGGCTGTCTTGAAAGTAAACCTATCAAGTGGTATCAGAGGGAGGTTCCTCAAAAAGGACTTAACAGTCTGAGGTAGATCTGAAAGGCAGATTCAAGATTCAAGAAGATGGGTTCTGGAGAGAATCATAAGGAGCTAGGGTCTATGAAATTACCCATATGCAAGAAAGAAATTTTTGGAATTTGGAAAGAAAGAGTCAGACTGTTTATGGAAGCATCTGACCCAAGAATTTACATCACAGTACAGGAAGGCCCCTTCATTCCAATGAAGATATCAGTTCTTGATGCAAATATCCAAACTCCAAAGAGTTATTCAGAAATGACCAAGGATGAAATCATCTTGGCAACCATGGATAAAAGAGCTCAGAACATTATTGTGAGTGCCATAGATGATTCAATATTTCAGAATCTGATTCACTGCAAGACCTCCAAGGAAATGTGGGACACATTGATTGTCTACATGGAGGGATCTGAAGAAGTAAGGCTGGACAGGAAGTCTATGCTAAATCAGGAGTATGAAAGCTTTAGACAAGGAAAATCTGATAGCATAACTGAGTGCTATAAGAAATTCTATAGAATTGTGAATGAGCTAATATCCTATGGAAGAGTCTTCAGTACCTATGAACTGAATGACAAATTCTTAAGATCCTTATCAAAGGATTGGGATATAAAGATCTGTGCCATAAGAGAAGTGGCTAAATTGGTAGAGATATCTCCTCCAACCCTGTTTGGAAAGTTGCTATCCTATGAAATGCAACTTATGGTGAGGAAGGAGGAGGAAAGAAACTCAAGAGGAGAGCATAGAGAAAAGACTGTGGCATTCAATGCAGAAGCCACTAGAAAGAATAGGAGGAAATCACCATCTCCTCCTAAGGAAGTTACAGAAGATAGTTCTGAAAGTTCAAACAAGGGTTCTGAAAGCTGTGATTCAGATGCAGATTTTGCTGCATTCACAAGACAATTCCAGAAGTTCTTGAAGAAGAAGCAGTGGAAGTCTAGGCCTTCCCCATCACAGTAAGTTGATGACTATTATAAGAAGAAAAGGTCATCAAGGAAAGAGAAGAGCAGATCAAAACCCAGCAAAGCCACTACTTCAAAGATTGTCTGTTATTGTTGCAATAGGCCTGGACATGTAGTGGCTGATTGTCCTGACAAGAGAAAGGAATCTTCAGAAAAGAAGAAGACTTATCAGAAAGGCAAAAAGGAGAAATCCTTTGTAGCAAAGAAAGATAAAAGTCTGTCAGACCAGTCAACTTCAGAATCAGGATCTGAAGCTGAAGCATATATTGGACTATATGCTGCATCTGAGGAAGAGGAGTTTATGCAGTTGCTAGACTCCATCAATGAACATCAATGCATGGGGTTGATGACAAGATCAGAAGAGGACATATGCCAGAATCAGTCTGGTCCTAATGAGGTAAAATGTCCTTCCAGTACATCTGTTTGTAGTACAAGTGAAGAATCAGCTACATCTGCATCAAGTGATGAAGATGCATCTGGATCTGAAGGAGATGTCTATCAATTGATAGACAAGTATGGGGACTTGTTGCAGGCCCTTAAGAAAAGCAAGAACCTGGTTAAAACTCAGGCTCAGGAAATTGCTGAACTAAGGGTTGCAACAACTGAGTTAGAAAAAGTCCTTGATCAAAAATTAAATGAAATTGCCAAGCTGAAGAATATAACTATTATTCAGATGGGCACAATTAATTATACTAATGATCAAGTGAAGAGTCTGGAGGCCAGACTTAGAATTGAAAGGGATTTAGTGGCTAGTTACTCTAAGCCAAAATCTGTCTTACCCTTGATAGATGAATTTGTCACTCAGAAGGGTAAGGCTGGATTAGGATTTAAAGGTAACTCCAGGGCTGGCAGATTCAAGAGGAATGGCAAAGCCCCTATTCAGCCACTAAACCTTTCAGTCCACATAAAGTTTAGTAAGGTGAAAGTGCCTTCTAACATATATGATCATGAAGACATTCAAGGTCATATTAAGACTAATGTTCTGAAGAACAAGGGTGTAAATGCAAGCAGGCCTACCTATGGTCATAAACCCAATGGTTTTAAGAAATCAGTAGGTGAAGTTGCAACAGCACCAGCAATGAACAGAAATTCTTCTGACAAGGATGTATCTAGATCTAGATACAATAAGTTTGAATGTTGGTGCTGTGGCAAGAGAGGCCATTTTTCATTAGACTGCTGGTATAACACAAGTGTTATAAAGAATAAGAGTCTACCTGTTAGAAGAGGCTATGATAACTTTATTAATGCTAACCTGAACCAAGGACCCAAGACTTACTTGGGTTCTAAGGGTAAGTAATTCTGTATTGCAGGTGAATCCAAGTAACCATGCCCCTATATGGTACTTGGATAGTGGTTGTTCCAGGCACATGACTGGAACAAAGGGGCTGCTGAAGGAGTATTCATCTGTCAAAGATGGACCTAAAGTGATCTTTGGTGGATCTGAGAAGGGAGTCATCAAAGGGTTTGGTAACATTTCTTCTAACCTAATTACTATCACCCAAGTGGCCTATGTAAAAGGTTTGAAACATAATCTAATAAGCATAAGCCAGCTGAGTGATCTAGGATATGACATTTCATTTGGTAAGGATGGATGTCATATCAAAAGGTCAAGTGATCAAGAGATCATATTGACTGGGTATAGGAAGAGAAATGTATATTGCCTTAATTTTGAATGTGAAAATAAGGCTTCCCCCATTTGTCTTGTAGCTGATGACAATACTTCCCATTGTGTTAAGTGGCACAAGAGATTGGCTCATCTAAACTACAAGAAAATTGGCCAACTCATTAGTAAAGAACTAGTGAGGAATGGGCCTCAAGTTAAGTGTATAAAGGAAGGGGTATGCTCAGCTTGTCAAAAGGGCAAGCAGATAAAATCCTCATTTCAAAGCCTTGAAAACAAGGATTCTGTGAGGTGCTTATACCTCTTGCATATGGATCTTTTTGGTCCTATGCCAGTTCATAGTCTAGGTAGGAAGGTCTACACTTTTGTGGTTGTAGATGACTATTCTAGATTTACATGGGTGTTCTTTCTGAGACAAAAATCTGAAACCCCAAGTGTATTACTTAATTTTGTAAAGCAAATTCAGAATGAACTAAATAGTACAGTGGTCAAAATCAGAAGTGACCATGGTACTGAGTTTCAATCTGAAAGCATAACAAACTTGTGTAAAGACTTTGGGATTTTCCAAGAGTTCTCCTCACCAAGAACACCTCAGCAAAATGGAATTGCTGAAAGAAAGAACAGAACATTAATTGAAGCTGGTAGAACTCTATTGAGTGACACCTCTCTCCCAGAATATTTTTGGGCTGAGGCAGTTAACACTGCTTGTCATGTCATCAATAGGGCTTCTATCACCAAAAGCCACAGAAAGACTCCCTATGAGATTGTGAAAGGCAGAAAACCAAATCTATCCTATTTTAGGATCTTTGGTTGCAAGTGCTATATACTTAACAATGGCAAGTCATATTTGACTAAGTTTGCTGCCAAATCCCAGGATGGGATATTTGTTGGGTACAGCACAAATAGTAAGGCCTATAGAGTCTTCAACTTAACTACTCAAGTTGTTGAGGAATCTGTGTATGTTGTATTTGATGAAACAAGATTAATCAATTGTGAGTTGTCTTGTAGATCAAATGACTCAACAGGTATAAGCAAGAGGATGGACAAGCTCTCCATTGCTGAAGCTTCAAAGGAAGATGGAGCATTGGAAAATGAAGGCTGCTGTCCAGGGGGAGTACAAGAGATAATGGAAGCTGATGAAAACCAAGAGGTTCAGCAGAATGAAGAAGCTGGAGATGCTCAACCTGAAGGGAATCTTCCTCCAGCTATAAGATATCTAAGAGATCATCCTGCTGATCAGATAATTGGTGATCCAAGACAAGGAGTGCAAACTAGAAGCAAAAATCAAAGCACAGTTTTGCATTCAAGTTTCTTGTCTCAAATGGAACCTAAGAAGTTTGAAGAAGCTATCCAAGACCAGCACTGGATTGATGCTATGCAAGAGGAGCTGAATCAATTCAGAAGGTGCAAAGTCTGGGAGCTTGTTCCTAAACCAAGAGGCCACAACATAATTGGGACTAAGTGGATCTATAGGAACAAGCTAGATGAAAGTGGGATAATAGTGAAGAATAAAGCAAGATTGGTTGCAAAAGGATACATGCAGGAAGAAGGGATTGACTTTGATCAAACCTTTGCTCCAGTAGCAAGGCTGGAGGCTATCAGAATATTCCTTGCCTATGCAGCCTACCAAGACTTCAAAGTATACCAGATGGATGTGAAGTCAGCATTTCTGAATGGCGATCTTAAAGAAGAAGTATATGTAGAGCAACCATCAGGTTTTGTAGATCCTCTTAAACCTGATTCTGTGTATAAGCTTAGGAAAGCTTTGTATGGGTTAAAACAAGCTCCAAGGGCTTGGTATGAAACCCTGTCTACCTTCCTCATTGAGAATAAATTCTCAAGAGGAAAGATAGGCAAAACTCTATTCCTTAGGGAATCCAAAGGTAAGATCATCTTAGTTCAGATCTATGTTGATGACATAATCTTTGGATCTACTGAAAACAACCTTTGTAAAAAGTTTGCCAAACTTATGCAAGGGAAGTTTGAGATGAGCAGTATGGGAGAACTTAAGTTCTTCTTGGGACTCCAAGTAAGACAGACTGATGATGGATTGTCCATATCCCAGTCTAAGTTCACCAAAGAATTAATTAAGAAATATGGTATGGAGTCATCCTCCACCATGAGAACTCCTATGGGAACAAGCATCCCTATATGCAAAGATGAGGCAGGTAAACCTGTTGATGAGTCATTGTATAGAGGAATAGTTGGGTCTCTACTATATCTTACTGCTAGTAGACCAGACATTATGTATGCAACATGTGTCTGTGCTAGGTACCAAGCCTGCCCTAAAGAATCTCATTATACTGCAGTCAAAAGGATTCTGAGATATCTAAAGGGCACTCCTAATCTAGGCCTTTGGTACCCTAGGAATAGAGATTTTCTACTAACAGGCTATTCAGATGCAGATTTTGCAGGATGTAGAGAGGACAGGAAAAGTACTACAGGTACTTGTCAATTCCTGGGAGGAAGACTAATATCATGGAGTAGTAAGAAGCAGACCAGTGTGGCAATTTCCACAGCTAAGTCAGAGTATGTTGCTGCTGGAAGCTGCTGTGCACAGCTATTGTGGATGCAGCATCAGCTTAAGGATTATGGTATTCAGGTAAGTAGAACACCCCTTTTATGCGATTCTAAGAGTGCTATTTCTATTGCTAATAATCCAGTTTCTCATAGTAGAACTAAGCATATAGAAATCAAATACCATTTTCTTAGAGAACATGTAGAAAAAGGAGACATCTTATTGGAATTTGTAAAAACAGATTATCAAATAGCAGATGTATTTACTAAGCCTTTAGATGAAACCAAATTCAATAAATTCAAAATTGAATTAGGTATGTTAACCATTGATTAATGTATTAACAAAATCATTAACAATGCAATTGAAGTGGTATGTAAGTAAGTAAAAGTAATAACAACTTAATCAAGTGTTAAAAAGGACACATTGAAGTAACACTTACAAGTGGTGTTGAACCAACAGAAATTGGCTAAGTAAGAATGTGTCGACACATTTAGTAATTATGTGTCGACTCAGAGAAATAATGTCGACAAGTCAGAAATATTGTGTCGACACAGATAATATGTGTCGACACTTAAGAGTTATATTGTCGACTTAATCAGAAATGTAATGTCGACTCAACCAGGAAAATGGTGTCGACACTTACAGAATATGTGTCGACACTTATCCTTAGAGTCGACACAGAATTTCTGTCTATCTATTCTGTATCCAAGGTGTCGACATAACCACAAATTGGTGTCGACACATAGTAGGCTGAAGTAATGTCGAGACAATAGAAGTTTGTGTCGACACATTCCGTCTGTGTCGACACATTTAGTCTGTGTTTGGCGCCTTTTGAACTTCTTTCAACAGAAGGTATAAATAGGTGAAAAACGCTTTCTGTCGACACGCTTCCAAGGTTTTCGAGACTAAAACCCTGTGTCGACAGTCTATCTTTCTCTCTTCTCTCAAGCTTTCTCGACGAATAGATGGCGCCAAGGATGGAAGACAACGTCAATGAGGGGTATGAGTTGGTGCGCCAGGCCTTTGCAGATGCGCCGCCAGATGTTCAAGGGGTTATCACCCTCCTCTCCGAGTCAGGGTTAGAATTTCTAATCTCAGAGCCAACTAAAATCTGGAAGAAGGAGGTGCACGAGTTCTTTATCTCTGCATCAATCCACTCAACAAGCCTCAAGATTAAGTCCAATGTTCAAGGGACTAAGGTGAAGATTACTCCAAGAACTTTGAGAAAGATCTTTCAATTACAAGTAGTTGAGAATGAAGAGGAAGTTCCTAGTTCTAAGACAAGGGAAGCCCTTCAATGGTGTGGACTGGACTCGAGTATGAAGATTGGAGCTGCATTCAACAGGAAGGGTATGAATCAGCAAGGGAAATTCTTGTCTGAAGTTGTTGGGAAAGTAATCCTCTGCAAGACAGGTGGACATGATAGGATTTCTGCCTATATGTTCAGCCTTATGACCAGGATTGTTTTTACAATTCCTACTGATTGGTCAGGAGTACTCTTTGACAAGATCAAAGAAGGAATCAAGAAGCAAAACATGGCTAGAATCATGAGCTTATATCTCATTGGAGTGATCCCTGAAGTGATGCAGCAACTGCCAGGGACTAAGATCAATCATATGAGAAGGATGGATATGAGACTGTTCTCTAGGTGGGATAGGGTGCTGTCCAAGGATGTGCCTGAAGAGAGCAGGCCAGACACCCCTATGAAATCCCCTTCTCAAACTCAAGAAACTGAACAACAACAAGAAGACCCACTAAGGACAAAGGTTGAAGAACAGCCTGACTCAACTATACTACAGCAAGTGTCAACACCTGCACAGATACAGGGGGAGCTAATGTATTTTACTATAAAAGACATTGCTCATATTCTTATTACTGCACAGGTTCAGGGGGAGCTGTTGTTAGTACAAGTGCAAGAGGAAGCACAGTTAGACTTATCTCAAGATTTAACTGCTGCTGGAGTTACAGCTCAACTGGAATTTACTCTGGAGGAGTTATTCCCTGATGCTGATACTACTACAGATAAAGAAGGAGGAGGACAAGAAATTGAGAAGTCCATAGGTATGGAAATTGATCAGGAAGCTGAAGTTGAGCCACAGGTTGACGGGGAGCCAGTGAATGTTGAGACTGAGCAACAGGTCACTGGGACAGATACACTTCATTCTCCTCAAGAAAGAATTCACCTAGATACTTCATCTGATACTGAAACTGAAGAAGCCAGGCTGGCCAAGAAAAGAAAACTTGTTGTCTTTAAGAGAAGAAGCAAGAATTATAAGCAGGCTTTACAGACAACACCTCAACAAGCATCTCCTGCCTTTGATCATAACAAGTTTATGATAGATCTACAAGTGAAATTGGATGAACAAAGAATGGCTCTGGAAAAGTATGTTGATGAAAATAGCAAGTCTATGCAGTTTGACTTAGCTCAGGATATAAAGTCCATCCAGTTTCAAGTCAACATGCATAAGACAGAAATGACAGATTGCTTTCAAAAGGGAGGCCATGCTGTGGTTTATCTTGCTCAACAACAGGAGGCTATTACTAAAAAGGTAGATGATGTTGCCCTGAAGCAAAGCTATGTATTGGAAAATCAGTTAAGAATGAATGATAATTTAACTGAATCTCATCATGAGATAATAGAGGAAGTGAAAAAGATTGTTCCAGGCCTGCCTGCAGATAAAACAAAAGAAAAGGAAGAGTTTAATAAGCAATTTCAAGATGCCATTGCCTCAGTACAAACTGCTATCTCCACCTGCCAACAGGAAATATCAACCAAGCTGCAAAAATTGAAACCATTTTTCAAAGAAGGTATAAATTATCTAGATGGACAGATAAGGTTTCAGAAGGATGATCTTAGAGATCATATGACAAGAGAAGTCATAAAGAGGGAGAGGTTATTGATTCATGCAGGCCAAGAGCACTCTAAATGGGTGACAAATAGTATAAGAGCCACCTTGGGATGTCCACCCTTGTGTGATGATGATATGATGGCTGAATAAGGCATTCAAGCAGGACTACTTGAAGGCAACCAACCTGAGGTTGCCCAAGTTATTTACCCCCCTTCTGATTTTGAAATTCTGGATAAGCAAGTGTAGGATATGTATAGTCCTCCAAAGGATGTGCATAATGTTGTGATTGAGAAAGTTGAGATGCCAGAGGCTTTCCTGAAAGAACAGCAAGATGTTCTATTAGCAAAGAAGAGATTTAGAGAGCAGGCTGCACTCAAGCCAGATTATGAGCAGTGGAGTCCTACTTCAAGGAACATAATACTCACTGCATGGAAGGCTGTACAAGACAAAGTTCATGAAAGAGGGAAGTGGTACAATGAGATAGAATGGCAGAAGTATGAGGCAAGACAGGAAGCAATAGTACAATTCAGAAGGAAAGCTAAGCTGGGGAGGCTGCCATCAGATGCTAAGGAGCCAAGCAAATACTTCCCAAAGCCTTTTCACTATTTTGAAAGGCAAAGTCTCAAGGAAGAAGCTAAGAAGAAAGCTGATCTAAAAGGAAAGAAGATAGCTGAAGAATCAGAAGCTCCTGTGACAGCTAAATTTCAATCTGGCAAAGGGATTATCATTACAGAGCCTGATCAATCCTGATTATGTTTTAGTTCCTTCATAATGTTTTGTAATGTTGTGATGTGATCATTAAATGTAAAACAATGTAATCAAACATTACCCAGTAATAAACAAAATTTTGTTTAAATCTGTGATAGATTGTTTTATCTATGATGTTTTTTTTATTATTTTGTTTATAATTAAGTATCCCTGTGTTTTTGTCATATATCATCATTTAGTACTGTTTATAAATGGTGTATATCATTGGCTATAAGGGTTATGACTTCTCCAAATAGGGGGAGATTGTTGGGTACATTGGAAAATGTGTACCTGATTTGAAGAAGCCCAACCTAGCTCAATGATATACATCAAAGTGTATTTGATGTTGTTTTGAGTTGACATATGCAGGTGAAGAATTGATAAAGTATGCAGAAAAAATTCTAAGTCCAAGTGTCGACACAGAGAAGGATGTGTCGACACATAGAAGAAAGTAGTCGACACAACACTGGGAAGCAGTATCGACACATAGCAGTTAGTCTACAACTACACTGGGAAAAAGTGTCGACACAGAGGAAATATGTCGACACATAGCAGTTAGTCTACAACAAATACTGGGAAAGTGTGTCGACACAGAAGAAGTAAGTCGACACAACACTGGGAATTTGTGTCGACACAGAAGAAGTAAGTCGACACAACACTGGGAATTTGTGTCGACACAGAAGAAAAGCGTCGACCTCAACATTGGGAAAATGTGTCGACACAGAAGAATATAGTCGAACTCAAGTTTGTCTACACCAGCAGAATATGTCGACATATTGTGATTGAGTCGACACATTATAGCAGTGTTAGAAGAAGACTGTGTCGACACCTGAAGGCTAAGTCGACACTTACTAAGTTATGATTCTACAACAACTGTGTCGACACACAGGACTTGTGTCGACACACTGAAGAGTCAAGACCAAGTTATTTTCAGAAGAAGCTGTGTCGACTCAAAGGCAACTTAGTCGACATCACTGAAGACTGTGTCGACACCAAGATCAATTGTGTCGACACAGATAGACAGATGGTCTCGACACTTTCTGACAGACTGTCTCGACAACTTGTGGTTCAAGACTAAGGAACAGGACTTGTTTGAAGACTTGACAGCTGTGGGTTGCCACCGGTTAACTGAAGCTGTTAGACTTGTCAGAAAACAGTTAGAAACCGGATCAGCTGGTTACCATGAAGAAAGTCTATAAATAGACAGATTCAGAAGGAGAAAGTAACTTTTGAAAACATTGATAAGAATCAAAAAGTTGAGAAGGATTACAATCCAATTCATTTCAAGAAAGTGCTAGGCACTTAAGAAGATCTTCTCCGGAAGATCAAAGAAGACTATCTAAGGATAGATCAAAGAAGAGTTCTAATCAGAATTCAGAAGAATCATTCAAAGTGCTGGATAGAGAGAGATCAAGCCAGAATTTGAAGAAGAAGAAAGAAACCACCAGTGGATTCTCAAGAAGCTGTTTGAAAATCAACTAAACTAAGTTCATATTCAAGAAGCTTTGAAGAAAGCTCAGATACAGTTGATTTCATCAGCTGATCAAGAATTGTCTTGGCCTTTTCTCTCTCAATTCAGGCAAGACAGTTAAATAATATTTTCTATATTTCTGTAGGATCTGTTTACACAGATCTGAGTTGTAAGCCTGTGTTATAAAGGCTGAGTGTAGGAGTGTTGAACTCTGAGTGGTAGGGCTGTTTGCCTGAGTGTAGGAGAAGGGTCTTCTCTGAGTTGTAGGCTTTGGGGCAAGGCTGAGGTAGGGCTGTTGTGCCTGAGTTGTAGGAACCAGTTGGGTTCTGAGTTGTAGGATCTGTTGATCTGAGATTAGTGGAAGTTTGGCCGAATCTAGCATACTGCTAGATAGGTGAAGGGGGAAAGTGGATGTACCCAGACCTTGGGGAACCACTATAAATCATTGTGCAATCTGTGATGTTTTATTTTCTATGATTGCTGTGATTATTGTGTTAGCCATTGAATTGAATTCTGCCTAAAAGTTCTTATAAAAAAGTAGAACCTATTCACCCCCCCTCTAGGTGTTTAGGCTGTCTTGAAAGTAAACCTATCAAGAGTGCTGCTCTTTGAGGGAGGTGAGTTTCACTCACTGAGAAGTAGGGCGGTTTTGCCTGAACTATAGGAGAGTGCTTCACTCTGAGTTGTAGGAGAAAGCTTGCTCTGAGGTAGGGCTATCCTCTATAGCCTTAGTGGTAGAGCTTAAGTGCCTGAGGTAGGTGATACTTGTATCATTGAGTGCAGGCCTTTGTGGATGAGGTGTAAGTCTTGGAGGAGACTGAGAGATCCTGAGGGATCTGAGGTGTATGCTCCTTAGAGCATTGGTTTGGAGAAGTGCCTTGACTAACAGGAAGTTAGAAAGGTAGGAGGAGAGTGGATGTACCCATAATTTTGGGGAACCACTATAAAATACTTGTGTGCTTTTCTGTGTTTGTTTTTATTTTCTTACTTGCAAGTGCTAAGGACAAGCTCTAGATCACTCTAAGCTGAAAGCTAAAAGAAACAAACAAGTGATTTAAAAAGACTATCAAAAGACCAAAGCAGACATATTCACCCCCTCTAGGTTTCTAGCTACCTTGAAAATAAGATCTTTCAACCAACACTCATGGATGTTGTACCTTATTTTCAGAGGAGGTACAGTGGTTGTGTTAATAACAGCTCTTGGTCTAGAAGGAGCAACATCTGTCCTATTCTTTAGTTTCCCAGCCCCAGTCTGATAAGTGGTGGGTCTGGGATAGAAGTGCTTAGGATATCTTGAGCCCTTCTAGCAGCTGCTTTCTTTTCAGAAAGCATACTCTTGAGGGCCTCAGAGATACACAGGTCTTGTCTACTTATAACCTTTTCCTTTGTCTTAGAGTGGGCTGGAAGATCTGGAGAACAGTCAACAACTTTACCCTTGACGGCAGGGGCTGGTGCACCAAACACCAATGGTCCATGATGGGCCATTTGTATTTCCTCTAGGCTACCTTAAAGGCACTTGTACCCTTGCTGTATCTACCACTATAGTGTGGAACATCTTTATTCACACTAGAGGGTCTAACATTCTTCTAGTGACTATAAATACTCTCATGGTCATGCCAGTTAGAAGGTAGTTGCACTTTATTAAATTTAACAGGAGCCTTAGAGGCTAGTGGCTGCACTTGAGCTTTGCCCTTTCCCTTGGGATTGGATGCTATTTTCCTTCCCTTGAAACCCAACCCTTTCATTCCCTTTTGGGAGGAGAAGGAGTCTATCAAGGGTAGTACTGTGCTAGGCTTGGAGTGGCTAGCCACTAGTTCCCTCTCTTTTTTGAGCTTTCCTTCAAGATTCCTGATATGGTGATTCTTGAAGGTTATGGTGCCCATCTGAATGATTGTTACATTCTTCAATTTGCTGACTTCTTAGATCTTCAGATCCAGCAGTTTTGCCGATTCTAAAACTACAAGCTGAAGAGAAGTAATTTTCTGAGCCTATTGTTTGGCCAGGAGCTTGCTTTTCTTTAGAGCCTGCATGAGTGCACCATAGTTATCAATCAATTGATTGATGTTTCCTTCAGAGTCTGATCCATCATCATCATTTGATGCAGAGGCATAATAATCTGGAATTGATTCATAAAGTAATCTAGAAGAGCTAGTAACAGAGATTAACTTGCTTTGACCAGGTTGATCCTGGCTGAGTTCTTCATCAAGCTGAGTTCTTCATCAAACCTAGCCATCAGCCCAAGACAGCAGCTGTCTTCTTCATAATCCACCTCTGAATCACCATAAGACTATGATAGAGGGCCCTTGACTTCAACCTTGGCAGTAGGAAGAACCTTCTCAGCTTCTTCTTCTATAGCAGCTAGCATTTTAATGTAGTCTGCTTCTACAACTCCATCTTCAGTAGAGTACAACCCTATGTTGGCTTCTTCTTCTTCTTCTGACTCTGATGAGGAGGTGTCTTTACAGCTTCTTTGCTTCTTGGCAATGAGGGATTTCTCCTTCTTGCCTTTTTGCTGGTGGTCATTTTTCTCACCATGTTCCCTTCTTTTGACTGGGCAGTCGGCTATTATATGCCCAGACTTTCTGCAATGATAATAATTCATATTAGATTAAACCTGTTTACTAGTTTTGGAACCAAATCTATCCTCCTTAGAGGATTTCCTCCTGCCCTTGTAGTAGTAATCCTTGGGATGAGAGGAGGAGGAAGGCCGGCCTCTCCAGTTCTTCTTCTTCATGAACTTTTGGAATTGCCTGGAGAAGGCAGCAAAATCTTCATCAGACCATTGGCAGTCTGATGTGCTTTTCTCTGATCTTCCAGAATCAGATTCAGCATCTCTCCTTAGTGGAAAGGGAGACTTTCTTCTGCTTTTTTTGGAGCCTTCAAATTTAAATGCTACAACCTTATCTCTTGGCTGAGACTTGCTGTGGTTCTCCTCTTCTTTCCTGACAACCAGCTGCATCTCATATGACACCAGCTTCTAAAAGAGGGCGTGAGGAGCAGTGTCACCCAGTTTTGCCACTTATCTGATGACACAGATCTTTGTGTCCCAATATCTTGTGAGAAATCTAAGGAACTTGTCATTCAGTTCATAATGACTGAATACCCTTCCATAAGTCTTCAGTTCATTCACAATCCTAAAGAACTTTTCATAACTTGTGGTTATGTTGTCCCCCTTGGATTGCCTGAAAGCCTCATACTCTTCGTTGAGCATGGACTTCCTATCATCTCAAACTTCATCTATCCCCTCCATGTAGATCACCAGTGTGTCCCACATTTCCTTTGCTGTTGTGTAATGGATCCGGTTCTGAAGTGTAGAGTCATCAACAACACTCATAATTACATTCTTTGCTCTCTTGTCTATTGAGGCCAAGAAAAGCTCATACTTAGTCATCTCATCATATGTCTTAGGTGTCTGGACCTTTGCATCTAGTGTTGAGACCTTCATTTGGATGAATGGTACTTCGTCAGTCGTAGTATACATCCTAGGGTCAGCAGCTTCCATGAACTGCCTCAAACTTGCTATCCAAATGCCGAAGCCTTCCTTCCTATATATTGGAAGCCTCAGAGCACTCAGCTCCTTATTATTTATTCTTGAACCAATATAGTCAGACTTCTAGCTAACCTTAGAGATATACTCAAACAGTTAAGCCTTTAAAGATGAACCTTCCTCTGATACCACTTTAAAGTCTTGTGTTCAGGGCTAGCTAAACACCTACAGGGGGAGGGGTGAATAGGTTTTTGTCTTTATTTAAATCTTTTTAATTCTTAGAGGATTTCTGTGCTTAGTGATTAGGTTAGTTTTATCTTTCAAGAACAATCACAGATGACACAACAATTTTATAGTTGTTCCCCAATCTTGGGTACGTCCACTGTCCCTCTGCGCCTTTCTAACTGTGTGTTAGACTAGGCTCTTCACCCAAAAATCTGCTCTTTAAGAGCTTACAATACAGATCCCGCAGAACCTCACTTGTAATACAAACCTACCACTTAGGCACTAAGCCAAACCACCAGTCACAAAGACGTTTCACTCGGCACTAAACAAAACTACAGGTCAAAAAGATCTTGTCCTTTATAACTTGCTTATGTGTTATTTATTTCCCATGATTATTTGCTCTAAAATCTGGACTATATTTATCCAGATTCTTATTTTAAATTTTGTCCTGCGTTTAGCCATATTTTGTTTTAAGTTGGGCTGCATATAGCCTGGATTTTTGTTAGCCTTATATAAGGCTATATGTGTTGGATTATTGATTATTGATGAATGAAAAAAAGAGAAACCCTAACTCTAAAATTTCGGATTTTCCTCTTGCTCCCTATAGGATCAAGCGCATACCCAACTGTTCCAAAAGCCCGGATAGTTGGAAAGGGCACTACTTAATTTCTTAAATAAGTAGCAGAGCGCCACGGGTCAAGTGAAGGAACGCCGGACCCAAAAATCCCCCCCGGTGTCCAGCACAACCCGTCGGCTCAGAGGTGGGGTTACCGCATGGCCCACATGGCTTAGAGGTGGGGTTACAACATGTCAACGGTTGCCTGACCCGCCGGACCCACACAAGTAGAAGGGAAAAATCAGGATTTAATAGTGCCCCCCGCGGTCTTGAACTCGTGACCTCCTTTGATACCAAATGTAGGATCAAGCGCATACACAACTATTCCAAAATCTCGGACTGTTGGAAAGGGCGCTACTTAATTTCTTAAATAAGTAGCAGAGCGCCACAGGTCAAGTGAAGGAACGCCGGACCCAACACTCCCCTCCTTGGCCACTGAACTCCTCTCCTTTCCTCCTTGTGGTTGAGCCACCCTCCTCTCCCCCTTTTCCCTCCTCTCTTCTCAGCCACAATACCCCTCCCCTCTCCAACTACTTACACATGAAGGTTTTCCTTTCTTGGAGTTCGGCTATATCAAGGCTCCCCAACGTAGGGTTCGGCCAACCTAATTCTCCCCCTTCTTGGTGGAGTTCGACCAAGATCAACCATGCTTGCAACGAAGAACTTTCTCTGGCGTGAATCAAGGAAGGCAGACGTTTTTCTCTCCGTTCGGTGTGACTCTGGCAGAATCGTAGAAGATCAAACCTTTTTTTCCTCGGAATCATCTTCCGACTTGGGTAACTAAAATTTCTACATGGTGTGTTTCCATCTTAGATAAATCTTGTGGCGATTAACTTTTGCATTGTTTGCGAATCTTGATTTCATTGTGGTTTTGATCATATCGATTTTTATTGCTTTCTCTTGATCTATTTAAGTTCGTGAGAATTTAAAGACCTCGTTTTCTTTTTGTTGGGAGAGATCTACCATTTTCCGAATCGTTATTTTTCAGTGGATCTCTTTTGGTACAACACACGCTCGAATGAATTTTGTAGATCCTTTTTGCTTGAGAGAATACTTGCTCATAGCTTTTATTTGATCTCTAAGGGTGTGGCGAACATGTACATTTGCATTGGATTAATAATATCACAAATCAGGTGTGCTGCGTTTTATTTGCGCAAACATAGAATTGGAACGTGAGAACGTAATTCAGTGTCATTTGTCCGTTTCCGCTCATCGGGTGACATAACATGCATCAATTTTGGTATTAGAGGAAGGTTCGTGTCAATTTCCTAATTGAAACCATCCTCTTATTCTTAGGACATCTACAGGCACTTGTCTAGCACATTTCGTTGTTAAAAATAAGGAAAAAAATATAATTTCTGGTATGCAAATAGCAGTCTAAAATTCTCAATTTTTTGCCAAATCCAATTTTTTTTGGAAAATCTCCATATTCCTCTCAGTGAGAAATTAAAAACATATTTTTTTACCACGTTATTATTAGAAAAAAATTATCTTTTATAAATTTTCATCGAGTCAGGGTTCAACTTCTTTCACTGCATGCGAACTAGACTAGGCACGGAGTATACCCCTTCTTCTTCCAATACGGAGGATGACCGGGATACGGGTCACGGTACGACAATAATTGATGACCCCTGTCAGGAGTTCACTGATAAGTTAACAGACATCAGGGAGATGATTCACGAATTAAGATTAAACCAAGCGGCTCCCCCTAATCAGGCGACCCGCCAACGTGACGAGGGAAATAACAATAACCATAAAAATAACGATTATGACCTGCATGCACCTAATCACAATAACAAGGCACCGTACAAGTTTGATATCACTAGGGATGTCTGGTTAAAATCTCCATCGTATGACGGACTAGGTGAACCCCAAGTGTTCTTAGATTGGGTTATAGAAATAGAGTGCTATTTCGAGTGGCACAATATGACCAGCAAGCACAAGGTGCGATTTGTGAGGAAGAAGCTGTTATGCAGGGCAAAAATATTCTGGATAAATGAGGATCAACGTCTAGGTGCGATGAATGGTTTACCATAAATTGGTTGGGCTGTCATGAAAGCCATGTTGACTGATCAGTACGTTCTTGCATACTGAAAGTGAGGGTAAGATCTATCTTTACTCTAGAGGGGGGGGGGTGAATAGAGTATATTAAAATAATTTTTTAAATTAAAAATTAATTGGCAGTGGAAGACTTGATTTATTTATAGGTGTATTGTGCTTGTAGTAAATAAAACTAAGTAAGCAAGAAATAAAAACACAACACACAACAAATAAAACATAACAACCAGAAGACACAAGGATCTATAGTGGTTCCCCAATCAACCTGGGTACATCCACTCTTCTACCACCCTAGGTAGGAATCCACTGCAGGAATAGTTGATCAGGTGTCCTGGGCACCAATGAGCTTTTGATAAGGTGCTCAAAAACAAACCCAGATTTTTTGATCAGGTGTCTTGCCACCACTGAGTTTTTATAAGGTCTCAGAAACCAAACACAAAACTTTTGAAGGGAGTTTTGAGTAACCCTTTTACAGCAAAAGAAAAGAAAAGGAGGTGAAGTTGTTTTTCTCTGTCAACAGTCAAAGAGAAGACTAGTGGATTGAAGATGTCAAAGCTCCCCCTGAGATTTGCAGTTGTTTAGGAGAAGAAGCTTTGCACAGGGTGATAGGCCTTCAGAAGATGAGATCTCCAACAAATGATAATTTCAGCAATGACTGAAATGTGTTGTGTCTGGAGTCTTGATTGATGAAGCCTTGAACACTTGAATAAGTGATGAGATACTGTAATCCTGTAGTTCTTGTGTGTGTCTCACAGATCTCAGATGTTGTTCTTAGTTTTTCTCTTATTGTCTGTTGTTACTGTATTGTCTGTCTCTATTTTCTGAAATGATATATTGAAATCCAATCTTCTAGATAGCCGTTAGCCAGTCATAATTTACTTCCTTAATTGATATCTGTCTCTGGAGGAAAGTCCTAAGAAACATTCTCCTTTTAGTCTCCTTGAAACTTGCTCCAGATTGATTGAAATGGCTACAAAATCCTTTGTATTAAATGCTGGATATGAATAAATTTGAATTCCATAACTGACTGAATTTGAAATCCTGAAATCGTCGATCTCTCAAGAAAATCATCGATATGAGCTTGACTACCGTCGACCTGAGCTCAGAGACTGGAACTTGACTTGAAACAAAAATCGTCGATCTGAGCTCGACTATCGTCGATCTGAGCTCAGAGATCTTGATTTTGGCTAGAGACAGAAACGTCAATCTGAGCTCGAAGATCGTCGAACCGAGTTCGACGACTCGTTGAACTGAGCTCAGAGATAGTCGAACTGAGTTCGACGCCTCGTTAATCTGAGCTCGACGATAATTGCCTGAGTCTTTCTACACTTGCAATTTTATCTAGGAGGTCTTGGGGGCAGCTTTCAAACCTAAGTTCTAAGCCTTAGACCTATTATAGTTTGACCTTTAAATCTATACAACGAGGTCAAGACACAATCCTAAGGACATAGTGATCCTTACCCAAATCAGTAATAGGATGCTCCAACAATCTCCCCCTATTTGTGTTAGGATTACTATTTACATGATAGAGGAATTAAAAAGCATACAAGCAGAAATAAAAGAAAATACAACATTGCAGAATAATGAAATGCAGCATTGCAGAAGCAAATGAATGATTACAGCAGATTGTTAGAGAGAGAGATATACTATTCAACTTACATAATTAGTCCTTTTCCTTGCCCTTTTTGAATAAAATTTCTCTATTGGGATCTTGAGCTTCTTTCTTAGATCTTCTGTCATCAGCAGCACCTAGGGAGGTTTGAGATTTGGGTCTGGGGACAACTGCCTCTGGGTGCAACTTCATGTAACTCTCTGGGTCAAAGAATTTTCTGGAAGAATATCTCTCAAGCTCTTTCTTTCTTTGTTCAGATAATGTAGTAATATTTGAAGTATCTTTTCCTTATTCTCTTGCTTTCTTTATCTGGTCTAATGCAGCTAATTCCTTCATCCTTACTGTCCAAGAGATAGGATTATTCTCTGGATCTTCATGGGGAACAGGAGGTTCATATCTATTGATAGTATCAGCAGGAGGAGCTCTTGAGGGAACAATTTCTTTGAGCTTATATGGGAATGGACCAGAAGTTGAATCAATTGGGCCTTGTCCTTCCCTTTGATAAGGATGCTGTCTGGATTGTCCTCTTGAATATACTCTGTATCCTCTTTGATTTCCTCTATATTGGCCTCTTCTGGACTGGTAGCCTCTTTGTTGATGTCCTCTGGATTGTGATCTATCTTGAACCTGAGAGGAACTTTGAGTTGTAGCATGAGAGGTTTGTTATGCTGAACTTCCACCAGACCCTGCATCTAGAGAGGGAGGAGGAGGAGGATTATGATGGGATGTGCCTTTGTCATACTTCCTCCTCTTCTTCATAGCCTTCAATTGGTTCCTTGAGTATTGCATCCAAGGTTCAGTAATTGGACAGTCATGCAGAATATAGTAGGGAATATCATTATCATTGTTGACTTTTTCTGGAGGGACTCTCTTCAATGCTTTGCCTCTTGCTTTCCTCTTCCTTACAATGGTTGCAGAGGAGTCATCAGAATCTATTCTAAATTCATCACTGTTTGAGCTTTGAGGATTGTCATACATCTCATCAACCCTTTTAATATATTCTTGCTGTTGTTTTGTTTATTTAGTTGAAGCAGCAACAGCAAGAACAGGAGCAGTAACATAAGCTGGAGCAAGAGCAGAAGTAGCAACACTAGCAGGAGCAAAAACAGAAACAGCAACAGGAGCAGCACTAACTGGTACACTAACAGCAGGAGATTCTGAAACAATAACTGGAGAAGCAGTCTCAACAACAATATCAGGCTCTGAAACACTAGCCTCTATCATTATCATATCATCAGCAACAGTAGTAGTAATTTCCACAGTCTTGATAGAATTGATGTAAGATAATATCAGGCTGGGATTATAGCTAGAGACAGGCACAATGGCCTTAATAAGATCTTCAGCATCTTGTTCTGGAAGATATCTACAATACAGTACATCAAAAACTGACAGCAGAGACCTGAGGTCAACTGCATTTAAAGATGGAACTGGAGTTGGTGCTGGAGCAACTGGCACTTCTTCTTTCCGAGCAGGCAGCATAACTTATTCATTTGGCATCTCCCCCAGCCTGGATTCAGTGTAAACTGGATCAAGGCACCCCAAAGAAGGGATTGCCTGAGGAGGATGGGAAAAAGAAAGCCTGGCAGATAACTCATTGATGGATTTGAGAAGTGGAGCCAAGGAGGTATTCAGCAAGAGTGTTAGCCTTGGAGCTAACATCTCATATAGTTTATCTGTAAGGGCAGGAATGTCTACTTGCTCAAGGGATGCTTGAGTAGAGGTAGAGGAGAAAGGTACAGAGGTTGATGGTGTTGGTGGAGCTGCAGTTATGTGGAGAAATGATGTGGATTGTAGAGGAATGGATGGTTCTGATATGGGGATGGTGGTGATGGATGTCACTGGAATGGAGATGGATGGGGTGAAAGATGATTGAGCCAGAATATCTTCTAGCAGTTGTTTGTAAGAAGTAGAAGATGATGGGGGCTCTAGAGGTGATGAAAGAGAATCATCCATAAAGGAATCATCTAACAGATTGAATGATGGAAGATGGATGGATGAATCAATGTCAAGAGGGGGATTGTAATGTAGAGGATGGAATTGCTCTTGATGAGTGGCTGGTGGTGGTGAAGAGATAGTTGGAAATGAAATTGAGATGGGAGAGGAAATTGTGATGGGTGAATAAATTGAAATTGAAATGGTGGATGTAGGGATGGTTGAAGAAACAGGAGGTGGAGATGGTGGAGATGAGGAGGAGGAAGCAGGCAATTCTTCTAGGGGGTAGTTTCCTGAGGGGAAGTGACTGGAACAGTCCTTGTGCCTGAAGTTAAGGTAGCTGCAGGACCCCTGCTGGGTTTGGCAATCTGCATATCCAACTTTCCAAAGAGAGCACAGGAGAGTCTCTTGGAAGCATTTATGTTCATCCCATTTGACACTAGCAGTTAGGGGCATCTGTTATGCAAAAACAAGCCTAATATCCTCCCAAAGTTATCAAAGTTCTTGTTAATCTTCTTCTTAATTAAATCAAAAAAGAGTTCTCCCCAATTTAGATGTTTCTTATCAACTATAGCAGCCATCAAGCAAAACTGATACCTAGAGATTGTATCATGAGCAGAATGGTTTGCTAATAGAACTTTTCCCACTATATCAGCCAAGAACCTATACTCCACTGAAAGGTTTTTCTTAAGCAATTTGTTAGGGTTTGCTGCTGAATGTCCCATTCTATCCAACATAGTAGAAAACTCTTCTCCAGACAATTCCACTATATCATGTCGAGTACTCAATTGAAAAACTTCTGTCAGAAGTGCAGGAGTGAGGGATACCTGAGTTCCTGAAATACTCCCGACGACTGTATTTTGATCAAGATTATGGGCTGTGTACACCCATTCTTTTATTTCATCTGCAGCCAACTTCATCCTAGTAGTCATGATTGTCACAAACTGTTGCTCCTTGAACAGCTCTAGAATATCCTTGAATATCTGATCACTTCCTTCAAACGAATCCATGTCTATATAAAAACTGGTATCAAACTTCATTGCGGCTAAGACGGCAACAGATACGGCCATGTTTTTCCTGCAAAAATGAACAAATAAGACCAAGTGCAGAGAGGTTTGGAGGGAAGGAAAGCTCTGTAGAAAGTATGAATGCGCAAAAGAGAACGACGACCAAAAATAAATTTTATATCATGGTTCGATGCCGAAAAGGAAAGATCGTTGAACTCCGTTCGACAATCTGGGCTTCTAAAGGAATCTGAAAGGTCTTCAACATCGTCGATCTCCGTTCGACGATATTGGAGAGCGTCGAGCTGCGTTCGACGATATCTGACCGGAAAGAGATAGCCTAGCGCTATCTGGAAAACGCTGAGCTCCGTTCGATGATTTCATGAGAACGTCGATCACCGTTCGACGATCTTTGGGAAAAACGTCGAGCTCAATTCAGAGTTCAGAAAGAACCTTAGACACTAGAAAAATCAAGTTTTTAGCCTAGTCTTGGTCAATTTTTAAAGTTTCAAAATCTTGGATCTTAATTTAAGCTTCCTCCATCTAACATTTCTAACTGATTCAGGAAGAATGTTTGTTTCTTTTCATCCAATGGTTTGGTGAAAATATCTCCCCTTTGCAAATCAGTTGGGATATATTGAAGTTCAATTTTATTTTTCTCAACATTATCTCTTAAAAAGTGATGCCTAATCTCTATATGCTTTGTCCTACTATGGAGGACTTGATTTTGTGCTATAGAAATAGCACTAGTGTTATCACAAAATATTTTTGACTTATCTAAGTTGTAACCATAGTCTAGGAGCTAGTTTTGAATCCACAATATCTGTGAGCAACAACTATCTGCTGCCATGTATTCAGCTTCAGCAGTTGATGTGGACACAGATGTTTGTTTCTTACAAAACCAGGAGACAAGTATGTCACCAAGAAACTGACAAGTTCCACTGGTGCTTTTCCTGTCTACTCTATATCCAGCATAATCAGCATCTGAAAATCCAGTTAATTCAAATCCTGAATCTTTTGGATACAAGAGACCTAGATTTGGACAACTTTTCACATACCTAAGAATTCTTTTTACTAATGTTAGATGTGACTCTCTAGAGCTTACTTGGAATCTAGAACAGATGTATGTAGCAAACATTATGTCAGGTCTACTAGATATAAGGTACAATAAAGAGCCAATCATTGCTCTATATGTTGTCTGATCAACAGGTTTCCCATGTTCATCAGCATCTAATACAACATTAGTATGCATAGGTGTTTTCATAGAGGATGCTTCAGACATACCAAATTTCTTAACCAATTCCTTTGCATACTTGGTTTGAGAAATGAATATGCCATCAACATGCTTTTTGACTTGCAATCCTAGAAAGAAGGAAAGCTCACCCATGCTACTCATTTGAAATTTTGAATGCATTAGGTTAGAGAACCTTTTGCACAAATTTGGATCAGTAGATCCAAAGATAATGTCATCTACATAAATTTGTACTAGTAGGATATTGGACTTATGGTTTCTAGTGAAAAGAGTTTGGTCTACTCTACCCCTTATAAAATCATTTTTCAAGAGAAAGCATGCTAAGGTCTCATACCATGCTCTAGGAGCTTGCTTGAGACCATATAATGCTTTATGCAATTTAAAAATATAATCAGGATGAGTTGGAGAGATAAAACCTGGGGGTTGTCTAACATAGACTTCTTCCTTGATATCTCCATTGAGAAATGCACTCTTTACATCCATTTGATAGACCTTGAATCCCTTGTGTGCTGCATAAGCTTGGAATATTCTTATGGCCTCTAGCCTTGCAACTGGTACAAAGGTCTGGTCATAATCTATTCATTCTTCTTGTGAGTATCCTTGTGCAACTAGCCTTGCCTTGTTCCTTACAATAATTCCTTGATCATCCAATTTGTTCCTGAACACCCATTTTGTTCCAACAATGGAGTGATACTTTGGCCTTGTCACTAGCTCCAAAACTTTGTTCCTTTCAAATTGATGTAACTCCTCTTGCATTGCAATGATCCAGTGTGGATCTTGTTCTGCATCTTGTATGGATTGAGTCTCAATTTGAGATAGAAAGCAGGTGTGCATCAGGTTTTGGTTGACCTGATTTCTGTTTTGCACACCAGCAGAGATGTCTCCAATCACTTGGTAGATTGGATGATCTCTTGATGTTACTAAATCAACAGGGGGTGTTGATTGTTCACCAACCTGTGTTGTTGTTTCCTCTTGTGGAACAATAACTGGCTCTTCAATGTGGTTCTCACCAAGATGTTAAGTGTCCTCTTCATCTTCACTGCTTTCACCTTTTTGTTGAATAGGTGAAGGTGTGGTACCCTCTTCAATTATGTTCAACCTATCCAAATTCTCTGAAAGAGAATGTACCTGCAAAGGTTCTATGGTAGAAGTATTCTTATCCTTATAAGACATGTTAGTTTCATCAAAAGATACATGTACAGATTCTTCAATTTTAAGAGAAGATTTGTTATACACCCTATAAGCCTTACTGATCATGGAGTATCCCAGAAACACTCCTTCATCAGCTTTGGCTTGAAATTTTGCTATGTATTTATTGTCATTATTGTGTATGTAACAAATGCAATCAAAATTTTTTAAATAATCTACTTTATGTTTCTTCCCTTTGAGTAATTCATAGGGAGTCTTGCCCTTCAGCTTATGTATCAAACTTCTATTCAACACATAGTTTGAGGTGTTCACTGCCTCTGCCCAAAAGGATTGGGGAAGGTGAGCATCTTTCAACAATGTAGTAGCAGATTCAATAAGTGTTCTATTTTTTTCCTTTCAGCTACCCCATTTTGTTGATGAGTTCTAGGAGCTGAGAAAGTGTGCCTGATCCCTTCACTCTGACAGAAATCTTGCATAAGAAGAGAATCAAACTCTGTCCCATGATCACTTCTGATCAGGGCAATGTGAGTATTGAACTCAATCTGTATGCATTTGAGAAACTCTGTCAAACACTTAAAGTTATCAGACTTCTTCCTCAGAAAGAACACCCATCTGAATCTAGAGAAGTCATCTACAACTACTAAAGTGTAAGATTTCTCTCCTAGGCTTTGTACTGTAATGGGTCCAAACAGATCCATGTGTAACAGATACAAGATCCTAGGTGAATCACTCTTATTAAGTGATTTAAAACTATTTTTAGTTTGCTTGCCTAATTGACAAGCCCTGCAAAGTCCTTCCTTCTTGTAGGGGGCAGAAGATAGTCCTCTAACAAGGTTGTCCTTGGATAGCCTAGCAATGGTTCTAAGGTTTACATGTCTTAATATCTCATGCCATAGTTCATTTGGTTTACTAACAGAGTTGAACAAGCAGATATCTTCCTTAGTTAAATGAAAATCTACAAGATAGATGTTACCTTTCCTTTTACCTATCAACACAGTTGTGTTGTCCTCTGATTTGATTTTGCATGAGAATTTGTTGAATGTCACATGGTAGCCTTCATCACACAATTGACTAATGCTGATTAAATTGTGCATCAATCCTTCCACATAGGCAACCTTCTTGAATGTTACTGACCATATCTGGACTGCACCATATCCCTTGGTCTGTCCCAAGTTTGAATCTCCAAATATGACCTTGGGTCCAAGCTTGGCTTTGAAGGATGTTAGATTATCTTTGCTTCCTGTCATGTGCTTTGAGCACCCACTATCCAGATACCATTGCTGGTTCATTGTTGGATAGGTCTTCACCTGCACATACAACAATTTATTTGTTTTTGACCCAGTTTACCTTTGGCATAGGTTGATAACCTTTAAAATCTGAAATAAAAGACATCCCTGGCTGACTCTTATAGCCTTTAAAATGATATCTCCTAGGAGGTATTATCCATTCAGTGTAAGGGTTGAAGCCATGGGATGTAGGACCTCTAGAATTGAATTTTGATTTACCCTTAAAAACTTGTTCAAAGCTCTGATCTCTATTCGACGATCTCTGAGCTGAGTTCAACGATCTTGGGTCAGATCATCGAGCTCCGTTCGAAGATCGAATTTGCCTGAGTTCAGAGTTCAGCGATCATCGACCTAAGTTCGACGATTAACCTTGAGATCGCTGAGCTCCGTTCGGAGATCGTCGAGCTGTGTTCGACGTTTTCCGTTGAACCTTGTTTTTCTTAGGAATATCAGAATTCTTCCTAGCTATCTCTACAACTCCCTTTCCTTTATCTGAGATAAATTTGATTGGGGTTGTTAATACTATAGGTTGGCTGGATGAAGCACCCAAGCCTAGTGTACTTTTAAGTCTTGAATTAACTGTGCTTGTGATGTCCATCAGTATGATGCTTCTCCCATTAACGGATTCTTCAAACTTCTTTGCCTGAGATAGTTCACTTTTCACTGAAGCTATCTCCTCCCTACAGCATTCTAACTCCTCAGAGAGTTTGAGGTTATCTTATTTTAAAGTGCTATGTTCAGATAATTGATTTCTGAGAGAGATAATTCTCTTTCTCAGACTTGAGTAGGTCTAAACATAGTGCCTTAAATTCAAATTTAAAGTCCTCTGAATCAAAATCAAAAGAATTTATTACTTGATCTTTTTCAGCTTCATGTTCAGATTCAGATTCTGACTCTTGTTCTGCATCAGAATTATGTTGAGAGGCATTGATAGCCATCATGCAGAACTCCTTCTCTTGGGCATCATCTTCATCATCACTTGAGCTTGATGAAGCCTCTCATTCTTCTTCAGTCTCACTCCAGGTTTCAGCTACAAATCCTTTCCTAGTGTGTTTGTTCTTGCTGGAGGAGGATTTGTCATTGTTGTTTCTCCTGGAGTCTTTGTCTCTTCTCCTAATTTTTCTTATCATTCTTGTCCTTATTTTGATTCTCTGGACAGTCAGGCACAATGTGGCCTGATTTCCTGCATCCAAAACAAATAATTTCTTTGTTAATAGACTTATCATACCTTGGCTTTTCATGGCCTTTGGATGACCTTTTCCTGAAATCTTTCCTAGTCATCTTGTAAAATCTTTTGGCCAGTAAACTCAATAGCTCTTCATTGCATGTGACCTTGTCTTTAGGCTAATCTTCTAAAGCTTTGAAAGCAATTTTCTTCTTCTTCCTTGTTGCTGGAGAAGCTGTCTTTTGATCTTCCTCTCTGTTTTTGATGAGCAACTCATAAGACTTGAGCTTGCCCAATAGAGCTTTAGTGGTGATCTCATTTAGGCTTCTGGAATCCTTGGTTGGCCAGATCCTTGAGTCCCAAGTGCTGGGGAAGCACATTAGGATCTTATCATTGAGTTCAGTCAATGAGATCTCCTTATCCAAAGTTTTCAGTTCACTGACAATTAGACTGAGTCTGTTATACATGTCAGCAACTGACTCAGTTTCTCCCTTCTTGAAATTCTCATACTAGGTTATGAGATGGGATCTTCTGTCTTTTCTTTCATCAGTAGATCCTGACACAAGCTCAGATAGCTTGTCCCATATTTCTTTTGCTGAGTTGCATTCAGCCACTTTTTGAAATAAGTCATTAGACATAGTCTGAGCCAATATGTTCATTGCCTTAGCATCAACAACTTTCCACTTTTTGATTTCTGCATCTGTTCCTGAAGGGGGTGGAACAGCACTTGTACTTGTACTTTCTGGAGGTCTTGGACACACTGTCAAAACAGAATTATAGATATCCTCATCAATAGAATTCATGTATAATTTTATCCTTGCCTTCCAAAGTGCAAACTTAGAAAGATTGCACACTGGAGGTCTGGTGCTTGCATAGTCTTTGTTCTGTGCCATGATTTTATATGAAAATAATTATAATAGAAATAATAACCCTCTATTAAAGATTGATCTTATCAGAGATCTTTTGGTTCAGGTGTTAGCCTGTAGGAATAACCAACCTGATGATGGTTTAGTTGTTGAATAACCAACCTGGCTCTGATACCAATTGAAAGTGAGGGTAAGATCTACCTTTACTCTAGAGGGGGGGGGGGGGGTGAATAGAGTATATTAAAATAATTTTGCAAATTTAAAATTAATTGGCAGTGGAAGACTTGATTTATTTATAGGTGTATTGTGCTTGTAGTAAATAAAACTAAGTAAGCAAGAAATAAAAACACAGCACACAGCAAATAAAACACAACAACCAGAAGACACAAGGATCTATAGTGGTTTTCCAATCAACCTGGGTACATCCACTCTTCTACCACCCTAGGTTGGAATCCACTACAAGAATAGTTGATCAGGTGTCCTGGGCACCAATGAGCTTTTGATAAGGTTCTCAAAAACCAACCCAGATTTTTTGATCAGGTGTCTTGCCACCACTGAGTTTTGACAGGGTCTTAGAAACCAAAAACAAAACTTTTGAAGGGAGTTTTGAGTAACCCTTTTACAGCAAAAGAAAAGAAAAGGAGGTGAAGTTGTTCTTCTCTGTCAACAGTCAAAGAGAAGACTAGTGGATTGATGATGTCAAAGCCCCCCCTGAGATTTGCAGTTGTTCAGGATAAGAAGCTTTGCACAGGGTGATAGGACTTCGGAAGATGAGATCTCTAGCAAATGATAATTTCAGCAATGACTGAAATGTGTTGTGTCTGGAGTCTTGATTGATGAAGCCTTGAACACTTGAATCAGAGATGAGATATTGTAATCCTGTAGTTCTTGTGTATGTCTCACAGATCTCAGATGTTGTTATTAGTTTTTCTCTTATTGTCTGTTGTTACTATATTGTCTGTCTCTATTGTCTGAAATGATATATTGAAATCCAATTTTCTAGATAGCCGTCAGCCAGTCATAAATGACTTGCTTAATTGATATCTGTCTCTGGAGGAAAGTCCTAAGAAACATTCTCCTTTTAGTCTTCTTGAAACTTGCTCCAGATTGATTGAAATGGCTACAAAATCCTTTGCATTAAATGTTGGATTTCTACAAAATCCTGAGCTCGACTATCGTCGATCTGAGCTCAGAGATCTTGATTTTGGATAGAGACAGAAACGTCGATCTGAGCTCGAAGATCGTCGAACCGAGTTCGATGACTCATTTAACTGAGCTCAGAGATAGTCGAACTGGAGTTGACGCCTCGTCGATCTGAGCTCGACGATAATTGCCTGAGTCTTTCTGCACTTGTAATCTGATCTAGGAGGTCTTGGGGTTAGCTTTAAAACCTAAGTTCTAAGACTTAGACCTATTCTACTTTGACCTTTAAATCTATACAATGAGGTCAAGACACATTTCTAAGGACATAGTGATCCTTACCCAAATAAGTAATAGGATGTTCCAACACATACCATCAGACGTATATGTTTTGATGAATTAGCTACCCTGAGACAAGGGAATAGGTCGGTCGCTGATTACATGAGTCTTCTTAAGGACATGATGGTCAGGTGCGATGTTAGGGAGATGCAAGAGATCACCCTCTCTAGATTTCGTATGGGGCTCAACCTTGACATTCAGGGTAAACACTTGCGGTATGGTCACACCGACATGAACACCACCTTTAATGCCACCTTGGATATTAATAAGCACAATGCTTGCAAGTCCAAATCTCGCTCCTTTCAAAAAGGAAAATCCATCTTAGGACCACCCCAATCCTCCCATAAGGATAAGGGTAAATTCTGGTCCGCTGACCCAATCTCTATTTTAATTACGGCTAGGAATCTGAGAAGCTCGATGGGTGATAGAGTACCCGTCGGTAGGATTAGCAAGATGAATGCTACTTGTTTTGCTTGTGGTATTCAGGGGCATTACGCTAGTGGGTGTCCAACTAAGCCCAAACCCCTGCCCTTTTAGATACCTTGTCTGACTCCACTGAGCTCATGTATGAGGCCAGTGAAGAATCTGAATTAGAAAGAGTACCTAGGGACATAGAGGATGATATTAATATGATGGTGATGAGGTGTATTTTTGCTACTCCGTGAGCATCGGATGATTGGAATAGGACGAATATTTTCTCGTTAAATTTTAAGAGCAGAGAGAAGTTGTGCAAATTGATTATCGATAGTGGAAGCTGTATGAATGTGATTTCGGAGAATGCGGTGTCGCGAATGTTGTTAACCACCGAACCTCACCCTAACCCTTATAATTTTGCGTGGGTTAACAAGACATCCCTTCCGATTTCGAAGCGTTGCTTGGTTCCCCTTACCATCAAGGCTTATACGGAGAAAATTTGGTGTGACGTCATCTCTATGGATGCTTGTCATGTTCTATTAGGACGTCCGTGGCTTTACGACCAAGATGTTACTCACTTGGGAAGTGCTAACACCTACGAGTTCAAATTTTATGGCAAGGACATTACTTTGAAGCACACTCCGCCTAAGGATCCTACTTTCCCTTCTAAAGACACGCTTATTCCAGTAGAGAAGAAAACATTAAGTCTGATAGGTAAGAAGGAGTTTGCGCGTGATACTTTTTGGATGGTGTCATGTATGCGTTAATTTGCTTACAAATAAAAGAAGATGTATCCTCTTTCGATAATTTACTGCCAGCATTGAGGAAACTTTTAGAAGAGTTTAAGGATGTGTATCCAGACGAGCCACCGTCCATTTTACCCCCATGAGGGACATCCAACATGCGATAGATTTCATTCCGAGTTCCTCATTACCCCACCTTCCTCACTACCGACTAAACCCTTCCGCACACCTAGAGTTGCAAACCCAAATTTCTGATTTGTTAAGTAAGGGATTCATCCGCCATAGCAAAAGTCTTTGTGTCGTACCAGCCTTACTTGCCCCTAAGAAAGACATTTCTTGGAGGTTGTGTGGATAGTTGGGAAATTAATAAAATTACTGTTAAATATCGATTCCCCATCCCTCGGTTGGATGATTTATTGGACATGTTAGTAGGGGCCATGATCTTTTTGAAATTGGACCTTAGGAGTTGCTACCACCAGATCCAGATTAGAGAGGGAGACGAATGGAAGACCGCTTTCAAGTCAAAAGATGGTCTTTATGAATGGTTAGTGATGTTGTTTGGTCTTTCCAATTCCCCGAGTACTTTCTCTAGGATGATGACTCATGTATTCCAACCATTAATGGGAAAATTCATAGTGGTGTATTTTGATGATATCATCGTTTTAGTACTTCTCAGATCAATCATGAGTCACATTTGAGGACTATCCTTACCATACTGAGGACGGAAGAATTACTTTTCAATATCAAGAAGTGTACATTTTATGTGATGTCCGTAGAATTCCTTTGGTATATTGTGAGTTCGGAAGGCATACACGTGGATCCTAAGAAGGTCCAAGCCATTAAGGATTGGCCGGAACCCATCAACATTCGGGATGTTAGGATTTTTCACAGACTAGTTACCTTTTATTGTCACTTCATTCGAGATTTTAGTAGTATCATGGCGCCGATAACAAAATGTTTGAAGAAAGGTGATTTTACCTGGACCAAATCGGCTACCAAAGCGTTCCAAACAATTAAATCACGGATTTCGAAAGCTCCACTTTTAAGGTTGCCGGATTTTAATAAACTTTTTGAGTTGTCTTGTGATGAGTCAGGGGTCTGCATAGGTGGTGTATTAAGTCAGGAGGGTCATCTGATTGGGTATTTTAGTGTGAAACTAGCGGGTTCAAAGTTGAATTATTCTAATTATGATAGGGAGTTTTACGTTATTATTTGATGCCTCTAACATTGGCGGTACTATCTACTCCCAAATGAGTTTGTTATCCAATCCGATCACGACGCTTTGAGATTTGTCAATTCTCAAAGCAAGGTCTGCCCCCAACATACCAAGTGGGTGTCCTATCTGCAGGAGTACACATTTATAATAAAATATTTTTAGGGGACTCTAAATCGTGTGGCCGACGCCCTTAGTCGTATTACGTTATTATTGTCTACGCTAGAAGTGAAAGTCATTGGATTCGATAGGATTAAGGATTAGTATGTCCATTGTCCGGATTTCAAGGAAATCTATTTATCCGCTTAAAGAGACTCTCCCACCACCATATCAGACTATTATATTAGAGACAATTACCTATTTAAGCACTAGAATCTATGTATCCCTCGTTCTTCCCTACATCATTTCATCTTTTGGGAATTGCATAGCGGTGGTTTAGGTGGTCATTTTGGCCCTGACAAGACCATTATGTTAGTTGAGGACAAGTTTCATTGGCCCGGTCTCAAATCAACGGTAAATAAAATTGTAAAGAGTTGTCGTGTGTGCCAATTAGCTAAGGGTAATAAGACGAATGTCGGTCATTACACTCCTCTTTCGATTCCCTCCATTCCTTGGGCGGACATCAGTATGGATTTCATTTTGGGTCTACCCATCACTTTTAGACGTATGATTCCATCCTGGTTTTAGTAGATCAGTTTTCAAAAATGGCTTATTTTATCTCTTTTAATAAGACCGACAATGTGTTGCATATTGCAAAATTATATTTTAAGGAAGTCATTGTGCATCGCAGCGTTCCCAAGAAGATAGTAACTGATAGGGACGTTAAATATACTAGTTATTTTTAGAAGACTCTTTGGAAGCTTATAGGTACCAAACTCTTGTTTTCTTTGGCATACTATCCACAAACGGATGGGCAAACAGATGTAGTAAACAGAAGTTTGGGTAGTTTACTTCGTTGTCTGGTGGGTGACCACAAGGGTATCTGGGACTTGATCCTTCCCCACCCTCAGCTTGCATACAATAACTCTAAAATAGATCCACGGGTTTATCCCCCAACAAAATCGTGCAAGAAGATAAGGCACCGGTGCCACTTGATTTAGTTCTGTTATCTCCATCTTATAAAGCAAGTAATTTTTCACAAGAGTTCACTCTTCATGTTCACAATTTACATAAGAACATTTATGAAACGTTAGCCACCCAATATGCGTCTTATCAATCTAATGCTAACACCATATAGGGGTATGGGCACTTGAGTTATTTGCCCTATTTTCAATGTTCCAGATTTAACACCATATGTTTCTCCACCACTTGAGTTATCTGCCTCTCTATTTATTTTGTCCACTGTGTCCTCTAATGGGTTGGGTGCGAGCTTATTCTTGGATCGCTCTCTCCTACGGTTTCCATTAGAGGTACGTTGAATGTTTATATAGAATTTTTTCTCCTTCTTTGACTAATTCTTTTCCAAGATTCCCCAAGACCTCCTTTTTGCCTAATAGAATAATCAAGGATGAAGTGCTTGCATCTCCAAGTGGTGACATTCATCGCTACTTAATCCAGTGGCATGATCATACGGGTTCTGATGACTATTGGCTACTTGAATCGGAGGTGGCTCTTTTGGATGATGCTCTTCTGCATTAGTACATTCAAGCCAACTCCTCAACGATGAGTAATTTTGAGAGGGGGAGGATTGATGGAGACAACGACCCCTGACATGTTGATGATGGTGCCATCATGCTTACAGAAGATCCCTCGCCCTCTCCAACTAAGAACTTGCGGCGTCGCGAAGACATTATTGATCGATGCTACAAATTCCTCCCTCGACACAAGACGTTCTCTTGATAATTATCTTACTTATGTGTTATTTATTTCCCTTGATTATTTGCTCTAAAATCTGGACTGTATTTATCAAGATTGTTATTTTTAATTTTTGCCTGTGTTTAGTCATATGTTGTTTTAAGTTGGGCTGCATATAGCCTGGATTTTTTTAGTCTTATATAAGGATATGTGCGTTGGAATATTTATTATTGATGAAAGAAAAAAAAGAAAACCTAACTCTAAAATTTCGGATTTCCCTCTTGCTCCCCTCCATGGCCGCCGACCTCCTCTCCCTTCCTCTTTGTGGTTTGACCACCCTCTTCTCCCCCTTTTAACTACTCTCTTCTCCACCTTAACACCCCTCCCCTCTCCAACTACTTACACACACAGGTTTTCCTCTCTTTGAGTTTGGCTACATCAAGGCTCCCCAACCTAGGGTTTGACCAACCTTATTCTCCACCTTCTTTGTGGAGTTCAGCCAAGATCAACCACGCTTGTAATGACAAACCTTCTCCGATGTTAATTGAGGATGGCGGACGTGTTTCTCTCCATTCGGTGTGACTCCGACGGAACCGTAGAAGAGCGGACCTTTTTTTTCCTCGGAATCATCTTCCGACGGGGGTAACAAAAATTTCTACTTGGTGTGTTTCCCTCTTAGATAAATCTTGTGGTGGTTAACTTTTTCGTTGTTTGCGATTCTTGATTTCATCGTGGTTTTGATCCAATCATTTTTTGTTTCTTTCTCTTGATCTATTTAAGTTCGTGAGGATTGGTGGACCTCGTTTTCTTTTTGTTGGGAGAGATATACCATTTTCCGAATCATTATTTTTCATTGGATCTCTTTTGGTACAACACATGCTCGAACTGATCTGGTAGATCCTTTTCGCTTGAGAGAATACTGGCTCATAGCTTTTATTTGATCTCTAAGGGTGTGGCAAACCCGTACGTTTGCATGGATTAATAATATCGCAATTCGGGTGTGCTGTATTTTATTTGTGCAAACGTAGAATTGGAATATGAGAGAGTAATTCGGTGTCGTTTGTCCGTTTTGGCTCGTCAGTTGACGTAGCCTGCATCACCGGGATGTCCAATTCATGGTATTCGACTCCAGCTTAGCATACAACATAACCTTTAGGCTCCCACTCTAAGCAATATTCGAGGAAATCCCCTCCACCGATCAGGGTCGGGGACAAGGAAGTCTAGGCTAGGCCTATTCCAGCATGCCCCCTACTATTTACTATTTCCCTATGTCCTTTTTGAAGAATAAGATGCAAAGGTGGATTCAAGAGCACCTGTATGTTTCTTTTCAATAATACAACGTCTATTTTCCATTCCAGCACAACCGGTTCATCGCAAGATGAGATTGGCAAAAGCCTTTCTGTACCTCCCTGGCGAGATTGGCGAAAGCTTTTCTGAACCTCCCAGACGAGATTGGCGAAATACTTTCCGCACCTCCTAGGAAAGATTGACGAAAGCCTTTCTGTACCTCAAGCGAGATCGGCAAAAGCCATTCTACACCTTAAGCGAGACAAACAAAGGTCTGTCTGCACCTCATAGGATAGATGTACAAAGTTTCATCTACACTCTCCCTTGGACAAAGCCCGACTCTCCTTAGGCGCGAATGAACAAAGGTTCTTCTCCACCTCCTCCCGGACGGACCCCGGTCCTTCTGAGGCACGAATGAACAAAGGTTCTTTTCTACCTCCACCCTGACGGATCTCGGTCCTCCTGAGACACGAACGAATAAAGGTTCTTTATCATCTCAACCCGGACGACCCCCCCGGTTCTCCTAAGGCATGAATGAGCATAGGTGTTTCGCTACCTCCGCTTGGACGAGACCTGATTCTTTAGAGGCATGAACAAACAAAGATTCATCGTCCCCTCCACCTGGAAGAACCTCGGTCATCATGAGGTGCAAATGAATAAAGGTTCTTCTCCACCTCCATTTGGATGAACCTCGGTTCTCCTAAGGCACGAACGAACAAATGTTATTTGCCACCTCTACCCGGACGAACCCTTGTCCTCCAGAGGCGTGAACGAATAAAGGTTCTTCACCACCTCTACTTAGATGAACCCTGGTTCTCCTGAGGCATGAACGAACGAATGTTCTTTGCCACCTCCATTCGAACGGACCTCAATTCTATAGAACCGCGAACGAACAAAGGTTCCTCTATCCCTCCGCTTGGACGAATCCTAGTTCTCCTAAAGTCATGGACAAAGGTTCTCCACCATCTCCGCTCAAGGTACAAGAAAGCGGGGGAACATTGCCTCCAAACCCTTAGCGGCCTACTACTTTCTCTAAAGCGCGAGTAAATAAACAACACTCATGCAAAATGGTACCCTTCCAAAAAGAATAAGGGAACCAAAGTACCACCAAAACACAATATATCCAAAAGTAAAAAGGGCCTCCACTCAAATAAAAGGTATCACACAAGCTACATCATCATAAAAAGCAAAAGCATGCAATAATGCAAAAATATGCTTGTGTTATAGGCCTATTTGCCGAGGTGACTTGTGATGAACTAGGTGTGGTTCTCTCAAAATCCTTTCCGAACAATTACACACGCATAAGAGATCATAGCTGTAACACACATGCTCATTCCAAGGAATATAACAATGGGTCTGGGAGGGACCCCACACCATATTGAATGAACAAACGAAAGAGCTACTCAATGTATATCAATCCAAACTATACTAACCAACCACGCATAATAGAAACACATGCTAATGGAGGAAATAATAAAACTTGAATCATAATGTCAACAACATTATAGGAATGACAAAATAATAGTTTCATAATCTTGCTTTGACCTTAGGGCCTTACACACATCAAATGTTTAAACCACTACATGATTTCCAAACATCGGCACGCAGGCCGACAATACATGAGAAAGTTATAACAAAACTTGTGTCTTCGAGGTCAAGCAAAACATGGGCTATTTCCCACTATTTTCCGCTAGGCTTGCTAGTACCAGTACATATACAAACCACAAAGATGCGACAATAAAAGAAGGTAATGAGTCAGGTTTTGCTGACCACTATCCACGAATGCGCGTTATAACGAACCCTCCCCATACCCGAACCAGTGGTATTCCTTCCCTATATATCAGTCAACGGCCTTAGAGTATGTATGCATAAGAAAGAAAGTGCAACGACAGACAAGCCAAACACTAACGCCATATGCACAATCATCACAAACATTAATACGCACGTCCACACGCTTCGTGCTCTCATGGCACACTTTCGGTTTACTCCTTGAGTCCTACCAACATCCCTTATCCTAGGCACTGACGGTCCCACCTTAAGCATTCTTCTAGTACGATATAATGTCAAGGACTCTCTCCTATGCCAACGACAAAGCCAAGTACGTTAGGAACTCTAGTCAAATGACATACTGCGGGTACAGTTCAGTTCTTTCCCATTGCTCAAATCGTCGTGCCAATAAATGACAACGCCGTGGGCCAGCCTCCCCTTTCCCATACATGACATAACCAACATTATGTTCCGAAGCTGGCGCTCATGATCAATAGAAATAGGCACCCCAGGATCAACACACGCTACCCACCTTGTTCCACGGACACAGGCTTCACAACCACAAAACAGCTTACTAGGAGCTACCGTCGGCGGTAGCACTAGCGTCGGGCGGTATTTGGCAGAACTTCAATTCTGTCCATTCTGGTTATTTCCTAGAGTTCGCCTCTAGGACTCCTTGCAGCACTCCACAACACTCAGAACCAGAAAAAGGCAAATAACACGACGTCTTCTCCAACACGCAAAAATCAATAAAATCATCACCAATCCATACCAACTTGTCAGGATGGGCTTCTCACAGCATGCCTATGTTCGTATTTTGATTTCAAACTCTATATACAACTTATGCTAGGGATGAACACAATCCACCCGGAGAAAGTCTAGCCGCATGCTACTTAGCTAAAAGGGCACTTTCATATGCATATATAGAAATAAAACAAGACACACATGCCCTGAAGAGAGGTGGAAGATCCTTACCCTTGAAGTCCTTTTTGGCGCCATAGAACAAAAATCCAAACGAAAGAAAAGAACCACAATGGGCCGCTCTCCATAGATCTGGACTCGGCTCGCAATTTGGGACTCCGAAGCTCCGACAATGGGGAGATCTCTCCTTCTTCCTTTACTCTCCCGTCTCTCTAACTCTTTAAAAAGAGAAAATCTCGGTTGGAATGAGGAAGAACTCTCAACCCACGGCCTTAAACTAGCAAGAGCCACTCACCACCGTCGGATCATATTAGAATTTGATGAATGGTCCTAATTCAAAACAGGTTTTCCATACCGAGCGCTACAATCGCACGATATCAAGCTACCACCTCGCAGTACGTCAGACGGTGGCTTATTTGGCAAGCCCACCGCTCATACTCTCCTATCCTACGCCGACACGTGGCCGCGCCATAACTGTCATACTACTACCCTGTGGTACCATACTACCACCTCGTGGTACCATACTACTGCCGAGCGGTAGGTCATTCGATGCGTCGTAACACCATCTATATTGAAAGATCCACTATTGCCACGCAGTATCGCTACCGCCAGGCAATAGCTTACAAAGAGCCACGCCAATTAAATTAGCTACGTTACTGCTGGCGTTAGCACTATCGCTTGGTGATAGCCTCTAAAGAGCTATCTTTGTACAAATATTTTGGGGCGTTACAATTCTCCATCCCTTAAATAAAGTTTGTCCCGAAATTTATCGTACAAGAAACAATAAGGAAGTACAAAACACATAAAAATTTGTTCCTCAACGAAACAGCTCGGGGAACTCCTCACACATGATTTGCTCACAATCCCATGTGAGCTGCTCACGGTCAAAGTTTTCCCACCGGACTTTGACCATCCCGATCCCCTTGTTCTGTAACTGCTTGATCTCTGTGTCTTCGATTCGAATTGGCATGACTATTGTCTTCAACCCACTATCAATCGACACTTGATCCACATCAATGACTTGTGTAGGCTCCTGTATAGCCTTCCACAACACCGATATGGGAAACATATCGTGCAAACAACTTAGCTCTACCGAAAGTGTTAACTGATAGGTAGCTTCACCCACTCGTTCAATAACCTCAAACGGTCCAAGATATCTCAGACATATTTGAATGACTTGATCTTCAAATATACCCGATCGTTAACCGCAAACTCAATGTTTTAGTGTTTGGCATTGTAGTACTTAGCTTGCCTATCCTGAGTAATCAATAGGTTATCTCGAATCAACCATATGACCGAATTTGCATCATTGACCTACTTCCATTTTTACAGCTTACTTTCGTCGATTTCCGCCCAAGATAAGGGTGTACGACACTTCCTATCATAAATGGACTCAAAGGGAGTCATCTGAATACTCGCTTGGTAGCTATTGTTATAGGCGAATTCAATTATGTAGAGATGATCCTCCCACCTTTTTCCGAAATCCAGGGCAAACATACAGAGCATATCCTCCATCTTCATGTTGGTCCTTTCAGTCTAACCATCCATTTGAGGATGAAAGACTGTGCTAAACTTCAATTTTGTACCCAACAATTGATGGATTAGCCTCCAATCATTTGAAGTAAAACGCCCATCTCGGTCACTTACGATGTTGCGGGGCACACTGTGCAATCATACTATGTTATCAACATAGAGCTTTGCTACCTTTTCCACAAAATCCTCTTTCCGGTTCGGAATGAAGTGTGACACCTTTGTCAAACAATCTACGATCACCCAAATGGCATCGTTACCATGGTGTGATCTTGGTAGTCCATGCACGAAATCTATCGATATGTAGTCAAACTTCTATTCTAGAATCGGCAAAGGCATTAAAAATCCTCCCGGTTTTTAACATTCGCCCTTCACCAGTGCGCAAGTATGACACTTTGCCACGTAGTTAGCTATGCCTTTCTTCATACCTAGCCACGAAAATAGTGTCTTCATATCCTTATATAGCTTCGTACTCCTCGGGTGGATTGAGAACTTGGTATTGTGAGCCTCATACATCAACTCTTCCCATAAAGTGCCAGCCTTTGGGATGCACAAACGACCACCCTTTCGCAAAAGACCATCTTCATACAAGAATTTTGCATTAGAAACATCTGCGGTCTCTGCCATATAATACTTCATGCTCTCATCAAGCTCCAACGCCTATCGAATTTTGTCCGCAAGGTCACATTGCACCTCCATCCAGTTCAAGCATTCATTTGTTGTTGTGCTTCTCTCGACGCAAGAGATTTCCAAGGCTTCCAAATCACTAATTAGACGCTCATCGTGCATCAAAATCCAGCTGGCCTACGCAGAAGCTCGCTGAATTAATGCATCTGCAATGATATTTCCCTTACTGGAAATGTAATGTATCTTGAAGGTGTAGTCACCAAGAAACTCC
This sequence comes from Platanthera zijinensis, assembly GCA_039513925.1. Lineage (NCBI taxonomy): Eukaryota > Viridiplantae > Streptophyta > Magnoliopsida > Asparagales > Orchidaceae > Platanthera > Platanthera zijinensis. The sequence goes on from CM077086.1 coordinate 81,091,453, forward strand.
ATCCACCTTCGCTGTCGTATGTTCAAGTCTTTCTGATCGATCAGATGTTTTAGGTTCTTATGCTCCGTGAAGATATCGATCTTCACACCATATAAATAGTGCCGCTAAAGCTTAAGGGCGAATATCACAGCTGCTAGCTCCAAGCCGTGGACTGGATAATTCCTCTTATGCACTTTGAGTTGGCGAGATACATAAGCTATCACCTTCCCATTCTTGAGTAGAACGCAACCCAAGCCGCTCCCTGATGCGTCACTGTAGATTTTGCAGCCTTCAATACCACATGACGAGGACAAAATGGGCGTTGTGGTTAAACGACTTTTCAATTCCTTAAAAGGTTGTGCGCACGCCAGTGACCAAATAAACTTCTGATCCTTCCTAATAAAGGTAGTGAGGGGTAATGCTATTTGCAAGAAGTTCTCTACAAAGCGCTTGTAGTAGCCAGCAAGTCCCAAGAACTCAAGACTTCTGCAACCGTAAGAAAACACAGCCCACTCCCGTATCGTAACTATCTTCGTCAGATCCACCGCAATTCCCTCTCTGCTAACCATATGACCGAGGAATGCCACCGATGAAAGCCAAAACTCACACTTCAATAACTCGACATATAATTGACTCGTCCTCAAGGTCTCCAAAATAGTGCGTAAGTGATCTTCATGATCTTCCTCCGACTGAGAGTATACAAGGATGTCACCAATGAAGAATATCACGAACTGGTCCAAATACTCCCTAAACGTTCTATTCATCAAGTCTATAAATACCGAAGGCGCATTTGTTATTCTAAACAACATAATCGTGAACTCTTAATGTCCGTAACACATACTGAATGCCATTTTTTGAATGTCACTTCCCTGATTCTCAACTGGTAATAACCAGACTTCAAATCAAACTTAGAGTACGCAGTAAAACCTACAAGTTAATCGAATAGATATTGATTCTCGAAATCATATACCTATTTTTCTCGATCTGCTTGTTCAACTCTCGATAATATAAACATAACCACAAGCTTCCATCCTTTTTCTTCACAAAAAGGACCGGTGCACTCCAAGGAGATGATCTTGGATGCACATAACCTTAATCTAGAAGATCTTGAAGCTGCACCTTCAGTTCCACCATCTCCTTCGGCGCTAATTGGTATAGAGAGCATGACACAGGATTGGCACCTGACAACAACTTAATAGTGAAATCAATCTCTCGCTGAGGTGTAGCTCTAGGGAGATTTTCAGGGAATACGTCAGGAAAATTCGATACTATAGGAATGCTAATCAAACCAGGCTTAGGCTTTGAAGCTTCTACTAGTGTGAAGAATAACTCTACACCTTTTTGAACTATCTTATTAACCTGGAGAGCAAACATCAGTATCTTGCACGATCCCTTCATTGATGGCGACATTGTTGATGCGACAATTGATCCCTAACATAGAGAGTTCGTTGATTTGGACAAACGTTGCTGCAAGCTAGTGGATGAGATTCTATCATGACATTCTTTGCCAACGCTGCCGCCACTACATGTTTAGCTCGACATCCACCGTCACCATCTAATAAAAATATATAATTATAAAATAAATATTTAAAATTATATATTGTTTAGCAATTTTTATTTTTAAGCATTTTATTTTAAGTCTTTATTTCCTTTCATGTATGATGGGTGCCTATAACCATCAAGGGTGTTTTTATTTCATGCATTTAATTTTTATAGTTGTTATGTCATGTTTATGATGAGTGCCTATAACCATCATGTTTATTTTATTTTCATGAAGGGTGGAGATGGAGTGGTGTAGGCTATATAAGGCCATAGTTATGAAGGATTTGGTAGATTGATGAATGAAAAGAAAACCTAAGAATTCAAAAGTGAATTTTCCCCCTCCTTTCTCCTTGCCAAGTTCGGCCATCCCCCTTCTCTCCTCTCTCTTGGCCGCCAGCCACCCCCCTCTCCCTCTCAAATCTCAGCCTCCTCTCCTCATCCTCTCCCTCCTCAAGATTTCCCTCTCCTTTTAATCCCTAAGGAAACCCGACCACCTCCTTTCTTTTTTAAGCAAAATCGGCCACCCTTCCCCTCCTTTCATTCTCTCGGCCACCCACCTCCACCACCAACCCGAGCCCTCTCCTCCCTTCCATCACCAAAATCGACCACCCACTTTCCACCTTGGAATATTTTGTCCACCACCTTTCCTCTCTCCTATTTCCATATATTTGGCCATCAAGTTTTCCCCTCTCCAAGGGTTTTGCAAAATAAAAAAAGAATGGCTTGCGTCTTCATCATCCGGTGCGGAACCGTGGACTTACGTGGAGATAGATTCAACCCCCGTCGAGTGTGATTCCTCCACTCATTTTTGTGGATGGATTTCTTGGGATTTGGGTAACGATTTCTAAATCATCCCTCATGTGTTTCTTATATTATATTGCGAGATTTTGGTGGATTAGAAGGCTAGTAATTAGTCGTGATTTATATTGATATTAGTGCTTAAATAAATCTGAATTTTCAAGCGTGTTTTCTTCCGAATATTTTCGTATAATTTGGATCGGGTAGATCTCGTGAATGCTTGTTGAAATCAGATTCATTATCATTGATTTCCCCTCGAGTTCAAGTGACACTACAACAAATATGGACATCAGCGACATTTTTAAGAGGCATTGGAGACGTTTTTCAAACGTCATTAATGTTTTTGCAATGTTTTTATAAACGTCGCGCATGCCGCAGGCGTTGCGAATACAACCGTCGCCAAAAGTTCTCACGATGTTTTTTTATACACCCACCGCCTGACATTAACGACATTTACATTAATAAATATGGCGCGCTTTGGCCACGTTTCGTAGTGTAAAATGATGCAAGCCTTAGCAATGTCAAACTAAAAAATAGGCAATTCTTGATAGGAAAATATCTAGTCATAATTCGAGCAATAACTCATAATTAATTAGGTTAAAATTATTAGACACGTTTTTGTATGAAAAATGTTACAAAAACTAAAAACAATGGCAACGTTTAAACAAACGTCGCCAAAAAAACGTGGTTGATATCCATATTTGTTGTAGTGTGATTTGGTCAACCTCGATTTAAATTAATTTGGGATCGATTTTGGACTACTTTTAAATCGCTATTTTTGTCCGGATCCTCTCGTGTTGGTTTTGTGAATTCTTGCGGGTAATTTTAATATGAATTGCTATTTGTCTGGATCGGGTAGGTCCTATTCTCTTGATCGAACATTGGCACATAGCCTTTTGTTTAATCTCTAAAAGGGGTAGCGACCCTTTGTTTTTGTGTGTTATTAAATTGGTTGAATCATCATTAGTATTTTAGGGAGATTCTGCATGCTACGTACCCAATTAAATTGTCCGCACCTAATAGAACGTAGTTTATCTTCCGTTAGAAACATTGGCCTGCATCATTCATACCAGAGAAGATAATTTCACGATCAGTTTTCTTCCCCAGCTTGACCTCCTTAAGACTACAATCAATGCACGCATGATACTCCGAGAACCAGCCCATGCCAAAGATCACGTCAGATTCTAAAATTGATAGTATCGACGCTTACAAGTCGAGCTCTTGATTTCCTATCCGCACCTTCACAAAGCAATACCTATCCGTACGCATCATGCACCCATTGGGCAACAACACATCCAATATATCTTTTGATATGGAAGAAGGCACTCCAATACGCAGAACGAAGTCCTCAGACAGAAATGAATGAGATGCTCCCGTATCAAATAGTGCACTCGCCAGATAGTTAAGATATAGGACAAAGCCTAATACACCACCAAAACATCAAACAAAAGTACACAAGGTATATATAGTATGTAAAATACACAAGCTATATAAAGCTCATACTTGTCACAACGTCACTTTGCTTAATGGCCTCCTGCTAGCCAAGATTGTAGACTCTGGGTTGTGTTGGCTTATGGTGAGATGCATACGACTTTGATGCTTTCCCCTTCTCAGCATACGACACGCCAACATTTTTATCCGATTTTGCTGCACGACTCCAATAATATCGAGCATAATGTCCCACTTTACCGCAATTGTAACATGTATGCGGACCTTGTCCCAAAGTATCTTTAGAACTAGTAGAAGGAGCTAGTCCAGTCATCCTAGCTTTCTTGCTCTACTTGTTACAAAACCCAGCCTTCGAAGAGCTTAACACCCTTAACTCTTGCTTTATAATCGAGAGGTACTTCTTACTCTGGACCATTTTCAAATCTTGCTCAAGGTATCATGCAGTATTGACAAAGATAAGAAACCCTTGAGTCATTGGGCCTGATAGAAGCAATCGCATATCATTCCGTCGTCCTTCATAGAACAAATTGGTCTTTTTTCATCGTTCTCCAAAGATGATCCAGCATACCTTCCGAGTCTAGTGAACTCATATAGGTACTCATCGACCGAACGGTCTCCTTAAGTCAATCTCAGAAAATGGTTTTCGAATGCAATCTATTGTGTCGAAGGGACATATTGTGATAGTAATAACCTTGAGAACTCATCCATTGAGACGTCCATCAGTCATCTCCCTGCTAACTGATGCAATCTCATACTACCACAGCCTTGCCTCACCATCCAATAGAAAAGTGGCTATGGTGACCTTCTGAGCTTCCTCTGTCTCCATAGCATTTAAGGTTCTCTTTATCCAAGAGAGCTTGTCCTTAGCATCAGACGGGAATCCAACTCCTGTAAAAGATGGAGGGTTTAAACTCATGAAGTGTTTCATCTATTGGTCTAAAGACCATCTTACCGCTAATGGCTCCACTATCGCAACTGGCACAGGGGCCACCGTAGGGGCAGGAGGCTGAACATGCATTCCTGGTTGGACATTTAATATGGTAAACATGACATCAGAGACCAACCTTATCATTTTAGCAGGAGGGGTTGCAGACACATCATTATGTGCACTACTCTCCTCAGAGAGCTAACGTTGAGATTGCTCTGCACCACTCCTAAACACCTATAATTACGTAATACATAATTTAGCAACTCCAAAAACATAGCAAACAACAATCAAAGGAATGTTCTGGTTCCACAAACAATGTTTTTAGCATGTTTTATGTGTGTTTTTCATTCTTAAGTGCACATTCACGGGTTATTTTTATGTTTTTAAGGTGATGCATACATGTGCACTCCACCCCTTAAAAAGAATTCATCCACGAATTTAGGGATTAATGGAATGACAACTAGAGTCTGATACCAAATTGTAATACCCCTGCTCATTCCAAGGAATATAACAGCGGGTCCGGCCAGGACCTCACACCATATTGAATGAACAAACGAAAAAGTTACTCAATGTATATCAATCCAAACTATACTAACTAACCAAGCATAATAGAAACACATTAACAGAAGCAATAATAAAACTTGAACCGGAATGTCCACAAAACTATAGGAATGACAAAACAACAGTTTCATAGTCTTGCTTTTGTAACATCCCGACTTTTATTGGGCAACCAGAACCTTAGTGGGACCAATAAAACTGACCCGATGATGAGTCCAAGTTATATACATATTTTTGGACTCATCTGGGATAGTTTTCTCGTTGATGCACTACACTTTAGAGCCATAATTGTTCATATTTGTTATTATGTTCATTCCATGTTAAGTGCTCTTTTGGCCCGTTTTCAGTGTGATTTCGTAGTTTTTGTACTTTTTCCCTACTTGGTGTTTTTCTGTGTATGGAGAGTGGTATGCACATTTCAGTGGCTCTTCTATTTTTTTTATAGGTACAAAGGTCGTATGCATGTACCAGAATTATTTGGGAATGTTTTCTTCCTAAGGGCCACTAATCGCACGTTTTTACACGCGCACGATCAGTGGACTCCCTAACACACGACCGCTGGTCGTGCGTGGCCAGTTCGTCGAACCCCAAATAGTAAAGGATCTATAGCACACGATCATTGAACCTATAACGCACGACCATTGGTCGTGAGCCACTGATCGTGCACACTATTCTCTATTTTTCCAAGTTCTATCTGGGGCATTTGCAAGAGCAGTGGACATAGTGCGCATGACCACCGGTCATGCGCCACTGCTCATGCGCATTTATTCCTTTTTTCTGGAGTTCTATTTGGAGAAATCGCACGACCATGTGACATAGTGCGCACGACTGTTGGTCTTGCGCCAATACTCGTGCGCGTTATCCTAGTTTTTTTGAAGTTCTGTCTTTGCTAATCACACGATCATGGGATCAAGTGCACACGACCACCGGTCGTGTGCCACTGATCGTGCACATATATATTATTTTTTATGTCTGCTGCAGGTTTCTCTGGAGCAGAACGCACGATCATCAACCGTCAGTGCGCACGACCACTGGTCATGCGCCACTGATCGTCCGCTCTGATTTTCTGCTGCTGTATTTAAGCCCGTGCTCCGTGATTTAGGTCAACTTTTTTCATTTTTTCACCCTGCTGTTGCGCGCGAAGCGCCAATTTTCACCCCCACAGGTCCTCCACTCATCTCCATCCTCCGGGAAGCTTTCTCTGGCTATTCGAAGCATCTTCAACTCTTCGGAGAGTTTCCATCCACAAACAGTGTGCAACAAGGATCTTTTGGTACAACTCATTTGGGAAACGGGAGAAAAGATTGAAGTAAGGGGAATAAGACGGAGGAAGACAAGTGGATTGACAACCCATTTACCTCCGGAAGCAACCACGGTCCGTGTCGTGAAGTGGACTGACAACCCACCACTCCGGCCATGAACAACGACTAGGATTTCCCCCTATCGGTTTATTCTACCTGTTCTCATTTTGAAGTTTATTCTTAAGCTTGTAATGAACCTAAACTTACTTTTATTTGTCTATGAATGAAGTCTGTTTTGGTTAGTTACATCCTTATTGTTCTCTGTGTTGCAGTCGCCTCCATTCACATCCACTCACTCGCGCACTAGAACCACTCTAGTAAAGGCTAGTGTTGGTAGTTGATGAGGTGATTACGTCCCTCACTTTCCGTACTTATGTTCATTCCATCCACTTGCTCTTCGTCCATTCGCCTAACGAAGCATAGCATAACGGCCTGTACTTATTACTTCCACCAAGCGAAGCGGTGCTTACGACCCACATTAGTTTTCTTTTTTTTTTGATAGCAATAGGAATAAAAAACCAACCCCCTTGTTGTTTCGTATTACTCTTAGTAATGATCTTTCTATGACACTATCACGATACCCTTCCTGCATTCCCTATTCGGGGAAGCTATTCCCAAAATTATTACTTGACAGCGAATGGTGCACTTTGAAAGATTTGGTTTATAGAGCCTAAACACCTAGAGGGGGGGGGGGGGGTTGAATAGGTTCAAATCATTTTTAATAACTTAGGCAATTAAAAATGTTAAAGACAACACAACTATCACATCACAAAGAATAACAATCACAAAAAATTTACAGCACATCACACAATTGTTTATAGTGGTTCCCCAATTTATGGTTATGTCCACTCTCCCCCTTCACTTATCTAGAAGAGTACTGGATTCGGTAAAACTTCCTTCCATTATCTCAGATCCTCAAATCTTACAACTCAGAACCCAACTGGTTCCTACAGGACTTCTTTAAGTCCTACAACTCAGATTCTTCCCAAGAATCCTACCTTAGGCAACAGCCCTACCTCAGCCTTAAACACCAGGCCTACAACTTAGATCACCAAGATCCTACCTCAGGCACTCTGTCCTACCTCAGCCTTTATATGTTTAGGCTTACAACTCAGAGAGACAACTCTCCTACACTCAGATCTACAAGAGATCTTACAAAAAAATTGATTGTTTAAAATAATAAATTCTTCACCCAGATAGAAAGAGAATGAGGTGAAGACTTTCTTGATAAGTTCTTGATTGAATTGACTTCTTAAGATCCAACCTGTCTTAGCTTCTTCAAAGCTTCTTGAATCTGAACAAAGTAAGGTTGATCTTCAAATGAAGTTGGAGATGATCTTCAATCCAGCTTCCTTCTTGTATTCAGAATTAGATCTGAACTCCTCTTGTAGACTTGTTCAGGATCTTCCTTCTTCTTTTGTTTTTGTCTCTTAGTTCGTCGTTTACTCTTCACTCTTTTTTTTTCTTTTTGTGATAGAATAGGTCTTTATATAGAACCCATCCAAAGTTATTGGTTGATCCGGTACATAACAGCCTTCTTATAGCTCTGACAGATGTGATAGCTTTGTTACTTATGATAGCTGCCCGGTCTTCAGTCCCTATACCTTACCCCTCCTTGAACTTTTATCACAGCAGACACTTGTTAGGATAACACTTTAAATGTGTCAACACAAATAAACCATGTGTCAAAACAAGTCTTGATGATGTCGACACAACTCCTAATATGTCGACACAGTCATTCTTTATCTTCTCGATACAGCTTCTGTTGGATGTGTCGACACAAGTCCTGTGTGTCTACACAACTGCTTTTAGTCTCGACATAGCTGGTGTTGACAGATTTCTTGAGTATGTGTTGACACAAGTCCTGTGTGTCGACACAACTGCTTCTAGTCTCGACATAGCTTCTGTTGACAGATTTCTTGAGTGTGTGTCGACACAAGTCCTGTGTGTCAATACAACTGCTTCTAGTCTGAACTTCTGTGTGTCGACACAAGTCCCGTGTGTTGACATAACTTCCACTGACAGAATTTCTGTGCGTCGACACAATCTGGCTTCTAGTGTCGACACATTTCCCTCATAAGTGCCGACACTTGTACTTGGAATATTTTCCTGCATTTCTTTAACCTGCAGATTGAAACTCAACATCCCATCAAATACACATTGATGTATATCATTGAGTTAAGTGAGGCTTCTCCAAATTTGGTACACAGTTTTCAGTGTACCCAACAATCTCCCCCTATTTGGAGAAGTCATAACCCTTAGTCAATGATATACACCACTTATAATAAAACAAAGATTAAGCAGCATATAATCATTACACAGACATGGTAACTCATAATGCAGAAACAACATGAAATATCATCACAGAATATGATAAAATTCATTAATTAGGAATTAGTTTATGATTTACAAGATTTTTAGAACTGAAAATTACACAGTTCTAAAACTAGCCTATCTATCCCTAAGATTGATCAGGCTCCTTGATAACTATTCCTTTGCCAGATTGAATCTTAGCTTGCACCTTGGATTCTGTGTCATTAGCTAGCTTCTTCCCTTTTAGATCTTTCTCTTTGAGCCCTTCTGCCTTAATCTTCTGCCTTTCAAAGTAATGATAAGGCTTTGGGAAGTACTTGCTAGGCTCCACAGAGTTAGCAGGTAACTTCCCAGCTTTGATATCCCTTCTTAACTGATGTATGACATCTTGCCTTTTCTGATATTTACCCACTCTTGTTCAGAATACCATTTGCCTCTATCATGCATATTATCTTTCACAGCTTTCCATATAGTAAGAATGATATTTCTGGAGGTTGGACTCCATTGCTCAAAATCAGCCTTTAATTCAGCCTGCTCTCTTAATCTTTTCTCAGAAAGTTGAGCCTCTTTCTGAGCATCCCTAGCTCTTTGTGCTTCTTGCTCTTTTTCTAAAGCAACTCCAGACATTTCAACTTTTCAATAAAAACATTATGTGCCTCCTGTGGAGGGCTATACATTTGATGCACTGCCTGCTGTACTTCTACAAAATCAGATGGAGGATAGAGAACTTTGGCAACTTCCTGCTGAACCCCTTCAATGCAAGAAGGTTGAATACCAGATTTAGCAGTATTATCATCATCACAAAGGGGTGGATATCATAGAGTAGCTCTTATGGTATTGGATACCCATTTGACATGATTTGAGCTTGCTTTGACTAACACTCTTTCCCCCTTTTTGACTTCTCCGGCCACATGATCTCTTAGATCATCCTTCTGAAACCTTACCTGATCAACCAGAAAATCTAAGCCCTCTTTATAGAAGAGTCTGAACTTCTGCAGTTGATCAGAAATAGCCTTTTCAGATGCCTGAATTGCTGTTTGGACAGCAGCTAGATCTTCTTTGATCTGGTTAGATACTTTAGTTTTCACATCAGTAGCAATACCTCTCATTTTTGTGAGAATAGCACCATGTGAGTTTGTGAGATTTTCATTCATTCCGAATTGATTTTCTAGAATATATCCTTGTTTATCTGCAATGTTAGCTATTTTAGTTTTCATGTCCTGTTGTTGTGTTGCCAAGTATACTACAACATTACCTCCCTTATGGAAGCAATATATCATCTCCTTCTTATGCAAATTTACTTCAAATCTGATAGATTTGATATCTTGGGCCATCTGGAACTGCATTTCTTTGTGTGACTCATCTACATATTTCTCTAGAGCAAGTCTTTGCTCATCCATTTTCACTTGCAGTTTCACCAAAAGTGAACTGAAGACTATTCCTGGAGCAGATGTTTGAGGGACAGTCTGCAAGGCTTTCTTATAGCCTGTGCTCCTCTTCTTGAGTGCCACCAGCTTCCTTTTCTTAGCCCTGGTGGCTTCTTCATCTTCAGAAGAATTTGATGAACTTTCTATAGCCACAGTTTCCTTAGGACTTGAGGCATTTAGTGGCATCTCCCCCTCAATCCTTGCTATCTCCCCCTAAGTTTGAGATCCTTGTAAATCAGGAAATAACTCTTCTAGAGTTACCTCCTGCCACATCTGAACAAGAGTGATAATGTTCTCTTTTTTAACAAATGGTTCTCCCTGGACATCAAGATCCTTTTCCAGGGTTTTCTCTAAACTGGAGGAGTGGAGATGCTCATCTTGATCTGGGTCTGACATATACACATCATGTGCTTCTTTCTCAGTGATGATTGTTGCAGCATTGTTGATTTCTGAGACTATGTCCATAACAGTATCAGTTGCATTCTCACTATCCAGTGCTATACCTCCCCCTTGGACTGGCATCTATGATTGTTCAGGTTATTTAATAATTATAATCTCAGTGTTGTCTCCCCCTGGAGTGGATACCATCTGGTTTTATGGTAGTTGAATGCTATCCCCTTGGACTTGAGCCTCTTTATCTTGTGTTGGTGTAGGTGATTTTCTTGGTTCCTCTTCATCTGAGCTGAAGTAACCTGCTCTTCAGAATCACTAGAAGATTCTGCTGCCTGGGTAGTAGTTTTCTTTTTCTTATCCTTATTCACTTGTTTCTGTGGGGGTAGAAACATCTTTTGTTAAAACTCTATCCCATCTGGATAGTATTCTCAGATCCATTCTCCTTATGTGATTAATCTTGGTTCCTGGAGTTTTATTCATCACTTCTTGAATGGTGGAAGCCAGAAACAGGCTTAGTATTTTACCCAGATTGGGCTTCTTAGCACTTTCTTTGATCTTGTCAAATTTTATAGCAGACCAGTCTGTTTCACCTTGTATATAACTCTGGTCATGAGTTTGAACATATAGGAAGAAAACCTATCATGTCCTCCTATTTTGCATAAAATAACCTTGCCTATTATCTCGGACAGGAACTTACCTTGGGAATTCATCCCCTTCCTGGTCATTGAAGATCCAATCTTGGTAGTGGGATCCAGTCCACACCATTGGAGTGCATCCCTTGTCATGGATGATACGATATCATCTTCTTCCTTAATTTTGAGAAGCTGAAGTGACTTTCTTATATTCTGTGGTGAGAGTTTTACGGTAGTACCGTTTACAGTGGACTTTATCTTCTTTTCCTTAGAATCCATTGTTGCTGACAAGTAAAATTCAAGAACCTCCTTCTTCCAAATCGTTGTAGGTTCTGAGACCAAGTATTTTAATCCATTTTCAATGATTAGGGTAATCACGACCTTGATTTCTGGGGAGGCAGTCTCGAACGCCTTGCGTACCAATTCATATCCCTTGTTGACCTTGTCTTCCTATTATAGCGCCATGAGTGAAAGAGAGAGAAGAGAGTCGACGGGAGAATTTCTTGTCGACACAAAGTCTAGAGTCGAGAGTTCTGAAAGCACAGTCGGCCAGATTTTGTCTTCTCCAATTTATAGTATACTTGTAAAAGGAAGGTCAAAAAGATGCGCCTAACTAAGGATTTTACTAGTCGACAAAATTTTACATGTGTCGACATAGACTACTTAAGTCTTGACCAAGTACTGAGGGTGTTTATATGTCTATGTGTCGACAACAATTTTTGTGTGTCGACACAAAAATCTACTAGTACAAGATCTCGACAGAGGTTTGTCAACACAAACTTCTGATAGGGTCGACACAATTCGCTTGTGTCGACACAATTCGCTTGTGTTGACACAAATTTTCTAACTTAAAAAAATTTCTTGAGAAATTTTGTGCTGACCTAACATCTCATTCTAAGTTCAACATACCTAATTCAATTTTAAAATAATTGAATTTACTTTCATCCAGAGGTTTTGTAAATATATCAGCAATTTGATTGTTAGTGTTAACAAATTCTAGACTTATGTCTTTTTTTTCAACATGTTCTCTGATGAAGTGAAACTTGATTTCTATATGCTTAGTTCTGCTATGTGGAACAGGATTTCTACCAATAGATATAGCACTAGTAGAATAACAATATAATAGAATTCTACTTACCTTGATGTCATAGTCTTCAAGTTGATGTTGTATCCATAATAACTGAGCACAGCAACTGCCTGCAGATATATACTCTGATTCAGTAGTGGAAATAGCTACACTTGTCTGCTTTTTACTGCTCCATGACACAAACCTTCCACCTAGGAACTGACGTGTGCCTGTGATGCTTTTCCTATCTTCTTTGAAGCCTGCAAAGTCTACATCTGAAAAACCTATTAGCAAGAAATCTCTATTCTTAGGGTACCAAAGACCTACATTAGGTGTTCCCTTAAGTTATCTTAAGATTCTCTTAATAGCAGAATAATGAGATTGCTTTGGGAAGGCTTGGTACCTAGCACAGACACATGTAGCATACATGATGTCAGGTCTATTAGCAGTCAAGTAACGTAAGGAGCCAATTATCCATCTATACAAAGACTCATCAACAGGTTTTCCTGCCTCATCTTTGCCTATATGCATACTTGTCCCCATTGGAGTTTTCATGGTGGAGGCTGACTGCATGCCATATTTCTTAATTAACTCCTTGGTGAACTTAGACTGATATATGGACAATCCGTCATCAATCTGTCTAATTTGGAGTCCCAAGAATAATTTCAGCTCACCCATGCTACTCATCTCAAACTTACCTTGTATAAGTTTGGCAAATTTACTAGAAAGGTTATTTTCAGTAGAACCAAAGATAATGTCATCAACATATATCTGTACTAGGATGATCTTACCTTTTGATTCCCTAAAGAATAGAGTCTTGTCAATCTTCCCTCTTGAGAATTTATTCTCAATAAGGAAAGCAGGCAATGTTTCATACCAAGCCCTAGGGGCTTGTTTCAATCCATATAGAGATTTCTTAAGCCTATATACATAGTTGGGATAAAGAGAATCTACAAAACCTGAAGGTTGTTTAACATAAACTTCCTCTTTTAAGTCACCATTCAAAAATGCTGACTTTACATCCATTTGAAATACTTTGAACCCTTAATAAGCTGCATAAGCCAAGAACAATCTTATTGCTTCCAACCTTGCCATTGGGGCAAATTCCTGATCAAAGTCTATCCCTTCTTCCTGTCTGTATCCCTTTGCTACCAGCCTGGCTTTGTTCTTGATTATAGTGCCATTTTCATCTAACTTGTTCCTGTAGATCCACTTAGTCCATATGACATTGTGGTTCTTTGGTTTAGGAACCAACTCCCAGACTTTACATCTTCTGAATTGATTCAACTCTTCCTATATGGCATCAATCCAGTTTGTGTCTTGTATAGCCTCTTCAAACTTCTTAGGTTCCATCTGGGACAGGAAGCTTGAATATAGAACTGTGTTCTTGCTCTTGCTTCTGGTCAAAACTCCATGTCTTGTATCACAAATGATTTGGTGTGCTGGATGATCCTTCAAATGTCTTCTTGCTGGAGGAAATCTATCCATCTCTTGGTCTTCTTCAATGTCGTCATCTAGATGTACTCCATTGGCTTCATCTTTATCCAGTGAGACTTGTACTCCCCATGGACAACATCCATCATTTTCTTCATCCTATCTTGCAGGTTGGTCTTCACTAATTGTTAGCTTATACATCTTTTCCTTCAAACCTATAGGGCTAAGATAAGTTCTAGACAACTCACAGTTAATTAGCTTAGACTCATCAAAGACTACATGGACAGATTCTTCTACAACTTGTGTAGTCAAGTTGTATATCCTGTAGGCCCTACTGTTATTGCTGTACCCAACAAATATCCCTTCTAGGGATTTGGCAGCAAACTTAGGTTGATAGTGCTTTCCATTATTTAGAACATAACACTTGCTACCAAAGATTCTAAAGTATGATATGTTTGGTTTTCAGCCTTTCATAATCTCATATGGTGTCTTTTTGTGTCTTTAATTGATGGATGCTCTATTGAGAACATGACATGCAGTATTTACTGTCTCAGCCCAGAAATATTTTGGGAGAGAAGTATCACTTAGTAGTATTCTACTTGCCTCAATAAGAGTCCTATTCTTTCTTTCAGCAACCCCATTTTGTTGGGGAGTTCTAGGTGAGGAGAACTCCTGATGAATCCCAAGTTCTTCATAGAACCTTGTCATGCATTCAGACTGAAATTCAGTCCCATGGTCACTTTTTATTTTGAACACCGAATTGTTAAGTTCATTCTGAATTTGCCTAACAAAATTCTGGAAGATAGTAGGGGGTTTCAGATTTCTGGCTCAAGAAGAAAACCCATGTAAATCTAGAATAGTCATCTACAATTACAAATGTGTAAGCTTTCCTACCTAGACTATGAACTGGCATAAGACCAAATAAATCCATATGTAGGAGGTAAAGACATCTCACAAAATCTTTGGTATCATGTCCATTGAAAGTGGTCCTGGTCTGTTTGCCCTTTTGGCAAGCTGAACATACACCCTCTTTAATGCACTTGACCTGAGGACCATTCCTCACTAACTTCATACTAAAGAGTTAGCCTATTGACTTGTAGTTTAGGTGAGCTAGCCTCTCTTGCCATTGGACACAATGAGATGCTTTCTCATCTGCAACTAGAAAAATAGGAGAGATCTTATTCTCACAATCAAAGTTAAGACAGTAAACATTTCCTTTCCTAGTGTCCGTCAGAATGATCTCTTGATCACTTGACCTTCTTATTTGGCATGCACCCTTGTGGAAAGAAGTGTCATAACCTAGATCACGTAGTTGGCTTATGCTAATTAGGTTATGTTTTAGACCATTCACATAATCCACTTGGGTGATAGTAATAAAGTAATTAGAAATGTTACCGAACCCTTTGATGACTCCCTTTTCAGATCCACCAAAGATTACTTTGGGTCCATTTTCTATGGACGAGTAATCCGTCAGCATCCTTCTTGTTCCAGTCATATGCCTGAAACATCCACTGTCCAAGTACCATATAGGAGTATGGCCACTTGGACTCACCTGCATCAAATAAAATTACCTATCCTTAGAACCCCAATTGTTATTGGGTCTTAGGCCCAGGTCAGTTTGTATTTGACATGCTTACCTTCAGCCTTTCTGACAGGTAAGCTGTCCTTTTTTAGAATACTAACATTGCACCAACAATCAATGGCATAGTGGCCCACCTTGCCACAACACTAGCACTCAAATCTGTTGTACTTTCTCTTAAGTCCAGGCTTAACAATATTGCTGTCAGCAGTCCTTTTAAGTACAGGTGTTGGAGCAGCAAACACTAAGGATTCTTTAATAACTTGGTGTGTTTGCTCATGGGCTACACTATTAGCATTTGCTCCATTGCCATTCAGATTACCATACTTACAGTGACCATGAGTGATGTCATGATCATACCTGTTAGTAGGCTGCATCACTTTTTTGAAAGAAATAGGGGGTTTGAAGGCTAGTGGCTGAACTGGGGCTTTGCCTTTTCTTTTTGAATTAGCTTCCCTAGTTCTTTCCTTGAATCCTAATCCTATCTTACCCTTTTGGGAGATAAAGTTGTCTATTAAGGGTAAGACTGACTTTGGCTTTGAGAATTTAGCCACAAGATCCTTCTCACTTTGAAGTCTGACTTCCAGACTCTTGATGTGATCATTTTTCAAGGTAATTGTACCCATCTGAATAACAGTTATGTTTTTCAATTTGGCAACTTCATTTAGCTTCAAATCAAGCACTTTTGCTGAATCTGATGCAGCCAATTTAAGAGATGCAATTTCCTTAGCCTGCTCTTTGACAAGGATTCTGCTTATCTTAAGAGCTTGCAATAGACCACCATACTCATCAATTAGTTGATGGACATCCACTTCAGATTCAGAACCATCCTCATCTCTTGATGCTGATGCTTCTGATTCTAATCCAGTATAATAATCAGAGACTGATGATGGATTTTATACCTTACTGGGACCAGGTTAATCCTAGCACTGATCTTCCTCAGGCAAAGCCATCAGCCCTCTACAATAATGAACTTCACTCCCATTTATAGAATCCAACATTTATAGGAATTCAGTTTCTACAAAATCCTCTTCTATAGTGAACAATCAAATATAGGCTTCTACTTCATCCTCTTCTCCAGATTCTGATGATGAAGAGTCAGTCCAACTCTTCTGCTTCTGGGCAACAAGAGATCTCTCATTCTTACCCTTATTTTGATGCTTCTTCTTGTCCTTAGAATCCTTTCTTTTATTAAGAAAATCAGCTATGACATGTCCTGCCCTGTTGCAATAATAACAAACAATTTTAGAAGATGTTTGTTTACTAGGATTAGAGCCATACCTGTCATCCTTAGAATTTTTCTTCTTTTTGTAATAGTCATCCTTGGAGAGAGATGAAGATGGCTTCGTTCTCCATTTCTTCTTCTTAACGAACCTTTGAAACTTCCCTTTAAAGACAGCAAAGTCTTCATCAGAGTTGTGGCTGTCTGAAGTGTTGATGTCAGGATTTTCTGATTGAACCTCAGCAATTCTCCTGGGTGGAGAAGGAGACTTTCTCCTACCCTTTTTATGGCTTCAGCCTCGAAGTCTACTGACTTTTCTTTGTATTCAGACCTATTGCTTTTCTTCTCCTTTATGGCAGTGAGTTGCACCTCATAAGATAACAGTTTTCTAAACAAGGTTGGTGGAGGTGTATCAGCAAGCCTGGCCACCTCTCTGATGGAACATATTTTGTATCCTAGTCATTGGTTAGTGACCTGAGAAACTTGTCATTCAGTTCATATATGATAAATACTCTTCCATGGGTCATTACCTAATTTATAATTCTAAAGAATTTCTTGTAATATTCAGCTATGCTATCTGTCTTGGCTTGTCTAAAGCTCTCATATTCTTGATTTAGCATGGACTTTCTATCCTCTCTTACTTCTTCAGTTCCCTCCATGTAGACAATCAAAGTGTCCCACATCTCCTTGGAGGTTTTCAATGTACCATATTCTGGAATGTAGAATCATCTATGGCACTCACAATTATGTTTTGTTCTCTCTTGTCTAAGGTTGCTTGGATGATCTCTTCCTTAGTCATTTCAGAATAGCTCTTTGGAGTTTTGAGATTTGCATCAAGAACTGATATGTTCATAGGAATGAAAGGTCTTTCTAGAACTGTGATGTAGATTCTTGGATCAGATGCTTCCATGAACAATCTGACCCTCTCTATCCATATGCCAAAGTTTTCTTTCCTATAGATAGGAAGTTTCATGGATCCAAGTTCCTTCTGATTTTCACTTGAACCCATTCTGGCTAACAGTTAATTGCCTTGGAGATCTACATAGACTGTTAGGTCTATATTTGAGTGAACCTCCCTCTGATACCACTTGAAAGATTTGGTTTATAGAACCTAAAAACCTAGAGGGGGGGGGGGTGAATAGGTTCAAATCCTTTTTAACAACTTAGGAAATTAAAAATGTTAAACACAACACAAAGAATAACAATCATAGAAAATTCACAACACAACAAACAATGGTTTATAGTGGTTCCCTAATTTATGGGTACGTCCAATCTCCCCCTTCACCTATCCAGAAGAGTACTGGATTCGGCCAAACTTCCTTCCACTATCTCAGATCCTCAGATCTTACAACTCAGAACCCAACTGGTTCCTACAGCTCAGAATTCTTCAAGTCCTACAACATAGATTCTTCCAAAGAATCCTACCTCAGGCAACAACCCTACCTCAGCCTTAACCACCAGGCCTACAACTCAAATCACCAAGATCCTACCTCAGACACTCAGCCCTACCTCAGCCTTTATATGTTTAGGCTTACAACTCAGAGAGACAACTCTCCTACACTCCGATCTACAAGAGATCTTAACGAAAAATTGATTGTTTAAAATATTAAATTCTTCACCCAGATAGAAAGAGAATGAAGTGAAGACTTTCTTGATAAGTTCTTGATTGAACTGACTTCTTAATATCCAACCTGTCTTAGCTTCTTCAAAACTTCTTGAATCTAAACAAAGTAAGGTTTATCTTCAAATGAAGTTGGAGATGATCTTCAATTCGGCTTCCTTCTAGTATCTAGAATTAGATCTGAACTCCTCTTGCAGACTTGTTCAGGATCTGCCTTCTTCTTCTGTGTTTGTCTCTTAGTTCGCCGTTCACTCTTCACTCTTTTTTTCTTTTTGTGATAGAATAGGTCTTTATATAGAACCCATCCAGGGTTATTGGTTGATCAGGTATATAACGGCCTTCTGACATCTCTGATAGATGTGACAGCTTTGTTACTTATAATAGCTGTCATGTCTTTAGTCTTGATACCTGACCCCTCCTTGAACTTCTATCACAACAGAGACTTGTCAGGATAACACTTCAAATGTGTCAACACAAATAGACCATGTGTCGACACAAGTCTTGATGATGTCGACACAACTCCCAATATGTCAACACAGTCATTCTTTATCTTCCCGACACAGCTTCTGTTGGATGTGTCGACACAAGTCCTGTGTGTCGACACAACAACATCTAGTCTCCATATAGCTGGTGTTGATAGATTTCTTGAGTGTGTGTCAACACAAGTCCTGTGTGTCGACATAACTGCTTCTAGTCTCGACATAGCTTGTGTTGACAGATTTCTTGAGTGTGTGTCGACACAAGTCCTGTATGTCGACACAACTGCTTCTAGTCTGAACTTCTGTGTGTCGACACAAGTCCCGTGTGTCGACATAACTAGAATTTCAGTGTGTCGACACAAGTCTTGTGTGTCGACACAAGTCTTGTGTGTCGACACAATCTGGCTTTTGGTGTCGACACATTTCCCTCACAAGTGTCGACACTTATACTTAGAATATTTTCCTGTATTTCTTTAACCTGCACATTGAAACTCAACATCCCATAAAATACAAATTGATGTATATCTTTGAGTTAAGTGAGGCTTATCCAAATCTGGTACACAGTTTCCAGTGTACCCAACACACTTGCCAACAAATCAAGTTTTTGGCGCCGTTCCCGGGGAATGCAGACATAAGTGATCTGGGTTGTCGAAAGTGGTTACTCAAGAGTTATTGTTTTTAGATTTTTTATTTTGTTGTTATCTTTGGTGTATGCAGAGGCAAGGATCGGGAGAGTTCCTTGGCTACGATCCTGAAATAGAGAGGACTGCTCTAGCACGAAGGCGTACCGCAAATGCTCGGCTAGAGATGGATCACAATCTAATTCAGCTGGGAGGCAATGGAAGAGGAGAAGAGCCTATCTTAGGGCCAAATGCTGATGAGAACATTGGAAATCGGCAAGGACAGCTGATGCATAGGGCTAGTCCGAGAGGGAATAGAGCTGCTGCTGGAGGGCAGCATGTTGATGAGAATGAGGTAAATAGGCCGAGGCTTTGCACTATAAGAGACTACACTACCCCCACTGCTGGGAGTGTATATCCAGCTTTTGGTCCGGCTATTCATAACATGTAGTTTGAAATTAAACTGGCCATTTTGAACATGATACGCAGCAACACTCAGTTCTCCGGGTTGCTGAGCGAGGCCCCACACATGCATCTCTCAGATTTTTTTGAGATATGAGGGACCTTCTGTTACGACGAAATACCCGATGAAACGGTGAAGATGAAGCTATTCCCGCTTTCACTATGTGATAAAGCAAAGGTATAGCTGCACAGCTTACCTCTGGGAACTGCCACAACGTGGGATGCTTTAACCACGCGATTCCTGGAGAAGTTCAATTCGGTAGACAAGATTATGAACCTGCGTCGGGAGATTGGTAACTTCTGCCAGTTCGATCAGGAGAGCCTGACGGAGGCTTGGGAACGCTTTAATGACTTGCTGCGGAAATGCCCAAACCATGAGTTCCAGCCTTGGAACTTGGTGGGCCAGGTCTACTTTTCCATCGAGCCCAATTATAGGGCTATGATTGATGCCGCTGTAGGAGGTTCATTGATGAACCTTACTCCTGAGGTAGCCCTGAGGCTTCTGCAAGATACAGCCTCACACAACATATATTGGACTGCGGGGAGGAATACCCAAAGGAACACCCGAGGAATATTTGCTCTTAGATAAGCTGTACCCACTACAACACCTGTCATGGTAATCTCTTGCCAAGGATGCGGCGGGGAAGGCCATCACACATATGAATGCCCGGGCGACGAACTATCTGGTCAACTGTATAATCTTAATATAAACGAATCTGTGAATTTCATTGCTAACCAAAATAGGGGTGTGCCGTACAAGAATGCGTATAACCCAGGGGTGAGAAATCACCCAAACTTTTCGAGGAACCAAAATGCCGGTGGCCAACGATGGCAACCAGGGCAGCATCAATTCAATGCTTCAGCCTCTAAGAGCCAACCGAGGCCACCAAATCCAGGTTATAATGAGAACCCTTCGGCACCTAGGAAGAGTAATTTGGAAGAAATGATGGAGAAGTTTGTTGAGGTCGCTCAATCAAATATGGATAATCTATCACAACCCGCATTTTCTCAACGATTAAATCATATCAGAGCAAGAGAAAATACGCACCGTGATGCCACGTCGTGCAGGGGATAACTGCACACGCTCAGGCAAAAATCTAGACTTTAGATTTTAAGGAAAATTCATATTTTCATATGAAAGAAAACCAGTTATATCTTAATGGCCGTATCCCCCAACACAATGGATCAGCTAGTACAAAATATATATTTATACGCAGCGGAAAATACTTTGGTTAAGTTGCTTAGACATCCTGAATGAGCATAAGTGTCCCCGAGGGATGACTCATGATATGCACGACTCTAAAGTTAGTACAGTATGTATAAAAATATAGTCTTTACGTTATTAGGAAAAATAGTATCTTAGTTTTAGAAACATGACGTGCATGAGATACATATAGTAATGCTTTAGGGTTTTAAAATACCTAACATGCAACTTAGCATAAATCCTTCCCAGAAAACAAGTGAACAACCTCAAATAGGCAAAATTAGCAGTTTTAGTTCATAATCAGCATCACAAGTAAGCCACCAGTGGGCGTCAACAACCTGACACGAACCCACTGGTGAGTACGCATGTCTATACAGAAAGGACGATAACTACCTCACAAGGATGAAGATTGGCAACCTCAGCTACCTAGGAGGCTATCAGCAAACTCCACAAGAGCACTAGCCGTCTAACTGGCTACAACCTGAACCTGAGGCATTCAAAGAAAGAACACCTCAACAAGTAAAAGAAAATCAAAGGAAGTGGAGCATTAGATTCATAAGCAAAAAAAGAAGGGGTTTACCAACCCAACAACAAAAAGCTAACAGTAGAAGAGAAGGCATGACAGTAAGAAAAAACATTGTCCAAAGAGTAGCAAAAGCACACCAAGTGTGAACATAAAGAGCAACATGCTCTACTAAGCACCTGCAGCAGCACCAAGGCAAACATATGCCAAAAGAAATAGTCACTAGAAAGGAAAGGAAGTAACAGTCCAAATCTTTGTGAATTATTGGCCGTGGTGAAAACCTTGGGTCGGAGTGGGCGGCATAGCTCTCACCAACAACCAGACCCAAAAACACTCCAGGGTGAAAACAAACGGTGGCAGCTACAGAGTCCACACACCTAACCATACTAGCCCAATACGGCCTATGTTGTGGTGGCTACAACTCAACACACACAATTCACCCCTTACAGAGCCCACAAAACCACAACATCTACCATAATCCACGAGTCGGCATGCAAAAACTAGCCGAACACAAAACACTCCCCCCCCTCCTAAGGGAAAAAGCCATACTAACAATCCTAAGGAAACACTCAATGCCAAAAGTCTTAGCCGCAAAAACTAGCCTCGACGTTGAGTGAGTTCACCACAATCAACGCCAAACCTAACAACCAAGGAGTTGAGTAAGGTCCACTCACTCAACGCTTTTGACTTAGAGAAAAAATAGGCTTTAGCGTTGAGTGAGTCCACCACACTCAACGCCAAATCAGCCATGGTGTTGAGTGAGGTCAAATCACTCAATGCCAAATGACTTAGCCACTGGGAAAAACTGCGGCGTTGAGTGTGTCCTCACTCAACGCCAAACAGCCATGGCTTTGAGTGAGGTCCACTCACTCAATGCCAAAACACTTAGCCGTAAAAACAACTATGGCATTGAGTGAGGGCACCACACTTAATGCCAGAAGCCTAACAGTCTAGGCGTTGAGTGAGGTACACTCACTCAACACTTTTGACTTAGCCTAATAATCAGAAACCCTGGAGCTAACCTGACCCCAACCCACTCAACGCTTATAAACCAGAGAGCTCTATTTGGCATAAAAAAATTACCTCCTAACCCTTATACCTGAACAACAGCTATCTGACTTAAACTATAGCCAAAAAACTATACCCTACCTCCAGCCATTTGACTTTAACTATACGTGTACAGCAGCTACAGCCATACCCTACCTCCAGCTACCCTCTGGACACCAAACTGATGATATAAGGGAGAGATTAACCAAAAAAAAGACTCACCACAGGGATAATCAAGTAAAAAAAATTCAAAACAATTGGCAAGGGCAAGGAGCCACTTGCCTCACCGCCAAGATGCAGCAACTACAACAAAGCTTCCTGGCTTTGGCGGCAAGCTCGGCCACCTACGACAAGAATAGGGCTCAGGGAAGAACCTGGAAATCCTAGCTCTCTAACCATAGCTCTAGAACAAGAACAACGTACCTAGAAAGGAAGATCGGGATGGGAGCAAGCAAAAACTGCTCTTTTCCTAAGAGAAAACCGCTCTCAGCTAACAGCAACCGCCAGCCGGAGCTCCTGCGCCTCCGCCTCCAAATTCCTTCCGCTAGAAGCTAAGCGCTGGCTCGAGAAATGGGGAAAAGAAACCAGCTATGCCTTTTTTATAATATCTCCAGCCTCTAATGCTAATATAATAATAATAAAGCTTGGAAACTCCCCACTCAGCTAGATAGTTGAAAATAAACTAAGCCTGAAACCTTGCACGGTCGGCAACTAGCAGCAAAGAAAGTCTTATACTATAATATATATATATATATATATATATATATATATATATATATATATATATGTTTATCTGGGTTGGCTGGTTATAGCATAAGAGGGTTCTGTTATAGATATATAAGTATATATAAACAAGTCTTATACTTATATATCTATAACAGAACCCTCTTATGCTATAACCAGCCAACCCAGATAAATATATATATATATATATATATATATATATATATATATATATATATATATATATATATATACATATATACTTATATAAACATATATTTATATACATATATATAAACCTATAGTTATAACATATATACCGATATATATATATAAACATATATATATATATACTTATAAAAAGAAAGAGTGCAAACATACCAGACACAAGTCAGGGAAACAGATGAGGGTAAGCCTTTCTCATCGCCGACTCTAGCTCCCAAGTCGCACTTTTCACACCCTGATTTATCCACAAAATCTTAACCATAGGAATTGTTTTCCTCCGCAGCACGCGATCCTGAGCCTCAAGAATGCAGACAGGCATCTCCACATAAGAAAGATTCGGCTCCAACTGAGGCACAGAATCAAAAACCTGCCTGCCACTCTGCACACATTTCTGCAGCTGACGAACGTGAAAGACATCATGCACGCCAGGAAAATTTGCGTGCAACTCAACCCTGTATGCTGATACACCAACCCGCTAAACAATCATAAACAGCCCACATACCTCGGGTCCAACTTCGGTTTCTTGCCAAACCGTTTGACTCCAATCATCGGGGAAACCTTTAAGTACACCAAGTCCCCCACAACAAATTCCAAGCTAGATCTACGCCGGTTGGCATTCTTCTCATACCTCTCCTGGGCTATCTGAAGCTTCTCTCGAATAAGCTTCACAGCAATTTCCATCTCTTCGAGTGCCTCTTGACCCAACAGCGGTCCCTCGCCAATATCAGCCCAAAACAAGGGAGTCCTTCAGCGCCTCCCATACAATGCTTTAAAAGGAGCCATTTGCAAGCTTTCTTGGTAACTGTTGTTATACATAACCTCCATAAGCCGCAAACGCTCATCCCACGCTCCTCTGTGGTCTAGAATATAGCATCGGATCATGTCCTCCACTATCTGATTGACTCGCTCTATCTGGCCATTAGTCTGCAGGTGGTAAGCAGTAGAATATCTCAAATCCGTACCCAAACCCACTTGCAGGCTCTTCTGGAAGCGAGATGTAAACCAGGAGTCTCAGTCTGAAATAATGCTGACGGGCACACCGCGCAACCGGATGACCTCATTCAAATACAGCTCAGCTATCTTCCTCATCGGATAGTCGATCTTAAACGGTACGAAGTGAGCACACTTCGTCAATCTGTCTACGATCACCCAAACTAAATCATGCCCCCTAGGAGATCTCGGTAAGCTTGTAATGAAATCCATCGAGATGCTCTCCCATTTCCAAGTCGGAATCTCCAAGGGAGTCAGCTTGCCACTAGGCCTTCCATGATCGGCTTTCACACGCTTGCAAGTGTGGCACTCAGAAACAAATCTGGCTATGTCTCCCTTCATCCCATACCACCAGGCAATCTGCTTTAAATCACGATACATCTTAGAAGATCCTAGATGGTAGGCAACACTAGAACCATTGGCTTCCATGCACACCATCACCCAGATATCTCCAACGATAGGGATGCAAAACCTGCCGCGGTACCGCAAGGTACCCGCATAATCAATAGAAAAATCTGGCAATTCACCTTTCTGAGCTCGAAGATACAAATGTACAAGATGAAGATCGTTCTTCTGATGCTTTCTCGTAAGCGCAATCCATTAAGGTTCTGCAACTGCCAAACAACTCTGTAAATCGCAGCTTACCAAAGAAATGCCCATCAAAAGAAACTCCTCTACTAAAAGCTCGGCGGAGAGACCAAAAATCTTATTTGACTTCCGACCCAGGGCGTCAGCCACCATATTGGCCTTGACCGGATGATACTGGATCTCAACATCATACTCGGCCACATACTCCAACCATCGCCACTGGCGCAGATTCAATTCCTTCTGGGTGAAGACGTACTTTAAGCTCTTTTGATCAGTAAAAATCTTGCACTGCGCACCATAAAGCAGATGTCTCTACAACTTCAGCGCATAAATTACGGCTGAAAACTCCAGGTCATGTGTAGGGTAGTTCCTCTCATGAGTCTTCAGCTGTCTCAACCCGTACGCAATCACATTCCCGCCTTGCATCAACACGCAACCAAGACCAACATGAGATGCGTCCATATAAACATCATAATCCACACCCTCAGTAGGCAGGGTCAAAACAGGGGCACTGCACAATCTGTCCTCTAACTCCAGGAAGGCTTCCTCGCACTTCTCGCTCCAGACAAAAGCTGCGTTCTTCTGGGTCAATCTAGTCAAAGGTGCAGCCAGGGTGGAAAAACCCTCCACAAATCTCCTGTAATAGCCGGCTAATCCCAGAAAGCTCCTAATCTCCTTGGGTGTGCCCGACCTACTCCAATCCATCACAACAGCGATCTTTTCTGGGTCAACTGAAATCCCACTCTTATTCACCACGTTGCCCTGAAATGCAACCTAAGGCAATATAAACTCGCACTTGCTCAGCTTGGCGAAAAGCTTGTGGTCCCTTAAGGCAGATAAAATCTAACGCAGATGCTGGCCGTGCTCCTCCACATTGCGGGAATAAATCTGAACATCGTCGATAAACACGACCTCGAACTTATCCAGGAAATCCTTGAACACTCGGTTCATCAAATCCATTAAAGCTAAGGGCGCATTTGTCAAACCAAATGACATAACCAAAAACTCAAAATGCCTATGCCTGGATCGAAAAGCAGTCCGCGGAATGTAGGACTCACGAATCCTGAGCTGATGGTAGCCAGATCGAAGATCAATCTTGGAGAATACTGTGCTACCGCGCAACTGATCAAAAAAATCATCAATCCAAGGAAGAGGGTACCTGTTCTTGATAGTAACCTTGTTAACCTCTCTATAGTCGACGCAAAGCCTCATTGACCCGTCTTTCTTCTTTACAAAGAGAACAGGGGCACCCAAGGGGGACAATCTCGGCCTGATAAAACCCTTTGCCAACCGCTCATCCAGCTGGATATGCAACTCCTCCAGCTCTCGCGGGGCCATCCGGTACGGTGCCTTCGCAATAGGATACGTACTTGGCTCAAAATCTATAACAAACTCGACATCTCTATCTGGTGGAAGACCGGGAAGATCGTCAGGAAATACATAAGAGAAGTCATACACCACAGGAATCTCCTCCATACGCGGCATACTAGTAACTGTCCCTACTAGAGAGACCAAACAGGCAAAGCAGCCAGAATCAAGCAACTTCTGAACACATACCACAGAAATGACTGGAGGCTCCTGGCGCGGATCAGCATAAACCCTCCCAGGCTGACCGTCATCCTTAACGAAGTCCAAGCACTTACCCTTGCACCGGATAACTGCATCATAACTAGACAACCAGTCTATGTCTAAGATAACATCGAAGTCTTCCAGGTCGATCACCTTCAAATCTGCCTTCGCTAGAAAATTCCCCAACAAAATCAAACAATCTCGAATACCCTGATCTGAAATCACGGAATCACCGGAAGGAAACTTGATGCAAAAAGCATCATTAACTCGCTCTAGACCCAAACGATAGCGCTCCACAAAGGCTCTAGCCACAAAGGAGTGGGTAGCACCAGAGTCAAAGAGAACACGCACCCAGCAGTTCCTGACCTTAAATCTTCATATAAGAATGCATATGTAACTAAGGAAAACAAAAGCTAAAGCAATACTTAGAAACAAAACATTCGAGCTAGGGAGAAATCCAACCTGAAATGACCTAAGTCGAAGTCTGCGCTTCCTCTGAAAAAATTACATTCAGCTTCCCCTTTCCTTTACCCACACGCTGAGGTGGGGGTAATGCCTGAAACGGAACTTCTTGGAGAATAGGCTGGACCTGTGGGCACCTTGTCTTGAGATGACCCTTTTGCCCACACTGAAAATAGACTTTATCTTTTGACCAGCAATGGGAAACATCATGCCCCTTCTTCCCAAACAAGGTACACACCAAATCGCCCCTGGGAGCACCCTGAATCGCATGAACCTGCTCCTTCTTTTGAGCTGCCAACCTCTTGAAACATTTCTCCACCGGATGGCCCGGCCGGCAACAGAAGCTGCAAACCTCCTTGCTCTTCTTTCTAAAAGAAGCACCGGGTACCTGGGGGCTCTTTCCTTCAACCGCTTTCCTTTTATCCTTTCTCACCTGCTGCCCTCTTAACTTTGCATTATCAATGGCCTCCACCTTCAAATTAGCTTCTACCGCACTAGCATAACTCACTGCTCCATGAGCAACGGCGAACTGCTGAACATCACTTCTCAGGCCACCAAGAAATTGCTTAACTCTATCCGCTTTGGAACTCACCAAGCTGGGGGGTAAACCGGCTCAGTTTGCTGAATTCTATTTCGTACTCCGCAACTGTGAGCTGCCTCTGCTTCAAATGTAGGAAATCATTCATCAGGCTGTTTTGCTCGACCGAAGGCAGAAACTTCCTTAGCAACAGTTTCTTGAAGGTCTCCCGAGAGCATCCCTCTTTCAAGCCCTCCTTCTCTCTCAACCACCAACTCTTTGCTAATCCCTTAAGCTGAAAGGCGGCGATCATCACCCTCTAATCAGGGGTAACTCCAGAATAGGAGAACATCTCCTCGATGGCTATAAGCCAATCATCCAAAACCATGAAGTCTGCTTTTCCATCATAAGTAGGTGGTCCAAGTCGCTGGAAGTGTGATATGAATGTCATCTTCGGGGGCAGCACAATAGGAGGTACCAGAGGAGCAGGAGGAATAGGAACAACTATGCCTACACCGACACTCTCGGAGGCTGACCTGCCACAACTGCTAAGAAAGACTGGATCTGAGTCTGCATACCCATCACTTGCCTAGATAAGGCTTCATTACTCTGCCGTAGACTTTCAATCAACGCCTCGTTTTGCACTACGGAAGACTCACCCTACGATTGGGGAGTCAATCTCATCGAAGGACGCCTCGTCATCCTATAATCGTATCAGCATGACTTAGAACCTACCCCAACTGCTAGAACCAAACTACTCGGTACAGACAAACATACTTGAATATGAACTTCAACTGCTAAACTTGCTCTGGGATTTTTTTTAATGATGATGTTATGCTTAACCTAAGATGGTTCACCACCATCCTACTAAATCATGTGCCTAGACCATGAATGCATGTATTTGTATTCTTTTTGACTCAAAACCATGTGTGTACATATGTCATCATGCAAATCTTTAGCTTGAAACGTTGTGCTTATGCAATGTTATGCTATGCATGCTTGTGCTATGCATTCTAAAGAAAGGCCTTAATGCATGCCATGGGCGGCGTACACATGAAAATGTTATGCATCCCATACTACATAACATTTCCATGTAACGAAAAAAGATAATGTGCTAGCCGCATTCATGTGGGGAGGTTATGCATCCCATACTACATAACCCTCACATGTTGCCTCCTATGGTTGATCCATATACAAACACATATTATGCATCCCATACTACATAATATGCCCCGTATACTTCATTTCATGCTTATGGGTGTAGTGTTTGTGCTTTAGCCAAGACGTGCTAATGACATATTGGTGTGTGTATGATATGATGCTAGACTATCAATACAAACAAGGGAAAGGTTGCCCGACCAATTGTCAAGCAGCCTCCCTCTGATACCAACTGTCATAACCCGCATTTTCTCAACGATTAAATCGTATCAGAGCAAGAGAAAATACGCGTCGTGATGCCATGTCGTGCAGGGGATAACTGCACAAGCTCAGGCAAAACTCCAGACTTTAGATTTTAAGAAAAAATCATAGTTTAATATGAAAGAAAACCAGTTATATCTTAATGGCCGTATCCCTCGGCACAATGGATCAACTAGTCAAAAATATATATTTATACTTAGCGAAAAATACTTTGGTTAAGTTGCTTAGAAATCCCTAATGAGCATAAGTGTCCCCGAGGGACGACTCATAGTATGCACGACTCTAAAGTTAGTACAGTATGTATAAAAAATATAGTCTTTACGCTATTAGGAAAAATAGTGTCTTAGTTTTATAAACATGACGTGCATGAGATACATATAGTAATGCATTAGGGTTTTAAAATACCTAACATGCAACCTAGCATAAATCCTTCTCAGAAAACAAGTGAACAACCTCAAATAGGCAAAAGTAGCAGTTTTAGTTCATACCCAGCATCACAAGTAAGCTACCAGTGGGCGTCGACAACCTTACACAAACCCACTGGTGAGTATACATGCCTATACAGAAAGGAAGATAACTACCTTTCAAGGATGAAGATTGGAAACCTCAGCTACCCAGGAGGCAATCAGCAAACTCCACAAGAGCAATAGCCGTCTAACTGGCTACAACCTGAACCTGAGGCATTCAAAGTAAGAACACCTCAACAAGTAAAAGAAAATCAAAGGAAGTTGAGCATTAGATTCATAAGAAAAAAAGAAGGGGTTTACAAACCCAGCAACAAAAAGCTAACAGTAGAAGAAAAGGCATGACAGTAAGAAGAAACACTGTCCAAAGAGTAGCAAAAGCACACCAAGTGTGAACATAAAGAGCAACATGCTCTACTAAGCACCTGCAGTAGCACCAAGGAAAACATATGCCAGAAGAAATAGTCACTAGAAAGGAAAGGAACAAACTGTCCTAATCTTTGTGAATTATTGGCCGTGGTGAAAACCTTGGGTCAGAGTGGGCGGCACACCCCTCACCAACAACCACACCCAAAAACACTCCAGGGTGAAAACAAACGGTGGTAGCTACAGAGTCCACACACCTAACCATACCAGGCCAACACGACCTAGGTGGTGGTAGATACAGCTAGGAATACACAATTCACCCCTTATAAAGCCCACAAAACCACACCATTTGCCATAATCCATGAGTCGACATGCAAAAACTAGCCGAACACAAAACACCCCCCCTCCTAAGGGAAAAAGCTATACTAACAATCTTAAGGAAACACACCAACCCAAGGCAAAAGCGTCGAGTCCACTCGGCGCAGCGTTGAGTGAGCTCTACTCACTCAATGCCAAACCTGACACGGCATTGAGTGAGCTTCACTCACTCAGCACCGAACGCTAGCCAGGGCGGCGTAGAGTCCACTCGATGCGACGTTGAGTGAACTCCACTCACTCAACGCCAAAAGACTTAGCCGGAAAAACTAGCCTCGGCGTTGAGTGAGTTCACCACACTAAATGCTAAACCTAACAGCCAAGGCATTGAGTGAGGTCCATTCACTCAATGCTTTTGACTTAGAGCAAAAACAGGCTTTGGCATTGAGTGAGTCCACAAAACTCAATGCCAAAACAGCCACGACGGTCAGTGAGGTCGACTCACTCAACGCCAAATGACTTAGCCGCTGGGAAAAACTCCGGCGTTGAGTGTCATAACCTGCATTTTCTCTAAATTTAAGAAGCATCAGAGTATGAGAAAATACGAATCGTGATGTCACGTCGAGCAGGGGATAACTATCAACGCTCAGGCGAACACCATCTAACTAGACTATAAAAATTCATAAGTTTAATGATTAGAAAATCAGTTACATTTTAAAGGCCGTATTCCTCGACTCAGTGGATCATCTAGTCCATAGTTTAAAAACTATAATTATACGCTGCGGAAAATACTTTATTCAGGTTTGACATCCTAAAAGAGTGCATAAGTGCCCATAGAGGACAACTTATACTATGCAGGACCCTACATTTAATTTATACTATATATTGGAAAATGATCTTTTTACGTTATTTGGAAAATAGTGTTGAGTTTTATAAAACATGCTGATCATGAGATATACTTATAATAGTGTTTTTTAGGTTTAAAAGTAACTAGCAACCTAGCATAAATCATCCCAAGAGCAAGTAGACTATCTCCAGAAAAGGTAGCAGCAAAAGATAACATATCTAGTATCAAGGTAAAACTACCAGTGGGCGCCAACAAACTGACACGAACCCACTGGCAAGTGTGTATGACTGTAAGAAAGAAGCACAAAACTACCTCACAAGACCAAGGAACTGATCTCCATAGAACGAGAGACCACCAGCAAAAGCATAGCACAACTAGCCGCCTAATCGGCTACTAACCAGAACCTGAGGCATTCAAAGAAGAAAAGAATACCTCAGCAAGCAAAAACAAATAAGCTGTACGTAAATGTTAATCTAAATGATAAGCAAGAAGAGTAAGTAAATCGTAACAAGCACCACTATCCAAGGCAAGACAAAAAGGAAAAGAACTATGTGCGAGGAAACAGCAACAACCCTGCCCAAAAATCCTGCAGAGTTTACAAGGCTACCATGAGCCCAAAATGTTGCACTCTACAAAGGAAGATACGTCTAACACCCTAAGTTGTGAGAGATGGAAGTAGCAAAAACAACGCGGATCCGGGTTGGAGGCAAACTGAGTCCCCCAACCACCATTTCCAAGAAACAAAGCTCAAGGGTCTACATGTGAAAGCACTAGGGACCTCCCACCAACTTGCCCAGCCCGTACCTGGAATAAGATAAAAGTTTGGCCATGGCTAAGTCACACAACTTCACCCATATTAAGAGCTTCAAACCACCACTACTAACCACAACTCACGATTCGGCCTTTGGAAAAATATAGCCGACAAGGAACCTCAAAATCAAGGAATTCACTCGGGAGAGAAAATCAAGGTAAGGGAAAAGCGTTTAGATGGCTCAACACGGCATGACGTTGAGTGAGCTCCACTCACTCAATGCCTAAACAGACGGTGGCGTTGAGTGAGTTAACCTCACTCAATGCAAAAATAGCTACGGCATTGAGTGAGGTTCACTCAGTCAACGCTTTCTGCAACACTGGCAGTGGCGTTGAGTGAGCTAACCTCACTCAATGCCAAAACAGATAGTGGCATTGAGTGAGGTAACCTCACTCAACTCCAAAACAGCCACGGCGTTGAATGAGGTTCACTTACTCAACGCCTTCTGTGACACTGGTTGTGGCGTTGAGTGAGCTAACCTCACTCATCGCCAAAACAGACGGTGGCGTTGAGTGAGTTAACCTCACTCAATGCCAAAACAGCCATGGCGTTGAGTGAGGTTCACTCACTTAACGTCATCTGCGACACTAGTTGTGGCGTTTAGTGAGCTAACCTCACTCAATGCCAAAATAGAAGGTGGCGTTGAAGTGAGTTAACCTCACTCAATGCCAAAATAGCCACGACGTTGAGTGAGGTTCACTCACTCAACACCTTAGCACTTAGCCGCAAAAAATAACTGTGGCGTTTAGTGATTCCACCTCTCTCAACGCCAAAACAGTTTTGGCGTTGAGTGAGGTCTACTCACTCAACGCCAAAATACTTAACCGCAAGAATGGGCTGCGGCGTTGAGTGAGTCCACCTCACTCAACACCTAAACCTCCATGGCGTTGACTGAGGCCCACTCACTCAACGCCATCCGACA
Source organism: Platanthera zijinensis (assembly GCA_039513925.1). Lineage (NCBI taxonomy): Eukaryota > Viridiplantae > Streptophyta > Magnoliopsida > Asparagales > Orchidaceae > Platanthera > Platanthera zijinensis. The sequence goes on from CM077086.1 coordinate 81,124,248, forward strand.
TAACCGCTCGGTTTGGCGGCGGCATTGAGTGAGTCTGCCTCACTCAATACAAACCAACATAACCGCACGGATTGGCTGCGGCGTTGAGTGAGTCTGCCTCACTCAACGCCTAGACAGCCATGGCGTTGAGTGAGGTCGACTCACTCAACGACAAAATACTTAGCCGCAAAAGAATATACCAAAAAGGCTACGGCGTTGAGTGTGTGCACCACACTCAACGCTAAGTCCAAGAAGAACCGGCGTTGAGTGTGTGCACCACACTCAACGCCAAATCCAAGCAGACCCGACATTGAGTGTGTGCACTACACTCAACGCCAAATCCAAGCATACCCGGCATTGAGTGTGTGCACCACACTCAATGCCGAGCCCTAAAATATTCTAATCATCTAGACAGAGGAAAGGAAAGGCTTCTGCTACAACCACTACACAGGAAAGCACAAATTCATCGAAATCCGTGCCCAAGCAAGACATATTTTTTGCATAAAATTAAACTATAGCTTTTATCCTCTACCCGGCTACAACTACTGCACAGGAAAATCGACCCAACCCTCAACCCTTACTCAGCCCGAGAACAAGGCCTTCTCTACTAACAGTTGGAGGAGAATAAAATAAAAAGAAAGGGGGGCTGCTAGGAGTACCACTGAACAGGAAACTCATATCAGGTATGCTAAACATAAACTGAGGCCGAGAAAATGAACAATTGTTTCTATCCTAGGGCTAACAGGGCAACAAGGAGATAGACAAAAAAAAGAACTACACGGCAAGGGCAAGAATACCACTTTCCTTAAATTTTCGGCGAAGCTTGGTCGGCCTCCTTTACTCTCACTCGGCACTAGCAGCAACAACACCTAAAGAAGAAATCAAGAGCTTTAATGGCGGAAATGGACAACCCAAGAAATTTCGAGACCCCTAAAAATACCACAAAAATTGAATTTCTTACAGTAAGAATGAAGGTCTAGGAGAGAGCAATCCAAATCCGCTTTCAGAATCGAATTCCGTCCACAAATGCTCCCGGAATCGGCGTCCGAAGGGGAGCAGGTTCGGCGGTTTCTCCGCTTCTTTTCGCGAACAGCCGCAGACTGGTTCGTTTTTTTTTTGGGAAGTTGAACAGGAGAGGTTTCTCTCAAGTATAAACTATCTTATATATAGAACCCTATTAATCTTAATAGCTAATTAATTAAATAATGTTAAATAATACATAGTATAACCGTCCAAACACTTCTAAAGTATTAGATGATAAAATACTTAATAAATAGTATTATTTTTCATAAAATACAAAACAACGCGAAAACCGAACATCCTCGGAATTCGACAAAATTCGCACCGTAGCTAAATATCCACGCTACGAACACAACGACGAAGTCGAAATTAACTTTCGACGAACAAAACTTGAGTTATACCCACCCGAAGTCAAAACACAAGCATCCCCTGAGAGGCCACACCGGGTCACCCAAAATGACCCGGCTTGCTAGGGAGGTCTTGCCAATAGACTATAAAATAGGCCACTCAGTTCTAAGGAGTTAAGACCACACTCAACAGTTGACATAAGCCAAGAAAACGCGTCGACTTAATGCCAAACGAGAATTAAATAATCGCAGAAAATTCGGGGGTGTTACATTTAGTGAGTCCACCTCACTCAACACCAAACAGCCACAACATTGAGTGAGGTCCACTCACTCAATGCCAAAACACTTAGCCGCAAAAATGACCATGGCGTTGAGTGAGGGCACCACACTCAACGCTAGAAGCCTAACAGTTTAGGCGTTGGGTGAGGTACACTCACTCAACGCTTTTGACTTAGCCTAATAATCAGAAACCCTGGAGCTAACCCGACCCCAGCCCACTCAACGCTTACTAACCAGATAGCTCTATTTGGCCTAAAAACAATTACCTCCTAACCCTTATACCTGAACAACAGCTATCTGACTTAAACTATAGCAAAAAAAAATACCCTACCTCCAGCCATCTGACTTAAACTATACCTGTATAGCAGCTACAACCATACCCTACCTTCAACTACCCTCTGGACACCAAACCAAGGATATAAGGGAGAGATTTGCAGAAAAAACACTCACCGCAGGAATAATCAAGTAAAAAAAGTCAAAACAATTGGCAAGGGAAAGGAGCCACTTGCCTCACCGCCAAGATGCAGCAACTGCAACAACACTTCCTAGCTTTGGCAGCAAGCTCGGCCACCTACGGTAAGAACAGGGCTCAGGGAAGAACCTAGAAATCCTAGCTCTCTAACCACAACTCTAGAACCAGAACAACGTACCTAGAAAGGAAGATCAGGATGGGAGCAAGCAAAAACTGCTCTTTTCCCGGGAGAAAACCGCTCTCAGCTAGCAGCAACCGTCGGCCAGAGGTCCAGCGCCTCCGCCTCCCAATTCCTTCTGCTGGAAGCTAAGCTCTGGCTCGGGAAATGGGGAAAAGAAACTAGCTAAGCCTTTTTTATAATATCTCCAACCACTAATGCTAATATAATAATACTAATGCTTGGAAACTCCCCACTCAGCTAGATAGTTGAAAATAAACTAAGCCTGAAGCCTTGAACGGTCGGTCACTAGCAGCAAAGGGAAAGTCTTATACTATAATATATATATATATATATGTATAAATATCCTGACAGTATTATATAAACATATATAAACATATATATATATATATATATATATATATATATATATATATATATATATATATTATATACTTATATATCTATAACAGAACCCTCTTATGCTATAACCAGCCAACCCAGATAAACATATATATATATAAACATATATTTATATACCTATATATAAACCTATAGTTATAACATATATACCGATATATATATATATATATATATATATATATATATATATATATATATAAACATATATATATACTTATAAATAATACAAAAACAAGGCACGAGCCTCACCAAGCTCGATCACACAAGGCCATGCACAGCAATAGCAACCGCTACCAGCTCGCATAAAAAATAAAAACAACGTCGAAACGACACAAAAACAAAAGATCTCGGAATTCGACGAAACTCGCACCGTAGCTAAACACCCATGCTACAAAAAGAACAGCGAAGTCGAAAATAACATCCGACGACCAAAACTCAGGCTAACACCTCCCGAATCCAAAGCACAACCATTCCCTAAGAAGCTCAGCCGAGTCACCAAAACAGACTCCGGCTAGCAAGGGAATCTTGCAAACAGGCTACAAATAGGTCATTCAAGGAACCTAAAGAGCTAAGACCATGCTCTAACAACGGCAAAGGCCGACAACACGTCGTCGTAACACTAAACAAGGATTAAACAAATCACATAAAAACCGAGTGCGTTACATAATTAGACCCCATCTATGTGGAATATGGAAGTGCAACTGGGATAATTGGCCCAAGTGCTAGCTGAGCGTCCCCAAGGGACTATTACAAGCAACACAATAAATAACCTCGTAGATCCGGGGAGGAGTCTTGCTGAGAAGGATGAGGGGGTGTGTAGAGATCTAGTGATCTCTTGTATGATCAACAACATCGAGACACCCGCCCTTTGTGATTTAGGATCTTCTAGAAACATTCTCATGTTGCAAGACATCGAGAAGTTTAATTTAAAATTAAATTCGGATGATCGTACTTCTCTTGTTTTAGCTAATGGAGTTCTAGTGGATACTGAAGGAGAGGTGAAAAAGGTTGAAGTTACGGTGGACAAGACTAAGGTTCCAGCGGATTTCAAAGTATTGGGGCCTGTCAAAAATACTTCGATCCCAATCTTTGGAGTCCCATTTTTTAGGGAAAGCAATTCCACCTTGGACTTTTCCAAGGGGGAGGTTGTTTTAACAAATGTGGTGAACCTGGCATGCTTCCCTAGAGCAGTAACTGAACCTCTATACCCCCCACTATTTTTATCACTGACGAACTATTTAGTAATGTGGATCACAGAGATAAATAGGAGACATGGAAGCTGAAGGCGAGAAGAAGTACTTCTGAAGAAGAGCATGGTGATGAGGAAGAGAAGAAGGTGATGTTGGTTTGTGAAGAAGCTGCTGATGAAATTCCTAAGTTTAGATCTTTATGGGAGCATGATTCTACACAACCTCATGATGAATTAAAGGATAAACAGTTTAATCGTAAGGTTTTGTGGGTGGATCCGGTTTCTACTATGGCGTCGGAGATGATGAAACCTAAACCCTTGGTTGGAGAGTCAGTTGATTACATTAGGTGGCGATCTCCCACTGTGGAGAAAAAGAAAATAAACTTTTTTTGCGATCCGCTCGTTTTGTTGCTCTCTAAGGAGAGAAGCAAGGGGCTTGGGGCTGGTTAGGTAAAACCAACTTGAATCCTAAAGCTGCAACCTCTGGCCTTTCTCACTCTTGTGGGGAGTGATGAGTTGTAAATACTCGTATTTTTCAGTACTTCTATTAGGTCGTTTTAGTTTTTTTTCATTGTTTTAGTTATTTTTCTTCAATAAAATATTTTCTTTTTGTATATAATTTCCTAACTTAACTCTAAATTGTTTTCTGAAATATTTCAGGAAATTGTCAAAAAATCACAAGACATGCCTGTGTCCCATGCCCGACATGCCCATATCATGCCCTCGACTTTCAACATTCATCGATCCCAGCTCGACATTCCACGATCGACCTTCGTCAAAACATGCCAGACACGCCCGTTTCCCAAAATGACAAGCCCGTGTCCAGCCCAGCTCGAAGTTCTTCGACCCGAGTTCGACGCTCGATGCTTCTAGAAACACGCAATGCCATGAAACTCCCGTGTCAATCAAGCTTGACGTTCGACGTTCAGCGTTCGTCGACCCCAGCTCAACGCTCGACACCTTCACCAGTCAAACCTTCTTTGCACGCCCCTGTCTAGCCCGATATGCCCGTGACCAACGCGTGTCCTGCTCTAGAAGTTTCCAGAATGTCGCCAGCTTGCCAGAGTTCATCTTCTCCTGCACCCCATCCCGATACGCCTCCCTACACGCTCGTGACCAGAGGGCGTGTCACCTCATTTTTCGTCTATAAATAAAAATTTTTTGAATGGTCCAAGGGTTCAAAGTTTTGGGCCAATTTTTTTTTAGTGGGGTGCCTTGGTGTATTTCCATACTATGTAAGGAGACTTTCTCCCCCTCTCTTAGTGTTTGTTTTAGCTTTGTAATAGTTTTGTTTCGTTAAAAAATATGCTAGTTTTTCTCTCCTTATATTGTCATGAAATGCATGTGGGCATCCCCATTTTATTCCTCTTTTATCCTTTGTATTTCCTTGTTTTTATCTTTTTGAAATGTGTGTGTGAGTTTGTGAGTGAATGTTTTAATTCATCTTATTTTTTTGCTAATATGATAGAATGTTATAGTATTTTTCCTTGCAAAAAATGTTGTTAGGATAGTTTTATTTTTATTTTCCTATCTTCATTTTGTTTTAAGTTATATGTTTTCATTCTTAGGATTTGTAAAATAGTTTTTAAAAGTGATTTTGTTTTTTTAATTAGCCTTGTTTTAGGATTGTAAAACTTTTTTGTTTGTTTCACTTTGTTTTCACTTTTTAATCACTTTTATGAACTTCTAAGAATGAAAAAGTTGTAATTTTAATTCTTGAAAGACTTTAGTTTTTTTGCTTTGTTTTGAAAAACCCTTTTTGCTCTTTTTGTTTATATTTCTTCTTTTTATGTGTCTTTGGTAAACTTTAGGAATAGAAATGTTGTAATTTTAATTATTAAGTAACTTTGTTTTTTTCTCTTTAATAGTGTGTGTGAGTGTACGTGTTATCTTTTCATTTTGTCTTCTTCAAATTTGATGAAGTGTGTGTGAGTGTATGAGATAGTTTTTATCACTTTCTTTATGGCTTTCTTCAATTACGTAGAGTGCGTGCTTGTACGAGATAATCTTGACAGCTTTCTTTCAATTATGAAGAGTGTGAGCGTGCGTATGCATTTATTTCTCGTCTACTCTTTTGAGTAGGACTCGCTTTTTTTCCCACCTACTCGTTTGGGGAGGACTCGTCATTTTCCGCCTACTCATTTGAGTAGGACATGTACTTGCATTTATTTCCCGCCTACTCATTCGAGTAGGACTTGTCATATTACTTATGGTTTCATTGAGTGTGTGAGTTCTCTCCTTAATTTAGCTTTGCAATTTTTCTAAACTTTGTGTTATTATTTTTGTCTTCTTATAACCCTTTAGCGCTTAGTTACGAACTCACGCCTCATAAAAATCATAAGCCGTCCCCATACCGATGAGTGTCTAATCGACCTTAGCCTTTGGCATCGAAGAGCATTGGGACAAAAAAATTAACTCGAAATAATTAAAGTTCCTTTTCTCACTTTAATTTATGGACTTAAGGTTTGCCCTATGTTTACGACGCGTAGGACCACATATCGATGTGTGGGCCCTATTTCTGTTGTCCATACGCTAGCTTGCTGAGAGGCCGTGCATGTGGACCGATCACCCTTGGGTAAATAGAGTTGCGTGCGTACCCTCGAGAGAGGAGAAGCATAACTCTACCGGATTGGGTTCCCCACCCAATAGCGAGGTTCTTAGCGTAATACGGGCTGTTGGAACACCCTAATTTGGATTTGGGTCAGGATCACTATGTCTTTAGGACTATTAGATTGACCCATCAATGTATAGCTAAGGTTCATAGGATGTGTTAAGTCAGAGGCTCTCAGAGATTGAAGAAATCAGCCAAGAGAAATTAGTCAAGAGAAGAAATCAGAATTCAACCTTGGCGTCGAGCTCAGATCGACGAGATAAGTTCAGGCATCGAACTCAGATCGATGAGGCGTCAAACGCAGTTCGACTGTTCAACGAGTCGTCGAACTCGGTTCGAATATATCCAAGCTCAGATCGACGTTTTCTGTCCCAGACCAGCTCCAATATCTCTGAGCTCAGATCGACGATAGTCGAGCTCAGATCGACGATAGTCGAGCTCAGATCGATGATCATCTTATTGAGATCGACGATTTATGTCATCACACTGAACACAAGTTCCCAGGCAGATTTTCAGGATATTCTTGGTCCAATCAAAGTGAGCTATTCTTATTCCAACACAGCTTTATTACAGGACAGTTTCAAGAATGCATTTATAGAGATTATAACTGTTGGAGTAACTAAGAGGCAGCAGTAATAAATGCAAGAATTCAAATGACCATTGGCCTCCTATCAGAATATATACACAAAGTTATAGAGGAACCAACAAGAAGAAGCAGAGGAGAAAGAGATATAGGAATCAGAGTTCCAGGAAGAACTCAACATCACCTGTACAACCAGTGCTCTTCTCAGATCTACTGTTCCAGGAAGCCTAAAGAGACAACTACTCTACATCAGTCTGAAGGCTTACTGGAAGATTAACATCATCAAGGCTTTATCATTCACACTCCAAGAAAACTCACATTTCAGCCTTTGCTGAAATCATCATTTGCTGGAGCAGTCATTCATTGAAGGCCTATCACCCTATGCAAAGCTTCCACTCCTGAACCAACTACAAATCTCAGGGGGAGCTTTGACAACATCATCAAAATCCACTTGTGCTTCTCTTTGATTGTTGAACAGAGAAGACAACATCAACTCTCCCTTCCCTCCTGTAAAAGGGTTCTTGAACTCCCTTCAAAAGTTCTGCTTGGTTTCTGAGACCTTGTCAAAACTCAGTGGTGGCAAGGCACCTGATCAAAAAATCCAGTTTGGTTTTTGAGCACCTTATCAAAAGCTCATTGGTGCCCAGGACACCTGATCAACTCTTCCTGCAGTGGATTCCTACCTAGGGTGGTAGAAGAGTGGACTACCCAAGTTTAGGGGAACCACTATAAAATTCTTGTGTCTTCTGGTTTGCCTTTATTTCTTTTCTTTATTATTCTTGCAGTGTGTTTGCTCTAATCTCAAGGATAGATTTCACTTTCAATTGGTATCATAGGGAGGTTGGTTATACAACAACTAAACCATCACTAGGTTTGTTGTTTATACAGGCTAATACCTGAACCAAAAGATCTCTCTTTTGATCCATCCTAGTTAGATTAATCATTTTGTTTTTTTTTCACATAGAAAGAATATGGAATATTCTAGCACCAGACCTCCTAAGTACAACATAAACAAATTTGCACTTTGGAAGACACGAATTAAGTCATTTATGGATAATATTGATGAAGAAATATTTTATTCCATTATGACAGGTCTCCCAACCTCAGCAACAACAACTAAAAGGGCCAGGCTAGCTGATGTCAGAGCCATGAATATCCTAGCGCAGTCACTATCTTATGACTTGTTCTAGGAAGTTGTTGAATGCTCAATAGCTAAGGAGATATGGGATTCTCTTCATCAAATGGCTTCTGAACCAGTGCATGGAATAATAGAAAGAAGCCACAACATCTTATTTGAAGGAGGAGAATCAATATCCTTAGATGTTATTTGGGATGTATCAGATTATAAATCATCATTTGAAGATGAAGAGGAGGAAGCAAGGGCCAAAAAATTTTGCTTAATGGCCATCAATACTTCCTGCAGTAGTTTAGAGGCTGAACAAACAGAAGGAAAATCAAAAACTGAAGAGGATCAGGTATTATCTAACTTTGTTTTCAGTTTAGTTAACTTAGAACTTCAATTTTGCTGCCAAGATTCAATAAAACCTGAGGAGGAAACAAAACTTCTCAGAGGAATGTTTTCAGAATATATTCAAAGGAAGAAGAAACATTTTAATCGACGAAATGAGTTCAGACCGTCGAACTAAGATCGACGATCCTATATAAAATCGTCGAACTCAGTCTGCTTTTTCATAAATTTGATTTATAATTATAAGGATAAACTATTTAAAAAATTTTCAAATCCTTCTTCTATTTGGAATAAATTTATTAGGAAACATCTTTTCTTAGGGCTGCTTCTATCTTTTTGATATCTTGTTCAAAATTATGTTAGGATTTCATTATGAGAATTCTCTGTCAGATAACTTTATATTTCTTATAGATCATTTTCTAAATTCATCTAGATTGAGTTCTCTACTCTATTTGCATTGGTCAGCAGTGATCATGGCACATAGTTTGAATCTCTTCTGATGAAAAGAAATTCTAAAGGAAGGAAGATATCAGACTTTGTTTTTCAGATTCAGAACCCTAATAAAATTTGCTGGACAGATATCATTTTTCTACTAACATATCCTTTTCAAGGAGAGAGCAATCTTTACCATAGCTTTCTGCAGGTACCATCTATAAGAGTTAGCTGGATGACTCAATCAAAATCCAATTTTCAAAGTCATCCCAGCCTCCTACAATCACAATTACCGCATCAACATTGGGGGAGATTGTAATGCCAGCAGTAGTTAGTTTTTAACAGTAATAGAAGACAGCAATACAAAGCTTTTCTTTTTATATCTTATGCTTTGCAATATTTATTGTAATATTTTCATTTACATGTAAATAGTAATCCTAACCCAAATAGGGGGAGATCTTTGGAATACCCTAGTTTGGATTTGGGTCAGGATCACTATGTCTTTAGGACTATTAGATTGACCCATCAATGTATAGCTAAGGGTAATAGAATGTGCTAAGTCAGAGGCTCTCAGAGATTGAAGAAATCAGCCAAGAGAAATCAGTAAAGAGAAGAAATCAGAATTCAACCTTAGCGTCGAGCTCAGATCGACGAGATAAGTTCAGGCGTCGAACTCAAATCGACGAGGCGTCGAATGCAGTTCAACTATCTCTGAGTTCAGTTCAACGAGTCGTCGAACTCAGTTCGACGATCTCCAAGCTCAGATCGACGTTTTCTGTCCCAGACCAGCTCCAATATCTCTGAGCTCAGATCGACGATAGTCGAGCTCAGATCGATGATCATCTTGTTGAGATCGACGATTTATGTCATCACACTGAACGCAAGTTCCCAGGCAGATTTTCAGGATATTCTTGGTCCAATCAAAGTGAGCTATTCTTATTCCAACACAGCTTTATTACAGGACAGTTACAAGAATGTATTTATAGAGATTATAGCCGTTGGAGTAACTAAGAGGCAACAGTAATAAATGCAAGAATTCAAATGACCATTGGGTTAAAATCAGAATATATACATAAAGTTACAGAGCAACAAATAAGAAAAAGCAAAGGAGAAAGAGATACAGGAATCAGAGTTCCAGGAAGAACTCAACATCACCTGTAGAGCTAGTGCTCTTCTCAGATCTACTGTTCAAGGAAGCCTGAAGAGACAACTACTCTATATCAGTATGAAGGCTTACTGGAAGATCAACATCATCAAGGCTTCATCATTCACACTCCAAGACAACTCACATTTCAGCCTTTGCTGAAATCATCATTTGCTGGAGCAGTCATTCATTGAAGGCCTATCACCCTGTGTAAAGCTTCCACTCCTGAACCAACTACAAATCTCAGGGTGAGCTTTGATAACATCATAAAAATCCACTTGTGCTTCTCTTTGATTGTTGAACAGAGAAGACAACATCAACTCTCCCTTCCCTCCTGTAAAAGGGTTCTTGAACTCCCTTAAAAAGTTCTGCTTGGTTTCTGAGACCTTGTCAAAACTCAGTGGTTGCAAGACACCTGATCAAAAAATCCAGTTTTGTTTTGAGCACCTTATCAAAAGCTCATTAATGCCCAGGACACCTTATCAACTCTTCCTGCAGTTGATTCCTACCTAGGGTGATAGAAGAGTGGACTATCCAAGTTTAGGGGAACCACTGTAAAATTCTTGTGTCGTCTGATTTGCCTTTATTTCTTTTCTTTATTATTCTTGCTGTGTGTTTGCTCTAATCTCTAGGACAGATTTCACTTTCACGGGCATTAAGAGGAATCCTTCGTCGGACTAGCGTTCGGTCGAATAGTCTTAATATTAAGGTGAGCGATATTCCTAGAGATAGGTGAGCTCATGTTTGTTGAACCTCCACGACCAAGTTGCCTTTTATTAATTCGAAAATTTAGTTCTCTAGTTATTAAGAGTTAATTTAGTCTTAATCCGTTTTGGTGCTGAGCGTTAACCCTTCATCGAATTTTCTAAATCGTTTTCACGCCTTTATTTTATCCACCATAGTTAATTAAAATTCCCAACGAATTTACAGTAAAATAATAGTTACTCCTAGAGCAGTAAAGATAATCAACCTGACCCCGAGAATAATACGACCTCGGTATTCCCCCGAATATCAAGTACAATATGTGATAGGTGCACTTGCCTCCTTTTATTAAAAACTCGCTTTTTAGCAAGTCCACGACGTTCGACTCATCGAACCAACCACCTAAATAAGAGTCTGTTTGCGGACCATCAGGGAGATATATCATAAATCGGTGTTTAGTTGATAGTTGTTGGATATTTGATGTTAGTAACTGCTTAGTGGGCTTGCATAGTTTTTTTTATTTAGTTTGTTGTGGACATAAAACTCTAAATCATGCTTAATACAGGTAGTCATTCCACCTTAAGGACGGTAAAGAAAAGGGCTTATGGGAGACAACCCAATTTTGCTGCTTTTAAATTGCTTAATTATCCTGATATGAATATATATATATAGTCTTTGGGCAGTGCTTGAAGGTAATGTATTTTGCAGGTGGAGATCATTTGGGGCCGTGGACTTTCTTCTAAAAATAATGCCAATCGACTGGTATGCTCAGTTTTGAGTATAGGTACTTCTTACCCCTAACTCTTTATATGCTTTTGAATGTTTAGTTATTCTTGTTGTCGCATTCAAGTCTGGGGGGAGAGCATGTTTGTGGTCACTACACGAGCACACATTTTATTGCATACTAGTTGTAATTTATTTATTTCAAAATCACTATTGCACACACTAAATCACCCACATGAGCGCGATCTTATCCACGCGCGCGACTCGAGTCAAATGGATTGCTTGCGTGTAAACTTTAAAATAGTTGTACTGGCTTAGGATTTTAGGATAGAGTAGTGTGAAACTCGTGCAGTGCTCCTAATCGAGTACTCATGGTCTGTGTAGAAATAGTATAGATTTAATATTTCTTTATGCTTGTAGATTTATACTTATTTTGCAGATGTAAATATTTTTTGTACTACTCAAAAATGTTGAATTTGGCGAAATCAAACGGTAGTGTAGGGATGTGTGTAGCCATCAATAGACTCGTTTTGCTCAAGTAAGGAGGAAGGATCATCTTTCTCGGTGACTAAGAACTTGCCCCAAGCTACTCTCGAAGCTTTGGTGCATGGTTAGTCAAGCGTGAGCGTGACATAGGCCATCAATTTGGCTAGTTTGAGCCTTGTTTACCTTGTCCTAACTGCTAACCGTTGACAGCCAAGTTTATGCTAACCCCTCCTTTGATTCAACTCCACCTTCATTCACCAAAGCCTAAAGCCAATCCCCCTATTGCAACCAAATCCAAGAGATCTAGTTAATTTAATATTTTGACGAGGTGTGATGTGTGGAATTCAAGTTATATGGTGGATGAATTCAAGAATTTCTACGTGCTAAAGTTGGGGATTGCAATAGAAAAAAAGGAAAAAAAAGAAAAAGTAGAGAATTGAACAAGATTTTTTTAAAAAAGAATTACAATGAGAAATGGAATCCCCATCAGGTTAACATGATATTTGTCGAGTTAGGCCATGTACACACTCGATTTTCAAGCTAGGTCTGGGGGTGTGGCACACATGCAATTGTGAGGGGCTGTTGGTTTAGCTCATTGTTTGCTCGCTTGGGTTGCGTGTAGATTCCATGTTTATCTTTGACTACCAAACCTTAGCCTAAGCCCCATGATTATCCTAAAGCCCTACGGATTCAAGCTTGAGTATAACTAGTACCGTGGAGAGAGTGTGAACGAGCAAGCATATGGTCGCCGATATTGGTGGATTCCTTTAGAGGTGATCTTGAGCCCCGGTCTTTAGCAAAGCTCACCTTAGTGAGCTGCCTACGTTCTTCCTACATATGACCGAATGATTCTCCAGAATTCCAATTTTGAGTTGATACAATATTTATTTACACCTGCCGAAAAGTATAAATTCTGTAGTATAATTAAAAAGTTTGTCTATTATATTTTCTATGTCCATGATATATTTGATTTCTCTCATTAATTTATTTGGAAATTACTAAGCCAGTTAACTATTTTTTAGTCCACTGAGTGTTAATTTGCTCGAGACGAGCAAATTTTTAAGTCTGGGGGTGTGATGAGTCCAAGTTATATACATATTTTTGGACTCATCTGGGTTAGTTTTCTCGTTGATGCACTACACTTTGGAGCCATAATTATTCATATTTGTTATTATGTCCATTCTATGTTAAGTGCAGTTTTGGCCCATTTTTAGTGTGATTACGTAGTTTTTGTACTTTTTCCCTACTTGGTGTTTTTCTATGTATGGAGAATGTGGTATGCCCGTTTCGGTGGCTCTTCTAGTTTTGCTGTAGGTACAAAGGTCATATGCGTGTCTCGGGATTATTTGGGAATATTTTATGCCTAAGGGCCACTGATCGTGCGTTTTTACATGCACACGGTCAGTGGAATCCTTAGCGCACGACTTCTTGTCGTGTGCGGCCTGTTCATCGAACCCCAAACAGTACAGGATCTATAGCGCACGATCATTGAACCTATAGCGCACGACCACTGGTCGTGAGCCACTGATCGTGCACACTATTCTCCATTTTTCCAAGTTCTGTTGGGGGCATTTGCACGAGCATTGGACATAGTGCGCACGACCACTGGTCGTGCGCCACTGCTCGTGCACATTTATTCCTTTTTTCTGGAGTTTTGTCTGGGGCAATCGCATGACCATTGGACATAGTGCGCAGGATCGCTGGTCATGCGCCACTACTCGTGCGCGTTATCCCAATTTTTCTTGAGTTATGTCTTTGCTAATCGCACGATCATGTGATTAAGTGCACACGACCACCGGTCGTGCACCACTAATCGTGTGCATATATATTATTTTTTTGTCTGCTGTAGGTTTCTGTGGATTAGAGCGCACGATCATCAACCATCAGCGCGCACAACCACTGGTCGTGTATCACTGATTGTGCGCTTTGATTTTTTGCTACTGTATTTAAGCTCGTGCTCCGTGATTTAGGTCAACGCTTTTCATTTTTCTACCCCACTGTTGCGCGCGAAGCGCCAATTTTCACCCCCACAGGTCCTCCACTCATCTCCATCCTCCAAGAAGCTTTCTCTGGCAATCTGAATCATCTTCAACTCTTCGGAGAGTTTCCGGCCACCAGCAGTGTGCAACAAGGATCTTTCTGTACAACTCATTTGGGCAACGGGAGAAAAGATTGAAGGAAGGGGAAGAAGACAGAGGAAGACAAGTGGATTGACAACCCATTTACCTCCGGAAGCAACCACACTCCGAGTTGTGAAGTGGATTGACAACCCACCACTCCAGCCATGAACCACGGCTAGGCTTTCCCCCTATCGGTTTATTCTACCTCTTATCATTGTGAAGTGTATTCTTAAGCTTGTAATGAACCTAAAATTACTTTTATTTGTCTATAAATGAAGTCTGTTTTGGTTTGTTACATTCTTGTTGTTTGCTGTGTTGCACTCGCCTCCATTCACATCTACTCACTCGCGCACTAGAACCGCTATAGCAAAGGCTAGTGTTGGTTGTTGATGAGGTGATTACAACCCTTACTTTCTATACTTGTGTTCATTCCACCAGCTTACTCTCCGTCCATTCGCCTAACGAAGCACGACATAACGACCTGCACTAATTCCTTCCACCAAGCGAAGCGGTGCTTACGACCCGCATTAGTTTTCTTTTTGTTTTGATAACATTAGGAATCAAAAACCAACCCCCTTGTTATTTCGTATTACTCTTTGTAACAATCTTTCTACGAGTATATCACGATACCCATCCTGTATTCCCTCAAGATCGACATTCAGGGAAGCAATTCCCAAAATTATTACTTGACAACGACCGGTGCACTTGCCGACGCATCACCCGAACCTCTACCCATGGCCCATACTCGGACAGGAGGTAACCCTAGACGGGGATATAGAGCTAGAAAACTCTGATTTGAGTTATGTCAGTTCCTATGGCTTCGTTCATTTACTCCCCATTGATCAGGCAGATAAGTAAGTATTGTGTCTTGTACAACTGGTGTAGGGTCTTCTCTTCCTAGAGTAGAGATTCTTTGTTGCTCTAGGAGCATACTACTGTCCACTTGTCCTTGTGCATCTTGCTGTTGTTGTATGTCTTCATCAGAACTGAAGACCACTTCTTCTTCTGAATCACTAGATGATTCTTCCTGTTGAACAACTTTCTTCTTCTTCTGTATTGTTTTGGTCTGTTTTTGAGGAGTAGTAACCTCCTTAGTCAACACCCTATCCCATCTTGACAGAATCCTGGTGTCCATTCTTCTCATATGATTGATTTTTGTACTAGGAAGTTGGCTCATTACTTCTGGTATTACAGATGATAGGCATAGACTCAGAATTCTCCCCAGGTTTGGTATCTTGATACATTCACGTAACTTGTCAGATACTATGGTTGTCCAATCAGTCTTGTGCTTGAAAATGATCCTGGTCTTAGGTGGAAAATGGTGGCTGAGATTCTGTCATGTCCACCTGTTTTACACAGAATGACCTTCCCTACAATCACAGAAAGGAACTTCCCTTGTGAATTCATCCTTTTAGGTTGATAGATGATCCTATCTTAGTTTTTGGGTTTAACCCACACCATTGTAAGGGCTCCTTGATCATAGATGGTTGTACGTCATCTTCTTCCTTAACCTTTGGGAGTTGGAGTGCGTTTCAGATTGTTTTCAAGGTAATCTTCACCCGGGTATCTTGAACAGTAGCTTTCATCTTCTTCCCGTCTGCGTCTGTAGTTGTAGATGAAAAAAATTCCAGAACTTCTTTCTTCCTTATCTTGGTTGGTTCAGAGACCAAGAATTCCAAACCAATGTCTGAGATTAGGGCAATTACTCCCTGAATCTCGGGTGATGCTGTTGTGAAGCCACCACGGACCAGCTTATATCCTTCATTCACCTTTTCTTCTGGATGAGGCGCCATTACCGGAAGAGAGAGATGGAGGTGAAAAGGAAAGATGATTCTTGTCGACAGAGGGTGCAGAGCCAGGAAATTAGAAAGCATAGTCGACCAGATTTTGGCTTCTCCTATTTATAGTCTAAGTGTAAAGGGGAGTTCAAAAGACGCGCCTTAGCACTAGGACTAGTCGACAAAATCAAATATATGTGTCGACAGAATAGGTCTAGGTCTCGACAATACTGAGGTTTAGTCGACACATGTATATGTCGACATACTTATGTTAGTGTTGACATAGATGTCGACATGTCTCGACACAGAGTGTCGACTTTGATTTTTGTGCGTCGACTCAAAAATCAGCTAACTGAAAGTCTCGACACAGTTGTGTCGACACCAACTCTTGTGTGTCGACACAAAAGTCCTCTAGTTATATGGTCTCGACATAGTTGTGTTGACACTTATTCTTCAGTCAACACAGATATTATTTCTGTGTCGACACATCCGTTTTCTTTGTCGACACAACATACTAAGAGTGTCGACACAAGGTCTGCTTGTGTCGACACAAACTTGGTACTTAGTCAAATTTCTTATGAAAACTTGAGCTTACATGTTCTACTAAAGGTAGTTTATGCTAACCTAATCTAGATTCAACATACCTAATTCAATTTTAAAATAATTGAATTTAGTTTCATCTAGAGGTTTTGTAAAAATATCAGCAATTTGATTATTTGTATTCACAAACTCTAGACTAATATTTTCTTTTTCTACATGTTCTCTGATGAAATGGAATTTAATTTCTATATGCTTTGTTCTACTATGTGATATAGGATTCTTAGCAATAGAAATATCACTAGTAGAATCACAAAACAGTAGAATTCTACTAACCTTGATGTCATAATCTTCTAGTTGGTGCTTTATCCACAATAGTTGTGCACAGCAGCTACCTGCAGCTACATATTCTGACTCAGCTGTTGATATAGCTACACTGGTCTTCTTCTTGTTCTACCAAGACACTAGTCTTCCTCCTAGGAATTGACAGGTTCCTGTAGTACTTTTCCTATCTTCTTTGCATCCTGCAAAATCTGCATCTGAGAAACGAGTTAGTGTGAAATCTCTATTCTTAGGGTACCAAAGACCTAGATTAGGTGTGCCCTTGAGATATCTCAAAATCCTTTTAACTGCAGTATATTGAGATTCCTTAGGGCATGTTTGGTACCTGACACAGACACATGTTGCATACATGATGTAAGGTCTATGAGAAGTCAAGTAAAGTAGGGAGCCAATTATCCCTCTATACAAAGACTCATCAACAGGTTTCCCTGCCTCATCTTTGCCTATAGGCATACTTGTTCCCATTGGAGTTTTCATGGTAAAAGTTGAGTCCATTCCATTCCTTTGAATCAACTCCTTAGTGAACTTAGACTTAGATATGGATAGTCCATTATCAGTCTATCTGACTTGAAGTCCCAAAAAGAACTTCAGTTCACCCATACTGCTCATTTCAAACTTCCCTTGCATAAGTTTGGCAAACTTCCTGCACAGGTTGTTCTCAGTAGATCGAAAGATAATGTCATCAATATATATCTAGACTAAGATTATCTTGCCTTTGGATTCCCTATAGAATAGAGTTTGATCTATCTTTCCCCTTGAGAATTTATTCTCAATAAGGAAAGCAGACAAGGTTTCATATAAAGCCCTAGGGACTTGTTTCAAACCATATAGGGCTTTCCTAAGCCTATATACATAATTAGGATAGTGAGGATCTACAAAACCTGAGGGTTGTTCAACATAGACTTGCTCTTTCAAGTCACCATTTAGAAATGCTGACTTCACATCCATCTAAAATACATTGAACCCATGATAGGCTGCATAGGCCAAGAACATCCTTATAGCCTCCAGTATTGCTACTGGGACAAAGGTTTGATCAAAGTCTATTCCTTCCTCTTGTCTGTAGCCTTTTTCTACCAACCTAGCCTTATTCTTGATGATTGTTCCATTTTCATCAAGTTTGTTTTTGTCGATCCACTTGGTTCCTATGATATTATGATCCTTAGGTTTAGGAACCAGTTTCCAGACTTTGCATCTCCTGAATTTGTTCAGCTCTTCTTGCATTGCATCAACCAAGTTAGCATCTAACATTGCTTCTTCAAATTTTTGGGTTCTATTTGAGACAAAAAGCTAGAACACAAAACTGTGTTCATGCTCTTGCTCCTTATTAGAACACCTTGACTTGCATCTCAAATTATCTTGTGAGCTAGATGATCCTTTTGGTGTCTTCTTGCTGGAGGAAACCTGTCTTCCTCATGACCTTCTTCATTTTCCTCCACCTGATGCTCCTCATTCTCTTCTTCTTCCAGTGTGTTTTGTTCTCCCCCTGGACAGCATGCATCATCCATCCTAGCAGGAGCTTCATCATTGACGGTCATCTTGTCCAGCCTATCTGTCAGACCTGTAGAACTAACTGAAACACTAGAAAATTCATTGTTAATCAATCTAGTCTCATCAAAGACAACATGAACTTACTCTTCTACAAACTTGGGTAGTCAACTTGTAGATCCTGTATGCCCTACTGTTGTTTTGTACCCAACAAATATCCCTTCTAGGGATTTGGCAGCAAACTATATTTGGTAGTGCTTACCATTCATTAGGACATAGAACCTGCTACCAAAGATTCTGAAATAAGAAATGTTTGGTATTTTGTCTTTCAAAATCTGATAGGGAGTCAACTTATGTTTCTTATTGATGGATGCTCTATTGAGAACATGACAAGCAGTATTTACTGCCTCAGCCCAGAAATATCTAGGGAGAGTAGTATCACTGAGTAGAGTTCTACCAGCCTTAATGAGAGTTTTATTCTTTCTTTCAGCAATCCCATTTTGCTGAGGTGTTCTAGGTGAGGAGAACTCCCGATGAATCCCAAGTTCTTCATAGAATTTTGTCATACATTCAGACTGAAATTCAGTTCCATGGTCACTTCTGATTTTGACCACAAAATTGTTAAGTTCATTCTGAACTTGTCTAACAAAAGTCTGGAAAATACTAGGGGTTTCAGATTTTTGCCTTAAGAAGAACACCCATGTGTTTCTAGAATAGTCATCCAAAACAACTAATGTGTATGCTTTCCTACCAAGACTTTGAACTAGCATAGGACCAAACAAATCCAAATATAAGAGATATAGACATCTCACTGAATCTTTGATATCTAGTGCTGGAAAAGAGGACTTGGTCTGTTTTCCCTTTTGGCAAGCTGAACACACTCCCTCTTTCATGCACTTGACATGAGGACCATTCCTCACCAACCCAATACTGAACAGCAGTCCTATGGACTTATAGTTCAGATGAGCTAGCCTCTTGTGCCATTTGACCCATAGTGAGGCTGTCTCATCTTCAACTAAGCAAATAGGTGAGTTGTTTAACTCACAATCTAGGTTAAGACAATAAACATTTCCTTTCCTAGTGACAGTCAAAATGATCGCTTGATCACTTGACCTTTTAATTTGGCACTCCCCTTTGTGAAAGGGGATGTCATAACCTAGATCACTAAGCTGACTTATGCTTATCAGGTTGTGTTTTAGACCCTTCACATAAGCCACTTTAGTGATAGTAATTGAGTCACTAGAGATGTTACCAAATCCTTTGATGACTCCTTTTTCTGATCCACCAAAGATGACTTTGGGACCATTCTCTATTGGTACAAAGTCCCTCAGCATTCTTCGTGTTCCAATCATATGTCTGGAAAAGCCACTATCCAAGTACCATATAGGGGTATGGTCACTTGGATTCACCTGCAACAAATAAAGGATTACTTATCCTTAGAACCCAAGTTATTTTTTGGTCCTATGTTTTTGTTAGTCTTGGAAACAACAGGTTTACCTACAGATTTTTTCATAGGTAAACTACTCTTGGTTCTAACACTTGTGTTAAACCAACAGTCCAAGGCAAAGTGACCTATCTTTCCACAACACCAACACTCAAATCTGTTATACCTTTTCTTAGGTACAGACTTCACAGTCATGTTGCCAACAGTCTTTTTGAGTGTGGGTGCTAGAGCAGCAACCTCCATGAATTCCTTTTCAATCTGATGGGCTTGCCTATAGAGAAGTCTCTTGGCATTTGCACACTTTCCAAGGTGAACTCCATACTCACAGTGACCATGAGTAGTTTCATGATCATACCTGTTTGTAGGATTCATCACCTTCCTAAAGAAGGTAGGGGATTTTACAGCTATAGGCTGAACTGGGGCCTTACCTTTTCTTTGTGAATTGGTGACCCTAGTTCTTCCCTTAAAACCTAGACCAATCTTCCCTTTTTGTGAGATGAAATTGTCAATTAAGGGTAAGATAGATTTTGGTTTGGAGAATTTAGCCACTAGCTCTCTTTCATGCTGAAGTTTTGCCTCCAGGTTCTTGATATGATTCTCCTTGAAAGAGATTGTGCCCATCTCAATAACAGTAATATTTTTCAGTTTGGCAACCTCATTCAATTTTAGATCCAACAGCTTTGCTGAATCTGCTGCAGCCAGCTTAAGAGACTCAATTTCCTTGGTCTTCTCTTTGACAAGAAGTTTGCTTATCTTTAGAGCTTGCAATAATCCACCATACTAATCAATGAGTTGGTGTACATCCCCTTCACACTCACAACCATACCCATCTCTTGATGTTGATGCTTTTGATTCTGATCTAGTAAAATAAAAAGATGTTGTAAGAGAGTTATATACCTTACTAGGACCATCCTTATCCAGGCACTGATCATTTTCTATTAGGGCCATCAGCCCTCTGTAACAGTATTCTTCCACTCCATTTATGGAGTCTAGTATTTGTAGAAATTCTATCTTCTTAGAATCCTCTTCAGTTGAGAATAACCCAACATATGCTTCTGCCTCTTCTTCTTCTCCTGATTCAGATAATGAAGAATCTATCCAGCTTTTCTTCTTTTAGGCAACAAAAGATTTTTATTTCTTTCCCTTCATTTGTTGCTTCTTCTTGTCTTTTGATTCAGCCCTCTTGTCTGGACGGTCTGCTATGACATGTCCATGCCTTTTATAATAATAACACACAATCTTAAAATTAGATTGTTTATTAGGTTTAGAAGCATACCTGTCTTCCTTAGGAGTTTTCTGTTTCTTGTAGTACTCATCCTTTGAAAAGGATGAAGAAGGTTTGGTTCTCCACTTCTTCTTCTTCATGAATCTTCGGAACTGCCTTGTGAAGGCTGCAAAGTCCTTATCTGAGGTGTGGCTGTCTGATGAAGTGTTGTCAGGAATCCCTTCTTCTGCCTCAGCACTCCTTCTGGGAGGAGAAGGGGATTTTCTCATGCCCTTTCTTGTGCCTTCAGCTTTGAAGGCAACTGACTTTTCCTTATATTAAAATTTGTCGCTCTTCTATTCCTCCTTCTTGGTTATAAGCTGCATTTCATATGAAAGTAGCTTCCCAAATAGTGTGGGAGGAGGTGTGTCTGCCAGCTTGGCCACTTCTCTGATGACACAAATCTTGGTGTCCCAATCCTTTATCAAAGATCTCAGAAATTTGTCATTCAGTTCATAAGTGCTGAAGACTCTTCCATAAGTCATCAGCTCATTTACAATCCTGAAGAATTTCTTGTAGCATTCAGTTATGCTATCATTCTTGGCTTGCCTAAAGCTTTCATACTCCTTATTCAACATAGATTTTCTGTCTTCTCTGGCTTCTTCTGTTCCCTCCATGTAGACAATAAGAGTGTCCCAAATTTCTTTGGAGGTTTTGCAATGCACCAGATTCTGAAAGGTGGCATCATCTATGACACTTACAATGATATTTTATGCCATTTTGTCTAGAGTTGTCAGGATGATTTCATCCTTTGTCATTTCTGAATAACTATTAGGAGTCTTTATATTTGCATCCAGTGCTGATACCTTCATTAGAATGAAGGGTCCTTCCTGTACTGTGATGTAAATTCTTGGATCAGAAGCTTCCATAAACAATTTGACCCTCTCCTTCCATATGCCAAAACATTCCTTCTTGCAGATAGGTAGTTTCATTTATCCAAACTCTTTTTGGTTCTCACTTGAACCCATTCTTGAATTTTGAAAATTGCCTAGGAGAATTACTCAGACTGTTAAGTCAATCCTTGAGGAACCTCCCTCTGATATCACTTGAAAGACTTAATTCAAGAGCCTAAACACCTAGAGGGGGGTGAATAGGTTCTAATTTTTCCTTTAATATTTTAGGAAATTAAACAGATCTTACTTTGCACAAACAAAATAAAACACAGCACAGAACATTCACAGCACAAAGAACACCAGATATATAGTGGTTCCCCAAGATATGGGTACGTCCACTTTCCCCCTTCGCCTATCCAGTAGAGTACTGGATTCAGCCTTACTTCGTTCCTCTTTCTCAGATCCAAAGATCCTACAACTCAGAACCAGAATGGTTCGTACACCTCAGACTTTTGCAAGTCCTACCTCAGATCCTTCCCAGAATCCTACCTAAGGCCTCAGCCCTACCTCAGCCCTTATCTCTAGGCTTACAACTCAGACTTTTGCAAGTCCTACCAATCAGGCTCACAGCCTTACCTCAGCCTTTTTAAATATATGCTTACAGCTCAGATCTACAATAGATCCTACAAGAAATTGTTAATAAAATATATACAAAAGATATCACCAGATAGATCCCTCTATTGATGTTCTTCTTGATCAGTTCTTGATCTTCAGTCCCAACCAGACTTATCTGTTTAAAAGCTTCTTGATAGAACAAAATAAGGTTGGACAGTTCTTGATGTAGAAGTTGATCCACTGTCAGCTCCTTCCTTGAATTAAAAATGAGATCTGAATCTTCTCTGCTGACTGTTCTAGATCTGCCTTCTTAAAGGGTTTCCCCTTTTCTTATTGTTAATCTTTGTTGAAGTTAGAGACTGGGCGGTCTGTCGGTCTGGCTTGGCGGGTTATTGACCGGGCGGTCTGGCGGTTTGCCTACAGCGGTTTGGTTGCTGTATTGAGGTCTGAGGTCCAAGCGGTCTAGCGGTCTGTTACTGGCGACTAGGAGACTGGGCAGTCTAACAGTCTCACATGGCGGCTTGTCTCTCTCTCTGGCAGTGGTCGAGCGGTTAGCCCTTCTGTCTAACCGCTCGGCTTGTTCCGGTCTGTTGTTCTAGCCGCCCAGATTTTATGTATAGTTTTAGTCCCACATCTCTTATTTGTATTCTCTCTTCTCTCCTCCATTCTATATAAGGGAGGCCATACCTTTGTAATAGATACCTTTTTCTGATAATAAAATTTCAGTTATACTATTTTCGACTTGTTTTAGTTCGCTTCTCACATGGTATCAGAGGAATCGATCCTTTCCTCCTGATTTCTATGCTCCTCTCTGTCCGCGCGACTTGCTTCTCCGGCTTGCGCCCTGTCCGCGCGGTCTCCTTGTCGTTGCCCTCTGTGTGCGCGACCTGTTGCCTTGTTCACTGCGATCTGTCGCCTTGTTTGCCGCGACCTCTCGCCGTGTGCCTTGCCTCCTCCTGTTTTCTCTTGCTCTGGTCGTCGCGACCTGTTGCCTTGTTCGCTGCGATCTGTCGCCTAGTTCGCCGCGACCTATCGCCGTGTGCCCTGCCCTCTCTTGTGCTTCTGTTCGAGCGGACTGTCTGCTTGCCGCTCGACTTCTTCCCCTCTGCTTGATACTGCGGCTTGGTCGTGGTCTTTCTGGCCGCTAGTGTTTGACATCCTGACCGCTGCAGTTCCTCTTCTGCCTATCCGCGCGGCTTGTTTCCTAACCGCGCGGCTTCCTGTTGGTTGCTCTTATGGCTCTTTCTGATGCTTCCACTGCCACCACTCCTGCCGCCACCCCTGTAGCCAATCCGACTCCGCCTCTACCTCCTACTCCTTCCGGGAACCTTGGCACCGTTTCTAAGCTTGTCGGCTCCAACTACCCGGATTGGAGCGTCTCTTTCACCTTTCTCCTTCGCTCGCAACGCAAATGCCACCATCTCGTTGATGACCCTCCTCCTACCACTTCACCTCTCTTTGATGACTGGGATGCGAGTGACGCTCTTGTGCGTACTTGGCTCGCTAACAGTCTATCCGATGAGTGCCTTCCCGTCATCCGTCATGATGAGACGGTGAAGGCCGCTTGGCTTCATCTTGCTGCTTTGTATTCCAAAGGGGCTCAGATGTCCCGCATCTATACGTTGTATGCGGACCTCTTTGCCCGACCTACCTTGTCTCCTGCTGCAGCCTACCAACAAGTTCAAGCTCTTGGGGCTGAGATTCTTCAGAATCGCCCCTTTTCTGTGGATCTGGCTCAACAACACAAGCACTTCCAGGAGCTTCTGGTTGTGTGTTATCTGCTCCGTCTTCCTGACACTTATGACATGATCCGCCAAAAAATTCTGGGTGAGGTGGAATCTCCTACTTTAGATGCCACCGCTGCTCGCATCGCTGCTGTCATCTCTCTCCTTCAACGCCTGCTTCTGCCCGCTCCTTCTCCTCCGGATAACTATGCTCATCAAACTCAGCGGAGTGGCTCTGGTAGCCGCAGTCATCAGTCTGGCGGACTTCCTTCTTCCCGCTACCTCTGCTCTCACTGCGGCCGCACCGGACACACTCTTGACCGCTGCTGGACAAAGCATCCCCATCTTCGTCCCTCGGGTGACTCTTCCGCCTCTTCTTCCAAGCCGTCTGCTTCCGTGGTCACATCATCAGGTAGTGCCCATGTGGTCACTCAAGGTAAATGGCTTATCGACTCCGGTGCAACTAATCATATGACGGGCAATCCTCAGTGCTTCTCTCTCCTCGAACAGCATGATCGGTTGCCCCCTGTTCTCATTGCAGACGGTTCTCCCTCCCCGGTTCATGGGTCGGGAGTGGTTCATGTTACTCCGTCCCTTCGGCTAGAGGACACTCTCTATGTGCCCAAGTTTCCGTGCAATCTGTTGTCGGTTACTTCTTTGTGCAAGCAGCTTCAATGTTCTGTAACGTTTACTCCATCTTCTTGTTCTTTTCAGGATCCGAGCTCCCAGCGGACGATTGCTACTGGGAATGAGAGCGACGGCCTCTACTTCCTCGACAACGTTTCCGCTTTGTCCGCCTTATCTTCTTCTTGTACGGATCTTCTCCAGTGGCATCTCCGCCTTGGTCATCCTCCACCACGGCTTCTACATCAGCTTCTGCCCCACCTCCCTCCCTCCAACACTCCTCTCCACTGCGAAGCATGTCAACTTGGCAAGCATCATCGTTCCTCCTTCCCGCCGAAGCAAGGTCGGGGCTCTACCCGTCCGTTTGATCTAGTCCACTCCGATATCTGGGGACCTGCTCCTACCCTTACTATTGGTCAGGGTAGTTCTTATTTTGTAACCTTTATTGCTGATTTTTCTAGATGTACTTGGGTGTATCTCTTACGAGATCGCTCTGAACTTTTTAATGTATGGACCTCCTATTATCATTTAATCAAGAATCAGTTTGGTGTTGGTATTAAAACTTTTCGCTCTGATAATGCAAAAGAATACTTAAGTCATGCTTTTACCTCTTTCTGTGTGCAACATGGCATTATTCATCAGACAAGTTGTGTCTATACATCCCAATAAAATGGGGTGGCGGAACGCAAAAACCATCACCTCCTCGATGTTGCTCGCACATTGATGACTCAAATGCATGTCCCTCGCTCATATTGGGGCTATGTTGTTCTTCTTGCCTGTTATCTCATCAATCGCATTCCCTCCTCCATTCTCAAGGGAAAAATCCCTTTTTCCATCCTTTATCCAGGCAAGGAGCCTTTTCCTCTCCCTCTCCAAATCTTTGGGTGCACTGCTTTTGTGCATGCCCCATCTGCCACCCGTGATAAGCTCTCCCCTCGCTCCACCAAATGTGTCTTTCTGGGGTACTCGGCCACTCAGAAAGGCTACTGATGCTTTGATCCTGTTCTTCGTAAGCAGTTCGTCTCCGCTGACGTTACCTTCTTCGAGAATGCCTCCTACTTCTCGGATGACTCCTCTTCTCTTCCCCCACCTCTGATTCTCCTATTATTCCGTTCGTTCCCTCGTCTCCTACTGCGATATCCGCTCCTCCTCCGTCTCCGCCCACTCCTCTCCCTCCGCCTCTCTCTCCGCCTCCATCTCCCTCATCTCTGCTGCCGTCGCTCTCTCCTCCCGGGCCAGCTCTCTCTGCCACGGATGCTCTGGATGCCGAGGAGCCCGCCGACCTGGATCTTCCTGTAGCTCTTCGCAAAGGGGTGCGGACGTGTACCCTACACCCCCTTACTGCTGAGGTTTCATATGATCGTCTTACCCCTTCTCGCAGGGCCTTTGCACTGGCTATCTCTGCTACTACCACACCTCGTTCCTACCAGGAGGCCCTTGCCATTCCTCACTGGAAGCTGGCCATGGATGAGGAAATGGCGACCCTCACAGAGCGGGGTACCTGGACTCTTGCCCCTCCTCCCTTTGATACAGATGTTGTTGGCTGTCGCTGGGTCTTTGTAGTCAAATTTGGCCCAGATGGCACTGTGAACCGTTACAAAGCTCGCTTGGTGGCTAAGGGCTTTACTCAAACCTATGGGGTTGATTACTTTGACACCTTCTCTCCTGTGGCTCGTCTCAGCACTATACGGGTCCTTCTCTCTGTGGCGGTCAACAAAGACTGGCCACTTTCCCAGCTGGATATCAAGAATGCCTTCCTTTATGGTGATCTTGAGGAGGCCGTCTACATGGAGCAACCTCCAGGGTATGTTGCTCAGGGGGAGACACGAGTATGCCGGCTACAGAAGGCAATCTATGGCCTCAAGCAGAGACCTCGAGCTTGGTTTGACAAGTTCAGCGGCATCGTGGCGGTCGTTGGTTTTGCTCGCAGCGCTGCTGATCACTCTCTATTTATTCGCAAAACCTCTTCGGGACTGGTGGTTCTTGCAGTATATGTTGATGATATTCTTCTCACTGGTGATGACCAGGAAGGGGTAGCCTTGACAAAGCGGCATCTTCGCCAACATCTAGTCACGAAAGATATGGGTTCTCCGAAGTACTTTTTGGGGATCGAAATCTCTCGGAAGCCCAACTCTTTAGTCCTCTCTCAGCGTAAGTATGCTCTTGATATTTTAAAAGAAGCAGGATTAACTGGGGCCAAACCTGCCTGATGTCCCATGGCTGTTGGAGAAGACAAAACCTGGACAGATGGTTCGCCTCTTCTTTCAGATGCTTCGCGGTACAGGCGTCTAGTTGGTAAGCTCATATACCTCACCGTGACTAGGCCCGACATTTCCTATGTTGTGGGCAAGGTGAGTCAATTCATGCAAGCTCCCAGGGAGTGCCATCTACAGTCCGCCTTGCGGATCTTGGAGTACGTCAAAGCAGCCCCTGGGAAAGGATTGCTCTTTCAGAAGAATGATCATCTGAGGGTTGAAGCTTACTCATATACGAGTTATGCTGATGACAAAGGGGACCGCAAGTCTACCTCCGGTTTCTGTACCTTTGTTGGGGGAAATCTGGTAAGCTGGAAGAGCAAGAAGCAATCTATTGTCTCCAGGTCCAGTGCTGAAGCAGAGTATCAGAGTATGGCATCGACCACTTGCGAGCTAAAATGGCTACGGGCTCTCATGTTGGATTTAGGAGAGGTCTACAACCATCCTCTACCTATGTTCTGTGACAACAAGGCTGCTATATACATCTCCAAAAATCCAGTCTTCCATGAGAGAACCAAGCACATTGAGGTCGACTGTCATTTCATTCGTGAAGAGATTCTGAAGGAACAAATTTGCACTCCCTTCGTCACATCTGAAAAAGAGCTGGCTGACATCTTCACCAAGCCAGTATCCGCCTCGTTTCTTCATATATGTGACAAGCTGGGCATGATCGACATATATGCTCCAGCTTGAGGGGGAGTTTTGAAGTTAGAGACCGGGCGGTCTGTCGGTCTGGCTTGGCGGGTTATTGACCGGGCGATCTGGCGGGTTGCCTACAGTGGTTTGGTTGCTGTATTGAGGTCTGAGGTCCAAGCGGTCTAGCGGTCTGTTACTGGCGACTAGGAGACCGGGCGGTCTAACAGTCTCACATGGCGTCTTGTCTCTCTCTCTGGCAGTGGCCGAGCGGTTAGCCCTTCTGTCTAACCGCTCGGCTTGTTCCGGTCCGTTGTTCTAGCCGCCCAGATTTTATGTATAGTTTTAGTCCCACATCTCTTATTTGTATTCTCTCTTCTCTCCTCCATTCTATATAAGGGAGGCCATACCTTTGTAATAGATACTTTTTTCTGATAATAAAATTTCAGTTATACCATTTCCGGCTTGTTTTAGTTCGCTTCTCACAATCTTCTCTCTCTTAGTTGATGGTTTTTCTTGCCTTCACTGAGTTTTTATTGGTTGTTAAGGATCAGCCCTTTATATAGAGATTCCTCATGGTTACCGGCTGATCTGGTTTGTAACAACCTTCTGTTAGTTCTGACAAAGGTGTCAGACCTGTTGGTAATGACAGTTGTTGACTCACCAGTCATGACAGGTGATTCCTTAGAGATTATGCAACTCAGCATGATCCACTCAGCAATCTGCTTCTCATGTGTCGACATAAGTAGACAAAGTGTCGACACAAGTCTTGATGATGTCGACACAATACTCCAAGTGTTGACACATGCATTCTTCTGCTTCTCGACACATCTTCCATCTGTCTGTGTCGACGCAAGTCCAGTGTGTCGACACAACTGCTCTTGGTATTAACATAACTGCTAGGTGTCGACACAGCCTCTGCTTTAGGTGTCGACACAATCCTTGCCTCAGGTGTCGACACAATCCTTGCCTCAGGTGTCGACATAAGTCCTGCTTTAAGTGTCGACACAATTCCTGCTTTTGATGTCGACATCAGTCCTGCTTTAAGTGTCGACACAATTCCTGGGTGTCGACACAATTTTTGGGTGTCGACACAAATCTGGCTTCTGGTGTCGACACAACTTCTGGTTCTAGTGTCGACACAATTCTTAGGTGTCGACATAATGCTTTGCTGCTGGTGTCGACTCAAGTCCCGTGTGACGACACAATTCTTCACAAGTGTCGACACTTGTACTTAGAATATTTTTCTTCCAATCCTTAACCCTGCACAAGGAAACTTAAACATACATCAAATACTTATTGATGTATATCATTGACTAGGATGAATCTTCTCCAAATCTGGTACATACTTCTAGTGTACCCAATAGGTTTCAAAGGCAACGCCGGCCTCTTCCACCGAAAAACCCCGTAATAGATGAATCCCAAAGAAGTGTAGAGAAATCGTTACCCAGGCTCACAAGATAAACTTAGTGGAGAGTCTCTACCATGAGTGGGTGAAATAACCTGCCAATACCTCAACGGAGTCACACCGAGGAAGTGGAGGAAGGCACGATGGTCGGATCCGGAGCGACGGAGATGGCCGACGAGCCGCCGCAGGGCTACTTCGTACAGTTTGTGCAGGCGGAAAGCAAGGGGCCGAGCCCTATATAGAACTCACGTGCTGCTTTTTTTTTTCAATCAGTCAATCATCTCCATTCATTTCACTCAACCGGTTATATAGGTTTACAGTAATGTTAATAAAAAGTTAACTTATAACAACACCCAAATCAACACTCTAATTAAACTAAACACACCAAAACAACACATTACACTAACAACACGCTAAATAACCACCAAGCAGCGCACTAAAACTGAACATACATGGGTTATACACCCGCACGTAGCCGTGCACATAGGTCGTAGTGGCAGATTTCTTTGTTCTTTTGATTATTGTGGCGACGTGGCTGCAAGCGGAGATTGTAGCGGCGGATATCTTCAGTGTCATGATTTTTGCGGTGAACATCGTCAAACATTGGCGGGTCGATGCCATCAATACTCCCCCGGTCAAATTTACTCATCACCGGTGAGTGGTCACGATGATAGTATTGGAGGAGGGAAACATCCACGAGTTTCAAATCTGCCTCGGGAAGCCAAGAATAATCTAAAGCGTGGCAGCCACGCCAACAAACAAGGTACTGGTGAAGGCCACCATCAGCAGAGGTAACAACCTCAACATCTAGAATCCTGTCAGGAACAAATGAGGTTTTTGGAAACCTTGAAAAAACATTAGCATCCGTTGAAATATTGGCAGTAAAACCACCATCTGATGCAACCATGATAGGATCCGTAGGCAAGAGAGACACGGGAACACGCTCACCCCCAACCCCAAAGAAGAATACGATGCATCAGAATAAAAAAATGAAGAGTGACGTAATTTTTGTGGTGGAAAGACATGCAACATTAAATCTGAAATATTGAAAATAGGGGAAATATCCCAATCAATGGGTAAATCTAAAACAAAAGCGTTGTCTCCCTATTTCTTGATAATTTTAAAGGGGTCGGCTCTTCTATGAGCCAACTTCTTTACGACACCCGAGGGTAACCGCTCCGGGAGTAAACAAACCAAAACCAACTCACAAACATTAAAAATGGATGCTTTCTGATGTAAATTAACATGCGATTAATAAGAAGCATATTGGGTGGCTAATTTTTCTTAAATGCGCTTATGGAGATCGTGAACGTGTTGATCGAACTCATGTGTAAAGTGACTTGAATTGTACATAGGACATAGTGGGATCAAATCAAGTGGCACGGGCGCTTTGAAACCATGCACAATCTAATTTGGCAATAGACCGGAGGATCGATTCTTAAAATTGTCATAGGCTAGTTGGCAAGAACGACAACTACTAACAATTTTGTTCACAAGTGACATTAAATGTTTTTAATAAAATTCATCTTCTACTAACGTAATAGTCTTATCACAACCGAAAGGATCTCCAAGTCCACTGCTATGTATATCCCAAACTATAAAGTGACGTAGTGACGAGTATGTGACACACAACTTGGAATGTCTAAATAGATAGCCATCCCCTTCCCGAATCAGA
The DNA here is from genome assembly GCA_039513925.1 of Platanthera zijinensis. NCBI lineage: Eukaryota > Viridiplantae > Streptophyta > Magnoliopsida > Asparagales > Orchidaceae > Platanthera > Platanthera zijinensis. The sequence continues at coordinate 81,155,000 of CM077086.1, forward strand.
ATTTGGTGGTAGCCACTGCTAAGTTCCAACTTGGAGAAAATCGTGACACCGACTAACACATCCAATAATTCATCCAAACCGGGAATGAGAAATCAATATTGTTTGGTAATCTTATTTATTGTGCAACTATCCACACACATATGCCATGATCCGTCTTTCTTGGGTGAAAGTAAAGCGGGGACAACACAAGGACTCATATTGTGTCTACTAAAACCTTTTTTGGAGAAGATCTAAAATTTGACTTTGCAAATCTTGAAGTTCCACAGGGTTCAACATATAGTGGGGAAGATTTGGTAAGGAAGAGCCCGATATGAAATCCATAGCATGTTGAATCTCTCTAAGAGGGGGTAATGTAGAGGGAAGCTAATCTGGATAAATATCCTTATATTCATCTAATAACACCCTCAATTTAAGTGGTAAATCGTCCAAAATATTGCTTTAATTTTTAGTTTGCATGAGTACCAACGCATATACAATCCCACCTAAAAAGGAATGACGACTAAACTCTTTACGACCAAGTAGGCTTAATGCCTTTTTTCTACGGGGAGAGTGTATCCTTAGTGGGGCTAGCGGGATCCTTAGGTCGAGTGGGTTTCAAAGTGATCTTCTTGTCATTCAATTTAAATTCATATACATTGGCTCTCTTAAAATGATTCACATCATGATCATATAACCAAGGGCAACTAAGAAGAACATAACAAGCATCAATAAGAATCACATCGCACCAAATATCTTCCGAATACGACTTGATGGTATGGGGCGTAAAACATCTTCGTGTAATAGGAAGAGATGTTTTGTTGACCCAAGCTACTTGGTAGGAGTGGGGGTGGGGCTCCTTAGTGAGCTTCATACGCGTAACGACACTTTCAGATATGACATTCACGCAATTACCACTATCTATAATCAACTTGCAAAGTTTTTCACTGCTCTTAAAAATCAAGGAAAATATATTGGCTCAGTTCTAATCATCCGAAGCACAAGGCATAGTCAATATACATCTCATCACCATAAGGTTATGGTCATCCTCCATATCACTAGGAAATAATTTTGGTTCCGACTCATCCGTAGCCTCAAAAATAAACTAGGGTGCTTCACTAGTAGGCTAAACTAACGCCAAAGTATTAGTCTTGGTATGACACTCAATGACAAAGTGGCCGGCTACCCTGCAAGCATAGCAAGTGACATTAGTTTTGCTAACCATGCCCACGAGAGTGCATTCAGCTTGGGGATTCTTAGCATCCCTAGCCGTCATAACAATGTTAGAGGAATCTGTGGTCTTAAACTTCCCTTTATCCTTATAGGTAGAGGTAGAGGAACCAATAGTAACTTTGTATTTATATGAGCTATTTTCAGTCTTGGAGTTAGAGGCTATGTGTTTTTCGATCTCAAGCGTGGCATTACAACTGATGTTCAAATCGGTGTGACTATATTAAAAGAGTTTTTTTGGATTTCAGAACAAATACCCATACATAATCTAAAGAGTATAACTTCCGGCATCACTTGAACCTCACATCATACCATCTTATCCTTTAGGTCTTCCATGTAATTGGCTACGGACCTATCACCTTATCTAAGGGTGGCTAACTCATTGAATATTTGGGTGCGATGAAAAGCGAGAATGTATTGATCTTTTAAGAGATTTTTCATCACTTGCCAACCGACAGGGGGAACACCATTATCAACTCCTGAACGTCGATCCTCATTTAGACAAAAAACTTTGGCTTGTCCTGTTAGCTTCATACTAGCAACTTGAACCTTTTGCGGGTCCAACAGTTGATGCCACTCAAAATAACACTCCATATCCATGACCTAATTCAGAAAAATTTGCGGTCCTCCTATGCCGTCATAGGTGGGGGCATTAATTTTAATGATTCGGGTAAGGTCGACGTCTCGTTCAAGGCGACGATGTTGTGGATGAGCCCGTTGAGACAAATCATTGTGGTCTTCATCCTCGTGGTGGTGTTGACGGTTGGGTGGTCAATGACCTCTAAGTCATGAGGGGGTTCGGTAGGCCAAAAGTTGAGCCAACATTCCCCGAAGTTCCCCAATTTGTTGTTTCATCTCATAACAAAGATCATCAATCAGAGAGGGGTTTGTATTCGGTTGTCATTCGTCGACCCTCATCGAAGAGGAGGTGGTGTGATACTCATGACAGGACTTAGTGGGCATACGATGGGTGAGAAAATAAAATTTTGGTGCACAGGTGTAACGCCCTTAGTTTTTCTGTGATTGTTTAATCTTTGTTTTGCGTTACGTTGGCGCATTTTTGGCCTTTTGCCATTGTTAGAGCATGGTCTTAGCTCTTTAGGCTCTCAGAGTGGCTTGTGTTGTAGCCTATTTGCAAGGTTCCCTAGCGAGCTGGAGTCTGTTATGGTGACTGTTGGAGCCTCTCCTAGAATGCTTGTGTTGTGGCTTCAGGATGTGTTAGCCCGAGTTTTATTTGTCGGATGATGATTCCGACTTCGCCACTAGATTTTTAGCGTGGGTATTTAGCTACGGTGTGAATTTCGTCAAATTTCGAGATCGTTTGTTTTTCACATCGTTTTGGCGTGTTATTTAATTGGCTGATATAATGATATGTGTGGCCGGTTTTCCTTGGCCGGTTTTAGTGTTGTACATATATAAGATTATATTATAACATTATATTATCAGTTATTATGGTTTAGTATGTATAATATTAGATATATTGTGGTGGCTGTTATTCCTATAAGACTTATAATAATATGATATATACTAGTGGCTGATTTAAAATTTTATTATAATAGCTTAGTGGCTGTTGGTGGCTGGATATAGTATATTATCGATTATTTTAGTATATCCCCTTCATCTTCCCCAAAAAGAAAGGGGCGAATAGCTTCCGGCCGAAGGCTTCGAGCGACGGAGGTGCTGGAGCTTCTTGCCGCCGATTCGTGCTAGTTAGAGCTCGTTTTTCTCGGGTAAGGGCAGAGCTGGACTGCTCTCACCTAGATCTTCCTCCCTAGGCAAGTATTTTTTGCTCTCGAGTTTGTCTTAGTAAGCTAGGTTTTTCGGGTTGCTCATTTTTCCCTCTAAAAGCTTAAGTTTTCCTATTAGGTGGTCGATCTTGTCGCCGGTGACGAGTAAGAAGTCTTGGCTGCTATTTCCTGGAGGTAGAGGCAAGTGGTGCCCCTTTACCCTTGCCAAGTTTGTTCTTATTCATGTTACTTTTTCTTGGTTTTTTGATAGTAGCTCTACTCTCCTCCCATAAAAGCTAGGGCTGCTGCAGGCTTTGTCACAAGCAAGTTCAATATAAATCTTTCCCAGATTTCTGTTTTTTCTCCCTCCTTAGTTGCTGTTTTGTGTCCAGGTAGTAGCTGGAGGTAGGATTTTAGTTTGCTAGTTTTAGCCCAGCTTAGTTGGTAGTTGTATCCGAGTAGAAGGGGTAGGAAGGAGGAAATTAGAATTTTTTTAGTTAAGTTTTAGTTCACTGGATAGCAGGCGTTGAGTGTTAGCTTAGGGCAGAAGTCATTTTATAGGCTAAATGTAAAAGCGTTGAGTGTGGTGGACACACTCAACGCATAGCTGTTTGGTCTGGAGGCTAAGTCCAGAAGCGTTGACAACATTGACTGAGGTGAGCTCACTCAACGCCGTCTGCTTTTCGCGTTGAGTGAGTTGAGCTCACTCAACACCGTCAGCTTTTGGCGTTGAGTGAGTAGAGCTCACTCAACGCCGTCTTTCTAAAGACTTTTTTTTAAGTCTTTTGGCATTGAGTGAGTTGAGCTCACTCAATGCCGTCTGTCTTGGAATTTTTCCTAAGTCCTTTGGCATTGAGTGAGTTGAGCTCACTCAATGTCGTATATCTTTTTGCGTTTAGTGAGTTGAGCTCACTCAATGCTGTCTGCGTTTGGCATTGAGTGAGCTGAGCTCACTCAACGCCGTCTAGTCCGACGATATTTTTTTTCTTCTAAGTCAAAAGCATTGAGTGTGGTTAAGTCACCCAACGCCTTCGGCTGTTAGCATTGACAATGTTAAGCGGGCTGAACTCACTCAACGCCGTCGTCCAGCGAGTTTTTGTGGCCAAGTCTTTTGGCATTGAGTGAGTGGAGCTCACTCAACGCGGCGTCGAGTAGACTCGACGCCTTCGCTGCTTAGATTTTGGCGTTGAGTGAATGGTACTTACTCAACGCGGCGTCGAGTGGACTCGATGCCCTCTCTGCTTAGTGTTTGGCGTTGAGTGATTAGTGCACACTCAACGCAGCGTCGAGTGGACTCGATGCTTTTTCCTTAGGCTGGTGTTTTCAACCGAGTTGGTTAGTGTGGGTTTTATTTCGGTTTGGTGTTGTGTTTTCGGCTAGTTTTGGATGCCGAATCGTGGATTATGGCAGGTTGTTTTTCTGGTGGCTCGATAAAGGGGTGATTTGTGTGTGCTGAGATGTGGCCACCACCTGTTAGGCCCCAGTTTGGGCTGGTTTGGTTAGGTGTGTGACTTTGGTGCTGCCACTGGTTATTTTCAACCTGGAGATTTTTGGGTCTGGTTGTTTGGAAGAGGGCTGCTTTTGGCTACCAACCCGGACCCAAGGTTTTACCACTGTTATTAATTCACAAGTTAGGACTGTTTAGTTCCTTTCCTTTTATAAATGGCTATATTTTTTGAATATGTTTGCCTTGTTGCTGCAGGTTTTCTTTTTAGCAGGGCATGCTGCTAATTTCTCGCACTTGGTGCGTTTTGATTATTCCTTGGACAGTGCTTCTTTTTGCTGTCTTGTTTATTTCCTTCTGCTAAATTTGATAGCATTCTGTTGCAGGGTTTGGTAAACCCCTTATTTTTATTTGCTTATGACCTAATGCTCTATTTCTATTTGATTGTATTCTTGCTGAGGTGTTTTTTCTTTGAATGCCTCAGGTTCAAAGCAGTAGCCGGTTGAGCGGCTAATTTTCTTTTGGGGGCGTGCTGTGATCACCTAGGCTATTGAGACTCCCCTTCCTCAGTTTGTGAGGTAGTTGTTTTCTTTCTTTCTGTATTGACATACATACTCACCAGTGGGTTCATGTCAGGTTGTTTACGCCCACTAGGGGTTTTCCTTATGATGCTAAGTATGTGACTTAAACTGCTATTTTTTTGCCTATTTGGAGGTTGTTTACTTGCTCTCTAGGAGCGATTTATGTTAGGATGCATGTTAGGTATTTTAACTCATAAAAGCATTACTATATGTACTTCATACATGTCATGTTTCTAAACCTAAAGTACTATTTTCCAAAGTAACATAAAGACTAATTTCATATTATACTAAATTTAGAGTCCTGCATTTCATAAGCTGTCCTTTGGGGACGTTTACACTCATGTAGGATGTCAAATCACCTTAACCAAGGTATTTTTCCGCAGCTTATAAATATTTTTTTTACTAATGGACTAGTTGATCCACTGTGCCGAGGTATACGGCCATCCATCTAATTTGAAAGATTTTTTCATAATAACTTATGATTTCGGTTTAACTCGTTTAGGTTGGTACCTTGCCTGAGCGTCTGCAGTAATCCCCTGCATGGCATGGCATCACGACACATATTTTCTCTTACTCTGATAAAAGTTGTTGCTGAGAAAATGTGGGTCGTGACAGTTGGTATCAGAGGGAGGTTGCTTGACAATTGGTCGGACAACCTTCCCTTGTTAGTGTTAGTAGTTTAGTGTCATATCATACACACACCGATGTGTCATCAGTATGTCTTGGATGAAGCATGAACACTACACTCATAAGCATGATTAGAATTATATGGGGCATATTATATAGTATGGGATGCATAATATGTGTTTGTATATGGATCCACCTTAGGTGGCAACATGTGAGGGTTATGTAGTATGAGATGCATAACCTCACCACATGAATGACCATTAGCACATTTTCTCTTTTCGTTGCATGGAATGTTATGTAGTATGGGATGCATAACATTTCCATGTATATGCCGCTCATAACATGCATTAAGGCTTTTTTAGAATGCATAGCATAACATGCATATCATAACATAGCATAAGCACAACGTGCCAAGCTAAAGATTTACATGATGACATATGTACACACATGGTTTTGAGTCAAAAGGAATATAAATTCATCCATTCATGGTCTAAGAATATGAGTTAGTGTGATGATGGTGAATCATCCTAGGTTAGGCATAACATCATTATTGAAAAATACCAGAGCAAGTTAGCAGTTGAAGCTAATACTTAAGTATGTTTTGTCTGTACTGTGTTGTTTGAGTTTTAGCCGTTAAGCTAGGTTTTGATTAGCAGTTTATTGTTTTATTAGAATGTCGCTTGAGCGTGATGCAACAAGGTCAACTCCCCAGCTTGAGGGTGAGTCGTCAAGTGTGCAGGATGAGGCGGTTATTGTAGAACTGCGCCAGAGCATGGAGATCCTGTCAATCTTGATTGTGGTGATGTAAGAGTAGTTACAAGCATTGTTGGCTACCACCTTAGGATGGAAGCCTAGTGAGCAAACCCCCGCAGTGGGGGAGAATGTGAGCGAGATCATCAAATTGAATAAGATTGCTTCTGGATTGTTAGCTGCTGAAGAGTGCAGAGTCAAAGGTTTCTTGGGTGGCCTCCCAAATTACATTCAGCAGTATGCCAATACTTACATGTTCGAGATGAATGAGAGGATAGTGGAAGTTGCCCTTAAAGTTGAGTCTATGGGATATGCTAAGGATCGAGGCATGATACTGAGGAAGGACAAGAGGAAGTCTGACGGGGGTAAGAGCTATAAGGAATCTAGTTCTGCTTCGAGGAAGAGGAGCATAGAAGTTTGTAGTTTCTATGGCCGATCGGGCCATCCTTTTGAAAGATGTTACCAAAGGTTGGGAGCTCAGAAGAAAGAGCAAGTTCAAGTGATTCAATGGATTTCTAAGAGAGAGTTGGTTTGTTCAGCATGTAAGTGGGCAGGGCATGACGTTGCCCATTGCTGGGGAATGAAGAAGACCAGAAACTATTTTCTGTGAGGAAAAGAAGGGTATATCAAGCCTAAGTGCCCGCAGCTCCAGCCCGTTCGGCAGCCAGTTCCACTTCAGGCATTGCCACCACCACCGCGGTTGGTTAAAGGAAAATGAAAGCTGAATGTGTTATCATCAGAAGAAGCTCAGACTTCTACCCAAGTAATATCAGGTTAAGTCCTCATCTAGTCTTAATTGTTAGTGGTATTTATAGTTTTAGTATTCGCGTCCTTGAATGCATGAAAGATTGTTTAGGAAGATTTCCAGTACTACCCACTCGTTTGTGGCTAGGACCCTCGTTTGGCCCTCGATCTTATGGCAACGCGCTTCGTGTCGAGTTTCCCTTTGGTGGTTGGGTATTGTGGGGCCAAAGTATTTAAGATTGTGCGAGTCTATATATGACTTCCAAGTTTTTGCCGATTCCATAGAGTAGAATTATCCGTGCCAGGTCTCCCTGACTATTTCTACGGTATGTGCTCGAAAGCTTTTAGATTCGGATGTTTTGTTATTGGTTCCGCTGTTGGAGACCAAGGTTAGTTTGTCGCGTTAGAGGAGATCCCTGTGGTGCGCGAGTTTGAGGTTGTCTTTCCAGCCAATCTTCCTAGTCTTCCACCTGATAGAGATGTTGAGTTTGTGATAGATTTGGAGCTGGCCACGTTTCCTATTGCGAAGGCACCGTACCGGATGGCCCCGCGAGAGCTGGAAGAGTTGCATAACCAGCTGGATGAGTTGTTAGAGAAGGGTTTTAGAAGACCGAGTTCATTGCCTTGGGGTGCTCCTATTCTGTTTGATAAGAAGAAAGATGGATCGATGAGGCTTTTCATCGATTATCGAGAGCTAAATAAGGTCACTATTAAGAGCAGGTATCCCCTGTTGAAGATTGATGATTTGTTTGATCAGTTGCATGATAGCGCGATGTTTTCTATGATTGATCTTCGTTCTGGCTACCATCAGCTCAGGATCCGTGAGTCAGATATTCCACGGCCTGCTTTTCGATCGAGGCATGGGCATTTTGAATTTCTGGTAATGTCGTTTGGTTTGACCAATGCGCCCTCAGCCTTTATAGATATGATGAACCGTGTGTTCAAAGATTTTCTGGACAAATTCGTAGTATTGTTTGTAGACGAAATTTTGGTATATTCCCGTAATGCTGAGGAGCATGACCAGCATCTGCGATTAGTCTTATCTACTTTGAGGGACCATAATTTGTTCGCCAAGTTGAGCAAGTGCGAGTTTTGGTTGCCTCAGGTTTTGTTTCTTGGCCATGTGGTTAATAGGAATGGGATTTCAGTCGACCCAAGAGAAAATAGTTGCTGTGATGGTTATTTTAGTATATCCCCTTCATCTTCCTCAAAAGGAAAGGGGAGAATAGCTTCTGGCGGAAGGCTTCGAGCGAAGAAGGTGCTGGAGCTTCTGGCCGCCGATTCGTGCTAGTTATAGCTCGTTTTTCTCGGGTAAGGGCAGATCTGGACTGCTCTCACCTATATCTTCCTCCCTAGGCAAGTATTTCTTGCTCTTGAGTTTGTCTTAGTAAGCTAGGTTTTTCGGGTTGCTCATTTTCCCCTCTAAAAGCTTCAGTTTTCCTATTAGGTGGCCGATCTTGCCGCCGGTGCCGAGTGAGAAGTCTTGGCTGTTATTTTCTGGAGGTAGAGGCAAGTGGTGCCCCTTTGCCCTTGCCAAGTTTGTTCTTATTCATGTTATTTTTTCTTGGTTTTGATAGTAGCTTTACTTTCCTCCGCCAGAAGCTAGGGCTGCTGTAGGCTTTGTCCCGAGCAAGTTCAACATAAATCTTGCCCAGATTTCTGTTTTTTTCTCCCTCCTTAGTTGCTGTTTTGTGTTCAGGTAGTGGCTGGAGGTAGGATTTTAGTTTGCTAGTTTTAGCCCAGCTTAGTTGGTAGCTGTAGCCGAGTAGAAGTGGTAGGAAGGAGGAAATTAAAATTTCTTTTAGTTAAGTTTTATTTCACTGGATAGCAGGCATTGAGTGTTAGCTTAGGGCAGAAGTCATTTTGTAGGCTAAGTGTAAAAGCATTGAGAGTGGTGGACACACTCAATGCCTAGCTGTTTGGTCTGGAGGCTAACTCCAGAAGCATTGACAGGGTTGAGTGAGTTGAGTGAGGTGAGCTCACTCAACGCCGCCTGCTTTTCACGTTGAGTGAGTTCAGCTCACTCAATGTCGTCTGCTTTTGGCGTTGAGTGAGTTGAGCTCACTCAATGCCATCTTGCCAAAGACTTTTTCTAAGTCTTTTGGCGTTGAGTGAGTTGAGCTCACTCAATGCCGTCAGTCTTGGAATTTTTTCTAAGTCTTTTGGCGTTGAGTGAGTTGAGCTCACTCAACGTCGTCTGTCTTTTGGCGTTGAGTGAGTTGAGCTCACTTAATGCCGTCTGTGTTTAGCGTTGACTGAGTTGAGCTCACTCAACGTCGTCTAGTCTGGCGATATTTTTTTCTTCTAAGTCAAAAGCGTTGAGTGTGGTGAAGTCACCCAACGCCTTTGGCTGTTAGTGTTGACAGTGTTGAGTGGGTTGAACTCACTCAACACCGTCGTCCAGCGAGTTTTTGCGGCCATGTCTTTTGGCATTGAGTCAGTGGAGCTCACTCAACGCGGCATCGAGTAGACTCGACGCCTTCCCTACTTAGATTTTGGCGTTGAGTGAATGGTACTCACTCAACGCGGTGTCGAGTGGCCTCGACGCCTTCTCTGCTTAGTGTTTGGCATTGAGTGATTAGTACACACTCAATGCGGAGTCGAGTGGACTCGAGGATTTTTCCTTAGGCTTGTGTTTTCAACCGAGTTGGTTAGTGTGGGTTTTATTTCGGCCTGGTGTTGTGTTTTCGACTAGTTTTGGATGCCGAATCGTGGATTATGGCAGGTGGTTTTTATGGTGGCTCGGTAAAGGGGTGATTTGTGTGTGCTAAGCTGTGGCCACCACCTGTTAGGCCCCGGTTTGGGGTGGTTTGGTTAGGTGTGTGGACCCTAGAGCTGCCACTGGTTTTTTCACCCTGTAGAGTTTTTGGGTCTGGTTGTTTGGAAGAGGGTTGCTTTTGGCTACTAACCTGGACTCAAGGTTTTACCACTGCTATTAATTCACAAGTTAGGACTGTTAGTTCCTTTCATTTTCTAAATGGCTATATTTTGGCATATGTTTGCCTTTTTGTGCTACGGGTTTTCTTTTTAGCAGGGCATGTTGCTAATTTCTCGCAATTGGTGCGTTTTGATTATTCCTTGGACAATGCTTCTTTTTGTTGTCTTGTTTATTTCCTTCTGCGAAATTTGATAGCATTCTGTTATAGGGTTTGGTAAATCCCTTCTTTTTATTTGCTTATGACCTAATGCTCTATTTCTATTTCATTGTATTCTTGCTGAGGTGTTCTTTCTTTGAATTCCCCAGGTTCCGAGAAGTAGTCGGTTTAGCGGCTAGTTTTCTTTTGGGGCGTGCTGTGATCTCCTGGGCTGTTGAGACTCCCCTTCCTCAGTTTGTGAGGTAGTTGTTTTCTTCCTCTCTGTATAGACATGCATACTCACCAGTAGGTTTGTGTCAGGTTGTTGATGCACACTGGTAGTATTTTTTGTGATGCTAAGTATGTGACTTAAACTGCTATTTTTTTGCTTATTTGGAGGTTGTTTACTTGATCTTTGGGAGTGATTTATACTATGATGAATGTTAGGTATTTTAACTCGTAAAAGAATTACTATATGTACTTCATACATGTCATATTTCTAATCCTAAAGTACTATTTTCCAAAGTAACATAAAGACTAATTCCATATTATACTAAATTTAGAGTCCTGCATTTCATGAGCTATCCTTTGGGGACGTTTACACTCATGTAGGATATCAAATCGCCTTTACCAAGGTATTTTTCCGCAGCGTATAAATATATTTTTTACTTATGGACTAGATGATCCACTGTGCCGAGGGATACGGCCATCCATCTAATTTGAAAGATGTTTTTCATAAAAACTTATGATTTTGGTTTAACTTGTTTAGGTTGGTGCCTTGCCTGAGCGTCTGTAGTTATTCTCTGCATGGTGTGGCATCACGACATGTATTTTCTCTTACTCTGATAAAATTTGTTGTTGAGAAAATACAGGTCATTACAACAAGTGAGACCTAGCGTGAATTAGTGCAGACCGGGGCCGAAGTGACTGGTGACGAACTAAGCATGGTTCTCTCAAAATCCTTTCCAATCAATTACGTGCGCATAAGAGATTGTGGCTACTTAAATAGTATAATTTTAATCACAACACACACACAATATACATCAAGAGAAAATCATACCAAAATGGGGATTCAGAAAGAGGTCGAATTTACTCATAATAAGGAAAATAACATAGGATTAACCCAATCCTTAGAGCGTCAAAACGAGGGCTACCCACTCCAATCAAAGTCACAATAAGGATTTACCCAATCCTTTAAATCACAAGAATGATCGAAAAACATGCAAAACTTTTTCAGAAAAATACCGCGACGAAATCAAGGGTTTCGAAGGCAACGCTGGTCTCTTCCACCAAAAAACCACATAATAGACGAATCATGGAGAAGAGTAGAGAAATCGTTACCCAAGCTCACAAGATAAATGTCGTTAGAGTCTCACTACTGTGGTTCCACCGGAGTCACACCGAGTGGGGGAAATAACCTGCCATTACCTCAACGGAGTCACACCGAAGAAGCGGAGGAAGGCACAATGTTCGGATCCAGACCAGCGGACGTGGCCGACGAGCCGCTGGCGGACTTCTTTGCACAGTTTGCGCAGGTTTAAGGAAAGGGGCCGAAACTTAGATAGAGCTGACATGCAGCTTTCCTTTTTTTTAATCAGTCAATCATCTCCATGCATTTCTCTCCACTAGTTATATAAGGTTTAAAAAAATGCACAATTTGACACTCTAATTAAACTAAAACACACCAAAATAGCACACTACACTAATAATATACTAAACAACCATTAATCAGTCGACCAAAAATGAACATCCATGGGCTATGCGGCCGTACGGGGCCATGTGCTGAGGTCGTAGCGGCAGATTTCTTTGTTCATTTGATTGTTGCGGCAACACGACCGCGAGCGGAGGTTGTAGCGGCAGATATATTAAGTTTCATGATTGTTGCGGCGAACATCTTTGAACATTGGCGGGTCGGCACCATCAGCCCGCAACATGAAAATAAGCAAATAAAAAAAATTAGGGAAGAAGAGGTCCTCAGGATAATCCCTCCACGACATCATCAACATCATCGTCCAAGGCATCCTCCATGCCCAGGGCATCACACTCCAGAAATCTCCGAGTAGCTTGAAATCCCTTGCCTAAACCCAAGAAGTACGTGGCTTCGCGCTCATCGTCCACAACCGGGTCGATCTCAGTTGCCATCATCTCAGAGTGTACCTCCTCCGCGATGCGAGACTGCTCCACCTCAAAGTCATAAGAGGAGTTGTACTCGGCCACTGCAACCGCACACACGACCTCAGTTCCTCCTACTCAAAAATCTGTTTAGTGTTCTCTTTATTCAGTTTCTTGACCTCCCCCTCCTGCTAGAACATCGCAACATCAGCTGCCTCGGTATAGCGGACTGCCTCCATAATAGTCGCCTCAGCAGAAACAAGTCTCTTGTGAAGAGCCATTATCTCAAAATTAACAACACTGCGCTTGGACCAAAGAGCCTCCACCACATACTAGGAAGAGGACAGCTGAGACTCTATGTTAACCAGCTAAGAAATGACCTTCTTCTTCTCCTTCCGGGCCTCTGCCAATAAACCCTCAAATGCGGCCAATCTCATCCACTAGGAAAGAAAGTAATCCTTCATCGTCATGTAGGTGTTGTTCTAAAAGAGCACGATGTTCCAAGCCTCATCCAGCTGCAAATAAAAAGAAAGAGTTACTAGGGGAAATAAACATACCTTCTAGAGAAGCGTTTGGCAAGCGGGAACTCCCACTCCTTCCCCTTCCCTATCACCAACGGCGGATCCGGAATCACTCGAGAAGACAGCTCAGTCATAGGAAGCTCTACAGGATCCTCAGTATTCATAGGGGGAGGATCAATAGCCAAGTCCTCAGGGAAATCATCTGCAACATTTATGACAACCTCGGGGGCAGCTGAGGGTGTCCCTCCTTCCCCCTACAACATAGAGAAATCTAGCTTCCTCTTTTTATTCCCACGCTCCAACGATATAGAGCAGCTCTGCTCTACATCCGTCGAAAGGCCTGAAAGAACTAGCCGTTTCTCGACAATGAATGTGTTGGTCTTATAAAGAACATCCCCCAGCTCGTGTAGATCCTTAAAGCCCAGCAACAGAGTAAATTCATACTTCTTCCCCGTAAAATGACGACAGTAGTCAGGAGGATCCCGCTAAGTCTCGGGCAGCTCCCACAGGTTTTTGATGAACCCATACAACATCCCTCCTTGGTGATAGTTGGTCTTGTCCTCGAATGACATCCACCTCATATTGCTCTGAAATTTGAGATAGTCTATTGAGCTACAGCGGACTTTTCACCCCTCGTAGAAGAGACAAACCGACATCTAGGAGCTGCGCTCTTGAAAGAAGCAAAGCTGCCCCATAATCCTCATCAACCCCACTAGAAAAAACTGCGTAACCGGAATGCAATAGAACTGAAGTACAGTCACTTCCTCCTCTGTAGGAGGTAACCAAAAGCCCGCCTTTAAGCACCCTTCTGTAATCGCAAAGTGGCCCGCAGGAGGGTGTTGAATGAGCTCCAATGTACAAGGAATTATAATCTAAATGTCTTCCAAAATCACAAAGTGCTTCGTCCAACTGCCCATACGGGAAGAGGTCAAGGATGGCGCATGGCGCATTGATCACTGTGGGACATCAACTTTCGACACCTACAAAATAAACGGGTATCAACACTAAAGTAAGCCAAGGAAACAAGACCAGCACACATGGAGAATGACGCGACAGTGAAAGTGATCTGGGCATGAGAACGGGCGGCCCTGCATGCAAGCTCGTATGCAGGAAAACCCACATGAGTGTGTACTCGCACATAGGCAACCCGTATAAGAATGAATCGGGACGTTACATCCCGCACACACCAGCGCTCAGGCAGCCCCAACGTAAGCCTGCTCGGAGGTCCCCAGCCTTACACACGTACGGTCGGCCCCGGCCGCACGCATGCGCGCGGCTAGCCCCGCTCGCACCTTTGCCATCTTGCGTGTACGGCCGACCTCACGTGTGGCCAACCTCGTGTACAAGCATCCCCCTCCATGCGCCATTATGTATGCAACCTCCATGCTCGTCGCCTCTTCAGTCACCCGTACACCAATGCCCTTCTAAGCGGAACTCCAGTCAGTGCCCTCTCCCGCTCGCCTCGCTCCTCATTCCCGAGTCAAGAAAAATACTAACTTTCTTTAAGGGAGACATGACGACTACAGAAGATTCGCAGACTCCAAAATCTCTGCAATAATGTGAGAAAAGAGAGGAATGAACCTCCTTAATTTATAGGCATTAGAAGGGGACTCATAATGGAAGGCGACCAAATTTGCAAGATATTTCTTGCCAGATTTTTCCTGTCTCAAAACAGGCAACGAATATGCATCAATCTTTGATGGATATATCACAAAGTACGACATATAATTTTTTGATGATCGAAGAACACCAAATAAGCTAGAAAATTTTTGCGCTTAACGGTTCGGGGTTCATGACTCACAAAAAATTTGGGGCATTTGATGGGATCCCCCTGGAACTTCTAATTCAAATAGTCTAGACATAGATTGAGTACACGTAAGCCTGACTGGACCAATTACGCACATCAAAGCCACAAGCCCTGGAAGATCCCAAATAGGAATTCGAACTCACGCAAATGCAAAGTAGGGCCGCACAGATGCACCTGGCCTACACATAAGATAGCGCGGCAAGTGCGTGTGTGATAATGCCCCCACACAGCCTGCGCGCGGGTCCATCACGTGTGTGGCTTGTAAGACCCCTCCCCCCCTCTTTTTCTTTTTAAAACCACGGGGTCTTAGGCCCAAAACCACCGCTTTGTGGTAACACCTTCACGCTCGGGAAGGTCGTCACCACAAAACGCCAATCATGCCGGTCATATCGATCACAGAATAGTAGCAAAATATGAGAGTACATAAAAGTAGAACTCTAACACATATCAACAACAATCACATATAAAATAATAAATCACCACGAAGGGAGAGTCCACAACAATAATAATAAAGGTACTGGAAATAGGGCTCATGCCCGATACATCAATGCCCTCACTACAAGTCACTCATCGCGGAAGAAAAACTAAAACAACTACTAACGATTGGGACTCGCTGTCCTCGCTGTCTGAATATCGGTACTTGACTATCCCATCTCTAAACGTGCCGACCTCCATGGCTGTACCTCCGTGCTGGGCTCCACGATCCCCCAAAATGATTTGGTCCAAAAACCGTTAGTCTAAAAGACTAAGTCCTATCATATCCTACGCCTCCCCCCATGACCCATAGGCACCAAGTGGGGAGAAGGAAAGGGAAGGTAATGATGGTTGAGAATAATAAGTAGCAGGTGGCGGCGGAACTAATGTAGCAGTTTTATGAAAAAAGTAGCAGTAATGAAAGTACGAAAGATAGATCATGAAATAAGTAACCTTAGCTTATATGAATGCCCTCACAAACACATAAGCTAAGAGATATTCTGCAAGGCTCCTATCGTATAAAGAGTCATATACCAATTTATACGATAGGGTGTCGGTTTTCAAGCAAGCATTACATATATCCACAGAATAAAAACCTTAACTTATAAGCACGCTCACGCGAGCTTATAAACCAAGGGGTCGTTTTACAGGGGGTATTGTATAAAGAGTCCTATACCAATTTATACAATAGGTGTCAAGGGTTATATATAATGGTTATACTATGTCATGCAAGTATGCTATGATGTCAATAATGCAAGTGCAACACACCCTCTCGACTCTGTGGACACACACTTTTAGTTCCCCCTTTCTAGAGCCTAACTTATATGTATAATATTTGTGCTCTAAACAAGGGTTAGGGTTTGCGGGGGTTTAAAAACCTCTAAATCCAATAATATTTTTGTTAGAGGGCCTTGACAACCCTTGAGTCCTCTCCACCAAATTTCAAGTCTTTTCAAGGTCACATGACCTCATGACCTTCAAACCCTAGGTTAGCACACATAGGACCTACCCTAGAGTTCTAGTGCTCCACCTTTCAACTTCCACCCAATATAAGTGGAGGGTATATTTTATGTGCTAAAAAGCCTGAGTGCCAAGTTCCATCACCTTTGGATGAGGTTGGCCAACTCAAGAGCACTTAGAGCACTTATCCCTAATTTGACCTAAAAGGGTCAATCTTTGCCTACACAATACCCTATAAAATCAAACCCAAAAGGGGTGAAATTTTTACCAGAGCCTTATGATATCCCCGCAAGATCGCCCACCAAAATTTTGGGGTGTTTTTGAGGTCTTTAAGGCACCTAATTAAATTGTACATGGTTTATTAAATTTTTCCAATAACTATAGAAAAAGTATCTCCAAAAATTCCCATTTTTGGACAAGACCTAGGTATAGGCTAAAATGACTCCCTGTCCAAATTTCAGGTCATTTGGACATGAGATGAAGTGGGGACACTCATTTTAATCTCTCACTAAACCTAGGTATAAACCCCACCAAAATGAGTGCCCTGGTCAAACCAGGCATCCAAATTTGTTCAAACCAATTTTAAATTAAAGTACACCCATAGGGCTACAACATTGGTGTTTACAATTCTTTCACTAGAGGTCTCTAGGTTATTTTAATAATTAATTTAAAATGACTGAAAACAGGAAGCAGAAAATCATTAAATAAAATTATACATTTGATCTGCATGAATCTTGATGCATGATCCAACAGAGCCTGGATCGTCTTCAACCTCCAGCCCACGGTCCCGATTACTTCTACCTGGGCCAACTTCAAGCCGCCTCTGCTGGCCACCCGACCACCTCCCTGGTCGGCCACCACCTCTACCACCTCCGTTGAGGTGGTGGCAGTCGATTAGCGGCAGCACGACCGCTGGAGGGGCCGTCTCTGGCGATCCCGTAAGGTAGATTTTTCATGGAAAAATTGGGAAAATGCCTTTCCCGATCTGGCTCAATTGAGCCCGATTCATATCCCTAAAGATCCCTATGATCTACCCACAGAGAGAGGAGAAGGGGAGGACCTTATTGGAGGCTTGGAATCCCATCGATCGCCGGGTTGCCATGGTGGTGGTGCCGCCAGTCGGGTTTCTACAACAACACAGTGGAATGGCTTGTCTCCTTCAGGTGAAGTGTATAAATGGCTCCCCTGAGTCCAGTGGTGCTTTTAAAGAGTGAAATGGGGGAGAGGAGGGGCCAAGCACAAATGGCCTTTAATGACCATCAATGGAGTTTTCGGCCAAGTGGTGGAGGGGGTGAACCTGGCTTAGTGTGGATAGAAAATGGTTGGAAACTCCTCCACTTTTTTAGAGGAGTTGAATCCAGCCATTAAGGGTGGCCCTTGGCTTCCCAATGCCATGAATGGCTTTCTTCCTCCACCTTTCTCTCTCCTCCATTAAAGGGTAAGGTGGAGTTTTCTCTCTCCTAGTCATCAAGGCAGAACTTGCTCATCCCCTTAGCCTATTTATAGCCCAATAATTCATACCATCATATAATTAGGAGCTGGTTAGCCAAAATGAAAAAGGGCTTGAGCTTGGGTTAGCCCATTTGAGCTAAGTTTGGCCTAACCTAGACTAGGGTTGACCTTGGTCAATTTGACCTTTTGTGTTGACCCCAATGGGTCCTTGGTGACCTATTGGCCTCCCCTAGGGTCTAGGTTGGGCTTGGTAGAGTTGACTTGGCACTTTGGGGTCACTTGACCCTTAGGAAGGGTACTTTGACCAAGTTAGGGCTAGAGTTTACTTGGGTCAAATACGCCTCTAAGGTTGACCACAATGGATTTTGGGTGACCCATTGGCTTCACCTTAGTTCTAGGAAGACTTAGATAGGGTTGGTTGGGCTCATTAGGGGCACATTGCCCTTAATTAGGGCACCTTGCCCAATTTAGGACTATGAAGATCCCAGGTCAACTTGGCCACCCAGAGTTGATTCCAATTGACCCTTAGGACCTTTTAAAAGATTAGTGAGGTTGTGGTGGGGTCTTGGAGTCAAGGTGAAGCCCCATGATCATCCTAACCAGGTGTTTAGAAATCTACTATTTACAGACCATAGTGATGTAAGATCCAACTCCCCCTTCCGAGGAGTTAACCCGAATCTTATGCCCAGAACCGCCGCCTTACGGTGACACTAACACATGGGTTAGTCGACACCACAAGTCGCCGATTCTGCCGGCTAGTACGATCATAAACCTGTTCGGCCAATATGAGAAACAGAAGTAAACAAAAGAGTAAAACATCGTAGTCCACAGCCACAGTACTAATCATATATATATCAAATGAAAAGTACAACAATATGCAGTCCAACAACGAGTACTAATTGAAAGAGAGTAATAAGGGCTTATGCCCAGTACATCAAATCAAATCTCTCACTCTCTCAAATCCAAAAGCAGCGGAATCAAATCATCTAAACTCATCCCACCTGAGGACGCGCAGTAGTAGTAGTGGCCGGTGGTAACGGTATCTGCTCCTCAAGTCCTGCCATCTCGTCGTGCTGGTGCTCCATCTCCTCGAGCTCCTAAAATGATATGGTAACCAACCATTAGTCAAAAAGACTAAGTCGTTTCCTCCGCACCTCGCCCCGCAACTCCAAGGCACCGAGTGGGAGGACGAAGTGGAGGACAATAAGGGATAGCAAAAGGGAAGCAGGTGACAGAAGCTAACTAGCAAGTGTATAATATAATTCTACATTTATCAGTTCTAAGCACAAGGTATAAAGAAGTAAAGTGCAGTATAGTAAGTAAAAGAACTGAAAGTCAAGCAGAAAGTTAGGCTACACAAACACTATACTATCATCACAGAGCGTACCTTAACTTATAAAAATGCCCATAAAAATTTATAAGTTAAGGTTTCCAGGAATTGTAACTTATCATATAAAAGAGCCCATACTAATTTATATGATAAGGATCTATGAAGCGTATGACCTATTGAGTATGAATGAATATGTTATGTTTATGCAACATGCAAGTGCAACACACACACGCTACTCTGAGATCCCAGAACTTTAGTTCTCACATTTCGAGAGCTAGCATCACTCTCAGGTACCACCGTTGTGGCTACGGAAGCAGCGGATAAGGCTTCTCTGCTTTCTAAGCGGGTATACACACTACCACGCCTAGACCTCTCTTATACGCCTCTGTACACGTAATAAGTGCACTCTATAGTCTCTGCGTACTAAATGCTAGCTTCCTGCTAGACTTTTAGGTCGGGTGCACGTCTTCGGGGATTGTCTGCTTGACCGTAGTATTAAACAACATACTGGCCCTTCCACCCGTACACCTCACCTGAGTCACCGTACTGCCATCGGTGTGACGATTGGCCCAGTACCGCATGACCCACCACAATTTGTTTACTCACATGCAATGATTTAAACTCGAGCCTCCAGCTCGCAGGACCAACCGGTCCTGATTCCTCCAACCCTGCCGGGGTGAGCAAGTAAACCAACCATTTCCTTCCAACTCTACACGGGTGAGCAAGTAGTCAATAGACTCCAAGTCCCTCAAACCCAGCACGAGTGAGAACATACATCAAGTTCAGCTCCCTCCAACCCATCACGGGTGAGCATGTGTACAATTTCCCTTAGCCTAGTATACTACTCTTATCTACCGGTTATTAAACTTAGTAGTTTAGGGTTAATCCCAGGACTGCCCAAGGTATGCCCAATGAAGGGGTCTCGAAGGCACTAGGAACCAAGATGGAATTAAAATCAAAAGTTCCCTTTCACAAGGATAATTACTTTTAGTTGATGTCTACCCATGATCGACACTCAACTCTCCTTATTACTCTTGGGCGATCCTATTGACTTAAGTTGTTATCGGGGAGGGCGACGATCTTCCGCCGACCTCCACTCCATTTGTTACCCGATGACTTGCACTTTACTCTCGTCACTAAGACAACACTACCTACCAGGGTTATACTTCTAATTGTAATCTCTAGCTCAATTGTCGATCTATTCCCCCGATGGGCCTTATGGTATAACCTTACTTTAGTATGCGCAGCCCATGATCTAATACCACCCCGAAGTCGAACTTCCAATTTCTTGGGACACCAATCCCTAATTATTTATCCTAGGGTGGTATGGACTAATGAAATGAGCATGTTGATTTTCATAACCTTCCTAGGTCATTAAGGCTTCTAATTAAATCATTTAAATTAATTCCCAAGGTCACTTTACACATGAAGTTGTGCAATTTATAATCCACTGACCTAAGGAATTTTTCCTGGTTTGTATATTAATTAAATATTGTTGTCTACAGAGTTTCATAATTTTCCTTTGATTATTTATATTTATTCCTTTATTAATACAAAATTCACGTAATTACCATTTTCCAAATGAAGTATATGGAATACATAAGCCAAAATTCTAGGAATATTACAGAGCATATATATCATTAATTTAAGGCTAATGGCAGAGTTTCATTAACCTCTATAGTGTAATGGCCTATCAAATTCTATTCTTATGTATTTACAAAAATGCCATTATGCAAATTTAAAACTTGTCAGTACATCCAAAATTTTTGAGATAAATACACAAGGCTAATCATACAAATATACAATGCTAGAAATAATTCCAAAATTTTCTGATATGTATTTCCATAGATTCATAAATAAATGCAATAAGGGTAAAAAGGTAATTTCAATGCAATTTATTCCAAAAGCTCTCCAACAGAAAGATAAAATTTTCCTAAGTCAAATATAACCTCCTTTTTGACTTGACAAATTTTGGGGATTTTCCTTGATCAAAACCTATTTTTCAAAATTATTTTCCAAAAGGGCCTATATTTTTAAAAATTCCAAATAATAGGATTTTTGATCTCAAAAATCCCATAACTAATTTGAGGGGTGAAATTTACCCTAATAAACCTATGGAATCAATTCCATGATTTTTGCATGCCTCAAATAGGCTGAATGTGCATCATTTCATTTATTGCTATTTGCACCCCCAAGGCCATATTTAGCCAACACATGCAAGTGGATTAACCCAACATGCAGTGATCCAAATGTGCTGAAATATTTATCAGGCACCAATGATGTCCCCAAGGACCTTCCACCAAAATTTGGGGTCATTTGGATGCTTATAATTCCAAATATTTCATTTATTTAATTTTTGATATTATGACAAATACTATAGAAAACTGTCTCAAAAATTCCCACTTTTGGCAAGGGCTAGATATGCCCTAAGCATGCACATGCCCAAAATTTTGGGTCATATGGACTTCTGGTTTGGCATGGGCTTAGGTTTTTGTTTCTGCCCTAGACTAGGACCAGTCCTAGGAAAATAGCCCTACAGCCCATTGTACTGTACCAGAAGTGATGATTAAGGTGTCAAAATAAAGTTACAAGCATATGCTATAATTTTCATTCAAGGTTCATGTTCTGGTAATGCCCATAAGTGCCCTAATATTAACATGCAAAGTGACTGTATAAATGTGACAGAAATATACTATTCATATCTTTTAATATTATATCATATTAATATTATAACAACACGAATCTTAAAGCCAGATGAAGGGAATCGGTTCATCGTACTAAATCAATCAACGGCCCAGATGAAGTTTTCCTGGGCCTACTTTGCTGGCGGTTTCCGGCCAGCTGAGCCACAACCACCGCAGGCAGATGTCGCCACCACCTTCACTGAGGTGGGGGCTTGCGTTTCCCAGCGGTGAGGCCGCCGGAGTTGGCTCCTCCGGCTAACCCAAGCAAGAAGTAAAACTCGAAATTTTCACACTTTGCTCTAATGGCATCGGGCTCAATTGAGCCCGATATCTCCCATATTCAATCTAGATATCTAGTACAGGTAGAGGGGCGGCGAAACGACCCTAAGTTCGTGGCTGGCGGCGACTGTGGTGGCGGTTGGCCATGGCCGAGCTTGCTCCGACGACTACCTCCCGATTCCTGGATTCTCTACCATTTTCTATGCTCCAGCACTCGTTCTCCACTCCTATCAATGTTCTGAAACTGTTGGTGTGCTTAAATTTTGCCTGGAATGATTGTATAGGGAGATGTGGCCGAGGTGAGCTCAGTTTGGAGCTTTGGTTGTTTCACCATGGTTGCCAAGTGGCCACCAGCAGTCACCACTCCTTCTAATGACTCTTGGGAGGTTGGCCAGCAAGTCTTTGGGCTGAGGAATGAGCCATGTGGCCTCCACCTTACTCCTTTGCACTTTCTCTCTCCTATTTTCGGTGAATTCTCCAAAATGCCCCCATGCATGTGTTCTCTCTCTAAAATCAGAGGGGTAGGGGTGGACTTTGCCCACTTGGGCTGGTAATGGGCTAGGTTTGGTGGGCTTGCCCAAGGGAAATGGCTATGGCTCATAATTCCTCCTTTAGGTCACAATGTTGACTTGTTGACTTTTGAGTTTACCTGGTCAACATGGTGAGTGGGCTGACCCCACTTGAAGGTAATGACCCCAATGGCACTACCCAACTTGGGTTGGGTCAAGGTGATGCCCTACTTAGGCTAATTGGGCCTATAGGTATAGGTTTGACCCAAATAGGGCTAGGGTTGACTTGGGTCAACTAGGGTCAAAAGGGTTGACCTAGTGACATGCCCTCGGGTCCACTTAGATTGTTCTTAGGGTTAGGGCAATGTGGTTGGGTCATGGTGTGGCTAGGGTCCCTATTTAGGCTAATTTTACTTAGGTTGACTTGGGCCCTATGGTGGGCCCCTCATGGTTTTACTCACCTACTAGTGTCAACCTAGCTAATTACCCCTA
Organism: Platanthera zijinensis; assembly: GCA_039513925.1. Taxonomy (NCBI): domain Eukaryota; kingdom Viridiplantae; phylum Streptophyta; class Magnoliopsida; order Asparagales; family Orchidaceae; genus Platanthera; species Platanthera zijinensis. Next base: position 81,177,773 of record CM077086.1, read on the forward strand.
TCACCCACCCCATGCCTAATCCAATCTAAGTTAAGGGGCATAGATGTAACATGGGATGTTATAAATCCTATAAACAAAAAAAATAATTTCGTCCTCGAAATTTGAGTTCGGGTCTAAGGGGTTCCACTTGCAAGAATTATAAGAAACTTAAAATATAATTTAAAGTATACCCTAAGTAAATAACTCTGGGTGTTGCTCCAACATCAGATCCCTCGGCTCCCAGGTGTGCTCCTCCCATCCATGGTTGGACCACAACACCTTTACAAGGGGAACTTTCTTCTTCCGCAACACTCGATCCTCTTTATCGTCAATCCGTATCGGCTCCAATCAAACTGACCAATCAGGTGCTACCGGGCCTGCTGTGGCAGTAATTTGATGTTCTGGCAGAAGGATAGTTCTCCGTAATGAAGAGACATGAAAGGCGTCGTGCAAGGTCCCCAACTCAGGTGGCAGCTACAGTCTATAAGCCAAGCGACCGATCCGACCCAGGATCAAGTCTGGCCCCATATATCGTGGACTGAGCTTCTTATGTCTCCGTACCCGAGAAACACCATGCACCGGACGTAACTACAAAAATACCTTGTCCCCTACCTGAAACTCCACCTTTCGATGCCGCACATCGTAATACTTGGCCTGTCTACTCTGATCCAAGTGCCCCGGGGTCCACATCCTGAACCCAAAAAGGAGGTGTCCGACACTTCCTCCTGTGATAAGCCTCATAGTTATTACTATAAGAAACATATTAGAGGTAACAATCCTCTTCCAAATGTACTTTCATTATATTTTGGACTATACTTATTTCAAATTATGAGGGCTCATTTCCAAGTCCTCCGACAATTTATAATCAAAATATTTCTCAATCACACATTAGATTATAGTCCCTTACGACCAACGATCATTCAAGGTATGTATAATTCAACGATCTTGTTAGTAGAAGTCTATTCTTTTCACGTCCACCTAGATTATTACTTATCCACCAACGTGAACTTATAGTCACCAAAAGAGAATTCAGGCACACTAGACGAACACTATTATTTATAGTAGCTAACCAATCTTCCGAGATCATGGTGTGATGAAAATTTATCATTTTGTTTCCCCCAAATTCAAGATTCAGCCTGCCTTTACATTAATACCCCATACTCGTTCTATCCCTGAAATATTTATTATCAATATGAACGTTGACGAGGAGTTTTGACTCTCAGTCAATTTTTTTTCACGTGCAGTATAATCCTTAGATTATAAGCGCATATTTTCAAAATTGAAGCACCTTGATTTCTTCATCTATCGAATCTTAATAAATATTAATTTATTCTCGAGTAAATTTCACGTACTCGCGATAGCAATCAAAAATTGATCTCTTCATAGTCCTGAATTTTCCTACGGTGATCATGATGTTATCAACATTCGTGTCATGGTTCTTGATGTAGTCACAACAAAGAGATCATACCTATGTGTATGCTTTTCAGTCAATCCTTATCACGCTTTAATCTGCTGAGTCGTTACATTTTTGGATGTCATGCCTTGGTAATTTAACCCTTTATGTGCTTGAAGTTTTTATGCGGTATGCTCTTAGTAACTATCATATACATGTTCATATGGCTATCTTAATAGACTGGCATGGGTGAATACCCACCTAGCGTTATCATACTTATGAGGTTAGCTCAAGTATGTGTGGGATATGTATAAATAACCTTCAACATAACCTCAGAGATTATTATGTCATGGTAGAGATTTTCATGTTTCTAAGTTCATGAGTTTTCATCACTTATATATTTAAAAAGTACAGACCCCGCAATATCTAATGCAAGTGATGTTGAAATTTATTCGTTTCCTTGTGCGTAGGGTATATTTGTGTTATTTACTCATGATCAAGTCTTCTGAATTATTATAACACTTGATTCTAAGGATAATAACACATTCGTAATCATGAGTGGATATCGAAATCCTGAACCTTTTGAGGGCGATCATTATTTCGTCAAACATTTTCATCTTGATTCTTGAGATCATCTGTGTCCCATCAACAAGATCATTTCTAGAGTATACATCTTCCAATTAGTATGATTCTTTACTTGGTTCTAGGTTTGCTGGGGCTGCTATACTCTCATTGTTATATACGTAATCTTTTAGATATTCTGGCATTGTCACTTCATGGACTCTCATCCTATAATAGTTAAGACTTGCGATCACTCCTTCATATTAACATGAAGTTACTCTGTCCTAATACGTATGTTCCCAACCTAATGATTGGGTATGTCACGCAAGCACAGATAGCAGTGATCGACCATTGTGTTTACTTCTTCCAACATGTGACTGTCAAAGTCACTTTCCTAAAGGCCCTAACTGTGCAAAACCCCTTTCAGTTAAACTTCTGACTTGAAACGAATCCTCCATTCGAATTGATTCTCCCTCGTGATACATCTGAGTTCCTTAATTATGTGTTACATTGATCGGTTCGAGGTGTTAGAGCATCTTGGAACATGCTTGTGGTGGCGATAATCAAACAACCCTTAATTGTGTGTAAATCCGTCTACAACTCATACTGATCCAAATTTGATCTTTTGAACACAATTCCTTCGGTTTCACGTGTATATGTAAATGACTTATACCGTGTCGGTATTTAGGAAGTCACGAGTGCTCATTAGACTGTAGACTAAGTAGTTACTTACTCCATTAAAACTCGAAATTGGGAAACTTCTTGAAGTCTTATACGGTCTTCCCTAGTTTCAAGGTCATATATACACATCACTAAGCCACTCTTTATATATCCTTCAAGAAATTAAACTTACTGTTCTCCTTGTTCACTTACTCATATTGTCTTGGAGTAATTAAGAGAGTGAAAAGTCATTCTCGAAACATTCTACTTTCTTATTTCACTCGTGAATTTGTTGTGTTCACAACTTGTCGTTAATAGTTTATGCTGCTTAAGATAAATAAATGGTGTGAAATTCTTTGAGAGCCCTAACCTTCTAGGAAGGATTGATCATCATAGTGGTCATGTATATATAAACCCTCATCTTTACTTGAGCGATCTTTGAATAAGCTAAGTTTTTAGGTCACTATGCTTGCGACACATGCTTATGAGAAGGGCTTATAAAATTTCGAGTCGCTATCAATTTAGTCCTATAAACAAAAGGTTAAGCCCCTATATATTTTGGTTAATTTCCTTTAACATTAACAATGCAGTCATCCTGTACATGTCTTAATCCTTAAGGTTAACAATCCTTGGCATGGATTTCCACTTCAATTGATATGTTATCTACCTTAGGCCATCAAGGTTACCATACGACAATCTGTTCAAGGTCAACATATGATTAAACAAGGAAGTGTCTCTTGTAGAATTTGAATTCTTATTTGATCTTTGGTATTTATCACCATGATTGTCTTGATGTAATCAAGTCATCGGTACAGGATTAAGATTACGAGTACCCTACTGTTCCACTAGTAAACTTATGCACCAACTTCTCCTCAAGGAGGTCCTATCAATTTGAGTAAGAATGGGTAATATCACTTGATATGCGGAGTAGGGACATCGACGTTTAAGCCTTAAGTAGGAACTCTGGTGTTAAGATCTTTCTTTAATTGATTTGGTTATCCACGTACCTTAACTAATCTACATCTGAAGTCGATCTTTGGCCTAAGGTACGACAAAAAATCCTCTTGGTAAGTCAAACTAGGGTGGTGTCCTAGTTGGATTGGCCTAACTCATTGTTTAAAATGGACTGTTTTATGTGACTTTTTACACATGGGCACACCATTGCTTCTGCTGCATAGTTTGTCCGCAAACTAATGCTCGAGCGGGGTGTTCTAGTGTTGTGGACTTCTTTCTCATATGATCGTTTGTTCAAGTGATACCAGTTTGTAAGATCCAACTTCCCCTTCCGAGGAGTTAACCCGGATCTTATGCCCAGAACCGCCGCCTTACGGTGACACTAACACACGGGTTAGTCGACACCGCAAGTCGCCGATTCTGCCAGCTAGTACGATCATAAACCTGTTCGGCCAATATGAGAAACAGAAGTAAACAAAAGAGTAAAACATCATAGTCCACAGCCACAGTACTAATTATATATATATATATTAAATTAAAAGTACAACAATATGTAGTCCAACAATCAGTACAAAATGAAAGAGAGTAATAAGGGCTTATGCCCAGTACATCAAATCAAATCTCTCACTCTCTCAAATCCAAAAGCAGCGGAATCTAATCATATAAACTCATCCCACCTGAGGACGCGCAGTAGTAGTAGTAGTGGCCGGTGGTAATGGTATCTGCTCCTCAAGTCCTGCCATCTCGTCGTGCTGGTACTCCATCTCCTCGAGCTCCTAAAATGATATGGTCACCGACAATTAGTCAAAAAGACTAAGTCGTTTCCTCCGCACCTCGCCCCACAACTCCTTGGCACCGAGCGGGAGGATGAAGTGGAGGACAACAAGGGGTTGCAAAAGCGAAGCAGGTGATAGAAGATAACTAGCAAGTGTATAATATAATTCTACATCTATCAGTTATAAGCACAAGGTTTAAAGAAGCAAAGTGCAGTACAGTAAGTAAAAGAAATGAAAGTATAGCAGAAAGTAAGGCTACACTACCACTATACTATCATCACAGAGCGTACCTTAACTTATAAAAATGCCCATACAAATTTATAAGTTAAGGTTTCCAAGAATTGTAACTTATCATATAAAAGAGCCAATACTAATTTATATGATAAGGATCTATGAAGCGTATGACCAAATGAGTATGCATGATTATGTTATGGTTATGCAACATGCAAGTGCAACACACACACGCGACTCTGAGATCCCAGACCTTTAGTTCCCATATTTCGAGAGCTAGCATCACTCTCAGGTACCATCGTTGTGGCTACGGCAGCAGCGGACCGGGCTTCTCCGTTTTCTAGGCGGGTATACACACTACCAGGCCTAGACCTCTCATGTAAACCTCTGTACACGTAACAAGTGCACTCTAGAGTCTCTGCGTACTAAATTCTAGCTGCCTGCTAGACTTTTAGGTCGGGTGCACGTCTTCGGGGATTGTCTGCCTGACCGCAGTATTAAACAACATACTGGCACTTCCACCCGTACACCTCACCCGAGTCACCGTACTGCTATTGGTGTGACGATTATACATGTACCGCATAACCCACCATAATTTGTTTACTCATATGCAATGATTTAAACTCGAGCCTCCAGCTCGCAGGACCAACCGGTCCTTATTCCTCCAACCCTGCCGGGGTGAGCAAGTAAACCAACCACTTCCTTCCAACTCTACACGGGTGAGCAAGTAGTCAATAGACTCCAAGTCCCTCCAACCCAGCACGAGTGAGAACATACATCAAGTTCAGCTCCCTCCAACCAATCACGGGTGAGCATGTGTACCATTTCTCTTAGCCTAGTATACTACTCTTGTCTACCGATTATTAAACTTAGTAGTTTAGGGTTAATCCCGGGACTGCCCAAGGTATGCCCAATGAAGGGGTCTCGAAGGCACTAGGAACCAAGATGGAATTAAAATCCAAAGTTCCCTTTCGCAAGGATAATTACTTTTAGTTTATGTCTACCAATGATCCACACTCAACTCTCCTTATTACTCTTGGGCGATCCTAATGACTTAAGTTGTTATCGGGGAGGGCGACGGTCTTCCGCCGACCTCCACTCCATTTGTTACCCAATGATTTGCACTTTACTCTCGTCACTAAGACAACACTACCCACCAGGGTTACACTTCCAATTTTAATCTCCAGCTCAATTGTCGATCTATTCCCCCGGTGGGCCTTATGGTATAACCTTACTTTTACTATGCACATCCCATGACCTTATATCACCCCGAAGTCGAACTTCCAATTCCTTGGGCCACCAATCCCTAATTATTTATCCTAGGGTGGTATGGAGTAATGAAATGAGCATGTCTATTTTCATAACCTTCCTAGGTCATTAAGGCTTCTAATTAAATCATTTAAATTAATTCTCAAGGTCACTTTACACATGAAGTTGTACAATTTATAATCCACTGACCTAAGGAATTTTTACTGGGTTGTATATTGATAAAATATTACTATCTACAGAGTTTCATAATTTTCCTTTGATTATTTATATTTATTCCTTAATTAATACCAAATCCACATAATTACCATTTTCCAAATGAAGTATATGGAATACATAAGCCAAAATTCCAGGAATATTAAAGAGCATATATATCATTAATTGAAGGCTAATGACAGAGTTTCATTAACCTCTATAGTGTTATGGACTATCAAATTCCATTCTTAAGTATTTACCAAAATGTCATTGTGCAAATTTAAAAATTGTCAGTACTTTCAAAAACTTTTAGATAAATACAGAAGGCTAATCATACAAATATACAATGCTAGAAATAATTCCAAAATTTTCTGATATGTATTTCCATCAATTCATGAATAAATGCAATAAGGGTAAAAAGGTAATTTCAATGCAATTTATTCAAGCTCTCCAACAGAAAGATAAAATTTTCCTAAGTCAAATATAACCTCCTTTTTTACTTGACAAACTTTGGGGATTTTCCTTGATCAAAACCTATTTTTCCAAATTATTTTCCAAAAGGGCCTATATTTTTAAAAATTCCAAATAATGAAATTTTTGATCTCAAAAATCCCATAATTAATTTTAGGGGTGAACTTTACCCTAATGAACATCTGTAATCAATTCCATGATTTTTGCATGCCTTAAATAGGCTGAATGTGCATCATTTCATTTATTGCTATTTGCACCCTAAGGCCATATTTAGCCAACACATGCAAGTGGATTAACCAAACATGTAGTGATCCAAATGTGCTAAAATATTTATCAAGCACCAATGAGGTCTTTAAGGACCTTCCTCCAAAATTTGGGGTCATTTGGAAGCTTATAATTCCAAATATTGCATTTATTTATTTTTTGATATTATGACAAATACTATAGAAAGATTTGTCCCAAAAATTCAGAATTTTTGGCAGGGGCTAGATATGCCCTAGACATGCACATGCCAAAAATATTGGGTCATATGGACTTCTGGTTTGGCATGAGCTTAGGTTTTAGTTTCTGCCCTAGACTAGGACCAGTCCTAGGAAAATAGCCCTACAGCCCATTGTACTGTACTAAAAGTGATGATTAAGGTGTCAAAATAAAGTTAACAGCATAGGATATAATTTTCATTCATGGTTCATGTTCTGGTAATGCCCAAAAGTGCGTTAATATTAACATGCAAAGTTACTGTATAAATATGACAGAAATATACTATTCATATCTTTTAATATTATATCATATTAATATTATAACAACACGAATCTTAAAGCCAGATGAAGGGAATCGGTTCATCGTCCCAAATAAATCAACGGCCCAGATGAAGTTTTCCTGGGCATACGTTGCTGGCGGTTTCCGGCCAGCTGAGCCACCACCGCCGGCAGATGTCGCCACCACCTTCACTGAGGTGGGGGCTTGCGTTTCCCGGCGGTGAGGCTGTCGGAGTTGGCTCCTCCGACGAACCCGAGCAAGAAGTAAAACTCGGAATTTTCACACTTTGCTCTCATGGAATCGGGCTCAATTGAGCCCGATATCTCCCCTATTCGATCTAGATATCTAGTACAGGTAGAGGGGCGGCGAAACGAACCTGAGTTGGTGGCTGGCGGCGACTGTGGTGGAGGTTGGCCATGGCCGAGCTTGCTCCGACGACTACCTCCCGATTCCTGGATTCTCTACCATTTTCTCTGCTCCAATACTCGTTCTCCACTCCTCTCAACGTTCTGAAACTGTTGGTGTGCTTGGATTTGGCCTGGAGTGATTGTATATGGAGATGTGGCCGAGGTGAGCTCGGTTTGTAGCTTTGGTTGTTTCACCGTGGTTGCCAAATGGCCACCAACAAGCACCACTCCTTCTAATGACTCTTAGGAGGCCGGCCAACAAGTCTTTGGGCTGAGGGAATGAGACATGTGACCTCCACCTTACTCCTTTGCACTTTCTCTCTCCTATTTTTGGTGAATTCTCCAAAATGCCCCCATGCATGTGTTCTCTATCTAAAATCAGAGGGGTAGGGGTGGAATTTGCCCACTTGGGCTGGTAATGGGCTTGGTTTGGTGGGCTTGGCCCAAGGGAAATGGCTTAGGCTCATAATTCATCCTTTAGGTCACAATGTTGACTTGTTGACTTTTGAGTTGACTTGGTCAACATGGGGAGTGGGCTGACCCCACTTTAAGGTAATGACCCCGATGGCACTACCCAACTTGGGTTGGGTCAAGGTGATGCCCTACTTAGGCTAATTGGGCATATAGGTATAGGTTTGACCCAAATAGGGCTAGGGTTGACTTGGGTCAATTAGGGTCAAAAGGGTTGACCTAGTGACATGCCCTAGGGTCCACATAGATTGTTCTTAGGGTTAGGGCAATGTAGTGGGGTCATGGTGTGGCTAGGGTCCCTATTTAGGCTTATTTGACTTAGGTTGACTTGGGCCCTATGCTGGGCCCCTCATGGTTTTACTCACCTACTAGTGTCAACCTAGCTAATTACCCCTATCACCCACCCCATGCCTAACCCAATCTAAGTTAAGGGGCCTAGATGTTACATGGGATGTTACAAGTGATCTCTCCTACATTCCTAGGTCCACTTGGTCGTCTTGGGCTTCCTAGGATTTTGTCATGACCTAGTCATGACAAAACCACACCTAGGGTTCTAGTTGTCTGAGGGATGTTATAAATCCCAATACATAAACAAAAAATTTTGTCCTCGAAATTCGAGTTAGGCCTACGGGGTTTCATGTATGGAAAATAAAATGTAACATCCCGAGAGGTTGTAAGGATTACCTAACTGAAAAGCTTCGGGTACCTTTATTTCCTCAAGTCTTGTGGCTCCCATGTGTGCTCCTCTTGCCCATGATTCCTACACAGGACCTTGACCAACGGGACATTCTTGTGTCGCAAGACTCGCATCCCAGTATCCTCTATCTGGATCGGCTCCAGGTGCACCGATCGATCAGAAGCTATAGGCCCATTTATAGTCATTATCTGCTGCTCTGACCGAAGTAGAGCTCTCCTCAGGGAGGAGACATGAAAGACGTCATGCAAACCCGCTAGCTCTGACGGCAGCTCTAGTCTATAATCCAAGGGGCCAATCCGTTCCAGGATCCTGTAAGGACCCATGTATCTCGGACTGAGCTTCTTCTGACCATGCACCAGTGAAACTCCATGTATCGGTTGGATCTTAAAGAATACCAGGTCTCCTACCTGAAACTTTACCTGACGATGTTGAGCATCGTAATACTTAGCCTTCCTGCTCTGGGCCTCCAACATCTTGTCCCGTATCAATCGCACCTGAGCATCCGTATCCTCGACAAACTCCGATCCCAATGACTTCGGATCCTCATCCTGGACCCAAGACAAAGGAGTCCTTCATCTCCGCCCGTATAAAGCCTTATAAGGGGCCATGCCAATACAGGACTGGTGGTTGTTGTTGTACGAGAACTCGATCAACGGTAGCTGTCTCTCCCACGGCTCTCCGCGGTCCAGTATGTAAAGACGCAGTAAATCCTCCAGGGTCCAATTAGTGCGCTCTGTCTGACCATCCGTCTGAGGGTGGAAGGCGGTACTAAAAGTCAGTCGTGACCCCAAATAAGCCTGAACCACCCTCCATTCCTTAGACGTGAAACGTCCATCTCGATCGAACACTATCGTCCTCGACACTCCATGATATCTAACGAACTGCTCCACAAACTTCTATACCAAGTCATCCACCGGAGCATCCTTCCTAATCGGTAGAAACCTGGCTACCTTCGTTAATCGGTCGACGATCACCCATATCGAGTCATTCCCTGCATGTGACCGAGTAAGACCATGTATGAAGTCCATGGCGATGTCGTCGAACTTCCACTCCGGCACCGGAAGTGGCTGTAATAATCCGTCTGGGTTCCTACAGTACGCCTTCACCATCTAACAAGCTTCGCAGTGGGTCATGAAGCAGGTGATGTCCCTCTTCATGCCCAGCCAGTACATTATCTTCTTTAGGTCGGCCATCATCTTAGTGATGCCTGGGTGCACCGAGTACCTTTTGCAGTGAACCTCTGTCATGATGTCCTCCCGAATTCTGCCCCCAACCGGTATGTACACACTGCCTCTGAAGCATTTCAGCCCGTCTCTCTCTGTATATTCCCCAGCCAGGCCTTCCTCCAAGGACCTGAATATTGGCTCCAGCTTGTCATCCCTTCTCTGCTTGGCTCTGATACGGTCCCAAATATCATCGGTGACAACACACGATGACAAGTACTCCCGATATAACTCTGGGTGATCCTCGGACACCAGAGATATCTGCATCTTTTCTAACATCTGCACCAACTCTATGGCCATCAGCTGAGGTCCTGCTCCTGAAGTTATAGTCTTCCGACTCAGCGCATCCACCACCATATTTGCCTTTCCTGGGTGATAGTGTATCAAGTACTCATAATCAGAAAGGAACTCCACCCTTTCGTCTCTGGCGAATGTTTAACTCCTTCTGTGTATCAACATATTTCAGATTCTTGTGATCCAAAAGTATGTCACATTGCACACCATAGAGGTAATGTCGCCAAATCTTCAGCCCGAACACTACTTCTCCTATCTCCAAGTCATGAACAAGATAGTTCTGGTCATGCTTCTTTAGCTGCCATGAGGCGTATGCTATCACATGACCATGCTGCATTAGTATAGCACCCATCCCCAGAAAAGACTCATCCACATACACATGGAAGCCCTCCTTCCCAAATGGAAGGGCGAGGATAGGGGCCGATATAAGCCGGCTCTTCAACTCCTGGAAGGCCGCCTCACACGGCGGCGTCCAAACGAACGGAGTTTCCTTCTTCGTCAAGGAAGTGAGTGGGAGGGCTATCTGAGAAAATCCCTGTACAAACTTCTGATAGTATCCGGGCAATCCAAGGAAACTTTGTACATCCATGGCCATCTTAAACTAAGGCTAGTCTTGCACTGCCTGAATCTTTGCGAAGTCCACTTCCAGTCCCGCTCCACTGATAATATGGCCTAAAAAGGCCACCTCTGTCAGCCAAAACTAGCACTTGCTGAACATGGCATATAGCTGGTAATCCTGATCTTCCCCAGAGTCAATGCCAGATGATGTGTATGCTCCTCCTTCATCCTTTAATAGATGAGGATGTCATCTACGAATACTATGATGAACAGGTCGATATACGGCTCGAACACCCGATTCATCAAGCTCATAAAAGCTGATGGCGCATTCGTGAGCCCGAAGGGCATCACGGTAAACTCATACAACCCGTATCTACTACTGAAGGCTGTCTTCGGGACATCCTCCTCCTAAATGCGCAGGTGGTAGTAACCTGACCTCAGATCCAACTTTGAGAACCAGTAGGATCCCTCCAACTAGTCAAATAGCTCATCAATCCTCGGCAGAGGATACGTGTTCCGGACCATCAGCCTATTTAGAGCCCTGTAGTCGATGCATAATCAGAGCGTCCCATCCTTCTTCTTGACGAACAGCACCGGAGCTCCCTATGGCGAAGAACTTGGTCTAACGAACCCAGCCTCCACCAGCTCCTTCAACTGACTCCTAAACTCCACCAGCTCCTTTGGAGCTATTCGGTAGGGAGCCCTCGACACCGGCTTAGCCTCCGACATGAGCTGTATCTGGAAGTCCTTCTCTCGATGCGGGGATAGCCCTGGTAGCTTCTCTAGAAACACGTCAGCAAAATCCCGCACCACCGGGATACTATAGATGGAATCTTTGGCCTCGAACATCTCAAACAACACTTGGTATACCTCTTCTCCCTACAGGTGGGCCTTGACGGCCTATACGGATGATAACAAGAGATGGGTGGTAGATCTAATACCTTCGATGATGACATAGGAATCTCCATGACTCAAGGTGATCCTCTTTGACAGGCAGTCGATCTGAGCATGGTTCAAATGTAACCACGTAATGCCCAGGATCTGATCGAAAACTAGCATCCTTAGGATTATCGCTGGTGCTTTGAATGCATTTCTGCCGATCTCTACCTCCATGTTGCAGTGGGAAGAGGTGAATAACTCTGATCCGTCGGGTTGACGCACCCTCCTGGTCAAGCTAGTGAATCGCTCCACGTCTTCTAGTCCTTCCACCAAGGCTTCTGACACAAATGAGTGCGAAGAACCTGTATCGAACAGCGTATAAGCAGGATTGCCACCGATGAAGACTATGCCTGGTGTAGTTAAATATCTTAGAAGTCTATTTATGGTTTTCCTTCCTAGTTCTAACAATTCTATATCCATGGGTCTGGTTTTTTGGGAAAGAAAAGAACTTAAAATTACTGGCATACCTGTTATCACTTGCTTCGGGTTCCGAGGTTGAGCCAGATCTAGGGCATACACTTGCTCCCACTCCTGCCTGCGGTCTTTACCCTAGAATCCACGTCCTTTGCCACGTCCTCGGACTCCAAACTTCTATGCAGGCGGGGAAGTCAGTGGTGCATGTAGTGGTTCCCCCTCATGGGGCAGTTTATCCGGATATGCCCTACCTGATGACAGTTGTAGCACTCGGGCAGGGGATACTCCATAACCTCGGGTCTCTATACCTCCCGCATCTAAAGAGTTTGAGGGGCCATTACCATAAGATCCTATCTCAACTCTTGATTAGGTTGGTCCTCTGCCTTACTCCCTCTCTCCCATCAGCAATGCGGCCCCTTTGCTGATCATTTCTGACTCCCCCTCCCTGATCCTCAGTTGGCCTCTTCCGACCTCGAGTCATGTGCCAATCTGCCTCAATCCTCTTTTCCATCTTCAATATATTAGGTATATGACCGTCGGATGCGAACAAAAGAGACTCTCTCAGATACTCTCGCAGGCCCTTATAGAACCTCTTGGTGTATCCTGCCTCATCCAGCTGATAGGAGTCCGCAAACTAGGCTAGATGATTGAACTCCCGGTCCACCACCGTCTTGTTTCCCTGCCTCAACTGCAGGAACCTGTCATCCAGCTCATCTCTTGCCGACTGTGTAACGAAGTGCTCCAACAGTGCGGCCCTTAACTCCTCCCAAGTAATGTCAGTAACCTCCCTATCTACAAATATCATGTCCAGCAGTGTCTTCCACTATCTATTTGCATTGGACTCCAAGCAAGTGACCACCAAAGGCACCCTCTCCTCCCTTGGGCAGCGTATCCCGGTCAGCATCTCATACATGATCTCAAGCCACTCCTCTGTCTGTAACCCGACTCTGTCCCCAAGTAAGATGGGGGAGAAAGTCCTCGGAAGATGCTCAACAAATTGGCATTTGGCTACGGATCCGGAACCTGCTGGGCCCTGAAAGCCTCCAGAATGGCTGTAAGGGTCTACCCCATCTCTGACTGTAGAAATGGAGTGGGAGCCAGAGGAGGTGATGCAACATATTGATTTTGCTGGACTCCGCCCTGTGGTTTCGGTTGTGCCAAAGGCTGTGTAACAAAGACAATTTGTAAGTAATAGACCCAAACCTAATTAAAAGTGAAAAATTTACATGTGATCCCCCAAATGGGCACACCACTACTTTCGCTTCTTAGTTTATCCCCAAACTAAACTCATGCGGGGGTGAGCTAGGGTTAGTCGACTGCTACTTTTTCAATTGAGGTGTCCTCTGATACCACTTGTAGGACCCCCCCTTTTTTTCTTTTTAAAACTATGAGGTCTTAGGCCCAGAACCGCCGCTTTGTGGTAACACCTTCACGCCCGGGAAGGTCGTCAGCACAAAACTCCGATTTTGTTGGCCATATTGATCACAGAATAGTAGCAAAAAATGAGAGTACATAAAAGTAGAACTCTAACACATGTCCACATCAATCATATATAAAATAATAAATCTCCACGAAGGGAGAGTCCACATCAATAATAATAAAGGTACTGGAAATAGGGCTCATTCCCGATACATCCATGCCCTCACTACATGTCACTCATCGCGGAAGCAAAACTAAAATAACTACTAATGATTGGGACTCACTGTCTCAGCTGTCTGAACTCTGGTACTAGACTGTTCCGTCTCCAAGCATGCCGACCTCCGGGGCTGCACCTCCGTACTGGGCTCCACGATCCCCAAAAATGATTTGGTCCGAAAATCATTATTCTAAAAGACTAAGTCCTATCATGCCCTACCCCTCCCCCATAGCCCCTAGGAACTGAGCGGGGAGAAGGAAAGGGAAGGTAATGATGGTGAAGAATAACAAGTAGTAGGTAGCGGTGGAACTAATCTAGCAGTTCTATGAAAATAAGTAGCAGTAATGAAAGTACGAAAGACAGATCATGAAATAAGTAACCTTAACTTATATGAATGCCCACACAAACAGATAAGCTAAGGGATCTTCTGCAAGTCTCCTATAGTATAAAGTGTTCCATACCAATTTATACGATAGGGTGTCGGTTTTCAAGCAAACATTACATATATCCACAGAATAAAAACCTTAACTTATAAGCACGCTCACACAAGCTTATAAACCAAGGTGTCATTTTGTAGGGCCTATTGTATAAAGAGTCCCATACCAATTTATAAAATAGGTGTCAAGTGTTATATGCAATGGTTATGTTATGTCATGCAAGTATGTTATGATGTGAATCATGTAAGTGTAACATACCCACTCGACTCTATGCACACAGACCTTTAGTTCCCACTTTCTGGAGCCTAACTTACATGTATAATATTTATGCCCAAAACTAGGGTTAGGGTTTTGGGGGTTTAACAACCTCTAAATCCAATAATATTTTTACCAGAGGACCTTTACTACCCTAGAGTCCTCTCCACCAAATTTCAAGTCTTTTCAAGGTCACATGACCCCATGACCTTCAAACCCTAGGTTAGCACACAAAGGACCTACCCTAGAGTCCTAGGGCTCCACCTTTCAACTTCTACCCAATATCAGTGGAGGGTGTATTTTATGTGCTAAAAAGGCTGAGTGCCAAGTTCCATCACCTTTGGATGAGGTTGGGCAACTCAAGAGCACTTAGAGCACTTAGCCCTTATTTGACCTAAAAGGGTCAACATTTGCCTACACAAATACCCTATCAAATCAAACCCAAAAGGGGTGAAATTTTTACCAGTGCCTTATGATATCCCACAAGATCGCCCACCAAAATTTTGGGAGGTTTTTGAGGTCTTTAAGGCACCTAATTAAATTGTACATGGTTTATTAAATTTTTCAAAAAACTATAGAAAAGCTATCTCCAAAAATTCCCATTTTTGGACAAGACCTAGGTATAGGCTAAAATGACTCCCTGTCCAAATTTCAGGTCATTTGGACATGAGATGAAGTGGGGACACTCATTTTAATCTCTAACTAAACCTAGGTATAGACCCCACCAAAATGAGTGCCCTGGTCAAACCAGGCATCCAAATTTGTTCAAACCAATTTTAAATTAAAGTACACCCATAGGGCTACAACTTTGGTGTTTACAATTCTTTCACTAGAGGTCTCTAGGTTGTTTTAATAATTAATTTAAAATGACTGAAAACAGGAAGCAGAAAATCATTAAATAAAATTATACATTTGATCTGCATGAATCTTGATGCATGATCCAACGGAGCTTGGATCGTCTTCAACCTCCAGCCCACGGTCCCGATTACTTCTACCTGGGCCAACTTCAAGCCGCCTCTGCTGGCCACCCGACCACCTCCCTGGTCGGCCACCACCTCTACCACCTCCGTTGAGGTGGTGGAAGTCGATTAGCGGCGGCACGACCGCTGGAGGGGACGTCTCTGGCGATCCCGTAAGGTAGATTTTTCATGGAAAAATTAGGAAAATGCCTTTCCCGATCTGGCTCAATTGAGCCCGATTCATATCCCTAAAGATCCCTATGATCTACCCACAGAGAGAGGAGAAGGGGAGGACCTTATTGGAGGCTTGGAATCCCGTCGATCGCCGGGTTGCCATGGTGGTGGTGCCGCCAGTCGGGTTTCTACAACAACACAGTGGAATGGCTTGTCTCCTTCAGGTGAAGTGTATAAATGGCTCCCCTGAGTCCAGTGGTGCTTTTAAAGAGTGAAATGGGAGAGAGGAGGGGCCAATCACAAATGGCCTTTAATGACCATCAATGGAGTTTTCGGCCAAGTGGTGGAGGGGGTGAACCTGGCTTAGTGTGGATAGAAAATGGTTGGAAACTCCTCTTTCCTAGAGGAGTTGAATCCAGCCATTAAGGGTGGCCCTTGGCTTCCCAATGCCATGAATGGCTTTCTTCCTCCACCTTTCTCTCTCCTCCATTAAAGGGTAAGGTGGAGTTTTCTCTCTCCTAGTCATCAAGGCAGAACTTGCTCATCCCCTTAGCCTATTTATAACCCAATAATTCATACCATCATATAATTAGGAGCTGGTTAGCCAAAATGAAAAAGGGCTTGAGCTTGGGTTAGCCCATTTGAGCTAAGTTTGGCCTAACCTAG
Organism: Platanthera zijinensis; assembly: GCA_039513925.1. Taxonomy (NCBI): domain Eukaryota; kingdom Viridiplantae; phylum Streptophyta; class Magnoliopsida; order Asparagales; family Orchidaceae; genus Platanthera; species Platanthera zijinensis. The sequence goes on from CM077086.1 coordinate 81,194,148, forward strand.
ACTAGGGTTGACCTTGGTCAATTTGACCTTTTGTATTGACCCCAATGGGTCCTTGGTGACCTATTGGCCTCCCCTAGGGTCTAGGTTGGGCTTGGTAGAGTTGACTTGGCACTTTGGGGTCACTTGACCCTTAGGAAGGGTACTTTGACCAAGTTAGGGCTAGAGTTTACTTGGGTCAACGCAACCTCTAAGGATGACCCTAATGGATCTTGGGTGACCCATTGGCTTCAGCTTTGGTCTAGGAAGACCTAGATCGAGTTGGTTGGGCTCATTATGGGCACATTGCCCTTTATTAGGGCACCTTGCCCAATTTAGGATTAGGATGATCTCAGGTCAACTTGGCCACCCAGAGTTGATTCAAATGGACGCTTAGGACCTTTCAAAAGATTGGTGAGGTTGTGGTGGGGTCTTGGAGTCATGGTGAAGCCCCATGAACATCCTAACCTAGTGTTTAGAAATCTACTATTTGCAGACCATAGTGATCTCTCCTACATTCCTAGGTCCACTTAGTCTTCTTGGGCTTCCTAGGGTATTATCATGACCTAGTCATGACAAAAACCACACCTAGGGATCTAGTTGTCTGAGGGATGTTACATGGATAGCCCGCTTAGCCGCATCTCGCACAGTCGTGCACAACCAACATGCGCGTAGATAGCCCGTGCGATCGTGTTGCGAGGCCGCACACCACGCAGGTGCGCCCCACAAGATTGTCGCAACTGCATGCCGCACGCGCGTGTGCCGGTGACCCACATTGTCTCCAACCATGTCCTCTGCCATCGGCCGCCTCCGGCCACCGCTGCCTCCAATCACCTTGCCTGGGATTCTCGAACTGTCTGGGGCACTCCCATCATTTTGGCGAAATTGGTGGTCTAGGTGATTGAAATAGAGCGACGTCATTCTCCAGCACAAATCATTCCCCAACCCAATTCCACCATAACCCTCCAAAAAATATAAATAGGCCCAAGGCTTTCATTTAAATACAAGCAACTCTAGAGGAAAGAGAGAGCACTGAGGTTTTCCGGCGAGATCGTGGACTTTGGCCAATTTTTCGCTCAAGAATTCTCTCCACTTCTCTCCTCACGCTAAGGTTTCAAGAAGTTCCAAGTCTTGTCAAGTGCCTTCGCGAGAGCGCTCCCATAAAGTGTCCGCTTCAACGAGAGAGCTCCCATCAAATCTCCGCTTCAACAAGAGTGCTCCCTCCAATAGCTCCGTGGACTTATAGAATTCCCAGACGGAACGCTACCACCAAGGTTCCGCGAGTTCAACACATTTCAAGGCCGGAGCACTTCCATTGATGCTTCAAGGAATTAGCCATTTTTCCATACTTTCTATGCTTTGCACTTGTAACAGAGTAGCGGCCTCCCATCCTCTGAGATCAAATCAATCCTTATAAAACTCTGAGAAACTAGTGAATTTTGGCTTGGCACAGATCAAGCCACGTGGTTTTTCACCATTTCCGGGTTTTCCACGTCAAAAATGCCTCTTGTCATTTGATGCGGTTTACTTTGACTGTTTGCATGCCCAGTCCGATTCTCTGGACTAGGGAAAGACCGGGCGACCCGCAACATACATATAAATATATTTAATACTTATTATATAAATAGCCTATTAGTCCGAATGGCGTAAGGGACTAGGGATCCATTTGGCAGGGAAATAGCGGCCCTGAACACTATGGTTATGAACTATCATTCGTGAACGTCCTATCTAACCTTTAGAGTCTCATCCATGTCCAAAACTTGTAATGTTTTCATGGTGGCAGTCATAATCATTTACATGTCAAACATGCATTCTATGGCGGTGGAGTTTTATCCAATGTCACCAAAACAAAAAAACTGCTCCAAATGGATCCTTAGATTCCAGCACAAGGCCTGTAATTCACAAACTGATATGGCCCCCTTAGAGCATTATAAGCACCTCCGCGCATAGGGTACATGCATCGGGAAAATTTCCCTAAACACATAACTTCCAGCTAGTAGGGGAGCAGACCTTGTGAAACCTCCCCGTCCAACCAACTAGCTCTCGGGCCGCCCAAACCGGGTGACCCTATGCACCTATTTCCATCTCCATTAAAGGAGGGCAAGGCTACCAGGATCAAGCGAACCACTTGCTTCTCGTCCGATCTGGTCGTTCAATTTCCTAGGTTGTGTGGGTAGCCCCTTGGAAACCCCCTCCCCCCTATATCATCGCCCTCAAAGGAGGACGAGGCTTCCCGGATTGGGTGGGCATTAGTTTTGTAACACCCCGATTCGTGCAAGACCCCTCAAACTCATTTAGAGTTAGTGACTCTGGCTCAGGGTGTACTGGTAACAGGCGTCGTGTGAAACTCGACGAATAGGGTGAAAATGGACTTAAAATAATACTAGATTCAAAAGGCATTGAGTGATCTTGATGCCACTCGACAAAGTGTCGAGTGATAACGTTGCATACAGTGCTTGGACTTAGAATATTTTTGCAAGAAGGATTCATCAAAAAGCATTGAGTGATCTCGACGCCACTCGACGAAGCGTCGAGTAATCTCGACGCATATATTGCTTGCACTTAGAATATTTTGGCCAGAAGGATTCATCTAAAAGAGTTGAGTGATCTCGATGCCACTCGACAAAGCGTAGAGTGATCTCGACGAAAACATCGCTTAGACTTAGAATATTTTGGCCAGAAGGATTCGTCGAAAAACGTTGAGTGATCTCGACGCCATTCGACGAAGCATCGTGTGATCTCGACGCCATTCGATGAAGAATCGAGTGACACTCGACGCATGCAACGAATTTGACTTAGCATATTCTCACAGGCCGTATTGCTGATTTATACTTATGGGCTGAACCAGGTTTTTTAGATATGCGCTTACGACTCATTTGGACCCGATATTCTCTAACAAGACATATTTAAAGTAATGATGGGCGGTCCAATGTTAGGGTGACACGTGGCAAAGCATGACTCAAACCCTAATCTTTCTTATAAAAAGGAAGAGATAGGAAACCCTATCCGTCAATTCCGTTTCTTGCTGAGCCGATCACTATGCCAAATCTGACGGAAGAAAAGAGGTCACCGTAGGTCACCGTAGTCAGATTTTCTGGAGGAAGAGCTATCCCTCTCCGTGAAGAATGATGTTGTCGAGGAGAGTGATGAGATCCATGGACAGAAATGTGGCGAGCTTCCTACCCCCTCCCTTAGTGCTAGATTATTATTTATGATGTAGGAGAGATGTCGACTCAAAAGAGTTTGGCTTGTGAGTGACGAAGATCTCCTAGGAAAGAGACCATGCTCGGACTTTATCACTGGGATTGTTGTCTCAACCTCTCCTCTCTTCGTGTGAAGATGATGGATTTGGTTTCGTGAAGAGGAATGGTCTATTGAGGGTGAATAAGGGAGGAGGAAGAGCTGTGTGTAGTTTTGAACAAATGGCTGGAGGAAGTAGACAAACTGAAGACGTTCGTTTTGCTTTAAGATGCGTGCAAAAATCTGTTTTCTGCATGCAACCAACTTCGAGACCATTTTCGGGTTTCATAAGGTCATATCTAGGTATTGTGCTGAACACGAAAGTTGTATTCCTCGGAAAGACCTTTCCAACGGATGGTTACATGTTTTTATAGCTAGGAGCTTTATAGCTCCGAAAATGTCCAATCGAAGTTGCTTCCTGGTAATAACTTATGTACATGATTCTTTCTAGTTAGTGTATAACCGGTTTTGGACTAGGTTGGAGGAACGTAGTGTAACACCCCAAATCCTGATTTGGAGTTCATGCTGGATGACATGGCCTGGGACATGGGTGTGTCCCAGGGTATGTCAAGCTCTCAGTACTCGAGTGGGTCTCGAGTTGGACTCGAGTGGGCATCGAGTGTGTATCGAGTGAGACACACGACATGGGACAAGGGCGTGTCCCAGGGCTTGTCCTTCACTGTGCGTGTCGAATTGTAGACATAATTTAGTCGACGATCGTTGAGTGAGGTGACACGGCCTGAGATACGGGCGTGTCCCACGGCGTGTCCTGCTCGGGTTGAAAATGGGGTGGCGTTGAGTGGCGTTTAGTGTAGAATACGGCCTGTGACACAAACATATCACAGGGGTGTGTTTGGCATACGGCTAAGGACACGAGCGTGTGCCTTAGCTGTGGCCTTCTCGGTAAAGTTGGTCCTGTGCCGATTGAGGAACATGCCCCTCGACACAGGCGTGTACCTTATGACACGGGCGTGTCAGGGCTTGATACAGGCGTATCTTAGCCTGTGTTCTGGTTTGGATTGAGTCAGTTCCTTAGCCTCTTAGGGAATACGGCATGTGACACGGGCGTGTCACAGGCCATGTCAGCCCTAAAATAGATATTTGGGGGAAGATCAAGGCCGTTCATTTCCTTCTATTTAGATCCTGTGGTCCAAGCTTCTCCCTGCAGTGATAAGACCATGGATTGTGAAGTATTTCTCATTCTATTGCCTTGGCCATTCTCTTTCTAAGAAGAGAGAAGGGAGAGCTTGGAGGAGGAAGATGGAGAAGGGTTCCGGCTGCTAGAGGAGCATCAATGGTCCGACTCGAGATCTGAGGCCAGCGTTGTGGAGGCAAGGCTGTCACGGTGAATCCATCCGGCTTATTTCTCCATGGCTCTGAAGAGATCGTCAAGGGTAACGATCTACAGGCAATGGAGAATGAATTCCAACGTCTGGTGCAGGGTGAGAAGACTGTTGATGATTACCTGCATGAGTTCACCAGGCTAGGGCGTTATGCGGGGTCTACATTTGCAAAAGAAGCACGGAAGACGAATAGGTTCTACGAGGGACACCGAGAAGAGCTGAGGTTGGCTCTCCTGAGTTCGGTGAACCAAGGCTTCCAAGCATTGGTAGATACAGCCTGTGCGCTGGAGAAGGACTTGAAATGGGTGCAGGAAAAGAAGAACTTGGCGGTGGAAAATCCAGAGTTCAAAGTTCTGCAGTCCAAACAATCGGAGTTTAGGAAACGGGACAAGAAGAGGTTCAGGCCCGCTGAACAAACATCTTCGGATGTTGCTTCGGGAGCACCGTATGGGCAAGGACGTGTGGATACATGTATATGTTAAAATTGTGTACAACAGGGTTATATGGCCCGATATTGTTGGAGAGGCCCGGTAAAGGGTGAGAAAAAGATCGGTGCGTCCATGATGAAAAGGGCAAGGCTGTGGAGGAATCATCTACATCTTGAGTGCAACCGTGAGTGTACACTCTCGAAGTGCAGGGGCCGTAAAGCTCAAATCATGAAGTTCAGCAGCTTCGCGTGTATAATCTGGAATTACAAGAGGCTATTAAGAGGATTATGAAGGACGCGGCTTAGCAGAAATAGAGAAGAATGTACATTACTTTTATTATGGTATGCTATTTGCAAAAGACTTTGTTTGTGCGAGCCCGTGGGGCGAGTAACCCCGGATCATTTTGTGTATATTTGCAACAAAGGCATGGTTATGTTGTTGGATATGTTGCGCTAAATTTCGGGATGAAATTTCTATAAGGAGGGGAGGGTAGTAACACCCAAAATCCCAATTTGGAGTTTAGGCTGGATGATACGGCCTGGGACACGGGCGTGTCCCAGGGCGTGTCAAGCTCTCAGTACTCGAGTGGGTCTCGAGTAGGACTCCCTACTCGAGTGGGCGTCTAGTGTGTCTCGAGTGAGGCATACAGCCTAGGATATGGGCGTGTCCCAGTGCGTGTCCTTCACTATGCGTGTCGAATTGTTGACTCAATTTTGTCGACGATCGTTGAGTGATGTGACACGGCTTGGGACACGGGCGTGTCCCAAGGCGTGTCCTGCTTGGGCTTGAAACCGGGCGGCGTTGAGTGGCGTTGAGTATAGAATACGGCCTGTGACACGGGCGTGTCACAGGGGCGTGTTTGGAACATGACTAAGGATATGGGCGTGTGCCTTAGCCATGGACTTCTCAGGGAAGTTAGTCCTGTGCCGATTGAGGAACACGCCCCTTGACACAGGCGTGTACCTTGTGACACGGGCATGTCAGGGTTGACACGGGAGTGTCTTAAACCATGTTCTGGTCTTGATTGAGTCGGTTCCTTAGTCGCTTAGGGAACACAACCTGTGGCACGAGCGTGTCATAGGCCATGTCATCCCAAAAATAGATATTTGGGGGTAGATCAAGGCCATTCATTTCCTTATATTTGGATCCTGTGGTCCAAGCTTCTCCCTGCAGTGATAAGACCATGGATTGAGAAGTATTTCTCATTCTATTTCCTTGGCCATTCTCTTTCTAAGAAGTGAGAAGGGAGAGCTTTGAGGAGGAAGAAGGAGAAGGGTTCCGACTGCTAGAGGAGCGTCAACGGTCTGACTCGAGATCCAAGGCCAGCGTTGTGGAGGCAAGGCAATCGCGGTGATTTCAATCCGGCTAATTTCTCCATGGCTCCGAAGCAATCGTCAAGGTTAACGATCTCCTTCTTGGACAAGTGAAGTCATACTTTATGCATGTGCATGGGATCCTCCACCAAGAGGTGGAAATCGTAAGCGATTCCTGTGGTCAAGTATGCATTTAGATCTGGAAGTGTGTAGTACGAAAAAAGCATACTGTGTGAAGCCCATCTGGATGGATAGTCTAGATTGGTTATTCTGCGAACCGGAGAACACTACGTATATAAACCGAATAGCTTGCGTAGGGTGTGATGACGCTTGTGAATTGTGAAAAGGAAGCTTTGCATAACTTCTTTGGTTGTATGTTCGGTACGAGCTGGATTATGGATGGGAAAGCGGCACTATGTGCCTGTGTTATGAGATGGATTGCGGATACCTCTGAGTGGATGGGCGCGAGGGGTATTAAACAAGGGTTTGGAGGCTGATTCTCATGTCCACCAAGTTAAGAACCTCTGAGTGGGTGGGCCACCCAACAAGTTCAGTGTAGGATTGTTGTGAGCATTAGATTGGTAGCACTACAAAAGGGGGCTTCGGGAATTCCCGGTGTATTGCACTACGTGTATAGGTCGATGGATAGTGCTCACAGTTGCCGTGAGGTGAACGCCTCTGAGTGGGGTGGGTGCGTGATGTCTCTAACGTGTGTTTGGAGGCTTATACCCCACCAAAAAGCTAAGCACCTCGAATCGGTGGTGGTACCTGGAGGTTTTCGGTACATCGTAAGCGTGCCATGAGTGCATGGAGCGCCTGGCACAAAGGCCAGCATTTGTGATGTTGTTGTGTGATATAAAGATATCTGTTGTGATTGAAATGCAGAAAGGGAAGGAACCACTGCCCCGGGTAAGGGGTAGGGTCGTTATAATTGATCAGCTGAATGCTGACGGTTGTGTTGTTGATCACCCTTGGGGTGGACGTTCATATGCAGGTGTTGCGGGCTGATTATATTGAGTGGGATGAAGCCCTTCTGCTGCTGCTGGAAGGCCCTTGAAGGCCGTGCGAAGGTTTTGATTTCATGTGTGGTCGGCCTGCATGCCGATGTATGAAATCATATTTTGTAAAGAGAAACTTGTAGGGACTTAAAGCCGTGAGCGCGGTGTGCTTGTATACATTCCTAGTTATTTATATAAATGTGATATTTATATAGTAGTGGACATTCAATGGTTGAGTTCTTGCAAGTAATATGCTTCCTCTAGAATGCTCTGGGTTAGGTGCGATAGTATTTCTGTATTAACCTGTGACCTCGCCATTTGTTTGTGGCATATAGTGTGGGGCCCGGGCCAGACCTTCTATTATATGTTATTTAACGGGTGGAGTCGTTACACGTAGAAAGATTATGTTGATGTTTGGTTGAGCCTAGTTATATGTAGCTGAGATAAACAAATGGTTTGGAGGAATTTAATAAACAAATGGTTTGTGATATTAGTGAACAAATGGTTTGATAAGGTTTGGTTGTACAAATGGCTACTTGTGAAATCTTGTAAGGATGCGCGCGATTGTAATCCGATGAATGATATAAGTTTTGAAAGAGGGTGTGGTGCCCGATAATTGAATGTGTAATCTATACTTATGTTATCATGCTTGATGGATATATGGGGAGGTAATATATTGTTGTGATAAATATATGAAAGCTGGAGAGTTATTATATTGTTGTGATAAATATATGAATGTATAATTGTTTGTGAATGCTCGATTATAAGGAATGAATAAGATGATATAAATCTCTTGGACATGAAAAATGTTGAATCGTGATCTCAGGTGTTGAATGGGATAATTTTATAGTCCACTGCTTAGAGTGTGTCCCCCATGAGTAGTAGTGTGGGATTGGTATGTTGTTCAAGGTGGTTTGCCACATGTTTTGATGTTAAACTCTTGAGTGCTTGGGAGCATGGAAATGTGAAAGAGTTGTTAGTGCGTGAGTATTTTATCGCACTAGATTGGTAATGATGACATGGGAATCAGAGTGGATCCCTAGAGTGATATTGAGCACTGGATTGGAAATGATGAAAAAAGACTCGGTTAGAGCCCTTGGATGGTTGATGTCAAGGCCATGAGAATTGGCATGCGGTGTGAGTTGGCATGCAATGTCATAATCTTGGGTTAAGGATAGTGTGGCAGGTCTATGGGCTCGCCAGTCATCACATCGACGGGAGATGACAGATAGACTTTATACGGTTGGGCTTTGTCCTCAGTACTCATTCTCGGGTCTCCTTTCTTGCCAAGTGGATGGTTGGGCTTGGTCCTTTGGTGATATGCTCCCATAGGCTCTTTTCGTGCCACGATGATAGGCCAGTTTAGGCTATGTTCTTGGTGCACATCTACCCAAGACCCCTTTGATCCGTAGTACGCATGGGCTCCGCTATTGTGTTCTTAGAGTTGAGGCGTATGGGGTCCTAGGCCAGATAGTGTGGACACTAGCCTAGTAGTTGAAAGCCCATTTCACTATCACTGTCTTGCCCCGACGGATGATGCCTGAGAGGTTAGCTACCTGCTCGAAAAGTGGGAACTACAATTCTATGTCGACATAATAGTGTGTGTGTGTGTGAGCATGGGTGAGTCATTATACTGCATTCATAACATTGCATTGCACCGCATAAGATCCTTACCATATAAGTTTGTGTGGGCACTCTTATATGATGAGTTACTTTACTGTTAAGCCGATCCTTAACTTATAAATATGTATGGGCATTTTTATAAGTTAAGTTACTTTCCTACTATAGATTTATATGCTTAATGGATTGTTATGATTTGAGTAGAACTAGAATAGAATGTTGATAATAATGCTATACAATTCTGCTATTACTGATCATGATATATTGATTATCTACCTGCTTGTACTACTGCTTACATATATATATATATATGTATTGTACCCTTGTTCCTTTTCTCCACCCGGTGCCTAAGAGTCGTTGGGGGAGCGGATGTGATAGACACTTATTCTTTATGACTATCGGTTTCTATATATTCCATTTTAGGAAGCTAGATCTAAAGTCTGGTTATTATCAGTTAAGGATTCAGGAAGTTGATATTCCTAAGACATCATTTGGTACATGCTACGACCATTATTAGTTTACTATAATGCAGTTTTGGCTAACAAATGTGATATCGGTATTCATGGACTTAATGCATTTAATGTTTAGAGAGTACTTGGACCTATTTATGATCATATTTATTGACGATATATTGGTGTACTCTCAGTCCGAAGAAGATTATGAAAATCATTTGCGGATGGTTTTGCACACCCTGAGGAAAAATAAACTTTATGCCAAGTTCTCAAAGTGCAAGTTTTGGCTATCGTCATTGGCTTTTCTTGGCTATATGGTTAGTGGAGAAGGTATTGCGGTGGATCCGGCGAAGATAGTTGCGATACGGGAGTGGCCTGTATTGTCTACTATAGCATAAGTCAGGAGCTTCCTTGGACTTGCTGACTACTACAGGCCCTTCATAGAGAACTTTTTGCGGATAGCCTTACCTCTCACAACAATGACGAGGAAAGATTAGAAGTTCGATTGGACGCCTGAGTGCGCACGATATTTTGAGGCGCTAAATAGTCGTTTGACCACAACGCCTATCTTGAGTTCGCCATATGGTACAGACAGCTACGATATTTATAGTGATGCTTCAGGGAGTGGCTTAGTCTATACTCTTCTTCAGTTTGGAAAGGTTATTTCTTATGGCTCACGCCAGTTGAAAGTGCATGAGCAGAATTATCCAGTCCATGACTTGGAGTTAACGGTTGTGATTTTTGCACTTAAACTATGGCGTCATTACTTATATGGCGTGAAAGTCGATATATTCACGGACCATAAGAGCATGAAATACTTAATAGATCAGAAGGATCTAAATATACGACAATGTGATGGATGGAGTTTCTCGGGGACTACACCTTCGAGATACACTATACTCCTGGGAAGGGAAATGTAGTTGCAGATATAAGACCCCATTTTTTTGCTACGCTACCAGGTCTTACGCCCAGAATCGCCATTTTGCGGTGAAACCAACACTCGGGGAGGTCGTCACTATAAAACGTCGATCCTGCCGGCATTAGTGATCACAGAAGAAGTAGAAATAACAACTAAGACAAATATAATCAAGTCCACAAAAATCACAATATATATATAAATGAGCATGAAAATCACAACAAAGTCCACATGATATAGAAGTACTAAAACCGAACGCAAGTGTAGAAATATATATGCCCTATACATTATGACCTCACTACAACACTCTATCCGAAGCTAAGTAAAACTAACACTCATGGAGCTTGAGGCTGGTGCTCTTGTGCTAGACTAGCCCACCTCCTTGTGCACCGTACTCCGTCGGTGCTGTATCTCCTGCTGCTGCTCCCTGTCTCCCATCCAGAGCCCCTGAAATGTTTTTTCCATCGACCGTTAGTCAAAAATACTAAGCCTTAAGTCTCCCACCCCTCCCCTAGTGGCTCCTAGGCATCGTGCAGGAGGAATGAAAGGAAATCTTATGATGGTGGAGAGTATAAACAAGGCAAGTGAAGACTAACCTAGCAGGAGTATGAGTAAAAAACACAAAACAAGGAAGTGGAAAAGTAGCAGTTGTGAATTAAAAAGAAGTAAGTACAGGCTAACCAAGTAAGCAGTATAGTACAAGAGAAGAGATACAACTATCATCTGCCACAAATAAAGTAAGATAAGTAACCTTGATTTACCAGGATGCACATATAGACTTATAAATCAGGGGATCATTTTGCAAGGCATATCATATAAAAAGTCTCATACCAATTTATACGATAGTGGTAGGGTTTAAATGCAATAATGGCATGTTATGCAGATTTAATGATATGTTCATAAAAGTGAAACACACACACGACTCTATGTGCACATACCTTTAGTTCCCCGATTTTGGAAGCTAGTTTCACTCCAAGGAGCCTCCGTAGTGGCCAATGGAGACAGTGGGTTGGTCCACCCCACTCCTAGGCGGGTATCCACACGACAAGACCTAGCCCATACGTACGCCTCTAAAGTACCACCAGATACACCATGTACTATTGCTGACAAACCTGCCAGTCTTTTCTTTGGCTCAATGTAAACCACACCCGCCGAGTAATCGTATTGACGTCGTTGTGAACGACCATCAAATACCAAAGACCCACCACCTTATGGACATGAAACTATGAATTCCCAAACCATCGGCTCCCCGGACTAACCTGTCCGTTACATCTACCTTCCGAGCTAACATCCCGAGTCATCGGGGTGCATGAAAGTGAAGAGTATTTACTAATTGCTCTTTTATCATTTTAGTCTTATGGTTTAGGGTTTACCTTGGACTGTCCAGGGTATTCCCTGTGAAGGGCTCTCGGGGCCACTAGGAACTATGATGGTAGATTAAGCTCATCGTTCCCTTTTGCAATGCCTTACTATTGTTGGTATCTACCCATGTCATGACTCTACTGATCTTACACTTGATCTTACCCTAAGTGTATTTAGACTTTTCTCCTATGGGAAAGACGATCCATCATTGATCCCGAGCACGATCTTTCCCCTGGTCAACCAGGCTCTCACAGCCTACCTTCCATTGGTGATCTTATATATTCCAACCAGACCAGGTACACCAAAGATCCTTTCCCATACAATTTCCACATACTTCCCTACTTTTACAATTTCTACTATGTGCAGATCAAATATCCTACATGATGTGTATGAATGGTTACCCCATCAAATATTCAACCAAATGATCTAAGATTATTATTGGTGGTCTATGATGATGTTTTAGGAATAAAGCCAGAAGATTATGATTTTCCTACATTATTGGGTATTTATTTAATTTCTACAAAATCAGGCTTCATGAGCCTTTAAACACCAAGTGCAATTTTTTGACTAGGTATGGCCTTAAAACAATTATGATAAACTACTAACATTAAAATAACAGTAAATACCAAAAATCTCAATTTTACAAGATGGATTTAACCATCAACAAATTATGGAATAAATAACTACAATATTAAGATAAATAGGGGAAATTTAGAATCAACCTTCCAAAAATTATGAGAAAATTACTAGATGATAAATATGACCAAAAAAGGCTACTGACCTATAATTATGATTTTTCAACTTCAATTGATCACAAAAGTTAATTATATTAAAATATTAAACAAATGGACACTTATGAAGGAGCCTATATGAAAAGTCTTCCAATATTTTTATAAAAATTCAGAAAGCATCATTGTGTCCTAAAATGTTCTCAAACCAGGTTTCATCATTTTCTAGCAAGCAAATAACCCTAAAACACTTTTCTTGTAAGTAAATCAAAATTATGGTTTATGAATGAAGTACCATGATTACTAATCCAATATTCATAATAAAATTTCTTGGGAACAATATCAACTAATCAAGTTCACTACCTAAGTTTCATGAGTATCCAAATACATTTGAACATGTAATTAAATATTGAACCAAAGTGCCCTAAACTATCCATATCTATTTCAAGAGGGTATATGTTCCTTAAAATCCTACAACCACTCTTTTAGAGCTTATCTTTACCCTAGGAACTCACCAACTAAGTTCCAAGACCATCCAAGGGCATATAGTCCCATGTCCTTCACTAGGCCCCAACTTTAACCCTAAGGCCTATACTAGGGTCTTTGGGCATCTCCACCCCTAACCACTCAAAATCTCTTGAGGGGGTGCTTTATAGGACTTGAGGCAGTGGCCAAAGTTTCAACCCTTTTGAATGAGGGTCATCCACTCAACCCACCAATTTTACTCTTGCCCTAATTTACCCCTAAAGGACCAAATTTTGGTTACACCAATACCTACTCAAACCAACCCAACATAGGCTGAGATTTTTTATCAAAGTCGTTACATGACCCTAATGGTCACCCACCAAATTATTGGATGGTTTTGAGCTCATTATACCCCTTAATAAAATCATACATGATTTATTAAATGTTTATTAAAATTATAGAAAAATGTATTCAAAAAATTTCAATTTTTGGATATGTCTGAGATATAGATGAGAATAACCTATGATCTAAATTTCAAAGCATTTGAATGAGAAGTTTAGTGAGGGCACACAAATTTGCGTCTGGTTAACCCTAGTTATAGCTTGCACAATTTGGTGTACTATGGTCAGACCACTGACCCAAATTGTTTGAAACCAATTTTAAATTAAACTAGACTTCAGGAACTAAAATTTTCTTGTTGGACATATTTTTTACAAACTAATCTAGGTATTTGTAAAAATTAAAACTAACAGCAGTAACATAGTGTGACAGAAATTCAATAATGAATTAATAAAAATCTATATTATTTATAGCCAGTGCACGAATCTTAAAGCAGGAATGGACGGGATCAGGTCGTATTCCTCCTTGAGCCAACGCCTCAGATTCACCTAACCTGTAGCTTCTTCATCCTTATTTTCCCGGCCACCTGAGCACCTCCCCGGCCGGTCAGTGCCACCACCACCTCAGTTGAGGTGGTGGTCGGCGATTGACGGTGGTTTGCCAGCCGAGGTGGCAAGAATAAGGAATTAGAGTTGGAATTTAAAGCTCCTAAATTGAGTTTTTGGCCTACCCGATCTAGGGACAATTGGCCCCAAACCTTGCAGCCAATGGATAGAGATCTATCCACAGAGGAATAGGAGAAGAACCGGACCTGTGTGGGGGAGTTGTTGCCTTGTCGATCTCCTAGTCTCCATGACATGGTTTGAAGATTTGGGTGTCATTGCCTTCTCCTATCCAGAGCACTCAATTTCTTCAGGGAAAAGGTGGAAACGACTCCTCATATCCTGGTGAAGCTTTTAATAGAATCAAAAGTGGAAGGGGAGAGGTCATTCTTAAATGGCCATTAATGGCCATTTTTGAGAATTTTGGCCAACTAAATTCTCTTCATTTGGCCACTATTATGGTCGGGATAGACGTTTGTTCTCCTGCTAATCAACCAGGAAGATGAATCCAGCAAATGGGGAGGCCCTTGGCCTCCTTTGGCCATGAAATGCCTTCACTCCTCACTTTCTCTCTCCTCCATTAAAGGATAACTTGAGGTTTCTCTCTGATTGTCACCATTTCCAGCAAATGAATGACAAATTGGATAATTATATACCTCATGAGTCTAGTGGGCCACCTTAATTTGGCCTAGCCCAAGTGGATTGGGCTTGAGCTAGCCTTTTCTCCACTTTTTGGGCTTGGCTCACCCTAGCCATTTAAGCCAAGCCCTAAGTCATTTTGGGTGATGTGACTAATCCAATGGGGTCTTGATGATCCCATTGACATCACCATAGTCCACATGTGGCTTGGTGTAGCTCAATTAGGTCAACTTTGGTCAATTTGACCTAATTAGGGTTTGGATTGTCCCTTGGTCAACTTGGCCTCTTTGGTTGACACCAATGGGTGGTTAGCGACCCAATGGACCTCTTAAAGGGTTAGGGATGTTATGGAGGGGTCATGGAGTCAAGATTGTTGGATCCCTAGTTGGATTTGGGCTAGGTTCACTAACTTTGGCTGAGTGTGACACAATATTGTATAGCTAGGGTCATGAGTAGTAGTTCTAGAGTTTAGACTAAGTCTTGTTTAGTGCTACCTCCTTGGACAAGCCAGAAGTGGACTTCAGAGAATCAGTTTTAGCAGCTTTCAGAAGACAGTGATTAGTTCGAAATTTTCGAACTCCACCCGACGATCGTCGATCTCCGATCGACGAACTCAGAGTTAATTCTTTGAGCTGAGCTCGACGTTCTCAGAGCTCAGGTCGACGCTTAGTTTTCTTCTATCAGTTTCTCAACTCGACGATCTCAGAGTGCAGATTTGGAAAGTTATTCCCAGTTAATAGATCGTAGAGCATAGATCAACGAACTTGAATTCCCTGGTCAATGATCTTTGATCTCTGGTCGACGAATTCTGTTTTTCGTTCGAAGTTTTCTGTGTAGTTCCAGAATGTGTCCTTCCATTTTCTGTTCCTTTTTAGCAGTATTATTTTGAGCATTTAATGCAAATATTCTTCTGAATATAACCATTATTTGGCTGTATTAAATGTGGTATTCTTTAGAAAAAATAATTGCTTATTCTATCAAGAACAATTGGGAAACTCATCAATGCTATTATTCCAGCCGTTTTCTATTCCTTCCAGCAGCCAGCATTTATGGAAAAAATTCAAAAATTCAAAGAGAATTTTTCAACAGTGGAATAAAAGTAATTCTCTCTTCTTCAATAAAGACAACAAACAAGAAAGACAGTTACAGAAACCGGAAGAGAAATTGAGAAACAACTAAACAGGAAATTTTGAACAAGCACTCAATGCTCTCAACACTTTTTCATTCTCTACCATCACTGTAGATTGAAGAAGAACAAATCATCAAAATCAACAGTCTTCTTCAACCTATGTTCCAAAAATCCTCAAAGACATTATATTCAACATCTGTTACTAGATTTCCTTGATCTTGGCAGATCAAGCTGAAGACCTACTCAACCTTTTTCAAAGCTCTATTATTTCAAAAAAATTCTACTTCTCAGAAGGAGCTTTGACATCAAAAGAATCCACACAGTCTTCTCAGTTGTATTTGATAAAAGAGAAGACTTCCATCAACATTTTTCTTCCCACTGTACAGGGTTATAGCTCCCTTCAAAAGTTAGTTTGGTTGACAAGTCTCCCTCCAAAAGACTTGAGGTTGGTTTTTGGGCACCTGATCAAAATCCTGAAGGGTTTCTTGATCTAACTGAACCAGATCTTGTGGTGGAGTCACCTGATCAAAACCTTCTAGTGGATTCCTACCAAGGGTGGTAGAAGAGTGGATGTACCCAGGTTTAGGGGAACCACTATAAACTTCTTGTGTCGTTTGGTTGCTCCTTTTCATTTGTTTTTTCTGTGCTTGTGATTGCTGAATTGTTTAGCTTAGTTTTTCTTATTCCTTAACTAATATATGGAATCACTATATTTACTCTGATATAATCTAGAAAAAGAGCCAAAGTTTTATTACTCTATTCACCCCCCCCCCTCTAGAGTAATCTGACCTAACACCCTCCTTTCAATTGGTATCAAAGGTTGTGTTTGTTTGGTTGTACAAGTTAACACTTGAACCAAGATCTAGTTAGATTAGATTTTCCTCTTCCCAACTATTCTCTATTATAATGGCACAAAATTAGGATTATGCAAGCACATGACCTCCAGTATGCAACCTGAATATGTTTGCCATTTGGAAGGCAAGAATTATGTTGTGCATGAATTCTATTGATGAGGATATATTTAACTCTTTCTTGACAGGACCTTCTACTGCAGCAACTTCTTCAACCTCTACTTCAAGCACTAATGCTGTTCCACCATCTGAGTGGACAGATGCCCATAAGAAAGCCAATATTGCAGATGTAAGAGCCATGAACATTTTAGCTCAGACTATGTCTGATGATATTTTTCAGAAAGTGGCTGAGTGCACTTCAGCTAAATCCATTTGGGATTCCCTAAACCAGATGGTGGCTGGTTCTGCTGATGAGAGAAAGGGCAGAAGATCCAATGTCATCTCCCAGTATGAGAACTTCAAGAAGGAAGAAGTTGAGTTAGTCAGTGACATGTATAATAGGCTAAGCTCAATCAATAGTGAGCATAGGACCTTAGACAAGGAAATTACCCTAATTGAAGTGAATGAAAAGATCCTTATGTGCTTCCTCAGCAAATGGGATTCAAGGATCTGCCCTATCAAAGAAGCCAGAAGCATGATTGAGATATCAACTGAGTCTCTCCTTAGAAAGCTCAAATCATATGAGCAACAAATGAAGACCAGAGAAGTAGCAACTGAAATAAAGACTCCAACACCTACCAGGAAGGAGCATAACATTGCTTTCAATGCTACTGAGGGCTTTAAAGGAAATCCAGTCAATGAAGAACATATGAATCTATTTGCCAAAAGATTTTTCAAAATGGCAAAGAAGGACATTAGAAGGAAGTCCTCTAGACAAGATGACAAACCAAGGTATGACAAAATACCTTCTAAAGAAGTTGTATGTTTTGGTTGTAGGAAGCCAAGACAATACATCTCTGAGTGTCCAGAAGCTCAAAAGAAAGATAGGAGAAGAGAAAAAGAGTCAAGAAGAACTCATCACAGCAAACCCTCCTCAAGCAAGCACAAGAGGAAGGAAAAGGGTTTTGTTGCTGAGACCTGGAGTGATACAGAAGAAGAGTCATCCTCTTCCAGCTCTAGTGATTATGAAGAAGAGCAAAAGGCAAAGGAAGTTTGCCTAATGGCAATTGATGCCTGCAGTAGCAAATCAGATGCTGAAGATTCAGATAATGAAGAATCAATGTCTGCTGAGGATCAGGTAATTGCTTCCTATGATTTTGAATCAGAAGAATTTAAATATGAAATCAAAAATCTTTTCTTAGACTTAATAAGCTCTAAGAAGGAAATCAAACTTCTTAGAGAGAAATTAACTGAATAAGATAAATATATTGCTGAAAATACAAAATTGTCACTTGAACTAGATTCAGCTAATGAACAAATAGGTTTTTTTAAAAATTGAACTAAGTAAGGCCAATAAACTAGAGGAATCTCTAAATGGCAGGAGCATGAAATTACTAGATATAACCAGTACTGTAAATGCTAGGATAAATAAATGTAAAATAGGACTAGGTGCCTCATCTAGTGAACCACCTCTAATCCAGAAGAACAATCTATCAAAATCTGTAAATTTCATTTTTGATCAAGGCAAGAAGAACACTGAACAGGTTAACAAGGTTAATGAAGTACTAAAACAAATGGAATTAAAACAAAAATCTAAGAACACAAAAAACAATAGATATAACAATGTTCAGCTATTTTCGTCGAACTCAGATCGACAAAATGTGAACAGTTTGTCAACCTCAGAACGACAAACTCTGAACACAAACCATAATAATTAAAATTCTTCGATCTATGATCGATGAAAAAGTATGGTTCGTCGACCAGAGATCGATGATATTGGTGCCCTGAGAATGAATACTTTCCTTCTTCGAGCAGAGGTCGTAGATCTCATTCCAATTCGTCGAGCTCAGGTCGACAAACTCACCAAAATTCATCGATCCCAGATCATAATTATAGAAACTTAAATTCCAACAGAAACTGTAACATTAAACCTAACCAACATAGGGAGAATATCAACCCATTCACCCAATGGATAATTCCTCCTAGAAGATTTCACCCCTTAGGTTATAAGAGCCAACCTGAATGTTCATTTATATCCAGTTTTTCATTTGAGAAGAAACAAGGACCCAAGGTTACCTAGGTTAAGAACTTTTAATTTATTTTATTGCAGGTAAAGACGTATCCTATCACTCATAATAAGTGGTATCTGGATAGTGAGTGCTCTAAGCACATGACTATATGCAAGGACAGCCTCATCAACTTCAAGGCTAAACTTGGTCCAAGAGTCATCTTTTGAGATTCAAGTTTTGGACAGACTGAAGGCTATAGAGACTTCAATAGTGGAGATGTCACTTTCAAAAAGGTGGTATATGTTAATGGTCTCAAGCATAACCTTATATCCATAAGTCAATTATGTGATTCAGGTTATCAGGTTTGCTTTTATGAATCTCAATGTATTATTTCTGCAAATGATCAAACTGTTTTAACTGGAATTAGACAAGATAACATATACTTAATAAACTTTAAATCTGCCAGTTCAAAAATCTGTTTATTTAATCTTGTTAGCAATCAAAATGATTTGTGGCATAAAAGATTAGGTCATATAAATTTAAGTAACATAGCTAGGCTTTCTAAAGACAACCTTGTTAGAGGATTGCCTTCTTACCCTTATAAGAAGGAAAGTCTCTACAGGGCTTGTCAGTTAGGCAAACAAACTAAATCTAGTTTTAAATCATTAAACAAAAGTGACTCACCTAGGATATTGTACTTACTATATATGGAACTTTTTTGGCCCTATAGCTGTACAAAGCCTAGGAGGGAAATCTTATACTTTAGTGACTGTAGATGACTTTTCTAGATTCACTTGGATATTCTTTCTGAGATCTAAGTCAGATACTTTCAAGGTTCTTACAAATTTTCTCAAGAACATACAGATTGAGTACTATACTCCAGTTGCATTGATCAGAAGTGATCATGGTACTGAGTTTGAGTCTCTTTTTTGCAAGAGTTTTGTTGGAAAGAAGGTATGAGACATTGCTTCTCAGCTCCTAGAACACCACAACAAAATTGGGTTGCTGAAAGGAAGAATAAAACACTAATTGAATCTGCAGGCACATTACTTGCAGATGCTTATTTGCCCCTATCCTTTTGGGCAGAGGCGGTAAGCACAGCAAATTATGTGCTGAACAGAAGTCTTATACACAAGCTTAAGAATAAGACTTCTTATGAGTTACTAAAAGGGAAAAAACCTAAAGTCACCTATTTTAAAGTATTTGGTTGTATATGCTATATTCATAACAATGACAAGAAATATATTAGAAAATTTGAAGCAAAGAATGCAATGAGAATTTTTCTAGGATATTCCTAAGTCAGCAAAGCTTATAGGGTGTTTAATAAATCATCTTTAAAAATTGTGGAATCTGTGCATGTAACTTTTGATGAAGCTAATATGTATTGTAAAGAGAAAGAAATTTCTACCAATGAGTTATTGCAGGTACCTCACTTGTGTGAGAAAATGGATGAACTAAACCTTACACCAAAGGTTATATCACATCCTTCTCGATAATGTGATGAAGAAAGTGAAGAAGAAACTGTGGAAGCAGTTGAACTTCCTCCAACAGCAGATGCAATTCCACAAGAGGAATTCATTCCAAATGCTATTGCTGAACCAACTCCACCATCTGATCTTGTCACACTAAGGGATCACCCCAGATCTCAAGTTATTGGAGACATGTCAGTAGGTGTACATAGAAGGCATCAACTCAACCATGATGTGATGCATGCTTGTTTTCTCTCTCAAGTTGAGCCTCAATCCATAACTGATGCAGAGAAAGATCCCCACTGGATTATTACAATGCAAGAGGAGCTCAATCATTTTGAAAGATGTAGAGTTTGGGACTTAGTTCTAAGGCCTAAAGGCTATCCAGTAATTGGGACCAAGTGGGTTTTCAGGAACAAGCTTGACGCTCAAGGTGTGATTGTAAGGAACAAGGCTAGGCTTGTTGCTCAAGGATATAGGCAAGAGGAAGGGATTGATTATGATCAAACTTTTGCACTTATTGCCAGGCTAGAGGCATAAGGATTTTCCTTGCCTATGCTGCATTCAATAAATTCAAAGTCTACTAGATGGATGTAAAAAGTGCATTTCTGAATGGAGAATTAAAAGAAGAGGTTTTTGTTGAACAACCTCCAGGTTTTATCTCTTCATCTCATCCCTCTTAGGTTTTTAGATTGCATAAAGCTCTCTATGGTCTAAACCAAGCTCTAAGAGCTTGATATGAAACCTTAGCTAGTTTTTTTAGAGCATAAGTTTTCTAGAGGCATGGTAGATAGGACTTTATTTTTCAAGCATCATAATGATAAAATACTTTTGGTACAAATATATGTGGATGACATAATATTTCGCTCTACAAATCCCAAACTATGTACAAGGTTTTCTAACCTTAAGCATTCCAAGTTTGAGATAAGTAGCATGGGTGAGTTCTCCTACTTCCTTGGCCTCCAAGGAAAGCAGACTCCTGATGGCATTTTCTTATCTCAATCCAAATATGCTAAAGAGCTGATTAAATGGTTTGGTATGGCTGATGCCTCAGCTAAGAAAACACATGTGGCTACAAATGTTGTGGTTGATTCTGATGAACAAGGGAAATCTGTTGATCAGAAATTGTATAGGGCCATTGTTGGATCCCTTCTATATCTCACAACAAGTAGGCCTGATATAATGTTTACTACATGTATTTGTGCTAGGTTCCTAGTGAACCTTAAAGAATCTCATCTAATTTTATTAAAAAGGATTATAAGATATATAAAGAGTTGCCCAGATCTAGGACTCTAGTATCCAACTGAATCAGAATTTGAGTTAACTAGATACTCAGATGCTTACTTTGCTGGATGTAGAGTGGACAGGAAAGGCACTTTAGGCACATTCTAGTTTCTTGGTGCTATACGTGTCTCCTGGTTTTGTAAAAAGTAGGCATCAGTGTCTACATCAACTACAGATGCTAAATATATAGCAGCTGGCAGTTGCATCTCACAGATCCTATGGATAAAAAATCAACACCTGGATTATGGTTACAACTTAAATAATTCAACTCTATTTTGTGACAGTAACAGTGCTATATCTATAGCACAGAATCCAGTGCATCATTCTAGAACCAAGCATATAGATGTTAGACATCATTTCATTAGAGAATGTGTGGACAAGAAGAAAATTAATATTACTTTCATTCCCATTGATTTGCAAAGGGCAGACATCTTCACCAAATCTTTGGATGAGAAGAAACATCTATCATTTATGAATCAGTTAGGCATGATGAATGGTAATACTTTAATTTAATTTTGTGTCTGTGGTCGAAGAACTTGCAAAAATTCGTCGACCTGAGATCGACGAACTGAGGGAAGTTCTTGAGATATTTCATCGACCTGAGATCGATGAACTCTCTGTGGAAGTCATTTGTCGTTGACCTAAGATCGACGATCTGGCTTCAGAAAAGTTTTCATTGACCTGAGTACAATGAAAAGTTTTCCCTCTTGTGACTGAGATCGACGAATTCTTTTGACTATAAAACATTTTGTCGACCTTGGATCGAAGATTTTTCTTTTTTCGCAGGACGGAGTTTGTCGGTTCATATTCTGAAAAACCTTATAACTAGGTTTTCTTCGACCTCCATCCCGCGCTTTTTATTCCCAACACTTGATCTTTTTGCTTTTGTGTTGCAAGACACTAATGACAATTCCAGCAGGAGCTCTTTCCGGCATGAAGTTCGATATGGGTTTCGATATCGATTTTGACTCTTTTCAGCAATCAGACCAGATGTTCAAAGAATTCTGTAGTTATTCGAGGAACTCAGTTTGAAGACCCTAATGTATACCAGAATGAAGATTGCTAGTTCTGAAATAAGAGAGTGGGTTTATACATCATCTACCCCAGATGCTGACACGATTGTTGGATCTTTATCGGGCAACGTTATTCCCTTAACCCCAGATACTTTTTCTGAAATCCGTGGACTAGTTAACAGTGAAGAAGATATTGAACTTGAATCTTGTGAATATGAGGAAATGTTGACTTTGATGGGTTACTGTGGAGACACCCCAAATAAATTACTGAAGAAGCATCTATCTGCTGAATATAAATTTCTTGTAGATGTAGTCAGTAAAGTGTTGCTGGGCAAGCATATCGCCCATGATCACATTCCCAGGCAGCAGTTCTTAGTGATTAGTTATGTGGTAAGTAAGAAGGAGGCTAATTGGGCCAAAATTTTGTTCAATCTGATTAAGAAGAAGAATAATAAGAAAGAAGTTTTCTTTGGAAGGATTCTTGGAATCTTCCTTAATGCCCAGGCCGCTGAATCCCTGATCACCCCGACCATATTCATCAACGTCTCTAAGAGGCTGACCTGCTCCTTGTTTAGTAGGTGGGAGAGGACTATCTCAAAGCCATCCAGGGCTTCCTCCTCTAAAACCTCTGAGAGTACTAGGGCAGTACCAGCCACTCCCCCTTCATGTAGAAGAAAGTTCCATTCCACCTCTTGACCAAACCCTTTCATCATCCCTCCAACAAACTTCCTCAGCTCCAACATCTCTACCTATACCTCCTGCTTCCCCCCATCTACCCTGCTTCTCTAGTTCATTAACCTACACCTCCTCAATCCCATATCATTTCATCTCCAGTGCATCAACAACAACAACTTCTAGATAAATCTCAATCTCCAGATTCTACAACTCTACCTCTATCCCCCCTTCCATCTCATCTTCAAAATCTCACTTCTCTACCCTCTTTCAACCATCTTTCATCTCCAAGCAATTCTTTAGATGAACCAATGTTAGATTGTCATCCCTCATCATCTTCCATCATCAATCCAGTATCTCTACTCAAACCCCTCCAGAATTCTTAGATTCATCTTCTCCCTCCATCTCTCTCATCTTAGCATCCCTCAAACCACTTCTCAAACAGCAAATAACAGAGGCTATTTCACCTCTTGCTATGTCTATCTCTACCGTTACTGCTCAGCTTTCTACCTTCTCTGTCCCATCCTATTCTGTCAGGAGCCTATCTCCAGTAGCCACTAAAACCAGGCAGGGGGAGATACTCAGTTAAGAGGTTGCTTAAGCAGCATAAGAAGATACAGAATTTGTAGCAGAAGCTGACTTTATTGTTACTGAATTTATTGATGCAGATCTTATTATGTTTTTGGATACTGAATTTGAGAGCAAATCTTTGGAAATTCTTTATGGAGATTGTCTCATTGCTCTAGATTTAGACCTAGATTCAGTTCTAAGATCCTTTGATCTTTTGTACAGCAATTGTCTTCTTTTTGTATCCTTTCATGGGTGTATAGATATTGTTTACTACTCAGCTCCCATCAGTTCAGAGAATTTACAGCAGATACAGAAAAGCTTTGAAGTTCTTGAGCCTGAACTCATCTTAGTTCCAGAGGCTAAGCTTATTCAGGTGGCTAAGGATGAATCTTCTAAGCCCAAGGCCTTTTCTCCTCCCACCTTTGTCTTCTCTACCTCTCCATTGCCTGGTATGGATGAGATTTATGCTATGGACATGGATCTAGAAACTATAGAAGTCCCTGCTGAAATCATTCCACCTCCAGCAGTTCCTCTTCTAGTTGTCCCTCCTTCAGCTGGAAAGCTAGTTTCAAATCAAGTCATTGCTGAGATTGATGCTTTGTATGATAATCCTCAAGGATCTTCTGATAATTATCAATCTGATGACTCAGATTCTGATAACAGTAGAAAGATAATGTCTAAGAAAAGGAAAGCCCCTTCCAAGGCTATTCCAAAGCCAATTCCAAGTAATGATACTCCATACTATATTTTTCAAAAGATTACTCCCTACCCCGGTATGCCCAAGTGGATGTGGTTGTCTAAGAATGAGCAAAAGGCTAGGAAGAAGAGAAGAAGGTATTCTCCTCCTCCTCAAAAGTTCAGGAGAGGTCCTCCTCCTCCTCCCTCTTCAGGTTCCTCAAGTAATTTATCTAAGAAGCCTGCTTCCATGATAAAGACTTCTCAAAGACAACCAAGACAAAACTATCAACAGTCCTCTTCAAGAAATCAATCTTCAGATTCTTCAAAGAAAGTTCCTACTAAAGAACCAATGCAGGATTCTAGTCCAAAAAGGCCAGAATCTCCTCCAATTCCTTTTGTTGATCCAGAATAGGAGACTTCTGCCAGGATGGCTAGATTCCATGAGCTTATAGGACTATTTGAGATTAACAAAGCAAAAGCTGAAGGCAAAGATATCTCTCAATTCTCAACTATGACTTCCTACAAAAAAGAAGAATTGCTCAGGTATGCTAGAGCTAATAAATTTTTCAATATTGATGATTATATGAAGTTGCACCCAGAGGTTGTTGTTCCCAGAACCTCTTCTCAAACTATAATTGGAGCATCTGGCATGTATATGTCAAAGAAAGAAGCTGCCAACCCTAATAGAGTAATAAAATTCAGACAACCTTCTGAAGATTCAGACAAAGACAAAGCCCAGAAGAAGAAATGAGTTTCCTTTGTTTTATTTTTTGAACTCTATTCCCTTAGTTTATCATGAAGCACAACTCTGTAAATATCTGCTGAATACTTTTTCTTCTGTCAGATATATTCTCTTCTGCTTTATGATGGTGTTGTTTTTTTGTTTGTGACCTCATCAAAATAGGGGGAGATTGTTGGATCCCTAGTTGTATTTTGGCTAGGTTCACTAACTTAGGTTGAGTGTGACCCAACATTATATAACTAGGGTCATGAGTAGTAATCTTAGAGTTTAGACTAAGTCTTGTTTAGTGCTACCTCCTTGGACAAGCCATAAGTGTACTTCAGAGAATCAGTTTTAGCAGCTTTCAGAAGACAGTGATCAGTTCGAAATTCTTCGAACTCAGCTCGACGATCGTCAATCTCCAATCGAAGAACTCAGAGTTAGTTCTATGAGCTGAGCTCGATGTTCTCAGAGCTTAGGTCGACGCTTAGTTTTCTTCTATTAGTTTCTTAGCTCGACAATCTTAGAGAGCAGATTTGGAAAGTTATTCCCATTTAAAAGATCGCATAGCACAGGTCAACGAACTTGAATTCCCTGGTCGACAATCTTTGATCTCTGGTCGATGAATTCTGTTTTGCGTTCGAAGTTTTCTGTGTAGTTCCAGAATGAGTCCTTCCCTCTTCTATTCCTTTTTAGCAGTATTATTCTGAGCATTTAATGCAAATATTTCCTGAATATAGCCGTTATTTGGCTGTATTAAATGTGGTATTCTTCAGAATAAATAATTTCTTATTCTATCAAGAACAGTTGGGAAACTCATCAATACTATTATTCCAGCCGTTTTCTATTCCTTCCAGCAGCCAGCATTTATGGAAAGAATTCAAAATTTCAAAGAGAATTTTTCAGCAGTGGAATAAAAGTAATTATATCTTCATTAATAAAGACAACAGACAAGAAAGACAGTTACAGAAACCGGAAGAGAAATCGAGAAGCAACTAAATAGGAAATTCTGAACAAGCACTCGACGCTCTCAACGCTTTTTCATTCTCTGCCATCACTGTAGATTGAAGAAGAAATAATCATCAAAATCAAGAGTCTTCTTCAACCTCTGTTCCAGAAATCCTCAGAGACATTATATTAAACATCTGTTACAAGATTTCCTAGATATTGGCAGATAAAGCTAAAGACCTACTCATCCTTAAGCAAAGCTCTGTTGTTTCAGAAACATTCTACTTCTCAGGAGCTTTAACATCACAAAAATCCACACAGTCTTCTCAGTTATATTTGAGGAAAGAGAAGACTACCATCAACATTTTCCATCCCACTGTATAGGGTTATAGCTCCCTTCAAAAGTTAGTTTGGGTGACAAGTCTCCCTCCAAGACTTGAAGATTGTTTTTTGGCACCTGATCAAAATCCTGGAGAGTTTCCTGATCTACCTGAACCAGATCTTATGGTTGCAGTCACTTGATCAAAACCTGCTAGTGGATTCCTACCAAGGGTGGTAGAAGAGTGGATGTACCCAGGTTTAGGAGAACCACTATAAACTTCTTGTGTCGTCTGGTTGCTCCTTTTCATTTGTTTTTGCTGTGCTTGGGATTGCTGAATTGTTAAGCATAGTTTTTCTTATTCCTTAACTAATATTTGGTATCACTATATTTACTATTATATAATCTAGAAAAAGAGCCAAAGTTTTAATACTCTATTCACCCCCCCCCCCCTCTAGAGTAATCTGACCTAACACCCTCCTTTCAAAGTTGAATCCCTAAAGTCAGACCCTAGGGTGGGTAATTGGAAATTACTATTTACGGATAAAGGTGGTTTTCACCTTCATGTCTAAGTTCACTTGGTCTCTTGAGCTTCCTAGGTTTTTGTCATGACTTTGTCATGACAAAATCACTCTTAGGGGTCTAGTTATTTGAGGGGTGTTATAAATCCCAATACATAAAAATAAAAATTTCATCCTCAAAATTAAGGTTAGGCCTACGAGGGTTCTACTGAAGTAAAAGCATGTAACATCCCTAGAAGTTTGAAGGTATACATGACTCGAAGAGATCCGGGTACCTCTGCTACATCAGGTCCCGTGGCTCCCAGGTGTGCTCCTCTTGCCCATGATTCCTCCACAAGACCTTGACTGGTGGAACCTTCTTTTCTTGCAAGACCCGTACTACTATGTCATCGATCCTGACCGGCTCCATGTTGGCTGATCGATGAAAGCCACCGGGTCGTCTGTAGTGGAAATCAGCTGCTTAGGTTGTAGTAGAGCCCTCCAAAGTGAAGTGATGCGGAAGTTGTCGTGCAATCCCACTAACTCTAGCGGTAGCTCCAGTCTGTAAGCCAAGGGGCCGATTTGCTCCAGGATCCTGTAAGGCCCCAAGTATCTCGGACTGAGCTTCTTCCGCTCGCATACCCGCGAGACTCTATACATCCGCCATTTCTTCACGAGAACCCGGTCTCCCACATGGAACTCCACCTGACGATGTCATGCGTCATAGTACTTGGCTTGTCTACTTTGGGCCTCCAGCATCCTACCTTGGATCATTCTCACCGGAGAATTTGTTTCCTCCATGAACTCCTAGCCAAGTTCCTTTGGATCCTCATCCTGGATCAAAGATAGTGGGGTCCTGCACCTCCATCCGTATAGTGCCTCGTAAGGGGCCAAGCCTATGCTGGACTGATGAATGTTGTTGTAGAAGAACTCGATCAGCGGCAACAGTCACTCCTAGGGATCTCCGCGGTCCAAAATACATAGGAACAGAAGATACTCCAGTGTCTGGTGAGTGTGCTCCGTCTGCCCGTCCGTCTGAGGGTGGAGGTTGTGTTGAACGTCCCGAGAGCCTAGGTAATCCTGGAATGACCTCCACTCCTTGGACGTAAACCATTCATCCTGATCTGACACGATCATCCTGGGAACTCCATTGTAGTGGACAAACTGCTCCATAAATCTCCGTACCAGATCACTGAACGCAGCATCCTTCCTGACTGGAATAAACTTGGCAACCTTTATCAATCAATCGATGATCACCCAAATCGAATTGTTCCTCGCATGAGATCGGGGTAGCCAATGTATGGAATCCATGGCTATGTACTCAAACTTCCACTCCAGCACCGGGAGTGACTGCAATAA
The DNA here is from genome assembly GCA_039513925.1 of Platanthera zijinensis. NCBI lineage: Eukaryota > Viridiplantae > Streptophyta > Magnoliopsida > Asparagales > Orchidaceae > Platanthera > Platanthera zijinensis. The sequence goes on from CM077086.1 coordinate 81,222,190, forward strand.
TATGGCCGGGCTCTTACATTATGCCTTCACAAGATGGCAAGCCTCGTAATGCATCATGTAGTAGGTGATATCCTACTTCATGCCTTGCCAATACATAGTCCTCTTCAGATCTATTGCCTTCTTTATGATACCTGGGTGCACTGAATATCTGCTACAATGATCCTTTGTCATGATATCCTCCCGAATTCGGTCTCCTACCAGTATATCAACTCTGCCTCTAAAGCATAGCAGCCCATCTTTTAGAGAGTAATCCCCTGTCGTGTCTTCCTCTAAGGCCCTAAAAATCGGCTTCATCCTCGCATCCAGCCTCTGCCCATCCCTAATGCGATCCCAGATGTCCTCGATGGTGCTCATCGATGCTAGGTACTCTTCATATAGCTCTGGATCATCCTCAAATATCAGAGATATCTGCATCTCCTCCAACATTTGTACCAACTCCATAGCCATCAGCTGAGGTCCTACTCGTGATGTTGTTGCTCTCCATCTTAAAGCGCCTGCTACCACATTGGCCTTCCCAGGATGATAGTGCATGGTGTACTGATAGTCTGATAGAAACTCTACCCAGCGTTTCTGTTGGATGTTCATCTCCTTTTGTGTCTCCACGTACTTAAAATTCTAGTGATCTGAGAAAATATCACAGTGGACACCGTAAAGATAGTGCCTCCAGATCTTCAAAGCGAAGATAACCACTCCCATCTCTAATTCATGTGCTGGGTAGTTTTGCTCATGTTTATTCAACTGGCGGGAGGCGTAAGCTATCACATGCCCGTTCTGCATCAGATAAGCACCCATCCTCAGATACGATGCATTCGTATAAACCTAAAATCCTTCCTTCCTACGTGGAAGAGAGAAGATAGGGGCCGAGTTAAGCCGACCCTTCAGCTCCAGGAAGGCAACCTCGAACTATGGAGTTCAAATTAATGGAGTCTCCTTCTTCTTCAGAGATGTGAGCAGGAGAGCAATCCGGGAGAATCCCTCTATGAATTTCCGATAGTAACCGGCAAGTCCTAGGAAACTCCTCACATCAGTGGTCATCTTCAGCGGTAGCTAATCCCGTACTGCCTGAACCTTTGCTGGATCCACCGCCAGTCCTGCTCCACTAATAATATGGTCCATGAAAACCACCTCCTTCAGCCAAAACTCGCACTTGCTGAACTTGGCATACATACTGTGTGTAACACCCCAAAAATCTCAAAATGTGTTTGCAAACAGTTTTGGGTTGGAGGCTGTTAGACACAGCCTGGGACACGGGCGTGTCCCAGGGCGTGTCGGGAGTACACGGCCTGGGACACGGCGTGTCCCAGGGCGTGTTCAGGTTAGTCGACGATTGATAGTCGACGATCGTCGAGCCTGGGACACGGCCTCCGACACGGGCATGCCCCAGGGCGTGTCACTCATTTAAATTCGAAAATGGCCTGTTTGAGTCAGAGAAGTACACGGCCTTGAACACGGCAGTGAACACGGCATGGAACACGGCCGTGTTGGGTTTGACACGGGCGTGTGCCTACCCGTATACTGGTTTTTGGAGATCGGTGAGTACCGTGTAGCAGGGGACACGAGCGTGTCTCATCACTGACACGGGCATGTCAGGTTCGACACGGGCGTGTCGATGCCAGTGTTCTCGAATATTTCAGTCGGCGCGTGTGCCGCTTAAGGGTACACGGCCTGTGACACGGGCGTGTCACAGGCCGTGTCGGTCAAAAGAAAAGGATTTTTCAGGCAGATCTTAGCCCTTCATTTTCTTTAAATAGGATCCTGTGGCTGGAGATCATTTCTGGTCTGATAAGGCCGGAAAAGGAAGAAGAAAAGCTCATTCTTCATTTCATCTTCTCTTTCTAAAATTTAAGAGAGAGGTGAGAGCAAGGAGGAAGAAGAAGTGGAGTCCGGCTGCCGGTGGAGCTACGGTGGTCCAAATCGCGAGCCGAGTTCGGATCTGCGAAGGCAACGCTGCTGCGAAGGCTTTCATCCGTCTCAAATTTCTCTCCATGGCTCCGAAGCGAACTCCTAGGGTAACGATTTCCTCCTTGGACATTTGAAGTCCTTCTTTTCTGCATTGCATAGGGAAAACCCTTCCCCGAGAGTGTGCGGTGGGTTGTGGTGTCCCTTGGGGTAGATATGTGAAGTCCCCCTTGTTAGAGTCCGGAATTGGAGTACGGATCTAGGCATGCTGTGTGAAGCCCATCTGGACATTGTCTGGATTGGTGATGCTTGTTTGCATATCGGAGAAGACTCCGTAATTTCGTGCTTGTAGGCATGATGGGTAAAGTACTGGAGGAAGTCCGGGAATCATGAGAGTTGGACTCTCTTGTAGCCGTGAGTTGCTACGTTGTATGAGGTTGAGCCGTGGGGCTGCAACTAGGAAACGTGGAACGGGCAAGGTGAAACTGTACCCGCATCAGTCCAGGCGTGAGTCTGACGATGTGAGCAACGGGAAAGGTGGATCTGTACCCGCATTATGGTTGTCTAACCTTGGGTGCTTAAGACCCTGTTAGGATCACATAGCGAGAGTCGACGGCCTGTGAGCCGATCAGACTAGAATGCTCATAAGGAACCGTTATGTCTGGGACCTCTGAACGGTGTTAATGTGCCCTGAGTGCACGGAGCATCGGGCCGTCGTGCCGACATTTGTGATATGTGACTGTGCGGTCGTGCACGTCTTGCTTGAATTGCTATATATCATGTTGGATGATTGCTATGCAGGGATGGAATTCCGCTGCCCCGTGCCAGGGGCAGGGTCGTTATAATTGGTCAGCTGAATGCTGACCGTTGCCCTGTTTTGCCACCGCTTGGTGGATTGGTTGTTACAGGTACTGGAGGTGCTGGACCGAGCGGGACTTAGCGGGCTGAAGCCCAAAGTTGCGTTGCTGCCCTTGAAGGCATTGTTTTGTTTCTTTTGTTCATGTGTGGCCGGCCTGCGTGCCGATGTCTGTAATCCACACTCTTGTTAAGAGAAACTGTTGTAAGGCCTTAAGGCCAGACTCTTTTGATGTATATATACATTCCTATGTTAGTGGACAATGTTCTTTATCTTGAGTTCAATAATTCAACCGTGAAGCTTCCGCTAGAATGCTCTGTGTTAGGATGCGTGGTTATGATATTATTTCGTAGCGTCTTCGCCTGTTTGTGGAATATGGTGTGGGGCCCCGGCCGGACCCTCTATTATATTCTTCTTGACGGGTAGAGGTGTTACAATTTTGTATCAGCTTGTTGGTCGATCTCTTCCGAATTCGCGGACGAATTCTTTTGAGAGGTGGCGAGCACGTGTCAGTGTCGTCGTTATAACACTTAATTTGAACTCAAGATTGTCCACTTAGGAATGTAAATACACTTGGTTGTTGAACTTGTGTATTCTTTTTGTATGGTTGCCGGTTTTATTGGTAGTTAACCTGTGTATTTTACACATATAGGTGACCAGAAGTGTTGCGGGTCAATCCGAACCACAACGTTCTGTTAAGAGTGCGGCACCAGCCGAGGTGCCCACAACTCCTCCATCCGCTGAAACAGTCCGTCTCATCACGGAAACAGTACTTGCGGTGATGAATGCTCAGCAAGCGGGGCAGGCACGTCCTACAGTGGTGCCAACGCAAGCTGGGGTACGGCAAGAACCGGTAGAAGCCGAAGTTGATCCGCGGGTAGCAGATCAACAATGGAAGCAATTCTTGAGCTTTAACCCTCCGCAGTTTCATGGGGCGGGTACACCGGCCCAAGCAGAGGATTGGCTTGCAAGAATCAAGAGGATTATGAGGGCTATCAGGGTTGAGGAGGAACAGAAAGTTATGTTAGCCACTTTCCTACTGGAAGGAGAGGCGCGATTGTGGTGGGATGAGATTGAAATGCATCACTTGGCTGGTAGGCAATTGGCAGAGATTACAATGGACGAATTTTCTCGATTGTTCTTAGCACAACATCTGCCGGTGCAGCAAAGGATATCGATGGAAATGGAATTTCAACGGTTGGCACAGGGAGATCGAAGTGTGGATGACTACCTGCATGAGTTCACCCGTTTGGGAAGATATGCGGGCACGATCTTCGCCGAAGAAGAGCGTAAGACCAGTCGGTTTTATGCGGGACTGCGAGATGAGCTGAGGTATTTGCTCTCGAGTTCTGTGAGTCAGGGATTCCAAGCCTTAGTCTGTACGGCTCGTTCTTTGGAGACGGACATGAAACGGGGGCAAGCAAAGGGAAACTTGGCGGTGGTGAAGCCAGAGTTTAAGCCGCCACGTCCGGACAAGTTTGGCTACCGAAAGAGATGGAACAAGAAGTCGAAGTCTTCTGGACAAGCTCCTTCTGCGACTGTGACGGATACATCTGGGTATGGATCTCGTGCTTGTTTTACGTGCGGGAAGGTTGGACACTTCGCACGTGAATGTCGATTTGGTCCTCCAAAGGGTGACAAGAAGACGGGAGCGTCTTATGCGGAGAAGGGGAAGGTTGTGGTGGAGTCTTCTGCCTCGCACGCGCAGCCCAGGGTCTTCAACCTTGGACAACAGGAGGCCATTAAGCAAGCGGATGTTGTCACAGGTGCGCGTAGATTTTAATGTTCTTGTTATGATGTGCTGTGCTTGTTTTAATTGTAATGTTATAGGGTTTGTCCTTATACGAGAGTATCCGACGCGAGAACTGTTCGACACAGGTGCTTCACATTCGTTTCTGTCTGAGGACTTTGTCTTTCGTGTTGGGGTGTCGATCCGGAACACGACAGACAGTGTAAAGGTGTTGTTGCCTAACGGATGTTTGATGTGCACGGATCGATCTTGCGGTCTTGAGGTCAAGATAGGAAGTCGGGAGTTCAAGGTGGAAACATTAGTATTGTCGATTAAAGAGTTTGATATAATCTTTGGTATGGACTGGCTTTCAGAGCAGCGTGCCTGTATAGATTGCACTTCAAAAGAGGTCACACTTGGGCAAAATACCGAACGAGAGACCAAGTTCATTGGTATGCAAGGGATGAGTGGGATGTTGTTATCCGCTCTCCAAGTTGTTAAGGCAGTTCAGAAGGGTGCGGAGTTGTTCTTCACACTCATAGAGGCGGTGGCGCCGAAGACCAGTGTGAGTGAAGTGCCGATTGTGTTGGAATATGTGGATGTGTTTCCAAAGGACCTTCCGGGGTTACCTCCCCAAAGGGAAATCGACTTCGCTATCGAGCTGGTGCCGGGTGCGAAACCCGTGGCCCGTTCGCCGTATCGGGTAGCGCCAAAAGAAATGGCCGAACTGAAAGTTCAGTTGCAAGAGTTGTTGGAGCAGGGATACATACGCCCAAGTATGTCACCTTGGAGCGCGCCTGTTCTGTTTGTGAAAAAGAAAGACGGTGGTTTGCGATTATGTATTGATTATCGCGAACTGAACAAGCTGACGGAGAAAAACAAGTATCCAATTCCACGGATCAATGACTTGTTCGATCAGCTAGCAGGCTCAACCGTCTATTCGAAGTTGGATTTGAAGTCCGGGTATTACCAGTTGCGGATTAGGGAAGGTGACATTCCCAAGACAGCGTTTGGCACACGCTATGGTCATTATGAGTTTACAGTGATGCCGTTCGGCTTATGTAATGCGCCTTCGGTATTCATGGATCTCATGCATCGAACGTTCCGTGAATACCTGGATCTGTTTGTGATTGTGTTTATTGATGATATCCTGGTATATTCACAATCGGAGGAAGATCATGCAAACCACTTGCGATTAGTATTGCATACCTTGTGAAGGAATAAGTTGTATGCCAAGTTCTCGAAATGTGAGTTCTTGCTCTCGTCGGTGGCTTTTCTAGGCCATGTGGTAAGTGGAGAGGGCATAGCGGTGGATCCGGCTAAGATAAGTGCCATTCGTGATTGGCCAGTGTTGTCTTCGGTGGCCGAAGTCAGGAGTTTCCTTGGACTGGCGGGCTACTATAGACGGTTCATGGAGAACTTCTCCCGGATTGCTTTGCCTCTAACTACGTTGACGAGAAAGGATCAGAAGTTCGTTTGGACGCCGGAGTGCGCACGAGCTTTTGAGGAGCTGAAAAGTCGTTTGACCACGGCGCCTGTTTTGACGTCGCCATGTGGTACAGATGGATTTGAAATATACAGCGATGCGTCAGGAAGCGGCTTAGGCTGCGTTCTCCTGCAGTTTGGCAAGGTGATCGCTTATGGTTCACGTCAATTGAAAGTGCATGAGCGTAATTACCCCGTCCATGATTTAGATTTGGCGGCGGTGATTTTTGCGCTAAAGTTGTGGCGGCATTATCTTTATGGCGTGAAAGTGGATATTGATACAGATCATAAAAGCTTAAAGTATCTGCTTGATTAAAAAGAGTTGAATATGCGACAAAGGAGGTGGATGGAATTCCTTGGGGATTTTACCTTCGACATCCACTATGTTCCCGGAAAGGGAAATGTGGTCGCTGATGCCTTGAGTCGTCGGGCTCCGGTGCAGGCAAATTGGTTGCGGATGCATGATGAGCGGTTAATCCAGGAGTTGGAAGCTTTGGAGATATCTTGTGTGGAAAGAGATTCTTCGACTGTTGCATGCGTGAACTGGTTGGAGGTTCAATATGACCTTGCTGACAGGGTTCGGCGGGCAACAGAGTTGGATGAAAGTCTCCAACGCTATGCAAAGGAAGGGTCTGGTGATCAATTCTCCTGGGATGATGGGCTGTTACGAAAGGATGGCCGATTGTGCGTCCCTAGTGCGGGTAAATTGCGAGAAGGATTGCTATATGAATCGCACTTTACAAAGTATTCAATTCACCCTAGGAGCACAAAAATGTACAAGGACATGAAGAAACTGTTCTGGTGGCCTGGTTTAAAGAAGGACATAGCCGCGTATGTGGTTAAATGTCGCACTTGTGCTTTGGTAAAGGCAGAATGTCAACGACCGAGTGGTTTCCTGAAGTCGTTGCCGGTTCTGCAATGGAAGTTTGAGGATATTTCTATGGATTTCGTGCACGGATTGCCGAGATCTCAGCGTGGCCATGACTCAATCTGGGTGATTGTAGACCAGTTGACAAAGGTGGCTCACTTTATACCAAACAAGCGGGACGATTCAGTGGAAACGTTGGCAAAGCTCTATGTGGAGCAGATTGTTCGATTGCATGGTGTTCCCCGGAGCATTGTGAGTGACCGAGATGGGCGCTTTACCTCAAAGGATTGGAGATTAGTTCATCAAATGTTGGGCACAAAGTTAGCATTCAGTACGGCCTTTCAACCGCAAACCGATGGCCAAACTGAACGTACCAACAGAACGATGGAGGATATGCTCCGTATGTGCGCCCTGGACTTCGGTAAGAATTGGGAAGAGCATCTTGTTATGGTGGAATTTGCCTATAATAATAGCCATCAAGCGAGTATAGGCATGGCCCCGTTTGAAGCGCTGTATGGTCGGAAGTGTCGTACACCGCTGGCTTGGGCAGAAACTGGCGAGACCAAACTTTTAGGCAAAAAGGAAGTCGAGGATGCTACCTCAACAATACGCTCTATTCGAGAGAAGCTCTTAATAGCCCAGGATCGGCAAGCCAAATATTACAATGCTAAGCACCGGAACGTGGAGTTCGCGGTGGGTGACTGGGTCTATTTAAAGATTAAGCCCTTCAAAGGCGTATCTCGGATTCGGTGGTTGAAAAAGCTAAGTCCGCGATACCTTGGTCCGTTTGAAGTGGTGGAGCGAGTTGGGGAAGATGCCTATCGATTAGCTCTTTCATCGGAATTGAGTGGATTGCATGACGTGTTTCACATCTCGGTGTTACGCAAAGCAGTCAAGGATCCAGCTCATATAGTTGGCAATGATCGAGTGCCGGTTGAGTATGGGCTAACGACAAAGGTGAAGCCTATACGGATCGAGGATCGAGCCGAGAAACAGTTGCAGAACAAGGTGATCGGGATGGTCAAAGTCCGGTGGGACAATTGTGGCCGAGAAGAGCTAACATGGGAGCACGAGCAGACCATGCGAGCCGAGTTTCCCGAGTTATTTTCATAACTTGTTCGCTCGTTGTATATGTAATAGAAACATATAAATGTTTTGTTATTTTCTCCCTATTGTCTTCAAATTTCGGGACAAAATTTTATTAAGGGGGGGGGAGGATTATAACACCCCAAAAATCTCAAAATGTGTTTGCAAACAGTTTTGGGTTGGAGGCTGTTAGACACGGCCTGGGACACGGGCGTGTCCCAGGGCGTGTCGGGGGTACACGGCCTGGGACACGGGCGTGTCCCAGGGCGTGTTCAGGTTAGTCGACGATTGATAGTCAAGGATCGTCGAGCCTGGGACACGGCCTCCGACACGGGCGTGTCCCAGGGCGTGTCACTCATTTAAATTCGAAAATGGCCTGTTTGAGTCAGAGAAGTACACGGCCTTGAACACGGCAGTGAACACGACATGGAACACGACCGTGTTGGGTTTGACACGGGCGTGTGCCTACCCGTGTACTGGTTTTTGGAGATTGGTGAGTACCGTGTAGCAGGGGACACGGGCGTGTCTCATCACTGACACGGGCGTGTCAGGTTCGACACAGGCGTGTCGATGCCCGTGTTCTCGAATATTTCAGTCGGCGCGTGTGCCGCTTAAGGGTACACGGCCTGTGACACGGGCGTGTCACAGGCCGTGTCGGTCAAAAGAAAAGGATTTTTCAGGCAGATCTTAGCCCTTCATTTTCTTTAAATAGGATCCTGTGGCTGGAGATCATTTCTGGTCTGATAAGGCCGGAAAAGGAAGAAGAAAAGCTCATTCTTCATTTCATCTTCTCTTTCTAAAATTTAAGAGAGAGGTGAGAGCAAGGAGGAAGAAGAAGTGGAGTCCGGCTGCCGGTGGAGCTACGGTGGTCCAAATCGCGAGCCGAGTTCGGATCTGCGAAGGCAACGCTGCTGCGAAGGCTTTCATCCCTCTCAAATTTCTCTCCATGGCTCCGAAGCGAACTCCTAGGGTAACGATTTCCTCCTTGGACATTTGAAGTCCTTCTTTTCTGCATTGCATAGGGAAAACCCTTCCCCACGAGTGTGCGGTGGGTTGTGGTGTCCCTTGGGGTAGATATGTGAAGTCCCCCTTGTTAGAGTCCGGAATTGGAGTACGGATCTAGGCATGCTGTGTGAAGCCCATCTGGACATTGTCTGGATTGGTGATGCTTGTTTGCATATCGGAGAAGACTCCGTAATTTCGTGCTTGTAGGCATGATTGGTAAAGTACTGGAGGAAGTCCAGGAATCATGAGAGTTGGACTCTCTTGTAGCCGTGAGTTGCTACGTTGTATGAGGTTGAGCCGTAGGGCTGTAACTAGGAAACGTGGAACGGGCAAGGTGAAACTGTACCCGCGTCAGTCCAGGCGTGAGTCTGACGATGTGAGCAACGGGAAAGGTGGATCTGTACCCGCGTTATGGTTGTCTAACCTTGGGTGCTTAAGACCCTGTTAGGATCACATAGCGAGAGTCGACGGCCTGTGAGCCGATCAGACTAGAATGCTCATAAGGAACCGTTATGTCTGGGACCTCTGAACGGTGTTAATGTGCCCTGAGTGCACGGAGCGTCGGGCCGTCGTGCCGACGTTTGTGATATGTGACTGTGCGGTCGTGCACGTCTTGCTTGAATTGCTATATATCATGTTGGATGATTGCTATGTAGGGATGGAATTCCGCTGCCCCGTGCCAGGGGCAGGGTTGTTATAATTGGTCAGCTGAATGCTGACCGTTGCCCTGTTTTGCCACCGCTTGGTGGATTGGTTCTTACAGGAACTGGAGGTGCTGGCCCGAGCGGGACTTAGCGGGCTGAAGCCCAAAGTTGCATTGCTGCCCTTGAAGGCATTGTTTTGTTTCTTTTGTTCATGTGTGGCCGGCCTGCGTGCCGATGTCTGTAATCCACACTCTTGTTAAGAGAAACTGTTGTAAGGCCTTAAGGCCAGACTCTTTTGATGTATATATACATTCCTATGTTAGTGGACAATGTTCTTTATCTTGAGTTCAATAATTCAACCGTGAAGCTTCCGCTAGAATGCTCTGTGTTAGGATGCGTGGTTATGATATTATTTCGTAGCGTCTTCGCCTGTTTGTGGAATATGGTGTGGGGCCCCGGCCGGACCCTCTATTATATTCTTCTTGACGGGTAGAGGTGTTACACTGTGGTCCCAAAGACTCTCTAGAGTCAGTGCCAAATGACGCGCATGCTCCTCCTCGGTCCTTGAATAAATGAGGATGTCATCAATTAACACTATGATGAAGACATCTAGATAGGCCTCGAATACCCGGTTAATCAAACTCATGAACGCGGATGGTGCATTCGTAGGCATGAAGGGCGTCACGGTGAACTCATATAGCCCGTATCTACTGCTGAAAGATGTATTCGGGATGTCCTCCTCCTGAATCCGTAGCTGGCAGTATCCTTATCTCAGATCAAGCTTCGAAAACAAGTGAGGTACCTCCAACTAGTCAAACAGCTCATCAATCCTCGGTAAAGGATATGTGCTCCGGACCGCCAACCTGTTCAGTTCCTTGTTGTCAATGCACAGTCAGAGTGTCCCATCCTACTTCTTCATGAATAAAACCAGAGCTCCCCATGGCAAAGAGCTTGGACGGACAAATCCGGCTTACACTTGCTCCTGCAGCTTGCTTTGAAACTCCACCAAATACTTCGGGGCCATCCGATAAGGAGCTCTAGATACCAGCTTAGCTCCTGGTATGAGATGCATCTGGAAATCCTTCTCTCAATGCGGCGGCAACCCCGATAACTTTTTCGGAAATACATCAGCAAAGTCCCGCACCATCGAGATACTAACAATGGAATCCTTGGCCTCGGACATCTCAAACAGCACCTGATATACCACGTCTCCCTGCAAGTGGGCCTTGACGGCCTGAATAGAAGAGAGTAGAAGGAGATAAGCTGGGAAAATACCTTTAAAGGTCGGGTAAGTGTCACTATACCCCAACACGACCCTACTTGCTGGGAAATCAATCTGTGCATTGTTATAGGTGAGCCATGTAATGTCCAGGACAAGATCAATATCCGACATCCTCAAGATCGTTGTCGGGGACTCGAAGGTTATGCTATCAATTGTCACTCCCAGAACGCACTGAGTCGTAGACTAGATCTCCGTCCCGTTAGGGAGACGTACCCTCCTAATGAACCCTCAAAGCTTCTGATCTAGTCCAAGTCTTTGATAAATTCCTCCGAGACAAAATTGTGTGATGCTCTCATATTGAATAGGGTGTGGGCAGGCTTTCCACACACCATCACTATCCCTGAGTTAGTTAATTTTTCTTTCCTCTAAGATATCTTGTTTCAGATTCTTATCTAATTTTACAGTTCTATATCCATGTAATATAGCTTCTAGGAAAGAAAGGAACTTTAAATCACCGGCATACCTGCTATCACCCGCTCTAGGTTTCGGGGCTGAGCTAGATCCAAGGCATATACTTGCCCTCTATTCTATCTGCAGTCTCCGCCCTGAAATCCATGTCCTTGGCCGCATCCTCAACCAATAAACTGCCGATCAGGTTGGGCATCCTGAGATGCTGGTGGAGGTGCTTCCGTCATGGGGCAGTTCCTTCGAATGTGCCCCGGCTGGTTACACTGATAGCATATCGGTGCCTCCTCCATAGGCCTCAGCATCCCCCACAATTGCAAGGGCTGAGGAGCTAACACCACTTGGTTCCTCTGCTCCTACCTGTCCTCCTAGTGGGGTTGATCCCCATTCCTCCTTTCCCCTATGACATGACTAATGGGCTGGTCTCTCCTGCCTCCAATCACTGAGTCATTACCTGGTCTCTTCCGGCCCCGGAATGTAAGCTGGTCTGCCTCTAGTTTCTTGGCCATCTCCAAGATCCTGGCCAAGCTCCCATTAGAAATGAAGAGTAGGGCCTGCCTCATGTCGTCATGAAGGACCTTGTAGATCCTCTTCACGTAGCCCGCGTCGTCCAGCTGGTATGAGTCCGCAAACTGGGCTAGATGTGTAAACTACTAGTAGTATTCCAACACCGTCCTATTGCCTTGCCTTAACTACAGGAACCTATCCTACAACTCATCCCTCGCTGATTGTGGTACAAAATGCTCCAATAGAGATGTTCTTAACTCCTCCCAGGAAATGTCAGTGCAATCCACTACAGCAAAGGTGGTGTCTAAGAGTGACTTCCACCATCTCTTCGCATACGACTCCAAGCAGTAAACTTCCAAGTCTACTGCCTCCTCCGTCGAGCATCAAATCCCAGGCAGCATCTCATAAATAATGTCAAAACACTCCTCTGTACGGACTTCTGACTCTGTCACGAGGTAGGATGGAGGAGAAAGCCCCCGAAAGCCGCTCGATTAGTTAGGCCTGAGTTTTTTCTGTTGAACCAAAGCCTGCTGAGCCTTGAAGGCCTCCAGAATGGTCGTTAGTTTCTGTCCCATCTCCGTCTACTGGAATGGAGTCGGAGCCGGCGGGGTGGAACCGTGTTCTATGCCTGAGGTGTACCATATTGAGGGTTAGGGCTAGCCAAAGGCTACAAGGAAAATTCCAATTGTTAGTTGATTTACAAATGGAACTAATGAACAAGTGGACTTTTGCATGTGATTCCCCTTTTGGGCATATCTTTGATTCCGCTTCTAGTTTGTCCTCAAACTTAGCTCGCGTGGGGTGGCCAAGGGTTTTGTGGACTTCTTCTCTTCGGATCGAGGTTACCTCTGATACCAGTTAGTAAGACCCCTTTTTTTTCTACGCTGCAGGGTCTTACGCACAAAATCACCATTTTGCAGTAATACCAACACTCGGGGAGGTCGTCACTACAAAATGCCGATCCTTCCGGCATTAGTGATCACAAAAGAAGTTGAAATAATAACTAAGACAATATAACCAAGTCCACAAAAATCACAACATATATATAAATGAGCATGAATATCACAGCAAAGTCCACATGATATATAAGTACTGAAACCAAACGAAAGTGTAAAAATATAAATATGCTCATGCCCGGTACATCATAACCTAACCACAACACTCTAGTGGAAGCTAAGTAAAACTAAGACTCACAGATCTAGAGGCTGGTGCTCCTGTGCTAGACAGGCCCACCTCTATATGCACCATACTCCACCGATGCAGTATCTCCTGTTGCTACTCCCTGTCTCCCATCCGGAGCCCCTGAAATGTTTTGTTCACCGACCGTTAGTCAAAAAGACTAAGACTTAAGTCCCCCCTCCCCTAGTGGCTCCTAGGCACCATGCAGGAGGAATGAAAGGAAAGCTTATGATGGTGGAGATTAAAAACAAGGAAGGTGATGATTAACCTAGCATGAGTATGAGTAAAAAATACTAAACAAGGAAGTGGTAAATTAGTCGTGGTGAAGTAAAAAGAAGTAAGTACAGGCTAACCAAGTAAGCAGTATAATACAAGAGAAGAGCTACAACTATCATCTGTCATAGATAAAGTAAGTAAAGTAACCTTGATTTATCAGAATGCCCATACAGACTTATAAATCAGGGGATTATTTTTCAAGGCCTATCATATAAAAAGTCTTAGACCAATTTATACGATCGGGGTAGGGGTTTAAATGCAATAATGTCATGCTATGCTATGTTATGCAGATTTAATGATATGTTCATACAAGTGCAACACACACACACACGACTCTATGCGCACAGACCTTTAGTTCCCTTATTTTTGAAGCTAGCTTCACTCCCAGGAGCCTCCGTAGTGTCCAACCAATATAGTGGGTTGGGCCACCCCACTCCTAGGCGGGTATCCACACTACAAGGCCTAGCCCTTACGTACACCTCTGAAGGACACACTAGAGTCACCACATACTAATGCTGACAAACCCGCCAGTCTTTTCTTTGGCTAAGTGTAAACCATACATGTCGAATCATCGTACCGATGTCAGTGTGAATGATCGTAAAATACCGAAGACCCACCACCTTAAGCTCGTGCAGCCATGAATTCCCGAACCATCGGATCCCCGAAATAACCTGTCCGTTACAACTACCTTCCGAGCGTTCGACTTGCCGGCTAACTTGCCTATTACCACAACCACCGAGCCTATCGCTCAGATAACCCACCCAAGCTAACCTCCCATGTCATCACGGTGAGTGAAAATGAAGTATTACTATTTACAAATTGCTTTTTTATCATTTTAGTCTTATAATTTAGGGTTAGCCTTTGACTGCCCAGAGTATTCCCTGTGAAGGGATCTCGGGGGCACTAGGAACTATGATGGTAGTTGAAGCCCATCATTCCCTTTCGTAAGGCACTTACTATTATTGCTATCTCCCGACTCTTTTGTCTTATACTTGATCTAACCCTAAGTGTCTTTAGACTTTTCTCCTAAGGGAAAGACGATCCATCGTCGATCCCGAGCATGACCTTTCCCCTAGTCAACCAGGCTCTCACAACCTGCCTTCTATTGGTGACCTTATATATTCTAATCAGACCAGGTATACCAACTACCCTTTCTCATACAAGTTCCACATACTTCCCTACTTTTATAATTTCTACTATGTATAGACCAAATATCCTATATGATGTGTATGAATGGTGACCCCTTCAAATATTCATCCAAATGATCTAATATTATTATTGGGTGTCTACCATGATGTTTTAGGAATAAATCCAGAAGATTATAATTTTCATATGTTATTGGGTATTTATTATAATGTCTACAAAAACAGGCTTCATGAGCCTTTGAACACCAAGTGCACTTTTCGTACAAGGTATGACCTTAAAAAAATTCTGATAAATTAATAACATCAAAATAATAGTAAATACCAAAAATCCCAATTTTACAAGATGGATTTGTCCATCAACAAATTATGGAATAAATAACTACAATATTAAGATAAATAGGGGAAAATTAGAATCAGCCTTCCAAACAAAGTTCCATCATTTTCCAGCAAGCAAATAACCCTAAAACAATTTTCTTGCATGTAAATCAAAATTACGGTTTATGAATGAAGTACCATGATTATTAATCCAATATTCATAATAAAAGTTCTTGGGAACAATATCTACTAATCAAGTTCACTACCTTAGTTCATGAGTATCCAAATTCATTTGAGCATGTAATTAAATATTGGACCAAAGTGCCCTAAACTATCCATATCTATTTCAAGAGGGTATGTGTTCCTAAAAATACTATAACCACTCTTATAGAGCTTATTTTTACCCTAGGAACTCATCAACCAAGTTCCAAGACTATCCAAGGGCATATAGTCCCATGTCCTTCACTTGGCCCCAACTTTAACCCTAAGGCCTATACTAGGGTCTTTGGGCATCTCCGTACTAAACCACTCAAAATTTCTTGAGGGGGTGCTTTATAGGACTTTGAGGCAGTAGCCAAAGTTTCAACCCTTTTGAATGAGGGTTGACCACTTAACCCACCAATTTTACTCTTGCCCTAATTTACCCCTAAAGGACCAAGTTTTGGTTACACCAATACCTACTCAAACCAACCCCACATGTGCTAAGATTTTTATTAGAGTCATGACCTGACCCTAATGGTAACCCGCCAAAATATTGGGTGGATATGTGATCATTAGATCCCTTAATAAAATCATACATGATTTATTAAATATTTTCTAAAACTATAGAAAAATGTATTCCAAAAATTCCCATTTTTGGATATGTATGAGATATAGTTGAGACTAATCTATTATCCAAATTTAAAAGCATTTGGTTTAGTAGTTTAGTGGGGGCACACAAATTTGTGTATGGTTAACCCTAGGTATAGCTTGCACCATTTGGTGTGCTATGGTCAGACCAGTGACTCAAATTGGTTGAAACCAATTTTAAATTAAACTAGACTTCACGACCTAAAATTTTCATGTTGGACATATTCTCTGCAAACCAATCTAGGTATTTTAAAAATTAAAACTAACAGTAGCAACATAGTGTGACAGAAAATTCAATAATGAATTAATAAAAATCAATATTATTTATAGGCAGTACACGAATCTTAAAGCAGGAATGGACGGGATCCGATCGTCTTCCTCCTTGAACCAACGGCTCGGATTCACCCGACCTGTAGCTTCTTCATCGTTATTTTCCCGGCAACCTGAGCACCTCCCGGGCCGGCCAGTGCACCACGACCTCCGTTGAGGTGGTGGCCGACAATTGACGGTGGAGGCCTGCGATTGACGATGGTTGGTCGGCCGAGGTGGACAGAACAGGGAATTAGAGTTGGAACTTAAAGCTCCTAAATGGAGTTTTCGACCTAACCGATCTAGGGCCAAATGGCCCCAAACCTTGCAACCAATGGATAGAGATCTATCCACAGAGGAAGAGGATAAGAACCAGATCTGTGTGGGGAGTTATTGCTTTGTCGATCTCCTAGTCGCAACTGACGGATTTGAAGCTTTGGGTGCCATTGCATTCTCTTATCCAGAGCACTCAATTTCTTCTGGGAAAAAGTGGAAACGACTCCTCACAGCTTGGTAAAGCTTTTAAGAGAATCAGAAGTGGAAGGGGAGAGGTCATTCTTCAATGGCCATTGAATGCCATTTTTGAGAATTTCGGCCAACTGAATTCTCTTCACCATGCCACTCTTATGGCCGGGACAAACCTTTGATCTCCTCCTAATCAACAAGGAAGATGAATCCAGCAAATGGGGAGGCCCTAGCTTGGCCTCCCTTGGCCATGAATTGCCTTCAGTCCTCACTTTCTCTCTCTTCCATTAAAGGGCAACTTGAGGTTTCTCTCTCCTAGTCAGAATTTCCAGCAAATGAATAGCAAATTATGTAATTATAAACCTCATGAGGCTTGTGAGCCACCTCAATTGGGCCTAGCCCAAGTGGATTGGGATTGAGCTAGCCATTTCTCCACTTTTAGTGCTTGGCTAACCCTAACAATTTAAGCCCAACCTTAGATCATTTTGGGTGATGTGACTGACCAAATGGGGTCTTGAGAGAGATCTAAGTGTCTACCTAACTCACCTAGAGGGGGGTGAATAGGTGATTTGTGCATCAAATGCGGAATAAAAAATTTATGAACAGCACAGACAAGTAATCAAGCAATCACACAAACGACAAGAGATTTATAGTGGTTACCCAATCTTGGGTACGTCCACTTTCCTCACCGATCTAGAAAATCACTAGACTCGGCTACTCCACTATCTCGGATTGCAAATCAATCCTACACCTCAGAACTACGTTCCTACAAACTCAATCCACAAGGGATCTACACTCGGAAGATAAAACTTCCTACCACTCGGAGACAAATCTCCTACACAGAAAATTGTTTGAATAAAATTTACAACCAAAAATATCTCAGATCTGGATCTTGGTCTTCGTCTTCTTCGTTGAGAGCTTTAGGCTTAATCAGAAAAAGTAGAAGAAGGCTGGACTGATTTCCAAGAAATTGAGATCTGAAATCACCATGATCAACGAGTAATCCACAGGCCGTTGAAGCACAATCGAATCGGATGATTCTTCTTTTCCTTGGATCGATCTAGGTAGCAGCGCTTGAGAGAATGTCGATCCAAAGCTTCTTCCGGAAAAACGTTAATTGCGGCGGCGACCAGAACGATCAGGATTTTAGGTTTTCCGGATTTCTTTCTTTAAAAGGACGGGAGAGATTTTCGAATATTTCTCTTAAAAATAACTTGTAATAAGTTAAATCTGAAAGGACCTATTTATAGTCTATCTCCAACGGTCATAATCGTAATTAAGATTGACACATGGACCAATCAGAAAAGGTTAATTCGAAATCTCCGTCAATTCTGGACTTAACGATTTCAGGAATTCTGAACCAACATTCTCAGGATATATGAAATACTCGAGTATAAAGGTCTGCTACTCGAGTAGATAAAAGAAACATGTACTCGAGTAATAGAGATGACTACTCGAGTACCTTGGAAGAACTACCCGAGTTACTCTGACACACTACTCGAGTAAGTAGAAACATCTACTCGAGTACTAATCCAGACTACTCGAGTATAAAAAAGATCTACTCGAGTACTAATCTATACTACTCGAGTATAAGAAAGATCAACTCGAGTACTAGACCAGACTACTCGAGTATACAGAAACAAACTCTACTCGAGTGCTAAGCCACTTACTCGATTGTATGAGCGAAGTTACTCAAGTATGTGGACTTAGAAATATTTAGTCTGAAAAGCTAGCCCTACTCGAGTATGACTAAGAAACTACTCGAGTATGACTAAGGCTCTACTCGAGTACATAATCACCTACTCGAGTATAAGGAAAAGAGGTACTCGAGTATATGAATGGATGTACTTGAGTATATGGACTTAGTCAAATTTCTTGGATGATCTTCACCACTCCATGATCCAGTAGTCCAAGTGCATGTAGATAAAGTGTACCCCAATAGAGAGGTTATACATGAGTCAACACTTTGGATCATACAATGAGGAATTACATTGTATGGTCCTGTGTTTGGTGACCCACTATAGACTTATATTGGTTCACACTTGGCAATAGAGTCCTGCATATACAACTTAAACACAACATCAAATACAACTTAATTCATCTTAGTTTCAGGTCTGACTTCCCACAAATCTGGGGTATTGTGAAGACAATTCCCAACAATCTCCCCCTATTTGTAGAAGTCAGCACCCTTTGCACTAAGATGAATTTCTTAAAAAGAAATGATCATCTATAACAACAATCAATAGAAAATGACTAAAGCAGAGAATAATAGTAAATAAGGAAACCATAATCAGAATTAGATATATTAAATAGAAAGATTATCCAGTTCCACAAAACACTTTTCATGGGTAATCCTCTCTATGTTGTTTAGCTCTCTTCAGCTCTTGCCTTTCCAAATAGCTGAAAGGTTTAGGGAAATAAGTCTTTGGCCTTGGTGGAGCAGCTGGATTGTTGAATCCCCAATTTCTGTAATGCAATCTAATTTTGATTTTAGAAACAACATACGCTTTCCATTCTGAGTAGCTATAGTACTGATCTTTATTCTCACCAAGATCTGTTACTAACTTCAATGTGTCAAAGATAAGGGACTTGGAGGTAGGACTCCAAACTTCTGCATGAACAACTTCTGATCTACTTCCTAAAGCTGGGGCAGGCTCTCTCCTTAGTGTAGAACGGCTAGCAGAAGCGCAGTCACCATATTTCCTTTTCTTTCTAGGAGCACCCTGAACAGAGTGTCCCTGAGAGCTTTGAGGAATATCATCTTACCACACATCAGCATAAGAGATTGGATGCTCAGTCATGTCACCAGTAGGTCTGGGTGAGAAGGCTGGCACACCCTCTGGAATGTTAGCATGAGCTGGAGCACCTGAGGGAGGATGTTCTTCAAGAGGATCTAGGGACTTTGGAATAATGGTAGGGTCAAGTTGGAAATCTGGGAAGTTCTGATTATGCACCCATACAGCAGTATCATAAATATAGAATTTTACAAATTGAAGCTGAGCTAGGATGTCTGCTTTCATTTCTTTGACTAGACCATCCACAAATGCTTGAGATTTGGTAGATATTTCTTTGGCTAGACCATCCACAGCTGCTTGAGATTGGGCAGATAGTTTTTCAACTTGTTCTTTGACTATCTTCTCCCCCTTGCTGATTTCTACGGATAGTTGGGCAATGGCTTCATCTCTAAATGTTCCAACTTCCTCACAAACTTTCATAACATTTGCAGAAGCATCCTTGTCCAATAGAATCTGATTATGTGCAACTGTTTCAGCTTGATTTTTGAGTTCACCTATACTGGTAATAGTATGGTCTATGGCTTTGCCACCTAACTGAAATATTCTTTTTAGCTCATCAGTGTTAGCTTGAATTTCAGCAAAGCCTCTACTCATCTCAGTTTCAAGAGTAGAGACCTTGTTATTCACTGATGCCAGAGAATCATCAAAGTACTTTCTCTGTTCACGGAGCATTTCCTTAATCTTACTTATAATATCTGAGGAGCTGGAGGGAACTGAGGCTGGAGCAGAGGCTGAGGTAGCAGGAGCATCCCAGGGGGGATTTCAACAATCAAAACTTAGCTTTCAGCTCTCTTGAAGGGTTCTACCACAACAGAATCTTCTGTATTGATGAATGAAGGAAGACAGAAGTCTAGTGTCCTCAAAGGAGCATCCACATGTTCTGGAGACATGTCCTCGTCTTCAGACAGGAGAGCAGACTCTGGATGACCTTGCTCTTCAGCATGAGACTGAGAAGGAGAGGTAGGGGTTTCCTTTGCAGGGGAGGGAGAGGGTTCCTTAGCAGGAGACTGATCTTCTGGAATGGGATCCTCAGGAGATAGCACAACTGAATCATCTTGAAACACTGGAGCATCTGAGCTGAGTTCATCAATCAATCTGTCAATATCTTCAGCAGTAGAGAGGATGTTTTCTTGAGCTTGAACCTCTGAGAGAAGGACTCTTCGAAGAGGAGAAAGAGGAGGAGTAGGATCTATGATCTTATCTTGCTGAGAGGGGGCTTCTGAAGCTTGGTGCTGAAGGCTAGATGAGGTAGGCTCCCCCTCAACTATTGCACCCGAGGTGGTAGTAGTGTGATGTAGAGGAGGAGAGGGAATCCTGTCATCTGATACAAGGGGCTCTCTGGAGGTATCTTCTGAGGTAACAACTGCTTTTGAGGCTTGAGCAGTGTTTTGGAGCTTGATTTCATATCTTTGAATGGAGGAGATGGATACATTCTTCACGTGATGGAGGGGAGTTCCTTTGGAGAGGTTGACCACTTCTGGATTTATCTCAGGCAAAAGAAGAGAGATAATCCTTGCAAAATTTGGTTGCTTTATGCTTCCTCTGATCTAATCCAGAATCACCATACCAAACTGGAATTTCTTACGGCATATAATGGCTTGCATTATATCAAACATATTGTTGGAAATTTCTCGGATGGAGTATGTCTTGCATAGTAGTACCTTGGATATGATGTCTATCAGAAATTTGCCTTCTAGATTGCAGTCTGCCCTGCTGAAGGATACACACTCTAGATCTACTCCACAGAAGAGAGTAGTCCTGTCAGAATCTTCAGGACCTAAATTGTCCTCTTCATCAATTACTAGAAGTCGAAGGAGAGTTGCCACTGAAGTTTTGTCCAACCGGATTTCGATCCCTTGCACCTTGGTTTTGAGTACCTTTCCATTTCTCTTGACCTTGAGATTTTTGTAGAATTCCTCCACTACAGGAAACAAAATCTTGCACGACGTCTGTAATAGAAACGACAGTCCGGCGGTGTCAAGGAGGATTAGAAGATTCCGGAATTCATCGGAGAGATCGGCGATTCCATCTGTAACTAATTTAGACCCTATGCCGATATTGGATGAAGGATCCATTGATCTCTGGAAGAATGGAATCTGGAGAAGACGACGCTCTGCGGTTCTGGGAGGCGAAGTGCCGATGATTACTCGAGAACAGGTGTTGTGGAAATGGATTACGGGATCATTCTATTTATATACATAACCCTAATTAGGTTTAAGAATAGGTTTTAAAATAAAACATACCTTATGGGGGGGGGCGGCAAAAATCGAGGTGTGCGAAAAAAGAAAAATGAAAATTTCAAAGTTCTGGAATTTCCATGTACTCAAGTATATATCGGCATACACGAGTAATCTGTTGTAACCTTCACCGATTTATGAAACTCTCAGCCCTTGAGAGAATCCACCATCACTATTCCTCTTTGTTGAGCATCCCGAGTTCTGTTTTGAAAAACGAAAACTTGGTCTCCTCCAGCGATTTGGTGAATTTATCTGCAACTTGCCTGTCTGTGGAGACATATTGTAGATCTATGTCTCCATTCTTTAGATGCTCCCGGATGAAGTGATATCGAAGCTCTATGTGCTTTGTCTGGCTGTGGGAGACTGAGTTGTTGGCGATCGCTATTGCG
Source organism: Platanthera zijinensis (assembly GCA_039513925.1). NCBI lineage: Eukaryota > Viridiplantae > Streptophyta > Magnoliopsida > Asparagales > Orchidaceae > Platanthera > Platanthera zijinensis. The sequence goes on from CM077086.1 coordinate 81,243,915, forward strand.
CTGGATGAGTCGCAAAATAGAGGAATGTTCTGGAACTTCATGTTGTAGTCTTCAAATTGATTCTTGATCCATAGAAGCTGTGCACAACAGCTGCCTGCAGAGATATATTCTGATTCAGCAATTGAGATGGCTATACAGTTCTGCTTCTTACTGGTCCAGGAAATAAGTCTCCTTCCAAGGAATTGGCAAGTCCCGGAAGTGCTTTTCCTGTCGTCTTTACTTCCTGCAAAATCTGCATATGAAAAACCAATTAGTTCGCTGTCATTACTTCTTGGGTACCATAAGCCAAGATTTGGTGTACCTTTAAGATATCTCAAAATTCGCTTTGCAGCAATATAGTGAGATTCCTTAGAGTTCACCTGAAATATAGCACATACACATGTTGAGAACATTATATCAGGTCTACTTGCGGTAAGGTAGAACAAGGACCCAATTATGCTTTTGTACTTGGTTTCATCAAAAGGTTTCCCTTTATCATCCTTGTCCAGAGACATAGCTGAGGCCATAGGAGTCCTCATAGAGGTTGCGTTCTCCATTCCGAATTTCTTAAGTAGCTCTTTGGTGAATTTGGTCTGTGAGATGAAAATTCCATTCTCAGATTGTTTCACCTGAAGCCCTAAAAAATACTTCAGCTCTCCCATACTGCTCATTTCAAACTTTCCTTGCATAAGTTTAGAGAATTTCTTGCAGAGGTTGTCATCCGTAGAGCCAAAAATAATGTCGTCAACATATATTTGTACCAGTAAAATCTTGCCTTTTATTTCCCTAAGAAATAATGTCTTGTCTATCTTTCCTCTTGTGAACTTGCTCTCAAGAAGGAAGCTACACAGCGTCTCATACCAAGCTCGGGGAGCTTGTTTAAGACCATATAATGATTTTTGCAGGAAGTAAACATGATTGGGAAAGTTTGAATCAACAAAACCTGACGGTAGCTCTACATACACTTCTTCCTTTATGTTGCAATTTAAGAAGGCAGACTTTACATCCATTTGATAGACTATAAAGCCCTTAAGTGCAGCATAAGCAAGGAATAGCCTGATCGCCTCCAGTCTTGCCACCGGGGCATAAGTTTGATCGAAGTCGATTCCGTCTTCTTGATGATAGCCTTTGGCAACGAGTCTTGCTTTATTCTTTATAATCGTTCCATCTTCGTCCATCTTGTTCCAGTAGACCCATTTTGTCCCGATGACATTCTTACTCTTGGGTCTAGGAACAAGTGTCCAAACTTTGCAACGTTTGAACTGATTTAACTCTTCTTCCATGGATAGTATCCAGGATGCATCCGAGTTTGCTTCCTCAAACTTCTTAGGTTCAACCTGTGATAGAAAGCTCAAGAATAAATTCTCGTTAGTTGTACCTCTCTGAGTTCTGACATCATCTCGGGGATCTCCTATGATTTGCTCTAAGGGATGATCCTTCAGGTGTCTGAGCTCAAGAGTCCTTGCATCTGGGATCTCTTCAGCCATTGGAGTTGCATCTTCAGCTGGGATGAATTCTTCATCTTTACCATCTATCTCTCCAATCGCGGTTGTAGAGGAGATCTTGATGAACTTTTCATTTCTATCTTCAGTAGGTTCATCCAGACTGAGTTCCTTAAGGTTTGTACCTGCATCTTCAATGAGCACACTAGAAGAGTTGCTTTGCAGCAAACTAGTCTCATCAAATACAATGTGTATTGATTCTTCTACCACCAGAGTTTTTCTATTAAATACTCTATAAGCCTTACTATGGCTACTGTAACCTACAAAAATACCTTCAAAGATTTTCTCGCTAAACTTGGTAGTGTGATACTTGCCGTTGTTAAGTACGAAGCATTTACAACCGAAGATTATAAAATATGAAACTGTTGTTTTCCTCCCTTTTAGAAGTTCGTAAGGAGTCTTATCAAGGTTTTGGTTGATGAGTGCTCGATTTTGCACGTGACAAGCGGTGTTGACGGCTTCAGCCCAGAAGTACTCTAGAAGTGAGGCATCACTCAATATTGTTTGACACGCCTTTATGAGTGTTCTGTTTCTTCTCTCAGCTACTCCATTTTGCTGCGGAGTGCAAGGAGAGAAAAACTCATGAATGATACCTTGACTTTTGAAAAATTCTGTCATGGCCGCAGACTTGAATTCTGTTCCATTGTCACTTCTGATTTTGACTATTGAACAGTTGTATTCATTCTGAACTTGCCTAACAAAATTTGTGAAAATATCAAAGGTATCCGACTTGTGTTTCAGAAAGAACACCCATGCAAAGCGAGAGTAATAATCCACTATAACCAACGTTTAGTCCTTTCCTCCCAAACTTCTAACTTGCAGTGGACCAAACAAGTCCATGTGAAGAAGTTGTAAGCTTCTATCAGAATCCTTGCCTATAATGCTTTTAAAGGAACTCCTTGTTTGCTTGCCTTTTATGCAGGCATGACAAGGACTGTCCCTAATGCACTTGACGCTCGGGGCATCACGTACTAAGTTATGAGAGAATAGTTTATTAATAGTTTTGAAGTTAATATATGCTAGTCTCTTGTGACATTGGTCAGCGAGAGATGCACTACTTTTTGCTAAAAGACATACTGGTGTAGAGGAGTCAATACATATGAAATTTAAAACAAAAATATTCCTGCTTCGAGTGCCTGATAGAATCGTTTCCATGGTGTCAACTGATTTTATCAAACACTTGTCGGCATGGAATTCAACTACGTATCCTTTATCACACAGTTGGCTTATGCTAATGAGATTGTGTTCCAATCCTTCAACATAGGCTACGTCGGAAAGGGATACGCTACCGTTAGTGATCATACTGTAACCTTTAGTTATTCCTCGATCTGAACCTCCAAAGATGACCTTTGGTCCGTTGTAGACTAAGGTGAAATTCTGGATTAGGCTCCTTGTCCCGGTCATATGCCGAGAGCATCCACTGTCCAAGTACCAGATTGGCATTTTGGTGGCCTTGGACATACCTGCAATTACAATCACTTAGCCTTAGGAACCCAAACATGTTTGGGTCCTTGGTCTCGAGTTAGAATACTCCCCTTACGAATATTAGCCTCATGAGTGGTCATTCTCACGTTGCCAACTTGAGGGGTTGCAGCACTTTTAGGATTGAACCAACAATCAATTGCAAAATGACCAATTTTGCCACAGCACCAAAAGTCGAATCTATTGTATCTTTGCCTTCGAAATTCTTGCTTGACCTTCCTGGGTGGAGTTCCAGCCGGGGTAGCACTTTTGGAGGAAGAAGCTTCATGATGATGGCAGCTACATGAAGTCTTCTCCTTCATAAGATTTTCTACAACAGGTTTTACCTTTGGTGTCTTCTTGATGTTATGACCATGAGCATATGGTCCATAGCCTTGAAGTTGAATCTCTTCATAAGGTGCCTTGAAGACACTTTCGCCAAAGTTATGAGGGCGATTCCAACCTTGGTACCTTGACTTGGGCATCTCCGGGATCGTCCTAGAGAAGTGTCCATAGGTGGACTCATAGTTGAATTCGTTCGTAGGAAAGATAACTTTCTTGAACGAGACTGGCTCCAAAGGAGCTTTCACTTTTTCTTCAACTAGAGCCTTCTTGGCAGCCCTATTCTTTCTCTTGGCCTTGTTTCTCCTAGAGGATTTACTAGGAGCGGCAACATGGCCTAGTCCTGCTCCTTTGGCCTTAGCTGAGAATTCAGCAACGAGTTGAAGAACTGTCTTAGGCTTAGAGAAACTTTCAACAAGCTTCTTCTCAGCCTCGAGTTATTTTTCCAATTCTTTGATGATTTCATCTTTAAGGTCAAGGTGCTTGAGAGCTTGATTGTAATCTTCCATAGCAGAATTAAAGCTCTCTTGAAGAGAGTCAATCTTAGCGACTTCTCCTCTCAAGCTGCTCTCAATAGCCTGTAGAGATTTTATCTCTTTTGCTTGAGTTTTCACGACTTTGCGACATTTGTCATATGCCTTGAGCAACTCCTTATATTGATCCATGAGTTCAGATTCATCCTCAGAGGGATAACCCTCTTGCTCACTATCATCATCAGATTCAGAAAGAGGAGTGTGAGATTTTACCTCCCCAGTGAACTGGGGGACGTGTTCATCATCACTTAGAGCCATTAATCCAAAGTAGGCTTCTTCTTCTTCTGCACTCGACTCAGATGGGTCAGAGTCGCTGAGGGTTTTACCCTTCTTGGCTAGTAGTCTTCTTTATGTCCTTTTCTTGGTGTAGGGCTTCTTTTCTTCTCTTTTACCACCCTCTTTCTTCTTGTGTGGGCAATCCGCAATGACGTGACCTGGCTTGTTACAACAATAACAAATGATGTCAGTCGAATGATGTTTGTTCGGTTTAGAGCCATACCTGTCATGACTGCTTGAGCCTTTTCTGTGGCGATCACCATCATTGCGTGATCTTCAATATGAGGCATCCTTGCCTTTCCACGTCTTCTTCTTATTCAAGAACTTCTTAAACTGCCTTGAGAGTAGAGAGAGCTCTCCATCAAAAAGCTCTGATCCAGATGTGCTCGGCTCAGATGATTCTTCTTCCTCAACTTCATGAATTGGGGCTGCAGGGCCAACCTTTGTCTTCCTTGAGCTATCTGCCTTCAGAGCAACAGACTTCTCCTTGGAAGTAGACCTGCCTATCTCTTCTTCATCTTTTCTAGAATTGATCTGAAGCTCGTAAGACATAAGCTTTTCGAACACATTTTTCGGGTCTGTCTCGGCTAACCTTCCAAACTCCCGAATGGCGCATACCTTATTATCCCTTTCCTTGGTCAGGGATCTTAAGAATTTGTCATTCAGTTCTCCGTTGGAGAAGATACGGCCATAAACTCTTAGACCATTGACTATTTTTAAGAAATTCTCGAATGTGTCAGCTACGAGTTCCTTGTGACCTTGCCGGAAGGCTTCATACTTCTGATTTAAGAGGGATCTCCGATCATCCCTAACTTCCTCAGTCCCCTCCATCAGAGTTACCAGGGATTGCCACATCTCCTTGGCAGACTGGCAATGTATAAGATTTTGCAGCATCGAGTCATCAACTGCACTTGCTATAATATTTTTGGCTTTCTTGTCTAGGGAGACAAGTGCAATCTCATCCTTATCCAAGTCCATCAACTTCTTTGGGACCTTTTTGGTTGGGTTTATTGTTGATACATTCATAGGAACATGCGGACCTTCTTCAACAATCATGAAGATCCGAGGGTCTACAGCTTCCATGAAGAATTTGACTCTTTCCTTCCACATAGGAAAGTTGTTCTTGGTGCACACGGGGAGTTTAGCAAAATCCTTGGTCTTACTCATGCTTGATACTTTCTTGTAGACAACTTGAGAGGGATATGATCAAGGTGTTAGGCTTTTAATGATCAACATCCCTCTGATACCAATTGAGAGAGATCTAAGTGTCTACCTAACTCACCTAGAGGGGGGTGAATAAGTGATTTGTGCGTCAAATGCGGAATAAAAAATTTATCAACAGCACATACAAGTAATCAAGCAATCACACAGACGACAAGAGATTTATAGTGGTTCCCCGATCTTGGTTACGTCCACTTTCCTCACCGATCTAGCAAATCACTAGACTCAGCTACTCAACTATCTCGGATTGCAAATCAATCCTACACCTCGGAACCACGTTCCTACAAACTCAATCCACAAGGGATCTACACTCGGAAGATAAAACTTCCTACCACTCGGAGACAAATCTCCTACACAGAAAATTGTTTGAATAAAATTAACAACAAAAAGTTTCTCAGATCTGGATCTTGGTCTTCGTCTTCTTCGTTGAGAGCTTTAGGCTTAATCAGAAAAAGTAGAAGAAGGCTGGACTGATTTCCAAGAAACTGAGATCTGAAATCACCACCGTCAACGAGTAATCCACAGGCCGTTGAAGCAAAATCGGATCGGATGATTCTTCTTTTCCTTGGATCGATCTAGGTAGCAGCGCTTGAGAGAAAGTCGATCCAAAGCTTCTTCCGGAAAAACATTAATGGCGGCGGCGACCAGAACGATCGGGATTTTAGGTTTTCCGGATTTCTTTCTTGAAAAGGACGGGAGAGATTTTTGAATATTTCTCTTAAAAATAACTTGTTAAATAACTTGTAATAAGTCAAATCTCGAAGGACCTATTTATAGGCTATCTCCAACGGTCATATTTGTAATTAAGATTGACACGTGGACCAATAAGAAAAGGTTAATTCGAAATCTCCGTCAATTTTGGACTTAACGATTTCAGGAATTCTGAACCAACATACTCGGGATAGATGAAATACTCGAGTATAAAGGTCTGCTACTCGAGTAGATAAAAGAAACATGTTCTCGAGTAATAGAGATGACTACTCTAGTACCTTGGAAGAACTACCCGAGTTACTCTGACAGACTACTCGAGTAAGTAAAAACATCTACTCGAGTACTAATCCAGACTACTCGAGTATAAGAAAGATCTACTCGAGTACTAATCCAGACTACTCGAGTATAAGAAAGATCTACTCGAGTACTAGACAAGACTACTCGAGTATACAGAAACAAACTCTACTCGAGTGCTAAGCCACTTACTCGAGTGTATGAGCGAAGTTACTCAAGTATGTGGACTTAAAAATATTTAGTCTGAACAGCTAGCCTTACTCGAGTATGACTAAGAAACTACTCGAGTATGACTAAGGCTCTACTCGAGTACACAATCACCTACTCGAGTATAAGGAAAAGAGGTACTCGAGTATATGAATTGATGTACTCGAGTATATGGACTTAGTCAAATTTCTTGGATGATCTTCACCACTCAATGGTCTAGTATGTTGGTACCCTAGTTTGGATTTGAGTTCAGTCCTCTCTTTTAGTCTATTGACCCAAGATTTATCTATGGTCAAAGGGTAGTTGTTTAGTTAGTTTGCTCTAGTTTAGAGTTGTCACTTTTCCAGATGAAAATTTGGTTAAGTTGTTTTTTGTTTGAATATGGTCGAACGCCGCTCAACTATCGTCTATCGACTGGTCGACGATCGTCTATCAGTTGGTCGACGTTTGTCTGTCAGCAGATCGTCTATCTCTGAGTTATTTTAACTCTTGGTAGCTCGACGTTCTGTGGAATCTGCCTCGCCGATCGTCAAACCCCGCTCGACCTTTTCTGACCAGACAGATTTCTTGATAGTTCAACTATCTGCTTAGATAGTTAAACTATCTGATAGTTCGACTATCTGTTTGATAGGTCGACTATCTGTGTTGTTTGATAGTTCGACTATCTGTCTTGATAGGTTGACTATCTGTTGTGTTTGATAGTTTGACTATCTGCTTGGATAGTTCAACTATCTGATAGTTCGATTATCTATTGATAGGTCGACTATCTGTTTTCTTTGATAGCTCGACTATCTGTTTGACAGGTCGACTATCTGTTTTTCTTGATAGTTCAACTATCTGCTTAGATAGTTCAACTATCTGATAGTTCGACTATCTGTTTGATAGGTCGACTATCTGCTTTCTTTGATAGTTCGACTATCTGTTTGATAGGTCGACTATCTGTTTTGTTTGATAGCTCGACTATCTGTTTGATAGGTCGACTATCGGTTTTTCTTGATAGTTCGACTATCTGTCTTGATAGGTCGACTATCTGATAGCTCGACTATCTGTTCTGATAGGTCGACTATCTGCTGTGGTAGTTCGGCTATCTTCTTTGGTAGTTCAACTATCTGTATCGATCGACTATCTGTTTGATAGGTCGACGATCTCCGTGCTTCGGTCGACGATCTCCGAAGGTCGTTCGATGTTTTGCTGTATGTATTTTGTAATTTTTTCCTCTTCTATTCTATGATTTATTTCATATTTATTTGGCATATTATTTCTGTAAATTTGTGATATTATTTCCATGCAATCTCTGCTCCATTTCTTATGCATGAGCCAATCTTTATCTGACAAAGTGTTTTGTCTTATTAGTTGAAATGCATTTTCTGCTTTATCTGCCAGGCTGTCCTTTATAGCCGTTAGACTCAGAAAGTCTTCTCTGGTTGTAAAGAGTTCTTTCTGATGTGACCTTTTTCCTGCACCCTTCTTATCTGATTGATTATGCAGCTTCTTAGAAAGCTTTATCCTCTTATAGTATGTCTGTCTGCAGGATTTGTTTTTGCTTTATGCTTTTTGTAGCCCAGATTGCTGATTCCAGAAGAAGACAAAGATTCAAACTCAAATTAAAGCCGTTGCAAAGGCTCATATAAAAAGAGCTTCTTTTGAAAGAAGAAAATACTTAATAGAAGAAAGAACTGACATATAACATTTACACTCAGCAGCATTGAAAAAGAGAGAAAGCAAGAAAGTTCTACAGCTCTCAGGAATTCATATTCAACTGAGAAGATCAAAGCTCTTCTGCATTCTTCTTCATCCTGAGTTCATCCTGCTTACAGGAAGACTTTCACTCAGAGGCCTTTAGAAGAAGAAGAAGAAGAAGAAGAAGAAGAAAGGAAGCTGTTTAAAGAAGAACACCTGTTCCCAATCAAGAATCTTCTTCAAGCTTCTCCTTCAGAACCTCAAGACAATTCTTTGTCTTAGTTCAGAAGTGTTCCTGCACCCTGAAGCAAGACTCCTTCCTGGATATTCTCTAAGCCAGGGGAAGCCTTGATTCTTTAGAGCTATCTAGCTCTGTGCAATCCACTAGCTTCTCTAATCTGTTTAATAATAGAGAAGAAGCCTTAACTCTTTCAACCTCCTGTACAAAGGGTTATTACTCCCTTCAAAAGTGAACCATTGGTGGCAGGGCACCTGATCAAAAACCTGTGTTGGATATTGAGCTCCTGATCAAAAGCTCAAAGGGTCTACTTGATCTACCTGAAGCCGATCAGTTGGTGGCAGGGCACCTGAACAAAACCTGTAGTGGATTCCTACCAGGGTGGTAGAAGAGTGGACGTACCTATTTAGAGGGAACCACTATAAAATTTCTTGTGTCGTCTGTGCTGTTTATTTAATTCATTGTACTGTAGCTGTGAGTAGAAATAACTAGGATTGCTAGTTGCTGTAATAGGATCCCAAGCTTAACTATAATTACAGTTAGCTCTCTCTTGTGCACTACACTTTGTGTTAGGCTCTAGGGTTATCAATATCTATAAACTAATTCCGCAAATTAACTATAAGGGAGTTGAGTAGGGTGTCATAATTTTTGAATACTCTATTCACCCCCCTCTAGAGTTGTATCTATCATCACTTTCAATCGGTATCAGAGGGAGGTTAACTGACTGTACAGGCTAACACCTGAGTCACAAGATCCTGATAGATACCAAGCTTATAGATATTCACTTCATGGCCCAGTCCAAGGATTACTCAAGCACCAGACCACCAGCATGCAACTTAGCTAAGTTTAGCATCTAGAAGGCAAGGATTAAGTTATATATGAACTCTATTGATGAGAGTTTTTTTGCTTCTATTTTGACAGGACCACCAAGAGCACCTGCTGCAGCTACTACTTCATCATCAACTGATATGAGTGCAGTGCCTCCTCTAGATTACAATGATGAATACAAAAAGGCAAAGATAGCAGATGCCAAAGCAATGAATATTCTAGCTCAGACAATGTCTGATGAAGTATTCCAGAAAGTTGCTGACTGTTCCTCAGCAAAAGCAATGTGGGATACACTGAACCAGATTGTAGCTGGTTCAGCTGATGAAAGGAAGGACAGAAGGTCCAACCTTATCTCCCAGTTTGAGAACTTCAAAAAAACTGATGTTGAATCAGTTGAAGCAATGTACACCCGGCTCAGCTCAATCATCAATGAGCTGAGGACTCTTGACAAGGATATATCATTGACAGAGGTCAATGATAAGATTCTTATGTGCTTCCCTAGCACATGGGATCTTAGGATCTAGCCTATCAAGGAGGCCAGAAGTATAAATGAAATCTCAACAGAAGCTCTCCTTGGCAAGCTCAAGTCTTTTGAGCAAGTGCTGAAGACCAGGGAAGTTGAGGCTGAAGCAAAGACTCCAACTCCAACAAGAAAAGAGCAATCTCTTGCTCTCAAAGCTGCTGAAGCTTCTGAAGGAAGCCAATCAAATGAGGAACTAATGACATTATTTGCCAAGAGGTTTCTCAAGATGGGAAGAAAAGACTTCAGAAAGAAATCTTCAAGATATGAAGATAAACCAAGTTATGATTATTCTCCTGCTAAAGAAATAATTTGCTATGGTTGCAGGAAGCCTGGACATATTCTACCAGAGTGTCCAGAGGAAAAGAATAAAGAGAAAGGAAGGAAAAAGAACAGCACAGGAAGCATTCCAAGCCCTCCTCCTACAAGAACAAAAAGAAGGAGATAGGTTTCGTTGCTGAAACCTGGAGCGATTCTGATGAGGAATCTTCCTCCTCAAGCTCTAGTGAGGATGAGGAAGAAAAGAAGGCAAAGGAAATTTGCCTGATGGCAATTGATGCCTGCAGCAATCACTCAGCTGCAGAGAATTCAGATTCAGATGAAGAAATGCCAATAGAAGATGAGGTATTGTCTTCTTATGATTTTACATCTGCTGAGTTTAAATCAGATTTTAAATCTTTGTGTTTAGATTTAATTAGTTCTGAAAAGGAAATTAAGGACCTTAGAAATAAGCTTGCTGAATCTGAATTTATCTCTAATGAAAACATTAGGTTAACAGCAGAACTCACTAATTCTAGTGAAGAAATAAAATTTCTTAAGAATGAATTAGCTAAGTCAAAAAGGTTAGAAGAATCTCTGAATGGTAGAAGCCTTAAGTTGCTTGAAATAACCAGCATGTCAAACTCTAGGTCTGGCAATAATAAGTTAGGCTTAGGAGCTTCATCCTGTGAACCCCCAATTATTCTTAAAAATCATCTTTCAACTCCAGTGAACTTTATCTCAGCTGATGGGATAAAGAACACTGAGCAAGTAAGACAAGTTAATCAAGCTTTAAACAAAGCTAAGAGAGAAAAGAGAAAACAAAAATTTAAGGAAATACAAAAAGCGTCGAACGCTGCTCGACGATCGCATGCTCAGTGGTCGAACGAAGCTCGACGATCTGTGCATCCATCGTCGAACACCGATCGACGTTTTCAACATGAATTTCAAAATTATAATCAGAACCCTAGAAACCTTAATATGAATAGAAACCCTAGGTTTGTGGACACATTAACTGCATGGAGCATTCCACCTAGGAGATCTTACCCCTTAGGTTATAAACCCCAACCTGCTTATTCTTTTATTTCCAGTTTTTATTATGTGAAGAATAATGGACCCAAGGTTACCTGGGTCCACAATGTTTAACTTAACGCACTGCAGGTGAAGACCTATCCTATCACTCAGGACAAGTGGTATTTGGATAGTGGTTGCTCCAAACATATGACAGGGAATAGAGAAAATCTGTCAAAGTTCAAGGCCAAGCTTGGACCAAAGGTGATCTTTGGGGATTCTAGCTGTCGTCAAACTGAAGGATATGGTAGGATTACCATTGGAGCAGTAACTTTCAAGTGGGTTGCATATGTAACTGGACTGAAGCATAACTTTATCTCAGTAAGTCAGTTATGTGATGCAGGATATCAGGTATCATTCACTAACACTCTTTGTAATATTACTTTAAATAGTAATGTTGTGTTAGTAGGTATTAGACAAGGTAATATTTACTTAGTAGATTTTAATTCAACCCTTTCTGAAATCTGCTTATTTAATGAAGTAACAAATAACAATACCTTATGGAATAAAAGGCTTAGCCATGTTAACCTCAAGAACATATCTAGGTTATCTAAATACAACCTTGTTAGAGGTTTACCTTCTTGCCCCTACAAGAAGGAGAGCCTATGCAAGGCTTGTCAATTAGGCAAGCAAACCAAAAATTCATTTAAATCTGTAAATAAAAGTGATTCACCTAGAATCCTGTATTTATTACATTTGGACCTCTTTGGCCCAATAAATGTACAGTGTCTAGGAGGGAAGTATTACACTTTAGTAATTGTAGACGACTTCTCTAGGTTCACTTGGGTGTTCTTTTTGAGAACTAAGGCTGATAACTTCAAAGCCCTTACAGATTTTCTATTATGTGTGCAGACTGAGTACTCTACTCATGTGGCCTTGATCAGAAGTGATCATGGTACTGAGTTTGACTCTCTTCTCATGCAAGAATTCTGTGAGAGAGAAGGTATCAAACATAGCTTCTCAGCTCCTAGAATTCCCCAACAAAATGGGGTAGTGGAAAGGAAAAATAGAACCCTGATTGAAGCTGCAGGAACATTATTGTCAGATGCTAACATGCCTCTCTCCTATTGGGCAGAAGCTGTTAGCAAAGATAATTATGTGCTGAACAGAAGTCTTATACACAAGCTTAAGTGTAAAACTCCTTATGAGTTGCTTAAAGGAAAGAAACCTAAAATAAATTATTTTAGAGTATTTGGTTGTGTAGTTTACATTCATAATAATAATAAAGAATACCTTAGAAAGTTTGAAGCAAAAGCTTCAATGGGATTTTTTCTTGGATATTCCCAAGTAAACAAAGCTTATAGGGTATTTAATAAATCATCTTCTAAAATTGAGGAATCTATGCATGTATCTTTTGATGAATCCCAGATGTTTTACAAGGAGAAGGAAACTTCTTCTTCCTCAAGTTCATTGCAGGTACCAGAATCTAGTAAAGATGTCACTCAAGAGATTCTCCATCTATCAACTCTTCATATCACTGAATCAGACAGTGATGAAGACTTTGCTGAAGCTGTTGCTGTACCACAAATAGTAGATCAAATTCCTCCTAAGGAATTAATCCCAACTATTGCTGAAGATCACATCCCACCTGCTGATGTTGTCACACTTAGAGATCATCCTACATCTCAAGTGATTGGAGACATATCAGCTGGTGTTCAAACAAGACATCAATTAAGACAGGATGTTATGCATGCTTGTTTCCTTTCACAAATTGAGCCCCTCACCATTAAAGATGCTGAGCTAGATCCCCACTGGATCATTGCTATGCAAGAGGAACTCAATCAGTTTGAAAGATGTAAAGTATGGACTTTGGTTCCAAGACCTAAAGGCCAACTGATCATAGGCACCAAGTGGGTGTTTAGAAACAAGTTGGATGCAAATGGAATCATTATAAGAAACAAAGCTAGGCTTGTATCTCAGGGCTACAGACAGGAGGAAGGTATAGATTATGACCAAACCTTTGCTCCTGTTGCAAGGCTAGAGGCAATAAGGATCTTTCTAGCCTATGCAGCCTATATGAAGTTTAAGGTCTTTCAGATGGATGTCAAAAGTGACTTTCTAAATGGTGAGCTAAAGGAAGAGGTATTTGTTGAACAACCACCTGGGTTTGTTTCTTCAACTCAGCCCTCACATGTTTTCAAGTTGCAAAAAGCTCTTTATGGACTCAAACAAGCACCCAGAGCCTGATATGAGACTCTAGCTAGTTTCTTGCTAGAGCACAACTTTGTTAGGGGAGTAGTTGATAGAACCTTTTTCGTCAAGCACCACAAGGACACAATCCTGTTAGTTCAAGTGTATGTGGATGACATTATTTTTGGTTCCACTTACCCCAAACTGTGCAAAAAGTTCTCTGACTTGATGCATTCTAAGTTTGAGATGAGTAGTATGGGTGAGCTGTCTTACTTTCATGGTTTCCAAGTAAAGCAAGATGCTGATGGCATCTTCATCTCCCAATCCAAATATGCCAAGGAATTGGTAAAGAAGTTTGGGATGGCTGATGCTTCAGCAATGCATACACCTATGGCTACTAATATAGTTATAGATTCTGATGATCAGGGAAAGCCTGTTGATCAAAAGAATTATAGGGCCATTGTTGGTTCCCTATTGTATTTAACTGCAAGTAGGCTAGATATAATGTTTGCTACATGCCTGTGTGCTAGGTTCCAGGTCAACCCCAAGGAATCTCATCTGATTCTTCTCAAGAGAATCTTGAGATACCTGAAGGGATGTACAAATCTAAGACTATGGTACCCAGCTGAATCAGAATTTGAGTTAATTGGATACTCTGATTCTGATTATGCTGGTTGTAGAGTTGATAGGAAAAGTACCTCAGGAACTTGTCAGTTCCTGGGAGAGAGATTGGTCTCTTGGTTCTGTAAGAAGCAGGCTTCTGTCTCAACTTCAACTGCAGAGGCTGAATATATAGCAGCTACTAGTTGTTGTTCACAGATCCTGTGGATTCAAAACCAGCTTTTGGATTATGGGTACACATACAAGAACACAAAAATTATGTTACCAGTGCTATCTCCATTGCACAAAATCCTGTGCACCACTCTATAACCAAGCACATTGAGATTAGACACCATTTCCTGAGAGATTGTGTGGAAAAGAACAAGATCAGCCTTGAGTTCATATCCACTGACCTTCAGAGAGGTGATATTTTCACCAAGCCCTTAGATGAATAGAAGCATCTGTTCTTTTTGGTTCAACTAGGCATGATTAATGGAAAAGACTAAGTGTGACGTCTGCCTTTGTTGAAACTTGTTTGAAGATCGTCGAACGACGTTTGAAGATAGTCGATCGGATATAGCCTATCGTCGACCTATGGTTGATGATAGCTTATCTGCTTGAAGATCGTCGACCAACATTCGAAGATCGTCGAACAGGTCGAGCCTATCGTCGATCTATGGTTGACGACAGCTTGTTGTTTGTGAAGACAAAAATAGTCGAACGATGGATCGACTACTCTGCTTCAGGAACGATCGTCGAACGACCGTTCGACCATCATCTCCAGTATCTTTTAGAATAGATCGACTATTGTTGGTTTAATATAAAACTGATGGTCGACCTAGGTTAAGAGATCGTTCTTTTTATCGTCGACGGAGAGCGTCTTCTCGCATTCTGTCTTTCTGCTTGCTCCCTGTCTCGCGATTTCTGCCGTTTCGCCTTCGCCGTCTCTCTCATCTTCTCCAACCTCTTCGATGGTGATTGCTCCAGCCCTCCTGTCCGTAGTAAAGTTCGATGCTGGCTTCAGCGTGGACTTCGACTCGTTCAGCTGCTGCGAATCTGCTATAGTGGAAATTCTCAACCTATGCAAAGATCAAGGATTGGAAAAGCTCATGTCAACAAGAATAAAGATAAACATTCCCGAGATTAAAGAATGGGCATTCACTTCGTCTTCCAATGACGACTCTATGACCGGAACAATTGGCGGAGAAGAGGTAATTTTGTCTCCCGCCGTTTTAACTGAAACTTTTGGATTGTTAAATGGGGAAGAGGATTATGAGCAAGATACCCCTGAGTTTGGGAGGATGCTGACTGAACTGGGACATGCCAAAGGAATTCCCTCTAAGCTGCTTAAGGTAAATTTTCCATTGAAGATTAAGTTCCTTGCTGAACTCGTCGGAAAAGTGCTACTGGGAAAGCACTCTGCCCATGATAATATTACCAGGCAATAGTTTGCCCTGATGTGTGCCATCGTGAACAAGAAGCAAATTAACTGGGCAGGAGTTCTGTTTGATTTGATAAGAAAAAAGAATAGTAAGAAGGAAGTCACCCTGGGTAGGGTGGTTGGGATTTTTCTAAAGGAGAAATATCCCCATCTATTGGTCTCTGTTTCTACTTCAATAAATGCCAGCAAAAAGATGAACCCAACCTTTTTTGTCAAGTGGAAAAAGAGTTTTCTGAAGCCCGCTCCAGCAGGGGTAGCTCCAGTTGCATCTGAGAGCACAAGGACTGCTTCAGTCACTCCCCTCCTTCAAGAAGCAGGCTCAGCCTCTCTCTCCATTCCTTCCACTTCTTCTGCATTACCTTCAACCTCTACTGAAGTGCCACCATCTACTTCAGTTGTAGTTCCATCCTCTGCATCTCATCTTCTTGACTCCTCCACAATTCTCCATGCATCACCCCATGCATTTCCTCTCCCTTCTCATCTTGCTAGGATATCTCATCCTAGTTTTGATTTATTGGTTTCTGAGCTTTCTACTCCTCCTCAGTCTCCAACTCTTCATTCTGATCATGATGATCTTCCTGCATCTACCCATCATTCTCCAGTTCACTCTCCATCTCATCAAGAATACACCATTCCCGCTGATCATCCATCTTCTGTGATTCCCCCACCTACATTTGAAATCACCCCAGCATTCATCTCTAGCATCCTGGAGTTAATTACTCCTTCAATCAAAATCATGATTGAAGAGGCAATTGCTCCCCTTGCATCCTCCATCTCTTCTTTGACTGCTGCCATCCAAGCCCTCTCAAAATCTGCTGAGCCCTCTTCATCTAGGGGCCTGGTTTCAGTTTCTACTGAAATCAGGCAGGGGGAGATGCTTTATGAAGATGCCTCTGAGCTGCCCTTGGCCTCCCTTCCAGCAGATCCTCCTGCAGTTGCAGAAAAAGAGATAGAAGAATCAGCTCCTTCTCCATTGTCTGAAAAAGATATTTCTGATGCTGTAATGAAATCTGAGTTTGTTGTCAAAGTATGCCTAGAAGAATGCTCCACTCCCCTAGTTGCCCTCTACCTAGAAGGAGTCATTACTTCCTTCCTAGATGAATTATGAGAGTTAGGACATTCAAAGGAAAATTCTGAAGGTATCCCTTTTACTCATTTTTTAGACTTGATAACTGACATGCTAGTATGGGAATACCTAGAAGGAATGATACGCTGTCATTTAGCAAATTTTTGTTCATAATACTACAGATATAATGGAAGAAGTATTAGCTGCCCAAGAGCTTGATCATCAACCAGCTCTAGAAGTTCAACCTGAACCAGAACCATTTGTTCAAGATTCTGAGGCTGTTCAGCCAGCTCAGTTAGCAGTGCAAAAAGAACTGGTCTCCATGACAGTTACTGATGAACAAGAAAAGGTTTCAGAAATTCAAATAGAAAAGTCTACTGTCTAGGATGATTCTCCTGGATTAGACCTAGACACTCTTCTGGCACAAGATGCCCTGGAAGAAGAGTTAGAAAGACCTGCTTTAAAAAGGAAGGAAAGGGCTGTGCAAGAGGCGATTGATCCGTATGATCTTCCTCCTTCTTCAAATTCTGAGGATGAGGATGATTCTGATGAATCTGATGAGTCCAAGAGAAAGAGATCTGCTAAGAAGAAAAGGAAAGTTGTTGCTCCTCCTCCTCCAAATCCTGATAATGATGTCCCCTACTATATATTGAAAGGTATTGATCCTAAATCTATAGAGTTTCAACACTGGATGGCATTTTCTAAGAATCAGCAGAAGTTAAGGAAGAAGTCTAAGAGGTATGACAGTCCTCCCCCAAGATGGACTCCTAGAGGTCCTCCTCCTCCACCTCCCAATGCAGGAGCCTCTGGAAACTTATCTGCAAATCCTTCTGCTTAGTCTGATAGGTTTACTCCATCTCAGTCCTCTCAAAGGAAAAGCTCTCAAGGATATCAAGGCAGAACGCAATCTGGTTATCAAAGACATGATGCTGATGTAAAGAAACAAGTGAAGGAGGTGGTTTATCAAAAACTAACTTTTCTCCTCCTCCTTCCAAAGAATTCAAGAGCACATCCTCTTCAAAGCCAGATCATGCAGTGAAAGTTGTTTCAAAAGGTAAAAGAATTATTTTCTATGAAAAATCTAGCAAGAAATTTGTTGAGGTTGCTCCTCCTTCTTCTCTAGTTATTCAGGAAAAAGAGCCAGCTGAAAGCCTGCTAGATATGTCTATTAAATTTAAAGCTGTGAAACCTGTAGATACATCTTGTGAAAATGTGTATGAAAGCCCAGAACTTGATCCTGATTACAAGATGGCTCGATTTCTTGAGCTTGTTGGATCAGCCCAAATTAAGAAAGCCAAAGCTGAAGGTAAAGACACTACAGGATTAACAACTATGTACAAATTCAGAATGAAGGAGCTTGATAAATTCCAGGTTAGACCTGAGGTATTTGACCCTTCAAAATACATGGAAAAGCATCCTGAAGCAGTTGTCCTAAGGGCATCAGAATCTAAAATCATTGGAGAGCAAGATCTAAAGTTGTCAAAGAAAGAAGCTCTAGACCCCTTTAGGAAAATTACTTTTATTCCTAGTTCCTCTGAACCTAAACCAAATTCTGTAGCTCCTTAAAATTCATTGATTGACAGTTATTTACTTATCTGTTTGATTGATGTTATCTGCTTAGCTATTTTCCTTCATGCATTTTATTTATTTTCAGTAATTTGTTTTGTGTGTTTAGTTGTTGAGAGACTTAACTCAAATAGGGGGAGATTGTTGGTACCCTAGTTTGGATTTGAGTTCAGTCCTCTCTTTTAGTCTCTTGACCCAAGATTTATCTATAATCAAAGGTTAGTTGTTTAGTTAGTTTGCTCTAGTTTAGAGTTGTCACTTTTCCAGATTAAAATTTGGTTAAGTTGTTTTTTGTTCGACTATGGTCGAACGCCGCTCGACTATCGTCTATCGACTGGTCGACGATCGTCTATCAGTTGGTCGACGTTTGTCTGTCAGCAGATCGTCTATCTCTGAGTTAGTTCAACTCTTGGTAGCTCGACGTTCTGTGGAATCTGCCTCGCCGATCGTCGAACCCCGCTCGACCTTTTCTGACCAGACAGATTTCTTGATAGTTCAACTATCTGCTAAGATAGTTCAACTATCTGATAGTTCGACTATCTGTTTGATAGGTCGACTATCTGTGTTATTTGATAGTTCGACTATCTGTCTTGATAGGTCGACTATCTGTTGTGTTTGATAGTTCGACTATCTGCTTGGATAGTTCAACTATCTGATAGTTCGACTATCTGTTGATAGGTCGACAATCTGTTTTCTTTGATAGCTCGACTATCTGTTTGACAGGTCGACTATCTGTTTTTCTTGATAGTTCAACTATCTGCTTAGATAGTTCAACTATCTGATAGTTCGACTATCTGTTTGATAGGTCGACTATCTGCTTTCTTTGATAGTTCGACTATCTGTTTGATAGGTCGACTATCTGTTTTGTTTGATAGCTCGACTATCTATTTGATAGGTCAACTATCGGTTTTGCTTGATAGTTCGTCTATCTGTCTTGATAGGTCGACTATCTGATTGCTCGACTATCTGTTCTGATAGGTCGACTATCTGCTGTGGTAGTTTGACTATCTTCTTTGGTAGTTCAACTATCTGTATCGATCGACTATCTGTTTGATAGGTCGACGATCCCTGTGCTTCGGTCGACGATCTTCGAAGGTCGTTCGACGTTTTGCTATATGTATTAAGTAATTTTGTCCTCTTCTATTCTATGATTTATTTCATATTTATTTGGCATATTATTTCTGTAAATTTGTGATATTATTTCCATGCAATCTCTGCTCCATTTCTTATGCATGAGCCAATCTTTATCTGACAAAGAGTTTTGTTTTATTAGTTGAAATGCATTTTCTGCTTTATCTGCCAGGCTGTCCTTTATAGCCGTTAGACTCGGAATGTCTTCTCTGGCTATAAAGAGTTCTTTCTGATGTGACCTTTTTCCTGCACCCTTCTTATCGGATTGATTATGCAGCTTCTTAGAAAGCTTTATCCTCTTATAGTATGTCTATCTGCAGGATTTGTTTTTGCTTTATGCTTTTTGCAGCCCAGATTGCTGATTCCAGAAGAAGACAAAGATTCAAACTCAAATTAAAGCCGTTGCAAAGGCTCATATAAAAAGAGCTTCTTTTGAAAGAAGAAAATACTTAATAGAAGATAGAACTGACATAGAACATTTACACTCAGCAACATAGAAAAAGAGAGAAAGCAAGAAAGTTCTACAGCTCTCAGGAATTCATATTCAACTGAGAAGATCAAAGCTCTTCTGCATTCTTCTTCATCCTGAGTTCATCCTGCTTACAGGAAGACTTTCACTCAGAGGCCTTTAGAAGAAGAAGAAGAAGAAAGGAAGCTGTTTAAAGAAGAACACCTGTTCCCAATCAAGAATCTTCTTCAAGCTTCTCCTTCAGAACCTCAAGACAATTCTTTGTCTTAGTTCAGAAGTGTTCCTGCACCCTGAAGCAAGACTCCTTCCTGGATATTCTCTAAGCCAGGGGGAGCCTTGATTCTTTAGAGCTATCTAACTCTATGCAATCCACTAGCTTCTCTAATCTATTTAACAATAGAGAAGAAGGCTTAACTCTCTCAACCTCCTGTACAAAGGGTTATTACTCCCTTCAAAAGTGAACCATTGGTGGCAGGGCACCTGATCAAAAACCTGTGTTGGATATTGAGCTCCTGATCAAAAGCTCAAAGGGTCTACTTGATCTACCTGTAGCAGATCAGTTGGTGGCAGGGCACCTGAACAAAAACCTATAGTGGATTCCTACCAGGGTGGTAGAAGAGTGGACGTACCTATTTAAAGGGAACCACTATAAAATTTCTTGTGTCGTCTGTGCTGTTTATTTAATTCATTGTACTGTGGCTGTGAGTAGAAATAACTAGGATTGCTAGTTGCTGTAATAGGATCCCAAGCTTAACTGTAATTACAGTTAGCTCTCTCTTGTGCACTACACTTTGTGTTAGGCTCTAGGGTTATCAATATCTATAAACTAATTCCGCAAATTAACTCTAAGGGAGTTGAGTAGGGTGTCATAATTTTTGAATACTTTATTCACCCCCCTCTAGAGTTGTATCTATCAGCACTTTCACAGTAGTCCAAGTGCATGTAGATAAAGTGTACCCCAATAGAGAGGCTATACATTAGTCAACACTTTGGATCACACAATGAGGAATTACATTGTATGGTCCAGTGTTTGGTGACCCACTATAGACTGACATTGATTCACACTTGGCAATAGAGTCCTGCATACACAACTTAAACACAACATCGAATAAAACTTAATTCATCTTAGTTTCAGGTCTGACTTCCCACAAATCTGGGGTATTATTAAGACAATTCCCAACAGGTCTAGATGATCCCATTGACATCACCCTAGTCCACATGTGGCTTGGTGTAGCCCAATTAGGTCAACTTATGGCAATTTGACCTAATTAGGGTTTGGGTTGACCCTTGGTCAACTTGACCTCTTTGGTTGACCCCAATGGGTGGTTAGTGACCTAATGGACCTCTTTAAGGGTTAGGGATGTTAGGGTGGGGTCATGGAGTCAAGTTGAAGCCCTAAAGTCAAACCCTAGGGTGGGTAACTGAAAATTACTATTTATAGAACAAGGTGGTTTTCACCTTTATGCCTAAGCTCACTTGGTCTCTTTAGCTTCCTAAGGTTTTGTCATGACCTAGTCATGAAAAAACCACTCTTAGTGGTCTAGTTGTTTGTGGGATGTTACAGTAGATGCCTTAAGTCGGCGGACTCCGGTAAGGGCAAATTGGTTGTAGAGGCATGATGAACGTCTGATCCAGAAGTAGGAGGCCTTAGAAATTTCTTGTGTTGACAAAAATTCTACTGTAAATGCGTGCCTGAACTGGAGGGAGGTACAATATTTCCTTGCAGACAGGGTTTGGCGAGCAACAGAACTCGATGAGAGTGTGAAATGCTATGTAGTGGATGAGTCAAAATCACAATTCTCCATGGAAGACGGCCTTTTGAGAAAAGATGGTCGTTTGTGCGTTCTGAATGTGGGTAAACTACGGGAGGAATTGATGTATGACGCACACTTCACAAAGTACTCAATTCACCTAAGGAGCACAAAAATGTACAAGGACATGAAAAAGTTGTTCTGGTGGCCGGGTTAGAAGAAAGACATACCTCTTTACGTGGCAAAGTGCCAAACTTGCGCCTTAGTAAAAGCAGAATGTCAAAAGCCTGAAGGTTTTCTGAAGTTGTTACCAATTCTGGTATGGAAGTTCGATAATATCTCTATGGATTTCATGCATGGACTGCCGAGATCACAGTGCAGAAATGATGTCGTGTGGACAACATAGTACGATTGCACGGTGTGCCCCATAGCATCGTCAGTGACTGAGATGGGCGCTTTACTTCTGCTGATTGGAGGCTAATCCACCAGTTGTTGGGTACTCAACTCAAGTTTAGTATGACCTTTCATCCGCAAACAAATGGTGAGACTGAGAGGACCAACATAACAATGGAGGATATGCTCCGAATGTGCGCCTTTGATTTCAGAAAGAGGCGGGAAGACTATTTCAATATGATAGAGTTTGCCAAAAATAAAAGCTATCAAGCTATCATTCAGATGGCGCCCTTCAAAGCTTTATATGGTAGGAAGTGTCGTACTCCTTTAGCTTGGGAGGAAACAGGCGATTCAAAGTTATTCAAGCGTAAAGAGGTTGAAGATGAAAATTCAATGATGCGTACTATACGAGAGCGGCTATTGGTAACCCAGGATAGGCAGGCAAAGTACTACAATGCAAGCATCGAAACATGTAGTTTGTAGTTTGCGATTGTGTATATCTAAAGATCATGCCATTCAAAGGCGTGTCCAGGATTCGGCGCTTGAAAAAGTTGAGTCCGAGGTATCTTGGTTCATTTGAAATGGTTGAGCGGATTGGAGAAGCTACCTATCAATTAGCTCTTTCAGTGGAGCTGAGTGGTTTGCATGATGTGTTTCACATATCGGTGTTGCGGAAAGCTTTGAACGAGCCAACACAAGTAATCACTGATGATCAGGTACCGGTCAATAGTGGCTGATGATGAACGTTAGACCCATTCAGATCGAGGATACAAAGATCAGGCAACTATGAAACAATACAATCGGGGTGGTCGAAGTCCGTTGGGACAATTGTGTCCATGAAGAACTGATATGGGAGCATGAGTGAACCATGCAAGAGTAATTCCCCGAGTTGTTTTTTTAAATTAATGTTGTACGCTGATGTACTGATTTCCTTTCAATAAATAAAATTTCGGGACAAAATTTTTTAAAGGAGGGGAGAATTACAATGCCACAAAAATCCAAGGATTAGAAGTTAACGCGCGACGGTAGAGTTAACGCCGACGTTAGCTATGGAGTTAAATCGTCTGAGGGCTCAGGAATCTACCGCGCGACAGTAGTAAGATATCGCATGGCATTATTACTCAACGCTCTCAACACCTTCGGCAGAGCATTGAGTGAATACCACGCGGCGGTATTGAGCTAACGAGCGGCGATAAATTGAGTTAAAGTACCGCTAGGCAATAACTCTACGTGCGGCGGTAGCCTGCCACGTGGCAGTAAGGTGGAGGCTATTTTGGACCGACAACGCGATGTCGATTGGTCCAAGCAGTAACCGCCTTTGATACCGCGCGGTGGTAGCCTCCAAATATAAGTTGTACAAGATAATGAATTCTCATTATTATTTCTCTTAGTTCTTGAGGTTCTTGAGAGCAAAAGTCTGTACTGAGCCTTGTAAGCTAGGGTAAAAAGATCTTGTGGTCAGATTCAAGAGCCGAAGTAAGTAGAATCGAGGGAATTCAGATATGTCGATACGTGGTATCCCCGGGTTTGTTTTTGCATATAGATTCGAAAATCACAGTACAGAATATGCATGTTGTGTGAAGCCCATACGGACAGGTTAGTCTGTATTGGGGATGTTTTATTTTGCGTGCCGGAGAAGACTCCGAGTATAAATAGGGCGTTTATGGGGTCTTATGGTTTATGCCTGTGAAGTGGGAGTAGCGGGAAGTACTGGAGACGCTCTCTAGGAAAATACTAAGAAAATACCACAATTCGCATAACTGTTGGATATCGCGAGGCGACAGCGAGTATCGCCGGCGATAGCTCATGATGACCTCTGATTGATGTGAAAGTCCAGTGTTTCTAGCACTGCAGGATATTGTAGGGTTTTCTGGAGAGATGTTCCAGTTATGATTAAGTCTGGAGACAGAAGATAAATATTGTTGCTAACGCCAAGTGATAGTGCCTATCGCTAGTTATAGCTTCTAGATAAGACTGTGCTTTAGCAGGTGAGCTATGTGCCTGGGTGCCCAGCTTTGGTGGCCGTGAGAGCCATTGTACATAACATTGGTTATGTTTTGATTACGGGAAAGGGGAGGCCAACCCGCATCGTGTTTATTTGAAGAATTCGGCTTTCGACGATGGCCCGACAATATGAGCAACGGGAAAAGGCTGAGCTGTACATGCTCGATGTCGATTAGTTAAACAGACCTAAAGTACATGGGAGTTACTGGTGGCAAGAGATAGATGAAGTTTTAGGATATAAGTCATAAAGACTAAAATGCTCATAAATTGACCGTCAGGTCTGAGACCTTTGAACAGTGGTGGGACTAGGCATTGTCAGTACACCGAGAATGTGCCCTGAGTGCACAGAATGTTTGGCAGTGATGCAGACATTTGTGATATATTGAAGGGTGATTAAGTGTACCTTCTTATGATATACATATATGAATGTTATGCCTGCTGGGAAGAAATACTGCTGCCCCAGGAATGGGGAAGGGTCATTATAAATTGGTCAGCTAAAGCTGACAGTTGCCTTGTTTGCCACCTTTATGGTGGATTGTCCCTATGCAGGTGCTGGAGAGCGGAGCGAGAAGTAGAATGATCTGAGTTAGGATTCGTGTAGTTTTTATATTTATACGTAAATCCGTCGTCTGTCTGTGGAATATGGCATGGGGTCCTGGCCTGACCCTCTATTTTATTATATGTGACAGATGGAGGTGTTACATCTTATTTCTATTGTACTTCATTTGGACTTACATACTTGTGTGGATTTTGACTTCTATACTTTCTTTAAGTTAGGTTGGAATAGATGATGTTTGTTTTAGCTGGCAGGATAGGCGTCTTGTAGTAACGGTCAACCCGTGCGTTGATATTACTGCAAGGCAGTTATTCTGGGTATAAGACTCCCCTCGGTCGTGCTTTGTGTTCCGGGAGGGGGGTCTTACGAGTTTTACAAGTTAGGGAGGGCGGCCCCTTGGTCGTCCTCCCCACTTTTTCAATCGCTGTCAAAAGTGGGTGAAGCCGCACAGATCGTGCGGCCCTTTTGAGGCCCGATCTCGGCGGCCTTGTTTCCAGTTGGTGCAAGCGACGCTCAAATCTGCAAACAGATCCTAGAACCCAAGATTTCCTCAAGTCCTACAACCTCATGAACCATAGGCCCTACTAACTCAATCTCTCTCAGCAAATATCTACATTCAGATCTTAACAAGATACTACACTCAGATAATTAAAGAAATCTTACAGACTCAGATCTTTCAAGGATCCTACAAAGTAATAGTAAAGATAATTTTGACTCAATACTCAAGAGATTGAGTCTTCCTTCATATAGAAGCACACACACCGGACTTCTTCTTTCTTGGCTTGATCAACACTTGAAATTTCTTCCTGGAATAGCTGGCTTGATCAAAAGAACTTGTATCTGAAAGAGAGTTCTTCAGAAAAGATATTTCTTGAAGAAGAAGAATAATCTCTCTATGAACTTGTAGTGGTTGAAGATATTTTCTTGTTAAGAGTTTACCACTATTCAAAGCTTTCACAGATCTTAGAAGAGTAAGTCTTGAAGGATCTTTGTGAATATTGAGTGTTTGCAATCCTTTTTCTTAACGACTAGAACATCCAAAAGCTCCTTCTTAAATCACTAAGTCCCTCTTTTATACTTGACTTGGTCGGCAAGAAAAAGAAAGATTGAATAACAATTCTCCAATGGCTAGTCAATCGTCCTTAGCCAAATTCTTGATTAGGATACTTTAAATGGCTAATTTAAATTAGCTTAAGGAAGATTTGTTGAATACGAATTATTCTGGCTAGAATTCATCAACCGGCTAACAACACTTTAAGTAGCAATCTTGAAATAAAATATTTAACTCCTGTCAAAATCTGATAAAGGAATGTTTTCAAAATCTTGGAAATATTTTCCTATGAATGATAATAATTCTCCTTGCTGGCAATCCCTAACTTAGTGCAGCAAATCCCGTGAATCAATTTGATTTAAATCATCCGCTTAATCTGCGCCTAAAATTATGGACATAGTCATTGTTCCACGTGTCAGGCTAGAGAAAATGGTTCTAAGTGGCCATAACATGATGCCATATATAAGGTCAATTAGCCCACATGAAGTATATATGGTCACATTAAAACACATAGAAGTTAAATAAGGAAACCCTTGGCACTTTGCCATTTCAGCCTGTAGAACATTCTATCACCCTGCAGTCGATGTAGTGAAAACTCTACTGAGTCATGTCTTCAATGCGGTTGTATATTTACTAGCTTGGCCATGAAGTCGATGAAGTCGAACTTTTACATAGCCAAGAAGTCGATGTAGTCAAACTTTTACTTAGCAATAAAGTTAATGCGGTCAAACTTTTACTTAGTAATGAACTTGATGCAGTCAAATTTTTCATTAGTAATGAACTCAATGCAGTCGAATTTTTCTTTAGTAATGAACTCGATGTAGTCGAATTTTTCCTTAGTAAATTTTTTTCCTACCTTTGATCCCTTTTGTCCATTGTGACTTTTCTTATTGATCGTATGTCTAATATATGATTAGTACTGAGATCAACGTGAATTCTGCTACTTGAGGGATTACAAGGGCAAAACACTTTTTCGATAACCAAGTGTAATGTCTCGTTTCGCGCTAGGCCCCTCACGTGCGTTTTGAGTCAAGAGAATTGACTCACACTGGGGAAGCGTCGAGTGATTCGACTGGACTCGACGAATAGAGTAGATATTACTTAGAATATTTTCTGGGCTCATGGCGTTGAGTGGACTCAACACCACTCAATGCCATTCGACGAATAAGCTGAGGCGTTGAGTGGAATCAACACCACCCAATGCCGTTTGATGAATAAGCCGAGGCATTAGCTGGACTCAACACCACTCAACGCCATCCGTCGAATAAGTTGATGCGTTAAGTGGACTCAACACCACTCAATGCCATTCGATGAATAAGCTGAGGCGTTGAGTGGACTCAACACCACTCAATGCCATTTGATGGATTATGCTGAGGCATTGAGTGGACTCAACGCCACTCGACGAATGAGGAATTAGAATTATTCTGGAAGCTAGCGTTGAGTGAAGTCAAAGTGGCGTTTAGTGGACTAAATGCCACTCAACGATTTTTACTTAGAATTGTTTTGAGGCCTGTAAGCGTCGAGTGCGTTGAGTGCACTCAACGATTCGTCGAGTGAATGTTTGCATACTCAACGATTTTTGACTTGGCTATTCTTGAGGCCTGAAGGTGTCGAGTGCGTTGAGTGCACTCGACGATTCGCCGAGTAAAGGAAGTACACTCGATGATTCGTCGAGTAAAGGAAGTACACTCGACGATTTTAACTTAGACGTGTTGTACTTATATAAGCGTCAAGTGATCACGACGAATCTTGACGATTCGTCGAGTGGGTATGCTATACACGACGAATTTGACTTGGCATATTTTCGGCCCACTATTTCTGATTCCTAAACACAAGCTGAACTAGATTTTGAGATTGGCGCCAAAAGACTTAAATTGAAAGCGTCTTTTCAAAAGGACATATTTAATGTAATAATGGGTGGTCCAGTAACACGGTGACACGTGGCAAAGTGGTTCAACCGTAATTTCTCATTATAAAAGAAGACTTATGGGAAAACCTAGCCATCACTTTGCAATTTTTGCAGAGCCGTTACCTGTGCTGAAATTGTCGGGAGATAAGAGTTGCCAGAGGCAATTTCTGGAGGAAAACCTTCCCTTCTCTTCTTCCGTGAAGAACAACACCAACGTAAAAGAAGATGCCGCCAAGGAGAGTAATGAGATATATGGCCGAAACAGACGAAAATGAGGTGTGCTTCCTACCCTCTCCCTTAGTGCTAGATCAAGAGTTATTTTCTAGGAGAGATGTCGACTCAAAAGAGTGTGACTTATGAGATAAAGATCTCCTAGGTAGAGACCATGCTAGGGCTTGTGCCCTAGAGATTTGATGTCTTCAACCTCTCCTCTCTTCTTGTGATGATAATGGACTTGATTTCATGAAGAGAAATGGTCTAATGAGGGTGAATAAGGGAGGAAGAAGTTCTTTATATAGTTTTGATTAAATGTATAAAGGAATAAGATGTATCGATGTCATTCATCTTGATTTAAGATGCATGTAGAAATCTGTTTTTTGTGCGCAAGTAAACTTCAAGGCCATTTTTGGGTATGATACGTCCAGAACCTGGCTTCTAACTAAACACAAAAGTCGTAGCCCTTGGAAAGACCTTTCCAACGAATAGTTACACGTATTCATACAAGTAATGTAGTCTCAGGAATGTCCAGACGAAGTTGTTATACAATCAAGTCTTAAGTACATGTTGTTTTCGGGTTAGTGTGGACTTGAGTTTGAATTTGGGAGAGAGGTCATTATAAATTAACATTGAGAATTGTTGAACTTAATTTATGGATATTTGTGATGAACAAAGGACTGATGGGATATATCCTTAAGAAAGTAAATAAGGTTGAGGTTTTGAGACTTAGCCTAAGCATAATCATGATGAACAAATGGTTTGGTGGAACATGATTGTACCAACGGTTTGAAGCAGGTTGACAAACAAATGGTATCAGCTTGCAATTATCCTGAACTAAGAATTCATCGAAAAATGGAGCCACCCCCGCTCGATTAATCAGTTTGCAGATAATCTGACTTAGCGCAAGCAGTGGGGTTCCTATATGAAAGACTTGATTTTAAGAGCCTAAACGCCTAGAGGGGGTGGGGTGAATAGGTTCTAAATTTTTTAAATAATTTTTATTGGAAAATAGCTAGATTTAATTCTGTACAGATAATTAAAAGCATAGACCCCAATTCACAACACAACATACACCATATTTATAGTGGTTCCCCAAGGTATGGGTTCATCCACTTTCCCCCTTTGCCTATTTAGTAGATAACTGGATTCAGCCTAACTTCCTTCCACTGGCTCGGATCCGCAGATCTTACAACTCAGAACTAGATTGGTTCCTACAGCTCAGACTTAAACAAGTCCTACCTCAGATTCTTCCCAAGAATCCTACCTCAGGCCTCAACCCTACCTCAGCCTTTATGACTAGGCTTACAACTCAGACTTTTCACAAGTCCTACACCTCAGGCTCTCAGCCCTACCTCAGCCTTTATAATTTCAGGCTTACAACTCAGATCTAACAATAGATCATATAAGAAATTGAATGATATAAAGATACTAAAAATTCACCAGCTAGATTTTTCTATTGGTGTAGCCTTCTTAATCAGTTTTTGAATGAACTGACCCTTCTGATCCAACCTTACTTAGCTTTTCAAAGCTTCTTGATAGAACAAAATAAGATGGATCTTAACTTGATGTAGAAGATGATCTTCAGTCATCTTCTTCCTTAAATTCAGAATGAATTCTGAATCTTTCTTGCAGACAGCTCTGGATCTACCTTCGTAAGGGTTTTCACTGTTCTTGTTGAAGAATTCTCTAGTGTTGTTCTTCTTCTTCTTATGTTGTGTTATATTTTTTTTGTCACAGATCTGACTCTTATATAGAGTTTCCCAATGGTTACAGGCTGATCCGGTTTATAACAACATTCTGACAATTCTGATAGAGGTGTTAGACCGGTTGGTTATGACAGCTGTCGAGTCATTAGTCAAGTCAGTTGATTCATCAAATACTTTCCAATTCAGCACTTTCCACTCTGTAAACTGCTTCACATGTGTCGACACATATAGGCTAAGTGTTGACACAAGTCTTCATAATGTCGACACATCATTCAATGTGTCGACTCAGTCAATCTTCTACTACTCGACACTTCTTCTGTTGTATGTGTCGACACAAGTTCAGTGTGTCGACCCAAGTCTTCATGTTCTCAACATAACTAATGCAGACAGATGGCGTTGAGTGTATGTCAGACGGCATTGAGTGTGTGTTAACACAAGTCCTGTGTGTTGACACAAGTCCTTCTGGTCTCGACATAGCTGTTGTCGATAGACGACGTTGAGTGTGTGTCGACAGCATTGAGTGTGTCCATATGGCGTTGAGTGTGTGTCGACACAAGTCCAATGTGTTGACACAATTGCTTCTGATCTCGACACAGCACTTCGAGAGTTGATTTGTCGACACAAGTCCAGTGTGTCGACACACTACTAAAAAATTGGCTTTTAGCCACGATTTTTTTGCCACGGATTCAAATTTGTGGCTAATAACCAAGTATTAGCCACGACTCTTTATTAGTGGCTAATTAACAACTATTAGCCACGGCCTTACTCAAATCGTGGCTAAAAATAAAACATTAGCCACGACCATCAAGAATTCGTGGCTAAAAATTTATTATAGGCATATATAGATTATATTGTAATAAAAAACTCTTATATATAATTATATACTGGTTAATTAATATTAGGGCATGTGCAAATCGAGCCCGACCTCAGCCGCCACTCTTTCGCGATTCCCGCACGGAGCTCCGTCCCCTCCCTATTCGTTGCCCAGCCCTAGTCGAGCCTTCTCTGTTCTCCGACGAGCCCCCTCTGTTCTCCGACGAGCCCCAACTGCAAAATTTTCTGACTCATTTCCTCTCCTCTCTACTCTCATCTTTTCTAACCCTAAACCTCAGCCATTATCTCCCCCATTTCTTCCGACCGCGAGATTGACTCGCCTGTTCTGCCGACCGGCGACCGGCGACTAACGTCCCCGCAACTCTGCTTTTCTGCCGGCCGACGTCCCCTTGCAACCTCGCTATTTATGCCGACCACCAGCCCTCTCCCTCACGATAGCTCGGCGTCTGCGTGGAAGTTGTAGGCGTGTAAATTACTCGGCCTGCAAGTTCCTCACCATCTTGGCTACTCATCTCACTTGTGTTTTGAAGATTAATCTCCCTTCAACGACATGCAAGTTTCTTGCCTCTCCCTTCATTGAAAGGCCCCGATCTATTGTAAGTAAATTGACCTCTTTTTCTTAGTGACAAGAAGAAAATATATACATGGATCTGGAATGGCTCAAGTTTGGCTTCCATTTTTTTAAAAAAAGTTTCCACCCATTTTGATGATGACTTAACATTGTTTTTTCTGTATTTAAGATGTTTGATATTTCCTCTTAGAAGAAATTATATTGCCAGATAGTAAGTCCTATGGGGTTCATAAGAATACATTTAGAAATTCTCTATCCTCGCAGTAAGAGTGGCATATGGAAGCATAGTTCTCGCAAAGGTTTACACTACATCATATATGCATGAGATATGAGATCAAATGCTCATTTTCTTTTATTCACAGAAACACCATGAGATGATGCATAAATCACAAGTCCTAAAAAGCAACTTAACTCGCCAGGGAATTTTATATGCCCTTGATTTTTTCATTCATTCATCTAAACATTTCCATTTATTATCTGAACACTTGAAATGCATATATGACAGTCGAAATTCAAAACTTCATAAATTTTAAATTTAAGTTTCAAGTCTGTATAGGAATGAACATCTTGCATAATTTTGCTCAGCAATTTGAAGGGTCCTTAATCATTCTAAAGTTACAAAAAAGTATTGAAAACAAGATTAAGTAGTAGAAGAAGAAGAAGGTACCTCTATTATTGCTTGAGTGGCTCCATTTCCGGAGAATCACCAATGCCTAGAATAAACTCATTGTGTGGTGGATCAAACAATGCAATGAAAATTATATGCGGAAGGTGTCAGATGGTTTTTTAATTAAATATTTTATAAGCTAAATAAATGAATTGTTGCTTTATTTATCAGTTTTGATTTTTTACTCTCCTCGGAGTTTATAGTAGGTGTTAATAATTTTGTGAAATATCAAGTTTCAATCATTGTTTTGTATCAAAATTTAGTCATAATGCGGGCTGCGGACAGTGAAAACGTCGTGAATACTTTTGGCGACATTTGTATTCGCGACTCTTTTGCGACGTTTATAAAAGCGTTGCGAATACATTAGTGACGTTTGAAAACCATCGCCAAAGACACTTAAAAATATGGTCGATGTCCATATTTGTTGTAGTGCCCCTCTCCATTAGCTTTTCATGATAGGTTTTGGATAATGCTGTGAAATGGCTGCGTATGATACCGCTGCATGTCCACAAACAAGTGAGTTTGCCGGTTCAAATTTTTTACCAACTTAAAAATGAGCTGCTCAATTTTATATATTGTTGTGAAGCTACACGAGATTCTTTGTAATGGTTGTGTATATGAGTTTTAGGAGATATTTATATTTTTAACCTTTTATGACAGATTAAAAGAAAATCCATGTATAAAATTTTGTTTTGGCTTAATTGATTTATTCTTTGAAGTGAAACTCTCACTACTTATGTTTTGCTAATTCCAATTTTGTAGTCTTCTCTCAATGTAAATCACTTATTATGAGCTTTTATGTAGGTAACTCTACCATATAACATGGACAAGAGTTTGATTGATTTGCAAAATAGAGTTTCAGATGAATATATTGAAGGCATTGAAATTTTTTTTGATTATGCATATGAAAAAAAATTCAAGTAGTTATGGGAGTAGGATTTATTTTCTTTGCGGGAAATGTGTCAACCGTTATCTTGTAGAGACAACTATTGCACGTGAGCATATAATTATTCATGGGTTTCTAAAAAAGTACAAGACATGGAGTTTTCATGGGGAGTCATGTAATTCACAAAATTATAGTGGAGATTGCTCAATTAATCATCATGTAAATTTGAGTGACTATATGATTGGAATGATACATGAGGCAGCTGGCATTCCTGCAATTGATGTTAGCTTGCATGAAGATCCACATACATCAAATAATCCAATAGATGATTTTACAGCAGGGGATTCAAAATTTAGAAAACTTATTGAAGATGCAGAGCATCCATTGTACCCTGATTGTGCTAAATATACATCATTGTCTTTCGTGGTTAGGTTACTACATGGGAAAACAATGCATGGATGGACAGATGTATCATTCACTTGGTTGTTAGAATCTCTAATTGATGCATTTCTTAACATAAACCTACCAAAGTCTTATTATGAAGCTCAAAAAATCACTAAAGACTTGGGGTTTTCTTATGAGACTTGGGATGCATGCCCTAACAATTGTATGTTATTCAGAGGAAATGATTTGTCACTTGATGAATGTGAGATATGCGTTGAATCAAGATATAAAAAATATAATGAAAGTTCAGGTATTGTACAGTGCACAACTACAAAAATTGCTTCAAAACAAGTAAGGTACATTCCTATTAAGCCAAGGCTAAAAAGGTTATTCATGTCATCAAAAAATGCACATTTCATATGATGGCATACAGAAGAATGCATAGATGATGGGATCATGCGACACCCTGCAGACACTCCTCAGTGGAAAAAATTTGATAATGATTTTCCTTAATTTGCAGCTGAGCATCGCAATGTTAGACTTGGTTTGGCATCTGATGGATTTAATCCTTTTAGAACCATGTCTATTACTCATAGAACATTCTTCCTTGCGGAACGAGACACCAGAAGTGTTGTAGGAGATGCTTGAGGCTATGCTTTGTTTTTGCACATTCTATAAAATTAACAATTTTTATGTTTGAAGTTCTTATAATTCTCACTGCTGAATCTCTGTAATCACAGCCACATCGTGTCGAAAATTAATCAAAAACTCCTAAAAATTGTTGCCAAAAAGCTCATAAAGAGCGCATCAGCCTCTCAACCCAAGAACCAGATAATGCTGGTGAGTGCATGATTCCTGAACTTGTGTCACTTAATTGGTTTACTGGTTTTATTCATCTTAACTCGTTGAAATATAAACTGATCGGATGAATGTGAGCTACGTGCAGGTCCAATCTGTGCTCAGAGTTCTTTGTCGGATCGCAGCACGACCCCGCTTTCGGGAACTCCATACTTCACATCAGTTGTGGTAAAGTCTCAGATTCATTCCCCATACCAAATGGTAAAAGATTGCATCAAGCTTCTATTTTTAAACATTTTTGATGCCTATCACTGGCCCCGAACTTTGCTTCATCCTTCCTACTTACATCATCTCCTCGTTCCCCCCCCCCCGCTCCACAGCTTCTGCTATCTGAAGTGGATGAGATTGCTCAATTAGCTGTGTTCTTCTCCAAATTAGACCGACTGATGCGTATTTATAGAAATTCAAAAACCTTGGAGGTTAAGAAACCAAAATTAAAGATGATGGCAGTGGCAGAGAAAGAAGTTTATGGTGGATGTCTGAATCAGCAGCAGCAGCAACAACAGTCCCCATCATCCATGCTATCAGGAGCATTAAAGAAGGCAATCCGGTGCCAAGTGATGGGTAAAGAGAAGAAACCAAAGGCCATTTTTTTTCTTAATTTTGTTATATTAGCGAGCATATGAAGTGTCTATTAAGAACCCTTTAATAACACATATTTAATATATATATATATGCATATAGCAGGCCCCCCAAGTGTCAAGTGTGTATATATGAGGAGGATATATTAATTTTGAAGATAATATTAGTGGTTGCCTCCATGTTTTAAGAGATGTCTGTGGGTCCTGTCTGATGCGTATTCCATTGATTCCCAGCTCTATTTTATGTGTAAGTACGTGGGTCTTCATTTTTCTCCTTTTATTCTAATCCTTCCTTTTTTGTCCTTGTAAATTAATGCATGCAACATCACACAGTCAGCATTACTCCCTGAATATATATCCTTACTAAAAGTAAGTCTTTCTTGTTCCCTTACTTTACAGTGTTAGTTTCTGGTCCAAATTCTTATTGGGAACCCCACCATTTATCTTCAAATTTCTTTCCTAAATAGCATCACTGTCAAAAAAATTGGGTTGTGGCGTGTGGAGTTTAGGGTTCCCCTAAGAATCCTATGTTTTACATAGAGTGCATCAGAGCTTTCCACAGTTAGGGATGGGGCCGACTCGGTTCCAAGCCGGTCAGTTTGGCTCATTTGGGGAACCTGTTGTATGTATGATCAGGTCATGTATGTTAAAGGTTTGCGTATCAAGATACATATGCCCTGTTAGAAAGTTGGAGAGCTCAAGCTGGAGGAGGATTTGGGAGATTGTTGAGCAGGTTCTTCTAGTGAGATCGCCTCTCCTCCTCAAAGTGTAGCCAAATGCATTAGGGTCGATCAGCCAATATGACACACTGCCTCAGTTTAGGAATTCAAATGTTGATTTCATTATAATTTGATAGGCATTATTAGTTATGGTTGAACTACTGTAGTGCAGAGATTCAGAATTTAAGGAGTTCATTAAAGAACTATTTGATGTTGTATCAATGCAATTCATCTAAGTGGGCTCATAGCCACTTAATTCACTTGAGCTAATAATATTGCCAACTGAGCCCTAGCTAACTCTTGTTTATCATATTTTTTTAATGACACTGCAGACATCCACGTCGACATATGTTTCGTGCATATTGCATTAACATTATTCATACATTATAGACACCACGGTCTTTGCAACAATGTCACTACCATAATAAAAAAGCGAAATGTACATCAAAATCGAAGAGTCTTTCCCGCCATCAGATTCCGCCTCCATGTCATTTTTTAACTCTTTACTCTATAGGCCTTTATATAGAAAGTAATTTTCTTCAACTAGTGATGATTTTATATCTCTGCTGCTTGATTTTTTTGTTAGCCAACAGTTCAGGGGAACTTACAACAGTTTTAACGAGCTCATCAGCATACGAGCCAGCTCGAACAGTGAGGCCAACAACTATAGGTTGGCGGGAGGCCAATGGGCGGCCGGCGGCCACCCATTCTGATCTCTTGGGGAGAGACAAAGATTTAAGGATGGTAGCAGAAGCTATTCGGTCCCAAGATCAAGGGGAGCAAGACAGAGATAGAGGCTTCTGGAAGTAATGATTTTCTCACTTGAGCTCAAATTTTAAGCAGGAACCTTGTATTGATATAAGGTGGAGAGAAAATGGGAGCAGGATAAATTTTGAGCAAGAGTATTATTTGGTGTACATCTATAAAGTGTGTATTTTCATTTACCTAATTTTTGTTTTGGTGTGCATTTATCAAATTTTTATTTTCATTTGCCAAATTGATAAAAAATATTTCTTCATTTATGATGCCATAAAATAAAAAACTTCCAAATAAAATTCAGTTCACAAACCGGTTCATGACCTCAAAAAACATAAATCATCCAAACAAAACTCCATTCACAAAAGTTGGTTAATGACCACTCCATTCAAAAACCATGGTTCATGACCATGGAATTCATGACCGCCACCATCGCACTGTCAAGAGCATTTGTTCGTGGCAAAAAAGAACAAAATATTAGTTAACTATTAGCCACGACACAATTTCATCGTTAATGTTTTTTTTAAAAAACGAGGAACATATTTACCACGGTTCCAAACCGTTGTAATAAGTTTTTTTAAAAAAATTGCAGGAGTATTTACCAGAAAAATTTCCGTTGCAAATAAAAAAAATAGCCACGGCAAAGAATTCGTGGCAAATAAGGGACTTTTAACCACAAAAAAAAACTCGTGGGGATAAGTCATGCATTCAAAGTCTTTGCGCACGGTTTGGAGCCGTGGCTAATGTTCGTGGCAAAAAAACTTTCCCCACGGAATTGGCGTGGCAAATACTTTTTGCCACGCGAGTATTGCCCACACTCATTTTTCGTGGGTAGGTCGTGGCTAAAAGTCTTTAGCCACAGTTTTTGACCTTTATCCACGGCAAATTGTCGTGGCTAAAAGTCCACTTTCTGGTAGTGACACAACTGCTTCCAGTGTCGACATAGCTCCTTGGTGTCGACACAGCTCCTATATTAGGTGTCAACACAAATTCTGCCTCAGGTGTCGACACAATTCTTGGTGTCGACACAGCTGCTTCTTTAGGTATCGACTCAGTTTGAGTGTCGACACAACTTCTTCATAAGTGTCGACTTAGCTTGGGTGTCGACACAATTTCTTCACAAGTGTCGACACTTGTACTTAGAAAATTTTCTTCAAATTCTTGAACCTGCACAATGTAACTCAAACATCTATCAAATACAAATTGATGCATATCATTGACTAAGATCAGGCTTCTCCAA
This sequence comes from Platanthera zijinensis, assembly GCA_039513925.1. Classification (NCBI taxonomy): domain Eukaryota; kingdom Viridiplantae; phylum Streptophyta; class Magnoliopsida; order Asparagales; family Orchidaceae; genus Platanthera; species Platanthera zijinensis. The sequence continues at coordinate 81,280,521 of CM077086.1, forward strand.
ATCTAGTACATATTTTTCAATGTACTCAATAATCTCCCCTTATTTGGAGAAGTCATAATCCTTAGTCAAAGATATACATCTCTCATAATAAAACATAATAAAAATAGATGTACATACATTTCACAGCAGGTTAACATATAATCATTGTAAACAACAAAAATTAATACTAAAACTGATTTCATTTAATTCAGAAAAATTATATGTTTACAAGATTTTCTTTTAGAACAAAAACAAAATATTACATTGATCTTTTACATAAGCCTAGCTATCCTATTACTTACTAGGGTCCTTAATTACAATGCCTTTTCCAGACTTGATCTTAGCCTGCAAAGGAGGTTCAGTATCATCAGCAGGCTTCTTTCCTTTCAGAGCTTTTTTCTTTTGTTCTTCAGCCTTTATTCTCTGCCTTTCAAAATAGTGAAATGAGTTTTGGAAGTACTTGCTTGGCTCCTGAGCATTAGCAGGTAGCTTCCCAGCCTTAGCACTTCTTTTGTGTTGAAGAATGGCTTCCTGACCAGCCTGATACTTATTCCATTCCTGCTCTGAATACCATTTACCCCTATCATGGGTTTTATCCTTCACAGCTTTCCAGGCAGTCAGTATAATGTTTTTGGAAGTAGGACTCCATTGCTCAAAGTCTGGATTCAACTCAGCCTATTCTCTGAACCTCTTCTTGGATAGCTGAGCTTCCTTCTGAGCTTCTATGACAGCTTCTGACATTTCTACTTTCTCCAGAATAACATTGTGTGCCTCTAGTGGAGGACTTTACCTTTTCTGAACTTCCTCTTGAATCATTTCAAAATCTGCTGGGGGGTAAATCACCTGAGAAACTTCAGGCTGATCTCCCATACAAACTTATAAGTTAAGGGGTCTTCTGTAAGGCTCCCATCGTATAAAAAGTCTCATACTGATTTATACGTTGGGGTGTCGGTTGTATGCAAATATGAGTGTAGTGAAATGCTATGCCATGATTCATGCAAGTGCAACTCACGCACACAACTCTATGTGCATAGACCTTTAGTTCCCCCTATTCGGGCAGCTAGCTTCACACCCAGGAACCTCCGTAGTGGCAAATAGAGACAGTGGGTCGGGCCCCCCACTCCTAGATGGGTATCCACACTACCGGGCCTAGCCCTTTCGTACGCCCTAGAAGAACACAACCTAGAGTATCTGCGTACTAGTGCTGTCTATATCCACCAGACTTTCTTTGGCTAAGTGTCCCACACCGCCGAGTCAACGTACCGATGTCGGTGTGAATCACTGTCAAATACCGAAGCCCCGCCACCTTATTCTGTATCCAATCCCTCGAGCCCCCGTCTCCCCGGACTATCCCGTCCATGCACCTACCTTCTGAATCTACAGTCCGGATGACAAGCAAACCAACCTATTCAACCTCCCTAGCTACCGGGGTGTGTGAATGTGAAACCCTAATTATACTAGTTACTCTTTTAGTTTATTATTCCTACGGATAACGTTAGCCCAGGACTACTCCCGGCATACCCCGTGAAGGGCTCTCAAAGGGCACTAGGAACTATGATGATAGCTGAAGCCCATCGTTCCCTTTCGCAAGTCACTTATTTTTATTGGTTAATACCCAATTCCTAATCCCTCTTGTGTTATATTGGTTCTAACCCTAGTGTTTTTGACACTTTCTCTCCCATGGGGTAGACGATTTTTCGTCATCCCCGAGCACCTCTAAACTCTAGCCAGACTCCTCACTCCTCATCATGACTCCTCATATCACTTAACAGCCCATTAAACAAATATCCCATCTCCTTAGTTCACTTCTGCACCCCTAATATGATTTCTGCAGTTTTTACTGAACGTAGACCATCCTAAGTTATATGATGTATATAATGGGAAGTACTCAAAATATTTATCCAAATGACCTAAGTTATTTACAGGGAGTCTATCATCACATAATTAGGCTAAATCCAAAAATTCACATTTTTCCTAATTTGTTTGATATTTAATTAATTTCTTTCAAATCTAATCCATGCTTGAATTGAACATGATGTACAATATTTTCTCAAGTAATATCCACCAGGAATTTTTGAACACTAGATAACAGTGAGTTAACAATAAATATCTAATTCCATAATTTTTCATAAATGCTTTGGCTTCTAATTAATTAATCCAAAATAAATCCAACCTTCATGAATAAAGAAGGAAGTAATACAATTTAGCATTAGATAATTATAGAAAAATTACTAAATCTTAAGGGTTACCAAATATGACCTCTGAGCAAATATCATGAAAAGTATCAAAATTAATTCAAATGGTTTTACATGAAAGTATCACTTTATGAAGCAACCCATATAACAAGACTTCCAAAAATTCCACAAAAATCTACAAAGCTTTATAGCATCATAAAAGGTCCTCTGACTAAATTTCATAAGATTCTAGTGAGTGGTTAATTCATAAGAAATTTCTAAGTAGAAAGTACAATTTTATAGTTTGTAAATGAAGTACTATATTTATTGATCTAAAAGTCATAACAAAATTCCCAGACATGAAAATAACTATGAAAACACTCCTGCCAAAGTTTCACTATGAATCAAGATCACATGACTCATTATAAAATTCCTAGGGTGTAAAGACCTAAATACTTATTTGAGTGGTTTATGTGGGGTATTTGTGTCCAACCACCACCCATTCACTTCCTAGGGCCTTTAACCACCCTACAAGTATTTAGTCTAAATACAAAGTCCATACAAGGACATATCACCCTATGTCTTTCACAAACCCCCAAAGTCCAACCTTAGGGTTTAAACTAGGATCCTATGGCTAACCCACCCACATCCATCTCAAACTTCATGAGAGGGTGTGTTTACTGACCATGGGGCTCTGTCCAAGGTCCCAACCCATTTGGGTGAGAATTGGCTCTTCCAAGCCCCAAATACTCCTTGCCCTAATTTATCCCTTAGGAGACCAAACTTTGGTCACAACAAAACTTATTCAAATCAAACCCAATTGGGCTGAGATTTTTACAAGAGACTTATGATATTCTACAAGATCACCCTCCAAAATATTTGGGGTTTTTGAGCTATTTAAGACACATAATTAAATTATATAAGTATTATTAAAATTTTCAAAAAACTATAGGAAAATGTTTTCCAAAAATCCTCATTTTTGGGTATGTTCTAGATATAGGTATTATTGAATCTCATCCAAAATTTCAAGTCATTTGTATTGCTAGATTGGTGTGAGCACTCAAAATACTATTTGTTCTAGCCTAGGTATAGACCCCACAAAATTGGGTGCTGTGGTCAAACCACTTACCCAAATAAGTTTAAATAAATTTTAAATAAAACTAGAATTCACGGCCTACAACTTTCATGTTGGTCATACTTTCTATAGAGGGGCTTAGCTATTTTTAATATTTATTTCAAAATCATTCAGTAAACAAGATCGAAAATACTCTAAAAGAAATTATTAAATTAGAGCAGCACAGATCTTAAAGCAGATCCAACAATGCCGGGTCGTCTTCTTCCTCCAGCCAAGGGCTGAGATTAGCTTGACCTGGAGCTCATTCCAGATGCTACCGCCGGCCATCCAGCCTCCTCCTAGGCCGGCCACCGGCACCACCACCTCCGTTGAGGTGGTGGCCATCGCCGGACGGCGGCACAGCCGCCGGAGAGGTGTTTTCCGGCGAACCCGAGAGGTACATTTTTGCGGGAAAAAATCAGGAAAATAAGTTCTCCCCGATCGGGCTCAGTTGAGCCAGATTCTTAACCTTAAAGAATTCTAAGATCTACCCATAGAGAGAGAGGAGGGGAGGACCTTATTCACGGGCAGGAGGCGTGCAGATCGACAGAAAGCCATTAATGGTGAAGGTGTCGCCGACGGTCGTCAACAGCACGCAGAACTCTCTCGTCTCCTTCAGGCAAAGTGTGGAAACGAGTGCTTGATGTCTAGGGAAGCTTTTAAACCAGTAAAAGTAGGGAAGGGAAAGGTCTAACTGCTGGTGGCCATTAATGGTCCTTTAAAGCTTTTTTGTCAATGGCGGTAGGGGGCTGAACACGGCTCTGTCAAGCAAGGTAACATCAAGAAACTCCTCCTCTTACCTAGAGGAGTTGAATCCAGCCATTAAAAGAGGAGTGAAAGGTTGCCAAGGCATTCAAGCAGTATTAGTGGCCATGCAAACCTACTCTCAGCCATGGTTGTGGCTGTTCATTCTCATAACTGTCGGCCACGTGGCATTTCCTCCACTTGACCGGTCAAAATTAATTTAAATAAGACTTAATTAGGTCTCAATAGAGAAACGCCTAATTAACACCTCCTGGCCAACTTCCCGAAACGGCCCGGTTCAGCTGAACAAGCAAACAAGCCAAAACCGCCAGGAAAATATTCTAAGTACAATGGCATTGAGTGAGCTCAGCTCACTCAACGCCATCCAGCCTATGGCATTGAGTGAGCTTAGCTCACTCAACGCCATTCAGCCTAAGCAAGATGGAGTTGAGTGCAATCACCGCACTCAACGCCATTCAGCTTATGGCATTGAGTGCACTCGACGCACTCAACGCCATTAAGCCCAAGTAAGATGGCACTGAGTGTAGTCATCGTACTCAATGTCGTTTAGTTTATGGCGTTGAGTGTACTCGATGCACTCAACGCCATTCAGCCCAAGTAAGATGGTGTTGAGTGCAGTCAGCGCACTCAACACCATTCAGCTTATGGCGTTAAGTGCACTTGATGCACTCAACGCCACCAGCTTTTGGCGTTGAGTGCACTCGACGCACTCAACGCCACAAGCTTTTGGCGTTGAGTGCACTCGATGCACTCAACGCCTGCACCAAAATCCTCCTTAAATATGATGGCGTTGAGTGCACTCGACGCACTCAACGCCATTCAGCCTATGGCATTGAGTGCACTCGATGCACTCAACGCCCGAGCCCAAAGCCTGCCTTAATAAGATGGCGTTGATTGCACTCAACGCACTCAACGCCATTCGGCCCATATCATTGAGTGAACTCAACGCACTCAATGCCCGAGCCCAAATCTTGTTTTAAGTAAATTTCTGACCTACTATTTGTAGACCAAGGTGATTTTCACCTTGAGCCCGGGTCACTTGGCCTCCTTGGGCTTTCTAGGGTTTTGTTATGACTTGGTCATGATAAAACCACTCCTAGGGGTTTGGTTGGAATTGGGATGTTATAAATCCCAATATACAAAAATAAAAATTTCGTCCCCAAAATTAAGTTTAAGCCTACGGGGGTTTCTACTTGAATAGAAGAAATTGTAACATCCCTACAGTTTAAGGTATACCTTACTCGAAGAGTTCCAGGTACTTTTCCTGCATCAAGTCCTGTGGCTCCCATGTATGCTCCTCCTGCCCATGATTGCTCCGCAGAACCTTGACTAACGGAACCTTCTAAATTGCAAGACCCGCACTACCGTGTCATCGATTCTGATCGGCTCCAAGTTGATTGATCGATCCGAGGCCACCGGTCTGTCTGCTGTGGAAATAAGCTGCTCAGGGCGTAGCAGAGCTCTCCATAGTGAGGAGATGATGATGACGTCATGCAATCCCGCTAACTCCGGCGGTAGCTACAGTCTATAAGCCAAGGGGCCGATCCTCTCCAGGATCCTGTAAGTCCCCATATACCTCAGACTGAGCTTCTTCCGCCCGCGAACCCACGATACTCTGTGCATCGGCCGTATCTTCAAGAAAACTGAGTCTCCCACCTAGAACTCCACCTGACAATGCCTCGCATCGTAATATTTGTCCTGCCTGCTCTGGGCTTCCAACATCCTGTCACGGATCAATCTAATCTGAGCATCAGTATCTCCTATAAACTCAGAGCCTAGTGTCTGCGGATCCTCATCCTGAACCCATGATAGTGGGGTCCTACACCTTCGTCCATACAACGCCTCGTATGGATCCATGCCTATGCTGGACTGATGGGTTTTGTTGTACGAAAACTCGATCAGTGGAAGCAATCTCTCCCAAGGCTCGCCGCGGTCCAAAATACACAGGCGCAAATGATCTTCCAATGTACGGTTGGTGCGCTCCGACTGCCCGTCGGTCTGAGTGTGAAAAGTCGTGCTGAATGTCAACTGAGAACCCAAATGGGCCTAAACTAACCTCCACTCCCTGGATGTAAATTGCATACTCCATGATAATGCACAAACTGCTCAATGAACCTCCATACTAATTCACCAACCAGAGCGTCCTTCACCACTGGAATGAATCTGGCCACCTTCGTTAGCCTGTCCACTATCACCTAGATCGAGTCATTTCGCGCACGGGATCAACGTAGCCCATGTATGAAGTCTATGGCTATATCCTCAAATTTCCACTCCGGCACCGGAAGTGGATGCAGCAAGCCGGCCGGATTCCTACACTCCGCCTTTACGAGTTGGCAAGCCTCATAATGCATCACAAAATACGTAATGTCCTTCATGACCGGCCAGTACATCGTCCTCTTAAAATCATTTACCATCTTGGTGATCCCCGGGTGCACCGAGTATCGGCTGCAGTGAGCTTCCGTCATAATGTCCTCCCGGATCTGGCCTCCTGCCGGTATGTAGACCCTGCTTCTGAAACACAGGAGCCCCTCCCTCAAGGAATAATCACCTGCTGTTACTTCCTCCAAGGCTCTGAATATCAGCTCAGCTCTCACATACAACTTCTGCCCATCTCTGATGCGGTCCCGAATATCATCAGTGGTAACCATCGATCCCAGGTACTCCATGTATAACTCTGGGTCATCCTCGAACACTAGTGATATCTACATCTCCTCGAATGACTTAACCAACTCCAAGGCAATCAGCTGCGGGCCTACTCTTGACGTACTCACTCTCTGGCTCAAAGCGTCTGCGACCACATTTGCCTTCCCGGGATGGTAGTGCATGGTATACTTGTAGTCCAAAAAAAAAACTCCACACAGCGTCTCTGCCTTATGTTTAACTCCTTCCGTGTGTCTACGTATTTCAAGTTCTTGTGGTCTGAGAAGATGTCGCAGTGAACTCCGTAGAGGTAGTGTCGCCAGATCTTAAGAGCAAAAACAACTGCCCCCATCTCAAAGTCATGCACGGGGTAGTTCTGCTCATGCTTCTTCAGCTGACGGGATGCATAAGCTATTACGTGCTCGTTCTGTATCAGAACGACACCCATCCCCTGATATGAAGCATCAGTGTACACCTGGAATCCTTCCTTTTCTGAAGAAAGAGCAAGGATGGGAGCCGAGGTAAGTGGATCCTTCAGCTCCTAAAAAGCAGACTTGCATCATGGCGTCCAAATAAAAAGAGACTCCTTCGTCAGAGACGTAAGAGGGAGGGCAATCTGATAGAACCCCTTTACGAACTTCCGATAATAACAGGCATGTCCTAAGAAACTCCGAACATCCGAGGTAGTCTTCATTGATAGCAAATCCCATACTGCCTGGACCTTCGTCGGATCTACTGCCAAACCTTCTCTACTGATGACATGGCCCAAAAAGGCAACCTCCTTTAGCCAGAATTGGCTCTTACTGAACTTGGCATACATCTTATTCTCTCGGAGCTTCTCCAAAGTAAAGGCTAGATGCCTCGCGTGGTCCTCCTCAATCCTCGAATAGATAAGGATGTCGTCAATGAATACAATAACGAAGATATCCAGAAACTCTTTGAACACTTGGTTCATCAAGGTCATGAATGCAGAGGGTACATTCGTGAGCCCAAAGGGCATCACGGTAAACTCGTATAATCCATATCTACTGCTGAAGGCCGTCTTCGGGATGTCCTCCCGAATGCGTAGCTGGTAGTACCCCGATCTCAGATCCAGATTTGAGAACCAATGAGCCCCCTCCAGCTAGTCAAATAGCTTGTCTATCCTTGGTAAGGGGTACGTATTCCGAACCGTCTGCCTGTTCAAGGCCCGGTAATCAATACATAGCCGAAGAGTCCTGTCCTTCTTCTTGAAGAATAGCACCGGAGCTCCCCATGGTGAAGATCTAAGCCGGACAAACCTGGCCTCCACTAACTTCTAAAGCTGGCTTCAAAACTCCACCAACTCCTTCAGGGCCATTCGATAAGGAGCTCTTGATACTAGCTTAGCCCCTGGTATGAGCTGAATCTGGAAGTCCTTCTCTCGATGCGGGGATAGCCCTGGTAGCTTCTCTGGAAATACATCAGCAAAGTCTTGCACTATATTAATATCTGAAATGGAATCCTTGGCCACGATCGCCTCAAAAAGAACCTGATTAACCTGCTCCCCCTACAGGTGGGCCTTGGCAGCCTGCACAGATGATAATAATATGCGGGGTGCTGGTATAATACCTTCGATAATAATAAAGGAGTCGTCGTGCCTCATGGTGATCCTCTATGCCAAGCAGTCAATCCGGGCATGGTTCAAATGCAACTAAGTCATGCCTAGAATCAGATCATAGTCTGGCATCCTCAGGATCGTCGTTGGTGCCTCAAATGCCTTCTCGTCGATCTCCACCTCCATATTATAATGTGTAGAGGTCATTAGCTCTGATCCATCGGGTTGACGCACCCTCATTATCTTTCCGGTGAACTGCTCCACGCCTGCCAGTCCTTTCACGAAATCTTCCGACACAAACGAGTGCGAAGCACCGGTGTCGAAGAGCATGTGAGCAGGCTTGTCGCTTATGAAACCTATGCCTGTGGTAATTAAGTGTATTAGTATTTTGGTTATAGTTTGTCTTCTCTTAATTTCTAACTAGGCTATGCCTAAGAAAACTAGTTCCTAGGAAGGGAAAGAAAAATTTAAATGTACTGGCATACCTGCGATAACCTGCTCCGGGTTCCCGGGCTGTGCTAGGTCTAGAGCATACACCTGCTACCTCTCTGGCCTGTGGTCTCTCCCCTGATATCCTCATCCTCGGTCATGTCCTCGTCTACCAAACTGTCGGGGAGTTGGAGCGCCCTGAAGTGCTTGTGGGGGTGCTCGCCTCAAAGGACAGTTCCTCTTGATATGTCATGGCTGATTGCACTGGAAGCATACCGGTGTCTGGTCTGCTGTCCTTGGCATCTCCAGCATCGGTAAAGGCTGGGGAGCCAATACCCCCTGACTCCTCTACTCCTGTCCAATCTCCTGACGAGGTTGATCCATGTTCCTTCTCTCCCCAATAACCTGGCCTCAAGGACGGTCTCTATGACCTCCAATCCCTATATCGTCAGCCAGTCTATTCCGACTCTTGAGTGTAAACTGATCCGCTTCTCTCTTTTTGGTCATCTCCAGAATCCTGGCCATGCTCCCCTCTAAGATGAAGAGGAGGGCATGTCTCATGTTGTCTTACAACCCCTTATAAAACCTCCTGGCATAGCCTGCGTCATCCAACTGATAAGTGTAACGCCCCGAAACTCAACAGGGTGACGGGGGACGTTTTTAGCCAAATCTGTATTTTGGCAGGGGTGACACGGCCTGGGACACGGGCGTGTCCCAGGGCGTGTTGTGCTCGGGTTCGCTGGTTGGCCACGTGGTCGACGTTGCCGGGTCGACGATCGTTGAGAGGCTGAACACGGCCTGGGACATAGGCGTATCCCAGGGCGTGTCAGTCCCTCAAAGCCCATACTCAACGATCATTGAGTGAGGTGTACATGGGCCGTGACACGGGCCCTGACACGGGCGTGTCAAATTCGACACGGGAGTGTCGAGTGCCGTGTCGCAGGCCGTGTCCCTCTCGGGTTGGGAAAGCTGGCCGATTGCACACGGGGGGAGTGACACGGGTCTCGACACGGGCGTGTCACATGTGACACGGGCGTGTCAGAGGCCGTGTCAAAGGCCGTGTGCTGGTTTTTTGAATTGGTCGAGACGGCGAATGGGTGACACGGCCAAGCACACGGCCGTGTTGCAACCCATGTTCGGCCCAGATTTTATGATTTCAGATCTAATCTTGGTCATTCGTTTCCTTGACTTTGGATCCGACGGTGGGGGGCTGCTCCTGAGTGGTTTTAGCCGGGATTTAGGGTTGGGAATCCTCATTTCCTTTAGCCATTCTCTCTCTAAGAGTTTAGAGAGAAGGGAGAGCAAGGAGGAAGGAGTCCAAGATCCGGCCGCCGGAGGAGCTTCGGAGCTCCGAATCGCGATCCGAGTCCAGATCCGCGTAGGTGACGTCGTTGCGGTGCTTTCCAATGGCATAGTTTTCGATGGCGCCGTGGAAAAACGCAAGGGTAACGATTCTCACCCTAGGGCATGTGAAGCCCTCTTTTCCTTTGCATAGGAAGCCCTCTCTCACAAGTGAGCGAAGAGTTGGAGCGTTCCTTGGGGTAGATATGTAAAGTCCCCCTTGTATAGAGTCCGTATGCGAAAACGGACGTAGGCATTGTGTGTGAAGCCTATCCGGACAAGTAGAGCCGGATCGGTGATGTTGCATTGCATATGAACCGGGGAAGACTCCGGGTGTTTGGGCGTTTTTTCGGGTTTTCTATGTGGTAGATTGCAATAGGGAGCCTTGGAGAGTAACTCCAAGGTGCACCCGGAAAACTAGGCAAAAGAGAGTTTTTCCAACACGGTGGCCGAGGAGCCAACGTGAACATAATCGGGTTATGTTATTGTTGTGGCGGAAACGGGACTCGGTGAGTCTTGACCTGCGCATATGGCTTAAATTGTCGTTGCGATATGAGCACGGGTCAGGCGGAAACGTACCCTGTCTATGTCGTTCGGTGGGACCGTTGGAATGGATGAGAGTCTTCGGCGGTCTATGGCTTAAATTGTCTTGACCAAGGCCAAGAAGACAAAATGCTCATATGGTTGGCCGTCCGAGGGGCGGTGGTGGAACGGGAACGTCTATGGCTTGAATTGACGAGACGTTGGCCGGTTCGCCGTGAATGTGCCCTGAGTGCATGGGGTGTGTGGCCATACGAGCCTACGCCTGTGATGAAGTGTGTTTACACTATTGTTGTTGCCTACTAATAAAGTGCAGGGAAAGAGCATCGCCGCCCCGATTTTGGGGGCGGGATCGTTATAATTTGGTCAGCATAGCTGACCGTTATTTTGTTTACCACCGGGCGGTGGATTGTGGCTTGTAGGTGCTGCGGAGCCGAGCGGGAAATAACGGGCTAAAGCCTTTGAAGCTGTGCCGGCCCTCGAAGGCCTAAATGTTTATGTTTTTCCCGTTTACCATGTATGGCCGGCCTGCGTGCCGAGGTTTGGAAAACACTTTATTTAAAGCAAACTGTTGTAAGGCCTTAAGGCCCGTACTCGTGTATTGTACATTCCTATTTGGTTTGTGTAGTGGACATTCATGCGTGTGGCTGGGTTCTTTCCTTTCTTGCAACTTAATAATTGCTTCCGCTAGGTGTTGTGTAGGACGTTATGATTGGTTGATTGGTTTCAACGCGTAACCAACCGGTCTGTCCGTAGTATATGGCGTCGGGCCCCGGCCGGACCTACTACTATATGCTATACGACGGATAGGGGTATTACAAATTGGTATCAGACTACTGGTTTCGGTCAAACTTAAATGAATTCGTGGGCGAATTCACTTTAAGGGGTGGTGAGTACATGTGTGCGTCATCGTTATAATATGAAAAAAACCAATGAATGTCCACTTAGGAATGAAAATACACATGTTTGAGGAACCTGCGTGTTCCTATAATTGCTGTTTGCAGTAATATTTGGTTGCTTATCGGTGTTTTGCATGATTATAGGTGACCAGGAGTGGTGTTGGGCCGTCAGAACGGCCAGGTTCTGAGGCAAGCAGTGTGCCAAGTGAGGCGCCTGCAACACCTCCGTCTGCCGAGACCATTAGGTTGGTGGCAGAAGCTGTCATGGCGATGATTAATGCGCAACCTGCAAGACAGGTGCAGCAGCCTGCTCCTGCGTAGGAGCAAGTGCCGCTCCAAGCGGCGGAGCCTAGAAGGGTTGAGCAGGTGGCGGTGGAGCCGGAGTTACCTCGGAGAGCAACTGAAAGACAGTTGAAGCATGTGATGGGCTTCCACCCACCGGTGTTCTCGGGAACGGGAACCCTGACCCAGGCTGAGGATTGGCTCTCAAAAGTCAATAGGGTGATGACAGCAACTGAAACGGAAGAGTGGCAGAAGACCACGATAGCGACATTCATTTTGGATGGGGACGCAAGGTTATGGTGGGAAGACCTAGAGCTACACTAGTTTAGGGGAAGGCCGTTGGCCGAAGTTCCTATGGCGGAGTTTGCAAGATTGTTCATGGCTCGATACCTCCCCTCAGTGCAGAGAATCGCATTGGAGAACGAGTTCCAAAAGTTGGTGCAAGGAGATAGCACTGTAGACGAGTACCTCCACGAGTTTACTCAGTTGGGGAGATATGCTAGCGCTACCTTTGCCGACGAGGAGCGAAAGACTAACCGCTTCTACGAAGGGTTAAGAGATGAGCTGAGGTTGCTACAGTCAGGGCCCATGATGCAGGGTTTCCTAACCTTGGTCAACTCGGCCCGGTCCTTGGAGAAGGACATGAGAAATGTGCAAGCTAAGAAGGAATCTGGCGGGAAGAAATCGGAGTTCAAAGCGCCGACTATGTCGAAGTCGGGCTATCGAAAATTCTTCAAGAAGGCTAGGACGTCGGGTCCAGCTCCTTCTTCAGGTGCCTCGGGGGCAACTACAAATCGAACCCCGGGCACTTGTTCACGTGTGGAAAGACGGGGCACTTTGCCCGCGATTGCTGGAGCGGACGCCCAAAGTCCGAGAGAAAGCAAGGAGCTACTTACGAAGAGAAGGGCAAGACGGTGGAGTCAACCGCGTCCCACTATGCTCCGACTCAGCCTAGAGTCTACAACTTGGGGCAGCAAGAGGCCATTAAACAAGCGGATGTGGTGACAGGTACGAGTTAATTTATAGCAAGTTAACTTAGATACTGTTGCTTATTGCTTGTTAGCCTAATATGGTTTGCATAGGCTTTGTTTTGATTAGCAATAGTCCTGTACGGGCACTGTTCGATACGGGAGCTTCACACTCCTTGTCAGAAAATTTTATATCGCGCATCGGAATCCCTTCTTCGATGGCAAAGGACAAGTTGGATGCGCTGCTACCGAATGGGTGCTCGATGCGTGCGGACAGAGTGTGCGCCGTAAAGGTTCACATTGGGAGCCAAGAGTTCGACTTGCTAGCGTCATTGCTGCCGCTAGTATAGTTTGACGTTATCTTTGGGATGGATTGGCTTTCAGAGCAGAAGGCTTGGATTGACTGTGACCGGAAGGAGGTCAAGATGGGTGTTGGGCGGGGGACAACATTCGAGGGACTCAAGGGGTCGAGCAAGACGCTGATGTCTGCTCTTCAGGTGGTAAAGGCAGTTCGTGCTGGTGCAGAGCTGTTCTTCGCAATAGTGGGGGCTGTGGAGCCAAAGTCCACGTTGGATAGCATTCCCGTGGTATGCGAATACCCCGATGTGTTCCCGGATAGTCTTCCCAGAGCCCCACCGCAGCGGGAGATTGATTTCACCATCGAGCTCGTACCGGGGGCCAAACCGGTGTCACGTGCTCCATATAGGTTGGCGCCTAAGGAGATGGCAGAGTTGAAAGTTCAGCTAGAGGAGCTGATGGAACAAGGTTATGTGCGTCCAAGCTCGTCGCCTTGGAGCGCACCGGTCCTCTTCATTAAGAAGAAGGATGGTAGTATGCGGTTGTGTATCGACTACAGAGAGTTGAACAAGCTGACGGAAAAGAACAAGTACCCGATCCCGAGGATTGATGATCTCTTTGATCAGTTAGTCGGATCGTCGGTATATTCTAAGTTGGACTTGAAGTCGGGGTACTATCTGTTGAGGATAAGGGAATGTGATATCCCGAAGACAGCGTTCAGCACAAGGTATGGGCATTTCGAATTCACGGTCATGCCGTTTGGACTGACGAATGCGCCATCAGTGTTTATGGACTTGATGAACAGGACGTTCCGAGATTTCCTGGATCGCTTTGGGATCGTCTTTATTGACGATATATTGGTGTACTCACAGTGCAAAGAAGATCACTTCAAGCACTTGCATCTGGTGTTGGAGACTTTGAGGAGGAATGAGCTTTATGTGAAATTCTCCAAGTGTGAGTTCTGGCTACCCTCAGTAGCATTCCTTGGTCACATTGTTAGTGGGGAAGGTATAGCGGTGGATCCGGCGAAGATTGTTGCGATACGGGAGTGACCTGCGTTGTCTTCTGTCGCGGAAGTCCGTAGTTTTCTCGGGCTTGCCGGATATTACAGGCGCTTCGTAGAAAACTTCTCGCGGATAGCGCTACCTCTCACGAAGTTGACAAGGAAAGATCAGAGATTCTTGTGGACGCAGGAGTGCGTGCAAGCATTTGAGGAGCTGAAGAGACGGTTGACCACGGCGCCAGTGCTTAGTTCGCCGAGTGGGACCGAGGGCTTCGAGGTATATAGTGACGCCTCGGGTAGTGGTTTGGGCTGCGTGTTGTTGCAGCATGGGAGCGTCATAGCTTATGGATCGCGTCAGCTGAAAGTGCATGAAAGGAACTATCCGGTCCATGACTTGGATTTGGCGGCCGTGATATTTGCACTTAAGCTGTGGAGGCACTACCTATACGGCGTAAGGGTCGATATATATACCGATCACAAGAGCCTGAAGTACCTATTGGATCAGAAGGATCTTAACATGAGGCAGAGGAGGTGGATGGAGTTCCTGGGGGACTACACCTTCAAGATTCATTATGTACCCGGGAAGGGCAATGCGGTTGCTGATGTGTTGAGTCGCAGGGCTCCCGCCCAAGCCAACTGGTTGTCGGTGCATGATGAGCGGCTAGTACGGGAGTTGGAGGAGCTTGAGATCTGTTGCGCTGACAAGCAGACGAGCGCCAAAGCAATGTTGAACTGGACAGAGGTTCAGTATGACCTGGCTGACCGGGTTCGGCGGGCATTGGAGTTAGATGACTCCATGAAGGAGCTTATGGAGGCAGTGTTGGATGGGTCAAATTCCCAATTTTTAGTGGAAGATGGGTTGTTAAGGAAGGATCATCGGTTGTGCGTCCCAAGCGGGAGTAACCTACGGGCGGAGTTGATGTACGAGGCTCATCATACCAAGTACTCGATCCACCCAGGGAGCACAAAGATGTACCGTGACCTCAAGAAGCTGTTTTGGTGGCCGGGGCTTAAGAAAGATGTGGCGTTGTTTGTGGCTAAGTGTTAAACATGCGCCTTGGTGAAGGCGGAGTGCCAAAAGTCGGGAGGATTTCTGAAGTCCTTGCCTATACCGGAGTGGAAGTTCGACGACATATCTATGGACTTTGTGCATGGGTTGCCAAGGTCGCAGAAAGTGAACGACGCCATCTGGGTGATCATAGATCGGTTAACTAAAGTGTGGCATTTCATTCCGCATAGGAAGGATGACTCGGTGGAGAAGTTGGCGAAGCTATATGTGGACAATATAGTTAGACTGCATGGTGTGCCTCGCAGCATTGTGAGTGATCGCGATGGGCGTTTCATGTCCAATGATTGGAGGTTGGTGCAGCAAATGCTGGGGACAAAGTTGAAGTCCAGCATAGCCTTCCATCCGCAGACGGATGGGCAGACGGAGAGAGTCAATAGAACGATGGAGGACATGCTCCGCATGTGTGTTCTAGACTTCGGGAAGCATTAGGAGGACCACCTGTATTTGGTGGAGTTCGCGTACAACAATAGCTACCAGACGAGTATCCAAATGGCGCCCTTCGAGGCCCTGTATGGTAGGAAGTGTCGCATGCCGTTATCGTGGCTTGAAACGGGTGAGGCAAGGTTGTACAAGAAGCAGGAGGTGGAAAATGCTACTTCTTTGGTGCGGATCATTCGAGAGCGTTTACTAATCGCTCAGGATAGGCAAGCTAAGTACTACAATGCAAAGCATCGGAATGTGGAGTTCACGGTGGGCGATTGGGTGTACTTGAAAGTAAAGCCGTTCAAGGGTGTTTCGCGGGTGAGACGCTTGAAGAAGCTGAGCCCAAGATACCTTGTACCCTTTGAGATTCTGGAGCGGGTCGGCGAAGCGGCTTATCGTTTGAAGTTATCGGTAGAGTTGAGTGGACTACACGATGTGTTCCACATCTCTTTATTGCGGAAGGCGGTGCAAGAGCCTTCGAAGGTGATCGCAGTTGTTCAAGTACCTGTGGACGAAGGGTTGACGACTAGGGTCAAGCCCGTTCGTATTGAAGACTCCAAAGTTAAGCGACTTCGTAACAAGGAGATCCGAATGGTCAAGGTCCGTTGGGACAATTGCGGTCGTGAGGAGCTCTCTTGGGAACGGGAGCAGACCATGCTGGAGGAGTACCCAGAGTTATCTCGCTCAGGTATCGCTCTTGGTTTTATGTTTACTTTCCTTTAGTAATTTCGTGGGCGAAATTCTTTTAAGGGGGAGAGAGTTGTAACGCCCCGAAACTCAATAGGGTGATGGGGGATGTTTTTAGCCAAATCTGTATTTTGGCAGGGGTGACACGGCCTGGGACACGGGCGTGTCCCAGGGCATATTGTGCTCGAGTTCGCTGTTTGGCCACGTGGTCGACGTTGTCGGGTCGACGATCGTTGAGAGGCTGAACACGGCCTGGGACACAGGCGTGTCCCAGGGCGTGTCAGTCCCTCAAAGCCCATACTCAACGATCGTTGAGTGAGGTGTACACGGGCCATGACACGGGCCCTGACACGGGCATGTCAAATTTGACACGGGCGTGTCGAGTGCCGTGTCATAGGCCGTGTACCTCTCGGGTTGGGAAAGCTGGCCGATTGCACGCGGGGGGGGGGGGGGGGGGAGTGACACGGGTCTCGACACGGGCGTGTCACATGTGACACGGGCGTGTCGGTGGCCGTGTCAAAGGTCGTGTGCTGGTTTTTCGAATTGGTCGAGACGGCGAATGGGTGACACGGCCAGGCACACGGCCGTGTTGTAACCCGTGTTCGGCCCAGATTTTATGATTTCAGATCTAATCTTGGCCGTTCGTTTCCTTGACTTTGGATCCGACGGTGGGGGGGCTGCTCCTGAGTGGTTTTAGCCGGGATTTAGGGTTGGGAATCCTCATTTCCTTTAGACATTCTCTCTCTAAGAGTTTAGAGAGAAGGGAGAGCAAGGAGGAGTCCAAGATCCGGCCGCCGGAGGAGCTTCGGAGCTCCGAATCGCGATTCGAGTCCAGATCCGCGGAGGTGACGTCGTTGCGGTGCTTTCCAACCGCATAGTTTTTGATGGCGCCGCAGAAAAACGCAAGGGTAACGATTCTCACCCAAGGGCATGTGAATCCCTCTTTTCCTTTGCATAGGAAGCCCTCTCTCGCAAGTGAGCGAAGAGTTGGAGCGTTCCTTGGGGTAGATATGTAATGTCCCCCTTGTATAGTGTCCGTATGCGAAAACGGACGTAGGCATTGTGTGTTAAGCCTATCCAGACAAGTAGAGCCAGATCGGTGATGTTGCATTGCATATGAACCGGGGAAGACTCCGGGTGTTTGGGCGTTTTTTTGGGTTTTCTACGTGGTAGATTGCAACAGGGAGCCTTGGAGAGTAACTCCAAGGTGCACCTAGAAAACTGGGCAAAAGCGAGTTTTGCCAACACGGTGGCCGGGGAGCCAACGTGAACATAACCGGGTTATGTTATTGTTATTGCGGAAACGGGACTCGGTGAGTCTTGACCTGCGCATATGGCTTAAATTGCCGTTGCGATATGAGCACGGGTCAGGCGGAACCGTACCCAGTCTATGTCGTTCGGTGGGACTGTTGGCATGGATGAGAGTCTTCGGCGGTCTATGGCTTAAATTGTTGTGACCAAGGCCAAGAAGACAAAATGCTCATATGGTTGGCCTTCCAAGGGGCGGTGGTGGAACGGGAAAGTCTATGGCTTGAATTGACGTGACGTTGGCCGGTTTGCCGTGAATGTGCCCTGAGTGCATGGGGTGTGTGGCCGTGCGAGCCTATGCCTGTGATGAAGTGTGTTTACATTATTGTTGTTGCCTACTAATAAAGTGCAGGGAAAGAGCATCGCTGCCCCGATTTTGGGGGCGGGATCGTTATAATTTGGTCAGCATAGCTGACCGTTATTTTGTTTACCACCGGGCGGTGGATTGTGGCTTGCAGGTGCTGCGGAGCCGAGCAGGAAATAGCGGGCTAAATCCCTTGAAGCTGTGCCGGCCCTCGAAGGCCTAAATGTTTATGTTTTTCCCGTTTATCATTTATGGCCGGCCTGCGTGCCGAGGTTTGGAAAACACTTTATTTAAAGCAAACTGTTGTAAGGCCTTAAGGCCCGTACTCGTGTATTGTACATTCCTATTTTGTTTATGTAGTGGACATTCATGCGTGTGGCTGGGTTCTTTCCTTTCTTGCAACTTAATAATTGCTTCCTCTATGTGTTGTGTAGGACGTTATGATTGGTTGATTGGTTTCAACGCGTAACCAACCGGTCTGTCCGTAGTATATGGCGTCGGGCCCCGGCCGGACCTACTGCTATATGCTATACGACGGATAGGGGTGTTACAATAAGCGTCCGCATAGCGGGCTAGGTGAGTAAAATCCTGATAGTACTCCAACACTGTCTTGTTCCCCTGTCTCAACCGCAAGAACCTATCCTCCAACTCGTCCCTCGCCTACTGAGGTATGAAATATCCCAGGAGTGCTTCTCTGAACTCTTCCCAAGTGATATCTGCGCAATCCATACCTGAAAAAGTGGTGTTCAGCTGTGACTTCCACCACCTCTTTCCATGTGACTCCAGGCAGGAGACTGCCAAAGCAACTGCCTCCTCAGTGTGGCATCGAATCCCCGCAAGCATCTCATAAATGGTATCTAACCATTCCTCCGTGCATACTGCCAACTCCATCCCAAGGTAGGATGGTGGGCAAATTCCTCGGAATACACTCATCCAGTTGGCCCCGGGGTTTGGCTATGGAGTCGGGGCTTGCTAAGCTCTGAAGTCCTCCGGAATGGCTGTCAGTGTTTGCCCCATCTCCGTCTGTTGTAACATAGTGGAGCTGGCAGAGGTGGAACCATATTCGGAGCCTGAGGTGTCCCCTGCTGTGGAGTAGGGTTCGTCACAGGCTACAAGGAAAAATTCCATTTGTTAGATAGCGTTTGAATGGAATATAAGAAAGGGATAAGATTGGACATTTACATGTGATTTCCCATATGGGCACACACCTGCTTCCTCTGATACCACTTGTAAGACCCCATTTTTTTCTTTTTCAAACCACCGGGGTCTTATGCCCAGAATTGCCATTTTACGGTGACACCGACTCTCGGGAAGGCTGCCACCACAAAACGCCAATTCTACCGGCCTTTTCGATAACAAGAAAGAGAAGTAAATATACACTGAATGTAAACATGTCCACAAAATCACATATAAATAAAATCACAGAAAGTCCATCAATATAGAAAGAATAGAGTACTACAAAAGATCAGTACAGATGAAAAATAAACGGGCTAAAGCCTGGTACATCAAATCCTCACTACAATCTCTCGCGGAAGCTATAAGAAATACTAATCACTCACGGAACTGGTCATTGGTGCTTCAGAACTAGAATGGCCCACCTCTATGCGCATCGTACTCTGCTGGTGCTGGTCCCTAGGCTGCTGGTCCTTGTCCCCCAAACAGAGCTCCTGTAATGTTGTGGTCCAAAAACCATTAGCCATAAAGACTACATCCTATCATCCCCTACCCCTACCCCCACGGCTCCTAAGCACCGAGCGGAGAGGAGGAAAGGGAAGCTACAAAGGTGGAGAGTAAGCAAAGCAGATGACAGTGGAACTAATTTAGCAGTTCTACAATAGTGAGTTGTAAAGTAAACAAGTAAAATAAGAAACAAATGTAATAAAAGACAAGGTAGAAAACAAGAAAGTATGTAAGTAACCTTAACTTATATGAATGCCCATATAAACTTATAAGTTAAGGAGTCTTCTACAAGGCACCCATCGTATAAAAAGTCCCACACCGATTTATACGTTGGGGTGTCGGTTGTACGCAAATATGATTGTAGTGAAATGCTATGCCATGATTCATGTAGGTACAACTCACGCACACGACTCTATGCGTTTAGACCTTTAGTTCCCCATGTTCGGGCAGTTAGCTTCACTCCCAGGAACCTCCATAGTGGCAAACGGAGGCAGTGGGTCGGGCCCCCCACTCCTAGGCGGGTATCCACACTACCGGGCCTAGCCCTTCCGTATGCCCCTAGAAGAACACAACCTAGAGTATCTGTGTACTAGTGCTGGCTATATCCACCAGAATTTCTTTGGCTAAGTGTCCCACACCGCCGAGTCAACATACCATCGTCGGTGTGAACGATTGTCAAATACCGAAGACCCACCACCTTATTCTATATCCAATCCCTTGAGCCCCTGGCTTCCCGAACTATATCGTCCGTGCACCTACGTTCCAAAGCTACCGTCTGGTGGGCAATCAAACCAACCTACTCAACCTCCCTAGCTACCGGGGTGTGTGATTGTGAAATCCTAGTTATACTAGTTTCTCTTTTAGTTTATTATTCCTACGTTTACGTTAGCCCGGGACTGCCCCTGGAATACCCCGTGAAGGGCTCTCAAAGGGCACTAGGAACTATGATGGTAGCTGAAGCCCATCATTCCCTTTCGCAAGGAACTTATTGTTATTGTTTAATACCAAATTCTCAATCCCTCTTGTGTTATATTGGTTCTAACCCTAGTGTATTTGACACTTTCTCTCCTACGGGGTAGACGATGTTTCTTCGTCCCTGAGCACCTCTAAACTCTAGCCAGACTTCTCACTCCTCATCATGACTCCTCATATCACTTAACAGCCAATTACACAAATATCCCATTTTCTTAGTTCACTTCAGCACCCTAATATGATTCCTGTATTTTTTATTGAATGCAGACCATCCTAAGTTATATGATGTAAATAATGGGAAGTACTCAAAATATTTATCCAAATGACCTAAGTTATTTAGTGGGAGTCTATCATGACATAATTAGGCTAAATCCAGAAATTTACATTTTTCCTAATTTGATTGATATTTAATTAATTTCTTTCCAATCTAATCCATGCTTGAATTGAACATTATGTACAATATTTTCTCAAGTAATAGCCACCAAGAATTTATGAATACTAGATAACAGTGAGTTAACAATAAATATCTAATTCCATAATTTTTAATAAATGCTTTGGTTTCTAATTAATTAATCCAAAGTAAATCCAACCATCATGAATAAAGAAGGGAGTAATACAATTTATCATCAGATAATTATAGAAAAATTACCGTATCTTAAGGGTGACAAAATAGGACATCTGAGCAAATAATATAATTTTTCAAGCTTACTAGGTACAAAAATTAATTCAAATGATTTTACATGAAAAGTATCACTTTATGAAGCAACCCATATAACAAGACATCCAAAATTTTTACAAAAATCTACAAAGCTTTATAGCATCATAAAAGGTCCTCTGCCTAAATTTCATAAGATTCTAGTGAGTGGTTAATTCATAAGAAATTTCTAAGTAAAAAGTACAATTTGATGGTTTGTAAATGAAGTACTATATTTATTGATTTAAAATTCATAACAAAATTCCCAGACATGAAAATCACTATGAAAACACTCCTGCCAATATTTCACTATGAATCAAGATCACATGACTCATTATAAAATTCCAAGAGTGTAAAGACCTAAATACTTATTTAAGTGGTTTATGTGGGGTATTTGTGTCCAGCCACTACCCATTCACTTACTAGGGCCTTTAACCACACTATAAGTATTTATTCTAAATACCAAGTCCATAGAAGGACATATCACCCTATGTCCTTCAAAAACCCCCAAAGTCCAACCTTAGGGTTTGAACTAGGGTCCTATGGCTAACCCACCCAAATCCATCTCAAACTCCATGAGAGGGTGTGTTACTGACAATGGGGCTCTGACAAAGGTCCCAACCCATTTGGGTGAGAATTGGCTCTTCCAAGCCCTAAATACTCCTTGCCCTAATTTATCCCTTAGGAGACCAAACTTTGGTCACAATAAAACTTTTTAAAATCAAACCCAATTGGGCTGAGATTTTTACCAGAGACTTATGATATCCTAGAAGATCACCCTCCAAAATATTGGCGGTTCTTGAGCTATTTAAGACACATAAATAAATATTATAAGGATTATTAAAATTTTCCAATAAATATAGGAAAATGTTTTCCCAAAAATCCTCATTTTTGGATATGTTCTAGATATCGGTAATATGGAACCCCATCAAAAATTTCAAGTCATTGGGATGGCTAGATTGGCGAGAGAACTCAATATACCATCTGGTCTAGCCTAGGTATAGACCCCACTAAAATGGGTGTTGTGGTCAAACCACTTACCCAAATGAGTCCAAATAAATATTAAATAAAACTAGACTTCATGGCTACCTATTTTTAATATTTATTTCAAAACTGTTCAGTAAACGAGATAGAAAATACTCTAAAAGAAATTAATAAATTAGACCAGCACAAATCTTAAAGCAGATCCAACAGCGCTGGGTCGCTTCTTCCTCCAGCCAAGGGCTGAGATTAGCCCGACCTGGAGAGCATTCCAGACACTGTCGCCGGCCATCCAGCCTCCTCCCTAGCCAGCCACCGCCACCACCACTTCCGTTGAGGTGGTGGCCATCGCCGGGCGGCGGCACGGCTTCCGGAGAGGTATTTTCCGGCGAACCCGAGAGCTACATTTTTGCGGGAAAAAACCAGGAAGAGAAGCTCTCCCCGATCGGGCTCAGTTGAGCCCGATTCTTAACCCTAAAGAATTCTAAGATCTACCCATAGAGAGAGAGGAGGGGAGGACCTTATTCGCGGGCTGGAGGCGTGCAGATCGACGGAAAGCCAATAATAGTGAAGGTGTCGCCGGCGGTCTTCAACAGCATGCAGAACTCTCTCGTCTCCTTCAGGCAAAGTGTGGAAACGAGTGCTTGAGTTCTAGGGAAGCTTTTAAACTAGCAAAAGGAGGGAGGGGAAAGGTCTAACTGTTGGTGGCCATTAATGGTCCTTTAAAGCTTTTTCGGCCATGGCGGTGGGGGGCTGAACACGGCTCTATCCAGCAAGGTAACGGCTGGAAACTCCTCCTCTTCCCTAGAGGAGTTGAATCCAACCATTAAAAGAGGAGTGAAAGGTTGCCAAGGCATTCAAGCGGCATTAGTGGCCATGAAAACCCACTCTCGGCCATGGTCGTGGCTGTTCAATCTCATAACCGTCAGCCACGTGGCATTTCGTCCACTTGACCGGTCAAAATTAATTTAAATAAGACTTAATTAGGTCTTAATAGAGAAACGACTAATTAACACCTCTTTGCCCTCTTCCCGAAATGGCCCGGTTCAGCTGAACCAGCAAACAAGCCAAAACTGCCAGGAAAATATTCTAAGTATAATGGTGTTGAGTGTGCTCAGCTCACTCAACGCCATCCAGCCTATGGCGTTGAGTGAGCTAAGCTCACTCAACGCCATTTAGACGAAGCAAGATGGCGTTGAACTCAGTCAACGCACTCAACGCCATTAAGCTTATGGCATTGAGTGCACTCGACGCACTCAACCCTATTTAGCCCATGTAAGATGGCATTGAGTGCAGTCAGCGCACTCAACGTCATTCATCTTATGGTGTTGAGTGCACTCGACGCACTCAACGCCATTCAGCCCAAGTAAGATGGGGTTGAGTGCAGTCAACACACTCAATGCCATTCAGCTTATGGAATTGAGTGCACTCGACGCACTAAACGCCACCAGCCTTTGGCGTTGAGTGCACTCGATGCACTCAACACCTGCCCAAAAATCCTCCCTAAATATGATGGTGTGGAGTGCACTCGACGCACTCAACGCCATTCGGCCTATGGCATTGAGTGCACTTGACGCACTCAATGCCCGAGCCCAAAGCCTTCCTGAATAAGATGGAGTTGAGTGAACTCAACGCCATTCGGCCCATGGCGTTGAGTGCACTCGATGCACTCAACGCCCGAGCCCAAATCCTGTTTTATGTAAATTTCTGACCTAATATTTGCAGAGCAAGGTGATTTTCACCTTGAGCCCGGGTCACTTGGCCTCCTTGGGCTTTTTAGGGTTTTGTCATGACTTGGTCATGACAAATCCACTCCTAGGGGTCTGGTTGGAAATGGGATGTTACACTGAGGGTGAGATAGAGGTCGGTACAAACTATAGGAGGAGGCAGGATAATAGAGGAAGAGGAAACAACAGAGGCGGGGGTCTCTTCTATTAGAATTTTAGGATGGAGCGTCAGGCCCCGCAGCCAGCACTACCCCCACCACCACAGATGCATCTGCAACCCAGGGAGCAATATGAGCGAGTCTGCTTCTAGTGCAACCAGTCGGGCCACATCCGACGCTTTTTCCCACAGCTAGGTGGAAATGCTCTCCCTTCTTTTCCTCCAAAAGCTCCATGAGGACGGGGACATATGCGTGGTCGAGGATGAGGAACACGAGGATGGAATCCCAAACCTGCTCGGGATCAGGTGTTCACGCTAGACATGGCGCAGGAGAGGAATCCTCAGGATGTGATTGCCGGTATGTTGTGATTTAATTACTATGTTATAAGCATTTCTCTTTAAATAGTCTAAGATATGCTAAGAGTCTAGCTTGTGTCTGTATAATTGGTACCTAAGCACCGTAATGGTTGGTGGGAAACCAGCTTACACTCTATTTGATACCAGTGCCACACACTTGTTTGTGTCGGCAGATTTCATTAAAGACTTAGAAGGAGTGCAATACTTCACTGGTATTGCTCGGAGAGTACGCCTCCCGGATGGATCTGAGATGACTGCATCCTCAAAGTGTGAATTGGAGGTACTTCTTGGAGGAAAGTTCTTTGAAACCCCTGCAACAGTGTTGAGAATGGCATAATTCGACCTCATTTTGGGCATGACATGGTTAGATTAGCACTGCACTAGGATTGATTGCGCGGCAAAGCAAATCATGTTGAGGAACGGGGACTCTGAGGTCACCTTTCAAGGTATTAGACTTGCACCTCGTATGTTGTTATATTAAATTCAGACCTTAAAAGCCCATATAAGGTGGGATAAAGTATACATGATATGTTTTGAACTAAAAGAGATGGAAGTTGAATTGAAAGATGTGCGAATTGTACGGGATTTCCCTGAAGTATTCCCTGAGAAATTGTTGGTATTACTCCCGCATAAAGAGGTTGACTTTCAAATTATGATAGTACCGGGTGCAAAGCCTGTAATATCCCCTTCCGTAGTATAGCATATGACAGAAGGTGCGGCCGGGGCCCGACGCCTTATACTGTCGATAGGTAAGGTGATTAAATATTGTTTCCAAATCCAAGTTCAATTATGAGCGCACCCTAACTCAAAGCATTCTAGCGAAAGCATTTTAGTTTATGAACCCAGACGTAACAAGAATGTCCACTACACAACAAGAATGATATATATATACATATAACACATGTTTTGGTCGTAGCTTTATTACAAATATTTCATTTAACAAAAGTGACTTCATACATTGGCACGCAGGCCGACCACACATGAAAACAGTAAAGTTCGCATTTGGGCCTTCAAGGGACAGCCACTCGCAGCATAAGGGCTTTGTCCTGCTACTTCCCACTTTGCTCTCCAACACCTGCACAAAAGGTCCCACCAAAACGTGGCAAACAAAGAAACGGTCAGCATTTTGCTGACCCGTTTATAAGGATCTCACCCCTTACTCGGGGCGACATTTCTCTATCCCTGCAAACAAGGCATCATATATATATATCGTGGCATGTATAATGTACAATTTAAGCACCATTCACCACAGACGTAGGCTCAATGGTGGCACACCCCGTGCACTCAGGGCACATTTTTGTTGTACCGACCTCCCTTGTGTAACACCACCGTTCAGAGGTACTTAACTTGACAGTAACATTGTCGTTCAGAGGTACTTAACTTGACAACTACGTCATTCAGAGGTACTTAACTTGACGAACAACTGCCAATTCAGAGGTACTTAACTTTACAACCTAGTTGTTTAGAGGTACTTAACTTGATGGTACAGTAGTTGGCCTCCACGACACAACTCATCTTACTTTTCCATTTTAGGCTGCTATCCACCATTGTTGTGCAATTTAAGCTCACAGCTCTGCATACAATGGCCGCCAAGTCTCTTAGAGACAGGCCTCTCAACATTGTAGCTCCCTGGGAGGTATCGCCGACGATATCCACTGTCGCTCGGAGACATCCAAAGTTCTCCAGACTGTGATCTTTTCTAGGACTTTTCTTGGAAATGCTTCTAGTACTTTGATGCAGCATCCTACACACCCCTAGACTCCGAATTTCACACGTACATCACACGCATATCCACGGAGTCTTCTCCGACAGGGAAAATAAACATCACCAATCTAGACCAATTCGTCCAGATGGGCTTCTCACATCATGCCTATTTCATACTCCACATTTCTGGATCTATATGCAGGAATATACGGGGATCAAACCGATCTACCCATTAGAATCCACCCTTTTTCACCTTTTTGTGAGGGGATCCATGCAAGTATGCATATTGAGGACTTCACTTGTCTAGGAGAAACTCGTTACCCTTTTAGTTCTCTTCGAAGACATGGCAAAGCTTTTCTATGCTGATGGAAGTGAGCGCCTCACGTTCCCTTTTTCGGATCTGGCCTCAGATCTGGCTTCCGACAACAAGATCTCCTTCAGCTCCTTCACAATGATTAGTCAAAACCCTTAGCTCCAGCAGTTAGTTCTCTTCTCCAAAACTTGGATGAAATGAAGAGAGAGAGAGTGAGAAGGAAATAATGATTACCTCATCCCAACCTCACAGTATATGTGGCCTCGGGTTAAACGCTAGCCACACGGAAAAACTAAGCAAAGGCCAAGATTTGAGTTGAAACCGCTTTGACAAGCCAGCCGGCACCGCTGATATTCGAGCAAATCCTTACAACGTTCATCGAACTCAAATAACCATTCATCGAACTCGGTTCATGACATATAACAGAACCACACGTTTTCTTTAGCCGCCGTTTGACGCGCTCGACGGCCGCCGTGCGACGCGCTCGCCGGCCGCCGTCCGACGCGCTCGCCGGCCGCCGTGCGACGCGCTCGCCGGCCGCCGTCCGACGCGCTCGCCGGCCACCGTCCGACGCGCTCGCCGCCCGCCGACCTCCGTGCTCTCCGACCGCCGACCGTCGCGTTCGCCTTTTTTGCCGACCGCCGCCTTCGCCTTTTTTGCCGACCGCTGCGTTTGCCATTTTCGCCGACCGTCGTGGGATGTTTTTGCCAACCGCCGTGGGCCATTTTCGCCGACCGCAGTGGCGTTAGACGGTTCAACGACCACCGTGGTGTCGACGGTTCGACGACCGGCGTTCGACGGTTCGACGAATGGCGTTCGACGGTTCGACGAACGGCGTTCGACGGTTCGACGAACGGCATTCGACGGTTCTACGAACGGAGTTCGACGGTTTGACGAACGGCGTTCGACGGTTTGATAGTTTGACGAACGGCGTTCGGCGGTTCGACGGTTCGACGGTTCGACGAACGGCGGTTCGACGGTTCGACGAAAGGCGTTCGACGGTTCGACGAACAGCGTTCGACGGTTCGACGAACGGCGTTCGACGGTTCGACGAACGGCGTTCGACGGTTCGACGAACGGCGTTCGATGGTTCGACGAACGGCGTTCGACAGTTCGACGAACGGCATTCGACGGTTCGACGAACGGCGTTCGACGGTTCGATCAGTCCGTCGAGTGCAGCTCGATGAAATCTGCATTGCTATCACCATCAGGTGACACCAAGTATCGCCCGATGACTGTCTGCTGTCAAATTTGGGGTATTATAAAGCCCATCTCTTGGACCCCTTATAGAATGGCCCCAAAGGAACTCGCGGAGTTTAGAGTTCAGCTGCAAGAGTTAGTGAAATCAGTGTTTGTTCCTCCCGGGTCATCACCTTTGGGACCCCCTGTTCTATTTGTTAATAAGAAGGAAGGAACCTTAAGATTGTGCATAGATTATCGGGAACTCAACCGGTTTACGGTGCGGAACACCTCTGCCTTACCTCGGAACAATGAGTTATTCAATCAGTTGGTAGGAGTGCACTGGTTTTCCAAACTAGATCTGCGCTTGGGGTACTATCAGCTGAGGATACGAGAGGACATTCATAAAACAGTTTGTAGCTCAAGGTATGGTTTGTACGAGTTCACCGTGATGCCATTTGGGCTCACAAATTCCCTTCTGCGTTCATGAGTTTGATTAACAAAGTGTTTGAGTCATATATAGATGTCTTCGTCATTATCTTCATCGATGACATTTTGGTCTATTCAAAGACAGAGAAAGAGCATGTAGAACACATGACCTTGGTGCTGAAGAAGTTAAAGGAGCATAACTTGTTTACCAAGTTTGGCAAGTGCGAATTTTGGCTCCGAGAGGTTGCCCTCCTTGGCAATGTGATCAGTGCCACTAGACAAGCCATGGACCCAGCCAAGATGCGTGCTATGAAGGAATGGTCACCTTTGAAGTTAGCAGCCGATGTGCGGAGTTTCCTTGGACTTGCTGGGTATTATCGCAAGTTCGTGAAAGGATTCTCAAAGATAACCCTTCCTCTCACTACTCTGACAAAGAAAGGTGTACCATACGAGTGGACACCCCAGTGTGAAGCAGCATTCCAAGAGCTGAAAGATAGACTTACAACCATACCCATCATAGCCCTTCCATCTGGAAAGGAAGGATTTCAAGTTTACACAGATGCGTCATATCAAGGGATGGGAATAGTATTGATACAGCATGGGCACGTGCTTGCTTATGCATCGAGGCAACTAAAGAAGCTTGAATTTAATTATCTGGTACATGATTTAGTGTTGGGAGCAGTGGTGTTCTCCTTAAAGGTTTGGAGCAACTATTTATATGGAGTCCACTTTGAGATCTTTCAGATCACAAAAATTTGAAGTATGTTCATACCCAAAAGGAGTTAAATTTGAGACAACGGCGGTGGTAAAATTTTTTGTGATTATGAGTTTATCTTGAACTACCACCCCGGAAAAGCAAACTCTGTGGTTGAGACGTTGAGCAGAAAGGTACAAGATTCGAGCCCTGAGTCCCAGTTGATGAGTATGGAATTAGCTCAGATGCTTGAGGAGATGGAGATCACATTGGTGTATAAAGATCATTCTGAGGGGTATATGGAGTACCTAACCACAATGTGCATAGTTTGTGATATTCGAGATCGAATTCGGGCAGAGCAAGGGAAGGATGCTGCTCTGGCCCTAGTGATTAAGTCAATTGAAGATGGATCTACTAAATAGTATACGCTAAAGGACGACCTCGTTCATTTCCATGGCCGACTCTACATTCCCAAGGGTGGGGAAATCCGGGAAGATATATTGAGAGAAGCACATTGCTCCAAGTATTCGGTGCATCCCGAGATTTCTAAGATGTATAGTGACTTGCAGAAGACCATATTTTTGCCAGGAATGAAGAAAGTTGTCAAGTACAATGTTACGCACTGTGAGGCTTGTCAAAAGGTGAAGGTGGAGTGCAAGATCCCTGGAGGATTATTACATCCATTGCCCATCCCTGTGTGGAAGTTCGAGGATATCTCGATACACTTTGTTCACGGGTTGCCTCGCTCGCGCTCTAGGAACAATTCAGTTTGGGTAATCGTAGATCGCATTGACGAAGGTAGCTACATTTATCCCTATGTAGAAGGAGGCACATGTGGATGTTTTAGTGCGGCTCTTTGTGGAGCAATTTGTATGGTACCATGGCGTGCCTAAGACGATAGTCTCTGATCGTGATGTCCGCTTTACCTCCAAGGTGTGGAATGCAGTACAAGCATATCTGGGCTCTCGCCTTTCCTTCAACATAGCTTTTCATCCTTAGACGGATGGTTAGTCTTAGAGGACCATGAGGATAATGGAAGATCTTTTGAGACTATGTATATTGGATAGAGGAGAACCGTGGGAAAGGCTCTTACCATTGGTAGAATTTTCATATAATAATAACCACCAAGATAGCATCGGGATGACTCCCCACGAAGCACTTTATTGAAGAAGGTGTAGAACTACATTGTCATGGGTGCATGATGAAGATCCAAAAGATTTGGGGATATAGTACATTGATGACACCGATGCGCTTGTTAGATTGATATGAGACCGCTTTCTTGAGGCTCAAAGTAGGCAGACAAAGTACTATAATGCGAAGCATCGGATAGTAGAATTTCAAGTGGGTAACAAGGTATTCTTTAAGATCAGACCAATGCATGGAGTGTCACGAGTGTGTCGTATGAAGAAGCTAAAACAGAGATTTGTAGGGACCTATGCTATACTGGAAAGGATTGGCCCTTTGGCCTATCAGCTGGAGCTACCACCGGAGTTGGAAAATCTGCATGATGTCTTCCTTCTTAGGAGGAAACCCTGCAGATAGAGCAGCAACATGTTATGTATGAGGAAAGCCAGGCTAGGGTGACGAGGCCTGATGTGACAGCACCATCACTGCCATCTATGACTGATGTGAGTTTTTTAGAGACACATTTTGTAGCCTTTTTGGCATGATGTACTCTAATATTATAGAAGCCTTAGTTGCTTTATATTATTCGATGTATTTATTTTGGACTATATACTTATGTGTGGATTTCGACTTCTGCTTATATTCTTATGTTGGATAGACAATGATGATATTGGTTTTAGCCAGCAGGATATGCATCTTATGGTACAGGTCGACCCTGTGTTTGCGCTACCGCAAGGCCGCTGTTCTGGGCATAAGACTCCCCTTGACCGTGTCTTGCGTTCCGAGAGGGGGGTCTTACACCAACTGTCTAACCATACATTAGCCACGCACCTAAGTTATACCTGCCACACCAAAACATAAACAACCATCAAATGCAAGATATTTATTGTCATCATGAGGTCTTCTTTAAATCAGAAATCTTGGGGATAATATTCTCAACAATCTCCCCTATATGAAGATTTTAGAACCTCATATGATAATAACCATGGATACATTAAAAATATACTAAGATAAATATAGATAGAGAAGCAATTCAGATTTATATTAATAAGATTGAAAATTGTAGGGATTATAATTTAGTTAAATAAGATAAAACATCCCAAAACATCAACTAGGTCATCACAAAGTTCTCAACACTTTAAGAATCCGCTCCTTCAGCCTTTCACTTCCGCCTCTCAAAATATCACAGTGTCTTTGGAATGTATCTAGGAGGAGGTCCATTAGGGTTTTTCCTTTTGTGAATTCTCCTCCTTGTCTTCAAATCTTCATGTTTCTTCCACTCCATTGAGTTATAATATCTGAAGATGTTGATCCCATGCTAGCCAAAGTTGTTCCAAGAGTAAAATATGATGTCCTTGGATCTGAGACTTTATTCCTCATATCCTGGCATATTCTGTATTTCAATTCTCCTCCTTTGCCTTGCTTCCATGATTTTATCCTAGACTTGATAAGCCCTCCTCTTCCTGGAAGAAGATTCCCCTTATTCTGCTATTGGAGGAGTAAGATCATACTCTCCCCCAAGCTGCTTCATAATCCTCTGGAGGGACGTAATCATTGTTTGCAGTTGTGACACCCTCAGGAATGATAGGTTGAGGAGAATAGTTTAAGGGTTCCAATCCTAGTGCTTCTCTAATAGAATTTGTTGTCCATATTGTTGGATCTTGTAGCCAACCTTAGAGGGGGGGGGTGAATAAGGTTCGACGCGTTTCTTGAAATTTAAGCGTTAATTTGTCCACAGAACCAGAGCTTAGGAAACTGCTGCAGAGCGTTGGGTAACCAATGTTCTGCGGTACGTTATTCACTCTTTTCTTGTACAAATTAGCTTGTGCGCACCCACGTGAAACTAGACTTATCATTCACAAGTAAACATAAGAGGCAATGATATGAAGAAAATATCTCATATGAATCATTCAGTCACACACAATGTTACACTTGTAATTAGGATTGATTTAAAACATGTTTACACACAATACATACAACTTGGATCTCCATGATGTCGGAGATCAGAGGCGGTGAATAAGAATCTTGGGTTTTCTATACCGACCCAAAACCCAGACCGGTTGGCTCTTCACTTTCTCCCCGAAAGGTCTTAGAGCCGCTCTTCACCTCCACACCCAGAAGGGTCTTAGAGCCGCTCTTCACTTTCTCCCCGAAAGGTCTTAGAGCCGCTCTTCACCTCCACAACCGGAAGGGTCTTAGAGCACCGCTAGATCCCCGATCTAGACGCCCCAAATCCCGGGACAATTTTCCACGGAATCCAAACCGGATTCCGACGACCTTCCCCGGTCGATTTCCCTTACCACTTACAACAAGAGAAGAAGAAAAAGATACAAAAAGAGATTACAAAATATATTCGTTAAAGTTTAGGTTCTCCCTCTTGAGAAGTTCTCTGGATGGATCTACGGCCGGTGCTTGTGATCTTCGATGGAAAGCACCCGGTCGCTAGACGTAGACGATGCGAAGCCTTGATCGCCGGAGTTCTTCGATCTCGAACGTGAGGAAGAAACCTTGCTTTTTCTTTGACGAAGACGAGTAGAATGGACGTAGGAAGACGGCCGACCCTTGTATTCCTGGAGCACTTCGTCAATAATCTTTGGAGGCTTAGGTCTTGAAGAAACGGCGCGGCTTTTTATACGTCTTGGAGAAAATAGACTACCGCCTGCGATAACTCTATCGCCGGGCGGTAGGTTCGAGCGTAACGCTTGCCAGCTGTCTCCACGCGTCTCCCGAAACGGCAACTATGACTGCTCATTAAGGAAACTGCCGTTTCAAGAAAGCTATCGCCGGGCGGTAATGGTTACCGCGCCCAGTCAGAGCGATAGCGCCATTTCGCCAAATAATTCTACCGCCTGCGACACGACTATCGCCTGACGGTTTCAAGAGAGCTATCGCCGGGCGGTAATGGTTACCGCGCCCAGTCAGAGCGATAGCGCCATTTCGCCAAATAATTCTACCGCCTGCGATAAGACTATCGCCTGAGCGGTAGGTACCATCGTCGACGATCAACCCCTTGACACACGTCGACCGGATACCGCCGGCGGTAGCGTCCTGTCGCCGGGCGGTAGCATTTGATTGTCGACGATCCTTCCTTAGCTGATGATTGGGCCGTCGACCATCGAACCGAGATGCGTCGATCGAGATGTGTACCGCCGGCGATAGCTCCTTACCGCCGGGCGGTAGCGTCCTTTTGAAGCTCTTCTCCTTTCCTTTCACCTGTCAGCCTACACACTCTATCACACAACCAATCTCATCAAATACAAGTAGGGAGTTGATATTCTCAAACCTAAGGAGTGTGAAACCATGTTCCAACAAACTCCCCCTTTTGATAATATCAATCCCGTTCATGATAAACCAAAATCAAGTAGATAGAGTGCCAGAATAGATGTATGTAGCAACGTAGAACAGTATAAAGTAGAGTATCAGAGTAAAATGAACATAGAACAGTAGAATGATATTGAACAAATAAGCAATACACACCTATATCGATCCCGTTCAATCCTGTTCTATCCTACTACATACTCCCCCTATCGGTGGGACGCTCCCCCTATCTATGAGCACACACACACCTCACTACGCTCCCCCTATCATGAACACTACCTCCAATACCTTCTCCCCCTTTGATAATATCAAAAGAAAGGGCGAGACCAACCAACCAAGGAGGATGAAAATTGTAGGCGAGAGATAACGTAATATAGACCCACAACGCACTTGAAACCAGAGAATTGTAAAACAGGGTCAAAAACAGGAGCAAACGCTAATCAGAGAGAAGAAATTGGACTATATGCACGAGACATAGCACACATCAAGTATGACATGAATGTTTGCAAGGTTTAGATAAATAGAGAGAAAAATAGGCAAACACAAATATCGTCATGAGAGAAAAAATGTGCCAGTACGTATTGTGTGAAAAAGCATCGAATGTAGTTGAGGTCCAATTCTTATGCGCGGAAGATTTAAATAAGATAATGACATGTGCACGTGTAGCACCAAGAGACAAAACAATCAAAAGAGATATCATGCAGACATGTTTTATATCAAGCAAACTAACGATGCTAACACCAAAGAGATATAGTGAAAAATCACGTCACATGACATAGTGCGGCATAAAGAAATTAAATCAAGGGCACAAATCATAAAGTGTAGTCCATGCACAAGATCGAAACGACTTTGTAATCCAAGGTGCTCACCCTCACAACGCTTATGAAGACTTATCAGGAGGGATGAGTAGTGCTTGGGGGGTCTGTAAGCGGGATTTGATGGCCATCATTTTATTTTGAGTTAGGCCATCAATTTTATACATAATCAAAGCAAGACAAGACCCCAAGTCAATCGAAATCTACCCACATAGGTAGATCCACTTTAACTTGTTTACATTGGACATATGCGATTCTAGTTTTGGCCCAAAAATTTAATTAGCATAGACACGCGCAATTTGATTTCATGACATTGATTGTTCAAGATATATCAGATATGTTAAATTTAGTGCCACGATTTATAGCATGTCAGCTTATTATCTCAGGTTGAGTGCATGATCAAGTGGTGTGTGAGTGGTGTAATCATTATCGTAAATAAATCCTCACACATACTTAGAGGCGTAGACAACGTACACCCACATTAATTTTCGCACTCAATAGCTAGACAAAAATTTAACTTCGCTCATCATGACCGGATACCAATGTGCCGTACAAGTTGACAAAAAGAATAGCAAACATTGTATATACTTGAAAATATACCACGACTCGGTCATATGAGCCCCAATGAGAAAAAAAACGCACTTTGGCCCTAAAACGACCACCATTTGTTTACTATATGGACACCTTAAGATATTCCCTAGCGTTGTCAAAACAGGTTGGATAAGCATGATTTTCGTGTGTACTTATATGCGAGTCAGAGTACTATCGCCTGCGGTAGTACTACCGCTCCGCGGTAACTCCGGAATAAATATGCTGTAGGTTATTTCAGATCCGCCCACACTCATTCTCACCTTGCATCCCTTTTGGAAAGAAGCTTCTCCAGCCCTACAGATCTCCTTTGATTCCAGGTAATGCTCTATCCTTTCTCATTTTTGCTTGATTTCTTGTTTAGGATCCATATGAGATGTCTTTGTGAAGTAGATGTGTTCTCTCATGGCATTTTTATATCCACTTCTTCACGGATCTCCTCTCACATATCCCCTTTTTTGAGAAATATTGCCATTGTTTTAGTCTATTTCGGATCTACGCTTTAAGAGGGGAAAAATATTGCCATTGTTTGTAAAGGATCCGAAATGCGGAGGAGTAAAAAGAGATACTTTCACATGTTTCATTTTTAGATTTTTATTGTCGGATCTCATCTCCTCTTTCAAGATCTACGAAGTTCATATATAGATCTATGAAAAATATGGAGATTGGAGTGGTTTTTTACAAAGAAAAATCGATTTTTAGCTCAAAACGGCGGAAAGAGGTGAAGTGCAGTCCGTCGAGCTACCGCCGGCGATAGCTAATTATCGCCTGCGATAGCTCCCAGATTTCACTAATTTTTTGTGAATTTTCAGTTTTGGATCCCAGTTCCTGATTTGAGTTTTTGAATGTTGTTTCATGCAGGAAATGGCCTCCTCGAGCGCACACTCTGGACGTCGAAGTGTTTCAAAACGAAACCGTGGAGAGACTACGCACCCCGCTATAGACAACGCCACTGTGAGCATTCCTATGCTCATAGAGATTAATGATCGGTATACTCATATCTATGAGTATCTCGAAGAATCGGGCGTGTTGGCGGTGATATCAGATGGGTGTTCCTTTTCCTCCGCTCTCGTTCGAGAGTTCTACAACAATTTGAGGGATCCATCTCTGATGCGTCTGGGAGGAGGAGTTCAGTCTTGCATCGGGGATGAGATAGTTACTATCACCCATGCCGACCTGGAGACGAAGTACGTGTGGCCATCCAACCTTCCATACTTGGATGTTGTAGAATCCTTTAGGACAGCACGGGATTGGAGAGTGATGAACGAGGTTCTCCATGGAGTGGAGGGGCGTCCTGACTTTCTCACTTCGATGGATACACTCACACCAGTTGCTCGGATAATTCAGGATATCCTCCGCCATTCGCTGATGTTCAAGGCAGGAGATACTCGAAAGGTCACGGCTCAGCTATCCATGGTGACCTATCACATTATAGCGCAGAAGCCATTCAGCGTTTCAGATCTCATCCTGTCTATCATGAGGTATACTTTTCGCCTCAAGTCTCCCGATCGTCAGCGGGTAAATACACTCCCTTTGGGAGGAGTCATCCAGACCATCCTGAAGATCAAGTACCCGACCATCGACTGGACCTCCTATCCCATTGACCTCGTTCCGCAGGTCTATCATGTAGGAGAGATACCGGCTGCTTCACGGGTGCGACCACAGGTGCCACCTCCGGAGCCATCGGTACCCCGGTCGGGATCTCTTCGCGAGACAAGTCGTGGAATTCATAGCCTCATGGAGGAGCAGGGAAAGGAGATCAAAGGCATGAAGAAGATGCTTAAGAAGATCATGAGGAAGCTCAGCATTTCTTCAACATCCTCTGATGAACAGGCGTGATCCCATTTTTCTTTGTACCCTTTCAAGTTTTAGATTTATGGACAATTAAAAATTGATGTAATAATACAGGTACCGGCCCGAACATTTTTCTTGAATGTTTTTGGTTTCATTTTATGTGGGCAATTTAATCTCTATTTTGTTATCACTTGATTATGCGTGAAAAGTGGATTTTGATCAGTATTAATTTGCTCCTAAGCTCTTTGAGTCCCGCACAACTAAAACAGACGTACGATGTGAAGTAGGAGATACTCATGACGTGATCAAGTGTGTCATTCTACTTCACTAACGGGACATACTTAGGAGTTGAGAGGTTTGGGTATCCAGAAGGAGCCGAAAATGACTTTCCTTTTGGGAACCCAACGATGTTGTGATACAGTTGAACCCGGTGAAGGAGGGTTCGCCCGGTCTATCGGACTGGGCGTGCTACGTCGCGTGACTGGTCTCCATTCATACCTTGGTTTGATGTTTTTCTTATGTTGCAGATTCTCTTTTGGATGTCTAGGAGTCCTTACGTGAGAGATTGTGGTTGGGCACAATTGTCTTTGTGAATTAATCATGTTGAGATTACTTTCTGACATGAAATACTTCTTGTTACCATACTGACTCATAGCATAAAGGTTTTTTGAAGGATATCTGCATTCAATTGGTTTTGTAAATGGAGTAGTTGGTTTTCGCCAGTGGATATGATTTTCATATTTGAGGTTTTTACTCGCGTTGGCTTGAAGTTTACTACTCCCTTTGATTTTCCTAACTGATGTGAGTGAGCTTGTGTTCAACGTGCGTTTGGAATTTTCTTGATATTGCACGTTTATGTGTTGAGAATTTTTCTTTAAAATTTCCTTAAGCCCGTTGATTTTCGTTTCCAAATCTTCATTTCTCTGTTTGAGATTTGTTCTCGCTTTGGTGTAGGCAGTTGTGCTATTCTTGAGTATTGCGACTATTGAGTTAATGTGGGCTTCATACTTATTTCTGTATTCTTCGAAGACCTCACTCATCTCAGTGATTTCAACTCTATAGTCCACGCACTTAGCACACTCCCCCTTTGACGCTAAGTTTTCTAGAAACAGTTTCTCATTTTGTTCTCTTAGAGAAATGCACTCTTTCTCTTCCTCCTCACGTTTCTCTTTTAACTTCTCACAGTTTATGCAAAGTGTAGAGTTGTCCTCTAAAGAGCATACAGGAGAACTAGACACGACAGTGGAAGATTCTACACTAACATTTGCTTTTAAAAGGTTATTTTCCAAGCGTAGTTTTGAATTAACATTTTTCAGTTTCTTAAGTCTACGCCTATTCATATTCAGCATATTCAGTGTATAAGCAGACTTGTATACACGGAGAGAGTTTGAGTTTCTTACAGCGCTCTTGGACGAGGCAAGATTTGAACACAAAGTTCCTTTATCATCTTCCCCTTGGCTCTTCTCGTCCAGTGACAGGTGTTCATCTCCCCTCTTGCTTGACGTGT
Source organism: Platanthera zijinensis (assembly GCA_039513925.1). Taxonomy (NCBI): domain Eukaryota; kingdom Viridiplantae; phylum Streptophyta; class Magnoliopsida; order Asparagales; family Orchidaceae; genus Platanthera; species Platanthera zijinensis. The sequence goes on from CM077086.1 coordinate 81,318,353, forward strand.
CTGTCTTGACTTCCTCCAAGAGTGCATCTCCATTTGACTCGTCACTTGGATCTATAAGAAACTGCTCGAAGTCATTATCTGCAGGATGAGAACTATAAGTAGACTCAAGATATTCCCATATCTCATATGCAGTGGAACACATGTGAATGCGTTTAAAAATTTCTTGACTAAGCCCACAAAACAAACTGTTCATAGCCTTGGCATTTAAATAACACTCGTGCTTATTTAGGCTATAAGGGGGCTTGGTACAAGTAATGTTCCAAACTTCTACATCCGTTAGCATAAGGAATTTTCTCATTAGAGTTCTCCATTCGTCATAGTTCACTCCTATAAAGAGAGGTGGTGCAAACACATTTTCGGTGTACAATTTTTCATCCCCACTCATCGGTCCATGATGGAGGTTGGCCATTATTCCCGGTGGTGAAACCGTTTTGGAATAACCTCGCTCTGATACCACTTGTTGGATCTTGTAGCCAACCTTAGAGGGGGGGGGGGTGAATAAGGTTCGACGCGTTTCTTGAAATTTAAGCGTTAATTTGTCCACAGAACCAGAGCTTAGGAAACTGCTGCAGAGCGTTGGGTAACCAATGTTCTGCGGTACGTTATTCACTCTTTTCTTGTACAAATTAGCTTGTGCGCACCCACGTGAAACTAGACTTATCATTCACAAGTAAACATAAGAGGCAATGATATGAAGAAAATATCTCATATGAATCATTCAGTCACACACAATGTTACACTTGTAATTAGGATTGATTTAAAACATGTTTACACACAATACATACAACTTGGATCTCCATGACGCCGGAGATCAGAGGCTGTGAATAAGAATCTTGGGTTTTCTATACCGACCCAAAACCCGGACCGGTTGGCTCTTCACTTTCTCCCCGAAAGGTCTTAGAGCCGCTCTTCACCTCCACACCCAGAAGGGTCTTAGAGCCGCTCTTCACTTTCTCCCCGAAAGGTCTTAGAGCCGCTCTTCACCTCCACAACCGGAAGGGTCTTAGAGCACCGCTAGATCCCCGATCTAGACGCCCCAAATCCCGGGACGATTTTCCACCGAATCCAAACCGGATTCCGACGACCTTCCCCGGTCGATTTCCCTTACCACTTACAACAAGAGAAGAAGAAAAAGATACAAAAAGAGATTACAAAATATATTCGTTAAAGTTTAGGTTCTCCCTCTTGAGAAGTTCTCTGGATGGATCTACGGCCGGTGCTTGTGATCTTCGATGGAAAGCACCCGGTCGCTAGACGTAGACGATGCGAAGCCTTGATCGCCGGAGTTCTTCGATCTCGAACGGGAGGAAGAAACCTTGCTTTTTCTTTGACGAAGACGAGTAGAACGGACGTAGGAAGACGGCCGACCTTGGTATTCCTGGAGCACTTCGTCAATAATCTCTGGAGGCTTAGGTCTTGAAGAAACGGCGCGGCTTTTTATACGTCTTGGAGAAAATAGACTACCGCCTGCGATAACTCTATCGCCGGGCGGTAGGTTCGCGCGTAACGCTTGCCAGCTGTCTCCACGCGTCTCCCGAAACGGCAACTATGACTGCTCATTAAGGAAACTGCCGTTTCAAGAAAGCTATCGCCGGGCGGTAATGGTTACCGCGCCCAGTCAGAGCGATAGCGCCATTTCGCCAAATAATTCTACCGCCTGCGACACGACTATCGCCTGACGGTTTCAAGAGAGCTATCGCCGGGCGGTAATGGTTACCGCGCCCAGTCAGAGCGATAGCGCCATTTCGCCAAATAATTCTACCGCCTGCGATAAGACTATCGCCTGAGCGGTAGGTACCATCGTCGACGATCAACCCCTTGGCGCACGTCGACCGGATACCGCCGGCGGTAGCGTCCTGTCGCCGGGCGGTAGCATTTGATTGTCGACGATCCTTCCTTAGCTGATGATTGGGCCGTCGACCATCGAACCGATATGCGTCGATCGAGATGTGTACCGCCGGCGATAGCTCCTTACCGCCGGGCGGTAGCGTTCTTTTGAAGCTCTTCTCCTTTCCTTTCACCTGTCAGCCTGCACACTCTATCACACAACCAATCTCATCAAATACAAGCAGGGAGTTGATATTCTCAAACCTAAGGAGTGTGAAACCATGTTCCAACACATATTGCTTGCTGGGCAGATTAGTGGGTAATGTCCTTCTTCCCCTTTCTGAGTTCTTCAATAACTTCTTTACAGGGTGCCTCTTTGGCTTCACTAATCCTATCTTGCAGCATGTTGATACCAACTATTATAGTGTTATTGGTTTGCAAATGGTATCCATCTAGTAGCTGGTTGCTTGAATCCATTCTTTCCATAATGTGTAACACCCCAGGTTTCCTGTAACTGAATACAATAGTATCTGATTTTAAAGCTATCGTTGGTGGTATATCGATACTGCCGACGGTAGTGATCAAAATGATCAAGTCGATGCATTCGATTTGATACTGTAAGACCCCCCCCCCCTTTTCTTTTAAAACACCGGGGTCTTAGGCCCAGAACCGCCGCTTTGTGGTGACACCTTCACACCCGGGAAGGTCATCACTACAAAACGCCGATCCTGCCGGCAAAATCGATCTCAACTGTAGCAAAATAATAAAGTAAGTCCACAGAAATCACATATAAAAAAATAATCTCCACGAAGGGAGTGTCCACAGATATAACACATAACAGAATCTTGGTCTTATGCCCTGTACATCAAGTCCTCACTATATATCTCTCATCGCGGAAGCAAACTAAAATAACTACTAGCGATCAGGACTCACAGTACTTGCCATCTGAACTCCGGTACTAGACTGCCCGATCTCCAAGCAATTAGACCTCCGGGGCTGCTCCTCCATGCTGGGCTCCATGGTCCCCTAAAATGACGTGGTTCGAAAACCGTTAGTCTAAAAGACTAAGTCCTATCATCCCCCGCCTCTTCCCCCATGGCTCCTAGGCACCGAGCGGGGAAGAAGAAAGGAGAGGACATGATAGTGGAGAATAACAAATAAGCAGATGGCGGCGGAACTAATCTAGCAGTTCTAAGATATATATGACGGTAATAAAGGTATGAAACACTAAATTAAGAACGTAACCTTAACTTATGCGAAAATACATAAGCTAAGGGATCTCTTGCAAAGCTCCTATCGTATAAAAAAAATTCCATACCGATTTATACGATAGGGTGTTGGTTTTACTAGCAAGCATAAATATGTAATACTGAATAAAAACCTTAACTTATAAGCACGCTCGCACAAACTTATAAACCAAGGGGTCGTTTTGTAGGGCCTAATTTATAAAATGTCCCATACCACTTATACATTAGGTGTCGGGTTATATGCAATTATTATGCTATAAAATACAGTTATTCCATGACGTGAACATGCAAGTGCAACTCACCCACCCGACTCTGTGCACACAGACTTTTAGTTCCCCCTTTCTGGAGCCTAACCTCCCAGGATACCTTCGTAGTGGCAAACAGAAGCGGTGGGTATGGCCTCGCCCACCTCTAAACCGGTATCAGCACTACTAGTCAGACCTATCGTACGCCTCAACGCTGGTGCACTAAGCGGAGCTCCTGCGTACTAGTGTCGGCTGGCGCACCGGACTTTATTTTGCTAAGTGTAAAACCACACCCGCCGAGTCAACGAACTGGTATCGGTGCGATGAATCTCCAATACCGAAGACTCGCCACCTTATATCTTATGGACATGCAATATTAATATATTATCCACCGAGCCAAAGCTCCTCGGACTATCCCATCTGTCACAGCCAACAACCGAGCCAAAGCTCCCCGGGCTATCCTTCCCGTCACAAATATCGATCGAGCCATCGGCTCACTGGGCTACCCTGCCCATTTCCACAACCAACGAGCCTACCGCCCGAACAACCTAGTCACCCTATCTTCCCGAGACACAGGGGTGTGTGAAATTGAACCCCTAGTTATACAAGTTACTCTTTAACATTTATTATTCCTATGGTTTACATTAGCCCAGGACTGCCCAAGGCATACCCCGTGAAGGGTTCTCGAGGGCACTATGAACTACGATGGGCTGAAACCCAAAGCTCCCTTTCGCAAGACACTTAATATTATTGATTTCTACACATGACCAATCCTCTCTTTTATTTCAGTGTGAATCCCCTAATTGTGTTTAAGCTCTCCGAGCTAGCCTATTTCAGTTCTATGTACTATATGCAGACCGTGCTAAGCTACATGGTGCCCCCACTAGGGGTACTCCATTTACTCATCCAACAGATCCATAACAATTTCTGGGAGTCAACCATGACCTATTTAGACTAACTCCAGAGTTTCATAATTTCTTAATTATTTGGGCATTTAATCTAATTAACCTAAGACCCCGAATGCCCTACTTTGAACATGAAGTCCACTTTTAAATCAGAAAAAAATCACCACAAAATTATGATAAATACTACGTAACATTTCTATAGTAAATCCAAGGTCTAAGAATTGTCAGAATTGTTGAGGCCCCAATTCCACAATTTTGAACATATGGTCAATATTACAATTTTAAGAAGCTAAGGCCAGCAATATTGTTCTAAAACTTATAATAAATTTCCAGTAAGTCCATCATGACCTAAAAACACTCTAGAAGTATTCTCCTAATTTTCCAGTGAACATTAGCCACTAATTTAATTTTAAATCAAAGATTCCATATCCATTGGTTATTGAAGCAAGTACTAAAATAATTAATCTAATAATTATAAAGAAATTCCAGGAGATATATAATGATCTAAAACAATCCCAAACCAAGTTTTACAATTTTTTAAAATATGAGGTGCTCTAAATCTAATTAAAGGTAATCTTCAAGAGTTATAACTTTGTGAAACAAGTATTGTTTTTAATCTTCTAAAAATTATGAGAAAATTCCAGAGTCAACATAGATTAAGAAAACACTCACTGACAAAGTTTCATAATTTTTGTAGCAATATTAGGCTCTAAATCTATTTTTTATTAGAAATCCACAATTCATAATGTATGAAACAAGTACTTAAAATAATCATCTAAAAATTTCAATATAAATACACAGGGAACTAACATGATGTACAACTTTCAGATACATAATTTCACAACTTTTCAGTGAACAGAAATATCATAACAAGCAAAATAAACTTAAGTACACAACTAGGGTTATTAAGGAAGTACTGATTTTATTAGCCCAAAATTTCCACAAAAATTATTTTAGGAGTCTTTTTATCAGACAAATACCCTGCCCAAGTTTCAAGTTATTGTGAGGTGTTTTGATTGCCTAAACCCAACTATTAGGCTTGTTCCCTAAACTAGGATTAGGGATTTGAGAAGGTTAAAGGCTTCCAAATTAAATAAAACTTCAACCATAGGACCATAGCCACCCAAGGATCCTTTCCACCAAGTCTCAAGTCATTCCAAGGTCATTTGACCCCATCACCTTCATACCCTAAAAATCTCCGTAAAAGGGCCTACCCTAGGGTTTTAGGGCTACCCTACCCCAAACAACCCCATATCCCATTAGAGGGTGCTACATGCCATATAAAATCAGTTGCCAAAATATAAGCCTCTGTTGAGGTGATTTGACCACTCAAACATTTAAAATAGCACTTGACCTAAAATAACCCTATAAGGGTATACCTAGGGTTGGGTCAATACCTAACCAAAACATCTCCAAATGAGATGAATTTGTACCAGAGCCCTAACATGCCCTCTAAGACCACCCACTAAAATTTGGGGGATTTTGAGATATTTAGGACACCTAATTAATTTATTCATGGATTATTAATTTTTTATAATAACTATATAACAATGTTCTCCAAAAAATTTAATTTTTGGATATGTCTTAGATATAGATAAGAATAGCCCATACCCCAAATTTCAAATCATTTGGAGCTCTGGTTTGGAGTGGGCATCCAATTCATTCTCTGGTCAGCCCTATATATAGATCTCACCAAAATGAGTGCTGTGATCTAACCAGGACTCCAAATTGGTTAAAATAAATTTTAAAATAAAGTAGACTCATAGATCTATAATTTTCATGTTAACAATTTTTCCTGATCTAGCCTCTAAGTGCCTCGTTTAACGACATCAAAATATGCAGGTTAAAGGGTTAACAAATAACTATATTATATATATAAATATAATAATTAATATATTAAAATGATAACCACTGTTCATCTTCTCCATAAATTGTAAAAGCAGAACCCGAAAACGCCATGCTTCCTGTAGCTTTGTGTGAGCCACCACCGGCCATCCGACCACTTTCCCGGCCAGCCACCGCCACCACCACCTTCGTCGAGGTGGTGGCTAACGCCCGACGGTGGTTTGGCCGCTGGAGGTGGCGGTTTCCGGCAAACCCGCCCCATTATTTTTTTTTGTAATTTCCCCATTTCTTTCACTTGGATCGGCTTGTTTGAGTCTGATTCTTATCTCTAAAGATTCCTAAGATCTAACTATAGAAGAAGAGTAAGGGGAGGACCTGTGGGGGTGGCTGTAGCCTTGACGATCGCCGGATTAGTATGGTGGTGGTGGTGGTGGTTGTCAGGTTCTTACCCAGTGAAACCCATTTGCTCCTTCATGAAAAATGTTGGAATTCATCCTTGGAGTCCAATGAAGCTTTTAAGAGAGAGAGATGAGGTGTTAAGTGGTTGTGGGCTTCATTGGCATTATTGGCCTTAGTCAAGGTTGGCGGCCATGGTAGGTAGTGGGGTGAAGCTTGGTTCAAACCAGTCAAAAACTAGCTGGTTGAATTGGGGCTGCCTTCCTTGTCGTAGAGCAATGAATGGGAGGTTGGGGAAGGGGAAGGAGGAGCCCAAAGTCTTCCTCCATTACTTTCTTTCACTTTCTCTCTCTTGCATAGGTGGCTTTTTCTCTCTCCTACACACCAAGCTAAAATTTGGCTTCTATCTAACCCAATGGCAGCCCACATGTCCATTTTATCCACCAAAACAAGGTTAGCCCAAGTGAGTTGGGCTTGAGCTTGAGTTAGCCCATTTTGGCTAGCTTGATCTAAACCTTGACTAGGGTTGACCGTGGTCAATTTGGTCTTTGAGGTTGCCCATAATGTGTCATTGGTGACTCATTGGCCTCTCCTAAGGTCTAGGTTGGGTTGGCTTGGCCCTTGGAGGTTACTTGACCCTTAATCAGGGCACTTTGACCACTTTAGGGCTGGAGTTGACTTTGGTCAACTTAGCTTTTTTGGTTGACCCCAATGGGTCCTTGGTGACCCATTGGCCTCTCACTCGGGTTAGGGAGGTATTTGTGGGGTCCACTCGGTTAAGAGAAGGACAGTTGACCCTATGTAGGTCAGGTTGACCAATTTAGGGTTAGAGTTGACTTGGGTCAACTTAACTAGTTTGACTGCCCTCCATGGGTCTTTAGTGACCCATTGACCCCATTTTAGGTCTAGGAAGGCCTTAGTAGGGTTATTTGGGCTTTACTAGGGCACACTACCCTTAGTTAGGGCTTATTGCCCAATTTAGGTCTAGAGTAGTTCTAGGTCAACTTGGCCTATCCAATGGACTCCTAGGGTTCTAATGGTCCTAATAATGGGTTGATGTGACCATGGTGGGGTTTTGATGTCTTGGTGAAGCCCCATGGTCATCTTAAACTAGGATTCAAAAATTTGTTGTTTGCAGACCATAGTGGTCTCACCTACATTCCTAGGCCCACTTGGCCTTCTTTGGCTTCCCAGGGCTTTGTCATGACCTAGTCATGACAAAACTACTTATAGGGGTCTAGTTGTTTGAGGGATGTTACGGATACCGCCTAGCGATAGGTCGATACCTCCAGCGATAGTGAACAAATCTAGATGATGCAGTTGACAAGTCGAAGCAGTCGATTTAATACCACGTGACGATAGCTTGATATCGCTGATGGTAATGAGCCACATGGCACGAAACCACATGTCAATTGGATGTGAAGTGGTCATTAAGCGTTGTTGACTAAGTCAAGCGGCCATCGCCTGAGATATTGCACTTGTTAGCGCGATACCGCATGCGCTAGCACTTGGACAAAAAACCTCAGTTTGATCAACACCATCCATTTCAATTTATATTTGGATCCTAAGGCAAGGTTTATTCCCGTCTATGCTTAACTAGAGGAGTAAGGAGAAGTGTTCATTTCACTTTTGCTCTCTCTCTCTCCAAGCTTGGGAAAGAAAAGATGGAAGAAGAAGTGGAGGCTAATCCAGCTCTTTGAAGAGCTATTGAAGGAGTTCTTATGGTCAGAATCGCGAGCCAAGGCTAAATCCATCGAGGGGTAGACTTTGCGATTGTTTCCATCATGATCAAATCCGTGTTCATGTCTCCTAAGCAATTTACAAGGCTAACGATTCTCCACTTGAACAATTGAAGTACTTATTTGGCATGTTTGCATGGAAACCCTCACTAATTAGTGAATTAACGGGAAGTTTCCAATGGGTTAATACAGAGTATGTAACACCCCTGTTTTTCAGTCAATTATTTTAATTCCCGTAGTGACGTAATTTTGACGTTAGGGCGTTACGTTGGCGCGTAGTTAACGAGTGTCGTTTGTTAGAGCACGAGTTTGCTAAGTGGGTTTTCTTGTGTTGCTAGTTTTGTTTTTGTCGTGCACCCTCCCTCGCAAGCCGTGTCGGTTTTGGTGACTCGGTGGAGCTTTTTTATAGGGATGTGGTGGCATTTTGTCTTCGGTTGGAATTTAACCAGGTTTGGTTCATCGGAATTCGATTTCAATTTCGCCGTTAGATTTTTATCGTGGGTATTTAGCTACGGTGCGATTTTCATAGGAATCCGAGGTCGTTTGGATTTCAGATTGTTTTGGGATTTATTTGTATTAATTGTAATGTAATATTGTATTATAAAATAATTAAGTATTATATTAATATTTATATATATGTATACGCGTAAAAATCGAAACCCTACTATTTATCGTCTTCCTAAAACCGAGCCGCGGACTTTTTGCGGAAGAGGGAGTTCGGTGGACGGAGCGTGCATTCTGTCGACGATAGGAGGAGCTCCGATGGTCGTTTTTGTCGTTTGATTAGAGATTTGGAAAGCTCTCGGCTAGGAATACGCGATCGTGGAAAGTTTTCCTCGTTATTTGTAACACCCCTACCCATCACATAGTATATAACAGTAGGTCCGGACGGGGCCCGACGCCATATACTACGGACAGACCGGTTTGTTACGCATTGAAACCATTCAACCAATCACAACGTCCTACACAGCACCTAGCGGAAGCAATTATTAAGTTGCACAATTAAGAACCCTGCTAACATGAATGTCCACGCAACTAAAAACAAGGAATGTTTAATACACGAATATTGGCCTTAAAGCCTTACAAGAGTTTGCTTAATAAAAAGTGTCTTCCAAACCTCGGCATGCAGGCCGGTCACACATGAGTACAAAATGGAAAAACACTCAAAACTTGGCCTTCGAGGGCCGGCACAGCAACTCGGGCTTTAGCCCGCTATTTACCTCTCAGCTCCGCAGCACCTGCAAGCAACAATCCACTGCACGGTGGTAAACAAAGGCAACGGTCAGCTATGCTGATCAAATTATAACGATTCCGCCCCCAAACCGGGACGGCAAAGCTTCTTCCCTGCACTTGTTAGCAAAACATAGCAAAATAAGCATCACATCACAGGTGCACGCTCACACGGCCGTACACCCCGTGCTCTCAGGGCACTTACTCGGCGAAGCCAGTCCGAACCCCGTCCAGTCCTCGACTCCACCACCACCCCTAGGGTGGCAATCTTGTGAGCATTTAGTCTTCTCAGCCGCAGCCTAGACTCGATCTCCAAACCTCGGTAAGTCCCACGTAAAACTTTAGGTCACTTTAACCGAGCAGGTGGAGAGGTTAGGGGTACACCAGCCCGTTGCTCACCCCGCCATTGCCATTTGGCCTTTGACGCAGACTAAGCTTCCCCAGTCCCAAATAACGATCAAACAAGGTACATAGCCCCGCTATGTACCCGGTTGGCTCCCAGGCCACTGATATGACAGAAATGCGTTTTCATCCAGATTTCCGGGTGCACCTCGGGGTTAATCCCCCAGATTCCCTAATGCATTCTACCGCATAGCAACCCGAAAACAAACACAACGCTCGGAGCCTTCTCCGGCCAACAATGCATAGCAAATCATCACCGATCCGGACCAAAACGTTCGGATAGGCTTCACACATCATGCCTATGTCCGTACTACGATTCCGGACTCTAACAAGGGGGACTTCACATATCAACCCCAAGGAATACCACGATCTCGACGCACACTCGCGGGAGAGGGGTTTTCCCATGCAAAGGAAGAAGAGCTTCACATGCTCAAGAAGAGAATCGTTACCCTTGCGCTTTTCCTCGGCGCCATGACGATCTAGCCAGATGGAAAGCACCGTATCGGCCTCGCCTTTGCGGATCCGGACTCGGATCGTGATTTGGAGCTCCGAAGCTCCACCGGTGACCGGATCTAGCTTCTTCTTCCTCCTCCAAGCTCTCTCCTCTCTCTAACTCTTAGAGAGAGAACCAACCAAAGGTAATGAGGGTTTCTAAACCCTATTCCCGGATATAACATCCCAGCAATAGCCCCCCACCGTTGGATCCAAATCCAAGGGAACGAACGGCCACGATTAGGCCTAAAATACAAAATCTGGGGCCGAACACGGGTTGCAACACGGCCGTGTGCCTGGCCGTGTCACCCATTCGCCGTCTCGACCGACTCGAAAACCAGCACACGGCATTCGACACGGCCTCCGACACGCCCGTGTCACATGTGACACGCCCGTGTCGAGACCCGTGTCACGCCCCCCGTCTGCAATCGGCCAACTTTCCCAACCCGAGAAGGACACGGCCTAGGACACGGCACCCGACACGCCCATGTGACATGTGACACGCCCGTATCAGAGCCCGTGTCCTGGCCGTGTACATAACTCAGAAAAACTCCCCAGTGTGACACGCCCTGGGACATGCCCATGTCCAAGGCCGTGTGCCTCAACTCGACGATCGCCGATCGTCAAACGTCGACCACATGACCCGTGGCCGAACACGCCCGTGTCACGCCCGTGACACGCCCGTGTCACGCCCGTGACACCTGCTCCAAAACCCAGACTGGGCTTAAAACGTCACCCGTCCCTCTTTTGAGTTTCGGGGGTGTTACAACTCTCCCCCCCTTAAAATAATTTCGTCCACGAAATTACTAAAGGAGAGAAAATAGAAACTCTCAACGGTACCCAGGCGGAACAACTCCGGGTACACAACCAGCATAGATTGCTCTCATTCCTAAGAGAGCTCCTTGCTATCGCAATTAACCCCACCAGACCACGACTATCTTGAATTCCTTGGGACAAAGCAGCTTGACTTCACGGTCTCCAAAACGAAAAGGTTTGACCCTAGACGTCAACCTTTCGTCCACCAAAACTTGATCACTCACGATCAAGTTCGAAGGCTCTTGCGCCGCCTCACCAAACCGCTCTAGAAATCTCAAGTGTTCCAAGGTATACCGAGCTCAGCTTTCCCCATGCGTCGCTCCCGTTAAACACCCTTGAATGACTATAACTTCCGGTACGCCATCCGATAACTCCACATTCCGATACGTGGCGTTAAATTACTTAGCCTTTCTCCCATGAGCGATTAGCAACAGTTCTCATATGGTTCGTACCAAAGGGGTAGTGTTTACCATCTCTTACTTTAAATACAACTTCGTGTCATCTGTTCCTAGCCTCGACAACGGCATGCGACGACTTCTACCAAAAAGGGCCTCGAAGGGCGTCATTTGTATGCTCGCTCGGTAGCTAAAGTTGTACGCAAACTTTACCGAAACAGATGGCCTTCCCACTGCTTCCCGAAGTCCAGAATGCACATGCGAAGCACGTCCTCCAACGTCCTGTTGACCCACTCGGTCTGCTCATCCATCCGCGGATGGAAGACTGGACTAAACTACAACTTAGTCTCCAGCACATTCCGTAAACACCTCCAATCATTGGACGCAGAACGCCCACCTCGATTGCTCACGATGTTGCGGGGCACACCATGTAGTCTGACTATGTTATCCAAACACATTTGCCAGTTACTCCGCCGAATTATCCTTCCTATGCGGAACAAAGTGCGACACTAAAGTTAACACAATTACGATCACCCACACGGCGTCGCTACCCCACTGTGACTTTGGCAAACCATGCACACAGTCCAGTCGAACTTCTATTCCGAGCTAGGCAAGGATTCACGAACTCCCCGGCACTTGGCGCTCTGCCTTCACTAAGGCGCAAGGCTGACACTTATCCACAAACAACGCTATGACTCTCTTGAGCCCCGGCCACCAAAGCAATTTCTTAGATATCGGCACAACTTGTGCCTCCTAAGCGAGTTGAGTACTTGGTAAGACGTATCACAACTCCACCCATAAATTACCCATGCTTGGGCTGCACAAACGATTGTCTTTCCTTGGTAGTCTACCCACAACCGTCGACTTGGGATTTTGACCCACCGAGCCGCACCCATGATTTCCTTCATGCAGCTACACAAACCATAGTCTGGCAACTACGATCAGCCAGGTCATACTGGACTTCCGACCAGTTTATTTATGCTTCGACGCTAGTCTGCTTGTCAACGCAAGAGATAATTAACATCTCCAAATCCCGGGTCAAACCCTCAACATGAAACTACATCTAGTTGGCTTGGGCGGAAGCCCTGCGTCTCAACGCATCCGCAACACATTGCCTTACAACGAGCACAAAATAAATTTCGAACGTATAGTCCCACAGGAACTCCATCTAATTTTGCTGCCTCAATTTCAGATCCTTTCGATCCCACCGATGTATCAGGCTCATAGGATCGGTACAGACACCGACTTTGTCACCATACACATAAAGCCTCCCTAGCTTTGGTGCAAAACACACGGCCACGAACTCCAGATGATGGACTGGACAATACCCCTCGTGCTCTTGCAACTAATGCGAGCCATAGACCACAACATTACCATGCTGCAGCAGCACACAGTCTAATCCGTTACCTAAGGCAGTGCCGTAGATCTCACAGCTTCTGGTTCCACTCGGTGAACTTAACACTGGCGCTGCGGTTTACCAACTCTTTAACCGTTCATAGCTTGGGCGTACTCGCGCATCTAAGCAATCCTTTTAAGCTTTTCCTTGACAACGACGCGAGGGGTAATATTATCTGCGGGAAGTCCTCTACGAAGCGCCTGTAGTAGCCGACCACAACAGAAACTCTGGATTTCCGCTACCGAGACAACACATGCCACCCTCGTAATGCGACTAACAACACTGGACCCACACGCCCTCACTCTACCAACTAAAGGACCAAGAAGCACTACGAGGATAACCCAAGACTCGAGATCGGAGAACTTGGTGTATACATGGTTCCTTCTTAACGTCCACAAAACCAAGAGTAGATATTCAGAAGCGATACCCTTCGTACTAAAATTACCCCCAATGTGTCGCCGATGAAAACGATTACAAACTGGACTAGGTACTCCATGAACGTTCCGTTCATCTGGTCTATGAACACTGATGCCACACTTGACTGCCAAGACAGCACGATCGTAGACTCGGATTGCTCGTCACTCGTGCTTAACACCGCCTATGCGATAACGCTTACCCTTATTCTCAGATGAGGGTAACCGGACTTACGATCCACTACTGAGTCCACCGAAGACCCGACTAACTGATCAGAAGATCATCGATCATTTGGATCAATTACTTGTCCTATTTCTGCAAACTTACACAGCTCTCTGCAACAGATACAAAATTGCAAGCTCCCGTCCTTCTTCTGAGTAAAGAGGACCGGTGCGCTCCAAGGCAATGAGCTTGGACGCACATACCCTTGCTCCATCAACTTTTCTAGTTGAACCTTTAACTCCACTATCACCTTAGGCATCAGCCTATAAGGAGAGCGTGACACAGGTTTAGCACCTGGCACAACTCAATCGTTAAATCGATCTCTCGCTACGGTGGGGCTCCAGGGAGATTGTTCGGGAACACATCGGGATGCTCAAAAACCACTGGGATACTACCCAGGGTGGACTTAGGCGTTACATCCTCCACTAACGTGAAGAGCAGCCTTGTACCAACACAAAACTATCTTGACCACCGGGAGGGCAGACGTCAGTGTCCTGCTCGATCCCTTCAGTTCCGCAAACGTTGTCTCCTGCCCAACACCCAGCTAGGTCTCTTTGCGGTTGCAAACGATAAAAGCCTTCTTCTTCAAAAGCTAGTCCATAAAAAAGATGACGTCAAACTCTACTAACGACAACAGTGATGCTAGCAAATCGAATCCTTGACTTTCAATAAGACTCTTACCGCACAGACTGTATCTCCGTGCGCACTGGACGACTACTGGATAATAACCCATCCGGATTGCCAATATTCCAAAATAAAGCCTAGAACTTCAAGTTTTGAGTAAACACGCATAAGGCAAGAAGCAAGGTTGCTAACAATTAAACCATACCTAACGACCCGACGGTCGGCCACATGACCTCCTGCTGGCCAAGGATGTTCACTCCCAGTTGGGCCGGAGTAAACAGCGATGCGGCGGACGCCACAGCCTTGCCTTCCTCTTCAGATATCGACCCCGACTTCTTTTTGGACATTGGGCGTCCACTCCAACAATCCCAGGCATAGTGCCCCGACTTTCCACAAACAAAGCATCCATCCGGGGTTAGAACTGTAGTCGCTCCAGATGTGCTAAAGGAAGGGACTAGACCCGACCTCCTTGCCTTCTTATGCCACCTACGGTACCCAGATTTTGAGGTTGGCATTTTGAACATCGTTTCCTTTACACCCTAGGCTTCAACTGCTCCTGCCAAAACTTTCCTTGTCTTCTGAGCACTCTCCCAACACTCTCTGGCGAGATGCCCTTTCTTGCCACAAGAATAACAATTGAGGGTAGTTTGGGTAGTAGATGACCCAGCCTCCTTTCTCGGCATCTTTCGATAGACAGTCCTTATAGGATCTGTAGGGTTTGGTACCCTATCCACTGGTATTTGGTGAGTTTTCCCCAACTCCACCTCCAAAGCTCTAGCCGACTCCACCAAAGATCAGAATCCCAATAACTTTTGTCCTAGCAGTAGGATACGCAACTCACTGCGCAGACCGTTATAAAATCTATCAACTATAGATTGCTCGCTTTCCCATTCAAAGCCTGGGTGGCGCCTTAACATAAGGAACGTCTGCAAATATGCGTCAATTGAATGCGCTCCCTGCACCACAGTCCAGCTCATCTGCTGCTTTAATTGACCCCCAAATTCCCTTTGCTCCAACATACTGCCCGATGTTGGGGCCATCTCAGGGACAAAGGGTTGCACATTACTCCCATGTTGTGCGTTGGTAACAGCGAATATCGCTTCAACCACCCTTCTTATGGTTTCCAGAGACGTAGGGGTCTCAGGAACGTTACTTTTTGCCGTACTTTGCTCAGCAAACGTGTGTTCAGACTGCCACGCTCCACTTCCGGACACCTATAGCCATTTAAAACACCATAAGTTACTGAACAAAATTTGCAAAAAGCAATTATAGGAACACGCAGGTTCCTCAAAAATGTGTATTTTCATTCCTAAGTGGACATTCATGGGTTCTTTTCATGTTATGACGATGACGCACACACATGTGCTCACCACCCCTTAAAGTGAATTCGTCCACGAATTCATTTAAGCTTGACCGAAACCAGTAGTCTGATACCAATTTGTAACACCCCTACCCGTCACATAGTATATAACAGTAGGTCCGGCCGGGGCCCGACGCCATATACTACGGACAGACCGGGTTGTTACGCATTGAAACCATTCAACCAATCACAACGTCCTACACAGCACCTAGCGTAAGCAATTATTAAGTTGCACAATTAAGAACCCTGCTAACATGAATGTCCACGCAACTAAAAACAAGGAATGTTTAATACACGAATATTGGCCTTAAAGCCTTACAAGAGTTTGCTTAATAAAAAGTGTCTTCTAAACCTCGGCACACAGGCCGGTCACACATGAGTACAAAAAGGAAAAACACTCAAAACTTGGCCTTCGAGGGCCGGCACAGCAACTCGGGCTTTAGCCCGCTATTTACCTCTCGGCTCCGCAGCACCTGCAAGCAACAATCCACCGCACGGTGGTAAACAAAGGCAACGGTCAGCGATGCTGACCAAATTATAACGATTCCGCCCCCAAACCGGGGCGGCAAAGCTTCTTCCCTACACTTGTTAGCAAAACAAGCAACATAGCAAAATAAGCATCACATCACAGGTGCACGCTCACACAGCCGTACACCCCGTGCTCTTAGGGAACTTACTCGGCGAAGCCAGTCCGAACCTCGTCTGGTCCTCGACTCCACCACCACCCCTAGGGTGGCAATCTTGTGAGCATTTAGTCTTCTCAGCCACAGCCTAGACTCAATCTCCAAACCTCGGTAAGTCCCACGTAAAACTTTAGGTCGCTTTAACCAAGCAGGTGGAGCGGTTAGGGGTACACCAGCCCATTGCTCACCCCGCCATTGCCATTAGGCCTTTGACGCGGACTAAGCTTCCCCAGTCCCAAATAACGATCAAACATGGTACATAGCCCCGCTATGTACCAGGTTGGCTCCCAGGCCACCGATATGACAGAAATGCATTTCCGTCCAGATTTCCGGGTGCACCTCGGGGTTAATCCCCCAGATTCCCTGATGCATTCTACCGCATAGCAACCCAAAAACAAACACAACGCTCGGAGTCTTCTCCGACCAACAATGCATAGCAAATCATCACCGATCCGGACCAACACGTCCGAGTAGGCTTCACACATCATGCTTATGTTCGTACTACGATTCCGGACTCTAACAAGGGAGACTTCACATATCAACCCCAAGGAATACCACGATCTTGCCGCACACTCGCGGGAGAGGGGTTTTCCCATGCAAAGGAAGAAGAGCTTCACATGCTCAAGAAGAGAATCCTTACCCTTGCGCTTTGCCTCGGTGCCATGACGATCTAGCCGGATGGAAAGCACCGTATCAGTCTCGCCTTTGCTGATCCGGACTCGGATCGTGATTTGGAGCTCCGAAGCTCCGTCGGTGACCGGATCTAGCTTATTCTTCCTCCTCCAAGCTCTCTCCTCTCTATAACTCTTAGAGAGAGAACCAACCAAAGGGAATGAGGGTTTCTAAACCCTATTCCCGGATATAACATCCTAGCAACAGCACCCCACCGTTGGATCCAAATCCAAGGGAACGAACGGCCATGATTAGGCCTAAAATACAAAATTTGGGGCCGAACACGGGTTGCAACACGGCCGTGTGCCTGGCCGTGTCACCCATTCTCCGTCTCGACCGACTCGAAAACCAGCACACGGCATTCGACACGGACTCCGACATGCCCGTGTCACATGTGACACGCCCGTGTCGAGACCCGTGTCACGCCCCCTGTGTGCAATCGGCCAGCTTTCCCAACCCGATAAGGACACGGACTATGACACGGCACACGACACGCCCGTGTCAGAGCCTGTAACGCACCGTTTTTTCAGCGATTATTTTTATTCTTGTTTGGCGTTACGATGACGCGTTTCCGTGGCTTGTGCCATGTGTGGAGTATGGTTTAGCTCCTTGGAACTGAGTGCCATGTTTGGTAGCCTGTTGGCAAGATCTCCCTAGCAAACCGAGTCGTTCTGGTGACCCGGTGTGGCCTCTCGGGGGGATGTTTGTGTTTGGCTTTGTTTGGGCATAACTCGAGTTCTGTTCGTCGAAAGTTAATTTCGACTTCGCCGTTGTGTTCGTAGCGTGGGTATTTAGCTACGGTGCGAATTTCGTCGAATTCCGAGGTGAATTGGTTTTCGAGTCAATTTGGTGCTTTATGTAATTTTGTAATTAATAATATAATTATATAATTATATATATATATATATATATATATATAGAATGAATAGGGCCGATCATCATCTTCTTCCCCGTAAAAAAAAAGAAAACCGCCGGCCCCTTGTACGAGAGAAACGAGTAACCGCCGAGCCTTCCCTTCGGACGCCGATTCCCGGAGCGTTTGTGGACGGAATTCGATTCCGAGAGTGGATTCGGATTGCTCTCGTCGAGACCTTCATTCCTGCGGTAAGAAATTCGATTTTCGTGGAGTTTTGGAAGGATTGGAATTTTCAGTTTTGGAAGTTTTCCGCCATTAATGGCCGAGTCTTTGTTCTAGGTGTTGCGGCCGTCTTGATCCGTGCGAAGAGGAGGAAAGCAGTCCAAAGCTTCGCTGAGATTTGAGGCAAGTGGTATTCTTGCCCTTGCCAAGTGTTTTCTTTGATTTTATTTGCTGAAATTGAAATCCCGGTTAGCCCAGGTTAGAGGCCTTGTTGTTCTCGTTTTCTTGCTAACTATAGGGCTTAGTTCTTCCTACTGAAACCCCCCCTATGTTGTGATGTTTGGAATCCAAATTATCGGCGTGAAGCCGTTGTTTTCCTTTAATTTTGGTTGATGCTCTGGTTCGGGCGTAGCCGAGAGGGAGAGTTAGGAGGGGGGTGTGGTTGCCAATTTCCTTCGTTATGGTATTATTCGAATGGTTAGGCATAGTTTATATGGTAGTAGCGTGAGACGTGATAGTTGTCTACTGCTTCTGCAGTGGCGTGAGTCGTGTGCGCGTTCCGGTGTCGTTCGGAAAATTCCAAACGGTACAGGTTTGCCGCGCACGGTCATTAACCTTTAGGGCGCACGACCACTGGTCGTGTGCCTCTATTCGTGCGCGTATAAATTTCAGTTTCCAAAGTTCTGTCTCGGGCAATCGCACGAGCGCTGGCAACAGTGCGCACGACCGCTGATCGTGCGACACTGATCGTGCGCAGTTGCTAGGTTTTCTGTCAGGTTTCCAGGTTCGTTTCGCACGATCATCAGCCGATGAGTGCGCACGACCACTGATCGTGCGTCACTGATCGTGCGCTTTGTATATCTTCTTTTGATAGGCGAATTTATATGGTTTCGAGTGCGGGAGTTTAGATACTCAAGTGGCAGGCAATTACTTGAGTTCTGGATCTTCTGCCTTGGTCGTTCGACTGCCGTCGAGCTCCGTTTTCGTTAGTGGGTTTGTGGGTAGTAACTTAATTTTGGCGGCGAGTGAGGCTAGCTCACTCAAGGCCAAAGTTTAGATAGGCACTGAGTGGGTTTCACTCAACGCCTAGTCGTGTTGGTTTATTTCAACACTCTTCCTTTACCTTGTATTTCGTTTCCGAGTGGATTTTTTTTCCAGTTGAATTTCTGGGTTTTCCTTGTCGGCCGTTTTCTTTATTTTCCTAAAGGCCGAATCGTGGGTCGTGAATAGTAGTGGTGGTTGTAGCTCTTTGTGGGGGTGGAGTTGTGTGATATAGCCAAGGCCACCCATGGATTTCTTGCTCCAGGTACGGGCTGGGCATGTCGGGTGGAAGGTCCCTTGTGTTTTCACGTGTTGACCCTCGAGCTTTTGACTGGGACATGGTGGATTGGGGGACTGCGTTTGCCTTCGGTCCGGTTCCTCGTTGTTGTTTTTGCTACTATCACTTCCCGCAGTTTAGGGTGTTAGAAGTTTCTTCTTTGGTAGTATTGCAGCATTCTGGCTCTTGGTAGTCTAGTAGGCCCTGCAGGATGTTGTTCCTGGGCTGGGTCGTTGCTGTTTCTTTGCACGTTGTGCATTTCTTGTTGTCCTGTTTTGGACAGTTGTGACTCTTTTTACTGCATGTTTTCTGTTATTTTGTCCTTTTGGTTGACTCTTTCATGCAGTTTTACCTTGATTTTTGCTTGCTGAGGTATTCTGTTTTCTTTTGGAATACCCCAGGTTCTGAGCTGTAGCCAGTTTGGTGGCTAGTTGGAGGTGTTGTTGTTGGTGGACTCCCGGACTTTGGAGTTTTGTTTACCTTGTTTGTGAGGTTGTTTTCAGTACTTTCTTACAGACATATATGTGTGCTGGTGGGTTCGTGTCAGGTTGTTGGCGCCCACTAGTAGTTTTTACCTTGTACTGGATATATACTATTGCTGCTACCATTTATTTTTCTGGAGATAGTCTACTTGCTTTGAGAAGGTTTTATGCTAGGTTGCTAGTTATTTTTAAACTATAAATACTATTATAAATGAAGCTCATGATCAGCATGTTTTTATAAACTTAATCACTATATTCCAAATCACGTACGAAAACCGTTTTCTTATATATATTATATAAACTAAGTGTAGTGTCTTGCATAGCATGAGTGGTTCTCTTGGGACCCTTATGCGCTCTTTAGGGTGTAAAGCCTAATTAAAGTATTTTTCCGCAGCGTTTAAATATAGTTTTCTTTTGTGGACTAGATGATCCACTGAGCCGAGGGATACGGGCTCTAAACATAATTGATTTTCTATTCATTAAGCACATGATTTTCTTGCATAAAGATTGTAGTTGGATTTGCCTGAGCGTCAGCAGTTATCCCCTGCTTGACGTGGCATCATGACGCGTGTTTTCTCTTACTCTGATAATTCTTAATTCGGAGAAAATGCGGGTTGTGACAGTTGGTATCAGAGGGAGGTTGCTTGACAAGTTAGTTGGGCAACCTTCCTTGGATGCTGTTAGTAGTTCAGCATCATGTCATTCACACACCGATATGTCATCAGCACGTCTTGGCAAAAGCACGAACACTACACTCATAGCATAACATGAAGTATATGGGGCATATTATGTAGTATGGGATGCATAATATGTGTTCGTATATGGATCCACCATAGGGGCTACATGTGAGGGTTATGTAGTATGGGATGCATAACCTCACCACATGACTGCGACTAGCACGTTTCTTTTTCGTTGCATGGAAATGTTATGTAGTATGGGATGCATAACATTTTCATGTGTACGCCGCTCATATCATGCATTAGGGCCTTCTTTTTAGAATGCATAGCACAATCATGCATATCATATCATTGCATAAGCACAACGCGCCGAGCTAAAGATTTGCAGGATGACATATGTACACACATAAGTTTTCAAACTAACATAAGTTCATGCATCCGATCTAGGCACAAGAGTTAGTGAGGTGGTGATTAACCATCCTAGGTTAGGGCATATCATCTAATTATTGTGAAGAAGATAAACTCTCAGAGCAAGTTTAGCAGCTTTAAGTCTATATCTACATATGTATTGTCTGTACTGGTAGTCGGTTCTAGTCGTGGGTTTTGGTTCTGATTTGCGTTGTATTGATTTTTTTAGGATGGCTAGGCGTCCTGCGACTCGATCGACTCCCCTGTCTGAGGGTGAATCTTCTGGAGCTCAGAACGATGCGGTGATCGAGGGTCTGCGTCAGAGTAGCGAAGCTATGGGGAGGCAGTTGGAGGAGGTGCAAGCCCAGATTCAGTCTTTGGTGGCAGTTGTGGCAGGGCAGGCTCAGGGTGCGCAAGTTCCTGCAGGGGGGTTAGCTGTTCCTCCTCCTCCTGCACCCTTGAGACCTCCAGTGGTTGTGCCAGCAGAGATGGCCTTCATCTCGCAGTTTCAGAGGCTGAGCCCTCCCACTTATGATGGGAAGGCAGATTTCATGGTGATAGACGACTGGCTGATCTCCATGGAGGAGATGTTCTCGTACTCTGGGATTTCAGATGATCAGAGGGTGATGATAGCCGCCTATCAGCTTAAAGGATTGGCTAAGAGTTGGTGGCTGAGAGAGAAGGAGAGCCTGGTGGCTGGATGTTCGTGGGAAGTGTTCAAGGAGATGCTGTTGAGGAAGTTCTTACCCTCGGTCGAGCGTGACCGCCTCATGAATGATTTCCTCTATCTGAAGCAAAGGCAGCTCACGGTGGGTGAGTATGAGATAGAGTTTAGTAAGTTGAGCCGTTTTGCCCCTGGATTGGTCAGCGTTGAGGCTGATCGAGTTAAGCGATTCCTCGGTGGTTTGAGGAGTGAGGTGCAGCAGTTGGCCAGTGCTTATGGGTCAGTGACTTATGCTGGAGTTGTAGAGGCTGCTCTTAAGGTTGAGGCCATTGAGACGGCGAAGAGCAGAGGCCAGCAGTTGAGGAAGGATAAGAGGAAGTTGGTAGAGGAGAAGAAACCCCTGGTACCCGATGCTGTTCCGGGAAAGAGGAGCATGGTGGTGTGCAGTTTTTGTGGCCGGTCAGGCCATCCTGTTGAGAGGTGTTTCAAGAAGGCGGCAGCTCAGAAGAAGGAGCAGGTTCATGCTATTCAGGGTGCTCCTGGGAGAGATGTCTCCTGTTCAGTTTGCAAGCGATCCGGGCATGATGCAGCCCAGTGTTGGTCCAGGGTTAGAGTCTGCTATCAGTGTGGGCAGAAGGGTCACGTTAAGTCGAGGTGTCCTCAGGTCCAGTCAGCTCTTCCTACAGTTCCATTGCAGGCATTACCTCCACCTCAGCATGTGGACAAGGGAAAAGGGAAGCTGAACGTGATTTCTTCCGAGGAGGCTCAGACTTCGACCCAGGTGATCTCAGGTTAGTAGTTGGTTGTTTTTCTTTCTAGCCTGGTAGTTTAGTTGCTAGATTATTTGCGGTACTGTTGTGCTAGTTCCTTAGCTTTGTGCGTTCCTATAGGGAAATTTAAGGTGAAGAACCGCTGGGCGCGTGTTCTGTTTGACTCCGGCGCTACCCACTCGTTCGTGGCTAGAGCCTTTGTGGAGCGTCATCGGTTGTCTCTAGATCGTGTTCGGGATTCCTTCCGTGTCAAGTTTCCCTCTGGTGAATCTGTGTTGTCAGATTTGGGTATTTTGGATTGCCCGGTTTTGTTGGGGGATTTTCTTGCGAAGGCGGATCTGAAGATGATTGATCTAGAGGACTTCGATGTCATTTTGGGCATGGACTGGCTCTCTCGGTATGATGCGGTCATTCAGTGCAAGGGAAAGCGCTTGGACTTCATCAGGGACGACGGTCAGCCCGACAGCGTGTATGCTGATCCATGTCAGGATTCTCCTGTTCTCTCTGCGGTATGTGTTCAGAGATTGTTTCTTTCTGATTGTTGTGTTTGTTTAGTCTCGGTGGTTGGAACCGTTGTTAGCATGCCACGCTTGGAGGAGATTCCTATTGTTCGTGGTTTCGCCGATGTTTTTCCTGATGATCTTCCTGGTATCCCTCCTGAGCGGGATGTGGAGTTTGTTATTGATTTGGAGCCGGGTACGCGTCCTATTGCTAAGGCGCCGTACCGGATGGCCCCTCGTGAGTTAGAGGAGTTGCGAATTCAGTTAGATGAGTTGTTGGCTAAAGGTTTTATCAGGCAAAGTTCGTCGCCTTGGGGTGCTCCTGTTTTGTTCGTAAAGAAGAAAGATGGGTCGATGCGGCTTTGCATCGACTATAGAGAGTTGAACAAGGTCACTATCAAGAACAGGTACCCTCTGCCGAGGATCGATGATTTATTTGACCAGTTGCGTGGTAGCACGGTGTTCTCCAAGATCGATCTTCGTTCGGGCTATCATCAGCTCAGGATCCGTGAGGCAGATATTCCACGGACTGCGTTTAGGTCGAGGCATGGGCACTTTGAGTTTTTGGTGATGTCGTTTGGTCTGACCAACGCACCATCAGCCTTCATGGATATGATGAACCGGGTGTTCAAGGATTTCCTAGACAAGTTCGTTGTGGTCTTCATTGATGACGTGTTGGTTTATTCTCGCAGTGCTGAGGAGCACGAGCAGCATTTGCATTTGGTCCTATCAGAGTTGAGGAACCACAAGTTATTCGCCAAGTTGAGCAAGTGCGAATTTTGGTTGCCTCAGGTTTCTTTTCTAGGCCACGTGGTGAACAAGGATGGGATCTCGGTTGACCCAGAAAAGATTGCAGCAGTGACGGATTGGAGTAGGCCGAATACTCCTAAGGAGATCAGAAGTTTCTTAGGGTTGGCTGGCTATTACAGGAGATTCGTGGAGGGTTTCTCTTCTCTAGCCGCACCATTGACCAAGCTGACTCAGAAGAATGTGGCTTTTGTTTGGAGCGAGAAGTGCGAAGAAGCTTTTTCAGGAGTTAAAGAGGAGATTGTGTACTGCTCCCGTTCTGACCCTTCCTACTGAGGGCATGGATTATGATATGTATGTGGATGCTTCGCATATAGGTCTGGGATGTGTAATAATGCAGGATGGAAAAGTAATTGCTTATGGTTCAAGGCAGTTGAAAACTCATGAGCGGAATTATCCTACGCATGACCTTGAGTTTGCAGCGGTTATCTATGCGTTGAAGTTGTGGAGGCACTTACTTTATGGGGCTCAGTGCAAGATTTTTACTGACCATAAGAGCCTGAAGTACGTGTTCACGCAGAAGGAGTTGAATCTGCGTCAGCGGCGGTGGCTTGACTATGTGGCGGATTATGATGTGGAAATCCAGTATCATCCGGGCAAGGCCAATGTGGTGGCCGACGCCCTGAGCCGAAAGACGGGAAAGATCTTTAACCTCTCCGCCGATCGATTAGTTGAGGAGTTCCTCCTTATGGATATTTCAGTGGGATGCTGTAGTTTGCAGAGTAGCTTATCAGTGGAAGAGCCGTCCTGGATTTCTTTGACTAGATTGCATCAGAAGGACGATCCGGATCTGTTGCACCTTTTTACCAGGACAGAGAAGGGAGAGTTGCCAGATTTTTCTATTGATGATGCGGGTACTTTGAAGTACCGCGGCAGGATTTGCGTTCCCGCTGTTGGGGACATTAAGAGTATGATTTGCAGTGAGGCTCATGGTTCCAGCGTTGCCTACCATCCAGGATCTACGAAGATGTACCGTGACTTAAAGCAAATTGCTTGGTGGTATGGTATGAAAGGAGATATAGCCCGATATGTTGCTGAGTGTCACACTTGCAAGCGTGTGAAGGCCGATCATGGAAGGCCTGGTGGTAAGTTGACTCCGCTAGAGATCCCGACTTGGAAGTGGGAGAGTATATCTATGGACTTCATTACGGGTTTGCCAAAATCCCCGAGAGGATTTGATTCTGTTTGGGTTATAGTGGATAGATTGACGAAGTGTGCTCACTTCGTGCCTTATAAGATTGATTACCCGATGAAGAAGATAGCGGAGTTGTACTTGAATGAAGTCATCCGACTCCACGGTGTGCCAGTTAGCATCATTTCTGATCGAGACTCCCGGTTTACTTCTCGTTTTTGGCAGAGTCTGCATGAGGGTTTGGGTACGGATCTGAGGTATTCTACTGCGTACCACCCTCAGACCAATGGGCAGACGGAGCGGGTCAATCAGATTGTTGAGGATATGATCCGGTGCTATATTTTAGACCACGGTGGAGCGTGGGATGAGCGTCTGCGACTCATGGAATTTGCTTACAATAACAGTTATCAGGAAAGCTTGCAGATGGCTCCGTTCGAAGCCTTGTATGGGAGGCGCTGTAGGACTCCGTTGTTTTGGGTTGAGGCTGGTGAGAAGCCTTTGTTGGGTCCTGATGCTCTAGAAGAGATGGAAGTCGCCGTGAAGCTTATTTGGGAGAAGCTTCGTTTAGCCCAGGAGGGGTATGAAAAGAACGCCAATCGGCGTAGGTCTGCTTTGGAGTTTTTAGTAGGGGATCATGTATACCTCAAGGTTTCTCCAATGGTTGGTGTGAAGAGATTTGGTAAAAATCGGAAATTGGACCCAAGGTATGTGGGCCCGTTTGAGGTCTTGGAGCGGATTGGTGTGTCTGCATATAGATTGGATTTGCCAGCGAACTTCCCTGGTGTTCATAATGTTTTACATGTTAGCCAATTGCGGAAGTGTGTGCGCAGCAGTGGACAACTCTTGGATGTTGTGCCCCAGTTAGAGCCCAACCTCTCTTTCGTTGAGGTGCCAGTTCGTATTTTGGATTCTCAGGAGCGTGTGCTGCGAAAGAAGTCCATACCGATGGTGAAAATTCTATGGAAAAATCAGGATTTGGAGAGCGCGACTTGGGAGCTAGAGTCTGCCATGAGGAGGGCGTACCCTCACCTGTTCCTCTGATTTGATCGGTATGTTTCCCTTTGTAACTTCTGTTTGTTACGTTTTCCTTCTTTTGTAGGAGGGTTGTGCGTAAAAGTTTCGGGACGAAACTTTCTTTTAGGGGGAGTGACTGTAACGCCCCGTTTTTTCAGCGATTATTTTTATTCTCGTTTGGCGTTACGATGACGCGTTTCCGTGGCTTGTGCCATGTGTGGAGTATGGTTTAGCTCCTTGGAACTGAGTGCCCTGTTTGGTAGCCTGTTGGCAAGATCTCCCTAGCAAACCGAGTCGTTCTGGTGACCCAGTGTGGCCTCTCGGGGGGATGTTTGTGTTTGGCTTTGTTTGGGCATAACTCGAGTTCTGTTCGTCGAAAGTTAATTTCGACTTCGCCGTTGTGTTCGTAGCATGGGTATTTAGCTACGGTGCGAATTTCGTCGAATTCCGAGGTGAATGGTTTTCGAGTCAATTTGGTGCTTTATATAATTTTGTAATTAATAATATAATTATATAATTATATATATATATATAGAATGAATAGGGCCGATCATCATCTTCTTCCCCGTAAAAAAAAAAAAACCGCCGGCCCCTTGTACGAGAGAAACGAGTAACCGCCGAGCCTTCCCTTCGGACGCCGATTCCCGGAGCGTTTGTGGACGGAATTCGATTCCGAGAGTGGATTCGGATTGCTCTCGTCGAGACCTTCATTCCTGCGGTAAGAAATTCGATTTTCGTGGAGTTTTGGAAGGATTGGAATTTTCAGTTTTGGAAGTTTTCCGCCATTAATGGCCGAGTCTTTGTTCTAGGTGTTGCGGCCGTCTTGATCCGTGCGAAGAGGAGGAAAGCAGTCCAAAGCTTCGCTGAGATTTGAGGCAAGTGGTATTCTTGCCCTTGCCAAGTGTTTTCTTTGATTTTATTTGCTGAAATTGAAATCCCGGTTAGCCCAGGTTAGAGGCCTTGTTGTTCTCGTTTTCTTGCTAACTATAGGGCTTAGTTCTTCCTACTGAAACCCCCCCTATGTTGTGATGTTTGGAATCCAAATTGTCGGCGTGAAGCCATTGTTTTCCTTTAATTTTGGTTGATGCTCTGGTTCGGGCGTAGCCGAGAGGGAGAGTTAGGAGGGGGGTGTGGTTGCCAATTTCCTTCGTTATGGTATTATTCGAATGGTTAGGCATAGTTTATATGGTAGTAGCGTGAGACGTGATAGTTGTCTACTGCTTCTGCAGTGGCGTGAGTCGTGTGCGCGTTCCGGTGTCGTTCGGAAAATTCCAAACGGTACAGGTTTGCCGCGCACGGTCATTAACCTTTAGGGCGCACGACCACTGGTCGTGTGCCTCTGTTCGTGCGCGTATAAATTTCAGTTTCCAAAGTTCTGTCTCGGGCAATCGCACGAGCGCTGGCAACAGTGCGCACGACCGCTGATCGTGCGACACTGATCGTGCGCAGTTGCTAGGTTTTCTGTCAGGTTTCCAGGTTCGTTTCGCACGATCATCAGCCGATGAGTGCGCACGACCACTGATCGTGCGTCACTGATCGTGCGCTTTGTATATCTTCTTTTGATAGGCGAATTTAGATGGTTTCGAGTGCGGGAGTTTAGATACTCAAGTGGCAGGCAATTACTTGAGTTCTGGATCTTCTGCCTTGGTCGTTCGACTGCCGTCGAGCTCCGTTTTCGTTAGTGGGTTTGTGGGTAGTAACTTAATTTTGGCGGCGAGTGAGGCTAGCTCACTCAAGGCCAAAGTTTAGATAGGCACTGAGTGGGTTTCACTCAACGCCTAGTCGTGTTGGTTTATTTCAACACTCTTCCTTTACCTTGTATTTCGTTTCCGAGTGGATTTTTTTCCAGTTGAATTTCTGGGTTTTCCTTGTCGGCCGCTTTCTTTATTTTCCTAAAGGCCGAATCGTGGGTCGTGAATAGTAGTGGTGGTTGTAGCTCTTTGTGGTGGTGGAGTTGTGTGATATAGCCAAGGCCACCCATGGATTTCTTGCTCCAGGTACGGGCTGGGCATGTCGGGTGGAAGGTCCCTTGTGTTTTCACGTGTTGACCCTCGAGCTTTTGACTGGGACATGGTGGATTGGGGGACTGCGTTTGCCTTCGGTCCGGTTCCTCGTTGTTGTTTTTGCTACTATCACTTCCCGCAGTTTAGGGTGTTAGAAGTTTCTTCTTTGGTAGTGTTGCAGCATTCTGGCTCTTGGTAGTCTAGTAGGCCCTGCAGGATGTTGTTCCTGGGCTGGGTCGTTGCTGTTTCTTTGCACGTTGTGCATTTCTTGTTGTCCTGTTTTGGACAGTTGTGACTCTTTTTACTGCATGTTTTCTGTTATTTTGTCCTTTTGGTTGACTCTTTCATGCAGTTTTACCTTGATTTTTGCTTGCTGAGGTATTCTGTTTTCTTTTGGAATACCCCAGGTTCTGAGCTGTAGCCAGTTTGGTGGCTAGTTGGAGGTGTTGTTGTTGGTGGACTCCCGGACTTTGGAGTTTTGTTTACCTTGTTTGTGAGGTTGTTTTCAGTACTTTCTTACAGACATATATGTGTGCTGGTGGGTTCGTGTCAGGTTGTTGGCGCCCACTAGTAGTTTTTACCTTGTACTGGATATATACTATTGCTGCTACCATTTATTTTTCTGGAGATAGTCTACTTGCTTTGAGAAGGTTTTATGCTAGGTTGCTAGTTATTTTTAAACTATAAATACTATTATAAATGAAGCTCATGATCAGCATGTTTTTATAAACTTAATCACTATATTCCAAATCACGTACGAAAACCGTTTTCTTATATATATTATATAAACTAAGTGTAGTGTCTTGCATAGCATGAGTGGTTCTCTTGGGACACTTATGCGCTCTTTAGGGTGTAAAGCCTAATTAAAGTATTTTTCCGCAGCGTTTAAATATAGTTTTCTTTTGTGGACTAGATGATCCACTGAGCCGAGGGATACGGGCTCTAAACATAATTGATTTTCTATTCATTAAGCACATGATTTTCTTGCATAAAGATTGTAGTTGGATTTGCCTGAGCGTCAGCAGTTATCCCCTGCTTGACGTGGCATCATGACGCGTGTTTTCTCTTACTCTGATAATTCTTAATTTGGAGAAAATGCGGGTTGTGACAGAGCCCATGTCCTGGCCCGTGTACATGACTCAGAAAAACTCCCCAGTGTGACACGCCCTGGGACACGCCCGTGTCCAAGGCCGTGTGCCTCAACTCGACGATCGCCGATCGTGAAACGTCGACCACATGACCCGTGGCCGAACATGCCCGTGTCACCCTCGTGACACGTCCGTGACACGCCCATGTCACGCCCGTGACACCTGCTCCAAAACCCAGACTAGGCTTAAAATGTCACTCGTCCCTCTTTTGAGTTTCGGGGGTGTTACAGTATTTAGCTACGGTGTGATTTTCGTAGGAATCCGAGGTCATTTGGATTTCAAATTGTTTTGGGATTTATTTATATTAATTGTAATGTAATATTGTATTATAAAATAATTAAGTATTATATTAATATTTATATATATGTATACGCGTAAAAATCAAAACCCTACTATTTATCGTCTACCTAAAACCGAGCCGCGGACTTTTGGTGGAAGAGGGAGTTCGGTGGACGGAGCGTGCATTCTGTCGACGATAGGAGGAGCTCCGATGGTCGGTTTTGTCGTTTGATTAGAGATTTGGAAAGCTCTCGGCTAGGAATACGCGATCGTGGAAAGTTTTCCTCATTTCTCCAATTTTTGTACGTTAGGATTAGCGAGTTTGACCCCTTTCTCCACCAAAAGTTTCAGGAAACGTTGCTAGGGCCTTTCTACGGTCGATCCGTGTCGTGGTGCGGGCGGGTGGCGCTTCTTTCGGAGATTTCAAGGCAAGTGGATCTCTCCCCTTTAATGTCCATCTTTTTGTTCTTAAATTCTTCTCTTTCCTACTCCCTTAGAGGATAGGAGTAGTGTAAAATGAGTTTTGGAAGAACCTCAAGGTTAGGGCTTGATTTCGGCCAAAACAACGAAAACAAGGAATTTGGGTTAAGTAGAATTCGACATATATTGTGAAGGAATCCGTCGAGTATCATTAGGACTGTTTTCGCCAAGTATAGGTGTGGAGAACATTAAATTCGCCAGGTTTAGGAAAGTAATATTCGTCGAGTATCCGTATGTATCCTAAGTAGAATTCGGTCGGTATCGTGTAGAAATTCGGCGAGTATCGCCAAATTTGGATAAGTCATTTTCAGCGTGTATCCTTTTGAAGTCGCCGAATATCATAGGTTAGCTTAAGTCAGTTCGGCGAGTACCGCCACCTTGACGGTATAAGCTCAATGACCATCAAAGAATGGAGGTGAGGTGGAAATTTAGTACACCGAAAGAGTGCTTTAAGAGAACGAAGTGTGTGGCCAGCCGTTCAATCGTTGATGATGAATGGTGCTTAAGTCACACATTCTTACTTCAAATAAATGTTGCTTGCCTGCAGGAATGGAGTACAACCGCCCCGGGCATGGGGTGGAGTCGTTATAAATTTATCAGCTAAAGCTGACCATTACTTTATTTGCCACATCTTGGTTGATTGTCCTTGTACAGGTGCAGGAGAGACGATCGGGAAGTACCGGGCTGAAGCCCTTTTTGCTATGCCGACCCTCAAAGGTCAAGCGAAGCATTTACTAGTTTTCATGTATTGTCGGCCTGCGTGCTAAAGTATGTAAGCTACCTTGGTACTGTAAACATCTTATAAGTTGTAAGGCCTTAAGGCAAATTATTGTGTATGACATTCATTCCTATTTTTATTAATAGTAGACATTCCTGACTGTGGGTTCTTGTTACTTAAAATCTTCTGCTAAAATATAACTATAAGTTAGGTTGTGTGGATGTTTTGGTTTCAATGCGTAACTCCACTAACTGTCCATGGAATATGGTGTGGGCCCCAACCTGGACCTTCTGTTATATTCTTCTTGACGGATGGAGGTGTTATAATTTGGTATCAGCTTTTGGTGTCGGTGTTTCTTATTTGAATTCATGGTCGAATTCTTTTATGGTGTGGTGAGGACTTGTGTGCGCGTTACCGTCGTTACTGTTATATTGTGAAAGAACCCATGAATGTCCACTTAGGAATGAAAATAAACATGTTTGAGGAACCTGCGTGTTCTTGTGATTGTTGTTTTACAATATTACTATTCACTTAATTTTGTACTTCTCGATTATAGGTAACTAGAAGCAGTGCAGGGCAGTCTCAGCCCCAGTGCTTGGCGAAAAGTAGTGCATTAGCTAAGGTGCCTACACCTCCACATTCTACTGAAACTATTTGATTGGTTACTGAAGCTTTGTATATGCTGATCAATGTATAACCAGGAGGGCAAGTACAGTCTCCTACCACTTCGGTTTCCCCAATACAGGTTGTCGTAGTTGAGCTTGTGGCTATGAGGCAAGTGCCTGATGAGCCTTTGGCGGTGAGACGAGTGATGGGGAAATAACTGAAGCATTTTCTATGCTTTTATCCTCCAATGTTTGACGGAACTGGATCCCCCACTCAAGCTGAAGACTGGCTCTCAAGAATAAAGAGAACCTTAACTGCAATGGAGATGGAGGAGAGGCAAAAGGTGATTGTAGCTACCTTTCTATTGGAAGGAGAGGAAAGGCTATGGTGGGATGAGTTGGAACTACTGAAAGTATTTATTTTCAAGGATAACTAAATCTCCTAGAGGGGGGGGGTGAATAGGTTTCTTAGTCCTTAGTGACTATCTTTTATTTTCCTTTTGTTGGAACCTTTATTAGTTTATTAGTTATTGCTTTCAAGATACGCAACCTATAATAAATCCAACACAGTGAAAACAAACAAGCTCACACAAGAATTATAGTGGTTCCCAAGATTATAGGTACATCCACTTTCCCTCACCTTTCAAACTTTTAGTTAGACAAGGCACTTCTCCAATCTCAACTCTTAAGTGCTTACACCTCGATCCCTCCGGATCACTCAGCCTCCTCCAAGACTTACTTCTCAGGCACAAGGCCCTACAACTCTGTGATCCTCTAATCACCTACCTCAGGCAGTTAAGCCCTATAACTCAAGCTGGGAGGACAGCCCTACCTCAGATCCACAAGGGATACTACAGCTCAGAGAGAATGACTCTCCTATCTCATGTTGTTAAGACCTACAACTAAGATCCAAAGGATCCTACAGCTCAGGCATAAGTGCCCTATAACTCAGGGAGAATGACTCACCTACCTCAGACGTGAAACTAAGTCCTACAGCTCAGGCCCAAAGGTCTAACCCTCAGATTCTCAATAGAATCCTACCTCAGAGCAAATTTTCTCCTACCACTCAGATCCAAAAGGATCCTACAAGA
Source organism: Platanthera zijinensis (assembly GCA_039513925.1). NCBI lineage: Eukaryota > Viridiplantae > Streptophyta > Magnoliopsida > Asparagales > Orchidaceae > Platanthera > Platanthera zijinensis. The sequence continues at coordinate 81,350,437 of CM077086.1, forward strand.
TGGAAGTGGGTTGTGTGGTTGATCTTAACACAAGAGATGTTTCTCTATGCCAAGCTTTTGTACTGAGATAAACTTAGCTCAACTATGAATCCAGGAATATATTCCCTGAGTCTACTTTTACCTAAATTGAGATATATTCAGTCTTAACTTCTTCTTCACAGCACAAGAGATTTATCCAACTGGGACTGAGAAGTGACTGCAGTAAGACTTGCTGCGATCTAAGCTGAGAGATTCCCATCCCAACTTCTTCTCAGCAATAAGGATGTAGATCTTGCTTTGGCTTGTGCTGGAAGCAGCTTGCAGATAACTGTTCTGCTTCTTCTTTCTTTCCTGGGTTGAGGAGATTCAGCCCTAACTTCTTCTTCACAGCCTCTAGTGCAGATGGAAAATGGCACCAGCTATCATGCTTTATTTCCTTCAGTGATTTGCGTTGATCTTACTAAAGTTGATGATGAAGACAAACAGCTAACTTGTTGAGCCTTTAGACCTGCAGTCTTTATGCTCTCTGTTCTTCTCTTCACAGCAACAATGGAGATGATGAAGAACTACCACAAATTTTCTTCTCAAAAGTTATCTTCCTCTATAAAGTCTTTTCCTTTTATCAATTATGTCCCAACAGCTCTTTGAGTAGTGGGCCCCATACATTTAATGTCAGCTGCATCCTTGCTTTAACCCGTAACTATTGTACAGTAGATCTGTGGCGCCTTTTGGCTTGTACTGTAGCTTTCCTACTATCGATTTGAATAATGTTGACTTTATTGACTTGCAGACGTTAGCACCTGTTGACTTAGCCAAAATCAAGCATTAGTAGAATAGACGTTGAGTGAATGAGCTTCACTCAATGCCAAGGAACTTGGACAGAATTCTCTATCTAGGCGTTGACAGCATTGAGTGGGAAAGCATCACTCAACACTCTTTTCCTTAGCTTATTCTTAAGCCTTTTCTGCATGCTTGGCATTGAGAGCATTGAGTGAGCACGACTCACTCAATTCCATGTGCCTTAGCCATGCTTTCTGTATTTTAGGTGTTGAGAGCGTTAAGTTAGCACTCCTCACTCAACGCTTTTTGTCTTAATCAATTTCCTGTTTCTTCCGCATCTTAAGCGTTGAGAGCGTTGAATGAGCATGCCTCACTCAATGCTTTTTTGCTTTAGCAAGATTTTTCTGCTCCTTGGCATTGAGTGAGTAAGCTCCACTCAACGCCAAACTACTTAACATATTTTATTCTGTTTATCTGGCGTTGAGTGAGTAAGCTACCCTCAACGCATTTGGACTTAGCCAAATTTCTGCCCATTTCATGTTAGGTTGTTACTGTATTAGCCTATCTCACAGCCTTTTGCTGTATGGCGTTGACTGAGTTGACTTCACTCAACGCCTGTTGACTTAGCCACTTTATCAGTTAGCCACTACTTTGACTTTGACTATATAGGCTCCACTCAGCGCTATAAGTCATCTGGCATTGAGTGAGTATCCTTCACTCAACGCCTGTGGACTTAGACAGATTTCTGTCTATCCACTAGTTAGCCTAGATAGTACCTAGTTTGGCCACTTGGACAAGCTCTCCAATCAATATATAGTAGACATCCTGCAATCACTAAACTTGAGCACAAGTTAAATTACCACATGTGTATACATTGTTTGCTAGGACTTTTCAAATCAACAATAGTTTTTGAACAACTACAAAACTGTGATCTCCGTGACGTCGGAGATCGATGGTGATGAGAAGTAAAGACTCTTATATTTTCTATACCGACCCCTTCCATGGACCGGTTGGCTCTATCCCTTTCCCTCCAAGAAAGGTTCTCAAGTCGACTCTTCACCTCCATGCAAGGAAGGGTCTTAGAGCCACGCTAAATCCTCCTATCTAGATGTCCTTATCCCCAGGAAGATTTTCCACGAAATCCTCCTCGGGTTCTGACGACCCTCACCGGTCGATTTTCCTCACCACAAGATTCAGAAAAGAAAAGATTACAGAAATTAGGATGTAAAGAATTTAAAAGATTAAGTTCTCCCTCTTGGCGACTTCTCTATTGGGCGATCCACGGCAAGAGCTTGAGATCTTTGTTTGCTAGCAACCAGTCGGCTCTTCGTATTCGATGTAGATATTGGATCGCTGGAGTTCTTTGTTCACGAATGGGAGGTAGATGAATTTCTTCTTCGACAGAGACTTTTTTGGAACGGAGTGACCGAACCCTAGAATGCACTAACTCCTGTCGCTTTTCATTATCAGATCCCTAAGGCACAAAAACTGAGCCAGCCTTATATATGTCTACATGAAAATAGGCTACCGCCGGAGGTAAGACTAGCGCCCGGTAGTAGGTTCGCGCGTTTGTTGTGCCAGCTGTCCTCCAGATTTGGAATAATATTTCGAAACGATATTTTTCCTTTACAAAGAGCTAGAGCCCCGCGGTAGAAGGTAGCGCCATACGGTAGGTCAGTAAGTCGACGAAACCATCTTGATACTCGTGGAATGGCTAGCGCTGCACGGTAACCACTATCGCCTGGCGGTAGGTCAGTAGCTCGATGAGCCCGTCTCGACACTTGTAGAGTTGCTAGCGCGGTGCGATAAGCACTATCGTCTGGCGGTTGTTTCCCGAGAGGCTGTCCAAAATAATTCCTTGCATTACCGCAGGTGGTAGGACTAGCACGGAGCGGTAGGTTCCCGAGGGCTCTTTCCAATTAATTCAAGGCTACCGCTCGACGGTAACTTCTACCGCTCAACGCTATCATCTATAGGAGACTTATTCTCTTTACTTCAACATGTCAACCTGCACACTCTATCAACACAAGATGTGATTAAATACAACTAGGATTTGATATTCTCAAATATAGGGAATATGAAACAGCGGTTCCAACAAACTCCCCCTTTTGATAATATCAAATCCAGTTCATGAGAAATAACAATATGCATGATAGAGTGAATATATATATAAGAGATAGTGTTGAATGTTCATGTTTCAGGTTATCTATATTGCTCCCCTATATACACACTCCCCCTACCTACGTGTTCTACACCCCCCCTATATATGTGTTCTACACGCTCCCCTTATCTATGTGCACGCATTAAAACAAGCTCCCCTTATATTATCACACTCATGAACAATTCTTATGAACAATCTCTACCCATGAACAATTCTCATGAACAATCTCTTCTCCCCCTTTGATAGTATCAAAAGGGGCAGGCACGACCAAACATTCATGCGGGGGGAGTATAACGAATGAGCATAATATAGACAGTAGACAGTGTACATAATTAGTAAAGCAAGAAAAAGAGAAACAAAGGGGAGACCCAAAAACATGCAAATCAGAGAATATGAAGCACATGGGTCATAAAAGTAAGAGCGAAGTACACAAACATAGAATAAGTCATTTTGCAGAGTTTATATGGATTGAACAGCACAAAGTAGACTAAGCACACAATGAGGAACACTACAATGCTACGAGAGTTATAAAGTTAATCACATTTAAACATTGTAAGCGTCAAAAGTGTAAATCGTGTGCTAGTACCTATGTGCGAAAGACATATAGTGTAGTTTCAGTCCAATTATTATGCATGGAAGCATTAAATAAGTTAATGGCATGCATGTGTAGCATCAACAGATAGAAAAACACCAAGTATAAATAGCGTATGTTATATGTTCTATCTCGATCTTTTAAAATGCTAAAACAAGAGAAATAGAGAGAACAGTCACGCCACATACCAATCTATGCCATACCAAGACTAAAACTAATGGCACTAAGCTTAAGTTATAGTCTATGCACAAGATCGAAATGACTCTTTTAAACAAGGTTCTCACCCTCACAATGCTCATAAAGACTTATCAGGAGGAGTGAGTAGTGCTTGGGGGTCCTTAACATCACCTTAGATAGCTTGCATAGTTTTCTTTTTAGTTTGCTTTGATCATCATTTCCTTCTATATTTTGTGAGTTCATGGAGCACTGAGTCAATCGAAATCTATCCACCTAGATAGATACACTTTTACTTGTATACATAAGACATTAGCACTAGAGATTTGGCCCAAAGTTTATATCTTCATATACGCACATATATATATCGTGGCATTGATTATTCAAAATATTTCTAACATGTTAAGATGCAATGTCACGAGTTATAACATGTAAGCCTAGTATTTGTACATAAGTGCTCCGTCTAGGGATGTGTGAATAGTTTGAAGTCATTCCCCTATCTAAATCCTCATACATACTTAGAGGAATAGTCAACAAACACTAACATGTAATGTCGCACTCAGTGACTATGATCCTATAGATTCGACACACCATGACAGGGGACAATGCCCACACGGATTAACAATTCTAGCTCAAACATTGTATGTACTCGTTATAGCCTAAGTTCAGGTCATGTGTGCCCGAAAGACATGATCAATTCACAGTTTTTTTGTTATATATATATATATATATCTGTTTTATTTTTTTTATTAAAAAAATGACATTGAAACTCAAGTAAATAACACACAAGTAAATAAAGGAAGAAAATGAAATATAGAAAAAAAATAACCAAAAACAAAAAATAGTCAAACACAAACAATGATGACGAGGATGAGAGGTCTAAAACACCAAGTTCGATTCGAAGTAATGAGAAAGGTGCATCTGAGAATGGTTTAGTGAATATGTCAGCTAGTTGGTCATCGGTGCCAATGAAGCTTACTCTTACGTTCTCCTTTTTTATATGATCTCGAACAAAATGGTGACGCACGTCAATATGTTTTGATCTTCAATGGTGCACTGGATTATATATCAAGTCTATGGAACTCTTGTTGTCGCACCTAAGTGTAACATTCCTACATGTTAGGCGAAATTCTTCTAACATTTGAGACATCCACAGTGCTTGAGCGCAACAGCTTCCTAAGGCGATATACTCAGCTTCAACGGTGGAGAGTGCAACCAAGTTTTGTTTGCGGCTTGACCGAGAGACTAGTGCAGGGCCTAGGAAATGACATGTACCACTTGTGCTCTTGAGATCAAGTGAACCGCCCGCATAATCAGAATCAGAGTACCTGTGAAGTGTGAATTCAGTAGTGTGTGGGTACCAAAGTCCAAGACTTTATGTTCCTATAAGATAACTAAAGATATGCTTTACTACTTTCAAATGTGACTCTCTAGGGTCGGCTTAATACCTAGCATACATACCCACTACAAATGTGAAATTAGACCTAGAGGCACTCAAATATAGCAATGATCCTATCATACCTATAAACACAGTCTGATCAACGGAAATGCCACTTTCATCTTTTCCTAATTTAAGAGAAGCACTCATAGGAGTTTTGACTGGTTTCAGATTCTCATACCTAAAACGCACAAGCATATCTTTGATATATTTTGATTGACTTATAAAAATACCGTATTTGCGTTGAGAAATCTGAAATCCTAAGAAATTGGTAAGTTCTCCTACTAGGCTCATTTTGAATTCGGATTTCATTAGGGTGATAATTTCTTCACACAACTTTTCATTCGTTGCCCCAAAAATGATATCATCCACATAGATTTGCAGTATAATAAGATCTAAATTCTCGTTCTTTACGAATAAAGTGGTGCCCGCACTACCCATCCTAAAGTCATGATCTAAGAGAAAGCTGGTGAGCCTATCATACCAAGCATGGGGTGCCTTCTTCAGTCAGTACAAGGCCTTCGCCAACTTGTATACATGGTTTGGGCAGGCGGCATTCATGAAACCAGGTGGTTTCTCGACATATACCTCTTCCTTAATATATCTATTTAAGAAAGCACTCTTAACGTCCATTTGGTACAATCTAATTTTCTTATAACTTGCAAATGCCAAAAACATACGGATGGACTCAATACGAGCAACTAGGGCAAATGATTCCTCAAAATCTACACCCTCTATCTGAGAGTACCCTTGTGCCACCAACCTAGCTTTATTTCTAGTTATCCTTGATTCACCATCAAGTTTTTTTTATAAACCCATTTCAAACCTATGAAAAGATGGCTATCTGGATGCTCCACTAAAACCCAAACTTTACTCCTCTCGAATTGATTTAAATCCTCATTCATAGCCAAGAACCATGATTCATCTTGTTAGGCTTCCGAGATGTTCTTGGGTTCAATTTCAGATAGGAAGCATAAATTGGAAAATGATTAATGTAGTGCAGACCGAGTTCTAACTCCATGAGAGGGTTCTCCTATCACGAGTTCTCGAGGATGCTCTTTTAAGAAATTTTGAGTACTTTGAGGCTTATATTCATTTAAATGAATTGGGACATCATCCGACGCTAATCTATCCTCATTCCTTATTTCTAACTGGGCATCATCATCAATTTCCTTTTCATTCAGCCTAGGTACTTCAGTTAGAATATTTTCATCAAAGTGTACATGAGCTGATTCTTCAATAACTAAGGTTCTCCTATTGTAGACCCTATAGGCACGACTTGTACTCGAGTATCCTAAGAAGATGTCTAGATCAAATTTTTCATCAAATTTCCCTAAGTGATCCTTAGTGTTTAAAACATAACATGGGCAATCGAAGACCCTAAAATACGATATGGAAGGTTTCTTATCCAAGCATAGCTCATACAGAGTTTGCTTAATAAGGGGGAGAAGCATGACTTGGTTCATTACATAGCATGTCATATTAACCGCTTCAGCCCAGAAATAATGTGGCAAGCCAAACTCGGAGTGCATTATGCGTGCTAATTCTTGAAGAGTGTGGTTCTTTCGTTCTACAACTCTAGTTTGTTGAGGAGTGTGAGGGGCTGAGAATTCATGCTTAATCTCTAACGAGTCACACAGATTTGTGAAATCCTTATTCTCAAACTCTCCTCCATGATCTGACCTAATGCATTTTATTTTTAGTTCCTTCTCATTTTGAAGTCTCGTGCAAAGATTTGAGAATTCGCTAAATGTGTCAGATTTATTCGCGAGAAAAATTGCCTAGCAATATCGAGAGTAGTAAACTATAACAATGAAAGCGTATCTCTTTCCACCTAGACTACATGTACTTTTGGGACCAAACAGATCCATGTGAACGAGTTCTAGTTGTCTAGTCATGGAAATGTCATTTTTAACTTTGAATGAGGTTTTTAACAAATTTGCCTTTTTGGCACCTAGTTTAATAATAAGCTTACTCCCAGAGTGTCCTAATCTCCTATGCCAAAGATCTAAGTCCTCATTCTTTGTAACTAGACATTTCAAATCAGATGCAGATATATCATCAAAACTAACATCATAAACTATATGAGTTCTGTGAGCTACAAGTAATATACTAGTAGTTTTGACATCAATAATTTTGCAAGTGTTTGTGAATGACTCAAATATGACATTTAGACCTTTATCACACAATTGGCTAACAGAAATGAGATTATGCTTAAGTCCATCTACAAACAGAACATTAGAAATAGAAAATGTCTTGTTACCTATTGTACCGCTTCCAAGTATTTGTCCTTTGCTATTGTCTCCAAAGGTCACCATGCCTCCCTTCTTCTTCTCTAGGCTTAGGAACTTGTCTGTATCTCCTGTCATGTGGTTGGAGAAACCAGAGTCCAAGTACCATATGTTCCCTTTGTCCTTAGCCTACCAACACGCCTAACAAGAAGATGAGGGTAAAGATTATAATGCCCCGAAACTAAAAAGGGGAATGGGCGGTGTTTGAGCCAAGTTTGAGACTTGGAAAGGTTAACACGGCCTGTGACACGGGCGTGTCACATGGCCGTGTCGTGCTCGGGTCGTCGAGGAGAGGTTGACGAGTGTCGAGTGCTGGGACACAGCCTGGGACACGGGCGTGTCCCATGGCGTGTCAAGCACACGACCTATGACACGGGCGTATCACATGGCCGTGTTCTCTTCTGGAAGTTTTGGTCCTGTGTCGATTGAGGGACACAGACCGGAGCATGGGCGTGTACTGATTGACACAGACATGTCGTACTTGGCACGGGCATTTCTAAGCCCGTGTCCTATTCAGGATGTGACGGTTTTAGCACCCATTGAGGCACACGGCCCAGGACACGAGCGTGTCCATGGGTTACATGGGCGCATCACAAGCCGTATTGCAGGCCGTGTCCGGTTCTAGATTTCCTGGTTTACAGCGAGTGTGGAACACGGACTTGGACATGGGCGTGTCGCAAGCCGTGTTCGGCCTAGTAATTTGACTTTTAGAGCAAATGGTGGCCGTTCATTTCCTTATTTTGGGATCCAATGGTTCAGGCTTTTCTCTGCTTGTTTAAGTCCTGGAGATCAGGGTTTTCTCCCTCATTTTACTTGGGCTATTCTCTTTCTAAAGTTCTAGAGAGAGAGGAGAGCAAGGAAGAAGATGGAGTGGAGATCCGGCCGCCGGAGGAGTTTCAGAGCACCAAATCGCAAATAGAGTTAAGATCTGCAAAGGCAAGACGGTTTCCTTGCTTTCCATCCGAGTAGATCTTCATGGCGCTGAAGAGAAATGCTAGGGTAATGATTCTTTACTTGGACATGTGAAGTCCCATTTCCTTTTTGCATAGGAAGCCCGCTCTCGCGAGTATGCGGTGGGTTTGTGGTGTTCCTTCGGGTAGACATGAATAGTCTCCGTTGTTTTGCATGTAGAGTGTGTAATCGAAGTACAGACATAGGCATGGTGTGTGAAGCCTACCCGAACAAGTTGGTATGGATCGGTGATCTTTCATTATGCATGAATGGTCTGAGAAGTCTCTGTGCCGATAGTTGTTTTCAGGTTTTCTACGCAGTAGATTGCATTAGGGAATCTTGGGGATTAACTCCAATGTGCACCCAGAAAACTGGGAAGAAGCGTGATTCTGCCAACTTGGTGGCCGTTCATTTCCTTATTTTGGGATCCAATGTTTCAGGCTTTTCTCTGCTGGTTTAAGTCCTAGAGATGAGGTTTTTTCTCCCTCATTTTACTTGGGCTATTCTCTTTCTAAAGTTCTAGAGAGAGATAGGAGAGCAAGGAAGAAGAAGGAGTGGAGATCTGGCCGCCGGAGGAGTTTCAGAGCGCCAAATCGCAAATCGAGTTCAGATCTGCAAAGGCAAGACGGTTTCCGTGCTTTCCATCTGAGTAGATCTTCATGGCACTGAAGAGAAATGCTAGGGTAATGATTCTCTACTTGGACATGTGAAGTCCCATTTCCTTTTTGCATAGGAAGCCCGCTCTCGTAAGTATGCGATGGGTTTGTGGTGTTCCTTCGGGTAGACATGAATAGTCCCCGTTGTTTTGCATGTAGAGTGCGGAATCGAAGTATAGACATAGGCATGGTGTGTGAAGCCTACCCGAACAAGTTGGTATGGATCGATGATGTTTCATTATGCATGAATGGTCTGAGAAGTCTCCGTGCCGATAGTTGTTTTCGGGTTTTCTACACGGTAGATTGCATCAGGGAATCTTGGGGATTAACTCCAATGTGCACCCGAAAAACTGGGCAGAAGCGTTATTCTGCCAACTTGGTGGCCTGGGAGCCAACTTGTACATAATTGGGTTATATAAAATTTGTGTAATCGTTTTGGGACTCGGGGAAGCTTGACCCACGCATATGGCATAAATTGAAGTTGCGGTGTGAGCAACGGGTTAGGCGGAACTGTACCCGCTCTGTGTCGTTCGGTTAAATAGACCTAAAGTACATGGAACTTACCGTTGGCATAGATGGAGGGTCTTAGTCTTAGGCTAGAAAGAAAAAATTGCCCACGAGGCTTGCTGTTCTAGAGGCGGTGGTGAGACCACGGATTTTCACCGGGTTCACCGAGTAAGTGCCCTGAGTGCACGGGGTGTGTGGCCGCAGGCCTGCACCTGTGGTGTATTTTGCAAATACTATACTTTCATTTTAATCGTTGGATTATACTAATGCACTGCAGGGAAGGAGCACCGCCACCCCAATAAGGGGGTGGGGTCGTTATAATTTGGTCAGCTTTAGCTGACCGTTGCTTTTGTTTGTCACCGTTGTGGTGAATTGTTGCTTGTAGGTGCTGCGGAGTCGAGTGGCAAATAGCGGGCTAAAGCCCTTGTTGCAGTGCTGGCCCACGAAGGCTGAAGTGTATTGTTTACATCATTCTCATGTGTGACCGGCCTACGTGCCATTGTATGGAAGACACATTTTATTTAAGTGAACTTTGTAAGGCCATAAGACCCAGTACTTTGTCTATTTGTACGTTCATTCCTATTTGGGTTTTTTAGTGGACATTCATGCTTTCATTTGGGTTCTTTGTTTGCAACTTATTAAAATGCTTCCACTAGATTCTCTGTCTAGGACGGTAGTGATTGGAAGAATGGTTTCATTTAGTAACCCGCTGGACTGTCTATGTTATATGGCGTCGGGCCCCGGTCAGACCTATTATTATATGCTATGTGAAGGATAGGGGTGTTACAACGATCTGGTTAACAAATTTGTCCAACCCATACGACAGGTAGAAGACTTTGGTAACTAGACTTGCAAGTTTTTCTTGGCACCTTTCCTCAAACACGAGCCAGATGTGTGACCAAACCTATGACAGTTTGCACACAAGTGTAAGCAGTGAATGCTGCCTTTATCGAGTTGCACAAGCTCTTTCTTGAGGACAGGGATAGCCCTCCAGAACTCTTAACCTTATCTTTAGATTTGTTAAAGTTGGACTTAGGCTCAACATGATAGTGATTTCCGCTCGGTGGTGATGTTGGACTCACATATCCTAGTCCAAATTTCCCAGATCCATGACAATGTGCTCCCAACAGCATATCCAATGATTTTTGGCCTATTCCGAATTTTTTGAAAGCACAGTTGAGATCATGGAACCTTGCCTTTAAGGTGGTATTCTCAGTAACTAGCATTATGCACCGATTGGAAAATTGCTTTTTGCCTTTCTCTATCTTGGCAAGAGACATTTGAAGTTGATGGAGACGGCGAACCCAAACATGATGAATAAGGTGACGGCATACTTACAGAAGATCTTTCTCCATCTCCAACTAAAGACTTGCGACATCATGGTGACCTTGTGGAGCGACGCTACAATCTCCGCCATCGGCGCAAGACAACATATTAATATTTATTTGAATTTATTTGTTATTTTATGAGCACTTTTATTTTTCATGTTATGTTTAAACTTATGTGTTTTTTATTTTTATCTGGGCTGCATGTAGCCAAACCATGTGGTAAGCCTATATAAGGTTTTGCTATTGTTAGTTTTATAAAGTTTATGAATAAGAAAACCTAACTTGAGTTTCCCCCCTATTGCTCTGTCCCCCTCTCTTCAAATTTTTGTCTAGCCCTCTCCCTTCTCTCCAAGCCGTCGGCCACCACTTCCCTCTAGGGTTCGGCTCTCCCCCAAGCTGCCAACCTCTCTCTCACCTTCAAACTCTCGGCCAACCTCCTCCACCATCCAAACCCGACAAAACCTTTCCTTTATAAAATCCGACCAGCATACTTTATCACCACCCTAAAACCGAGCAGCCCCTCTTTCTTACAAACTCGACAGCCCCCTTGTGGGAATAACCCGACCAGCCCACCTCTTTATGGATCCCGACAAAGGCGCCTCTCAACGTAGTTCCGAGGAATCAAATCTTGTGTGAAGCAAGGAAGGCGGATGTGTTTCTCTCCATTCGGTGCGACTCTAGTTCATCCGGTGATGAGCGATCCAAGTTTTGGAGAATATAAATCTCTGAGTGGGGTAACGAAAATTTCTACTTTCTCAGAGTGATTTTACTTTCCCTCTAGATAATTTTTGTGGTGGAATACTTTAGCATTGATTATTGATACATTGAATTAGTCGTGGTTTTCTTAGATCGATTTTGTTTTCTATCTTGATTTGTTTAATTTCTAGAGGATTGACGAACCTCGCTTTCTTTTTGTTGAGAGAGATCTACAGTTTCCGAATCGTAATTTTTTGGTGGATCTCTTTTGGTACAACAACCGCTCGATCAGACCGGGTGAGTCCTTTTAGCCTGAAAGAATATCGGTCTATAGCCTTTGTTCGATTTTAAACGGTTTGGTTACCCATACGTTAGCATTTAATTGATAAAATTGAATAACTTGTGTGTTGCGCTGAAAGTTTGTGCGAACGTAGAATTTGGGCGTCGAGAGGAATTCGAGTTTGTCTGTAATATCCGTGTCCGTGTACAAGCCTACAACAATTTGGTATCAGAGGGAGGTTTGTGTCGATTTCTTAATTGGTACCATCCTAAAATTTTCTTAGAAAGTCGACACGCACTTGCACGATTCGTTGTCCAAAACAAAAATAAAATTTTGTAATTTTTGGTCTGCAAATAGCGGCCTAAAACTTTTATTTTTCTGCAAAAAAATAAAAAAACTTTTTTTTAATAATCTCCTTATTATTTTCCTAAAGAAAATAAAAAAAAATTCTACTACCCTAGTTATTAAGCGGGAACAGTCCATCTGTCATAAATTATATTGTGTTAGAACCATAATTTCTTGCATGCGCACTAGATTAGGTACGGAGTATTCTCCTTCTTCCACCCTTATGGCAAACGAACGGGATACGGTATGTGGTCCCACAGCGATTGATGAACTCCGCCAGGAGTTCAATGATCAGTTGACAGTGATTAGGGAAACTCTTCACAAACTGAGATTAAATCTTGTGGCTCCCTGAAATCAAGCTCCCAACCAACGTGAGGAAGGGAATAATAATATTAATAATGATCACGACCCGCGTGCACCGGTTTACAATAACCCAGAACCATTTGAGTTTGATATTACTAGGGCGGTCAGAGTCAAACCCCCATCATATGATGGATTAGGTGAACCCCAAGTCTTCTTAGACTGGGTTATGGAGATCAAGTGTTATTTCGAGTGGCACAAGCTGACTGACGTAGATAAGGCACGCATTGCGAGGATGAAATTTTTAGGTAGAGCTAAGATCTTCTGGTTGAATGTGGAATGACGTCTTGGAGCCATGAATGGCTTACCACCTATTGGTTAGGATGGCATGAAGGCCATGTTGACAGACCAGTACGTCCCTGCGTACCATAGGACGCAGATGTTCGATGACTTAGCTACCCTTAAACAAGGGAATAGGTCGGTCATTTAGTACATGAGCCATCTCAAGGACATGATGGTAAGGTGTGAAGTTAGGGAGATGCCCGAGATCACCCTCTCTAGGTTTCGTAAGTGGTTAAACTCTGAAACACCACTTTCAAAGCCGCCTTGGATATTGAGAAGCACAATGTTCTCAAGTTTAAGACTCGTTCATTTCAGAAGGTAAAGTCCATCTTAGGACCACCCCCTACATCCACCTATAAGGATAAGGGTATGTTCCGGTCCACTGACTCGAACGCTATTGTCATTACGGCTAGAAATATTAGAAACTCAACGGGTGAGAGAGTTCTGATGGTTAAAACTGGCGGTCCCCCGACCCTTTATGTTCAAAATGTGGTTTTGTGATATGGATTATTAATTTTGATTTAACGATTGGGGAGGCCAGAGCCGCGCAGATTTTATTAGATATATAAGTTGAAATCGAGTTTTAACAAAAGTAGGCAAGTGCACCTTTCACGTGTAGTACAGGATATTCCGGTGGGGAATATCGGGGTTGTATTTGATCTTTTTATTTGTCTACCAAAATCACCGAGAGGGGGTGAATAGGTGAGGTCTGCGTCTTTTTGCAAAATAAAAACTTGTAACGACGGAGCGTAGAAAATAAACAATCAAGCCACAGAAAACATAAGATTTATAGTGGTTCCCCAACCTTGGGTACGTCCACTCTCCACCTCACCGATCTAGCACCACGCAAGACTCGGCTACTTCACTATTAGCTCGGATTGGAAAAAAAATCCTACAACACGGAGCAACGCCCCTACAACTCGGAGTCAAAACACTCCTACAAAAATCTCAGAGAACAAAGCTCCTACAACTCGGAGAAAAATTCTCCTACATAAATAAATGTTTTATAGAAAAATACAAACAGAAATATTTCAGATCTGAATCTTCAGCCTTCTTCCTTCTTGAAATTTGAAGCTCTATCAGAAACGGATCGAAGAAGAAAAGGCGAAATCTCTGGACCTGAAAACTTAGGATCAGCACGATCAAGGAATAGATTTGTCGATGTTGAAAGTCTTGATATGTTGAAACCTTCTTGTTCTAAATCTCTTTGATCGGAGAAGGTCATCGACGAAGAAGAAGATGAGTAGTCGACGGTGCTTCCCGATTTAGAAATGAAAAATTGCGATTCAGAAAACTTATTTTCTTCTTATGGTTTGTCGATTATGATAAGACCTTTTATAGGACTTGCCTAACGGTCATAATCATTAATGACATAATATGTGGACCAATAAGAAACGAGATCAATTTGAAATTACTTCCGTCGGGACATAACAAAAAATTCAAGGAGTTGAATTTCATTTCTTGAGTGAAAGAAAACTTAATTTTTATTTCTCGAGAAGAGGTAAATGGTTCTAGAGAGGAAGTACTTAAGGAAAATACTGAAAATGAGTTCTGACTTCTCGAGAAAGATAGGATTATTACTCGAGAAATAATTTCTATTACTCGAGAAATAGGTAATGACTTCTCGAGTGCTGACTGGACTTCTCGAGAAGAATTTTGTCTTCTCGAGAAATAACTTCGGCTTCTCGAGTAATGAATTTAAAAGTTACGGTTAAATCTTATATACTCTAGAGGAGGGGGGTGAATATAGTATGTATGTATATTTAACGACTTTTCCTGAATTATAAAGATTATACCTAAACTTAGATACTATATCACATCATACCAAATTGAAATAAATGAAATCACAAAAAAGCTAAATAACACAGCCATAACAAGAACAGGAAGAAGAGGGCAACCAGAAAACACAAGAATTTATAGTGGTTCCCCAACCTGGGTACATCCACTCTTCTACCACCCTGGTAGAAATCCACTCAGGTTTTTGATCAGGTGACTGCCACAAATGAGCTTTTGGTCAGGTGCTCAAAAACCCAACCTCAAGTCTTTTAGTTAGGAGACTTGTAACCAAGAATCACTTTTGAAGGGAGTAGAGAACCTTTTTTACAGAGGGGGTGAGAGAGTGATGATGTCTTCTCTTTCTCAAATACAACTGAAAATACTAGTGGAATTGATGTTAACAAAAAGCTCCACCTGAAATATTGAGTTTGTTAGGGGAGGAATGGAACTTTTTGTTCAGGGTGATAGGCCTTCAAGATTTCAGCTTTAACCAGAAGAACTTCAGGAACTTCTTGACAGATGTAATATTGTTGTCCTACTGAAAGTTCCTTAGAGTATGACAGAAGAAGATTTTTGATTTGGATGATTGTTCTTCTTCTTCAGAAAGATTTTTCTTCTTCTGGTCTAGCAGTTGTTGATTTCTTGACTTATCGATTCTCTATGTCTCGAGAATTCTGTATGTCTCTTAGATTGTATATCTGTTTGACTGTGTCACTTGGAAGAAAGAGAACTTCTCATTTTTTTATATTTTCCATGTGGAAGTCCTTTTGAATTTTGAAATTCTTCCTGTAATCAATACTGACGGTCTTGGAATAATTTGGCATTGATTTGTTTCCCCAACTGTCCCTTAGAAAAATGGCAGGCAATAATCCTGATGAAGACCGTAATTAATGCTCTTGTCTAACGGTAATATTCAGAGAATATTAGAGTATTAATTATTCAGGAATCATTGTTACATAATAAGGACAAAAGAGGAAAACAGCCAAGACTGGATTCGTCGACCTGAGTCCACAGTTCGTCGAGCTGAGAATAGCTATTTGTCGAGCTGAGATCCAAGATCGTCAACATCTGAATGCTGCTTGATAACTTTCTTCTTATATGCATCAAGTTCCTCGAGCTGAGATCAAAGATCGTCGGCCTCTGAGCCCTGAGAACTGAGTTTGTCCAGCTGGTCCAAGATCGTCGAGCTGAGCTCAGAGATTTTTCTCTGAGTTTGTCGAGTTGAGCACGATTTTCGTCGACTGGAGATCGACGAACGTAGAACTCCTTTTTCTAAGTCTTGAATTCTCTAAGTCTTGAGTCTCTGACTTTGCTGAAGCCTAGTCCCTTGCATTTTTGACTCTAAGGACTTGACCTAGACTCTAGGACACAACCATGACCATAGTCTATACATGTTGGGTCATATCCTAATATAGTGAACCTAGCCCAAATCCAACTAGGGATCCAACAATCTCCCCATATTTGAGTGAGGTCACTAATTACAGACTCAATAAAAGAAAATGTGCAAAGCAAGAACACAATTTATATCTGGCAGAGAATTAAATAATCGGTATGCAACAGATATATTTACACTGTTAGCTTTGTAACATAAAACATAATTTATCAAAAATGTACCACAAACATATAGCAGTTCAGGTTCTAGTTTTTCTGTTTCTTCTCCTTTGCTTCTTTTTCCTTATCCCCAGGCTGAGTAAAAATAATTTCCCTGTTAGTATTGGCAGTTCTTCTCTTTGACATATATATATCTGCTGCACCAATCATTATCTGGGTGGAGCTTCTGTGAACTACAGCCTCTGGGTGTCTAGCCATATAATCTGCAGAATTAAATACCTTCTTGCTTACATGAAATCTTTCAAGTTCTTTCTCTCTATATGAGGACATAGTAGTGAACTTGGTTGGATCTTCTCCTTCTTCTTTGGCCTTCTTTATCTGTGACAGACCTATCAATTCTTGAAGCTTAGCCATCCTTAAATTAGGATCAACATCCTGACAAACAGATGATTGATCATCTTGGGAGGGTAGCAGAGTAGCAGGCCTTAATTGAGTAGACTATGATTGAAAGCTTGTTGCTTTTTGGCATTCACCACTCTGAGTGTATAGTGACTTTGGAGGTGCAGTTTCACTATATTTTCCTTTATGTTTGTGTGATTCTCAATGCCTTCTTTGTTCAGCTTGTTGTTGGGGAGGAGAGAACTCTGGCTTTTGATAGACTACTTCCTTTATCTGCTCTGTACAACCAATATTTCTTTGTTGGCTGCTTCCATTAGATTGATGTCTAGATGGCCTTTCCTGCCTCTCATAAGTTCTGGTGAATGTAGGCTTGGAAGGTGCATCTGACCTTTGAGAAGTGATCCTGAAGCACTAGCAGCTAGAGGATGAGGAGGAGGGGAGTATCTTCTGCTTTTCTTTCTAGCCTTTTATTCATTTTTTGATAGCCACATCCAAGCTGGCATCCCTTTGTATGGAGTTATGTTTTGCAGAATATAGTAGGGAGTGTCATGTGTATTTCCCGGCTTAGGAGCAGGAGGAGGAGGAGCCTTCCTTTTCTAAGATATTTTCTTCCTCTTTGGGTCCTCATCATCATCATCATCATCATCATCATCATCATCATCTGATTCTTGTGGATTGTCATACATTTCATCACTTTGTCTTATTTTATTTTTGGAAATTTCTTTACTTCCTGGAGTAGGGATAACTTCAGCATGGATTGCTTCAGTTTCCATTGCAATGTCTTGAGCTATAATATCATCAAGATTAGGGAGAGGGCTATCATCCATAACATAGGATGGCCTAGGAGAACTAGATGTCTGATCATTAGACTTATTTGCTGGAGCAGCTGTCAAACTTGTCTTTATAGTGTCTAACATCTCTGAGCTGCCAGGAGAGGTATAACACACTATGGCTTTAGATGATAGAATGGGGAAGGTAAGATAGAAATAAATATATGACCCAAATACTTTTAGCAAAGAAGCTAGATTTACTTCGGGATTAATGAAATGAATCATTCCAAGCAGAATCTTTGGCAAACTGGCCTCTTGAGTATTTGATAATATAGTATCTGTACAATAAATGTTACTTTCATTTGCTACTGAGGCTGTTGTGTCTGCAACATCTGTTTCCATATTAGATTCAAGAAAATTCATGAAATCTGTTTCCATATTAGCACTTGTTCCTGCTACTGGTACTACTGTTGGTTCTGTTGGTGCAACTGTTGTTACTTCTTCTTCTATTATTGTTGTGTCCATATCATGTTCAACTAGTTCTTCTGCTGCTGCTGCAACTGCTGCTACTTATTCATGAAGTATCTCCCTCTTCCTGGTTTCAGTAGATACAAAAGCCAGGCCCCAAAATGAAGAGGGAGCAGTAGTGAGGGCAGAGATGTGGGCAGCAAGAGAGGATATGGAGGCAACTAGAGGAGAAATGGCCTCTACTATAAGAGATTTGAGTAGGGGTGTGAGGAGAGTAATGAGTGGGGTGATTAGAGATGGATCCAGGTTTTGAGAAGTGGATGGTGGGGCAGTAGCTGGTTGAGTGGAAATTGCAGTTGTTGAGGGGGTGATAGGTGGAGGTGGAATAAGAGTGTCTAAGGGGGAGTCATGTTGAGGAGAGGGAGTGTGCAGTGGAGATGATAATATGTTGAAGGATGGGAATGAGGAGAGGTTGATGTGGGGGATATAAGCAAGATGAGATGGAAGAGGGGATTGGGGTGGTGTAGGTATGGATGTATCAGGCTGAGGTGAAGGCGAATGAGATGGTATATGTGTAGGGGAAGAGGGAATTGGAGATGCGTTTGGTGTTGGGGTATGGATTATAATGCTAGTGGAGGGTAGAGTTGGTTGGACTTGTGATTGGGATGGAACTTGAGGGGCAGGAGATGGTGGAGGGGTGGAGAGGATCCCTTCAGTGGGGTGGGGAGAGGCTGGTGCAGCCCTTGTACTCTCAGAAGTTTTTGTGGAGGAGGAGGTAGCCTTAGTTGGCTTTGTGATAGTCCTCTCCCATTTACTAAAAAGAGCACAAGTGAGTCTCTTAGAAGCATTGATGTATATGGTCGAGGAGACCAGGAATCCCGCAGCCTTTTCCTTGAGGAAGATCCCTGGGATCCTCACAAAACACACCTCATTCTTGTTGTTCTTCTTTTTAATCAAGTCGAACAGAATTTGATCCCAGTTCATAGCTTTCTTATTTACTATGGCACACATTACCAGGAACTGATGCCTGGTGATGTAGTCATGTGCTGTGTGCTTTCCTAACAGCACTTTCCCAGTGATATCTACAAGAAACTTATACTCGGCAGACAAAAGTTTCTTAAGTAATTTGTTTGGGGTGTCTCAAGAATAACCCATTGTACTCAGCATCAAATCAAATTCTTCAAAGTCTATTTCTAATTCATCCTCACCATTTTCAATCCAAAAATCTCAGTTAAAATATCGGGGGTAAGAGAAATAGGGTTACCCGCGATGGTTCCGGTCATCGTATTCCCGTCTGTAGTAGATGTATAGACCCACTCCCTTATCTCTATTGCATATATATTGATGCGAGTGGTAAGCAGAGTCTTTAGTTGTTGATCTTAAAGGAGTTGTAAAATGTTCAGGAAGATTTGATCGGAGTACTGGAAAGATTCAAAGTCAAAATCCAAACCAGAGTCAAACTTCATAGCAGCAAGAGATCATGCGGAAATCTCCATGAGAGCACCTGCAAGGGAAAAAGAAGATCAAGTGCAAGAGAACTGAAAGCGCGGGACGGTGGTCGAAGAAAACCTAAATATAAGGTTTTCCAAAATGTGAAACGACAGACTCTATTTAACGAAAATAAAATAGATCTTCGATCTGAGGTTGACAAAATAATTTAGAGTTAAATAGTTCGTCGATCTCAGTTTGAAGGTTTGAAGACATTTCGTCGATCTCTGGTCGACGAAAGTTTTCTGAAGTAAGTTCGTCGATCTCAGTTCGACGAAACTAACTTAGCTCATAGAGAGGTCTTCGATCTCTTGTCGACGAAAATCTCAAGAACTTTTCCTTGTTCGTCGGTTGCAGACATAAACTAAACTAACCCTTCTCCATTTATTATTCCAAGCTAATTTACATAGAACAAGTGATTTCTTTCATCTAGGGGTTTGGTGAAAATATCAGCTCTTTGTAAATCAGTGTAGATATAGACAAGATTAATTTTGTTTTTGTCTACACACTCTCTAATGAAATGATTTCTTATGTCTATATGTTTAGTTCTGTTATGATGGACTGGATTTTGGGTTATAGCTCTAACACTTGTGTTATCACAAAGTAGAGTTGAATTATTTAAGTTTAACCCATAGTCCAGGAGTTGGTTCTGAATCCACAGCATCTGGGAACAACAACTGCGAGCTGCAATATATTCTGCTTCTGTAGTTGATGTGGACACAGATGATTGTTTCTTGCAGAACCAGGACACTAATCTCACACCAAGGAACTGGCAGGTTCTTGAGGTATTCTTTCTGTCCACTCTACATCCAGCAAAGTCAGCATCTAAGTATCCAGTTAACTCAAACTCTGACTCAGTAGGATACTAGAGACCTAGACTAGGACAACCCTTTATATATCTTAAAATCCTTTTTAGAAAAACTAGATGGGATTCTTTAGGGTTCACATGGAATCTAGCACAAAGGCATGTAGCAAACATGATATCAGGTCTGCTTCTTGTAAGGTATAGTAGGGACCCAACAATACCCCTATATTATTTCTGATCCACATGTTTCCCATGCACATCAGAATCTATTACAACATTTGTAGCCATGGGTGTTTTCTTTGCGGAGGCATCAGCCATCCCAAACTTTTTAATAATCTCTTTAGCATATTTAGCCTGGGAAATGAAGATGCCATCAGGAAGTTGCTTCACTTGGAGACCAAGGAAGTAGGAGAGCTCACCCATGCTACTCATCTCAAATTTTGAATGCATTAGATCAGAAAATCTTTTTCATAATTTGGGATCAGTTGAACCAAATATTATATCATCTACATATATTTGCACTAACAGTATTTTATCATGATGCATTTTGCTAAATAAAGTCCTATCTACTATGCATCTTGAAAAACCATGCTCTAAGAGAAAGCTGGCTAAGGTCTCATACCAAGCTCTTGAAGCTTGCTTTAAACCATAGATAGCTTTATGCAATTTAAACACATAAGAGGGATGAGTTGGAGAAACAAAACCTGGAGGTTGTTCAACATAAACCTCTTCTTTAAGTTCCCCATTTAAGAAACCACTCTTCACATCCATATGATAAACTTTGAACTTTTTGAATGCAACATAAGCCAAAAATATCCTTATAGCTTCTAGCCTGACAACTAGAGCAAAGGTTTGATCATAGTCAATCCCTTCCTCTTGCCTATACCCTTGAGCAACAAGCCTAGCCTTGTTCCTCACAATCACTCCTTGGGCATCAAGCTTATTTCTTAATACCCATTTGGTTCGAATGACTGGGTAGTCTTTTGGTCTTGGAACCAAAATCCAAACTCTGCATCTCTCAAACTGATTAAGCTCCTCTTGCATTGCAATGATCCAGTGGGGATCTTGTTCTGCATCAGTTATAGATTGAGGCTCAATTTGAGAGAGGAAACAGGCATGCATCAAATCTTGGTTGAGTTGATGCCTTGTCTGTACACCTACTGTTATGTCTCCAATTACTTGGGATCTGGGGTGATCCCTCAGTGTGATAAAATCAGTGGGTGGAGTTGGTTATGCAACATCATTTTGAGAGAATTCTTCTTGTGGAGTAGCTTCTATTGTTGTAGGGGGGTCAGCTTCTTCCACAGTTTCTTCATCACTTTCTTCACTGGCTTGTTGAGAAGGATGAGGTACAACTTTTGGGGTAAGGTTTAAGTAATCCAATTTCTCACACAAGTTGTGTACCTGCAAGGAGTCTTTGGTAGAAATCTCTTTCTCCTTATAAAACATGTTAGCCTCATTAAATGTAACATGCATAGATTCCTCTATTTTCAATGTAGATTTATTAAATACCCTATAAGCTTTGCTGACTTGGGAATATCCTAGAAAAATTCCCACCGCAACCTTTGCTTCAAACTTTCTAATGTGCTTTTTGTCATTGCTATGAATATAATATACACAACCAAAAACTTTTAAAATAGTGTATTATTGGTTTCTTCCCTTTGAGCAATTCATAGGGAGTCTTATGTTTTAGTTTGTGTATCAAGCTTCTATTCAGGACATAGTTTGTTGTGCTCACTGCCTCTGCCCAATAGGATAGGGGCATGTAAGCATCTGCAAGTAATGTGCCTGCAGCTTTAATGAGTGTTCTATTTTTCCTTTCAGCTACCCCATTTTGTTGAGGAGTTCTAGGAGCTGAGAAGCAGTGCATGATACCTTCCTTCTCATAGAACTAATGCACAAGAAGAGACTCAAACTCTGTACAATGATCACTTCTGATCAATGCAACATGAGTAGAGTACTCAATCTATATGGTCCTGAGAAAAATTTTTAAGAACCTTGAATGTATCTGACTTAGATCTCATAAAAAATACCCAAGAGAATCTAGAGAATTCATTTACAACCACTAAGGTATATGATTTCCCTCCTAGGCTTTGTACAGCCACGGGGCCAAAAAGGTCCATATGTAGTAAGTACAATGTCCTAGGTGAATCACTCTTATTAATGGATTTGAAACTAGATTTAGTTTGCTTGCCTAGTTGACAAGCCCTGTAGAGTCCTTCCTTCTTGTAGGGGCTAGAAGGTAGACCTCTAACAAGGTTATCCTTAGATA
Organism: Platanthera zijinensis; assembly: GCA_039513925.1. Classification (NCBI taxonomy): domain Eukaryota; kingdom Viridiplantae; phylum Streptophyta; class Magnoliopsida; order Asparagales; family Orchidaceae; genus Platanthera; species Platanthera zijinensis. Next base: position 81,372,786 of record CM077086.1, read on the forward strand.
ACCTAGCAATATTTTTCAGATTTACATGTCCTAATCTTTTATGCCACAAGTTATTTTGACTGCTAACTATGTTAAGCAAACATATGTTTGAAGTAACAGAATGAAAATTAACTAGGTATATGTTTCCTTGTCTATTGCCAATTAAAACAGGTTTGTTTTCTTTAGAGGTAATAGTACAAGAGCTAGAGTTGAATGATACCCGATAACCTTCATCACAGAGTTTGCTTATAGGGATGAGGTTATGCTTTAGTCCACTTACATATTCAACTCTATTGAAAGTTACTGCTCCAATCTTGACTTTTACATATCCCTCTGTTTGGCCACAGTTAGAGTCACCAAAGATGACCTTTGGTCCCAGCTTGGGCTTGTAATCAATTAGATTTTCTTTGCTTCTTGTCATGTGCTTGGAGTAGCCACTATCTAGATACCAATGTTTATTATATGTTGGACAGGTCTTCATCTGCAAATGAGATAGTTAGTGGTTCTTGACCCAGGTAACCTTGGGTCCTTGTTGATTTACATAGCTATAACTAGAAATGTAAGAACATTCAGGTTGATCTTTATAGCCTTTGGGGTGATATCTTCTTGGTGGTATTATCCATTTACTGAAAGGATTAAAGTTGCTGTTAGAATTTAGGTTCCTATTGTAATATTTTGCGATCGACGATTTTTGGTTGGATCGTCGACCTGAGCTCGACGATGTTGAATGAGATCGTCGATCTCTACTCGAAGAATGAAGATATTCATTCTTGGGGCACCAAAATCGTCGATCTCTGGTCGATGAACCATACTAGTATCGTCGATCATAGATCGAAGAATAATTATTACTTAAGTTTGCGTTCAGAGATCGTCGTTCTGAGTTCGACGATCTATTCATATATCGTCGATCTGAGTTCGACGATAACTGCTGAACATTGTTGTTTTTGTTATTCTTCTTGTTGTTAAGTTTATTCTGAGTTTCAATTTGTTCAAGAAATTTATTGACCATATTAACCTATTCAGTATTCTTCTTTCCTTTGTCAGATATAAACTTTACTGGTTTCCAAAGGTTATTTTTCTAAATTAGAGGTGGATCACTAGAGGAGGCACCTAGTCCTAGTTTGCTATTGTTAATCCTAGCATTTAAAGTACTAGTGATATTTAGCAGTTGCAAACTTCTTCTATTTAGTGATTCTTCTAACTTCTTAGCCTTGTTAAGTTCAGATTTAAGAAAAGATATTTGTTCATTAGCAGAAATCAGTTCATTTGTTAGATTAGCATTTTCTGAGGTGATTTTGTCTAAATCATTTAGTTTTTCTCTGAGAAGTTTGATTTTCTTCTTAGAGCTGATCAAGTCTAAGCACAAATTTTTAAATTCAAGTTTAAACTCATCTGATTCAAAATCATAAGATGCTATTACCTGATCTTCTGCTGATAAGAATTCCTCATCTTCAGATTCATTTTTATCTGATCTGCTACAACCTGCCTCAATGGCCATGAGGCAAACTTCCTTAGCCTTTTGCTCTTCTTCATCCTCACTAGAGCTGGAGGATGTTGACTCTTCTTCAGAATCACTCCATGTTTTAGCAACAAAGCCCTTGTCTTTTCTCTTGTGATTCCTTGAGGAATGTTTGATGTAGTGACTCTTCCTTGAGTCCATCTCCTTTCTTCTATCTTTCTTCTGAACTTCTGGGCACTCAGAGATGAAATGCCCTGATTTCCTACAGCCAAAACAAACTGTTTCTTTAGATGGTGTTTTGCCATACCTTGGCTTATCATCATATTTTGATGGTTTCCTTCTGAAATCTTTTTTAGCCATCTTGAAGAATCTCTTAGCAAAGAGACTCATCAACTCTTCATTCATAGGAATGACTTCAGAATCTTCTGTAACTTTGAAATCTATGCTGTGCTCCTTCCAAGTTGGTGTAGGAGTCTTTACTTCAGCTGCTTTTTCTCTTGCTTTCATCAGTTGCTCATAAGACTTTAGCTTTATTAGAAGAGATTCTGTTGAGATCTCTGTCATGCTTCTGGCTTCTCTGATGGGCCAGATTCTTGAGTCCCATGTGCTGGGAAAGCACATAAGGATTTTTTCATTCACTTCAGTTAAATTGAAATCTTTATCTAGGGTCCTTAGCTCACTGATGATGGAGCTGAGTCTATTGTACATCACTTCAACTGTTTCTGCTTCATCCTTCTTGAAGTTTTCATACTGAGTGATGATCTTTGATCTTCTATCTTTCCTCTCATCTGCTGATACAGCCACCATTTGGTTCAAAGAGTCCCAAATGTCCTTAGCTGATTGACACTCAGCAACCTATTGAAATATTTTATCAGACATAGTTTGAGCCAGTATATTCATGGCTCTGACATCAGCTATCTTATCGTTTTTTTGTGGATCTGTCCATCCATGGGGTGGAACTGCACTCAAGTTAGTTGATGCAATTGAGGTTGAAGCCACTGGAGCTGGTGGTCCTGTTAAGATAGAATTAAATATATCTTCATCAATATAGTTGAGGTAAAGCCTAATTCTTGCCTTCTAGATTGTGAACTTGGACAAGTTGCATACTAGAGGTCTGGTGCTTGCATATTCTTTATTCTGTGTCATGCTGTATATATAAATCTAGTAAAGATAAAGAACAGATCTAACTTAGGATCTTTGGTTCAAGGGTTTAACTTGTACAACCAAAAGAACCTCCTCTGATACCAATTGAAAGTTAGGGTTAAATCTGATATACTCTAGAGGGGGGGGGGGGAATAGAGTATGTATGTATATTTAACGACTTTTCCTGAATTATAAATATTATACCTAAACTTAGATACTATATCACAGCATAATAAATTGAAATAAATGAAATCACAAAAAAGCTAAATAACACAGCCACAGCAAGAACAAGAAGAAGAGGGCAACCAGACAACACAAGAATTTATAGTGGTTCCCCAACCTGGGTACATCCACTCTTCTACCACCCTGGTAGGAATCCACTCAAGTTTTTGATTAGGTGACTGCCACCAATGAGCTTTTGGTCAGTTGCTCAAAAACCCAACCTCAAGTCTTTTTGTTAGGAGACTTGCAACCAGGAATCACTTTTGAAGGGAGTAGAGAACCCTTTTTACAGAGGGGGTGAGAGAGTGATGGTGTCTTCTTTTTCTCAAATATAACTGAGAAGACTAGTGGAATTGATGTTAACAAAAACTCCCCCTGAAATATTGAGTTTGTTCAGGGAGGAATGGAACTTTTTCTTCAGGGTGATAGGCCTTCAAGCTTTCAGCTTTAACCAGAAGAACTTCAGGAACTTCTTGACAGATGTAGTATTGTTGTCCTTCTGAAAGTTCCTGAGAGTATGACAGAAGAATATTTTTGATTTGGATGATTGTTCTTCTTCTTCAGAAAGATTGTTCTTATTCTGGTCTAGCAGTTGTTGATTTCTTGACTGATCAATTCTTTATGTCTCGAGAATTCTGTGTCTCTTATATTGTATATATGTTAGACAGTGTCTCTTGGAAGAATGAGAACTTCTCATTTTTTATATTTTCCATGTGGAAGTCCTTTTGAATTTTGAAATTCTTCCTGTAATCAATGCTGACGGTCTTGGAATAATTTGGCATTGATTTGTTTCCCCAACTGTCCCTTAGAAAAATGACAGGCAATAATCCTGATGAAGACCGTAATTAATGCTCTTGTCTAACGGTAATATTCAAAGAATATTAGAGCATTAATTATTCAGGAATCATTGCCACATAATAAGGACAAAAGAGGAAAACAGCTAAGACTAGATTCGTCGACATGAGTCCACAGTTCGTCAAGCTGAGAATAGCTGTTCGTCGAGCTGAGATCCAAGATCGTCGACCTCTGAATGCTATTTGATAACTTTCTTCTTCTATGCATCAAGTTCGTCGAGTTGAGATCTAAGATCGTCGACCTCTGAGCCCTGAGAACTGAGTTTGTTTAGCTGGTCCAAGATCGTCGAGCTGAGCTCAGAGATTTGTCTCTGAGTTTGTCGAGCTGAGCATGACTTTCGTCGACCGGAGATCGATGAACGTAGAACTCCTTTTTCTAAGTCTTGAATTCTCTAAGTCTTGAGTCTCTGACTTTGTTGAAGCCTGGTCCCTAGCATTGTTGACTCTAAGGACTTGACCTAAACTCTAGGACACGACCATGACCCTGGTCTATACATGTTCGGTCATATCCTAACTTAGGGAACCTAGCCAAAATCCAACTAGGGATCCAACAAAATTATGCTTTCTTGAGACAAATCTTGGCCTTCTCGAGAAATAACTTTTGCTTTCTCAAGAACAAACTTGGCCTTCTCGAGTAATGACTTCTACTTACTTGAGAACAACACTTAGAAGAATTTTGATATATACTTAAGACTTCTCGAGAAGAACATGTCTTTCTCGAGAACAACTCCTGGGCTTCTCGAGAACAACTCCTGGGATTCTCGAGAAATACTACTGCTTCTCGAGAACAATAACTTTACTTCTTGAGTACTAGACTTAGAACTTCTCGAAAATTTTACTTAAAGAAATTTCTTAACAGAATTTTTAATTCTTCTTCTTGAAGATCAACAACCCATAGTTTCTTCCATATCTTTAGTACTTGAAAAACAAGTGTGTCCCAATAGAGAGGCTACACATGATTCAACACCATGGATCACACAATGAGGGATTACATTGTATGGTCCCGTGTTTGGTGACTCATTGTAGACTGATATTGTGCTAAACTTGGCAATTATGACCTGTAAGCACTCAACTTTTGAAAAGAGTATCAAATATAAACTTAATTCATCTTAGTTCAAGGGTGACTTCATACAAATCTAGGTTATTGTGGATACAATACCCAACATTCTCCCCCTATTTATAGAAGTCAGAACCCTCTACACTAAGGTGAATTACATCAAGATAAACAAATAAAATAACTAGTAAACAAAGTAATAATGAGAAATGTTATGTTATAGAAAAAATTTATCATCAAAATTAAAAGATTTATATTTATAGATATTGTCCAATAAAAATTCAATCCCACAAAATCTCATAAAGAAACTTCTGATCTTCTTCTATTACTTCTTGGACTGTTGTTGTTGCTGTCTCTAGTGAATTTCCTCTTATCTCTGGAAATACATGAATGACTTTGGAAAATATTTGGCTGGCCTGAGAGGTGTAGAGGGGTCTTCACGACTATACTTCCTATCATGAAGCCTTCTTAGAGTCATAAACTTCTCATACTGTTCCCATTCAGAGTGAGAGTAGTAATTATCCATATTTTCTCTGAAATCCACAACTAATCTTAGAGTATCCAAAATGATTGACTTATAAGTGGGGCTCCAAACTTCAGTATGTTCTCTTACAACATGTTCTGGAATAGGTTTGGATTTGCTTGTAGAAGCACCATCACCATACTTTCTTCTTTTTGGAATTTGCACATCAAGAGGTAATTGAGGAGGCACATCAGCTTGTTCAAAATTTAAGACTTGTGCATAGGTTTCAGAGGTGGATCATCATAATGTTCAGATCTGGGAGAGAATGAGGGATGCTGGGTAGAAGGATGCTGGGCAGTAGGATTGAGATGATGAGGAACAACATTTGGATCAACTTGAAATTCAGGAAATATTTTATTATGCATCAAAACTGCTGTATCATAGGTATGAAATTTGACACTATCAATCTGGGTTTGAAAATATGCATGTATATCTGTTAGCTTTCCTTCCCAAAGAGTTTTCATGGTACTATCAGATTTCTCTAGATATTCCTTGACTAATTTCTACCCCTTTCTGACTTCTACAGATAGGGTGTTGATGGCATCATACTTGAACTTGCCAACTTCTTCACATGTCATGAAATTGTGCTCTTGAGCATTCTTTTCCAGCTAAATCTGATTGTTTGCCAAAGTAACTGATTGGTCCATGATATTACCAATGCTAGTAATAGTGCGGTCTAAGGCTTTCCTACCTATTTGGAATAGGTGTTTGAGGGAATCAGTATTGTGCTAAATTTCAGCAAAGCCTCTGCTCATCTCTTTATCTAGAGCAGTTATTTTGTCTGTGACCACTTTAAGAGAGTTGTCAAAATAAATTCTCTACTGGGATAACAAAAATTCAATTTTACCCAGAAGGGTATCTTAAATATTTACTACAGCTGGAGGAGGTAGGATTGCAGCTGTCCAAGGAACCATTTCTTCAATAGCAACTGAGCTCTGGCCTCTGGTTGTATAAATCATGACCTCTCCTTCCTCACCAATAATAGTAGGGAGGGAGAAGTATAGGCTTCTGAGGGGTGCTTCATCTTCTTCAGGAGATACTTCTTTATCATCAGAAATAAAAACTGTATCTTCAACATGTACATCCCCAACAGGAGACTGGGACTAAGAAGATTTTGGTTCAGAAGGATCTGGTAGAGATTGTTCTGGTTGAGATGGATGTACTTCAGGCATAGGGGATAAAGGTTCTTTAGAGGTTAGTTCCTCTATCATTCTATTGATGTAATCTTCTATAGATAGAACTTGGTCATCAGTAAGAATTTCTTCAGCTTGAGTAAAAACTTCTGAAGATATAGTAGCAGGTGGAGCAAAATCTGAAGGAAGAGCAGACTGACTTATCTTTGGGATTGTAGGAGCAGGCTCCCCCTCAGCAACTGCACCTGATATGCCAGCTACTTGATGTAAAGGGGAAGATGGAGTCCTATCATCATCCACTTGGAGATCATGGGATTTGGTAGCTTGGACAGGGTTCTGAATCTTGTGTTCCCATCTTTGAATGGAAGAAATGGAGACTTTCTTCATATGATGCAAAGAAATACCATTAGAAAGATCGAAAATATCTTGCTTGACCTCATGAAGGAGAAGAGAAACTATTCTACCAATGTTGGGTGCCTTGATACTGTCTTTGATTTTATAAAAAATCATCACACCCCACTGAAATTTCTACCTACAGATTACAATAGTCATCATGTCAAAGAAATCATTTGTGATGAAGCGGATCGAAATGGTGTGGCACAGAAGGATTTTTTTGAGAATGTCCACAAGTAACTTGCTCTCTGCATTGAGATTAGGGCGGCGAATAGTGCACACAACAACGGAGACACCACAAATCCTGCAGGCGCGATCATAATCTTCAACAATTAGGTCATCTTCCTCATCAATGATAGGCAGTCGAAGGAGCTTAGAGACGATTGGGGCGATCAGCTTGATCTTGATTCAACGAACCTTACTTTTGAGAATCTTTCTATTTCTCTTAAATTTGGAATTCTGGAAGAATTCCTTGACTTCAGGAAGTAGAATCTTGCACGAATGTTCCAAAACAAATGATAATCTTACGGCTTCTAGTAGCAACAGAACATTTCAAAAATCATCAGAGAGTTCGGAAATCCCTGTGGAAACTAACTCACTGCCAATACCAACTTTTGACAGAGGAGCCATCGATCAAGATAGATAAAGAAGTATCTAGCCTTCTAAGAGAAAAACTGAAACGGCGGAAAGGGAACGACGGGGACAGAGAAGATGAAAGGTTTCTTGTTCTCGAGAAAAGTTTTGAGATTAGGGATTTGGGGCTTTTTTCGGACTTAATCTGTTTATATAAATCTTAAATCTTGATGATTAAGAAAATAATAATACTAAAATACCTGAAATATGGCGGTAGGAGTGCCCGGGTTCCAATATCAAAAATTCGAACTTGAGAAAGAAAATCGGAATCATATTTCTCGAGACACAAGTTATATCTTGAGAGGAGGCACATAAGTTCTCGAGAAGAAGAGTTGTTCTCAAGTAGAGATCTTCTTTCTCGAGAAGCTAATCTTTAGTTCTCGAGAAACAAATAAGTACTCGAGTAACATTTCTCGGGAATCAACTGTGGTTCTCGAGTAGATATCTGAGTACTCGAGTAATAAGTATCTTCTCGAGAAGTGAAGTCCACAGATAGAATTTTTTTGAATTTTGAAGTGTAAACCGATCATGAACTTTGCTTGAGACATTTTTCTTCATTCTTCCTTGTTGAGCATGCCAAGTTCTATTTTGAAGAATGAGAACTTGGCCTTGTCCAGTGGCTTCGTGAAAATGTCTGCAATCTACTTGTTAGTTGGAACATAATGGAGATTGATGTCTCCATGCTCCAGATGCTCCCAAATAAAATGATACCTCAGCTCTATGTGCTTTGTCCTGCTATTAGAGACTGGGTTATTTGCGATTGCAATTGCACTTGAGGAGTCGTAATGTAAGACCCCCCTCTCGGAACACAAGACACGGCACGAGGGGAGTCTTATGCCCAGAACAGCCGCCTTGCGGTAGTGCTAGCACTCGGGCTAACCTGTACACCAAGACGCCTATCCTGCCAGCTATAACCATTATCAAACATTTCCAACCCAACCAAACATATAATAAGAAGCCAAATCCACACATAAGCATATAGTCCAAAAGTGCAACATATAAAAGAAGCTACAACAAGCTTCTACCCTATCAGAGTACAAGTAAATCTTGCCCATACGGGCTACAACAAGAGTCTCTTAAAGACTCACATCAGTCATTGAAGGTAGCGACAGAACCGTCCCTTTAGGCCCTGTCGTCCTGGCCTTGCTGTCCTGCTGAAAAACCTGTTGCTGCTCCGCCTGTGGGGTTTCCTCCTAAAAAAAGACGTAGCAACCATTAGTCATAAAGACTAAGTGGCTATCAAATCCGCTCCCCCAGCGACTCCTTAACACCGAAAGGAGAAAGGAAATGGGAACAATATATTTATATAAGCAGTAGTACAAGCAGGTGGAGTAAGTATACATGTCATGAGTATCAATAGAAGTAACGTATAACAATATTATCAACATTTTATTCTAGCAGTTCTACACAAGCTATATAAATCCATCTAAGCATATAGATTTACAATAGGAAAGTACCTTAACTTATAATAATGTCCATACAAACTTATAAGTTAAGGTTTGGCTTAACAGTAAAGTAACTCATCGTATAAGAGTGCACATACAAACTTATACAATGAGGATCTTGTATATACAACATAATGCAATGCCATGAATGCTATGTTATGACTCACCCATGATCACGCACAAGCAATTGCTATGTCGACACAGAATTGTAGTAACCACTTTTCGAGCAGGTAGCTAGCCTCTCAGGCGTCATCCGACGTGGCCAGACGGTGAAAGTAGAGCGGGCATATCTACTACTAGGCTGGCATCCACACAACCTAGCCTAGGCCTCCGTATTCCTCAATGCTAAGAAGACAATAGTGGAGCTCACATGCGTACTACGACTCAGCAGGAGTCTCGGGTAGATGTGCACCAAGAACTAAGCCCCGAACTGTCCTATGTTGTGACCCAGAAGGAGCCTCGAAAGAAGCATAAGGACCAAGCCCAACCGTTCACATGGCACGGAAGGAGCCCCGGGAAAGAGCACCGAGGACCAAGCCCAACTGCCTAAGGTCTAACCGTCAACTCCAGTTTGTGTGATGACTAGCGAGCCCATAGACTTGCCACACTATCCTTAACCCAGGATTACGACACCACGTGTCAACTTACACTGCATGTAATTTCACATCTCGACCTCAACAGCACACAAGGGCTCCTCACCGAGTCCCTTTTCAACACAATAAATCAAGTGCGGCAAACACTCACGCACTATCAACCCTTCACAATTTTCTTTCATCCAAGCATTTAAGAATTCCGTGTAAACCTTAGGTGGCAAGCCACCTAGTACAACATAACGTCACAAACTGCTACACGTATAGAGACACAACCCTACGCAGTGGACTACAATACACATTCCACTGACCACATGTATCCCGCGAGTATGTACTAACCTTATTCTATCCTCTTCCACATAATATTCATCTCTTTGCTAGTGCCAAGCTCATCCTTACCGGTTCACATAACTTGTTTGTTTATACAATCCAACTCATCAACCCACTAGTTCACATAAGGATCTATAAACCAAATCATTTCATTCAAGTACATTTCACTTCGTCATTTGATTACAAAGGATCTATCCAACAACTCACAACAATCCCTCTACCACCTCCTATCATGGATTTACTTAAACCTGCGAACAAAACGTGCAAGAAATGAGTAAAGTACAAAACTTCAAACGGGGATTCCTGATGCTGCATAAATCCGGTGAAAACGTTTAACCCCTCGTTGGAAAGGTATTTCCAAGGGCTACGAATTTTGTATTAGGTCCCACACCTATATTAGAATGTAACACACTTGAAATCGGCATCAAAGTCTAATGCATACAGAATACAATTTCTGCACACTTTGCTTGGCAGCCACCAATTTCGATCAGACTTTCCCGTGGCAATAGACTTCGCCTTAAGACGTGTAACCACTCGTTGGAAAGGTCTTTCCAAGGGCTATGGATTTTGTGTTTAGTTGAAAGTCCAGATCTGGCCATATCATATCTAAAAATGGCCACGAAGATCGCTGCGTGCAGAACACAGATTTCTGCACGCATCTTAAGACGGAATGAACGACATCGGTTCGTCTTCCTCCTCTAGCCGATCTTTCCAATTCTCATCAGAAATTCCTCCTCCCTTATTCACCCTCATAAGGCCATTTCTCTTCATGAAACCGTCCCTCATCTTCACATAGAAGGAAGGAGAGGTTGAAGACACAACTATCCATAGAGCACAAGCCCTAGAATGGCCTCTTCCTAGGGAAATCATCGTCTCGCAAGTCTTCACTCTTTTGAGTCGACATCTCACCTAGATATATCTATAGATCTAGCACCAAGGGAGAGGGGAGGAAGCTCACCTCGTTTCCAACGTTTCCACCATTTCTGGCAAAGGATCTCGTCTCCCTTCTTGACGACATCTTCTTCTCCTCGGCGGCGGTGGTTCTTCATGGATGAAGGTTGGCTCCAGCACCAGTCTCTCAATAGAAATGTCTTGGAAAGAGGATGAAAAATGGCTAGGATTTCAGAAATCCTATATATATGTAACCAACACGGGTAGAGACACACCCGTGTCCCTACCCGTATCCTACTCGGGCGAAGCATCGTCGACGGTTCGTCTACCGTTTGGACACACAAACATGGGTAGGGACACCCCTGTGTCTCTACCCGTGTCCACGTGACACAACCATGTTCATGCCCGTGTCCTACCCGTGTCCTGCTCGGGAAACACAGCCGGCTTCCTAGAGACATTCACACGGGTAGGGACACACCCGTATCACTACCAGTGTCCTGCTCGGGAAACACTTGGACACATGTACATGGGTAGGGACACGCCCGTGTATCTATCCATGTCCTGCTCGGGATACACAATCGACTATGTCAGTCACACATACGGGTAGGACATGCTCATGCCCCTACCCATGTCCACATACACATGAGTAGGGATACGCCCGTGTCACTACCCGTGTCCTTCTCTAGAAATTCCATGAATTACCAATCCTAACACTAGAGTACCACACGGGTATGGACACGCCCGTGCCACTACCCCTGTCCTACTTTGGACATCATTTCACCTCCCTTACAAAAGTGTAAGCCTAATTGCTATCACTCCCTGAGCCCAAGCTAGCTCCCCTGACTTAAAAAATGCGCACGAGGGGCCTAGCGCGAATCGGGACGTTACAAATCCTATAAACAAGATAAAAGATCTCGTCCCCGAAATCAGGCTAAGGCTATGGGGAGAGAAAAGCATGAAATAAAATAGACATATGCTTTTTAAATATTAACTTGATGAAAAAACTCCGGGTAACGCTTTTGCATCAAGTCCACTGGCTCCCATGTATACTCATCTTTCCCATGGTTAGACCACAACACCTTTACCAAAAGAACACTCTTGCGGCGCAAAATTCTTATCTCGTTGCCTACTATCTACACCAGCTCCAGTCGCACACATCTATCGGTGGCTACTGCTCCATCAGCGATGGGGATATGTTGATCGGGCCGCAACAGCGCCTTCTGGAGAGACGACACAAGGAACACTTCATGAAGGTTCTCCAGCTCTGGTGGTAACTCCAACTGCTAGGCCAAAGGGCAAATCCTCTCCAATACGGTGTAAGGTCCAACGTACCATGGGCTGAGCTTCTTCATACCACGTACCCATGACACTCCATGCATCGACCGGATTTTTAGAAATGCTTTATCACCCACCTAAAATTCCACCACCCGGTGTTTCGTATTATAATATTTAGCATGCCGACTTTGAGCCTCAAGCATGCGGTCTCATATTAGTCTAACCACCGCATCAGTGTCATCGATGTATTCAATACCCAAAACCTTCGGGTCTTCATCTTGTAACCATAACAAGGGGGTTCTAAACCTTCTTCTGTAAAGGGCTTCATGGGGTGCCATCCCGATGCTGGCATGGTGACTGTTGTTATAGGAGAATTCTACGAGGGGTAAGTGCCTTTCCCACGGCTCTCCTCTATCAAACACACATAGTCTCAATAGGTCCTCCAATGTTCCGAAGGTCCTCTAAGACTACCCGTCCATCTGAGGATGGAATGTTGTGCTAAAGGTAAGACGTGAACCCAAGAATGGATGTATGGCCCTTCATTCCTTAGAGGTAAACCGACCATCCCGGCCAGAAACAATTGCCTTTGGCACACTATGATACCGTACGAACTGCTTCACAAAGAGGCGTACCAAAACATCCACATGAGCCTCTTTCTTTAAAGGAATAAACCGAGCTACCTTCGTCAGGCGGTCAACGATTACCCATACTGAATAATTCCCTGAGCGTGAGCAAGGAAAACCGTGGAAGAAGTCCATTGAGACATCCTCGAACTTCCACTCGGGGATGGGCAATGACCGTAATAATCCACCGCGGCTCCTGCATTCTGCCTTCACCCTTTGACAGGCCTCGCAAAGCGTAATAAAATATAGACGTCCCTCTTCATTCCCGGCCACCACATGGTCTTCCGCAAGTTGGCGTACATCTTAGCAATCCTAGTATGCACAAAATAATGAGTGCAATGTGCCTCTCACAGGATATCTTCCCGAATTTTATCGCCCTTGGGAAAGTAGAGCCGGCCGCGGAGATGGACGAGGACGTATTTTAGGGAGTACTCGTCAGTTGTCCCATCTTCAATTGACTTGATTGTCGGGGCCAAAGCCACATCCTTTCCTTGCTCCGCCCGGATTCAGTCTCGAATATCACAGACTATGCTCATCGCGGTTAAGTTCTCTGTATAGACTTCTGGTTGGTCTTTACATACCAGGGTAATCTTCATCTCTTCGAGCATCCGATCTAACTCCATACTCATCAATCAGAACTCAGTGTTCGATCCCGGTACCTTTCTGTTCAAAGCGTCAACTACAGAATATGCCTTTCCGGGGGTGGTAGTTCAAGGTGAATTTATAATCACATAAAAACCCTAACCACCGCCACTGTCTCAAATTCAATTCCTTCTGGGTATGGACATACTTAAGATTCTTGTGGTCTGAAAAGATTTCGCAGTGGATGTCGTATAGATAGTGTCTCCAAATCTTCAGGGCAAACACCACCGCTCCCAATTCTAGATCATGTACCGGGTAGTTGATCTCATGCTTCTTCAGCTGTCTTGAAGCATATGCAATCACATGCCCGTGCTGCATCAATACCACTCCCATCCCTTGATACGATGCGTCAGTGTAAACTTGAAATCTCTCCCTCCCGGATGGAAGGGCTAGGATGGGTGCGGATGTAAGTCGGTCCTTCAGTTCCTAAAACATAGCTTCATACTGAGGTGTCCACTCATACGGCACACCTTTCTTTGTCAGCGTAGTAAGAGGAAGTGAAATCTTTGAGAACCCTTTTACAAACTTGTGATAGTACACGACAAGTCCAAGGAAGCTCCGCACATTGGCCGCTTACTTTAAGGGTGACCACTCCTTCGCGGCACGCACCTTGGCCGGATCTACAGCTAACCCAGCCCCACTGATCACATGGCTTAAGAAGGCAACCTCTTGGAGCCAAAATTATCACTTGTTGAACTTGGCAAACATGGCGTGCTCTTTTAGCTTCTTCAGTACCAAGGTCAGATGTTCGACATGATCTTCCTCTGTCTTAGAGTAGACCAAGATGTCGTCGATGAAAATGATGATGAAGATGTCCAGATAAGGCTCGAACACCTTGTTCATCAAGCTCATGAAAGATGAAGAGGCATTTGTGAGCCCAAACGACATCACAGTGAACTCGTACAAGCCGTACCTTGAGATAAAAGCCATTTTCTGAATGTCCTCCTCCTATATTCTCAACTAATTATACCCCGAGCGCAAATCCAATTTGGAAAACCAATGCGCTCCCACTAATTGGTCAAACAACTCATCGATCTGAGGTAGCAGATAGGTGTTCCGTATAGTCAGTCGGTTGAGCTCCTGATAGTCTATGCATAATCGCAAGGTTCCAGCCTTATTCTTAACGAACAGAACAGGGCTCCCCAAGGTGATGAGCTGGGGTGAACAAACCCTGGTTCCACCAGTTCTTGCAACTGAACTCTAAACTCTGCGAGTTCCTTCGGGGACATTTGGTAAGGAGTCCTGGAGACGGGCTTGGCACTGGTACTAACTTAATTTGGAAATCCACCTCTCTATGCGGGGGTAATCCTAGAAGTTTCTCGAGAAATACCTCGGGAAAATCTCGCACCACCTGCACCTCCTTGATATCTAATGTCATCTCTTTCAACTCAAACAAATCATAAGGACTTCATCCCCCTCCATTTGGGATATTATGGCCTGAATCGAGGAAAATAACAGATGTGGTGCGAATTTTATATCTTGGAAAATGACATCGGTATCCCCATGTCTCAAGTAAACTCGCTTCTCCGCGCAGTCAATTCTTGCGTAGTGCCAATCCAGCCATGCCATGCCCAGAATGAGATCGAATTCTGGTATTTTCATTATTGTACCAGGGGTATCAAAGGTCTTTCCCCCAATGAGTATCTCCAATTTGCACTTGGCGGTTGCAATCATCTCAGAGCCATTTGGGAGGCGTACGGTATCGAATAAAGTATAGGCCATTTTCCCACCGACCACTATAGTGCCTAAGTACCAATAACAATACTCAAGACACGGCATGAGGGGAGTCTTATGCCCAAAACAGCCGCCATGCAGTAGTACTAGCACTTAGGCTTACCTGTACCACAAGACGCCTATCCTGCCGGCTATAACCATTATCAAACATTGCCAACCCAACCAATCTTATAATAAGAAGACAAATCCACACATAAGCATATAGTCCAAAAGTACAACATATAATAGAAGCTACAACAAGCTTCTACTATATCATAGTACGAGTAAATCTTGTCCATAAGGGCTACAACAAGAGTCTCTCAAAGACTCACATCAGTCACTGATAGTAGCGACAACACCGTCCTTTCAGATCCTATCGTCCTTGTCTTGTTTTCCTGCTGCAAAACCTACTGTTGCTCCGCCTAAGGGGTTTCCTCCTAAAAAGGAAGACATAGCAACCGTTTGTCATAAAGACTAAGTGGCTATTACATCCGCTCCCCCGGCAACTCCTCAGCACTGGAAGGAGAAATGAATAGGGTACAATATATTTATATAAGAAGTAGTACAAGCAGGTGGAGTAAGTATACATGTCATGAGTAGCAATAGAAGTAATGTATAATAAGATTATCAACATTCTATTCTAGCAGTTCTACACAAGCTATATCAATCCATCTAAGCATATAGATCTACAACAGGAAAGTAACTTAACTTATAAGAATTCCCATACAAACTTATAAGTTAAGGTTCGGCTTAACAGTAAAATAACTCATTGTATAAGAGTGGCCATAAAAACTTATATGATGAGGATCTTGTGTATGCAATGTAATGCAATGCCATGAATGCTATGTTATGACTCACCCATGATCACGTACAAGCAATTGCTATGTCGACACAGACTTGTAGTTCCCACTTTTCGAGCAGGTATCAAGCCTCTCAGGCGTCTTCCAACGTGGCCAAACGGTGACATTAGAGCGGGCATCTCCACTACTAGGCTGGCATCCACACTACCTAGCCTAGGCCTCTGTATGCCTCAACGCTAAGAACACAATAGCAGAGCTCACATGCATACTATGGCTAACCGGGAGTCTCGGGTAGATGTGCACTGAGAACCAAGCACCGAACTGGCCTATATTATGACCCGGAAGGAGCCTCGGAAGAAGCACGAGGACCAAGCCCAACCGTTCACTTGGCACGGAAGTAGCCCTGGGAATGAGCACCGATGACCAAGCCCAACCGCCCAAGGTATAATCGTCCAGTCCCGTAGGTGTGACGACTGGCGAGCCCGTAGACCTGCCACACTATCCTTAACCCAGAATTATGACACCACGTGTCGACTCACACCACATGCAATTTCACATCTCGAGCACAACATCACACAAGGGCTCCTCACCGATTCCCTTATCAACATAATCGATCAAGTGCGGCAAACACTCACGCACTATCAACCCTTCCACATTTTCTTGCATCCAAGCATTCAAGGGTTCCTTGTAAACCTTAGGTGGCAAGCCACCTAGTACAACATAACTTCACTCACTGCTACCCGTTGAGAGACACGACCCTATGTATGGGACTACAATACACGTTGTATTGACCATATGTATCCCGCGAGTATGCACTAACCTTATTCAATCCTCTTCAACATAATATTCATTGCTTTGCTAGTGTCAAGCTCATCCTTACGGGTCTACATAACTTATTTGTTTATACAATCCAACTCATCAACCCACTAGTTCACATAAGGATCTATCAACCAAATCATTTCATTCAAGTACGTTTCACTTTGTCATTTGATTACAACGGATCTATCCAACAACTCACAACAATCCCTCTACCACCTCTTATCATGGATTTACTTAAACCTGAGAACAAAACGTGCAAGAAATGAGTAAAGTACAAAATTTCAAACAAGGATTCTTAATGCTACAAGAATCCGGTCAAAATGTTTAACCCCTCGTTGGAAAGGTATTTCAAAGGGCTACGACTTTTGTATTCGGTCCCCCACCCAGATTAGACTGTAACACCCTTGAAATCGGCTTCAAAGTCTGTTGCATACAGAATACAATTTCTGCACACTTAGCCTGGCAGCCACCAATTTCGATCATACTTTCTCATGGCTAAATACTTCTCCTGAAGATATGTAACCACTCATTGGAAAGGTCTTTTCAAGGGCTACGGCTTTTGTGTTTAGTTGAAAGTCCAGATCTTGCCATATCATATCTGAAAATGGCCATGAAGATCGTTGCGTGCAGAATACAGATTTTTTCATGCATCTTTAGGCGGAATGAACGTCATCGGTTCATCTTCCACCTCTAGCCGATCTTTCCAATTCTCATCATAAATTCCTCCTCCCATATTCATAATCATAAGGCCATTTCTCTTCATGAAACCGTCCCTCATCTTCACATAGAAGGAAGGAGAGGTTGAACACACCACTATCCATAGGGCACAAGCCCTAAAATGTCCTCTTCCTAGGGAAATCATCATCACGCAAGTTTAGACTCTTTTGAGTCGACATCTCACCTAGAAATATCTACATATCTAGCACCAAGGGAAAGGGGAGGAATCTCACCTCATTTCCGACGTTTCCACCATTTCCGACAAAGGATCTCGTCACCCTTCTCGATGACATCTTCTTCTCCTCGGCGACGGTGGTTCTTCATGGATGAAGGTTGGATCCGGCACCGGTCTCTCCACAGAAATGGCTTGGAAAGAGGATGAAAAATGGCAAGGATTTAAGAAATCCTATATATATAGAACCAATACGGGTAGGGACACGCTCGTGTCCCTACCCGTATCCTGCTCGGGCGAAGCATCGTCGACGGTTCATCTGTCATTTTGACACACAAACATGGGTAGGGACACGCCCGTGTCTCTACCTATGTCCACATGACACGGATGTGTTCATGCCTGTGTCCTGCCTGTGTCCTGCTCGGGAAACACAGCCGGCTTCCTGGAGACATTCATACGGGTAGGGACACACTCGTGTCTCTACCCATGTCCTTCTCTGGAAACACGATCAACGATGTAAGTTACACACACGAGTAGGACACGCCCGTGCCCCTACCCATGTGAACATACACATGTATAGGGACACGCCCGTGTTACTACCCGTGTCCTTCTCTGGAAATTCCACGAATTTCCAATCCTTACACAAGAGTACCACACGAGTATGGACACGCCCGTGTCACTACCCGTGTCCTACTCTTGACGTCATTTCACATCCCTTACACAAGTGTAAGCCTAATTTCCAGTACTCCCTAAGCCCAAGCTAGCTCCCCTTACTTAAAATATGTGCACGAGGGGCCTAGCGTGAATCAGGACGTTACACGCAAAACATCGGAATGTTCTTGAACTTCATATTGTAGTCTTCAAATTGGTTCTTTATCCATATCAGTTGTGCACAATAACTACCTGCAGAGATATATTCTGACTCGGTTGTTGAAATTACGACACAATTCTGCTTCTTGTTTCTCCAGTAGATAAGCCTTCTTCCTAGGAATTGACAAGTCCCGGAAGTGCTTTTCCTTCATCTTTGCTTCCTGCAAAATCTACATCTGAAAAACCTTTCAGTTCGCTATCATTACTTCTTGGGTACCATAAGTCAAGATTTGGTGTACCTTTAAGGTATCTTAAAATCCGCTTTGCAGCAGCGTAGTGAGATTCCTTAGAGTTCACTTGAAGTCTAGTACACACGCATGTTGAAAACATTATGTCCGGTCTACTAGCAGTAAGATAGAGCAAGGATCCAATTATGCTTCTATACTTGATTTCATCAAAAGGTTTCACTTTCTCATCCTTATCCAGAGACATAACTAAACTCATTGGAGTCCTCATAGAGGTTGCGTTCTCCATTCCGAATTTCTTAATTAACTCCTTAGTGAATTTCATCTAAGAGAAGAAAATTCTATCTTCAGATTGTTTCACTTGAAGTCCTAAGAAATACTTCAGCTCTCCCATACTACTCATTTAAAAATTTCCTTGCATAAGTTTGGAAAATTTTTTGCAAAGGTTGTCGTCAGTAGAGCCAAATATGATGTCATCGACATAGATTTGCACTAGCAAAATCTTGTCTTTTATTTCCCTAAGAAATAATGTCTTATCTATCTTTGCACTTGTGAACTTATCCTCAAGAAGAAAGTTAGACAGCATCTCATACCAAGCTCAAGGAGCTTGTTTCAAACTATATAAAGCTTTAAATAAAATATAAACATGCTTAGGATGGTTAGAATCAACAAAACCTGGAGGTTGTTCCACATAAACTTCTTCCTTTATGTCACCATTAAGGAAGGCAGACTTCACGTCCATCTGATAAACAGTGAAGCCCTTAAGTGCTAAATATGCCAGGAACAACATGATTTCCTCCAGCCTTACCACGGGAACATACGTCTAATCGAAGTTGATTCCTTCTTCTTTTCTATATCCCTTGGTGAAAAGTCTGGCCTTGTTCTTTATTATTGTTCCATCTTCATCCATCTTGTTCTTGTAGATCCACTTTGTTTTGATAACATTCTTACCTTTGGGTCTTAGAAATAGCTTCCAGACTTGGCAACGCTTGGATTGATTCAGTTTTTCTTTCATTACCATTATCCAAGATGCGCCTGAGTTTGCTTCCTAAAACTTCTTTGGTACAACCTACAAGAGGAAACTTAAATATAGTTTTTCATTAGTTGTACCTCTACGAGTTCTTACACCATCCCGGGGATCTCCTATGATTTGATCAATCGGGTGATCCTTCAAGTGTCTGAGCTCTAGAGTTCCTACATCTGGAGCTTCCTCTATCACTGGAGTGACTTCATCAACTTGGATGACATCTTCATCATGGTGATCATCCTCTCCAATTGGGGTTGGAGTGGTGATCTTGATGAACTTTTGAGCTTTTTCTTCAGTCAGCTCATCCAAGTTTAATTCCTTTAGTCTTGAACCTGCATCTTCAATAAACACACTAGAAGAGCTGCCTTGCTGCAAGCTCGTCTCATCAAATACAATATTAATAAATTCTTCTACAACCAGGGTTTTCTTATTAAAAATCCTATATGCCTTACTATGGCTATTATGACCTACAAAAATACCTTCAAAGCTCTTTTCACTAAATTTAGTTGTGCGATACTCCCTATTGTTAAGGACGAAGCATTTACTACCAAAGATTCTAAAATATGAAATGGTCGGTTTCCTGCCCTTTAGTAGTTAGTAAGGTGTCTTATTATGGTTCTTGTTTATGAGTGCTCGATTTTGCACGTGGCATGCAGTGTTGACAGCTTCAGCCCAAAAATATTCCGGTAGTGAGACATCACTCAACATGGTCCTGCAAGCCTCGACGAGTGTTCTAATCCTTCTCTCAGCTACTCCATTCTGTTGAGGAGTACGAGGAGAGGATAACTCATGAAAGATACCAAGACTTTTGTAGAATTCTGTCATGGCCCCAGACTTGAACTTTATTCCATTGTCACTTCTGATTTTGACAACAGAGAAGCTGTATTCACTCTAAACTTGCCTGACAAAATTAATAAAGATATCAAAAGTATATGACTTGTGTTTTATAAAGAACACTCACGCAAAGCGAGAGTAATCATCAACAATAACCAATGTATAATCCTTACCTCCCAAACTTCTAATTTGCAGTGGACCGAAAAAGTCCATATGAAGTAGGTGTAAACACATATTAGAGTCTTTTCCACTAATGCTTTTAAAAGTAGCCCTTGTTTGCTTGCCTTTTACACATGTGTGACAAGGTCTATCTTTAATGCACTTAACATTGGGTGTATCACGCAATAAATTAAGAGAAAATAATTTATTAATAGTTTTGTAATTTATATGTGCTAATCTCTTGTGCCATTGGTCACCAAGAGACGCACTATCTTTTGCCAAAAAGCACACTGGCGTAGAAGAGTCTATGCAAATAAAATTTAAACAAAATATATTCCTACTGCGAGTTCCTGATAGAATCGTTTCTAGATTGTCTATCTATTTTATCAAGCACTTGTCTGCATGAAATTCTACTATGTATCCTTTATCACAAAGCTGGCTTATGCTTATAATATTATGTTCCAATCCTTCAACATAAGCCACATCTGAGAAAGATACACTATCATTAGTAATCATACCGTAGCCTTTTGTAATTCCTTTGTCAGAACCTCCAAAGATGACCTTTGGCGTGTTGATGACTGGAGAATAATTCTAGAGTAGGCTTCTAGTCCCGGTCATATGCCGAGAGCATCATATGTCCAAATACCAGATAGGATTCTTGGTGGCCTTTAGACATACCTACAAAAGTATAATATATTTGCCTTAAGAACCCAAACTCGTTTGGGTCCTTGGTCTCTAGTTAGCATTCTCCCCCTATGTGTGTTAACATTGTGAATGGTCTTTCTCACATTATTAACTTGAGGAGTTATATAATATCTGGGGTTAAAAAGCAATCTATAGAAAAGTGACCAACTTTGCCGCAACACCAACAGTCAAACCTGTTGTATCTTTGCCTGAAGTTCTCCTGCTTGACCTTTTGAGTGGGTGGTCTAGCAGGGGCAGCAGACTTGGAGGTAGAAGCTTCGTGGTGATGGCACTCACATGAATTCTTCTCCTTAAGAGGCTTTTCCACAACAGGTTTAACTTTTGGAGCTTTCTTGATGTTATGACCATGACTATAAGGGTCATAGCTCTAAAGAGTTATCTCCTCATAAGGTGCCTTGAAGACACTTTCACCAAAGTTCTGGGGACGGGTCCATCCTTGGTACCGACACTTGGGCTCTACATAAGTAGGCCTAGTAAAGTGACCATAGGATGAATCAAGATCAAACTCGTTTTTTGGAAAGATAACCTTTTTAAATAAAGTTTGGTCTTGAGGAGCTTTCCCCTTGTCCTTGGCTAGAGCTTTCTTGACAGCCTTTTTTATTCATTGGGATTTATTTCTCCTAGAAGATTTACTAGGGGAAGCCACATGGCCTAAGACAGCTCCTTTACCCTGATCAGAGAATTCAGCCACAAGTGGAAGGACTGTCTTGGGCTTAGAGAAACTTTCAACAAGTTTTTTTCAGCAGCAAGTTGTTCTTCCAACTTTTGAATGATTTTATCCTTCAGGTTCAGGTGCTCGAGAGCTTTATTATATTCTTCCATCGCATTATGGAATTCCTTTCTGAGTGAATCCATCATTATGACTTCCTCCCTCAGAGTGCTCTCCTAAGCTTTAAGAGATTTAATCTCCTTAGCTTGAGTTCTTGCGACTCTTTGACATTTGTCGTAAGCCTTGATTAACTCTTTGTATTGATTCATGAGTTCAGATTCATCAACAGACGAACAGTCCTCTTGATGATGTTCAGAAGCATCTGATTCTGAGAGAGGGGTGTGAGAGTTTACCTTCCCAGTGAACTGGGGTTCTTCTTCTTCAACTGTATGTTCCATGATCCCAATGTAGGCTTCCTCATCATAACTAGACTCAGATGATTCTGTATCGCTGAGGGTCTTGGCCTTCTTGGCTACAAGTATTCTTTCTGTTTTCTACTTATTATAAGAAGATTTATTCCCCTCTCTTCTTCCACCCTCCTTCTTCTTGTGAGGGAAATCAGTTATGCCGTGTCCTGGCTTATTGCAGCAATAACAAACAAAGTCAGAAGAAATATGTTTGTTCGGTTTTGAGTGATACCTGTCTTGAATACTTAAGCCTTTATTGTGATGATCACCATCATGACGTGATCTTCTGTACGAGGCATCTTTGCCTCTCCACTATTTCTTTTTGTTTAAGAACATCTTGAAATACCTTTAAAGAAGAGAAAAGTCTCCTTTAGATAGCTCTGAGTCGGAGGTACTTTGCTCTGAAGATTCTTCTTCACTCTCTTCATGTGCGGGAGCAAGTGATGAAACTTTTGACTTCCTCGAGATGTCTGCCTTTAGAGCGACCAACTTCTCCTTGGATGAAGACCGGCTTTTCTCTTCTTCAGCTTTTCTTGAGTTTATTTGGAGCTCATACGACATAAGCTTTCCAAAGAGATTCTGAGGGTCAGTCTCTGCAAGCTTACCAAACTCCCAGATTGCACAGACTTTATTGTCCCATTCCTTAGTCAGGGATCTCAAAAATTTGTCATTCAGTTCTCCATTAGTGATGACCTGGCCATAGATCTTTGGCCGTTGACAATCTTGAAGAAGCTTTCAAAAGTATCAGCAATAGAATCCTTGGGACCTTGTCTAAATGCTTCATATTTCTGATTCAGGAGGGATCTTCTATCATCCCTTACCTCTTCAGTACCTTCCATTAGAACGATGAGAGATTGCCACATTTCCTTGGTGGATTGGCAGTGAATCAGATTCTGCGACAACGAATCATCGACTTCACTTGTGATGATATTATTGGCTTTCTTTTCTAAAGAGACAAGTGAAATCTCATCTTTGTCAAGATCCATAAGCTTCTTTGGAACTTGCTTTGTTGTGTCAAAGGTAGAGGCTATCATTGGAACATAGGGTCCTTCTTCCACTATCATAAAGATCCTTGGATCCACAGCTTCTATGATGAATTTTATTCCTTCTTTCTACATGGGAAAGTTAGTCTTTGTGCATAAGGGAAGCTTAGCAAAATCCTTGGCTCTGTCCTTGTTTGTATCCTCTTAAAACGACTCGAAGCAGATTTGTTCAAGGTATTAACCTTTTTGATGAACAACCTGGCTCTGATACAAATTGATGTTTTTAGTTGTCTATCTAAAGCACCTAGAGGGGGGTGAATAGGTGAGGTTTACGGCTTTTTGTGAAATAAAAACTTGTAACGACGGACAACAGAAAACAAACAAGCAAGTCACAGAAAACACAAGATTTATAGTGGTTCCCCAACCTTGGGTAAATCCACTCTCCACCTCACCGATCTAGCACCACACTAAACTCGGCTACTTCACTATTAGCTCGGATTGGAAAACAATCCTACAACTCGAAGCAACGCCTCTACAACTCGTAGTCAAAACACTCCTATAAAAATCTCGGAGAACAAAGATCCTACAACTCGGAGAAAAATTCTCCAACAAGAATAAATGTTTTACAAAAAAATACAAACAAAAATATTTCAGATCTGAATCTTCAGCCCTTATTCTTTCTTGAAATTTGAAGCTCTATCAGAAACGGATCGAAGAAGAAGAGGCGAAATCTCTGGACCTGAAAACTTAGGATTAGCATGATCAAGGAATAAATCTGTCGATGTTGAAAGTCTTGATCTGTTGAAACCTTCTTGTTCTGAATCTCTTGGATCGGAGAAGGTCAGCGACTAAGAAAACGATATGTAGTCGGCGGTGCTTCCCGATTTAGAAATAAAAAATTGCGATTCAAAAAACTTAATTTTCTTATTAGGGTTAGTAGATTATGATAAGAACATTTATAGGACTTTCCTAACGGTCATAATCATTAATGTCAGAACACGTGGACCAATAAGAAACGAGATTAATTTGAAATTACTTCCGTCGGGTCTTAACAAAAAATTCAAGGAGTGGAACTTCATTTCTCAAGTGAAGGATTGACTTCTTGAGTAAAACTTCTGTTTCTCGAGAAGAGGTATAAGGTTCTCGAGAGGAAGTACTTAAGGAAAATACTGAAAATGAGTTCTGGCTTCTCGAGAAAGAAAGGATTATTACTCGAGAAATAATTTGTGTTTTTCGATAAATAGGTAATGACTTCTCGAGAGCTAATTGGACTTCTCGAGAACAATTTGGACTTCTCGAGAAATAACTTCGTCCTCTCGAGTAATGATTTATGCTTTCTCGAGACAAATCTTGGCCTTCTCGAGAAATAACTTCTGCTTTCTAGAGAACAAACTTGGCCTTCTTGAGTAATGACTTCTGCTTACTCGAGAACAACACTTTGAAGAATTCTGAGATATACTTAAAACTTCTCGAGAAGAACATGTCTTTCTCAAGAACAACTCTTGGGCTTCTCTAGAAATACTTCTACTTCTCGAGAACAATAACTTTACTTCTAGAGTACTAGACTTAGAACTTCTCGAGAATTTTACTTAGAGAAATTTCTTAATAGAATTTTTTATTCTACTTCTTGAAGATCAACAACCCATAGTTTCTTCCATATCTTTAGTACTTGAAAAAGAAGTGTGTCCTAATTGAGAGGCTACACATGAGTCAACACTATGGATCACATAATGAGGAATTACATCGTATGGTCCTGTGTTTGGTGACTCATTGTAGACTAACATTGGTCTACACTTGGCAATTATGACCTACAAGTACTCAACTTGAAAAGAGTATAAAATACAAACTTAATTTATCTTAGTTCAAGGGTGACTTCATACAAATCTAGGTTATTGTGGATACAATACCCAACAATATTGTTCTCGGGGACGGGTTGATTATTTCTACTCCTCTAGGAGGGACTATTATTTTACCTAAAATTAAAGGTGTCAGTTATTTAATTATCTAAGGCGGGTTTTAAAATAAAATTCATAAAAAAATAAACTTTAAAAATGCGATCGATGAAGAAATAACGCTCGGTATCGAAGATATTAGGGCTAAAATAAGTTTAGTTAACTAGAGATCCTAGGTTTCAAATTAATTAAAGGGTGACTTGGTCGTGGATTTTCCAAAAGAATGAGCTCACCTATCTTTAGGAATATCGCTCACCTGATGTTGGCTATTGATATTGCACTGGAGGAGTCACAAAATAACAGGATGTCTTTGACCTTCAATAAAATCGGATGTGGCTATGGTATGATACTAATGGTAGTGTATCCTTTTCGGATGTGGCTTATGTTAAAGGATTGGAACACAATCTCATAAGCATAAGACAACTCTGCGATAAAGGATACATCGTAGAATTTCATGCAGGTAAGTGTTTGATAAAATCGATTGATAATTTTGAAAGGATTTTATCGGGCACTCGAATTAGAAATATCTTTTGTTTGAATTTTATTTGCATAGACTCTTCTATACGAGTGTGTCTTTTGGCAAAAGATAGTGCGTCTCTTGGTGACCAATGGTACAAGAGATTAGAAAATATTAATTTCAAAACTATTAATAAATTATTTTCTCTGAATTTAGTACGTGATGCCCCAAATGTCAAGTGCGTTAAAGATAGACCTTATCACGCATGTGTAAAGGCAAGCAAACAAGGGCTACCTATAAAAGCATTATTGGCAAAGACTCTTATAGGTTTTTACACCTACTTCATATGGACTTGTTCGGTCCACTGCAAGTTAGAAGTTTGGGAGGTAAGGATTATACGTTGGTTATTATTGATGACTACTCGCGCTTTGCGTGTGTGTTCTTTCTGAAACACAAGTCAGATACCTTTGACATCTTTACAAATTTGCTCAGGCAGATCAAGAATGAATAGAACTATTCCGTACTCAAAATGAGAAGTGATAATTAAACTGAATTCAAGTCTTGGGCCATGACAGAATTTTGTGAAAGCCTAGGTATCTTTCAATAGTTTTCCTCTCCTCATACTCCCCAGCAAAAAGGAGTAGCTGAGAGAAGGAACAAAACACTCATAGAGGTCTGCATGACCATGTTGAGTGATGCCTCTCTACTGGAGTACTTTTGGGATGAAGTCGTCAGCACTGCATTCCACGTGCAAAATCGAGCAATTATAAACAAGAACCATAATAATACACCTTACAAACTTCTAAAGGGTAGAAAGCCGACTGTCTCATATTTTTGAATCTTTAGCTTTAAGTGCTTTGTCCTTAACAATGGCAAGTATCATACAACCTAATTTAATAAGAAGATTTTTGAAGGTATTTTTGTAGGGTATTAAATAGGAAAACACGGGTTGTAGAAGAATCTATTCATGTGGTATTTGATGAGACGAGCTTGCTGCAAGGAAACTCTTCAAGTGTAGTAATTGAAGATGCATGTTCAAAGTTGAAAAAACTTAACTTGGATGAGCCAACTGAAGAAAAAAGAGAAAAGTTCATCAAGATCACCACTCCAACCCCGATTAGAGAGGTTGTTGATCAAGATGAAAAAATCATCCAAGTTGATGAAGTCACTTATGTGGTTGAAGACACTTGAGATGCAAGGACTCTAGAGCTCAGACATTTGAAGGATCACCCAATGGAGCAAATCATAGGAGATCCCAAGAATGGTGTCAGAACTCATAGAGGTAGCACAAATGAGAATAAATATTTGAGTTTTCTCTCACATGTTAAACCAAAGAAGTTTGAGGAAGCAAACTCGGACACATCATGGATTTTGGCCATGGAAGAAGAGTTAAATCAGTTCAAGCGCGGTCAAGTCTAGAAACTTGTTCCAAGACCCAATGGTAAGAACGTCATCGAAACCAAGTGGGTCTACAGGAACAAGATGGATGAGAATGGAACTATCATAAAGAACAAGGCCAGGCTGATCGCCAAAGGATATCAACAATAAGAAGGAATCGACTTCGACCAGACGTATGCTCCAGTGGCAAGGCTAGAGGCAATCAAGTTATTCCTAGGATTTGTTGCACTTAAAGGCTTCACCGTCTATCAGATGGACGTGAAATCTGCCTTCCTTAATGGTGACATAAAGGAATAAATATATATGGAACAACCTCCAAGTTTCGTTGATTCTAACTTTCTTGATTATGTTTATCTGCTATTTAAATATTTATATGGTTTGAAACAAGCTCCTCGATCTTGGAATGAGATGCTGTCTAGCTTTCTTCTTGAGAACAAGTTCACAAGGGGAAAGATAGATAAGACATTATTTCTTAGGGAAATAAAAGGCAAGATTTTGCTAGTGCAAATCTATATCGACGATATTATTTTTGGCTCTACTGACGACAACCTCTGCAAAAAGTTTTCTAAACTTATGCAAGGGAAGTTTGTAATGAGCAGTATGGGAGAGCTGAAGTATTTCATAGGACTTCAGGTGAAACAATCTGAAGATGGAATTTTCATCTCGCAGACTAAGTTCACCAAGGAGTTAATTAAGAAATTCAGAATGTAGAATGCAACCTCTATGAGGACTCCAATGGGTTCAGCTGTGTCTTTGGACAAGGATGAGAAAGGGAAACCTTTTGATGAAACCAAATACAGAAGTATAGTTGGATCCTTGCTCTACCTTACTGCCAGTAGACCATTCATAATATTCTCCACATGTGTCTGTACTAGATTTCAAGTGAACTGTAAGGAATCTCATTATGCTGCTGCAAAGGGAATTTTGAGATACCTTAAAGGTACACTAAATCTTGGCTTATGGTACCCAAGAAGTAATGATAGTGAACTAATAGGTTTTTCAGATGCATATTTTGTAGGTAGTAAAGATGATAGAAAGAGCACTTCCAGGACTTGCCAATTCCTTGGAAGGAGACTCATTTCTTGGAGCAACAAAAAGCAAAATTGTGTTGCAATCTCAATGGCCGAGTCAGAATATATTTCTACCAGCAGTTATTGTGCGCAATTGCTTTGGATAAAGAATTAACTGGAAGATTACAACTTGAAGGTCAAAGACATCCCATTGTTTTGCGACTCCTCCAGTGCAATAGCAATAGCCAACAACCCAGTCTCTCACAGCCGGACAAAGCACATTGAGCTAAGCTACCTCTTCATCCGGGAGCATGTGGAGCATGGAGACATAGATCTATAGTATATCCCAACAGATAGGCAGATTGCATACATTCACGAAGTCGCTGGACGAGACCAAGTTCTCTTTCTTCAAAACTGAACTTGGTATGCTCAACAAAGAAGAATAGATAAGAAGGACTCATTTCACAGCTCAGAAATCAAGAATAAGTCAAAAAGTTTGAATTTCTCTAAGTTGAACTTCATTTCTCGAGATAGGTAATGACTACTTGAGTACTCGGCTAAGACCACTCGAGTACTTCTTTGAATTCTCGAGAACTAAGTAAGCCACTCAAGTGCTATCACTCAAGTTCTGAATTTCTTCTCGAGAAGTAAAAAGATGCCACTCGAGTACTATCATATCTCCACTCGAGTACTATCATTCCTTCACTCGAGTAATAAACTTCCACTCGAGAAATGACTCGACATTTTCTGGATTTCTTTCAAATTTTCATATACGCAACCCGAAGTCAATCCACCGCTATCTAAGAGTACGCCGTCATCGCCGTCTTCTTCCAGTCTATCTCTCGCAGTTCTCTGAAGGATATGGCGCCGCCGTCGAAGGTTGGGATAGGCAGTGAGTTAGTTATCGCCGGGACAGCAGAAATTTCAGGTGACTTCAGGAATTTGCTCATTCTACTTAACACATCCGGTCTCTCTTTTGTTTTACAGTAGCCGTGTAAGATTTGGTTTCCATTGGTAGAAGAATTCTTCAAGAATGTTAAAGTGAAGATGAATGGAAAAGTTCTAAAATCAAAGGTTAAGGGAATCAAGATTAAGCTCACCAAGACCTCTGTTTCTCAACTACTTAGAATGCCTGTGGTTGATGAGGAAGATGGCATAATAGAAGAAGATTATGATTGAGCATATAGCTTCTGTGGAATATCTGAGACTATCAAGAATATCCGATGTACAGACCTGAATGCTGAAGGAAAACTCTTAGTTGATATTTTGAGAAAGGCTTTACTGTGTAAAACCTCTTCTATAAGTTTCATTTCTTTAGATCTTTTCTATATGATAACAGTTATTATTTCACGGAAGAAATTTCAATTTGGTATGATGATCTTGGACAAGATAAGGGAGAGCATTAAGGCTCAAAATTATGCAAGGATTATGTCTTTAATGTTGCATGAGATCAATCCTAAGGTGTTTGATTTCTATAAGGGAACAACCATCCACCATATGAAGAAAGTATTTGTTTACTCTATTTAGAGATGGGAATTGAAATTGCAGAATCCTACCCAAGCTGCCCAAGCCTATGAGCAACCAGCTATAGAAGATAGGACCCCATCTCCTTCTCTACCTAATGTTGTTGGCACATCTGGTGCAGAAGCTGAGGGGAGCCTTCCTCTTCTATTCAGCAAGTAAGAATGCATACTACTCCTCCTGATACATCTCCCCATCCATCCACTTTAGAAGAACTCTAGTCAGATACTCAGGTAGTAGAGACCATCCACTTTACCACAGAATATATTAATAAGATGATTAAAGTGCTCATCTCAGAAGAGCCTCAACCCCCCCCCCCCCCTCCAAAAGGACCAAGCTGAAGAACCATCTCCGTCTCCTATAGCATCTCCAGAGTCCCCTACTGACCACTCCCCTACTGCAGAGAAAGAACAAAAAGACATTCTACTGATTTCAGATGAGAATGAAAAGTCTCCAGAACCAGTTGAAGCTCCCTTGAGGAGGTTAGATTTCACTCTTCCCACCTTTCTTGGTGAGGAAGGAGATGTCATGATTCATACTACAACAGCTCAAAGCTCAGTAGTTGTTGAAAAAATTGCCCCTTGGACTGCACCTCATCCTCTAGTTATTCCTTCTTCTACTTCTTCTACTACACCTGCTACTACTAATTTACTTGGTAAGATAGAGCAAATGCTCATGGATCAAAGCAAGTATTTTGATGATTCACTGAAAATTGTTTAAGAGAAAGTCACAGCTTTGGAAAAGGAAATGAGCGGAGGATTTGTTGAGATTCAATATAACACTGATCAACTGAAACACCTCTTCAAGATAGGTGGCAAAGCTCTAGATCATACAATTAACAGTGTTGGTCAAGTGATGGACCAAGGAATTACTCTAGAAAATAATCAGATTCAACTTGAAAAGAAGGCCCAAGAGCACCTCATGAAGATATGTGAAAAGGTGGAGAATTTCAGAGATGAATCCATAGAGAAGCTAAGTGTTGAAGTCAGAAAGGGGGAGGGAATTGTGAAAGAACATGTTGAAAAGTTTGATTCTAATGTCAAGACTCCGTGTACTACAAAAATGAATGAAATTAATAAAGATGTACAAGCCCAGATTCAATCAATGAAATTCCATACTTATGATACTGCTGTATGGGTACACAACCAGATTTTCCCAGATTTCCAGGCTAATCCTAATGTCATTCCACATCATATAAACCCTCTTGCAGAAGTTCATCCTGCTCAGATGTCTGCTTAGATGCCTGCCCATCCGACCTTTTCTCCTAGGCCTCAAGGGGAAGCTCCTCCTCCTCCAGAATCTTATGCACAAGTATGGGAATATGATATATCTCAAGACCTACCTGAAATTTAGGTCCCAAAGAGAAGAAGATATAGAGATGGTGATTTTGCCAGCAGATTAATTCCAAATCCAGAGGCAGAGAAAAGGAAAGCTCAAGAATTTGCTGAAATCTGGAGCCCAACTTCCAAGTCATTGATTCTTGATACTCTGAAGCTAGTAATGGATTACAATGAAAGCAGGACTAGTCACTATAGTTATCATGAATGGAAATTTTATGAGAATTCCATGACTAAAAGGAGAATTTATGATAGAGAATATGGGAGGAACAATCCTGCTGCACCTCCAAGGCCTCCCAAGTATTATCCCAAGCAATTTAGTTATCAAAAGAGACAATAGGAAAAGCAAGACAGGCAGCAACAGCAATAACAACAGCAACCTCAAGGCTAAGAATGATCATAATTTGAAAGTTGAGGATTTAATCTATGAAGAGCTGAATTCTTGAAACATTTCTAGTTATATAAATCTTTAGTTTTGATGATTCTTTCCTTATCTTTAATTTTCATGCATATCATTCTGTGTATATCTTCAATATGTAGTTCTTTTTATTTTTGATATAATTCAGCTTAGTGTAGAGGGTTCTGACTTCTATATATAGGGGGAGATTGTTGGGTATTATATCCACAATAGCCTAGATTTGTATGAAGTCACCCTTGAACTAAGATGAATTAAGTTATATTTGATATCCTATTCTAGTGAAGTGTTTGCAGGACTTATTGCCAAGTGTAAACCAATGTAAGTCTATAGTGGGTCACAAAATACAGGACCATACAATGTAATCCCTCATTGTATGATCCATGGTGTTGACTCATGTGTAGCCTCTCTATTAGGATACAATTCATTTTCAAGCAATAGGTTTGATGGAGGAAGACATACTGTTGTTTGGATTGAAGAAGTAAAATTTTATTAAAGATGAAAATTTTCTAAGTGTTTTATTCGAGTGAAATTATAGTACTCGAGTAGAAACTTAAGAAGCACTTGAGTCAGTCTTGTCTGAAACTCGAGTAAAGGAAGTGGTTCTCGAGTAGCTTGAATCTAGCTCTCGAGATGCTAAGTTTAGTACTCGAGTAGACCTTCTCTCGATCTCGAGTGTTCAGCTTTTAGTTCTCAAAAATTTTCTAAGTTAATCAATCGAGTGGTCAAGTCTATTACTCGAGTAGTTAAGCAGTTATTTCGAGTGACAGAAGTATAGTTCTCGAGAAGATTCTAACCCCACTCGAGTAGCAAATCCATGTACTCGTGTAGTTTGTTTAGTACTCGAGTAGTCCAGTTTCAGTACTCGTGTGATCAATTTTTGTAAGACCCCCATTTTTTTCCTTTAAAACACTGGGGTCTTAGGCCCAGAACAGCCGCCTTGCGGTGACACCTTCGCACCCGGGAAAGTCATCACTGCAAAACACCAATCTTGCCGGCCAAATCGATCACAACTGTAGCAAATTAATAGAGCAAGTCAACAAAAATCACATATAAATAGTAAATGATCTCCACGAAGGGAGTTTCTACAGATATAACATATAAATAAGTCTTAGGCTTATGCCTAGTACATCAAATCCTCACTACATATCTCTCATCACGGAAGTAAAACTAATATAACTACTAGCGATCAGGACTCACAGTCCCTGCCGTCTGAACTCAGGTACTAGACTGCCCGATCTCCAAGCGTGCCGACCTCCGGGGCTGCTCCCCTATGCTAGGCTCCATGGTCCCCTAAATGATGTGATTCGAAAGCCATTAGTCTAAAAGACTAAGTCCAATCATCCCCCGACCCTTCCCCCATGGTTCCTAGGCACCGAGCGGGGAGAAGGAAAGGGGAGGACATGATAGTGGAGAATAACAATTAAGAAGATGGCAGCAGATCTAATCTAGCAGTTCTAAAGTATATAAGACAGTAATAAAGGTATGAAAACCCGAATAAGAACATAACCTTAACTTATATGAAAATACATAAGCTAAGGGATCTTTTGCAGGCTCCTATCATATACAAGTCCCATACCGATTTATACGATAGGGTGTCGGTTTTATTAGCAAGCATAAATATGTAATACGGAATAAAAACCTTAACTTATAAGCACGCTCGCACGAACTTATAAACCAAGGGGACGTTTTGCAGGGCCTATTGTATAAAGCGTCTCATACCACTTATACAATAGGTGTCAGGTTATATGCAATGATTATGCTATGAAATACAATTATGCCATGATGTGAACATGCAAGTGCAACTCACCCACTCGATTCTATGTACACAGACCTTTAGTTACCGCTTTCTGGAGCCGAACCTCCCAGGATACCTCCGTAGTGGTAAACGGAAGCGGTGGGTTGGTCCTCGCCCACCTCTAAACCGGTAATAGCACTACCAGTCAGACCTATCATACGCCTCAACGCTGGTGCACTAAGCAGAGCTCCTGCGTACTCTTATAGGCTGGCGCACCAGACTTTATTTTGCCAAGTGCTAAACCACACTCGCTGAGTCAACGTGTTTGCGTCGGTGCATTGACCCTCCAATACTGAATACCCACCACCTTATACTTTATGCACATGCAACCTTATGTATCAGATACCGAGCCAAAGCTCCTCGGACCATCCCGTCCGTCATAAACAACAACTGAGCCAAAGCTCGCAGGGCCAACCTGCCCTTCACAAACCATTACCGAGCCAAAGCTTGCCGGGCTATCCTGCCCATCACTAAAACCACTAGCTTACTTCCCGAGTGACCCAACCTATCTCCCCGAGACATTGAGGTGTGAGGAGGTGAAACCTTAGATTAACTAGTTACTCTTGCAATTCAGTTTTGCCTAGGATTTAGGTTTAGCCAAGGACTGCCCAAGTTATTCCCCGTGAAGGGCTCTCGAGGGTACTAGGAGCTACGATTGGCTGAAGCCCAAAGCTCCCTTTTGCAAGGCACTTATTCTTATTGGTTAATACCCATGATGGAGCCGACTTCCCATGACATATGGCCATGGAGCGTCCTCCCTCTAACGATGATGGTGACCCGGTAGATATGAATGGAGACGACGGCCCGCAACTACATGAAGACGGCGATGGCGTACTAACACATGACCATGAAGAGCATCGCCACAATAGCCGTCCGGAGCGCAAGCCCATTTATAATTTATTAATAATAAATATTAATAAATTATGATGGAGTAATAATATATTTTATTATTTGTTTAATTTCAAAATTATCATTATTATTTCACGTTTAATTTCATGTATTAATCGTTACATGGTTATGATATAAAACCATGAGTTTAGATTTCATTTTTCATGTTGGGCTGCATGTAGCCAGTTGGAGTGTTTGTTGTAGCCTATATATAGGCATGCACCCCTTTGTTTCTCATTAGTGAATGAATGAAAAGAAAACCAATTTCAAGAATTGAAATCCTCCTCCTCCTCCAAGGAAAGTTTTCGGCCCTCCTCCTTCTTCTTCCTCTTTGGCCGCCGGCCACCTCACCCCCCCCCCCCTCTGTATCTCGGCCTCCCTCCTTCCTCTCCTCTACTCCCTTGCAAACCCGAGCCCTAGCCATCACCTTCCTACCTGGCCCCTCCTCCAACCTCCAAGCTGCCACCTACTCTCTCACAAACCCGGCCACCACCAAACTCCAACAACCTGAGCCCCTCCCTCCTCCACAAAATCTTAGCTGTCAACCACCAACAACAACAAGCTAGATCCCTTCCTCATACCCGTCCTAAATCCAAATATCACTTTCAAAATTAAGCTCTTAGCCTACCATAATAGAAATATTTCATTCCCTAAATATTTCTCAATCCACCACCTTTTCTCTCTCCTGCCTTATTTGGAGATATTTGTTTCCATATTTAGAAGATTCCGCCGGGACTTTCCAAATACAGCGTGACACGAAGAAGGCAACGAATTTATCTCCCTCCGGCATATCTCTGGTGGTGCCGTTGAGGAATGATTCTAGTCGAGTGAATCAGATTCATCAAATCCGGTTGGGTAACGAAAATTTCAACCTTTATGAGTTTCTCTTCTTTAGATAATTCATGTGGCATTGGCAAATAGCGCGTCTTGTGTAACGCTTGATTTTTCGTGGTTAAATTTCTTTTAGTTATTGTCGTGTTTATTTCTTTCGTTTAAGTTCGTGAGGTGTGGCGGCCCTCGTTTGTATTTTGTTGGGAGAGAACCACCCTTGCCCGAATCTTTTGTTTTCGGTGGTTTCTCTTTTGGTACAACACGCTCCATCGAACCGTGTGGGTTCTTTTCGCTTGAGAGAACCTTGGCTTTTCGCCTTGGTATTATCTTTAAGGGCTTTGCGAACCCTCTGTAATTGTTAGTGTAGTAATAGTATTAATTAAACCGCTGCGACGTTAAATGCTTGAGTGTGACGTGAGAGTTATTCGAGAGTATCGTGTTTGTTTCATCGACCACCAAAACACTCAAAAGAGCGGGCCTACATCAATTTGGTATCAGAGGGAGGTTCTCGTCAATTTCCTAATTGGCACCCCTCCCCCTCTTATGTTGCACGTACGTACGCTCTCACCCGTTTCGTTACATATCAATATTTAGAAAAATAGTTTTCATGAAATGCATTGAAATTCCACAATTTCAAATTTCAAATTAAAAAAAAACAAATAAATTTCAAATTTCAGATTTCAAATTTCGAATTTCAAATTTTAAAATTCAAAATTAAAATTTCAAATTTCAAATTTAAAATTTAAAATTTCAAAATTTAAAATTCAAATTTCAAAATTTAAATTTCAAATTTCAAATTTCAAATTTCAAATTTTGAATTTCAAATTTCAAAAATCAAAATTAAAATTTCAAATTCTAAATTTCAAATTTCAAATTTCAAAATTTAAAATTCAAATTTCATATTTCAAATTTCGAATTTCAAATTTCAAAATTCAAAATTAAAATTTCAAATTTCAAATTTCAAATTTCAAATTTTGAAATTTCAAATTTCAAATTTCAAAATTTAAATATCAAATTTCAAATTTAAAATTTCAAATTTCCAATTTCAAATTCCAAAGTTCAAATTTTTCTCCAAATTAAAAAAAAATAAAAAATTTGTGGTCTGCCAATAGCCGGCTAAAATTTATTTTCAGCAATAAAAAAAATCATTAAAAAATTAATTAATAATCTCCATATTTTGCCAGCAAGAATATCAAAAAAAAGTTATATATTATTTTGAAATATTAGCGGGAACAAATCTATATTTGAAAATAAATAGGACCAAGCTATTTGCTACTTTGCGTGTGCACCGGTTCCGGTTGAGTGTTTTCTCCGATTCCCTCTGAAATGGCCCATGACGTCAATGTCTCCCGAGGAAAAACTATAGGTTCTAATAGCAACGTAGGGAAATCTGTCCATTCCTCAATAACGGATGAGATTATTGTTTTAGTTGCTCAACTAAAGGCTAGTCAAGTAGCACCGCCACCGCGCACCTCTAGGCGTGTTAGGATTCCTGCTCCGACATATGATGGGCTAGGTGGACCGCGAGTGTTTCTATGTGGGATGAAAGACATGGAGTGTTATTTTGAGCAATATCATATTTTGGATCCCCCACAGGATTCCCATTGCGAGATTTCAACTCTTTGGTCGAGCCTATACCTTCTTGAACAATGAGGAGAGACGTTTAGGGATGCCCTCCATCGACTCACTTGTCGGTTGGCAGATTATGAAAAATATTTTAACGGACGAGTATTATCCGCCCTACTGCCGTTCCCAGTTTTCTGATTATAGGAGCGACTATAAGTCTCACGCTAGATCCTTGCTCCGCCAAAATCTGACTATTTCGAACACATGTGCACCTACCGATGAAGGAAAAGAGAAGCTTAGGACCCTTGTCCCTAGTTCGATAGACGTGATTTCTAGGAATGCCATGAGCCCGCGGGGTGAGAGTGTTCCTATTAGCATGATTGAACCTGAGACTGTGTTTAGGAATGTGCCTGTCACTGAGGACGAGACTATAAACATTGACAAGTGTAGCGACGTTGAGGAGATAATTGACCTGGATGAGGATTTCTCTTTTGAGGAATCATCTCCACCCCCCCCCCCCTTCAACGATATTTTCGTCATGGAGTCTTCTGATGACCCTGAGTCAGTAGACGTTCCGGCAGAGTCGGTAGAGTCATCCGAACCTGAGAGCGTACCTGTTACTGATTTAGGTGATACTTGCTAGGACCCGATATTATTATGGCTGACCCAGGCTTATTAGATATTTCTACGGTATTTGAAGAGTCACATTGGGATGGTTGTTCAGTTTGGGATAATTTTAGTGTGATACATCCAGGAGTTTGTTCCTTGCCGATATCATCTCCGCTTGGTATTCAAGCCGATTTATATACTCCCCGGGACTCGATTTGTCCATCCCCATATTTTGACTTAGACAATGTCCCTACCTCATGGGAAGAATTGGTCGATATAGGATGTGATGTTGTAGTAGATTTACCCTGCAAGGAAAAATTATCTCTGGATGATGGTAGCACTGAGGGCCCGACATGTTTTTCTTTGATGATAGCTCCTTCGCCTGAGGCCCGAGTTAGTTTGGAAATTTTATCGGATACGAATCTGCCTACTATTGAGACGATCACTGTTTCTGACTTCAGTAAAATTTCTAATGATTTGGTGGATTCATTCTGGGGCGAAAAGTTAACTGAGGATGAGTTTTCTGTGAGGACAAATCCACTATACGAGTTTACTTTTGGTTTTAAAGGCTTGCAAGCGAAGGCTTTCTCTTGGACGCTTAATCCATGCTTTAACGTTGAGTGTGACTTGGTTCCCCCTACGGAGTAAACCCTGTCGACTCTCCCTCCGATTCTCTTAGCTCGAGTAGATGATTTAGTCATTTCTAGCCCTTTATATTTAGATAAGTTTATTATTTTTGCCTTTTCGTTAAGCTTACATAGAAGGACGTGGGCGAACGTAGTTGGTGACGAACGTTTTCTGCTGACTATTTATTATGATATTTTTAAATCAAAATTTAATTCCAAAGTTAAAATGAAAACGTTGGAACCCACTACATTAATTTTTGAACTTAAATCACCTGTGCCACCAGACATAATTCCGTTATTTTTTACTATTAATTCAAGTCATGTGGCACATGGGTTCTCCCCTTATGGTTTTAATTTAATTAGGCGCATTTTTAATTTCTTGACCCTTCTAAATGCGTTCTTTAAATTACTTGAGAGGTTGTGCCGAATAGTCGTCCACCGTTATGTGAATGGTTTGGTATTGGTTTGTCTCACCCCTAAACGAATGCCCTCGGGCACTTTAGAAATATAAACGAATTGGCTAGTCTATTCTTTACGAATTTTACGAAAGTTTGGTGACATGACATTCCTTTTAAAATTTTCCACTGAGTGGGGCATAGCTCCTATTTTCATCGTTACATACTTTACGCTTTATGCTTTAATGCCACCTGAAATGTCTACCTCTCCGTATATATTTTTCACTATGCTTTCAATTGGGTTGGGTGGTGATAGTTTTCTAGGATCGTTCTCCTTCTCGGTCTCCATCGGAGGTACGTTGGTGGATGTTGTTGAAATTATTTTTCCTTATTTGGCTAACCCGTATTTGAGGTCCCTCCAAGACCACCTTTTTCCATGCAGATCCTTCTTCCCCACCGACGACCTTCTAGGCGATTACACACAGGCATACTCATCAGTGATGAGTATTTTTAAGAGGGGGAGGATTGATGGAGCTGACTTCCCACGACATGTGGCCAAGGAGCGTCCTCCCTCTGACGATGATGGGGACCCGATAGATATGAATGGATATGACGGCCCACAACTACTTGAAGACGGCGATGGCACATTGACACATGACCATGAAGAGCGTCTCCACAATAGTCGTCCGGAGCGCAAGCCCATTTATAATTTATTAATAATAAATAATAATAAATTATGATGGAGTAATAATATATTTTATTATTGTTTTATTTCAAAATTATCATTATTATTTCATGTTTAATTTCATGTATTAATTGTTATATGGTTATAATATAAAACCATGAGTTTAGATTTCATTTTTCATGTTGGGCTGCATGTAGCCAGTTGGAGTGTTTGTTGTAGCCTATATATAGGCATGTACCCCTTTGTTTCTCATTAGTGAATGAATGAAAAGAAAACCAATTTCAAGAATTGAAATCCTCCTCCTCCTCCAAGGCAAGTTTTCCGCCCTCCTCCTTCTTCTTCCTCTTTGGCCGTCGGCAACCTCTCCCCCCCTCTGTATCTCGGCCTCCCTCCTTCTTCCTCTCCTCTACTCCCTTGCAAACCCGAGCCCTAGCTACAACCTTCCTACCCGGCCCCTTCTCCAACCTCCAAGCCGCCACCTCCTCTCTCACAAACTCGGCCACCACCAAACTCCAACAACCCGAGCCCCTCCCTCCTCCACAAAATCTTAGCCGCCAACCACCAACACCAACAAGCCCTACCCCTTCCTCATCCCCGTCCTAAATCCAAATATCACTTTCCAAATTAAGCTCTTAGCCAACCATAATAGAAATATTTCATTCCCTAAATATTTCTCAATCCACCACCTTTTCTCTCTCCTGCCTTATTTGGAGATATTTGTTTCCATATTTAGAAGATTCTGCCGGGACTTTCCAAATACAGCGTGACACGAAGAAGGCGACAAATTTCTCTCCCTCCGGCGTATCTCTGGTGGTGTCGTTAAGGAACGATTCTAGTCGAGTGAATCGAATTCATCAAATCCGATTGGGTAACGAAAATTTCAACCTTTATGAGTTTCTCTTCTTTAAATAATTCATGTGGCATTGGAAAATAGCGCGTCTTGTGTAACGCTTGATTTTTCGTGGTTAAATTTCTTTTAGTTATTGTCGTGTTTATTTCTTTCATTTAAGTTCGTGAGGTGTGGCGGCCCTCGTTTGTATTTTGTTGGGAGAGAACCACCCTTGCCCGAATCTTTTATTTTCAGTGGTTTCTCTTTTGGTACAACACGCTCGATCGAACCGTGTGGGTTCATTTCGCTTAAGAGGACCTTGGCTTATCGCCCTGGTATTATCTTTAAGGGTTTTGCGAACCCTCCGTAATTATTAGTGTAGTAATAATATTAATTAAATCGCTGCGACGTTAAATGATTGAGTGTGACGTTAGAGTTATTCGTGAGTGTCGCATTTGTTTCGTCGACCTCCCTCTGATACCAAATATATGTAGGCCCGCTCTTTCGAGCGTTTTGGTGGTCGACAAAACAAACGCGACACTTTCGAATAACTCTCACATCACACTCAAGCATTTAACGTCGCAGCAGTTTAATTAATATTATTACTACACTTACAATTACAGAGGGTTCGCAAAGCCCTTAAAGATAATACCAAGGAGATAAGCCAAGGTCCTCTCAAGCGAAAAGAACCAACACGGTTCGATCGAGCGTGTTGTACCAAAAGAGAAACCACCGAAAACAAAAGATTCAGGCAAGGGTGGTTCTCTCCCAACAAAATACAAACAAGGGCCGCCACACCTCACGAACTTTAACGAAAGAAATAAACACGACAATAACTAAAAGAACTTTAACCATGAAAAATCAAGCGTTACACAAGACGCATTATTTGCCAATGCCACATGAATTATCTAAAGAAGAGAACCTCATAAAGGTGGAAATTTTCGTTACCCAACCGGATTTGATGAATCTGATTCACTCGACTAGAATCGTTCCTTAACGACACCACCAGAGATACGCCGGAGGGAGAGAAATTCGTCGCCTTCTTCGTGTCACGCTGTATTTGGAAAGTCCCTGCGGAATCTTCTAAATATGGAAACAAATATCTCCAAATAAGGCAGGAGAGAGAAAAGGTGGTGGATTGAGAAATATTTAGGGAATGAAATATTTCTATTATGGTAGGCTAAGAGCTTAATTTGGAAAGTGATATTTGGATTTAGGACGGGGATGAGGAAGGGGTCGGGCTTGTTGGTATTGGTGGTTGGCGGCTAAGATTTTGTTGAGGAGGGAGGGGCTCGGGTTATTGGAGTTTGGTGGTGGCCGGGTTTGTGAGAGAGGAGGTGGCGGCTTGGAGGTTAGAGGAGGGGCCGGGTAGAAAGGTGGTGGCTAGGGCTTGGGTTTGCAAGGGAGTAGAGGAGAGGAAGGAGGGAGGCCAAGATATAGAGGGGAGAGAGGTGGTCGGCGGCCAAAGAGGAAGAAGAAGGAGGAGGGCCGAAAACTTGCCTTGGAGGAGGAGTAGGATTTCAATTCTTGAAATTGGTTTTCTTTTCATTCATTCAGTAATGAGAAACAAAGGGGTACATGCCTATATATAGGCTACAACAAACACTCCAACTGGTTACATGCAGCCCAACAAGAAAAATGAAATTTAAACTCATGGTTTTATATCATAACCATGTAACAATTAATAAATGAAATTAAACATGAAATAATAATGATAATTTGGAAATAAAACAAATAATAAAATATATTATTACTCCATCATAATTTATTAATATTTATTATTAATAAATAATAAATGGGCTTGCGCTCCGGACGGCTATTGTGGCGACACTCTTCATGGTCATTTGTCAGTGCGCCATCGCCGTCTTCAAGTAGTTGCGGGCCATCGTCTCCATTCATATCTACCGGGTCACCATCATCGTCAGAGGGAGGACGCTCCTTGGCTACATGTCGTGGGAAGTCGGCTCCATCAACCCAACTCCTAGTCCCTTAACTATTGCATTGGATCTAACCCTAGTATTTTTGACACTTTCTCTCTATGGGAAAGACGATCTTTCGTCGATCCCGAGCACCATCTAACATTAGCCAATCCAACCTCCCGCTCATCCAACTTCCAAGGATGAACTCATTTTTATCTATCCAAACCAACAAACCACTAATTCCGTTTCATGCGCCATAATTTATATTCCAACATAGTTTCTGCATTTTTTACTATATGCAGACAACTAAGGCTAATATGACATGTAAAACGGGAGGTACATCAAATAATCACCCAGTACTCCTATAATAATTATTGGAGGGCTATTATGACCTTAGAGGCCTAAATCCAGAGATTAACAATTTTCCTATTTATCTGATAATTTATTTAATTATTCTAGTTGCAAAAATTTCCAAGATTGAACATGAAGTACTAATTTCAGATAAGATAATTTTCCACCAAATTTATGTTATATGTAATATGAATATTTAGCTTACAATCCAAGGTATCGCAATTTTTCAGCAAGGTTAAGTCCCTAATTTTAATTTTTAATATATCCCACAATAAATCATTTAAAGAGATAAGCATAATAATATTCCTTCCAAAAATTCAGAGAATATTCAAGGATGATTGTAAGGGCATATAAATGCTCTAGGTCAAGTTTCATAATTTATTAACAAGTAATGAGCTTTAAGCAAATTATTGAACAATTTTCCAAGTTAATGAGCTTGTGAAGTAGTACTATTAAATTTTATCCAAAAATTCTAATCAAATTCATACATGACCAAGAAGGTTTAGAACTCCCTCTGCCAAATTTTTATGACCTTCCAATGGGCAGTGGGAATATAATGACCAAAAGATTAATTAGGGAAATTCCATGATTTACAAAGAAAGTGTTAAGATTATTGTTCCAAAATTCCCAATAAAATTACCAGAGGATTAATAGATCCTTATGACCACACTACCAGATTTTCATTATAGTTTAAAGAGTTTTACTAACCTATTCTAGCACTAAAACATTTGTTCCCTAAACTAGGGTTAGGGTTTTGTGGGGCCTACCATTTCCCAAATCTCTTAAAATTTTCACCGGAGGGTTTTAACTACCCTAGCACCCTCCCTACAAATTTTCAAGCTCATACAAGGTATTTTGACCTCATGCCCTTCACAAGGCACAAAAGCCCTTCCTTAGGGTTTGGCCCTAGATCTTAGGCCAAATCTATTCCAATCTACCACATCTTTAATGGGAGGGTGTTAAAAGCCATGCTAAGTCAGTGACCCTAATTTCAACCTCTGTTGAGGTGATTTGGCCACACAAAGCCCAAGGTGCACTTTTGGACCAAAATACCCTTATTATTCAAGGCTAGGGTTTGCATGTTTTCTATTCAAACCATCTCCAAAGGAGATGAAATTTTAACCAGAGACTTATAAGGATCCCATACACCACCAACCAAAATTTGGTTGAGTTTGGAGGTCATTTGACACCTAAATTAGTTTACCATAGATAAATTAAATTATTTCCAAAACTATAGAAAATTTGTTCCCAAAAATTTCTATTTTGGTGTTAGATCTATATATGGTCTAGGGTGACTCCCTGCCAAAATTTCAAGTCATTTGGACCAGTGATGAGGTGTGGACACCCATTTTAATTTCTGTCTAACCATAGGTATAAACCCCCACCAAAATGAGTGTCCTGGTCAAACCAGGCACCCAAATTGGTTCAAACCAATTTTGAAATAAAGTAGACCCATAGGGCTACAATTTATGTGTTTACCAATTCCTCTGAATTAGCCTCTAGAAATTTTTAAAAATTATAAACCTTAAATACATTATATGTGATAGAAATGAAATAAAAATACATCAGCCTATAGTTTAAAATTCCTTGCTGCACGAATCTTGGTGCAGCATTGGACGACATCTGGTCATCTCTCACCTCCAGCCGATGGTCCAGATTCAATCCGCATGGGCCTTCTTCCAGCTGCTGCCACCGGCCATCCGGCCACCTCCCAGGCTGGCCATCCCCACCACCACCTCCGTTGAGGTGGTGGCTGTCGCCAGGCGGCGGCACAGCCGCCAGAGGGCCCTATTCCGGCGAACCTGAAAAGTGTAAAAACACAGAAAAACCAGGAAAATTTCAAATTGGAATGGGCTCAATCGAACCCGAACCTTGGCCCTAATAATTTCTTTGAACTACCCATGGAAGAAGGAGTGGAGGAGGACCTGTGTAGGTGGCTGTAGCCTTGCCGATCGCCGGATTTGCATGGTGGTGGTGGTGGTCGGGTTTCTGCAACAACACAGTGAACACCCTTGGCTCCTTCTGGAAAAGTGTGGGAATCAATCCTTGGAGTCCAGTGAAGCTTTTAAGAGGGAGAATTGTGGTGTTAGGTGGTTGTAGGCTGCATTGCCATTTGAGGCCCTCTTAATCAAAAATTTCGGCCATGGTAGGTGGGGGATGAAGTATGGCTAAAACCAGTCAATGACCAGCTGGTTGAAATGGGCTTGCATTCCTTGTCCTAGTGAAATGAATGGAGGGGGTTGGGAAGGGGAGGATGAGCCCAAAGTCTTCCCCCCTTTTCTTTCTTCTATTTCTCTCTCCTCCCTTTTGAAGATTTTATCTCTCCTACTCACCAAGCCTTAAATTTGGCTTCTACCTATCCCAATGGCAGCGCACATGCTCATTTCATCTACAAATACAAGGTTGGCCCAAGTGAATTGAGCTTGAGCTTGAGTTTTCTCATTTGGGCTAGTTTGACCTAAACCTTGACTATGGTTAACCTTAGTCAATTTGGCCTTTGAGGTTGCTTCTAATGGGTCCTTGGTGACCCATTTTCCTCCCTAAGGTCTAGCTGGGGTTGACTTGGCCCTTGGAGGTTACTTGACCCTTAACCAGGGCACTTTGACCACTTTAGGGGTAGAGTTGACTTTGGTCAACTTAGCCTTTCTGGTTGACCCCAATGGGTCCTTGGTGACCCATTGGCCTCTCACTAGGGTTAGTAAGGTATGTGTGTGGTCCACGTTGCTAAGGTAAGGTCAGTTGACTCTTTGTAGGTCAGGTTTACCCATTTAGGGTTAGAGTTGACTTTGGTCAACTTAACCACTTTGACTGCCCTCCATGGGTCCTTAGTGACCCTTTGACTCCACTTTAGGTCTAGGAAGTCCTTGGTAGGGTTATTTTGGATTTACTATGGCACACTGCCCTTAGTTAGGGCACCTTGCCCAATTTAGGCCTAGAGTGGTTATAGGTCATCTTGGCCACCCTATACATATCCAATGGACCCCTAGGGCTCTAATGGAC
Source organism: Platanthera zijinensis (assembly GCA_039513925.1). Classification (NCBI taxonomy): domain Eukaryota; kingdom Viridiplantae; phylum Streptophyta; class Magnoliopsida; order Asparagales; family Orchidaceae; genus Platanthera; species Platanthera zijinensis. The sequence continues at coordinate 81,417,662 of CM077086.1, forward strand.
CTTACAATGGGTTGATGAGACCATAGTGGGGTCTTGAAGTCTTGGTGAAACCCCATGGTCATCTTTAACTAGGGTTCAAAAATTTACTGTTTATAGACCATAGTGGTCTCACCTAAATTCCTAGGTTCACTGGGCCTTCTTGTGCTCCCTAGGGTTTTTTCATGACCTAGGCATGACAAAACTACTCCTAGGGGTCTAGTTGTTTGAGAGATGTTACAAATCCCAATATATAAACAAAAAAAATTCGTCCTCAAAATTCTAGTTAGGCCCACGGGGTTTCAAATATGGAAAGTAAATTGTAACATCCTGAGAGGTAGTGAGTAATACCTGACCAAAAAGATCCGGGTACCTCTATTGCATAATGTCCTGAGGCTCCCATATGTGCTCCTCTCGCCGATGATTCCTCCACAGGACCTTGACCAATGGAACCTTCTTGCAGCGTAAGACTCGTATTCCCTTGTTATCTATCCGGACCGGTTCTAGGTGAACTGACCGATCAGATTCTACCAGCCCATTTGTGGCTATAATCTGCTGCTCCGGGAATAATAGAGCCCTCCTAAGAGAGGATACATGGAACACATCGTGCAGACTTGCCAGCTCCAGTGGCAGCTCCATCCTGTATGCCAAGGGACTGATCCGCTCCCATATCCTATAAGTCCCCATATATCTTGGGCTGAGCTTCTTCTTCCGACCGCGTACAAGTGAAACCCCATGCATTGGTCAGATCTTCAAGAACACCTGGTCCCCCACCCGAAACTCCACCTACCGGTGTCGAGCATCGTAATACTTAGCCTGTCGGCTCTGTGCCTCTAGCATCCTGTCCCATATTAATCTCACCTGAGCCTCGGTGTCTTCGACAAACTCCGAACCCAAAGTCTTCGGATCCTCATCCTGTATCCATGATAGCAGAATCCTACACCTTCGTCCGTATAGGGCCTCATAAGGAGCCATCCTTTTGCTGGACTGGTAGCTGTTATTATATGAAAACTCGATCAGTGGCAACAATTTCTCCCAAGGCTCACCGCGATCCAATATACAAAGTCACAGCAAATCTTCCAGACTCCGATTGGCGCGTTCCATCTGCCCATCAGTCTGGGGATGAAATGTTGTATTGAATGTTAACCGAGTGCCCAAATAAGTCTGCACTAATCTCCACTCCCTGGACGTAAACCGTCCATCCCGGTCTGATACAATCGACCTGGGTACGCCATGTTATCGGACGAACTGCTCCACGAACTTCTGAACTAACACACCAACCGAGTCATCCTTCCTGATTGGAATAAATCTGGCTACCTTCGACAGCCGGTCGACAATCACCCAGATCGAATCGTTCCCCATCCGCGATCGGGGAAGCCCATGTATAAAGTCCATGGTAATATCATCGAACTTCCACTCCGACACTGGGAGTGGCTGCAATAATCTTGCGGGATTTCTTCACTCTGCTTTCACCAATTGGCATGCCTCGCAATGCTTCACAAAATACATAATGTCGATCTTCATGCCTGGACAGTACATCGTTCTCTTCAAGTCCGCTGTCATTTTTCTGATCCTCGGATGCACTGAGTATCTGCTGTAGTAAGCCTCTGCCATGATGTCCTCCCGAATCTAGCCTCCTGCCGGTATATAATCCCTGCCTAAGAAACATAGTAGTACGTCTTTCAATGAGTAATCCCCTGTCGTGCCTTCCTCCAAGGCACTAAATATCGGTTCTGCCCTCGCATCCAGCCTTTGCCTGTCCCTGATGTGATCTCGAATATCATCGGTGGCAACCATCGATCCTAGATACTCCTTATACAATTCCGGATCATCCTCGGACACTAAGGATATCTGCATCTCCTTAAACGTTTTTACCAACTCTAAGGCCATCAGCTGTGGGCCTGCTCCTGATGTATTTAATCTCTGGCCAAAGTGTCTACCACCACGTTTGCCTTCCCAGGTTGGTAATGCATGGTGTACTGGTAGTCCGACAGAAACTCCACCCAGCGTCTTTGCCTGATGTTCAGCTCCTTATGTGTGTCCACATACTTCAGATTTTTATGATCTGAGAATATGTCGCAGTGCACACCATATAAATAGTGTAGCCTGATTTTTAGCGCAAAAACAACTGCCACCATCTCCAAATCGTGCAAAGAGTAATTCTGCTCATGTATCTTCAGCTGACGGGAAGCATAGGCTATTACATGCCCGTTCTGCATTAGAACGGCACCCATACCCTGATAGGAAGCATCCGTATACACCTGGAATCCTTCATTCCCTGATGGAAGATCAAGGATGGGAGCCGAGGTAAGTCGGCCCTTCAACTCCAGAAAGGCAGACTCGCATCGTGGCGACCAAATGAAAGGAGACTCCTTTTTCGTCAGGGATGTGAGAGGGAGAGCAATCCGAGAGAACCCTTCTATGAACTTCCGGTAATAACCGGCAAGTCCTAAGAAACTCCGAACATCCGTGGCCATCTTCAGCGGTGGCCAATCCCATACTGCTTGGACTTTCGCCGGATCTACCGCCAAACCCGCTCCATTGATAATATGGCCCAAAAATGCCACCTCTTTTAGCCAAAACCGGCACTTGCTAAACTTAGCATACATATTATTCTCTCGAAGCTTCTTTAAAGTCAAAGACAAATGTCTCGCATGCATACGGACACCAGGATAAGGATGTCGTCAATGAATACGATGACGAAGACATCCAGATATTCCTCGAACACCCGGTTCATCAAGGTCATGAATGCGGAGGGTGCATTCGTGAGCCCGAAAGGCATCACGGTAAACTCGTACAACCCGTATCTACTGCTGAAGGCCGTCTTCGGGATGTCTTCCTCCTGAATGCGTAGCTGGTAGTATCCCAACCTCAGGTCCAGCTTGGAAAACCAATGAGCTCCCTCCAGTTGGTCAAATAGCTCGTCTATCCTTGTCAAGGGATACGTATTCCAGACCGTCAGCCTGTTCAGTGCCTGGTAATTAATACACAACCGAAGTGTCTCGTCCTTCTTCTTAACAAACAAGACCGGGGCTCCCCATGGTGAAGAGCTTGGCCGGACAAATCCATCCACCACTAGTTCCTGGTGCTAGCTTTGAAACTCCGTCAACTCCTTTGGGGCCATCCGGTAAGGGGCTCTAGTTGCCGGCTTAGCCCCGGCACTAGTTGTATCCGAAAATCCTGCTCCCGGTACGGGGGTAGCCCTAGCAGCTTCTCTTGGAATATGTTGGCAAAATATCGCACCACCGAGATATCCGAGATGGAACCCTTTGTAAGGCCCCCTTTTTTTTTCTTTTTTTGAACACCTGGGTCTTAGCCCAGAATAGCCGCTTTGCGGTGGAACTGACTCACGGGAAGGCCGCCACTACAAAACGCCAATTCTGCCGGCCCTTTTCGATCACAAGAGAGAGAAGTAAGTATACATAAACTTTAAACAGGTCCACAGAACACACAGATAAAATGAAATCACATCCAGTCCATCAGTAATATCAAATAGAAGTACTGCAAAGATCAGTTCAGAAGAAATATAAAGAAACGGGCTCGAGCCCGGTACAACAGAGTCCTCACTACAAATCACTCATCGTGGAAGCTATAAAAATACTAATCACTCACGGAGCTGGTCACAGGTGCTCCGGTGCTAGACTGGCCTACCTCTATGCGCACTGTACTCCGCTGGTGTTGCTCCCTGGACTGCTGGTCCCTGTCTCCCATCCGAAGCTCCTGTAATGTTGTGGTTCGAAAACCATTAGTCATAAAGACTAAGCTCTTTCATCCCCTACCCCTCCCCCCACGGCTCCTAAGCACCGAGCGGAGAGGAGGAAAGTGAAGCTACAAAGGTGGAGAATAATCAAGCAAATGACAATGGAGCTTGTCTAACAACTATCATGGTATATAAACTACTATCTAGAATAAAGTACATCTAGCAACTTTACGGTAGTAAATAATAAAGTAGACATGTAGTAGGTAGCAAATTTATAAGAAGACAAATAGAAAAAAAGTAAGTAAATAAGTAAGTAACCTTAACTTATATGAATGCCCATACAAACTTATAAGTTAAGGGGTCTTCTGCAAGGCTCCCAACGTATAAAAAGTCCCATACTGATTCATACGTTAGGGTGTCGGTTGTATGCAAATATGAGTGTAGTGATATGCTATGCCATGATTCATGCAATTGCAACCCACGCACACGACTCTATGCGCACAGACCTTTAGTTCCCCCTGTTCAGGAAGCTAGCTTCACTCCCAGGAACCTCCGTAGTGGCAAACGGAGACAGTGGGTCGGGCCCCCCACTCCTAGGCGGGTATCTACACTACCGGGCCTAGCCCTTCCGTACGCCCCTAAAAGAACACAACCTAGAGCATCCGCGTACTTGTGCTGGCTATATCCACCAGACTTTCTTAGGCTAAGTGTCCCACACCGCCGAGTCAACGTACCGATGTTGGTGTGAACGACAATCAAATACCGAAGACCCACCACCTTATTCTGTACTCAAAACCCTCGATCCCTCAGCTCCCCAGACTGTCCCGTCCGTGCATCTACCTTCAGAGGCAACCAAACCAACTTATTCTACCTCCCTAGCTACCGGGGTGTGTGAATGTGCAACCCTATATGTTCTAGTTGCTCTTTTGGTTTATTATTCCTACGGTTTACGTTAGCCTAGGACTGCCCCCGGTATTTCCCGTAAAGGGCTCTCAAAGGGCACTAGGAACTATGATGGTAGCTGAAGCCCCCCCCCCCCCCCCCGTTCCCTTTCGCAAGGCACTTATTGTTATTGGTTGATACCCATTACCCAATCCCTTTTAAATTACTTTAGATCTAGCCCTAGAGTATTAAGACTCTTCCTCTCCTACCGGGGTGGACGATCTTTCGTCGATCCCGGACGCCACTTAACTCTAGTCAATCTCACACTCTACCCATCCTGACTTCCAATAATGAACTTAATTTGACTTGCCCTATCCAAACCAGCAAACTACCAAAATTCCATCTCCCCAAGTTTATTACCCACTCTAGTTCAGTTTCTGTTGTTTTACTATATGCAGACCATCCTAAGCTACATGAGGTATTTAAGGGAGGTACTCCAAATTGTCTTCCAAATCTCCTATAAAATTCACTGGAGGTCCATCATGACATAATTAGCATAAATCAAGAAATTTATAATTTTCCTAGTTAATCTTATATTTATTTAATTTTCCCAAAAGATTGGTCATGGGTAATTTTAAACAAGAACTACATGATCTTCTTAAGTAATGGCCACCCAAAAGCTATGATCACTAAATAACAGCAAGGTATCATCAAATACTAATTTTCAGGATTTTATAGAAAGTGTTTAGCCTCTAATTAATTTATCCATTATAATCTCATTAATCCTATGTAAAGAAGGAAGTACTGAAATTACTCATTATAAAATTATAGAAAAATTACTGAATATTAATATGGTAAAAAAAAGTTATTGTGCAAAGATCATAATTTTACAGTCTTGCAAGACATCAAAATAGATTTAACTAAATTTTCATGGGAAACAACACCTAATGAAGCAAGACCTAGAATTAAACTTCTAAAAATTCCATAAAATTCACAGAACTTTAACATCATAATACAAGTTGTCTGTCTAATGTTCATCAATTTCCAGAAAGTATTTGCTCCATAATAAATTCCTAAGCAAATAACACAAACTACTAAATTGTTAATGAAGTACCCAAAATAAAGATCCTAAATTCATAATAAAATCTCCAGAGCTTGCACTAACCTTAAGAACTACTCTACCCAAATCTCATCACTGTTCAGTGAGTTTTAGTGACATTTTCTATCTCTACAAGTTTTGTGCCCTAAACTAGGGTTAGGGTTTTGAGGGACTTATTTACTTTAAAATCCATTTAAATTTCTACAAAAGGGTTCTAGCTATCCTAGAATCCAATCTACTAAATTTCAAGCTCTTACAAGGGCATTTGACCTCATGCCCTTCACAAGCCACCAAAGTCCATCCTTAGGGTTTGGCCTTGGTTCCTAGGGCAAATTTACCACCAATCCACCTCAAACTCCATTAGGGGGGTGCTAGAGAGCATTCTAAGTCAGTTGTCAAAATCTCATCCTCTGTTGAGGTGATCTAACCATTCAAGTCTCAAAGTGCACTTTTGACCTAAAAACCCCTTAATAGGGCATAGCTTAGGTTTGTCCATTTCCTATCTAAAACATCTCTAAATGAGATGAAAAATTATACAGAACCTCATGATGAACCCAGGGACCACTCACCAAGATTTGGGAGGGTTTGGAAGTCATTAAGCTAACTAATTAATTTTTCCTAGATTATTAAATTTTTCTAAATACTTTAAAAAAACATTCTCCAAAAATTCCCATTTTTGGACAGGCCCTAGGTATAGCAATGGTAGGCTCCCTGCCAAAATTTCAGATCATTTGGTCAAAGGATGAAGGGTGGGCACACCTTTTAGTCTCTGCCTAGCAATAGGTCTAGATCCCACCAAAAGTGGTGCCCTGGTCAAACCAGCTGACCAAATTGACCCAAATAAATTTTAAAATATAGTAGACCCATAGGGCTACCAATTTCAAGTTGGTCATTTCTTCATAAAAAGCACCTAAGTATTTTTCCTTATTTATCTAAGGTGGCTGTTATTTTAATACAGAAAAATGCATATAAAATAAATGCTTAATTTAATGCACAGATCATGAAGCAGGATCCAAGGGCCCTGGCATTGTCTTCTTCCTCCAGCCAAAGGCTACGATTTGCCTGACCTGTAGCTACTTCCAAGCGCAGCCGCCGGCCGTCCTGCCTCCTCCCTGGCCGGCAACCGCCACCACCACCTCCGTTGAGGTGGTGGCAATCGCCGGGCGGCGGCGCGGCCGCCAGAGAGGCGGAATCCGGCAAACCTGTAACTAGCTTTTTGCGGGAAAACGGGAAGAGGATCTCTTTCGATCGGGCTCAATTGATCCCGATTCTTAATCCTAAAGAAAGCTAAGATCTACCCGTTGAAAGTGAGGAGGGGAGGACCTTGTTCGCGGGCTGGAGGCGTGCAGACCGTCAGGATGCCATTTGTGCGGTGGTGGCATCGCCGGAATTCTCAATAGCACAGTGGGAGGCTCGAAAACTTAAGATAAAGGCTGGGAAAACCTCCTCTTGGGCCTCTGAGGGTGTTTAAAAGCTCGGTTAATGAGGGGAAGAGTCTAATCGCTGGTGACCATTAATGGTCCGTTATAGCTTGGCTCGGCCATGGTGGTGGGGGATAGAAACGGCTCAATCCAGCAAAGCTAATGGCTGGAACTCCTCCTCTTCTCTATAGGAATTGAATCCAGTCGTAAAAAGGGGAGGGGGAAAGGCCACGGCATCAAATGCCATTGATGGCCATGACAGCAAGCTCTCGGCCATGGCCGTAACCGCCCTTTTGCAAAACTGTCAGTCCACGTGTCAAGCTTGACCGGTCAACTTATTTTAAATAAGACTTATTAGGTCTTAATAGGAGAAAACGACCAACTCCTAGACCGGCCCGGTTCAGCTGAACCAGCACACAGCCAGAAATAAAATGCCAGAAAAATTCTAAGTATAATGGCATTGAGTGAGCTCTGCTCACTCAACGCCATCCCAGATATGGCGTTGAGTGAGCTCTGCTCACTCAACGCCATCCCAGATACGGCGTTGAGTGAGCTCTGCTCACTCAACGCCATCCAGAATGGCCTCCCAGACTATGGAGTTGAGTAAGCTCAGCTCACTCAACGCCATCCGGATTATTGCGTTGAGTGAGCTCTACTCACTCAATGTCATCCAGAATCTGTCCTTTTAAACGATAGCGTTGAGTTAGCTTAGCTCACTCAACGCCGTCCAAATTATGGCGTTGAGTGAGCTCTGCTCACTCAATGCCATCCAGAATGCACCAAATGGCGTTGAGTGCGGTCAGTGCACTCAACGTTGTTCAAATTATGGCGTTGAGTGCACTCAACACACTCAACACCATCCCGCCTGACAGATTACGGCGTTGAGTGAGCTGAGCTCACTCAACGCCATCTAGTCTATGGCGTTGAGTGAGCTCAGCTCACTCAACGCCAACCAGACGACACCAGATTGCGTTGAGTGCAGTCTATGCACTCAATGCTGTCTAGCTTATGGCGTTGAGTGAGCTAAGCTCACTCAACGGCATCCAGACTACGGTGTTGAGTGAGCTTAGCTCACTCAACGCCATTCCAAGGTCACAGGCATGACGGATCGGTTACGGGCGTGTCAGGCCCATGTTGAAATTTCTGAGCTCGCCGATCATCTTTCTGAGGTCGACGATCGTCGAAGGGGTCACGCCCTAGGTCACGGGCGTGACGGGTCGGTAACGGGCGTGACCACCCCTTGACTCAAATATTGGTCGATAAACTTAAATTCCTGGGTCTCCTAGGGTCATGTTATGACAAAACCACTTCTAGGGGTCTGGTTGGAAATGGGATGTTACACCCTTGGCCTCAACCATTTCAAATAGCACCTCATAGACTTCCTCCCCCTGCAAGTGGGCCTTGACGGCTTACACGGATGACAGCAAGAGAGGGGGAATAGATCTAATACCTTCGATGACGATGTAGGAATCCCCATGCCTCACAGTAATTCTCTTGGACATGCAGTAAACTGAGCATGGTTCCAGTGCAACCATGTCAATCCATGAATCAAATCAAAGACTGGCATCTTCATGATCGTCGCTAGTGCATCAAATATCTTTTCGCCGATCTCCGCCTCCATGTTGCAGTGGGCAGAGGTGAACAACTCCGATCCATCGAGTAATCATGTCCTCATCATCAAACCCATGAATCGCTCCATGCCATCCAACCCTTCCATGAAGGCCTCCGATGCGAATGAGTGTGAAGCACCCGTATCAAACAGCGTATAAGCGGGCTTGCCGCTGATGAAAACTATGCCTTGGGGGGGAGAGTTAAATGTCTTAGAATCAAGTTATGGTTTTCTTTCCTAGATTATCAATTCTATATCCATAAATTTAAGTGTTCAGGAAGAAAACTTAAAACTTTCTGGCGTACCTGTGATCACTTGCTCCGGGTTCCGGGGTTGAGCCAGATCAAGTGCATAAACTTGCTCCTTGTCCTGCCTACGATCTGCACCCTGGTATCCATGTCCTCGCCCTCCAAACTACTGAGCATGTGCGGCAGCCTGTGGTGCTGGTAGAGGTGCTCCCTTTATGGGGCAATTCCTCCGGATATGCCCTGTCTGATGGCAGTTGTAGCACTCCGGTGGGGGAAATGCCATACCCCCAGGTCTCGGTGCCTCCCGCATCTGAAGTGGTTGAGGAGCCACTAACACCGGCTCCCTCGGCTCCAGCCTCATCTCCTGACGAGGCGGGTCCTCTGCTCTTCTTCCCTCTCTCCCGTCAGTCATGCGGCCCCACCGCTGATCATTCCTGGCTCCCCGACCCTGGTCCTCTGTTGGCCTCTTCCGACCCCGAGTCGTGTGCCAATCAGCCTCAATCCTCTTGGCCATCTCTAACATCCGAGGTATAGGCCCGTCAGATACGAACAAAAGGGCCTCCCTCAACTCCTCCCGCAGGCCCTTGTAGAACCTCTTGGTGTATCCTTCCTCATCCAGCTGATAGGAGTCCGTAAACCGGGCTAAATGGTTGAACTCCCGGTGGTATTCTACCACTGTCTTGTTCCCCTACTTCAACTGCAGGAACTTGTCCTCCAGCTTATCCCTAGCCGACTGTGGAACAAAATGCTCCAGTAATGCGGCCCTGAACTCCTTCCAAGTAATTTCTGCAACCTCCAAATACGCAAAAGTCGTATCCAGTGACGTCTTCCACCATCTTTTGGCATGAGACTCCAAGAAAGAGACAACAAATGGCACCCTCTCCTCCCAGGGGCACCATATCCTGGTCAACATCTTGTACATAATGTCCAGCAACTCCTCCGTCCGAATAGCTAACTCTGTCTCTATGTAGGATGGGGGAGAGAGTCCTCAGAAGATGCTCAGCCAATTGGCCCCCGGGTTTGGCTGCGGAGCTGGAACCTGTTGGGCCCTGAAAGTTTCCAGAATAGCTGTCAGAGTATGCCCCATCTATGACTGTAGGAATGGAGTGGGGACCGGGGGAGGTGGTGAAACATTTGGAGTCTGCTGTACTCCGCCCTGTGGTGTAGGTTGTGCTGGGGGCTGCGTAACAATAGCCAATATTAAATAATTGATTCAAACCTAGTTAACAATGGACAATTTAAATGTGATCCCCCTTATGGGCACACCACTGCTTTCGCTACTTAGTTTGTCACCAAACTAAACTCGTGCGGGGGTGACCCAGGGGTTGTGGACTGCTACTTTTCGATCGAGGTTTGCCTCTGATACCACTTGTAAGACCCCTAGTTTTTTAAAAAAATTATAAACTCGCGCAGCGGAAGCGTGGTGGGCCCATAACCCACAGGTTGGAGGATCGAAACCTCCCTCTGATACCACATATAAGACCCCCATTTTTTTCCTTTAAAACACCAGGGTCTTAGGCCAAGAACCGCCGCCTTGCGGTAACACCTTCGCACCCGGGAAGGTCATCACTGCAAAATGCCGATCCTGCCGGACAAATTGATCACAACTGTAGCAAATTAATAGAGCAAGTCCATAGAAATCACATATAAATAGTAAATGATCTCCATGAAGGGAGTGCCCACAGATATAACATATAACTAAGTCTTGGGCTTATGCCCAGTACATCAAATCCTCACTACATATCTCTTATCACGGAAGCAAAACTAATATAACTACGAGCGATCAGGACTCACATTCCCTAACATCTAAACTCCGGTACTAGACTGCCCGATCTCCAAGCGTGCCGGCCTCCAGGGCTGCTCCTCCGTGCTGGGCTCCATTGTCCCCTAAAATGATGTGGTTCGAAAGCCGTTAGTCTAAAAGACTAAGTCCTATCATCCCCTGCCCCTTCCCTCATGGCTCCTAGGCACCGAGCGGGGAGAAGGAAAGGGGAGGATATGATAGTGGAGAATAACAAATAAGCAGATGGTGGCAGAACTAATCTAGCAGTTCTAAAGTATATAAGACAGTAATAAAGGTATGAAAACCTGAATAAGAACGTAACCTTAACTTATATGAAAATACATAAGCTAAGGGATCTTTTATAGGGCTCCTATCGTATACAAGTCCCATACCAATTTATACGATAGGGTATCGGTTTTATTAGCAATCATAAATATGTAATACTGAATAAAAACCTTAACTTATAAGCACGCTCGCATGAACTTAAAAACCAAGGGATCGTTTTGCAGGGCCTATTGTATAAAGCGTCTCATACCACTTATACAATAGGTGTCGGGTTATATAAAATGATTATTCTATGAAATACAATTATGCCATGATGTGAACATGCAAGCGCAACTCACCCACTCGACTTTGTGTACACAGACCTTTAGTTCCCCCTTACTGGAGCCGAACCTCCTAGGATACCTCCGTAGTGGAAAACGGAAGCGGTGGGTTTGGCCTCGCCCACCTGTAAACCGGTATTAGCACTACCAGTCAGACCTATCATACGCCTCAATGCTGGTGCACTAAGCAGAGCTCTTGCATACTCTTATCGGCTGGCACACCGGACTTTATTTGGCCAAGTGCTAAACCATACTCGCCGAGTTCAATGTGTTAGCGTCGGTGCATCAACCCTCCAATACCGAAGACCCACCACCTTATACTTTATGCACATGCAACCTTATGTATAAGCTATCGAGCCAAAGCTCACCAGACAATCCCGTCCGTCATAAACAACAACCAAGCCAAAGCTTGTCGGGCCAACCTGCCCATCACAAACTATTACCTAGCCCAAGCTCGTCGGGCTATCCTGCCCATCACTAAAACTACTAGCTTACTGTCCGAGTGACCCAACCTATCTCCCCGAGACATCAAGGTGTCAGGAGGTGAAACCCTAGATTTACTAGTTACTCTTGCATTTTAGTTTTGCCTAGGATTTAGGTTTAGCCCAGGACTGCCCAAGGTATTTCCCGTGAAGGGCTCTCGAGGGCACTAGGAGCTACGATGGGCTGAATCCCAAAGCTCCCTTTCACAAGGCACTTATTCTTATTGGTTAATACCCAACTCCTAGTCCCTTAACTATTGCATTGGATCTAACCCTAGTATTTTCTACACTTCCTCTCTATGGAAAAGACGATCTTTCGTCGATCCCGAGCACCATCTTACATTAGCCAATCCAACCCTCCGCTCATCCAACTTCCAAGGATGAACTCATTTTTATTTATCCAGACCAACAAACCACTAATCCCGATTCATGTGCCCAAATTTATATTCCAACATAGTTTCTGCAGTTTTTACTATATGCATACCACTAAGGCTTATATGACTTGTAAAACGGGAGGTACATCAAATAATCACCCAGTACTCCTATAATAATTATAGGAGGGCTATTATGACATTAGAGGCCTAAATCCAGAGATTCATAATTTTTCCTATTTATCTGATAATTTATTTAATTATTCTAGTGGCCAAAATTTCCAAGATTGAACATGAAGTACCAATTTCAGATAAGATAATTTTCCCCCAAATTTATGTTATATGCATTATGTATATATAACTTACAATCCAAGGTATCCAAATTTTTTAGTAAGGTTTAGGCCCCTAATTTTAATTTTTAATATATCCCATAATAAATCATTTAAAGAGATAAGCACAATAATATTACTTCCAAAAATTCAGAGAAATTTCAAGCATGATTTTAAGGGTATGTAAATGCTCTAGGTCAAGTTTCATAATTTATTAACAAGTAATGAGCTTTAAGAAAATTATAGAACAATTTTCCAAGCTAATGAGCTTGTGAAGTAGGTACTACTAAAATTTATCCAAAAATTCTAATAAAATTCATGCATGACAAAGAATGTTTAGAACTCCCTCTGCCAAATTTTTATGACCTTCCAATGGGCAGTGGGATTATAATGACAAAATGATTAATTAGGGCAATTCCATGTATTACAAAGAAAGTGCTAAGATTATTGTTCCAAAATTCCCAATTAAATTACTAGAGGTTTAATAGATTCTTATGACCACACTACCTAATTTTTAGTATAGTTCAAAGAGTTTTACTAACCTATTCTAGCACTATAATATTTGTGCCCTAAACTACGGTTAGGGTTTTGTGGGGCCTACCCTTTCCCAAATCCCTTAATATTTTCACCAGAGGGTTTTAGCTACCCTAGAACCCTCCCTACAAATTTTCAAGCTCATACAAGGTATTTTGACCTCGTGCCCTTCACAAGGCACAAAAGCCCTTCCTTAGGGGTTGGCCTTAGATCTTAGGCCAAATCTATTCCAATCTACCACATCATCCATGGGAGGGTGTTAAAAGCCATGCTAAGTCAGTTGCCCAAAAATCAACCTCTGTTGAGTTGATTTGGCCACACAAAGCCCAAGGTGCACTTTTTGACCAAAATACCCTTATTATGCAAGGCTAGGGTTTGCATGTTTTCTATTCAAACCATCTTCAAATGAGATGAAATTTTAACCAAAGCCTTATAAGGACCCCATACACCACCCACCAAAATTTGGTTAAGTTTGGAGGTCATTTAACCCCTAAATTAATTTACCCTATAGAAATTAAATTATTTCCAAAACTATAGAAAAATTGTTCCCAAAAATTTCCATTTTTGTGTAAGATCTATATATGGTCTAGGGTGACTCCCTGCAAAAATTTCATGCCATTTGGACCAGTGGTGAGGTGTGGGCACCCATTTTAATTTTTGCCTAACCATAGGTATAGACCCCATAAAAATGAGTGCCCTGGTCAAACTAGTTACCCAAATTTGTTCAAACCAATTTTGAATTAAAGTAGACCCATAGGGATACAATTTATGTGTTGACCATTTCCTCTGAATTAGCCTCTAGATATTTTTACAAATTATAAATATTAAATACATTTTATGTTACAGAAATGAAATAAAAATACATCAGCCTATAGTTTAAAATTCCTGGCTGCACGAATCTTGGTGCAGCATTGGACGTCATCTGGTCGTCTTCCACCTCTAGCCGATGGTCCAGATTCAATCTGCCAGGGCCATCTTCCAGCCACTGCCATCGGCCATCCGGCCACCTCCCCGGCCGGCCACCGCCACCACCACCTCCGTTGAGGTGGTGGCTGTCGCCAGGCGGCGGCACAGCCGCCGGAGGGCCCTATTCCGGCGAACCCGACAAGTGTAAAAACACGGAAAAATCAGGAAAATTTCAAATTGGATCGGGCTCAATTAAACCCGAACCTTGGCCCTAATAATTTCTATAAACTACCCCTGGAAGAAGGAGTGGAGGAGGACCTGTGTGGGTGACTGTAGCCTTGCTGATCGCCGGATTGGCATGGTGGTGGTGCTGGTGGTCGGGTTTCTGCAACAATACAGTGAAAACCCTTGGCTCCTTTTGGAAAAGTGTGGGAATCAATCCTTGGAGTCCAGTGAAGCTTTTAAGAGGAAGAATTGAGGTGTTAGGTGGCTTGAGGATACATTGCAATTGGAGGCCCTCTTAGTCAAAAATTTCGGCCATGGTAAGTGGGGGATGAAGCATGGCTAAAACAAGTCAATGACAATGCTGGTTGAAATGGGCTTGCATTCCTTATCCTAGTAAAATGAATGGAGGGGGTTGGGAAGGGGGAGGATGAGCCCAAAGTCTTCCCCCTTTTCTTTCTTCTCTTTCTCTCTCCTCCCTTTTGAAGATTTTCTCTCTCCTACTCACCAAGTCTGAAATTTGGCTTCTAACTAACCCAATGGCAGCCCACTTGCTCATTTCATCTACCAATACAAGGTTGGCCAAAGTGAATTGGGCTTGAGCTTGAGTTAGCTCATTTGGGCTAGCTTGACCTAAAATTTGACTATGGTTGACCTTAGTCAATTTGGTCTTTGAGGTTGCCCCTAATGGGTCCTTGGTGACCTATTTGCCTCCCCTAAGGTCTATGTGGGGTTGACTTGGCCCTTGGAGGTCACTTGACCCTTAACTAGGGCACTTTGACCACTTTAGGGCTAGAGTTGACTTTTATCAACTTAGCCTTTTTGGTTGACCCCATTGGGTCCTTGGTGACCCATTGGCCTCTCACTAGGGTTAGGAAGGTATGTGTGGGGTCTACTTGGCTAAGGGAAGGTCAGTTGACCCTATGTAGGTCAGGTTGACCTATTTAGGGTTAGAGTTGACTTTGGTCAACTTAACCACTTTAACTGCCCTCCATGGGTTCTTAGTGACCCTTTGACTCCACTTTAGGTCTAGGAAGGCCTTGGTAGGGTTATTTGGGATTTACTAGGGCACACTGCCCTTAGTAAGGGCACCTTGCCCAATTTTGGCCTAGAGTGGTTATAGGTCATCTTGGCCACCCTATACCTATCCAATGGACCCCCAGGGCTCTAATAGACCTTAAAAAGGATTGATTAGACCATGGTGGGGTCTTGAAGTCTTGGTGAAACCCCATGGTCATCTTAAACTAGGGTTAAAAAATTTACTATTTACAGACCATAGTGGTCTCACCTACATTCCTAGGTTCACTGGGCCTTCTTGGGTTTCCTAGGGTTTTGTCATGACCTAGTCATGACAAAACTACTCCTAGAGGTCTAGTTGTTTGAGGGATGTTACAATTTTTTCTCCAGAATTTTCTCTAAGTCAAGTTCTCGAGTAGTTCAGTTTCACCTCTCTCGAGTAGTTTATCTAGCACTCGAGTGATCCTTACTCCACTCGTGTGATTTCAGATTCTATCAAGAATTTCCAGAAAGCCTCTTCCCGAGTAGTCAAAGCTATCCACTCAAGAGCTAGTCATAGCACTCGAGTAGTATTATTCTTACTCGAGAAATATTGTCTTAATTTCTGAAAATATCCTTAAGTCCCTAACAGACTATGTTTTGAATTCTTTGATATGACTGGTCCACATGTCCATATGTAAGACCCCATTTTTCTTTTGCAACAAACATCGGGGTCTTAGGCCCAGAACCGACGTTTTGCGGTGACACCATCCTCCGGGATGGGCGACACCACAAACGCTGATTCTACCGACCATCTCAATCACCATCGACTGAAGAAGTAGTAAGAAGGACATAAGTGTCCAAGCCCACAATATCAAATAAAGAGGAAATAATAACATTATATAGTCCACAACATAATAGTCTAAAGTAAATGGTAAGGTAAAATAGGAAAAGTGGGCTTATGCCAGTACATGTAATCCTCACTATAAGTCACTCGCGGAAGCAAAACTAAAACTAAGCGTCATCGTAACTGTCACTGAACTGAGAGCACCCAAGCTAGACTGGCCCATCTCCACCGACTCCGTACTCTGCTGGTGCTGCATTTCTGGGTGCTTCTTCCTTTTCGTCCTGCAGTCGCCGTCTCGCAATACATGTCTGCGTCTACGTCTTCGGCCTCCTAGCCGCTGAGCTGGTGGGAGCCCACCCATCATAGGTCATTTGACCCGTGTATGCCCCGGCTGGTGACAATGGTAGCACGGTCGTGGTGTCAACTCTGTCGGAATCTGCAAAACCCGTGTCTCTTCCATATGGTACACATAAAATGTTATGGTGAAACGACCGTCAGTCAAACTAGACTCAGTCACGATCCCCCACACCTCTACCCATGGCTCCTAGGCACCGGGCGGAAAGGAGTGAAAAGGAGGACCAAAAGCAGGGTGTAATCAAGTAGGTGACAACTATCCTAAGGAAGTATAGTAACAAAGCATGGCAGGGTAAATAATGATAGCTAAACATGAGTAAATATGAGAGTGCAAAAGTAAACAGTAATGAGTAAGAGGTAAGTAAAATCAGTAAGAAAAGTAACCGTTGATTTATAGGGATTACCCATATAGACCAAGGGGTCATTTTGCATGGCCTATTGTATAAAACGTCTCATACCATTTTATACGATAGGTGACAGGGGTTAAATGTAATGATTATGCTATGACATGCAAGTATGCTATGGTATGAACATACAAGTGCAACTCACTCACACGACTCTATGCGCACAGACCTTTAGTTCCCCTTTTTGGAGTTACCTAAACTCTCAGGATCCTCCGCCGTGGCAAAACGGAGATAGTGGGTTGGGCCTCTCCACTCCTAGACTAGTAAACACACTACTCAGCCTAGCCCCTCTCATACATTCCCATACTATTCCTAGCAAACTAGCTAGTCTCCCGAGTCAACGTACAGACGACGGTGTGTTCGATCATCCAATATCGAGGACCCACCACTCTTATGCACCTGCAACCATGATGGTTTGTATCTAATTATAGCACCGAGCCTCCAGCTCTCTAGACTACCGAGTCTACTAGTTCACCAAGTTCTCGAGCCCACGGCTCCTTGTACTAATCAAGTCTCCTTTTTCCAAATCCCCGAGCGTCCAGCTCCCCGGACTTCCAAGTCTATACCAAGTCCCTGAGCATCCAGCTCCCCAAACTTCCAGTTCAATACCAAGTCCATTTAACTCTACCAGTAAGCCCTTAGGCCACGGGCCTATGCTATCCTTTCATTACCAATTTATCTCCCTACGTGTACAAGTGTGAGTGTGAGGTGAAGGTATTATTGAGGTTTCTCTTATCCATATTATGCCTACGTTTACGTTAGCCAAGGACTGCCCAAGGCATACCCCATGAAGGGTTCTCGAGGGCACTAGGAACTACGATGGGCTGAAGCCCAAAGTTCCCTTCCAAGGCACTTACTGTTATTTATTTCTACCAATGACCAACCCTCTCTTCTTTTTCAGTGAGACTAACCCTAAGTGTATTTAAGCTCTCCGAGTTAGCCTATTTCGGACCTACCCACTATATGAAGACGGTGCTAAGCTACTTGGTGCTCCTGCTAGGGGGTATCCTATTTTCTCATCCAACAAATTTAGAACAATTACTGGGAGTCTACCATGACTTATTTAGACTAAATCCAGAGTCTCATAGTTTTCCTAATTATGTGGGCATTTAATTTAATTAACCTAAGACTCCAAATGCCCTACTTTGAACATGAAGTGCACTTTAAAATAAAAAACAAACCTCCACAAAATTATGATAAATTTTAAGTAATATCCAGAAGACTGATAATGATCTATACCCAAAAGTAACCAAGTTTTACAATTTTCTCATACATGAGGGGTTCTGAATCTAATTAAATATAAACTTCCAAATTTATAACTTTGTGATGTAAGTACTGTTTTTATCCATCTAAAAATCTTGAGAAAATTACAGGATAATTATAATGGTTAGAAACACTCACTGACCAAATTTCATAATTATCTTACCAGTATTGTGCTCTATATCTATTTTTTGATTAGAAGCCAGAATTCAAAATTCTTGAAACAAGTACTTGAAAAATTCATCCAAAAATTCCAATAAAAATATAGAGGCGGCTAACATGATGAAAAGCTCCTCAATCCTAAATATCATCACTTTTCCGTGAACAGAAACTTCATAATCAATAAAATAATCTTTAAGGGCACATCTAGGGTTGTAAAGGAAGTACCAATTTTATTAGTCCAAAATTTCCACCAAAATTTATTTAGGTATATTTCAACCAGAGAGCTACCATTCCAAAAATGCAAATGATTTTAAAGTGTTTTGCTAGCCTAAACCTTAATATTAGGGTTTCTTCCCTAAGCTAGGGTTAGGGTTTTGAGGGGGTTAAAGGCTTTTAAATTCCCTAACATTTTAACCATAGTACTATACCAACCCTATGGTCCTCTACACCAATTTTCAAGGCATTCCAAGTTCATCTGACCCCATGACCTTCAAACCTTAAAAATCTCCATAAAGGGGTCTACCCTAGGGTTCTAGGGATACCCTACTACAAACCATCCCAAATTTGATTGGATGGTGTGTCATGCCATATAAAGTCAGTGCCCAAAATATTAACCTCTATTAAGGTGATTTGACTACCCAAAACCCAATGGGGGTGTTTTGCCCTATTTAACCCTATAGGGGTCAACCTAGGGTTGGCTAAAAACCTAAACAAAACATCTCCAAATTAGATTAAAGTTTTACCAGAGCCCTAATATGCTATCTAAGACAACCCACCCAAATTTGGGGGGATTTTGAGATGTTTAGGACACCTAATTAATTTATTCATGGATTATTAAATTTTTCTAAAACCTATAGAAAAATGTTTTCCAAAAATTCTGATTTTTGGATATGTCCTAGATATATTTAATAATAGCCCATACCACAAATTTCAGTTCATTTGGATGTCTGGTTTTGAGTGGGCATTTAAATTAAGCTCTGGACAGCCTTATGGATGGACCTCACCAAAATGAGAGCTGAGGTCTATCCAGGGCTCCAAATGACTTGAAACAAATTTTAAAATAAACTAGAGACCTAGAGCTACAACGTTTATGTTGATCACATTTCCATCAGGAGCATCTAAGTAGTTTTAAAAATTTAAACAAAACACTACAAATTCCTACACAGGAAAATACCAATAATAATAATCATTGAAGATCTAACACAGATCTTAAAGCACGATCAGCGGTCTTGGAGTCGTCTTCCTCCTTGAGCCAACAGCTCAGATTAGCCGCGCCTGGAGCATTTTATAGGATGAAATCCCGGCCATCCGGCCACCTCCCTGGCCGGCCACCGCCACCACCACCACTATCGAGATGGTGGTTATCGTCTGGCGGCGGCACGGCCGCCGGAGGGGCCTATTCTGGCGAACCCGATTGTGCGATTTTCATGGATTTTCGGTGAAAATTACTCACCGATCGGGCTCAATTGAGCCTTATTTCTCTGCCTAAGGGATCCTAGATCTAGTACAGACAGAGAGGAGGGGGATTGGACCTGATTTGGGGCATTCCCTTGCTCCAATCGTCGACCGCCATTTCTCCTCCTCCAAGCTTTGGGTGCCATCTGATTTCTTGCAAGGAGACCTCCAAACTCTTGGGAAATGGGGAGGTGTCACTGCTCCGAGGCTTTTGAAGGTGATAGGGGGGTTAATTCTGGGTGGTAGTGGCTTTAACCCCATATGCCATTAATGGCCTCTTCACCTCCCCTCCCATGGCCGACCCTATGCATCCGCCTACCCTAATTGCCCCTAGAAATGGCAAGAATTTTCTCAAATTCATCAGAGAATATGAATGGGAGTGTAATGGAGGGAAGCCAAGGCGTGTGTCACCTTAATGGCCATGAATGGTCACTTTCTCTCTCCTCAAAATTGGGGAAAACCACCCATTTCTCTCTCCTAATCACCATGGCCGAATTTCTACTCCCTCCCATGTTTAATATCATCCTACTAGGCTGGTTGACCACTCAAATTGGGCCTATCCCAAAAGGATTGGGCTAGGTCTAAGTAATTTGACCTAATAGGGGTATTTTGGTCATTTAGCCATGTGGTGACCCTAGGATGGGGCTTTTTGGTCTAATTAGTCTCTTAAGATGTTTTTGACCTAGAAGTGGAGTTATTTCCACATGGTGATGGTCAATATGGTCATTTGAATGGGAATTGACCATTTTGCCCTAATTAGGGTTAGGGTTGACTTTGGTCAACTTGGCCTATTTGACTGGTCCCAATGGGTCCTGAATGTCCCCTTGGGCTCCTAAATAACCTAGGGATGTTGTGGTGGGATCACTGAGTCAAGTTAAGGCCCTTAAGTCAAACCTTAGGTTTGATATTGGGAAATTACTATTCGCAGACCAAGGTGCTTCAACCCCCTTTTTTTGTCTAAGTCCAAGAGGTTCCTGAGCTACCATAGCCTTGTCATGACCTAGTCATGACAAATTCACTTGGGGGGTCTAGCTGTCTTTGGGATGTTACACCATCATTAATGACAAATCTAACCTTTAGGGAGATCTTATAAAAGGTCATGTCATTATGACTAACCCTAATAACATCAAGCACATATATTCTGTCATTTCTAAGATTTCTGGATCGGTCAACAATTTCCAAATCTATAGGAGCCGCTGCTCATCTTGAAGATTGCCAAGGACATTTTCGATCCAGATCGACTTGCAGATCAAGAGACTTTTCAATCTTCATCTTCTTTTTGATCGTGTGAGTCCAAGTTTCTCAGAACAGATCTAGCCGAGAGTCTTCTTCTACAAATTCTTACAAAGCCGAAAAGATCAATAAAGAAGACCTAGCGAGTGATTTCTAGATCTGAGAAAGATTCACTGTTTGTATTTTCAGATTTCTTTTTATTATTGTAGGAGATTATTCTCTGAGTGTAGGAGTCTCGTTCTCCGAGTTATAGGAAGTTTTCATCTTCTGAGTGTAGATCCCTTTTTGGATCGAGATTGTAGGAACGTTGTTCCGAGTGGTAGGATTTTTTCAATCTGAGATTAATAGAGTAGTAGAGTCTTGTGCTTTGCTAGATCAGTGAGTGGTAAGTGGATGTACCAAAGATTGGGGAACCATTGTAACTCTTAGTGTCTTCTGTGTTTGCTTGGTTTATTTCTTGTGCTTAGATCGCTAAAGTTTTTATTCCACAAAAAGTAGCACAACTCACTTATTCACCCCCCTCTAGGTGATTTAGGTAGACAACATAGATGTTTTTCAATTTGTATCCACAATAGCCTAAATTTATATGAAGTCACCCTTGAACTAAGATGAATTAAGTTGTATTTGATATCCTATTCTAGTGATGTATTTGCAGGACTTATTGCCAAGTGTAGACAAATGTAAGTCTACAGTGGGTCACCAAGCACAGGACAATACTCTGTAATCCCTCATTATATGATCCATGGTGTTGACTCATTTGTAGCCTCTCTAATGGGATACACTTCATTTTCAAGCACTAGGTTTGATGGAGGAAGACATGCTACTGTTTGGATTGAAGAAGTAAAATTTTCTTAAAGCTGAAAAATTTTCTAAGTGTTTTACTCGAGTGAAATTATAGTACTCGAGTGAAATTATAGTACTCGAGTAGAAACCTTAGAAGCACTTGAGTAGGTCTTGTCGGAAATTCGAGTAAAGGAAGTGGTTCTCGAGTAGCTTGAATATAGATCTCAAGAAGCTAAGTACAGTACTCGAGTAGACCTTCCCTCGATCTCGAGTGTTCAGCTTTTAGTTCTCAGAAATTTTCTAAGTTAATCACTCGAGTAGTCAAGTCTAATACTCGAGTAGTTAAGCTGTTATTTCGAGTGACAGAAGTATAGTTCTCAAGAAGATTCTAACCCCACTCGAGTAGCAAATCCATGTACTTGAGTAGTTCGTTTAGTACTCTAGTAGTCCAGTTTCAGTACTCGAGTGATCAATTTTTTCTCCAAAATTTTCTCTAAGTCAACTTCTCGAGAAGTTAAGTTTCACCTCTCTCGAGTAGTTTATCTAGCACTCGAGTGATCCTTACTGCACTCGAGTGATTTCATATTCTATCCAGAAATGCCTCTTTTCGAGTCGTTAGAGCTATCCACTTGAGAGCTAGTCATAGCACTCGAGTAGTATTATTCTCACTCTAGAAATGTTATCTCAATTTCTGAAAATTTCCTTAAGTCCCTAACAGACTGTGTTTTGAATTCTTTGATATTACTGGTCCACGTGGCCATCATTAATGACAAATATAATCGTTAGGGAGATCTTATAAAAGTTCGTGTCATTATGACTAACCCTAATAACATCAAGCGCATATATTCTGTCATTTCTAAGATTTCTGGATCGGCCGAAAATTTCCAAATCTACAGAAGCCGCCGCTCATCTTGATGATCGCCAAGTCCATTTATGATCCAGATCTACTTGTAGATCAAGAGACTTTTCAATATTCATCTTCTCCTTGATTGTGTGAGTTCAAGTTTCTCAGAACAGATCTAGCCGAGAGTCTTCTTTTATAAATTCTAATAAAGTTGAAAAGATCAAGAAAGAAGACCTAGGGAGAGATTTCTAGATCTGAGAAAGATTCACTGTTTGTATTTTTAGATTTCTTTTTATTATTATAGGAGATTATTCTCCGAGTGTAGGAGCCTCGTTCTCCGAGTTGTAGGAAGTTTTCATCTTCTGAGTGTAAATCCCTTTTTGGATCAAGATTGTAGGAACGTTGTTCCGAGTGGTAGGATTGTTTTCAATCCGAGATTAATGGAGTAGCCTAGTCTAGTGCTTTGCTAGATCGGTGAGTGGTAAGTGGACGTACCATAGATTAGGGAACCACTATAACTCTTGGTGTCTTCTGTGTTTGCTTGGTTCATTTCTTGTGCTTAGATCGCTAAAGTTTTCTTTCCGCAAAAAGTACCCCAACTGACCTATTCACCCCCTCTAGGTGAATTTGGTAGACAACTTAGACGTTTTTCACGTGAACATTAAGACTATTCGACCGAACTCTCGTCCGACAAAGGATTCCTCTTAATGCCCGCATTACGCTAAGAACCCCGTTATTGGGTGGGGAACCCAATCCGAGAGAATTACGCTTCTCCTCTCTCGAGGTTATGCACGCAACTATCTTTACCCAAGGGTGATCGGTCAATGTGCATGGCCTCTCAGCTACCTAGCGTATGGACAATGAAAATAAAGCCCACACATCAATATGTGATCATACGCATTGTATACCTGGGGCAAACCTTAAGTGCTTTAATTAAAGAGAAAAAGTAGACCTTAAATTATTTAAAAATATTTTCTTTGTCCCAATGCTCTTCGATACTGAGGGCTAAGAGAGATTAGCCACTCATCGGAATGGGGACGGTTTATGGGTTTGGTGAGATATGAGTTCGAAAATAAACACTAAGAAATTATAAAAGTACTGAAAAAGAAGAACTTATATACACACACCAAACCCATAAAAAAGAAAAGACATAATTAAAATTGCGAGTCCTACTCAAACGAGTAGGCCGGAAATTGCGAGTCCTACTCAAACGTGTAGGCAGGAAATGAAAGCGATTAAGAAAGCTTTAAAAATGCAAGTCCTAGTCAAACGAGTAGGCGGGAAAAGAAAACAATAAAGAAAGCAATAATGGAAAGCGATAAAATCTAACTCCTAAACACACGCACTCTACAAAAATTGAAAAGCAAAGTGATCAAAAAATTAAAACGATTATAAATCTACTCATAAAACTTGATAAAAACTCATAAAAAGAGAAAATAAAAATAAAAGGAGCAAAAGGTTTTCAAAATAAAAGTTAAAATCAAAGGGATTGCAAAAATTTAAACAAGTAAATTTTCATTCTTATAATTTTATAAAAGGACTTAAAAAGCAGAAATAAAGCAGAAATAAAGCAGAAAAAGAACAAAAAGTTTTACAACATAAAACCTAAGTTAAAGAAAAATCAAAACAACTTTTAAAACACCTTTATAAACTCATAAAAATGAAATTAAAAGGACTAAAAAGCTAAACTACGAAAACTAGGAAAACATAAAACTAAACTCATACACACACACACCAATTTTAAAAAGAGAAAAACAAAGAAAAACAAAGCATAAAAAGATCACTGAAAGAGGGGCACTCAGATGCATTCCAAAACAACATATGGAGACAAAAATCTAAACATTTTATTAAGCTAAAAAGAGTGTTACAAAAATCTAAAAACAAACATAAGAGAGGGGGAGAAAGTTCCCTTACATAGCTTGGAAAGACACCCAGGCAGCCCACCTAACAGCAAAATGGTCCAAAAAAAGTGAACCCTTGGTCATTACAAAAAAGTTTTATTTATAAGCAAATTTCGGGAGTGACACTCCCGGGTCACGGGCGTGACAAGGGGCGAAATTCTGGTGACTGGTCGATTTCCGTAAGCTTCTGGAATGGAACATGTGTTGGTCACAGGCATGACAGGGTTGTCATGGGCATGTCAGCAAGGTATGACATGTGAAGGCGTCGAGCGACGAATGAAAACATCGAGCAACAATCGATGAATGTCAAACTAGATTGACACGGGCGTGTCGAAAAGGTCACGGGCGTGTTCAAGGCGTTGAGTCGAGTTCGACGAACGTCGAATGATGGCATTGAGTGTTGACTGGCGTTGAGTGTTGATTAGCGTTGAGTGGAGTTTGATGAACGTCGAATGCTGGTATTGAGTGGAGTTCGACGAACGTCAAACCCTGAGTCAGGATTGACACGGGCGTGTCAGACGGGACATGGGCGTGACATGTTCTTATCTATGCTGGAACTGCTTTTTCAGTGGAATCAAAGTAGCGCGTCCAGGTTACGGGTGTAACATCCCATGTTACCCCTAGACCCCTTAAACTTAAATTGGGTTAGTCATGGGGTGGGTGGTAGGAAATTAGCAAGGTTTGATCCTAGGAAGTGGGTTGAAGCCATATTGGGCCCACTATAAGACTGGGGCCAAACTAGGTCAAACTAGCCTAAATAGGAACCCTAGCCACACCATGACCCCCACCACATTGCCCTAACCCTAAGGGCAACCTAAGTGAACCCTAGGGCATGCCATTGGGTCATCCTTTGACCCTAGTTGACCAAAGTCAACCTTAGCACTAAGTTGGTCAAACCTACACCTAAATGCCCAAATGGTCCAAGTGGGACATCACCATGGCCCAACCCATGTTGGGTCATGCCATAGGGTCCATGACCCTCAAGTGGGGTCAGCCCACTAGCCATGTTGACCAAGTCAACCTAAAAAGTCAACTTGGTCAAACATGTGGCCTAAAGAAGAAAATGGGGGCTAAGCCAATTCCCCTTGAGTCAAGCCCACCAATCCTAGACTATTATCAGCCCAAGGTGTAAAAGACCAGCCCTACCCCTCTAGATTTGGAGAGAGTGTGCATGCATGGGGGTATTTTGGAGAATTCACCAAAAAGAGGAGAGAGAAAGTGGATTTAAGAGGAGGAGGCCATTTGGCCTAGGCTTCCTCTGCCCAAAGTGTGATGGCCGGCCACCCAAAGAGAATTACAGAGGAATTTGGCTGCATGGTGACCACTTGGAACCATGGGTGAAGCCTCCAAGGTTGAACCCGAGCTCACATTGGAGTTAACTCCACATATAGCCCTCCTCAGCCCAAATCACCCCCACCATTAGCTTCAGAGAGAGGAAAGGAGTGGGAAATCGACTACTGGATCGAAGAAATCGGTGGATAAACAAAGATTTGAGCAGGAGATCGCCGGAGATGCTCGGCCATGGTAAACCGCCACCAACCTCGCCGCCAGGCCGCCATTCGTGTCTGTTTTACCTCACCTCTACTCGCACTAGCTTTCTAGATTGGCTAGGGGAGATATCGGGCTCAATTGAGCCCGATGCCATGTGAGGAAATGCGAAAAATACTGAGCTTTTATTCTTGCTCGGGATCACCGTAGGGGCCAATTCCGGCGGCCTCGCCGCCGGAAAGCGCTAGCCCCCACCTCAACGGAGGTGGTGGCGACAATCGCCGGTGGTGGTGGTGGCTAACCTGGCCGGAAATAGCTAGCAAAGGTTGCCCAGGACAGCTCAATCTCAGTCGTTGGCGATTTGGGGATGATGACGGGATGCCGTCGATTTGGCTTTAAGATTCGTGCTCATCATTTGTTTTATATATAAGTTGAATTGTATATATATGAATAGTGTTATTTTGTCACACATTCATATAGAGTTTTGCATGTTAAAATTAGGCCTCTTAAAGGCATTTACAGAACATGAACCCTAAATGCAAATTATAGTCCTTGTTCCTAACTTTCATTTGACACCCTAAACTTAAGCTTTGGAGCTGTAGGGCACCCTGTAGCGCTGTTCTACTAGGACTGGTCCTAGGCAAGAGAAGAAATTCAAATGTATGCTCAGGCCAAACCATACATCCACATGACCTATGAATTTGGTCAGATGCTTACTAAGATCATACCTTGACCTTGTGAAAATATGAAAATTTTTGGAAAAACTTTTCCTATAGTATTTTTCATAATACACAAATATAAATTAATGAAATATTTGGAATAATATTACTCCAAATGGCCCCAAATTTTGGAAGCAGGTCCTTGGAGACATAATATGTGCATTGTAAAATTTTCAGCACATTTGGACCACTGCAGGTTGGGTTAACCCACTTGCATGTGTTGGTTATATATAGCTTTGGGGTGCAAATAGCAAATGTTGAAATATTTCATATTCAGCCTATTTGATACATTCAAAAACCATGGAACTTATTCCAGAGGCTCATTAGAATAAAGTTTACCCCTCATAGAGATTTTGGGATTTTTGGAAACAAGAATCCTATTATTTGGAATTTTTTGAAATATTAGGCCATTTTGATAAATAAATTGGAAAATGGATTTTGCATGGGAATAAATCCCCAAATTTTTTCATGACCCCAAAGAAAATATTATTAAGTCCTAGAAATTTTACTTCTCTGATTTATGAATTTTGTTACTAGAATTATGTGGATTTACCTTTTTGCCCTTATTACATTTAATTGGAAATCAATAGAATTATGCAGTAGAGAATTTGTGAAAAATTTCTAGAGATGTATTATTGTATAAAGAACCTTGTATAATTATATCAATATTTTTGTAAGTCTCAATAATTTTCAAAGCCCCATAATGGCATTTTGGTAAATTAGTTGAAAAGAGAATTGGTAGTCCATAGTACCTTAGAAGCTTATGAAACTCTGTATTCAGCCTTAGCTTATTAATATATATACTCTGTAATTTTCCTAGAATTGTGGTTAAAAAATTCCTTATACTTCATTTGGAAAGTGACAATTATGTGAATTTTACATAAATTAAAGAATAAATAGAAATATTTAAAGTAAAATCATGATTCTCGGAAGACAATGATATTACACCATCTTATAGGTCAGGAAAATTTCTTACATAAGTAGAACTATAAATTGTTATACTTCATGTGTCTAATGACCTGAAGAATTAATTGAAGGAATTAATTTAATGGTTTAATTAACTTGGAAAATTATGAAAATCATTATGGTCATCATGTAGGTCCATACCATCCTAGGATAAATAAATTGAGGCATATAGCCAAAGGAATTAGAAGGTCACATTTGTGCATGGTATTGGGGCTTTGGTAAGGGTATCACACCGATATTCGTATTTGCAGGGCCACCAGGGCAGGGATATGATAAACTAGCAAGGTGAGAATCTTAGAAGAGGAAATTACCCTGGTTGGTCTCTTGGAGGATTCCTTAACCATGTGTGGAAGAGTGCAAGTCCCATGATAGCAACAATACTGGGGACCGGCAGAGGTCCGCCGCGCTCCTAATAACACCTTAAGTCATTATGGTTGTTCTAGAGTAACAAGAGAGTTTGGGGATAATCCTGGGTAGACACCAATAAGAATAATTATCCTTGCGAAAGGGAACTATGGGCTTGTCATCCCATCTTAGTTCCTAGTGCCTTCGAGAGCCCTTCACCGGGAATACCTTGGGCAGTCCTGGGATTAACCTTAAGACACTAAGAATAATAACCCATAGACAAGAGTAGCCTAATAGGTTAGGCATCACACCATTAATCTCACCCGCATAGGGTTGGATGGAATTATAGCATATGCTTACCCGTGTAGGGTTGGAGGGATTCAGGACAGGTTGGTCTTGCGAGCTGAAGGCTGGAGTTATAATACTTACATGTGCATAAACATACTAGTGGCGGGTCATGAGGTACTGGGCCAATCGTCACACCGATGGCAGTACGGTGACTCAGGCGGGTGTGTGGGTTTGAGGGGCCAGTAGGTTGTTTATATTGCGGTCTCGTGGACAATCCCCAGAAATGCACACCTAACCCAACAAGACTGACGGGTAGTCATCAATTAGTACGCAAGACTCTAGAGTGTACCTAGGACGTGTATAGAGGCATATGAGAGGTCTAGGTTTGGTAGTGTGCATACCTCCCTAGGAGTGGAGACGCCCGTTCCACTGCTACCGTAGCCACAACGGTGGTACCATAGAGTGATGCTAGCTCCGAAAAGCAGGAACTAAAGATCTGTGATCACAGAGTCATTGTGTGTGTGTTGCACTTGCATGTTGCATAATAACCCGCATGCATTCATACATTATAGACATTCGTTTCATGGATCCTTATCATATAAATTAGTATGGGCTCTTTTATATGATAAGTTAATTTTTGAAACTCTAACTTATATGTTTGTAAGGGTATTCATATAAGTTAGGGTACGTCTTTAATGATAGATTAGATGTAGCATACTTACGTTACTATACTGCGTAGCACTGCTCTTACATTACCTTACTTACCGTTGTTACATACTATATTTACTGTTATTCTTTTCTTTACTTACTGTACTTATACCTCTTACTTAGCACTATTAGTGTAGAGCCATTGTTAATCCTCATGTGCATGATAGTATAGGGCCACTATCACCTGCTTATACTTGTCACCCCTTATTACCTTCCACTTCGTTCCCTTGCACGGTGCCTAGGAGTTGCGGGGCGAGGTGTGGAAGAAACGACTTAGTATTTTGATTAACGGTCGGTGAACAACTATTTTTTGGGGCACTAGGAGATGGAGTACCAGCACGACCAGCAGGGCGAAGGTTACAGGACCTGAGGAGCCAGTTCGACTACCACCTTCTACTACTACAGCAAAGCTGCCGCGGGTGGGATGAGTTGGTGATGATAGAGTCTTCCGCTGATAGATAGAGAGAGGGATTTTATATATATGATGTACAGGGCATAAGCTCTTATTATTGATGTACTTTTTCTTGACTGATACATATTTCTTTTCACTTATATATATATATATATATATATATATATATATATATATATATATATGTTGTGGCTGTGGACTGTTTACTACTTTTGTTACTCATATTGCTCTGGGATATGATCGTGTTAGCCGGCAGGATTGGCATCTGGCGGTGTCGACTAACCCGTGTGCTAGTGTCACCGTAAGGCGGCGGTTCTGGGCATAAGATTCGGGTGTGCTTCCAAATTAGGAAGTCGGACCTTACAAACTGGTATCACTTGACCACACGATCATATGAGAACAAAGTCCACAACATTGGAACACCCCACTCGAGCATTAGTTTGCGGACAAACTATGCAGTGGAAGCGATGGTGTACCCATGTAAAATTCACATGATCAGTCCAGTTAACACAATGAGTTAGGTCAATCCTTTCAGTTTTGCAACCTCCGTACTCCGCAGCAGAATATGGTTCCGCTGCCACTCCTTTTTGCAGATGAGATGGGGCAAACGCTGATGGCCATCCTAGAAGCCTTCAAAGCCTCCCGACCCCACAGCAAAACCTGGGGTCGAACTGGTTGAGTGCCTTCAAGAGTTTGTCTCCGCCGGTATACGCGGGACAGTGGTTATTATGAAACGGAGGAGTAGCTGGAGACTATTCAGTGTTGGCTGGCATCAGCTGCCCAGTCAGCCAGACAGTCCCTCTTGCTTGCTACTGGATGCACATGCGAAGAGGTGGTGGAAGTTGTACGGGTATATGCTGATAGGGAGTTGATGGATATTTCTTGGGAGGAACTCAGTACGTTTTTAGAGCACTACATTCCACCACAGATAGAGATGCTTTGTAACATCCCATTTCCGGTAGACCCCTAGGAGTCGGTTAGTTGTGACAAAACCCTAGGAAGCCCAAAATTTGAAATAAAGCGATCAATTTTTCGGGTCACGGGTTGGTCACGCCCGTGACCGACCCGTCACGCCCGTGACTTGGGCGTGACTACTTCGACGATCGTCGATCTCCACGAGACGATCGTCGAACGTGCTGTCGGGGCATGTCACGCCCGTGACCAAGGTGTCATGCCCGTGACTATGGGCGTGACCCCATCGACTATCGTCGATCGCCGAGAGACGATCGTCGACCTTGCGGCCCGGGCATGTCACGCCCGTGACATGAGTGTCACGCCCGTGACCTAGGGCGTGACCAGCCTTCGACGATCGTCGATCTCAATTCGACGATCGTCGACCCAAAATCTGCCGTTCGGGCCTGTCACGCCCGTGACCCAAGGTGTCACGCCCGTGACCATCCATCGACGATCGTCGATCTCAGTTCGACGATCGTCGAACCAGAATTGGCTATTCGGGCCTGTCACGCCCGTGACCTATGTGTCACGCCCGTGACATTGGCCGAAACGACGGTTCAGGCCCGAAATTATTCTAACACGCGTGGTAATAAATGCTGGTGTGGGAAGTTACACCAGGAGTAATTTCAGGCCGTTTTCCTTCTGTAATTATATAATAAATGCGGAAGATATGGTCCAATAGGAAGCTGCCAGCTGGACACACCTGTTCAGTTTCCACCGTTTCTTATCCCTTCACTGTAACCAAAACGTTAAGG
The DNA here is from genome assembly GCA_039513925.1 of Platanthera zijinensis. Taxonomy (NCBI): domain Eukaryota; kingdom Viridiplantae; phylum Streptophyta; class Magnoliopsida; order Asparagales; family Orchidaceae; genus Platanthera; species Platanthera zijinensis. Next base: position 81,448,703 of record CM077086.1, read on the forward strand.
GGAGAACCGTCATGGCCATTAAGGCTTTACCCATTCACCTTCCCACTTTCTGACTTATAAAAGCCCACCTGGAACCAGAGGAGAAGGTTACACGCTCAAGAAAATGGATCAGACCTTTGTTCTTGCTGTATGAGAAGTTCAGCAATGCCACCACCGCGCCATGGCACCCCGTCGTTCTTCTCGCCTTCAAACCGCGAACAAGGTCCTCCTCTGCTCTTTCTCTTTCATGGGTAGATCTTAGGATTCTTAGAAAGGAAGTTCGCACTCAACGGAGCCGGACTCATCTCCCGTTTTCATGGAAAACCATGAAAAAGATATTTTGAGTTCGCCGGAAACCGCCACCTCCGGCAGTCAAACCACCGCCGACCGATAGCTGTCGCCTCAACGGAGGTGGTGGTGGTGGTGGCTGGCCAGGGAAGTGACCGAACGGCCGGCGATGGATCACGGAATGCTTACAGGAAAAATGGTTTTTTCTTGTCTGTTTCGGGTTCATGAAGAAGATGAACAGTAGAATCAATATTATAATCCATAGATTATTATATATTACATAATGGAAAAATGGATTATTTGAATATATTTTGAGGCTGCAAAACGAGGCACTTAGAGGCCGAATTAGGAAAAATGACCTGTCACGAAAGTTGTAGCCCTCTGGGTCTACTTTAATTTAAAATTGATTTTATTCAATTTGGGTGAGTGGTTTGACCACAGCACTCATTTTGGTGGGATCAAGACCTAGGCTAACCAGAAATTGAAATGGTTGCCCACGGTTCATAACATGTCCAAATGACTTGAAATTTGGGCTGGAGGTCTATAATATGTATATCAAGAGGCTGTCCAAAAATGGGAATTTTTGGAGATACTTTGCCTAAAGTTTTTGTTTTAATTTAATAAACTTAGAGGAATTTATTTAGATGGTCAAATGACCTCCAAACCCTCCCAAATTATGGTGAGGGGTCCCTGGCTATAAAACCTAGGTCTGTGTAAAATTCCAAGTGATTTGGAGGAGTTTTGACTGAGAAATCTTCTACCCTTAACTAGGCATTAGTGAGACACCTTTTAATAAAAAGTGCACTGAGAATTTGGAAAGGTCAAATCGCCTCAACAGAGGCTGATTTTCTGATCTCTGACTTAGAATGGTGTTATAACCTGCGTGGAGAAAAATGGAGTGGTTTAGGGTTGGTTTACCCTAGGATCCAAACTCAAATCTTAAATGAAGGGTTTTGAGGTTTGTGAAGGACATAGAAGCAAAAGCTCTTGTATGACCTTGAAATTTAGAGGAGAGTGGCATGATATGATGAAAACCCTCTGGTTGAAATAGTGAAGGAATTGGAGGTAATTAGGTACCTCGGAAGTTGAGATTTTGGTTTAGGATTAATATGTATTTTAGTTATTTTAAGCACTAAATCTAATCCAAAAATTATGAAACTCGGGAGGAGGGAGTTTTAGGATGCTGTAGACTTATGATAATTTTCCTGGAATTTTATGATTGATAAATATTATACTTCTTGTGTTAACGGATTATTTGTCCGATTTGTTGTTTCAATTATTTGGAGGTTTTAAATTATTTATAATCAGTAAAAATTCTGAATTTAGATCATGACCAGTGGAACATTGATCCCTGAATTTTTATAGAATTTTATGTTGAATAAATCTGGTACTTTGTTCACAGATGATAGAAAGGGCTTTTATGTTTAAAAATTAATTATGGATAGAATACTTACTGAAAAATTATGAAACTTGGCCAGTGCTAATTTTAGGCCTTTATCTGCATGGAATAAATTATTTATAATTTTTGGAAGAATATTTTCTGTACTTGATTCATAAACAACAGAAGTTAGAGATTATTTCTAAAATAGTTTTCATACCCTTTTTATGATATAAAAATTATGATACTTAGGATTTAACCTATTGAGATAACCTAGTATTTATCATAAATTTGCTGGACATCTTGCATGAGAACTTAGGGTAGTTCATGTTCAAACCGGTAGTCCTTGGGATTTTCGAGGAATTTAATTAAATGCCAAATAAATTAGGAAAATTTCCATTTTCTGGACTTAGGTCATTTATATCATGGTAAGTCTCCAGTAAATAATTTAGGGCATTTGGATGAGTAATGGATCATTGCATAACCGGTTCGACATGTAGCCTAGGTGGTCTGCATATAGCAATTTGTGAAATGCAATAGGACATGATCTGAGTAAGGCACTGGAGCTAATCATAATCTCTGGGTGGGCAATGGTGGAGGAAATCACTATAGGAAGATATAAAGAATGGCGAGAAGTGGTGATAGCTAGAGTTAAGAGGTGCTCGGGTTGGGCGAAAGATCGCTTTTCCCGAAGAGAGGAAGGTTAAAAATTACCCTAGGATAGTCTATTGTAATATGAGAAGGGAATCGGGCTAAGGGAAATAAACCAATAATATTAAGTGCCTTGCGAAAGGGAACTTCGGGCCGTAATGCCGCCGTCTTGGTTCCTAGTGCCCCTTGAGAGCCCTTCACGGGGTATACCGGGGGCAGTCCTGGGCTAACGTAAACTGTAATAACAAATCGACAAGAGTAACTAGGTAACTAGGGCTGCAATTTTCACAAACACTGTTGGCACAGGAAGATTGATGAGAGCTTCGGCTCGGTTGGTTAAGAGACGGACGTTTGGATCCGGGGAGCCTCGGCTCGGTTGGTTAAGAGACGGACAGGATGGTCCGGGGAGCTTCGGCTCGGTTGGTTAAGAGACGGACGGGATGGTCCGGGGAGCTTCGGCTCGGTTGGTTGGAGACGGACGTTTGGTCCGGGGAGCTTCGGCTCGGTTTTGTGTGTTTACGAATAAACTTGCATGTGCATAAGATAGGAAAGGTTAAGGTGGTGGGTTTTTCGATATCGGGGAGTTCGATTGCACCGACACGGATATCGTTGACTCGGCGAGGTGGTTAGCACTTCGCCAACAGAAGTCCGGTGCGCTAGCCGGCAAGAGTACGCAGGCGTCCGCTTAGTGCACCAAGCGTTGAGGCGTACGATAGGTCAGACCAGTGGTGCTTTTACTGGTTTTGAGGTGGGCGAGGCCCAACCCACCGCTTCCGTCTGCCACTACGGAGGTATCCTGGGAGGTAACGGCTCCGAAAGGGGGAACTAAAGGTCTGTGTGCACAGAGTCGGGTGTGTGAGTTGCACTTGCATGTTTCATCATACCCACTAGCATGTCATTGCATAATCGATTCATTTAACCCTGACACCTAAAGTATAAGTGGTATGGGACGCTTATACATTAGGACCTGCAAAACGACCCCTTGGTCTATAAGCTTGTGTGGGCAAGTTTATAAATCAAAGGTTAATTTCAATATATAACAACCATTGTTGTTTGATAACCGACACCCCAACGTATAAGTGGTATGGGACACTCTATACGATGGGATCCTTGCAAAAGATCCCTTTTGCTTATGTGTTCTCGCATAAGTGAAGGTTTAAATTCATATAATTGCTTTTCTTACTGCTAGACCTATTATAACATTCATATTAACTGCTCACCGGATACAACTTGCTAGATTAAGTCCACAGTCACCTGTTTCTTGATTTATCTCTATCATCATGTCCTTCCCTTTCTTCCTCCTCGCTCGGTACCTAGGAGACATGGGAGAAGGGGTAGGGGATGATAGGGCTTAGTCTTTATGACTAACGGTTTTCGAACCGCATCATTTAGGGGATCGTGGAGCCCAGCATGGAGGAGCAGCCCCAGAGATCGGTGCGCCTAGAGATGGGGCAGTCTAGCTCCGGAGTTCACACAGCCGGGACCGCGAGTCTTGACCTTGAGTAGTTTCTGTTTTCGCTTCCGCATGAAAGACTTGTAGTGAGGACATATTGTACCAGGCATAAGCCCGTATTTATAGTACTCTGATGATTTCTGTGGACACTCCCTTCGTGGAGATTTTATCTTATTTACATGTGATGTATTATTGTGGACTGCATTGTTCTTACTTCAATAATTATGCTACTTTTCTGTGATCGAATTGGCCGGCAGAATCGGCGCCTTGTGGTGATGACCCTTCAGGACATGAAGGAGTCACCGCAAAGCGGCGGTTCTGGGCCTAAGACCCCGGTGGTTGAAAAAGAAAAAAAAATGGGGTCTTACATGCTTTGGAAGCGAGGTTTCTAAACCTCCAGCAGGGGAGCAGATCCGTGATCGAATACCAAAGAGAGTTCTCCCATCTGGCTAGATTTGCAGGATTCCATGACTGGGATGACTAGAAGTATGCTAAAAGATTCTACCATGGGCTCCGAGACGCTTTGAGGCATCCCTTATTATTCATATCTCATGACACCACTGCACAGATTATAGAGATGGCAAAGAAGCTGGAGGCTGACCAGCTAATGGTGCAAGGCAGAGGAAAGAGACCGATAGAGGGGTCATCATCCGGAGAAGGTAGCAGGGCATCCCAGAGAGGCAAGGTTATTGGATACAGGAGGGGTGGGGTACGTCATCGTCCTAACATCAAGCAGGAGCAGGGGCCTCGTACAGTCCTAGCTCCCCCACCTCTATAGATGCAGGGACCGATGAGGCAAGATAATCGTGGTCAGAGACAGGATGATCGGGGCCAGAGACAAATCATATGCTTTGGATGCGGCTAGTCTGGGCATATCAGGTCGCAATATCCACATCAGATCCACCCTCTTCCTCCTTCTCCACCTCCAGTGGCCCCTCCAGCACACCAGGGCCGAGGACGAGGATGAGGTCGAGGCCGAGGCCGTGGACATCATGGCTGAGGACGTGGTCAGGAACAGATGTATACACTAGACCTCACGGAGCCAAGAAACCCCGAAGAAGTGATTACAGGTATTTCAATTATTGTAATTTAGAATTTTCAACCTTAATAGTACCTTGAAAACTATAAAAGAAATTAATCTCCCTTTTAACTCAAATAAACCCCAGACATAGTTATGATCAGCGGCAAGCCCGCTCGTACCCTCTTCGACACGGGTGCTTCACACTCATTCGTGTCGGACACTTTTATTGAAGGTCTAGAGGGCGTGGAAAGGTTCCCTGGCATAGAAAGGAGGGTGCATCTTCCTGATGGCTCGGAGCTACGGACAACAGATTGCTGTAACATGGAGGCCGAGGTCGGAGGCAAGGCATTCGAAGCTCCGGCGGCGGTCTTGAGATTACCGAACTTTGATTGATTTTGGGCATGACCTGGCTTCATTGGAATCATGCTCAGATTGACTGCCCCTCGAAAAGGATCACGCTCAGACATGGAGACTCTTACGTCACTATTGAAGGTATCTGACCTATCTCCCACCTTTCTTTATCTTCTGTACAGGCTGTCAAGGCCTATGAGCAGGGGGAGGAGGTGTACCTCATCTGCTTTTGAGATGGAAGTAGATGAGAGTTCTATAGCCAATATCCCGGTGGCTTGATATTTCTCCGATGTATTCCCGGAGAAATTGCCCGGACTACCACCAGTTCGGGACTTGGATTTCAGGATCCAGTTAGTGCCAGGGGCGAGGCCAGTGTCCCGGGCACCTTACAGGATGGCTCCCAGAGAGTTGGCAGAGTTCCGAACTCAGCTTCAGGAGCTTGTGGAATCGGGATTTATGCGGCCGAGCTCATCGCCGTGGGGAGCACTAGTTCTTTTTGTAAAGAAGAAAGACGGATCATTGCGACTATGCATAGATTATCGGGAGCTAAACCGGTTGACGGTCTGCAATACCTATCCACTTCCTCCGATAGACGAGTGTTGGGTATTGCATCCACAATGTACCTGATTTGAAGAAGCCCCTGTGCAAGCCAAGGTAAATAGACAATGTATTTGATGAAATATTTCCAGTTGTGCTTGCAGTTATTCCACGCTAAGTACACACCAATGTCAGGGTGCAGTGGGTCAATATACACGGGTCTGTGCAACGTAATCCCTCGTTGAGCAGATCAGTGTGTTGGTCTACATGTACTCTCTCTATTGGGGTGTACTTAATTTCAAGTACAGGGCTACGATAAAGCAAGAGCAGACAAGGAGCAAGGATGGGCCAAAGACCAGCTCAAGGAAAGAAAGAGGAGAAATAGCCCAAGTAAAAAAGAATGATTCTCGCCGAGGCGAGAATCCTAATGTTCGAGAATCACTAGCTGATTCTCGACGGTTGAAGCCGGCTGCTTCGACACAGACAGGGAAATTTTCTAAGGCAGAATCGTCGAGAATCACTTATGATTCTCGCCGATTCGTCGAGAATGACCTTGCATTCTCGACGATTCGGTGAGAATCAAAAGTGATTCCCGCCGATTCACCCCGGCTTCTGTATCAGTTCAGCCAGATTTCGGCTAAGTAGAAGTCGGCGAGAATCGTAAGTGATTCTCGCCGATTCGGCGAGAATCACCTACGATTCTCGCCGAATTTGACTTAGGCAATTTCTGGTTGTTCTCTGGACCGGTTCAAATTATTTAGGCTGTTTCGAACCGGGATCAAGTCTTCTTATCGGTGGGACCCACAACGGTCATATACTTGACCTAATGTATATATACTCCGTATGTATGAACAGTAAAAAAAAAAGAAGAGAATCCACGAGATTTCAAAAAGCACGAGCCGCCGACAAGCCCTAACGCTCCGCCGATCGTCTCCGCCGCTCGTGCACTTGTCGCCGCTGCTGATCTCAGGTTCTTCCAGATCTCCGGCGACCGAAGCTTAGGCTAGCATAGCGTCTCACGCGTCTAACCAGAGATCCCTTGTCTCTTGATTCGTTGATCGGGAAAATCCTTCCCCTTCCGAATCGATCGAGACGATCGATCCTAGTGTGACCGTTGGAAGACCTTGCTTCCTTCGCTACGAAGTTAGAATCAAGTTGGCAGTACTGCTGCTCTCCGTCGCCGCCGCTGATTCTGAGAACCTTGCCGCCGCTTTAAGCCGCCGTCGGTTTCGGGAAGATTCTTTCCAAGTGAGATCTAGGGTTTTGGACTCTTCGTTGACTTCAAGAACACGTCGTCGAACGAAGAGGGACACCTTACTCTCCAAACGTCGTTTGTATTTCTTACAAGCATTTTCAATTTCTTTGTAACGGACCGATTGGTCGTTAGTTGTAAGGGTTGGGTGCAACCCGGGTTGTGGGAGTGTTGACTCCTACGTGTGGAAGGGTTCCTTCCGTTAGTGCAAGGATTGGATTTCAATCCTGTTGGTGAAGTGACCGAGTCGTCCCGTGTTGGGAGATAGGTCGAAGGGGGAAAGTGGACGTACCCAAATCGGGGAACCACTATAATTTGCCTGTGTATTTTCTGTGCTTGGTTGTTTTGTTCTCTTGTGCAGGTAAAATCTAAATTCCGCAAATACGCTGCAGAGACACCTATTCCCCCCCCCCCATAGGTGAAGATAGTTGACACTAGGTGGACTTTCAAGTGGTATCAGAGGGAGGTTACTCATCACAGAGGTTCACACCTTGAGTAGAATCCTGCCACCAGTGTCTAGCAGCAGACAGAGATCTTCCATGGAAGGACTCAAGCACTCCGGCAAAATCCCAGTATGCACCACACTGAACTTTCCTATCTGGAAGGAAAGAATCAGATTCTACATGGAAGCAGTTGACCCCCGGCTCTTCATGATAGTGGAGGAGGGACCTTACATTCCCACTAAGGCCTCCACCATTGATCCTACCAAGAAAGTACCAAGAAACTTTCTGAAATGGACAAGGACGAAATGGTGCTGTTCGGACTCGACAAGAAAGCTCAGAACATCCTGGTGAGCGCAGTTGACGACTCCATGATGCAGAACTTCAGCAACTGCAGGACAGCCAAGGATCTCTGGAGCTGTCTGATTGTCCTAATGGAGGGCACAGACGAAGTAAGGGACGATCGGAGATCCCTCCTAAATCAGAAATACGAGGCCTTCAGACAAGGGCCAAAGGAGGAGATTGGAGTCACCTTCGAAAATTACCTCAAGATCGTCAATGCACTCAAAGGATATGGAAGAGTGTTCACTGACGGTGAACTCAATGATAAGTTCCTTAGGTCCCTTACTAAGGAATGGGACACAAAGATCTGCGCCATCCGGGAGTTTGGCAGACTTGCGGAAACCGACCCTCAGATTCTGTTCGGGAAGCTCATGTCCTATGAGCTTCAGTTGAACACAAGGAAGGCTGAAGAGGAAGCAGAGAAAGCCGCGGCCAAGGAAAAGACAGTGGCCCTGAAAGCCATCCATTCCAGAAAGGGCAAGGGTGTTGCCTCTTCCCGTGCGTGGAAGAAAGATGAAGAGGAAGACTCGTAGCCAAGCTCCTCCGACTCAGAATTGTCTGAGGAAGACTTGTCCCTTATCACAAGGGAATTCAAGAAGTTCCTCAAGCTGAGGAATCAGAGAAAGAGAAACGGTTCCTCCTCGAGGGATCAGAAGAAGAGCTATTCTTCTGACAGGTATGTATCCAAACGAACAAACACCGCTCGTCTGACATCATTTGCTTTGGTTGCAACAAGCCAGGACACGTCGTGGCTGACTGCCATCAAGGCAAGAGGGAAAAGGGAAAGGGAGAGGAGCACAGGTCCTCAAAAGACAAGAAGAAGGAGAGGAGCTACATCGCGAAGAAGCCAAAGACGCTGAGTGAATCTGACAATTCAGATACCAGCGATGACGAGGAAACCTACTTTGGGCTGATGGGTCACTGTGACTCGGAAGGAGACTGCCCCCCATTTACGGGGAAGGTAAAAGCTCACACCCCTCTCTCTGACTCTGACTCTGATCTTGAGTCTCAGGATGGTGACCCTGAGGATAGCTCTTCTTCCCGTGAAGCTGAGCTCCTTGATAAGTATGAGCTTCTGCTCAATACTTTCCTGGAATGTCGAAAGAGAATGAAGGCTGCGAAGAAGGAAGTAAAATTCCTTAAAGGTGAAAGTGTATCCCTGAAGGAAGAGATCACCAGTTTGATCTCCCTCCGACAGGAGCACTTGGAACTAACTTCAAAGCATTCAGAGTCTCTTAAGCTCCTTGATCTCAAGCAGGAGGAAGTCAACAAGTTGGAAGAACTACTTGCGGCAGAAAGGAAGATCGTCAAGAGCTTCTCTATGCCAAAAACTGTTCTTCCATTAGTTGATACCTTCTCTGCTCAGGCCAAAGGAGCTGGCTTGGGGCATGTAGGGGTATCCGGTTCCTCGTCCAGGAGAAACAGGAACCAGAGAAATAATAAGGCCGCCAAGAAGGCCTCTGCTGCTGAAAAGGGAAAGGCTCCACTCAGTCCTGTTGAGTTTAGAAAGCCAAGCTTTCCCTGCAACCAACATGACTTTGAGTCAACCTTTGGTCATCATTTTCGGCCCTCGGTTGCAAAGCCTAAGAGCCGATATGATGGCTGGACTTTTTCCCGCAATTTCGGTGAGAGTGCCTTCAAGGCACCTTATGAGGAAATCCAATTGGGAAATTATGGTCAATTCTCTAGTGGCCATAATAGAAAGCAGGCACCAAAAGCCAAGCCTATTATACTGAAGGAACCAAAGGTGAAGAAATCATGTGACTGCAATCACTGTGATGCCTCCACCTCCAGATCCAAGGCCCCAGTTGTACCCACCATTCCCAGGGTGAAGCAGGAGCTTAGGAAAAGGTACAACAGATTTGACTGTTGGTGCTGTGGCAAAATTGGTCACTTTGCCGTGGATTGTTGGTTTAATCCAAGGTATAACGATAACGAGACTCCTTATGTTAGCAGTGCGAGGCCGACCACTCGTGGGGCTAACCGATCGAGGGGGAGTATGCTAACAAGAAATCTAGGACCCAAGTTCGATTGGGTTCCTAAGGCAAGCTAATTCTGTTTTACAGGAATGTCCAAAGGCCAACAAAACTCCTATTTGGTATTTGGACAGTGGATGCTCCCGTCATATGACTGGGATAAGAAGCCTGCTGCGGGAGTACACCCCAGTCAAGAATGGACCCAAAGTCATCTTTGGGGGATCTGATCGGGGAGTCACCAGAGGTTACGGTATGATTTCCAACGGTATACTCTCTATCTCTGACGTAGCTTATGTTGAAGGGTTAAATCATAACCTGATCAGCGTAAGCCAGTTATGTGATAAAGGGTATGACGTTAAGTTCTGCAAGGATAAATGCCTGATAATATCATGTGCCTCTTCGGAGACAGTATTAACTGGCATTAGGAGCAGAAATATTTTCTGTTTAGATTTTCTTAGCTTAGACTCTTCTACCCCTGTATGCCTAGTAGCAAAAGACAGTGCATCTCTTTGCGAACAATGGCACAAGAGATTGGCACACATTAATTACAAGACAATTAATATGCTATTTTCAAAAGACTTAGTAAGGTATGCTCCCATTATTAAGTGCATTAAAGATAGTCCATGTCCTGCATGTCAAATGGGCAAGCAGACTCGGGCTACCTTTAAGAGCATCCCAGACAAAGTTTCCTCCAGATGTCTCTATCTTCTGCACATGGACTTGTTTGGTCCTATGCAAGTTCACAGCTTAGGAGGGAAGTCATATATGCTCGTAATTGTAGATGATCACTCTCGGTTTACGTGGGTGTTCTTTTTAAAACGCAAGTCAGATACGTTCGACATCTTCACTAATTTTGTCAAGCAGATACAGAACGAACTTAACTGCTCTGTGGGCAAAATCAGAAGTGACCACGGAACAGAGTTTGAGTCTGGGGCTATGACAGAGTTCTGTGAAGAACTTGGTATCTATCATGAGTTCTCCTCCCCTCGCACTCCTCAATAGAACGGAGTGGCGGAGAGGAGAAACAGAACACTCATTGAGGCGTGCACGACAATGTTGAATGACGCCTCTCTACCAGAATACTTCTAGGCCGAGGCTGTCAATACGGCTTGTCATGTACAAAACCGGGCGTTGATTAACAAGAGCCATCGTAAGACTCCCTATGAGCTACTGAAAGGCAAGAAACCAACCATGTCCTACCTGAGGATCTTTGGCTGCAAATGTTATGTACTGAATAATGGGAAATACCCACGGACTAATTTTGGTGAAAAATGCTTCGAAGGCATATTCATGGGCTATAGTAGCCGCAGTCGGGCTTATAGAGTTTTCAACAAGAAAACCCTAGTGGTAGAGGAGTCAATAAATGTTGTATTTGATGAAGGAAGTTTGCTTAATTGCAAGACTTCTAGTCTTTTTCCTGAAGATGCAGGTGACAGACTCGAAAGGTTGCAACTGGATGAGCCCGAGAAAGATGCACCTCCAACATACGTCAAGGTATCCACTTCTACGCAGATCGGAGAAGTTGAAAATCAAAATGGAGCAAATCCTTTAGAAGAAGGCGATCCCCAAGAAGTAGTCGACGCTCCTGACGCCAGACTTCTACAGCTCAGACACGTGAGGGATCATCCCAGAGATCAGATCATCGGAGATCCTCGTGACGGGGTCAGAACTCGCCGAGGTACTATTAACGAGATTTTGCATCTTAGCTTTCTGTCCCAGGTTGAGCCAAAGAAGTTCGACGAGGCAAACAAAGATGCTGCATGGATTTTGGCCATGCAAGATGAATTGCATCAGTTCGAAAGATGCAATGTTTGGACGCTTGTTCCCAGACCTCAACAGCAGAATGTGATTGGCACCAAGTGGATCTTCAGAAACAAACTGGATGAACATGGTGTCATCATAAAGAACAAGGCCAGACTGGTGGCTCAAGGTTACCGACAGGAGGAGGGGATCGATTTTGACCAGACGTTTGCACCAGTTGCATGGCTCGAAGCAATCCGGCTATTCCTAGCCTATGCCTCCCACAAAGGATTCACAGTTTATCAGATGGACGTGAAATCGGCTTTCCTGAATGGAGATTTGAAAGAGGAAGTATACGTCGCTCAACCTCCAGGTTTTGTCAATCCTACATATCCTAATCATGTATATTTTCTTAATAAAGCGCTATATGGCTTAAAACAAGCACCTCGAGCTTGGTATGAGACATTGTCTAGTTTTCTTCTTGAGAACAAGTTCTCTAGAGGAAAAATAGACAAGACATTGTTTCTCTGGGAAGTCAAAGACAAGATTTTGCTGGTGCAAATCTATGTTGACGACATCATATTTGGCTCAACGGATAACAATCTTTGCAAAAAGTTTTCCAAACTTATGCAAGGAAAGTTTGAAATGAGCAGTATGGGGGAGCTGAAGTACTTCTTGGGACTTCAAGTGAAACAGTCTGAGGACGGTATCTTCATCTCTCAGACGAAGTTCACAAATGAACTCCTCAAGAAATTCGGAATGGAGAATGCAACCTCTATGAGGACTCCAATGGGATCCACTATGTCTCTGGATAAGGATGAGAAAGGTAAACCTTTTGATGAAACCAAATACAGAAGCATCATTGGATCTCTGCTCTACCTTACTGCCAGTAGACCGGATATCATGTTCTCCACATGTGTTTGTGCCAGATATCAGGTGAACACTAAGGAATCTCATTATGTCGCTGCAAAGCGCATTCTTAGATACCTTAAAGGTACTCCCAATCTTGGCTTGTGGTACCCGAGAAACAATGATGTCGAGCTTATAGGTTTTTCAGATGCTGATTTTGCAGGGAGTAGGGATGACAGGAAAAGCACTTCCGGGATGTGTCAGTTCCTCGGAAGAAGGCTTATCTCATGGAATAGCAAGAAGCAAAATTGTGTCGCAACCTCCACAGCAGAGTCTGAGTACATCTCGGCAGGGAGCTGTTGCGCACAACTCCTATGGATAAGGAACCAGTTAGCAGACTATGATCTCCAGTTCAAGGAAGTACCCATGTACTGCGACTCCTCAAGTGCAATTGCCATCGCAAACAATCCAGTATCGCATAGCAGAACGAAACATATTGAAGTGCGCTACCACTTCATTCGGGAGCACGTGGAGAACAAGGACATCTCTCTCTGCTATGTCCCCACGGACAAGCAGATTGTAGATATTTTCACAAAGCCCTTGGATGAGGCCAAGTTCAGTCTCTTCAAAACTGAATTGGGGATGCTCAACTATGAGGAATAAAGACTCCAGACGCTCCTGGCTCGTGCATCTAGGGGGAGCATCTGCCAGAAACTCAAGTGACAACATAAGTGCATGGACTGAGGGGGAGCATGGTGTCAGGTGCACCAGAACCAAATTTGTAAAAGCCGAAAAGGGGGAGATTACCCTCTCGGCTAAGGCTAAGGTAGCTCAATGTTCTAGTTTGCTCTCAAGTAACGGGTAATGCTTATCCCTATCACCTCACTCTTAAGTTTCGGTTTTTCATTTCTATATGCTCTATTCACCTTAGCTTGTAGGGTTTAGGCTTCTTCAAATAGGGGGAGATTGTTAGGTATTGCATCCACAATGTACCTGATTTGAAGAAGCCCCTGTGCAAGCCAAGGTAAATAGACAATGTATTTGATGAAATATTTCCAGTTGTGCTTGCAGTTATTCCACGCTAAGTACACACCAATGTCAGGGTGCAGTGGGTCAATATACACGGGTCTGTGCAACGTAATCCCTCGTTGAGCAGATCAGTGTGTTGGTCTACGTGTACTCTCTCTATTGGGGTGTACTTAATTTCAAGTACAGGGCTACGATAAAGCAAGAGCAGACAAGGAGCAAGGATGGGCCAAAGACCAGCTCAAGGAAAGAAAGAGGAGAAATAGCCCAAGTAAAAATCGACGAGAATCACTAAGTGATTCTCGCCGATTCGGCGAGAATCACTAATGATTCTCGCCGAGTCGTCGAGAATCACTAGCTGATTCTCGACGGTTGAAGCCGGCTGCTTCGACACAGACAGGGAAATTTTCTAAGGCAGAATCGTCGAGAATCACTTATGATTCTCGCCGATTCGTCGAGAATGACCTTGCATTCTCGACGATTCGGTGAGAATCAAAAGTGATTCCCGCTGATTCTCCCCGGCTTCTGTATCAGTTCAGCCAGATTTCGGCTAAGTAGAAGTCGGCGAGAATCGTAAGTGATTCTCGCCGATTCGGCGAGAATCGTAAGTGATTCTCGCCGATTCGGCGAGAATCACCTACGATTCTCGCCGAATTTGACTTAGGCGATTTCTGGTTGTTCTCTGGACCGGTTCAAATTATTTAGGTTGTTTCGAACCGGGCTCAAGTCTTCTTATCGGTGGGACCCACAACGGTCATATACTTGACCTAATGTATATATACTCCGTATGTATGAACAGTAAAAAAAAAGAAGAGAATCCACGAGATTTCAAAAAGCACGAGCCGCCGACAAGCCCTAACGCTCCGCCGATCGTCTCCGCCGCTCGTGCACTTGTCGCCGCTACTGATCTCAGGTTCTTCCAGATCTCCGGCGACCGAAGCTTAGGCTAGCATAGCGTCTCACGCGTCTAACCAGAGATCCCTTGTCTCTTGATTCGTTGATCGGGAAAATCCTTCCCCTTCCGAATCGATCGAGACGATCGATCCTAGTGTGACCGTTGGAAGACCTTGCTTCCTTCGCTACGAAGTTAAAATCAAGTTGGCACTACTGCTGCTCTCCGTCGCTGCCGCTGATTCCGAGAACCTTGCCGCCGCTTTAAGCCGCCGCCGGTTTCGGGAAGATTCTTTCCAAGTGAGATCTAGGGTTGTGGACTCTTCGTTGACTTCAAGAACACGTCGTCGAACGAAGAGGGACAACTTACTCTCCAAACGTCGTTTGTATTTCTTACAAGCATTTTCAATTTCTTTGTAACGGACCGATTGGTCGTTAGTTGTAAGGGTTGGGTGCAACCCGGGTTGTGGGAGTGTTGACTCCTACGTGTGGAAGGGTTCCTTCCGTTAGTGCAAGGATTGGATTTCAATCCTATTGGTGAAGTGACCGAGTTGTTCCGTGTTGGGAGATAGGTCGAAGGGGGAAAGTGGACGTACCCAAATCGGGGAACCACTATAATTTGCCTGTGTATTTTCTGTGCTTGGTTGTTTTGTTCTCTTGTGCAGGTAAAATCTTAATTCCGCAAATACGCTGCAGAGACGCCTATTCCCCCCCCATAGGTGAAGATAGTTGACACTAGGTGGACTTTCAACGAGCTATTCGATCAGCTACAGGGAGCCTTTTGGTTCTCTAAGCTAGATTTGCGATCCGATTACTACCAACTCTGCATCCAAGAAGAGAACATACTGAAGACGGCATTCAGTTCACAATAAGGGCTATACGAGTTCACGGTGATGCCTTTTGGGCTCACGAATTCCCCCTCCGCATTCATGACCCTAATGAACCGTGTATTCAAACCCTACTTAGACTGCCTCTTCATTGTGCTCATCGATGATATCCTGATTTATTCCCGGACTCAGGAGGAGCACGCAGAGCATTTGTCACAGGTTTTGCAGAGGCTGAGAGAGTTCTAGATGTATGCAAAGTTTTCTAAGTGCCAGTTCTTGCTACAGGAGGTAGCCTTCCTGGGGCATACTATCAGTGGAGCTGGATTTGCAGTAGATCCAGCCAAGATAGAGGTAGTACAGAATTGTCCACGGCCGAAGATAGCGTCTGATATCCACAGCTTCTTGGGATTAGCAGGTTACTATCGTAAGTTCATGGATGGATTCTCGAGGATATCCCTCCCCCTCACGTCCTTGACGAAGAGGGATGCAGATTTTATTTGGTCAGAGCAGTGCAAGATAGCTTTTCAGGAGCTGAAGGACCGACTCACGTCATCCCCTATCCTTGCACTCCCATCCGGGAGTGAAGGATTTCAGATCTACATGGATGCCTCTTACCAGGGAATGGGTGCGGTACTGATGCAGCATGGACATGTTATTGCTTATGCCTCGATACAGTTGAAGAAGCATGAGCATAACTATCTTGTACATGACTTAGAGCTCGGGGCTGTGGTATTCGCCCTAAAGATATGAAGACATTAATTATATGGGATTCATTGTGATATCTACTCGGATCACACGAATCTTAAATATATCGATACGCAGAAGGACCTGAACCTGCGACAGAAGAGGTGGCTGGAACTCCTCTATGACTATGATTATCAGATCCACTACCATCCAGAGAAGGCAAACACAGTAGCAGATGCCTTGAGCAGGAGAGCCGGCACTTCTGGACCGGAGCCTCGGTTGATGTCTATAGAGCTGATACGGATGATGGGAGACATGCATATTACCATGGTATCTGAGGCCGAACCAGTGGTATACCGAGAGTACCTGAGCTCATTGATCAGTGATAATGATATTCGAGGGCGCGTTAATACACATTAGAGGCTGGATGCCGCAATAGAGCCGATTGTCAGTGCCTTGGAAGGGGGCAAGTTTGAGGATTACATGCTGGAAGATGATCTCCTTCGATTCCGTGGACGAGTATACATACCAGCAGGAGATGGTATCCGGGATGACATGCTTAGAGAGTCATATTGCTCAAAATATTCAGTCCACCCCGGCATCTCCAAGATGTGGGCAGATTTACGGAGGACTATGTACTGGCTTGGGATGAAGAGGGAGATCACCTATTTTGTGACACACTATGAAAATTGTCAGCGTGTGAAGGCGGAATGTAAAAGCTCGGGAGGTTTATTACAGCCATTGTCAGTCCTAGAGTGGAAGTGTGAGGACATTGCTATGGATTTCGTACACGGACTGCCTCGCTCCCACTCTGGGCATGATTCCATCTGGGTCGTAGTAGACAGACTGACCTAGGTAACACGATTTATTTAAGTCAGGAAGGATGCACCAGTTGTAGTTTTGGTGAGATTGTTCGTGGAGCAATTCGTCAGATACCATGGCATCCCCAGGACGATCGTTTCGGACCGCTATGGTCGGTTCACTTCGAGGGAGTGGAGGGCTGTGCTTGCTTATTTGGGCTCTCGGCTGACTATTAGTACCGCCTTCCACCCGCAGACCGACGGACTGACTGAGCGGACCATCCGGACCATGGAGGATCTACTCCGTCTATGCATTCTGGATACGGGGAAGCCTTAGGAGAGGCTGCTGCCATTGATTGAATTCCTACAATAATAACCACCAGGCTAGCATTGGGATGGCACCGTTTGAGGTACTTTATGGGAGGAAGTGTCGGACACCGCTGTCTCTGGTTCAGGATATGGACAACAAGGCTCTTGGCTCTGATTTTATGGAGGAGATACGGAGGCTCAGGTTCGTTTGATCAGGGATCGAATGCTAGAGGCCAAGAGCAGGCAGACGAAGTATTATGATGCTCGGCCTTGGAAAGTGGAGTTCCAGGTAGGGGACCGAGTATTTTTGATGATACGTCCGATGCATGGTGTCTCTCGAGTGCGGAGGCACAAGAAGCTCAGTCCTCGTTATATGGGGCCGTTCGTGATTCTAGAGCAGATCGGTCCCTTGGCTTATAGACTGCAGCTGCCGCCAGAGTTGAGTGCCCTGCACAACGTCTTCCATATCTCTTCCTTGCGGAGAGCTCTCATATGGCCGGAGCAGCACATCACTACTACAGCTGGTCCGATAGCACCAGACAGATCCGTTCGATTGGAGCCTATCTGAATTGATGATACAGATGTCCGAGTGTTGCGGAAGAAGAAGGTTCCTCTTGTTAAGGTGTTGTGGTCCAACCATAGGCAGAAGGATCACACCTGGGAGCTAAGGGATCTGATGATGGAGCAACACCCGGAGCTGTTTCCTTCAGGTATGCTGTAATTCTATTTTGGAAATTATTTAATTTGTCATAAGCAAAACCCCATAGACAAGAACTTGAATTTCGGGGACGAAATTATTTTTCCTGCTTATTGGAATTTGTAACATCTCATGTTACCCCAAGAGCCCTTAACTTAGATTGGGTTAGTCATGGGGTGAGTGGTAGGAAATTAGCTAGGTTTGACCCTAGGAAGTGGGTTGAAGCCATGTTGGGCCCACTATAAGACTGGGGCCAAAATATGTCAAACTAGCCTAAATAGGAATCCTAGCCACACCATGACCCCCACTACTTTGCCCTAACCCTAAGGACAACCTAAGTGGACCCTAGGGCATGCCATTGGGTCACCCTTTGACCCTAGTTGACCAAAGTCAACGTTAGCCCTAAGTTGGTCAAACCTACACCTAAAGGCCCAAATGGTCCAAGGGAGACATCACCATGGCCAAACCAATGTTGGGTCATGTCATAGGGTATATGAACCTCAAGTGGGGTCAGTCCACTAGCCATGTTGAACAAGTCAACCTAAAAAGTCAACTTGGTCAAACATGTGGCCTAAAGAAGAAAATGGGGGCTAAGCCCATTCCCCTTGAGTCAAGCCCACCAAACCAAGCCAATTATCAGCCCAAGGTGTCAAAGACCAACCCTACCCCTCTAGATTTGGAGAGAGTGCGCATGCATGGGGGTATTTTGGAGAATTCACCAAACAGAAGAGAGAGAATGTGGATTTACGAGGAGGAGGCCATTTGGCCAAGGCTTCCTCTGCCGAAAGTGTGCTGGCCGGCCACCCAAAGAGAATTCCAGAGGAATTTGGCTGCATGGTGACCACTTTGCACCATAGGTGAAGCCTCCAAGGTTGAACCCGAGCTCACATTGGAGTTAACTCCATATATAGCCCTCCTTAGCCCAAATCACCCCCACCATTAGCTTCAGAGAGAGGAAAGGAGTGGAAATCGGCTACTGGATCAAATAAATCGGTGGAGAAACCAAGATTTGAGCAGGAGATCGCCGGAGCTACTCGGTCATGGCAAACTGCCGCAAACCATGCCGCCAGGAAGCCATTCATGTCTGTTTCACCTCACCTCTGCTCGCACTAGCTTTCTAGATCGGCTAGGGGAGATATCGGGCTCAATTGAGCCCGATGCCATGTGAGTAAATGCAAAAATTACTGAGCTTTTCTTCTTGCTCGGGATCGCCGGAGGGGCCAATTCCGGCTGTCTCACTGCCGGAAAGCGCTAGCCCCCACCTCAAAGGAGGTGGTGGCGACAATCGCCGGTGATGGTGGTGGCTCAGCTGGCCGGAAATAGCAAGCAAAGGTGGCCCAGGACGGCTCAATCTCAGCCGTTGAAAATTTTGGATCGATGACGGGATGCCGCCGATTTGGCTTTAAGATTCGTGCTCATCATTTTTTTATATATAAGTTGAATTGTATATATATGAATAGTGTTATTTTGTCACACTTTCATATAGAGTTTTGCAAGTTAAAATTAGGCCTCCTAAAGGCATTTCCAGAACATGAACCCAAAATGAAAATTGTAGGCCTTGCTCTTAAATTTCATTTGACACCCTAAACTTAAGATTTGGAGCTGTAGGGCGCCCTGTAGGGCACCCTATAGGGCTGTTCTACTATGACTGGTCCTAGGCAAGAGCAGAAATTCAAATGTATGCTCATGCAAAACCATATATCCACATGACCTAATAATTTGGTCAGATGCTTGTTAGGGTCATACCTTGACCCCGTGAAAATATGAAATTTTTTGGAAGAACTTTTCCTATAGTATTTGTCATAATACACAAATTTAAATTAATAAAATATTTGGAATAATATTACTTCAAATGGTCCCAAATTTTGGTGGCAGGTCCTTGAGGACATAATATGTGCATGGTAAAACTGTCAGCACATTTAGACCACTGCAGGTTGGGTTAACCCACTTGCATGTGTTGGCTATATATAGCTTTCGGGTGCAAATAGCAATTTTTGAAATATTGCATATTCAGCCTATTTGATACATTCAAAAACCATGGAACTTATTACAGAGGCTCATTAGAATAAAGTTTACCCCTCAAAGAGATTTTGGGATTTTTGGAAACAAGAATCCTATTATTTGGATTTTTTGAAATATTAGGCCATTTTGATAAATAAATTGGAAAATGGATTTTGCATTGGAATAAATCCCCAAATTTTGTCATGACCACAAAGAGGACATTGTTAATTCCTATAAATTTTACTTCTCAGATTTATGAATTTTGTAACTAGAATTATGTGGATTTACCATTTTGCCCTTATAACATTTAATTGGAAATTGATAGAATTATGCAGTAGAAAATTTTTGAAAAATTTCTAGAGATGTACTATTGTATAAAGAACCTTGTATAATTATCTCAATATTTTTGGAAGTCTTAATAATTTTCAAAGCCCCATAATGGCATTTTGGTAAATTACTTGAAAAGAGAATTGGTTGGCCATTGTACCTTAGAAGCTTATGAAACTCTGTATTCATCCTTAGCTTATTAATATATGTGCTCTATAATTTTCCTAAAATTTTGGTTAATAAATTCCTTATACTTCATTTGGAAAGTGACAATTATGTGAATTTTATATTAATTAAAGAATAAATAGAAATATTTAAAGGAAAATCATGATTCTTGGAAGACAATGATATTACACCATCTTATAGGTCAGGAAAATTTCTTACATCAGTAGAACTATAAATTGTTATACTTCATGTGTTAAATGACCTGAAGAATTAATTGAGGAATTAATTTAATGGTGTAATTAACTTGGAAAATTATGAAAATCATTATGATCATCATGTAGGTCCATAACATCCTAGGATAAATAAATTGAGGCATATAGCCAAAGGAATTAGAAGGTCACATTTGTGGTTGGTATTGGGGCTTGGGTATGGGTATCGCACCGATATTCGTATTAGCAGGGCTACCAGGGGAGGGATATAATAAACTAGCAAGGTGAGGATCTTAGAAAAGGAAATAATCCTGGTTGGTCTCTTGGAGGATTCCTTAATCATGTGTGTAAGAGTGCAAGTCCCATGACAGCAACAATAATGGGGACCGGCGGAGGTCCGCCGCTCCTTATAACACCCTAAGTCATTGGGGTTGTTCTAGAGTAATAAGAGAGTTTGGGGATAATCTTGGGTAGACACCAATAAGAATAATTATCCTTGCGAAAGGGAACTTTGGGCTTCTCATCCAATCTTGGTTCCTAGTGCCTTCGAGAGCCCTTCACCGGGTATACCTTGGGTAGTCCTGGGATTAACCTTAAGACACTAAGAATAATAACCCATAGACAAGAGTAGCCAAATAGGTTAGGCATCACACCATTTTTCTCGCCCGCGTAGGGTTGGAGGGAATTATAGCATATGCTCACCCGTGTAGGGTTGGTGGGATTAAGGATAGGTTGGTCCTGCGAGCTGAAGGCTCGAGTTGTAATACTTGCATGTGCATAAACATACTAGTGGCGGGTCATGCGGTACTGGGCCAATCATCACACCGATGGCAGTACGGTGACTTAGGAGGGTGTGTGGGTTTGAGGGGCCAGTAGGTTGTTTATACTGCGGTCTGGTGGACAATCCACGAAAACGCAGACCCGACCCAACAACACTGACGGGTAGTCAGCAATTAGTACGCAAGACTCTACAGTGCACCTAGTACGTGTACAAAGGCGTATGGGAGATCTAGGTTTGGTAGTGTGCATACCTGCCTAGGAGTGGAGATGCCCGTTCCACTGCTACCATAGCCACAACGGTGGTACCAGAGAGTGATGCTAGCTCCGAAAAGCGAGAACTAAAGGTCTGTGATCACAGAGTTGTTGTGTGTGTGTTGCACTTGCATGTTGCATAATAACCCGCATGCATTCATACATTGTAGGCATTCATTTCATTGATCCTTATCATATAAATTAGTATGGGCTCTTTTATATGTTAGGTTAATTTTTGAAACTCTCACTTATATGTTTGTATGGGCATTCATATAGGTTAGGGTACGTCTTTGATGATAGATTAGATGTAGCATACTTATGTTACTATACTGCGTAACACTACTCTTACTTTACCTTACTTACCGCTATTACATACTATATTTACTGTTGTTCTTTTCTTTACTTACTGTACTTATACCTCTTACTTAGCACTGTTAGTATAGAACCATTATTACTCCTCATGTACATGATAGTATAGATCTCTATCACCTGCTTATACTTGTCACCCCTTGTTACCTTCCACTTCGTTCCCCCGCACGGTGCCTTGGAATGGCGGGGCGAGGTGTGGAAGAAACGACTTAGTCTTTTGACTAACAGTCGGTGACCAACTATTTTTAGGGGCTCGAGAAGATGGAGTACCAGCACAACCAGCAGGGCAAGGTGACTGGACCTGAGGAGCCAGTTCGACTACCACCTTCTACTACTATAGCAGAGCTGACGCAGGTGGGATGAGTTGGTGATGATAGAGTCTTCCGCTGATAGAGAGAGAGGGATTTTATATATATGATGTACAAGGCATAAGCCCTTATTATTGATGTACTCTTTCTAGACTGATGCATATTTCTTTTCACTTATATATATATATATATATGTTGTGCCTGTGGACTGTTTACTACTTTTGTTACTCATATTGCTCTGGGATATGATCGTGTTAGCCGGCTGGATTGGCATCTTGCGGTGTTAACAAGCCCGTGTGCTAGTGTCACCGTAAGGCGGCGATTTTGGGCATAAGATTCGGGTGTGCTTCCAAATTGGGTTGTCGGATCTTACAACGAGCGTGACCAATTTTGCACGGGCCTGTACTTTGAAATTTTGACTTTTTCTGAAAAATTTCAGGAAATAAAATAAAGCTATGTTAGAATAGTATGTACAAAAAATGAAGCATTTTATTGAAGAAAAATAACAAAAAAACTATAAAAATAACCTAAAACTACTTATATAAAGTACTAAAAAATATGAATATTTACAATTCATCAAATACCCCTATACTTAAGCTTTTGCTATTCCAGAGCAAAAGTTGAAGATGAACTTATAAGGAATTAAAAGAAATCCTAAATATAGCTACTGCTTGAATTAATTAAAAGAGAGATCTAAATAAACATCCGGGATATAAGAGTTAAGTCCTAGATTATGAAAATGATTTAAATAGAGGAAAAGTTTTGGCCAAAAGACTTCTTGATTAATCAGATAGAAAGCAAAAATAGTAATTGTTTGTTTAACAAAAATAAACTGGAATTATAAGAACTTTAGCTTGTAAGAATTAAAAGAAATAATGTAATTTAAAAATTATACTCTCAAAAAGATTTTAAATTAAATCTAGAATCATTGAAAATGTCTGAGGGGGTTGTTTTTGTTTATGAAGAGGGCTTTGGTTTAGAGGTGAGGTATTTTTTTCTCCAACCTCTAATGATGATTTTTTGGGAAGTTTAGAAAAATGAAATCTTATTTTCCATAACTATTTTATTTTTTTGAACAACTTCATATAACCTAAAGTATATGTATAGGAGTAATGAATTTTATCCTCTTACTCCATAAAATATAATCTTTTAAAATATTTGATGTCTATGTTTATGGAACGAAATCTTATTTCCATTGACATAGGTTCTTTTTAAGGATTAAAAAATGTAATCATGCCAAGTAAGACAAGAAAAAAAAGGGAGATGGGTTTATTTTTTCAAGAAGAAAACTAGATTTTAATGTAAAAAATTTTGAGAGCAACTTTAATAAATTGAACGTTTCTGTGTTTCAAAAAAAGCTTGAAGTAAACATAATTGAAGTCTATAGTTGTTTATTTCTAACATAATACACGTGCCTCTATTTTTGATAAATTAGAAGTAGTACCTAAAAAAGTCTCCTATCTTAAGAACAAAGTATAAAAAATTCAACTCTGGATATCTAAATCTATCAATTTATAATTAACAAACGAATAGTAAAAAAGGATTAGTAAAATTCGCTTATAAATAAAACCCGAAACAAAATTTTTGGAGAGCAAGAAGTTTAAGAATGGGGTATTCGATTTATTTGTTTCATAGTAAAATTTATTAGATTTTTTTAGAGTTATTATCTTTTTTCAGAGTTATTCTCTTTTTTTGTAATTTTTTGAGAGTTATTCTCTTCTTTTGTAATTTTTTTGAGAGTTATTCTCTTTTTTGGTAATTTTTTTGAGAGTTATTCCTTTTTTTTAATTAATTTTGTTAGAGTTATTCTCTTTTTTTGGAATTTTTATCTTTTTCTTAAATTTTTTTTTTGAGATTTTTAAACAAGTATTTACGCGAGAGGATAGTGAAATTATTTACAAAGATGAGAGAGAAAAAGGAATAGGGAAAAAGAATATTAACAATAATTATTTACAAAGAATATTTACAAAGTAAAAAATTGTTTTTGGTATTTTGTTTTATAAATTTTTTGTTTATTAGCATTTTTTTATGGTAAAATAAAAAAATTTTGGAGTTGTAATTTTTGTATACATTTTTTGTAATTTTTAATGATTGCAAAATATAATAGCACGGGAAAAAGAAAGTGCAGAAAATAGGAAAATACCCTCATACTTAATTCCAACATTGTCTCCAATGTTGCAATATGTATGGGCAACGATAAGAAATTAAATACATGTATATTCATAAATAAAGACAGTAGGGAGGAAACTTTCCTGAAACGTGTTCGGGGAGGCCAGTTTTAGAAACCCTGCAAAAATTAAAGAAAGAGCAAAAAGATAAACATGGGGTACCTCCCTAGAACGCTATGTTTATAATCGTTTAGCTTGACTATTTAGGCGGAGTTATAATTCGGGGAGGCATTATAATTTAGGAAGCAGTTAGGGAAGCGAAAAAATTATTTTATGGGCGGCAATATAATTAACTTCTTGGTTTTTTTTGAAATAAATTTTTTTAAATTTTTTTTGGATTTTAGATTTTGAAATAGAAAAGAAAAGGAAAAAGCAGGCGGACCTTATATTTTTAAAATTTTATTACATAATAATTTTTTTTTATTTTTTATTTTCGAAATAGAAATAAAAAATATTAAGACAAAGCGGGAAGAATTTTTTTTGGATTTTTAAGAAATTTTTAAGTTTTAAGTTTTTTATCCTTTTTTTGTTTTTTAGTTTTTAAGATATTATATTTTTTTCGTTTTTTAGATAAGTTTTTTAGTTTTAACTTAGTTTTTTTAGATAATTTTTGTATATAGGTAAAACTAATAGTTTCCTAGATTCAAAATAACAACACGGAATTTCCCCGACAACGGCGCCAAAAACTTGATGATTAAAACTCGTTACGCCCTTACCCTTTATGTTCAAAATGTGATTTGGTGATGTGGATTATTTATTTTGATTTAGCGATTGGGAAGGTCGGAGCCGCGCAGATTTTATTAGATATATAAGTTGAAACCGAGTTTTAATGAAAGGAGGCAAGGGCACCTATCGCGTCTAGTTTAAGATATTTCGGTGGGGAATATCGGGGTCGTATTGTTCTCGGGGACTGGTTGATTATTTCTACTTCTCTAGGAGAGACTATTATTTTACCGAAAATTAAAGATGTCGGTTATTTAATTATCTAACGCGGTTTTTTAAAATAATTTGCAGAATAAAATAAACTTTAAAAATATGATCGATGAAGAAATTACGCTCGGTATTGAATATATTATGACTAAAATAAGTTTAGTTAACTAGAGATCCTAGGTTTCAAATTAATTAAAGGGCGACTTGGCCATGGAGGTTCCAAAAGAATGAGCTCACCTAACTCTAGGAATATCCCTCATCTGAACATTAAGACTATTCGACTGAAGTCTCGTCCAACGAAGGATTCCTCTTAATGCTCGCATTATGCAACCCCGCTATTGGGAGGAGAACCCAATTTGGGAGAATTACGTTTCTCCTCTCTCGAGATTATGCACACAACTCTCTTTACCCAAGGGTGATCGGTCCATACGCACGACCTCTCGGCTAGCTAGCGTATGGACATCGAAAATAGAGCCCACACATCGATATATGGTCCTACGCATCGTATACCCGGGGCAAACCTTAAGTGCTTTAATTAAAGAGAAAAAGAAGACCTTTAATTATTTAAAAATAATTTTATCTGTCTCAATGCTCTTCGATACTGAGGGCTAAGAGCGATTAGCCACTTATTGTAGTGGGGATGGCTTATGGGTTTGGCGAGACGTGAGTTCGAAAATAAACACTAAGTGATTATACAAGTACTATAAAAGAAGAACTCACACACACCAAACCCATAAAAAAAGAAAAGACAATTAAAATTACGAGTCCTACTCAAACGAGTAGATGGCAAATTGCGAATCCTATTCAAACGAGTAGGCAGGAAAGTGTGAGTCCTACTCAAACAAGTAGGACAGAAATGAAAGCGATAAAGAAAGCTGTAAAAATGCAAGTTCTACTCAAATGAGTAAGTGGGAAATGAAAGCAATAAAGGAAAGCGATAAAATCTAACTTCTAAACACACGGACTCTACAAAAATTGAAAAGCAAAGTGATCAAAAAATTAAAACGATTATAAATCTACTCCTAGAACTCGATAAAAACTCATAAAAAGAGAAAATAAAAATAAAAGAAGCAAAAAGTTTTCAAAATAAAAGTTAAAATCAAAGGGGTTGCAAAATTTTATACAAGTAGATTTTCATTCTTATAATTTTATAAAAGTGCATAAAAAGTGGAAATAAAGCAGAAAAAGAACAAAAAGTTTTACAACCTAAAAACCTAAGTTAAAGAAAAATCAAAACCACTTTTAAAACACCTTTATAAACTCATTAAAATGAAATAAAAAGAACTAAAAAGCTAAACTATGAAAATTTGGAAAACATAAAATTAAACTCATACACACACACACAACCATTTTAAAAAGAGAAAAACAAAGAAAAATAAAGGATAAAAAGATCACTGAAAGAGGGGCACTCAGATGCATTCCAAAACAACATAAGGAGACAAAAATCTAAACATTTTATTAAGCTAAAAAGAGTGTTACTAAAAGCTAAAACAAACATAAGAGAGGGGGAGAAAGTTCACGTACATAGCTTGGAAAACACCCAGGCAGCCCACCTAACAGCAAAATAGTCCAAAAAAGTGAACCCTTGGTCATTACAGAAAAGTTCTATTTATAAGCAAAATTTCGGGGGTGAGACGCCCTGGTCACGGGCGTGATAGGGGGGGGGGGCGTGTCAGGCTGGCTTGCTGAAGACGGTGAAATTCTGGTGACTGTTCAATTTTTGGAAGCTTCTAAAACAGGACACATGTTGGTCACGGGCGTGACAGGGTTGTCACGGGCGTGTCAGCAAGGTATGACTGGTGAAGGCATCGAGCGGCAAATGAAAGAGTCGAGCGGCGATCGACAAATGTCGAACGGGATTGACACGAGTGTGTCCAAAAGGTCACGGGCGTGTTCAGGCATTGAGTCGAGTTTGACGAACGTCGAATGTTGGTGTTGAGTGTTGACTGGCGTTGAGTGTTGACTGGCATTGAGTGGAGTTTGACGAATATTGAATGCTGGCATTGAGCGGAGTTCGACGAACGTCGAACGCTGAGTCAAGATTGACACGGGCGTGTCAGGCAAGATACGGGCATGATATGTTCTTATCTTTGCAGGTAGCGCTTTTTCACTGGAATCAAAGTAACACTCCAATGTCACGGGCGTGACAAATCTAAGACGGGCGTGTACTTTGAAATTTTGACTTTTTCTGAAAAATTTCAGGAAATAAAATAAAGCTATGTTAGAAGATTATGTACAATAAAGGAAGCATTTTATTGAAGAAAAATAACAAAAAACTAAAAAAATAACCTAAAACTACTTATATAAAGTACTGAAAAATATGAATATTTACAATTCATCAAGTTCCCGTAGGAAGGGTCAGCAAAACAAATGCAACTTGTTTTGCATATAGAATTCATGGCCATTACGGTAGTGAGTGTCCTACCAAGCCCATGCCCTTAGCCCTTTTAGAATCCTCATCTCAGTCTGCTGAGTTTATGTATGAGGCTGGTGAAGAGTCTGAATCGGAAGGAGTTCCTAGTGATATCAAGGATGATAGTAATATGATGGTTATGAGATGTATTGGCTACTCCGCGAGCGACGGACGATTGGAATAAGATGAAAGTTTTTTTGTTAAATTTTAAGAGTGGAGAGAAGTGGTGTAAGTTAATCATTGATAGTGGAAGCTGTATGAATGTGATTTCTGAAAACATGGTGTCTCGAATCTTATTAGCTACTGAGCCGCACCCTCACCCCTATAAGGTGGCATGGGTAAATAAGAAATCCCTTTCGGTTTCGAAGCGTTGTTTGGTTCCCCTTACCATCAAGGCTTACTCTGAAAAGGTTTGGTGTGAAGACATCCCCATGGATTCCTGTCATGTCTTACTAGGACGCCCATGGCTTTATGACTATGATGTTACTCATTTAGGGCATGCCAACACATATGAGTTCAAATTTAATAGCAAGACCATTATATTTAAATGCACTCCGCCTAAAGATCCTTCGGTCTCTTTTAAAGACACGATTGTGCCTGTATAGAAGAAAACGTTAAGCTTGATAGGTAAGAAGGAGTTTGAGCGCGAGACCTTTATAGACGGTGCCATGTATGCGTTAGTATGTTTTCAAGTAAAGGAAGATAGCTCCTATTTTGAGAACTTACCTCTAGAATTGAAGACCCATTTATAAGAATTTAAGGATGTCTACCCAGATGATTTACCGCCCGAGTTACCCCCCATGCGAGAAATTCAACACATGATTGATTTCATTCCGAGTTCCCCGTTGCCCAACCTCCCCATTATCGACTTAACCCCTCCACACACCTTGAATTGCATAAATTAATTTCGGATTTGCTAAGTAAGGGGTTCATCCATCATATAAAGAGTCCTTGTACCGTACCCGCATTATTAGTCCCTAAGAATGATGGTTCTCATAGGATGTGTGTGGATTATATGGCCATTACTAAAATAACTGTCAAATACAGGTTTCCCATCCCTCATTTGGATGACTTATTGGACATGTTAGCAGGGGCCAAGATTTTTTCTAAATTAGATCTTAAGAGTGGCAACCATCAAATCAGAATTAGGGAGGGTGACGAGTGGAATACGACATTTAAATCAAAGGATGGACTTTATGAGTGGTTGGTGCTCATGGAAGGGCTCACTAATGGCCCGAGTACATTTTTGAGGTTGATGACTTTAGTGTTCAAGCCTTACCTAGGAAAATTCGTAGTTATATATTTTGATGATATCCTTGTTTTATTTAAGCATTCATAGCTTTATATTCCTCGTTCTTCCATACATAAATTCATTGAGTGGGAATTACATAGAGGTGGTTTAGGTAGTCATTTTGGGGTTGACAAGACCAATACATTAGTAGAAGATAAGTTCCACTGGCCTGGCATTAAGTCAATGGTTAATTAAATTATGGGAAGTTATCACGCGTGTCAATTAGCCACGGGTAGTAAAACGAATGCGGGACTTTATACCCTTCTTTTGATTCCTTCCGTTCCCTGGGAAGATGTTAGTATAGATTTTATTCTAGGCCTACCTGTCAAGTTTAGACTTCATGATTCCATTTTGGTGGTAGTAGATCGGTTTTCTAAAATGGCCTATTTTATTACGTGTAATAAGACCAACGATGCATCACATGTAGCGAAATTATTTTTTAAGGAAGTTATTGGGCATCGAGGCATTCCAAAAACTATAGTGACTGATAGGGGCGTGAAATTCACTAGTTATTTTCGGAGGACCCTGTGGATAATTATGGGCACCAAACTATTATTTTCTTCGGCCTACCATCTACAGACTGATGGGCAAATGAAAGAGGTAAACAGAAGTTTGGGTAGTTTACTTAATTTTCTTGTGGGTGACCACAAGGGTACGTGGGACCTAATCCTTCCCCATGCCCAGTTAGCGTACAATAATTCCAAAAAAATGTCCACAAGTGTATCACCAAATGAAATCGTGCACGAATATAAAGCACCAGTTCCACTTGACTTGATTCAATTATTTTTATCTTATAAGTCAAGTAAATTTGCATAAGATTTTGCCTCTCATGTTCACAATTTACATAAGCACATTAATGAGGCGCTAACCACACAATATGCATCTTTTCAATCTCATACTAACTTACATAAGAGAGCGTCTCACTTTAATGTTGGTGATTTATTCTTGGTGCGTCTCATCCCTGAATGGATACCTTCGGGCACTATAAAAAAGTTGGTGAATCGGCGAGCTGGACCTTTTCGAATTTTAAAGAAATTAGGAGAAAACGCATATCTTTTGGAGTTACCCACTGATTGGGGAATTTCCCCTATTTTCAATATTTCTGATTTAACACCATATGTTTCTCCACCACTTGAATTATCTGCCTATCCGTTTGGTTCCACTGAGTTTTCTAATGGGTTTGGTGGTTAGCTTGTGCCTGGATGGCTCTCTCCATCGGTCTCCACTGGAGGTACGGTTAATGTTGATGTAGAAATTTTTTTTCCTTCTTTGACTAATGATTTTCCAAGGTTCCCAAAAACTACCTTTTTGCCTGACAGGATCCTCAAAGATGAAGTGTTCTCCTCTCCAAGTGGTGATGTTTGCCACTACTTGATTTGACGGCGTGATCGTTCGACCTCCGATGACTCATGGCTTCTTGAATCAGATATGGTTCTTTTGTATGATGCTCTTCTGCACCAGTATATTCAGACCAACTCATAGGTGAAAAGTACTTTTGAGCGAGGGAGGATTGATGGAGATGGCGTGTAACGCCTCAATCTGTCACATGGAATATAACAGAGGGTCCGGTCGGGGAACCACGCCATATTTCACAGACAAATGATGGAATCACGTATGAATATCAAAATTTCTTTCTACTTGCATCTTAACTCAGAGCATTCTAGCGAAAGATTATAACTTGCAAGAACTCATCACATTGAATGTCCACTAAATATATAAATAACACATATATATATCACCAGGAATGTATACAACCACAAATGCTCGTGGACTTAAGGACTTACATGTTTCTCTTTACAAGTGTAATTTCATACATCGGCACGCAGGCCGACCACACATGAAAATATAATTCTTCACATGGCCTTCGAGGGCCTACACGCAGCAAGGGCTTAAGACAGCTCAATCCAATTTAGCCCTTCAGCACTTGCATATGGACATCCACCCCAAGGGTGATAAACAAAGCAACGGTCTACATTTAGCTGACTAATTATAATGACCCTACCCCTTACCCGGGGCAGTGGTTCCTTCCTTGCATGCATTGCAATCATAACATATATATTTATATATCACAACAAGTGCTCTCAAACACAACATCACAAATTCTGGCCTTCGTGCCAGACGCTCTGTGCACTCAGGGCACGCTTACAGTGTATCGAATCATCCTTAGTACCACCACCGATTAGAGGTTCTTAACTTAGTGTCTATGGGCATTAGTCTACTACAACATGCATGCTGGAGACATCCTCACAAATCCAACTCAGAGGTGTTAACCTCACAATAATAATGAGCATTCTAGATCGACCTACCATAGTAATGTAATAACCAGGGATTTGGCCCGCTGCCCCCCATTGCATTGCCACCAATCGATCTCTCACAACGCAGGTATAGGTCAGCCTTTTCTCGTTGCTCAACTCATCAATAGCGCAAATCTTGACACAGGTCGGCTTTCCCTTTCCTATTCAACACACAGCTCATGCAGAGATGCTTTTCGGTTCAGCACACAGCTCACGCAGAGCATATAATTCACATAGCACACAAAACACAAGGAGCTCACACAGAGCTTCTTAGGTATGGAAGAATTCATAATTCACAGGTACTCTCACAAACTCCGTACAATACTCGTTTCATACACGGAGTCTTCTCCGGTTCGCAATATAAACATCACCAATCCAGACTAACCGTCTAGATGGGCTTCACACAACATGCCAATTCCGTACTACACATTTCCGAATCTAGATGCAGACTCAACTGGGGATATCAACTATCAACCCGCTGGAATCACTTACGCTTTCCAACTCTTGGTGGAGGATTCCATGCACATGCATAAAGGAGGACTTCACTTGTTGTAACGCCCCCGAATTTTCGATGATTCATTTTAAATCCTTTTTCGGCGTTACGTTGACGTTTTCCGTCTCGAGCCGTTGTTAGAGTACCTCGTTAGGTGTTCTTAGAGGTTTAGCCTGTTTGCGGGTTTCCCCAGCTAGCCGGTGTCTGTTTTGGAGACCCGGTTGAGCCTTTCAGGGAATTCTCGTGTTTGGCTTCGGGCGAGGGTAGCTCGAGTTTTGTTCGTCGGAAGTCGTTTTTGACTTCGCCGTTGTTCTCGTAGCCGGGTATTTAGCTACGGTGCGATTTTGGTCGAAATCCGAGGACGTCGCGTTTTCGCGTCGTTTTGGCGGTAGTTAATTTGTGCGAGTCGTCATTTTTCTATGACGGCATGTCTCTTGGCGCATGTGTCGACTCGTGCGAGCCGGTGTGGTTTATTGTTCGGTGTGCGTGTTGTACGTGTGAGGTTATAATATTTGCGCGTGCGTGTCGGCAATTGTGTTAGTGCGTATATACGTATTTTTTTTTTTGGTTAATTGAGTTTGTAGGTGTATATTTATACATATAGGAATGTGTGTAATTAGCGTTCGTACGTTAATACGTATATATTATTATTTGGTTAAGTTCGTTGTTAAGAGTTAGTTATTAGGATTTATTAGGGTGTATGAATTATTACATGAATTTTAATTAGGTTGTAGTAGTCATTTAGGTTATTAGATTTAGCCTTATATATAAAAAAAAAACTATACTTATAATTATCTTTAATCTAAACCGCTCCCCTCCCCCTAATAAAAAGCTACAGCCGGCCCCCCTTATTACAAAAAAATAAAACCGCAGCTTCTTCCTCCCGTGCGCACCCCGAGCCGAGCGGCAAACACCCTAGCCGACCCCCCTTCGCCGCCCGCCGCCGGCAGCCCCGACCTCCCCTTTCCGATCCGAGCCCAGATCCGCGTTCCCCTCGCCGAGAGCTTCGAGCCGAGGTAACCTATTTGCCCTTTCCTCCATGATTTCATTGAATCTCCATTTGGTTTTTTTTTGATTTTTTTTGGATATTCTTGTTCTCCTTTCATGATTAGTTGCTATCTTAGGTTGCCTTGGTGGTTTTGGTGAATTTTGGGAACTTTCGGAGTTTTTGGGCGTCCGCCATAGCGCCGTTGTGCTGGCGAAATTTTTCGGTGATACGTGCGAGGCAAGTGCTTCTCCTCTTTTCGCCTTTTGGCCTCCCTTTTTGTTCAATTCCTTGATAATTTCTTTTAGTCGTGCATATAGAAATTGTTAATTGAATTTCTCCTAACCCTAACCCCTACTTGGAACGCGCTAGAAAAATTAGGATTTCTACCCTCCCGCTAGTAGCTTCCGATTTAGGACGGCGTCGCGGTAGGTGTGTCGCGTAGATATGGGTTAGCGTCGGGTTGAGTTTATGTTAGGCCTAGGTGTAGGTCTAGGTTTTGGGGATTTTGCCTAGTTTGCCTATTTGAGGCGTTTAGGTGTAATTGTGCACGCACGGCCTATGGTCGTGCGTCTTTTAAATCGTGCGACCCGATGTCGGTGCTCGTACGCTAGGCTTAGGATCGAGTGAGTGTACCCACTCGCAGCGGCGTTGCGTAATCGCAACGACTAATCCCTTAGCGTTGATTTCTCCCCGAGTGTCTTGCTCGTGTATCGAGAGTCCCTTGTCGGCTGTTACCTTTCGAAGGCCGAATCGTGGGTTGTGGTCAGTAGTGGTGGTGGATGGCTCTTTTATGGGTTGTGTGGCGTGATGTAGCCTTGACCACACTCTTTACCTTGACCCGAGTAGTTTTCTGGGCAAGTGAGTGATGGGTCTTTTGTGCCTTCACGTGTCAACCCTTGAGCAATTTGTTGACTTGGAATTAGTGGTTGGGCGATTTGGAACGCCTTCAACCTGATTCCCAGTTTCTTGTTTTTGCTACTGCCGCCTCTCACAGTTTAGGGTGTTAGGCGTTTCTTCCGTAGGTGTTGCAGCATTTTTGGCATCATGGCCATGTTGACTCTGCAGGTTTTTAGGCAGGGTAGTTGCTGTTTACCCGCACTTGGTGCAGGTTTGCTTTTCGCCCTTCCTTGGGCATTGTTGTTTTTTTTACTCTAGTTGTACTCTCTTTACTTTACATTACCTGTTTTACCTTGCTCCTTTTTAGCACTTGCATTCCTTTTTCCTTGCTCTGAGGTGTTCTATTTTCTTCTGAACGCCTCAGGTTCTGGGCAGTAGCCAGTAGGTGGCTGTTGCTGTGGTGCTGTTGGAGGTCCTTCTGTTGACTGTTGAGACTCTCTTGAGTCATTGTGAGGTAGTTTTACTGTTTTTCTTACAGGCATGTGTACTTGCCAGTGGGTTATGGTCGTATGTGACGCCCCTGGTAGTTTTTACCTTTGCACTGGATATGTTTACTTTTACTGCTACCCTGTTTTGGGGACTTAGTTACTTGCTCTGGGAAGTTTTATGTTAGGTTGCTAGCTATTTTAAAACTATAAAAGTAAAACCATATTATGTATATAAAGCATGATCAGCATGATTTCTAAAAAGAACTCACTTAGCGTACTTTCTTAATTACGTATAACAAATGATTTTTTTTCTATATATGTATAAATTAAAACTAGAGTTTTGGTTCAGCGTAAGGGTCCTTCGGGATCACTTATGCGCTCATTTAGGATGTTGTCATAAATGAAGTATTTTCCGCTACGTATAAAAAATCAGTTTTGAAACCGTGGACTCTTTGGTCCACTGAGCCGAGGGATACGGCCAATAAATAAATCAAGTTTTTATAATCAAATAAGTCATGATTTGAAAGGATTTGGAGTGTCGCCTGAACGTCGGCAGTTATCCCCTGCTCGACGTGGCATCACAGCGCGTAGATTTTCTCTTACTCTGATTTAATAAATAGTGAGAAAAATGCGGGTTGTGACAGTTGGTATCAGAGGGAGGTTGCTTGACAATTGGTCGGGCAACCTTCCTTTGTTTGTGTTAGATGTTTAGAGTCATATCATACACACACCGACATGTCATCGACACGTTTTGGCTGAAGCACGAACACTGCACTACACTCATAAGCATAACATGAAGTATACGGGGCATATTATGTATTTTACGATACATAATATGTGGTTGTATATGGATCCACCATAGGGGCAACATGCGAGGGTTATGTATTATGGGGTGCATAACCTCACCGCATGGATGCGACTAGCACGTTTTCTTTTTAGTTGCATGAGAATGTTATGTATTATGGGATGCATAACATTTTCATGTGTACTCCGCCATGGCATGCACTAGGGCCTTTTTAGAATGCATAGCATAACCATGCATAGCATAACATCGCATAAGCACAACGCGCCAAGCTAAAGACGTGCAGGATGACATGTGTACACACATAATTTTTGAGTCAAAAAATAATATAATTCATGCATTCCCGATCTAGGCACAAGAGTTAGTGTGATGGTGGTGAACCATCTTAGGCTAAGCATATCATTTCCTTTATTAATAAATGAAATAAAATCCCAGAGCAAATATAGCAGTAGAAGATCATATTTATGTACATATTGTCTGTACGTGTCTGTTGTTCGTTCTAGTAGTTAAAGTGCGTTCTAATAATTGTGATGTTTGTTTCTTTTAGCATGCCGCCGAAGCGTAGAGTGGCGAGGTCGACTCCCCAGTCTGAGGGTGAGTCCTCTGGTGCCCAAAGTGATGCGTTGGTGGAAAGCCTGAGGCAGAGTAACGAGGCCTTATCAAGGCAGGTGGTGGAGTTGCAGGCCCAGATGCAGTCCTTTTTATCCGGAGCGGCGGGTCAGACTCCGGAGTTCAGGACCCCGCCGTGGGTACAGCTGTTCTAGCCCCTCCTGCCCCTCCTGCTCCTCTCGTGCCTCCAGTGGTGGTGCCCCCCGGGATGGCGTTCATCTCCCAGTTTCAGCGGCTGCGACCTCCTACCTACGATGGTAAGGCGGACTTCATGGTACTGGATGACTGGATGATCACCATGGAGGAGATGTTTCATTACTCCGGGGTGACTGAGGACCAGAAGGTGATGTTAGCCGCCTATCAGCTGAAGGGGCTAGCGAAGAGCTGGTGGATGCGAGAGAAGGAAGGCATGGTGGGAGGATGTACTTGGGCATCCTTCAAAGAGATCCTGATGAGGAAGTTTCTACCGTCAGTAGAGCGAGACAGGCTGATGAATGACTTTATTCATCTGAAGCAGAGGCAGCTCTCCGTCAGCGATTACGAGGTTGAGTTTAGCAAACTCAGTCGTTTTGGTCCTAGCTTGGTGAGCTCCGAGGAGGACAGGGTGAAGCGGTTTCTTGGTGGCCTGAGGAGCGATGTTCAGCAGCTAGCGGTCGCCCACGGAGCGGTGACTTATGCAGGGGCAGTTGAGGCCGCTTTGAAGGTAGAGGCTATCGAGAACGCGAAGCAGCGTGGACAGCAGGCGAGAAACGAGAAGAGGAGGTCAGTTGAGGAAAAGGGTCCCCAGGTTCTTGGTGCTGCTTCTGAGAAGAAGAGCAAGGTAGTGTGCAGTTTCTGTGGCCATCCGGGCCACCCAGCTGAGAGGTGCTTCAAGAGGGCAAGGGTCCAGAAGAAGGAGCATGTGCATGCCATCCAGGGTGCTCCTAGGAGGGATGTTCCTTGTCCTGTCTGCAAGCGACCCGGTCACGATGCTGCTCAGTGCTGGTCCAAGGATCGTGTTTGCTACTAGTGTGGCCAGAAGGGCCATATTAAGTCGAGGTGCCCTCAGGTTCAGTCCGCTCTTCATGCTGTTCCGCTTCAGGCTTTACCTCCGCCTCAGCCGGTGGACAAGGGTAAAGGGAAGCTGAATGTGGTATCTTCAGCGGAGGCTGAGACTTCGGCGCAGGTCATTTCAGGTAAACCCCCCATCGCTTGACTTTCTCTTTTGTAGCAGTTTTAGTGTTGCTATTGTTTTGTTAATTGCTTGTGCGTTTAATATTTTGTTTGTGTATAGGGAAATTTAAGGTAAGGAACCGCTGGGCCCGCGTTCTGTTTGACTCAGGTGCTACCCACTCCTTTGTGGCTAGGGCCTTTGTCGAGCGGTGCCAGTGGGTTCTTGATCGTGTTGGTGGTGCCTTTAGCGTCAAGTTCCCCTCGGGTGAATCCGTGATATCAGATCAGGGCATTCTGGACTGCCCTATTTTGTTGGGGGATTATCTGGCCAAGGCTGATCTGAAAGTGTTGGACTTAGAGGATTTCGATGTCATCCTGGGTATGGACTGGTTGTCCCGATATGATGCAGTGATTCAGTGCAGGGGAAAGCGCTTGGATTTCAGAAAGGACAGCGGTCAGCCCGGGAGTGTTTTCGGTGATTCGCGTCGGGACTCTCCGGCGATTGCTGCGGTATGTGCTCAGAGGGTTTTTCCTGCTGGTTGTTTTGCTTGTTTAGTCTCAGTGTTGGGGACTGTTAGCAGTGTGCCGCTGTTGGATGAGATTCCGGTTGCGCGAGAGTTTCCTGACGTGTTTCCTAGCGATCTTCCCGGTCTTCCTCCAGACAGGGATGTGGAGTTCGTGATTGATTTGGAGCCTGGTACGCGCCCGATTGCCAAGGCGCCGTATCGGATGGCCCCGCGAGAGCTGGAGGAGCTTCGTACCCAGCTAGATGAGTTATTGGCGAAGGGCTTCATAAGGCAAAGCTCGTCGCCCTGGGGTGCTCCGGTTCTCTTTGTGAAGAAGAAGGATGGTTCGATGCGCCTTTGTATCGACTATAGAGAGTTGAACAAAGTCACCATCAAGAACAGGTATCCACTGCCCAGAATTGACGACTTATTTGATCAGTTGCGTGGCAGTTCAGTTTTTTCGAAGATAGACCTCCGTTCGGGTTACCATCAGCTTAGGATCCGAGAGTCGGATGTTCCACGGACGGCTTTCCGATCGAGGCATGGTCATTTCGAGTTCCTGGTCATGTCTTTTGGGCTGACCAATGCGCCTTCAGCATTTATGGACATGATGAACCAGGTGTTCAAGGACTTTCTGGACAAGTTTGTCGTTGTGTTCATTGACGACGTTCTGATTTATTCTCGGAATGCGGCGGAGCATGATCAGCATTTGCGGTTGGTGTTATCCGCCTTGAGGGATCATCAGTTGTATGCCAAGCTGAGCAAATGCGAGTTCTGGTTGCCTCAGGTTTCCTTCCTGGGTCATGTGGTGAACAAAGATGGTATTTCTGTGGACCCGGAGAAGATCTCAGCAGTGATGGATTGGCATAGGCCGAGCACACCCAAGGAGATCAGGAGTTTCTTGGGGTTGGCCGGCTATTATAGGAGATTCGTCGAGGGCTTTTCTACCTTGGCAGCGCCCTTGACAAAGCTGACGCAGAAGCATGCGGCGTTCGTTTGGAGTGATAAGTGCGAGGAGGCCTTTCTGGAGCTGAAGAGCGGTTATGTTCTGCCCCTGTGTTGACCTTACCGGCGGAGGGACAGGACTATGATGTTTATGTGGATGCCTCGCATGTCGGGCTCGGTGGCGTGTTGATGCAGGAGGGGAAGGTGATCGCGTATGGGTCACGGCAGTTGAAGACTCACGAGCGAATTACCCTACGCACGACCTCGAGTTCGCAGCGGTGATTTTTGCCTTGAAGCTGTGGAGACACTTACTTTATGGGGCCCAGTGCAGGATCTTTACCGATCATAAGAGCCTGAAGTACGTGTTCACTCAGAAGGAGCTGAATTTGCGCCAGCGGCGGTGGCTTGAGTATGTTGCTGATTATGATGTTGAGATTCAGTACCATCCGGGCAAGGCCAATGTGGTGGCCGACGCCTTGAGCCGGAAGACGGGGAAAGTCTTCAATCTCACCGCGGATCGGTTAGTGGAGGAGTTTCTATTGATGGATATCACCGCAGGACGCTGTGAGTTGCAGAGCAGTTTGGTAGTGGCAGAGCCATCATGGATTTCTCTCACCAGATTGCACCAGAAAGAGGATCCGGATTTGTTGCACTTGTACCTCAGAGCTGAGAGGGGAGAGTTGCCAGATTTCTCCATCGACGAGGCGGGTACTTTGAAGTACCGCGGCAGGTTTTGCATCCCCGCAGTTGGAGACATCAGAGTATTGATTTGCAAAGAGGCTCACGGATCCAGTGTTTCCTACCACCCGGGATCTACGAAGATGTACCATGATCTGAAGCAGATCGCCTGGTGGTATGGGATGAAGGGTGATATAGCTCGTTTTGTCTCGGAGTGTTACACTTGCAGGCGGGTGAAGGCCGACCATGGGAGGCCTGGTGGCAAGTTGGCACCTTTGGAGATCCCGACTTGGAAGTGGGAAAGCATCTCGATGGATTTCATTACAGGCTTACCGAGATCTCCGAGGGGGTTTGATTCTGTTTGGGTGATCGTGGACCGATTGACGAAGTGTGCGCACTTCGTACCTTATAAGATCGATTACTCGATGAAGAAGATTGCTGAGTTGTATTTGGATGAGGTCGTCAGATTGCACGGTGTTCCAGTTAGCATCGTTTCGGATCGAGACTCGCGTTTTACATCTCGCTTCTGGAGGAGTTTGCAAGAGGGTCTGGGGACAGATTTGAGGTATTCTACTGCTTACCACCCGCAGACCAACGGGCAGACTGAGCGTGTGAACCAGATTGTGGAGGATATGATCCGGTGCTACATCCTAGACCACGGTGGAGCGTGGGATGAGCGCTTGCGGCTCATGGAATTTGCCTACAACAACAGTTACCAAGAGAGTCTACAGATGGCTCCCTTCGAGGCGTTGTATGGGAGGCGCTGCAGAACCCCTTTGTTTTGGGCCGAGGCCGGTGAGAGGCCTTTGTTGGGTCCTGATGCACTCGAAGAAATGGAGGTCTCCGTGACGCTCATTCGGGAGAAGCTTCGTGTGGCTCAGGAGAGATATGAGAAGAACGCCAATCGGCGTAGGTCCGATTTGGAGTTTTCAGTGGATGATTTGGTCTTCTTGAAGGTGTCTCCGATGGTAGGAGTGAAGAGGTTTGGCAGGAATCGGAAGTTGGATCCGAGATTTGTGGGCCCGTTCAGGATTTTGGAGCGTATTGGTGTGGCTGCTTATAGGCTGGATCTGCCAGCTAGCTTCCCGGGGGTTCATAATGTCTTTCATGTGAGCCAGTTGCGGAAGTGCGTGCGGAGCAGTGGGCAAGTCTTGGACGCTGTGCCCCAGTTGGAGCCCAATCTCTCGTATGTCGAGGTGCCGGTCCGCATCTTGGAAGCTCAAGCTCGAGTGTTGCGGACGAAGTCTATTCCTATGGTGAAGGTTCTTTGGAAGAATCAGGATTTGGAGAGCGCGACTTGGGAGCTAGAGTCGGCTATGAGGGAGGCTCACCCTCATTTGTTCCCCTGAGTTGTCGGGTACGTTTCCTTTCTAGTAACTTCTACTTTTTTGCTTTCCTTCTGTTGTAGAGGAAGTGTTCGCAAAGTTTCGGGTCGAAACTTTTTGTTAGGGGGAGTGACTGTAACGCCCCCGAATTTTCGATGATTCATTTTAAATCCTTTTTCGGCGTTACGTTGACGTTTTCCGTCTCGAGCCGTTGTTAGAGTACCTCGTTAGGTGTTCTTAGAGGTTTAGCCTGTTTGCGGGTTTCCCCAGCTAGCCGGTGTCTGTTTTGGAGACCCGGTTGAGCCTTTCAGGGAATTCTCGTGTTTGGCTTCGGGCGAGGGTAGCTCGAGTTTTTGTTCGTCGGAAGTCGTTTTTGACTTCGCCGTTGTTCTCGTAGCCCGGGTATTTAGCTACGGTGCGATTTTGGTCGAAATCCGAGGACGTCGCGTTTTCGCGTCGTTTTGGCGGTAGTTAATTTGTGCGAGTCGTCATTTTTCTATGACGGCATGTCTCTTGGCGCATGTGTCGACTCGTGCGAGCCGGTGTGGTTTATTGTTCGGTGTGCGTGTTGTACGTGTGAGGTTATAATATTTGCGCGTGCGTGTCGGCAATTGTGTTAGTGCGTATATACGTATTTTTTTTTTGGTTAATTGAGTTTGTAGGTGTATATTTATACATATAGGAATGTGTGTAATTAGCGTTCGTACGTTAATACGTATATATTATTATTTGGTTAAGTTCGTTGTTAAGAGTTAGTTATTAGGATTTATTAGGGTGTATGAATTATTACATGAATTTTAATTAGGTTGTAGTAGTCATTTAGGTTATTAGATTTAGCCTTATATATAAAAAAAAACTATACTTATAATTATCTTTAATCTAAACCGCTCCCCTCCCCCTAATAAAAAGCTACAGCCGGCCCCCCTTATTACAAAAAAATAAAACCGCAGCTTCTTCCTCCCGTGCGCACCCCGAGCCGAGCGGCAAACACCCTAGCCGACCCCCCTTCCGCCGCCCGCCGCCGGCAGCCCGACCTCCCCTTTCCGATCCGAGCCCGGATCCGCGTTCCCCTCGCCGAGAGCTTCGAGCCGAGGTAACCTATTTGCCCTTTCCTCCATGATTTCGTTGAATCTCCATTTGGTTTTTTTTTGATTTTTTTTGGATATTCTTGTTCTCCTTTCATGATTAGTTGCTATCTTAGGTTGCCTTGGTGGTTTTGGTGAATTTTGGGAACTTTCGGAGTTTTTGGGCGTCCGCCATAGCGCCGTTGTGCTGGCGAAATTTTTCGGTGATACGTGCGAGGCAAGTGCTTCTCCTCTTTTCGCCGTTTGGCCTCCCTTTTTGTTCAATTCCTTGATAATTTCTTTTAGTCGTGCATATAGAAATTGTTAATTGAATTTCTCCTAACCCTAACCCCTACTTGGAACGCGCTAGAAAAATTAGGATTTCTACCCTCCCGCTAGTAGCTTCCGATTTAGGACGGCGTCGCGGTAGGTGTGTCGCGTAGATATGGGTTAGCGTCGGGTTGAGTTTATGTTAGGCCTAGGTGTAGGTCTAGGTTTTGGGGATTTTGCCTAGTTTGCCTATTTGAGGCGTTTAGGTGTAATTGTGCACGCACGGCCTATGGTCGTGCGTCTTTTAAATCGTGCGACCCGATGTCGGTGCTCGTACGCTAGGCTTAGGATCGAGTGAGTGTACCCACTCGCAGCGGCGTTGCGTAATCGCAACGACTAATCCCTTAGCGTTGATTTCTCCCCGAGTGTCTTGCTCGTGTATCGAGAGTCCCTTGTCGGCTGTTACCTTTCGAAGGCCGAATCGTGGGTTGTGGTCAGTAGTGGTGGTGGATGGCTCTTTTATGGGTTGTGTGGCGTGATGTAGCCTTGACCACACTCTTTACCTTGACCCGAGTAGTTTTCTGGGCAAGTGAGTGATGGGTCTTTTGTGCCTTCACGTGTCAACCCTTGAGCAATTTGTTGACTTGGAATTAGTGGTTGGGCGATTTGGAACGCCTTCAACCTGATTCCCAGTTTCTTGTTTTTGCTACTGCCGCCTCTCACAGTTTAGGGTGTTAGGCGTTTCTTCCGTAGGTGTTGCAGCATTTTTGGCATCATGGCCATGTTGACTCTGCAGGTTTTTAGGCAGGGTAGTTGCTGTTTACCCGCACTTGGTGCAGGTTTGCTTTTCGCCCTTCCTTGGGCATTGTTGTTTTTTTTACTCTAGTTGTACTCTCTTTACTTTACATTACCTGTTTTACCTTGCTCCTTTTTAGCACTTGCATTCCTTTTTCCTTGCTCTGAGGTGTTCTATTTTCTTCTGAACGCCTCAGGTTCTGGGCAGTAGCCAGTAGGTGGCTGTTGCTGTGGTGCTGTTGGAGGTCCTTCTGTTGACTGTTGAGACTCTCTTGAGTCATTGTGAGGTAGTTTTACTGTTTTTCTTACAGACATGTGTACTTGCCAGTGGGTTATGGTCGTATGTGACGCCCCTGGTAGTTTTTACCTTTGCACTGGATATGTTTACTTTTACTGCTACCCTGTTTTGGGGACTTAGTTACTTGCTCTGGGAAGTTTTATGTTAGGTTGCTAGCTATTTTAAAACTATAAAAGTAAAACCATATTATGTATATAAAGCATGATCAGCATGATTTCTAAAAAGAACTCACTTAGCGTACTTTCTTAATTACGTATAACAAATGATTTTTTTTCTATATATGTATAAATTAAAACTAGAGTTTTGGTTCAGCGTAAGGGTCCTTCGGGATCACTTATGCGCTCATTTAGGATGTTGTCATAAATGAAGTATTTTCCGCTACGTATAAAAAATCAGTTTTGAAACCGTGGACTCTTTGGTCCACTGAGCCGAGGGATACGGCCAATAAATAAATCAAGTTTTTATAATCAAATAAGTCATGATTTGAAAGGATTTGGAGTGT
Source organism: Platanthera zijinensis (assembly GCA_039513925.1). NCBI lineage: Eukaryota > Viridiplantae > Streptophyta > Magnoliopsida > Asparagales > Orchidaceae > Platanthera > Platanthera zijinensis. Next base: position 81,491,453 of record CM077086.1, read on the forward strand.
CGCCTGAACGTCGGCAGTTATCCCCTGCTCGACGTGGCATCACAGCGCGTAGATTTTCTCTTACTCTGATTTAATAAATAGTGAGAAAAATGCGGGTTGTGACACTTGTCCAAGTAGGACATCGTTACCCTTGACGATCGCTTTAGAGCCATAGCAAACTAGTCAGATGAAAATCACCACAATGGACTTGCCTCTCCACAAATCTGAACTCGGCTCTCGATTCAGAACGCTGAAGTTCCTCTGGCAGCCGGATTCCTTCTCCACCTTCTTCCTTGATCTCCCCTATCTCTATCTCTTTAGAAAGATAAAGACTTGAGACAAATGAGAGTTTATCCCTAAACTCCCGACCTTATAATAGCAGGAAGATCTCTGGATCATTGGATCCAAATTGAAGGAAATGAACGGCCACAAATCGCCCTGAAAATCAATTTCCTGGGCTGAACATGGCTTGCGACATGCCCGTGTCACAGGCCGTGTGCCTTAAGAGGCAAAGGAACCGACTCTTTTAGACCAGGACACGGCCATGGGACACGCCAGTGTCCCAGGCTGTGTGCAAGACACAGCTTCGGAAACAACCGTGTCCAGCCCGTATTTATCTATCTACATAGACCTGGCCATAACCCGAGAAGGACACGGCAATTGACACGCCCGTGTCACAGGCCGTGTGCCCAACTGACTTGCCTCCCGAGGATCGTCGACTGCATTTCATCGAGATCATTTCGTCGAACTCACAGGACACGTCCCTAGACATGCCCGTATCACAGGCCGTGTGCCACACTCGACACCCACTTGAGACCCACTCGAGTACACAGAGCAGGAAATAGCCTTGGACAAACCCGTGTAATAGGCCGTGTTGCTCAGTATACAGTCCAAGGATTTTTGGGGTGTTACACGGCGACCCCCAACATGATGAAGAAGGTGACGATATGCTTACGGAAGATCTTTCTCTGTCACAAACCAAAGACTTGCGGTGTCGTGGTCACCTTGTGGAGCGACGCAACAATCTCTGCCCTAGGCGCAAGACAACCTATTAATATTTATTTGAATTTATTTGTTATTTTGTGAGCACTTTTATTTTTCATGTTATGTTTAAACTTATGTGTGTTTTATTTTTATTTGGGCTGCATGTAGCCATACCTTGTTGTAAGCCTATATAAGGCCTAGCTATTTTTAATTTTATTAAGGTGATGAATAAGAAAAACTAACTTGAGTATCCCCCTATTGCTCTCTCCCCCTCTCTTCAAATTTTTAGCTAGCCCTCTCCCCTCTCTCCAAACCGCCGGCCACAACTTCCCTCTAGGGTTTGGCCCTCCACCAAGCCATCACCCTCTCTCACCCCTTCAAACTCTCGGCCACCCTCCTCCACCATCCAAACCCGAACAGCCCTCTCCTTCACAAAATCTAACCAGCCCACTCCATCACCACCACAAAACCGAGCAGCCCCTCTTTCTCACAAACCCGATAGCCCCCTTGTGGGAATAACCCGACCAACCCACCTCTTGGTGGATCCCGGCCAAGGAGCCTCTCAACGCGGTTCCTGGGAATCGAATCCTGCGTGAAGCAAGGAAGGTGGATGTGTTTCTCTCTGTTCGGCTCAACTCTGGTGGATCCAGTGACGAGCGATCCAAGTTTTGGAGAATATAAACCTCCGAGTGGGGTAACGAAAATTTCTACTTTCTTTGAGTGATTTTACTTTCCCTCAAGATAATTTCTATGGCGGAATACTTTAGTATTGATTCTTGATAGCATTGAATTAGTCGTGGTTTTCTTCAATCTATTTTGTTATCTATCTTGATTTTTTTAATTTTGAAAGGATTGGCGAACCTCGTTTTCTTTTTGTTGGGAGAGATCTACCATTTCTGAATCGTAATTTTTTGGTGGATCTCTTTTGGTACAACAATCGCTCAATCGGACCGGGTGGGTCCTTTTAGCCCAAAAGAGTATCAGCCTATAGCCTTTGTTCGATCTTAAAAGGTTTGGCTACCCGTAGGTTAGCATTTAATTGATAAAATTGAATAATGTGTGTGTTGCGTTGAAAGTTTGTGCGAACGTAGAATTTGGGCATCGAGAGGAATTCGATTTTGTCCGTAATATCCGTGTCCGCGTACAAGCTTGCATTTGATGTCTTTTCTCCAAGGCATTCTTATCATTCATGAGACTGGTTGTTATCAATGATGCCTTGGAGTGACTTACTTTTAGTTCTTCGATCATTTTCATCGAGTGAGGACACTCTAGACATTCTATCTTCTCTTTGCAACTTTTTTTAGTTCATTCTTTAAGTTTTCAAAGTCCTTTTTGATTTTCTTATTCTCATTTCGCATGGACTTCTTCTCAAGAATCACACTATATAATTTCTCACATAAATGACCATAAATTTCAAGAAGTTCAGTATATGTGGTTGGAGTTACCTATGTGTCACTTTAGACAATGGACTCATCGTCAGATTCTTCTCGACTCATTCCCATGAGGCATAGATTTGCCTCGTCTTCAGAGCTAGAATCTAAGGTGCTTGATTCGTAATATCCTTCTTCATCCCATGTGAGCGCCTTCAGTACCTTCTTCTTCCCTTTATGCTGACTTAGCTTTTCATTTTCCTCCTTCTGGAGCCTTGGGCAGTCCCTCTTTAAGTGCATAGGCTTGTGGAAGTGATAACACTAAGGTTGGGACTTCTCATCATAACTTTTTGCTTCCTTCACCGGCTTGGTCCACCTTCAGGCTTCTCCAGCTCCTCTCTTCAGGAATTTCTTATATTGACCCTGCTTCTTGGAATTCTTCATGAATTTTTTGAACTCCCGAACGTAGAAGCTTTCCTCGTCATCCTTCTCAGATTCTTCAGCAACCTTTTTCTCCCTTGCATCCCTCAAAGCTAGTCCCTTCTTCTTTACTTCCCTAGGATATTCTTCTGCTTGAATCATTAGTTCAAGTTCATGTGTCTTCAGATTTCTGATGAGGCTTTCTATCTCCAAGGTGCTGATATCGTGAGATTCGGCGATCGCAGTCACCTTCGGGTTGAAGCGAGGAGGCAAAGATCGCATGATCTTCCTCACCAGACCACCATTTCAAAAGCTCTTCCCAAGGTATCTTGAGGCGTTGACAATCTTGGTGAATCGTGTATACATGTTGTCACCCTCCTCATCGATCTCCATCCGAAACTGTTCATATTCAGACTCGAGTCGGAATAGCTTCGACTCATTCACCTGCGAAGTACCTTCGTGAGTAATTTCAAGTAACCGCCATATATCATACGCAGTTTCACAGTTATAGATTCGATTGAATACAGTTTTATCTAATGCGCATAATAGAGAGTTCATTGCCTTATCATTGTCCGTACATCTAAGCTTATCTACGTCATCCCACTTATCGTTTGGTTGTATTAGGAAAGTGTCCCCTACAGTAACAATGGGTGAAATATATTTCGTCTCTACCATGGCCCATACGTCCATGCTTTGAGTCGTCAGAAAAATTCTCATGCATGTTCTCCAGTGACTATAGTCACTCCCCATAAAGAGTGGAGGTCTACTCACACCTTGTCCCTCAGAGAATGCGTAAACAGAGTTGGCTATCTTACTTCAGGATTTTAAGCCTTTAGAAGTAACCTACCACTGATACCACTTGTTGGATCTCGTGGCCAACCTTAGAGGGGGGGGGGGGTGAATAAGTTTTCTCGCGTTTATTGCAATTTAAAAAATTTTGACCCATAAAAAGTTCTGGAGGCTACCGTAGGGCGTTAGGTAGCTAACGCACGGCGGTAAGTCTTGTAACTCATTTTCTTGGGCAGTTACGCTTGAGCACCACACACTAGAAATCAAAACATTATTCGTAGGAAACTAATGTAGGTAAAATCACAGAAAATAAATTTCATTGCAAGATTTAAAACAATAATAGTTTTTGAACAACTACAAAACTGTGATCTCCGTAATTCCAGAGATCGATGCCGATTAGAGGTAAAAACTCTTGTGTTTTCTATACCGACCCCCTCCAAGGACGGGTTGGCTCTATCCCTTTCCCTCCAAGAGAGGTCCTCAAGCCGACTCTTCACCTCCACGTAAGGAAGGATCTTTGAGCCCCGCTAGATCCTCCGATCTAGACTCCCCTATCCCTAGGATGATTTTCCACAGAATCCTCCTCAGGTTCCGACGACCCTCAACGATCGATTTTCCTTACCACAAGATTCAGAAAAAAAGTGATTACAGAAATAAGGATGTAAAGAATTTAAAAGATGAAGTTCTCCTGCTTGACGACTTCTCCGTTGAGCGATCCGCGGCCGGTGCTTGAGATCTTTATTTTCTAGCAACCAGTCGGCTCTTCGTATTCGATGTAGATCTTGGATCGCCGGAGTTCTTCGTTAACGAACGGGAGGGAGACGACTTTCTTCTTCTTCGACGGAGTCTTTTTGGAACGAAGCGCAAGAGAGAGCGGTCAAACCCTAGAATGCACGAACTCTTGTCACTTTTCATTATCAGATCACTAAGGCACAGAAACTGAGGCGACCTTATATACTTCTTTATGAAAATAGGCTACCGCCTACGGTAATACTAGCACCCAGTGATATGTTCACGCGCTTGCTGTTCCAGCTGTCCTCCAGATTTCGAATAATATTTCAAAATGAATATTTTTCCCTTTCATAGAGCTAGCACCCCGCGGTAGGTCTGTAAGTCGAGGAACAAGTCTCGACACTCGTGGAATGACTAGCGCTGCACGGTAACCACTATCGCCTAACGGTAGGTCAGTAACTCAACGAGCCCGTCTCGACACTCGTAGAGTGGCTAGCGCGGTGTGGTAAGCATTATCGCTTGCGGTAATTTCCCGAGAGGTTGGGGCAAAATAATTCCTCGTGTTATCGATGGTGGTAGGACTAGCGCAGAGCGGTAGGTTCCCAAGGGCTCTTTCCAATTAATTCACAGCTACCGCTCGGCGGTAACTTCTACCGCTCAGCGTATATCATCCATAGGAGACTTCTTATCTTTACTTGAACCTATTAACCTGCACACTCTATCAACATAAGACGTGATCAAATACAGCTGGGATTTAATATTCTCAAACATAGGAAATATGAAACAGCGGTTCCAACAGTTGGCTTCTGATTGATGACATCATCATTACGCCATCATACTCTAAGTCTTCCTTCAATGAGTTTCTGATGAGATATCACGATACTGTGGCTGATGTGACATTTTTGACTTGACTTGACACTTCTGTGTCTAATCTGTTCAACTTCAGGATCAAAAGTGTCGAGAAGTTTAAAGTGTCTCGACACTATATTACTTAGTAGAATTTTCAGTCTGAACTTGAAGGTATCGAGATAGTTGACTTGTCTCGACACAACTGTCGACTGTGTCGATATCTTTAAATCTGCACTGTATCGAGACAGTTGAATTGTCTCAACACAAGTGTCTGTCGGGTTTCGACACTTTTACACTTGCTTTAAATCTTCACTGTGTCGATATAGTTTAATTGTCTCGACACTTCAGCCTGCCGGGTGTCGACATCTTTAAGTCTATAATTCAGTCTTCATTATGTCAAGACTGTTATATTGTCTCGACACATCTGTCTTAAGGTTTCGAGATATCTGACTTGTCTCGATACAACTGTCTTGATCTTCAAAGTGAGGAGATAACTGACTTATTTTGACATAGCTGACTTGAACTTCAAAGTGTCGAGATAACTGACTTATCTCGACAAAACTGACTTGAACTTCAAAGTGTTGAGATAACTGACTTGTCTCGACACAGCTTACTTGAACTTCAAAGTGTCGAGATAACTAACTTGTCTCGACACAGCTCCTGCAAAGGTGTCGACATAGTTGAAATGTGTCGACACTTTTGTACATAGCCATTTATCTGCACTGCAACTTTCTAGGCATTGACTGTCCTGACTTCACTCAACACTTTTAGCTGTATGACGTTGATTGAACTGGCTTCACTCGAGCTTTTGGACATAGGCAATTTTCTGCCTTTTCAGACAGCTTCTTTAAATCCACCTGTTAATATAACTTGGACCACCTGTCCAATCAATATAACATAGGCAACCTGCATGCATGAACTTAAACATACATCAAATACATACTTGTGTATATCATTGAGTTGAAAGGGCTTCTTCAAATGAAGTACATTATTTCCAATGTACCCAACAGGTACCCAAGAAGTAATGACGTCAAGCTAATTGGAATTTTCAGATGCTGATTTTGCAGGAAGCAGGGATGATAGGAAAGCACTTCTGAGACTTGCAAATTCCTTGGAAGGAGGCTTATTTCATGGAGCAGAAAGAAACAAAATTGTGTAGCTATCTCAATCGCTGAATTATAGTATATCTCTGTAGGTAGTTGTTGCGCACAACTACTGTGGATTAGAAATCAACTCGAAGTTTACAATATGAAGATGAAGGAGATTCTGATATTCTGCGACTCATCTAGTGCAATCGCTATTACAAATAATCCAGTCTCTCATAGCCATACTAAACATATCGAGATACGGTAACATTTCATATGGGAGCATGTGGAGAACAAGGACATTCTTCTCAGCTATGTTCTAATGGATAAGCAAGTTACAGACATTTTTACAAAGCCGCTGGATGAGGCCAAGTTCACCTTCTTCAAAATGTAACTTGGTATGCTCAACAAGGAATCATAAAAATTTCAAGAGATCAACTCAAGTTCAGAAATTTGAATTTTCGAGAAATCAAGGAAGCATTCATTGAATCAGCCAAAAGTACCTGTGACATTTCTACAAATTCGTCGAGTCAACTCATAAAATTAGAACATCTTCACATATCATTACGATGAATCTGCGAGGTATCTCGTGACATTTCAACAAATCTACTAAAGTACTCCCGTGTCATTTCGACGAATACCTGTCTCTCAAGATATTTTGTATTCTACTAATTGGATCTGAAGAGTCAAATAGTCCAGGTACGCACCTATTTCCTCAAAACATTAAAACTATATAAATCTTCTAAGGGCTTCACGGTATTCACGCATTCCTTGAGTATTCAAGGACAAACCCGATGATTCATCTCCTAACAAAAGCCCTAATTTCCTCTAACAGTATCTTCATCATTCCCGTCCATGACTCCCAAGGGCTCTAGAAACCTTCAAGTAGGTGGCGAGCTGGTTCGTATAGGGTTTGTGACTGCTTCAGATGAGTTCTATAACGTTATTCTTATGCTAGAGATAGTTGGATCGCCCTTCGTTCTTGAGTATCCCTGCAAAGTTCTTAACCAAGAAGTTATCGAATTCTTCAAAAATTCTAAGGTCAGACATGAAGTAACAATGATCAAAAGCAAGGTTCAGAGCAGAATAGTTAGAATAAAGGCTGGCTCTCTCAACAAGTTCTTGCAACTGCCAGCTTCTGAGGAATAAGATATACTTGAAGAGAGAGATATCCACAGCTCTCTCCTTCTACAATTTATCTAGGAAGACCACATCAATCCATAGTGAAGCTATGAATGAATAAGGAAAGCTCCTGTCAGATATTATTGGGAAAGTTCTTCTCGACAAGTTGGGTCACACGACTGTTGGATCGTGCGGCGCCCTTAGAGGGGGGGGGGGTGAATAAGGTTTCTTTAAATTTTTCTTAAATTCGAACAAATTCTACTTGATGAATAAAAACAATATAACTAAAGAATGAAAATGTATACTAGCAAAAACAACAATGATATATTTCAAATGTGATAACTTGAATACAAGGTATCTCTATAGAGCTAGAGACAAAGACTCATGAATCAAATAATTTACTTATGTTTTTGTCTGTCCTTATACCAAGAACCAGCAGGCTAAAGCGTATCTCTCCCCAGATATTGCTATTAGCCTCCCCCTAGATATAACCATGATCTAGACAATACACACAAGGCAACGTTTTCTCCCTAAGCCACACAAGGACTCGGACGCCACTCACAAGGCGGCGATTTCCCTAAGTCACACAAGGACTTAGACGCCAAGCACAAGACGACGATTTCCCCTCTCGATTACAATAGGAAATAATAGAAACAAGAACAAAATAGATTGAAAACTTTAGGCTAGACACTCCCTTCAAACAATGCACTGAAGATGCTGACAAATTCTTGCCAGAGTTGCTTCGAATGCTGCGAACGTGTCATCAATCTTTCGCGCTTTGACCCTCTTGAGAGTATGGAGTAAATCTTAGTTATTGAGCTCTTTGAATCGTCTAAACAAGAAGGAACACTCCAGGTAATGAAATTTGTGTCCTCCATAAGAAATTGAATGGCTTTTATACTTTGGTGATATCGCCTGGCGACACTGGGTATCGCCACCTGGCGATATCAGTAACTGCGGCCACGTGTCCCACGAACTCCTCATTTTCGCATCGTAGAGACGTCAATCGTTGAACGCGCACAATCGTCTGGCAATACTGGATATCGCCACCTGGCGATAGCAATGTAACTGACTCCACATCTCCCACGAGTTTCGTCAAGTGTCGAACGACGCACTATCTCCTGTGGGCGATACTTAGTATTGCCTGGCGATAACTCCCGAGCACAGTTCTAACCTGTGATATCTGAATACCAAAAGCACCCAAAAATCAAATACAAATAGGATTTGTTATTAACAAACCAGGAAGCATGGAATGCATGCTCCAACAATCTCCCCCTTTCAATAATAACAAATCCTCTAAGAGTGAAATCATGAATGTTATAGGATCCACCTGATTTGAGTATCAAGACGAAGCATGTGTATGTGCACAAGTTGCTCTTGGATAAACACTCCCCCAACATGTGTACTTCCCTTAACTCAAAGCACAGTGAACTTTTGGGTTTGGTTTGGTTTTTGTTAGTATACGGATTAGAAATGATTTCCATTGAAATTCTCCCCCTTTGGTATTGTCAAAAGATAGATTAAAGCAGGGCGGAAGCTAAAGAAGGAAAAACACAAAGGAGAAATCCTAGAGAGGACACGTGAGCAATGTATAGTAAAGAAAGAAATGAGTAAATACTATCATTGGCAATGTTCATCCAGTTATTTCACAAATACATACACTAGTCAATAATATTTTGGGAAAAGTTTCAGTCAAATTCTCATAAGAACTTTTAGAGAAGATAATGTTGTGTACAAGTGATATGGTGTCAGAAAATACTTATGCAAGCCCTTACAAAGACATGAACACGGGGAATGTTAAAAAACAACATAATATAGAGGTGGACATGCGGAGCTATACTTTTACCCAAGAGAGCAAAGCACAAAAAAAATAATTATCCAGGTAAAGATTTGCACAAGACACTTTAAAATTCTTTCCAAGGTGCTTAACCTCACAATGCTTATTAAGATGTATTAGGAGGTTAAATATTGCTTGGTGGAGGTTCCTTGTAAGCCCCTTTTTTTGAAAGAAATACATCACCAAAGGTGTTCAGTCTTTGGAACCAAATAATTTTTTGTTGAACCTCTTTTTGTTTTTTTGTTTTTTTGGGGCTGGACAAAAGAGTCTGAATTCACTTGTGAGAGCACACAGGATAATTAAATATTAGTGTTGCAATTTAGAATCTCAGATAAAACATTAGCAGGAACATGTAATTCTATCAGTTATGGTAGACAATTCTCAATTTATGTATGGAGTAAGGTGAATGCGTACGGAGATTTCAACAACCGTGAGTGAAAGAACATTATCTTAACTAAAAGATTTCTCATACTTAGAGGCATGCAAAAACAATTTCATCAATGTAAAGGCATTAGTACGTAAGTATGTAGAAAGGATATATGAAGGTTGAACTATGGAACCAAGTGATTTGGAACCCAAATTTAACTAATATACATTGAACCATGCCTAATCTGGATTAAGGAAGAAAAATTGTTGGAAAAGTGAATTTTCCCTGTCGTCAGGCGATACCGGGTATCGCCGATCGGCGATAGTGCGAAAAATATAAAAACTAGGCAAATAGGTCAAAGGCATCAGATCTATCACTTTCCTGAAGGCTGGTCGCGGAACTCAAAGTGGACGACGGTGAAAACCTAGGACTAAGGTAAGGACTTTGGATTTTTGCTTTGATGGTTTAGATTTTGGGATCTAAGTTTTTGTATAGTTGATCCATGTAATTAGTGATGAGAAATGTCCTAGTTTTGAAAGAATATATCCATGGAATCATGGATGAGAAGTTTCCTTGTTGTTGGGGAAAAAATGTGCATTTTTTTGTTAAGTAAATATGATAGCAATTTATCGTTGAAAATTTTTCAGATCTGGTAGGTTAGATGAAGTAATGCCCAGATCTGGAGTTGAAAGGATGGAGATGAATTTCTATTATCGCCCGGGGACAGTGGGTGTCGCCGGATGGCAATAGCAAAAAAAAACAATATTTCATTTGTTAAAAAAAACTTTTTAATTGTAGGAATGGCTTCCAGTTCCAAAGCTCGTAGAAGCACAAGCAGCGATTCATATTCTTTATACCAATCATTTCCTGGAATTGAAAATGCGATAATGGGGATCGGACGGGTGATCAAGTTCGATCCTTCTCATCATGCACACATCCACGACTTGTTAGCAATGGCGGGAATAATGTCTATTATTATTCTAGATATATTTTCTTCCGTACTTATTAGAGAGTTCTATATTTACCTTAAAGATCTGCGGTTCACGACACTGAATGGTGGAGTACATTCTTAAATATAAGGAGAGACTGTGGAGATAACCCACTATGACCATAGGGAAGAGTTTGGGTTAATAGATCATGAAAATACCTTAGATGTAGTAGAGAATTATCGAAAGGATTGAGATTGGACATTATTGAACTTGGTTTTGCATGAAAATCCCAACAAAACACTCATTCAATCTACGGCCACGCTGACTAAGGATGCATGACTAGTGCAAGACATATTGAGGCACACTATCTTACTCAAGTCCGTTGATACACGGAAGATAACAACTCAACTGAGTTATGTGACATACATGATTTTATATCGGGAGCCATTTGACATGGGGGACTTTGTCCTTTCGATAATACGATATGTATTTAGGTTAAAGAGTCCTAATTGGAAGAAACTAAATACACTACCACTTAGAGTCATCATCCAACATATTCTATATAAGAAATACACTTGGATTGACCCGGAGCTGTACTTCAACGATTGTATTCCATCCATATTTTCGACTAGTGGAACACCATCCATCGGCCGATCAACATGAGGAGTGTCAACAAGGAGCTATGAACATGTGTCCACTATTCGTAACCCACCAATTCCAAGAGGTGGATCATTGCGAGAAGGGTTTGATGACTTGCGAGAGTCGCTTGACGAACACAAGAGGGAAGTGAAGGAGAACTTTTTGGGAATTCAGAATTTTTTTAAATTTCTGACTAAAAGTTTGAAGTTGAAGCCCACTCCATCCGAGGAGGCAGAATGTGAGAATCCGGTCATGGAGCCTCCCCGTACATCTACTTGCAGAGCACGCCGGATGCAAAGCAGTGAACAGAGTTCAGCCGATGATCAAGGGGAGACAAGTGTAGGAGATAACAGAAATTTTTGAAGTTTTCGGGATGAATGGACAAGTTAATGCTATCGCCCGGCGACAGTCACTGTCGCCGACGACAGTGTAGTTTCTTAATTCTAGAAAAACAGTGTGCTGTAATATTATGTGGGACTTATGAAATGATGTTGTGCTGTAATAGTATGACTTATTATGTGATGTTCCTATTTATGGTGTTTGTGTGGTATTTTAGTTTAACTAATTTTTTTTCTTTAGCAATTTAAATATTTTTCATGTTTTGTTTACTATGGCGATTCATGAGTTTGAAATGTCTAGGATTCCTAGTTTTAATCTAAACAATGAAAAACGGGAATCTGGAAGTGGTTTTGTGAAAATATCCGCAAACTGTGAATTAATGCTTATAAAATTGACTTTGATCGTATTTTGTTTTATGTGGTATCTTATAAAATGATGATGTACGTCAATGTGTTTGGACCTAGAATGATGAACTGGATTATATGTTAAGTCAATTGCACTTTTATTATCACACTTTAATTCAATTATTTCATGAACAATTCCAAAGTCTTCTAAAATTTGGTTCATCAAAAGAGCTTTTGTACAATAACTGCCTAGTGCAATGTACTCAGCCTCAGTGGTGGATAAGGTGACAGAATTCTGTTTCCTACTTGACCACGAAATTAGTGAAGGGCCAAGTAGGTGACAGGTTCCACTGGTGCTTTTCCGATCTAATGAATAGCCAACATAATCAGAATTAGAAAAACCATGTAATATAAAGGTATCATTGTGAGGATACCACAAACCTAATTTAGATGTGCCAATAAGATATCTAAAAATATGTTTTACTTCTTTTAAATGAGATTCTTTGGGATTAGCTTGAAATCTAGCACATAAACATACAACAAACATAATGTCAGGTCTAGAAGTAGTCAAGTACAACAGTGATCCTATCATTCCTCTATATAGTGTTTGATCTATGGATATTCTACTTTCATCCTTTCCTAATTTTAATGAGACACTCATGGGGTATTTGCTTGTTTTAGATTTTCAAATCCAAATCTTTTTAAAACATCATGAATATATCTAGATTGACAAATAAAAATTCCATCATGTTTTTGAGAAATTTGAATACTAAGAAAATAAGTGACTTCGCCTACCATGCTCATTTCAAATTCATTCTTCATAATCTCAATAACACTATAACATAATTTTTCATTTATGGACCCGAAAATAATATCATCGACATATATTTGTAAATCTATAAGATCATCATGAATATGTTTAACAAATAAAGTACAATCAACACTACCCATTTTATAATCATTCTTTAAAAAATAAATAGTCAGTCTATCATACCATGCTCGGGGTGCTTGTTTCAAACCATAAAGGGCTTTTTCTAATTTAAAAACATAATCAAAAAATTTAACATCAACAAAGCCTTGAGATTGTTCTACATAAACCTCTTCCTTAATATACCCATTAAGAAAAGCAGTTTTAACATCCATTTGAAACAGTTTAAACCTTTTAAAGCTAGAAAATGCAAGAAATATTCTAACTGCTTATAAACGTGCGACGGGTGCAAAAGTTTCATCAAAATCTATTCCTTCTATTTGTGAATATCCTTTTACTGCAAGTCTAGCTTTGTTCCTAGTGACCCTAGATTCACTATCTAGTTTATTTTTAAAAATCCACTTAACCCCTACAACATGATGATTTGACGGTCTTTCTACTAATTTCCAAACCTTATTGTGTTCAAATTGATTAAGCTCATTATTCATAGCTAAAAACCAAGAATTATCATTTAAAGCAGCTTCAACACTTTTAGGTTCTATATCAGAAATAAAGCACATATTAGATAATAACTCACGTATGGATGAACGAGTACTTAACCCTCTTGATGGTTCTCCAATAACCAAATCTTGGGGATGATCTTTTGAGAATTATAGTTCGCTTGGAGGCACATATTCTTGCACTTTTTCTTCTTCTTATTGTTCGACTCCTTTTTCTTTATCTTTGTCTCCAAGTATTTCATCATCATCCAACCTTTGTAAAGGGGAGAACTCTTCATCTTCACCTATATTATTAGCTTCTACACAAGGAAAAAACTCATCAAATTTAACATGTACATATTCTTCAACCATTTTAGTCCTTTTGTTGTAAACTCTATAAGCTTTACTCGTTGAAGAATAGCCAATAAAATTGCCTTCATCACACTTTTCATCAAATTTGCCTAAATTATCCTTAGTGTTCAAAACAAATCATTTACACACAAAAACTTTAAAATAAGACACATTTGGTTTCTTTTGGAAATCTAATTCATAAGGTGTTAATTTTAAGAGAGGTCGAAGCATAACATGATTAATAACATAACAAGCAGTACTAATAGCTTCTGCCCAAAATGATCTAGGTAATTTGTATTCAGATAGCATAGTGCGAGCTAGTTCTTGTAAAGTTCTATTTTTCCTCTCTACCACACCATTCTGTTGAGTTGTGCGAGGAGAGGAAAATTCATGTTTAATTCCTAACTCATTGCAAAAAAAAGAAACAAATCTTTCATTATCAAATTCACCTCCATGATCTGAACGAATGCACTTTATTTTTAACTCTAGTTCATTTTGAACACGTATACATAATTTGGAAAATTCTAAAAATGCATCAGATTTAGACACTAAGAAGATTGTCAAACATAAACGTGAATAATCATCAATTAAGACAAAAATGTACTTTCTACCACCTAGACTTAGTGTATTAAATGGACCAAACAACTTCATATGAACCAATTGTAAAGGCCTAGTGGTAGAAACAACATTTTTTATTTTAAATGATGATTTTGAAAATTTGCCTTTTTGACATGGTGAACATAAAGATGATAAATTTCCATGCAAACTTGGTAAACCTTTAACTAGTTTATTTTGAGACAATTTTATAATAAGCTTGGAACTAAAATGTCCAAGACGCCTATACAATAAATCTAATTCAAAGTTTTTAGACATAAAACATTTTAGTGAAGAATGTGACAAATCATTAAATCTAATCATGTAAACATTTGGAACCTAGGAGCAGAGATAACAATATCATTTGTTTTGGAGTTGATAATTTTGCATAAATTTGAAGACGAGTCAAATAAGACATTTAAGCCAACATCACATAATTGACTTATAGAGATTAAATTATGCTTCAATCCTTTAACATACAAAACATTTGAGATAGTAAATGATTCGTTACCTACTACTCCAATGCCGATGATTTTTCCTTTTCCATTATCACCAAATGTAACTACTCCTCCTTTCTTCATCTATAGGCTAAGGAACTTTGATTTATTGCCCGTCATGTGCTTGGAATACCCTGAGTCCAAGTTCCACATGTCTTCTTTGTCCTTAGCCTGCCAACACACCTAGAAAGAGGATGAGAGTAAAGATCCGGTTACCCAAGTGGTTCCTCCCATAGAATAGGTGGAAGGCTTAGGTACCCTGATTTGTTTAACAGAATAATGTCCCATTTTCTTGTAAGTGTGTGTTGTGTGACCAAACTTATTACACTTGGCACACGTGATGAAAGAAGTTGACAGGTTTGTAAAAATTATTGTTGAATTTTTGTTGGGAGCAGCAGTGTTGGTAGACTTATTATTTTTACATTTAAAAAGCTAGTTTTTGAAATTTTTCTTATCACCAGCTACAGTGGATGTCGTCGGGCGATAGTGATCGAGTAAGTATCCAACTATAAATTTTGCAGAACAATAGCACTGGCTTGCTAAGATCATATTCAGTGATTTTGGCCCATTCCAAAAATTTTAGTGGTCATTTCCAAATTTCGGACTCGTCCTCTCAAAGTAGTGTTTTCGACAACAATTGTGCCGCATCGGTTTGCAAAGGACTTTTTACTACCTTCTACTTGAGATTGAGAAAGCATTAAGGACCTCTCTAAGGCTTCTTTATCTCTTGTAAGAGATTCTACCCGAGAATGAGACTTAGTGAGATCTTTCTCAAGTTCTAGTATCCTTCTCAAAGAGGGACAATCCTCTTGACACGTTGCTTTCTCCTTCCCAAGATTTTTTACTTCATTTTTTAATATTTTATATTCTTTTACAAAAATTTTATTTTAAGTTTTAAGTAATTTAATTTAATATAGCTTTATATCTAAAAATTTGCAGGTTCTTAAAAATTCAGAATATAAAATATCATAAGTTTCAGGAGTTACTGTTGGGTATTATATCCACAATGTACCTAATTTGAAGAAGCCCCTGAACAAGCTAAGTTGAATTGACAATGTATTTGATTACTTGTCTTCAAGTTGTGCTTGCAGCTATTCATCGCTAAGTATACACCAATGTCAGGGTGCAGTAGGTCAATATACACGGGGTCTGTGCAACGTAATCCCTCGTTGAGCAGATCAGTGTGTTGGCTTACATGTACTATCTCTATTGGAGTGTACTTATTTTCAAGCACAGGGTTATGTAAGATCAAGAGCAGACAAGGAGCAAGGATGGGCCAAAGACCAGCTCACGGGAAGAAAGACGAAAATCGTCTAAGTTCAAATCGACGAGAATCACTAAGTGATTCTCGCCGATTCGTCGAGATCACTAGTGATTCTCGTCGAATCGTCGAGAATCACTAGTGATTCTCGACGATTTTCGTCGTCGACGTCGAGAATCACTAGCTGATTCTCGCTGATGTTGTCGGTTGTCTCGAAGCTGCCTTGAATTCTTCTAAGGCAGAATCGTCGAGAATCACGAAGTGATTCTCGCCGATTCGTCGAGAATGACTCTGCATTCTCGACGATTCGGCGAGAATCAATTGTGATTCTCGCCGATTCTCACCTGCTTGTGTTATCAGTGGAGATTGAATTCTGTTAAGTAGAATTCGGTGAGAATCGTAGTTGATTCTCGCCGATTCAGCGAGAATCACCTACGATTCTCGCCGAATTTGACTTGGGCAAATTCCTGCTGTTCTCTGGACCGGTCCAAGTTACCTGGATTATTTCGAACCCGACTTAGGTCTTCTTGTTGGTGCGGCCCACAACGGTCATGTGGAATGACCTAATGTATAAATACCTCCGTATGGTTGAGCGGAAAATATATGAATACACGATTCAAAAAGAAAGGTCGCCGACATGACCTAGATCGCCCATCTTGCTCCGCCGCCGTCGTCGCCGCTCGTGCAGTCAGTCGCCGTTGCTGATCACGGTTTCTTCCAGATCTCCGGCGACAGAAGCTTAGCCTAGCACATCGCCTCACGCGTCTAACTAGAGATCTTTTGTCTCTTGATTTGTAGATCGGGAAAACCATCCCCTTCCGAATTGATCGAGACGATCGATCCTAGTGTGACCGTTGGAAGACCTTGCTACCTTTGCTATGAAGGTTGAATCTCCATAGCATCGCCGCAGCACTCCATTGCCGCCGCCAATCCCGAGAGCCAAGCCGCCGCCCTTTGCCGCCGCCGGTTTCGGGGAGATTCTCTCCAAGAGAGATCTAGGGTTGTGGACTCTTCGTTGACTTCAAGAACACGTCGTCGAACGAAGAGGGACACCTTTGTCTCCATAAGTTGTTTGTATTTCTAATACATTCTATGTTCAATTTCGTTGTAAAGGAAAGATTGGTTCCTAGTTGTAAGGGTTGGGTGCAACCCGTGGTGTGGAAGTGGTGACTCCTACGTGTGGAAGGGTTCCTTCCGTTAGTGCAAGGATTGGATTTCAATCCTGTTGGTGAAGTGACCGAGTCATCCCTGGTTGGGAGATAGGTCGAAGGGGGAAAGTGGGACGTACCCAAATCGGGGAACCACTATAAATTGCTTGAGTCTTTTCTGTGCTGTGTTGTTTGATTTATTTGTGCAGGTAAAACTTTAATTCCGCAAAACACTACAAGACACATATTCCCCCCCCCCCACCATAGGTGAAGCTAGTTGGCACTAGGTGGACTTTCAAGTGGTATCAGAGGGAGGTTACTCATCAAAGAGGTTAACACCTTGAGTAAGTTCCTGCCACAAGTGTCAAGTAGAAGGCAGATATCTACCATGGACGGACTCAAGTACTCAGGCAAGATCCCAGTGTGCACCAGGCTAAACTTTACTATCTGGAAGGAAAGGATTATATTTTACATGGAAGCAGTCGACCCTCGACTCTTCATGGTCGTAGAGGAGGGACCTTATAGTCCCACTAAGGCCTCCACCATTGATCCTACCAAAAAGGTGCCAAAGAAGCTTTCTGAAATGGACAAGGACGAGATGGTGCTGGTCAGACTTGACAAGAAGGCACATAACCTATTGATCAGCGCAGTCGATGACTCCATGATGCAGAACTTCCGCAACTATAGGACAGCCAAGGATATCTAGCACAGCTTGATTATCCTGATGGAGGGCACAGATGAAGTGAGGGATGATCGGAGATCCCTCCTGAATCAGAAATATGAGGCCTTCAGGCAGGGGCCCAAGGAAGAGATCGGAGTTACATTTGAAAACTTCCTCAAGATCGTCAATGCACTCAAGGGATATGGAAGAGTGTTCACTAACGGTGAAACTTAATGATAAATTCCTTAGGTCCCTTTACTAAGGAATGGGGACACTAAGATCTGCGCCATCCGAAGATTTTGGCAGACTTGCTGAAATAGATCCACAAATTCTGTTTGGGAAGCTCATGTCCTATGAGCTTCAACTGAACACAAGGAAAGCTGAAGAGGAAGCAGAGAAAGCCATAGCCAAAGAAAAGACTGTGGCCCTAAAAGCCATTCACTCCAGGAAGGGCAAGGGTACGGCTTCATCCCGTGCGGGGAAAAAGGATGAGGAGGAAGACTCCGAGCCATGCTCCTCTGGCTCAGAGTTGTCTGAAGAAGACTTCTCCCTCATCACCCGAGAATTCAAGAAGTTCCTCAAGATGAGGAATCAAAGAAAGAGAGACGGCTCCTCCTCCAGAAATCAGAAGAAGAATTATTCTTCTGACAGGTAGGAATCAAAACCGAATAAACATCGTAATACTGACATCATTTGTTTTGGATGCAATAAGCCAGGACACATCGTGGCCGATTGCCATCAAGGCAAGAGAGAGAAGGGGAAGGGAGAAGAGCACATGACCTATAAAGATAAGAAGAAGGAGAGGAGCTACATCGCCAAAAATTCAAAGACACTGAGTGAGTCTGATTCCTCAGACTCCAGTGATGATGAGGAAGCCTACTTCGGGCTGGTGGGTCGCTCTGACTCAGAAGGAGAATGCCCTCCGTTCACTGGGAAGGTAAAAGCTCGTACCCCCCTCTCTGACTCTGACTATGAGTCTCCTGACGATGATCTCGAGGACAGCCCATCTGCCCGAGAAGCTGAGCTCCTCGAAAAGTATGAGCTTTTGCTCAACACCTTTGAGGAATGCCGCAAGAGATTGAGGGCTCAGAAAAAGGAAGTCAAATTCCTTAAGGTAGAGGGTGTCTCCCTAAGGGAAGAGATCACTTGCTTGATCTCTCTCCGACAGGAGCACCTGGACCTGATCTCTAAGCACTCAGAGTCTCTAAGTCTCCTTGACCTTAAATAGGAAGAAATCAATAAGTTGGAAGAACAACTTACGGCAGAAAAGAAGATTGTCCAAAGCTTCTCTATGACAAAGACTGTTCTACCACTGGTTGATACCTTCTCTACTCAGGCTAAGGGGGCTGGCTTGGGGCATGTGGGTGTGCCGGGTAAATCATCCAGGAGAAACAAAAAGCAGAGGAGAAATAAGGCTGCTAAGAAGGCCTCTACCGCAGAAAAGGGAAAGGCCCCACTAAACCCTGTTGTATTCAGGAAGCCTGGCTATCCCTGCAATGAACAGGACTTTGAGTCAACTTATGGCCACTTCTTCCGGCCCTCGGTTGAAAATACCAAGAGCCGGTATGAGGGGTGGGCCTTCCCTCGCAACTTTGGCGAGAGTGTCTTCAAGGCACCTTATGAGGAAGTTCAGATGGAGGATTATGGCCACTTCTCTAGCGGCCATAATCGGAAGCAGGCACCTAAGGCCAAGCCTGTTACACTGAGAAACCAGGAGGTGAAGAAATCATGCGACTGTTGTCATCATGATGCGTCCACCTCTAGGTCCGAGGCCCCGGCTGAACCTTCCGTTCCAAAGGTGAAGCAGGTGCCTAGGAGAAAGTATAACAGATTTGACTGCTGGTGCTGTGGCAAAGTTGGTCACTTTGCCGTGGATTGCTGTTTTAATCCGAGGAATAACGAGACTCCTCATGTTGGCAATGCGAGGCAGACCACTCGTAGGGCTAACCATTCGAGGGGGAGCATGCTAACGAGGAATCTAGGACCCAAGTTCGATTGGGTTCCTAAGGGAAATTAATGGTACTTGGACAGTGGATGTTCCCGGCATATGACCGGGACAAGAAGCCTGCTGCGTGATTACTCTCCAGTCGAGAATGGACCCAAAGTCATCTTTGGGGGGGTCAGATCGAGGAGTCACCAGGGGTTACGGTATGATTTCTAACGGTATAATCTCTATCACCGACGTAGCTTACATTGAAGGGTTAAATCATAACCTGATCAGTGTAAGTCAGTTATGTGATAAAGGATATGACGTTATGTTCTGCAAGGACAAATGCCTGATAATATCGTGTGCCTCTTCGGAGACGGTATTAACAGGCATTAGGAGCAGAAATATCTTCTTCTTAGATTTTCTTAGTTTAGATTCATCTACCCCCGTATGCCTAGTAGCAGCAGGCAATGCATCTCTTTGTGAATAATGGCACAAGAGATTGGCACATATTAATTTCAAGACAATTAGTATGTTGTTTTCTAAAAACTTAGTAAGGGATGCTCCCATCATTAAGTGCATCAAAGATAGCCCCTGTCCTGCATGCCAGAAGGGCAAACAGACTCGGGCTACCTTTAAGGGCATCTTTGACAAAGACTCCTCCAGGTGTCTTTATCTTCTGCATATGGACTTGTTTGGTCCAATGCAAGTTCATAGCTTAGGAGGCAAGTCTTATACTCTAGTGATTGTTGATGATCACTCTCGGTTTACTTGGGTGTTCTTCTTAAAACGCAAGTTAGATACATTTGACATCTTCACCAATTTTGTCAGGCAGATTCAGAACGAACTTAACTACTCGGTGGTCAAAATCAGAAGTGACCATGGAACAGAGTTCGAGTCTAGTGCTATGACAGAGTTCTGTGAAGAACATGGTATCTTTCATGAGTTTTCCTCCCCGCGTACTCCTCAGCAAAATGGGGTGGCGGAGAGGAGAAATAGAACTCTCATTGAAGCTTAAACGACAATGTTGAATGACGCTTCTCTCCGAGAATACTTCTGGGCAGAGGCTGTCAATACGGCGTGTCATGTACAAAACCTGGCCTTAATAAACAAGAATCATCATAAGACGCCCTATGAGCTATTGATAGGCAGGAAGCCAACCATGTCCTATTTTAGGATCTTTGGCTGCAGATGTTATGTACTGAATAACGGGAAGTACCCGTGTACTAAGTTTGGTGAAAAATGCTTCAAAGGCATATTCATGGGCTATAGTAGCCATAGTCGAGCATATAGGGTTTTCAATAAAAAAACCCTAGTGGTTGAAGAATCAATTAATGTTGTATTTGATGAAGGAATCTTGCTTAATAGCAATTCTTCCAGCGGTATTCTTGAAGATGCAAGTGCAAGACTTGAACAGCTGAGTCTCGATGAGACTACTAAAGATGTAACTCCTAAGTACGTCAAGGTTTCTACCTCAATGTCAACTGGAGAAGTTGAAGATCAGAATGGAGCAAACCTATTGGAAGAAGCAGAAGCTTAAGAAGATGTCAGAGCTCCTGATGTCAGACTCCTAGAGCTTCAACACGTGAGGGATCATCCTAGAGATCAGATCATCGGAGATCCTCGCGACAGTGTCAGAACTCAAAGAAGTACTATTAATGAGATTTTGCATCTTAGTTTCCTGTCACGGGATGAGCCAAAGAAGTTCGACGAGGCGAACAAAGATGCAGCATGGATATTGGCCATGCAAGATGAACTACATCAATTTGAAAGATGCAACGTCTGGACACTGGTTCCCAGACCAAAGGGGCAGAACGTGATCGGCACCAAGTGGATCTTCAGAAACAAACTGGATGAACATGGTGTCATCATAAAGAATAAGGCCAGGCTGGTGGTTCAAGGTTACAGACAGGAGGAGGGGATTGACTTCGACCAGACGATTGCGCTAGTTGCTCGGCTCGAGGCAATCCGACTGTTCTTAGCCTACGCCTCTCACAAAGAATTCACAGTCTATCAGATGGACGTGAAATCGGCATTCTTGAATGGAGACTTGAAAGAGGAAGTATATGTCGCTCAATCACCAGGTTTTGTCAATCCTACTTATCCTAATCATGTATACTTTCTTAATAAAGCTCTATATGGGTTACAACAAGCTCCTCGAGCTTGGTATGAGACCTTGTCTAGCTTTCTTCTTGAGAACAAGTTCTCCAGAGGAAAAATAGACAAGACATTGTGTTGGGATTTGTCTCCACAATACCTCAGATTTGTAGGAGGTCAGACCTTGAACTAAGATGAATTAAGGTGTATTTGATGCTGTGTTTAAGTTGTATGTGTGCAGGTTCTAATTGCCAAGTGTAGACCAATGTCAGTCTATAATGGGTCACCAAACACAGGACCATACAATGTAATCCCTCATTGTGTGATCCAAAGTGTTGGCCCATGTATAGCCTCTCTATTGGGATACACTTCCTTCATGCACTTGGATTGATGGACAGAAGCATTGGAGCAAATTTCCTCTTAGAATTTTCCTAAGTCCTTTATACTCGAGTATTTCCTTGTAATACACGAGTAAGTGTTTCCTGATACTCGAGTATATATTCTGATACTCGAGTAAGTATGTTTATACTCGAGTAAGTGCTTTCTGATACTCGAGTATATATTCTGATACTCGAGTATATATTCTGATACTCGAGTAAGTATGTTTATACTCGAGTAAGTGCTTTCTGATACTCGAATATATATTCTGATACTCGAGTATATATTCTGATACTCGAGTAAGTATGTTTATACTCGAGTAAGTGCTTTCTGATACTCGAGTATATATTCTGATACTCGAGTATATATTCTGATACTCGAGTAAGTATGTTTATACTCGAGTAAGTGTTTTCTGATACTCGAGTATATATTCTGATACACGAGTATATCTTCTGATACTCGAGTAAGTATGTTCATACTCGAGTAATTGATTTTTGATACTCGAGTAAATTCTTCCATACTCGAGTAATTGACTCTGATATAAACGTTTCTCAGGTATATTTTCTGATACTCGAGTATATCGTCTTGATACTCGAGTATATCGTCTTGATACTCGAGTATACCCTTCTATTACTCGAGTATACACTTCTGATACTCGAGTATACCATTTTTGATACTCGAGTAATTCTTTCTTCTCTCCTGTAATTCTCTCTTTCTATACTCGAGTATACTGCCTCTTGCTACTCGAGTAATCCATCTCTCTATACTCGTGTATATCCTCCATTACTCGAGTATCGCAGTCAACTTCTCCAGAATTATTCTAAGTCCATTTTCATCATAAGTACTTTGAATCTGTCAATTCTGATTGGTCCACGTGTCATCATTAATCAATGTTATGACCGTTGGAACCCACCTATAAATAGGTCTTTTCAGAAATGACTTTTCAAGCGTTATTACAGAAATATTCTTTTTAAGAAAGAGGAATTCCGTGAACCCTAATTTCACGCCGCCGCCATTGCCGTTCACGAAAGAAGAAGAAAAGTTTGGATCGCCACCTTCGTCTTCATCGATCTTCTCTCCAGCGATCCAGAAGAAAGAGAATCACTCGATCTTGCCGAGCCTTGAAGATTCCAGATCTACTTTCTCGATCGAGGTGGTTCTAGATCTCAGATTCGTGGATCTTTCTCTAGTCGTCTTCTACGTTTTCTGATCTAGCCGAAGTTCCTAAAGAAGAAGACAGATCCAGATCTGAGATTGTTGTTTTGATTTTTATATTCAAACCAAATTTCATTGTAGGAGATTCTTCTCCGAGACTTGTAGGAAGTTTTGTCTTCCGAGTTTTTGTAGATCCGTTTTGGGATCGAGATTTGTAGGAACGTGGTTCCGAGGTGTAGGATTGTTTTCAATCCGAGATAGTGGAGTAGCCGAGTCTAGTAATTTGCTAGATCGGTGAGGAAAGTGGACGTACCCAAGATTGGGGAACCACTATAAATCTCTTGTCTTCTGTGATTGCTTGATATTTGCTGTGTTAGTTTTTAATTCCACATTTGACACGCATTTCACCTATTCACCCCCCTCTAGGTGATTTAGGCTAACAACTTAGACCTCTCAATTGGTATCAGAGGGAGGTTGATTGTTAAAAGGTTAACACCTTGATCTTATCCTTCTAAGTTGTTTTCTGAAAAGTATCAAGCATGAGTAAGACCAAGGATTTTGCTAAACTCCCTATCTGCACCAAGAACAACTTTCCTATGTGGAAGGAAAGAGTAAAGTTCTTCATGGAAGCAGTAGATCCCCGGATCTTCATGATTGTTGAAGAAGGTCCCCACATTCCTATGACTGCATCCACCATAGATCCCACCAAGCAAGTTCCCAAGAAGTTGATGGATCTAGACAAGGATGAGATTGCACTTGTCTCTCTGGACAAGAAGGCTAAAAATATTATAGCAAGTGCAGTCGACGACTCAATGCTGCAGAATCTAATTCATTGCCAGTCTGCCAAGGAGATGTGGCAATCCCTTGTGACTCTAATGGAAGGCACTGAAGAAGTGAGGGATGATCGGAGATCCCTTCTGAATCAAAAGTATGAAGCCTTCCGGCAAGGTCATAAGGAAGCCATAGCAGACACCTTTGAGAACTTCTTCAAGATAGTAAATGGCCTAAGAGTGTATGGCCGTGTCTTCACCAACGGGGAACTCAATGACAAATTCTTAAGATCCCTAACCAAGGAATGGGATAATAAGGTATGTGCCATTCGGGAGTTTGGAAGGTTAGCTGAGACGGACCCGCAGAATCTGTTCGGAAAGCTTATGTCTTACGAGCTGCAAATCAACTCAAGAAAAGCTGAAGAAGAGACAAGCAGGTCTGCATCCAAGGAGAAATCTGTCGCTCTAAAGGCAGATAGCTCAAGGAAGATAAAAGCTAGCTCTCCTGCCCCAGTTCCTGAGGCTGATGAAGAAGAATCATCTGAGCCTAGCTCATCTGGCTCAGAACTATCTGATGGAGAGTTCTCCCTACTCTCAAGGCAGTTCAAGAAATTTTTGAACAAGAAGAAGCAATGGAGAGGCAAGGATGCCTCATATAGAAGATCACGACATGACAGTGATCATCGGAAGAAAGGCTCAAGTAGCCATGACAGGTATAATCCTAAACCGAACAAACAGATTTCTACTGACATCATTTGTTATTGCTGCAATAAGCCAGGTCACGTCATCGCCGATTGCCCTCACAAAAAGAAAGAGGGTGGAAGAAGAGAGGAAAAGAAATCCTCACACCCCAAGAAGAGGACAGAGAGAAGCCTAGTAGCCAAGAAGAGCAAAACTCTCAGCGACTCTGACTCATCTGAGTCGAGTGAAGAAGAGGAAGCTTACTTTGGGCTCATGGCTCATTCGGATGATGAACAAGTCCCCCAGTTTACTGGGGAGGTAAAATCTCACACTCCTCTCTCTGATTCTGAAAATGACAATGAGCAAGAGGGATATTCCTCTGAAGATGAATCTGAACTCATGGGACAGTATAAGGAATTACTCACCGCTTACGAGAAATGTCGTAGAATGGTGAAAAGTCAAGCCAAAGAGATCAATTCTCTACAGGCTAGTGAGAGCAACTTGAGAGAAGAAGTCAATAGGACTAACTCTCTTCAAGAGAACCTAAATGAAGCTATGGAGGAATACAATAAAGCTCTCAAGCACCTTGACCTTAAAGAGGAAATCATCAAAGAACTGGAAAAACAGCTCGAGGCTGAAAAGAAGCTTGTTGAGAGCTTCTCTAAGCCTAAGACAGTTCTTCCAATCGTTGCTGAATTCTCTGCTAAGGCCAAGGGTGCTGGTTTAGGCCACATTGGATCTTCTAGTAAATCCTCTAGGAGAAACAAGGCCAAGAGGAAGAATAAGGCTGCCCGGAAGGCTCTAGCTGAGGAAAAAGGGAAAGCTCCCTTGGAACCTGTTGTGTTCAAGAAAGTTATCTTTCCCACGAACGAACTCGATTATGAGTCCACCTATGGACACTTTTCTAGGCCGATCCCTGAGAAGCCTAAGTCAAGATACCAAGGTTGGACTCGTCCTCGTAACTTTGGCGAGAGTGTCTTCAAGGCACCTTATGAGGAGATTCAGCTTCAAAGCTATGGACCTTATGCTCATGGTCATAATTTCAAAAAGACACCAAAAGTAAAACCCATTGTAGAAAAGCCTATGAAGGAGAAGACCTCATGTAACTGTCATCATCATGAAGTCTCCTCCTCCAAGAGTAAAGCTCCTGCCAGACCGTCATTCCAGAAAGTCAAGCAGGACTACACAAGGCAAAGATACAACAGGTTCAACTGTTGGTGCTGTGGCAGAATTGGTCATTTTGCCAGTGATTGTTGGTTCAATCCTGAAAATGCTGCAACCCCTAAGGTTAGCAACGTGAGAGTGACCACTCATAAGGCTAATACTCGTAGGGGGAGTATTCTAACTCGAGACCAAGGACCCAAACTTGTTTGGGTTCCTAAGGCTAAATGATTGTAATTGCAGGTATGTCCAAAGGCCACCAAAATGCCAATCTGGTACTTGGACAGTGGATGTTCTCGGCATATGACCGGGACAAGGAGCCTACTACTGAACTACACCTCAGTCTGCGACGGACCAAAGGTCATCTTTGGAGGTTCAGATCGAGGAATCACTAAAGGCTATGGTATGATTTCTAACGGTAGCGTATCCTTCTCGAATGTAGCCTATGTTGAAGGATTGGAACACAATCTCATCAGCATAAGCCAACTATGCGACAAAGGATACGTAGTTGAATTTCATGCAGACAAGTGTTTGATAAAATCGGTTAACAATATGGAAACTATCTTATCAGGCACTCGAAGCAGAAATATTTTCTGTTTGAATTTTATTTGTATAGACTCTTCGACACCAGTGTGTCTTTTGGCAAAAAGTAGTGCATCTCTTGCTGACCAATGGCACAAGAGACTAGCACATATTAATTTCAAAACCATTAATAAATTATTCTCTCAAAACTTAGTGCGTGATGCACCCAAGGTCAAGTGCGTTACGGACAGTCCTTGTCACGCTTGTATCAAAGGCAAGCAAACAAGAAGTTCGTTTAAAAGCATATTAGGCAAGGATTCCAATAGAAGTTTACAGCTTCTTCATATGGACTTGTTTGGTCCACTGCAAGTTAGAAGTTTGGGAGGTAAGGAATATACGTTGGTTATTGTGGATGATTACTCGCGCTTTGCGTGGGTGTTCTTTCTGAAACACAAGTCAGATACCTTCGGTATTTTCACTAATTTTGTGAGGCAGATCCAGAATGAATACAACTGTTCCGTAGTCAAAATCAGAAGTGACAATGGAACGGAATTCAAGTCTGGAGCCATGACAGAATTTTGTGAAAGTCAAGGTATCTTTCATGAGTTTTCCTCTCCCCGCACAACAGCAAAATGGAGTGGCTGAGAGAAGGAACAGAACGCTCATAGAGGCTTGTCGGACCATGTTGAGTGATGCCTCACTTCCGGAGTATTTCTGGGCTGAAGCCGTCAACACCGCTTGTCACGTGCAAAATCGAGCACTCATCAACAAAGACCATGATAAGACTCCTTACGAACTTCTAAAAGGCAGGCAACCAACCATTTCATACTTTAGAATCTTTGGTTGTAAGTGCTTCGTACTTAACAATGGCAAGTATCACACTACAAAGTTTAGCGAGAAAAGCTTTGAAGGTATTTTCGTAGGTTATAGTAGCCATAGTAAGGCCTATAGAGTTTTCAATAGAAAAACTCTGGTTGTGGAAGAGTCGATACATCTTGTATTTGATGAGACGAGTCTGTTGCAAAGCAACTCGTCTAGTGTGCCTATTGTAGATGCAGGTACAAAGTTGAAAGAACTCAGCTTGGATGAACTTATTAAAGATAAAGATGAGACGTTCATCAAGATCCCCTCTACAACCACCTTTGGAGAGGGAGATGATCAAGATGAAGAAGACATCCCAGCTGAAGATATAACTCCAGTGGCTGAAGAGATCCCAGATGCAAGGACTTTAGAGTTCAGACACTTGAAGGATCATCCTGTTGACCAAATCATAGGAGATCCTCGGGATGGTGTCAGAACTCGTCGAGGTACAACTAACGAGAATTTACACTTAAGCTTTCTCTCACAGGTTGAACCAAAGAAATTTGAGGAAGCCAACTCCGACGCATCCTGGATTCTAGCCATGGAAGAAGAATTAAACCAGTTTAAAAGATGCAAAGTCTGGACACTTGTTCCTAGACCCAAGCATAAGAACGTCATCGGGACAAAATGGGTCTACCGGAACAAGATGGATGAAGACGGAACAATTATAAAGAATAAAGCCAGACTTGTCGCCAAGGGATATCGTCAAGAGGAAGGGATCGACTTCGACCAAACTTATGCTCCAGTAGCAAGACTGGAGGCAATCAGGTTATTTCTTGCCTACGCTGCACTTAAGGGCTTTACCGTCTATCAGATGGACGTAAAGTCCGCCTTCCTGAATGGTGACATAAAGGAAGAAGTGTATGTAGAGCAACCGCCAGGTTTTGTTGACTCAACCTTTCCTAACTATGTTTACTTATTGCAAAAAGCACTATATGGTCTTAAGCAAGCTCCTCGAGCTTGGTATGAGACGCTATCTACCTTTCTTCTTGAGAACAAGTTCACGAGAGGAAAGATAGATAAGACATTATTTCTTAGGGAAATAAAAGGCAAGATTTTGCTAGTGCAAATCTATGTCGACGACATCATTTTTGGCTCTACAGATAACAACCTCTGCAAGAAGTTTTCTAAACTTATGCAAGGGAAGTTTGAAATGAGCAGTATGGGAGAGCTGAAGTATTTCTTAGGGCTACAAGTGAAACAATCTGAGGATGGAATCTTCATCTCTCAGACCAAGTTCACCAAAGAGCTGCTTAAGAAATTCGGAATGGAGAATGCAACCTCTATGAGGACTCCAATGGCCTCAGCTATGTCTCTGGACAAGGACGAGAAAGGGAAACCTTTTGATGAAACCAAGTACAGAAGCATAATTGGGTCCTTGCTCTACCTTACTGCGAGTAGACCAGATATAATGTTCTCAACATGTGTATGTGCTAGATTTCAGGTGAACTCTAAGGAATCTCACTACATCGCTGCAAAGCGAATCTTGAGATACCTCAAAGGAACACCAAATCTTGGCTTATGGTACCCAAGAAGTAATGATAGTGAACTAATTGGATTTTCAGATGCAGATTTTGCAGGAAGCAAAGACGACCGGAAAAGCACCTCCGGGACTTGCCAATTCCTCGGAAGGAGACTCATTTCCTGGAGCAGTAAGAAGCAAAACTGTGTAGCCATCTCAACGGCTGAATCAGAGTACATCTCTGCAGGGAGCTGTTGTGCACAGCTTTTGTGGATCAAGAATCAGTTTGAAGATTATAACATGAAGTTCCAGAACATTCCACTATTCTGTGATTCTTCCAGCGCAATTGCAATAGCCAACAACCCAGTCTCCCACAGCAGGACCAAGCACATAGAGCTTCGCTACCATTTCATCCGGGAGCATGTGGAAAATGGAGATATAGATCTACAGTATGTCTCCACAGACAGGCAAGTTGCAGATATCTTCACCAAGCCGCTGGATGAGTCCAAGTTTTCATTCTTCAAAACTGAGCTTGGACTGCTTAACAAAGAAGACCAATGATGGACTCAGAAATTTAGAAGAGGTCAGAAATGTTGGATACTCTGAGGTACATTTTTCTTTTGTTTAGTGAAAATTCCTTCAAGAAATTTGAGACTCGAGAATAGTTACATTTACACGAGTGAAATAGTGAATACTCGAGTAACAAGTCAAATATACTCGAGTAATCAAATCAATACTCGTGTATGCACTCCTTATACTCGAGTATGAAAAGTCTTCAAAATTTAATACTCGTGTATTGAACTTCATATACTCGAGTAATCAGATTGATACTCGAGTATGAATTTCTTATACTCGAGTATGGAAAAATCCGTGAAGGCTTAATACTCGTGTATACTCAGTACATACTCGAGTATATGTTAAGGATTACTCGTGTATAGTATGACCTAATCGAGTATACTAAATCCAATACTCGTGTATGTCGTACACTCCTCTCGTGTAATCGGATTTCTCTGGAATTTTTCAAACTCTCTATTCGCACAACTAATTTGCCGCCTCTTCAGGTATGTCTTTATACTTAATTCGTTTTTAAACCTAATTAGAATTATTTATATATATATATTCAAAACGACAAAGTCCTTTCCACTTCTCATTCACTCGAGTAGCCGCCGGCTGTTCGTATTCCCGAAACCCTGTTCTTCGTCTTCCGTCGCCGCAGATTTCCGTCTTCCTCATTGCAGAATCGCTGATGGCTCCTCCCTCCTCCAAGTTTGGAATCGGCTCGGAATTAGTGACTGATGGCATTGAAGATATCTCCGATGATTTCAAGAACCTTCTGATTCTCCTCGACACGGCCGGATTAACCTTCGTTCTTCAAGAACCTTGCCGCCTTTTGCTTTCTGATGTTGAAGAGTTCTACAAAAACTTGAAGATTAGGCACAATGGTACAGTTCAGAAATCAAAGGTAAGGGGAGTTGATGTTCGGTTAGATAAAACCTCTGTCGCCACTCTGCTTCGGATGCCCGTGGTCGACGAAGAAGATGATTTAGACAAGGCAGATGCCGACCGCACCTCCTTATTCTGTGGTCGAGATCCAGAAGGTGGAGGTGAAACCCTGAACCGCTCTCTGTTCAATCCGGAAGGGAAGTTTCTAGTTGACATCATTGCCAAAATCCTCTGGTGCAAGACTTACTCCATTCGAGATGTATCACAAAATCTTTTTGATGTTATGCAAGCTATTGTCTGCAGGAAGAAGTTTCAGTTTGGAATGATGATACTGGATAAGATCAAAGAAAGCGTCAAACATCCCAGCTTTGCCAGGATTATCTCCCTCCTCCTCCATGAGATAAATCCTACAGTGTTTGACTTCTCTAAAGGGACACCTCTTCACCACATGAAGAAAGTCTCAATATCATCCATTCAGAGGTATGACCTCAAGATCATGAACCCTGCCCAAACCTCCAGACAGCAAGCTGTCATCAGGACCCCATCTCCTCCTCAACATCAAATTGCTGACACACTGGGTGCAGCAATTGAGGGGGAGCCTGCCTCTTCTCTTCCTCAGAATCAGGTTTCTTCAGAATCAGTAATTCCATAAACAGAAGAAGTAAGAATTCCCACTCCTCCAATCTCTCCTCCTCCAGCAGATATTCAATCAGCATATGCAGACTCAGAGATTCCAGACTCAGCAACCCTTCTGTCTACAGCTGAGGATATCAACAAATTCATTGATGAGCTCAGCTCAGATGCCCCTCTCTTCCAGAATGACTCAGCTGCTAAGTCTCCAGTTCAGTCTGAAGTCCATACTCCAGCTCAGTCTCCTGCAAGAACCCCAGCTCCATCTCCTGCAAGATCTCCAGTCCATTCTCCTGAGAGTGAGCCTAGTAAATCAACTCATATTCTCCTGTCTGATGATGAGATGTCTCCAGATCCTGTGGAGGCACCTCTGAAGAACTTGGATTTCTCCATGCCCTCTCTCCTACCCTCAGAAGAAGATGTTGACACAGTTCCATTCAAGAGAGCAGTCAGCTCAGTGGTGATCTCAGAAATCCCTCCTTGGACTGCTTCTGCTTCTACTTCTGCTCTTGCTCCTGCTGCTTCAGCTCCTGAACCAACCTCAGCTCCCTCCTCTTCATCCTCAGATATTATCAGCAAGATAGAGCTTATGCTAAAAGAACAGAGAGATTACTTTGATGCCTCTCTGCAATCAGTAACATCCAAGGTCTCTGCTCTTGAAACAGAGATGAGCAGAGGCTTTGCTGAGATTCAAGCAAATACTGATGAGTTAAAAAGGCTGTTCCAAATTGGAGGCAAAGCCATAGACCACACCATTACAAGCATTGGTGAGCTAAGAAATCAGGCTGAGACAGTAGCTCACAACCAGCTCAAGCTAGATGAGAGAGCTGAAATGAATGTTGTGAAAGTGTGTAATGAAGTGGGCACCTTCAAGGATGAAGCCATTGCAAAGCTAAACATAGATATCAGCAAGGGGGAGAAAGTTGTAAAAGAACAAGTGGACAAACTACATGAGCAAGCTCAAATAGCTGTAAAGGAACAAGTTGAAACTCTCTCTAAACAGGCTCAAACAACAGTGGATGGAATTGTAAAGGAAATGAAAGCAGACATTCTCTCTCAACTTCAATCTGTAAAGTTTTATACCTATGATACTGCTGTGTGGCTGCATAACATGAACTTCCCCAATGCTCAGCTCAACCCAGCCATCATTCCTCAGCACCTAAATCCTCTTGAAGAGCAACCCTCTGCAGATGCCCCTGTCCAAGCTACCATTCCAGAAAGTGGTGTGCCAGTCTTCTCTCCTAGACCTGAAGGTGATCTGACTGAGCCTCCTCTTAACTACTCTGACATGTGGCAAGATGATTTTGTTTCCAGTTCTCAAGGTCCATCTAAAAGGAAAAGAAAGTATGGTGAAGGTGCTTCTGCAAGTCGTTCTGAACCCAGAAGAGATCCAGCAATTGTTCACTCAGAGGTTTGGAGTCCAACCTCCAAATCCCTTATTCTTGATACCCTGAAATTAGTGACAGATCTTGGTGAAAACAGAGAAAATCATTACAGCTACTCAGAGTGGAAAGCATATGAAGCTTCTCAGATTAAAATCAGACTCCATGACAGAAACTGGGGACACAACAACCCTGCTGCTCCTCCCAGGCCCAGGACCTATTTCCCAAAGCCTTACAGCTACCTGGAGAGGCAACAGCTCAAAAGGGAAAGAATGCACAAGGATGCTTCATCATGAGTGGATCTGAGAAAGTGGAATTGGACTATTTTGTTTATGTGCTTTAAAAACATTTCCTCATATATATATATTTAATTCTGATTATGGCCATATTTTGTTTACTCTGCTTTAGTTAAGCTTATTCTCCTGTTATATGCTTGCTGTTCTTTTACTCTTAAGCAATTCACCTTAGTATAGAGAGTGCTGACATCTACAAATAGGGGGAGATTGTTGGGATTTGTCTCCACAATACCTCAGATTTGTAGGAGGTCAGACCTTGAACTAAGATGAATTAAGGTGTATTTGATGCTGTGTTTAAGTTGTATGTGTGCAGGTTCTAATTGCCAAGTGTAGACCAATGTCAGTCTATAATGGGTCACCAAACACAGGACCATACAATGTAATCCCTCATTGTGTGATCCAAAGTGTTGGCCCATGTATAGCCTCTCTATTGGGATACACTTCCTTCATGCACTTGGATTGATGGACAGAAGCATTGGAGCAAATTTCCTCTTAGAATTTTCCTAAGTCCTTTATACTCGAGTATTTCCTTGTAATACACGAGTAAGTGTTTCCTGATACTCGAGTATATATTCTGATACTCGAGTAAGTATGTTTATACTCGAGTAAGTGCTTTCTGATACTCGAGTATATATTCTGATACTCGAGTATATATTCTGATACTCGAGTAAGTATGTTTATACTCGAGTAAGTGCTTTCTGATACTCGAATATATATTCTGATACTCGAGTATATATTCTGATACTCGAGTAAGTATGTTTATACTCGAGTAAGTGCTTTCTGATACTCGAGTATATATTCTGATACTCGAGTATATATTCTGATACTCGAGTAAGTATGTTTATACTCGAGTAAGTGTTTTCTGATACTCGAGTATATATTCTGATACTCGAGTATATCTTCTGATACTCGAGTAAGTATGTTCATACTCGAGTAATTGATTTTTGATACTCGAGTAAATTCTTCCATACTCGAGTAATTGACTCTGATATAAACGTTTCTCAGGTATATTTTCTGATACTCGAGTATATCGTCTTGATACTCGAGTATATCGTCTTGATACTCGAGTATACCCTTCTATTACTCGAGTATACACTTCTGATACTCGAGTATACCATTTTTGATACTCGAGTAATTCTTTCTTCTCTCCTGTAATTCTCTCTTTCTATACTCGAGTATACTGCCTCTTGCTACTCGAGTAATCCATCTCTCTATACTCGTGTATATCCTCCATTACTCGAGTATCGCAGTCAACTTCTCCAGAATTATTCTAAGTCCATTTTCATCATAAGTACTTTGAATCTGTCAATTCTGATTGGTCCACGTGTCATCATTAATCAATGTTATGACCGTTGGAACCCACCTATAAATAGGTCTTTTCAGAAATGACTTTTCAAGCGTTATTACAGAAATATTCTTTTTAAGAAAGAGGAATTCCGTGAACCCTAATTTCACGCCGCCGCCATTGCCGTTCACGAAAGAAGAAGAAAAGTTTGGATCGCCACCTTCGTCTTCATCGATCTTCTCTCCAGCGATCCAGAAGAAAGAGAATCACTCGATCTTGCCGAGCCTTGAAGATTCCAGATCTACTTTCTCGATCGAGGTGGTTCTAGATCTCAGATTCGTGGATCTTTCTCTAGTCGTCTTCTACGTTTTCTGATCTAGCCGAAGTTCCTAAAGAAGAAGACAGATCCAGATCTGAGATTGTTGTTTTGATTTTTATATTCAAACCAAATTTCATTGTAGGAGATTCTTCTCCGAGACTTGTAGGAAGTTTTGTCTTCCGAGTTTTTGTAGATCCGTTTTGGGATCGAGATTTGTAGGAACGTGGTTCCGAGGTGTAGGATTGTTTTCAATCCGAGATAGTGGAGTAGCCGAGTCTAGTAATTTGCTAGATCGGTGAGGAAATTGGACGTACCCAAGATTGGGGAACCACTATAAATCTCTTGTCTTCTGTGATTGCTTGATATTTGCTGTGTTAGTTTTTAATTCCGCATTTGACACGCATTTCACCTATTCACCCCCCTCTAGGTGATTTAGGCTAACAACTTAGACCTCTCACATTGTTTCTCAGGGAAGTCAAAGGCAAGATCTTGCTGGTGCAAATCTATGTCGATTACATTATATTCGGCTCAACGGACAACAATCTTTGCAAAAAGTTTTCTAAACTTATGCAAGGAAAGTTTGAAATAAGCAGTATGGGAGAGCTAAAGTATTTCTTGGGACTTCAAGTGAAACAGTCTGAGGAAGGAATTTTCATTTCTCAGACAAAGTTCACCAATGAACTCCTCAAGAAATTCGGAATGGAGAATGCAACCTCTATGAGGACTCCAATGGGATCCACCATGTCTCTTGATAAGGATGAGAAAGGGAAACCTTTTGATGAAACCAAATACAGAAGCATCATTGGATCCCTGCTCTACCTTACTGCAAGTAGACCGGATATCATGTTCTCCACATGTGTTTGTGCCAGATATCAGGTGAACACTAAGGAATCTCATTATGTCGCTGCAAAGCGAATTCTTAGATACCTTAAAGGTACCCCTAATCTTGGCTTGTGGTACCCGAGAAACAATGATGTCGAGCTAATAGGTTTTTCAGATGCTGATTTTGCAGGGAGTAGGGATGACAGGAAAAGCACTTCCGGGATGTGTCAATTCCTCGGAAGAAGGCTTATCTAATGGAACAGCAAGAAGCAGAACTGTGTAGCAACTTCCACAGCAGAGTCTGAGTACATCTCAGCTGGCAGCTGTTGCGCACAACTCCTTTGGATCAGAAACCAGTTAGCTGATTATGACCTTCAGTTCAAGGAAGCACCAATGTACTGCAACTCCTCCAGTGCAATCGCCATAACAAACAATCTAGTATCGCACAGCAGGACGAAGCATATTGAAGTGCGCTACCACTTCATTCGGGAGCACGTGGAAAACAAGGACATCTCTCTCTGCTATGTCCCCACGGACAAGCAGATTGCAGATATTTTCACAAAGCCCTTAGACGAGGCCAAGTTCAGTCTTTTCAAAACTTAATTGGGGATGCTAAACTATGAGGAATGAAGACTACAGAAGCTCTAGGCTCGTGCATCTAGGGGGAGCCTCTGCCAAGAACTCAAGGGTAAGCATAGGTGCAAGAACTGAGGGGGAGCATGGTGTCAAATGCAATAGACCCAGATTTGTAGAAGCCGAAAAGGGGGAGATTACCCTCTCGGCTAAGGTGCTAAGGTGTATGCTCCAAATGCTCTAAAGTTAATGGAATGGAATTTCAACTCACTCTTGTTTTTCAAAGTTGTGTTTTCTTCCAAGCCGTTATATTCACCTTAGCTTGTAGGGTTTAGGCTTCTTCAAATAGGGGGAGATTGTTGGGTATTGTATCCACAATGTACCTAATTTGAAGAAGCCCCTGAACAAGCTAAGGTGAATTGACAATGTATTTGATTACTTGTCTTCAAGTTGTGCTTGCAGCTATTCATCGCTAAGTACACACCAATGTCAGGGTGCAGTAGGTCAATATACACGGGTCTGTGCAACATAATCCCTCGTTGAGCAGATCAGTGTGTTGGCTAACGTGTACCCTCTCTATTAGAGTGTACTTATTTTCAAGCACAGGGTTATGTAAGATCAAGAGCAGACAAGGAGCAAGGATGAGCCAAAGACCAGCTCACGGGAAGAAAGACGAAAATCGTCTAAGTTCAAATCGACGAGAATCACTAAGTGATTCTCGCCGATTCAACGAGAATCACTAGTGATTCTCGTCGAATCATCGAGAATCACTAGCTGATTCTCACCGAATGCTGCTGGTTGTCTCGAAGCCGCCTTGAATTCTTCTAAGGCAGAATCGTCGAGAATCACGAAGTGATTCTCGCCGATTCGTCGAGAATGACTCTGCATTCTCGACGATTCGGCAAGAATCAATTGTGATTCTCGCCGATTCTCACCGGCTTGTGTTATCAGTGGAGATTGAATTCTGTTAAGTAGAATTTAGCGAGAATCGTAGTTGATTCTCGCCGATTCGGCGAGAATCACCTACGATTCTCGCCGAATTTGACTTGGGCAAATTCTTGCTGTTCTCTGGACCGATCCAAGTTACCGGGATTATTTCGAACCGGACTTAGGTCTTCTTGTTGGTGAGGCCTACAACGGTCATGTGGAATGACCTAATGTATAAATACCTCCGTATGGTTGAGCGGAAAATATACGAATACACGATTCAAAAAGAAAGGCCGCCGACGTGACCTAGATCGCGCATCTTGCTCCGCCGTCGTCGTCGCCGCTCGTGCAGTCAGTCGTCGTTGCTGATCACGATTTCTTCCAGATCTCCGGCGACAGAAGCTTAGCCTAGTACAGCGTCTCACTTGTCTAACCAGAGATTTTTTGTCTCTTGATTCGTAGATCGGGAAAACCATCCCCTTCCGAATCGATCGAGACGATCGATCCTAGTGTGACCATTGGAAGACCTTGCTACCTTTGATATGAAGGTTGAATCTCCATAGCATCGCCGTAGCACTCCGTTGCCGCCGCCAAACCCGAGAGCCAAGCCGCCGCCCTTTGCCGCCGCCGGTTTCGGGGAGATTCTCTCCAAGAGAGATCTAGGGTTGTGGACTCTTCGTTGACTTCAAGAACACATCGTCGAACGAAGAGGGACACCTTAGTCTCCATAAGTTGTTTGTATTTCTAATACATTCTATTTTCAATTTCGTTGTAAAGGAACGATTGGTTCCTAGTTGTAAGGGTTGGGTGCAACCCGTGGTGTGGGAGTGGTGACTCCTACGTGTGGAAGGGTTCCTTCCGTTAGTGCAAGGATAGGATTTTAATCCTGTTGGTGAAGTGACCGAGTCGTCCCTGGTTGGGAGATAGGTCGATGGGGGAAAGTGGACGTACCCAAATCGGGGAACCACTATAAATTGCTTGAGTCTTTTCTGTGCTGTGTTGTTTGATTTATTTGTGCAGGTAAAACTTTAATTCCGCAAAAACGCTACAAGACACCTATTCCCCCCCCCATAGGTGAAGTTAGTTGGCACTAGGTTTACTTTCAGTTACCTCAGTGTCGCTCTGGACACTGCTTCCATCATCATGTGATGAAATGCTCTTTCCCATCAAGCACATGTTGGACTCCTCTTCATTTTCTGACCCTGAACTGCTTGAATCCTCAGTAGAGGCTTCATCCCATGTTTCTGCCTTCAAGACTTTCTTCTTATCTTTCTTTCTGCGCCGCTTCTCCTTCAGCTCTTTCAGATACTTTGGGCACTTGCTCTTAATGTGGCCAATTTTCCTGCAATGATAGCACTCAGGTGGCAGTCTATCTTCATCATCCTCTCCATTAGCTTGGGCTTTTCCTTTCCTATACCTAGATTCTTACTTCTTGAAAAATTTCCTGAAAGAATTTCTTCTTTCACGATTTCTCATGAATTTCCTGAATTTTTTCACAAATAGGCTTTCTTCGTCTCCATCATCACTCTCATCAGATTTTTTTCCTCTTCCTTCTTGGATTTCAATGCCAAGGCTTTCTTTCTTAGCTCCAGGTTGTACTCTTTTTGTTGAATCCTCAATTCTACTTAATGGGTTTTTAAGTTCCCTATTAGTTTCTCAATTTGGAGAGACTTTAGATCGTGTGACTCTGAGATGACAGTCACTTTTGGATTAAACTTCGGGGGAAGCGATCTAAGAATTTTTCTCACCAAATCTCCATTTGAGAAATTCTTTCCTTGAATCCTTGAGTCGTTTACTATCTTGTTGAACCTTGTGTACATGGAGTCTACGTCCTCGTCAACCTCCATCTTGAACTTCTCGAATTCTTACTCTAACTAGAAAAGCTTCGAGTCCTTTACCTGCGATGTACCATCATGAGTAACTTCAAGGAGATTCCATATATCATATGCAGTATCACACACACAAACACGATTAAATTCAGTCCTATCTAATGCACAAAAGAAAGCGTTCATTACCTTAGCATTATTTTTACAGCGGAGCTTATCAACTTCATCCCATTTATCCTTGGGTTTTTCCATTGAGACACTTCCTACTACAGTTATAGGAGTAGTGTAGCATGTCTCTACCATTCCCCAAACATCGATGTCTAGAGCTATTAGAAAGCATCGCATTCAAGCTTTCCAATAGTTGTAGTCAGTGCCCGTGATTAAAGGAGGTCTACTTATACCTTGCCCCTCTTAAAATGCGTGAGTGTTATGCGCAATTATTCCCGGTGGTGAAACCTATTTTGGAGTAACCTCGCTATGATACCAAGTGTTGGATCGTGCAGCGCCCTTTGAGGGGGGGGGGGGTGAATAAGGTTTCTTTAAATTTTTCTTAAATTCGAACAAATTTTACTTGATGAATAAAAATAATGTAACTAAAGAATGAAAATGTATACTAGCAACAACAATAATGAAATATTTCAAAAGTGATAAACTTGAATACAAGGTATCTCTATAGAGCTAGAGACAAAGGCTCATGAAACAAATAATTTACTTATGTTTTCGCCGGTCCTTCTACCAAGAATCGGCAGGCAAAAGCGTATCTCTCCCCAGATCTTGCTACTAGCCTCCCCTAGATCTAACCACGATCTAGACGCTGCACACAAGGCAATGATATCTCCCTAAGCCGCACAAGGACTCGGACTCCACTCACACGGCGGCGATTTCCCTAAGTCATACAAGGACTTAGACGCCACGCACAAGGCGATGATTTCCCCTCTCGATTACAATAGGAAATAATAGAAACAAGAACAAAACAGATTGAAAACTTTAGGCTAGACACTCCCTTCAAACAATGCATTGAAGATGCCGACGAATTCTTGCCAGAGTTGCTTCGAATGCTGCGAACGTGCCGTCAATCTTTTGCGCTTTGACCCTCTTGAGAGTATGGAGTAAATCTGAGTTCTGGAGCTCTCTAAATCATCTAAACAGGAAGGAACACTCCAGGTAATGAAATTTGTGTCCTCCAGAAGAAATTG
The DNA here is from genome assembly GCA_039513925.1 of Platanthera zijinensis. Taxonomy (NCBI): domain Eukaryota; kingdom Viridiplantae; phylum Streptophyta; class Magnoliopsida; order Asparagales; family Orchidaceae; genus Platanthera; species Platanthera zijinensis. Next base: position 81,530,870 of record CM077086.1, read on the forward strand.
AATGGCTTTTATACTGTAACACCTCTATCTGTGATATAGCATATAGCAGTAGGTCCGGCCGGGGCCCGATGCCATATACCATGGACAGACCGGTGGGTTACTCAATGAAACCATTCAACCAATACACACGTCCTACACAGAGCATCTAGCAGAAGCTATTTATTAAGTTGTAACAATAAGAAACAACCAATAAGCACGAATGTCCACTAACAAACCACAGGAATGAAATACAAGGTACCAAAGAGTACTGGCCTTATGGCCTTACAATTGTTCACCAATATTTAAATAGTGTCTTACAAACTTCGGCTCGCAGGCCGGCCACACATGATTTAAACAAAGTAAACAAACAAGTCCTTCTATGGCCGACTCAGCAACTTGGGCTTTGGCCGGCTATTTGTTGCTCGGCTCTGCAGCACCTGCAAGAACAATTCACCGTAATGGTGGCAAACAAGAATAACGGTAAGCTAAAGCCGACCAAATTATAACGATTCCATTCCCAAACTCGGGGCAGCAAAGCTCCTTCCCTGCAGTGCATTAGTATAAATAAACAGTGTTGCGAAAGTACAATTTAAGCACACTTCACCACATGCATAGGCACGCACGGCCGCACTCCCCGTGCTCTCAGGGCACATACACGGTGAACTCGGTCCACCACCACCCTTAGGATGGCAATCTCGTGAGCAATAAAGTCTGCATGGCTTAAGCCAAAGACCCTCCCTCTATGCCATCGGCAGGCCGCTAAACCGAACCACATAGAGCAGGTACGGTTTCACTCAACTCGCTGCTCACACTACCATGACACTAAATTTCATCGGCGCGAGCTAAGTTTCCCCTTAGCCCGTAAAACGATCGACCAACATACATAACCCGGTTATGTACAATGGCCAGCAATAATGGCAGAATCACGCTTCTGCCCAGATTTTCGGGTGCGCCTTAGGGTTAATCCCCAAGGATCCCTGCTGCAATCTACCACGTAGAAACCCGAAAACAACCAAAGGCACGTAGTATTCTCCGGCTAATCATGTATAGTAAATCATCACCGATACAGACCAACACGTCCGGGTAGGCTTCACACACCATTCCTATGCCCGTACTTCGATTCCGGACTCTAAACAAGGGGGACTTTACATATCTACCCCAAGGAATACCGCAAACTCACTGCACACTCGCGAAAGAGGGTTTTCCCATGCAAAAGAAGAAGAGCTTCACATGCTCAAGATGAGAATCATTACCCTAGTATTTCTCCTTGGTGCCATGACGATCCAGTCAGATGGAAAGCACTGTATCGGCCTCGCCTTCGCGGATCTGGACTCGGATTAAGAATCAGAGCTCCGAGGCTCCATCAGTGGCTGGATCTCCCTCTTCCTTCTTCCTACTTGCTCTCCATTCTCTCTAGGAATTAGAAAGAGAATGGACCCAAAATAAATGAGGGTTTGAACCCTATTCCCGACTAAAAACCCAACCAGGACAACCCTGAACCATTAGATCCCAAAGTAAGGAAACGGAAGGCCACGATTCGCACTTAAAATGAACTTCCTAGGCCGAACACGGCTTGCGAAATGCCCGTGTCCAAGGCCGTGTGCCTCAATCGACACCGAAACCGTCGCATCCCAAAAAGAACACGGGCACTCGACACGCCCGTGTCAGTCTTGATGTGCCTGTGTCATCTAGTACACGCCCATGTAGCTGGCCGTGTTCTCCCATCGACATAGGTCCAAAACGTTCAGAGCATTACACGGCCATGTGACACGCCCGTGTCATATACCGTGTGCTAGACACGCCCTGGGACACGCCTGTGTCCCAGGCCGTGTAGCTACCTTAGCACAACTCGCCAAATGACCCGAGCAGGACATTGGTATTCGACACGCCTGTGTCAAATTTGACATGCCCGTGTCAGACCCGAACACGCCTGGGCTATGGACGTGTGTCCTCACTCAACAATCGTTGAGTGAAAGGCTTTGAGTGCCCCTTACACGCCCTGGGATACGCCCGTATCCAAGGCCGTGTTCATAGCCCCGACGACCGTTGACTGCAATTTTGTCGACCACGCGACCATCATCGAACCCGAGCACGATACGCCCCTGGGACATGCCCGTGTACCAGGAAATGTCACCTCTACCAAATCCCAGACTTGGCTCAAAACGCCACCTGTCACTCTTTTGAGTTTCGGGGCGTTACAACTCTCTCCCTCTTAAAAGAATTTCGTCTACGAAATTACCAAAGGAAAAGATAGCAGAAAACCAAAAGCGTTACCTGAGTGAAATAACTCTGGGTACTCCTCATGCATGGTCTACTCCCATTCCCAAGAGATCTCCTCACGACCGCAATTGTCTCATTGGACCTTGAACATTCTGATATCCTTGTTACGAAGTCGCTTGACTTCAGAGTCCTCAATACAAACGGGCTTGACCCTAGTTGTCAACCCTTCGTCCACCGGTACTTGATCAACTGCGATCACCTGCGAAGGCTCTAGCACCGCCTTCCACAATACTGAAATGTGGAATACATCGTGTAGACCACTTAACTCCAGCGATAGCTTCAGACGGTAAGCTGCTTCACCGATCCGATGCAGGACCTCAAACGGTCCAAGGTACCTCGGGCTCAGCTTCTTCAAGCATCGTACCCGTGAAACACCCTTGAATGGCTTTATCTTCAGATACACCCAATCGCCAACCGCGAACTCCACGTTCTGGTGCTTAGAATTGTAGTATTTAGCTTGTCAATCCCGAGCGATCAGAAAATGCTCCCGAATGGTTCGCACCAATGAAGTAGCGTTTTCCACCTCTTGCTTTTTGTACAACCTTGCCTCACCTGTTTTAGCAACGACAATGGCGTGCGACATTTTCTACCAAAAAAGGCCTCGAAGGGTGCCATTTGTATGCTCGCTTTATAGCTATTGTTGTACCCAAACACGACCAAATACAGATGGTCTTCCAACTGCTTTCTGAAGTCTAGAATGCATATGCGAAGCATGTCCTCCATCATCCTGTTGACCCTCTCAGTCTGCCCATCCATCTATGGATGAAAGGCTGTGCTGAACTTTAACTTAGTCCCAAGCATTTGTTGCACCAACCTCCAGTCATTGGACATAAAATGCCCATCTCTATCACTCACGATGCTGTGGGGTACACTGTGTAGTGTGACAATGTTATCCACGTACAGCTTCGCCAGTTTCTCCACTGAATCATCCTTCCTATGCGAAATGAAGTGCGACACCTGTGTTAACCGATCTACGATCACCCAGACGACGTCATTTCCCTTCTGCGACCTTAGAAAGCCATGCACAAAGTCCATCGAAAGGTCGTCGAACTTTCACTCCGAAATAGGCAAGGATTTCAAGAAACCCCCTGGATTTTTGCACTCTGCCTTCACTAAGGCGCAAGTCTGACATTTAGCCACAAATAGTGCCACATCCTTCGTGAGTCCTGGCCACCAGAATAACTTCTTCAGATCTCGGTACATCTTCATGCTCCCTTGGTTAATTGAGTTCTTGGTATGATGGGCCTCGTAAATCAACTCCGCCCGTAGATTTCCCACGTTTGGGATGCACAAACGACTGTCCTTCCTTAGCATTCCATATTCAACTGAAAACTGGGAGTTTGACCCATCTGAAGCTGCATCCATGATCTCCTTCGTACTGCTATCCAATTCCATAGCCTGCAAAATCCGATCAGCCAGGTCATACTGAACTTCTGTCCAGTTCAACAATGCTTCGACGCTTGTCTTCTTGTCAACACAATAGATGTATAACGCCTCCAACTTCCGAATCACCCGCTCATCAAGAATCGACAACCAGTTGGCTTGGGCGGGGGCCCTGCGACTCAACGCATCCGTAACTGCATTGCCTTTCCCCGGGCACATAAAGAATTTTGAATGTATAGTCCCTCAGGAACTCCATCCATCTCCACTACCTCATGTTCAGATCCACCTTATCCAACAGGTATTTTAGGCTCTTGTGGTCAGTATAAATATCAACCTTTACGCCATACAAATAGTACATCCACAGCTTTAGCGCAAAAATCACGGCCGCTAACTCTAAGTCGTGGACCGGATAATTCCTTTCGTGCACTTTTAGCTGACGTGAGCCATAGGCAATAACACTACAATGCTGCAGTAGCACGCAACCAAAACCACTGTCTGAGGCATCGCTGTATAACTCAAAACATTGGGTCCCGCTTGGCGAACTTAGCACTAGCGTCGTGGTCAACCAACTCTTCAACTCTTCGAATGCTTGTGCGCACTCCTGCGTCCATACAAACTTTTGATCTTTCCTTGTCAACGTCATGAGAGGTATTACTATCCGCGAGAAGTTCTCCACGAAGCGCTTGTTATTGCCGGCAAGCCCCAGAAAACTCCGGACTTCCGCTACCGAAGACAACACAATCCACTCTCGGATCGCAACAATCTTCACTGGATCTACCTCAATCTCTTCACCGCTGACTATGTGACCAAGGAACGCAACTGAGGACAACCAGAACTCGCATTTGGAGAACTTTGTGTATAGTTCGTTCCTCCTTAGCGTCTCCAAAACCAGATGCAAATGCTTGAAGTAATCTTCTTCGAACTGCGAGTACACCAATATGTCGTCAATAAAGGCGATCACAAAATGGTCTAAGTACTCCCTGAACTTCCTATTCATCAGATCCATGAATACTAATGGCGCATTAGTCAGCCCAAACGGCATGACCGTAAACTCAAAATGCCCATACCTTGTGTTGAACGCTGTCTTTGGGAAATCACTCTCCCTTATACCCAGCTGATAGTAACCGGAATTCAGATCCAATTTTGAATATATCGACGACCCGACTAACTGATCGAAAAGATCATCAATCCTTGGGATTGGGTATTTGTTCTTTTCTGTTAACTTGTTCAGTTCTCTGTAGTTGATACACAGCCGCAAACTTCCTTCCATCTTCTTAACAAAGAGGACCGGCGCGCTCCAAGGCGACAAACTTGGATGCACATAACCTTGCTCCATCAACTATTCCAGTTGAGCCTTTAGCTCTACCATCTCCTTTGGCGTTAACCGATATGGAGAGCGTGGCACAGGTTTGGCACCTAGCACTAGCTCAATCGTGAAGTCAATCTCTCGCTACGGTGGGGCTCCAGGGAGACCATCAGGGAAACACATCAGGATATTCGGATACACCCAAGATACTATCTAATGTAGGCTTAGGCTTTGAAGCCTCCCATGGTGCCAGTAACGACGCTTGCAAGTCGAACTCCTTACTCCCAAACCGTAACCTTGCAACACAGACTCTCTCTCCGCGCGCATCGAACGACCACTGAGCAATAACACATCCAAATTGTCCTTTACCATCGAAGGATATACTCTGATGCGCAATACAAATCCTTCGGACAAAAGGAGTGCGAAGTTCCCATATCAAAACTATGCCATCGCCGGATTACCAAAAATCCAAAACAAAGCCTAGAACTTCCAGTCCTAAGCTAACGCGCATAAGGTAACAGGTATAAGAAGCTAAATTGCTATTAATTAACCCATACCTGTCAACTCGACAGTCGGCCACATGGCCTCCTGCAGGCCAAGGATGTCCACTCTCCGGTTGACCAGAGTATACTGCGATGCGGTGGACTCCACCGCCTTGCCCTTCTCCTCAGATGTTGCCCCCGGCTTCTTCTCGGACATTGGGCGTCCGCTCCAACAATCCCAAGCATAGTGTCCTGGCTTACCACAATTAAAGCATGTGCCCGGTGCACGACTTGTAGTCGCCCCCGAAGCACCAGATGAAGAGGTTGGACCCGAAGTCCTAGTCTTTTTGTTCCACCTTCGGAAACTGGGCTTCGAAGTCGGCACCTTGAACTCTTACTTCTTAGCACCAGAGTCTTCAACTACTCTTGACATAGATTTCTTTGTCGTCTGAGCACCCTCCCTACAATCTCGGGCAAAGTTCCCTTTCTTGCCACAAGTATGACAAGTGCAAATAGCTTTGCGAGTAAATACTTTAGCCTTTTTTCTCAGCGTACTGTGGTAGGCAGTCCTTATAGGATCTACAGGGTTTGGTACCTTATTCACTGGTATTTGATAAGTTTTCCTCAACTCTACTTCCAAAGTTCTGGCCGACTCCACCAAGGCTCAGTATCCCAACAGCTTTAGTCCTAGCAGTAGGATACGCAACTCGCTGCGTAGACCATTATAATTGACTATGGACTACTCTCTTTCCCACTCAAAGCCTGGGTAGCGCCTTATCATAAGGAACGTCTGAAAATATTCGTAAACTGAGTGTGCTCCCTGCACTACAAGCATGTTGAACTGCTTCCCCAATGGACCTCTAAATGCCCTTTGCTCCATCACACCGCCCGGTGTTAAGGCCATCTCAGGGACAGAGGGTTGCACATTCCTTCCATGTTATGCGTTGGTCACAGCAAATACCGCTTCAACTACCCTTCTTATGGTTTCAATAGAAGTATGGGACTCAGGCATGTCGCTGGGTGCAGTACTTTTCTCAGAAAGTGTGCGTTCAGACTTCCACGCGCCACTCCCAGACACCTATAGTCGAACAAAACACCAATAAGAGACCGAACAAAATTGCAAAAAGAAATTATAGGAACACACAGGTTCCTTAAATATGTGTATTTTCATTCCTAAGTGGACATTCATGGGTTCTTTTCATGTTATAATGATGACGCACACACATGTGCTCACCACCCCCTTAAAGTGAATTCGCCCACAAATTCATTTAAGCCCGACCGAAACCGGTAGTCTGATACCAAATTGTAACACCCATATCCGTCATATAGCATATAAAAGTAGGTCCAGCCGGGGCCCGACACCATATACAACGGACAGACCGGTGGGTTACTCAATGAAACCATTCAACCAATACACACGTCCTACACAGAGCATGTAGCGAAAGCAATTTATTAAGTTGTAACAATAAGAACCCAGCCAACAAGCATTAATGTCCACAAACAAACCACACAGGAATGAAATAAAAAGTACCAAAGTGTACTGGCCTTATGGCCTTACAATAGTTCACCAATATTTAAAAAGTGTCATACAAACTTCGACTCGCAGGCCAGCCACACATGATTTAAACAAAGTAAACAAACAAGGCCTTCGAGGGTCGGCTAAGCAACTTGGGCTTTGGCTCGCTATTTGCCGCTCGGCTCCGTAGCACCTGCATGCACAATTCACCGCAACGGTGGTAAACAAGAATAACGGTCAGCTAAAGCCGACCAAATTATAACGATTCCGCCCCCAAACTCGGGGCGGAAAAGCTCCTTCCCTGCAGTGCATTAGTATAAACAAACAGGGTTGTGAAAGTACAATTTAAGCACACTTCACCACAGGCGTAAGCATGCACGGCCGTACACCCCGTGCTCTTAGGGAACTTATACGGCAAACTCGGTCCACCACAGCCCCCGGGATGGCAATCTAGTGAGCAATAAAGTCTTCATGGCTTAATATGAAGACACTCCCTCTATGCCATCGACAGACCACAAAACCGAACTACATAGAGCAGGTACGATTTCACTCAACTCGCTGCTCATACTACCACGACACTAAAGTCATCGACGCGAGCTAAGTTTCCCCGTAGCTCGTAAATCGATTGACCAACGTACATAACCCAGTTATGTACAATGATGGCTCTCGGGCCACCAACAATGGCATAATCACGCTTCTGCCCAGATTTTCGGGTGCTCCTTGGGGTTAATCTCTAAGGATCCCTGCTACAATCTACCACGTAGAAACCCTAAAACAACCAAAGGCCCGGAGTCTTCTCCAGCTAATCATGCATAGCAAATCATCACCGATCAAGACCAACACATCCAGGTAGGCTTCACATACCATGCATATGCCCGTACTTCGATTTCGGACTCTAAACAAGGGGGACTTTACATATCTACCCCAAGGAATACCGCAAACTTGCCGCACATTCACGGGAGAGGGTTTTCCTATGAAAAAGAAGAAGAGCTTCACATGCTCAAGATGAGAATCATTACCCTCGCATTTCTCCTCGGTGCCATGACGATCCAGTCGGATGGAAAGACCCGTATCGGCCATGCCTTTGTGGATCTGGACTCGGATTGAGAATCGGAGCTCCGAGGCTCCACCGGCAGCTGGATCTCCCTCTTCCTTCTTCCTCCTTGCTCTCTCTTCTCTCTAGGACTTAGAAAGATAATGGACCCAAAAGAAATGAGGGTTTGAACCCTATTCCCGGCTTAAAACCAAACCAGGATAGCCCTGAACCATTAGATCCCAAAGTAAGGAAACGGACGGCCACGATTTGTACTTAAAATGAACTTCTTGGGCTGAACACGGCTTGCGACATGCCCGTGTCCAAGGTCGTGTGCCTAAATCGACACTGAAACTGTCGTGTCCCGAAAAGAACACGGGCACTCAACGCCCATGTCAGGCTTGACATGTCTGTGTCATCCAGTACACGCTCGTGTAGCTGGGTGTGTTCTCCCATTGACACAGGTCCAAAACGTCCAGAGCACGACACGGCCATGCGACACGCCCGTGTCACATGTCGTGTGCTGGAAGCTACCTTTGCAAAACTCGCAAAATGACCCGAGTAGGACACTGGTATTCTACATGCCTGTGTCGAATTTGACACACCCGTGTCGGACCCGAACACGCCTGGGCTTAGGCCGTGCATCCTCACTCAATGATCATTGAGTGAAAGTCTTTGAGTGCGTGACATGCCATGGGACATGCCCAGGTCCTAGGCCGTATTCACCGCCCCGACGACCGTTGACTATAATTTCATCAACCACGCGACCATCGCCGAACCCGAGCATGACACGCCCCTGGGACACGCCCGTGTCCCAGGCCGTGTCTCCTCTACAAAATCCCAGACTTGGCTCAAAACGCCACCTGTCACTCTTTTGAATTTCGGGGTGTTACATATACTTTGGTGATATCGCCTGGCAATGCTGGGTATCGCCACCTAGCAATATCGGTAACTACTTCCACGTGTCCCATGAACTCTTCATTTTCGCATTGCAGAGACGTCAATCGTTTAACGTGCACCATCGCCTTGCAATACTGGATATTGCCACCTGGCGATAGTGATGTAACTGACTCCATATCGCCCACGAGTTTCGTTGAGTGTCGAATGACGCACTATCTCCTATGGGCGATACTCAGTATCGCTTGGCGATACCTCCCGAGATTTGTTCTGACCTGTGATATCTGCACACCAAAAACACCCAAAAATCAAATACAAATAGGATTTGTTATTAATAAACTAGGAAACGTGGAATGCATGCTCCAACAACGACTACCTGTCGAGTGACATGTTCAAGCTACTTGTTACTGTTATCTGTAGAAAAAGATTGGATTAGGGACCTGTGTTATTTGAGAAGATCAAGGAAAGTCTTCACCTACCAAACTTTGGAAGAATCTTAACTTTGTATCTAAATCAAGTGGACAGAGATGAGTTTGACATGGTCTCTAGCATGCCCATTAATCACCTAAAGAAGATAGATACCTCCATCTTTGGTAGATGGGAGAGAAGGATACCCAAGCTTGGTTTATTGAGAGAATATGTTGTTGAGTAAGAGTTCCTCGATGAGGAAATCTTACTGTCTCTCATTCCCAATGATGCACCTGAGATTCTTGTTGCAGTTGCTGAGGGGGAGAACCTCACCTTGGTGGAGGATGATAGTCTTCCAAATACTTCAGATCAAGTTCCAATCAGAGATGATGTGCCACAGACAGTGGTGGTATAAGTTATTGCTACTGAGGTGATATTTTAAAGTGTCATTGGTGAGAAGGAACTTCCTACAAATGCTGACGGGGAGCCATTAGAACTCTCTTCCAAAGAGGACCTTGGAAAGCTAGAGTCCTTGTTGAGGGGGATAAAATGGATTTGCTCCCCGAAGAAATTCTTAATGTTGAGACTGTTCCCTCTGAGGGGTTTTTAGGAGAAGAAGTTATCGTTTGTCAGATAGAGGAAAGAAAGCTTTAATGATTCTTTCTAACTAAGAGGACATCAACTTCTTAAGAATTTCAGGTAAAGGGGAGGATGTGAATATGCCTCTTACCCAAGACCCACTAATTCTAGGGGAAGCTGCCTCATGTAGCCAAGAAACTATTGCCAAAGTAAAAGCTAAGAGATCTAAGGCTGAGAGTGCCTCTCCTACTGATAATTCTCTACTAAAGACAATTGAGGCTATGCTAGCCAAGTAGAGAGATCACTTTGACTGCTCTATGAAACAAGTTGTGGATAGGGTATCAGAAGTCGAGAAAGACCTATCTTATGGTCTAACTCAAGTAAATCACAAGCTACAAACATCCCTAATTGAATGGATAACACAAGGGGGTAAGGCCATCAACCACTCGATCAAAAGCATTGGTAAAGTCTACAATGAAATTACTCATCTTTCCAAATCCCATGATGTCATGATACACTCTCATGATGCAAGCTTTCATTATATTGATAGGAGGAAGGGAAATTACAAAGCTGATATCATACAGGCCCTCGTTTCAGATGTCAAAAAGGGGGAGGGTAGACTGCAGAGGAGAATGAGTGAAATGTCTAAGGAAGTACACACATAATTGCACAACACAAATACCTACACTTATCAGAACATCAAATGGTTGCATGAGGAATTAATAGGAAAAGTTACAACTCAAGATCCACCTATTGAGGGTGAACATCCTGATGGAGGGGGAGAGTTCAATACTGTAGGAGCGAATGTTTTGAGCAACAGACTGTAAAGGAAGAATATGTGCCTCTTACTGTCTACCTGTAGGTTTGGTTAGATATTGCTGAGGAAGAGGTGTAAATCGTTGGAGAATCTTCTCGAACACCTCAGAAAAGAAGAAGGTATGGGGAAGGCCCCTTTGTCAGGAGATCTAAGCCAAATAAGGAAAATAGAGAGTATGCTGAGACATAGAGTCCAATTTCTAAAGGTATTATCTTGGACACATATAGTATTGTTGATTTGACGAATGAAGAGTCGAGAATCTATTATAGCAAAGAGGAATGGGACAAGCATGAAGTTTCTAATGTGAAGAGGAGGTTGCACTTCAGAAAATATAAAAGGGACAATCCTGATGCTCCTCTTCCTCCTAAGTATTATCCCAAGCCTCACACATATTTTGACAGATAGCATGAGAAGATTCAGGGGAAGCATTGATGGGACTGTATTTCTATGTCTATTTTTTTGTGTGAAAATAGTGAATGCCCAAATTACATTTTTATATAAACTTTATTGTTTTGATGATTTAAGTCTATTTGCATTTACTATGCTTTTTTTCATGTTGTTCTTTATGATTATTCTCTATGCAATTCACCTTAGTATATAGGGTTCTGACATTTTCAAATAGGGGAAGATGTTGGGTATTGTATCCACAATAGCCCTTATTTGAAGAAGTCCCCCTTTGAACTAAGATGAATTGAGTTTGTATTTGATGCTGCATTTTAGTTATGTACTTGCAGGACCTTAATTGCTAAATACAAACCAATGTTAGATTACAATGGGTCATATTACACAGGATTATGCAATGTTATTCCTCATTGTGTAGAACATAGTGTTGACTCATGTGTAATCTCTCTACTGGAATGTACTTCATCTCCAAGTGCTATAGAAGATTCAAGGAAGGAATGCTAGCTGATTTCAGGACTTCAAAAATTTTCCCAAGTAAAATTTGTCGAGTCTTCACTAGAAGAATCGTGTAATTCGTCAAGTTTACTCGGGAAGTTTCTGAAGGTTTCAAAGATGATTCTGAGTTGTCTAAGTAAAATTCGTTGAGTGATCTCATAATCTCTCATAAATACTTGACGAATTCGTCGAGTGCTCTCGAGAAGTCTCTTGAACACTGAATAGATATTTCACTCTATTTTGTTTTTCAGTCAAGTCCTTTTCATTGAGTGGACTCGAGTAGTTCGTTGAATGCACTCGAGTAGTTTTTCATTTTGAATTTTCTGACGGCTTTCTTTTAGGGCACTGACCATGAATAGTACACATGGATCTCGGTCCTGATGTTTTGTTCCATCCGATAGAAGAGGAATCTAAATATAAATACAACGGTTGATTTCATAAAACCATAATCGTGATCAAATCAAAAAAATTAAAAGTCTTCTTTGTCGATCAAATCGTTCGCTCTTGATCGTTCTTGTTGCCGACTCTTCGATCTCACGATTTCTCTCAGAGATAGTTTCGACAAAATCTTAGCTTAACATTTCTCCAAGAAATTCTTCAAGATCAAGTCAACTCTCAAGTTTTAGATTAAGCTTTCATTATTGCAAGTCCTTCTTCTTCCTTAATCTTCAAGTGCAAGTTTTTGTATTCATCAAGGAAGAAGAAGCACTTTCTCAGATCTGAAGTTGAATCTCATTAAGATATCTAAAAAGATTGTTCTCAATTTATTGTTATTGTAAAAACCTTTTTACAATTTTTGTAGAAAGTTTTTCTTCTGAGTTTGAAGATCCTAATTTAAAGGATCGTGAGTCGGAGAGTTTGTTCTCTGGGTTATAGGGGATGTTGTCTCTGAGCTTATAGGATTTGAATTCTCTTAGGTGTAAGATTGGTTATAATCTAAGATTGGTGAAGTAGCAGAGTCTATCCCGAATTTCTAGATAGGTGAGGCTGGACAGTAGATGTACCCATTTAGGGGAACTACCATAAATCCTTGTGTTTGTGTTGTGTGTTTCTCTTGTTCTGTGTGCTTAATTTTCAAGTATTTTATTTTCGCTAAAAGCTACACGATTCACCCATTCACACCCCTCTTGGTGACTTAGGTAGACAACTAGATACTTTCAACTATAAATGTATATCTTAGGGTCTGAGGCTTCCATAAATAGCTTTACCTTTTCTTTGCAGATCCCAAAGTTCACCTTTCTACAGATAGGAAGTTTAATAGAACCTAACTCCTTATGGTTATCACCAAAAGCCATGAAGATATGCTTCGACTACCCTTGGAGATCTAGTTTAGAATGTTAAGTCTTTGTTGAACAACCACCCTCTGATATCACTTGAATGAGTTTTCTAAGAGTAGTTAAACACCTAGGGGTGAATAGGTTTATTTTTAAATTTTAGAATTTTTTCAAGTTAGAGCATGATGTGTGTTTATGTTAGATGTTAACTTTCAATATCATAGAAAACACACAAAATTTGTAGTGGTTCCCCGATCAAGGGTACATCCAATTTCCTCTTTACCTATCTAGCAGTGTGCTAGATTCAGTTAACTCCTTTATACTCAGCAACTTGAGCTTACACCTAATATCCTTCAGGATCTTACAAATCAGAGTGTACACCAATCAGATAGCTCGGACTGCTTCCAGTCCTACCTCAGATCCACTCCAGTACTCTACCTCAGATCAACTCTAGGAACCTACAACTCAGAGTTCACCAACTCCTACAACTCAGCCATTATAAATTAGGATTAAAACTCAGATCTCAAAGAGATCCAATAGATTTGAATAATATTTTGAGTTAAATGACTCCAAAGATAAATCCCTGAGTCCTCTTCCTTGACTGTGTTGTAAACAATCTTAAAAATGTTAAAGTTGTCTACCTAAATCACCTAGAGGTGGTGAATAGGTGAGTTGTGCGTTTTTTTGCGGAATAAAAAATTTAGCGATCTATGCACAAAAAAAACCAAGCAATCACAGATGACACCAAGAATTATAGTGGTTTCCCAACCTTGGGTATGCCCACTTTCCACTCACCGATCTAGTAAGGCACTAAACTTGGCTACTCCACTAATCTCGGATTGAAAACAATCCTACTACTCGGAATAATGTTCCTACAACTCGATCCCCAAAACAGATCTACACTCGAAAGATAAAAACTTCCTACAATAACTCGGAGAACAAAGCTCCTACACTTGGAGAATAATCTCCTACAAGAATAGATTTTAAATAAGAAATACAAACAGTAAAATCTCTCAGATCTGGAAATTTTTGCCTAGGTCTACTTTCTTTAACTTTGCGGCTTTGTCAGAATATATTGAAAAAGACTCAGCTTGATCCTTGATCGGAAATTTCTGGACTCACAAGATCAAAAAGAGGATGTATAGATTGTAGAAGATTTTGATCTGCAAGTTGACTTCTCTGAATCGTTCTTGATCGAAAGACCTTGGCGTTGAGGAAGATGAGCGGCGGCTTCCGATTTAGGAAAGAGAATTAGGGATTCAGAATTTCTTCTTACGCATCTTAGGGTTGGTCTAAATGACAAGACCTTTTATAAGATATCCCTAAGGTCATAATTATGATTAATGATGGCCACGTGGACCAATCACATCAAATCATATTTGAAAATCACGTCGGTCGGGACTTAGAGAAAATTTATCAGAAAACAGCAGCATTTCTCGAGAGGAAGTATTTTACTCGAGAGACAGACTTGTGTTCTCGAGAATAATGATAGAGATCTCGAGAAGAATGACTTAGAAGATTTTCTGAAAAACAGTATAGCATTTCTCGAGAAGAAAGGTTGTACTCGAGAAAAGGAATTTAGTTCTCGAGAACAATTATGGTGAACTCGAGAAAGAAAACTTAGTAAAAATTATGGAAGTGGAAAACAACGATCTCGAGAATGAAAGAAAGTACTCGAGAAAAACAAGTATTGTTCTCGATAAGAAAAGTTGGTACTCGAGAACAAGAAGACTTTAACTCGAGTACATCATACATTACTTGAGAAATAAACATAGCCATCTCGAGAACTAATCAAAGTATTCTCGAGAAAAAGACTTAGATAAATTCTGTTTGTAATGAAAGTAACCTGAGAAGAAGAGTCATGAAGTACTCGAGTACCTAAGCCTTTCTCGAGAACCGCAAGATGCTTTCTCGAGAATAACTTCTGTCACTCGAATTCATGATGAGTATTACTTGATAACTTACTCTAGTTCTTCTCGTGAACAAGACTTAGTACTCGAGAAAAACACTTAGAATTTCTTTGAATCTGAAAACATAATTTCTTCAAGAATACATAACATACCAATTTCCATCCATGCCCTTAGTGTACAACCCCATATTCGCTGGAGGGAACCTGGGGATGCCAACAGTCAGGATTGGACTAGCTTCGGGCTAGCTTCGGGCTAGCTTCGGGCTCAGGACCAGAACTGCTTGCGCCTTGATGAGCTCCCACCTACGAGCAGGCAGGACCGTTTGCGCCCAGCCTCAACCAAGATCCACCGATGACCAAAGGCAGACGATAGGGCATTGAGTCCACTCAACGCCAAAGTCTAAGCAGCAAAGGCGTCGAGTCCACTCAACGCCACGTTGAGTGAGCTCCACTAACTCGACGCCAAAGTCCAAGCAGCAAGGGCGTTGAGTCCACTCAACGCCACGTTGAGTAGGCATCAAGCTCACTCAACGCCGTGTTCAGCAGTAAAGGAATCAAGCTCACTCAAAGCCATGTTCAGCAGTAAAGGCATCAAGCTCACTCAACGCCATGTTAAGTGGAGACGGGAAGGTTCTTGGATCAAGGTTCTCGGCTAAAGGTTCTCGCCGCGGCTCAAGGTTCTCGGCTCAAGTTTCTCGCCGCGGCTCAAGGTTCTCTCCGCGGCTCAAGGTTCTCGGCTCAGGGTTCTTGCCGAGTGGGGCCCAAGGCCCAGGGTAAAATTACCTAATTTTCCTCAGGTAAAATTACCTACGTACCCCTAGGGGCTGCATTTAGTATTTTATAAACAACTGGATTTGGCTATTGGCAGACCAGCTAGGGGTATTTCAATAATTTCAGGTCAGCAAAAGGCTATAAATAGACCCATAAGGGCTCCTTAGAAAGCAGACTCTCATTTTTCTCTAAATCTCTAGTGCTTTCTGAGGAGCTCCTAGCCCAACTTTTGGCTTTGGAGGGGAAGCTCTCAGAGATCTTTCGGGTGTGAGGTGGGACCTCCCTGCTGAGGCTTTGGATCAGCCCTAGGTCGTTAGCAACCAGTCAAGGGGCGGGGCTTGAGAGAAGTAGGTGTTGGCTGCACCCCTATTTTGAACATTCGTTGAGGTCAATTTTTGCTCAACCAGTTCTGGTGCGGTGAGCGTGGAAGGTAGCCGGTATAGGAAATCCTTGAGTTTGGTCCCATTATTGGGGGTGATGGTGAAGCGTCTGACTCACGGGGTATCCCCATCCCGGGGGAGGAAGCGACAAGGAAGATGTTGGAGGACTTTAGGCGAGAGGTCCTACAGACCATCAGCCTGGCCTTCTCGGCAAGGAGTGAGTGGGAGACGCCTCAGGTTCCGGTGGAGGCGGTCCCGCTTCTGGGCGAGAATGCCCCTGGGAAGCGACCCGGGAAGGAGGTCCCGGCGGAAGGTCGCGAGAGAAACGTGGCTACGCGGGAACTCTTTCCAGGCCAGCACCACAGAAAGGAGGTTCCGGCAAAAGTTGGCGAGAGGGAGGCGGCAGTGCGAGATCTCTTCCCTGGGTAAGGTATCGCGGATCAGGCAAGCGAGCCGAGGCTGCGAGACGTGCCCTCTCACCAGGCGGGAGGCGAGAGTCCCTTCTACGAGCTTATCATCTCGGATTCGGTGCCAGAAGGGTTCCGCGAGCCTGATATGTCTTACGACTCAGGGAAGGATGATCTAGTGCAGCATGTTCAGTGGTTCGAGGACGTAGTCTCAATCAGGCAGATGACGGATACCTTCAAGTGTCGGATGTTTGCCATCACGCTGAAGGAGAAGGCCCGGGACTGGTTCCACCAGTTGCCGACAAGTTCCATATACAGCTTTGAAGATCTGCGCAGGGGGTTCCTGTTGAGATTCTCGACATCGAAGAAGCGGAAGAAGGAAGTGGAGTGCCTATTTGCGGTAAGGCAGAAGCAGGATGAGATGCTGGGTCATTACGTTGACTGGTTTTAGGAAGAAATTCTCCTAGTCTAGGAAGTCCCGGGGTATGCGTTGATGCTTGACTTTACCCTAGGGCTGAGACCAGGTTTCTTTAGCATGGAGCTGAAGAGAGTTCCCCCTCTCTCCTTTGAAGAGCTAATGGAGAGGGCGGCAAAAGAGATCGATTTCGAAAGAGCCAACCTGACTTTCTCTAGGAAGTTGGCCCGGTTGGCAGAGGATGATGTGAAGGAACCAGCGTCAGGGAAGCAGAGGGAGCCAAGGGAGGAAAAGAGAAGAGAAGAACCCCGGAGGCAGGGGAAGAAACAAGGTTAGGGGGCTCGGGAGCCACACAACCGGTTAGGTTGGAGGCCTCAGGCGGGTCGTCCCCAGGGTCAAGGAGGAGGTCTGCAGGGAAGGGATAATCTTCGGGTGTCGAGGAGGTTCGATCAGCAGGCATGGAGGCAGGGACCGAGATACCCTGTCCCGCCGCCGCAAGAGGTGATGGAGGTTGGTAGAGGAAGAAGAGGAATAAGAGGAGTTTGAGGTGTTGGAAGAAGGGGAGGTGGTGAAGGAAGAGGAGGCAGGGTGGCGTTGCCCTTCTACGACTTCCACCAGGAGGAGGGTCACGTGATGGCCACCTGCCCGGAGTTGTTGGAGATGCGGGAAGCCAGGGGAATGAGGAGATAGGATCCACCGGTAAGGATCATGGAAGTGCAGCAGGGAGGGGAGGAAGATAGATGCGAGGACCGGGTAGACATGGGGACCCGAGGAGGGATCAGAGTGATCACCCAGAGGGGTCGGGATTGAGGCAACTCGCAAGGGGAGCTTTCAGACCATGTTCTGCAGAGGGGTCGCCTCAACCTCCTTTGCTCCCCCTCCGGAAGAAAAAATCATCTTTTCATCTGCGGATATGCCAGACTACAAGGATCAGTTCTTCGACGCCCTAGTGATTCAGACTGAGAGGTCTAAGTTGTTAGCCTAAATCACCTAGAGGGGGGTGAATAGGTGAAATGCGTGTCAAATGCGGAATTAAAATCTAACACAGCACACATCAAGCAATCACAGACGACAAGAGATTTATAGTGGTTCCCCAACCTTGGGTACGTCCACTTTCCTCACCGATCTAGCAAATCACTAGACTCAGCTACTCCACTATCTCGGATTGAAAACAATCCTACACCTCGGAACCACGTTCCTACAAAACTCGATCCAACTGGATCTACAAAACTCGGAAGAAAGATCTTCCTACAAATCTCGGAGAAAAACTCCTACAAAGAAATTTTGGTTTGAGAATAAAAAATCAAAACAACAATCTCAGATCTGGATCTTTGACAGTCTTCTTCTTTAGGAACTTCGGCTTGATCAGAAAAGGTTGAAGATGACTTGAGAGAGATCCACGAATCTGAAAACTAGAACCACCTCGATCGAGAAGATAGATCTGAAATCTTTGAGGCTCGGCGAGATCGAGTGATTCACTTTTGTGTGGATCGCTGGAGAAATAGTCGTTGAAGACGGAGATCGGCGATCCATAGTTTCTTCCGTGAACAACGATGGCGGCGGCGGCGTGAGAATTAGGGTTCACGGAATTTTCTCTTTCTTTAAAAGAATATCTCGGTAATCTTGTTAATTAGTAAATTCTGAAATGACCAATTTATAGGTGGACTCCAACGGTCATAATCTTAATTAAGGATGACACGTGGACCAATCAGAAATGACGGATTCAAAATACTTATGGCGAATTCGAACTTAGAAAAGTTCTCGAATAGAGAACTGCCATACTCGAGTAAGAGAAGATATACTCGAGTATGGGAATTTAGATACTCGAGTGACAAAGAGGAGTATACTCGAGTATGAGAAGAGAAATTTACTTGAGTGAAAAAAAAGAACTACTCGAGTATCAGAAGAGATATACTCGAGTATCAGAAAAGATATACTCGAGTATCAGCAAAGATATACTCGAGTATCAGCAAGATATACTCGAGTATCAGCAAGATATACTCGAGTATCAGAATACTTACTCGAGTATTAAAATCAACTACTCGAGTATCAGAATACTTACTCGAGTATTAAAATCAACTACTCGAGTATCGAATAATTTACTCGAGTATGAAAATCAATTACTCGAGTATAGAAACACTTACTCGAGTATGAAAAGAAACTACTCGAGTATGACTACTTGAACTTGCAGAGAAGAGAAGAAATGGAGCTACTCGAGTATGATACATGATTTACTCGAGTGATTAAGTTACTTACTCGAGTATGAAAAGAACTTACTCGAGTGACTAACTAACTACTCGAGTATAGATTTATCTACACGAGTATTCAGAGCCTACTCGAGTAAGTCTAACTGATTACTCGAGTATGTCTAACTAACTACTCGAGTTTGTCTAACTAGCTACTCGAGTATTAAGTCTGATACTCGAGTATAAAAAAGGGGTTACTCGAGTATTTTGGACTTAGAAATATTTTTCTGAGAAAATTAGCTCCAATGCTTCTGTCCATCAATCCAAGTGCATGAATGAGAAGTGTATCCCAATAGAGAGGCTATACATGGGCCAACACTTTGGATCACGCAATGAGGGATTACATTGCATGGTCCTGTGTTTGGTGACCCATTATAGACTGACATTGGTCTACACTTGGCAATTAGAACCTGCACACATAAAACTCAAACACCACATCAAATACATCTTAATTCATCTTAGTTCAAGGTCTGACTTCCTACAAATCTGAGGTTTTGTGGAGACAAACCCCAACAATCTCCCCCTATTTGTAGATGTCAGCACTCTCTATACTAAGGTGAATTACTTAAGAGTAAAAGAACAACATGCATATAACAGGAGAATAAACTAAACTAAAGCAGGGTAAACAAAACATTGCCATAATCAGAATTAAATATATATATATAGAAATGTTTTAAGCACAGAAACAAAAGTCCAATTCCACATTCTCAGTTCAACTCAAGATGGGGCATACTTGTGCATCCTTTCTCTTTTCAGCTCTTGCCTCTCTAGGTAGCTGAAAGGTTTTGGAAAGTAAGTCATGGGCCTAGGAGGAGCAGCTGGGTTGTTGTGCCCCCAATTCCTGTCATGTAGCCTGATCTTTATCTGAGATGCTTCATAGGCTTTCCACTCTAAATAACTGTAGTAATTATCTCTGTTCTCCCCAAGATCAGTCACTAACCTCAAAGTATCAAGAATCAGAGACTTAGAGGTAGGACTCCACACTTCAGCATGAACAACAGGTGGTCTACCTTCAGAAGCTGGCTCTTTCCTAGGTGCAGAACGGCTGGCAGAAGCGCCGTCACCATATTTTCTTTTCTTCTTAGAAGGACCTTGAGAACTGGAAGGAAAATCATCTTGCCATGCTTCAGTATAGGATAGGGGAGGCTCAGTCACATCACCCTCAGGTCTGGGTGAGAAGACTGGCACACCTCCTTGAAAGGTTGCTTGAGTTGAGACATCTGCTGGAAGCTGTTCTGCAAGAGGATCTAGATGCTGAGGTATAATGGAAGGGTCCAGTTGAAACTCAGGAAAGTTTTGATTATGCAGCCAGACAACAGTGTCATAGGTATAGAATTTGACAGACTGGAGCTGGGAAAGAATGGATTCTTTCAATCCTTTTACTATATCACTTATAGCCTCTTGAGATTGGGTAGATAGTTGTTTGACCTGGGCTTCAGCTTGTTCAGAAAGTTTTTCAACTTGTTCTTTTACGATCTTCTCCCCCTTGCTGATATCTATGGATAGCTGGGCAATTGCTTCATCTCTGAAGGTGCCCACTTCATTACATACTTTCACAACATTAGTTTCAGCTCTCTCATCTAGCATGAGCTGATTGTGAGCTACTGTCTCTGCCTGGTTTCTTAGCTCACCTATGCTTGTGATGGTGTGATCTATGGCTTTGCCTCCAATATTGAACAGCTGCTTGAGTGTGTCAGTGTTTGCTTGAATTTCAGCAAAGCCTCTGCTCATCTCCTTTTCAAGAGCAGAGACCTTGGAGGTGACTGACTGCAGAGAGGCATCAAAGTAATCTCTCTGTTCTTTGAGCATAAGCTCAATCTTGCTTACAAGATCTGAAGAGGAAGAAGAAGAAGGGGCTGAGGTTAATGCAGGGACTGAGGGAGCAGGAGTATTCCAAGGGGGATCTCTTCCACAATCACTGAGCTCACAGCTCTCTTGGTTGGAATTATCTATATGGAATCACAAGGGTCAGTGAAGGAGGGGAGAGAGAAGTCAAGTGTCCTCAGAGGAGGGTCAACAGGTTCTGGGGAATCCTCCTCGTCATCGGACAGGATGATATCATCATGAAGATCTGCTGCTGCTAAGGGAGAGTGAGCAGGGGATGGAGAAGGTTCTGCTGCAGGGGTCTGTTCTTCTGTTAGCTCAGGTTCTTTATCATGACTTACAGTATCTGCTGGAGGAGGGGAACTGGTATCTCTCAGTTCTTCAATCATGCTGGCTATGTCTGCAGCTGATGATAAAGGCTCCTCCTGAACCTGGGTTTCTGGCTGACTTAGAGCTTCTGAGGATATCTAGAGATTTGGAAAGGATGATGGAGAAGGATCTCTGACAGTGTGGACTGGTATCTCTGAAGTCTGTACCTGAAGGGTGGATGAGGCAGGCTCCCCCTCAATTACTGCACCCAGAGTGTCAGCAATTTGATGTTGAGGAGGAGATGGAGTCCTGATCACAGCCTGATGTCTGGGAGCATCTGCTGTTTGGGAGGCCTTAGAGGATTGAGTAGTGTTCTGAAGCTTGATCTCGTATCTTTGTATAGAGGAGAGGGTGACTTTCTTCATGTGGTGAAGAGGAGTCCCTTTTGAGAAGTCAAACACTGTAGGGTTGATCTCATGGAGGAGGAGGGAGATAATCCTAGCAAAACTGGGATGTTTGACGCTTTCTCGGATCTTATCCAGTATCATCATTCCGAACTGGAATTTCTTCCTGCAGACAATAGCTTGCATAATCGTCGAATAGATTTTGGGAGATGTCTCTTATGGAGTATGTCTTGCACCATAGTATTTTGGCGATGATGTCAACGAGAAACTTCCCTTCTGAATTGAACAAAGATCTATTCAAGGTTTCACCTCCACCTTCAGGATCTCGACCACAGAATAGAGAGGTGCGGTCGGCATCTTCCTTTTCTAGGTCATCTTCTTCGTCGACCACTGGCATCCGAAGCAGAGTGGCGACTGAAGTTTTATCCAACCGAATTTCAACTCCCTTTAACTTGGATTTCAGAACTGTGCCGTTGTGTCTAACCTTCAGATTTCTGTAGAATTCTTCAACATCAGGAAGCAGGAGACGGCAGGGTTCTTGAAGAACGAAGGACAATCCGGCCGTGTCCAGGAGAATCAGTAAGTTCTTGAAGTCATCCGAAATATCTTCAATACCATATGTTACTAGTTCAGAGCCGATTCCAATCTTGGAGGAGGGAGGAGCCATCAGCGATTCTGCAATGCGAAGGAAACAAGAACGAGGAAGACAAAGCTCTGCAATTGTTCTGGGAGACGAAGAGACAGGAATCTTGCGGCGATGGAAGAGGAAGAATAGGAATCGGGAATACGAAAAGTCGGCGGCTACTCGAGTGAATGAGAAGTGGAAAGGACTTTTTTGTTTTGAATATATATAAGTAATCGTAATTAGGTTTAAGAAGGATTAAGTATAATGTCATACCTGAACGAGGCGGCAATTTGCTAGGTGCTAGTAGAGATTTTGAAAATAAAAAAAATCCGAGTACTCGAGTAGAAGATGACAGCATACACGAGTATGAAGTTTAGTATACTCGAGTAGGCACAACATACACGAGTAATCAATAATTCATACTCGAGTATGTAATTAGCATACACGAGTATTAAGTCCTTGACGAATTTTCATACTCGAGTATAAGAAGTTCATACACGAGTATCTTTTGGATTACTCGAGTATATGAAACTTTTTACTCGAGTATTAGCCGTTTACTCGTGTAAGTGTAACGATGCTCGAGTCTCTAATACTTGAAGGAATTTCCCTGGTAGATTTCTATTTCCACTGAAAAACTGTACCTCTGAGCAGCCAACATTACTGATATCTTCTTAATTTGAGAGTCCATCACTGGTCTTCTTTGTTGAGCAGTCCAAGCTCAGTTTTGAAGAACGAGAACTTGGACTCGTCCAGCGGCTTCGTGAATATATCTGCCACTTGCCTGTCTGTGGAGACATATTGTAGATCTATGTCTCCATTCTCCACATGCTCCCGGATGAAATGATAGCGAAGCTCTATGTGCTTGGTCCTGCTGTGGGAGACTGGGTTGTTGGCTATTGCTATGGCGCTGGAAGAGTCACAGAACAGGGGAATGTTCTGGAACTTCATGTTGTAGTCTTCAAACTGATTCTTGATCCATAAAAGCTGTGCACAACAGCTGTCTGCAGAGATGTACTCTGATTCAGCCGTTGAGATGGCTACACAGTTTTGTTTCTTACTGCTCCAGGAAATGAGTCTCCTTCCGAGAAATTGGCAAGTCCCGGAGGTACTTTTCCTGTCATCTTTGCTACCTGCAAAATCTGCATCTGAAAATCCAATTAGTTCACTATCATTACTTCTTGGGTACCATAAGCCAAGATTTGGTGTACCTTTGAGGTATCTCAAGATTCGCTTTGCAGCGATGTAGTGAGATTCCTTAGAGTTCACCTGAAATCTAGCACATACACATGTTGAGAACATTATATCTGGTCTACTTGCAGTGAGGTAGAGCAAGGACCCAATTATGCTTCTGTACTTGGTTTCATCAAAAGGTTTCCCTTTCTCATCCTTGTCCAGAGACATAGCTGAGGCCATTGGAGTCCTCATAGAGGTTGCATTCTCCATTCCGAATTTCTTAAGTAGCTCTTTGGTGAACTTGGTCTGTGAGATGAAAATCCCATCTTCAGATTGTTTCACCTGAAGCCCTAAGAAATACTTCATCTCTCCCATACTGCTCATTTCAAACTTCCCTTGCATAAGTTTAGAAAACTTCTTGTAGAGGTCGTTATCCGTAGAGCCGAAAATAATGTCGTCGACATAGATCTGCACTAGCAAAATCTTTCCTTTTATTTCCCTAAGAAATAATGTTTTGTCTATCTTTCCTCTTGTGAACTTGTTCTCAAGAAGGAAGCTAGACAGAGTCTCATACCAAGCTCGAGGAGCTTGTTTAAGACCATATAGTGCTTTCTGTAATAAATATACATAATTAGGATGGGTTGAATCAACAAAACCTGGCGGTTGCTCTACGTACACTTCTTCCTTTATGTCACCATTCAGGAAGGCGGACTTTACGTCCATCTGATAGACGGTAAAGCCCTTAAGTGCAGCGTAGGCAAGAAATAACCTGATCGCCTCCAGTCTTGCTACTGGAGCATAAGTCTGGTCGAAGTCGATTCCTTCTTCTTGACGATATCCCTTGGCGACAAGTCTGGCTTTATTCTTTATAATTGTTCCATCTTCGTCCATCTTGTTCCGGTAGACCCATTTTGTCCTAATGACGTTCTTACCTTTGGGTCTAGGAACAAGTGTCCAAACCTTGCATCGTTTGAACTGATTCAATTCTTCTTCCATGGCTAGAATCCAGGATGCGTCGGAGTTGGCTTCCTCAAATTTCTTTGGTTCAACCTGTGAGAGAAAACTTAAGTGTAAATTCTCGTTAGTTGTACCTCGATGAGTTCTGACGCCATCCCGAGGATCTCCTATTATTTGGTCAACAGGATGATCCTTCAAGTGTCTGAACTCTAAAGTCCTTGCATCTGGGATCTCTTCAGCCACTGGAGTTGCATCTTCAGCTGGGATGTCTTCTTCATCTTGATCATCCTCCTCTCCAATGGTGGTTGTAGAGGGGACCTTGATGAATGTCTCATCTTTATCTTCACTAGGTTCATCCAAGCTAAGTTCTTTCAACTTTGTACCTGCATCTACAATAGGCACACTAGACGAGTTGCTTTGCAACAGACTCGTCTCATCAAATACAAGATGTATCGACTCTTCCACCACCAGAGTTTTTCTATTGAATACTCTATAAGCCTTACTATGGCTACTATATCCTACAAAAATACCTTCAAAGCTTTTCTCGCTAAACTTGGTAGAGTGATACTTGCCATTGTTAAGTACGAAGCACTTACAACCAAAGATTCTAAAGTATGAAATGTTTGGTTTCCTGCCTTTTAGAAGTTCGTAAGGGGTCTTATCATGGTTCTTGTTGATGAGTGCTCGATTTTGCACGTGACAAGCGGTGTTGACGGCTTCAGCCCAGAAATACTCCGGAAGTGAGGCATCACTCAACATGGTCCGACAAGCCTCTATGAGTGTTCTGTTCCTTCTCTCAGCTACTCCATTTTGCTGTGGAGTGCGAGGAGAGGAAAACTCATGAAAGATACCTTGACTTTCACAAAATTCTGTCATGGCTCCAGATTTGAATTCCGTTCCATTGTCACTTCTGATTTTGACTACGGAACAGTTGTATTCATTCTGGATCTGCCTCACAAAATTAGTGAAAATACCGAAGGTATCTGACTTGTGTTTCAGAAAGAACACCCACGCAAAGCGCGAGTAATCATCCACAATAACCAACGTATATTCCTTACCTCCCAAACTTCTAACCTGCAGTGGACCAAACAAGTCCATATGGAGAAGCTGCAAACTTCTATTGGAATCCTTGCCTATTATGCTTTTAAATGAACTTCTTGTTTGCTTGCCTTTGATACAAGCGTGACAAGGACTGTCCGTAACGCACTTGACATTAGGTGCATCACGCACTAAGTTTTGAGAGAATAATTTATTAATAGTTTTGAAATTAATATGTGCTAGTCTCTTGTGCCATTGGTCAGCAAGAGATGCACTACTTTTTGCCAAAAGACACACTGGTGTCGAAGAGTCTATACAAATAAAATTTAGACAGAAAATATTTCTGCTTCGAGTGCCTGATAAAATAGTTTCCATATTGTTAACCGATTTTATCAAACACTTGTCAGCATGAAATTCAACTACGTATCCTTTGTCGCATAGTTGGCTTATGCTAATGAGATTGTGTTCCAATCCTTCAACATAGGCTACATCTGAAAAGGATACGCTACCGTTAGAGATCATACCATAGCCTTTAGTTATTCCTCGATCTGAACCTCCAAAGATGACCTTTGGTCCGTTGTAGACTGAGGTGTAATTCTGTAGTAGGCTCCTTGTCCCGGTCATATGCCGAGAACATCCACTGTCCAAGTACCAGATTGGCATTTTGGTGGCCTTTGGACATACCTGCAATTACAATCATTTAGCCTTAGGAACCCAAATAAGTTTGGGTCCTTGGTCTCGAGTTAGAGTACTCCCCCTACGAGTATTAGCCTCATGAGTGGTCACTCTCACGTTGCTAACTTTAGGGGTTGCAGCATTTTCAGGATTGAACCAACAATCACTGGCAAAATGACCAATTCTGCCACAGCACCAACAGTTGAACCTGTTGTATCTTTGCCTTGTGTAGTCCTGCTTGACTTTCTGGAATGAAGGTCTAGCAGGAGCTTTACTCTTGGAGGAGGAGGCTTCATGATGATGGCAGTTACATGAGGTCTTCTCCTTCATAGGCTTTTCTACAATGGGTTTTACTTTTGGTGTCTTTTTGAAATTATGACCATGAGCATAAGGTCCATAGCTTTGAAGCTGAATCTCCTCATAAGGTGCCTTGAAGACACTCTCGCCAAAGTTACGAGGACGAGTCCAACCTTGGTATATTGACTTAGGCTTCTCAGGGATCGGCCTAGAAAAGTGTCCGTAGGTGGACTCATAATCGAGTTCGTTCGTGGGAAAGATAACTTTCTTGAACACAAAAGGTTCCAAGGGAGCTTTCCCTTTTTCTTCAGCTAGAGCCTTCCGGGCAGCCTTATTCTTTCTCTTGGCCTTGTTTATCCTAGAGGATTTACTAGAAGAGACAATGTGGCCTAAACCAGCACCCTTGGCCTTAGCAGAGAATTCAGCAACGATTGGAAGAACTGTCTTAGGCTTAGAAAAACTCTCAACAAGCTTCTTTTCAGCCTCGAGTTGTCGTTCCAATTCTTTGATGATTTCCTCTTTAAGTTTGATGTGCTTGAGAGCTTTATTGTATTCCTCTATAGCTACATTGAGGTTCTCTTGAAGAGAGTTAGTCTTATCGACTTCTTCTCTCAAGCTGCTCTCACTAGCTCGTAGAGTATTTATCTCTTTGGCTT
This sequence comes from Platanthera zijinensis, assembly GCA_039513925.1. Classification (NCBI taxonomy): domain Eukaryota; kingdom Viridiplantae; phylum Streptophyta; class Magnoliopsida; order Asparagales; family Orchidaceae; genus Platanthera; species Platanthera zijinensis. The sequence continues at coordinate 81,557,807 of CM077086.1, forward strand.
GAGTTTTCATTAATCTACGACATTTTTCGTAAGCGGTGAGTAACTCCTTATACTGACCCATGAGCTCAGATTCATCTTCAGAGGAATATCCCTCTTGCTCATTGTCATCATCAGAATCAGAGAGAGGAGTGTGAGATTTTACCTCCCCAGTAAACTGGGGGACTTGTTCATCATCTGAATGAGCCATGAGCCCAAAGTAAGCTTCCTCTTCTTCACTCGACTAAGATGAGTCAGAGTCGCTGAGAGTTTTGCTCTTCTTGGCTACTAAGCTTTTCTCTTTCCTGTTCTTATGGTGTGAGGATTTCTTTTCCTCTCTTCTTCCACCCTCTTTCTTTTTGTGAGGGCAATCGGCGATGACGTGACCTGGCTTATTGCAACAATAACAAATGATGTCAGTTGAGATCTGTTTGTTCTGTTTAGAATTATACCTGTCATGGCTGCTTGAGCCTTTCTTCCGATGATCACCGTCATGTCGTGATCTTTTACATGAGGCATCCTTGCCTCTCCATTGCTTCTTCTTGTTCAAGAACTTCTTGAACTGCCTTGAGAGTAGGGAGAACTCTCCATCAGATAGTTCTGAGCCAGATGAGCTAGGCTCAGATGATTCTTCTTCATCAGCCTCAGGAACTGGGGCAGGAGAGCTAGCCTTTATCTTCCTTGAGCTATCTACCTTTAGAGCGACAGATTTCTCCTTGGATGCAGACCTGCTTGTCTCTTCTTCAGCTTTTCTTGAGTTGATTTGCAGCTCGTAAGACATAAGCTTTCCGAACAGATTCTGCAGGTCCGTCTCAGCTAACCTTCCAAACTCTCGAATGGCACATACCTTATTGTCCCATTCCTTGGTTAGGGATCTTAAGAATTTGTCATTGAGTTCCCCGTTGGTGAAGACTCGGCCATAAACTCTTAGGCCGTTCACTATCTTGAAAAAGTTCTCGAACGTGTCAGCTATGGCTTCCTTGTGACCTTGCCGGAAGGCTTCATACTTTTGATTCAGAAGGGATCTCCGATCATCCCTCACTTCTTCAGTGCCTTCCATCAGAGTCACCAGGGATTGCCACATCTCCTTGGCAGACTGCAGCATTGAGTCATCGACTGCACTTGCTATAATATTTTTAGCTTTCTTGTCCAGAGAGATAAGTGCAATCTCATCCTTATCTAGATCCATCAACTTCTTGGGAACTTGCTTGGTGGGATCTATGGTGGAAGCAGTTAAAGGAATGTGGGGACCTTCTTCAACAATCATGAAGATCCGGGGATCTACTGCTTCCATGAAGAACTTTACTCTTTCCTTCCACATAGGAAAATTGTTCTTGGTGCAGATAGGGAGTTTAGCAAAATCCTTAGTCTTACTCATGCTTGATACTCAACTTAGAAGGATACGATCAAGGTGTTAACCTTTTAACGATCAACCTCCCTCTGATACCAATTGAGAGGTCTAAGTTGTTAGCCTAAATCACCTAGAGGGGGGTGAATAGGTGAAATGCGTGTCAAATGCGGAATTAAAATCTAACACAGCACACATCAAGCAATCACAGACGACAAGAGATTTATAGTGGTTCCCCAACCTTGGGTACGTCCACTTTCCTCACCGATCTAGCAAATCACTAGACTCAGCTACTCCACTATCTCGGATTGAAAACAATCCTACACCTCGGAACCACGTTCCTACAAAACTCGATCCAACTGGATCTACAAAACTCAGAAGAAAGATCTTCCTACAAATCTTGGAGAAAAACTCCTACAAAGAAATTTTGGTTTGAGAATAAAAAAATCAAAACAACAATCTCAGATCTGGATCTTTGACAGTCTTCTTCTTTAGGAACTTCGGCTTGATCAGAAAAGGTTGAAGATGACTTGAGAGAGATCCACGAATCTGAAAACTAGAACCACCTCGATCGAGAAGATAGATCTGAAATCTTTGAGGCTCGGCGAGATCGAGTGATTCACTTTTGTCTGGATCGCTGGAGAAATAGTCGTTGAAGACGGAGATCGGCGATCCAGAGTTTCTTCCGTGAACAACGATGGCGGCGGCGGCGTGAGAATTTGGGTTCACGGAATTTTCTCTTTCTTAAAAAGAATATCTCGGTAATCTTGTTAATTAGTCAATTCTGAAATGACCAATTTATAGGTGGACTCCAACGGTCATAATCTTAATTAAGGATGACACGTGGACCAATCAGAAATGACGGATTCAAAATACTTATGGCGAATTCGAACTTAGAAAAATTCTGGAATAGAGAACTGCCATACTCGAGTAAGAGAAGATATACTCGAGTATGGGAATTTAGATACTCGAGTGACAAAGAGGAGTATACTCGAGTATGAGAAGAGAAATTTACTTGAGTGAAAAAAAAAGAACTACTCGAGTATCAGAAGAGATATACTCAAGTATCAGAAAAGATATACTCGAGTATCAGCAAAGATATACTCGAGTATCAGCAAGATATACTCGAGTATCAGCAAGATATACTCGAGTATCAGAATACTTACTCGAGTATTAAAATCAACTACTCGAGTATCAGAATACTTACTCGAGTATTAAAATCAACTACTCGAGTATCGAATAATTTACTCGAGTATGAAAATCAATTACTCGAGTATAGAAACACTTACTCGAGTATGAAAAGAAACTACTCGAGTATGACTACTTGAACTTGCAGAGAAGAGAAGAAATGGAGCTACTCGAGTATGATACATGATTTACTCGAGTGATTAAGTTACTTACTCGAGTATGAAAAGAACTTACTCGAGTGACTAACTAACTACTCGAGTATAGATTTATCTACACGAGTATTCAGAGACTACTCGAGTAAGTCTAACTGATTACTCGAGTATGTCTAACTAACTACTCGAGTATGTCTAACTAGCTACTCGAGTATTAAGTCTGATACTCGAGTATAAAAAAGGGGTTACTCGAGTATTTTGGACTTAGAAATATTTTTCTGAGAAAATTAGCTCCAATGCTTCTTTCCATCAATCCAAGTGCATGAATGAGAAGTGTATCCCAATAGAGAGGCTATACATGGGCCAACACTTTGGATCACGCAATGAGGGATTACATTGCATGGTCCTGTGTTTGGTGACCCATTATAGACTGACATTGGTCAACACTTGGCAATTAGAACCTGCACACATACAACTCAAACACCACATCAAATACATCTTAATTCATCTTAGTTCAAGGTCTGACTTCCTACAAATCTGAGGTATTATGGAGACAAACCCCAACACAGACAGCGGTGGAGAACTTCACGGTCTCTAGGATACTGGTGGACAATGGGAGCTCGGTGAACGTAATCTTCAAGAGAGCCTTCAATGAGATGAAGGTTAAGGGGAAGAGGGTCCTAGCATCAGATGGACTGTTGTTCGGGTTTTCTGGAGAAAGAAAAGAGGTAGAGGGAGGAGTAGGACTGTATGTAAAGCTGGGATGCGTGTCACGGAACTGTAGATTCATGATAGTGGATGCCCCAAGTAGTTACAACGGCATCTTTGGGTGTCCCCTCATCAGCACCATTATCTGCGTCCCCTCCTCGTTTCATCAATGTCTCAAGTTCAATAACGGAGGGGTGCAGGTCAGAATTAGGGGGAATCCAAAGGTGGCAAGACAATGCTATGTGACGGCAGTAAACACTGTGTCTTGGATGGCGGAGGCAGATGAGCTGGAAAGGGAGCTAGTAGAGCAAGAGGAGGTGAGTCTGGAGGTATAGAAGCAAGTGGGAGGAGAAGCTAAGAAGGAGGCCCAGAGGGGGGAGGAATTGAAAGATAAAAGTTTTCTACCTAAATCACCTAGAGGGGGGTGAATAGGTGAGATGTGCATCTAATACAGAATAAAAAAATTTAGCAACTAGCACAAATAAGTAAGCAAGCAATCACACAGACGACAAGAGATTTATACTGTTTTCCCGATCTTAGGTACGTCCACTTTCCTCACCGATCTAGCAAATCACTAGACTCGGCTACTCCACTATCTCGGATTGCAAATCAATCCTACACCTCGGAACCACGTTCTTACAAAACTCGATCCAAATGGATCTATACTCAGAAGATAAAGACTTCCTACCACTCGGAGAACAACGCTCCTACACTCGGAGAATAATCTCCTACAAGATTTAAAAATAGAGTTTGAAAATACAAACAGAAATATTCTCAGATCTGAAAGAATTTGTCTCTAGGTCTTCTTCTTGAATCGTTGTGGCTCTTTCATAATTTGTAGAAGAAGATCCTTTGGAAATCTGACCTGAGAAGGCTTGAATCTACTCGATCAAGGAGATAAAAACGATTCCTTAATCAGCAGATCTTCTAGATCGAATGCAGAGAGATCGATCTTGACGAGAGCGGAGGCTTCAGAATGTCGTTCTTGAGAATAGTCGGCCGAACCAGTAACTTAGGAAAGTACGGAATCCGCTCTTAAAAAATTCTTCTTTTTCTTTTCTGCTTAGGGTTATGTCTTATTGAAAATGATTTATATAGGATTACCCTTAACGACGAGAAAAGATATTAATGACGACACGTGGACCAATCACGTCAGGTTATTTGAAATTTTGGCCGATCTGGACTTAAAAAAAATTCCTGGAAAGTCTACTTAGTTCTCGAGAAGTGGCTATAGTTCTCGAGAACTAGGATCTGAGTTCTTGAGAACTGTCAAGACTTCTCGGGAACTATATTCTTTAGAAGAGGTTTGGACTTCTCGAGAACACAATGTTTAGTTCTCGAGAACTAATTGACTTCTAAAGAATAAACACTACTTTCCTGAACTTCTCGAGAACAAACACTTAGAAACTTTTCTGAACTTCTCGAGTACATAGAGGAAGACTTCTCGAGAACTGAGAGAGGACTTCTCGAGAACTAAAGAAGACTTCTCGAGAGCTTAACTTAGAAAAATTTCTGAGGCAAATCCTTACTATTCAAGAAATTGAGCTGGCAGTTCTCGAGAACTGAAGCCAAGCTTCTCGAGAACAAGTAAGACTTCTCGAGAACTATACCTTAGGCTTTTTGAGAACTGACCAAGACTTCTCGAGACCTCGAACCTGGACTTCTCATGAACTTTGTAGTTAAGCTTCTTGAGAACTATGAGAGCTTCTCGAGAACTAAACTACACTTCTTGAGAACTCTGAAGTTGGTTCTCGAGAACTGGATTTAGACAATTTTTCAAGAAATTTAGAGAATATTTTCTTCTGATCCTGTCTTCATCCCATGCTCCCAATGTTTGAACATGAAGTGTATCCCAATTGAGATGCTACACATGAGTCAACACTTTGGATCACACATTGAGGGATTATACTGTATGGTCCTGTGTTCCTGACCCACTATAGACTGACATTGGTCTACACTTAGCACTTAGAATCTGCAAACATTCAACTAGAACAGGATATCAAATACAACTTAATTCATCTTAGTTCAAGGGTGACTTCATGCAAATCTGGGTTATTGTGGATGCAATACCCAACAATCTCTCCTTATTACTAGAAGTCAGAACCCTCTATACTAAGGTGAATTGTCATAATAAAGAAAGAACTGGAAGAAAGGAAATTGAATATAAATGCAGAGACAGATTAATTAAAGGCACAATTATGCAAAACTAGGAATTGTATATATAAGTAATGTTTTAGAATCAATCAACATCCATTTCCTCAAAAATTCTCAAAAACAAAACATCATGAATCATTCTTTGCTTTGCTGTTGCCTGTCTTGCTTTTCCTGCTGCCTCCTCTGATAACTGAACTGCTTAGGATAGTACCTTGGGGGCTTTGGAGGAGCTTTAGGATTATTCTTTCCATATTCGCTGTCATATATCCTCCTTTTGGTCATGGACTTTTCATACAATTCCCACTCAACTGAGCTGTAGTGAAGATTTTTATTCTCATTAAAGTCCATGACTAGTTTAAGAGTATCAAGAATTAGAGATTTGGAAGTAGGGCTCAAAACTTCAGCAAATTCCTTTGCTTTTCTTCTTTCTTCCTCTAGCTAGGGAACCGATCTGCTAGCAGAAGGACCTTCCCCATACTTCCTTTTCTTGGGGATGTGAACCTCTGGTAGATCGTGAGGAATAATGTCATCCCAAACTTGGGAATAGGAAGCTTGAGGAGGTGCCTGATCTTATGGTCTATGAGAGAATGTAGGCATTTGAGGTTGAGGCACTTGGCTGGACTCACCTTGAGCAAGAGGATTTAAGTGATGAGGAATAATGTTGGGGTCAGCCTGAAAATCTGGGAAGATCTGGGTGTGCATCCATACAGCTGTATCATATGTATGGAATTTTACTGATTGAATTTGTTCTAGAACATCCTTACTGATTGCAGTTAATTTCTCATTCCAGATAGTTTTGGCATTTGTAGTAAGCTTTTCTACCTATTCTTTCACTATGGTCTCCCCCTTTCTGATTTCTACAGATAGCTGGTCTATGGTGTCTTCTTTGAAAGTACCAACTTCATTGCATACTTTCATGATATTCTCTTCAGCTCTCTTGTCCAACTGAATTTGATTGTTTGCCAGGGTGACAGATTGGTCCATGACTTGACCAATGCTTGTGATAGTGTGATCTATGGCTTTGCCTCCAATTCTGAACAATTGTTTGAGAGAATCAGTGTTGGCTTGAATCTCTAAAATGCCTCTGCTCATTTCTTTCTCAAGGGCAGTTACCTGATCTTTAACAGTCTGAAGAGATTCATCAAAATATTTCCTCTTGTTAGCAAACATTTCTTCAATCTTTGACAAAATATCTGAATTTGCAATTACAGCAGGAGCAGGGGTGGTAGAATTAATCTGAGGTGATGGAGGAGCTTTCCATTGGGGGGGATTTCTTCTAGTACTACAGAGCTCTGGGCTCTTACAGTATGAGATACTATATCTCCCTCCTCATCAACAAATCTAGGAAGGGAGAAATAAAGATTCCTGAGAGGGGCTTCCACCTCCTTAGGGGCTTGCACATCCTCTTCAGATAGAAGGGTGGTCTCTAGTGGACTTGATTCTTTTCTTGGAGAGGGAGAAGGAGTAGCTTGGGGTGAGGGTTCTCTGGATGATTCTTCAGGGAGATCTTTGGAAAGGGGGGGAAAGAGGTTCTTCTGAGGTGAGCTCTTCTATCATCTTGTTTATAGCTTCATTTGTGTCTTTAAGAATATCTTGGGCTAGAATATCTGATAGGTTTGGCACTGGAGAGACTGCCACAGCGCTCCTGACTTGAGATCTCACTAGGCTTCTTAGAGGATATCTGGCTGGAGGAGTAGGAATTCTGATACCTGAGGCAGAGTGTGCAGGCTCCCCCTCAGTTGCTGCACCAGATGGTTCAGCAACATGATGTAGAGGAGGAGATGGGGTCCTGACCTTTGAGATAGAAGCTCCAACTTTTTTAGTGATTTGCCTTGGGTTTTTCAGCTTTAACTCCCATCTCTGGATGGAGGCTAAGGAAATCTTCTTAAGGTGGTGAATCGGTGTACCTTTGGAGGTTTTGAAGGTAACAGGATCAATCTCTCGCAAAATCAATGAGATTATCCGTGCAAATTTAGGAGCTTGAATTCTGTCCCTGATCAGCTCAAATACCATCATGCCAAACTGAAATTTCTTCCTTGAGACAATGGTTGTCATTACTCCAAATAGATCATTAGTAATGAAACTAATCGACCCTATTTTACACCACAAGATTTTCCCAATAATGTCTGTAAGAAATTTACCTACATCATTGAAAAGGTTTCTCCTTAAGGAGTGAAATTCCTAAGGAACTCCACATAAGGAGTAGGTCCTTTCATTGTCTTCCGAAGTTATGTCGTCTTCCTCATCTACAACGGGCATTCTCAGAAGCTTGGAGACTATTGTCTTGTTCAACTTTATCTTGATCCCTCTGACTTGAGTTTTTAGAATCTTACCATTCCTTTTCACCTAAGCATTCTTGAAGAACTCCTCGACATCAGGAAAGAGAACCTTGCAGGGTTCTGTCAAAACGAACATGAGGCCAGCGGTTTCGAGAAGAATGAGAAGGTTCAGGAAATCGTCTGAAATCTCTGCAATTCCTGCGACTACCAGTTCGTTGCCGACTCTAATCTTGGAAACCTGGGCCATGAAAGCTGACGGTGGAGACGGACTGAGCGCGAGACTGCGGCGGAGATAGAGGTTTCTTACGGCGGAAGACGAAGAGTTTTGAGAGAAATGATTTTGAAATGGCAGTTGATTTAAGATTTCTAAATTATTATATATATATATAACCCTAGTACTGTCAATTATGAGTCTAATTAACCTTGAATTAGGACAGAAATCAAGAGGTTTGCGAAATAAAAGAGTTAGCAGAAATCGGCAAAATGACGGGCCATTTCTCGAGAGGCAGACTTTAGTTCTCGAGAAGTGGCAGATAGTTCTTGAGAAGCAGGGATGGTTCTCGAGAATTGGCAGATAGTTCTCGAGAAGTAAGTATGGTTCTCGAGAACTGGCAGATAGTTCTAGGGAAGTAAGTATGGTTCTCGAGAGCTATCCTTCTACTTGAGAAATTCTTACCTTTTTGGAGATTCCTCGATTCTTGAGCCTTTGAACTGATCACCTTGGCCTAATCTTCCTTGTTCAGCAACCCAAGTTGAGTTTTGAAAAAATTGAACTTGGTATCGTCCAGCGGCTTTGTGAAAATATCTGCAACCTGCCGATCTGTTGGCACGTACTGCAGATCCACATCCCCTTGCTCCACATGCTCCTGGATGAAGTGGTATCTGAGCTCGATTTGCTTTGTCCGTCTATGTGAGACTGGGTTATTTGTGATTGCGATTGCGCTGGAGGAGTCATAGAACAAAGGAATGTCCTTGACCTTCATATTGTAATCCTCTAGCTAGTTCTTTAGCCAAAGCAACTGTCCATAACAACTACCGGCAGAAATGTATTCTGACACGGTCGTTGAGATTGCGACACAGTTTTGATTTTTGCTGCTCCAAGAGATAAGCCTTCTTTCAAAGAACTGACACGTCCCGGAAGTGTTTTTCCTATCATCTTTGCTACCTGCAAAGTCTGCATCTGAGAAACCAATTAGTTCACTGTCATTACTTCTTGGGTATCATAAGTCAAGATTCGATGTACCTTTAAGGTATCTAAAGATCCGCTTTGCAGCAGCATAGTGAGATTCCTTACAATTCACTTGGAATCTAGCACAGATACATGTGGAGAACATTATGTCTGGTCTACTAGCAGTAAGGTAGAGCAAGGATCCAACTATGCTTCTGTATTTGGTTTCATCAAAAGTTTTCCTTTTCTCATCCTTATCCAGAGACATAGCTGAGGCCATTGGAGTCCTCATAGAGGTTGCACTCTCCATTTCAAATTTCTTAATCAACTCCTTGGTGAACATCGTCTGTGAGATGAAAATTCCATCTTCAGATTGTTTCACCTGAAGTCATAAGAAATATTTCAGCTCTCCCATACTACTCATTTCAAACTTCCTTTGCATAAGTTTAGAGAACTATTTGCAGAGGTTGTCGTCTGTAGAGCTAAAAATTATATCGTCGACATAGATTTGTACTAGCAAAATCTTGCCTTTAATTTCCCTAAGAAATAATGTCTTATCTATCTTTCCCCTTGTGAACTGGTTCTCGAGGAGAAAGCTAGATAGCGTTTCGTACCAAGCTCGAGGAGCTTATTTCAAACCATACAACGCTTTAGATAATAAATAAACATACTCAGGTAAGTTAGGATCAACAAAACGTTGGGGCTGTTCCACGTACACCTCTTCCTTTATGTCACCATTTAGGAAGGTGGACTTCATTTCTATTTGAAAGACGGTGAATCCCTTCAGTGCAGCATATTCCAGGAACAGTCTGATGGCCTCCAGCCTTGCCACTGGAGTGTATGTCTGGTCGAAGTCGATCCCTTCTTCTTGACGATATCCTTTGGCGACGAGTCTGGCCTTGTTCTTTATGATTATCCCATTCTCGTCAAACTTGTTCCGGTAGACCCATTTCGTTCCGATTACATTTTTACCTTTGGGTCTTGGAACAAGCATCCAAACTTTGCAGTGTTTGAACTGATTCAGTTCTTCTTCCATGGCCAAGATCCACGATGCGTCTGAGTTTGCTTCCTCAAACTTCTTTGGTTCAACCTGCGAGAGAAAACTTCAATAGAGATTCTAGTTAGCTGTACCTCGATGAGTTCTGACACCATCCCGGGGATCTCATATGATCTGGTCCATTGGGTGATCCTTCAGATGTCTGAGCTCTAGGTTCCTCGCATCTAGAGCTTCTTCAGCCACTGGAGTGACTTCATAAACTTGGACAGTATTTTCATCTTGATCCTCTACCTCTCCAATAGGGGTTGGAGAGGTGATCTTGATGAACTTTTCATCTTTACCTTCGGTCGATTCATCCAAGTTGATTTATTTGAGCCTTAAACCTGCATCTTCAACAAGCACAGTAGACGATTTCCTTTGCAGCAAGCTCGTCTCATCAAATACAATATGTATGGATTCCTCTATAACAAGAGTTTTTCTATTAAAAACCTTGTATGCCTTACTATGGCTACTATATCCTACAAAAATACCTTCAAAACTTTTCTCACTAAATTTAGTAGTATGATACTTACCATTGTTAAGTACGAAGCATTTGCAGCCAAAAATTCTAAAATATGAAACTGTTGGTTTCCTGCCTTTTATAAGTTCATAAGGTGTCTTATCATGATTCTTATTTATGAGGGCTCGATTTTGCACGTGGCATGCAGTGTTGACAGCTTCAGCCCAGAAGTACTCCGGTAGTGAAGCATCACTAAACATGGTCCTGCAAGCCTCTGCGAGTGTTCTATTCCTTCTCTCAGCTACTCCATTTTGCTGTGGAGTACGAGGAGAGGAAAACTCATGAAAGATACCTAGGCTTTCCCAAAATTCTATTATGGCCCCAGATTTGAACTCCGTTCCATTGCCACTTCTGATTTTGACTATGGAACAGTTGTATCCATTCTGGACCTACCTGACAAAATTTGTAAAGATATCAAAGGTATCTTACTTGTGTTTCAGAAAGAACAACCACGCAAAATGCGAGTAGTCATCAACAATTACCAACGTATAATCCTTACCTCCTAAACTTCTAACTTACAGTGGACCAAACAAGTCCATATGAAGAAGCTGTAAGCTTCTATTAGAATCCTTGCCTATAATGCTTTTAAATGAACTCCTTGTTTGCTTGCCTTTTATACAGGAATGACAAGGGCTGTCCTTAACGCACTTGACATTAGGGGCATCACGTACTAAGTTCTTAGAGAATAGTTTATTAATAGTTTTGAAATTAATATGTGCTAGTCTCTTATTCCATTGGTCAGCAAGAGATGCACTACTTTTTGCTAAAAGACATACTGGTGTAGAGGAGTCAATACAGATGAAATTTAAACAGAAAATATTTCTGCTTCAAGTGCCTGATAAAATAGTTTCCATGTTGTAAACCGATTTTATCAAACACTTGTCAGCATGGAATTCAACCACGTATCCTTTGTCGCATAGTTGGCTTATGATGATGAGATTGTGTTCCAATCCTTCAACATAGGCTACATCCAAAAAGGATACGTTACCGTTAGTAATCATACTGTAGCCTTTGGTAATTCCTCGGTCTGAACCTCCAAAGATGACCTTTAGTCCGTTCAACACCAGTGAAAAGTTCTGGAGTAGGCTCTTGTCCCGGTCATATGCCGATAACATCCACTATCCAAATACCAGATTGGCGTTTTAATGGCCTTTGGACGTACCTACAATTATAATCACTTAGCCTTAGGAACCCAAACACGATTGGGTCCTTGGTATCGAGTTAGAATACTCCCCCTACGAGTATTAGTCGCATGACTGGTCATTCTCACGTTGCTAACTTGAGGAGTTGCAGCATTTCTAGGATTGAACAAACAATCAATGGCAAAGTGACCAACTCTACCACAGCACCAACAGTCGAATCTGTTGTATCTTTGCCTTATAATCTCCTGTTTGACCTTCTTGAGAGGAGGTCCAGCAGGGGTAGCATTCTTGGAGGAAGAAGCTTCATGATGATGGCAACTACATGAAGTCTTCTCCTTCATAGGCTTTTCCACAACAGGTTTTACCTTTGGTGTCTTCTTAATGTTATGACCATGAGCATAAGGTCCATATCTCTGAAGTTGAATCTCTTCATAAGGTGCCTTGAAGACACTCTCGCCAAAGTTACGAGGGCGAGTCCAACCTTGGTACCTTGACTTAGGCTTCTCTAGGATCGGCCTAGTGAAGTGTCCATAGGTGGACTCATAGTCGAATTCATTCGCAGGAAAGATAACTTTCTTGAAGGAGACTGGCTCCAAAGGAGCTTTCTCTTTTTCCTCGGCCAAGGCCTTCTTGGAATCCTAATTCTTTCTCTTGGCCTTGTTTCCCCTAGAGGATTTACTAGGAGCACCTTTGTGGCCTAGACTAGCACCCTTGGCCTTAGCTGAGAATTCAACAATCAGAGGAAGTACAGTCTTAGGTATAGAGAAACCTTCTACAAGTTTCTTTTCAGCCGAGAGTTATTCTTTCAACTCCTTGATGATTTTCTCCTTAAGGTCAAGGTGCTCAAGAGCCTTGCTATATTCTTCAATAGATTTATTGAAGTCTTCCTTGAGAGAGTCAGTCTTTGAGACTTCTTCACTTAGGGTGCTCTCTATATCTTTTAGAGATTTTATCTCATTAGCTTGAGTTTTCACGACTCGACAACATTTGTCATAAGCCTTGAGTAACTCCTTATATTGTCCCATGAGTTCAGATTCATCCTTAGAGGGATAGCCCTCTTGCTAATTATCATCTTCAGATTCTGAAAGTGAGGATAGATACAACTCTAGAGGGGGGGGGGGTGAATAGAGTATTCAAAAATTATGACACCCTACTCAACTCCCTTAGAGTTAATTTGCGGAATGAGTTTATAGATATTTGAAACCCTAGAGCCTAACACAAAGTGAAGTGCACTAGAGAAAACAAACTGTAATTACAGTTGAGCTTTGGTCCGATCACAGCAACTAGCAATCCGTTATTTCTACTCACAGCCACCGTGCAATGAATTAAATGAAGCAACACAGACGACACAAGAAGTTTATAGTGGTTCCCTCTAAATAGGTACGTCCACTCTTCTACCACCCTGGTAGGAATCCACTACAGGTTTTTGTTCAGGTGCCCTGCCACCAACTGATCTGCTTCAGGTAGATCAAGTAGACCCTTTGAGCTTTTGATCAGGAGCTCAAAATCCAACACAGGTTTTTGATCAGGTGCCCTGCCACCAAGGTTCACTTTTGAAGGGAGTAATAACCCTTTATACAGGAGGTTGAGAGAGTTAAATTTTCTTCTCTATTGTTAAAACAGATTAGAGAAGCTAGTGTATTGCATAGATCTAGAAAGCTCTAAAGAATCAAGGCTCCCCCTGGCTTAGAGAATATCCAGGAAGAAGTCTTGCTTCAGGGTGCAGGAACTCTTCTGAATTCTTGACAGAGAACTGTCTTGAAATTCTGAAGGAGAAGCTTGAAGAAGACTCTTGATTTGTAATAGGTTGTTCTTCTTTAATCAGCTTCCTTTCTTCTTCTTCTTCTTCTTCTTGGCACTGAGTAGATGTTCCTGTAAGCAGGATGGACTCAGGGTTGAAGAAGAATGTTGAAGAGAGATGATCTTCTCAGTTGAATGTGAATTTCTGAGAGCTGTAGATCTTTCTTGCTTTGAATCTGTGTTGATCTCTATTCTGTATGTATCTGTATGTATTCTTGTTGTTTTGAAAACACTTTATATATTGGCCTTTGCAATGGCTCTAATCTTTGTTTGAATTTTGTCTTCTTCTGAAATCTGCAATCTGGGCTGCAAAAAGCATAATGCAAAACATATCATGCAGACAGACATGCTATAAGGGGATAAAGCTTTCTAAGAAGCTGCAAATCCAATCTGATAAAAAGGAGTACTAAAGAAAGTCACATCAGACTAAACTCTTTACGGCCAAAGAAGAATTTTTGAGTTTAACGGCTATAAAGGACAGTATGGCAGATAAAGCAAAAAGATATTTCAACTAATAAGACAAAGAATTTTGTCAGATAAAGCATGACTTATGCACAAAGGATGGGGCAAAGACTGCCTTGAGATGTATGCACAAAATCAATGAAATAATCTTTAATAAAATATGCTAAATAAACGGGAATTAAATCAAAGAACAGAAGGAGTACAAAATTACTAAAGGCAGACAAAAGATCGTCGAACGATCCTCGGAGATCGTCGAACGAAGCACAGAGATCGTCGACCTATCAGAACAGATAGTCTAACGACACAGATAGTCGAACTATCAAAGCAGATAGTCGAACTACCACAGCATATAGTCGAACTATCAGGACAGATAGTCGAGCTATCAGATAGTCGACCTATCAAGACAGATAGTCGAACTATCAAGCAAAACAGATAGTCGACCTATCAAACAGATAGTCGAGCTATCAGATAGTTGAACTATCAAAGCAGATAGTCGAACTATCAAACAGAACAGATAGTCGACCTATCAAGACAGACAGTCGAACTATCAATCAGAACAGATAGTCGACCTATCAAACAGATAGTCGAGCAATCAGATAGTTGAACTATCCAAGCAGATAGTCGAACTATCAAACAGAACAAACAGTCGACCTATCAAGACAGATAGTCGAGCTATCAGATAGTTAAACTATCCAAGGCAGATAGTCGAACTATCAAGAAATCTATCTGGTCAAAAGAAGTCGAGCGGGGTTCGACGATCGACGAGGCAGATACCACAGATCGTCGAGCTAACAAGAGTTGAACTAACTCAGAGTTAGACGATCTGCTGACAGACAAACGTCGACCAACTGATAGACGATCGTCGACCAGTCGATAGACGATAGTCAAGCGGCGTTCGACTATAGTCGAACGAAAAACAACTTAACCAAATTTTCATCTGGATAAGTGGAAACTCTACAACTAGAGCAAACTAACTAAACAACTAACCTTTGACCATAGATAAATCTTGGGTAAGAAACTAAATGAGAAGACTAAACTCAAATCCAAACTAGGGTACCAACAGTCTCCCCCTATTTGGGTTAAGTCTCTCAATAACAAAACAAACAAAACAAACTACTGGAAATAAATATAATTCAGGAAAAGAAATATCTAAGCAGCAAATAGCATGAATCAAACAAACAAATAAATAACTGTCAATAGATGAAACTTAAGAAGCATCAGAATCTGGTTTAGATACAGAGGAACCAGGAAGAAAAGAAATTTTTCTGAAAGGGTCTAAAGCTTCTTTCTTTGATATCTTTAAATCTTGTTCTCTAATAATTCTAGATTCTCCTGTTCTTGGTACTACTGCTTCAGGGTGCTTTTCCATATATTTTGAAGGATCAAAAACCTCAGGTCTAACCTGGAATTTGTTTAGCTCCTTCTTTCTGAACTTGGACATAGTAGTTAAGCCTGTAATATCTTTTCCTTCAGCTTTGGCTTTTCTGATCTGGGCTGATCCAACTAGTTCAAGAAATCTAGCCATCCTGAAATCAAGATTAAGCTCTTGACTTTCATATTCATTTTCACCAGTTGAATCTAAAGGTTTTACAGCTTTAAATTTTTATAGATAGTTCTAACCTACTTGCAGCTGTCTCTCTATTTTCTTGAATAACTAAGGAAGACGGAGGAGCAAACTCAGCATATTTCTTACTTGATTTTTCAGAGAAAATAACTCTTTTACCTTTTGAATCAATTTTCTTTGCTTGAGCTGGCTTTGAGGAAGATATGCTTTTGGTTTCTTTGGAAGGTGATGCTCTTCTCTTGGGAGAAGGAGGGGGAGAAAAAGTTGGTTTCTGATATACTACCTCCTTTACTTTCTCTCTTGTATCAGCATCTTGCCTTTGATATCCAGATTGGGATCTGCTTTGATATCCTAGATTGCTCTTCCTTTGATGAGATTGAGATGGAGTGAATTGAGCAGACGGGGCTGAAGGATTTGCCGACATATTTCCAGATGCTCCTGCACTAGGAGGTGGAGGAGGAGGACCTCTAGGGGTCCACTTAGGTGCTGGACTATCATATCTTTTGGATTTCTTTCTTTGCTTTTGCTGATTCTTGGAGAATCCCATCCAGTGCTGATATTCTTTAGACTTGGGATCTATTCCTTTCAAGATATAATAAGGAATATCATGGTCTGGGTTAGGAGGAGGAGGAGCAGCTTTCCTTTTCCTTTTAGCAGATTTATTTTTCTTAGACTCTTCTGAATCATCAGAGTCATCCTCATCCTCAAAATTAGATAATGGAGCTTTATCATAAGGATCAAAGGCCTCTTGCACAGCTTTTTCTTTATCTTTTAAAGCAGCTTTTTCTCCCTCTTCTTCTAAGGCATCCTATGCCAGAAGAGTATCCAGATCCAGTCCCGGGGTGTCATCCCAGACCGTAGACTTTTATTCTTGAACATCTGAAACTGTTTCTTTCTCAACTGCAACTGTCATGAGGACCAGTTCATCATTCACAGCTATCTGAGCTGGAGGAGAAGATACATGATCTTGAATAGCAGGTTCTTGAACTGCTTCTGGAGCTGGTTGTTGAGCAGGTTCTGGAGCAGCTTGAACTTCTTCCACAAGATCTGTAGTATCAGGAACACAGATTTGCTAAATGAAATTGAAACATCCCTTCTAGGTATTCACAGACTAGCATGTCAGTTAACATGTCAAGGAAATGAGTAAATGAATTACCTTCAGGATTCTCTTCAGAACTTTCTAACTCCCACAAATCATATAGAAAGGAGGTAATGACTCCTTCTAGGAAAAGAGCAACTAAGGGAGTAGAAGCTTCTTCGAGGCATACTTTGAATGCAAATTCTGCTTCCATTATGATATCGGAAGGTTTCTGAACTGGAGCTGGAACTGCAGAAGATGAGGCAATATCAACTGGAACTTCTGTTACTTCTTGAATCTTCGCTTGGGGCTCTGCTGGAATAGAAACAAGGGGCAGTCCAGAGTCATCTTCCTCGAACATCTCCCCCTGCCTTATTTCAGTAGAAACTGAAGTCAGGCCCCTAACTGAAGATGGCTCAGCAGATTTTGAGAGTGCTAGGATGGAAGATGACAAGGTAGAGATGGAAGAAACGAGAGGGGCAATTGCTTCTTCAATCATGATTTTGATTGAAGGAGTAATTAGCTCCAAGATGGTTGCAATGAAGGCTGGTGTGATTTCAAATGATGGAGGGGGAATCACAGTAGATGGATGATCATCAAGGATGGTGTTCTCCTGATGAGATGGAGAGTGAATTGGTGATTGATGGGTGGATGCAAGAAGATTAATATGATCTAAATGAGGAATTGGTGACTGAGGAGGAGAGGATAGCTCAGAAACTAATAAATCAAAACTAGGATGAGATATCCTAGCAAGATGAGAAGGAAGTGGAGATGCTGGTGATGATGCATGGAGAATTGTGGAAGAATCAAGAAGAAGAGAGGCAGAAGATGGTACTTCAATTGAAGTAGATGGAACTTCAATTGAAGTAGATGGTAATGCAGATGTAGATGGCACTTCAGTAGAAGTGGATGGTAATGCAGAAGAAGTGGATGGAATGGAGAGAATGGCTGAGCCTGCTTCATGTAGGTGGGGAGTGACTGAAACAGTCCTTGTGCTCTCAGACATAACTGGAGCTACCCCTGCTGGAGAAGGCTTCTAAAAGCTCCTTTTCCACTTCACAAACAATGTTGGATCCATCTTCTTACTAGCATTGATGGATGTAGAGACTGTAACCAACAGTTGGGGATATTTCTCGTTTAGAAATATCCCAAGTACCCTACCCAGGGTTACTTCCTTCTTGTTATTCTTCTTTCTTATCAAATCAAACATAATTCCTGCACAATTTATCTGTTTCTTATTTACTATTGCACACATCAAGGCAAATTGTTGCCTAGTGATGTTATCATGAGCAGAGTGCTTGCCCAGAAGCACTTTTCCAACTAGTTCAGCCAAGAACTTTATCTTTAACGGAAAATTAACCTTTAGTAATTTAGAACAAATGCATTCTGCATGTCCTAATTCGATCAACATCCTCCCAAACTCTGGAGTATCTTGTTCATATTCCTCTTCACCATTCAGTAATCCGAAAATATCAGTTAATACGACAGGAGTCAAGCTTAGCTCTTCGCCGCCAATCGTTCCAGTCATAGATTCATCACTAGAAGACGAAGTGAAGGCCCACTCTTTAATCTATGGGATGTTTATCTTGATCCTTGTGGTCATTAGCCGTTCCAGTCCTTGTTCCTTGCAGAGCTGGAGGATTTCTACTATCTCAGAATCACAGGCGCTGAAGGAGTCAAAATCTACGTTGAAGCCAGCGTCGAACTTCATCACTGACAGAAGAGCTAGAGCAATCGCCATTGATTGGGTTGGAGAAGACGAGAGAGACGACGAAAGCAAAACGGCAGAGAGCGCGAGGCAGAGATCAAACAAAAAGACGGAATACGAAAAGACGA
The DNA here is from genome assembly GCA_039513925.1 of Platanthera zijinensis. NCBI lineage: Eukaryota > Viridiplantae > Streptophyta > Magnoliopsida > Asparagales > Orchidaceae > Platanthera > Platanthera zijinensis. The sequence goes on from CM077086.1 coordinate 81,576,218, forward strand.
GCTTCGTCGACGATAAAAAGAACGATCTATTAACCTAGGTCGACCATCGGTTTGATATTATAACAGCAATCGTCGATATATTTTAACAGATACTGGAGACGATGGTCGAACGGTCGTTCGACGATCTTTTCCTGAAGCAGAGTAGTCGATCAATCGTTCGACTATTTCTGTCTTCACAAACAAATAAGTTGTCGTCACCCGTAGATCGACGATAGGCTCAACCTGTTCGACTATCGTCGAACGTCGTTCGACGATCTTCAAACAGATTTCAACAAAGGCAGAAGTCACACTTAGTCTTTTCCATTAATCATGCCTAGTTGAACCAAAAAGAACAGATGCTTCTGTTCATCTAAGGGCTTGGTGAAAATATCACCTCTCTGAAGGTTAGTGGATATGAACTCAAGGCTGATCTTGTTCTTTTCCACACAATCTCTCAGGAAATGGTGTCTAATCTCAATGTGCTTGGTTCTAGAGTGGTGCACAGGATTTTGTGCAATAGAGATAGAACTGGTACTGTCACACATGATTTTTGTGTTCTTGTGTGTGTACCCATAATCCAAAAGCTGGTTTTGAATCCACAGGATCTGTGAACAACAACTAGCAGCTGCTATATATTCAGCCTCTGCAGTTGAAGTTGAGACAGAAGCCTACTTCTTACATAACCAAGATACCTATCTCTCTCCCAGGAACAGACAAGTACCTGAGGTACTTTTCCTGTCAACTCAACAACCAGCATAGTCAGAATCAGAGTAGCCTATTAACTCAAATTCTGATTCAGCTGGGTACCATAGTCCTAAATTTGGACAACCCTTCAGGTATCTCAAAATTCTCTTGAGAAGAATCAAATGAGATTCCTTGGGGTTGACCTGGAATATAGCACATAGGAATGTGGCAAACATTATATCTAGTCTACTTGCAGTTAAATACAATAGGGAACCAACAATGGCCCTATAGTTTTTCTGATCAACTGGCTTACCCTGATCATCAGAATCTATAACTACATTAGTAACCATAGGTGTATGCATTGCTGAAGCATCAGCCATCCCAAACTTTTTTACCAATTCCTTGGCATATTTGGATTGGGAGATGAAGATGCCATCAGCATCTTGCTTTACTTGGAGACCAATAAAGTAAGACAGCTCACCCATACTACTCATCTCAAACTTAGAATGCATCAGGTCAGAGAACTTTTTGCATAGTTTGGGATCAGTGGAGACAAAAATAATATCATCCACAAACACTTGAACTAACAGGATTGTGTCCTTGTGGTGCTTAACGAAAAGGGTTTTATCAACTACTCCCCTAACAAAGTTGTGCTCTAACAAGAAACTAGCTAGAGTCTCATACCAGGCTCTGGGTGCTTGTTTAAGTCCATAAAGAGCTTTTTGTAACTTGTACACAAATGAGGGTTGAGTTGAAGAGACAAACCCAGGAGGTTGTTCAACAAATACCTCTTCCTTTAGCTCACCATTTAGGAAGGCACTCTTGACATCCATCTGAAAGACCTTAAACTTCATATAGGCTGCATAGGCTAGAAAGATCCTTATTGCCTCTAGCCTTGCAAAAGGAGCAAAGGTTTGGTCATAATCTATACCTTTCTCCTGTCTGTAGCCCTGAGCTACAATCCTAGATTTGTTCCTTACAATAATTCCATTTGCATCCAGCTTGTTTCTAAATACCCACTTGGTGCCTATAATCAGTTGGCCTTTTGGTCTTGGAACCAAAGTCCATACCTTACATCTTTCAAACTAATTGAGCTCCTCTTGCATAGCAATGATTCAGTGGGGATCTAGCTCAACATCTTTAATGGTGAGGGGCTCAATCTATGAAAGGAAACAAGCATGCATCACATCCTATCTTAATTGATGTCTTGTTTGTACACCAGCTGATATGTCTCCAATCACTTCAGATGTAGGATGATCTCTAAGTGTGACAAGATCAGCAGGTGGGATGTGATCTTCAGCAATAGTTGGGATTAATTCCTCAGGTGGAATTGGATCAACTGTTGGTGGTGCAACAACAACTTCTGCAAAGTCTTCATCACTATCTGAATCAGTGATATGAAGAGTTGATAGATGGAGAATCTCTTGAGTTACATCTTTATTAGATTCTGGTACCTGCAATGAACTTGAGGAAGGAGCAGTTTCCTTCTCCTTGTAATACATCTGAGATTCATCAAAATAAACATGCACAGACTCCTCAATTTTAGAAGTTGATTTATGAAATACCCTATAAGCTTTGCTTACTTGGGAATATCCAAGATAAATTCCCATTGAAGCTTTTGCTTCAAACTTTCTAAGGTATTCTTTGTTATTGTTATGAATGTATACTACACAACCAAATACTCTAAAATAATTAATTTTAGGTTTCTTTCCTTTAAGCAACTCATAAGGAGTTTTACTCTTAAGCTTGTGTATAAGACTTCTGTTCAAGACATAATTAGCTGTGCTAACAGCTTCTGCCCAATAAGAGAGAGGCATGTTAGCATCTGCCAATAATGTTCCAGCAGCTTCAATCAGGGTTCTATTCTTCCTTTCCACTACCCTATTTTGTTGGGGAGTTCTAGGAGCAGAGAAGCTATGTTTGATACCTTATTTCTCACAGAATTCTTGCATGAGAAGAGAATCAAACTCAGTACCATGATCACTTCTGATCAAGGCAACATGAGTAGAATACTCAGTCTGCACACATAGTAGAAATTCTGTAAGAACTTTGAAGTTATCAGCCTTAGTTCTCAAGAAGAACACCCAAGTGAACCTAGAGAAGTCGTCTACAATTACTAATGTGTAATACTTCCCTCCTAGACTCTGTACATTTATTGGGCCAAAAAAGTTCAAATGTAATAAATACAGGATTCTAGGTGAATCACTTTTATTTACAGATTTAAAGGAGTTTTTGGTTTGCTTGCCTAATTGACAAGCCTTGCATAGGCTCTCCTTCTTGTAGGGGCAAGAAGGTAAACCTCTAACAAGGTTGTATTTAGATAACCTAGATATGTTCTTGAGGTTAACATGGCTAAGCCTCCTATGCCATAAGGTGTTGTTATTTGTTACTTCATTAAATAAGCAGATTTCAGAATGGGTTGAATTAAAATCTACTAAATAAATATTACCCTGTCTAATACCTACTAACACAACATTACTATTTAAAGTAATATTACAAAGAGAGTTAGTGAAAGATACCTGATATCCTGCATCACATAACTGACTTACTGAGATAAGGTTATGCTTCAGTCCAGTTACATATGCAACCCTTTTGAAAGTTACTGCTCCAATGGTAATCCTACCATATCCTTCAGTTTGACCACAGCTGGAATCCCCAAAGATCACATTTGGTCCAAGCTTGTCCTTGAATCTTGACAGATTTTCTTTATTTCCTATCATGTGTTTGGAACAGCCACTATCCAAGTACCATTTGTCTTTAGTATATGGATAGGTCTTCACCTGCAAATTAAACAGTTAGACATTGTGGACCAAGACAACCTTGGGTCCATTATTCTTCACATAATGAAAACTTGAAATAAAAGAATAAGCAGGTTGGGGTTTTGATAATACGTTTTGTATCCTAAACTATTATCATATTTTCTATTTTATATTGTGCTAATTATGTCTATTATTAGTTTATTTTTATAATTTTTATGTAAATATTATTGCCACTGACTTTTTCTTGTCTTTTTGCAGGTTTCCAGAAAATTAGCCAAAATGACCTGTCACGCCCCCCTGTCACGCCCTCCCTGGGCGTGACCTAGGGCGTGTCACCCGATCCCGAGGACACCTGTTGGAAGGGACAGAAAACAGTCAAAACCGTTGTCACGCCCCCTGACACGCCCTCCCCGGGCGTGTCTCCAGGCGTGACCAGGGGCGTATCGCCCTCTGCCGCAAAGCCTGCCGCCGCATTAAATGCCGTTCCGCCTTAGCACGCAAACAGTACTGTCACGCCGCATGTCACGTCCGTGACATGGGCGTGACACCCTCCTTTTTCGGTGACTGACGGATTTCCGACCAATGATTTGGACATGACGTGCCTGTCACGCCCCCTGTCACGGGCGTGACCTAGGGCGTGACCACCGACGTACCGAAGCAATCATCCCTCCCGCCAGAATCCAGAGCCCGAGGTCAATATAGTACTGTCACGCCCCCTAACACGCCCCCCCTAGGGCGTGTCGGAGGGTGTGACCAACCCGAGATTTTTTCTATAAATTGAGACCCCCCCCTCTCCATTTCAGCAAGCTTTGGTTGAGAGGGGGAGGTGCTGCCCCTTTGGTTCTTGAGTTTTTTATGCTTTCTCTCTCTCTCTCTCTCTCTCTCTCTCTCTTTTTTTCTTTGTAATTTTTGTTTAACCTTAGTTTAATCTTAGTTGCTTTAGCTTTCTTTGTAATCTTTGCTCTTGCTTAGTGCTAATTGTAGGGCTAGAATAGGATTTAAATTTCATGCACTTGTAATTTCAATTTCAATAGTGTACTTGCCCCTTTTTCATTAATAAAAGTGTTCTTCCTTTACTTGTGTTCCTTTATATGCTTTTCTACTCATCTCCCCTCCTCCACTCCATAATGATTAACTAATCCTCCTTGTACTCGATCTTGATGATCCGAGGTTAGAGCGATTATGTTATGATGTTTTAATTAATCTTTTCTTTTTAGGTTAGGGCCTTGAATTACTCTTGATTAATCACGGGTTGGAGATATATTTTCGATATATACTCTCCGCCTTTGCTTTCATTCTGGGCTAGCCGAGAGGCCAAAAGAATGAAGTGAGCATTCAAGAGTAAAGGGAGTTGTACGCACCCCTCGAGAGAGGCAGACGTCCAAATCTCCCGGATTGGAGTAAAATCCAATAGTGGGGTTCACCGCGTAAAGCGAGTTTTAGGCCTCCGATTTAGACGAGAGTCGGTCGGACCTTCCTAAACTCAGTTGGGCATGACTTTGAGAGAAGCGTGTTCAAGCTTTAGGAACCTCCATGGTCAAGGACCTTTATCCTATTAAGTTCAGATTTTTATCGCATTTTCTTAATCGTCTTTAGCCGAGGTGAATCTTGATTGAGTGCATTTGCATTTCAAATTTTCTACCTTTCATAGTAATCACCTATCTTGTGCTCTTTAATTAACTGCAGTAGTTTCCTTTCTAGCATAGTTCTTTGCTTAATAGCTTAACTTAATTGCGGTAGTTATCTTTCTAGTATAGCTTTAATTCCTCCAATGCACTTAGATTTTCTAAAAACCTAGTTTTTCCGTCGATAAGATAATAGCGTTCGTGTGAGTAAGCTTAGCCAACAGTTCCCGGATTTCAATATGACACTTGTGTCCCCTTGCTACAATTTGATAGGTATACTTGCCTCATCGGGTTGCTAGTTCGGTTGCGTTTATTTTCTTCGAACCCTAGCGCGCATCAAGTTTTTGGCGCCGTTGCCGGGGAACCAACTTCCGTTGATATTTTGAAAACACGAACCTATTAATTTTATCTCTTCTCTTTCTCATCTTCTTTCTTTAAAATTTTAAAAAAAAAATATCAAAAAAATTTTATCACCGCTCTTAATAGAAACCAACCTCACAATTTTTCTACGCCACCTAATTCTCTCGAAAAGGGCAAAGGGCTTTAAGCGCCACTGTCTTGTCTAGTACCTTGCGAACCCTTCACGGTGTAGTCCTTGGGAAGTTCGGGAGTTAATCTATAAAAAAAAATCTATTTCAAAAAGAAAAAAAATTTTTAATCTTTTTTTTCTAGTTTATCCTTTTTCTCTTCCTCTTCTTCTTTTCTGTTCTTTTAGTGCATGACCCGCGGGAGTCCGTCGGTTATTTTGGACTTGGACCACGAAATTGAGCGTACTCTTCGGAGAAGATCGCGATTTCAAGGTCCTACTATCCAAGTGCCGGTAGAGGACTCCGAGTCATTTGCTTCTTTAAGAATGGAAGAACCCAACGTAGATGAGGCCATGCAAAGGACTATGTCCTATTATGCACGACCGAACCTCGAGGGAACAGAATCAAGTATAGTCCGCCCTGCTATAACAAATAATAACTTCGAACTAAAGCCTAGCATAATTCAAATGGTGCAGCAATATGTGCAATTTGACGGACTTCAAGATGAAGATCCGAACGCACATATAGCTAGCTTTCTTGAAATTTGCGACACCTTCAAGATAAATGGTGTCACAAATGATGTGATCAGGCTGAGACTCTTCCCCTTCTCTCTAAGAACTAAAGCTAAGCAGTGGCTGAACACACTTCCGAAAAATAGCATAACCACTTGGAATGAATTAACTGAAAATTTTTTGGCGAAGTATTTTCCGCCAGCTAAAACTGCAAAACTTAGGAACGACATCTCTGCCTTCGGACAAATAGACTCTGAAACCCTATACGAAACCTGGGAGAGATTTAAAGAATTATTAAGAGGATGCCCACATCACGCGCTGCCTGTATGGTTACAAGTGCAGACGTTTTATAACGGGCTAAATCAAAGCATGAAGCAAATGATAGACGCAGCTTCTGGCGATACTTTAAATCATAAGACCCCGGAAGCCGCTCTTGAGCTTTTTGAGGACATGGCCATGAACACTTATCAGTGGAATTTGCCTAGGTCCCGCCCGAACAAGCTTGCAGGTATCTATGAAGTGGACAACGTCTCCCAGCTCGCTCTGCAAGTAGAAATCCTAAGCAAAAAAATCACGGAGATGACTGCTGCCTCCGCCCCTCAGGTATGGGAATCTGCAACCCCTACTCCAGAACATTTAGATTATGTTAATAATATGCCTAGAACTGCTTTTAATAATTTTTCTGCTGCGAATTTTCATCCGCCTGGTTTTAATTTTCCGAATAGTTATAACCCTGCTTTAAGAAATCACCCGAACTTTTCATGGAGTAATCCATCGAATGCGATGCGCCCACCCCCGAAAAATGATTTTTCTGCACCACCACCACCACCACTTCTTCAAAATTACCCAAAACCTCCAAGCTTGGAGGAATTACTTTTTAAATACATCACCACAAATGACGCCACCATAAGAACTTTAACCGGAAGCGTAAAAAGTTTAGAAAATCAGGTAGGACAGCTCGCGAAAATAATTTCTGAGCGACCCGCAGGGTCTCTTCCTTCCAATACCGAACCCAACCCGAGAGAGCAAGCGAAAGCTATAACTCTTCGGAGTGGGAAGCAAGTCTCCGGTATGGTAAGTGAAGAGCCCGAGGCAAGCTCCGCTCCCGCCTCTAAAAATCAAAGCTCCGCTCCGCTTCCACCCTCTGCTGAAGAAGTAATCACCCCTATTTTAGAAAATAATCTCACTCCACCACCCATCTTCAAAAATAATTCAACTCCTCCATACCCCTCTGAACTTAATTGACAACGTCAAGATGATCAGTACTCCCGCTTTTTAGAAATCTTCAAACAAATCCACATTAATCTTCCCTTCCACGAGGCTATTTCGCAGATGCCGAAATACGCCAAATATCTTAAAGACCTCCTCACAAACAAGAAGAAGTTAGAGAATCTTTCGCACGTCACGCTAAACGCCGAGTGCTCCGCCGTTTTAATAAACGGTTTGCCGAAGAATATCAGTGACCCAGGTAGTTTCTCTATCCCGTGTGTCTTCGGTGATCTTTTTGTTAAACACGCGTTAGCCGACTTAGGCGCGGGTATAAACCTGATGCCCTTTTCGTTAGTCAAAAAGTTAGGGATTGGTAGCCTTAACCCCACGCGTATGAGTATCCCGCTAGCTAATAGATCCGTCAAGTACCCGTTAGGAATAGTGGAGGACGTTCTAGTGAAAGTCGACAAGTTCATTTTCCCGGTGGACTTTGTCATTTTTGACATCGAAGAAGACGTCGAGGTTCCCCTGATCCTTGGACGACCCTTCCTTGCCACCTCCCGAGCCATCATTGACGTAAGCAATGGTAAGCTCTTTCTTCGAGTAGGCGACGACGAAGTCACATTTTCTATCACCCCTTCGATGAAGAACACCTTAGCGAACGATGACTCATGTTTTTTCATAGACGCCGTGAGTGATGATTCTTCCTACTGCATCTCCGACTTTGAAAAAGAATTTTCTACTTTTTGCTCCTCTTCTCTTACAACTGAATCACTGCAAGGAAGTGATGAATCTTCTTATTGTTTTTCTGAGTTTGAAAAAGAATTTTCTGATTTTTGCTCCTCCTCTTTTCTTCCCACTGAATCTCTACAAGAAGCTGTCTTGGCTGCTAGCCCCACCCCTTATTACGTTCCTTATAAAAAAGTTTATGAAGATGAAAGTGAAGGGATAGATACTACTCTAGAGGGGGGGTGAATAGAGTTATCAAATTTTGCACAGACAAAACTTAATATTCTACCCAACTCCCTTGGAGTGAAGTGCGGAATGAAAAGATTATAGATATTGATTTAAACCTTAAAGCCTAACACAAGTGATGTGTACAAACACAAGCTAACTGTAATTACAGTTAAGCTTGGAAAAACCTAATCAGTAACTAGCAACCTAGTTATATCTAATCACAGCCACAATGCAGGAATTAAACAGTGGAATCCAGACGACACAAGGAAATTTATAGTGGTTCCCCAAACAACTTGGGTACGTCCACTCTTCTACCCACACGGTAGGAATCCACTCAGGTTTTTGATCAGGTGCCCTGCCATCCAACAGAATCTTATTCAGGTAGATTCAGAAACCCTTTAGACTTTTGATCAGGTGTCTAAAAACCAAGCACAGGTTTTTGATCAGGTGCCCTGCCACCAAGGGATACTTTTGAAGGGAGTAATAACCCTGTACAGGAGGGGGAAGAAGGTTAAGATGTCTTCTCTATTTTACAATAGATTAGAGAAGCACAAAAGCTTGCACTGAGCTAGAATGCTCTAAAGAATCAAGGCTCCCCCTGGCTCAAGAATGTCCAGGTGAAGTCTTGCTTCAGTGCAGAGAAACTCTTCAGAAAGTTCTGAAGGAAAGAGCTACAGGAAGAAAGTAAATAATAAAATCAAAGTTCTTCGAGCAGCTATCTTCTTCTTCTTCTTCTTCAAAGGAACTCTGAGTTGAACTTCCTGAAAGCAGGAGAACTCAGGTGAAGAAGAGATGAAGATCTTAACACTTCTCAGTTAGATGGAGATTGCTGAGAGCAGGAAGCTTGAGCTTGATGAAGGCTTGAGTGCTTGAGAATATGTGTGTAACACTCGCTTCAATCCTTCTTCAAAGGGTCCTTTAAATATTATCAGCAAGCAACGGCTCTCTTCCATTTGAATTATTTGTCTTCTTCTAAGCCTTGAGACCTGGGCTGTAAATATCAAGAAGACAGAAATATCTCTGCAGCAAAACATTCTATAAAGGGAATAAATCACTTTCTAAGAAGCTGCAGGCTTAAATCAGATAACAGAAGGACTAAATAAAGTCACATCAGAAACAATCTCTTTATAGCAAAAGAAGACTTTTCAGTCTAACGGCTATAAAGGGCTGACAATAGATAAAGTAACTTAAAATGACAGCTAATGAGACAAACAACTTTATCTTAAAAAGATTTGAACTCAGGCAAAAGAATAGAGCAAATAATGCCTGGAAATATTATCATACAGTTTAAAATACTGTGCCAGAAAATGTATTAATTAATTAAATATAATAAATAAATACAAAATACAAAGGCAGACAGAAAACGTCGAACGACCTTCGAAGATCGTCGAACGACGCACGGAGATCGTCGAACTATCGGGCAGATAGTCGAACGATCCAGATAGTCGAGCTATCAAACAGATAGTCGAGCTACCGCAGCAGATAGTCGACCTATCAGGACAGATAGTCGAACTATCAAAACGAAACAGATAGTCGAGCTATCAACAGATAGTCGAACTATCAGCGCAGAACAGATAGTCGAGCTATCAACAGATAGTCGAACTATCAGCGCAGAACAGAGCGTCGACCAACTGATAGACGATCGTCGATCAGCCGATAGACGATAGACGAACGGCGTTCGACTATAGTCGAACGAAAAACCTACTTAACCAAATTCTCAATTTGGAAAAGCGAGGACCCTACAGCTAGACTCCTAACCATTGACCATAGATATTTCTTGGGTCAAGGGCACAAAGGAGAGGACTAAACTCAAATCCAACTAGGGTACCAACAATCTCCCCCTATTTGAGTTAAGTCTCTCAAAAACTAAAACAGCTAGCAATAAAACACTAAAAAATAAATTCAGCAAATAGTTAACAATAAACTGGCAGATAATCAATCAGATAAACAAATAATCAAATATATCACAGCAGTTTAATTAAACTATTAAGAGTCTTTAGAGTCTGGTAAAGGATCAGAAGAACTAGAGACAAAAGAAATTTTTCTTAGAGGGTCATCTGATTCTTTCTTTGACATCTTCAGGTCCTGAGCACCAATGATCTTCAGCTCTGTAGCTCTGGGGACAACAGCTTCAGGATGTTTTTCCATGTATTTTGCTGGATCAAAAATCTCTGGATTGACTTGGAATTTTTCAAATTCTTTCTTTCTGTAGGTTGACATGGTAGTAAAACCAGTCGTATCTTTACCTTCGGCTCTTGCTTTTCTTATTTGGGCTGCTCCTACAAGTTCTTGAAAGCGAGCCATCCTAAAGTTAGGATCGAGCTCAGGATTTTCATATACGGGCTCTGGAGAAGCAGCATCAGCTATTATATCTAGATAAGTTAGAGAGGTTCTTGCTAGATATCTTAAAACAAAATAAACTATTTACCTTTTGATACAGTTTCCTCAGTCTGAACTGGAGAAGGAGGTGGGGAAAAAGTTGGTCTTTGGGCCACAACCTCCTTCATTTGTCTTTGAGAACCATAAGATGATTTGCCTTGAGAACTTTGATGACCTTGTCTTGGTTGGGGCTGAGCAGACGCAGATTTTGCAGAAGAGGCACCCGGATTGGCTGAAAGGTTCCCAGAGGCTCCTGCACCAGGAGGTGGAGGAGGACCTCTGGGAGTCCATCTTGAGACAGGACTATCATACCTCTTGGTTCTTTTTCTCTCTTTTTGCTGATTCTTCGAAAACCTCATCCAATGCTGAAAATCTTTGGATTTGGGGTCAATGCCCTTCAAAATGTAATATGGAATATCATTATCCTTATTTGGAGGTGGAGGAGGAGCAGCTTTCCTTTTCTTTGCAGCAGATTTCTTTTTCTTTGACTTCTCAGACATATCAGAATCATCATCATCAGAATGGGATGATGGAGGGTTCTCATAAGGATCATAGGCTTCTGAGACAGCCTTTTCTTTAAGCTTTGAAGCAGATTTCTCCCTTTCCTCTTCCATGGCATCCAGAGCCAGAAGGGAGTCTAAATCTAAACCTGGAGAGTCATCCCAGATGGATGACTTTTCAAATTGCAAATCTTTCTCTTTCTCTTTTAAAGATTGAACTCTTAAATTCCATGCTGCTCTTGCTTGAGCTTCTTCCAAACTCAGAACAGAAGAGTCAACTTTGACTTCCTCTTTCTCAGACTCATCTTCTTTATTATCTAAGAAGGATTCCAACTCAGGGTCTACTTGAGTAGCAGGAATACTTGGGTCAGCCTCAGAAACTACTGCTATGATTTGAGCAGTTAAATCTTCTTTAATAATATCTGTAAAATTATGAATACATATCTGCTAAATAAGCTTGAATCATTCCTTCAAGGTATTCACAAACTATCAAATTAATCGACTCATCAACAAAACGAATGAAAGAGTTACCTTCATATTTAACCATTTCCCATGATTCATTCAGATAAGAAGTTATGATTCCTTCCAGGAATCTAGCAATCATAGGAGTGGAAAGATCTTCTAAGCAAACCTTAACTGCAATCTCAGATAGCAGGATTCCATCTGCTATTTCCTTCTCAGACAAAACTGGAACTAAAACTTTCTCAGCAGGAGCTGTTTCTTCCTGGGCTGGAGCTATTTCTTCCTCAGCTGGATCTATCTCTTTCTCAGCTGTCATGACAACATCTGGAACTATTTCTTCCTGAGCAGACATTACTGAATCTTTTAAAGCTGGAGGAGAGGCAGGAAGATCTGAGGCATCTTCATTGAACATCTCCCCCTGCCTGATTTCAGTAGATACTGAAACCAGGCCCCTAGAGGAAGATGGCTCAGCAGATTTAGTACAGGATTTGATGGAGGCAGACAAAAGATCAATGGAGACTGCAAGGGGAGCGATTGCCTCGTCAATCATGGTTTTGATTGACGGGGTAATCAGCTCCACAATGCGGGAGATAAGCTCTGGAGAGATTTCAAAAGATGAAGGATGAGAGGTGGATGGAGCTGCAGCAGATATGGTAGTGGTGCTGGGATGAGGAATGGTGTGGACAGGGGATCGAGCAGGAGATGGAGCAGGAGAGTTTATTGGGGAATGAATTGGAGAATGAATTGGAGATTCAGGAGGAGTAAGAATTCTCTCTGATCCTAACAAATCAAAGCTAGGAGCAGATATCCTAGCCAGATGAGCAGGTAGAGGAGAGGCTGGAGGAGACAGAGGAACAACCGTAGTTGTTTCAGGAGCAGCAGAGGAAGAAGGTCGTACCTCAGCAGAAGTTGATGGTACTTCAACTGAGGCAGACGGCAAAACAGAGGAGGAGGAAGGAAGAGCTGAGCCAGCTTCAACAGGTTGAGGAGCGACTGTTACAGTCCTTGTGCCCTCAGATGTTGTTGGAGCAGATTTCACAAATGTCCTCTTCCACTTAGAGAACAAGTGGGGATCCATCTTCTTGCTGGCGTTGATTATAGTTGCAGTGGAACTCAGCAGCTGGGGATATTTCTCTTTAAGGAAAATACCGATAACCCTTCCTAGGGTGACTTCCTTCTTGCCAGTCTTCTTCCTGATTAAATCAAACAAAACAGCTGCCCAATCTATCCTTTTTCGATTAACAATTGCACACATGAGTGCGAATTGCTGCCTTGTTATATTGTCGTGGGCAGAGTGCTTACCCAGGAGCACTTTTCCGACTACCTCAGCGAGGAACTTGATCTTGAAGGGGAAGTTTACCTTGAGCAGCTTGATGGGAATGCCCTCAGCATGTCCCAGCTCAACCAGCATTCGTCCAAATTCCTGAGCGTCTTGCTCATAATCCTCTTCACCAATAACTAAACCAAAAACATCAGATAAGATGGCCGGAGTCAGGATAACTTCTTCTCCGCCTATGGTACCAGTCATCGATTCGTCTGTGGAAGACGACGTGAAAGCCCATTCTTTTATTTCTGGAATGTTGATCTTAATCCTTTCAGACATCAGCTTCTCCAAACCTTGATCCCTGCAGAGCTGGAGAACTTCCACGATTCCGGCATCGCAACTGCTGAAAGCTTCGAAATCCACACTGAATCCGGCATCAAACTTTACTACGGCTAGAACAGCTGGGGAAATCGCCATGGATTCGCCGGAGAAAGCACGAGAAAGCTGGAGAGAGAACGAGAAAGACGAAGCGCCAAAAAATCGCAAGCGGGAAAGCAGAATGCGAAAGGGCACGCTCCGTCGACGATAAAGCAAAAGATCTTTTAACCTAGGTCGACTATCGGTTTTATATTGGACCGGAAATAGTCGATCTATTAAAAAGATACTTGACCCGATAGTCGAACGGCCGTTCGACGATCGGCTCAGAAGCAGAGTAGTAGAACCATCGTTCGGCTATTTCTGGCTTCACACGCAACAAGCTGTCGTCGTTCAGAGATCGACGATGAGCTCAACCTGTTCGACGATGGTCGAACGTCGATCGACGATCCTCAAACAGATAAGCTACCATTAACCAGAGGTCGACGATAGGCTCAATCCGTTCGACGATCTTCGATCATCGTTCGACGATCTTCAAGCAGATTTCAACAAAGGCAGATATAGTCACACTTAGTCTCGTCCATTAATCATGCCTAGTTGAACTAAAAAGAACAGATGCTTCTGCTCATCTAAAGGCTTGGTGAATATATCACCTCTCTGAAACTCAGTGGATATGAACTCAAGACAGATCTTGTTCTTTTCCACACAATCTCTCAGGAAATGGTGCCTAATCTCAATGTGCTTGGTTCTAGAGTGGTGCACTGGATTTTGTGCAATAGAAATAGCACTGGTACTATCACACATGATCTTGGTGTTCTTGTGTGAGTAACCATAATCCACAAGCTGGTTTTGAATCCACAGGATCTGTGAACAACAACTGGCAGCTGCTATATATTCAGCCTCTGCAGTTGAAGTTGAGACAGAAGCCTACTTCTTACAGAACCAAGAGACCAATCTCTCTCCCAGGAACTGGCAAGTTCCTGAGGTGCTCTTCCTGTCAACTCTGCAACCAGCATAGTCAGAATCAGAATATCCAATTAATTCAAACTCTGACTCAGCTGGGTACCAAAGTCCTAGATTTGGACATCCTTTCAGGAATCTCAGGATTCTCTTTAGAAGAATCAGATGAGATTCCTTGGGGTTGACCTGGAATCTAGCACAAAGGCATGTAGCAAACATTATATCTGGCCTACTTGCAGTTAGATATAATAGGGAACCAACAATGGCCCTATAATTCTTTTGATCAACTGGCTTGCCGTGATCATCAGAATCAATAACTACATTAGTAGCCATGGGTGTAGGCATTGCTGAAGCATCAACCATCCCAAATTTCTTTACCAATTCCTTGGCATATTTGGATTGGTGATGAAGATACCATCATCATCTTGCTTAACTTGGAGACCAAGAAAGTAAGACAGCACACCCATACTACTCATCTCAAACTTAGAATGCATCAAGTTGGAAAACTTTTTGCACAGTTTGGGATCAGTCGAGCCAAAAATAATATCATCTACATACACCTGAACTAACAGGATTGTGTCCTTGTGATGCTTGACGAAAAGGGTTCTATCAACTACTCCCCTAGTGAAGTTGTGCTCTAACAGGAAACTAGCTAAGGTCTCATACCAGGCCCTAGGAGCTTGCTTTAGTCCATAAAGAGCTTTCTGCAACTTAAAAACATGAGAAGGTTGAGTTGAAGAAACAAACCCAGGTGGTTGTTCAACAAACACCTCTTCCTTAAGCTCACCATTTAGGGATGCACTTTTGACATCCATTTGGAACACCTTAAACTTCATGAAGGCTGCATAGGCCAAGAAGATCCTTATTGCTTCTAGCCTTGCAACAGGAGCAAAGGTTTGGTCATAGTCTATACCTTCCTCCTGTCTGTAGCCCTGAGCTACAAGCCTAGCTTTATTCCTTACTATTATTCCATTTGCATCTAACTTGTTTCTATACACCCACTTGGTGCCTATGATCAGTTGGCCTTTAGGTCTTGGAACCAAAGTCCAAACTTTACATCTCTCAAATTGATTGAGCTCCTCTTGCATTGCAATGATCCAGTGGGGATCTAGCTCTGCATCTTTAAAGGTGAGTGGCTCAACCTGTGAGAGGAAACAAGCATGCATCACATCCTGTCTTAATTGGTGTCTTGTTTGCACACCAGCTGACATGTCTCCAATCACTTGAGATATGGGGTGATCTCTAAGTGTGACAATATCAGCAGGTGGGATGTGATCTTCAGCAACAGTTGGGATTAATTCCTCAGGAGGAATTTGATCTACTGTTGGTGGTACAACAACAGCTTCAACAGCTTCAGCAATGTCTTCATCACTGTCTGATTCAGTGATCTGAAGAGTTGATAGTTGAAGGATTTCTTGAGGGGCATCAGGTACCTGCAAAGAACTGGAGGAAGGAGAATTTTCCTTCTCCTTGTAAAACATCTGAGACTCATCAAAAGTCACATGCACAGATTCTTCTATCTTACAGGTTGATTTGTTATAAACCCTATAAGCTTTGCTTACTTGGGAATATCCAAGCATAATTCCCATTGAAGATTTTGCTTCAAATTTTCTAATATATTCTTTATTATTATTATGAATATACACAATACAGCCAAAAACTCTAAAGTAATTAATTTTTGGTTTCTTTCCTTTAAGCAACTCATAAGGAGTTTTACACTTAAGTTTGTGTATCAAACTTCTATTCAGGACATAGTTAGCTGTACTAACAGCTTCTGCCCAATAGGATAGAGGCATGTTAGCATCTGCCAACAATGTACTAGCAGCTTCAATTAGTGTTCTATTCTTCCTTTCAACTACCCCATTTTGTTGGGGAGTTCTAGGAGCTGAGAAGCTATGTTTGATACCTTCTCTCTCACAGAATTCTTGCATGAGAAGAGAATCAAACTCAGTACCATGATCACTTCTGATCAAGGCCACATGAGTAGAGTACTCAGTCTGCACACGAAGTAGAAAGTCTGTAAGGGCTTTGAAGTTATCAGACTTAGTTCTCAAAAAGAAAACCCAACTGAACCTAGAGAAGTCATCTACAATTACTAAAGTGTAATACTTCCCTCCTAAACTCTGTACATTTATTGGGCCAAAAAGGTCCAAATGTAATAAATACAGGATTCTAGGAGAATCACTTTTATTTACAGATTTAAATGAATTCTTGGTTTGCTTGCCTAGCTGACAAGCCTTGCATAGGCTCTCCTTCTTGTAGGGGCAAGAAGGTAGACCTCTAACAAGGTTGTGCTTAGATAACCTAGATATATTTTTAAGGTTTACATGACTAAGCCTTTTATGCCAAAGGGAATTATTATTAAGGGTTACTTCATTAAACAGGCAGATTTCAGAGTGAGATGAATTAAAATCTACTAAATAGATATTACCTATTCTAATGCCTATTAAAACAATATTATTATTCAAAGTAATATTGCAAGATGAGTTGAAAATGAAACCTGGTAGCCAGCATCACAAGCTGGCTGACTGAAATCAGATTATGCTTCAGTCCATTGACATAAGCAACTCTCTTGAATGTAACTGCTCCAATTGTGATCTTGCCATAGCCTTCTGTCTGACCACAGCTGGAGTCTCCAAAGATAACCTTTGGGCCGAGCTTAGCTTTGAATTTTGACAGTAGAACTTTATTTCCTGTCATATGCTTAGAGCATCCACTATCCAAATACCACTTATTTTGAGTGATTGGATAGGCCTTCACCTGCAAGACAATTATTTAGACAGTGTGGACCCAGGTAACCTTGGGTCCCTTGTTTTTCACATAAGAAAAACTGGAAATATATGAGAATGCAGGCTGAGGATGATAACCTAGTGGGTGAGATCTCCTAGGTGGGATTCTCCATGCAGATGATGGGTCAACAAACCTAGGGTTTCTATTTTCATTTAGGTTTCTATGATACTGATTATGATTTTGAAAATCATGTTGAAATCGTCGATCGACGTTCGACGATGGGCGCTCAGATCGTCGAGCTTCGTTCGACCATGGAGCATCCGATCGTCGAGCGGCGTTCGACGCTCTTTGCATTTCTTTGAAAAACTTCTTTCTCTTTTCTCTCTTAGCTTTATTTAGGGTTTTATTTACAAGGTTTACTTGCTCAGTGTTCTTCTTTCCACTAGCTGAAATGAAGTTCACTGGAGTTGAAAGGTTATTTTTAAGGAGGACTGGGGGTTCACTGGGAGAAGCTCCTAAGCCTAATTTATCATTACCTGACCTAGTGTTAGTCATGCTGGTAATTTCTAACAGCTTAAGGCTTCTACCATTAAGGGATTCTTCTAATCTCTTAGACTTAGCTAATTCTATTTTAAGAAATTTAATTTCTTCACTACAAGTAGTGAGATCTTCCTTTAACCTAATGTTTTCAGAGGCTATTGATTCTGAGTCAGCTATCCTATTTCTAAGTTCTTTTATTTCCTTTTCTGAACTAATTAAATCTAAACACAAAGATTTAAATTCTAACTTAAACTCTTCTGAAGTAAAATCATAAGATGAAAGTACCTCATCTTCAGTAGGCATCTCTTCATCAGAATCAGAACTCTCTGCAGCAGAGTGGTTGCTGCAGGCATCTATTGCCATTAGGCAAACTTCTTTTGCCTTCTTCTCTTCCTCATCTTCACTGGAGCTTGATGAGGATGATTCTTCATCAGAATCACTCCAGGTTTCAGCAATGAAACCTCTCTCCTTCTTCTTGTTTTTGTAGGAGGATGGCTTGGAGTGCTTCCTGTGTTGTTCTTTGTCTTTTCTCTTTTCCTTGTTCTTCTCCTCTGGACACTCTGGCAAAATGTGTCCAGGCTTCCTGCAACCATAGCAAATGATTTCTTTAGCAGGAGATCGATCATACCTTGGTTTGTCTTCATAGCGTGAAGACTTCTTTCTGAACTCCTTTCTCCCCATCTTGAGAAACCTCTTGGCAAATAGTGCCATAAGTTCCTCATTGGATTGGCTGCCTTCAGAAACATCTGCAGCCTTAAGAGCTAGAGATTGCTCTTTTCTTGTTGGAGTGGGGGTCTTGGCTTCAGCTTCTGCTTCTCTGGTCTTCAGCACTTGCTCAAAAGACTTGAGCTTGCCGAGGAGAGCTTCAGTTGAGATCTCATTAGTGCTTCTGGCTTCCTTGATGGGCCAGATTCTTAGATCCCATGTGCTAGGGAAGCACATAAGAATCTTATCATTGACCTCTGTCAATGATATGTCCTTGTCCAGGGTCCTCAGCTCATTGATGATTGAGCTGAGCCTGGTGTACATAGCTTCAACTGATTCAGCATCAGTTTTCTTGAAGTTCTCATACTGTGAGATAAGGTTGGACCTTCTGTCCTTCCTTTCATCAGCTGAACCAGCTACAATCTGGTTCAGTGTATCCCACATGGCCTTTGCTGAGGAGCAGTCAGCCACCTTCTGGAACACCTCATCAGACATTGTCTGAGCCAGTATGTTCATTGCCTTGGCATCTGCAATTTTGGCCTTCTTGTATTCATCATTGTAGTCTGGAGGAGGCACTGCACTCATATCAGATGATGAGGCAGTGGCAGCAGCAGGTGCTCTTGGGGGACCTGACAAAATAGAAGCAAAGATGCTTTCATCAATAGAGTTCATATATAATTTAATCCTTGCCTTCCAGATGCCAAACTTTGCTAAGTTGCATGCTGGAGGTCTGGTGCTAGAATAATCCTTAGACTGGGCCATGATAGTGAATATCTATAAGCTCTTGGTATCTATCAGGATCTTGTGACTTAGGTGTTAGCCTATACAGTCAGTCAACCTCCCTCTGATACCAATTGAAAGTGAAGGGATAGATACTACTCTAGAGGGGGGGTGAATAGAGTTATCAAATTTTGCACAGACAAAACTTAATATTCTACCCAACTCCCTTGGAGTGAAGTGCGGAATGAAAAGATTATAGATATTGATTTAAACCTTAAAGCCTAACACAAGTGATGTGTACAAACACAAGCTAACTGTAATTACAGTTAAGCTTGGAAAAACCTAATCAGCAACTAGCAACCTAGTTATATCTAATCACAGCCACAATGCAGGAATTAAACAGTGGAATCCAGACGACACAAGGAAATTTATAGTGGTTCCCCAAACAACTTGGGTACGTCCACTCTTCTACCCACACGGTAGGAATCCACTCAGGTTTTTGATCAGGTGCCCTGCCACCAACAGAATCTGATTCAGGTAGATTCAGAAACCCTTTAGACTTTTGATCAGGTGTCTAAAAACCAAGCACAGGTTTTTGATCAGGTGCCCTGCCACCAAGGGATACTTTTGAAGGGAGTAATAACCCTGTACAGGAGGGGGAAGAAGGTTAAGATGTCTTCTCTATTTTACAATAGATTAGAGAAGCACAAAAGCTTGCACTGAGCTAGAATGCTCTAAAGAATCAAGGCTCCCCCTAGCTCAAGAATGTCCAGGTGAAGTCTTGCTTCAGTGCAGAGAAACTCTTCAGAAAGTTCTGAAGGAAAGAGCTACAGGAAGAAAGTAAATAATAAAATCAAAGTTCTTCGAGCAGCTATCTTCTTCTTCTTCTTCTTCAAAGGAACTCTGAGTTGAACTTCCTGAAAGCAGGAGAACTCAGGTGAAGAAGAGATGAAGATCTTAACACTTCTCAGTTAGATGGAGATTGCTGAGAGCAGGAAGCTTGAGCTTGATGAAGGCTTGAGTGCTTGAGAATATGTGTGTAACACTCGCTTCAATCCTTCTTCAAAGGGTACTTTAAATATTATCAGCAAGCAACGGCTCTCTTCCATTTGAATTATTTGTCTTCTTCTAAGCCTTGAGACCTGGGCTGTAAATATCAAGAAGACAGAAATATCTCTGCAGCAAAACATTCTATAAAGGGAATAAATCACTTTCTAAGAAGCTGCAGGCTTAAATCAGATAATAGAAGGACTAAATAAAGTCACATCAGAAACAATCTCTTTATAGCAAAAGAAGACTTTTCAGTCTAACGGCTATAAAGGGCTGACAATAGATAAAGTAACTTAAAATGACAGCTAATGAGACAAACAACTTTATCTTAAAAAGATTTAAACTCAGGCAAAAAGAATAGAGCAAATAATGCCTGGAAATATTATCATACAGCTTAAAATACTGTGCCAGAAAATGTATTAATTAATTAAATATAATAAATAAATACAAAATACAAAGGCAGACAGAAAACGTCGAACGACCTTCGAAGATCGTCGAACGACGCACGGAGATCGTCGAACTATCGGGCAGATAGTCGAACGATCCAGATAGTCGAGCTATCAAACAGATAGTCGAGCTACCGCAGCAGATAGTCGACCTATCAGGACAGATAGTCGAACTATCAGATAGTCGATCTATCTAGGACAGATAGTCGAGCTATCAAGCGCACAGAGATAGTCGACCTATCAAGCAGATAGTCGACCTACCTCAGAAAACAGATAGTCGATCTATCAAAAGATAGTCGAACTATCAAAACAAACTAGATAGTCGATCTATCAGCAGATAGTCGAACTATCAGATAGTCGACCTATCAGGACAGATAGTCGAACTATCAAAACGAAACAGATAGTCGAGCTATCAACAGATAGTCGAACTATCAGCGCAGAACAGATAGTCGAGCTATCAACAGATAGTCGAACTATCAGCGCAGAACAGAGCGTCGACCAACTGATAGACGATCGTCGATCAGCCGATAGACGATAGACGAACGGCGTTCGACTATAGTCGAACGAAAAACCTACTTAACCAAATTCTCAATTTGGAAAAGCGAGGACCCTACAGCTAGACTCCTAACCATTGACCATAGATATTTCTTGGGTCAAGGGCACAAAGGAGAGGACTAAACTCAAATCCAACTAGGGTACCAACAGAAGATATTATTTTTGAAAAAGAAAGAATCTCAAAATCCTCTTATGAAGAACCCCCTACCCTAGAACTTAAAGAACTTCCCGAACACCTTAAGTATGCTTTCTTAGAAAAAGACTCCAAGTTACCAGTTATCGTTTCGGCCTACCTCACGGATACGCAAAACGATAAACTTCTTCTAGTTCTACGTAAGCATCGTCGGGCTATTGCTTGGCAAATTTCTGATATCAAGGGCATAAGCCCATCTTACTGTACCCATAAAATTTTAATGGAAGATAATTCGCGTAACTCTATCCAACCTCAGCGCCGTATAAACCCAAACATGAAAGAAGTAGTTAAGGGCGAGGTTATGAAACTATTAGACACAGGAATTATCTACCCTATATGGGACAGCAAGTGGGTTAGCCCCGTTCAGGTAGTTCCAAAGAAGGGAGGGATAACCGTAGTTAGTAATGAGAATAATGAATTAATCCCGACACGGACGGTGACGGGTTGGCGTATGTGCATAGATTATCGTAAGTTAAATGACGCCACCCGCAAGGACCACTTTCCTTTACCATTTATCGACCAGATTTTAGAACGTCTCTCCGGCCATAGCTTTTATTGTTTTCTCGATGGCCTCTCGGGGTACTTTCAAATACCCATCTCTCCCGAGGACCAAGAGAAAACTACATTTACTTGTCCCTTCGGCACCTTCGCGTACCGAAGAATGCCGTTTGGATTATGCAATGCGCCAGCTACATTCCAGCGATGTATGCTCGCAATATTTGACAAGTACGTAGAAAGCATTATGGAGGTATTCATGGACGATTTCTCCGTGTTCGGCGATTCCTTCGATAGATGTTTAGAAAACCTCGAAAAAGTCTTAGAACGATGCGAAGAAACTAACCTTGCCCTAAATTGGGAAAAATGCCATTTTATGGTGAGGGAAGGGTTAGTTTTGGGTCATAAAATTTTTGCTAAAGGTATCGAGGTAGACGTTGCCAAGATAGAAGTTATTGAGAAGTTGCCGCCACCTACAAACATAAAAGCTATAAGAAGTTTCCTAGGCCACGCTGGTTTTTATCGTCGTTTTATAAAGGACTTCTCCAAGATCACTAAGCCCCTCACCCATCTCTTAGAAAAAGATGCTCCATTCATTTTTGATGACTCTTGTATTTCTGCCTTTGAATTAATTAAAGAAAAGTTAATTAACGCACCGATTATGATAGCTCCGGTATGGGACCTTCCTTTCGAGATTATGTGCGATGCGAGTAGTTTTGCGGTGGGAGCCGTATTAGGTCAACGCATATCTAAAAACTTCCACCCCATCTATTACGCTAGTAAAACCCTCACATCTGCATAAGAAAATTACACCACAACCGAGAAGGAGCTCTTAGCTGTAGTATTTGCGTTTGATAAATTCCGCCCTTACATTACTCTTTTAAAAATCATTGTTTTTACGGACCACTCGGCCCTCAAGTACCTTCTTGCCAAAACGGATGCCAAGCCTCGCTTGATTCGCTGGGTCTTACTCCTCCAGGAGTTTGACTTAGAGATCCGTGATAAGCGAGGAGCCGAGAACTTGGCCGCCGACCATTTATCAAGATTAGATAACCCCTTTATAGAAAAATTAAATGAAAAATCTTTTAATGATTATTTTCCTGATGAGAAGCTGCTTTTAGTTAACGCATCTACTTCTCCTTGGTTCGCGCACATCGCCAACTATCTAGTGGCTCGGGTGCTCCCAAAGGAGTTCTCCTCTTAGCAAAAGAAGAAATTCTTTCTGAGCTGAAGAACTACTTTTGGGAAGACCCACATCTTTTCAAAATTTGTGTGGATCAAGTGATAAGGAGATGTGTTTCTTTTGATGAAGGAATCGATATTCTAAAACATTTGCATGAAGGCCCGACAGGTGGGCACTATCAAGTTGCTCGCACCGCTCATAAGGTGCTTTGCGCGGGCTTTTACTGGTCTAGCCTGTTTAAGGACGCGCAAGCCTTTGTGAGCAGGTGTGATAGTTGCCAACGGTTGGGCAACATCTCTAATAAAAATGAAATGTCGCAAAATTATTTCTTAGAGTGCGAAATTTTCGACCTCTGGGGAATTGATTTTGTTGGCCCCCTTCCTTCTAGCTTCGGAAACAAATATATTTTAGTTACTGTTGATTATGTTTCACGATGGGCTGAGGCCCAAGCTCTTCCTACGAACGACTCCTGAGTTGTAGTCACGTTTTTAAAAAAATTATTTTCTAGATTCGGTACGCCACGCGCAATCGTTAGCGATAGGGGTTCCCATTTCTGTAACGCGCAATTTTCAAAATCCTTACTAAATACGGCGTTACGCATAAACTTTCCACTGCCTACCACCCCCAAACTAACGGTCAAGTCGAAGTAGTTAATAGAGAAATAAAAAGAATATTAGAAAAGACTGTTTCAACTTCTAGAAAAGACTGGTCAGCCAAACTTGACGATGCTCTATGGGCCTACCGAACAGCGTACAAAACCGCCCTCGGATGTACGCCGTATCGGCTGGTCTATGGAAAATCGTGCCATCTGCCCGTAGAGTTAGAACACCGCGCCTTTTGGGCCTTAAAATTTTTAAACTTCGATCCCCACTCAGTCGGTGACCTTCGAAAATTTCAACTAAATGAACTCGACGAGTGGCGCTCTTATGCTTATGAAAATAATAAACTTTATAAAGAGCGGATGAAGCGTTTACACGATAAACACTTAAGGCACCCTAAAAACTTTAAGCCGGGCGACCAAGTCCTTTTATATAATTCTCGTTTACGTTTATTTCCGGGCAAATTAAAATCTCGCTGGTCTGGCCCGTTTTTTGTTTTAGAAGTATTTCCTTATGGAACTGTTTTAATTTCTCACCCTGATAAGGGTAATTTCAAAGTGAATGGTCAGCGTCTTAAACTGTATTTCTCTAGTGATGATGATGTCAGTCCAAACATTATTAAGTTTCTGCTTCACGAACTCTAATCTAAAACTTTTAATTTTTTGCTAAAGACAATTTTATTTCGGGACAACAATATTTTTGGACAAAATTATTTTTTTGATGCGTCGAGCTCAACGACGCTTTAACCAAAGGGCGCTCTTGAGAGGCAACCCAAGTTATCTTTTTCTGTTTTCTTTATTTTACAATTTTTGCCTCGGACGGCTCCGACAAGCTGAAGCTTCTGCGATCGCCTGCTCCAACATTGCTGAATCCATCACAAAGTCCAAAGAAGACATTCGGGGAGCGGCATCACTCAGCTTTCGCAGCAAATAAATCCGGGGAAGTACCTGTATTTCAATTCTGTCTTTCAATTCTGTACTTTATTTTTCTCTCCTTCTCCAATCCCCTTCTTTAGCCATTGAGGACAATGTCTGTTTTAAGCTTGGGGGTGGATTTCCTCCTTCATTTTTGCGTAGTGTAAATAATCTTCTTTTTGTATATATTGTAAATATTTCCAAAAAAAAATGAATATCTTAAAATTCCAAAAAAAAAAGAGAAAAAAATCCAAAATCCAAAAAAAAGAGAATATTTCACAAAATTAAATTAAAAAAATATATGTGTTTTGAATAGTTTAGACATTTTGGTATTTCAATAGTACCCCTTGTTTTTAGTTTTGTTTTACTCAAAATCTCCTATAAACAACTTAGTTAATTATAATATTTCTAATCGTTCTTTTTAATTATGTTTCACAAGTAAAATGTTGGTCATGCTGTGTTTCTAATTCACGGTAGCATGTTAAGGTGAAATATTTTTTCTAAAACTCGCATTTCTATTATGGTTTTTTGTTGTTTATTTTCTTTACTTTCTTAAAAATTCAACATCCACTATTTTCTTTTTCGTTTTTGAATAATTTTTATAAAGTCAACTTTTGAATAACGTAGTAGATGTGAACGATCCAAGTCACCTATTATTTCTAATTTCAAGTTAATTTCATCAATCTTCTTTTATTATCTAGGACTCGCTTTTTGAAAATTTTTCAAACCTTTGTTTTAAATAAATTCAAAAGCGTGAAAATGATTTAGGCTGTTTTTGTTTTCGTTTGAGCTTTCTTGCCAACCTAAAAACTTTTACCACTACTTAGCCATTTTTGAGCCTTTTTCCGATTTCATTTGATAGCTCCTCCCTTCATTTCAGTTTCACCAAAGCCAAAATTTCCAACCTATCGAATCACACTAACCTTTTTGAGTTTCATAAATTAGTTTGACAATTTTGATAGGGTATTTTGTGATTTTTGTGGGAGAAAGGTTTTCAAAAAAAAAAGTATGTTCGAAAGTGATGTTTATTTTTGTTTGGCCAACTCAAAAAGAAAATAAAAATATTTATGGCCTTTGTTTTGAAAAAAAAGAAAAAAAATGAAAAAGAAAAAGAAAAAAAAATGTGTATATATTTTTATGAAAGTTTTTGAAACTCTTTGCTTTGGTTTAGTGTGATTTTAAAACCTTCACGTTTATCTTTGAATTCCACTCCTAATCATTTTCCTAAACCAAACGTTTCTGTCCTATTTAAGTCCTCTTGATTCACGCTTTTTGATTTTTATTTAATAACTAAGAAAAGAAAAACAGTAAATCAGTTTTAGTTTTGGATTTAAACCTAGATTTTTGTTAATTAAATTGATATAATTATAATGCGTTGCTTGGATCTAGTAACAACTCAATGCGTGTTTTTCATTTTCGTTACTTTACTTAAGTCCATTTAAAAAAATCTCGTTAAAATTTTGGATGATTTGTTTTTATTAAGTAAAGTTTATAAAAGTTTTACCATACCTAAATAATTGTTTTAGACTTACATTTCACCTTTTCCCTACTTAGAATTTCGCATAGTACTTGTGTAGGCATAATTAGATTTTTTTGATTAGTCCTTTTTATAATTATCTAGTTTTTATATTTTTGCTTGGGGACAAGCAAAGCTTAAGCTTAGGGGAATTTGATAATACGTTTTGTATCCTAAACTATTATCATATTTTCTATTTTATATTGTGCAAATTATGTCTATTATTAGTTTATTTTTATCATTTTTATGTAAATATTATTGCCACTGACTTTTTCTTGTCTTTTTGCAGGTTTCCAGAAAATTGGCCAAAATGACCTGTCACGCCCCCCTGTCACGCCCTCCCTGGGCATGACCTAGGGCGTGCCACCCGATCCCGAGGACACCTGCTGGAAGGGATAGAAAATGGTCAAAACCGCTATCACGCCCCCTGACACGCCCTCCCCGGGCGTGTCTCCAGGCGTGACCAGGGGCGTGTCGCCCTCTGCCGCAAAGCCTGCCGCCGCATTAAATGTCGTTCCGCCTCAGCACGCAAACAGTATTGTCACGCCCCATGTCACGCCCGTGACATGGGCGTGACACCCTCCTTTTTCGGTGACTGACGGATTTCCGACCAATGATTTGGACATGACATGCCTGTCACGCCCCCCTGTCACGGGCGTGACCTAGGGCGTGACCACCGACGTACCGAAGCAATAATCCCTCCCGCCAGAATCCAGAGCCTGAGGTCAACATAGTACTGTCACGCCCCCTAACACGCCCCCCCTAGGTCGTGTCGGAGGGCGTGACCAACCCGAGATTTTTTCTATAAATTGAGACCACCCCCTCTCCATTTCAGCAAGCTTTGGTTGAGAGGGGGAGGTGCTGCCCCTTTGGTTCTTGAGTTTTTTATGATTTCTCTCTCTCTCTCTCTCTCTCTCTCTCTTTCTTTATAATTTTTGTTTAACCTTAGTTTAATCTTAGTTGCTTTAGCTTTCTTTGTAATCTTTGCTCTTGCTTAGTGCTAATTGTAGGGCTAGAATAGGATTTAAATTTCATGCACTTGTAATTTCAATTTCAATAGTGTACTTGCCCCTTTTTCATTAATAAAAGTGTTCTTCCTTTACTTGTGTTCCTTTATATGCTTTTCTACTCATCTCCCCTCCTCCACTCCATAATGATTAACTAATCCTCCTTGTACTCGATCTTGATGATCCGAGGTTAGAGCGATTATGTTATGATGTTTTAATTAATCTTTTCTTTTTAGGTTAGGGCCTTGAATTACTCTTGATTAATCACGGGTTGGAGATATATTTTCGATATATACTCTCCGCCTTTGCTTTCATTCTGGGCTAGCCGAGAGGCCGAAAGAATGAAGTGAGCATTCAAGAGTAAAGGGAGTTGTACGCACCCCTCGAGAGAGGCAGACGTCCAAATCTCCCGGATTGGAGTAAAATCCAATAGTGGGGTTCACCGCGTAAAGCGAGTTTTAGGCCTCTGATTTAGACGAGAGTCGGTCGGACCTTCCTAAACTCAGTTGGGCACGACTTCGAGAGAAGCGTGTTCAAGCTTTAGGAACCTCCACGGTCAAGGACCTTTATCCTATTAAGTTCATATTTTTATCGCATTTTCTTAATCGTCTTTAGCCGAGGTGAATCTTGATTGAGTGCATTTGCATTTCAAATTTTCTACCTTTCGTAGTAATCACCTATCTTGTGCTCTTTAATTAACTGCAGTAGTTTCCTTTCTAGCATAGTTCTTTGCTT
Source organism: Platanthera zijinensis (assembly GCA_039513925.1). Taxonomy (NCBI): domain Eukaryota; kingdom Viridiplantae; phylum Streptophyta; class Magnoliopsida; order Asparagales; family Orchidaceae; genus Platanthera; species Platanthera zijinensis. Next base: position 81,603,798 of record CM077086.1, read on the forward strand.
AATAGCTTAACTTAATTGCGGTAGTTCTCTTTCTAGTATAGCTTTAATTCCTCCATTGCACTTGGATTTTCTAAAAACCTAGTTTTTCCGTCGATAAGATAATAGCGTTCGTGTGAGTAAGCTTAGCCAACAGTTCCCGGATTTCAATACGACACTTGTGTCCCCTTGCTACAATTTGATAGGTATACTTGCCTCATCGGGTTGCTAGTTCGGTTGCGTTTATTTTCTTCGAACCCTAGCGTGCATCAGGTTTATATCCTAAAGGATAAGATCTCCTAGATGGGATACTCCAAGCAGTCAATGGGTCCACAAACCTAGGGTTTCTATTTATATTAGGGTTTCTAAGGTTCTGGTTGTAATTTTGAAAATCAAATTGAAATCGTCGATCAGCGTTCGACGATTGATGCTCAGATCGTCGAGCATCGTTCGACCATTGAGCCTTCGATCATCGAGCAGCGTTCGACGCTTTTTGTAGCTCTTTAAAATTTTGCTTTCTCTTTTCTCTCTTAGCTTTATTTAATACTTGATTAACTTGTTTTACTTACTCAGTGTTCTTTATTCCATCAGCTGAAATAAAGTTTACTGGAGTTAAAAGATGATTTTTAAGAACCAATGGGGGTTCACTTGATGAGGCTCCTAAGCCTAGCTTATTATTGCCTGACCTAGTGTTTGTCATGCTAGTGATTTCTAGCAGCTTAAGGCTTCTACCATTTAAAGATTCTTCTAATCTCTTGGACTTTGCTAGTTCATTTTTAAGAAACTTTATTTCTTCACTAGACTTAGTGAGTTCTGCTTCTAGCCTAGTGTTCTCATTAGAAATAGATTCTGATTCAGCTAACTTATTTCTAAGTTCCTTAATTTTTTTTTCTGAACTAATTAAATCTAAGCAACGAGATTTAAATTCAGATTTAAATTTAGCAGAAGAAAAATCATAAGAAGATAATACCTGATCTTTTGTAGGCAATTTCTTCATCATCATCAGAACTCTCTGCAACTGAGTGGTTGCTGCAGGCATCAATTGCCATAAGGCAAATTTCCTTTACCTTCTTCTCTTCCTCATCTTCACTGGAGCTTGAGGAGGAAGATTCCTCATCTGAATCACTCCAGGTCTCAGCAAAAAATCCTTTCTCCTTCTTCTTATTTTTATAGGAGGAGGACTTGGAGTGCTTCTTGTGATGTTCTTTTTCTTTTCTCTTTTCTTTGCTCTTTTCCTCTGGACACTCTGGTAGAATGTGTCCAGGTTTCCTGCAACCATAACAAATAATTTCTTTAGCAGGAGATCTGTCATACCTTGGTTTATCTTCATATCTTGAAGATTTCTTTTTGAAGTCTTTTCTTCCCATCTTTAGAAACCTTTTGGCAAAGAGTGCCATCAGCTCCTCATTAGATTGGCTTCCTTCAGAAGCATCAGCAGCTTTGAGAGAAGAGTTTGCTCTTTCCTTGCTGGAGTTGGAGTCTTGGCTTCAGCCTTAGCTTCCCTGTTCTTTAGAACTTGCTCAAAAGACTTGAGCTTGCCAAGGAGAGCTTCAGTTGAGATTTCAGTTGTACTTCTGGCCTCCTTGATGGGCCAGATCCTGAGATCCCATGTGCTGGGGAAGCACATCAGTATTTTATCATTGACCTCTGTCAATGTAATCTCCTTATCAAGGGTTCTCAGCTCATTGATGATTGAGCAGAGCCTTGTGTACATGGCTTCAACTGATTCAGCTTCAGTCTTCTTGGAGTTTTCATATTGGGATATAAGGTTGGACCTTCTGTCCTTCCTTTCATCAGCTGAACCAGCTATAATCTGGTTCAGTGAGTCCCATATGGCTTTTGCAGAGGTGCAATCAGCCACTTTCTAGAAGATTTCATCAGACATAGTCTGAGCCAGAATGTTCATAGCTTTGGCATCAGCTATCTTTGCCTTCTTGTAGGCATCATTGTAGTCTGGAGGAGGCATTGCACTGAGATTTGTAGATGTTGTAGCAGTGGCTGCAGCAGGAGGTGTTGGAGGTCCTGGCAAAATAGAAGAAAAAATGTCTTCATCAATAGAGTTCATATATAATTTGATTCTTGCCTTCCAGATGCTAAACTTAGCTAAGTTGCAAGCTGGAGGTCTGGTGCTAGTGTAATCCTTGGACTGGTCCATGAAGTGAATATCTATAAGCTTGGTATCTAACTAGATCTTGTGACTCAGGTGTTAGCCTGTACAGTCAGTCAACCTCCCTCTAATACCAATTGAAAGTGAGGATAGATACAACTCTAGAGGGGGGGGGGGTGAATAGAGTATTCAAAAATTATGACACCCAACTCAACTCCCTTAGAGTTAATTTGCGGAATGAGTTTATAGATATTTGAAACCCTAGAGCCTAACACAAAGTGAAGTGCACTAGAGAAAACTAATTGTAATTACAGTTGAGCTTTGGTCCTATCACAGCAACTAGCAATCCTAGTTATTTCTACTCACAGCCACCGTGCAATGAATTAAATGAAGCAACCGGACGACACAAGAAGTTTATAGTGGTTCCCTCTAAATAGGTATGTCCACTCTTCTACCACCCTGGTAGGAATCCACTACAGGTTTTTGTTCAGGTGCCCTGCCACCAACTGATCTGCTTCAGGTAGATCAAGTAGACCCTTTGAGCTTTTGATCAGGAGCTCAAAATCCAACACAGGTTTTTGATCAGGTGCCCTGCCACCAAGGTTCACTTTTGAAGGGAGTAATAACCCTTTATACAGGAGATTGAGAGAGTTAAATTTTCTTCTCTATTATTAAAATAGATTAGAGAAGCTAGTGGATTGCATAGAGCTAGAAAGCTCTAAAGAATCAAGGCTCCCCCTGGCTTAGAGAATATCCAGGAAGAAGTCTTGCTTCAGGGTGCAGGAACTCTTCTGAATTCTTGACAGAGAACTTTCTTGAAATTCTGAAGGAGAAGCTTGAAGAAGACTCTTGATTTGTAATAGGTTGTTCTTCTTTAATCAGCTTCCTTTCTTCTTCTTCTTCTTCTTCTTCTTGGCACTGAGTAGATGTTCCTGTAACCAGGATGGACTAGGGGTTGAAGAAGAATGTTGAAGAGAGATGATCTTCTCAGTTGAATGTGAATTTCTGAGAGCTGTAGATCTTTCTTGTTTTGAATCTGTGTTGATCTCTATTCTGTGTGTATTTGTATGTATTCTTGTTGTTTTGAAAGCACTTTATATATTGGCCTTTGCAATGTCTCTAATCTTTGTTTGAATTTTGTCTTCTTCTGAAATCTGCAATCTGGGCTGCAAAAAGCATAAAGCAAAACATATCCTGCAGGTAGACATGCTATAAGGGGATAAATATTTCTAAGAAGCTGCAAATCCAATCTGATAAAAAGGAGTACTAAAGAAAGTCACATCAGACTAAACTCTTTACGGCCAAAGAAGACTTTTTGAGTCTAACGGCTATAAAGGACAGCATGGCAGAAAAAGCAAAAAGATATTTCAACTAATAAGACAAAGAACTTTGTCAGATAAAGCATGACTTATGCACAAAGGATGGGGCAAAGATTGCCTTGAGATGTATGCACAAAATCAATGACATAATCTTTAATAAAATATGCTAAATAAACAGGAATTAAATCAAAGAACAGAAGGAGAATAAAATTACTAAAGGCAGACAAAAGATCGTCGAACGATCCTCGGAGATCGTCGAACGAAGCACTGAGATCGTCGACCTATCAGAACAGATAGTCGAACGACACAGATAGTCGAACTATCAAAGCAGATAGTCGAACTACCACAGCAGATAGTTGAACTATCAGGACAGATAGTCGAGCTATCAGATAGTCGACCTATCAAGACAGATAGTCGAACTATCAAGCAAAACAGATAGTCGACCTATCAAACAGATAGTCGAGCTATCAGATACTTGAACTATCAAAGCAGATAGTCGAACTATCAAACAGAACAGATAGTCGACCTATCAAGAAAGATAGTCGAACTATCAAGCAGAATAGATAGTCGACCTATCAAACAGATAGTCGAGCTAGCAGATAGTTGAACTATCCAAGCAGATAGTCGAACTATCAAACAGAACAGATAGTCTACCTTTCAAGACAGATAGTCGAGCTATCAGATAGTTGAACTATCCAAGGCAAATAGTCGAACTATCAAGAAATCTGTCTGGTCAAAAGAAGTCAAGCGGGGTTCGACGATCGACGAGGCAGATACCACAGATCGTCGAGCTAACAAGAGTTGAACTAACTCAGAGATAGACGATCTGCTGACAGACAAATGTCGACCAACTAATAGACAATCGTCGACCAGTCGATAGACGATAGTCGAGCGGCGTTCGACTATAGTCGAATGAAAAACAACTTAACCAAATTTTCATCTGGATAAGTGGAAACTCTACAACTAGAGCAATCTAACTAAACAACTAACCTTTGACCATAGATAAATCTTGGGTCAAGAAACTAAATGAGAAGACTAAAATAAAATCCAAACTAGGGTACCAACAGATTCTGAAAGAGGGGTGTTAGATTTAACCTCCCTAGTGAACTGGGGGACTTGTTCATCATCAGTTAGAGCCATTATCCCAAAGTAGGTTTCTTCCTCTTCTACACTCGACTCAAATGAGTCGGAGTCACTGAGGGTTTTGCCCTTCTTGGCTAACAGGCTCTTTTCTGTCCTCTTTTTATTGTAGGACTTCTTATCTTCTCTTTTGCCACCCTCTTTCTTCTTATGGGGGCAATCCGCAATGACGTGACCTAGCTTATTACAGCAATAACAAACAATGTCAGTCGAATAATGTTTATTCAGTTTAGAACCATACCTGTCGTGACTGCTTGAGCCTTTTCTATGGCGATCACCGTCATTGTGTGATCTTCTATAGGAGGCATCCTTGTCTTTCCATTGCTTCTTCTTGTTCAAGAATTTCTTGAACTGCCTTGAGAGTAGAGAGAACTCTCCATCAGATAGCTCTGAGCCAGAGAAGCTTGGCTCAGATGATTCTTCTTCATCAGCTACAGGAGCTGGGGCAAGAGAGCTAGCCTTTGTCTTCCTTGAGCTATCTGCCTTCAGAGCGACAGACTTCTCCTTGGATGCAGACCTGCTCATCTCTTCTTCAGCTTTTCTTGAGTTGATTTGAAGCTCGTAAGACCTAAGCTTTCCGAACAGATTCTGTGGGTCTGTCTCGACTAACCTTCCGAACTCCCGAATGGCGCATACCTTATTATCCCATTCCTTGGTCAGGGATCTTAAGAATTTGTCATTCATTTCCCCATTTATGAAGACTCGGCCATAAACTCTTAGGCCATTGACTATCTTGAAGAAGTTCTCAAAGGTATCAGCTATGGCTTCCTTGTGACCTTGACTGAAGGCTTCATACTTCTGATTTAGAAGGGATCTCCGATCATCCCTAACTTCATCAGTGCCTTCCATCAGAGTCACCAGGGATTGCCACATCTCCTTGGCATACTGGCAATGAATCAGATTTTGCAGCATCGAGTCATCGACTGCACTTGCTATAATATTTTTAGCTTTCTTGTTCAGGGAGACAAGTGCAATTTCGTCCTTATTAAAGTCCATCAACTTCTTTGGGACTTCTCTGGTTGGATCTATTGTAGATGCAATCATAGGGACATACGAACCTTCTTCAACAATCATGAAGATCTGAGGGTCCACTGCTTCCATGAAGATTTTAACTCTTTCCTTCCACATAGGAAAATTGTTCTTGGAGCATATAGGGAGCTTAGCAAAATCCTTGGTCTTACTAATGCTTGATACTTCTCTAAAGACAACTTGGAAAGGATCAGATCAAGGTGTTAACCTTTTAACGATCAACCTCCCTCTGATACCAATTGAAAGATATAAGTTGTCTACCTAAATCACCTAGAGGTGGGTGAATAGGTGAGATGTGCATCTAATGTGGAATAAAACAATTTAGCAACTAGCACAAATAAGTAAGCAAGCAGTCACACAGACGACAAGAGATTTATAGTGGTTCCCCGATTTTGGGTACGTCCACTTTCCTCACCGATCTAGCAAATCACTAGACTCGGCTACTCCACTATCTCGGATTGCAAACCAATCCTACACCTCGGAACCACGTTCCTACAAAACTCGATCCAAATGGATCTACACTCGGAAGATAAAAACTTCCTACCACTCGGAGAACAACGCTCATACACTCGGAGAATAATCTCCTACAAGATTTACATATAGATTTTGAAAATACAAACCGAAATATTCTCAGATCTGAAAGAATTTGTCTCTAGGTCTTCTTCTTGAATCGTTGCGTCTCTTTCAGAATTTGTAAAAGAAGATCCTTTGAAAATCTGACCTGAGAAGGCTTGAATCTACTCGATCAAGGAGATAAAAACGATTCCTTAATCAGCAGATCTTCTAGATCGAATGCAGAGAGATCGATCTTGACGAGAGCGGAGGCTTCAGAATGTCGTTCTTGAGAATAGTCGGCCGAACCAGTAACTTAGGAAAGTACGGAATCCGCTCTTAAAAGATTCTTCTTTTTCTTTTCTGCTTAGGGTTATGTCTTATTGAAAAGAATTTATATAGGATTACCCTTAACGGCTAGAAAAGATATTAATGACGACAAGTGGACAAATCACGTCGAGTTATTTGAAATTTCGTCATATCTGGACTTAAAAAAAATTCCTGGAAAGTCGACTTAGTTCTCGAGAAGTGGCTATAGTTCTCGAGAACTAGGATCTGAGTTCTCGAGAACTGTCAAGACTTCTCGGGAATTAAATTCTTTAGAAGAGGTTTGGACATCTCAAGAACACAAGGTTTAGTTCTCGAGAACTAATTGACTTCTCGAGAATAAACACTACTTTCCTGAACTTCTCGAGAACAAGCACCTAGAAACTTTTCTGAACTTCTCGAGTACAAAGAGGAAGACTTCTCGAGAACTGAGAGAATACTTCTCGAGAACTAAAGAAGACTTCTCAAGAGGTTAACTTAGAAAAATTTCTTAAGAAAATCCTGACTATTCAAGAAATTGAGCTGGCAGTTCTCGAGAACTGAAGCCAAGCTTCTCGAGAACAAGTAAGACTTCTGGAGAACTATACCTTAGGCTTTTCGAGAACTGACCAAGACTTCTCGAGACCTCGAACCTGGACATCTCATGAACTTTGTAGTTAAGCTTCTTGAGAACTATGAGAGCTTCTCGAGAACTAAACTACACTTCTCGAGAACTCTGAAGTTGGTTCTCGAGAACTGGACTTGGACAATTTTTCAAGAAATTTAGAGAATATTTTCTTCTGATCCTGTCTTCATCCCATCCTCCCAATGTTTGAACATGTAGTGTATCCCAGTTGAGAGCCTACACATAAGTCAACACTTTGGATCACATAGTGAGGGATTACACTGTATGGTCCTGTGTTCCTTACCCACTGTAGACTGACATTGGTCTACACTTAGCACTGAGAATCTGCAAACATTCAACTAGAACAGGATATCAAATACAACTTAATTCATCTTAGTTCAAGGGTGACTTCATGCAAATCTGTGTTATTATGGATGCAATACCCAACAGGAAGTCGAGCAGCAGCAGGATGAGAGCCTGGAGGAGGCAATTAATGGAGGTAGAAGAGAAGCTAGCCGCTGGAATCGAGCAAGAGGATCTGGAGGAAGTGAATGATGGCGGAGGCAGAAGAGCCTGAAAGGGAGCTAGCAGAGAAATAGGATGTGAGTCTGGAGGTAGAGAAGCAAGTGGGAGGAGAAGCTGAGAAGGAGGCCCAGAGGGGGGAGGAAGTTGAGTAGCAGAAGGAGGAGAGCCTGGAGGAGGAAATGGAGGTAGAAGAGAAGCTAGCGGTTGGAATCAAGCAAGAGGGTCTGGAGGAAGTGATCGATGGCGGAGGCAGAAGAGCTGGAAAGGGAGCTAGCAGAGCAAGAGGAGGTGAGTCTGGAGGTAGAGAAGCAAGTGGGAGGAGAATCTAAGAAGGAGGCCCAGAGGGGGGAGGAAGTCGAGCAGCAGTAGAAGGAGAGCCTGGAGGAGGCAATGGAGGTAGAAGAGAAGCTAGACGCTGGAATCGAGCAAGAGGGTCTGGAGGAAGTGATGGATGAAGAGGAGGGTCAAGTGGCGAGAGTTGGGCAGGAGGCCCCGAGGGGTGTAGAGGTTCAGCAGCTCCAGGAGGAGATGCGGGAGGAGGCAATGGAGGCTGAAGGAGGGGAGGAGTTGGAGTTTGAGGAGGAAGCAAGGGTCGGCTGGGAGCAATCACGATTGGAGCCGGCCGAAGAATTGGTAGAGATGGAGGTCTCCACCAGAGAAGGGCAGGTGCAGAGGGTGCTGATAAGTGGGGGCCTATGTCCCGAGGACCAGGAGAAGATGAGAGCTTGCATCTAGAGCAATGTCGACATCTTTGCCTGGAGCGCGGCAGACATGCCGGGCATTGCCGCGGATGTGGCTTGTCATCGCCTGAACCTGGACCCCCGGACTCGCCCTATACGCCAAAAGATGAGGACCATCGCCACCAAGCTGGAGGAGCCTATCCGCAAGTAGGTCAGAAAGCTCTTTGAGGCAGGCTTAATCTCTGAGGTTTAGTACCAAGGCTGGATCTCCAATGTGGTAATGGTTAAGAAAGGTGGTGGGAAGTTGCGTATGTGTATTGATTCCTCTTTATTAAATAAATCGTTCCCCAAGGATTGCTACCCTCTGCCTTGAATCGACACGCTGGTTGACTCAGCCGTCTGTTTTTCTGTTATGAGTTTTCTTGATGCTTTTTCAGGTTATCACTAGATTCTCATGCACCCCCCGACGTCAAAGATGTCTCCTTCATCACTAGGTAGGGGTGCTTCACCTATAAGATGATGCCCTTTGGGCTGAAAAACACACGAGCCATATACAAACGCATGATGGATCGATTCTTCCAGGGGAAGAGAGGGAAAAACATGGAAGTCTATGTTGATGACCTGATGGTGAAAAGAAAGTGTGTGAGCTCACACCTGCGGGACTTAGAAGAGACCTTTGCCACCCTTTGGAGGTTCAAGATGAGGTTGAATCCCTTGAAGTGTGTTTTTGGGGCCAGCCACGGGAAGTTCCTTGGACATCTCTTGACTCCGGCAGGGGTGGAGCCTAATTCGGATAAGGTGAAGGTCATCCTAGACCTGGAATCACCTCGCAATGCCAAGGAGGTCCAGCGCTTGGCAGGCAAGCTGGCTGGACTAAGCAGGTTCCTTTCTAGGTCTGGAGACAAGTGTTCATCATTCTTCAAGGTGTTGAGGGGTAACCAGAGGTTTGAGTGGACAGCCGAGTGCGAGGAAGCCTTCCAAGGGCTGAAGAGACAGCTCTCCCAGGCTCCCCTACTCCAAATCCCAAAAGAAGGGGAGGACCAAGCCCAATATTTCGGGTTAGGAGCGGAAGCCGTTAGCTCTGTTCTAGTCAGGGAAGAGGGGAAGAAGTAGCTACCCATCTACTATATAAGCTGGATCTTGAGGAAGGCGGAGCACTGTTACCCCATCCTCGAAAAGCTAGCGTATGCCCTGATCGTTTCGGCAAGGAAGCTTCAGTCATATTTCCATGCGCACACAATTAGGGTGGTAACCGACCATCCTATTTTAAAGATCTTTGAAGGGGTGGAGCACTCGGGAGGCTGGCCAAGTGGTCCATTGAGCTGAGTGAGTTCAACATCTCTTTTGTCCCAAGGCTCTCCATTAAGGCGCAAGCAGTGGCGGACTTCCTGGCAGACTATGTTATTGAAGTCGGGGAAGAGGAGCCGCGGCAGCAGGGGGCATGGAAGGTGATGGTTGATGGGGCCTCGGGAAAGCATTCCATGGGAGGAAGACTGGTGTTGGTAAGCCCCCAGGGGGTAGCTATAGAACAGGCGGTGGCCTATCACTTTTCGGTGACCAACAATCAGGCAGAGTACGAAGCTGTGATAGCTGGTCTTCGTTTGACAAAGGAGCTTGAGATCCAGGATGTGGAGGTCTTCACGAACTCGATGGTTGTGTCATCGCAGATTCGAGGAGAGTTTGAATCTCAGGAGCCTACCCTCATAAAGTACCTATCCAAGGTAAGGGGAGTCATCGGAGGCTTCTGATCATTCTCAATCTAGCACGTCCCTCGGGAGGAGAGTATGGCTGCCGACCGATTGGAGAAAGTTCGGACCTCGGGGAGGAGGGACCCTAACCGAACTATTCCGACCAGCGATCGAAGAAGGGGATCTGATGGAGATAGGTCGGCAACCCTTGTGGGTGGACCCACTGGTAACCTTCCTGTCAACCGGCAAACTGACAGAAGAGGTAAAGGATGCAAGGAGTTTCAGGCGCAAGGCAGCTCACTACCTGATGTTGGAAGGGGGGTTACATCGTAAGATGTTATTGGGATTCCTAGCCAGGTGTGTGTCCGAGGAAGAAGTCCCGAAGATACTTAAGGAGTTACACTCAGGCGAGTGCGGCATTCACTCGGGGGGAAGGACTTTAGAGGCAAGGGTGGTTAGGCAGGGGTACTTCTGGCAGACCCTGAGGAAGGATGCGACAGAATTTGCAAGGAGTTGTAAAAAGTGCCAGATGTACGCCCCCCTCCAGCTCTTGCCCGCTCAAAGGCTAAGTAGCATAACGTCACAATGGCCTTTCGCCATTTGGGAAATGGACTTGGTCAGGCCTTTTCCTCCGTCCAGTGGACAGAGGAGGTTCCTCCTGGACATGATCGATTACTTCTCAAAGTGGCTGGAGGTTAAGGCCTTGGCTAAAGTTACCTCACAGGTCATAAGGAACTTTGTCTGGGGGGAGATAATATGTAGGCACGGGTTGCTTCAAGCGATAGTAAATGACAACGGTCCTCAGTTCGCCAGTGAGGAGTTCATCAGCTTCTGCGCCCAACTGGGGATAAATCTAAGATTTGCCTCTGTCCACCACCCTCAGAGCAACGGCCAGGTGGAAGCAGCGAACAAAATTATCGTAAACCTGCTCAAGAAAAAAGTGGAGAACCTTAGGGTAAATAGGGTGGAATAGATCACCTCGGTTTTATGGGCCTTGAGGACAACCCCGAACACGGCCATCGGCGAGACCCCCTTTAAGCTCTCTCATGGGTGCGAGGCGGTCCTGCCAGTGGAATTCGAAGTTCGGTCCCCTCGGGTCACAGCGGCAAGGGAAGGAGATGAGACTTGGAGGTTGGAATATGAGGAAGGGTTGCACCTCTCGCTGGATATGGTGGAAGAAGCGCGGGATGTCGCGATCATCAGGCAAGAAGAGATTAAGCGACGCATGGCAAGATACTTCGATAAGCATGTCAGGATCAGGCAGTTCGTCGAAGGGGATCTGGTGTTGAAAAAGGTTGACGCGGAGGGAAGGTCAGCCCCTGTGAGCAAGCTCAACCCGAACTGGGAAGGGCCTTACATAGTAAAAGAGGTCCTTAGAATGGGAAGTTACTACCTCCAGGATGTGGAAGGGAGGACCTTGAGCCACACTTGGAGCGTTGACGATCTAAGGCGCTTCTACCCGTGAGGGGGAGGAGGTGATTGTAATTTTGTTTCCAAATGTTATCATGTGTTACCATAATACATCCCATACTTTGATCCGCTGTCAACTCTTTTCATTTTAAAGGTTAGGATAAGAAAAGGTTTTGGTTATGAAATCTTCATCAACACCCCGAGCTCGGCTCGGCCCCAGGTAGACCCGCTGTACAGGCTCTCATCTAGCTTGCAGGTCTGAAGGCGCGCCTGTGGGGGAGAGGTTGGATATGAAATCTTCATCAACACCCCGAGCTCGGCTCGGCCCCAGGTAGACCCGCTGCGAAGGATCTCATCTAGCTGGCAGGTCCGAAGGCTTGCCTGTGGGGGAGAGGTTTGATATGAAATCTTCATCAACACCCAGAGCTCAGCTAGGCCCTAGGTAGACCCGCTGCACAGGCTCTCATTTAGCTGGCAGGTCCGAAGGCTCGCCTGTGGGGGAGAGGTTTGATATGAAATCTTCATCAACACCCCGATCTCGGCTCGACCCTAGGTAGACCCACTGCGCAGGCTCTCATCTAGCTAGCAGGTCTGAAGGCTCGCCTGTGGGGGAGAGGTTGGATATGAAATCTTCATCAACACCCCGAGCTCGGCTCGGCCCTAGGTAGACCCGCTGCGCAGGCTCTCATCTAGCTGGCAGGTCCGAAGGCTCGCCTGTGGGGGAGAGGTTGGATATGAAATCATTATCAACACCCCGAGCTCGGCTCAGCCCCAGGTAGACTCGCTGTACAGGCTCTCATCTAGCTGGCAGGTCTGAAGGCTCACCTGTGGGGGAGAGTTTGGATATGAAATCTTCATCAACACCGCGAGCTCGGCTCGGCCCCAGGTAGACCCGCTGCGCAGGCTCTTATCTAGCTGGCAGGTCCGAAGGCTCGCTTGTGGGGGAGAGATTGGATATGAAATCTTCATCAACACCACGAGCTCGGCTCGGCCCCAGGTAGACCCACTGCGCAGGCTCTCATCTAGCTGGCAGGTCCGAAGGCTCACCTGTGGGGGAGAGGTTGGATATGAAATCTTCATCAACACCCCGATCTCGGCTCAGCCCCAAATATACCCGCTGCGCAGGCTCTCATCAAGCTGGCAGGTCTGAAGGCTCGTCTGTGGGGGTTAGGTTGGATATGAAATCTTCATCAACACCCCGAGCTCTGCTCGGCCCCAGGTAGACCCTCTGTGTAGGCTCTCATCTAGCTGGCAGGTCTGAAGGCTCGCCTGTGGGGGAGAGGTTGGATATGAAATTTTCATCAATGCCCCGAGCTCGGCTCGGCCCCAGGTAGACCTGCTGCGCAGGCTCTCATCTAGCTGGAAGGTCCGAAGGCTCGCCTGTGGGGGAGAGGTTGGATATGAAATCTTCATCAACACCCCGAGCTCGGCTTGGCCCTAGGTAGACCCGCAGTGGATGCTCTCATCTAGCTGGCAGGTCTGAAGTCTCGCTTGTGGGAAAGAGGTTGGATATGAAATCTTCATCAACACCCCGAGCTCGGCTCAACCCCAGGTAGACCCACTGCGCAGGCTCTCATTTAGTTGGCAGGTCCGAAGGCTCGCATGTGCGGGAGAGGTTGGATATAAAATATTCCTCAAAACCCCGAGCTTTGCTCGTCCAAAGGTAGACCCGCTGCGCAGGCTCCCATCTAGTTGGCAGGTCTGAAGGCTCGCCTGTGGGGGAGAGGTTGGATATGAAATCTTCATCAATACCCCGAGCTCGGCTCGGCCCCAGGTAGACCCGCTACGTAGGCTCTCATCTAGCTTGCAGGTCCGAAGGCTCGCCTGAGGGGGATAGGTTCGGTATTTTCAAAAATTTTGACACGAATGTTTTAAGCTTGGACCAGAGACACACCTAGAAGGCAGAACGGGAGGATTGAGGATCTCCTTGATCAGGATGGGTCTCGCCCTTGAGAAATCTCGACCGAGAGGTCTCGGGTAAGGGGATCTTGGCAAAATAAGTTCCCGGCAGGGAGTCTTCGGAGGTGGATTCTTGGTCAGACAGGGAGAAGGTCTGGGTACGAAGTCCCGACCGACGACGCAAGGTAAGGAAGGGGGTCTTCCATTAAAAAAATGGGCCCTTTACGACGCTCTCAGAAAATGGCTCTCGGCAGAACGCGGAAACGACGTATCTCGGTCTAAAGGTCCCGGTACGTTCCCACCTACGGATCGCTAAGCGAGACTGCCCTAGGGGGGCCGTGGGCCCCCGACAGAAGCGTTTTTGAGCAGCATTCGTTTTCAGCAGTTATAAAAAAAGAGGGGAGCAAAGTTCCAACATTTACATTATAAACTGTTCACAATATTACAACAATGGGAACCTCTCGCCCATTACAAATCAAAGAAAAGAAGGAAACCCCTCAGGGAGAAGCGTTGTACCCGCTCGAGCTCCCGCTCGAGCTCCCGCTTGAGCTTCTGCGTGAACACTCGCCCGAGCTCCCCCCGGATGTCTTGCAAGCAGCCGTGGGTGATCTCGGGACATCCGGGGGCGGAGATTCAGGTGCGCCTGGGGGTTTCGGGACAGGCTCGAAGAGCCAGGGAACAAGCCGGGGAGCGGTGACGACCTTGCCACTCTTGTTCAAACACCCCACCTCCCGCAACATATCAAGGGTCAGCCTGACCGTCGCTTGGGCGTTGGTCTGCAGGAGTTTGTCAATATCATAATCCGATAAGTGACGGCTCCTCAGCCTCTCGTCCAGCGATGGGGGAGGAAGAACCACAGCCGTTTCCGTGCGCCGGAGCTGGTCCTTTAACAGGATATTCTTGTATCTTAGCTCGGTCAGCTCCGCGCGAAGGGCCGTATTCTGGGCGGAATCCTGCAAAAGGGAGGATCAAGTCAACACTGAGATGACCCATGGGTTATAAAGGCGAGAGCAATGCACATTCGTTCTCGCTTACCTCCTCCGCTGGGCGCAAGCAAAGGCATCCCATGGCATCCGCCAGCTGTGCATTCAGAACCACCGCCTGGGCCACCTCCTGGTCCCGTGCCTTAAGTATCTCGGCAAAGTTGTGGTCGATGGTGATGCTTCGGCATGCGCACAAGTGCACAAGCTCAAATCCGCGCATCAGAGACCTGGCGGAGTCAAGGGCCAGAAGCCGTGTGGGCAGCTGATCATAAAGACCGACGAACTCCCGGCTGTAAAGGCCGTATCCCAGCGAATATTTATGGGTTGGACTTATCTTTTCGAGCGCAGAGCTTGCTCAAAAAGAGCGGGGATTGTGTACAACCCCATATTCGCTGGAGGGAACCTGGGGATGCCAACAGTCAGGATTGGACTAGATTCGGGCTAGCTTCGGGCTCAAGATCAGAACCGCGTGCGCCTTGATGAGCTCCTGCCTACGAGCAGGTGGGACCGTTTACGCCCAGCCTAAACCAAGATCCTGACTGTTGGCATCGAGAGCAGGACTTCCTCCGCACCGAGAGCAGGACTTCCAGATACAGCTTGTGCCGGGGGCCAAGCCAGCATCTAGGGCCCCTTACCGGATGGCCCCGGAAGAGTTGACAGAGTTCCGAAGCCAGTTGTAGGAACTAGTAATGTCAGGGTTTGTCCGGCCAAGCTCTTCACCGTGGGGAGCCCCGGTGCTATTTGTCAAGAAGAACGATGGATGTCTCCGCTTGTGTATTTATTATCGAGCGCTAAATAGACTGACGGTCTGGAATACATACCCGCTTCCACGGATTGACGAGTTGTTTGATCAACTGGAAGGAGCGCATTTCTTCTCGAAACTTGACTTAAGGTCAGGTTATTATCAGCTACGGATTCGAGAGGAAGACATTCCGAAGACCGCCTTCAATAGTAGGTACATACTATTTTAGTTTACAGTGATGCCCTTCGGGCTCACAAATGCGCCGTTAGCATTTACAAGACTCATGAATAGGGTATTCGAGGAGTATTTGGATGTATTCGTCATCGTATTTATCGACGACATCCTCATTTACTCAAGGACGGAGGAGGAGCATACAAGACACCTGACTCTGACTCTTGAGGGGCTACGAGAGAACCAGCTGTATGCGAAGTTCAGCAAATGCCAGTTTGTCAAAAGGAGGTGGCCTTCTTAGGTCACATTATCAGCGGTGCTGGGTTTGCATTAGACCCGACCAAGATTCGGGCAGTGCAAGATAGTATACCGTTAAAGACAGCCACGGATGTACGGAGCTTTCTGGGACTGGCCGAATATTACCGGAAGTTCGCAGAAGGATTCTCCTAGATTGCACTCCCTCTTACATCCCTGATGAAGAAGGAATCCCCTTTCATTTGGACGCCACAGTGCGAGGCGGACTTTGTGGAGTTGAAAGGTCGGATTACCTCGACTCCCATTCTTGCTCTTCCGTCGGGAAGGGAGCGATTCTAGGTATACACAGATGCCTCCTACCAGGGGATGGGTGTCGTTTTGATGTAGAATGGGCACGTAATAGCCTACGCCTCCCGACAGTTGAAGATACATGAGAAGAACTATCTGGTGCATGATCTGGAGATGGGTGCAGTGATCTTTGCTTTGAAGATTTGGCGACACTACCTCTACGGGGTTCACTATGACATCTTCTCAGATCATAATAATTTGAGATATGTGGACACGCAGAAGGAACTCAACATTAGACAGAGACGTTGGGTGGAGTTCCTGTCAGATTACTAGTACACCATGCACTACCATCCCGAGAAGGCGAACGTGGTGGCAGATGCTTTGAGCAAGAGAGGAGATACCTTAGGGAAGGGACCACATCTGATGTCCATAAAGCTAGTACGGTCTTTCAGAGATATGCAGATATCCTTAGTGTCCGAGAATTATCTAGAACTGTATATGGAGTATCTAGCATGGATGGTTTCCATAGATGATATTCGTGACCGCATCCAGTACGGATAGAGTACAGATGCGTGGGACGAGCCGATATTCCAAGCCGTAGAGGAGGGTTCGATGGGAGAATATTCACTGAGAGATGGATTGCTATATTTCAGAGGTAGGGTCTATATACCCGCAGGAGGCATGATTCAAGAGGACATAATGGCGGAAGCACATTGTAGAAGATATTCTATACACCCGGGGATCCCCAAGATGACGCTAGACTTGAAGAAGACGATGTTTAGGCAAGGGATGAAGAAGGACATTACATAATTCGTGACTCATTGCGAGACATGCCAGCTGGTGAAGGCGGAGTGGCGGAACCCCGCAGGATTGCTACAACCACTTACGGTGTTGGAGTGGAAATTTGAGGACATCGTGATGGATTTCATTCATGGCCTTCCCCAATCACGGACGGGAAACGATTTTATTTGGGTCAACGTCGATCGGCTGACGAAGGTGGCAAGATTCATTCCGATCAGAAAAGATGACTCGGTTGGGGTACTGGTGAGGAGATTCGTAGAGCAAATCATTCGTTACCACGGGGTGCCCAGGACGATCGTGTCAGATCAGGATGGTCGGTTCACATCCAGGGAATGGAAATCCGTGCAGACTTACTTAGGCACGCGGCTGACCTTCAGCACAGCTTTTCATCCCCAGACGGATGGGCAGACGGAACGCACCAATCGGACATTGGAGGACCTCCTAATGCTATGCATTTTGGATCGAAATGATCCTTGGGAGAAGCTTTTACCACTAGTTGAGTTCTCCTATAACAACAGCTTCTAGTCATGCATAGGGATGGCTCCTTATGAAGCCTTATACCGAAGTATATGTAGGACTCCGCTTTCATGGATTCAGGACGAGGATCTGAAAGTGTTGGGATCAGATTTTGTCGAAGACACCGAGGCTTAGGTGAGACTGATTCGGGACAGAATGCATGAAGCACAGAGCTGACAGGCTAAGTATAACGATGCCCGACACCGTCAGGTAGAGTTTCAGGTGGGAGACCAGGTTTTCTTGAAGATTCGGCCCATTCACGGAGTTTCACAGGTGCGTGGTCAAAAGAAGAAGCTCACCCATAGGTATATGGGCCGTTACAGGATCCTAGAGCGGATCGGGCCCCTAGCTTACAGGCTGCAGTTGCCACCGGAACTGGCAGGCTTACACGACGTGTTCCATATTTCTTCACTTAGGAGGGCTCTACTACGCCCGGAGCTGCAGATTTCGACCACAGATGGGCCGGTAGCTTCAAACCGATCAGTTCACTTGGAGCCGGTTCGGATCGATGAAAGAGGAGTACGGATCTTGCGTCGCAAGAAGGTTCCGTTAGTCAAAGTTTTGTGGAGGAACCATGGCCAGTAGGAGCATACTTGGGAACCGCAAGACCTAATGTGACAAAAGTATCCAGAGCTGTTCAGTCAGGTATACCTCACAACCTCTCAGGATGTTCGATTTACCTTCCTGTTTTAAACTAGTAGGACTGGAGTTTCAAGAGTAGGGGCTAATCTTTTGTTTATTGGGTTCTAGGCTTGGCCAATTGGGGGAATTAGTCATAAATTTGAGTTTCCCTTTAAACCTCACTTAGTAAACATGGCATCGTGATGTAATCTTTCACTTCTCATGGGATATTACAAGTTTCTTTTTCTTCGATAGGAGTCCCCGTAGGCTTAACCTTGATTTCAGGGACGAAATCTTTGTTTTGTTTATTGGGATTTGTAACATCTCATTTCCAACTAGACCCCTAAGAGTGGTTTTGGTCATGACTAAGTCATGACAAAACCGTAAGAAGCTAAAAAGGGCAAGGTAATCAAAGGCCAAGGTGAGAATCACTTTGGTCTACCAATGACAGAACCTCATCACCAAACATCAGGTTTGACCTTAGGGCTTCACCAGGACTACATGACCCCACCATAAATAGCCTATTAGAGGGTCCACTAGAGCCTTAAGGGTCCATTAGAGTCGAGCCAAAGTGGCTAATTTGACCTAGGACCACCAAAGGCCTAAATTGGGCAAGGTGTCCTAACTAGGGGAAGTTGGCCTCAAACATGCCCAACCAACCCTGCCCAGGCCTTCCTAGACATAAAGTGGTGTCAATGTGTCACCAAGGACACATTGGGTTCAGTCTTAGAGGCCAAGATGACCCAAGTCAACTCAAGCCCCAAAATGGTCAAAGTGCCTTAACCAAGGGTCATATGACCCTCATGGTGCCCAGTAGGTCCTATCCTGTAACATCCCATTTTCAAATTGGACCCCCCCTAGGAGTGACTTGAGCATGACTAGGTCCTATGAGTTAACCTAGGTGAGCCCAGGAGACCAAGTGACCTAAAAACCTAGTTGAGACTCACTTGGTCTGCAAATAGCAATTTTCAAAACTCTGATTTTGGGTGGCCTAGTAGGTTCATTTTGACTCTAAAAATCCCCTTAGACCTAATGTGGGCTCAATAAGTCACCAAGGACCCCTTGGGGTCAACCCAAATGGTCATGCTGACCAAAGTCAACTCTAGCACTAAAATGGTCAAAGTGCCCTTACTAAGGGGCAAGTGACCTCCAAGATGCCCTAACAACCCTACCCACCCCTACCTAGACTTTAGGGGAGGCTAATAGGTCACCAAGGACCCATTGGTGGTGACCCAAAAGGCCAATTTGACCAAGGTCAACCCTAGGCTAGGTTAGGTCAAATCTAGCCCAAATAGGCTAACTCAAGTCCAAGCTCAATCCACTTGGGCTAACCTTGTTTGATGAGTTTAAAAGTGGGTGTATTTAGGCTGGACCCACCAGCAATATCATCCATGATGATTAGGAGAGAGAAAAATGGGATTTTCCCCATTATTTAAGAGAGAGAAAGTGGCTTTATAAGGTTAACCTAGCCCATTTCAAGTGGGCTAAGCCCATGTAGTATGGCCCATGAGTTTTAGGAAATAATGAGACATGTTTGGGCCCACCAAATTCAGAAAGGGGTGACTAGGAGAGAGGAATGCAAATTTTCCCCAATTTGGAGGAGAGAGAAAGAGGGGTTTAATGGCCATCATGGCCATGGAGGCTCCATAACCCCCCACCATCATGGGGCTTTTACTCTTCTGGTGGAGGGGAAGAGTTTCCCTAAGGTGGCCAGCTAAGGGGGTGGCTCAGCCCCACCAATTGGAGGAAAAAACTGAAAATAGGCTTAATGGCCATTAATGGGGAAATTCAAAATTGGGGAGTTACACTTCTCCTCTCCCAAATTCCTTCATTAAGAAGCTTCACCAGAGCAAGGGCAAGCTTTTCCCCCGTTCCTTTTCCAATTCCAGAGAGGTTGGTGTAGAAGTTGGAGAGGAGCTCAAGCTTGGTGGCCGAAAATGGCAAGGAGGAGTTCAGCCCGTCTACAAGCCGCAACTCAGGTCCTCCTCCTCCTCTTTACTCATGTGTAGATCCTAGGAATCCATTAGAACAAGAATCGGGCTCAATTGAGCCCGATCCATAGCTTTGGTTTTCACGGTTTTTGCCAAAAAAATGGCTTGCGGGATCGCCGGAAAAGGCCTCTCCGGCGGCCGTGCCGCCGGCTAGGGGTAGCCCCCACCTCCCCGAAGGTGGTGGTGGTGGTGCTCGGCCGGGGAGGTGGCCGGGTGGCCGGGAAAACCTCCCGCAATATCACCCAGGTCGGGTGAATCGCCGCCGTCGGCTGGAGGTAGGAGATGAAGGGATGCCATCCAAATCGCTTCAAGATTCGTGCAAATAGTGAAAATCATGATGTATAGTTGGGATATATTATTTGTATTTCTGTCACAGTTTTACCTCTTAATATTTGTATTTATTAAAAATACCTAGAGCCCTCTACAGAAAAAGTAGTGAACATGAAAATTGTAGCCCTTTGAATCTACTTTATTTTAAAATTGATTTCACCCAATTTGGATAACTGTGCTGACCTCAGCACTCAGTTTGGTGGAAGGTGTCCTTAGGCTAGGTCAGACACCATTTTGGTTGCCCACATCAAACCAGACCTCCAAATGACTTAAAATTTTATGTAGGGGTCATTCTTACCTACACCTATGACATAGCCAAAAATGGTAATTTTTGGATAACATTTTTCTATAGTTTTTGTTAAAATTTAATAATCATATCTTAGAGTGATTAAGGGGTCTAATGACCTCCAAATCCCCCAAAATTTTGGTGGGAGGTCCTTAGGGACCTAGGGAAGCTCTGTATAAAGTTTCATTTAATTTGGAGATGTTTTGGGTGGGTAATTACCCAATCCTAGTTTAGCCCATTAAGGGGCAAATAGGTCAAAAGTGCACTTAGTGATTTTAGTTGACCAAACTCCCTCACCAGAGGCTGAAACTTGGTCCACTGGTTTGTAATGGGCTTTAACACTCCCTTATGGTGTATGGAGTGGTTTGAGGTGAGTATGCCCTAGGACCCAAGTCCAAACCCCTAGGTTGGACTTTGGGGGCTTGTGAAGGGCATGGGGTCAAATGACCTTGAATGGAAGTGATTTTTGGTGGAGAGGAGACTAGTGAGGTTAGAACCCCCTGACAAAGTCTTGGAAGATTTGGAGAGGGTTACCCTCCCTTAAACCCTAACCCTAGTTTAGGACACCTCCTTTGTTAAGGTAAAATAGGTCACCAAAACTTGCCTAAAGGCCATGAAACTTGGGTAGTGTACTTCTTGGGTTTAGGGAAGTCTCTGGGAAATAATATTGAGAGCCTTGGAATTCAATACATGATAGTTCCTTCATATCTCACAAAAATAGGCTTTTGGGTATTTTAATTAATTTGATTTCTCTGGTTGATTAATGGATATGAAATTTTGGCAGAGAGCTTTTTAGATTCTTATACATATGCTTGAATTTTGCTGGAATTATTAACTGATTATTTTAAGTACTTCATTCACAAGCCATTGATTTTCTAAAGATAGTCAAATAATTGTTATGGGTTGTTCCCTCACTGAAATCTGGTGTAACTTAGGCAAATGAGTTTTTATGACCTCTTACATCTCTGGTAATTATTGTAGAATTTTTGGATCTATAATCATAGGGGTTGATTCACAAGGCTTGCAATTTGTAGAATTTATGAATGATTTTTAAATAATATTTTTAGGCCTTGTAAAATTATAATTTTTGGTCAGTGAACATTTATGGACATTGTAGAGCCCTGGTAATTTTCTTATAATTTTATGATGAATGAATGTAGTACCTCATGCTCAAAAATCACTCATGGCTTTAATTTCTGGATAATTAAATAAATATTAAGTTATTTAGGAAAAAATTTGGAAGTGCTGGATTTAAATTATAAAAGTCATGATAGGCCCTTAGTAAATATCCTAGGGTGATTGGATGAGAAATTGATGCACTTCCTATCATACTTGTTGTTAGCTCAAGTTGGTCTGCATATAGTGAAATCATAGAAATTGTAATACCATGGTCATAGGGCGACAAATCATGTGTAAATGCCGTGGCAAGATGATTCGGAGGTTATCAATGAAATTGGGTATGGCATAGTGGTTAGGTTAACTAAGGATGGGTGGAGCTCGGGTTCGACGGAACATCGTCTTTCCTGGGAGCGGGTGAAGGAGTTAAAACACATTAGGGTTAGAACCAGAGTAACATTAAGGGTTTGGGAACGGGGTATTAACCAACAATAATAAGTGCCTTGCGAAAGGGAACTTCGGGCCGTAATGCACCGTCTTGGTTCCTAGTGCCCCTTGAGAGCCCTTCACGGGGTATGCCGGGGGCAGTCCTGGGCTAACGTAAATCTTAAAACAAACGGAAGAGTAATTAGCCTAATAGGGATTCACTTTGCACACACTCATTAGTTAGGGTTGGTAATGGTTAAGTCGTCCCGAGGTGTTCAAGGGGACGCCGTCCCGTGGTGTTCTAAGGGATGAAGTCTGGAGATGAGCCGGACGGTTTAGTCCGGGGAAGTTGGTCTCGGATGTGGTTTATACGGACGGTTTAGTCCGGGAGTTTGACACTTTAAAATTGTTATATATTAAACGGATGCATGTGCATAAAAATAGGAAAGATTAAGGTGGTGGGTTTTCGATATCGGGGAGTTCGATTGCACCGACACCGATATCGTTGACTCGGTAAGGTGACTAGCACTGAGCCAAGGTTAAGTCCGGCGGACCAGTCGGCAAGAGTACGCAGGAGTCCGCCTCGTGCACCAGGCGTTGAGGGCGTACGATAGGTCAGACCAGTAGTGCTTTTACTGGTTTTGAGGTGGGCGAGGCCCAACCCACCGCTTCCGTCTGCCACTACGGGAGTATCCTGGGAGTTATCTCCAGAAAGGGGGAACTAAAGGTTTGTGTACACAAAGTTGGGTGTGTGAGTTGCACTGCTTGATCATCATACCCACCATATAGCTGCATGCCATAATCATTCATAACAACCTTGACACCTAAGGTATAAGTGGAATGGGACGCTTATACTTTAGGACTTGCAAACGACCCCTTGGTCTATAAGCTTGTGTGGGCAAGTTTATAAATCAAAGGTTAATTTCAATATATATGTATGCTGCTGTTTGATAACCGACACCCCAACGTATAAGTGGTATGGGACACTTTATACGATGGGAGCCTTGCAAAAGATCCCTTGGCTTATGTGTACTCACATAAGTGAAGGTTTAATTTCTTACTCACTTCCTTTCTGTTATACCTATTATAACACTTAAGATTTATATTGCTCCCCTGTTATAACTTGTTAGTTAGGTCCACCGTCATCTGCTTTTGACTACTCTCCACTTTCATGTCCTCCCCTTTCTTCCTCTCCGCCCGGTGCCTTAGAGCGTGGGGGAAGAGGTGGGGGATGATAGGACTTAGTCTTTTAGACTAACGGTTTTCGAACCATATCATTTTAGGGGATCGCGGAGCCCAGCATGGAGGAGCAGCCCAGGAGGCCGGTACGCTTGGAGATGGGACAGTCTAGCACGGGAGTCCAGACTACGGGGACTGTGAGTCCCGGCCCTTTAGTAGAGATTTAGTTTTGCTTCCGCATTGAGTGATTTTGTAGTGAGGACTTGATGTACCGGCCATGAGCCCTTTTATTTCTAGACTATTTATACTCTGATGATTTTCTGTGGGCACTCCCTTCGTGGAGTTTTATTTTATGTGATATTCTCTTTTGGTGGACTTGCTTCTCTCTTGCTTGCTACTTATTGTGATCGAAAAGGCCGGCAGAATCGGCGCGTTGTAGTGGCGACCTTCCCGGGTGCGAAGGTGTCACCGCAAAGCGGCGGTTCTGGGCATAAGACCCCGGGTTTTCAAAAAAAAAAAAATGGGGTCTTACAAAGTGGTATCAGAGGCAAACATCGATCGGATTAGTAGCAGTCCACAAATCCCTGGGTCACCCCCGCGCGAGTTTAGTTTGCGGACAAACTAAGCAGCGGAAGCAGTGGTGTGCCCATAAGGGGAATCACATATAATTGTCCACATTTAGTTCTTTCGAACCGTTTTCTCATAATAAAAATTTTCTTTTCGCAGCCCTCAGCGCAGCCTACTCCTCAGGGTGAAGTTTTGCAGACTCCGGATGCTGCACCACCTCCACCAGCTCCCGCTCCTTTCCTTCAGACGGACATGGGGCAGACTTTGACAGCCATCCTAGAAGCCTTCAGGGCTCAACAGGCTCCGGCTCCGCAGTTGATTCCGGGAGCCAACTGGCTGAGTATATTCCGAGGACTTTCTCCCCCGTCCTACATGGGGACAGAGACGGCAGTTCGGACAGAGGAGTGGTTGGACATCATGCATGAGATGCTGACTGGGATACGATGCCCGGTGGAGGAGAGGGTGGCGTTGGTGGTCTCTTGCCTAGAGTCCCATGCCAAGAGGTGGTGGAAAACACTCCTGGACAAGACTTATGCTGACAGGGAGGTTGCGGAGGTCACTTGGGGAGAATTCAGGGTCGCGTTGTTGGAACATTTTGTTCCGCAATCGGCCAGGGATGAGCTTGAAGACCGGTTCTTACAGCTAAAGCAGGGCACCAGGTCGGTGGTGGAGTACCATCGGGAGTTCGATCATCTAGCCCGATATGCAGATTCTTATCAGCTGGACGAAGCCGGGTACACCAAGAGGTTTTACAAGGGCTTGAAGGAGGATTTGAGGGAGGCCCTATTGTTCGTGTCCGATGGGCCTATTCCTCGGATGCTAGAGATGGCCAAGAGGATCGAGGCAGACTGGCACGCTACCCGAGGCCGGAAGCGGCCAATGGAGGATCAGAATCGTGGAGCAAGAAATGAGCAGCGACGAGGTCGTGTTACAGATGTGGGCAGGATGGAGGATCAGCCTCGTCAGGAGGTGAGACAGTAGTCGAGGGAGCAGGTGACTCTAGCTCCCCAGCCCCTCCAGATGCGGGAGATACCAAGACCACAGATGCAGGATTTGCAGAGACCAGGAGGGAGGGCTTACCCTCCACCAGAGTGTTTTCACTGCCGTCAGGTGGGGCATATCAAGAGGAACTGCCCTATGAGAAGGGGGCCCCCACTAGCGCCACAGATTGCCCCACCTGCTCAGCACTATGGAGGTCGAGGACGCGGTCAAGGACAAGGATACCAGGGCGGAGACCGTAGGCAAGAAAGGGAGCAGGTATATGCACTGGACCTGGCCCAGCCCCGACAACCTGAGCAAGTGATCACAGGTACGACTATGTTTGTTTGCTTTGTCTTAAATCTTTTTCCATCCTTTCCTAGGAATTAACTGTTTTTAGCATTAGGTAGTAAAAACCAAGAATAAAACTCTAAGTTAAGTCACAATCTCAGGCATTGTCTTCATTTGCGGCAAACCCGCACACACTCTCTTCGACACGGGTGCCTCGCACTCGTTTGTGTCGGAGACTTTTATCCAAGGGTTGGATGGCGTGGAGAAATTCACGGGGTCGATGATGAAGATACGGCTACCTGACGGGTCGGAGCTGCTCACCTCGTCCCGTTGCAATATGGAGGCATGGATAGGCGGGAAACCTTTCGAAGCGTCAGCAACGGTCTTGCCACTGCCAGATTATGATCTGATTCTGGGTATGTCATGGCTTCATTGGAACCATGCCCAGATTGACTGCTTGGCCAAGAAGGTTACCCTTAGATATGGGGATTCTCTCATCGTGATGGAAGGTATTAGACCTGCGTCCTATATTTTCTTATCCTCTATTCAGGCCGTCAAGGCCCATCTACAGGGAGACATGGTATATCAGGTACTGTTCGAGATGACCGAGGAGAAGGACCGGATTGCCAATATACCGGTGGTTTGTGATTACGCCGATGTGTTTCCAGAGAAGCTGCCAGGATTGCCTCCGCACAGGGAGAAGGATTTCCAGATTCAGTTGGTGCCAGGAGCTAAGCCGATATCCAGGGCTCCCTATCGGATGGCCCCGAAAGAGCTGGCGGAGTTTCGGACTCAGTTGCGAGAGTTGGTGGAGGCGGGATTTGTTAGACCGAGTTCTTCGCCATGGGGAGCTCCGGTCTTATTCGTGAAGAAGAAGGATGGGACACTTCGCCTGTGCATCGATTATCGAGCACTAAATAGGCTGACCGTCCGAAATACCTATCCGCTCCCCCGGATAGACGAGTTGTTCGACCAGTTGGAGGGGGCCCATTATTTCTCGAAGCTGGATTTGAGATCAGGATACTACCAGCTGCGGATCCAGGAGGAGGATATCCCGAAGACGGCCTTTAGTAGCAGATATGGCCTGTATGAGTTCACCGTGATGCCCTTTGGGCTCACGAATGCTCCGTCGGCGTTCATGAGTCTCATGAACCGGGTTTTTGAGGCCTACCTGGATGTGTTCGTTATAGTGTTCATAGACGACATCCTGATCTACTCTAGGACGGAGGAGGAGCACACCCGGCATCTGGCACTGACTCTACAGAGGTTGCGGGAGCATCATCTTTATGCGAAATTCAGCAAGTGTCAGTTTTGGTTGAAGGAGGTGGCTTTCCTAGGCCATATTATCAGCGGAGCCGGGTTGGCAGTGGATCCGGCAAAGGTTCAGGCAGTTCGAGATTGGCCGCCGTTGAAGACAGCCACCGATGTACGAAGTTTCTTGGGACTTGCCGGTTATTACCGGAAGTTCGTGAAAGGGTTCTCTCAAATTGCCCTCCCCCTCACATCTTTAACAAGGAAGGAGACGCCTTTCGTTTGGACCGCGCAGTGCCAGGCGGCTTTCCAGGAGCTAAAGGACCGACTCATCTCAGCCCCGATTCTGGCCCTTCCATCTGGAAAGGAAGGATTCCAGGTGTATACCGACGCATCATACCAAGGGATGGGAGCGGTGCTGATGCAGAACGGACATGTCATAGCATATGCCTCCCGCCAGCTGAAGACCCATGAGAGGAACTACCCGGTGCACGACCTCGAGATGGGAGCGGTCGTCTTTGCTCTGAAGGTCTGGCGCCATTATCTTTATGGAGTCCACTGCGATATCTTCTCCGATCACAAGAACTTGAAATATGTGGACACGCAGAAGGAGCTGAATATCAGGCAGAGGCGCTGGGTGGAGTTCTTGGCAGATTATCAGTATGAGATGCACTACCACCCAGGGAGGGCAAACGTGGTGGCCGACGCGTTGAGTCGGAGAGCGGCCACTTCCGAAGCCAGGCCCCAAGTTATGTCCATGGAGCTAGTTCGGACCTTCAGAGATATGCAGATATCCCTAGTGTCCGAGGATGACCCAGAGCTATATAGGGAGTATCTGGCATCGATGGTGGCTATCGATGATATTCGGGACCGCATTCCGGGACGAACAAAGGACAGATGCATGGGCAGTGCCGATATTCCGAGCCTTGGAGGAGGGTGCGACAGGAGATTATTCCCTGAGAGACGGATTGCTACATTTCAGAGGCAGGGTTTATATACCCGCAGGAGGCCGGGTTCGGGAGGACATCATGGCGGAGGCGCATTGTAGTAGATATTCTATACACCCGGGGATCACGAAGATGACGGCAGACTTGAAGAAGATGATGTTTTGGCCAGGGATGAAGAAAGACATTATGTACTTCGTGACCCACTGCGAGACATGCCAGTTAGTGAAGGCAGAGTGTAGGCATCCCGCTGGTTTATTGCAGCCACTCCCGGTGCCGGAGTGGAAATTTGAGGACATCGCGATGGACTTCATCCACGGCCTACCTCGATCACGGACGGGAAACGATTCGATCTGGGTGATCGTGGACCGTCTAACGAAAGGTGGCTAGGTTCATCCCGATCAGGAAGGACGACTCTGTTGGAGTGTTGGTTCGGAAGTTCGTGGAGCAGTATATTCGTTATCACGGCGTGCCAAGGACGATCGTATCAGATCGAGATGGGCGGTTTACGTCCAGAGAGTGGAAGTCGGTGCAGGCGTACCTTGGCTCCCGACTGACTTTCAGTACGGCCTTCCACCCCCAGACTGACGGGCAGACGGAGCGTACCAATCGGACGCTAGAAGACCTTCTGAGACTATGTATTGTAGACCGCGGAGAGCCCTGGGAGAAGATGCTGCCATTGGTGGAGTTCTCGTATAACAACAGTTATCAGTCCAGCATACGGATGGCTCCTTACGAGGCCCTGTATGGGAGAAGGTGTAGGACACCGTTATCTTGGCTGCAGGACGTGGATCCGAAGATTCTGGATTCAGAGTTTGTGGAAGACACCGAGGCTCAGGTGAGACTGATCCGGGACCGGATGTTAGAGGCGCAGAGCAGGCAAGCGAAGTATTATGACGCTCGGCATCGTCAAGTAGAGTTTCAGGTAGGAGACCGGGTATTCTTGAAGATACGACCGATGCATGGAGTCTCGCGGGTGCGTGGCCGGAAAAAGCTCAGTCCGAGATACATGGGGCCTTACAGGATCCTGGAGCGGATCGGTCCCTTGGCATATAGATTGGAGCTGCCACCGGAGCTAGCGGGTTTGCACGACGTCTTCCACGTTTCCTCCCTCAGGAGAGCTCTACTTCGGCCGGAGCAGCAGATTACGACTACGGATGGGCCCATAGCTTCCGATCGATCGGTGCACCTAGAGCCGATCCGGATAGACGATACTGGGATGCGAGTCTTACGACGCAAGAAGGTTCCGCTGGTCAAGGTCTTGTGGAGAAATCATGGACAAGAGGAGCACACCTGGGAACCACAGGACTTGATGCAGCAAAAGTACCCGGAGCTCTTCAGTCAGGTATACCTCGCAACTCCTCAAGTGGTTTAAAGTTTTCTCCATAATTGCAATTACTAGTAGAATATTCCAGGAGATATGGGCTAAACTTTTGTTTATTGGGGCTAGCCCTTAATCATTGATCTAGTAGGTACTTCAACCCTTATGGAATGTTACAAGCTTAACTTAACCCAGTAGAAAACATCCCCGTAGACTTAACCTTAATTTCGGGGACGAAATTTTTGTTTTGTTTATTGGGATTTGTAACATCCCATTTTCAAATTGGACCCCCCCTAGGAGTGACTTGAGCATGACTAGGTCCTATGAGTTAACCTAGGTGAGCCCAGGAGACCAAGTGACCTAAAAACCTAGTTGAGACTCACTTGGTCTGCAAATAGCAATTTTCAAAACTCTGATTTTGGGTGGCCTAGTAGGTTCATTTTGACTCTAAAAATCCCCTTAGACCTAATGTGGGCTCAATAAGTCACCAAGGACCCCTTGGGGTCAACCCAAATGGTCATGCTGACCAAAGTCAACTCTAGCACTAAAATGGTCAAAGTGCCCTTACTAAGGGGCAAGTGACCTCCAAGATGCCCTAACAACCCTACCCACCCCTACCTAGACTTTAGGGGAGGCTAATAGGTCACCAAGGACCCATTGGTGGTGACCCAAAAGGCCAATTTGACCAAGGTCAACCCTAGGCTAGGTTAGGTCAAATCTAGCCCAAATAGGCTAACTCAAGTCCAAGCTCAATCCACTTGGGCTAACCTTGTTTGATGAGTTTAAAAGTGGGTGTATTTAGGCTGGACCCACCAGCAATATCATCCATGATGATTAGGAGAGAGAAAAATGGGATTTTCCCCATTATTTAAGAGAGAGAAAGTGGCTTTATAAGGTTAACCTAGCCCATTTCAAGTGGGCTAAGCCCATGTAGTATGGCCCATGAGTTTTAGGAAATAATGAGACATGTTTGGGCCCACCAAATTCAGAAAGGGGTGACTAGGAGAGAGGAATGCAAATTTTCCCCAATTTGGAGGAGAGAGAAAGAGGGGTTTAATGGCCATCATGGCCATGGAGGCTCCATAACCCCCCACCATCATGGGGCTTTTACTCTTCTGGTGGAGGGGAAGAGTTTCCCTAAGGTGGCCAGCTAAGGGGGTGGCTCAGCCCCACCAATTGGAGGAAAAAACTGAAAATAGGCTTAATGGCCATTAATGGGGAAATTCAAAATTGGGGAGTTACACTTCTCCTCTCCCAAATTCCTTCATTAAGAAGCTTCACCAGAGCAAGGGCAAGCTTTTCCCCCGTTCCTTTTCCAATTCCAGAGAGGTTGGTGTAGAAGTTGGAGAGGAGCTCAAGCTTGGTGGCCGAAAATGGCAAGGAGGAGTTCAGCCCGTCTACAAGCCGCAACTCAGGTCCTCCTCCTCCTCTTTACTCATGTGTAGATCCTAGGAATCCATTAGAACAAGAATCGGGCTCAATTGAGCCCGATCCATAGCTTTGGTTTTCACGGTTTTTGCCAAAAAAATGGCTTGCGGGATCGCCGGAAAAGGCCTCTCCGGCGGCCGTGCCGCCGGCTAGGGGTAGCCCCCACCTCCCCGAAGGTGGTGGTGGTGGTGCTCGGCCGGGGAGGTGGCCGGGTGGCCGGGAAAACCTCCCGCAATATCACCCAGGTCGGGTGAATCGCCGCCGTCGGCTGGAGGTAGGAGATGAAGGGATGCCATCCAAATCGCTTCAAGATTCGTGCAAATAGTGAAAATCATGATGTATAGTTGGGATATATTATTTGTATTTCTGTCACAGTTTTACCTCTTAATGTTTGTATTTATTAAAAATACCTAGAGCCCTCTACAGAAAAAGTAGTGAACATGAAAGTTGTAGCCCTTTGAATCTACTTTATTTTAAAATTGATTTCACCCAATTTGGATAACTGTGCTGACCTCAGCACTCAGTTTGGTGGAAGGTGTCCTTAGGCTAGGTCAGACACCATTTTGGTTGCCCACATCAAACCAGACCTCCAAATGACTTAAAATTTTATGTAGGGGTCATTCTTACCTACACCTATGACATATCCAAAAATGGTAATTTTTGGATAACATTTTTCTATAGTTTTTGTTAAAATTTAATAATCATATCTTAGAGTGATTAAGGGGTCTAATGACCTCCAAATCCCCCAAAATTTTGGTGGGAGGTCCTTAGGGACCTAGGGAAGCTCTGTATAAAGTTTCATTTAATTTGGAGATGTTTTGGGTGGGTAATTACCCAATCCTAGTTTAGCCCATTAAGGGGCAAATAGGTCAAAAGTGCACTTAGTGATTTTAGTTGACCAAACTCCCTCACCAGAGGCTGAAACTTGGTCCACTGGTTTGTAATGGGCTTTAACACTCCCTTATGGTGTATGGAGTGGTTTGAGGTGAGTATGCCCTAGGACCCAAGTCCAAACCCCTAGGTTGGACTTTGGGGGCTTGTGAAGGGCATGGGGTCAAATGACCTTGAATGGAAGTGATTTTTGGTGGAGAGGAGACTAGTGAGGTTAGAACCCCCTGACCAAAGTCTTGGAAGATTTGGAGAGGGTTACCCTCCCTTAAACCCTAACCCTAGTTTAGGACACCTCCTTTGTTAAGGTAAAATAGGTCACCAAAACTTGCCTAAAGGCCATGAAACTTGGGTAGTGTACTTCTTGGGTTTAGGGAAGTCTCTGGGAAATAATATTGAGAGCCTTGGAATTCAATACATGATAGTTCCTTCATATCTCACAAAAATAGGCTTTTGGGTATTTTAATTAATTTGATTTCTCTGGTTGATTAATGGATATGAAATTTTGGCAGAGAGCTTTTTAGATTCTTATACATATGCTTGAATTTTGCTGGAATTATTAACTGATTATTTTAAGTACTTCATTCACAAGCCATTGATTTTCTAAAGATAGTCAAATAATTGTTATGGGTTGTTCCCTCACTGAAATCTGGTGTAACTTAGGCAAATGAGTTTTTATGACCTCTTACATCTCTGGTAATTATTGTAGAATTTTTGGATCTATAATCATAGGGGTTGATTCACAAGGCTTGCAATTTGTAGAATTTATGAATGATTTTTAAATAATATTTTTAGGCCTTGTAAAATTATAATTTTTGGTCAGTGAACATTTATGGACATTGTAGAGCCCTGGTAATTTTCTTATAATTTTATGATGAATGAATGTAGTACCTCATGCTCAAAAATCACTCATGGCTTTAATTTCTGGATAATTAAATAAATATTAAGTTATTTAGGAAAAAATTTGGAAGTGCTGGATTTAAATTATAAAAGTCATGATAGGCCCTTAGTAAATATCCTAGGGTGATTGGATGAGAAATTGATGCACTTCCTATCATACTTGTTGTTAGCTCAAGTTGGTCTGCATATAGTGAAATCATAGAAATTGTAATACCATGGTCATAGGGCGACAAATCATGTGTAAATGCCGTGGCAAGATGATTCGGAGGTTATCAATGAAATTGGGTATGGCATAGTGGTTAGGTTAACTAAGGATGGGTGGAGCTCGGGTTCGACGGAACATCGTCTTTCCTGGGAGCGGGTGAAGGAGTTAAAACACATTAGGGTTAGAACCAGAGTAACATTAAGGGTTTGGGAACGGGGTATTAACCAACAATAATAAGTGCCTTGCGAAAGGGAACTTCGGGCCGTAATGCACCGTCTTGGTTCCTAGTGCCCCTTGAGAGCCCTTCACGGGGTATGCCGGGGGCAGTCCTGGGCTAACGTAAATCTTAAAACAAACGGAAGAGTAATTAGCCTAATAGGGATTCACTTTGCACACACTCATTAGTTAGGGTTGGTAATGGTTAAGTCGTCCCGAGGTGTTCAAGGGGACGCCGTCCCGTGGTGTTCTAAGGGATGAAGTCTGGAGATGAGCCGGACGGTTTAGTCCGGGGAAGTTGGTCTCGGATGTGGTTTATACGGACGGTTTAGTCCGGGAGTTTGACACTTTAAAATTGTTATATATTAAACGGATGCATGTGCATAAAAATAGGAAAGATTAAGGTGGTGGGTTTTCGATATCGGGGAGTTCGATTGCACCGACACCGATATCGTTGACTCGGTAAGGTGACTAGCACTGAGCCAAGGTTAAGTCCGGCGGACCAGTCGGCAAGAGTACGCAGGAGTCCGCCTCGTGCACCAGGCGTTGAGGGCGTACGATAGGTCAGACCAGTAGTGCTTTTACTGGTTTTGAGGTGGGCGAGGCCCAACCCACCGCTTCCGTCTGCCACTACGGGAGTATCCTGGGAGTTATCTCCAGAAAGGGGGAACTAAAGGTTTGTGTACACAAAGTTGGGTGTGTGAGTTGCACTGCTTGATCATCATACCCACCATATAGCTGCATGCCATAATCATTCATAACAACCTTGACACCTAAGGTATAAGTGGAATGGGACGCTTATACTTTAGGACTTGCAAAACGACCCCTTGGTGTATAAGCTTGTGTGGGCAAGTTTATAAATCAAAGGTTAATTTCAATATATATGTATGCTGCTGTTTGATAACCGACACCCCAACGTATAAGTGGTATGGGACACTTTATACGATGGGAGCCTTGCAAAAGATCCCTTGGCTTATGTGTACTCACATAAGTGAAGGTTTAATTTCTTACTCACTTCCTTTCTGTTATACCTATTACAACACTTAAGATTTATATTGCTCCCCTGTTATAACTTGTTAGTTAGGTCCACCGTCATCTGCTTTTGACTACTCTCCACTTTCATGTCCTCCCCTTTCTTCCTCTCCGCCCGGTGCCTTAGAGCGTGGGGGAAGAGGTGGGGGATGATAGGACTTAGTCTTTTAGACTAACGGTTTTCGAACCATATCATTTTAGGGGATCGCGGAGCCCAGCATGGAGGAGCAGCCCAGGAGGCCGGTACGCTTGGAGATGGGACAGTCTAGCACGGGAGTCCAGACTACGGGGACTGTGAGTCCCGGCCCTTTAGTAGAGATTTAGTTTTGCTTCCGCATTGAGTGATTTTGTAGTGAGGACTTGATGTACCGGCCATGAGCCCTTTTATTTCTAGACTATTTATACTCTGATGATTTTCTGTGGGCACTCCCTTCGTGGAGTTTTATTTTATGTGATATTCTCTTTTGGTGGACTTGCTTCTCTCTTGCTTGCTACTTATTGTGATCGAAAAGGCCGGCAGAATCGGCGCGTTGTAGTGGCGACCTTCCCGGGTGCGAAGGTGTCACCGCAAAGCGGCGGTTCTGGGCATAAGACCCCGGGTTTTCAAAAAAAAAAAAATGGGGTCTTACATATCCCACCCCACCTAAGCCTTAGGAGAGACTAATGGATCACAAGGGACACATTGGGGGCAACCCAAAAGGTCAAAGGGACTAAAGTCAACCCAAACCTACTTTGGGTCAACCTAGCCAAATAAGCTAGCATGAGCTCAAGCCTCCTCATATAGCTTTATTAAGAATATTATGTGTATGTGTGGGCTGCCAATAATCCTCCAAGGTTGACCAAGTCAACTTAGTGATTAGGAGAGAGAGAGAGGAGCTCCATTCCCTGGTAATGGAGGATAGAGAAAAAGGAGAGAATGAAGGAGCAAGTCAACTTGGCCAAGGGAGGCCAAAGGCCACCCTTGATGGCTGGATTCAACTCCCCTGGGGAAGGGGAGAAGTTTCTAGCCATTTCCTGGCCACCAAGGGGCAGGTTCATCCCCCTCCCCCTAACCCAAGCCCAAGCTTTCAATGGCATTAATGGCCATTGAAGTTTTGGCCTCTCCCCTCCTCAACCGAACCTTTAAACACCACTAGTGGCCCAAGAGGAACATTTCCCGGCCTTTTACTGAAGATTTTGAGTCCTCCCACTGTACTATTGCAGAAGTCGAGCGGCGCCACCATCAGAAATGGTTTCCCGACGATCGTCGCGCCTTCAGGCTGCCGGCAAGGTCCTCCTCCTCTCCTTGTCTCATGGGTAGATCATAGGAATGCTTAGGTTCAATGTTCGGGCTCAATTTAGCCCGAACCAATTCTCGATTTTCATGGTTTCGGGCCGAAAAACTTCCTTGCAGAACCGTCGGAATCCGCCCCTACGGCGACTGCTCCACCGCCAGTCGATAGCCACCACCTCAAAGGAGGTGTTGGTGGCTTGCCAGGGAGGTGGCCGAATGGTCGTCTTTGGAGGTTTGAAGTTGTCCCAGGAACGCTCTATAAGGACCATTGGCTATAGTTAGATGATAAGCCTAGGCCACAGGATCCGCGCCAAGATTCGTGCCGCATTAGATTTCAAACTATAGGATGAAATATTCCATTTTATTTCATTTTTTCACACTTTTTGTATTTAATGTCTTTATTTTTTAAAAATACTTAGAGGCAATTTCAGAGGAAATCGTCAACATAGAAATTGTAGCCTGATGAGTCTAGTTTACTGCAAAATTGGTTTGAACAAATTTGGGTGCCTGGGTTGACCAGGGAACTCATTTTGGTGGGGTCTGTACATATGGTTGGACAGAAATTGAAATGGCTGCCTACACCTCATATTGGGTCCAAATAACCTGAAATTTTGGCAGGGAGTCACCCTTGACCATATCTAGACCCTGCCCAAAAATGGGAATTTTTGGAAACAGCTTTTCTATAGTTTTGTAAATAATTCTATTTCTCTAGGGTAAATAAATTTAGGGGTCAAATGAACTCCAAACTCATCATAATTTTGGTGGATGATGCATGGAGTCTTTATCAACATTGGTTAAAATTTTAGTGCATTTGGAGGTGGTTTGAATTGAAATCTTGCAAACCATAGTCTTACTATAATTAGGGCAATTTGGTCCAAATGCTCTTTTGGTGTTTAAGTGGTCCAATCACCTCAACAGAAGCCTATTTTTGGGCCACTGATTTTATGTGGTTTGTAACACCATCCAATTGGATTTGGGGTGTTTTGGGATTGGGTAGCCCTAGAGATCTAGGGTAGGCCCCTTTATGGAGATTCCTAGGGTTTGAAGGTCATGGGTCAAATGACTTTGGAATGACTTGACACTTGGTGGAAGGGATCATAGGGTAGCTATGGCCCTCTGGTTGAAATTTTAGTAAGTTTGAAAGCCTTTGACCCCCTCAAAACCTTAACCCTAGCTTCGGGCACAAACCTTGTAGTGATAGAAAATGACACTAAAACTCACTAAACAGTGATGAGATTTGGGTAGAGTAGTGTTTAAAGTCAGAACAAGCTCTGGAGATTTTGTTATGAATTTAGGATTATTATTTTGGATACTTCATTAACAATCTAGTAGTTTGTATTATTTTCTTAGAAATTTATGATTAAGTAACTACTTGTTGTAAATTGATGAAATTTAGCCAGAGGATTTTTTATTATGTTTTAAAGATCTGTGAATTTTTATGGGATTTTTTGAAGACTACTTCTAAGGGTTGCTTCATTAAGTATTATTTCCCCTAAAAACTTAATTAAATTTATTTTGGTGTCTAGCAAGTCTGTAAAGTTATGATTTTTCCACAATGACCCTTTCTGTACCATATTACGATTTTTTAATTCTTATATAATTTTCTGATGGATAATTTTGGTACTTCCTTCTTTACATATGATTAAGGGAATTATTTTGGATAAATAAATTAGAGGTCCAAAAGTTTCTGGAAAATTATGGAAATTAGTATATAGTAATATTTCATTGTTATTTAGAGATAAAAATTTTTGGGTGGCCATTACTTGAGTGGATCATATAGTTCATGTTACAAATTACCCATGGCCAAACATTTGGGAAATTGCAATAAATATCAAATTAATTAGAAAAATTATGAATCTCTTATTTTAGACTAAACTTGTTATGGTAGACCTCCGAAAAATTTTATAGAAGATTTGGAAGACAATCCGGTGTACCTCATTTACACATCTCATATAGTATAGGGTGGTCTGCATATAGTAGCTACGAAAACTGAACTAGAGTGGGAAGTGAATTTCAAGTATTGGAATCCTTAGTAGGTTGCTGGTTTGGGTAAATAGAGGAGTTCATTACTGTAAGACAGGATTAGAAGAGTGTGAGGTTTACTAGTGTAGGAGGTGCTCGGGACCGGCGAAAGATCATCTTATCCCGTGGAGTAGGAAGGTCAAAATCACCCTAGGATAGATCTAGCATAATATGAAATGGGAATGGGTAAGGGAAGAAACCAATAAAAATAAGTGTCTTACGATAGGGAACGATGGGCTTTAGCTACAATCATAGTCCCTAGTGCCCTTTGAGAACCCTTAACGGGGTATACCGGGGGCAGTCCTGGGCAAACGTAAACTGTAGGAATGATAAACCATAAAGAGCAACTAGTATAATTAGGGATCCACTTTCACTCGCCTTGATGTCTCAGAATGCTAGGTTGGTTCATGAGGGCTGATTCACTGGGGGTTTGGAGATGGGCAGGTTGGCCCGGTGAGCTTTGGCTCGGTGGGTTATTTGAGACTGACGGGATAGTCTGGTGAGCTTTGGCTCACGGTGTAACATCCCATTTCCGGCTAGACACCTAGGAGTCGGTCTGCCATGAAAGAACCATAGGAAACCCAAGAATTGAAGACCATCAGCTCTGAATTTTCAGTCACGGGTTGGTCACGCCCGTGACCGACCTGTAATGCTCATGACCTAGGGCGTGACCCCCTTCGACGATCGTCGATCTCAGGAAGACGATCGGCGAACTCAGAATTTTCATCACGGGTCTGTCATGCCCGTGACCAACATGTAATACCCGTGACCTAGGGCGTGACCCCCTTCGACGATCGTCGACCTCAGGAAGATGATCAGCGAGCGCAGACTTTTCAACACAAGCCTGTCATGCCCGTGACCGATATGTAACGCCCGTGACCGAGGGCGTGACCCCCCTTCGATGATCATCGACCTCAAGAAGACGTTCGGCGAGCGCAGAATTTTCAACACGAGCCTGTCAAGCCCGTGTCCGACCCGTCACGCCCGTGACCTAGGTCGTGATGCCCCCACCGAACGTCGACCTCAGTTCGACGAACTTCGACCTTAACTCAACGAACTTCAACCTAAGAACACCTGTCACGCCCGTGAATTACGTGTCACGCTCGTGACAAAGGCTGAAACATCGGTTCAGGCACGAAATTGATCTAACACGTGTTATAATAAATTCTGGTATGGGAAGTTACACCAGGAGTATTTATGGGCCGTTTCCTTCTCTAATTACTTAATAAAATGAGGAAGTGTTGGTCCAATAGGAAATCGCCACCTGGACACATCTTTTAATCTTCCACCTTTTCCTCTCCCTCCACCATAACCGAAAAGCTATTAAGAGGAGAGCCTTCATGGCCTTAAATGCTTTACCCTGTCCCCTCCACACTTGGTGATCTATAAAAGCCCCCTTAGAGCAAGATGAGAAGTTTACACTCTTGACCAAATGAATTAGATTATTGTTCTTGCTGTAGGAGAAGTTCGACAATGCCACCACCGCGCCATGGCAACCCGACGTTCATCTCGCCTCCAAACCGCGAACAAGGTCCTCCTCTACTGCTTCTCTTATGGGTAGATCTTAGGATCTTAGAAAGGAAGTTCGTGCTCAACGGAGCCGGACCTATCTCGTGTTTTCATGGAAAAACCATGAAAAATATATTTTCAGGTACGCCGGAAATCGCCACCTCTGGCGGCCAAACCACCGCCGACCGATATCCATCGCCTCGACGGAGGTGGTGGTGGTGGCTGGCAAGGGAAGTGACCGGACGGCTGGAGACGGATCGCGGAAGAGCTACAGGAAGTATAAGTTTATTTTTTGAGTTCAAGTTTCGGGTTTTGAGAAGATGAACAGTGCTTTATATCAAATATGATATATATATATATATATATATATATATATATATATATATATATATATATAATATATAGTACTTAATCACCTTTATCAAGCTCATTTTGATGCTATTAAATGAGGCACTTAAAGGCCGTTTTAGGACAAATGGCCTGTAACAAAAGTTGTAGTCCTTCGAATCTAGATTAATTTAAAATTAATTCCAACTCGTTTGGGTAAGCGGTTAGACCGCAGCACCCGTTTTTGTGGGGGATGTACTAAGAGTTGGGCAGAAACTAAAATGAATGCACACTCTTCGTCCCTTATCCAAATGACCTGAAATTTGGGAAGGTGGTTACTCTTAGCCATACCTAGAGGCTGTCCAAAAATGGGAATTTTTATAGACACTTCGCTTAAGGTTTTTGGTTTTAATTTAATAAAGTTAGAGTAATTTATTTAAGTGGTCAAATGACCTCCAATGCCTCCCAAATTTTGGTGAGTGGTCCTTGGCTATAAAACATAGCTCTGTACAAAATTTCAACACATTTGGATGAGTTTTGGGTAGGAATCATCTATCCTTAACTAGGCATTAATGAGGCGTTTTTGAGTAAAAAGTGCACTAAGAGGTTGGAACAGTCAAACCACCTCAACAGAGTCTGATACTTTGACCACTGATTTGAAAGGGTTAATATAACCCACTTGGAGAAAAATGGTGTGGTTTAGGGTTGGTTTACCCTAGGATCCAAACTCAAACCCTAAAAGAAGGGTTTTGAGGGTTGTGAAGGACATGAGGGCAAATGCCCTCGTATTGCCTTGAAATTCAGTAGAGTCGACTTTAGCATAATATAAATCATCTGGATGGAATCTTGGAGGATTTGGAGATAGGTAGATATCTCAAAACCTTAACCTTAGCTTTAGGTTAAAATACCAAATAAGTAAAATCTATCACTAAACATTATCAAAAAACTATGAAACTCGGGTAGAGTGCGTTTTGGAGTGGGCGAAATCTATAGCAATTTTACTGGAATTTTATGATGTTTATTTCCAGCACTTCATTTGTAAAGTTTATTATTGCCTTAAATGATGTTTTCATTATTTAGATCTTTCTATTCATTGAAACCCCATGAAATCTTGGAGGGAAATGTTTTAGGTCAGAATGGTTGCTCCTGAATTTTTGTATAATTTTTAGTTGACTAAATCAAGTACTTCATTCACAAATATTAAAAAGGGGTTTTATAGTTTAAAAACTAATTATAGGTTATATTGTTGTTGAACATTTCTGAGACTTAGGAAT
The DNA here is from genome assembly GCA_039513925.1 of Platanthera zijinensis. Taxonomy (NCBI): domain Eukaryota; kingdom Viridiplantae; phylum Streptophyta; class Magnoliopsida; order Asparagales; family Orchidaceae; genus Platanthera; species Platanthera zijinensis. The sequence goes on from CM077086.1 coordinate 81,643,185, forward strand.
TGAGACAATCAGTCCATTATATGCTTGTAGACATTTATTCATGATTTTTAGAATCCTAGTTACGGTACTTTCTTTACAAGTCCACCTTATGGAAATTTTTTATAATTAATTTATTCAGAGATTAATACTCGCTGAAACATTATGATACTTGGCCAATGCTATTTTAAAGGTTGTATCTGCATAATATAATTAATTTATAATTTTCGAATGGATATTCTCTGTACTTGATTCATAAATAACGAAAGATAGAAAATAGTTCTAAAATAGTTTTAGTGCCCTTTTGATGATAGAAAAATTGTGATACTTTGGATTTACCATTTTGATATAACATTATATTTATAATAATTTTGATGGACATCTTTCATGAGTACTTAGGGTAGATCATGTTCAAACCGGTAGCCCTTGGATATTTTGAGGAAATTAATTAAATGTCAGATAAATTAGGAAAATTAAAGTTTTCTGATTATAGGATAATCATATCATGATATACCTCCAATAAATAAGTTAGGGCATTTGGATGAGTATTGGATCATTTACTAAGCGGTTCGACATACAATATAGGATAGTCTGCAAATAACAATTTGTTTTAACAAGTCATAGGATATGAAGGGGCACAGCATTGGAGTTAGTTAATCTGCTAAATTGAATGGATGTGAAAGTGTTCACCATATAAGGATGGGAAGGTTAGTGAGAAGTGGTGTTGGCTAGGGTTAAGAGGTGTTCGGGTTCGATGAAAGATCGTCTTTCCCGAAGAGAGGAAGGTTACAAATAACCCTAGGTTAGTCTATTGTAATATGAGAAGGGAATGGGTAAAGGGAAGCAACCAATAACAATAAGTGCCTTGCGAAAGGGAACGATGGGTTTCAGCTACCATCATAGTTCCTAGTGCCCTTTGAGAGCCCTACACAGGGAATACCGGGGGCAGTCCTGGGTTAATTTAAACTGTAATAACAAACTGAAAAGAGTAACCTAGTAATTAGGATCTCACATTTCACAAACACTGTTAGCACAAGAAGATTGTTGGGAGCTTCAGCTCGGTTGGTTAAGAGACGGACGGAATGGTCCGGGGAGCTTCGGCTCAATTGGTTAAGAGGCGGACGTTTTGGTCCGGGGAGCTTCGGCTCGGTTTTTGTTTGATTACGATTAAATTTGCAAGGGTATAAAAGGAAAGAAAATTAAGGTGGTGGGTCTTCGGTATTGGAGGGTCGATGCACCGACGCCAATATGCTGACTCGGCAAGTATAATTAGCACTTCGCCAACAGAAGTCCGGTGCGCTAGCTGGCAAGAGTATGCAGGAGTCCGCTTCATGCACCAAGCATTGAGGCATACGATAGGTCTGATCGGTAGTGCTTTACTGGTTTAGAGGTGGGAGAGGCCCAACCCACCGCTTCCGTCTGCCACTACAGAGGTATCCCGGGAGGTAACGGCTCCGAAAGGGGGAACTAAAGGTCTGTGTGCACAGAGTCGGGTGTGTGTGTTGCACTTGCATGTTCCATCATACCCACTAGCATATCATAGCATAATCGATTCATTTAACTCCCGACACCTAATGTATAAGTGGAATGGGATGCTTATACATTAGGACTTGCAAAACGACCCCTTAGTCTATAAGCTTGTGTGGGCAAGTTTATAAATTAAGGTCATTTTTGATATATATATACTGTTGTTTGATAACCGACACCCCAACGTATAAATTGGTATGAGACATTTTATACGATGGGAGCCTTGCAAAAGATCCCTTGGCTTATGTGTTCTCACATAAGTGAAGGTTAATTTTCATATTTCGTCTTATTGCCCTTATTTATTATAGAATTGCTAGTTTAGTTCCACTGCCACCTGTTCCTTTGATTTAATCTCCACCTTCATGTCCTTCCCTTTCTTCCTCTCCGCACGATACTTAGGAGCCATGGGGGAAGGGGTAGGGGATTATAGGGCTTAGTCTTTATAACTAACGGTTTTCGAACCGCATCATTTTAGGGAATCGTGGAGCCCAGCACGGGGGAGCAGCCCCAAAGACTGGTGCGCTTGGACATGGGGCAGTCTAGCTCCGGAGTTCATACAGCCGGGACCGTGAGTCTCGACCTTGAGTAGATGTTCTGTTTTTGCTTCCGCATGAGTGATCTGTAGTGAGGACATGATATACCGGGCATAAGACGGTATTTTTGTACTCTGATATATTATTCTTTGGACACTCCCTTCGTGGAGATTTTATTTCTATATATGTGATTTCTGTGGACATGTGTTTACTCTACTTTTCTACTTTTCTGTGATCGAATTGGCCGGCAGAATTGGCGTTTTGTGGTGATGACCCTTCAGGGCGTGAAGGTGTCACCTCAAAGTGGAGATTCTGGGCCTAAGACCCCGGTGTATAAAAAGAAAAAAAAGGGGGTCTTACAAGTGGTATCAGAGGAAGCCTCAATCAGAAGAGTAGCAGTCCACTAACCCTGGGTCACCCCCACTCGAGTTTAGTTTGGGGACAAACTAAGCAGCGGAAGCAGTGGTGTGCCCATGTGGGGATCACATGTAATTGTCCACTATTAATTAGGCTTGAGTAAATTTCTTACAGACGGTTTTTGATACGCAGCCTCCAGCACAGCCTACGCCACAAGGCGGAGTTCAACAGACTCTGGATGTTGCACCACCTCCAGTGGTACCCACTCCTTTCCTTTAGTCAGACATGGGGCAGACTCTGACGGACATTCTGGAGGCTTTCATGGCTCAGCAGGTTCCGGCTCCGCAGCCAAACCCAAGGGCCAATTGGCTGAGAATTTTCCGAGGACTCTTTCCCCCATCCTACTTAGGGACAGATTCAGCTGTCAGGACAGAAGAATGGCTGGACATTATGTACGAGATGCTGACCGGGATATGGTGCCCCTGGGAGGAGAAGGTGGCTTTGGTTGTCTCTTGCCTGGAGTCCCATGCCAAGAGGTGATGGAAGACGCTACTAGACACGACGTTTATTGATCGGGAGGTTGCAGAAATTACCTGGGAAGAGTTCAGGGTCGCGCTGCTGGAGCATTTTATTCCGCAGTCGGCCAGCAATGAGTTGGAGGAGCGGTTCTTACAGCTGAAGCAGGGCACCAGGACGGTGGTGGAGTATCATCGGGAGTTCGACCATCTGGCTCGATATACAAATTCTTACCAGCTGGACGAAGTAGGGTACATGAAGAGGTTCTATAAGGGCCAAAAAGAGGAGTTGAGGGAGGCTTTGTTGTTTGTATCCGACGAGCCTATCTCCCGGATTTTGGAGATGGCAAAGAGGATTGAGGATGATTAGCACACCACTCGAGGCCAGAAGCGGTAAGCGGAGGATCAAGGCCGGAGAGCCAGAAATGACCAGTGGCGAGGTGCTATACCAGATGGGAGAAGTACAGAGGACCAGCCTCGTCAGGAAGTGAGGCAGGAGCCGAGGGAATAGGTGATATTGGCCCCTTAAAATCTTCGGATGCAAGAGATGCCGAGACCCAAGAGTATGGCGTATCCCCCACTAGAGTGCTTCCATTGTCATCAGATTGGGCACCTTAGGAGAAACTGCCCCATGAGGGGGGCACCACCTCAAGCACCACAGGGTGGCCCACCTCCTCAGCATTTCGGAGGCCGAGGACGAGGCTGAGGTCGTGGGTGCCAGGGGGAGATCGTAGACAAGAAAGGGAGCAGGTGTATGCTTTGGACCTTGCGCAGCCCCGGAACCCAGAGTAGGTCATAGTAGGTACGTCGACATGTTTAATTGTTTAAAAAGAATTCTCCTTTTTCTCAGCTGACAAATTTTGTAGAATTGCACTAGATAGAATTAACAGGAAATAAAAACTCATTATAGAATCCTAAGACATTTAACCACCCCAGGTATAGTCTACATCAGCGGCAAGCCTGCCCGCACGCTTTTTGATACCGGAGCTTCTCACTTCTTCGTGTCGGAGACGTTCATAGAAGGATTGGAAGGCGTAGAGCGATTCACGGGCTCTGAGATGAGGGTGCGACTACCCGATGGATCTAAACTCCTTACCTCAGACCATTGCAACATGGAGGTAGAAATCGGTGGAAAGGCGTTTGAGACTCCGACGATATTTTTGAAGTTGACGGACTACGACTTGATCCTGGGCATAGTATGGCTACATTGGAACCTTGCCCAGATTGTTTTCCAAGCGAAGAGGATCACCGTGAGGCACGGGGACTCTTTCATTGTCATCGAAGGTATAAGACCTTCCTCTCGTATACTCTTATCTTCGGTACAGGCCGTTAAGGCCCATTTGCAGGGAGAGGAGGTTTATCAGATTCTTTTTAAGATGGCGGAAGTCAAGGAGTCTGTGACAGACATCCCGGTGGTACGAGATTTTGCTGATATTTTTCCAGAAAAGCTACCAGGTCTACCTCCGCACTGGGAGTAGGACTTCAGGATATAGCTTGTGTCGGGGGCCAAGACAGCATCTAGGGCCCCTTACAGGATGGCCCCAAAGGAGTTGACAGAGTTTCGAAGTCAGTTGCAGGAACTAGTAGAGGCAGGGTTTGTCCGGCCAAGCTCATCCCCATGGGGAGCCCCGGTGCTTTTTGTCAAGAAGAAGGACAGAAGTCTCCATTTGTTTATTGATTATCGAGCGGTTAACAGACTGACGGTCCAGAATATATACCCACTTCCACGAATTGACGAGTTGTTTGATCAACTAGAGGGAGCGCATTTCTTCTCGAATATTGAGGTTAGGTTATTACCAGCTACCGATTTGAGAGGAGGACATTCCAAAGACTGCCTTCAGTAGTAGATACGGACTTTTTGAGTTTACAGTGATGCCCTTCGGGCTCACAAATGCGCCGTCAGCATTTACAAGCCTCATGAACAGGGTATTTGAGGAGTATTTAGATTTATTCATCATCGTATTTATTGACGAAATCCTCATCTACTCAAGGACGGAGGAGGAGCATATATGACACCTGACGTTGACTCTGGACAGGCTACGGGAGCACCAGCTATTCACGAAGTTCAGCAAATGCCAGTTTTGCTTAAAGGAGGTGGCCTTCTTAAGTCATATTATCAGCGGTGCTGGGTTGGCAGTAGACCCGGCCAAGATTCGGGCAGTTCAGGATTGGCCACCGTTGAAGATAGCCACAGATGTACGGAGCTTTTTGGGACTTGCCGGATACTACCGGAAGTTCGTCGAAGGATTCTCCCGGATTGCACTCCCTCTTACATCCCTAACGAAGAAGGAATCCCCTTTCGTTTGGACGCCACAGTGCGGGGCGGCCTTTGTGGAGTTTAAAGGTCGGATTACCTCGGCTCCCATTCTCGCTCTTCCGTCGGGAAGGGAGGGATTTCAGGTGTAGACGGACGCCTCCTACCAAGGGATGGGTGCCATTCTGATGCAGAACGAGCACGTAATAGCCTGCGCCTCCCAACAGTTGAAGATACATGAGAAGAATTATCTGGTGCATGATCTGGAGATGGGTGCAGTGATCTTTTCTCTGAAGATTTGGCGACACTACCTCTACGGGGTTCACTGTGACATCTTCTTAGATCACAAGAATCTGAAATACGTGGACACACAGAAGGAACTCAACATCAGACAGAGACGTTGGGTGGAGTTCCTGTCGGATTTCCAGTACACCATGTACTACCATCCCGGGAAGGCGAACGTGGTGGGAGATGCTTTGCGTCGGAGAGGAGATACTTCAGGGAAGGGACCACATCTGATTTCCATGGAGCTAGTCCGATCATTCAGAGATATGCAGATATCCCTAATGTCCGAGAATGATCCAGAGCTATATAGGGAGTATCTAGCATCGATGGGGTCCATAGATGATATTCGGGACCGCGTTCGGGATGGACATTGGACAGATGCATGGGCAGAGCCGATATTCCAAGCCTTGGAGAAGAGTTCGACGGGAGATTATTCACTGAGAGATGGGTTGCTATATTTTGGAGGCAGGGTCTATATACCCGCAGGAGGCCAAATTCAGGATGATATCATGGCAGAGGCACATTGTAGCAGATATTCTATACACCCGGGGATCACTAAGATGACAACAGATTTGAAGAAGACAATGTTTTGTCCAGGGATGAAGAAGGACATTACATACTTCGTGACTCATTGCGAGGCATGCCAGCTGGTGAAGGCGGAGTGCAGGAACCCAACAGGATAGCTACAACCACTCCCGGTACCGGAGTGGAAGTTTGAAGACATCACGATGGACTTTATTCATGGACTTCCCTGATCACGGACGGGAAACGACTCGATTTGGGTCATCGTCGATCGGTTGACGAAGGTGGCCAGATTCATTCCGATCAGGAAGGATGAATATGTCGGAGTACTAGTGCGCAGATTTGTGGAGCAGTTCGTTCGATATCACGGAGTTCCCAAGATGATCGTGTCAGATCGGGATGGCCGGTTCACTTCAGGGGAGTGTAGATCCGTGCAGGCTTAATTAGGCATGCGATTGACCTTCAGTATCGCATTCCATCCCCATACGGATGGGCAGACGGAACGCACCAATCGGACGCTGGAAGATCTTTTGAGGCTATGCATTTTGGACCGCAGGGAACCGTTGGAGAAGCTCTTACCCCTTGTCGAGTTCTCCTATAAAAATAGCTACCAGTCCAGCATCAGGATGGCGTCGTACGAAGCCTTGTATGGAAGGAAATGCAGGACCCCACTTTCTTGGATTCAGGACGAGGATCCGAAGGCGTTGGGATCGGATTTTGTTGAAGACACTGAGGCTCAGGTAAGACTGATCAGAGACAGGATGTTAGAGTTGCAGAGTAGACAGGATAAGTACTATGACGCCCGACATCATCGGGTGGAGTTTCAGGTGGGGGCCGAGTGTTTTTTGAAGATCCGGCCCATACATGGAGTTTCACGGGTGCACAGTTAAAGAAAGAAGCTCAGCCCTTGGTATATGGGCCCTTACAGGATCCTGGAGCGAATCGGGGCCCTAGCCTACAGGCTGGAGTTGCCACTAAAGCTGGCAGCTCTGCACGAAGTTCAGCAAACGCCAGTTTTGGTTAAAGGAGGTGGCCTTCTTAAGTCATATTATCAGCGGTGCTGGGTTGGCAGTAGACTCGGCCAAGATTTGGGCAGTTCAGGATTGGCCACCATTGAAGATAGCCACAGATGTACGGAGCTTTTTGGGACTTGCCGGATACTACCGGAAGTTCGTCGAAGGATTCTCCCGGATTGCACTCCCTCTTACATCCCTAACGAAGAAGGAATCCCCTTTCGTTTGGACGCCACAGTGCGGGGCGGCCCTTGTGGAGTTGAAAGGTCGGATTACCTCGGCTCCCATTCTCACTCTTCCGTCGGGAAGGGAGGGATTTCAGGTGTAGACGGACGCCTCCTACCAAGGGATGGGTGCCATTCTGATGCAGAACGAGCACGTAATAGCCTACGCCTCCCGACAGCTGAAGATACATGAGAAGAATTATCTGGTGCATGATCTGGAGATGGGTGCAGTGATCTTTTCTCTGAAGATTTGGCGACACTACCTCTATGGGGTTCACTGTGACATCTTCTCAGATCACAAGAATCTGAAATACGTGGACACACAGAAGGAACTCAACATCAGACAGAGACGTTGGGTGGAGTTCCTGTCGGATTTCCAGTACACCATGCACTACCATCCCGGGAAGGCGAACGTGGTGGGAGATGCTTTGCGTCGGAGAGGAGATACTTCAGGGAAGGGACCACATCTGATTTCCATGGAGCTAGTCTGATCATTCAGAGATATGCAGATATCCCTAGTATCCGAGAATGATCCAGAGCTATATAGGGAGTATCTAGCATCGATGGTGTCCATAGATGATATTCGGGACCGCGTTCGGGACAGACAGTGGACAGATGCATGGGCAGAGCCGATATTCCAAGCCTTGGAGGAGAGTTCGACGGGAGATTATTCACTGAGAGATGGGTTGCTATATTTTGGAGGCAGGGTCTATATACCCGCAGGAGGCCAAATTCGGGATGATATCATGGCAGAGGCACATTGTAGCAGATATTCTATACACCCGGGGATCACTAAGATGACAACAGACTTGAAGAAGACAATGTTTTGGCCAGGGATGAAGAAGGACATTACATACTTCGTGACTCATTGCGAGGCATGCCAGCTGGTGAAGGCGGAGTGCAGGAACCCCACAGGATAGCTACAACCACTCCCGGTACCGGAGTGGAAGTTTGAAGACATCACGATGGACTTTATTCATGGACTTCCCCGATCACGGACGGGAAACGACTCGATTTGGGTCATCGTCGATCGGTTGACGAAGGTGGCCAGATTAATTCCGATCAGGAAGGATGAATATGTCGGAGTACTAGTGCGCAGATTTGTGGAGCAGTTCGTTCGATATCACGGAGTTCCCAAGACGATCGTGTCAGATCGGGATGGCCGGTTCAATTCAGGGGAGTGTAGATCCGTGCAGGCTTACTTAGGCATGCGATTGACCTTTAGTATCGCATTCCATCCCCATACGGATGGGCAGATGGAACGCACCAATCGGACGCTGGAAGATCTTTTGAGGCTACGCATTTTGGACCGTGGGGAACCGTTGGAGAAGCTCTTACCCCTTGTCGAGTTCTCCTATAAAAATAGCTACCAGTCCAGCAACAGGATGGCATCGTACGAAGCCTTGTATGGAAGGAAATGCAGGACCCCACTTTCTTGGATTCAGGATGAGGATCCGAAGGCGTTGGGATCGGATTTTGTTGAAGACACCGAGGCTCAGGTAAGACTGATCATAGACAGGATGTTAGAGTTGTAGAGTAGACAGGATAAGTACTATGACGCCCGACATCATCGGGTGGAGTTTTAGGTGGGGGGACCGAGTGTTTTTTGAAGATCTGTCCCATACATAGAGTTTCACGGGTGCACAGTTAAAGAAAGAAGCTCAGCCCTTGGTATATGGGCCCTTACAGGATCCTGGAGCGAATCGGGGCCCTAGCCTACAGGCTGGAGTTGCCACTAAAGCTGGCAGCTCTGCACGACGTCATCCCCAATTAATTTCTTCAGATTTTTTTTTTGCAGAAAATAAAATTTAGCCGACTATTCGCACACCAAATACTAAATTTTCAAATTAATTAATAAAAATAATTACTGAATGAAAAATAATAATTTTTTTTTGTTTTCTTACTAATAATTCGATGGAGAAATACCAAAAATTCTAAATTTTAGAATTTGAGGAAAACAAAAAAAAACATTTTTAGGCCGCTATTTGCAGACCACAATTATTTTATTTGGTAATTTTGAGAAAAATTTGAAATTTGGAATTTGAAGTTGGAAATTTGAAATTTGGAATTTGAAGTTGGAAATTTGAAATTTGAAATTTATTATTTGAAATTTGAAATTTGAAATTTATTATTTGAAATTTGAAATTTGAAATTTGAAATTTTGAATTTTATTATTTGAAAATTTGAAATTTGAAATTTTGAAATTTGAAATTTTAAATTTGAAATTTGAATTTTGAATTTTGAATTTTGAATTTTGAATTTTGAAATTTGAAATTTGAAATTTTGAAATTTGAAATTTGAAATTTGAAATTTGAAATTTGAAGTTTGAATTTTTAAATTTTAAATTTGAATTTTGAAATTTGAAATTTGAAATTTGAAATTCAATTTCAAATTTGAATTTTAAAATTTGAAATTTTAATTTTGAAAATTTGAAATTTAAAATTCGAAATTTGAATTTTAAATTTTGAAATTTGAAATTTGAAATTTTGAAAATTTTAAATTTTAAATTTTAATTTTGAGATTTGAATATTTTTTCTTTAAATTTCACTGAAAAATAAAGATTTCAGCCCGCTATTTGCAGACCAACTAGACAGAATTACGATGTTCCAATTTTCAGGCTGACCTAACGAGGACGAATCGAAAAAATTTCTGTTTTAATGTTGCTGGAAATAAGTGCAGGAAGCTACAGAAATTTTTTTCAGATTTTCTTGACAAGTTTAAAATTCTGAAGGGTTTTACTAAACGCAGAACAATCCGAAAATTTCAGATCCTAGAAAGATGAGATCGACCAACGAAGAACGCAGAGAGGATGTTTGCAACTTGGGAGTTGAAACAACCTCCCTCTGATACCAAATTGATGTAGGCCCGCTCTTTCGAGCATTTTGGTGGCCGACAAATTAACGCGACGCTCTCTGATAACTCTCACGTCAGACTCAAGCATTTAACATAGCAGCGGATCGATTAAAGTTATTATTAGATTAACAATTACGTGGGGTTCGCAAAGCCCCTTAGATAATACCAAGGCGATAGGCCAAGGTCATCTCAAGCGAAAAGAACCAACACGGTTCGATCGAGCGTGTTGTACCAAAAGAGAAACCACCGAAAACAAACGATTCGAGCAAGGATGGTTCTCTCCCAACAAAATACATACGAGGGCCGCCACACCTCACGAACTTAAACAAAAATACGGTAAACAAGACAATAACTAAAATAAATTAAACCACGAAAAATCAAACGTTACACAAGTCACACAATTTGCCAATGCCACAAGAATTATCAAGGGAAGAGAAACACATAAAGTAGAAATTTTCGTTACCCAACCGGATTGGATGAGTCCGGTTTCACTCGACTAGAATCGTTCCTTAACGGCACCACCGGAGATACGCCGGAGGGAGAGAAATTCGTCGCCTTTTTCGTGTCACGCCAACCGGAAATCTTTTATACAAGATAACTGTGGGAGAATTACTCTCTCCACGGATCCGCCGGCGTCACACCGAGGGGTTTGCAACCTTCTTCCAAGGAGTCGCACCGAAGGAAGCCGTGCCGGAGTCGCACCGAACGGATGGAGGGAGCAAGGGGGGCGGCGGCTTCACACCACAAGCCAAGGGGCGGTGGCAAGGAGGAGTTCTCTATGGCCGAAATTTCTCTTAGAGAGGAATTAGGTTTTAAATTTTCATTCATTCACTAATTAATCCTTGATAACATGGCTATATATAGCCTACACCACTCAATCTCCCTCCAATCAACATTCAAAATTCAAAATTCAAAATGAAAATTATGATGGTTATAAGCACCCATCATAATACAAGAAATGAAATAATAAAAACAACCAATGATGGTTATAAGCACCCCATCATTACATGACTTATCTAAATGCAAAAAATGCTTGAAATAAAATTGCTTAAAATAATAAATTATTAAAAATATATAATTATAATTATTTAATTTATAATCATATATTTTTATAAAATGGCGGCAGACGTCGAGCAAAACATGTGACGGAGGTGGCGGTGGCGTTGCGGAAGAAAAGCCATACTCGAGCTTGCGGCAACGATCGTCCCAATCCACAAACTCTCTCCGATGGGGATCAATGGCGACCGCATCAGCAACGTCTCCATTCAAATCTACCGGGTCACCATCATCGTCAGAGGGAGGACGCTCCTTGGCCACATATCATGGGAAGTCGGCTCCATCAATCCTCCCCCTCTTAAAAATACTCATCACTGATGAGTATGCCTGTTTGTACTCGCTTGGAAGGTGGTCAGCGGGGAAGAAGAACCTGCATGGCAAAAGGTGGTCTTGGAGGGACATCAAATACGTGTTAGCCAAAGAAGGAAAAAGAATTTCAACAACATCCACCAACGTACCTCCGATGGAGACCGAGAAGGGGAACGATTCTAGAAAACTATCACCACCCAACCCAATAGAAAGCATAGTGGAAAATATATACGGAGAGGTAGATACTTCAGGTGGCATTAAAGCATAAAGCGTAAAGTATATAACGATGAAAATAGGAGCTATGCCCCAATCAGTGGAAAATTTTATCAGGAATGTCATGTCACCAAACTTCCGTAAAATTCGTAAAAAATGGACTAGCCTATTCGTTAATATTTCTAAAGTGCCCAGGGGCATCCGTTTAGGGGTGAGACAAACCAAAACCAAACCATTCACATAACGGTGGAAGACTATTCGAAATAACCTTGCAAGTAATTTAAAGGACGCATTTAGAAGGGTCAAAAAATTAAAAATGCGCCTAATTAAATTAAAACCATGAGGGGAGAACCCATGTGCCACATGACTTGAATTAATAGAATAAAATAACGGAATTATGTCCGGTGGCACATGTGCTTTAAATTCAAAAATTAACGTAGTGGGTTCCAACGTTTTCGTTTTAAATTTAAAATTAAATTTTGATTTTAAAATATCATAATAAATAGTCAGCGGAAAACATTCGTCATCAACTACGTTCGCCCATGTCCTTCTAAGTAAGTTTAACGGGATGGCGGGAATAATAAACTTCTCTAAATATGAAGGGATAAAAATGACTAAATCATCTACTCGAGCTAAGGGAACCGGAGGTTGAGTCGACAGGGTTGACTCTGTAGGGGGAACCAAGTCACACGCAACGTCAAAGCATGGATTAAGCGTCCAAGAGAACGCCTCCGGTTGCAAGCCTTTAAAATCAAAAGTAAACTCGAATAGTGGATTCGTCCTCACTGAAAACTCATCCTCAGTTAACGTTTCGCCCCAGAATGAATCCACCAAATCATTAGAAATTTTACTTAAGTCAGAAATAGTGATCGTCTCAATAGTAGGCAAATTCGTATCCGATAAAATTTCCAAACTAACTTGGGCCTCAGGCGAAGGGGCTATCATCAAAGAAAAGTCAGTTGGGCCCTCAGTGTTATCGTCATCCAAACATAATTCTTCCCATGAGGTGGGGACATTGTCTAAGTCAGAATAGGGGGATGGGTAAATCAAATCCAGGGGAGTATAATAATTAGCTTGAGTTCCAAGCGGCGATAATAAAGTCAAAGGACTAACTCCTGGATGTATCACACTAAGCTTATCCCAAACTGAACATCCATCCCAAGGTGACTCTACCAATACCGTAGAAACCTCTAATAATCTTGGGTCAACCAATATAACGTCGGATCCTAGCAAGTCTTCACCTAAATCAGTAACATGTAAGCTCTCAGCATTGGATGACTCTACCGACTCAACCGGAATGTCTACTGGATCAGGGTCAACATAAGATTCCATGACTAAATTATCGTCGAAGGGGATTGGAGATGATTCCTCAGGGGAGAAATCCTCTTCCAGGTCACTAGGGTAACCAATCTCCTCAACGTCACTAAAAGCGTCAGTGAAACTTCCCTCATCCTCAGTGACGGGCTCAGTCCTAATCACATCCTCAGGTTCAACAGTAGAGTCAGGCACTATCGTAAGTGAAGGAAGACTCTCACCTAGCTGATTAACTTCATCTTCCAGAGATTCCATATCCACATAAGCATCCTTAGAGGTATCAGTCACTATATCAGAGGGCTTAAATTTCGAGGCTAAGGAAGCAAGCACCCTAATAGAAACCTCTTTCGAGTTCAAATTTTGGGGTCGGAATGGCTTATGTTTCCTATAGGTGGGACTAGGCACACTCTGGGTAATACGACCTCTCTGGGGATAGGATCTATCCTGAGGCGTAGGGTCACTCCTATAAGCGGATACGGGTATAGTGCTGTAACTATTCTTACTAACGGGTGTGGTGCTATTAGTGCGCAGGTAGGCTGGATCAAATTGATCCGAGAGGAGGTTACGCATGTGCGGCCAAGCATAACGATAGTTACCAACACGACGCTCTTCGTTTAACCAAAATTATCGTGCCCGACCTACTAATCGCTCTCGGGCAAAGCTAACCTTTTCGTAGTCATCCCATAAGTGATAATTAAAATAGTGTTCTAATCCCTTAAGCCAATCTCTAAAATTTTGGGGATACTCTAGACCGTCATAAGTAGGATAAATGTGGTGTGCCCTAGAGTTGTGTTTAGCCATATCCTTAGCATAGGAATAGTCTAACCGAGAAGCATATACGTCATATGCCATTTAGTGAGAACCGGAGAAGAAACTCGATCCGATACTTGTGCACATGCAAAGAAAAGTAAAGTGACCCTAATTAAATCTCAAAGATTTAATTGTTCCCGCTAGTTTCAAAAAATAATATATGCATACTTTTTTATTTTCTGAGCAAGAAAATTATAAGGATTATTAATTAATTTTTTCAGATTTTTTTTTTGCAGAAAATAAAATTTAGCCGGCTATTGGCACACCAAATACTAAATTTTCAAATTAATTAATAAAAATAATTACTGAATGAAAAATAATAATTTTTTTTTGTTTTCTTACTAATAATTCGATGGAGAAATACCAGAAATTCTAAATTTTAGATTCTGAGGAAAACAAAAAAAAACATTTTTAGGCCGCTATTTGCAGACCACAATTATTTTATTTTGTAATTTTGAGAAAAATTTGAAATTTGGAATTTGAAGTTGGAAATTTGAAATTTGAAATTTATTATTTGAAATTTGAAATTTGAAATTTATTATTTGAAATTTGAAATTTGAAATTTGAAATTTTGAATTTTATTATTTGAAAATTTGAAATTTGAAATTTTGAAATTTGAAATTTGAAATTTGAATTTTGAATTTTGAATTTTGAAATTTGAAATTTGAAATTTGAAATTTTGAAATTTGAATTTTGAATTTTGAATTTTGAATTTTGAAGTTTGAATTTTTAAATTTTAAATTTGAATTTTGAATTTTGAAATTTGAAATTCAATTTCAAATTTGAATTTTAAATTTTGAAATTTTAATTTTGAAAATTTGAAATTTAAAATTCGAAATTTGAATTTTAAATTTTGAAATTTGAAATTTTGAAAATTTTAAATTTTAAATTTTAATTTTGAGATTTGAATATTTTTCTTTAAATTTCACTGAAAAATAAAGATTTCAGCCCGCTATTTGCAGACCAACTAGACAGAATTACGATGTTCCAATTTTCAGGCTGACCTAACGAGGACGAATCGAAAAATTTTCTGATTTAATGTTGCTGGAAATAAGTGCAGGAAGCTACAGAATTTTTTTCAGATTTTCTTGACAAGTTTAAAATTCCGAAGGGTTTTACTAAACGCAGACCAATCCGAAAATTTCAGATCCTAGAAAGATGAGATCGACCAACGAAGAATGCAGAGAGGATGATTGCAACTTGGGAGTTGAAACAACCTCCCTCTGATACCAAATTGATGTAGGCCCGCTCTTTCGAGCGTTTTGGTGGCCGACAAATTAACGCGACGCTCTCTGATAACTCTCATGTCACACTCAAGCATTTAACATTGCAGCGGATTGATTAAAGTTATTATTAGATTAACAATTACGTGGGGTTCGCAAAGCCCCTTAGATAATACCAAGGCGATAGGCCAAGGTCATCTCAAGCGAAAAGAACCCACACGGTTCGATCGAGCGTGTTGTACCAAAAGAGAAACCACCGAAAACAAACGATTCGAGCAAGGATGGTTCTCTCCCAACAAAATACATACGAGGGCCGCCACGCCTCACGAACTTAAACGAAAATACGGTAAACAAGACAATAACTAAAATAAATTAAACCACGAAAAATCAAGTGTTACACAAGCCACGCAATTTGCCAATGCCACAAGAATTATCAAGGGAAGAGAAACACATAAAGTAGAAATTTTCGTTACCCAACCGGATTGGATGTGTCCGATTTCACTCGACTAGAATCGTTCCTTAACGGCACCACCGGAGATACGCCGGAGTGAGAGAAATTCGTCGCCTTCTTCGTGTCACGCCAACCGGAAAGCTTTTATACAAGATAACTGTGGGAGAATCACTCTCTCCACGGATCCGCCGGCGTCACACCGAGGGGTTTGAAACCTTCTTCCAAGGAGTCGCACCGAAGGAAGCCGTGCCGGAGTCGCACCGAACGGATGGAGGGAGCAAGGGGGGCGGCGGCTTCACACCACAAGCCAAGGGGCGGTGGCAAGGAGGAGTTCTCTTTGGCCGAAATTTCTCTTAGAGAGGAATTAGGTTTTAAATTTTCATTCATTCACTAATTAATCCTTGATAACATGGCTATATATAGCCTACACCACTCAATCTCCCTCCAATCAACATTCAAAATTCAAAATTCAAAATGAAAATTATGATGGTTATAAGCACCCATCATAATATAAGAAATGAAATAATAAAAACAACCAATGATGGTTATAAGCACCCCATCATTACATGACTTATCTAAATGCAAAAAATGCTTGAAATAAAATTGCTTAAAATAATAAATTATTAAAAATATATAATTATAATTATTTAATTTATAATTATATATTTTTATAAAATGGCGGCAGACGTCGAGCAAAACATGTGACGGAGGTGGCGGTGGCGTCGCGGAAGAATAGCCATCCTCGAGCTTGCGGCAACGATCGTCACAATCCACAAACTCTCTCCGATGGGGATCAATGGCGACCGCATCAGCAACGTCTCCATTCAAATCTACCGGGTCACCATCATCGTCAGAGGGAGGACGCTCCTTGGCCACATGTCGTGGGAAGTCGGCTCCATCAGTGACCGACATGTCATGCCGGTAACCTAGGGCGTGACCCCCGTTCGACGATCATCGGCCTCAGGAAGATGATCGGCGAGAACAGAATTTTCAACACGAGCCTGTCACGCCCGTGTCCGACCCGTCATGCCCGTGACCTAGGGCGTGACGCCCCCACCGAACGTCGACCTCAGTTCGATGAACGTCGAACTTAACTAGACGAATGTCGACCGAAGAACACCTGTCACGCTCGTGACAACGGCCGAAATGTCGGTTCATGCCCGAAATTATTCTAACACGCGTTATAATAAATTATGGTATGGGAAGTTACAACAGGAGTATTTATGGGCCGTTTCCTTCTCTAATTACTTAATAAAATGAGGAAGTGTTGGTCCAATAGGAAATCACCACCTGGACACATCTTTTCATCTTCCACCTTTTCCTCTCCCTCCACCATAACTGAAAAGCTATTAAGAGGAGAGCCTTCATGGCCTTAAATGCTTTACCCTTTCCCCTCCCCACTTGGTGATCTATAAAATCCCCCTTAGAGCAAGATGAGAAGTTTACACTCTTGACCAAACGGATTAGATTATTGTTCTTGCTGTAGGAGAAGTTCGGCAACGCCACCACAACGCCATGGCAACCCGATGTTCATCTCGCCTCCAAACCGCGAATAAGGTCCTCCTCTACTTCTTCTCTTATGGGTAGATCTTAGGATCTTAGAAAGAAAGTTCGTGCTCAACGGAGCCAGACCTATCTCGTGTTTTCATGGAAAAACCATGAAAAATATATTTTCAGGTACGCCGGAAATCGCCACCTCCGGCGGCCAAACCACCGCCGACCGATAGCCATCGCCTCGACGGAGGTGGTGGTGGTGGCTGGCAAGGGAAGTGACCGGACGGCCGGAGACGGATCGCGGAAGAGCTACAGGAAATATAAGTTTTTTTTTCTGAGTTCATGTTTCGGGTTTCTAGAAGATGAACAGTGCTTTATATCTAATATGTTATATATTTATATATAATATATAGTACTTAATCACCTTTATCAAGCTCATTTTGATGCTATAAAATGAGGCACTTAAAGGCCGTTTTAGGACAAATGGCCGGTCACAAAAGTTGTATTCCTTCGAGTCTATATTAATTTAAAATTAATTCCAACTCGTTTGGGTAAGCGGTTAGACCGCAGCACCCGTTTTTGTGGGGGCTGTACCAAGAGTTGGGCAGAAACTAAAATGAATGCACACTCTTCTTCCCTTTTCCAAATGACCTGAAATTTGGGCAGGGGGTTACTCTTAGCCATACCTAGAGGCTGTCTAAAAATGGGAATTTTTGGAGACACTTCGCCTAAGGTTTTTGGTTTTAATTTAATAAAGTTAGAGTAATTTATTTAAGTGGTCAAATGACCTCCAAACCCTCCCAAATTTTGGTGAGTTGTCCCTGGCTATAAAACCTAGCTCTGTACAAAATTTCAACTCGTTTGGATGAGTTTTGGGTAGGAATCACCTATCCTAAACTAGGCATTAATGAGACGTTTTTTAGTAAAAAGTGCACTAAGAGGTTGGAACGGTCAAACCACGTCAACAGGGCTGATACTTTGACCACTGATTTTGAAGGGTTAATATAACCCACTTGGAGAAAAATGGTGTGGTTTAGGGTTGGTTTACCCTAGGATCCAAACTCAAACCCTAAAAGGAGGATTTTGAGGGTTGTGAAGGACATGGGGGCAAATGCCCTCATATTGCCTTGAAATTCAATAGAGTCGACGTTAGCATAATATAAATCATCAGGATGGAATTTTAGAGGATTTGGAGATAGGTAGATATCTCAAAACCCTAACCTTAGCTTTAGGGTAAAATACCAAATAAGTAAAATCTGCCACTAAACATTATCTAAAAGCTTTGAAACTCGGGTAGAGTTCGTTTTGGAGTTGGTAGAATCTATAGTAATTTTACTGGAATTTTATGATTTTTATTTCCAGCACTTCATTTTTAAGTTTGTTATTGCCCTAATTGATGTTTTAATTATTTAGATATTTCTGTTCATTGAAAACCCATGAAATCTTGTAAGTAAATGTTTTAGGTCAGAATGGTTGCTCCTGAATTTTTGTATAATTTTTAGTTGAGTAAATCTAGTACTTAATTGAGAAATATTAAAAAAGGGTTTTATGGTTTAAAAATTAATTGTAGATGATATTGCTGTTGAAAAATTATGAGACTTAGGAATTGAGACATTCTAGCCATTATATGCTTGTAGACATTTATTCATGACTTTTAGAATCCTAGTTACGACACTTTCTTTACAAGTCCACCTTATGTTGATTTTTGATAATTAATTTATTCAGAGATTAATACTTGCTGAAAAATTATGAAACTTGACCAATGCTATTTTTAAGGTTGTATCTGCATAATATAATTAATTTATAATTGTTGGATGGATATTGTCTGTACTTTATTCATAAATAACGAAAGATAGAATATATTGCTAAAATAGTTTTAGTGCCCTTTTGATGATAGAAAAATTGTGATACTTTGGATTTACCATTTTGAGATAACATAATATTTATAATAATTTTGTTGGACATCTTGCATGAGCACCTAGGGTAGATCATGTTAAAACCGGTAGCCCTTGGAATTTTTGAGGAAATTAATTAAATGCTAGATAAATTAGGAAAATTATAGTTTTCTGATTATAGGATAATCATATCATGATGTACCTCCAGTAAATAAGTTAGGGCATTTGGATGAGTATTGGATCATTTCCTAACCGGTTCGACATATAGCATAGGATAGTCTGCAAATAGCAATTTGTGTTAACAAGTCATAGGATATGAAGGGGCATAGCGTTGGAGTTAGTTAATCTGCTGAATTGAATGGATGTGAAAGTGTTCACCATACAAGGATGGGAAGGTTAGTGAGAAGTGGTGTTGGCTAGGGTTAAGAGGTGCTCGGGTTCGACGAAAGATCGTCTTTCCCGAAGAGAGGAAGGTTACAAATCACCCTAGGTTAGTCTATCGTAATATGAGAATGGAATGGGTAAAGGGAATCAACCAATAACAATAAGTGACTTGCGAAAGGGAACGATGGGCTTCAGCTACCATCATAGTTCCTAGTGCCCTTTGAGAGCCCTTCACAGGGAATACCGGGGGCAGTCCTAGGTTAACGTAAACTGTAATAACAAACAAAAAAGTGTAACCTAGTAATTAGGATCTCACATTTCACAAACACTATTAGCACAGGAAGATTATTGGGAGCTTCGGCTCGGTTGGTTAAGAGACGGACGGAATGGTCCGGGGAGCTTCGGCTCGATTGGTTAAGAGGCGGACGTTTTGGTCCGGGGAGCTTCGGCTCGGTTTTTGTTTGATTACGATTAAATTTGGAAGTGCATAAAAGGAAAGAAAATTAAGGTGGTGGGTCTTCGGTATTGGAGGGTTGATGCACCGACGCCAATACACTGACTCGGCAAGTGTGGTTAGCACTTCGCCAACAGAAGTCTGGTGCGCCAGTCGGCAAGAGTACGCAGGAGTCCGCTTCGTGCACCAAGCATTGAGGCGTATGATAGATCTGACCGGTAGTGCTTTACTGGTTTAGAGGTGGGCGAGGCCCAACCCACTGCTTGCGTCTGCCACTACATAGGTATCCTAGGAGGTAACGGCTCCGAAAGAGGGAACTAAAGGTCTGTATGCACAGAGTCGGGTGTGTGTGTTGCACTTGCATGTTCCATCATACCCACTGGCATGTCATAGCATAATCGATTCATTTAACCACCAACACCTAATGTATAAGTGGAATTGGATGCTTATACATTAGGACTTGCAAAACGACCCCTTAGTCTATAAGCTTGTGTGGGCAAGTTTATAAATTAAGGTCATTTTTTATATATATACTGCTGTTTGATAACCGACACCCCAACGTATAAATTGGTATGTGACTTTTTATATGATGGGAGCCTTACAAAAGACCCCTTGGCTTATATGTTCTCACATAAGTGAAGGTTACTTTTTATATTTCATCTTATTGCCCTTATTTATTATAGAATTGCTAGTTTAGTTCCGCTGCAACCTGTTCCTTTGATTTAATCTCCACCTTCATGTCCTTCCCTTTCTTTCTCTCCGCTCGGTAATTAGGAGCCATGGGGGAAGGGGTAGGGGATGATAGGGCTTAGTCTTTATGACTAACGGTTTTCGAACTGCATCATTTTAGGGAATCGTGGAGCCCAACACGGGGAGCAACCCCAGAGACCGGTGCGCTTGGAGTTGGGGAAGTCAAGCTCCGAAGTTCATACAGCCAGGACTGTGAGTCTCGACCTTGAGTAGATGTTCTATTTTTTCTTCCGCATGAGTGATCTGTAGTGAGGACATGATGTACTGGGCATAAGCCCGTATTTTAGTACTCTGATATATTGTTCTGTGGACACTCCCTTCGTGGAGATTTTATTTCTATATATGTGATTTTTGTCAACTTGGGTTTACTCTACTTTGCTACTTTTCTGTGATCGAATTGCCCGGCAGAATTGACGCTTGGTGGTGATGACCCTTCAGGGCGTGAAGGTGTCACCGCAAAGTGGCGATTCTTGTCCTAAGACCCTGGTGTCTAAAAAGAAAAAAAAAGGGGGTCTTACACAGGGTTTAGATTCATAACTATTGCATGTGCATAAAAGGAAAGGTGGTGGGTCTTCGGTATTGGTGGGTCGATGCACCGACACCAATACGTGCACTCAGCAAGTATGGTTTAGAACTTGGCCAAATAACGTCTGGTTCACCAGCCAGCAAGTGTATGCAGGAGTCCGCTTTGTGCACCAAGCATTGAGGCGTACGATAGGTCTAACCGGTAGTGCTTTATTGGCTTAGAGGTGGGTGAGGCCCAACCCACCGCTTCCGTCTTCCACTACGGAGGTATCCTGGGAGGTGAGGCTATAGAAAGGGGGAACTAAAGATCTGTGTACATAGAGTCGGGTGGGTGAGTTGCACTTGCATGATCGCTTCATAACCCACTAGAATGTCATAGCATAGTCATTGCATACAACCCCTTGTCACCTATTGTGTAAGTGGTATGGGACGTTTACACAATAGGACTTGTAAAATGACCCCTTGGTCTATAAGCTTGTGTGGGTAAGTTTATAAATTAAGGTTAAATACTTTATATATATATTGTTGTTAATAACCGACACCCAAACATATAAATTGGTATGAGAATCTTTATATGATGGGAGCCCTGCAAAAGATCCCTTGGCTTATGCGTTTCCGCACATAAGTTAAGGTTACTTTTCATACTATACTTTACTACCACAAGTACTATAAAATTTCTAGTATAGGTCCGTTGTCATTTTTTTCCTGATTACTCTCCAACTTCAAGTCCTCCCCTTTCTTCCTCTCCGCTCGGTGCCTAGTGGCCATGGGAGAAGGGGTGGGGGATGATAGGACTTAGTCTTATAGACAAATGGTTTTTGGACCACATCATTTAGGGGATCGTGGAGACCAGCATGGAGGAGCAGCCCCGGAGGTAGGCCTGCTTGGAGATAAGGCAGTCTAGCTCAGGAGTTCAGACAGCTGGGACTGTGAGACCCTGACCATAGTATTGTTTTACTTTGCTTCCGCTTGAGTGACTATGTACTAAGGATTTGATGTATCAGGCTTAAGCCCGTAAATTCAGTACATTTATATTTTGTGGACTCTCCCTTCGTGGAGATATTATTACTCTGATGTGATTTCATTGTGGGCTTATGGTTAGAGTTTTTACCTCACTTGTGTTTACTCTACCTTTATTGCTTTTCTGTTATCGAATCGGCCGGCAGAATCGGCGTTTCGCGGTGATGACCCTTCAGGGCGTGAAGGTGTCACCGCAAAGCGGTGGTTCTGGGCTTAAGACCCCGGTGTTTTTAAAAAGAAAAAAAGGGGTCTTACAAGTGGTATCAGAGCAAACCTCGATCAGAAGAGTAGCAGTCCACTAACCCTGGGTCACCCCCGCTCGAGTTTAGTTTGGGGACAAACTAAGCAGCTGAAGCATGGTGTGCCCATGTGGGGATTACAAGTAATTGTCCACTACTCCTTAGGCTTGAGTCAATTGTTTACAAGATGTTTTTTTATATGCAGCCACTAGCACAGCCTACACCTAAGGGCGGAGTCCAGCAGTCTCCGAATGTTGCACAACCTCCCTCGGTCCCCACTCTGTTCCTACAGTTAGAGATGGGGCAGACTCTGACAGCCATTCTGGAGGCTTTTAGGGCCCAGCAGGTTCCAGATTCGCAGCCAAACCCGGGGGCCAACTGGCTGAGCAACTTCCGAGGACTCTCTCCCCCATCCTACTTAGGGACAGAGTCAGCCGTTTGGATGGAAGAATGGCTGGACATTATGTACGAGAGGTTGACCGGGATACGTTTCCCCTGGGAGGAGAGGGTGCCATTTGTTGTCTCTTGCTTGGAGTCTCACGCCAAGAGATGGTGGAAGACGTCACTGGACACGATTTTTGCGGATATGGAGATTGCAGAGATTACTTGGGAGGAGTTCAGGTCCGCATTACTGGAGCATTTTGTTTCACAGTTGGCTAAGGATTAGCTGGAGGACAGGTTCCTGTTGCTGAAGTAGGGCAATAAGACAGTGGTAGAGTACCAATGGGAGTTCAACCATTTAGCCCGGTTTGCGGACTCCTATCAGCTGGATGAGGCAGGATACATCAAGAGGTTCTATCAGGGCCTGCGGGAGGACTTGAGCGAGGCCCTCTTGTTCGTATCTGATAGGACAATACCTCGGATGTTAGAGATGGCCAAGAGGATAGAGGATGATTGGCAAGCTACTCGGGGCCGGAAATGGCCAGCGGAGGATCAAGGTCGAGGAGCAAGGAACGATAAGAGACGAGCCTGTATCACAAACGAGAGAAGGGTCGACGACCTACCTCGTCAGGAGGCAAGACAGGAAACAAGGGAGCCAGTGGTGGTGGCTCCACCACCTCTTCAAACACGGGAGTGCCAAAGACTCAGGAGAATGGCATATCCCCCACCAGAGTGCTTCCACTGCCTTCAAGTTGGGCACATCAGCAGAACTTGCCCTATGAGAGGGGCACCCCCACCAGCTCGACTGGCTGCCCAGCCAGCGCAGTATTTTGGAGGTCGAGGTCATGGCCAAGGACGTGGATACCAGGGGCAATCGTAGACAAGAAAGGGAGCAGGTGTATGCTTTGGACCTTGCGCAACCTCAGAACCAAGAGCAGGTCATAGTAAGTATAGTCTTCATCAGCAGTAAGGCTGCCCGCATGCTTTTCGATACCGGAGCTTCTCACTCCTTCGTGTCGGATATGTTTGTGGAAGGATTGGAAGGCGTGGAGCGATTCACGGGCTCGGAGATGAGGGTGCGACTACCCGATGGATCTAAACTCCTTACCTCGGACCACTGCAACATGGGGGTAGAAATCGGTGGAAAGGCGTTTGATTCTCCAGCGATGCTTTCAAAGTTTACAGACTACTACTTGATCCTGGGCATGGTATGGATGCACTAGAACATGACCCAGATTGATTGCCAAGAAAAGAGGATCACCGTGAGGCACAGGGACTCTTTCATTGTCATCGAAGGTATAAGACCTGCCTCTCGTATACTCTTATCTTCAGTACAGGCCGTTAAGGCCCATCTACAGGGAGAGGAGGTTTATCAGATTCTATTTGAGATGGCGGAGGTCAAGGACTCTGTGACAGACATCCCGGTGGTGCGAGATTTCGCTGACGCCTTTCCAGAGAAACTGCCAGGACTACCTCCGCACCGAGAGCAGGACTTCCAGATATAGCTTGTGTCGGGGGCTAAGCTGGCATCTAGGGCCCCTTACCAGATGGCCCCGAAAGAGTTGACAGAATTCTAAAGCCAGTTGTAGGAACTAGTAGACTCAGGGTTTGTCCGGCCAAGCTCTTCACTGTGGTGAGCCCCGATGCTATTTGTCAAGAAGAAGGATGGAAGTCTCCGCTTGTTTATTTATTATCGAGCACTGAACAGACTGACGGTCCGAAATACATACCCGCTGCCACGGATTGATGAGTTGTTTGATCATTTGGAGGGAGCGCATTTCTTCTCGAAACTTCACTTAAGGTCAGGTTATTATCAGCTACGGATTCGAGAGTAAGACATTCTGAAGACCGCTTTCAGTAGTAGGTACGGTCTGTTTGAGTTTACAGTGATTCCCTTCGGGCTCACAAATGCGCCGTCAGCATTTACAAGCCTCAAGAACAGGGTATTCGAGGAATATTTGGATGTATTCGTCCTCGTATTTATCGATGACATCCTCCTTTACTCAAGGACGGAGGAGGAGCATACACGACACCTGACACTGACTCTAAAGAGGCTACAAGAACACCAGCTGTATGCGAAGTTCATCAAATGCCAGTTTTGGCAAAAAGAGGTGGCCTTCTTAGGTCACATTATCAGCGGTGATGGGTTGGCAATAGACCCAGCCAAGATTCGGGCAGTGCAGGATTGGAGACCATTGAAGACAGCCACGGATGTACGGAGCTTCCTGGGACTTGCCGGATATTACCGAAAGTTCGTCGAAGGATTCTCCCGGATTGCACTCCCTCTTACATCCTTGAGGAAGAAGGAATCCCCTTTCGTTTGGATGCCACAATGCGAGGCAGCCTTTGTAGAGTTGAAAGGTCGGCTTACCTCAGCTCCCATTCTCGCTCTTCTGTTGGGAAGCGAGCGATTCTAGGTGTACACAGATGCCTCCTACTAGGGTATGAGTGCCATTTTGATGCAGAACAAACACGTAATATCGTACGCCTCCCAACAGTTGAAGATACATGAGAAGAACTATCCGGTGCATGATTTGGAGATGGGTGCAGTGTTCTTTGCTTTAAAGATTTGGCGACACTACCTATACGGGGTTCACTGTGACATCTTCTCAGATCATAATAATTTGAGAAATGTGGACACACAGAAGGAACTCAACATCAGATAGAGATATTGGGTGGAGTTCCTGTCGGATTACTAGTACACCATGCACTACCATCCCGGGAAGGCGAACGTGGTGGCAGATGCTTTGGGCCAGAGATAAGATACCTTAGGGAAGGGACCACATCTGATGTCCATGGACCTAGTCCGGTCTTTCAGAGATATGCAGATATCATTAGTGTCCGAGAATGATCCAGAACTGTATATGGAGTATCTAGCATCGATGGTTGCCATAGATGATTTTCGGGACCGCATCTGGGACGGACAAAGGACAGATGCATGGGCATAGCCGATATTCCAAGCCGTAGAGGAGGGTTCGACGGGAGAATATTCACTAAGAGATGGATTGCAATATTTCAGAGGTAGGGTCTATATATCCGCAGGAGGCTAGATTCGGGAGGACATCATGGCGGAAGCGCATTGTAGCAGATATTCTATACACCCGGGGATCACCAAGATGACGGCAGACTTGAAGAAGACGATGTTTTGGCCAGGGATGAAGAAGGACATTACATACTTCGTGACTCATTGCGAGGCATGCCATCTTGTGATGGCGGAGTGCAGGAACCCCGCAGGATTACTACAGCGACTTCCGGTGCCAGAGTGGAAATTTGAAGACATCGCGATGGATTTCATTCATGGCCTTCCCAGATCACGGACGGGAGACGATTTGATTTGGGTCATCGTCGATCGGCTGACGAAGGTGGCCAGATTCATTCCGATCAGAAAAGATGACTTGGTTGGGGTTCTGGTGCGGAGATTCGTAGAGCAGTTCATTCGTTACCACGGGGTGCCCAGGATGATCGTGTCGGATCGGGACGGTCGGTTCACATCCAGGGAGTGGAGATCCGTGCAGACTTACTTAGGCACGCAGTTGACCTTCAGCACAGCATTTCATCCCCAGACAGATGGGCAGACAGAATGCATCAACCGGACATTGGAGGACCTCCTAAGGCTATGCATTTTGGATCGAAACGAACCTTGGGAGAAGCTTTTACCACTAGTTGAGTTATCCTATAACAACAACTTCCAGTCCAGCATAGGGATGGCTCCTTATGAAGCCTTGTACGGAAGGAGATGTAGGATTGCGCTTTCATGGATTCAGGACGAGGATCCGAAGGTGTTGGGATCGGATTTTGTCGAAGACACCGAGGCTCAGGTGAGACTGATACGGGACATAATGCTGGAAGAGCAGAGCCGACAGGCTAAGTATTACGATGCACGACACCATCAGGTAGAGTTTCATGTGGGAGACCGGGTTTTCTTAAAGATCCAGCCCATGCACGGAGTTTCACGGTTGCGTGGTCGGATGAAGAAGCTCGCCCCTAGTTATATGGGCCCTTACAGGATCCTGGAGCGGATCGACCCCCTAGATTACAGGATGGAGTTTCCACCAGAACTGGCAGGCTTACACGACGTGTTCCATATTTCTTCACTTAGGAGGGCTCTACTAAGCCTGGAGCAGCGGATTTCGACCACAGATGGGCCGGTAGCTTCAGACCGGTCAGTTAACTTGGAGCCGGTTTGGATCAATGATAGAGGAGTATGGATCTTGCGTCGCAAGAAGGTTCCGTTAGTCAAAGTTCTCTTCAGTCAGGTATACCTCACAACCTCTCAGGATGTTCGATTTACCTTCCTGTTTTAAACTAGTAGGACTGGAGTTTCTAGAGTATGGGCTAAACTTTTATTTATTGGGGTCTAGACTTTGCCAATTAGGCGAATTAGTCATAAATTTGAGTTTCCCTTTAAACCTCACTTAGCAAACATTGCATCGTGATATAATCTTTCACTTCTCATGGGATGTTACAAGTTTCTTTTTCTTCGATAAAAGTCCCCGTAGGCTTAACCTTGATTTCGAGGACGAAATCTTTGTTTTGTTTATTGGGATTTGTAATATCCCATTTCCAACTAGACCCCTAAGAGTGGTTTTGGTCATGACTAGGTCAAGACAAAACCCTAAGAAGATAAAAAGGGCCAGGTAATCAAAGGCCAAGGTGAGAATCACTTTGGTCTGCCAATGACACAACCTAATCACCAAACCTAGGGTTTGACCTTAAGGTTTCACCAGGACTCCATGACCCCACCACAACATCACTAGCCTATTAGAGGGTCCACTAGAGCCTTAAGGGTCCATTAGAGTCTACCAAAAATGGCCAATTTGACCTAGGACCACCAAAGGGCTAAATTGGGCAAGGTGTCCTAACTAAGGGTAGTTGACCTCAAATGTGCCCAACCAACACTGCCTAGGCCTTCTTAGACCTAAAGTGGTGTCAATTGGTAACCAAGGACACATTGGGTTTAGTCTTAGAGGCCAAGATGACCCAAGTAAACTCCAGCCCCAAAGTGGTCAAAGTGCCCTTACCAAGGGTCATATGACCCTCAAGGTGCCCAGTAGGTCCTGTCCCACCCAACCTAAGCCTTAGCAGAGACTAATGGATCACAAGGGACCCATTGGGGGCAACCCAAAAGGTCAAAGGGATGAAAGTCAACCCAAACCTACTTTGGGTCAACCTAGCCAAATAAGCTAGCATGAGCTCAAGCCTCCTCATATAGCTTTATTAAGAATATTATGTGTATATGTGGGCTGCCAATAAACTCCCAAGATTGACCAAGTCAACTTAGTGATTAGGAGAGAGAGATAGGAGCTCCATTCCATGGTAATGGAGGAGAGAGAAAAAAGAGAGAATGAAGGGGCAAGTCAACCCGGCCAAGGTAGGCCAAAGGCCACCCTTGATGGATGGATTCAACTCCCCTGGGGAAGGGGAGAAAATTCTAGCCATTTCCCGGCCACTAAGGGGCTTGTTCAGCCCCCTCCCCCTAACCCGAGCCTAAGATTTCAATGGCATTAATGGCCATTGAAGTTTTGGCCTCTCCCCTACTCAACTGAACCTTTAAACACCACCAGTGGCCCAAGAGGAACATTTCCCGACCTTCTACTGAAGATTTCAGGCCCTCCCACTATACTATTGCAGAAGTCGAGCGGTGCCACCATCGGAAATGGTTTCCCGACGATCGTCGCGCCTTAAGGCCGCCGGCAAGGTCTTCCTCCTCTCCTTGTCTCACGGGTAGATCATAGGAATGCTTAGGTTCAAGGTTCGGGCTCAATTGAGCCTGAACAATTTATCAATTTTCATAATTTCGGGACGAAAAAGTTCCTTGCGGAACCGCCAGAATCTGCCCCTCCGGCGGCTGCGCCGCCGCCAGTCGATAGCCACCACCTCAACGGAGGTGTTGGTCGCGGTTGCTGGCCAGGGAGGTGGCCGGATGGTCGGCTGTAGAGGATTGAAGTTGGCCCAGGCGCGCACAATAAGGACCATTGGTTGGAGGTAGACGATAAGCATGGGCCGCAGGATCCGTGCCAAGATTCATGCCGCATTAGATTTCAAACTATAGGATTAAATATTCCATTTTATTTCATTTTGTCACACTTTTTGTATTTAATGTCTTTAATTATTAAAAATACTTAGAGGCAATTTCAGAGGAAATGGTCAACATAGAAATTGTAGCCTGATAAGTCTAGTTTACTGCAAAATTTGTTTGAACCAATTTGGGTGTCTTGGTTGACCAGGGCTTTCATTTCGGTGGGGTCTGTACATATGGTTGGACAGAAATTGAAATGGCTGCCTACACCTCATCTTGAGTCCAAATGACCTGAAATTTTGGAAGGAAGTCACCCTAGACCACATATAGACCCTGCCCAAAAATGGGAATTTTTTGAAACAAATTTTCTATAGTTTTGTAAATAATTCAATTTCTCTAGGGTAAATTAAGTTAGGGGTCAAATGAACTCCAAACTCATCCAATTTTTGGTGGATGATGCATAGGGTCATTATCAACCTCTTGTTAAAATTTTAGTACATTTGAAGGTGGTTTGAATTGAAATCTTGCAAACCCTAGTCTTTCCATAATAAGGGTAATTTGGTCTGAATGCTCTTTTGGTGTTTAAGTTGTCCAATCACCTCAACAGAAGGCTATTTTTGGGCCACTGATTTTATGTGGTTTGTACCACCCTCCATTTTGATTTGGGGTGTTTTGGGATTGGGTAGCCCTAGAGACCTAAGGTAGGCCCCTTTATGGAGATTCCTAGGGTTTGAAGGTCATGGGGTCAAATGACCTTTGAATGACTTGACACTTGGTGGAAGGGATCATAGGGAAGCTATGGCATCTGGTTGAAATTTTAGTGAGTGTGAAACCCTTTGAACCCCTCAAAACCTTAACCCTAGCTTAGGGCACAAACCTTGTAGTGATAGAAAATGTCACTAAAACTCACTGAATAGTTATGAGATTTGGGTAGAGTAGTGTTTAAAGTCAAAACAAGCTCTGGAGATTTTGTTATGAATTTAGGATTATTATTTTGGATACTTCATTAACAATCTAGCAGTTTGTATTATTTGTTAAGAAATTTATTATGAAGTAACTACTTGCTGTAAATTGATGAAATTTAGCCAGAGGACTTTTTATTATGTTTTAAAGCTCTATGAATTTTTATGGGATTTTTGGAAGACTACTTCTAAGGGTTGCTTCATTAAGTATTATTTCCCCTAAAAACTTAATTAAATTTATTTTGGTGTCTAGCAAGTCTGTAAAGTTATGATTTTTACACAATAACCCTTTCTGTACTATATTAAGATTTCGTAATTTTTATATAATTTTCTGATGAATAATTTTTGTACTTCCTCCTTACATATGATTAAGAGAATTATTTTGGATAAGTAAATTAGAGGTCAAAAAGTTTCTGGAAAATTATGAAAATTAGTATCTAATAATATTTCACTGTTATTTAGAGATAAAATTTTTTGGGTGGCCATTACTTTAGTGGATCATATAGTTCATGTTCAAAATTGCCCATGGCCAAACATTTGGGAAATTGCAATAAATATCAAATTAAATAGAAAAAATATGAATCTCTAATTTTAGACTAAACTTTTTATGGTAGACCTACGAAAAATTTTATAGAAGATTTTGAAGACAATCCGGTGTACCTCATTTACACATCTCATATAGTATAGGGTGGTCTGCATATAGTAGCTATGGAAACATAACTAGAGTGGGTAGTGAATTTCAAGTGTTGGAATCCTTAGTAGGTTGCTGGTTTGGGTAAATAGAGGAGTTCATTATTGGAAGACAGGATTAGAAGAGTGTGAGGTTGACTAGGGTAGGTGGTTCTCGGGACCAGCGAAAGATCGTCTTATCCCGTGGAGTAGGAAAGTCAAAATCACCCTAGGATAGGTCAAGCATAATATGAAATAGGAATGGGTAAGGGAAGCAACCAATAACAATAAGTGTCTTGCGAAAGGGAACGACGGGCTTTAGTTACCATCATAGTTCCTAGTGCTCTTTGAGAACCCTTCACGGGGTATACCGGGGGCAGTCCTGGGTTAACGTAAACTGTAGGAATGATAAACCATAAAGAGCAACTAGCATAATTAGGGATCCAATTTCACTCGCCTTGATGTCTCAGAATGCTAGGTTGGTTCATGAGGGCTGATGCCCTGGGGGTTTTGAGATTGGCAGGTTGGCCCGGTGAGCTTTGGCTCGGTGGGTTATTTGAGACGGACGGGATAGTTTGGTGAGCTTTGGCTCAGGGTTTAGATTCATAACTATTGCATGTGCATAAAAGGAAAGGTGGTGGGTCTTTGGTATTGGAGGGTCGATGCACCGACACCAATACGTGGACTCGGCAAGTGTGGTTTAGCACTTGGAAAAATAAAGTCTTGTGCACCAGCCGACAAGAGTACGCAGGAGTCCGCTTTGTGCACCAAGCGTTGAGTCATATGATAGGTCTGACCGGTAGTGCTTTACTAGTTTAGAGGTGGGCGAGGCCTAACCCACCGCTTCCGTCTGCCACTACGGAGGTATCTTGGGAGGTGAGGCTCCAAAAAGGGGGAACTAAAGGTCTGTGTACAGAGAGTCGGGCGGGTGAGTTGCACTTGCATGATCGCATCATAACCCACTAGCATATCATATCATAGTCATTGCATAGAACCCCTATCACTTATTGTGTAAGTGCTATGGGACGCTTACACAATAGGACTGGCAAAACGACCCCTTGGTCTACAAGCTTGTGTGGGTAAGTTTATAAATTATGGTCAAATTCTTTATATATATATTGCTGTTAATAACCGACACCCCAACATATAAATTGGTATGGGAATATTTATACAATGGGAGCCTTGCAGAAGATCCCTTGGAATACGCGTTTCCGCACATAAGTTAAGGTTGCTTTTCATACTTTACTGTACAGCCACAAGTACTATAAAATTGCTAGTATAGGTCCGCTGTCATCTGTTTCTTGATTACTCTCCACCTTCATGTCCTCCCCTTTCTTCCTCTCCGCTCGGTGCCTAGGGGCCATGAGAGAAGGGGTGGGGGATGATAGTACTTAGTCTTATAGACTAACGGTTTTCGGACCATATCATTTAGGGGATCGTGGAGCCCAGTATGGAGGAGCAGCCCCGGAGGTCGGCCCACTAGAAGATAGGGCAGTCTAGCTCAGGAGTTCATACAGCTGGGAATGTGAGTCCCTGACCTTAGTAGTGCTTTACTTTGCTTCTGCTTGAGTGACTATGTAGTGAGGATTTGATGTATCGGGCTTAAGCCCTAAAATTCAGTACATTTATATTTTGTGGACTCTCCCTTCGTGGAGATATTATTACTCTGATGTGATTTTATTGTGGGCTTATGGTTAGAGTTTTTACCTCACTTGTGTTTACTGTACCTTTGTTGATTTTTTGTGATCAAATCGGCCAGCAGAATCGGCGTTTCGCGGTGATGACCCGTCAGGGAATGAATGTGTCACCTCAAAGCGGCGGTTCTGGGCCTAAGACCCCGGTGTTTTTAAAAAGAAAAAAAATGGTCTTACAAGTGGTATCAGAGCAAACCTCGATAAGAAGAGTAGCGATCCACTAACCCTGGGTCACCCCCGCTCGAGTTTAGTTTGGGGACAAACTAAGCAGCGGAAGCGTGGTGTGCCCATGTGGGGATCACATGTATTTGTCCACTACTACTTAGGCTTGAGTCAATTGTTTACAAGATGGATTTTGATATGAGGCCACCAGTACAGCCTACACCTCAGAGCAGAGTCCAGCAGACTCCAAATGTTGCACCACCTCCACCGGTACCCACTCCGTTCCTACGGTCAGAGATGGGCAGACTCTGACAGCCATTCTGGAGGCTTTTAGGGCCAAGCAGTTTTCGGCTCCGCAGCCAAACCCGGGGGCCACCTGGCTGAGAATCTTCCGAGGACTCTCTCCCCCATCCTACTCAGGGAGAGAGTCAGCCGTTCGGACGGAAGAATGGCTGGAAATTATGTACGAGATGTTGATCGGGAGACGGTGCCCCTGGGAGGAGAGGGCGCCATTTGTGGTCTCTTGCTTGGAGTCTCATGCCAAGAGATGGTGGAAGACGTCGCTGGACATGATTTTTGCGGATATGGAGATTGCAGAGATTACTTGGGAGGAGTTCAGGGCCGCATTACTGGAGCATATTGTTCCACAGTCGGCTAAGGATGAACTGGAGGACAGGTTCCTGCAGCTGAAGCAGGGCAATAATACAATGGTAGAGTACCACCGGAAGTTCAACAATTTAGCCCGGTTTGTGGACTCCTATCAGCTGGATGAGGAAGGATACATCAATATGTTCTATCAGGGCCTGCGGGAGGACTTGAGGGAGGCCCTTCTGTTCGTATCTGACGGGCCAATACCTCGGATGTTAGAGATGGCCAAGAGGATAGAGGTTGATTGGCAAGCTACTTGGGGCCGGAAACGGCCAGCGGAGTATTAGGGTTTAGGAGAAAGGAACGATCAGAGACGAGCCCGTATCACGGACGAGAGAAGGGTCGAGTACTAGCCTCGTCAGGAGGCAAGGCAGGAAACAAGGGAGCTAGTGGTGGTGGCTCTACCACCTCTTCAGACACGGGAGGGCCAGAGACCCGGGGGAATGACAAATCCCCCGCCAGAGTGCTTCCACTGCCATCAGGTTGGGCACATCCGCAGAAATTGCCCTATGAGAGGGGCACCCCCACCAGCTCCACCGGTAGCCCAGCTAGCGCTATATTTTGGAGGCCGAGGTCATGGCCGAGGACGTGGATACCAGAGGGATATCGTAGATAGGAAAGGGAGCAGGTGTATGCTATGGACCTTGCGTAGCCTCAAAACCCAGAGTAGTTCATAGTAGGTATAGCCTTCATCAGCGGTAAGCCTTCCCGCATGCTTTTCGATACCGGAGCTTCTCACTCCTTCGTTTAGGAGACGTTCGTGGAAGGATTGGAAGGTGTGGAGCGATTCACGGGCTCAGAGATGAGGGTGAGACTACCCGATGGATCTGAACTCCTTACCTAAGACCACTGCAACATGGAGGTAGAAATCGGTGAAAGGCGTTTGAGGCTCCAGCGATGCTTTTGAAGTTGAAGGACTACGACTTTATCCTGGGCATGGTATGGCTGCACTGGAACATGGCCCAGATTGATTGCCAATCAAAGATGATCACCGTAAGGCACGGGGACTTTTTCATTGTCATCGAAGGTATAAGACCTGCCTCTCGTATACTCTTATCTTCAGTACAGGCCATTAAGGCCCATCTGCAGGGAGAGGAGGTTTATCAGATTCTATTTGAGATGGGGGAGGTCAAGGAGTCTATGACAGAATCCTGGTGGTGCGAGATTTTGCTTAGTCTTTCTAGAGAAACTGCCAGGACAACCTCCGCACCGAGAGCAGGACTTCTAGATACAGCTTGTGTCTGGGGCCAAACCAGTATCTAGGGCCCCTTACCGGATGGCCCCGAAAGAGTTGACAGAGTTCCGAAGCCAGTTGCATTAACTAGTAGAGTCAGGGTTTGTCCGACCAAGCTCTTCACCGTGGGGAGCCCCGGTGCTATTTGTCAAGAAGAAGAACGGAAGCCTCTGCTTGTGTATTGATTATCGAACGCTGAACAGACTGACAATCTGGAATACATACCCGCTGCCATGGATTGAAGAGTTGTTTTATCAACTGGTGGGATAGCATTTCTTCTAGAAACTTGACTTAAGGTCAGGTTATTATCATCTACGGATTCGAGAGGCAGACATTCCGAAGACCGCCTTCAGCAGTAGGTACGGACTATTTGAGTTTACAGTGATGCCCTTCGGGCTCACAAATGCACCGTCAGCATTTACAAGACTCATGAACAGGGTATTCGAGGAGTATTTGGATGTATTCGTCATCGTATTTATCAACCACATCCTCATTTACTCAAGGACTGAGGAGGAGCATACACGACACCTAACTTTGACTCTAGAGAGGTGACGAGAGCACCAGCTGTATGTGAAGTTCAACAAATGCTTGTTTTGGATAAATGAGGTGGCCTTCTTAGGTCACATTATCAGTGGTACTGGGTTGGCAGTAGACCTGGCCAAGATTCGGACAGGGCAGGATTTGCCACCGTAGAAGACAACCACGAATGTACGGAGCTTCCTGGGACTTGCCGGATATTACCGAAAGTTCGTCGAAGGATTCTCCCGGATTGCACTCCCTCTTATATCCCTGGCGAAGAAGGAATCCCGTTTCATTTTGATGCCACAGTGCGAGGCGGCCTTTGTGGAGTTGAAAGGTTGGCTTACCTCCGCTCCCATTCTCGCTCTTCCAAGGCCAACCCTTCCCAGGCCTTCCTTGGTCTAAAGTGGTGTCAATGGGTCACCAAGGACACATTAGGTTTAGTCCTAGAGGCCAAGATGACTGTTGCGCGCTAGGGTTCGAAGAAAATAAACGCAACCGAACTAGCAACCCGATGAGGCAAGTATACCTATCGAATTGTAGCAAGGGGACACAAGTGTCGTATTGAAATCCGGGAACTGTTGGCTAAGCTTACTCACACGAACGCTATTATCTTATCGACGGAAAAACTAGGGTTTTAGAAAATCTAAGCGCAATGGAGAAATTAAAGCAAACTAGAAAGAGAACTACCGCAATTAAGTTACGCTATTAAGCAAACAACTAAGCTAGAAAGGAAATTACTGCAGTTAATTAAAGAGCACAATATATGAGATTACTACAAAAGGTAGAACAATATAAAATGGAAATGCACCCGATCGAGATTCACCTCGGCTAAAGACGATTAAGAAAATGCGATAAAAATCTAAACTTAATAGGATAAGGGTCCTTGACCGTGGAGGTTCCTAAAGCTTGAACACGCTTCTCTCGAAGTCATGCCCAACTGAGTTTAGGAAGGTCCGACCGACTCTCGTCTAAATCGGAGGCCTAAAACTCGCTTTACGCGGTGAACCCCACTATTGGATTTTACTCCAATCCGGGAGATTTGGACGTCTGCCTCTCTCGAGGGGTGCGTACAACTCCCTTTACTCTTGAATGCTCACTTCATTCTTTCGGCCTCTCGGCTAGCCCAGAATGAAAGCAAAGGCGGAGAGTATATATCGAAAATATACCCCCAACCCGTGATTAATCAAGAGTAATTCAAGGTCCTAACCTAAAAAGAAAATATTGATTAAAACATCATAACATAATCGCTCTAACCTCGGATCATCAAGATCGAGTACAATGAGGATTAGTTAATCATAATGGAGTGGAGGAGGGGAGATGAGTAGAAAAACATAAGAAGAACACAAGCTAAGGGAAGAACAATTTTATTAATGAAAATGGGCAAGTTACACTAATGAAAATAAAATTACAAGTGCATGAAAATTAAACCCTATTCTAGCCCTACATTAAGCACTAAGAAAGAAGAAAATTACATTAAAAGCTAGCACAAACTAAGATTAAACTAGGGTTAACCAAAAAGTACAAAGAGAGGGGGAGAGAGAGAGAGAAAAAGCATGAAAAAGGATCAAGAAACAAAGGGGCAGCACCTCCCCCACTCAACCAAAGCTTGCTGAAATGGGAGGAGGGGGGATCAATTTATAGAAAATTTCTCGGGTTGGTCACGCCCTCTGACACGCCCTAGGGGGGGCGTGTCAGGGGGCGTGACAGGTACGGATTTGACCTCGGGCTCTGGATTCTGGCGGGAGGGATGATTGCTTCGGTACGTCGGTGGTCACGCCCTAGGTCACGCCCGTGACAGGGGGGCGTGACAGGCATGTCATGTCCAAATCATTGGTCGGAAATCCGTCAGTCGCCGAAATAGGAAGGTGTCACGCCCATGTCACGGGCGTGACATGGGGCGTGACAGTACTATTTGCGTGCTGAGGCGGAAGGGCATTTAATGCGGCGGCAGCTTTGCGGCAGAGGGCGACACGCCCTGGTCACGCCTAGTGACACGCCCAGGGAGGGCGTGACAGGGGGGCGTGACAGCGGTTTTGATCGTTTTCTATCCCTTCCATCAGGTGTCCTCGGGATCGGGTGACACGCCCTAGGTCACGCCCAGGGAGGGCGTGACAGGGGGGCGTGACAGGCCATTTTGGCAATTTTTCTGAAAACCTGCAAAAAGACCGGAAAAAGTTAGTGGCAATAAAATTTACATAAAAAGGATAAAAATAAACTAATAATAGACATAATTTGTACAATATAAAATATAAAATACGATAATAGTTTAGGCTAAAAAACGTATTATCAAATTCCCCCAAGCTTAAGCTTTGCTTGTCCCCAAGCAAAAATATAAAAACTAGATATTTATAAAAAGGACTAATCAAAAAGTTCTAATTATGCCTACACAAGTACTATGCGAAATTCTTAGTAGGGAAAAGGTGAAATGTAAGTCTAAAACAATTATTTAGGTATGGTAAAACTTTTATAAACTTTACTTAATAAAAACAAATCATCCAAAATTTTAACGAGATTTTTTAAATGGACTTAAGTAAAGCAACGAAAATGAAAAACACGCATTGAGTTGTTACTAGATCCAAGCAACGTATTATAATTATATCAATTTAATTATCAAAAATAAATCTAAAACTAAAACTGATTTACTGTTTTTCTTTTCTTAGTTGTTAAATAAAAAATCAAAAAGCGTGAATCAAAAGGACTTAAATAGGACAGAAACGTTTGGTTTAGGAAAATGATTAGGAGTGGAATTCAAAGATAAACGTGAAGGTTTTAAAATCACACTAAACCAAAGCAAAGAGTTTCAAAAATTTTCATAAAAATATATACACATTTTTTTTTCTTTCTTTTTCATTTTTTTCTTTTCCATTTTTTCCCTTTTTTTCAAAACAAAGGCCATAAATATTTTTATTTTCCTTTTTGAGTTGGCCAAACAAAAATAAACATCACTTTTGAACATACTTCCTTTTTTTTTCGAAAACCTTTCTCCACAAAAAAAACAAAATCACAAAATACCCTATCAAAATCATCAAAATAATTTATGAAACTCAAAAAGGCTAGTGTGATTCGATAGGTTGGAAATTTTGGCTTTGGTGAAACTGAAATGAAAGGAGGACCTATCAAATGAAATCGGAAAAAGGCTCAAAAACGGCTAACTAGTGGTAAAAGTTTTTTTTTTTTTTTTAGGTTGGCAGGAAAGCTCAAACGAAAACAAAAATGGCCTAAATCATTTTCACGCTTTTGAATTTATTTAAAACAAAGGTTTGAAAATTTTTCAAAAAGCGAGTCCTAGATAATAAAAGAAGATTGATGAAATTAATTTGAAAATAGAAATAATAGGTGACTTGGATCGTTCACATCTACTACGTTATTCAAAAGTTGACTTTACAAAAATTATTCAAAAACGAAAAAGAAAATAATGGATGATGAATTTTTAAGAAAGTAAAGGAAATAAACAACAAAAAACCATAATAGAAATGCAAGTTTTAGAAAAATATTTCACCTTAACATGCTACCGTGAATTAGAAACACAGCATGACCAACATTTTACTTGTGAAACATAATTAAAAAGGACGATTAGAAATATTATAATTAACTAAGTTGTTTATAGGAGATTTTGAATAAAACAAAACAAAAAACTAGGGGTACTATTGAAATACCAAAATGTCTAAACTATTCAAAAACACATATATATATTTTTTTAATTTAATTTTGTGGAATATTCTCTTTTTTTTGGAATTTTAAGATATTCATTTTTTTTGGAAATATTTACAATATATACAAAAAGAAGATTATTTACACTACACAAAAATGAAGGAGGAAATCCTCCCCCAAGCTTAAAACAGACATTGTCCTCAATGGCTAAAGAAGGGGATTGGAGAAGGAGAGAAAAATAAAGTACAGAATTGAAAGACAGAATTGAAATACAGGTACTTCCCCGGATTTATTTGCTGCGAAAGCTGAGTGATGTTGCTCCCCGAATGTCTTCTTTGGACTTTGTGATGGATTCAGCAATGTTGGAGCAGGCGATCGCAGAAGCTTCAGCTTGTCGGAGCCGTCCGAGGCAAAAATTGTAAAATAAAGAAAACAGAAAAAGATAACTTGGGTTGCCTCCCAAGAGCGCCCTTTGGTTAAAGCGTCGTTGAGCTCGACGCATCAAAAATAATATTGTCCAAAAATATTGTTGTCCCGAAATAAAATTGTTTTTAGCAAAAAAAAATAAAAAGTTCAAGATTAAAGTTCGTGAAGCAGAAACTTAATAGTGTTTGGACTGACATCATCATCACCAGAGAATACAGTTTAAGACGCTGACCATTCACTTTGAAATTACCCTTATCAGGGT
The DNA here is from genome assembly GCA_039513925.1 of Platanthera zijinensis. Lineage (NCBI taxonomy): Eukaryota > Viridiplantae > Streptophyta > Magnoliopsida > Asparagales > Orchidaceae > Platanthera > Platanthera zijinensis. The sequence goes on from CM077086.1 coordinate 81,682,011, forward strand.
GAGAAATTAAAACAGTTCCATAAGGAAATACTTCTAAAACAGAAAATGGGCCAGACCAGCGAGATTTTAATTTGCCCGGAAATAAACGTAAACGAGAATTATATAAAAGGACTTGGTCGCCCGGTTTAAAGTTTTTAGGGTGCCTTAAGTGTTTATCGTGTAAACGCTTCATCCGCTCTTTATAAAGTTTATTATTTTCATAAGCATAAGAGCGCCACTCGTCGAGTTCATTTAGTTGGAATTTTCGAAGGTCACCGACTGAGTGGGGATCGAAGTTTAAAAATTTTAAGGCCCAAAAGGCGCGGTGTTCTAACTCTACGGGCAGATGGCACGATTTTCCATAGACCAGCCGATACGGCGTACATCCGAGGGCGGTTTTGTACGCTGTTCGGTAGGCCCATAGAGCATCGTCAAGTTTGGCTGACCAGTCTTTTCTAGAAGTTGAAACAGTCTTTTCTAATATTCTTTTTATTTCTCTATTTACTACTTCGACTTGACCGTTAGTTTGGGGGTGGTAGGCAGTGGATAGTTTATGCGTAACGCCGTATTTAGTAAGGATTTTTGAAAATTGCGCGTTACAGAAATGGGAACCCCTATCGCTAACGATTGCGCGTGGCGTACCGAATCTAGAAAATAATTTTTTAAAAAACGTGACTACAACTCGGGAGTCGTTCGTAGGAAGAGCTTGGGCCTCAGCCCATCGTGAAACATAATCAACAGCAACTAAAATATATTTGTTTCCGAAGCTAGAAGGAAGGGGGCCAACAAAATCAATTCCCCAGAGGTCGAAAATTTCGCACTCTAAGAAATAATTTTGCGGCATTTCAATTTTTATTAGAAATATTGCCCGACCGTTCGCAACTATCACACCTGCTCACAAAGGCTTGCGCGTCTTTAAACAGGCTAGGCCAGTAAAAACCCGCGCAAAGCACTTTATGAGCGGTGCGAGCAGCTTGATAGTGCCCACCTGTCGGACCTTCATGCAAATGTTTTAGAATATCAATTCCTTCATCAAAAGAAACACATCTCCTTATCACTTGATCCGCACAAATTTTGAAAAGATGCGGGTCTTCCCAAAAGTAGTTCTTCAGCTCAGAAAAGAATTTCTTCTTCTGCTGAGAGGAGAACTCTTTTGGGAGCACCCGGGCCACTAGATAGTTGGCGATGTGCGCGAACCAAGGAGAAGTAGATGTATTAACTAAAAGCAGCTTCTCATCAGGAAAATAGTCATTAAAAGATTTTTCATTTAATTTTTCTATAAAGGGTTATCTAATCTTGATAAATGGTCGGCGGCCAAGTTCTCGGCTCCTCGCTTATCACGGATCTCTAAGTCAAACTCCTGGAGGAGTAAGACCCAGCGAATCAAGCGAGGCTTGGCATCCGTTTTGGCAAGAAGGTACTTGAGGGCCGAGTGGTCCGTAAAAACAATGATTTTTGAAAGTGTAATGTAAGGGCGAAATTTATCAAACGCAAATACTACGGCTAAGAGCTCCTTCTCGGTTGTGGTGTAATTTTCTTGTGCAGATGTGAGGGTTTTACTAGCGTAATAGATGGGTGGAAGTTCTTAGATATGCGTTGACCTAATACGGCTCCCACCGCAAAACTACTCGCATCGCACATAATCTCGAAAGGAAGGTCCCACACCGGAGCTATCATAATCGGCGCGTTAATTAACTTTTCTTTAATTAATTCAAAGGCAGAAATACAAGAGTCATCAAAAATGAAAGGAGCGTCTTTTTCTAAGAGATGGGTGAGGGGCTTAGTGATCTTGGAGAAGTCCTTTATAAAACGACGATAAAAACCAGCGTGGCCTAGGAAACTTCTTATAGCTTTTATGTTTGTAGGTGGCGGCAACTTCTCAATAACTTCTATCTTGGCAACGTCTACCTCAATACCTTTAGCAGAAATTTTATGACCCAATACTAACCCTTCCCTCACCATAAAATGGCATTTTTCCCAATTTAGGGCAAGGTTAGTTTCTTCGCATCGTTCTAAGACTTTTTCGAGGTTTTCTAAACATCTATCGAAGGTATCGCCGAACACGGAGAAATCGTCCATGAATACCTCCATAATGCTTTCTACGTACTTGTCAAATATTGCGAGCATACATCGTTGGAATGTAGCCGGCGCATTGCATAATCCAAACGGCATTCTTCGGTACGTGAAGGTGCCGAAGGGACAAGTAAACGTAGTTTTCTCTTGGTCCTCGGGAGAGATGGGTATTTGAAAGTACCCCGAGAGGCCATCGAGAAAACAATAAAAGCTATGGCCGGAGAGACGTTCTAAAATCTGGTCGATAAACGGTAGAGGAAAGTGGTCCTTACGGGTGGCGTCATTTAACTTACGGTAATCTATGCACATACGCCAACCCGTCACCGTCCGTGTCGGGATTAATTCATTATTCTCATTACTAATTACGGTTATCCCTCCCTTTTTTAGAACTACCTGAACGGGGCTAACCCACTTACTGTCCGATATAGGGTAGATAATTCCTGCGTCTAATAGTTTCATAACCTCGCCCTTAACTACTTCTTTCATATTCGGGTTTATACGGCGCTGAGGTTGAATAGAGTTACGCGAATTATCTTCCATTAGGATTTTATGTGTACAGAAAGATGGGCTTATGCCCTTGATATCAGAAATTTGCCAAGCAATAGCCCGGCGATGCTTACGTAGAACTAGAAGAAGTTTATCGTTCTGCGTATCCGTGAGGTAGGCCGAAACGATAACTGGTAACTTGGAGTCTTTTTCTAAGAAAGCATACTTAAGGTGTTCGGGAAGTTCTTTAAGTTCTAGGGTAGGGAGTTCTTCATAAGAGGATTTTGAGATTCTTTCTTTTTCAAAAATAATATCTTCATAAACTTTTTTATAAGGAACGTAATAAGGGGTGGGGCTAGCAGCCAAGACGGCTTCTTGTACAGATTCAGTGGTAAGGAAAGAGGAAGAACAAAAATCAGAAAACTCTTTTTCAAACTCAGAAAGACAATAAGAAGATTCATCACTTCCTTGCAGTGATTCTGTTGTAAGAGAAGAGGAGCAAAAAGTAGAAAATTCTTTTTCAAAGTCGGAGAGGCAGTAGGAAGAATCATCACTCACGGCGTCTACGAAAAAACATGAGTCATCGTTCGCTAAGGTGTTCTTCATCGAAGGGGTGATAGAAAATGTGACTTCGTCGTCGCCTACTCGAAGAAAGAGCTTACCATTGCTTACGTCAATGATGGCTCGGGAGGTGGAAAGGAAGGGTCGGCCAAGGATCAGGGGAACCTCGACATCTTCTTCGATGTCCAAAATGACAAAGTCCACCGGGAAGATGAACTTGTCGACTTTCACCAGAACGTCCTCCACTATTCCTAACGGGTACTTGACGGATCTATCGGCTAGCTGGATACTCATACGCGTGGGGTTAAGGCTACCAATCCCTAACTTTTTGAACAACGAAAAGGGCATCAGGTTTATACTTGCGCCTAAGTCGGCTAACGCGTGTTTAACAAAGAGATCACCGAAGACACACGGGATAGAGAAACTACCCGGGTCACTGATTTTCTTCGGCAAACCGTTTGTTAAAACGGCGGAGCACTCGGCGTTAAGCGTGACGTGCGAAAGATTCTCTAACTTCTTCTTGTTTGTGAGGACGTCTTTAAGATATTTGGCGTATTTCGGCATTTGTGAAATAGCCTCGTGGAAGGGAAGATTAATGTGGATTTGTTTGAAGATTTCTAAGAAGCGGGAGTACTGATCATCTTGACGTTGTCTATTAAGTTCAGAGGGGTATGGAGGAGTTGAATTATTTTTGAAGATGGGTGGTGGAGTGAGATTATTTTCTAAAGTGGGGGTGATTACTTCTTCAGCAGAGGGTGGAAGCGGAGCGGAGCTTTGATTTTTAAAAGCGGGAGCGGAGCTTGCCTCGGGCTCTTCACTTACCATACCGGAGACTTGCTTCCCACTCCGAAGAGTTATAGCTTTCACTTGCTCTCTCGGGTTGGGTTTGGTATTGGAAGGAAGAGACCCTGCGGGTCGCTCAGAAATTATTTTTGCGAGCTGTCCTACCTGATTTTCTAAACTTTTTACGCTTCCGGTTAAAGTTCTTATGGTAACGTCATTTGTGGTGATATATTTAGAAAGTAATTCCTCCAAGCTCGGAGGTTTTGGGTAATTTTGAAGAAGTGGTGGTGGTGGTGGTGGTTGTGCAGAAAAATCATTTTGCGGAGGTGGGCGCATCGCATTCGATGGATTACTCCATGAAAAGTTCGGGTGATTTCTTAAAGCGGGGTTATAACTATTCGGAAAATTAAAACCAGGCGGATGAAAATTCGCAGCAGAAAAATTATTAAAAGCAGTTCTAGGCAAATTATTAACATAATCTAAATGTTCTGGAGTAGGGGTTGCAGATTCCCATACCAGAGGGGCGGAGGCAGCAGTCATCTCCGTTATTTTTTTGCTTAGGATTTCTACTTGCAGAGCGAGCTGGGAGACGTTGTCCACTTCATAGATACCTGCAGGCTTGTTCGGGCGGGACCTAGGCACATTCCACTGATAAGTGTTCATGGCCATATCCTCAAAAAGCTCAAGAGCGGCTTCCGGGGTCTTATGATTTAAAGTACCGCCAGAAGCTGCGTCTATCATTTGCTTCGTGCTTTGATTTAGCCCGTTATAAAACGTCTGCACTTGTAACCATACAGGCAGCGCGTGATGTGGGCATCGTCTTAATAATTCTTTAAATCTCTCCCAGGTTTCGTAAAGGGTTTCAGAGTCTATTTGTCCGAAGGCAGAGATATCGTTCCTAAGTTTTGCAGTTTTGGCGGGCGGAAAATACTTCGCCAAAAATTTTTCAGTTAATTCATTCCAAGTGGTTATGCTATTTTTCGGAAGTGTGTTAAGCCTCTGCTTAGCTTTAGTTCTTAGAGAGAAGGGGAAGAGTCTTAGCCTGATCGCATCATTTGTGACACCATTTATCTTGAAGGTGTCGCAAATTTCAAGAAAGCTAGCTATATATGCGTTCGGATCTTCATCTTGAAGTCCGTCAAATTGCACATATTGCTGCACCATTTGAATTATGCTAGGCTTTAGTTCAAAGTTATTATTTGTTATAGTAGGACGGACTATACTCGATTCTGTTCCCTCGAGGTTCGGTCGTGCATAATAGGACATAGTCCTTTGAACGGCCTCATCTACGTTGGGTTCTTCCATTCTTAAAGTATTAAATGACTCGGAGTCCTCAACCGGCACTTGGATAGTAGGACCTTGAAATCGCGATCTTCTCCGAAGAGTACGCTCAATTTCGTGGTCCAAGTCCAAAATAACCGACGGACTCCCGCGGGTCATGCACTAAAAGAACAGAAAAGAAGAAGAGAAAGAGAAAAAGGATAAACTAGAAAGAAAAACTAGATTTAGAAAATTAAATAAAATTTTTTTTTTCTTTTTGAAATAGATTTTTTTTTATAAATTAACTCCCGAACTTCCCAAGGACTACCCCGTGAAGGGTTCGCAAGGTACTAGACAAGACAGTGGCACTTAAAGCCCTTTGCCCTTTTCGAGAGAATTAGGTGGCGTAGAAAAATTGTGAGGTTGGTTTCTATTAAGAGCGGTGATAATTTTTTTGATTTTTTTTTAAAACTTTAAAGAAAAGGGGATGAGAAAGAGAAGAGATAAAATTAATAGGTTCGTGTTTTCAAAATATCAACGGAAGTTGGGTCCCCGGCAACGGCGCCAAAAACTTGTTGCGCGCTAGGGTTCGAAGAAAATAAACGCAACCGAACTAGCAACCCGATGAGGCAAGTATACCTATCGAATTGTAGCAAGGGGACACAAGTGTCGTATTGAAATCCGGGAACTGTTGGCTAAGCTTACTCACACGAACGCTATTATCTTATCGATGGAAAAACTAGGGTTTTAGAAAATCTAAGCGCAATGGAGAAATTAAAGCAAACTAGAAAGAGAACTACCGCAATTAAGTTACGCTATTAAGCAAACAACTAAGCTAGAAAGGAAATTACTGCAGTTAATTAAAGAGCACAATATATGAGATTACTACAAAAGGTAGAACAATATGAAATGGAAATGCACCCGATCGAGATTCACCTCGGCTAAAGACGATTAAGAAAATGCGATAAAAATCTAAACTTAATAGGATAAGGGTCCTTGACCGTGGAGGTTCCTAAAGCTTGAACACGCTTCTCTCGAAGTCGTGCCCAACTGAGTTTAGGAAGGTCCGACCGACTCTCGTCTAAATCGGAGGCCTAAAACTCGCTTTACGCGGTGAACCCCACTATTGGATTTTACTCCAATCTGGGAGATTTGGACGTCTGCCTCTCTCGAGTGGTGCGTACAACTCCCTTTACTCTTGAATGCTCACTTCATTCTTTCGGCCTCTCGGCTAGCCCAGAATGAAAGCAAAGGCGGAGAGTATATATCGAAAATATACCCCCAACCCGTGATTAATCAAGAGTAATTCAAGGCCCTAACCTAAAAAGAAAAGATTGATTAAAACATCATAACATAATCGCTATAACCTCGGATCATCAAGATCGAGTACAATGAGGATTAGTTAATCATAATGGAGTGGAGGAGGGGAGATGAGTAGAAAAACATAAGAAGAACACAAGCTAAGGGAAAACAATTTTATTAATGAAAAAGGGCAAGTTACACTAATGAAAATAAAATTACAAGTGCATGAAAATTAAACCCTATTCTAGCCCTACATTAAGCACTAAGCAAGAAGAAAATTACATTAAAAGCTAGCACAAACTAAGATTAAACTAGGGTTAACCAAAAAGTACAAAGAGAGGGGGAGAGAGAGAGAGAAAAAGCATGAAAAAGGATCAAGAAACAAAGGGGCAGCACCTCCCCCACTCAACCAAAGCTTGCTGAAATGGGGAGGAGGGGGGCTCAATTTATAGAAAATTTCTCGGGTTGGTCACGCCCTCTGACACGCCCTAGGGGGGGCGTGTCAGGGGGCGTGACAGGTATGGATTTGACCTCGGGCTCTGGATTCTGGCGGGAGGGATGATTGCTTCGGTACGTCGGTGGTCACGCCCTAGGTCACGCCCGTGACAGGGGGGCGTGACAGGCATGTCATGTCCAAATCATTGGTCGGAAATCCGTCAGTCGCCGAAATAGGAAGGTGTCACGCCCATGTCACGGGCGTGACATGGGGCGTGACAGTACTATTTGCGTGCTGAGGCGGAAGGGCATTTAATGCGGCGGCAGCTTTGCGGCAGAGGGCGACACGCCCCTGGTCACGCCTAGTGACACGCCCAGGGAGGGCGTGACAGGGGGGCGTGACAGCGGTTTTGACCGTTTTCTGTCCCTTCCATCAGGTGTCCTCGGGATCGGGTGACACGCCCTAGGTCACGCCCAGGGAGGGCGTGACAGGGGGGCGTGACAAGCCATTTTGGCAATTTTTCTGAAAACCTGCAAAAAGACAGGAAAAAGTTAGTGGCAATAAAATTTACATAAAAAGGATAAAAATAAACTAATAATAGACATAATTTGTACAATATAAAATATAAAATACGATAATAGTTTAGGCTACAAAACGTATTATCAATGACCCAAGTCAACTCAAGGCCCAAAGTGGTCAAAGTGCCCTTACCAAGGGTCATATGACCCTCAAGGTGCCCAGTAGGTCCTGTCCCACCCACCTAAGCCTTAAGAGAGACTAATGGATCACTAGTGACCCATTGGGGGCAACCCAAAAGGTCAAAGGGACTAAAGTCAACCCAAACCAACTTTGGGTCAACCTAGCCAAATAAGCTAGCATGAGCTCACGCCTGCTCATATAGCTTTATTAAGAAGATTATGTGTATGTGTCGGCTGCCAATAAACCACCAAGGTTGACAAAGTCAACTTAGTGATTAGGAGAGAGAGAGGAGCTCCATTCCATGGTAATGGAGGAGAGAGAAAAAGGAGAGAATGAAGGGGCAAGTCAACCCGGCCAAGGGAGGCCAAAAGCCACCCTTGATGGCTGGATTCAAATCCCTTGGGGAAGGGGAGAAGTTTCCAGCAATTTCCCGGCCACCAAAGGGCTTGTTCAGCCCCCTCCCCCTAACCCGAGCCCAAGCTTTCAATGGCATTAATGGCCATTGAAGTTTTGGCCTCTCCCCTCCTCAACCGAACCTTTAAGAACCACCAGTGGCCCAAGAGGAACATTTCCTGGCCTTTTACTGAAGATTTTGAGCCCTCCCACTGTACTATTTTAGAAGTCGAGCGGCGCCACCATCAGAAATGGTTTCCTGATGATCGTCGCGCCTTCTGGCCGCCGGCAAGGTCCTCCTCCTCTCCTTGTCTCATGGGTAGATCATAGGAATGCTTAGGTTCAAGGTTCGGACGGAATTGAGGCCGAGCCAATTCTCTATTTTCATGGTTACGGGTCGAAAATTTCATGCAGAACACCCGAAATCCGCCGCTCCGACGGCTGCGCCGCCGCCAGTCGATAGCCACCACCTCAACGGAGGTGTTGGTGGCGGTGGCTGGCCAGGGAGGTGGCCGGATGGTCGGCTGTGGAGGCTTGAAGTTTTCCCAAGCACGCACAATCGGGACCGTTGGCTGGAGGTAGATGATAAGCTTGGGCCACAGGATCCGCGCCAAGATTCGTGTCGCATTAGATTTCAAACTATAGGATTAAATATATAATTTTATTTCATTTTGTCACACGTTTTGTATTTAATGTATTTAATTTTTAAAAATAGTTAGAGGCAATTTCAGAGGAAATGGTCAACATAGAAATTCTAGCCTGATTAGTCTAGTTTACTACAAAATTGGTTTGAACCAAATTGGGTGCCTGGGTTGACCAGGGCACTCATTTTGGTGGGGTCTGTACATATGGTTTGACAGAAATTGAAATGGTTGCCTACACCTCATGCTGGGTCCAAATGACCTGAAATTTTGGCAGGGAGTCACCCTAGACATATCTAGACCATGCCCAAAAATGGGAATTTTTGAAAACAATTTTTCTATAGTTTTGTAAATAATTCAATTTCTCTAGGGTAAATTAATTTAAGGGTCAAATGAACTCCAAACTCATCCAAATTTTTGTGGATGATGCATGAGATCATTTTTAACCTCTGGTTAAAATTTTTGTACATTTGGAGGTGTTTTGAATTGAAATCTTGCAAACCCTAGTCTTGCCATAATAAGGGTAATTTTGTACAAATGCTCTTTTGGTGTTTAATTGGTCCAATCACCTCAACAGAAGCCTATCTTTGGGCCATTGATTTTCTGTGGTTTGTAACACCCTCCTATTGGATTTGGGGTGGTTTGGGATTGGTTAGCCCTAGAGACCTAGGGTTGACCACTTTATGGAGATACCTAGGGTTTGAAGGTCATGGGGTCAAATGACCTTGGAATGACTTGACACTTGGTCGAAGGGATCATAGGGTAGCTATGGCCCTCTGGTTGAAATTTTAATGAGTTTGAAAGCCTTTGACCCCCTCAAAACCTTAACCCTAGATTAGGGCACAAACCTTGTAGTCATAGAAAATGTCACTAAAACACACTGAACAGTGATGAGATTTGGGTAGAGTAGTGTTTAAAGTCAGAACAAGCTCTGGAGATTTTTTTATGAATTTAGGATTATTATTTTGGATACTTCATTAACAATCTAGTAGTTTGTATTATTTGCTTAGAAATTTATTATGAAGTAACTACTTGCTAGAAATTGATGAAATTTAGCTAGAGGACTTTTTATTATGTTTTAAAGCTCTGTGAATTTTTATGGGATTTTTTGAACACTACTTATAAGGGTAGCTTCATTAAGTATTGTTTCCCCTAAAAACATAATTAAATTTATTTTGGTGTCTAGCAAGTCTTTAAAGTTATGATTTTTGCACAATGACCCTATCTATAACATATTAAGATTCTGTAATTTTTATATAATTTTCTGATGAATAATATTGGTACTTTCTTCTTTACATATAATTAAGGGAATTATTTTGGATAAATTAATTAGAGGTCCAAAATTTTCTGGAAAATTATGGAAATTAGTATCTAGTAATATATCGCTGTTATTTAGAGATAAAAAATTTTTGGTGGCCATTACTTGAGTGGATCATATAGTTCATGTTCAAAATTGCCCATGGCCAAACATTTGGGAAATTGTAATAAATATCAAATTAATTAGAAAAATTAAGAATCTCTGATTTTAGACTAAACATGTTATGGTAGACCTCTAGAAAAATTTATAGAAGATTTGGAAGACAATCTGGTATACCTCATTTACACATCTCATATAGTATAGGGTGGTCTGCATATAGTAGCTACGGAAACAGGACTACAGTGGGTAGTGAATTTCAAGTGTTGGAATCCTTAGTAGGTTGCTTGTTTGGGTAAATAGAGGAGTTTATTATTGGAAGACAGGATTAGAAGAGTGTGAGGTTGACTAGTGTAGGTGTTGCTCGGGACCGACGAAAGATTGTCTTATCCCGTAGTAGGAAGGTCAAAATCACCATAGGATAGATCTAGCGTAAAATGAAATGGGAATGGGTAAGGGAAGCAACCAATAACAATAAGTGCCTTGCGAAAGGGAATGATGAGCTTCAGCTACCATCAAAGTTCCTAGTGCCCTTTTAGAACCCTTCACGGGGTATACATGGGAAGTCATGGGCTAACGTATACTGTAGGAATGATAAATTATAAAGAGCAACTAGCATAATTAGGGATCCAATTTCACTCGCCTTGATGTCTCAGAATGCTATGTTGTTTCATGAGGGCTGATGTCCTGGGGGTTTGGAGATGGGCAGGTTGGCCCGGTTAGCTTTGGCTCGGTGGGTTATTTGAGACGGATGGGATAATCCGGTGAGCTTTGGCTCCAGGTTTAGATTCATAACTATTGCATGTACATAAAAGGAAAGGTGGTGGGTCTTCGGTACTGGAGGTTCGATGCACCGACACCAATATGTGGACTCGGCAAGTGTGGTTTAGCACTTGTCCAAATAAAGTCCGGTGTGCCAGCCGGCAAGAATACGCAGGAGTCCGCTTTGTACACAAAGCGTTGAGGCATATGATAGGTCTGACCGATAGTGTTTTACTGGTTTAGAGGTGGGAGAGGCCCAACCCACCGCTTTTGTCTGCCACTACGGAGGTATCTTGGGAGGTGAGGATCCAGAAAGGGGGAACTAAAGTTTTGTGTACATAGAGTCGGGTGGGTGAGTTGTACTTGCAAGATCGCATTATAACCCATTAACATGTCACAGCCTAGTCATAGCATAGTCATTTCATACAACTCCTGTCACCTATTGTGTAAGTGGTATGGGACGCTTACACAATAGGACTTGCAAAACGACCCCTTGGTCTATAAGCTTGTGTGGGCAAGTTTATAAATTAAGGTCAAATTCTTTATATATATTGTTGTTAATAACCGACACCCGAACATATAAATTGGTATGAGACTCTTTATATGATGGGAGCCCTGCAAAAGATCCCATAGCTTATGCATTTCCGCACATAAGTTAAGGTTACTTTTCATACTTTACTTTACTTCCATATGTACTATAAAATTGCTAGTATAGGTCCGTTGTCATCTGTTTCTTGATTACTCTCCACCTTCAAGTCCTCCCCTTTCTTCCTCTCTTCTCGGTGCCTAGGGGCCATGGGAGAAGGGGTGGGGGATGATAGGACTTAGTCTTATAGAATAACGATTTTTGGACCACATCATTTAGGGGATCGTGGAGCCCAGCATGGAGGAGCAGCCCCGAAGGTCGGCCTGCTTGGAGATAGGGCAGTCTAGCTTAGGAGTTCAGACAGCTAGGACTGTGAGTCCCTAACCTTAGTAGTGTTTTACTTTTCTTCTGCTTGAGTGACTATGTAGTGAGGATTTGATGTATCGGGCTTAAGCCCTTAAATTTGGTACATTTATATTTTGTTGACTCTCCCTTTGCGGAGATATTATTACTCTGATGTGATTTCATTGTGGGCTTATGGTTAGAGTTTTTACCTCACTTGTGTTTACTCTACCTTTGTTGATTTTCTATAATCGAATCGGCCGGCATAATCGGCATTTCGCGGTGATGACCCTTCAGGGCGTAAAGATGTCACCGCAAAGCGGCGGTTCTGGGCCTAAGACCCCGCTATTTTTAAAAAGAAAAAAATGGGGTCTTACAAGTGGTATTATAGCAAACCTCGATCAGAAGAGTAGCAGTCCACTAACCCTGGGTCACCCCCGCTCGAGTTTAGTTTGGGGACAAACTAAGCAGCGGAAGCGTGGTGTGCCCATGTGGGGATCACATGTAATTGTCCACTACTACTTAGGCTTGAGTCAATTGTTTACAAGATGGTTTTTGATATGCAGCAAACAGCACAACCGACACCTCAAGGCGGAGTCCAACAAACTCTGAATGTTGCACCCGTTCCCCACTCCGTTCCTACAGTCAGATATGGGGTAGACTCTGACAGCCATTCTGGAGGCTTTCAGGGCACAGCAGAGTCTGGCTTCGCAGTCAAACCCGGGGGCCAACTGGCTGAGCATGTTCCGAGGAACTCTCCCCCATCATACTTAGGGAAAGAGTCAGCCATTCAGATGAAAGAATGGCTGGACATTATGTACGAGATGTTGATCGGGATACGTTGCCCCTGGGAGGAGAGGGTGCCTTTGGTGGTCTCTTGCTTGGAGTCTCACGCCAAGAGATGGTGGAAGACGTCGCTGGACACGATTTTTGCAGATATGGAGATTGCAGAGATTACTTGGGAGGAGTTCAGGGCCGCATTACTGGAGCATTTTGTTCCACAGTCGACTAAGGATGAGCTGGAGGACAGGTTCCTGCAACTGAAGTAGGGCAATAAGACAGTGGTAGAGTACCACCAGGAGTTCAAACATTTAGCCCAGTTTACAGACTCCTATCAGCTGGATGAGGCAGGAGACATCAAGAGGTTCTATAAGGGCATGCGGGAGGACTTGAGGGAGGCCTTTCTGTTCGTATCTGATGGGCCAATACCTCGGATGTTAGAGATGGACAAGAGGATAGAGGCTGATTGGCAAGCTACTCGGGGCCAGAAATGGCCATCGGAGGATCAGGGTCGAGGTGCAAGAAATAATCAGAGACGAGCCCGTATCACGGATGGGAGAAGGGTCGAGGACCAGTCTTGTCAGGAGGCAAGAAAGTAAACAAGGGAGCCAGTAGTTGTGGCTTCACCACGTTTTCAGACACGGGAGGGCCAGAGACCCGGGGAATGGCATATCCCCCGCCAGAGTGCTTCCATTGCAATCAGGTTAAGCACATCCATAGAAATTGCCATATGAGAGAGCCACCCCCACCAGCTCAACCGGATGCCCAGCCAGCACAGTATTTTTGAGACCGAGGACGTGGATACTAGGGGGAGATTGTAGACAAGAAAGGGAGAAGGTGTATGCTTTGGACCTTGCACATCCTTGGAACCCAGAGCAGGTCATAGTCGGTATTGCCTTCATCAATGGTAAGCCTGCCCACACGCTTTTCGATACCGAAGCTTCTCACTCCTTCGTGTCAGAGACATTCGTGGAAGGATTGGAAGGCGTGGAGCGATTTACAGGATCAGAGATGAGGGTGTGACTATCCTATGGATCTGAACTCCATACCTCGGACCACTGTAACATGGAGGTAGAAATCGGTGGAAAGGTGTTTGAGGCTCTAGCGACGCTTTTGAAGTTGACGGACTATGACTTGATCCTAGGCATGGTATGGCTGCACTAGAACATGGCCCAGATTGATTGCCAAGCAAAGAGGATCACTGTGAGGTACGGGGACTCTTTCATTGTCATCGAAGGTATAAGACCTGCCTCTCATATACTCTTTTCTTTAGTATAGTCCATTAAGGCCCATCTGCAGGGAGAAGAGGTTTATCAGATTCTGTTTGAGATGGCGGAGGTCAAAGAGTCTGTGACAGACATCCTTGTGGTGCGATATTTCGCTGACATCTTTCCAGAGAAACTGCCAGGACTACCTACGCTCCGAGAGACGGACTTCCAGATACAGCTTGTGCCGTGGGCCCAGCCAGCATCTAGGGCCCCTTACCGGATAGCCCCGAAAGAGTTGACAGAGTTCCGAAGCTAGTTGAAGGAACTAGTAGAGGAAGGGTTTGTCCGGCCAAGCTCTTCACCGTGGGGAGCCCCGGTGCTATTTGTCAAGAAGAAGGACGAAAGTCTCCGCTTGTGTATTGATTATCAAGCGCTGAACAGACTGACGGTCTGGAATACATACCCGCTGCTACGGATTGACGAGTTGTTTGATCAACTGGAGGGAGTGCATTTCTTCTCGAAACTTGACTTGAGGTCAGGTTATTATCAGCTATAGATTCGAGAGGAAGACATTCCGAAGACCGCCTTCAGTAGTAGGTACGGACTATTTGAGTTTACAGTGATGCCCTTCTGGCTCACAAATGTGCCGTCAGCATTTACAAGCCTCATGAACAGGGTATTCGAGGAGTATTTGAATGTATTCGCCATCGTATTTATCGAAGTCATCCTCATTTACTCAAGGATGGAGGAGGAGCATACACGACACCTGACTCTGACTCTAGAGAGGATACGAGAGTACCAGTTGTATGCAAAGTTCAACAAATGCTAGTTTTGGCTAAAGGAGGTGGCCTTCTTAGGTCACATTATCAGCGGTGCTGGGTTGGCAGTAGACCCGGGAAAGATTCGGGCAGTGCAGGATTGGCCACCGTTGAAGACAGCCACGGATTTACGGAGCTTCCTGGGACTTGCCGGATATTACCAGAAGTTCGTCGAAGGATTCACCCGGATTGCACTCCCTCTTACATCCTTGATGAAGAAGGAATCCCCTTTCGTTTGGACGTCACAGTGCGAGGCGGCCTTTGTGGAGTTGAAAGGTCGGCTTACCTCGGCTCCCATTCTCTCTCTTCCGTCGGGAAGGGAGTGATTCTAGGTGTACACTGATGCCTCCTACCAGGGGATGGTTGCCGTTTTGATGCAGAATGGGCATAGAATAGCCTATGCCTCCCGAAAGCAGAAGATACAAGATAAGAACTATCCGGTGCATGATCTGGAGATGGGTTCAGTGATCTTTGCTCTGAAGATTTTGCGACACTACCTCTACGGGGTTCACTATGACATCTTCTCAGATCATAAGAATTTGAGATATGTGGACACATAGAAGGAACTCAACATCGGACAGAGACGTTGGGTGGAGTTCCTATCGGATTACCAGTACACCATGCACTACCATCCTGGGAAGGCGAACGTGGTGGAAGATGCTTTGAGCCGGAGAGGAGATACCTCAGGGAATGGACCACATCTGATGTCCATGGAGCTAGTCCGGTCTTTCAGATATATGTAGATATCCCTAGTGTCCGAGAATGAGACAGAACTATATATGGAGTATCTAGCATCGATGGTTGCCATAGATGATATTCGAGACCGCATCCGGGACGAACAGAGGACAGATGCAGGGGCAGAGCCGATATTACAAGCCGTGGAGGAGGGTTCGACAGGAGATTATTCACTGAGAGATGGATTGCTATATTTCTGATTCAGGGTCTATGTACCTGCAGGAGGCAAGATTCGGGAGGACATCATTGTAGAAGCGCATTGTAGCAGATATTATATACACCTGGGGATCACCAAGATGACAACAGACTTGAAGAAGATGATGTTTTGGCCAGGGATGAAGAAGGACATTACATACTTCATGACTCATTGCGAGGCATGCCAGCTGGTGAAGGCGGAGTCTAGGAACCCCGCAGGATTGCTACAGCCACTTCTGGTGCCGGAGTCGAAATTTGAGGACATCGCGATGGATTTCATTCATGGCCTCCCCCGATCACGGACGAGAAACAATTCGATTTGGGTCATCGTCGATCGGCTGGCAAAGGTGGCCAGATTCATTCCAGTCAGAAAAGATGACTCGGTTGGGGTACTGGTGTAGAGATTCGAAGAGCAGTTCATTCATTACTACGGGGTGCCCAGGATGATCATGTCGGATCGGGATGGTCGGTTCATATCCAGGGAGTGGAGATCCGTGCAGACTTACTTAGGCACGCGGCTGACCTTCAGCACAGCTTTTCATCCCCAGACGGATGGGCAGACGGAATGCACAATTCGGACATTGGAGGACCTCCTAAGGCTATGCATTTTGGATCCAAACAAACCTTGGGATAAGCTTTTGCCACTAGTTGAGTTCTCCTATAACAACAGCTACCAGTACAGCATAGGGATATCTCCTTATGAAGCCTTGTACGGAAGGAGATGTAGGACTCCGCTTTCATGGATTCAGGACGAGGATTCGAAGGTGTTTGGATCGTATTTTGTCGAAGACACCGAGGCTCAGGTGAGACTGATATGAGACAGAATGCTGGAATCGTAGAGCTGACAGGCTAAGTATTATGATGCCCGACACCGTCAGGTAGAGTTTCAGGTGGGAGACCGAGTTTTCTTGAAGATCCGGCCATGCACGGTGTTTCACGGGTACGAGGTCGGAAGAAGAAGCTCTGCCCTAGGTATATGGGCCCTTACAGGATCCTTGAGCGGATCGGGGCCCTAGCTTACAGGCTGGAGTTGCCACCGGAACTTGCAGGCTTACACGACTTGTTCCATATTTCATCACTTAGGAGGGCTCGACTATGCCCGGAGCAGCAGATTTCGACCACAGATGGTCTGGTAGCTTCAGACCGGTCAGTTCACTTGGAGCCAGTTCGGATCGTTGATAGAGGAGTACGGATCTTGCGTTGCAAGAATGTTCCGTTAGTCAAAGTTCTGTGGAGGAACCATTGCCAGGAGGAGCATACCTTGGAACCGCAGGACCTGATGCGACAAAAGTATCTAGAGCTGTTCAGTCAGGTATACTTCAAAACCTCTCAGGATGTTCGATTTACCTTCCTGTTTTAAACTAGTAGGACAGGAGTTTCAAGAGTAGGGGCTAATCTTTTGTTTATTGGAGTCTATACTTTGACAATTGGGCGAATTAGTCTTAAATTTGAGTTTCCCTTTAAACCTCACTAAACAAACATGGCATTGTGATGTAATCTTTCACTTCTCATGGGATGTTACAAGTTTCTTTTTCTTCGATAAGAGTCCCCGTAGGCTTAACCTTGATTTCGGGGACGAAATATTTGTTTTGTTTATTGGGATTTGTAACATCTCATTTCAAACTAGACCCCTAAGAGTGGTTTTGGTCATGACTAGGTCATGACAAAACCCTAAGAAGCTAAAAAGTGCCAGGTAATCAAAGGCCAAGGTGAGAATCACTTTGGTCTACCAATGACACAACCTCATCACCAAACCTAGGATTTGACCTAAGGGCTTCACCAGGACTCCATTACCCCACCACAACATAACTAGCCTATTAGAGGGTCCACTAGAGCCTTAAGTGTCCATTAGAGTCGACACAAAATGGCCAATTTGACCTAGGAGCACCAAAGGCCTAATTTGGGCAAAGTGTCCTAACTAAGGGCAGTTGGCCTCAAATGTGCCCAACCAACCCTTCCCAGGCCTTTCTAGACCTAAAGTGGTGTCAATTGGTCACCAAGGACACATTTGGTTCCGTCCTAGAGGCCAAGATGACCCAAGTCAACTCTCGCCCCAAAGTGGTCAAAGTTCCCTTACCAATGGTCATATGACCCTCAAGGTGCCCAGTAGGTCCCGTCCTACCCCACCTATGCATTAGGAGAGACTAATGGATCACCAGGGATCCATTGGGGGCAACCCAAAAGGTCAAAGGGACTAAAGTCAACCCAAACCTACTTTGGGTCACCTGGCCAAATAAGCTATCACGAGCTCAAGCCTCCTCATATAGCTTTATTAAGAAGATTATGTGTATGTGTGGGCTTCCAATAAACCCCCAAGGTTTACCAAGTCAACTTAGTAATTAGGAGAGAGAGAGGAGCTCATTTCCATGGTAATGGAGGAGAGAGAAAAAGGAGAGAATGAAGGGGCAAGTCAACCCGGCCAAGGGAGGCCAAAGGCCACCCTTGATGGCTGGATTCAACTCCCCTGGGGAAGGGGAGAAGTTTCCAACCATTTTGCGGCCACCAAGGGGCTGGTTCAGCCCCCTCCCCCAAACCCGAGCCCAAGCTTTCAATGGCATTAATGGCCATTGAAGTTTTGGCCTCTCCCCTCCTCAACCGAACCTTTAAACACCACCAGTGGCCCAAGAGGAACATTTCCCGGCCTTTTACTGAAGATTTCGAGCCCTCCCACTGTACTATTGCAGAAGTCGAGCGGCTCCACCATCGAAAATGGTTTCCTGACGATCGTCGTGCCTTCAGGCCGCCAGCAAGGTCCTCCTCCTCTCCTTGTCTCATGGGTAGATCATAAGAATGCTTAGATTCAAGGTTCGCTCTCAATTTTGCCCGAACTAATTCTCGATTTTCATGGTTTCGGGCCAAAAAACTTCCTTCAGAACCGCCAAAATCTGCCCCTCCGGCGGCTGCGCCGCCGCCAGTCGATAGCCACCACCTCGACGGAGGTGTTGGTGGCGGTGGCTGGCTTGGGAGGTGGCTGGATGGTCGGCTGTGGAGGTTTGAAGTTGGCCCAGGCACACGCAATCGGGACCGTTGGCTGGAGGTAGACGATAAGCTCGGGCCGCAGGATCCGCTCCAAGATTCGTGTCGCATTAGATATCAAACTACAGGATTAAATATTCCATTTTTTTCATTCTGTCACACTTTTTGTATTTAATGTCTTTAATTTTTAAAAATACTTAGAGGAAATTTCAAAGGAAATGGTCAATATAGAAATTGTAGCCTGATGAGTTTAGTTTACTGCAAAATTAATTTGAACCAATTTGGGTGCCTGGGTTGACCAGAGCACTCATTTTGGTGGGGTCTGTACATATGGTTAGATAGAAATTGAAATGGCTGCCTACACCTCATCTTGGGTCCAAATGACCTCAAATTTTAGGACAGAGTCACACTAGACCATATCTAGACCTTGTCAAAAATGGAAAATTTTGGAAACAATTTTTTTATAGTTTGTAAATAATTCAATTTCTCTAGGGTAAATTAATTTATGGGTCAAATGAACTCCAAACTCATCAAAATTTTTGTGGATGATGCATGTGGTCATTATTAACCTCTGGTTATAATTTTAGTACATTTGGAGGTTGTTTGAATTAAAATATTGCAAACCCTAGTCTTACCATAATAAGGGTAAGTTTGTCCAAATGCTCTTTTGGTGTTTAAGAGGTCCAATCACCTTAACAGAAGCCTATTTTTGGGCCACTGATTTTATGTGGTTTGTAACACCCTCCTATTGGATTTGGGGTGGTTTGGGATTGGGTAGCCCTAGAGACCTAGGGTAGGCACTTTATGGAGATTCCTAGGGTTTGAAGGTCATGGGGTCAAATGACCTTGGAATGACTTGACACTTGGTGGAAGGGATCATAGGGTAGTTATGGCCCTCTGGTTGAAATTTTAGTGAGTTTGAAAGCCTTTTACCCCCTAAAAACTTTAACCCTAGATTAGGGCACAAACCTTGTAGTGATAGAAAATGTCACTAAAACTCACTGAACAGTGATGAGATTTGGGTAGAGTAGTGTTTAAAGTAAGAACAAGCTCTAGAGATTTTGTTATGAATTTAGGATTATTATTTTGGATACTTCATTAACAATCTAGTAGTTTGTATTATTTGCTTAGAAATTTATTATGAAGTAACTACTTGCTGGAAATTGATAAAATTTAGCAAGAGGACATTTTATTATGTTTTAAAGCTCTTTTAATTTTTATGGGATTTTTGGAAGACTACTTCTAAGGGTTGCTTCATTAAGTATTGTTTCCCCTAAAAAGTTTATTAAATTTATTTTCGTGTCTAGCAAGTCTGTAAAGTTATGATTTTTGCACAATGACCCTTTCTATACCATATTAAGATTCTGTAATTTTTATATAATTTTCTGATGAATAATTTTGGTACTTCCTTCATTACATATGATTAAGGAAATTATTTTGGATAAATTAATAAGAGGTCCAAAAGTTCCTTGAGTGGATCATATAGTTCATGTTCAAAATGGCTCATAGCCAAACATTTGGGAAATTACAATAAATATCAATTTAATTAGAAAAAATTATGAATCTCTAATTTTAGACTGAAATTGTTATGGTATACCTCCGAAAAATTTTTATAGAAGATTTGGAAGAATATCCGGTGTACCTCATTTACACATCTCATATAGTATAGGGTGGTCTGCAAATAGTAGTTACGAAAACTGAACTAGAGTGGGTAGTGAATTTAAAGTGTTGGAATCCTTAGTAGGTTGCTGGTTTGGGTAAAGAGAGGAGTTCATTATTGGAAGAAAGGATTAGAAGAGTGTGAGGTTGACTAGTGTAGGTGGTGCTCGGGACCTGCGAAAGATTGTCTGATCCCGTGGAGTAGGAAGGTCAAAATCACCCTAGGATAGATCTAGCGTAATATGAAATGGGAATGGGTAAGGGAAGAAACCAATAATAATAAGTGCCTTGTGAAAGGGAACGATGGGCTTCAGCTACCATCATAGTTCCTAGTTCCCTTTGAGAACCCTTCACGGGGTATACCGGGGGCAATCCTGGACTAACGTAAACTATAGGAATGATAAACCATAAAGAGAACCTAGCATAATTAGGGATCCACATTCATTCGCCTTGATGTCTCGGAATGCTAGGTTGGTTCATGAGGGTTGATGCCCTGGGGGTTTGGAGTTGGGAAGGTTGGCCCGGTGAGCTTTGGCTCGGTTGGTTATTTGAGATGGACGGGATAGTCCAGTGAGCTTTGGCTCAGGGTTTAGATTCATAACTATTGCATGTGCATAAAAGGAAAGGTAGTGGGTCTTCGGTATTGTAGGGTCGATGCACCGACACCAATACGTGGACTCGGCAAGTGTGGTTTAGCACTTGGCCAAATAAAGTCTGGAACGCCAGCCGGCAAGAGTACGCAGGAGTCCGCTTTGTGCACCAAGCATTGAGGCATTCGATAGATCTTACCGGTAGTGTTATACTGGTTTAGAGGTTGTCGAGGCCCAACCCACGACTTCAGTCTTCCACTACAGAGGTATCCTGGGAGGTGAGGCTCCAGAAAGGGGGAACTAAAGGTCTGTATACACAGAGTCGAGTGGGTGAGTTGCACTTGCATGTTCATATCATAGCATATTTGCATTTCATAGCATAACCATTACATATAACCTGACACCTAACGTATAAGCGGTATGGGACGCTCTATACATTAGGCCTTGCAAAACGACCCCTTGGCCTATAAGTTCGTGCGAGCGTGCTTATAAGTCAAGGTTCTCTTTCAGTATTATTTATATGTTATGCCTGCTAGTAAAATCGACACCCTATCGTATAAATCGGTATGGGACTTTTTATACGATAGGAGCCCTGCAAGAGATCCGTTAGCTTATGTGTTTTCACATAAGTTAAGGTTACTTATTTAGATTTTGTATAATTATTATCACACTTAACACTGTTAGTTTAGTTCCGCTGCCATCTGCAATTTGACATTCTCCACCTTCATGTCTGTTGGGTACATTGGAAAATGTGTACCTGATTTGAAGAAGCCCAACCTAGCTCAATGATATACATCAAAGTGTATTTGATGTTGTTTTGAGTTGACATGTGCAGGTGAAGAATTGATAAAGTATGCAGAAAAAATTCTAAGTCCAAGTGTCGACACAGAGAAGGATGTGTCGACACATAGAAGAAAGTAGTCGACACAACACTGGGAAGCAGTGTCGACATATAGCAGTTAGTCTACAACTACACTGGGAAAAAGTGTCGACACAGAGGAAATATGTCGACACATAGCAGTTAGTCTACAACAAATACTGGGAAAGTGTGTCGACACAGAAGAAGTAAGTCGACACAACACTGGGAATTTGTGTCGACACAGAAGAAAAGCGTCGACCTCAACATTGGGAAAATGTGTCGACACAGAAGAATATAGTCGACCTCAAGTTTGTCTACACCAGCAGAATGTGTCGACACATTGTGATTGAGTCGACACATTATAGCAGTGTTAGAAGAAGACTGTGTCGACACCTGAAGGCTAAGTCGACACTTACTAAGTTATGATTCTACAACAACTGTGTCGACACACAGGACTTGTGTCGACACACTGAAGAGTCAAGACCAAGTTATTTTCAGAAGAAGCTGTGTCGACTCAAAGGCAACTTAGTCGACATCACTGAAGACTGTGTCGACACCAAAGTCAATTATGTCGACACAGATAGACAGATGGTCTCGACACTTTCTGACAGACTGTCTCGACAACTTGTGGTTCAAGACTAAGGCACAGGACTTGTTTGAAGACTTGACAGCTGTGGGTTGCCACCGGTTAACTGAAGCTGTCAGACTTGTCAGAAAACGGTTAGAAACCGGATCAGCCGGTTACCATGAAGAAAGTCTATAAATAGACAGATTCAGAAGGAGAAAGTAACTTTTGAAAACATTGATAAGAATCAAAAAGTTGAGAAGGATTACAATCAAATTCATTTCAAGAAAGTGCTTGGCACTTAAGAAGATCTTCTCCGGAAGATCAAAGAAGACTATCTAAGGATAGATCAAAGAAGAGTTCTAATCAGAATTCAGAAGAATCATTCAAAGTGCTGGATAGAGAGAGATCAAGCCAGAATTTGAAGAAGAAGAAAGAAACCACCAGTGGATTCTCAAGAAGCTGTTTGGAAATCAACTCAGCTAAGTTCATATTCAAGAAGCTTTGAAGAAAGCTCAGATACAGTTGATTTCATCAGCTGATCAAGAATTGTCTTGGCCTTTTCTCTCTCAATTTAGGCAAGACAGTTAAATAATCTTTTCTATATTTCTGTAGGATCTGTTTGCATAGATCTGAGTTGTAAGCCTGTGTTATAAAGGCTGAGTGTAGGAGTGTTGAACTCTGAGTGGTAGGGCTGTTTGCCTGAGTGTAGGGGAAGGGTCTTCTCTTAGTTGTAGGCCTTGGGGCAAGGCTGAGGTAGGGCTGTTGTGCCTGAGTTGTAGGAACCAGTTGGGTTCTGAGTTGTAGGATCTGTTGATCTGAGATTAGTGGAAGTTTGGCCGAATCTAGCATACTGCTAGATAGGTGAAGGGGGAAAGTGGATGTACCCAGACCTTGGGGAACCACTATAAATCATTGTGCAAACTGTGATGTTTTATTTTCTGTGATTGCTGTGATTATTGTGTTAGCCATTGAATTGAATTCTGCCTAAAAGTTTTTATAAATAAGTAGAACCTATTCACCCCCCCCCCTCTAGGTGTTTAGGTTGTCTTGAAAGTAAAACTATCAAGTGGTATCAAAGGGAGGTTCCTCAAAAAGGACTTAACAGTCTGAGGTAGATCTGAAAGGCAGATTCAAGATTCAAGAAGATGGGTTCTGGAGAGAATCATAAGAAGCTAGGGTCTATGAAATTACCCATATGCAAGAAAGAAATTTTTGGATTTTGGAAAGAAAGAGTCAGACTTTTTATGGAAGCATCTGACCCAAGAATTTACATCACAGTACAGGAAGGCCCCTTCATTCCAATGAAGGTATCAGTTCTTGATGCAAATATCCAAACTCCAAAGAGTTATTCAGAAATGACCAAGGATGAAATCATCTTGGCAACCATGGATAAAAGAGCTCAGAACATTATTGTGAGTGCCATAGATGATTCAACATTTCAGAATCTGATTCACTGCAAGACCTCCAAGGAAATGTGGGACACATTGATTGTCTACATGGAGGGATCTGAAGAAGTAAGGCTGGTCAGGAAGTCTATGCTAAATCAGGAGTATGAAAGCTTTAGACAAGGAAAATCTGATAGCATAACTGAGTGCTATAAGAAATTCTATAGAATTATGAATGAGCTAATATCCTATGGAAGAGTCTTCAGTACCTATGAACTGAATGACAAATTCTTAAGATCCTTATCAAAGGATTGGGATACAAAGATCTGTGCCATAAGAGAAGTGGCTAAATTGGCAGAGATATCTCCTCCAACCCTGTTTGGAAAGTTGCTATCCTATGAAATGCAACTTATGGTGAGGAAGGAGGAAAGAAACTCAAGAGGAGAGCATAGAGAAAAGACTGTGGCATTCAATGCAGAAGCCACTAGAAAGAATAGGAGGAAATCACCATCTCCTCCTAAGGAAGTTACAGAAGATAGTTCTGAAAGTTCAAACAAGGGTTCTGAAAGCTGTGATT
Organism: Platanthera zijinensis; assembly: GCA_039513925.1. NCBI lineage: Eukaryota > Viridiplantae > Streptophyta > Magnoliopsida > Asparagales > Orchidaceae > Platanthera > Platanthera zijinensis. The sequence continues at coordinate 81,706,078 of CM077086.1, forward strand.
CAGATGCAGATTTTGCTGCATTCACAAGACAATTCTAGAGGTTCTTGAAGAAGAAGCAGTGGAAGTCTAGGCCTTCCCCATCACAGTAAGTTGATGACTATTATAAGAAGAAAAGGTCATCAAGGAAAGAGAAGAGCAGATCAAAACCCAGCAAAGCCACTACTTCAAAGATTGTCTGTTATTGTTGCAATAGGCCTGGACATGTAGTGGCTGATTGTCCTAACAAGAGAAAGGAATCTTCAGAAAAGAAGAAGACTTATCAGAAAGGCAAGAAGGAGAAATCCTTTGTAGCAAAGAAAGATAAAATTCTGTCAGACCAGTCAACTTAGAATCAGGATCTGAAGCTGAAGCATATATTGGACTATATGCTGCATCTGAGGAAGAGGAGTTTATACAGTTGCTAGACTCCATCAATGAACATCAATGCATGGGGTTGATGACAAGATCAGAAGAGGACATATGCCAGAATCAGTCTGGTCCTAATGAGGTAAAATGTCCTTCCAGTACATCTGTTTGTAGTACAAGTGAAGAATCAGCTACATCTGCATCAAGTGATGAAGATGCATCTGGATCTGAAGGAGATGTCTATCAATTGATAGACAAGTATGGGGACTTGTTGCAGGCCCTTAAGAAAAGCAAGAACCTGGTTAAAACTCAGGCTCAGGAAATTGCTGAACTAAGGGTTGCAACAACTGAGTTAGAAAAAGTCCTTGATCAAAAATTAAATGAAATTGCCAAGCTGAAGAATATAACTATTATTCAGATGGGCACAATTAATTATACTAATGATCAAGTGAAGAGTCTGGAGGCCAGACTTAGAATTGAAAGGGATTTAGTGGCTAGTTACTCTAAGCCAAAATCTGTCTTACCCTTGATAGATGAATTTGTCACTCAGAAGGGTAAGGCTGGATTAGGATTTAAAGGTAACTCCAGGGCTGGCAGATTCAAGAGGAAAGGCAAAGCCCCTATTCAGCCACTAAACCTTTCAGTCCCCATAAAGTTTAGTAAGGTGAAAGTGCCTTCTAACATATATGATCATGAAGACATTCAAGGTCATATTAAGACTAATGTTCTGAAGAACAAGGGTGTAAATGCAAGCAGGCCTACCTATGGTCATAAACCCAATGGTTTTAAGAAATCAGTAGGTGAAGTTGCAACAGCACCAGCAATGAATAGAAATTCTTCTGACAAGGATGTATCTAGATCTAGATACAATAAGTTTGAATGTTGGTGCTGTGGCAAGAGAGGCCATTTTGCATTAGACTGCTGTTATAACACAAGTGTTATAAAGAATAAGCGTCTACCTGTTAGAAGAGGCTATGATAACTTTATTAATGCTAACCTGAACCAAGGACCCAAGACTTACTTGGGTTCTAAGGGTAAGTAATTCTGTATTGCAGGTGAATCCAAGTAACCATGCCCCTATATGGTACTTGGATAGTGGTTGTTCCAGGCACATGACTGGAACAAAGGGGCTGCTGAAGGAGTATTCATCTGTCAAAGATGGACCTAAAGTGATCTTTGGTGGATCTGAGAAGGGAGTCATCAAAGGGTTTGGTAACATTTCTTCTAACCTAATTACTATCACCCAAGTGGCCTATGTAAAAGGTTTGAAACATAATCTAATAAGCATAAGCCAGCTGAGTGATCTAGGATATGACATTTCATTTGGTAAGGATGGATGTCATATCAAAAGGTCAAGTGATCAAGAGATCATATTGACTGGGTATAGGAAGAGAAATGTATATTGCCTTAATTTTGAATGTGAAAATAAGGCTTCCCCCATTTGCCTTGTAGCTGATGACAATGCTTCCTATTGTGTTAAGTGGCACAAGAGATTGGCTCATCTAAACTACAAGACAATTGGCCAACTCATTAGTAAAGAACTAGTGAGGAATGGGCCTCAAGTTAAGTGTATAAAGGAAGGGGTATGCTCAGCTTGTCAAAAGGGCAAGCAGACAAAATCCTCATTTCAAAGCCTTGAAAACAAGGATTCTGTGAGGTGCTTATGCCTCTTGCATATGGATCTTTTTGGTCCTATGCCAGTTCATAGTCTAGGTAGGAAGGTTTACACTTTTGTGGTTGTAGATGACTATTCTAGATTTACATGGGTGTTCATTCTGAGACAAAAATCTGAAACCCCAAGTGTATTACTTAATTTTGTAAAGCAAATTCAGAATGAACTGAATAGTACAGTGGTCAAAATCAGAAGTGACCATGGTACTGAGTTTCAATCTGAAAGCATAACAAACTTGTGTAAAGACTTTGGGATTTTCCAAGAATTCTCCTCACCTAGAACACCTCAGCAAAATGGAATTGCTGAAAGAAAGAATAGAACATTAATTGAAGCTGGTAGAACTCTATTGAGTGACACCTCTCTCCCAGAATATTTTTGGGCTGAGGCAGTTAACACTGCTTGTCATGTCATCAATAGGGCTTCTATCACCAAAAGCCACAGAAAGACTCCCTATGAGATTGTGAAAGGCAGAAAACCAAATCTATCCTATTTTAGGATCTTTGGTTGCAAGTGCTATATACTTAACAATGGCAAGTCATATTTGACTAAGTTTGCTACCAAATCTTAGGATGGGATATTTGTTGGGTACAGCACAAATAGTAAGGCCTATAGAGTCTTCAACTTAACTACTCAAGTTGTTGAGGAATCTGTGCATGTTGTATTTGATGAAACAAGATTAATCAATTGTGAGTTGTCTTGTAGATCAAATGACTCAACAGGTATAATCAAGAGGATGGACAAGCTCTCCATTGCTGAAGCTTCAAAGGAAGATGGAGCATTGGAAAATGAAGGCTGCTGTCCAGGGGGAGTACAAGAGATAATGGAAGCTGATGAAAACCAAGAGGTTCAGTAGAATGAAGAAGCTGGAGATGCTCAACCTGAAGGGAATCTTCCTCCAGCTATAAGATATCTAAGAGATCATCCTGTGATCAGATAATTGGTGATCCAAGACAAGGAGTGCAAACTAGAAGCAAAAATCAAAGCACAGTTTTGTATTCAAGTTTCTTGTCTCAAATGGAACCTAAGAAGTTTGAAGAAGCTATCCAAGACCAGCACTGGATTGATGCTATGCAAGAGGAGCTGAATCAATTCAGAAGGTGCAAAGTCTGGGAGCTTGTTCCTAAACCAAGAGGCCACAACATAATTGGGACTAAGTGGATCTATAGGAACAAGCTAGATGAAAGTGGGATAATAGTGAAGAATAAAGCAAGATTGGTTGCAAAAGGATACATGCAGGAAGAAGGGATTGACTTTGATCAAACCTTTGCTCCAGTAGCAAGGCTGGAGGCTATCAGAATATTCCTTGCCTATGCAGCCTACCAAGACTTCAAAGTATACCAGATGGATGTGAAGTCAGCATTTCTGAATGGTGATCTTAAAGAAGAAGTATATGTAGAGCAGCCATCAGGTTTTGTAGATCCTCTTAAACCTGATTCTGTATATAAGCTTAGGAAAGCTTTGTATGGGTTAAAACAAGCTCCAAGGGCTTGGTATGAAACCCTGTCTACCTTCCTCATTGAGAATAAATTCTCAAGAGGAAAGATAGACAAAACTCTATTCCTTAGGGAATCCAAAGGTAAGATCATCTTAGTTCAGATCTATGTTGATGACATAATCTTTGTATCTACTGAAAACAACCTTTGTAAAAAGTTTGCCAAACTTATGCAAGGGAAGTTTGAGATGAGCAGTATGGGAGAACTTAAGTTCTTCTTGGGACTCCATGTAAGACAGACTGATGATGGATTGTCCATATCCCAGTCTAAGTTCACCAAAGAATTAATTAAGAAATATGGTATGGAGTCATCCTCCACCATGAGAACTCCTATGGGAACAAGCATCCCTATATGCAAAGATGAGGCAGGTAAACCTGTTGATGAGTCATTGTATAGAGGAATAGTTGAGTCTCTACTATATCTTACTGCTAGTAGACCAGACATTATGTATGCAACATGTGTCTGTGCTAGGTACCAAGCCTGCCCTAAAGAATCTCATTATACTGTAGTCAAAAGGATTCTGAGATATCTAAAGGGCACTCCTAATCTAGGCCTTTGGTACCCTAAGAATAGAGATTTTCTACTAACAGGCTATTCAGATGCAGATTTTGCAGGATGTAGAGAGGACAGGAAAAGTACTACAGGTACTTGTCAATTCCTGGGAGGAAGACTAATATCATGGAGTAGTAAGAAGCAGACCAGTGTGGCAATTTCCACAGCTGAGTCAGAGTATGTTGCTGCTGGAAGCTGCTGTGCACAGCTATTGTGGATGCACATCAGCTTAAGGATTATGGTATTCAGGTAAGTAGAACACCCCTTTTATGTGATTCTAAGAGTGCTATTTCTATTGCTAATAATCCAGTTTCTCATAGTAGAACTAAGCATATAGAAATCAAATACCATTTTCTTAGAGAACATGTAGAAAAAGGAGACATCTTATTGGAATTTGTAAAAACAGATTATCAAATAGCAGATGTATTTACTAAGCCTTTAGATGAAACCAAATTCAATAAATTCAAAATTGAATTAGGTATGTTAACCATTGATTAATGTATTAACAAAATCATTAACAATGCAATTGAAGTGGTATGTAAGTAAGTAAAAGTAATAACAACATAATCAAGTGTTAAAAAGGACACATTGAAGTAACACTTACAAGTGGTGTTGAATCAACAGAAACTGGCTAAGTAAGAATGTGTCGACACATTTAGTAATTATGTGTCGACTCAGAGAAATAATGTCGACAAGTCAGAAATATTGTGTCGACACAGAGAATATGTGTCGACACTTAAGAGTTATATTGTCGACTTAATCAGAAATGTAATGTCGACTCAACCAGGAAAATGGTGTCGACACTTACAGAATATGTGTCGACACTTATCCTTAGAGTCGACACAGAATTTCTGTCTATCTATTATGTATCCAAGGTGTCGACATAACCACAAATTGGTGTCGACACATAGTAGGCTGAAGTAATGTCGAGACAATAGAAGTTTGTGTCGACACATTCCGTCTGTGTCGACACACTTAGTCTGTGTTTGGCGCCTTTTGAACTTCTTTCAACAGAAGGTATAAATAGGTGAAAAACGCTTTCTGTCGACACGCTTCCAAGGTTTTCGAGACTAAAACCCTGTGTCGACAGTCTATCTTTCTCTCTTCTCTCAAGCTTTCTCGACGAATCGATGGCGCCAAGGATGGAAGACAACGTCAATGAGGGGTATGAGTTGGTGCGCCAGGCCTTTGCAGATGCGCCGCCAGATGTTCAAGCGGTTATCACCCTCCTCTCCGAGGCAGGGTTAGAATTTCTAATCTCAGAGCCAACTAAAATCTGGAAGAAGGAGGTGCACGAGTTCTTTATCTCTGCATCAGTCCACTCAACAGGCCTCAAGATTAAGTCCAATGTTCAAGGGACTAAGGTGAAGATTACTCCAAGAACTTTGAGAAAGATCTTTCAATTACAAGTAGTTGAGAATGAAGAGGAAGTTCCTAGTTCTAAGACAAGGGAAGCCCTTCAATGGTGTGGACTGGACTCGAGTATGAAGATTGGAGCTGCATTCAACGGGAGGGTATGAATCAGCAAGGGAAATTCTTGTCTGAAGTTGTTGGGAAAGTAATCCTCTGCAAGATAGGTGGACATGATAGGATTTCTGCCTATATGTTCAGCCTTATGACCAGGATTGTTTTTACAATTCCTACTGATTGGTCAGGAGTACTCTTTGACAAGATCAAAAAAGGAATCAAGAAGCCCAACATGGCTAGAATCATGAGCTTATATCTCATTGGAGTGATCCCTGAAGTGATGCAGCAACTGTCAGGGACTAAGATCAATCATATGAGAAGGATGGATATGAGACTATTCTCTAGGTGGGATAGGGTGCTGTCCAAGGATGTGCCTGAAGAGAGCAGGCCAGACACCCCTGTGAAATCCCCTTCTCAAACTCAAGAAACTGAACAACAACAAGAAGACCCACTCAGGACATAGGTTGAAGAACAGCCTGACTCAACTATACTACAGCAAGTGTCAACACCTGCACAGATACAGGGGGAGCCAGTTCACTCTCCAGCTCAAAATGTATCTACTCCTGATCAGGTACAAGTGTAGGGGGAGCTAATGTATTTTACTATAAAAGACATTGCTCATATTCTTATTACTGCACAGGTTCAGGGGGAGCTGTTGTCAGTACAAGTGCAAGAGGAAGCACAGTTAAACTTATCTCAAGATTTACCTGCTGCTGAAGTTACAGCTCAACTGGAATTTACTCTGGAGGAGTTATTCCCTGATGCTGATACTACTACAGATAAAGAAGGAGGAGGACAAGAAATTGAGAAGTCCATAGGTATGGAAATTGATCAGGAAGCTGAAGTTGAGCCACAGGTTGACGGGGAGCCAGTGAATGTTGAGACTGAGCAACAGGTCACTGGGACAGATACACTTCATTCTCCTCAAGAAAGAATTCACCTAGATACTTCATCTGATACTGAAACTGAAGAAGCCAGGCTGGCCAAGAAAAGAAAACTTGTTGTCTTTAAGAGAAGAAGCAAGAATTATAAGCAGGCTTTACAGACAACACCTCAACAAGCATCTCCTGCCTTTGATCATAACAAGTTTATGATAGATCTACAAGTGAAATTGGATGAACAAAGAATGGCTCTGGAAAAGTATGTTGATGAAAATAGCAAGTCTATGCAGTTTGACTTAGCTCAGGATATAAAGTCCATCCAGTTTCAAGTCAACATGCATAAGACAGAAATGACAGATTGCTTTCAAAAGGGAGGCCATGCTGTGGTTTATTCTTCTCAACAACAGGAGGCTATTACTAAAAAAGGTAGATGATGTTGCCCTGAAGCAAAGCTATGTATTGGAAAATCAGTTAATAATGAATGATAATTTAACTGAATCTCATCATGAGATAATAGAGGAAGTGAAAAAGATTGTTCCAGGCCTGCCTGCAGATAAAACAAAAGAAAAGGAAGAGTTTAATAAGCAATTTCAAGATGCCATTGCCTCAGTACAAACTGCTATCTCCACCTGCCAACAGGAAATCTCAACCAAGCTGCAAAAATTGAAACCATTTCTCAAAGAAGGTATAAATTATCTAGATGGACAGCTAAGGTTTCAGAAGGATGATCTTAGAGATCATATGACAAGAGAAGTCATAAAGGGGGAGAGGTTATTGATTCATGCAGGCCAAGAGCACTCTAAATGGGTGACAAATAGTATAAGAGCCACCTTGGGATGTCCACCCTTGTGTGATGATGATATGATGGCTGAATCAGGCATTCAAGCAGGACTACTTGAAGGCAACCAACCTGAGGTTGCCCAAGTTTTTTACCCCCCTTCTGATTTTGAAATTCTGGATAAGCAAGTGCAGGATATGTATAGTCCTCCAAAGGATGTGCATAATGTTGTGATTGAGAAAGTTGAGATGCCAGAGGCCTTCCTGAAAGAACAGCAAGATGTTCTATTAGCAAAGAAGAGATTTAGAGAGCAGGCTGCACTCAAGCCAGATTATGAGCAGTGGAGTCCTACTTCAAGGAACATAATACTCACTGCATGGAAGGCTGTACAAGACAAAGTTCATGAAAGAGGGAAGTGGTACAATGAGATAGAATGGCAGAAGTATGAGGCAAGACAGGAAGCAATAGTACAATTCAGAAGGAAAGCTAAGCTGGGGAGGCTGCCATCAGATGCTAAGGAGCCAAGCAAATACTTCCCAAAGCCTTTTCACTATTTTGAAAGGCAAAGGCTCAAGGAAGAAGCTAAGAAGAAAGCTGATCTAAAAGGAAAGAAGATAGCTGAAGAATCAGAAGCTCCTGTGACAGCTAAAATTCAATCTGGCAAAGGGATTATCATTACAGAGCCTGATCAATCCTGATTATGTTTTAGTTCCTTCATAATGTTTTGTAATGTTGTGATGTGATCATTAAATGTAAAACATTGTAATCAAACATTACCCAGTAATAAACAAAATTTTGTTTAAATCTGTGATAGATTGTTTTATCTATGATGTTTTTTTTATTATTTTGTTTATAATTAAGTATCCCTGTGTTTTTGTCATATATCATCATTTAGTGCTGTTTATAAATGGTGTATATCATTGGCTATAAGGGTTATGACTTCTCCAAATAGGGGGAGATTGTTGGGTACATTGGAAAATGTGTACCTGATTTGAAGAAGCCCAACCTAGCTCAATGATATACATCAAAGTGTATTTGATGTTGTTTTGAGTTGACATGTGCAGGTGAAGAATTGATAAAGTATGCAGAAAAAATTCTAAGTCCAAGTGTCGACACAGAGAAGGATGTGTCGACACATAGAAGAAAGTAGTCGACACAACACTGGGAAGCAGTGTCGACACATAGCAGTTAGTCTACAACTACACTGGGAAAAAGTGTCGACACAGAGGAAATATGTCGACACATAGCAGTTAGTCTACAACAAATACTGGGAAAGTGTGTCGACACAGAAGAAGTAAGTCGACACAACACTGGGAATTTGTGTCGACACAGAAGAAAAGCGTCGACCTCAACATTGGGAAAATGTGTCGACACAGAAGAATATAGTCGACCTCAAGTTTATCTACACCAGCAGAATGTGTCGACACATTGTGATTGAGTCGACACATTATAGCATTGTTAGAAGAAGACTGTGTCGACACCTGAAGGCTAAGTCGACACTTACTAAGTTATGATTCTACAACAACTGTGTCGACACACAGGACTTGTGTCGACACACTGAAGAGTCAAGACCAAGTTATTTTTCAGAAGAAGCTGTGTCGACTCAAAGGCAACTTAGTCGACATCACTGAAGACTGTGTCGACACCAAAGTCAATTATGTCGACACAGATAGACAGATGGTCTCGACACTTTCTGACAGACTGTCTCGACAACTTGTGGTTCAAGACTAAGGCACAGGACTTGTTTGAAGACTTGACAGCTGTGGGTTGCCACCGGTTAACTGAAGCTGTCAGACTTGTCAGAAAACGGTTAGAAACCGGATCAGCCGGTTACCATGAAGAAAGTCTATAAATAGACAGATTCAGAAGGAGAAAGTAACTTTTGAAAACATTGATAAGAATCAAAAAGTTGAGAAGGATTACAATCCAATTCATTTCAAGAAAGTGCTTGACACTTAAGAAGATCTTCTCCGGAAGATCAAAGAAGACTATCTAAGGATAGATCAAAGAAGAGTTCTAATCAGAATTCAGAAGAATCATTCAAAGTGCTGGATAGAGAGAGATCAAGCCAGAATTTGAAGAAGAAGAAAGAAACCACCAGTGGATTCTCAAGAAGCTGTTTGGAAATCAACTCAGCTAAGTTCATATTCAAGAAGCTTTGAAGAAAGCTCAGATACAGTTGATTTCATCAGCTGATCAAGAATTGTCTTGGCCTTTTCTCTCTCAATTTAGGCAAGACAGTTAAATAATCTTTTCTATATTTCTGTAGGATCTGTTTACACAGATCTGAGTTGTAAGCCTGTGTTATAAAGGCTGAGTGTAGGAGTGTTGAACTCTGAGTGGTAGGGCTGTTTGCCTGAGTGTAGGGGAAGGGTCATCTCTGAGTTGTAGGCCTTGGGGCAAGGCTGAGGTAGGGCTGTTGTGCCTGAGTTGTAGGAACCAGTTGGGTTCTGAAGTTGTAGGATCTGTTGATTTGAGATTAGTGGAAGTTTGGCCAAATCTAGCATACTGCTAGATAGGTGAAGGGGGAAAGTGGATGTACCCAGACCTTGGGGAACCACTATAAATCATTGTGCAATCTGTGATGTTTTATTTTCTGTGATTGCTGTGATTATTGTGTTAGCCATTGAATTGAATTCTGCCTAAAAGTTTTTATAAATAAGTAGAACCTATTCACCCCCCCTCTAGGTGTTTAGGTTGTCTTGAAAGTAAAACTATCAATGTCCTTTCCATTCCTTCTCCCCGCTCGGTGCTTAGGAGCCATGGGGGAAGGGGTAGGGGACGATAGGACTTAGTCTTTTAAACTAACGGTTTTCAAACCACATCATTTAGGGGACCACGGAGCCCAGCATGGAGGGGCAGCCCCGGAGGTCGGCACGCTTGGAGATCGGACAGTCTAGCACTGGAGTCCAGACAGTAGGGACTGTGAGTCCCGAACACCAGTAGTTATATTAGTTTGCTTCCGCGATGAGTGATTTGTAGTGAGGACTTGATGTACCGGGCATAAGCCCGAGATTTTCATTATATGTACTATCTGTGGACACTCCATTCGTGGAGTTTATTTTTCTATATATGTGATTTCTATGGACTTGCTTTTATACTTATGCCACAGTAGAGATCGATTTGGCCGGCAGAATCGGCGTCTTGTAGTGACAACCTTCCCGGGTGAGAAGGTATCACTGCAAGGCGGCGGTTCTGGGCCTAAGACCCCGGTGTCGAAAAAGAAAAAAAAAGGGGGTCTTCCCTCATCTCCAGCCATGACACTCTCCCGAGATCTTATGTGCTGGTCACTCTCCACGCTCACCGCACCAAAATGTTGAAACAAAAAACTTGGTCTCTCGTGGAGTTCGGGGTCCCAAAAGAGGGGTGACCACACCTAGTACACTCAGGAGAACGTCACAGACCAAAGGCTCAGGAAACTAGGAACAGACCCTCGGCTTTAGCGTGGAGGTCCCACCCCACACCCGGAAGACCTTTGAGGTCTCCCCCTCCCTAGCCAATGCTGAGCTTGGTGCCTAGGAGAAAGAAAGCAAGGGGATTCAAGTGATGAAGAAGTCCCTCCTCCCAAGGCACCCTCAAGGGTCTATTTATATTTTTTTGGGAATGACCGGCCAATAACAAAATCCTGCTGCCCCAAAACGACCAAAATCCCCCGGATTGGTCTGCTAACAACCAAATCATGCTGTTCTAAATACCTAAAAGAAGTCCACCAGGGGCAACCCCTCAAGCCGGGCGAGCAGGCGGCCTGGCGAGTTTGCGACTTGGCCTGACGAGCTGGGCGAGCTAGGTGAGCTGGGCAACCTGACCGGACAAGCCAGGGGGGGCGGCCAGACGAGCCGGGGGGGGGGGGGGGGGCGGCCGGCCGAGCCAGGTGCGGGGGGGGGGGGGGGGGGGGGGGCCGGCCGGACAAGCCGGGGGGGGCGGCCGGGGGGGCCGGCCGGACGAGACGGGGGGGGCCGGCCGTAGCCAGACGAGCTGTGGGGGGCCGGCCGCAGCCGGACGAGTCGTGGGGGGCTGGCGGGAGGGCTGGCCTGATGGGCCGGGAGGGCTGGCCTGACGGGCCGGGAGGGCTGGCCTGACGGGCCGGGAGGGCTGGCCTGACGGGCCGGGAGGGCTGGCCTGACGGGCCGGGAGGGCTGGCCTGACGGGCCGGGAGGGCTGGCCTGACGAGCTGGGAGGGCTGGCCTGACGAGCCGGGAGGGCTGGCTTGACGAGCCGGGAGGGCTGGCCTGACGAGCCGGGAGGGCTGGCCTGACGAGCCGGGAGGGCTGGCCTGACGAGCCGGGAGGGCTGGCCTGACGAGTCGGGAGGGCCCTACTCTGCGAATACAGGGTTGTACACGGTGGACTCAAGACACATTATCGGTGTGTTGAGATTCAAGCCCCACCACCATTCACAAGGATGGTCCACACATGAGCATTATATTTTGGTGTGTTGAGAATAGTGCCCCACCTTCTTGAGCATTACAATCTTTTCGGCCCGAAGCCTAAGACTCTCCCTATGCTACAACAAAGTCATAATGATATTCATGCCACTGGCTCACTCCAAGAAGATTGCCATAAGGTGGGTACAGGTCAGCCACAACCCGTAGTTCAAACAGTCAGGCTCACAATATACGACGCTGACCAGCCTTCCCTTGACCATTCACACAATACATAATCATGCTATGTTCAAAGGCTGGCTCACACGACCATCATAGAGGAGCAATCTAAGATCACAACTCATCATACAGGCGTCCAAGTCTCCGTGAGATAGGCCTCCGAAGCATCGATCACTAGGAGCTGCTACCACGCGGTATGGTATAGACTATTGTGTCTTCCTCAAAACGTGTGTTTTCCTGGAGACATACTCTAGTACTCTCAATGCAGCAACCTGCATACCCCACGACTCCAAAAATTACATGTTTACCACAGAGTCTTCTCCAGCAAACAAAATAATCGTCACCAATCCAGACTAACCTATCCGGATGGGCTTTACACAACATACCTATTCCGTAATTCGTTATAGATGTTAAATGCAAAGGTAATGGGGATACAACTGATCGACCAGTCGGGAGAAACGCTTCCACGTGCACGTGGAGCGTTTACCCTCATATGCCAAAACATGGGACTTCACATGTCTAAAGAGGAAGATCGTTACCCTTGAATATTATTTCAGCGCCATGGGAGATAATCTAGCAAGATGAAAATGACAAAAACAAACTGTCCTCCACGGATCTGAAAATGGCACGCAACTCGGAGCTCCGAAACTCCAACAGTGGAGGGATATCCTTCCTCTTCCTCTTACTTCGATCTATCTCCCTTTTTGCAGCTTTTAGAGGAGAATGCCAAGAGAAATGAAACTGAAAATTCATTTTCCTGGCCTTAAACCGAGCTACCACAACGCGATACCTCAAGCGTTGGCGTATTCTGCAAGACCACCGCCCAAAATTTCCAATCACTCGCTGACACGTGTTCGCATCGTAACTATTCTACTACCGCAGTGCGGTACCTCACTTTTGACACGCGGTAGATGATGTGTCGCATCAACGTGTCGTTTACGACAAAAGGTTATTACCACCACGTGGTATCTCTGCAGCCGCACGGTATCTCTCTGAGAACCGTGCCGAATAAATCGTCCATATTACCGCCAGTATTAACATTACCGCCAGGAAGTAGATCACCGGGAGCTCTATCAATTTAATCGACCATGCTACCGCCGCAAAGTATAAACCTGCCGCCAGGCGGTATCTCACCACGTGCTCCTATAATAATTTTGCCATACTACAGCCGGTGCGAACCCTACTGCCGAGCGGTAGCTCACAGATTCCATACCAAGCTACATAGAAACTTGGGATGTTACATACAGAATAGAAGGTAAGAGAGAAAGTCAATGGAGAAGGAGGAGAGAGAAATTCTGTAGGAGGATTTTCCGCCCGAGAAGAGAATGAAAATGAAGAGGAAAAAGTTCTGTTTATAGATTCCAAGAGGGGCAATCCGGTAATCCCCCCCCATAACTACCCGACGGACGAATAGAAATGTCCGAAATGGGGCACATGGATTGCTAATTTTACGAAAATGACGAGAACTCCCCGGGCAGTTTTGAGTTCATCGAAAAAGCAACCTCCGCTCCCGCAAGGGGAGGGGCGGGCGGCGTGGCCGGCGGCGAGGCCGGAGGCGCGATGGAGTGATGCGTGGATGACAAGTGTACTGGTTGCACAAGTAATATAAATGAACAAATTTTCATATGTATCGATCTCACGTAGAACACAGTAAAGTAAAATCTTTTGAGGAGGACCTGAGATTGAATTCCTTGAATTTGGAATATGATGGATTTTTAGGTTTACAGAAACAAAATAAAACTAAATTAACAACAAATATGCAAGCCTCTTTGCACTACTTTGCTTGATAGGATAGAGACTTTACAGGATGATATACACTGCTTCACGTGACGGATAGACGAGTAGTCAAGTGGAGTGGGAGAGTAGGGTAGCAAAAGGAAGGGAAGGCTTGCATAATGGATGGAGTGGGTGATAGTGGCGGAATAGCGGAGCACCTCAAGCAACTCAAGCACAAATACTTTCATAGAAATAGTATACATAAAGTAAAACAATAGTTAAGTTCATAATCATCATATAAATAAAGAAACTAGCTACATTCACGAAACAACAGGAGTGGTGTGTGGGATACAACCAAATCCGAAGCCTCGTTGAGATTCATGGTAGGAAGTGCAAGGTTGTCAATCCGCATCCTAGATCGGTCCACAACTACGTTTGGGGTAGAGGAGAGCTGTCACTTTCTCCCAATGGACCCGTCTTCTTCGTCTCAAGACCCATTCTTCTACGGTGAAAGATCTCCTTATTCAATGGCAAATACAGGGCTATATTCTCTTTCCTTAAAGCTCTTGGATGATGGAGGCGGCCTAGGGCATGAACCCTAATGGAGGATGAAGGAGGAAGAAGTGGAGCTCTTCTACGGCTAAAAATGGCAGAATAGATTGCTGATCCCCAATTTAGGGTAAACCTATGGCTATAAATACAAAAATCTTGAAAAGTTATTCACGTACGGTCGATCGCACGCTCGTGCGATCAAACCGTGTGATATTTATGAGAAAATCAGTGCACAAGCTAAGGGTCTGCCCGTGCGATTTCCCTTCACACACGATTTCATCAACCATATGCGAATAAAATGCATGGGTAGAGACAGAACTGCAATTTTAGCGCCAACCACCGACCGTGCAATTTTCCTCTCGCACGATTGAAATCAACCGTGCATGAAGAAAACACACATCCACTAAAAACATAAAAGTTTTCTTTAGACAAACTAGGCCAATAGGGCTATTTATTCTCACACGGTTGAAATCAATCATGCGTGATCGAATTGCACCGATGGAGGTAGTACTCAGAATTTTCAGCACACGAGATCACACGAGCAAAACGCCCGTGCGTGAAGGAAAAACGCATGACCGTGTGTTATTCCCAGAATCCCAAAAATTGAATGGGAACACCCCAACCTGTCCAAAATAATAACAGAAGCAACCAAAACACATTAATGAGCACCAACTGCTTACCCACAACAAAATGGAGCGCAATTGCGCACCAAAACGGACAAAACGTGCACTTTATGTACAAATGTGAAACAAATGGAATATAAGCAATAACCGCTAAATTTTAAGTGCTCGAGTGCAAAAAGAAACTCGATTGAGTACGAAAAAACTATAAATATCAGACTAATCACATCCCTAAACTTAACCATTTGCTCGTCTCGAGTAAATCATCTCTTAAACGGGCGAGAAAGAACACAAGTGGGCGTAACAACTAAGAATCCAGAGCACCATGCAAAGTGGCATACTCGCGCCCATAAAAATCTAGTTGATAGTCTTTAGTTTCATAAGTAGCTAAACACCTAGAGGGGGGGGGGGGGAGAATATGTTTTTTTGTCTTTTTGAACTATCTTCTTACATTGGTGTGTTGTGACTTTGTGTTATGTTAGATTTCAAGAATACACAATCAGCACACAGGTATTTATTGTGATTCCCCAAGGTTTATGTATATCCACTATCCCTTCCACCTTTCTAACAGTGTGTTAGACAAGTCCAGCTTCTCCAAACCCAGCTCCAAGAGATTACAACACAGATCTCTCAAGATCTCTCAGACTCCTCCAAGTCCTACCTCAGGCCCAAGGCCCTACCACTCAGAACAGATGATGTGTAACACCTCCATCCGTCACATGAAATATAACAGAGGGTCCGACCGGGGCCCCATGCCATATCCCACAGTCAGTCGGCAGAGTTATATGTTAATATCAAAACTACTACTAACCGATTCCTAACTCAGAGCATTCTAACGGAAGCTTCATGGGTTAACTTGATCTCAATACATGCAAATGCCCATAATATATAAATATATATCTCAGGAATGTATACAAAATACACAAAATGTTACGGCCTTAAGGCCTTACAACTGTTTCCTTTAAACAAGTGTTTTAATACATCGGCACGCAGGTTGGCCACATATGAAATAGTAAATGTTTATCTTTTGGCCTTAAAGGGCCAGCCAATTATAGAATAAGGGACTTCGGCCCGCTACTTTCCACTTGGCTCTCCAGCACCTGCATAGCACGACCCACCAAAATGTTGCAAACAAAGCAACGGTCGACATTAGTTGACCAAATTATAACGATCCCACCCTTCACTCGGGGCGGCGGTTATTTATCCCTGCAAAAATCAGCATATATATATATATATATATATATATATATATATTGGCAATATGAACGTGCAATTTAAGCACCATTCGCCAAAGGAACAGGCTCGATCGGTCACACATCCCGTGCACTTAGGGCACATTCTCGGTGTACCGGATATCCCGGGTACCACCGCCATTCACAGTCTTTGACTTGATGGTCAAACTTGAGCATTTATCCTTTCTTCCAATGAGTCGACAAAGTCAAAGGAGTTATACTTTTAGATTCAATCCTGTGACTCACTCCAAGTCAATCTTCATAAGGTGGATACAAGTTAGCCACATCCCATTGCTTAAATCATCAGGCCCTCATGTCACGACGCGGGTCAGCGTCCCCCTTTCCCAAGCAGAACAATTTAAGTTCCTACTCACAAATAGTGGAACCGTTTAAGTGCCCACTCACATCATTCCGCAAAACAGTTTACATTTCTACGCATAAAAGGCCCCCAGGTCTTCCTGAGACAGGCCTCATAAACATAGCTCACTGGAAGCTGTAACATCCCATTTCCGGCTAGACCCCTAGGAGTCGGTTGGTCATGACAGAACCCTGTGAAGCCCAAAAATTGAAACAAATCGATCGAGGTTTCGGGTCACGGGTTGGTCACGCCCGTGACCGACCCGTCACGCCCGTGACTTTGGGCGTGACTACTTCGACGATCGTCGATCTCCGCGAGACGATCGTCGAACTTGCTGCCCGGGCATGTCACGCCCATGACCAAGGTGTCACGCCCGTGACCTAGGGCGTGACCCCTTCGACGATCGTCGATCTCCGTGAGACGATCGTCGATCTGGCAGCCCGGACATGTCACGCCCGTAACCAAAGTGTCACGCCCGTGACCAGGGGCGTGACTCCTTCGACGATCGTCGATCCCCGAAAAACGATCGTCGAAATTGAACTCGGGCCCGTCACGCCCGTGACCTAAGTGTCACGCCCGTGACCTAGGGCGTGACTAGCCTTCGACGACCGTCGATCTCAGTTCGACGATCGTCGACCTCGAAATTGCCGTTCGGGCCTATCACGCCCGTGACCTAGGTGTCACGCCCGTGACCTAGGGTGTGACCACCCTTCGACGACCGTCGATCTCAGTTCGACGATCGTCGATCTCGAAATTGCCGTTCGGGCCTGTCACGCCCGTGACCTAGGTGTCACGCCCGTGACGTAGGGCGTGAACACCCTTCGACGACCGTCGATCTCAGTTCGACGATCATCGACCCCAAAAATTGTCACCCGGGCCTGTCACGCCCGTGACCTATGTGTCACGCCCGTGACATTGGCCGAAATGACGGTTCAGGCCCGAAATTATTCTAACACGCGTGGAAATAAATGCTGGTGTGGGAAGTTACACCAGGAGTAATTACGGGCCGTTTTTCCTTCTATAATTATATAATAAAGGAGGAAGTGTTGGTCCAATAGGAAACCGCCAACTGGACACACCTGTTCATCTTCCACCGTTTCTTATCCCTTCACTGTAACCGAAAGGCCATTAAGAGGAGCCTTCATGGCCATTACGGCTTTACCCTTTCACCTCCCCACTTTCTGACTTATAAAATCCCACTTGGGGCAAGAGGAGAAGTTTACACGCTCAAGTAAACGGATCAGATCTTTGTTCTTGCTATAGGAGAAGTTCGGCTACGCCACCACTGCGCCATGGCACCCCGTCGCTCTTCTCGCCTCCCAACCGCGAACAAGGTCCTCCTCTGCTTCTTCTCTTTCATGGGTAGATCTTAGGATTCTTAGAAAGGAAGTTCGCGCTCAACGGAGCCGGACCCATCTCTCGTTTTCATGGGAAAACCATGAAAAAAGGTATTTTTGAGTTCGCCGGAAACCGCCACCTCCGGCGGCCAAACCACCGCCGACCGCTAGCCATCGCCTCAACGGAGGTGGTGGTGGTGGTGGCTGGCCAGGGAAGTGACCGGACGGCCGGTGACGGATCACGGAATGCTTACAGGAAAAATGGTTTTCTGTGTCTGTTTTCGGTTTCATGAAGAAGATGAACAGTAGAATAAATTTTATAATATATAGATTATTATATATTACATAATGGAAAGATGTATTATTTGAATATATTTTGGAGCCGCAAAATGAGGCACTTAGAGGCCGTTTTAGGAAAAATGACCAGACACGAAAGTTGTAGCCCTTTGAGTCTAAATTAATTTAAAATTGGTTTCAACTCATTTGGGTAAGCGGTTCGGCCGCAGCACCCGTTTTAGTGGGGGCTGTACCTAGAGTTGGGCAGAAATTAAAATGGATGCCCACTCTTCGTCCCTTGTCCAAATGACCTGAAATTTGGGCAGGGGGTTAACCTTAGCTATACCTAACGGCAGACTAAAAATGAGAATTTTTGGAGATACTTTGCCTAAAGTTTTTGTTTTAATTTAATAAACTTAGAGGAATTTATTTAAGTGGTCAAATGACCTCCAAACCCTCCCAAATTTTGGTGAGTGATCCCTGGCTATTAAACCTAGGTTTGTACAAAATTCCAACTGATTTGGTGGAGTTTTGGGTGGGAAACCTTCTACCCTTAACTAGGCATTAGTGAGACATCTTTTAGTAAAAAGTGCACTAAGAGTTTGGAAAGATCAAATCACCTCAACAGAGGCTGATATTCTGACCCCTGACTTAGAAGGGTGTTATAACC
Source organism: Platanthera zijinensis (assembly GCA_039513925.1). NCBI lineage: Eukaryota > Viridiplantae > Streptophyta > Magnoliopsida > Asparagales > Orchidaceae > Platanthera > Platanthera zijinensis. The sequence continues at coordinate 81,724,627 of CM077086.1, forward strand.
AGCTTGGAGAAACATGGTGTGGATCAGAGTGGATTTTACCCTAAGAGATCGGCTCAAATCCAGTTGGTGGGAGTTTGAGGTTTGTGAAGGACATAGGAGCAAAAGCTCTTGTATGCCCTTGAAATTTGGAGGAGAGTGGGATGCTATGCTGAAAACCCTCTGGTTGAAATAGTGAAGGAATTGGAGGTAATTAGGTAGCTCGGAAGTTGGGATTTTGGATTAGGATAAACATGTAATTTAGTTATTTTAAGCACTAAATCTAATCTAAAAAATATGAAACTCGGGAGGAGGGAGTTTTAGGATGTTTTAGACTTATGGTAATTTTCCTGGAATTATATGATTAAATAATATTATACTTCATGTGTTAAAGGATTATTAGCCCGATTTGTTGTTTCAAATATTTGGAGATTTTAAATTAATTACAATCAGTTAAAATTCTGGATTTAGATCTTGACTAGTAGAACATTGATCCCTGAATTTTTATAGAATTTTATGTTGAGTAAATCTAGTACATTGTTCACAAATATTAGAAAGGGGTTTTATTGTTTAAAAATTAATTATGGATGAAATACTTGCTGGAAAATTATGAAACTTGGCCAGTGCTAATTTTAGGCCTTTATCTGCATGGCATAAATTATTTATAATTTTTGGACGAATATTTTCTGTACTTGATTCATAAACAACAAAAGTTAGAGATTATTTCTAAAATAGTTTTCATGACCTTTTGATGATAGAAAAATTATGATACTTAGGATTTAACCTATTGAGATAACCTACTATTTATCATAAATTTGCTGGACATCTTGCATGATTACTTAGGGTAGTTCATGTTCAAACCGGTAGCCCTTGGGATTTTCGAGGAATTTAATTAAATGCCAAATAGATTAGGAAAATTTCCATTTTCTGGATTTAGGTCATTTATATCATGGTGAGTCTCCAGTAAATAATTTAGGGCATTTGGATGAGTATTGGATCATTGCATAACCGGTTCGACATGAAGTCTAGGTCGGTCTGCATATAGCAATTGTGAAATGCAATAGGAAACGATCTGAGGAAGGCATTGGAGTTAATCATATTGTCTGGGTGGGCAATGGTGGAGGAAGTCACAATAGGAAGGTATAAAGATTAGTGAGAATTGGTGATAGCTAGAGTTAAGAGGTGCTCAGGTTTCGGCGAAAGATCGCCTTTTCCCGAAGAGAGGAAGGTTAAAAATCACCCTAGGATAGTCTATCGTAATATGAGAAGGGAATCGGGTTAAGGGAGATAAACCAATAACAATAAGTGCCTTGCGAATGGGAACTTCGGGTCGTAATGTCGCCGTCTTGGTTCCTAGTGCCCCTTGAGAGCCCTTCACGGGGAATACCGGGGGCAGTCCTGGGCTAACGTAAACTGTAATAACAAACCGACAAGAGTAACTTAGTAACTAGGGCTGCACCTTTCACAAACACTGTTGGCACAGGGAGATTGATGAGAGCTTCGGCTCGGTTGGTTTGGAGACTGACGTTTTGGTCCGGGGAGCTTCGGCTCGGTTGGTTGGGGACGGACGTTTTGGTCCGGGGAGCTTCGACTCGGTTGGTTTGGAGACGGACGTTTGGGTCCGGGGAGCTTCGACTCGGTTGGTTTGGAGACGGACGTTTTTGTCCGGGGAGCTTCGGCTCGGTTTTGTGTGTTTACGATAAACTTGCATGTGCATAAAATAGGAAAAGTAGGTGGTGGGTTTTTCGATATCGGGGAGTTCGATTGCACCGACACCGATATCGTTGACTCGGCGAGGTGATTAGCACTTCGCCAACAGATGTCCGGTGCGCCAGCCGGCAAGAGTACACAGGCGTCCGCTTAGTGCACCAAGCATTGAGGCGTACGATAGGTCAGACCAGTGGTGCTTTTACTGGTTTTGAGGTGGGCGAGGCCCAACCCACCGCTTCCGTCCGCCACTACAGAGGTATCCTGGGAGGTAACGGCTCCGAAAGGGGGAACTAAAGGTCTGTGTACACAGAGTCGGGTGTGTGAGTTGCACTTGCATGTTTCATCATACCCACTAGCATGTCATAGCATAATCGATTCATTTAACCCTGACACCTAAAGTATAAGTGGTATGGGACGCTTATACATTAGGACCTGCAAAACGACCCCTTGGTCTATAAGCTTGTGTGGGCAAGTTTATAAATCAAAGGTTAATTTCAATATATAACAACCATTGCTGTTTGATAACCGACACCCCAAGGTATAAGTGGTATGGGACACTTATACGATGGGAGCCTTGCAAAAGATCCCTTTTGCTTATGTGTTCTCGCATAAGTGAAGGTTAAATTCATATATTTGCTTTCTTACTGCTAGACCTATTTTAACAATTATATTAACTGCTCACCGAATACAACTTGTTAGATTAGTTCCGCTGCCATCTGTTTCTTGATTAATCTCTACCGTCATGTCCTTCCCTTTCTTCCTCCCCGCTCGGTACCTAGGAGCCATGGGGGAAGGGGTGGGGGATGATAGGGCTTAGTCTTTATGACTAACGGTTTTCGAACCGCATCATTTAGGGGATCGTGGAGCCCAGCATGGAGGAGCAGCCCCAGAGATCGGTGCGCCTAGAGATGGGGCAGTCTAGCTCCGGAGTTCATACAGCCGGGACCGTGAGTCTCGACCCTGAGTAGTTTCTGTTTTAGCTTCCGCATGAGTGATATTGTAGTGAGGACATGATGTATCGGGCATAAGCCCGCATTTATAGTACTCTGATGTTTTCTGTGGACACTCCCTTCGTGGAGATTTCTATTCTATATATGTGATCTATTGCTGTGGACTACATTGCTCTTATTTCATTTATTGTGCTACCTTTTAGTGATCGAATTGGCCGGCAGAATCGGCGCCTTGTGGTGATAACCCTTCAGGACGAGAAGGTGTCACCGCAAAGCGGCGTTTCTGGGCCTAAGACCCCGGTGGTTGAAAAAGAAAAAAAATGGGGTCTTACAGAAGCTATCACGACGGTAGAACTACCACCGCGTGGTAGGGACAGAATTCGCTTATTCCCCATTCTTGGGTGTTTTCCTGAAGACCACCACCAATAATAACCCTGCAGCATTTTGCACACCCCAGACCCCGAATTCTACACATTTAACTACACGTTTTATCCATAGAGTCTTCTCTAGCATGCAAATCAATTCATCACCAATCGAGACCAACCTGTCCAGATGAGATTCACACAGCATGCCTATTCCGTACTTCGATTCCGGATCTATATGCAAGTTTTATCGGGGATCACAACGATCTACCCACTAGAACCCACCCTTTTCTTCACCTTTTGGTGAGTGGTTCACTTGTCCAAGGAGAAAGTCGTTACCCTTGTTGATCTTTTTGGAGCCATGAATAAGTCTTCTATTCGGATGGAAAGGAGCACATCTCTTTCCTCGTCACCGATATTATTTTGGCTCTTGATTTTTGTCACGGGATCTCCTTCACCAAGCTTGCAACACTAAGCCCGAGCCTCTTTCCCTCAAGAACTTGAAGTACCAAGATAGAGATAAAAGTGAGAGTTCAATCTCACTACTAGCTTATATTTATAGGCTACCGCCGCGCGATATCTACTACCGCCACGCAGTATCATAGGCGGTTGCATCTTCGCCCAATCGACATCGCGATGTCGCTCTAAAACAATCTTCACCTTATTGCCTTGTGGCAAGCTATTGCCGTGCATTAGGTTATTACCGCAAAGCGTTACTTTAACCCGAGCTATCGCCGCGCATTTTCTCTTACCGCCGCACGGTAGTCACTCAATGCTATGTCGAAAGAGTTGAGTGATAGCGCCATGCGCTAGCCCACTACCGCCACGTGGTGGTCCTCTCAACGCTTCATCGATAGCATTTAGTGCGGTGAGTGGTAACGCCACATGCTAACTTTACTACCTCTGCGTGGTAGAAACCCGAGCCGACAGTCGATTTAATACAAGGGCTAATGCTAGTGTTAACACTACCAGCATGCGTTAACTTCCAATTCTTCCTTTTTTAGGATTTTTGGGGCGTTACAAACCTCCCCTCCTTATAGAAATTTTGTCCTGAAATATGATATACATGTACAGGAAAATTGTACAACACTATTTCAACTCTAATTTTGCAAAAACAACAGGGGAAACTCTTCTCGCATGGTTTGCTCACGCTCACATGTCAGTTCTTCACAACCATAATTGTACTAACTGACTTTGACCATTTCGATTGCTTTGTTTCGTAGTTTTCTGATCTCTGTATCCTCAATCTGAATGGGTCTAACCTTTGTTGTCAACCCACAATCGATCGATACATGATCATCAGCGATCACTTGTGTAGGCTCTTTCAAAGCTTTCCGCAACAACGATATGTGAAACACATCATGCAAACCACTTAGCTCTATCGAAAGATCTAATCGATAGGAAACTTCTCCAATCTGCTCAACCACTTCAAATGGACTAAGATATCTCAGACTCAACTTTTTCAGGCACCGAATCCTGGACAACCCTTTGAATGGCTTTATCGTCAAATATACCTAATCGCCCACTACAAACTCCATGTTTTGGTGCTTGGCATTATAGTATTTTGCCTACATATCCTAGGCTAGCAATAGCCGCTCATGTATCAAGTGTATAGTCGAATTTGCATCTTAAACGTCCTTGTGCTTATACAACTTTTTTTCGCCTTTTTCCGCCCAAGCTAAGGGAGTACGACACTTCCTACCGTATAAAGCTTCCAAGGGCGCCATCTGAATGCTAGCTTGATAGGTGTTATTATAGGAAAACTCGATCATATAGAGATGGTCCTCCCAGCTCATCACATAATCCAAGGCGCACATCCGCATATCCTCCATTATTCTGTTGGTCCTCTCGGTCTGACCATATGTTTGTGGATGAAAGGCCTTCCTGAACTGCAGTTTTTTACCCAACAACTGGTGGATTAGCCTCCAATAATTCGAAGTAAAGATCCAATCTCGGTCACTAACGATGCTACTGGGCATACCGTGCAATCGTACTATGTTGTCCACATACAACTTAGCCAAATTTTCCACTAAATTTCCCTTCTTGGTCAGTATGAAGTGCGATGGCTTTATTAATCGGTCAACGATTACTCACACGACATCACTTCCTCTCTGCGATCTCGGTAACCCATGCACGGAATCCATAGAGATATCATTGAACTTTCTCACCGGAATTGGTAACGACTTCAATAAACCTCCAGGATTCTGACATTCATCTTTTAACAAGGCACAAGTTTAGCACTTCGCCATATAAAGAGCTATGCCCTTCTTTAAACCTAGCAACCTGAACATCTTTTTCATGTCCTTGTACATCTTTGTGCTCCCTGGGTGAATTGAGTACTTCGTGAAGTGTGCTACATACATTAACTCCTCCTGTAATTTACCCACATTCGGGACGCACAAACGACCATATTTTCTCAAAAGACCATCATCCAAGGAGAATTGGGATTTTGACCCATCCGCTACATAGCATTTCATATTCTCATCGAGTTCCATTGCTCGCTGAACCCTGTCTACAAGGTCATATTGTACCTCCATCCAGTTCAAGCAAGCATTTGATGTAGAATTCTTATCAACACAAGAAATCTATAAGGCCTCCAACTCCTAGATCAGACACTCATCATGCATCTGTAACCAGCTTGCCCTTAGAGGATTCCAACGACTCAAGGCATCTACGACCACATTTCCCTTCTTGGGAGTATAGCGTATCTCGAAGAAGGAGTCCCCGAGGAACTCCATCCCCTCCGTTGCCGCATATTTAGATCCTTCTGATCTATTAAGTATTTCAGGCTCTTATGGTCTGTGAATATATCCACTTTTACGCCATACAAGTAATGACGCCATATCTTAAGTGCAAAAATCACAGCCACCAACTCCAAGTCGTGGACTGGATAGTTTCGCTCATGCACTTTCAATTTTCATGAGCCATAAGCAATAACCTTTCAGAACTGAAGAAGAACCCATCCTAACCCGCTCCCTGAAGCATCACTATAAATCTCATAGCCGTTCGTACCACATAGCGAACTCAAGATAGGCGCCATTGTTAAATGACTTTTAAATCCTCAAAAGCTCGTGAGCACTCATGCGTCCAAACAAACTTTTGATATTTCCTCGTCAATGTGGTGAGAGGTAAGGCTATCCGTGAAAAGTTCTCTGCGAACCGCCTGTAGTAGCCCACAAGTCCTAGGAAACTCCTAAATTCAGCTATAGAAGATAAGATAGGCCACTTCTGTATCGTAACTATCTTCGCCGGATCCACCGCAATACCCTCTTCACTAACCACTCAGCCCAGAAAAACCACTGAAGACAGCCAAAACTCGCACTTTGAGAACTTGGCATAGATCTTCTTTCTCCTCAGGGTGTGCAAAAACATCCGCAAATGATTTGCATGATCTTCTTCGGACTGAGAGTACACTAAAATGTCGTCAGTAAAGACGATCACGAATAGTCCAAGTACTCTCTAAACGTTCAATGCATTAAGTCCATGAGTACCGATGGCGCATTGTTAGCCCAAACGGCATTACAATGAACTCGTAATGACCATAGTGCATACCAAACGCCATCTTTGGAATGCCATCTTCCCGAATCCTCAGATGGTGATAACCAGAATTTAAATCTAGCTTCTAGTAGACAGTTTACCCCCCAGCTGATTGAATAATTTATCAATCCGTGGAATCAAATACTAGATTTTTTTCCTCCAGCTTGTTTAACTATCGATAGTCAATGCATAGCCGCAAGCTTCCGTCCTTCTTCTTCTTCACAAAGAGGACCGGTGTACTCCAAGATGACATACTTGGATGTATATAGCCTTGCTCTAGCAATTCTTGCAGCTGAACCTTTAGTTCCTCAATCTCCTTTCGCGTAACACGGTACGACGAGCGGGCCACAGGTTTCGCACCTGGCACCAACTCTATAGAGAAGTCAATCTCCTGCTTGGGTGGTAACTAAGGGAGATCCTAAGGAAACACATTTGTGTACTCTGATACAATAGGAATGTCACTCAAACTGGACTTCGGCTCAACAGCCTCCAACAACATGAAGAACAACTTCACGCCCTTCTGAATAGCCTTGACTACCTTGTTGGGTATTGTATCCACAATAAACCAGATTTGAAGAAGGGCCTAGTTATGATAAGATGAATTGTGATTTTATTTGATATTGTCTTTTGAGTTATGTACTTGCAGGTTTTCATTGCTAAGTACACACCAATGTCATGTTACAGTGGCTCAGGAAACACAGGACTACACAATATAATCCTTCTTTGTGTAGGCCAATGTGTTGACTCACATGTAATCTCTCTATTGGGATGTACTTCTATCCCAAGTACAAGAGAAGGCTCAAGGATGGTCAAGGCTTAGATTCTGAATGATAAGAATTTCTCCTAAGTAAAATTCATCGAGTATGGTTTGGAATACTCGTCGAATTCATTGAGTATCAGCTTGATACTCGTCGAATTCATCGTGCATACCTACCCATACCCGTCGAATCCGTCTTTTATACTTATGGTAAATTCACTAAAGAATTGAAAAAAATTGTTGAGTAAAATTCGCCGAGTATCGTCGTGCATACTCGTCGAATTTGTCAAATGTATCTAAATATACTCGCCGAATTCGTCGAATATGCTAAGTGATACACGGCGAATTCGTCGAGTCCAGTCGATGCTACTTCTCTAGATTTTTCCAAGTCTTATTTGTCGAATATCAAGGCGTTGAGAGCGTTGAGTCATCTCGACGATATTTGTCGATTGATGCCCTTGGCATTGAGTTAAAAAAAGGCGTCGAGTGCAACGACGTTTAGTGCATTGAGTCATTTAGCTTATTCTCGACAAATTCGCCGAGTATACCAGGTGATACTCAACGAATTCATTGAGTAGGACTCTCCACTTTGGCGTTGAGTGTATTGCTGGCCTGAGCTGATTTGGCTAAGTCTTATTCGTCGTATATCATAGACCATTCGGCGAGTATACTAGTGATACTCGGAGATACTCGACTAATTTAACTTAGGTCATTTTTCTGAATTTTTCAAAAATCACTGGTTCCGGTTTCGATCGGCCATGCAGAGTAAATTCTAGATTTCATTTTTGGAAGTTTTTTCCTAACCGTTGCCATTGAGATCTCTATAAATACATATGAGATATTTCCTTCCATTTAATTGTGCTATTCTCTCACTTTCAAATCGACAGAAACTTTCCAAATGAAGAAACCGTAGGCCGATGCTCTGTATGCTTCGCGATTTCTAATCGACTGCAAACAACTTACTATGTGCGATTCTTCTTCTTTGACATACGTGACTCGATCGATACTCTCTCAAAAGGTCTTTACTCCTCCAGATCTTGTCAATTGAAGGTTCACGATTCAAGGTCTTCAAGATTTCATTTCTCCAAGTTCTCACAGATTCAATGTCACAACCCACATTTTCTCCGAATTAAAGAATTATAAGAATATGAGAAAATGCGCGTCATGATGCCACGTCAAGCAGAGGATAACTGCTGACGCTAAGGCAAAATCATCTACTACACTTTATGAAAAAAATTCATGAGTTCAATGATTAGAAAATCAGTTATATTTTAGAAGCAGTATCCCTCGGCTCGGTGGATCACCTAGTCCACAGTTAAAAAATATACTTATGAGCTGCGGAAAAATACTTTATTCAGGTTTGACTTCCTAAGGAGTGCATAAGAGCCCTAAGAGGACAACTTATGGCATGCAAGACTCTACATTTAATTTATATTATATATGTCAATCCTACCGTCTACACGGTATTTGAGCAACGTATATGAGAAAATGCGCATCATGATGCCACGTCAAGCAGAGGATAACTGCTGACGCTAAGGCAAAATCATCTACTACACTTTATGAAAAAAATTCATGAGTTCAATGATTAGAAAATCAGTTATATTTTAGAAGCAGTATCCCTCGGCTCGGTGGATCACCTAGTCCACAGTTAAAAAATATACTTATGAGCTGCGGAAAAATACTTTATTCAGGTTTGACTTCCTAAGGAGTGCATAAGAGCCCTAAGAGGACAACTTATGGCATGCAAGACTCTACATTTAATTTATATTATATATGTCAATCCTACCGTCTACACGGTATTTGGACAACTTATGGCATGCAAGACTCTAGGCGTCGCTACCGGGCTGCAGCCCAAGCACCCCAACCCCTCTCCCTCCACAGTCGGGTTGTTGGTGGCCACAGCCTCCCTTTGATGAGCGAACTCGACAGTTAAGTTGGGCCGTACGGGGACTTCCCAGGAGGTCACCCATCCCAGTACTACTCTCGCCCAAGCACGCTTAACTATGGAGTTCTTGTGATCCGTATAGATATCCACTTTAACGCCATATAGATAGTGCCGCCACAACTTGAGCGCAAAGATTCCGCTGCCAAATGAAGAATGACTTCTTCATTCTTCTCTCACGACTTAATCCAGCCAGGAAACCACCTGAACCCTTGGATCAAAAGAGAGAAAACTGAACGGCCAAGATTTTCCCAAAAAAAACCGATTTGTTTAGCCTTAAGCGCTGGGGTAGGATTGTTATAAATGGGTCAGCTGAATGCTGACCGTTGCATTGTTTGCCACCGGTTGGGTGGATTGTTCCCGTGCAGGTGCTGGAGAGCCAAGTGGTAAGTGATGGGCTGAAGCCCTACTGCTGTTGCTGCTGCTGCTGCGGCTAGCCCTTGAAGGCTAAGCGAATGGCTTTGTTTTGTTTTCTCTTGTACTCATGTATGGCCGGCCTGCGCGCCGAAGTTTGTAAAACATGTTGTATGTACAGAGGAACTGTAAGGCCTTAAGGCTAAACTCTTGTGGTTGTGCACATTCCGTGGTATATATATAAAGGTGGTTTTATATATTGGACATTCCGGTTGAGGGTTCAAAGTTGTAACTTAAAGCTTCTGCTAGAATGCTCTGAGTTAGGATTCGTATGGTTTGGTATTATCCTGTGACCTCACCGTCTGTTTGTGGCATATCGTGTGGGGCCCCGGCCGGACCTTCTACTATACGTCATTTAACGGATGGGGTCGTTACAATATATAAGAAGATGATTTTTATACGTTGCTTGGAAAATAGTGATTTACTTTTATAAATCATGCTGATCATGCAATAAATTTACCATATTAGTTGTAGTTTCAAAATAACTAGCAACCTAGCATAAATCCTCCCCAGAACAAGTAGACTATCTCAAGAAAATGGTAGCAGCAAAAGTAATATATCTTGTACAAAGGTAAAAACTACCAGTGGGCGCCAATAACCTTACACGAACCCACTGGCAAATATGTATGTCTGTAAGAAAAGTACAGAAAAACTACCTCACTAACAAGCAACAGAACCTCCAAGGTCAAAGAGATCACCAGCAACACCACCGCAACCAAGCCACCAAACTGGCTACTGCTCAGAACCTGAGGCATTCAAAAGAAGAAAGAATACCTCAGCAAGCAAAACAAGAAAGAACTGTATGAAAGTGTCAACCAGGGGGAGGGGGTAAGTGAAAGAGGAAAACACACAGCAGTAAAAGTCACAACTGCCCCAAGGCAAGACAACAAGGAATGCACTACGTATAAGGAAACAACATCAACCCTGCCCAGAAACTACATCCTGTAGGGTCTACTAGGCTTCCGAGAGCCCAAAATGCTGCAATCTACCAAGGAAGAAACACCTAACAACCTAAGCTGTGGGAGATGGTAGTAGCAAAAACAAATAACATGGATCTGGGTTGGAGGCAAACTCAGTCCCCCAACCTCCATTTCCAAGCCAACAAGCTCAAGGGTCTACATGTGAAAGAACAAGGGACCTTCCACCCCCATGCCCAGCACGTACCTGGAGCAAGATAGAAGAATAAGGGTGGCCTTGGCTAAATTACACAACACCTTCCCCATGAAGAGCTTCAATCCAGCACTACTAACCACGACCTACGATTCGGCCTTTAGGAAAGAAAAACATGGCCGACAAAGAAACTAAAAATATAATCAAGGAATTCACTCTGGAACGAAAATCGAGGTAAGGGAAATAGTGTTGAAGTTACTCAACACGGCTTGGCGTTGAGTGGGACCCACTCAACGCCTAACCAGACCTTGGAGTTTAGTAAGCTAGCCTTTCTCAGCGCCAGAACAAGAATGGCGTTGAGTGAAGTTTACTCACTCAATGCCTCCAGCAAGAACAACTCTGGCGTTGAGTGAGCTAGCCTCACTCAATGACAAAATAGGCATGGCGTTGAGTGATGTCCACTCCCTCAACGCCTTCAGCAAAACCACAAAACCCAACAGTGGCGTTGAGTGAGTCCACCTCCCTCAACGCCTTCCGCAAAACCACAAAACCCAACAGTGGCGTTGAGTGAGTCCACCTCCCTCAACGCCAAAGCAGCTTTGGCGCTCAGTGAGGTCAAATCACTATATGCCAAAGTTCATTCCAGCAGGAAAACCCTAAACCATCGCCAACAAGAGGAGGTCGGCGGGAATGCCGACAGATTCTCGCCGAATCGGCGGGAATGCAGGCTGATTCTCGCCGAATCGGCGAGAATCCAGGATGATTCTCGTCGAATCGGCAGGAATCCAGGATGATTCTCGCCGAATCGGCGGGAATCTAGAATGATTCTCTCCGAATCGGCGGGAATCAAGGATGATTCTCACCAATCGGTGGGAATCACTGACGTTACACGTCGAAATCGGTGGGAATCACTTAGTGATTCCCGTCGATTTTGACTTAAACGAAAATTCTCACTCAATCACCCCACCACTCAGCCACAATTAACAGACCAAACTATGGCTTTGAGTGTGTCCACCACACTCAATGCCAAGTCCGGGTGGCTTTTGGCTTTGAGTGTGTGCACCACACTCAACACCAAAACCCGAGAGTCTACCAAGACTGGTTCTAACCATAGCCCTACCACAACTTCCTTCCTCACTCACTTTCTCGCCCCACCCGCAAAAGCACCCAACTAGAACTACAAATCTAGAGTCTAAATGGTGAACACAACTAGCAGGTCGATCAAACAGCACAAGGAGGGGGGCTTATAGGAGAATCTAAGCCATAAATTTTGCAAGATAAAGGAGAACATGCTTGGTTTCTACCCTAAGGCTAACCATGAAATATTCCAGAATTCAAAAGAACAACATTCGAAAGGGAAAGAATACCACTTGCCTCAATTTCCAGCGAAGCTTGGTCGGCTTTCCCTCCTCTTCACTCTGCACTAGAAGGAGCAGCACCTAACAAGCAAACCTGCACTTTAATGGCGGAAACCACAAGAAACCGAAAATCCAAGTCTCCTAAAACTCCATGAAAAACAAACCTCTTACCGTCGAAACATAGAACTAAGTGCGAGCAAGACAACGCCGCTTTCGGAATCGAAATCCGCCCACGAACACTCCCAGAATCACTGTCCGAAGGAGTAGTAGGTCCGGCGGTTTCCCTCCGTTTTCCGCGAATAGGAGCAAGTGACGGTTTCGGTCTTGGGAAGAAAGAAGGGAGTGGGCCCGCCAACTTCTAACCAAAGCTTTATAAATAAGCCTTACCGTGCCTGATCAGCATAACCGTCTCCCTAAGCCCCCGGTTCATTAAAACATAGAGGTTTTCTAATTAGTCTTTCCTAATAGCACACCCAAAACGACACGAAACCAAACTACCTCGGAATTCGACAAAATTCGAACCGTAGCTAAATATCCACGCTACGAACACAATGGCGAAGTTGAAATTAACTTTTGACAAATAGAACTCGAGTTATACCCTCCTGAAGCCAAAACACAAGCATCCCCCGAGAGGCCACACCTGGTCACCCAAAACGACTCAACTTGCTAGGGAGATCTTGCCAATAGGCTACAAAATAGGGAACCCAAATCTAAGGAGTTAAATCCACTCTCCACAGATGGCACAAGCCAAGAAAACGCGTCGACGTAACGCCAAACGAGAATTAAATAATCGCAGAAAAATCGGGGGCGTTACAGTCACTACCCCTAAAAGAAAGTTTCGTCCCGAAACTTTACGCACGACGCTTCTACTATAGAAGGGAAGGTAATAATCCAAACATTTCAAGAAGAAAAAATAAACCAAACTAATCAGGGAAACAGTTGAGGGTGATCCTCCCTCGTAGCCGACTCTAACTCCCAAGTCGCGCTTTCCAAACCCTGATTCTTCCATAGAACTTTCACCATCGGAATGGACTTATTTTGCAGCACCCGTTCCTGAGTATCCAAAATACGGACCGGCACTTCAACAAAAGAGAGGTTGGGCTCCAACTGGGGCACAACGTCCAAGTCTTGCCCACTGCTGTGCACACACTTCCGCAACTGGCTAACATTGAAAACATTATGAACACCTGGGAAGTTTGCTGGCAAATCCAACCTGTAAGCTTACACGCCAATCCGCTCCAAAATCTTAAACAAGCCCACATACCTCGGGTCCAATTTCCGATTCTTACCAAACCTCTTTACACCAACAATCGGGGAAACCTTAAGAAATACAAGGTCCCCTACAGAAAACTCCAAGGCAGACCTACGCCGATTGGCGTTCTTCTCGTACCTCTCCTGAGCTATACGAAGATTCTCTCGAACAAGCTTTACTGCGACTTCCATTTCCTTGAGCGCATCAGGACCCAACAAAGGCCTCTCACCAGCCTCAGCCCAAAACAATGGAGTTCTGCAGTGCCTCCGATACAAGGCTTCGAATGGAGCCATCTGCAAGCTCTCCTGATAACTATTGTTGTATGCAAATTCCATAAGTCGCAGCCGCTCATCCCACTCTCCACCGTGGTCTAAAATGTAGCATCGGATCATATCCTCAACTATCTGGTTCACCCGCTCCATCTACCCATTATTCTGTGGGTGGTACGCAGTAGAATACCTCAGATCTGTACCCAAACCCTCCTGCAGACTCTGCCAAAAATGAGAAGTAAACCGGGAGTCTCGATCAGAAATGATGCTAAACGGCACACCGTGCAGTCGGATGACTTCATTCAAGTTCAACTCCGCTATCTTCTTCAACGGGTAATCAATCTTATATGGTACGAAGTGAGCACACTTCGTCAGTCTATCCACTATGACCCAAACAGAATCAAACCCCCTTGGGGATTTCGGTAAGCCCGTTATGAAATCCATAGATATACTTTCCCACTTCCATGTCGGGATCTTTAACGGATTCAACTTGCCACCAGGTCTTCCATGATCGGCCTTCACCCGCTTGCAAGTGTGGCACTCCACAACAAATCGGGCTATATCACCTTTCATGCCATACCACCAGTCAATTTGCTTTAAGTCACGATACATCTTCGTAGATCCTGGATGGTAGGAAACGCTGGATCCATGAGCCTCTCTACAAACCATACTCCTAATGTCCCCAACCGCGGGGATGCAAAATCTGTCGCGGTACTTCAAAGTTCCCGCATCATCGATGGAATAATCCGGCAACTCTCCTCTCTCAGTACTGAAGAATAAGTGTAGAAGATCCGGGTCGTCCTTCTGGTGCAGTCTGGTCAAAGAAATCCAAGACAGCTTTGCCACTGACAAACTACTCTACAAGCAACAACATCCCACTGATATATCCATAAGGAGGAACTCCTCCACTAAACGATCGGCGGTGAGAATAAAGATCTTTCCCGTCTTACGGCTCAGGGCATCGGCCACCACATTGGCCTTGCCTGGATGATACTAGATTTCTACGTCATAATCGGCCACATACTCTAGCCACCGACGCTGGCGCAGATTCAACTCCTTTTGCATGAACACGTTCTTCAGGCTCTTATGGTCGGTGAAGATCTTGCGCTGAGCACCATAAAGTAGGTGTCTCCACAGCTTCAACGCATAAATAACCGCTGCGAACTCAAGGTCATGCGTAGGATAATTATTCTCATGAGTCTTCAGTTGCCTTGACCCATAGGAAATCACCTTACCAACCTGCATTAATACGCATCCCAGACCCACATGCGAAGCATCCATGTATACATCATAATCCAAACCCTCAGTAGGCAGGGTCAGAACGGGAGCAGTGCACAATCTCCTCTTTAACTCCAGGAAGGCTTCTTCGCACTTCTCGCTCTAAACAAAAGCCACGTTCTTCTGAGTCAGCTTGGTCAAAGGTGCAGCTAGGGTAGAGAAACCCTCCACGAACCTCCTGTAGTAGCCGGCCAACCCTAGAAAGCTCCTGATCTCCTTAGGCGTGTCCGGCCTACTCCAATCCATTACTACTGTGATCTTTTCTGGGTCGACCAAGATCCCATCCTTATTCACCACGTGGCCCAGAAACGAGACCTGAGGCAACCAATATTCGCACTTGCTCAACTTGGCGAATAACTTGTGGTTCCTCAACTCCGATAGAACCAAGCGCAGATGCTGCTCATGCTCCTCAGCGCTACGAGAATAAACCAACACGTCATCGATGAAGACCACCACGAACTTATCTAGGAAATCCTTGAACATCCGGTTCATCATATCCATGGATGCTGATGGTGCGTTGGTCAATCCAAACGACATTACTAAGAACTAAAAATGTCCATGCCTCGATATAAACGCAGTCCGTGGAATATCTGCTTCACGGATCCTAAGCTGATGATAGCCTGAATGAAGATCAATCTAGAGAAGGCCGTGCTACCGCACAACTGGTCAAATACGTCATCGATCCTCGGCAGAGGGTACCTGTTCTTAATTGTGACTTTGTTCAGCTAACCTATAGTCGATGCAAAGCCGCGTTGACCTATCTTTCTTCTTCACAAATAGAACAGGAGCACCCCAAGGCGACGGACTCTGCCTGATAAACCCTTTTGCCAACAACTCATCTAACTGGACTCGCAACTCCTTTAGCTCTCGAGGGGCCATCCGGTGCGGAGCCTTAGCAATAGGATGCGTACCCGGCTCCAAATCGATCACAAACTCAACATCCCGCTCGGGAGGAAGACCAGGAAGGTCATCAGGAAAAACATCGGCGAAATCACGAATAACTGGAATCTCCTCTAAGCGCGGTACAGTAACAGCAGTCCCAACCACCGAGACCAAACAAGCAAAACGATCCGAAAGAAAAAGCTTCTGAGCACATACCGCAGGAATGACAGTAGAATCATTGCTCAGATCTGCATACACGCTTCCGGGCTGACCGTCGCCCCTGATTAAGTCCAAGCGCTTCCCTTTGCACTGAATGACTGCATCATACCTAGACAGCAAGTCCATGCCCAAAATAACATCAAAGTCCTCCAGATCAATCAACTTCAGGTCTGCCTTCGCAAGGAAGTCCCCCAACAAAATAGGGCAATCTAACACGCCTAAATCTGACAACACAGATTCACCAGAGGGGAACTTGACACGAAAGGTATCCCGAACTCGATCTAAAGTCAACTGATGTCGCTCTATAAAGGCTCTAGCCATGAACGAGTGGGTAGCGCCGGAGTCAAACAGAACACGCGCCCAGCGGTTCTTCACCTTAAACTTCCCTATATGAACATATATAACTAAGGAACTACAACAACAATACTACAAACATTCTAGCAAGACTAGAACAAAATATTCAGGCTGGAAAGACAACTAACCTGAGATGACCTGAGTCGAAGCTTGAGCCTCCTCGGAAGAGATCACGTTCAACTTTCCCTTTCCTTTGTCCACACGCTGAGGTGGAGGTAATGCCTGCAGAGGAACTGCAGGAAGAGCAGGCTGGACCTGAGGACACCTAGACTTGATGTGTCCCTTCAGCCCACACTGAAAACAGACCTTATCCTTGGACCAGCACTGGGCAACATCATGCCTGGGTCGCTTGCAAACAGAACAGGAGACATCTCTCCTAGGAGCACCCTGAATCGCATGAACCTGCTCCTTCCTCTGAGCTGCTTCCCTCTTGAAATATCTCTCAACAGGGTGGCCTGACCGGCCACAGAAGCTGCACACCACCTTGCTCTTCTTTCCCGGAGCTGCATCAGGTACCTGAGGTTTCTTCTCCTCCACAGACTTCCTCTTATCCTACCTACTTTGCTGTCCTCTGCTCTTCATTGTCTCAATAGCCTCCACCTTCAGAGCAGCCTCCACTACTCCTACATAAGTCTCTGACCCATAAGCACTGGTCAACTGCTGCACCTCACTCCTCAAACCACCGAGAAATCGCTTAACTCGATCAGCCTCAATGCTGACCAATCCAGGGGCAAAACGGCTCAGCTTGTTGAACTCTATCTCATACTCACCCATCGTAAGCTGCCTTTGCTTCAAATGGAGGAAGTCGTTCATGAGGCAATCACACTCGACCGAGGGTAAGAACTTCCTTAACAGCATCTCCTAGAACACCTCCCAAGAGCATCCAGCTACCAAGCTCTCCTTCTCTCTCAGCCACTAATTCTTAGCAAAACCTTTAAGCTGATAGGCAGCTAACATCACCCTCTGATCATCTGCAATCCCTGAGTATGAGAACATCTCCTCCATTGAGATCAGACAGTCGTCTATCATCATGAAATCTGCCTTCCCGTCATAAGTTGGAGGGCTCAGCCTCTGAAACTGCGAGATGAAGTCCATCTCCGCTGGCACCACCACAGGAGGTCTTAAGGGTGCAGGAGGGGGAGGAACAACAATCACCCTGCAGGGCCTTACACTACTTAAGTCTGACCTACCACAACTGATACAAAAGACTGGATCTGGGCTCGCACCTCCACCAACTGCTTGCTCAAGGAATCGCTACTCTGCCGCAAGCTTTCGATCACAGCATTATTCTGCGCTCCCGGTGACTCAACCTCAGATAGGGGAGTCGATCTAGTCGAAGGATGTCTCGCCATCCTAAAGCCATATCAACATTAGTTAGATCCTAGTGAAACGGCTAGACCAAACTACAAGTACAAACAATACATATATAGATATGAACTTAAAGATGCTAAACTTGCTCTGGGAGTTTATCTTTTTACAAAAATTGATGTTATGTCCTAACCTAGGATGGTTAACAACCACCATACTAATTCTTGTTCCTAGATCGGGAATGCATGACTTTATATTATTTTTTACTCGAAACCTTATGTGTGTACATATGTCATCTTGTCAGTCTTTAGCTTGGCATGTTGTGCTTATGCAATGTTATGTTATGCATGTTTGTGCTATGCATTCTAAAAAGGCCCTAATACATGTTATGAGCGACGTACGCATGAAAATGTTATACATCCCATACTATATAACATTCGCATGCAATGAAAAAGAAAACGTGCTAGTCGTAGCCATGTGGTGAGATTATGCATCCCATACTACCTAACCCTTACATGTTGCCCCTATGGTGGATCTATATACGAACACATATTATGCATCCCATATTACATAATATGCCCCGTATACTTTATGTTATGCTATGAGTGTATTATTCGTGCTTTTGCCAAGACGTGCTTATGACATATCAGTGTGTGAATGACATGATGCTGAACTACTAATGCAATAAAAAGGGAAGGTTGCCCGACTAACTTGTCAGGCAACCTCCCTCTGATACCAACTGTCACAACCCGCATTTTCTCCGAATTAAAGAATTATCAGAGTATGAGAAAATGTGCGTCATGATGCCACGTCAAGCAGGAGATAACTGCTGACGCTAAGGAAAAACTATCTACTACACTTTATGAAAGAAATTCATGAGTTTAATGATTAGAAAATCAGTTATATTTTAGAGGCCGTATCCCTCGGCTCGGTGGATCACCTAGTCCACAGTTAAAAACTATACTTATGCGCTGCGGAAAAATACTTCATTCAGGTTTGACTTCCTAAGGAGTGCATAAGAGCCCTAAGAGTATAACTTATGCCATGCAAGACTCTATATTTAATTTATATTATATATAAGAAAATGATTTTTATACGTTGCTTGGAAAATAGTGATTTACTTTTATAAATCATGCTGATCATGCAATAAATTTACCATATTAGTTGTAGTTTCAAAATAACTAGCAACATAGCATAAATCCTCCCCAGAGAAAGTAGACTATCTCCAGAAAATGGTAGCAACAAAAGTAATATATGTAGTACAAAGGTAAAAACTACTAGTGGGCGCCAACAACCTGACACGAACCCACTGGCAAATATGTATGTCTGTAAGAAAAGTACAGAAAAACTACCTCACTAACAAGCAACAGAACCTCAAAGGTCAAAGAGACCACCAGCAACACCACCGCAACCTAGCCACTAAACTGGCTACTGCTCAGAACCTGAGGCATTCAAAAGAAGAAATAATACCTCAACAAGCAAAACAAGAAAGAACTGCATGAAAGTGTCAACCAGGGGGAGGGGGTAAGTGAAAGAGGAAAACACATAGCAGTAAAAGTCACAACTACCCAAGGAAAGACAACAGGGAATGCACTATGTGCGAGGAAACAGCATCTACCCTGCCCAGAAACTACATCCTGCAGGGTCTACTAGGCTTCCAAGAGCCCAAAATGCTGCAATCTACCAAGGAAGAAACACCTAACATCCTTAGCTGTGGGAGATGGTAGTAGCAAAAACAAATAACATGGATCCGGGTTGGAGGCAAACTCAGTCCCCCAACCTCCATTTCCAAGCTAACAAGCTCAAGGGTCTACATGTGAAAGCACAAGGGACCTTCCACCCCCTTGCCCAGCCCGTACCTGGAGCAAGATAGAAGAATAAAGGTGGCCTTGGCTAAATTACACAACACCTTCCCCATGAAGAGCTTCAAACCACCACTACTAACCACGACCCACGATTCGGCCTTTAGGAAAGAAAAATATGGCCGACAAAGAAACTACAAATATAATCAAGGAATTCACTCGGGAACAAAAATCAAGGTAAGGGAAACAGTGTTGATGTTACTCAACACGGCTTGGCGTTGAGTGGGACCCACTCAACGCCTAACTAGACCTTGGCGTTGAGTGAGCTAGCCTCTCTCAGCGCCAGAATAAGCATGGCGTTGAGTGAAGTTCACTCACTCAACGCCTCCAGTAAGAACAACTCTGGCATTGAGTGAGCTTGCCTCACTCAACGCCAAAACAGGCATGGCGTTGAGTGAGGTCCACTCCCTCAACGACTTCAGCAAAACTACAAAACCCAATAGTGGCGTCGAGTGAGTCCACCTCCCTCAACGCAAAAGCAGCTTTGTCGCTGAGTGAGGTCAACTCACTCTACGCCAAAGTTCATTCCCGCAGGAAAACCCTAAACCATCGCCAACAAGAGGAGGTCGGCGGGAATGCCTACTGATTCTCGCCGAATCGGCGGGAATGCAGGATGATTCTCGCCGAATCGGCGGGAATCCAGGATGATTCTCGCCGAATCGGCGGGAATCCAGAATGATTCTCGCCGAATCGGCGGTAATAAAGGATGATTCTCGCTTAATCGGCGGGAATCAAGGATGATTCTCGCCGATCGGTGGGAATCACTGACGTTACACGTCGAAATTGGCGGGAATCACTTGGTGATTCCCGTCGATTTTGACTTAGACGAAAATTCTCACTCAATCACCCCACCACTCAGCCGCATGGAACAGACCAAACTATGGCTTTGAGTGTGTCCACCACACTCAACGCCAAGTCCGGGCAGCTTTTGGCTTTGAGTGTGTGCACCACACTCAACACCAAAACCCGAGAGTCTACCAAGACTGGTTCTAACCATAGCCCTACCACAACTTCCTTCCTAACTCTTTCTCTCGGCCCCACCCGCAAAAGCACCCAACTAGAACTACAAATCTGGAGTCTAAATGGTGAACACAACTAGCAGGTCGAGCAAACAGCACAAGGAGGGGGGCTCATAGGAGAATCTAAGCCCTAAATTTAGAAAGATAAAGGAGAACATGCTTGGTTTCTACCCTAAGGCTAACCGGGAAATATTATAGAATTCAAAAGAACAACATTGGCAAGGGCAAGAATACCACTTGCCTCGATTTTCGGCGAAGCTTGGTCGGCTTTCCCTCCTCTTCACTCTGCACTAGAAGGAGAAGCACCTAACAAGCAAACCCGCACTTTAATGGCGGAAACCGCAAGAAACTGAAAATCCAAGTCTCCTAAAACTCCACGAAAAACAAACTTCTTACCGTCAAAACGTAGAACTGAACGAGAGCAAGGCAAAGCCGCTTTCGGAATCGAAATCCGTCCACGAACACTCCCGGAATCACCGTCCGAAGAAGTAGCAGGTCCGGCGGTTTTCCTCCGTTTTTTGCGAACAGGAGCAGACGACGGTTTCGGTCTTTGGAAGAAAGAAGGGAGTGGGCCCACCAACTTCTAACCAAAGCTTTATAAATAAGTCATACCATGACTGATCAGCCTAACCGTCTCCCTAAGCCGTCGGTTCATTAAAACTTAGAGGTTTTCTAATTAGTCTTTACTAGTGGCACACCCAAAATGACACGAAACAAAACTACCTCGGAATTCGACGAAATTCGCACCGTAGCTAAATATCCACGCTACGAACACAACGACGAAGTCAAAATTAACTTTAGATGAACAGAACTCGAGTTATACCCTCCCGAAGCCAAAAAACAAGCATCCCCGAGAGGCCACACCGGGTCACCAAAAACGACTCGGCTTGCTAGGGAGATATTGCCAATAGGCTACAAAATAGGGCACCCAGTTCTAAGGAGTTAAATCCACTCTCCACAGATGGCACAAGCCAAGAAAACGCGTCGACGTAACGCCAAACGAGAATTAAATAATCGCAGAATAATCGGGGGCGTTACATTCAAGATCTACTTTTTCAAAGAACGTTGGGTTGAAGTCTTGTAATCGTTTGTGTTTTGTAATATCCATTTATTGTTATAGGAGATTATTCCTCCGAGTTTGTAGATCCGTTTGTGGATCGAGTTTGTAGATCTGTTTGTGGATTGAGTTTGTAGATCCATTTGTGAATCGAGTTTGTAGATCCAATTGTGGATCGAGTGGTACGAGCGTCGTCTCTGAGTTGTACGAGTTGCGGCTCCGAGGTGTAAGATTTAAATAAATTTTAGTTTGGTGAAGTAGCCGAATCTAGCCCTTCGTGGTAGATAGACAAGGCGAGAAAGTGGACGTACCCAACTCGGGGAACCACTATAAGTCTCTTTGTTTGTGTGATTAATTTTTAAAGTGATTTTTATTTCGCAAAAAGACACAAATATCACCTATTCACCCCCTCTAGGTGATTTAGGTAGACGCTAGATACTTTTAATTGGTATCAGATGAGCGTTTTGTTCGATATAAGGTTAACATCTTGAACATAATCTGAAAGAGAAGGGATAGATACTACTCTAGAGGGGGGGTGAATAGAGTAATCAAAAATTGCACTAGCAAAGTTGACTTTCTACTCAACTCCCTTGGAGTTAAATGCGGAATGAAAGTTATAGATATTTGAGATTAAACCTTAGAGCCTAACACAAGTGTTGTGCACAAAAAGGCAGCCAACTGTAATTACAGTTAAGGCTAGGAGACCTAAACAGCAACTAGCAAATCTAGTTAAGATCTAATCACAGCCACAATGCAAGTAATTAAATAAAGCAATCCAGACGACACAAGGAATTTATAGTGGTTCCCCAAACAACTTGGGTACGCCCACTCTTCTACTAACAAGGTAGGAATCCACTCAGGTTTTTGATCAGGTGCCCTGCCACCAACAAGATCTGCTTCAGGTAGATCAAGAAACCCTTTAGACTTTTGATCAGGTGTCTAAAAACCAACACAGGTTTTTGATCAGGTGCCCTGCCACCAAGGGATACTTTTGAAGGGAGTAATAACCCTGTACAGGAGGGGAAAAGAAGGTTAAGGTGTCTTCTCTATTTTACAATAGATTAGAGAAGCACAATAACTTGCACTGAGCTGGAAAGCTTTAAAAGAATCAAAGCTCCCCCTGGCTCAAAGAACGTCCAGGTGAAGTCTTGTTTCAGTGCAGAAACACTTCAGTAAATACTGAAGGAGGAACTACAAGAAGGTATAAAATAAGAAATGAAAATCTTCTAGCAGCTATCTTCTTCTTCTTCTTCAAAAGATCTCTGAGTCAGAACTTCCTGGAAACAGGAGAACTCAGGTTGAAGAAGAGCAGAAGAGCTAACACTTCTCAGTTGAGTGAAGATTGCTGAGAGCAATAAACTTGATCTTTCTGTAAGCTTGCTGAATGAATTTTTATCTAAGAACTAGTTTTCTGCTATGTGGACTAGTTGATTTCTTCTTCAAAGAAGTCTTTATATAGCAGCAGCAGTAACGGCTCTTAACTGAGTTTGAATCTTGTCTTTTTCTGAACTCTGCAAGCTGGGCTGCAAAAAGCATAAAGCAAAACAAAATACAGCAGGCAGATATCCTATAAAAGGATAAAGCTTTCTAAGAAGCTGTAAATACTTCTGATGAAATAATATAAGAGAAAGTCACATCAGAAACAACTCTTTACAGCCAAGGAAGACTTTTTGAGTCTAACGGCTATAAAGGACAGCCTGGCAGAAATCATATCTCAGCTATAAGACAAACAACTTTATCACAAAAGATTAGCTCATGCATAAAGAATAGAATAGATATTGCATGGAAGTGTTATCACAATTTACTAAGATAATCTTTTATAAAATGTGCCAAAATAATTATGAAATTAGTCACATCACAGAAGACGCCAAAACTATTTAAAACATACAGCAAAACGTCGAACGACCCTCAGAGATCGTCGACCGACGCACGGAGATCGTCGACCTATCGGACAGATAGTCGAACGATCCAGATAGTCGAACTATCAAAGAAGATACTCGAACTACCTCAGCAGATAGTCGACCTATCAGAACAGATAGTCGAGCTATCAGATAGTCGATCTATCCGGACAGATAGTCGAACTACCAAACAAAACAGATAGTCGACCTATCAAGCAGATAGTCGACCTATCACAGAAAACAGATAGTCGACCTATCAACAGATAGTCGAACTATCAGATAGTTGAACTATCCAAGCAGATAGTCGAACTATCAAAGAAACACAGATAGTCGATCTATCAACAGATAGTCGAGCTATTAGATAGTTGAACTATCAGGACAGATAGTCGAACTATAAAAGCAAACAGATAGTCGACCTATCAACAGATAGTCGAGCTATCAGATAGTTGAACTATCAGAACAGATAGTCGAACTATCAAAGCAAACAGATAGTCGACCTATCAACAGATAGTCGAGCTATCAACGCAGACAGAACGTCGACCAACTGATAGACGATCGTCGATCAGCCGATAGACGATAGTCGAGCGACGTTCAACTATAGTCGAACGAAAAACTACTTAACCAAATATTCATCTAGAAATGCAATTCTACACAACTAGAGAATCTAACCTATCAACTAACCTTTGACCATAGATAAAACTTGGGTCAAGAGACAGAAAGAGAGGACTGAACTCAAATCAAAATCTAGGGTTCCAACAATCTCCCCCTATTTGAGTTAAGTCTCTCAACAATTAAAGCATACAAACCTAATTACTGAAAGTAAAATAAAATGCATAAAGGGAAATAACTAAGCAGATATCATCAATCAATCAGATAAGAAATTAACTGTCAATCAATGAATAATTAAGGTGCTTCAGAGTTAGATTCAGGATTAGAAGAACTAGAAACAAAAGTAATCTTTCTTGTAGGATCTAGAGCTTCTTTTTTCGATAGCTTCAAATCTTGTTCTCCAATAATTTTCAGTTCTGTTGTCCTTGGGACCACTGCCTCTGGATGCTTTTCCATATATTTTGAAGGATCAAACATCTCAGGTCTGACTTGGAATTTTTCGAGCTCCTTCTTTCTGAATTTAAACATTGTGCTTAATCCGGCAGTGTCCTTTCCTTCTGCTTTTGCTTTCCTTATCTGCGCTGCTCCAACCAGTTCAAGAAAACGAGCCATCCTAAAGTTAGGATCAAGCTCTGGGCTTTCATAAACAATCTCAGAAGAAGTGTCAACTGGTTCTTTATCTTGATTAACTAAATAACAAGAGAGAGCAGACTTAGCAAAGTTCTTGCTAGAATTTTCAGATAAAATAAATCACTTACCTTTTGGAACATCTTTCTCAGTATGAACTGGCTTTGGAGATGAAGCTTTTTTCTTTGGAGAAGGAGGAGGGGAAAAGGTTGGTCTTTGATATACTACCTCCTTAACTTGTTCTTTAACAGTATTAGTTCTTTGATAGCCAGTTTGGCTTTTACCTTGGAATCCTTGCGAACTTCTCCTTTGAGCAGGTTGAGATGGATTTGATCTTTCAGATTGAGAGGCAGATTTAGAAGATAAATTTCCTGAGGCTCCTGCACCGGGAGGTGGAGGAGGAGGACCTCTAGGATTCCATCTGGGAACAGGAGAGTCATACCTCTTAGACTTTTTCCTTTGCTTTTGCTGGTTCTTAGAAAACAACATCCAATGCTGGAAGTCTTTTGACTTTGGATCAATCCCTTTCAGTATATAATATGGTGTATCATTGTCTGGATTAGCAGGAGGAGGAGCAACAACTTTTCTTTTCTTCTTAGCAATTTTTTTTCTCTTAGTCTCAGCAGACTCATCAGAGTCGATCTCATCTTCAGAATTTGAGGAGATAGGCATATCATATGGGTCAATAGCCTCTTTTATAGCTCTTTCTTTTTCCTTTCTAGCAGCTCTTTCTCTTTCTTCTTCTATGGCATCCTGTGCCAATAGAGCATCTAAATCCAAGCCTGGGGAATCATCCCATACAGTAGATTTTTCAATCTGGGCATCTGCATCTGATTCTTGAATCTCAGAAACTGTCAAAGTGACCAGTTTTGCTTGCACTTCAGGCTGAGCAACTTCAGAAATTTGAGCACTTGATTCTGGTTGTACTTCTGGAGCAGAATGGATAACAGGCTCTTGAACTTCTAGATTTTCTTCCAATTTATCTGTAGTTTTATGAATAAAATTGTTCTAAATGACATCTAATCATGCCTTCCAGATATTCCCAAACTAGCATATCAGTTAACAAGTCTAAAAAACAAGTAAAGGGAATACCTTCAGAATCGACCACAGCATGTCCTAACTCCCAAAATTCATCTAGAAAGGAGGTGATGATTCCTTCTAGGTATAGGGCAACCAAGGGAGTAGAACTCTCTTCTAAACAAGCTTTAACAATAAATTCAGACTTTAAAACTGCATCAGAAATTTCCTGTTCAGATAGAGGAGGAGGAAGAGCTGAATCTTCTATTGCTTTCTCTATTACTGCAAGATGAACTGCTGGAGGGGAGGCCAAGGGCTGCTCAGAGACGTCTTCATCAAGCATCTCCCCCTACCTGATTTCAGTAGAGACTGAAACCAGGCCCCTAGAAGAAGAGGGCTCAGCAGACTTAGAGAGTTTCAGAGTAGCAGCAGTTAGAGATGAGATAGAAGAAGTAAGGGGAGCAATTGCCTCATCAATCATAATTTTGATTGAGGGGATAAATAACTCCACAATGCTAGATATAAATGCAGGAGTAATTTCAAAAGAAGATGATGATGATGATAGAGGAATTTCAGAGGGTGGAAGAGCAGTAGTGATGGTATGTGCAAGATGAGCTGGAGAATGAGCTGGAGATGGAACTGGAGATGAAGCTGGAGAATGATGTGGAGATACATGGGTGGATGCAGGGTGATCAAGATGATCTGAAGAGGGAATTGGTGACTGAGGAGGAGAGGGAATCTTAGATACCAACAAATCAAAACTGGGTTGAGATATCCCAGCAAGATGAGAAGGTAGAGGAGAAGCTGGAGGAGAAGCAGAATGTCGTACTTCAATTGAAGTTGAAGGAACTTCAACTGAAGTAGACGGCAAAGCTGATGAAGAAGATGGAAGAGATAAATTTGCTGAGCCAGCTGCTAGAAGGGGGGAGTGACTGTGACAGTCCTGGTGCTCTCAGAAATAACTGGAGCAACCCCTGCGGGAGCGGGCTTCAGGAAGGTCCTTTTCCATTTTGCGAATAGCGATGGATCCATCTTCTTGCTTGCATTGATGGAGGTGGCGGCTGACACAAGCAGGTGAGGGTATTTCTCCTTCAGAAAAATTCCAACTACCCTTCCTAGGGTAACCTCTTTCTTTCCATTCTTTTTCCTTATTAAATCAAACATAATGCCAGCCCAATTGATCTGCTTCTTATTAACAATTGCACACATTAGTGAAAATTGTTGCTTTGTAATATTGTCGTGGGCTGAGTGCTTTCCCAGTAGCACTTTTCCAACAATTTCCGCAAGAAACTTGATCTTAAACGGGAAATTCACCTTGAGCAGCTTGGAGGGAATGCCTTCGGCATGTCCCAGCTCAGTTAACATTCTTTCGAATTCAGGAGCATCTTGCTCATACTCTTCTTCACCATTAATTAATCCAAAAATTTCAGTCAGAATAGCGGGAGTCAATATTACCTCTTCTCCGCTAATTGTTCCAGTCATTGAATCATCAGTAGAAGATGAAGTGAAGGCCCACTCTTTGATCTCTTGATTGTTTATCTTTATTCTATAAGACATAAGTTTCTCTAATCCTTGATCTCTGCACAGATTCAGAATCTCCACTATCCCTGGTTCGCAGCAGCTGAAGGCGTCGAAATCAACGCTGAAACCGGCATCAAACTTTACTAGTGCAAGAAGCGCTGGAGCAATCGCCATCGAAAATGCTGGAGAAGATGAGGGAGAGACGGCGAGGACGGAGCGCAAGACAGAGAGCAAGACAAAGAGCAAGCGGGAAGACGGAATGCGAAAAGACGCTCTCCGTCGATGATAAGAGCAACTATCTTTTAACCTAGGTCGACCATCGGCTTTATATTAAAACAACGATCGTCGATCTATTTAAAAGATACTGGAGACGATGGTCGAACGGTCGTTCGACGATCGGTACTGAAGCAGAGTAGTCGATCAATCGTTCGACTATTTCTGTCTTCACAAACAGCAAGCTGTCGTCAACCATAGATCGACGATGAGCTCAACCTGTTCGACGATCTTCGAACGCCGGTCGACGATCTTTAAGCAGATAAGCCATCATCAACCATAGGTCGACGATAGGCTTGCTCAGCTCGACTATCGTCAAACGTCGTTCGACTATCTTCGAACAGATTTCAACAAGGCAGACGTCACACATAGTCTCGTCCATTAATCATGCCTAGTTGAACTAAAAAGAACAGATGCTTCAGTTCATCTAAGGGCTTGGTGAATATATCACCTCTCTGAAGGTCTGTGGATATGAACTCAAGGCTGATCTTGTTCTTTTCCACACAATCTCTCAGGAAATGGTGTCTAATCTCAATGTGCTTCGTTCTAGAGTGGTGCACTGGATTTTGTGCAATGGAGATAGCACTTGTACTATCACACATGATTTTAGTGTTCTTGTGTGAGTACCCATAATCCAAAAGTTGATTTTGTATCCACAGGATCTATGAACAGCAACTGGCAGCTACTATATATTCAGCTTCTGTAGTTGAAGGTGATACAGAGGCCTGCTTCTTACAGAACCAAGAGACCAATATCTCTCCCAGGAACTGACAAGTTCCTGAGGTACTTTTCCTGTCAACTCGACAACCAGCATAATCAGAATCAGAATATCCAATTAATTCAAATTCTGACTCAGCTGGGTACCAAAGTCCTAGATTTGGACATCCCTTCAGGTATCTCAAGATTCTCTTGAGAAGAATCAGATGAGATTCCTTGGGGTTGACCTGGAATCTAGCACAAAGGCATGTAGCAAACACTATGTCTGGCCTACTTGCAGTTAAATACAATAGGGATCCAATAATGGCCCTATAATTCTTTTGATCAACAGGCTTTCCCTGATCATCAGAATCAATAACTACATTAGTAGCCATAGGTGTATGCATTGCTGAAGCATCTACCATTCCAAACTTCTTTACCAATTCCTTGGCATATTTGGATTGGGAGATGAAGATGCCATCAACATCTTGCTTTACTTGGAGACCAAGAAAGTAAGACAGCTCACCCATACTACTCATCTCAAACTTGGAATGCATCAAGTTAGAGAACTTTTTGCACAGTTTGGGATCAGTGGAACCAAAAATAATGTCACCCACATACACTTGAACTAACAGGATTGTGTCCTTGTGGTGCTTGACGAAGAGGGTTCTATCAACTACTCCCCTAGTAAAGTTGTGCTCTAACAGGAAACTAGCTAAAGTCTCATACCAGGCTCTGGGAGCTTGCTTTAGTCCATAAAGAGCTTTCTGCAACTTGAATACATGTGAGGGCTGAGTTGAAGAAACAAAACCAGGTTGCTGTTCAACAAACACCTCTTCCTTTAGCTCACCATTAAGAAAAGCACTTTTGACATCCATTTGAAAAACTTTAAACTTCATGTAGGCTGCATAGGCTAAGAAGATCCTTATTGCCTCTAGCCTTGCAACAGGTGCAAAGGTTTGGTCATAATCTATACCTTCCTCCTGTTTGTAGCCCTGAGCTACAAGCCTAGCTTTATTCCTTACAATGATGTCATTTGCATCCAACTTGTTTCTATACACCCACTTGGTGCCTATGATCAGTTGTCCTTTAGGTCTTGGAACCAAAGTCCAAACTTTACATCTCTCAAACTGATTGAGTTCCTCTTGCATAGCAATGATCCAATGGGGATCTAGCTCAGCATCTTTGATGGTGAGGGGCTCAATCTGTGAGAGGAAACAAGCATGCATCACATCCTGTCTTAACTGATGTCTTGTTTGAACACCAACTGATATGTCTCCTATCACTTGAGATGTAGGGTGATCTCTAAGTGTGACAACATCAGCAGGTGGGATGTGATCTTCAGCAATAGTTGGGATTAATTCCTCAGGAGGAATTTGATCTACTATTGGTGGAACAACAACAACTTCTGCAATGTCTTCATCACTGTCTGATTCAGTGATATGAACAGTTGAAAGATGGAGGATTTCTTGAGTGACATCTTTGGAAGATTCTTGTACCTGTAATGAACTTGAGGAAGGGGAAGTTTCCTTCTCCTTGTAAAACATTTGGGATTCATCAAAGGACACATGAACAGACTCTTCAATTTTAGAAGATGATTTATTAAATACCCTATAAGCTTTGCTTACTTGGGAATATCCAAGAAAAATTCCCATTGAAGCTTTTGCTTCAAATTTTCTAAGATATTCTTTATTGTTATTATGAATATAAACAACACAGCCAAAAACTCTAAAATAATTTATTTTAGGTTTCTTTCCTTTAAGTAACTCATAAGGAGTTTTACACTTAAGCTTGTGTATCAGACTTCTATTCAAGACATAGTTGGCTGTACTAACAGCTTCTGCCCAATAGGAAAGAGGCATATTAGCATCTGCCAACAATGTGCCAGCTGCTTTAATTAGTGTTCTGTTCTTCCTTTCAACTACCCCATTTTGTTGGGGAGTTCTAGGAGCTGAGAAGCTATGTTTGATACCTTCTCTCTCACAGAATTCTTGCATGAGAAGAGAGTCAAACTCAGTACCATGATCACTTCTGATCAAGGCCACATGAGTAGAGTACTCAGTCTGCACACATAATAGAAAGTCTGTAAGGGCTTTGAAGTTATCAGCCTTAGTTCTCAAAAAGAACACCCAAGTGAACCTAGAGAAGTCATCTACAATGACTAGGGTGTAATACTTCCCTCCTAAACTCTGTACATTTATTGGGCCAAATAGGTCCAAATGTAATAAATACAGGATTCTAGGAGAATCACTTTTATTTACTGATTTAAATGAGTTCTTGGTTTGCTTGCCTAGTTGACAAGCCTTGCATAGGCTATCCTTCTTGTAGGGGCAAGAAGGTAAGCCTCTAACAAGGTTGTGTTTAGATAACCTAGATATATTCTTGAGGTTAACATGGCTAAGCCTTTTATGCCACAAGGTATTATTATTAGTTACTTCATTAAACAAGCAGATTTCAGAATCAGTTGAGTTAAAATCTACTAAATAAATGTTACCTTGTCTAAGGCCTACCAATACAACATTATTATTTAAAGTAATATTACAGAGAGAGTTAGAGAATGATACCTGGTATCCAGCATCACATAACTGACTTACTGAAATTAGATTATGCTTCAGTCCAGTCACATAAGAAACTCTCTTGAATGTAACAGCTCCAATTGTCATCCTGCCATAGCCTTCAGTTTGACCACAGCTTGAATCTCCAAAGATTACCTTTGGGCCAAGCTTTGCTTTGAACTTTGACAGATGTTCTTTATTTCCTATCATGTGCTTGGAGCAACCACTATCCAAATACCACTTATATTGAGTGATAGGATAGGTCTTCACCTGCAAATAAATCAATTTAAACATTGTGGACCCAGGTAACCTTGGGTCCCTTGTTTTTCACATAAGAAAAACTGGAAATAAATGAATAAGCAGGCTGAGGGTGATAACCTAATGGGTAAGATCTCCTATGTGGGATTCTCCATGCTGATGATGGGTCAATGAACCTAGGGTTTCTATTCATATTCGGGTTTCTAAAGTTCTGGGTGTAATTTTGAAATTCATATTGGAAATGTCGACCAGCGTTCGACGATGGCTGCTCAGATCGTCGATCTCCGTTCGACCACTGAGCTTGCGATCGTCGATCGACGTTCGACGATAGATGCTCAGATCGTCGAGCTTCGTTCGACCACTGAGCCTGAGATCGTCGAGCAGCGTTCGACGTTTTTTGTAATTCCTTAAATTTCCGTTTTCTTTTCTCTCTTTTAGCTTTATTTAAAGCTCTATTTACTTGATTAACTTGCTCAGTGTTCTTTATCCCATCAGCTGAGATAAAATTTTCTGGAGTTGAAAGATGGTTTTTAAGAATGATGGGGGTTCACTAGAAGATGCTCCTAAGCCTAATTTGTTATTGCCTGTCCTAGTGTTAGTCATGCTGGTTATTTCA
Organism: Platanthera zijinensis; assembly: GCA_039513925.1. Taxonomy (NCBI): domain Eukaryota; kingdom Viridiplantae; phylum Streptophyta; class Magnoliopsida; order Asparagales; family Orchidaceae; genus Platanthera; species Platanthera zijinensis. The sequence goes on from CM077086.1 coordinate 81,756,313, forward strand.
AGCAACTAAAGGCTTCTACCATTCAGAGACTCTTCTAACCTTTTGGATTTAGCTAACTCATTCTTAAGAAATTTAATTTCTTCACTAGAATTAGTGAGATCTTCCTTTAACTTAATGTTTTCAATAGATATGATTTCTGATTCAGCTAGCCTATTTCTAAGTTCTTTAATCCTTTTTTCAGAACTAATTAAATCTAAACATAAGGATTTAAATTCTAATTTAAATTCTGCAGAAGTAAAGTCATAAGAAGATAGTACCTCATCTTCTGTTGGCATCTCTTCATCAGAATCTGAATTCTCTGCAGCTGAGTGATTGCTGCAGGCATCAATTGCCATCAGGCAAACTTCCTTGGTCTTCTTTTCTTCTTCATCCTCATTGGAGCTTGAGTAAGAGGATTCCTCATCAGAATCGCTCCAGGTTTCAGCAACAAAGCCTCTCTCCTTCTTTTTGTTCTTGTAGGAGGATGGCTTGGAGTGCTTCCTGTGCTGATCCTTGTCTTTCCTTTTATCTTTGTTCTTTTCCTCTAGACAATCTGGAAGGATATGTCCAGGCTTCCTGCAACCATAGCAGATTATTTCTTTAGAAGGGGTGCGATCATACCTTGGTTTATCTTCATACTTTGAAGATTTTTTTTCTGAATTCCTTCCTTCCCATCTTGAGAAACCTTTTGGCAAATAATGCCATTAGTTCCTCATTGGACTGGCTGCCTTCACAAGTGTCAGCAGCTTTAAGAGCAAGGGTTTGCTCTTTTCTTGTAGGAGTTGGGGTCTTTGCTTTAGCTTCAGCTTCCCTGGACTTCAGCACTTGCTCAAAAGACTTGAGCTTGCCGAGAAGGGCTTCTATTGAGATTTCATTTGTGCTTCTGGCTTCCTTGATAGGCCAGATCCTCAGATCCCATGTGCTAGGGAAGCACTTTAGAATCTTATCATTGACCTCTGTCAATGAAATATCCTTGTCAAGGGTCCTCAGCTCATTGATGATTGAGCTGAGCCTTGTGTACATAGCTTCAACTGATTCAGCATCAGTTTTCTTGAAATTCTCATACTGTGAGATAAGGTTGGACCTCCTATCCTTCCTTTCATCAGCTGAACCAGCTACAATCTGGTTCAGTGTATCCCACATAGCTTTTGCTGAGGAGCAGTCAGCAACCTTCTGGAATACTTCATCAGACATTGTCTGAGCCAGAATGTTCATTGCCTTGGCATCTGCTATCTTTGCCTTTTTGTACTCATCATTGTAGTCTGGAGGAGGCACTGCACTCATATCAGATGATGATGAGGCAGTAGCAGCAGCAGGTGCTCTTGGTGGTCCTGTCAAAATAGAAGCAAAAATACTTTCATCAATAGAATTCATATATAGTTTGATCCTTGCCTTCCAGATGCTGAACTTAGCTAAGTTGCATGCTGGAGGTCTGGTGCTAGAATAATCCTTGGACTGGGCCATGATAGTGAAAGTGAATATCTATAAACTTTGGTATCTATCAGGATCTTGTAACTTAGGTGTTAGCCTATTCAGTCAGTCAACCTCCCTCTGATACCAATTGAAAGAGAAGAGATAGATACTACTCTAGAGGGGGGTGAATAGAGTAATCAAAAATTGCACTAGCAAAGTTGACTTTCTACTCAACTCCCTTGGAGTTAAATGCGGAATGAAAGTTATAGATATTTGAGATTAAACCTTAGAGCCTAACACAAGTGTTGTGAACAAAAAGGCAGCCAACTGTAATTATAGTTAAGGCTAGGAGACCTAAACAGCAACTAGCAAACCTAGTTAAGATCTAATCACAGCCACAATGCATGTAATTAAATAAAGCAATCCAGACGACACAAAGAATTTATAGTGGTTCCCCAAACAACTTGGGTACGTCCACTCTTCTACCAATAAGGTAGGAATCCACTCAGGTTTTTGATCAGGTGCCCTGCCACCAACAAGATCTGCTTCAGGTAGATCAAGAAACCCTTTAGACTTTTGATCAGGTGTCTAAAAACCAACACAGGTTTTTGATCAGGTGCCCTGCCACCAAGGGATACTTTTGAAGGGAGTAATAACCCTGTACATGAGGGGGAAAGGAGGTTAAGGTGTCTTCTCTATTTTACAATAGATTAGAGAAGCACAATAACTTGCACTGAGCTCGAAAGCTCTAAAAGAATCAAGGCTCCCCCTGGCTCAAAGAACGTCCAGGTGAAGTCTTGCTTCAGTGCAGAAACACTTCAGTAAATACTGAAGGAGGAACTACAAGAAGATATAAAATAAGAAATGAAAATCTTCTAGCAGCTATCTTCTTCTTCTTCTTCAAAAGATCTCTGAGTCAGAGCTTCCTGGAAACAGGAGAACTCAGGTTGAAGAAGTGCAAAAGAGCTAACACTTCTCAGTTGAGTGAAGATTGCTGAGAGCAGTAAACTTGATCTTGCTGTAAGCTTGCTGAATGAATTTTTATCTAAGAACTAGTTTTCTGCTATGTGGACTAGTTGATTTCTTCTTCAAAGAAGTCTTTATATAGCAGCAGCAGCAACGGCTCTTAACTGAGTTTGAATCTTGTCTTTTTCTGAACTCGGCAAGCTGGGCTGCAAAAAGGATAAAGCAAAACAAAATACAGCAGACAGATATCCTATAAAAGGATAAAGCTTTCTAAGAAGCTGCAAATACTTCTGATGAAATAATATAAGAGAAAGTCACATCAGAAACGACTCTTTACAGCCAAGGAAGACTTTTTGAGTCTAACGGCTATAAAGGACAGCCTGGCAGAAATCATATCTCAGTTATAAGACAAACAACTTTATCAGAAAAGATTAGCTCATGCATAAAGAATAGAATAGATATTGCATGGAAGTGTTATCACAATTTACTCAGATAATCTTTTATAAAATGTGCCAAAATAATTATGAAATTAGTCACATCACAGAAGACGACAAAACTATTTAAAACACACAGCAAAACGTCGAACGACCCTCGGAGATCGTCGACCGACGCACGGAGATCGTCGACCTATCAGACAGATAGTCGAACAATCCAGATAGTCGAACTATCAAAGAAGATAGTCAAACTACCTCAGCAGATAGTCAACCTATCAGAACAGATAGTCGAGCTATCAGATAGTCGATCTATTCGGATAGATAGTCGAACTACCAAACAAAACAGATTGTCGACCTATCAAGCAGATAGTCGACCTATCACAGAAAACAGATAGTCGACCTATCAACAGATAGTCGAACTATCTGATAGTTGAACTATCCAAGCAGATAGTCGAACTATCAAAGCAACACAGATAGTCGATCTATCAACAGATAGTCGAGCTATTAGATAGTTGAACTATCAGGACAGATAGTCGAACTATCAAAGCAAACAGATAGTCGACCTATCAACAGATAGTCGAGCTATCAGATAGTTGAACTATCAGAACAGATAGTCGAACTATCAAAGCAAACAGATAATCGACCTATCAACAGATAGTCGAGCTATCAACGCAGACAGAACGTCGACCAATAGATAGACGATCGTCGATCAGCCGATAGATGATAGTCGAGCGACGTTCGACTATAGTCGAACGAAAAACTACTTAACCAAATATTCATCTGGAAAAGCAATTCTACACAACTAGAGAATCTAACCTATCAACTAACCTTTGACCATAGATAAAACTTGGGTCAAGAGACAGAAAGAGAGGACTGAACTCAAATCAAAACCTAGGGTTCCAACATAATCCCTATTCTATCGTCAAGATATTCTGTCTAGTAACCATGGACCGAAGCAAAGTAATGTCTTATATGAAGCTCCCAGCGTGCAGAAAGGAAAACTTTCCCATGTGGAAAGAACGAGTAAGGTTCTTCTTGGAAGCTGCTGATCCAAAAAAAATTCAGATTGTGGAAGAAGGACCCCACATACTGACTCAACCATCAGCTCTAAATCCTGTAGTCATGATCCCCAAGAAGATGATGGATTTAACTAAGGATGAAATTGCCTTGGTCTCCCAGGATAAGAAGGTAGAGAACATCATCGCAAGTATAGTGGACAACTCAATGCTTCAGAATCTATTCAACTGTAAATCTGCCAAAGAAATGTTGGACTATCTAGTTGTGTTGATGGGAGGGACAGTGGAAGTAAGAGACGACCGCAGATCATTGCTGAATCAGGAATACGAAGCATTCAAGCAAGGATCAAGTGATAGTGTTGCTGACAGCTTCAAGAAGTTCTTTAAAATTGTTAATGGCCTCAGGAACTATGGTCGTACCTTCAATAACGGCGAGCTCAACGACAAGTTTCTCAGATACCTGATAAAGGAATGGGAAACTAAAGTGGTTGCCATCAAGGAGTTTGGGAAGTTGAACCTCTTTGGGAAATTACTCTCCTACGAACAACAAATGAACACCAGAAAGAAGGCGGAGCAAAATAGCTTGACTTCCAACAAAGAGAAGTCGGTGGCACTAAAGGCGAAAGGGTCAAGATAGTCCAAAGTTTTCTTACCAGTAAGGACTCGTTCTCCTGAAACTCAAGAAGACTCCGAGCCTAGCACATCTGGCTCTGAGCTATCAGATGGGGAGTTCTCTCTTATATCCAAGTAGTTCAACAAACTGCTCAGCCAGAGGATACAGATGAAGAATCAGTCATCCTTATCTGACTTCAGGAAATCTCATCATGATGGTGACCGTTCTAGAGAAAGCTACAACCGAGAGGACAAACATAGATCTAAACCAAACAAACACGCTTCCTCTGACATTGTGTGCTAATGTTGCAACAAGACTGGTCATATGTTTATCGAATGCCCATACAAGAAGAAGGAGGACTCCAAGAAAGAGGATAAAAGACCCTTCAAGGGCAAGCAAAAAGAAGAAAGGATCTTCGTCGCCAAGAAGTCCAAGACTCTTAGTGACAACGACTCAAGCGAGTCCAGCTTAGAGAATGAGGAAGCCTACTTCGGGCTCATTGCTCAATCAGACGAGGAAGTTGGTGACTTAGAGTATCGCGGGAAGGTAAACTTGCACACGATACTCTCAGAATCGGAAACGTCCACTCATGGTCACGACGACAATTCTTCTGAGAAAGGTAATACTAAGTTAATGGTTCAGCATGATAACTTTTGAAAGCTTTTGACAAATGACGTAAGGTTGTCAAAAAGCAGGCAAAAGAGATTGCCTCTCTCATGGCAGTGGAATCAATACTGATGGAGGAAATTGCAGATTTGACTCCTCTCAGTAGTGAAGTTCACTCCTTCAAGATGAATTGGAAAGCTCAGCTGAAATATTAAGTATGAAAGAGAAATACCTTGATGAGCTGGAAGAAATGCTCTTGGTGGAGAGAAAACTTATTGAGAGATTTTCCAAGCCAAAGACTGTTCTCCCTCTCATTGATGAGTTCTTTGCTCCGAAGAAGGGTAGTGGTCTTGGCCAAGTAGTTGGAAAAAGTAAGGCTGCCAAGAAAGCCAATGCCAAGGAAAAGGGGAAGGCACCTCTATGTCAACCCTCGTTTAGGAAGGTAATCGTTCCGAAGAACAAGTTTGACCTTGAGTCGTCCTACAGTCATCTAGCTAGGCCTACCTATGTAGAGTCTAAGAAGCAATACCAGGGATGGACCCGTCTCCGAGACTATGGTGCTAGTGTTTTTAAAGCACCTTATAAAGAGATTGAACTTAAGAGTTATGGTCCCTATGATCATGGACATAACCTTAAGAGGGAACCAAAAGCCAAAACTTTTATATCTAAGGCAAAGGAGATTGAGAAGCCATGTATATGCTGGAATCAGGAGGCTTCCACCTCCAATTATATTGCCCCTGCTATACCTCACGTTCAAAAGGTAAAGCTAGAGTACAAGAGAAGGTACAACAGGTTTGACTGTTTGTGCTGCGACAAAATTGGTCATTTTGACATAGATTGCTGGTATAACCCTAATAACTTTGTAAATCCACGAGTTAACCATGCGAGACCGACCACTCGCAGAGTTAATGTTCCTAGTAGTGTTAAGCTGACCAGGAACTAAGGACACAATTACATTTGGGTTCCTAAGGTAAAATGATTTATGATTGCAGGTATTTCCAAAGGTCAACAAAAATTCTATCTGGTATTTAGATAGCGGATGCTCTCGGCATATGACAAGGATAAGAAGCGTGTTGCTTGATTTCACCCCAGTCAAAGACAGACCAAAATTCATCTTTGGAGGGTCATACCAGGGAACTACAAAAGGCTATGGTATGATCTCCAACGTAGTAGTCTCTTTCATAAACGGGTCTTATGTTGAAGGATTACACCATAATCTTATAAGCATAAGTCAGCTATGTGATAAAGGGATCATCATTGAATTCTGCAAGTATAAGTGTTTGATAAAATCATCTACAAATTTGGAGACAGGCTTAACAGGCACTTGAAGCAGAATTATTTTATGTTTCAGTTTTCTTTTCTTAGACAATTATACACCTATCTATTTTCTTGCAAAAGATAGTGTGTCTCTTTGTAACCAATGACACAAGAGATTAACATATATTAATTTCAAAACAATAAATATGTTATTTTCTCACAACATAGTGCGAGATGCCCCCAACATTAAGTGTCTTAAAGAGAGTCTGTGTCACTCATGCCAAATGGGTAAGCAGAAAAGGGCTACCTTCAAGGGTATTGTTGACAATGATTCTTCAAGAAGTTTATACTTACTACAAATGGACTTATTCGGTCCTATGCCTATTCATAGTTTAGGAGGTAAGGTCTATATGTTAGTAATTGTTGAGGACTACTCGCATTTTACTTGGGTGTTCTTTCTAAAACACAAGTAAGACACCTTTGAATCTTTCACTAATTTTGTCTGACAAATTAAGAACGAATCGAACTGCTCAGTGGTCAAAATAAGAAGTGACAACAGAACAGAGTTTGAGTCTGGTGACATGATAAAATTCTATGAAAGCCAATGTATCTTTCATGAGTTTTCTTCCCTGCGCACTCCACACCAAAATGGAGTTGCTGAGAGAAGGAATAAAACCCTAATTGAAGTGTGTACGACTATGTTGAATGATGATTCACTTTTGGAGTACTTATAGGCTGAAGCAGTCAATACATCTTGTCACATGCAAAACCGAGCACTTATCAACAAAAGCTATCGTAAGACCCCCTATGAGATATTGAAGGGGAGAAAACTGACTGTGTCCTACTTTAGAATATTTGAAGTTAAATGATTCATACTTAATAATGGGAAGTATAACCACACAAAGTTTAGTGAAAAATGTTTTGAAGGTATTTTTGTAGGTTATAGTAGCCATAATAAGGCATATAGGATTTTCAATAAGAAAACTCTGGTGGTAGAAGAGTCAATCAATGTTGTATTTGATGAGACAAGCCTGCTCCAAAGCAACTCGTCTAGTGTTATTGGTGCAGATGTAGGTACCAAGTTTATGGAACTAAGCTTGGATGAAGCTCTCAAGGAAGAAGCTCCTAGCTCTATCAAGATCGTTGATCCAGGCTTGGTGGATGTAGAACCGCTCGAGGAAGAATTGCCTCAACCTCCAGAGGATGCACCGAATGTTACAGAACCTATAGGTGGAAGGGCAAGAAATCTATGGTTCAGACACCTAAGAGATCACCTAATTTATTAAATAATTGGAGAGCCGGGCAACGGAGTTAGAACCAGAAGAGGTACAGCTAATGAGATTATGCATCTTAGTTTTCTGTCTCAGGTTGAGCTGAAGAAGTTCGAAGAAGCAAATAAGGAAGCTTCTTTGATTTTGGAAATGCAAGAGGAGATCAATCAGTTTGAACATTGCAAAGTATGGGAGTTGGTACCCAGGCCCAAGGGAAAGAATGTGATCGGCACCAAGTGGATTTTTAGAAACAAGATGGACGAAAATGGAGTCATTATTAAGAATAAAGACAGGCTTGTAGCTCAAGGATACAGACCAGAAGAAGGGATCGAATTCGACCCGATTATTGCTCCAGTGGGTAGGCTAGAAGTGATCAGGTTGTTTCTTGAGTATGATGCCCTAAAAAGCTTCACCGTCTACCAAATATACGTGAAGTCAGCATTCCTAAACCAGAATCTGAAAGAGAAAGTATACGTAGTGCAACCCCCAGGTTTTGTTAATTCCAATTTCCCTAATCATGTTTATTTTTTAAACAAAGCTCTATACGGTTTAAAGATAGCTCCCCGGGCTTGGTATGAGACGTTGTCTAGCTTTCTTCTTGAGAACAAGTTCACAAGAGGAAAGATAGACAATACAATTATTTCTTAGGGAAGTAAAAGGCAAGATTCTGCTAGTGCAAATCTATGTCGACGATATTATTTTTGGCTCTACGGAAGACAACCTTTACAAGAAGTTTTCCAAACTTATGCAAGAAAAGTTTGAAATGAGCAGTATAGGAGAGCTAAAGTATTTCTTAGGACTTCAGGTGAAACAATCTGAAGATGGAATTTTCATCTCTCAGACAAAGTTCACCAAGGGGATTCTTAAGAAATTCAGAATGAAGAATGCAACCTCTATGAGGACTCTAATGGATTTAACTATGTCTCTGGACAAGGATGAGAAAGGGAAACCTTTTGATAAAACTAAGTACAGAAGCATAATTGGATCCTTGCTCTACCTCACTAACAGTAGACTAGATATAATGTTTTCAACATGCGTCTGCGCTAGATTTCAGGTGAACTCAAATGAATCTCATTACGTCGATACAAAGCAAATTTTAAGATACCTTTAGGGTACACCAAATATTGGATTATGGTAATCGAGAAATAATGATGTCGTGCTAATTGGTTTTTCAGATGCTGATTTTGCAAGAAGCAGGGATGACAGGAAAAGCACTTCTGGGATGTGCTAATTCTTAGGAAGATGGCTTATTTCATGGAGCAGTAAGAAGCAGAATTGTGTGGCAACTTCTACTACCGAGTTAGAGTATATCTCTACGCGTAATTGTTGCGCACAACTTCTATGGATAAGGAATTAACTTGAAGATTACAACCTGAAGTTTCAAGAAATTCCGATGTATTGCGACTCATCCAGCGTAATAGCGATCGCGAATAATCCAGTCCCTCACAGCAAGAAAAAACACATCGAGGTGTGATATCACTTCATCCGGGAGCATGCGGAGAATAAGGATATAGCCCGCAGCTATGTCCAGACGGATAAGCAGATCACGAATATCTTTAAGAAGCTGTTGGGCGAGGCCAAGTTCTCGTTTTTCAAAACAGAACTTGGAATGCTGAACATAGACTGATGAAGAAAGCCAACCAAGCAGGAACTCACTCGAGAATTATTTCACAAAGTCAGAAAATGTCCCAAGGAAAATTCATTGAGTATCGGAGCTCCAGTCACCGATTTGTAAAACATTAATGCAATACTCACCGAATCGGAATCGGCCATCTGCGAATCTCGCAGAATTCAACTTAGGACAAAATTTCAAACTTCTATATTGGATTCGAAGAGCCACAAATTCAGGTATGCACCTTCTAGAAAATTTAAAATTATATATATATATATATAATTTAAAATTATATATATATATATATATATATATATATATATATATATATATATATATATATCAATAGTCAAGGGGGCAACTGCACAGTCTAATTCAACGAAACCCTCAATTCGACTTGCCAAATAAGAAATTGTGACCGTTCGGCTCCCATGAGAACTGGATCGTCTTCCTCCCATGGACTAGGATTCGTTCCTTCGTCGATTAAGGTTATGTACGACTTCCTAACCCTATCGATATTATAACAAGGATTTCTCGACGATTTCTTCTCGTGGTGTGTTCCCGAAACCGTGCTGTCTCCGACTCCGACAAAGTTCAGAAATCCATGTCATTCTAGATTAAATTTTCTCCATGGCTCGCAGAAGCACAAGTGGTTTGCAGGGGGAGGAGAACTTGTTCACGCAGGCTTTGCTGATGCTTCTGATGAGTTCAGAAATGTTTACTATTGTTTGAGACTGCTGGACTTTCCTTTGTCCTAGAACACTCATGCAAGGTCCTGGACAAGGAAGTTCTTGAGTTCTTCTAGAATGCCAAGCTACTTCATAAAGATTAAGTCATAAAGAGCAATTCAGAAGACAAATGTAAAAGTGAAAGAATCACTTCTCTCCAGGTACATGCAGATTTGTTGAAACCGGAAACCGGTCTCTGTGGAGTTTGAGGTCCCAAAATAGGGGTGACTGCGCAACTACTACACTCAAGCGAACAATCTAGGCACTGGACTAGGAACGTAAGGGGCAGACCCAAGGTCTCAGCGTGGAGGTCCCACCACATACCCGGAAGACTTACAAAGTCTTCCCCTCCTGTTGCTGTATAAACCCGGGCGGACAGGCGGCTAAGATTGGCGGTTTGGTAGCCGGGCGGTCTGCCCGGCTAATCTCTGTGTTGCTGTATAGGCCTTGGCGGACAGGCGGCTAAGTCTGGCGGTTTGGTAGCCGGGCGGTCTGCCGGTTATGCTCTGGGATCTCGGTGGTTGGCTACGTGTTCTCTGGTGGTGACTGGGCGGTTAGTGTCTACTAACCGCACGGTTAGGCGGTCTCCTGGGCGGTTTGGCGGTTAGCTTTGTAGATAATGTTGTTGTGTATTTAGTCCCACATTGGGTATTTGTATTCTCTCCCATCTCCTCCATTCTATATAAGGGAGGCTATACCTTTGTAATACTTACCTTTTTCTGATAATAAAATTTCAGTTATACCATTTCCGGCTTGTTTTAGTTCGTTTCTAACATGGTATCAGAGGACTCGGTCTCCTCCTCCTGATTGCATTTTCTTCTGTCCGTGTGACCTCTGCCTTCTCGCCGGCCTGTCTTTCAGCTCGCGCGAGCTCTCTTCTCTAGTGGATTACGGCCTGTTCTAGTCGCCGCTCCCTTCTTCTCTTCTCTAGTCGCCGCGACCTATCTCCGCGACCTCTTTTGCCTTGTTTGCCTTTTTCCCTCCTGATATCTTCCTCTGCTGTTCGCGCGGTCTATCTGTTAGCCGCACGACTTCTCTCCCTCTGTTGGTTCTGTGGCTTGGTCGTGGTCTTTCTGGCCGCTGGTGTATTCCATCGTGACCGCTGCAGATCTTTTTTCTTCCTATCCGCGCGATCTCTCTATATCCGCGCGGCTTCTTCTTCCCGTCCGGTTTCCCTGGTTATCCGTGCGGCTTTTCTTCTTGTGCATTGCCTTCCGCTGGTCTCATTGTGGCCGCTGCGTCCTCTTCCTTCCTTTGCTCGCCCGGTCTCTTCTCTTAACCGCGCGACCTCTCTTCCGGGATGACAACTTCTGATGGCTCCACCTCGTCTACTATCGTTGTCCCACCTCCTCCTCCTCCTCCTCCTGTTTCCGGGAATCTTGGCACCGTCTCTAAGCTTCTGGGGCCAAATTATCCCGACTGGAGTGTCTCATTCACTTTTCTTCTCCGCTCTCAGCGCAAGCATCATCATCTTACCGATGACCCTCCGCCTGCGGACTCTGTCCAGTTTACTGACTGGGATGCGAATGATGCGCTGGTTCGTACTTGGCTGGCGAACAGCCTATCCGATGAATGTCTTCCTGTCATCCGTCACGATGAGACGGTAAAACAGGCTTGGAATCACTTGGCTGCTCTCTACTCCAAGGGGGGACAAACATCTCGCATCTATACTCTCTATGCGGATCTCTTTGCTCGCCAGTCCATGTCCCCTCCTGCCGCTTACCAACAGGTCCAAGCTCTTGGAGCGGAGATCCTTCAAAATCGTCCTCTCTCGGCCGATGTGGCCACTCAGCTGAAGCACTTCCAGGAACTACTCGTGGTCTGTTACCTTCTGCGGCTTCCGGACTCCTACGATATGATCCGGCAGCAAATTCTTGGCGAGGCTGAATCTCCTACCCTGGACGCTACTGCTGCTCGCATTGCCGCTGTTACCTCTCTGCTCCAACGCCCCTTGCTTGCCGCTCCTCCGGCTCCGGATGCCTATGCCCACCAGGCTCATCGTGGTGGATTTAGTGGTCGGGGTAACCACTCTGGCGGGCGTGGCCCTTCTCGCTACCTCTGTACTCATTGTGGTCGCACAGGACACTTGGTTGACCGCTGCTGGACCAAGCATCCGCATCTTCGTCCCGCTAGTGATGCTCCTACTTCTTCCAAGCCATCTGCCTCCGTGGCCACGACTTCAGGTAGTGCCCACGTGGTCACCCAAGGTAAATGGCTCATCGACTCTGGCGCCACTAATCATATGACGGGCAATCCTCAGTGCTTTTCTCTCCTAGAAACACATGATCGGTTGCCCCCTGTTCTCGTTGCGGATGGTTCTCCCTCCCCGGTGCATGGAACGGGCGAGGTTCAAGTTACTCCGTCCCTTCGCCTGGCGGATACTCTTTATGTGCCCAAGTTTCCGTGCAATTTATTGTCGGTTACTTCTCTGTGCAAGCAACTTCAGTGTTCAGTAACATTTACTCCTTCCTCTTGTTTGTTTCAGGACCCGGACTCCAAGCGGACGATTGCTACTGGGACTGAGAGGGGCGGCCTCTACTTCCTTGATGATGTCTCCGCTCTTACCGTCTTCTCTCCCGCTTCTACAGATCTTCTTCAGTGGCACCTTCGCCTGGGGCATCCTCCCGCGCGTCTCATCCACCTTCTGCTTCCTCATCTACCTCAGCAAGACTCTCCTATCAACTGTGATGCCTGTCAACTGGGCAAGCATCACCGCTCCCCCTTTCCTCCTAAGCAAGGACGTGGCTCTTCCAAGCCGTTCGACCTTATTCACTCTGATGTTTGGGGACCCTCCCCTACCCTCACCATCGGGCGTGGCAGTTCCTATTTTGTAACCTTTATTGATGATTATTCTCGCTGTACGTGGGTGTATCTATTAAAGGATCGCTCCGAACTTTTTTCTGTATGGACATCATTTTATTATATGATTGAGAATCAATTTGATGCTTCTGTCAAAATTTTTCGCTCTGATAATGCAAAAGAGTATCTGAGTAGTGATTTCGCTTCTTTCTGTACGCAACACGGCATCATCCATCAAACTAGCTGCGTCTATACCTCCCAGCAAAATGGGGTGGCGGAACGTAAAAACCGCCACCTCCTCGATGTCGCTCGCACTCTCATGACGCAGATGCAGGTTCCTCGTAGCTATTGGGGCTATGCGGTCCTCATCTCCTGCTACCTCATCAATCGCATTCCTTCCACCGTCCTCAAAGGCAAAACACCGTTTTCCATCCTCTATCCCTCCAAAGACCCCTTTCCCTTACCACTTTGCGTTTTTGGGTGCACTGCCTTTGTTCATTGCCCTGCCGCGACTCGCGACAAATTGTCCCCTCGTGCTACGAAGTGTATCTTTTTGGGTTACTCCACAACTCAAAAAAGTTACTGCTGCTTTGACCCTGTTCATCGCAAGCAGTTCGTCTCGGCGGATGTGACATTCTTTGAGAATGCCGCCTACTTCTCTTCTGAACTCCCACAGGTTGATGGATCGAACCTCCCTCTTCCTCCTGCCGACTCGACCTCTCCACCCATTCTCTCCACCACATCCACTCCTCTTGAGCTTCCTTCATCACCACCTCCACCAGCCGCTCCTTCTCTTGATCAGGATCCTTCTCCCTCGTCCCCTCGGCCGTCTCTCTCTTCTCCCGGGCCAGCTATCTCCGCCACGGATGCACCGGCGCCTGAGGCACTCGAGGACCTGGAGCTGCCCATTGCCCTTCGCAAAGGGGTTCGGACGTGCACCCAGCACTCGCTGGCGGCTGTTATTTCTTATGATCGGCTAACACCTTCTCGCAGGGACTTCGCCCTCGCCATCTCCGCGACCACCACACCTCGCACCTACCAGGAAGCCCTTGCTATTCCTCACTGGAAGGCTGCCATGGATGACGAGATTGCTACTCTCTCTGACCGGGGCACTTGGACCCTTGTGCCTCCTCCTTTTGGCACGGATGTGGTTGGTTGTCGCTGGGTGTTTGTCGTCAAGTTCCGTCCTGATGGCAGTGTGGACCGGTACAAAGCCCGTCTTGTTGCAAAAGGGTTTACTCAGACCTATGGTGTTGATTACTTTGATACGTTCTCTCCGGTTGCTCGCCTCAGCACCATTCGGGTCCTTTTCTCGGTGGCGGTCAACAGGGATTGGCCTATTTCGCAGTTGGACGTCAAGAATGCCTTTCTCTATGGTGACCTTCACGAGGACGTCTACATGGAGCAACCTCCTGGGTATGTTGCTCAGGGGAGACTCAAGTATGCCGTTTGAAGAAGGCCATCTATGGCCTAAAGCAGAGTCCCAGGGCGTGGTTCGATAAGTTCAGTAGCATCGTTGGGGCTATCGGTTTCACCAGGAGTTCGGCTGATCACTCCTTGTTCACTCGCAAGACATCTTTGGGTCTGGTTGTTCTAGCTGTTTACGTAGACGATATTCTTCTTACAGGCGACGATCAGGCTGGTGTAGCCTTGACAAAGGTCCATCTCCGCCAACACCTGGTCACGAAGGATATGGGTTCACCAAAATACTTCTTGGGAATTGAAATCTCTCGGAAACCGGGTTCCCTGGTTCTCTCCCAACGGAAGTATGCTCTTGATTTGTTGAAAGAGGCAGGATTGACGGGTGCTAAACCTGCCCGGTGTCCCATGTCTCCTGGAGAAGACAAGACATGGACAGACGAATCACCAACTCTATTGGATACTACGAGGTATCGGCGTCTTGTTGGCAAACTCATCTACCTTACGGTGACCAGACCAGACATCTCCTATGCAGTGGGAAAGGTCAGCCAGTTTATGCAGTCGCCTAGGGAATGTCATCTTCAATCCGCTCTAAGGATATTGGAGTATGTGAAGTCCGCACCTGGGAAAGGTCTTCTCTTTCAGAAAAATGGTCACCTAAGAGTCGAAGCGTACTCCGACGCTAGCTATGCGGACGACAAAGGGGATCGCAAGTCGACTTCCGGATTTTGCACGTTTGTTGGAGGAAACTTGGTTAGCTGGAAAAGCAAGAAGCAGTCAGTCGTCTCCAGGTCTAGTGCGGAAGCTGAATATCGTAGCATGGCATCAACCACGTGTGAGTTAAAATGGTTGCGGGCTCTCATGCTGGATCTAGGAGAGGTCTACAACTATCCTCTTCCCATGTTCTGCGACAACAAAGCGGCGATCTACATTTCTAAAAATCCGGTCTTCCATGAGTGAACAAAGCACATAGAGGTTGATTGTCACTTCATTCGAGAAGAAGTGTTAAAGAACCAGATTTGCACTCCGTTTGTTACTTCGGAGAAAGAGCTGGCAGATATATTCACAAAACCTGTGTCCGCCTCCTTCTTCCACATTTGCAGCAAGCTAGGCATGATTGACATCTATGCTCCAGCTTGAGGGGGAGTGTTGCTGTATAAACCCGGGCGGACAGGCGGCTAAGATTGGCGGTTTGGTAGCCGGGCGGTCTGCCCGGCTAATCTCTGTGTTGCTGTATAGGCCTTGGCGGACAGGCGGCTAAGTCTGGCGGTTTGGTAGCCGGGCGGTCTGCCGGTTATGCTCTGGGATCTCGGTGGTTGGCTACGTGTTCTCTGGTGGTGACTGGGCGGTTAGTGTCTACTAACCGCACGGTTAGGCGGTCTCCTGGGCGGTTTGGCGGTTAGCTTTGTAGATAATGTTGTTGTGTATTTAGTCCCACATTGGGTATTTGTATTCTCTCCCATCTCCTCCATTCTATATAAGGGAGGCTATACCTTTGTAATACTTACCTTTTTCTGATAATAAAATTTCAGTTATACCATTTCCGGCTTGTTTTAGTTCGTTTCTAACACCTCCCAAGCCAAAGGATGAGCTAATTGTGCACCTTTGTAAGGCTCTCTTGGTCGACCAAAACCTCTAGGTAGAATCTCAAAATCCACTCCCTCTTAACTAAAGATGCCACCTCGGGTCTATGCACAACGCCCTTCAACTGCCCTCCTAATAACATAACCTCGCCTAACAGCTCTATTTTTCCGTAGCCCCCTTTGGGACACCACCAACGTAACATAAGCCTTCTAGGGCTAGAAAAAGCATCGCGGGCATCTCAAATTACAGTAACGTACATTCCATACCTCGGCGCGTAGGCCGGCAACATAAATAAAATAGGCCTTCTAGGGCCGACACAAATTTGGGCTTAAGCCCGCTGCTTCCCGCTAAATAAATAATGCACAACTTCCTCAGAGTCTTCTCCGAGAACCCCAGAACATCACCAATCTGGCTCACACGTCCAGATGGGCTTCACACAGCAAGCCTAAATCCGTACTCAAGCTTTCGGATACTGAATGTAATTGATTGCGGGGACGTACACGTTGACCCATCGGAGAGCTCCCTTCCCCCACCCGTTGGTGGAGATGGGCTTCCATGCAAATATATAAACTGAGGGCTTCACCTACCCAAGTAGAAACATCATTACCCTTGACGCCTGTTTGGCGGCGGTGCTGGGAGAGGAGCTCCTAACCATTTTTGCTGAAGGTGGTTCCGGCCCCAACCCTCATCTCGATCTCCTCTTGGCCGAGCCCTGCTGGGAGAAACCCAATCTCAATTTTATTGGTCGAGCCTTATTGAAGAAATAACTCCCCATCCTCCTTCCTGACCGAGCCCTGCTGGGAGAAGAAAACTCTTTTTTCTTCTTCCAGGACGAGCCTTCCCTGGGAGAAACAATGAATCCCCATCTCCCTTTCTTGGCCGAGCACTGCTAAAGAGAATAAATATGGATCTCCTCCTCGATGGCCGAGTCCTTACTAGGAGAGATGTAATTATCTCCCTCTCTCTTGGTGGCAGATTCGAGCTCCAGGCGGGGCCGGGAGAGGAGCTGGGGAGATGAGGCTCGGGCTGCCCCTTCAGGCCGGTGATAGGAGAGATAAAGGGAGAGGGGCGGGGTAAAAGCCGTGCCCTTGTTGGCCTCCGATGGGAGAGAGAGGGGGCGAGGGGCGGGGGAAAAGTCGTGCCCTGCCTGCATAAAAACCCGCCTCCTCCTTTGAAGAAACCTTATCCCTCCTCTCTTTGCTAGGGTTGCCTCCCTTTTGTGCTGCTGCCTCCTTAAAAATATCTATTGGATATATTTATATAATGAATATATATATATATATATATATATATATAACCATATATATTAAATAAATATATATATTATAAAATTAGACATAAAATCTCCATACGCATGCGCGAGCTCCCACACGAGTTCGAACAGGGCTGCATCACATCGCCGCTCATAACGCGCCTCGAGCTCGCTACCTGGGGAGGGTCCCACTTGGCCGGGTACGGGGTTGTACAAAATCCCTGATCTTTTCGAGCGAGTTCCACGCTCGAAAAGAAATGTTCAACCCAAAGTATCCGATGAGTGGGAGCCGACCCGAAAAAAAACTGAGGTAATCCCTCACTTGGAGATAGAGCGAGCTCCACACAAGGGCTTACATTAGAATTAACTTACTATCACGAAAATGCGGAAAAATTCCATCTATCTATTAAAAATCCAACCAAATTATTAACTCATGTGGAAGTCAATAGCAGTACATGTTTTGAGATGCAAGGGGCTATTATTACAGATGGACGTACCTCTTATAAATACAATGATTTTGCTACCTCCCAAATATTTTATGTATCAGCAAAATCAACATTAAAAGAAATAAGATCGATAATGTTATTTTTCTTGTCATGAAAGAGGATGATGTTTTTGATCTGGCAAACTATGCAAATAATTTAACTATTTTCATAAGGCATGAAAGAGGATTATGTTTTTGATCTGGCAAACTATGAAAATAATTTAACTATTTTCATAAGGCATGAAACAAGTGATGTATTAATATTAGTCTATTCAGTTCATCAAAATGAAACTATTGATCTCAATTGTGTTTTAAACTATGATTATTCCCCTTTTTAAGAAGCATTGCACACTTTCAAGTTTTTCTATGAGACCAAACCTTTTCCAAAACCTTTTCCAAGTCCACGTCCTTTCCACCATGGTGTGCTTACCACCCTGCCCAACTAATGAGAGCCTGAGAAGCGAGTTTACCTGGGGCCGAGCAGCACTCGGGGTCTCTTACCGCCACAGGCAAGCCTACGGACCTACTAGCTAGATGGGAGCCTGCGGAGCGGGTCTACCTGGGGCCGAGTCAGGCTCGAGGTAGTGCAAAAGTCTCCAAACAACCTCCAACCACCGAGTGAGCCTACAAACCTGCAAGCTAGATGGGAGCCTGGACAACGGGTCTTCTCGGGGTCTCCTCTCCAAGCAACCTCCAACCACCGAGTGAGCCTACAGACCTGCCAGCTAGATGGGAGCCTGGACATTGGGTCTTCTCGAGGTTTCCTCTCCAAGCAACCTCCAACCACCGAGTGAGCCTACAGACCTGCCAGCTAGATGGGAGCTTAGACAACGGGTCATCTTGGGGTCTCCTCTCCAAGAAACCTCCAACCACCCAGTGAGCCTACACACCTGCCAGCTAGATGGGAGCCTGGATAGCGGGTCTTCTCGTTCTCTCCTTTCCAAGCAACTTCCAACAACCGAGTGAGCCTACAGACCTGCTAGCTAGATGGGAGCCTAAACAGTGGGTGTTCTTGGGGTCTCCTCTCCAAGCAACCTCCAACCACCGAGTGAGCCTACAGACCTACCAGCTAGATGGGAGCCTGGACAGCGGGTCTTCTCGGGGTCTCCTCTCCAAGCAACCTCCAACCACCGAGTGAGCCTACAGACATGCCAGCTAGATGGGAGCCTGGAAAGCAGGTCTTCTTGGGGTCTTCCTTCCAAGCAACCTCGAACCACCGAGTGAGCCTACAGACCTGCCAGCTAGATGGGAGCCTGGACAGCGGGTCTTCTCGGAGTCTCCTCTCCAAGCAACCTCCAACCACCGAGTGAGCCTACAAACCTGCCAGCTAGATGGGAGCCTGAACAGCGGGTCTTCTCGGGGTCTCCTCTCTAAGCAACTTCCAACCACCGAGTGAGCCTACAGACCTGCTAGCTAGATGGGAGCCTGGACAGCGGATCTTCTCGGGGTCTCCTCTCCAAGCAACCTCAAACCACTGAGTGAGCCTATAGACCTTCCAGCTAGATGGCAGCCTGGACAGTGGGTCTTCTCAGTGTCTCCTCTCCAAGCACCTTCCAACCATCGAGTGAGCCTACAGACCTGCCAGCTAGATAGGAGCCTGGATAACAGGTCTTCTCGTGGTCTCCTCTCCAAGCAACCTCTAACCACCGAGTGAGCCTACAGACCTGCCAGCTAGATGGGAGCCTGGACAGTGGGTCTTCTCGGGGTCTCCTCTCCAAGCAACCTCAAACCTCCGAGTGAGCCTACAGACCTGCCAGCTAGATGGGATCATGGACATCGGGTCTTCTCGGGTCTCCTCTCAAAGCAACCTCCAACCACCGAGTGAGCTTACAGACCTAGTAGCTAGATGGGGGCCTGGACAGCGGGTCTTCTCGGGGTCTCCTTATCCACCTAATTTACTCCCATACCATAGAAGAAACCACATGAAATTTCATTATATTAGAAGGGAACAACAGTATTTGCAAGTATCGAAAGAATGAAAAATGCTAAGGATAGAATCTCTTCAGATTGACACCATTTTAGGCACAATCGAGCGGTATCCCATCAATATTCTAGAGGTGATACCCTCTTGATTCTGAGACCCCTTTCACCACAAAGGGACCTTCCAAGTTGGGACGGAGCTTTCCCTCCTGCTGCGTCCACCTTCTTGAGAACCAGGGTCGATCTTGTGATACTCTCCCGAGGCACATTTTATGAAGGCGCAATCATATGTTTAAGTGAATCTTGAAATTGATGCCATTAAACATCCGACAACTGAGATCGCACATAAAGCTGTAATGTAGTTGCGAAGTGATTAGTGTGCTGCCTCATTCTCATTAAAATGTTGAAGTCCTCCATCTCATGAAATGTTTTGAGTTGATTATGCTTCAAAATATGGAGTAAGTCCTTGAGTTACAGCAATGTTGACTGGCCAGTCCACTTGATAACCCAACACTATAAAATCAAAGGCATGAATACCATTTGCAAAAGCAGACTGAGAAGCGATCTGCTCCTTAGTACAAATGAACAATCTTCCTTTATATGGGTCATTCTCACATGAAGACCTCTACAATGGCAAATCCAGAAGTCCCTGGATCCTGGCTGGTTCAGGTTCGTGTTGAAGTGCAGACTATTTCTGAGAACTGAGTAGGATCAAAAATGAATCAACCCAGTCAGACATTTCCATAAAATGATAATGTCGTAAAGCCAGTGAGTGTACTTGAAGATTAAAGCCTTCCTCAAGAACCTTAATAGTAAAACATCTTATATACGTGCATCTTCAATGAAGTAGCATTTCCTGTAGAATACGTCTATCAAGTATGATATCCAATGGCACCAAAAAATTTCTTCTTAATGAATATCTCCATGACTATAGGTGACACTGTTAACTGGGTATTTTAATGACCTTGTCCAATCTGCTCCACCAGAAGCATTTGGTGATTTAGCAGTTATTGGCAAAATGGCTTCTCTCGCAGGATAACATAAAGAAGTTGTAATGGGATTATTTTCTACTTTTTCCTTAATAGGAGCACCTCTGTTCTCAAGTCCTTAAATCAGAACCAATCAGGTTCACAGGCATGAAAGTTTCGGTCTTAGATCCATTACCATGACCTGAATGTAAGCCTTCTGAATGCAGCTTACAAGGGTTTGTAACCGATGAGAAGTTGAAATTTGGAAAATGAGATGCATTGTTATTGATAAAGCCAATGTCCCTTGAATTGCGCACAGTAGGAATCCACTAAGTTTTTGTTAACATGGGATTCATTCTAAAAGCATAAGGCAGTGTAATAGTAGATGTAAGCGAAGACAGAGATTTAAATGTCCAACTTAGAGTTCGTATTTCATAAATTAATCGAAATTAAGCACACCAAGGTCAAATTCTTCAGAAAAAGATATTTCTTCACTTATAGAATTATCTGAATTCTGATCATCATTATCAAAGCAGGATTCAGTAAGTTGTAGCTGTTGTGGACCCCTGGATTTCATATAGGCAAGAAATGGATTACCCTGCAGCCCTCCTAGAGGCAAGCAACCACTAGACTGATTCGTCATCCTATTTTCATGATGATGGTGGGAATAATGAGTGACATGGTATACATGCTCAATAGGAGTATTGAATGGTGGATGAGATGACTTACAATCATTTATAGTATAAGTTTGTAATATACATTCTTTTGCATGATCTGCAGGCAAGTATGGAAACATAGGTTAAGATGGTTGGCATAAACTGCTTGGCAATTCATATGCACCTCCACTACTAGAATCATGTGAAGAATAATCCGAAGATAGTGGTAGTTCCAACGCAAATGTAGACTCAACAGATAAACTAGACGAATTAGAATCTGCATCGCCAGAAGCCTCATTGATATTTTGATGTATCGTGCTTGATTCCACATCAAACACTGAAGGAAATAAGGTACTCATCATACTACTTCTTCCCCCAAGAACGATAGGCATGGAACCAAAAGCAATTACATTATGAGACGCCTGTCGAGCCTTAGCACTAAATTTTCCAAATATTTATGCAGCTTTTCCAGCATTATGTACAAAACTTCTCGCTTCTGTATTAGAGCGTCCATCCCATTAATGTCAAAAATTAATGGGTTCGACAAAAATTCCAATTTCCTCGATGAATCAACCCAAAAGGAAAGTATTTCTCTGAAGATTCAAAAATCGGGAGGGATATAATCCCCTGCGAAAGACAGATCACAAAAATACAGTAGTTTCACAAGAACTTGAATTTGTCGTCCAGCCAAATATAATGGATGGCAAACATCCTTCAGAAAATAGGGAATTGACTCTCCCGGCTTTATAAAGGCTAGAGAAAAATTATCAGGAGAACAAGCCCCAGAATCTATGGTTGGTCTGGTATCAGATGATGCCACAAAAAAATCCTCATAAGGATATATGGTTCTCTCCTGCACTCAGAATTGCCCAACTTCTACTGCCTCCCAATGGAATCATTGGCTTGGCCATCTTAATTTCTCCTTCCTTAAAATCATCCAAGATATAAAACTTGTTGAAGGAATGCCAAGTCTCGCCATCACCACTCAAAAGTGTGAAACATGTGAAGGAGGAAAAACCCATCTTCTTCCATTCCCCAAAACTACCTACTCTAGGTCCACTAGATTTGATTCATGTGGATTTTTCATCGGACCCAAAAAATAGAAGCATTTATCCACTTTTGGCTCTTTAAAGCATAAACAGAGAAACATTTGCGATGAAATATCGAGACTATTAGGAGTGACAAAGGGGTGTGGGAGGGGACTTCTTTCATCACATTACCCTGGTCGTCCCTTGGTTCCTCTTCTATAACCATGACTTTCACATGAGTTCTTTCGTGCTGGTCACTCTCCACGCTCACCGCACCATAAATGTTGAAACCGAAAACTAGTCTCTGTGGAGTTCGAGGTCCCAAAAGAGGCGTGACCGCGCACCTACTACACTCAAGCGAACAATCTAGGCACTAGATTAGGAACGTAAGGGACATACCCAAGGTCTCAGCGTGGAGGTCCCACCACATACCCGAAAGACTAACAAACTCTTCCCCTCCCAAGCCAAAGGCTGAGCTAATTTGGCACCTTTGGAAGGCTCTCTTGGCCGACCAAAACCTCTAGGGAGGATCTCAAAAACAACTCCCTCTTAACTAAATATGCCACTTCGGGTATACGCGCAACGCCCTTCAACTGCCCTCCTAATAACATAACCTTGCCTAACAGCTCTATTTTTTCGTAGCCCCCTTTGGGCCGCCACCAACGTAACGTAAGCCTTCTAGGGCTAGCAAAAGCATCGCGGGCATCTCAAATTACAGGAACGTACATTCTATACCTCGGCACGCAGGCTGTCAACATAAACAAAATAGGCCTTCTAGGGCCGGCACAAATTTGGGCATAAGCCCGCTGCTTCCTGCTAAATAAATAATGCACAACTACCTAAGAGTCTTATCCAGGAACCCCAGAACATCACCAATCCGGCTCACACATCCATATGGGCTTCACACAACATGCCTAAATCTGTACTCACGCTTCCGAATACTGAATGCAATTGACTGTGGGGACGTACACATTGACCCGTCGGAGAGCTCCCTTCCCCCACCCGTTGGTGGAGAAGGGCATCCATGTAAATATGTAAACTGAGGGCTTCACCTGCCCAAGTAGAAACATCTTTACCCTTGACGTGTGTTTGGCGGCGGTGCCGGGAGAGGAGCTCCTAACCGTTTTTGCTGAAGGCGGTGCCGGCCCCAGCCCTCATCTCGATCTTGTCCTGGCCGAGCCTTGCTGGGAGAAACCCAATCTCCATTTTCTTGGTCGAGCCTTGTTGAAGAAATAACTCCCAAACCTCCTTCATGGCAGAGCCCTGCTGGGAGAAGAAAACTCTTTTTTCTTCTTCCAGGCCGAGCCTTTCCTTGGAGAAATAATGAATCCCCATCTCCCTTTCTTGGCTGAGAACTGCTGAAGAGAAGAAATCTCGATATCCTCCTCGATGTATGAGTCCTTGCTAGGAGTGATGAAATTATCTCCCTCTCTCTTGGTGGCTTATTCGAGCTCCAGGCGGCGCCGGGTGAGGAGCTTGGGAGATGAGGCTCTGGCTGCCCCTTTCGGCCAGCAACATGAGAGATAAAGGGAGAGGGGTGGGGGAAAACCCGAGCCCTTGTTGGCTTGCGATGGGAGAGAGAGGGGGAGAGGGGCGGGGGAAAAGCCGTGCCCTGCCTGCATAAAAACCCGCCTCCTCCTTTGAAGAAACCCGATCCCTCCTCTCTTTGCTAGGGTTGCCTCCCTTTTGTGTTGTCGCCTCCTTAAAAATATCTATTGGATATATATATATATATAATGAATATATATATTATAACAAGAATATATATATATATATATATATATATATATATATAATAAACATATATATGTAATAAATTTATATATTATAAAATGAGACATAAAATCTCCATACGCATACGCGAGCACCCGCACGTCTTCGAACGGGGCTACATCAAATCGCTGCTCATAGCGCGCCTCGAGCCCGCTACTTAGGGAGGGTCCCACTTGGCCGGTACGGGGTTTTACAGGATTCCTATATGTGATGAGGCCGATTACCTTGACAAGGGGTACTTCTCTAGGGCTCTTTTATTCTATGGATTGCCCCGAGTAACAAAAGAAATTAAGCGCAAAGGGATGAATGAAGAAGGCACACTTCTATTCGGCATCTTGGGTAAAGTGTTCTTGTGCAAGACTAGGTCCCACGATTATCTCTCCACAGAGATGTTCAAGAACCTTGTTGCCATCATTTGTAGGAAGAAACTTGATTGAGGTGCATTGTTGTTTGAGAATATCAAGGATAGCCTTCACACTCCAAACTTTTGGAGGATTATCAGCCTGTATCTGAATCAACTAGATGGTGATAGGTTTAATTTGACCAGAGGTGTGCCTATCCATCACCTCAAGAAGATAGACTCATCTATATTCTCAAGGTAGGATAGGAGGATCATTAGGCTAGGGGGAGCCCCAGATTTGGCCGTTGAGGAGATAGAACATGCTCCTGAGGTCAGGATTACCACTCCACACCCCAGTGAAATTCCTGAGAGCTCGAGTGTAGGAATCGAGGGGGAGATAGTTGAAACACAAGTGGCAACTAGCATAGTGCCCTTGAGTGTACCTTCAGACTCAGTGCTAGAAATTCCAGAGTAAGTTATTCGAGTTACAGAGCTAGAGATTTGGATGATAGAGGTTGCCAAGATGGCACAGAATGCTATTGAAGAGTTAGTGACTGAGGAAGTTGAGGATGAGGTTGTTGCTGCTGGTGTTGATGTTGGTGTAGATGTTGAATATGATACCGATGATGATTTGGATGGTGAGGTTGTTGTTGATGATGATGAGGAGGATGCTGCTGCTGAGGATGATATGTAATGACCCCATCCGTTAAATGACGTATAGTAGAAGGTCCGGCCGGGGCCCCACACTATATGCCACAAACAGACGGTGAGGTCACAGGATAATACCAAACCAAACATGAATCCTAACTCAGAGCATTCTAGCGGAAGCTTTAAGTTGTAATTTGAACTCTAACCAGGAATGTCCAATATATAAACCACCTTTATATATAACCACGGAATGTACACAAATACATAGAGTTTGGCCTTAAGGCCGTACAGTTCCTCTTTTCACACCATGTGGTTTACAAACCTCGGCGCGCAGGCCGGCCATACATGAGTAAAAGAAAACAAGCAAAACATTCGCTTAGCCTTCAAGGGCTAGCCGCAGTAGCAGCAGCAACAGCAGTAGGGCTTCAGCCCTTCACTTACCACTTGGCTCTCCAGCACCTACATGGGAACAATCCACCCAACCGGTGGCAAACAATGCAACGGTCAGCATTCAGCTGACCCAATTATAACAATCCTACCCCTTTCTCGGGGCATTAGCATTCTTTCCCTGCAAAGCATGGCGTCAACATATAGCAACTATGTGCGCGCAGGCACATTCAAGCCATCACAACTATCGGCCACACGGCCCGACAGTCCGTGCACTCAGGGCACATTCTTGGTGTACCGGAATAGCAGGGTCAACACTACCGTCTACACGGTATTTGAGCATTCTAGTCTTTCCGGCACGCGGGCCTAAGACTCTCATTAGGTGCTCCAACAAAACCTATAACCAGGCTTCCAAGTCGGACGGACCTAACGCAGGTACGGATCAGCCACCCCCTGTTGCTCAAGTCGCCGTGCCACCTCGAATACGGAAGTATCCATGGCTATTTATAGGCGCGGGTCGGTTTCACCTTTCCTGTTCGGCAATCTGCATTTTCATCGAGTTGCAGCCCAACGGCTCAACCGCTCATAAAGTGGCAACGCACGGCCACAAGAGTTGTATCCAACCCTCTTCATTTCCTGGACATCATCCAGTACTTCCTGCTGCACCAAGCAACAGGTAGGCACAAGGCAACACAAGCCATAATTACGGAGCCTTCTCCGATATGCAAACAAGCATCACCAATCCAGACCTTCTCTAGATGGGCTTCACACAGCATGCCTAGAGCCGTACTCCAATTCCGGCCTCTAACAAGGGGGACTTCACATATCTACCCCAAGGGACACCACAACCCACCGCACACTCGCAGGGAAGGGTTTTCCCTATGCAATGCAAAAAAGAAGGACTTCACATGTCCAAGAAGGGAGATCATTACCCTTGTCGATCTCTTGGGAACCATCGCAAACTAGCCGGTGAGAAAGAACCGCAGCAGCTTTGCCTTCACAACGCCGGCTTCGGATCACGAATCGGACCACGGGAACTCCGCCGGTGGCTTGAGCTCCTCCTCCTTCTTCTTCCTCCTCTCTCTTTCTCTCTTCCTTAAGCAAATGAAGAATGAAGTCTTCATCAGCCTTCACGGATTAAATCCAGCTAGAAAATCACCTGATCCCTTGGATCCAAAGAGAGAAATCTGAACGGCCACGATTTGCCCAAAAACTCATTTTTTTGGCTGACACGGCCTGTGACACGCCCGTGTCACAGGCCGTGTACCCTTAAGCGGCACACGCGGTATTCGTACCGACTGAGATTTACCAGAACACGGGAATCGACACGCCCGTGTCGAACCTGACACGCCCGTGTCATTCCTGAGACACGCCCGTGTCACCCCTGCCTCATCGAGCTGCGAGCAGTACACGGGTAGGCACACGGCATCTGACACGCCCGTGTCCAACCTGACACGCCCGTGTTCAAGGCTTGGTTCAAGTCCGTGTAATCTTCTGACTCAAAACGCATTTTATTTGCGTGACACGCCCTGGGACACGCCCGTGTCCCAGGCCGTGTACCCCCGACACGCCCTGGGACATGCCCGTGTCCCAGGCCGTGTAAAATGACCTGCACCTCAAAACCAATTTTGAGTCTTTTTGGGGTGTTACAATCCTCCCCCCCTTAACAAAATTTCGTCCCGAAATTTGCACGGTAAGGAAACAAGAACCAACAATGCTATAACTTGATAACTCTGTTATAACAAAAGTACACGGTCTACAGTTTATATAAACAGCTCGGGAAATTCAGCTCGCATGGTCTGCTCTCGCTCCCATGTTAGCTCTTTACGGCCATAATTGTCCCATCGGACCTTGACCATCCCGATCACTTTGTTCCGCAACTGTTTCTCGGCTCGATCCTCGATCCGAATGGGTCTAACCCTCGTCGTTAGCCCATACTTGACCGGTACCCGATCATTCTCCACTACTTGAGCTGGATCCTTCACCGCCTTACGAAGGACTGAGATGTGAAATACATCATGTAATCCACCAAGTCTGCTGAAAGTGCTAGTCGATAAGCAGCTTCCCCAACTCGCTCCACCACCTCAAACGGACCAAGATACCTCGGACTTAACTTTTTCAAACGCTGAATCCTGGACACACCTTTGAAGGGTTTGATCTTCAAATATACCTAATCACCCACCGCGAAGTCCACGTTCCGGTGTTTGGCATTGTAGTACTTTGCTTGACGATCTTGGGCTATCACTAGCCTCTCCCGAATAGAGCGTATGAGCGAGGTAGCTTCTTCGACTTCCTTTTTCCCACTCAGCTTATATTCGCCTGCTTCTGCCCAAGCTAACGGTGTACGGCATTTACGACCATATAAAGCCTCAAATGGTGCCATACCAATACTTGCTTGGTAGCTATTATTATAGGCAAATTCGACAAGAAATATATAATCTTCCCATCTCTTACCAAAGTCTAGGGCGCACATGCGGAGCATGTCTTCCATCGTCCTGTTGGTTCGTTCAGTCTGGCCATCCGTTTGGGGAGAAAGGCCGTACTAAACACTAACTTTGTACCCAACATTTGATGAACGAGCCGCCAATCATTCGATGTGAACTGCCCATCACGGTCACTAACGATGCTCCGAGGAACACCGTGCAGTCGAACAACCTGCTCCATATAAAGCTTGGCCAAGGTTTCCACTGAATCGTCTCTTCTGTTTGGAAGGAAGTGCGCCACTTTTGTCAACCGGTCCACAATCACCCAGATTGAATCATGACCGCGTTGAGATCTCGGCAACCCGTCCACGAAATCCATCGAAATGTCATCGAACTTCCACTCCGGAATAGGTAACGACTTCAGGAAACCGCCAGGCTTCTGGCATTCTGCTTTCACCAACGCATAGGTATTGCATTCAGCTACATAACGTGCGACATCTTTCTTTAGTCCGGGCCACCAGAATAGCTTTTTCAGATCTCTGTACATCTTTGTGCTCCCTGGGTGAACTGAGTACTTTGCAAAGTGAGCTTCGTACATCAACTCTTCCCTCAATTTACCCACACTCGGGACGCACACTCGACCATTTCTTCTTAACAAACCGTTATCCCAAGAGAATTGGTCATCCGACCCATCTTTTGCATAGCGCTGGAGGCTATCATCAAGCTCCGTTGCTCGCCGAACTCTGTCTGTATGGTCATATTGCACCTCCGTCCAGTTCAAGCATGCATCGGTTGACGAACCCTTGTCAACACAAGATATCTCCAATGCTTCCAATTCCTGGATTAAACGCTGATCATGCCTCTGCAACCAGCTTGCCCGTACCGGAGTCTTCTGACTCAAAGCATCAGCGACCACATTTCCCTTCCCGGGAGTATAGTAAATCTCGAAGGTGTAGTCCCCAAGGAACTCCATCCATCTTCGTTGTCGCATATTCAGATCCTTCTGATCCAACAAATACTTTAGGCTTTTATGATCTGTATAGATATCCACTTTAACGCCATATAGATAGTGCCGCCACAACTTGAGTGCAAAGATTACCGCCGCCAACTCCAAATCATGGACGGGGTAATTCCGCTCATGCACTTTCAACTGGCGTGAGCCATAAGCAATCACTTTACCAAACTGCAGAAGAACGCAGCCTAAGCCGCTCCTGAAAGCATCACTATAGATCTCATACCCATCGGTACCACATGGCGATGTCAATACAGGCGCCGTGGTCAAATGACTCTTCAAGTCTTCAAAAGCTCGCGCGCACTCCGGCGTCCAAATGAACTTTTGATCTTTTCTCGTCAGCGTGGTCAGAGGTAAAGCAATCCGTGAGAAGTTTTCCACAAACCGTCTATAGTTGCCCGCAATTCCAAGGAAGCTCCTAACCTCGGCCACTGAAGACATCACTGGCCAATCCCGAATGGCACTTATCTTCAACGGATCCACCGTGATACCTTCTCCGCTTACCACATGGCCTAAAAAGGCTACTGAAGAGAGCCAGAACTCACACTTTGAGAACTTGGCATAAATCTTATTCCTCCGCAGGGTATGCAAGACCAACCGCAAATGGTTTGCATGATCCTCTTCCGACTGAGAGTATACTAAGATATCATCGATAAACACAATAACGAACAAATCCAAGTACTCTCGGAACGTTCGATGCATTAGGTCCATAAATACCGAAGGCGCATTACATAGGCGAAACGGCATTACCGTGAACTCATAATGACCGTAGCGTGTTCCAAATGCCGTCTTGGGAATGTCACCTTCCCTAATCCTCAGCTGATAATATCCCGATTTCAAATCCAATTTGGAATAGACCGTTGATCCTGCCAGCTGATCAAAGAGGTCATCAATCCGTGGGATCGGATATTTGTTTTTCTCCGTCAGCTTATTCAATTCGCGGTTGTCAATACATAACCGTAAGCTACCGTCTTTCTTTTTCACAAATAGAACAGGCGCGCTCCAAGGTGACATACTTGGGCGTATATATCCCTGCTCCAACAACTCTTGCACTTGGACTTTCAACTCAGCCATCTCTTTTGGCGCGACGCGATATGGAGAGCGGGCCACAGGTTTCGCACCTGGAACCAACTCAATAGAGAAGTCAATCTCCCGCTGGGGTGGTAACCCAGGAAGATCTTTAGGAAACACGTCGGCAAACTCTGACACAACTAGTACTTCACCGACACTGGCCTTTGGCTCAACAGCCTGAATTAGCGTGAAGAATAACTTCGCGCCCTTCCGAACAGCATTGACGACTTGGAGTGCAGACAACAGAGTCCCGCCAACTCCTCGCATACCAGCGAACTTCGTCACAAGTCCGGTATTCTGGCCCAGTGTAATCTCCTTGGAGTTGCAATCAATAAAGTCACGCTGCTCCGAGAGCCAGTCCATACCAAAGATCACATCAAACTCCGATAACGGTAGCACAGCTGCACTCAAACCGAAATCCCGACTTCCTATTTGCACATCCACATCGCAAGCCCTATCCGCAAGCATCACACAGCCATTCGGCAATAGCACCCTCGTACTATCCACCGTCACATGACTTGGTACCCCAATTCGAGATACGAAATCCTCAGACAGAAAAGAATGCGAAGCACCCGTATCAAACAGGGTTCTCGCCAAATTGTTCTGAATCAGGACAAAGCCTGCAGCACACACATCATGCACAAGCTATACATAACCAAAAACAATATCACATAAGCAAGTAAGCTAAATCAACTTGTACCTATGACGACGTCACTTTGCTTAATCGCTTCCTGTTGGCCAACCTGATAGATTCGGGGCTGTGCCTGGGACGCAAATGAATCAACCACTGCTTTGCCCTTCTCAGCATAAGACGCACCCGTCTTCTTTTCTCCTTTGGGCTGAACAACCCGACAGTCACGAGCTATATGCCCCACTCGGCCACAGTTATAACATGTACGAGAATCCGGCCTTGATGTCGCTCCCGACACAACGGTCGTAGTCACTTGCCCAGACGTCTTGGACCTCTTGCCCCCTTTCTTCTGGTAAAACGATTTACTCGGGCGAGGTGCTTGAACCTCTGGCTTTGACACAACCAATCCCTTGTTCCGTTGCACCCGCCGCATGTCCTTCTCCAACGCACACGCAGTATCAACCAACGCCTGAAACCCTTGGTTCACTGAACTCGAAAACAGGAATCGCAACTCATCCCGCAATCCTTCATAGAACCGATTCGTTTTCCTTTGGTCATCCGCGAATATTGTACCCGCATACCGTCCCAACCTGGTAAACTCGTGCAAGTAGATATCCACGCTATCTTCCCCTTGCTTTAACCGTTGGAACTCATTTTCCATAGCAATGTGTTGCGTCGCTGGGACATGCTTCGCTAGAAATATCCGAGAGAACTCCTCAATCGACACTTGCGATAATTGCCTGCCCGCCAAATGGTGTACCTCAACCTCGTCCCACCACAAACGCGCCTCTCCTTCAAGCATGAAGGTGGCCAAGGTGACCTTTAGAGTTTCCTCCGCCCTGATCGCTGTCATTATCCGCTTGACACGCGATAGCCAATCTTCAGCCTGCGTTGGGGATCCCATTCCCGTAAACATAGGGGGACTGAAGCTCATCAATTGCTTCAACTGTCGGTCAGCTGCTCGTGGATCTACAGCCTCAACCGGCTCGGGTCTTACAACAACACGAACTGGCTCGACTGCCGGCTGCGCTTGCCCGGTCGGCTGAATCATGGCAAATAGAGCCTCAGCAACTAAACGAACAGTTTCCGCAGATGGAGGAGGTGTTGGCTCCTCAGCTGGTGCCGCACTCTCATCAGAGCGCTGGGGCTCAGACTGCCCAACACCACTACGCGTCACCTATAGGTGGACAAGACACACATTAGCGAACGTATGCAAGCAAAACAACACAAAAAGGAACGCGCAGATTCCTCAAACAAGATTTTGTACATTCCTTAGTGGACATTCCAGAGTTCATTAGCGTTACAGCAGGGTGCATAAACACGCGCTCACCACCCCATTAAAGAATTCGTCCACGAATTCGATAGAGGAAGAGCTCAATTGGTGATGAAGGTTGAAAGAACTCCATAGTTAAGCGTGCTTGGGCGAGAGTAGTACTGGGATGGGTGACCTCCTGGGAAGTCCCCGTACGGCCCAACTTAACTGTCGAGTTCGCTCATCAAAGGGAGGCTGTGGCCACCAACAACCCGCCTGTGGAGGGAGAGGGGTTGGGGTGCTTGGGCTGCAGCCCGGTAGCGATGCCTGGAGAGCGGAGCCGTAACGCTGTTACGTACGCGCCAGGGTCATTACATGATATCCATATGGATGTTGAACATATGGTGGTGGAGCTTGACACTGATAAGACCAAAGCTACTGATAATGTGGATGTTGGTTATCAGCAAGTGCAAATGGAGAACCAAATTGTCCCTCTCCCCAAAATTGTTCCCGCTTTATCTTCTGAGGGGGAGGTGACTAGGACTTCTATATCAGTTACTATTGAAGTTGACAGGCTTTTGCGTAACCTGGAGAAAAGGATAGGCAAGATGCCAGAAGCACCTCCTGTTGCTGTAGAGGAGGTTTTAGTTCTTTCTAACAAGGAGGGAGATGCAGAGGAGCAGATTCCAGCTCTAACTGCTGTTGCAGATCATGCTACTAACTATAGAGCTCATTTATCTCCAATAGATGAGTCATTCAGTGAGGATCTGCCCAGCACTCCAATCCCAGAGAATCCAATGTTGACTACCGATAGTACACTTCTGCAGAACATAGAGGCAATGTTAGCCAAGCATAAAGCTTATTTTGACCCATCCTTGCAAAAATTTCTAAAAAAGATGAAGGAGACAGAAAGAGATCTGAACAAAGGCCTAGATTAGGTTTACGTAAGATTTGGCAAGCTAAATGCCCAGTTAGACTCCTGGTTTACCCAAGGTGGAAAAGGAGTTGAGTTTGTAATGAAAGGTTTAGAGAGAAATCGGAAGGTGATGTGCAATGTGGATACTAATGCCAAAACAATGATTGACGGTCATAATAGAGCGATGACACATTATGATGATAGCATGCAAGCCTATGCAAATGCTCTGGCTAAAGTAGTCAGAAAGGGGGATGATTCCATGGAAGCTAAGGTGGAAGCTTAGGTCAATGCGCTTGAAGTAGTAATGTTAGCAAATTTCAAAGGTGTAAATGACAACAGCTATGACAACTATGTGTGGCTTCATAGTCAGTTGACAGGATCTCAAGTACTTGTTGTGCCTGTACTAGTACATGATGAGACTCATCCTGCCTAGGATTACACTCAGTACTGGTCAGACACATGATTTTTCTCAGGTTAGTGTTGCTGCTGCTACTATTGCTGATGCTCAAGAGGTAGAACTTATTTAAGACTTCCCTCCTCTTGTTTACAAACGAAGAAGATATAGGGAAGGCCCGTCAGTAATAAGGTAAGATCTACCTCGAGTAGAACCAAATAGAGAGATGGAAGAGGTGTGGAGCTCAATTTCTTGAGGAATTATCATAGACACATTCTCCTTGGTCGATCTTGTTAGTGAAAAACATCAGCACCACTACGATCAAGAAGAATTGAACAAGTACAAACTATCATTCACAAAGAGAAGGATACACTTCAAAAATCATAGAGATGCTGATCTAATGCCTCTAGCCCCTCCAATGTACTTTCCAAAGCCAAAGGCTTATTTTGACAGACAGAGGAAGAAGAGATAGAGTAGGCTGGGCAAATAGTTATATTTTGTGTTTAGTTGTGGGTTGCCCCCCCCCCCAAAAAAAGCTATGAATAATTTGTGATATATATATATATGATTTCTATGATTGTCTTGGAATGCATGTTATTTTTTATTTTTTTTATCTTTTCAAGTCTTAATGCTTTATTATTTGTTATGTACAAATAACCTTAACTTATAAGGTTCTAACTTCTTAAAATAGAGGGAGATTGTTGGGTATTTTATCCACAATAACCCGGATTTTAAGAAGGGCCCAGTTAAGGTAAGATGAATTGAGACTGTATTTGATATTGCTTTTTGAGTTATGTACTTGCATGTTTTCATTGCTAAGTACACACCAATATTAGGTTACAGTGGTTCAGTAAACCCGAAACTACACAATGTAATCCTTCATTGTATATGCCAATGTGTTGACTCACGTGTAATCTCTCTATTGTGGTGTACTTCTATCCCAAGTACAAGAGAAGGCTTATGGATGGTCAAGGCTTAGATTTAGAATTAGACGAATTTTTCCTCAGTAAAATTTGTCGAGTATGGTTTGGAATACTCATCGAATTCGTCAAGTATCAGCTTGATACTCGTCGAATTCGTTGTGTATACCTACTCATACCCGTTGAATCCATCTTTTATACTTAGGGTAAATTCGCTGAAGAATTGAAAAAATTTGTTAAAAAAAATTCGTCGAGTATCGTCGTGCATACTCGTCTAATTCGTCGAATATAACTAATGATACTCGCCGAATTCGTCGAATGTATCGAACGATACTCGCCAAATTTGTCGAATATGCTAAGTGATACACGCCGAATTCGTCGAGTCCAGTCGATGCTACTTCTCTAGATTTTTCCAAGTCAAATTCGTCGAATATCAAGGTGTTGAGAACGTTGAGTCATCACGACAATATTCGACGATTGCTGCCCTTGGCGTTGAGTGAACTAAAGGCGTCGAGTGCAACGGCGATGAGTTATTTAGCTTATACTCGACGAATTCGTAGAGTATATTAGGTGATACTCGACGAATTTGTCGAGTATGACTCTCCTCTTTGGCATTGAGTGTATTGCCGGCCTGAGCTAATTTGGATAAGTCTTATTCATCGTATATCATAGACCATTCAGCAAGTATACTAGTGATACTCGACGATACTCGACGAATTTGGCTTTGGTCATTTTTCTGAATTTTTCAAAATCACTGGTTCGGGTTTCGGTCGGCCATGCACAGTAAATTCTAGGTTTCGTTTTCTAAAGTTTTTTTCTAACCGTTGGCAAGGAGATTTCAATAAATACATAGGAGATATTTCATTCCATTTAATTATGTTATTCTCTCACTTTCAAATCGATAGAAACTTTCCAAACGAAGAAACCGTCGGCCAACGCTCTGTACGCTTCGCAATTTCTTATCGGACGCCAACAACTTACTGTGCGCGATTCATCTTCTTTGATATACGTGACTGGATCGATACTCTCTCAAAAGATCTTTACTCCTCCGGATCATGTCGATTGAAGGTTCACGATTCAAGGTCTTCAAGATTTTATTTCTCCAAGTTCTCAAAGATTCAAGATCTACTGTTTCGACAAACATTACGTTGAAGACTCATAATTGTTTGTGTTTTATAATATTCATTTATTGTTATAGGAGATTATTCCTCCGAGTTTGTTGATCCGTTTGTGGATCGAATTTGTAGATCCATTTGTGGATCGAGTTTATAGATTCAGTTGTTGATTGAGTTTGTAGATCCAATCGTGGATCGAGTGGTAGGACATTCGTCTCTGAGTTGTAGGAGTTGCAGATCCGAGGTGTAAGATTTGAAGAAATCTGAGTTTGTTGAAGTAGCCGAATCTAGCCCTTCGTAGTAGATATGTAACACCCCTATCCGTCGCATAGCATATAGCAGTAGGTCCGGCCGGGGCCCGACGCCATATACTACGGACAGACCGGTTGGTTACGCGTCGAAACCATACAACCAATCACCAATGTCCTACACAGAGTCATTCTAGCGGAAGCAATTTATTAAGTTGCGCAAATACAAGAACCCTGCCAAGCAAGAATGTCCACTACTTAAACAACAATAGGAATGAATAATACAAAAGTACCGGCCTTATGACCTTACAATGTTTGCTTAACAAAACATGTCTAACATACTTCGGCTCGCAGGCCGGCCATACATGAAATAAATGGAAAGCATAAAAGGGTTAGGCCTTCGAGGGCCAGCACCGCAACATGGGCTTTAGCCCGCTATTTTCCACTCGGCTCCGCAGCACCTACAAGCACAAAACACCGCCCGGTGGCAAACAAAAGCAACGGTCAGCTATGCTGACCAAATTATAACGATCCCGCCCCCAAAATCGGGGCGGCGATGCTCTTTCCCTGCACTTTATTAGTATAGCCAATTTAATAGCGTGATCATACATAAACACAGGAGTAGGCTCGCACGACCACACACCTCGTGCACACAAGGCACATTCACGGTGAACCGGCCAACGTCACGTCAATTCAAGCCATAGACATTCCCGTTCCACCACCGCACCTTGGACGGCCAACCATATGAGCATTTTGTCTTCTTGGCCTTGGTCACGACAATTTAAGCCATAGACCGCTGAAAACTCTCATCCATGCCAACGGTCCCACCGAACGACATAGACCGGGTACGGTTCCGCCTGACCCGTGCTCATATCGCAACGACAATTTAAGCCATATGCGCAGGTCAAGACTCACCGAGTCCCGTTTCCGCCACAACAATCACATAACCCGGTTATGTTCACGTTGGCTCCCCGGCCACCGTGTTGGCAAAACTCGCTTTTGCCCAGTTTTCTGGGTGCACCTTGGAGTTACTCTCTAAGGATCCCTGTTGCACTCTACCACGTAGAAAACCTGAAAAACGCCCAAACACCCGGAGACTTCCCCGGTTCATATGCAATGAAACATCACCTATCCGGCTCTACTTGTCCGGATAGGCTTCACACACAATGCCTATGTCCGTTTTCGCATACGGACTCTATACAAGGGGGACTTTACATATCTACCCCAAGGAACGCTCCAACTCTTCGCTCACTCGTGAGAGAGGGATTCCTATGCAAAGGAAAAGAGGGCTTCACATGCCCTAGGATGAGAATCGTTACCCTTGCGTTTTTCTGCGGCGCCATCAAAAACTATGCGGTTGGAAAGCACCGCAACAGCGTCACCTCCGCGGATATGGACTCGGATCGCGATTCGGAGCTCCGAAGCTCCTCCGGCGGCCGGATCTTGGACTCCTCCTTCCTCCTGGCTCTCCCTTCTCTCTAAACTCTTAGAGAGAGAATGGCTAAAGTAAATGAGGATTCCCAACCCTAAATCCCGGCTAAAACCACCCAGGAGCAGCCCCCACCGTCGGATCCAAAGTCAAGGAAACGAACGGCCAAGATTAGATCTGAAATCATAAAATCTGGGCCGAACACGGGTTGCAACACGACCGTGTGCCTAGCCGTGTCACCCATTCGCCGTCACGACCGATTCGAAAAACCAGCACACGGCCTTTGACACGGCCTCCGACAAGCCCGTGTCACATGTGACACGCCCGTGTCGAGACCCGTGTCACTCCCCCCCCCTCCCCCCCCCCGTGTGCAATCGGCCAGCTTTCCCAACCCGAGAGGGACACGGCCTGCGATACGGCACCCGACACGCCCGTGTCGAATTTGACACGCCCGTGTCACGGCCCGTGTCATGGACCGTGTACACCTCACTCAACGATAGTTGAGTATGGGCTTTGAGGGACTGACACGCCCTGGGACACGCCCGTTGTCCCAGGCCGTGTTCAGCCTCTCAACGATCGTCGACCCGGCAACGTCGACCCATGGGCGGCCAAACAGCGAACAACCCGAGCAGAACATGCCCCTGGGACACGCCCGTGTCCCAGGCCGTGTCACCCCTGCCAAAATACAGATTTGGCTAAAAACGTCCCCCGTCACCCTATTGAGTTTTGGGGTGTTACAACTCTCTCCCTCTTAAAAGAATTTCGCCCACGAAATTACTAAAGGAATAAAAGGAACTCAAAACTATAAGTGGTACCTGAGCGGGAATAACTCCGGGTACTCCTCCAACATAGTTTGCTCCCGTTCCCAAGAGAGCTCCTCTCGATCGCAATTATCCCACCGGACCTTAACCATCCAGATCTCCTTATTACGGAGCCTCTTGACCCCAGAGTCTTCGATACGAACAGGCTTGACCCTAGTCGTCAACCCTTCGTCCACCGGCACTTGATCAACTGCGATCACTAGAGAAGGCTCTTGTACCGTCTTCCGTAACACAGAGATGTGGAACACATCGTGTAGCCCCCACTCAACTCCACTGATAGCTTCAAACGGTATGCAGCTTCGCCGACTCGCTCTAGAACCTCAAAAGGTCCAAGGTATCTTGGGCTCAGCTTTTTCATGCGTCTCAACCGCGAAACCCCCTTGAACGGCTTCACTTTCAAGTACACCCAATCGCCTACCGCGAACTCCACGTTCCGGTGCTTGGCATTGTAATACTTCGCCTGCCTGTCCTGAGCGATCAACAAGCGCTCCTGAATGATCCGCACCAACGAGGTAGCACTCTCCACCTCCTGCTTCTTGTACAACCTTGCCTCACCCGTTTCTAACCAAGACAACGACGTGCGACATTTTCTACCATATAAGGCCTCAAAGGGCGCCATTTGGATACTCGACTGGTATCTATTGTTGTACGCGAACTCCACCAAATACAGGTGGTCCTCCCAATGCTTCCGAAGTCTAAGAACACACATGCGGAGCATGTCCTCCATCGTTTTATTGACTCTCTCGGTCTGCCCATCCGTCTGCGGATGGAAGGCTGTGCTGAACTTCAACTTTGTCCCCAGCATCTGCTGTACCAACCTCCAATCATTGGACGTGAAACGGCCATCGCGATCACTCACAATGCTGCGAGGCACACCATGCAGTCTAACTATATTGTCCACATAAAGCTTTGCCAACTTCTCCACCGAGTCGTCTTTCCTATGCGGAATGAAATTCGACACTTTAGTTAACCAATCTACGATCACCCAGATGGAGTCGTTCCCCTTCTGCGACCTTGGCAACCCATGCACAAAGTCCATAGATATGTCGTCAAACTTTCACTCCGGTATAGGCAAAGACTTCAGAAATCCTCCCGGCTTTTGGCACTCCGCCTTCACCAAGGCGCACGTTTTGGCACTTAGCCACAAATAACACTACGTCTTTCTTAAGCCCGGCAACCAAAACAGCTTCTTGAGGTCACGGTACATCTTTGTGCTCCTTGGGTGGATCGAGTACTTGGTACGATGAGCCTCGTACATCAACTCCGCCTGTAGGTTACTCCCGCTTGGGACGCACAACCGATGTTACTTCCTTAACAACCCATCTTCCACTGAAAACTGGGAATTTGACCCATCCAACGCCGCCTCCATAAGCTCCTTCATGGAGTCATCTAACTCCAATGCCTGCAGAACTCGGTCAGCCAGGTCATACTGGACCTCTGTCCAGTTCAACATTGCTTTGGCGCTCGTCTGCTTGTCAACGCAACAGATCTCAAGCTCCTCCAACTCCCGTATCAGCCGCTCATCATGCACCGACAACCAGTTGGCCTAGGCGGGAGCCCTGCGACTCAACGCATCAGCGACCGCATTGCCCTTCCCGGGTACATAATGAATCTTGAAGGTGTAGTCCCCCAGGAACTCCATCCACCTCCTCTGCCTCATGTTAAGATCCTTCTGATCCAAAAGGTACTTCAGGCTCTTATGATCGGTATATATATCGACCCTTACGCCGTATAGGTAGTGCCTCCACAGCTTAAGTGCAAATATCACGGCCGCCAACTCCAAGTCGTGGACCAGATAATTCCATTCTTGCACTTTCAGCTGACGCGATCCATAAGCTATGACGCTCCCATACTGCAACAGCACGCAGCCCAAACCACTACCCAAGGCATCACTATATACCTCGAAGCCCTCGGTCCCACTCGGCGAACTAAGCACTGGCGCCATGGTCAACCGTCTCTTCAGCTCCTCAAACACTTGCACGCACTCCTGCGTCCACAAGAATCTCTGATCTTTCCTTGTCAACTTCGTGAGAGGTAGCGCTATCCGCGAGAAGTTCTCTACGAAGCGCCTGTAATATCCGGCAAGCCGAGAGGAAAACTACGGACTTCCGCGACAGAAGACAACGCAGGCCACTCCCGTATCGCAACGATCTTCGCCGGATCCACCGCTATACCTTCCCCACTAACAATGTGACCAAGGAATGCTACTGAGGGTAGCCAGAACTTGCACTTGGAGAATTTCGCATACAGCTCGTACTCCTCCTCAACGTCTCCAACACCAGATGCAAGTGCTTGAAGTGATCTTCTTCGCACTGCGAATTACACCAATATATCGTCAAATAAAGATGATCACAAAGCGATCCAAGAAATCTCGGAACGTCCTGTTCATCAAGTCCAAAAAACACTGAAGGCGCATTCGTCAGTCCAAACGGCATGACAGTGAACTCGAAATGCCCATATCTTGTGCTGAACGCCGTCTTCGGGATATCACATTCCCTTATCCTCAACTGATAGTACCCCGACTTCAAGTCCAACTTAGAATATACCGACGATCCAACCAACTAATCGAACATATCATCAATCCTCGGGATCGGGTACTTGTTCTTCTCCGTCAGCTTGTTCAACTCTCTGTAGTCGATACACAACCGCATACTTCCGTCCTTCTTCTTAACGAAGAGGACCGGTGCGCTCTAAGGCGACGAGCTTGGACGCACATAACCTTGCTCCATCAGCTCCTCTAGCTGAACTTTCAACTCTGTCATCTCCTTAGGCGCTAACCTATACAGAGCACGTGACACCGGTTTGGCTCCCGGTACGAGCTCGATGGTGAAATCAATCTCCCACTGCGGTGGGGCTCCGGGAAGACTATCCGGGAACACATCGGGGTATTCTCAAACCACGGGGATGCTATACAACGTGGACTTTGGCTCCACAGCCCCCACTATTGCGAAGAACAGCTCTGCACCAGCATGAACTGCCTTTACCACCTGAAGAGCAGACATCAGTGTCTTGCTCGACCCCTTGAGTCCCTCGAATGTTGTCCCCCGCCCAACACCCAGCTTGACCTCCTTCCGGTCGCAATCAATCCATGCCTTCTGCTCCGAAAGTTAATCCATCCCAAAGATAACGTCGAACTCTACTAGTGGCAGCAATGACGCTATCAAGTCGAACTCTTGGCTCCCTATGTGAACCTTTACGGCGCACACTCTGTCTGCATGCATCGAGCACCCATTCGGTAGTAGCACATCCAACTTGTCCTTCGCCATCGAAGAAGGGACTCCGATGCGCGATATAAAATTTTCGGACAAGAAGGAGTGTGAAGCTCCGGTGTCGAACAGTGCCCGTGCCGGACTATCGCTAATCAAAACAAAGCCTATACAAACAATATTGGGCTAACAAGCAATAGACAACAGTATATATAGTTAACTTCGCTGTAAATTAACTCGTACATGTCACCACATCCGCTTGTTTAATGGCCTCCTGCTGGCCCAAGTTATAGACTCTAGGCTGAGTCGGAGCATAGTGTGATGCGGTTGACTCCACCGCCTTGCCCTTCTCTTCGTAAGTAACCCCTTGCTTTCTCTCGGACTTTGGGCGTCCACTCCAGCAGTCGCGGGCAAAGTGCCCCGTCTTTCCACACGTGAAACCAGCGTCCAGGGTTCGATTAGTAGTTGCCCCCGAGGCACCCGTAGAAGAAGCTGGACCTGACGTCCTAGCCTTCTTGAAGAATTTTCGATAGCCCGACTTCGACGTAGTCGGCGCTTTGAACTCCGATTTCTTCCCGCCAGAATCCTTCTTAGCTTGCACATTTCTCATGTCCTTCTCCACGGACCGGGCCGAGTTGACCAAGGTTAGGAAATCCTGCGCCATGACAGTAGCAACCTCAGCTCATCTCTTAACCCTTCATAGAAGCGGTTAGTCTTTCGCTCCTCGTCGGCAAAGGTACTCGTCTACAGTACTATCTCCTTGCACCAACTTTTGGAACTCGTTCTCCAAAGCGATCCTCTGCGCTGAGGGGAGGTATCGAGACATGAACAATCTCGAAAACTCTGCCAAAGGAACTTGGGCCAACGGCCTTCCCCTCAACTGGTGTAGCTCTAGGCCTTCCCACCATAACCTTGCGCCCCCATCCAATAGGAACGTCACTATTGTGGTCTTCTGCCACTCTTCCGTTTCAGTCGCTGTCATCACCCTATTGACTCTTGAGAGCCAATCTTCAGCTTGGGTCGGGGTTCCCATTCCCGAGAACACCGGTGGGTGGAAGCCCATCACATGCTTCAACTGTCTTTCAGTTGCTCTCCGAGGCAACTCCGGCTCCACAGCCACCTGCTCAACCCTTCTAGGCTCCGCCGCTTGGAGCGGCACTTGCTCCTCCGCAGGAGCAGGCTGCTGCACCTGTCTTGCAGGTTGAGCATTAATCATAGAAAAGACAGCTTCTGCACCAATATAATGGTCTCAGCAGACGGAGGTGTTGCAGGCGCTTCACTTGGCGGACTGCTTGCCTCAGAACCTGGCCGTTCTGACGGCCCAGCACCACTCCTGGTCACCTATAATCATGCAAAACACCGATAAGCGACCAAATATTACTGCAAACCGCAATTATAGGAACACGCAGGTTCCTCAAACATGTGTATTTTCATTTCTAAGTGGACATTCATGGGTTATTTTCATGTTATAATGATGACGCACACATGTACTCACCACCCCTTAAAGTGAATTCGTCCACGAATTCATTTATGTTTGACCGAAACCAGTAGTCTGATACCAATTTGTAACACCCCTATCAGTCACATAGCATATAGCAGTAGTTCCGGCCGGGGCCCGACGCCATATACTACAGACAGACCGGTTGTTTACGCATCGAAACCATACAACCAATCACCAACGTCCTACACAGAGTCATTCTAGCGGTAGCAATTTATTAAGTTGCGCAAATACAAGGAACCCTGCCTAGGCAAGAATGTCCACTACTTAAACAACAATAGGAAATGAATAATACAAAATTACGGCCTTTATGGCCGTACAATGGTGCTTAACAAAAACATTGTCTTAACATTACTTCGGCTCGCAGGCCGGCCATACATGAAATAAATGGGAAAGCATAAAAGGGTTAGGCCTTCGAGGGCCAGCACCGCAACATGGGCCTTTAGCCCGCTATTTTCCGCTCGGCTCCGTAGCACCTGCAAGCACAAAACCACCGCCCGGTGGCAAAAAAAGCAACGTTCAGCTATGCTAAACCAAATTATAAC
This sequence comes from Platanthera zijinensis, assembly GCA_039513925.1. NCBI lineage: Eukaryota > Viridiplantae > Streptophyta > Magnoliopsida > Asparagales > Orchidaceae > Platanthera > Platanthera zijinensis. Next base: position 81,798,947 of record CM077086.1, read on the forward strand.
GATCCCGCCCCCAAAATTGGGGTGGTGATGCTCTTTCCCTGCACTTTATTAGTATAGCCAATTTAATAGCGTGATCACACATCAACACATGCGTAGGCTCACTACGGCCACACACCTCGTGCACACAGGGCACATTCACGGTGAAACCGGCCAACGTCACGTCAATTCAAGCCATAGACGTTCCGTTCCACCACCGCGCCTTGGACGGCCAACCACCATATGAGCATTTTGTCTTCTTGGCCTTGGTCACGACAATTTAAGCCATAGACCACCGAAGACTCTCATCCATGCCAACTGTCCCACCGAACGACATAGACCGGGTACGGTTCCGCCTGACCCGTGCTCATATCGAACAACGGCAATTTAAGCCATATGCGCAGGTCAAGACTCACCGAGTCCCGTTTCCGCCACAACAATCACATAACCGGTTATGTTCACGTTGGCTCCCCGGCCACCGTGTTGGCAAAACTCGCTTTTGCCAGTTTTCCGGGTGCACCTTGGAGTTACTCTCCAAGGCTCCCTGTTGCAATCTACCACGTAGAAAAACCAAAAAAATGCCCAAACACTCGGAGTCTTCCCGGTTATATGCAATGCAACATCACCGATCCGGCTCTACTTGTCTGGATAGGCTTCACACACAATGCCTACATCCATTTTCGCATACAGACTCTATACAAGGGGGACTTTACATATCTACCCCAAGGAACACTCCAACTCTTCGCTCACTCGCGAGAGAGGGCTTCCTATGCAAAGGAAAATAGGGCTTCACATGCCCTAGAATGAGAATCGTTACCCTTGCATTTTTCCGCGGCGCCATCGAAAACTATGCGGTTGGAAAGCACCACAACGGCGTCACCTCCGCGGATCTGGACTCAGATAGCGATTCGGAGCTCCAAAGCTCCTCCGGCGGCCGGATCTTGGACTCCTCCTTCCTCCTTGCTCTCCCTTCTCTCTAAACTCTTAGAGAGAGAATGGCTAAAGGAAATGAGGATTCCCAACCCTAAATCCCGGCTAAAACCACCCAGGAGCAGCCCCCAATCGTGGGATCTAAAGTCAAGGAAACGAATAGCCAAGATTAGATCTGAAATCATAAAATCTGGGCCGAACACGGGTTGCAACACGGCCGTGTTCCTGGCCGTGTCACCCATTCGCTGTCTCAACCGATTCGAAAAACCAGCACACGGCCTTTTACACGGCCTCCGACACGCCCGTGTCACATTTGACACGCCCGTGTCGAGACCCATGTCACTCCCCCTCGTATGCAATCGGCCAGCTTTCCCAACCCGAGAGGGACACGGCCTGCGACACGGCACCCGACACGCCCGTGTCGAATTTGACACGCTCGTGTCAAGGCCTGTGTCACGGCCCGTGTACACCTCAATCAACGATCGTTGAGTATGGGCTTTAAGGGACTGACATGCCCTGGGACACGCCCGTATCCCAGGCCGTGTTCAGCCTCTCAACGATCGTCGACCCGGCAACGTCGACCACGCGGCCAAACAGCGAACCCGAGCACAACACGCCCTGTTACACGCCTGTGTCCCAGGCCGTGTCACCCCTGCCAAAATACAGATTTGGCTAAAAACATCCCCCGTCACCCTATTGAGTTTTGGGGCGTTATATGATAGGCGAGGCAGGAAAGTGGACGTACCCAACTCGGGGAACCACTATAAATCTCTGTGTTTGTGTGCTTGAATTTTAAAGCGATTTTTATTCCATGAAAAGACAGAAACATCACCTATTCACCCCCCTCTAGGTGATTTAGGTAGACACTAGATACTTTCATACCTGGAGAGCAAACATCAATATTTATCTCGATCCTTGCATACCAGCGAACTTAGTCTCTTATTTGATGTTCTGTCCTAGTAAGACTTCCTTAGAGTTGCAATCTATATAGGACCGCTACTCCGAGAGCAAGTCCAAACCAAAGATTACATCAAACTCCGATATCGGCAGCACAGATGCGTCCAAACTAAAGTCATTACATCCTATTCGCACCTCAACACAACGGATACGCCCCACAAATTGTCTTAGTTAGGTAGCAAAACATTCACACGATTTGTCGGTATAAAAGAAGGCACTCTGATACGCCCCACAAATTTTTCAGGCAAAAAGGAATGAGAAGCTCCTGTATCGAATAGTTCTCTCGCCGGATATTCCGATATAAGGACAAAGCTTAATTCAAACAAATTATACACAAGCAGCGCACAAGGTACTAAGTATGGAAAGTAGTAAAAACTGTATCTTAACTCATACCTATTACGACGTCACTTTGTTTTATGGCCTCATGATGGCCAAGATTATAGACTAGGGGATGCGCTTGAGATGTAGTTGACTCCACGACTGCTTTATCCTTTTCAGCATAAGTCGCACCCATCGTTTTATCCGTCTTTGGAGGGCCACTCTAACAGTCTCAGGCCATGTGTCCCATCTTGCCACATGTGTAACATGTGATTGTACCTCTCCCAGATGTTGCTCCAGACGTAAGAGAAGGAGCTGGTGCAGAAGTTTTAGACTTCTTATTCCACCGTCGATACCTAGACTTTGAATAACTAGGTACTTTGAACTCTAGCTTCTTCACTGCCAAGTCATTCTTACGCTGAACGTGCTTCATATCCAGTTTGAGGGAATGGGATGTATTGAACAAAGTAAGAAACCCTTGCGTCATCGGTCCTGAGAGAAGCAACCGCAGGTCATCCCTTAACCCCTCATAGAAATGATTTGTTTTTCGTTCCTCGTCTATAAACGTAAAGCTTGCATACCTTCCTAATCTCATAAACTCGTGCAAGTAGACATTTATAGAACTCTCGCCTTGAGTTAGCCTTTGAAATTGGTTTTCCATTGCAATCCGCTGTGTAGATGGAATATATCTTGCCAGAAAATACCTTGAGAACTCCTCCATTGAGATCTCAATGAATGGCCGACAAGCAAACTGGTGCAGCTCTAGTTCATCCCACCATAGCCTCACCTAATCATCTAACAGGAAGGTAACTACAATGACTTTTTGCCAATCCTCCATTTCAGCTGTCGTCAGGACTCTCTTTATTCTTGAGAGCCAATATTCTCCTTGGGTAAGGGTTCCATTACCACAAATATAGGAGAATTGAAACCCAGTACGTGTTTCAATTGCTTTTCCATCGCTCCCCTTGAGGTCACTAGCTTAACGGCTACTTGTCGTATCACCACATGTTTAACTACACCAACTGATTCCTTGACCACCTCAGGGGTAGGAGGTTGTACTCGCCCTCTTGGTTGCGCATTGATTAATGTGAACACAACATCAGCAACTAACCGTATAGTTTAGGCAGAAGGAGGAGGTGTTGGCACCTTAGTTAGTGTATTACTCTCCGCTGAGTGCTTGGGTTCCTGCTGCCCCGCACCACTTCTCATTGCCTATAAGCGTGAAACACACAATAAGCAACACAAAATCTTGCCAAAAGAAATTATATGAACACAAAAGTTCCTTCAAGAGGTGCATTCTGTTCATTCGGGATTGGATGATGAACGTGCGGATTACACGGGACAGCACTTTCACCCTCAGAGAGGTCCAAGAATGCGCAAGGGAGAGGAGACAAGTGCTAATAGAAATTGTAACACCTCATCCGTCATATGAAATTAAAAACGACAGTGGTCGGGTTGGCCCCCATGCCATATCCCATAATGGGTCGAGCAGTGGAAAGTGAAAATATCAAACTACTACTAAACGAATCCTAAATCAGAGCCTGTAGCGGAAGCTCCAACTGGTTAACTTGAACTGTCAATTCCGCGAATGTAATATAAATATATTATATATCTCATAATATATATATATAATATAATTAATATATATATATAATAACAAAACCCACCAAAAAACACTTTTTTTAAATCCTGCACCTACGCCCCTGCCCGGTTTATTCACGTGAGCTCAACCCCGCAAGCGGCGGTGCACCGCTGGCGGCCTGGAAAACGGTGGCAAAGGCAAGGGTTTGCCTGCCTTAGCAAGCCCGCGGGGGTGTGTCCCGCGACGGGCAGGTCACTCGGTGGTGGACCTGCCCGCTCGCCACCGCAAACCCGATGGGCTGGGTGGTCAGGCAAGGCAGTCGGTGGGGCTTCGGCGGCCGCCGGCAGCTCCGGTCGGCGGGGTAGGGAAATCAGCTGCTGCGTGAGCAGGCCGAGAAGGGGGGGGGGGGGGGATTTTTGGGTTTTTTTATTTAAATTATAATTTAATTTTGTAAAGATTGAATATGTATGAAGATAATTTTTTTTTGCCTTTTTATTTTTGGATTTTGCCTTTTATTTTTCAGTTTTATTTTTCATTATTATTAAATTATAATTTTTTTTCATTTTTTTTTCGCGAAGCCCGTCGGGGGGGGGGGGGGGGGCGGGCTTCACGGGAGGCGGGCAAAGCCCGCCAGAATGCCAAGCGGGCGAAGCCCGCATGGACGCATCGATAACCCGTCGGAATGCGGGCAAAGCCCGCAGCGACGCATCGAGAACCTGCCGGAATGCGGGCGAGGCCCGCCGGAATGCGGTCCCGAAGCCGCCGGAATGGCAAGCGGGCGAAGCCCGATTGGTTGTGGGCGAAGCCCGCAGTGACGCATCGAGAAAGGGCGGAGCTCGTTTGAAGATATATATATATATATATATATATATAATAGTAGGAACATGAATTTAAGAACCATTCTTCCTATGAGTCGACAAAGTCAAAGTTGTTCTACTTTCAGATTCAATCTAGTGACTCACTCCAAGTCGATCGTCAAAAGGTAGGTACATGTTAGCCACATCCCGTTACTCAAATCGTCAGGCCCTTAAGCCATGACATGGGACGACGTCCCCCTTTCCAAAGTAGAATAATTTATGTTTCTACTAACAAATAGTGGAACAGTTTATGTTCCCACCCACGCCATTTTGGAAAATTGTTTAAGTTCCTACACATAAAAGGCCACCAGGTCTCCCTGAGACAGTTCTCACAAACATATCTCACTGGAAGCTATCACCGATGATAGCACTACTGCCGCGCAGCAGGGACAAAATTCGCTTCTTCCCCATTCTTGGGTGTTTTCCTGGAGATCACCTCTAGTAATATCCCTACAGCATCCTACACACCTCCAGACCCCAGATTCAACATGTTGAACTACACGTTTTATCCATGGAGTCTTCTTTGGCATGCAAATCAATTCATTACAAATCCAGACTAACATGTCTAGATGTTCTTCATACAGCATGCCTATTCCGTACTTCGATTCTGGATCTATATGCAAGTTTTATTGGGGATCACAACAATCTACCCCCTTGAAACCACCCTTTTCTTTTCCTTTTGGTTAGGGGTTCCATGCACGTATGCAAGTTTAGGACTTCACTTGTCCATGGAGAAAGTCATTACCCTTGTAGATCTTTTCGGATCCATGAATAAGTCTTCTATCCGGATTGAAAGGAGCACCTCTCTTTCCTCGTCATGGATCTTACTTCAGGTCTTGATTCCGATCACGGGATCTCCTTCACCAAGATTGCAACACTAAGCCCCAGCCTTTTTCCTCAAGAATTGAGGTACCATGATAGAGAGAAAAGAAAGAGTTCAATCTCATGCCAGCTTATATTTATAGTCTACCACCCCGTGGTATCATAGGCAGTTGCCCCTTAGCCTAATCGACACCGCGCTGTCACTCAAAAACAGCCTCCACCTTTCTGCTATATGGAAAGCTACTACCGCGTGTCAGGTTATTGCAGCCAAGCAGTACTTTAATCCGAGCTCTCACCGCGCATTTGCTCCTACCACTGCACGGTAGTCACTCAATGTTGCGTCGAAAGTGTTAAGTGATAGTGCCACGTGCTAGCCAACTACCGCCACATGGTAGTACTCTCAACGCTTTGTCTAAAGAATTGAGTGCATTGAGTGGTAATGCCGCGTGCTAACGTTACTACCGCCGCACGATAGATACCCGAGTCGACAGTCGATTTAATAGAAGGGCTAACACCGACGTTAACACTACCGTTGTACATTAACTTCAAATTCCTCCTTTTTTAGGATTTTTAGGGCGTTACATGATGCTTCTACAACTCAGTGATTTACTGATCACATACCTCAGACTTTAATCAAAGTCCTACAACTCAAGCTAGGAGGATAGCCCTATACTCAGATCTACAGGAGGATCCTACACTCAGTGAATGAACTCACCTACAGCTCAGGCACACAAGCCCTACCTTATATCGACAGAAGGATCCCACACTCAGCTTTTATAAATCAGGCCTACAACTCAGATCAACTAAGATCCTACAAAAAGTATATGTTGTTGATGATGTAATAACTCCCGAGAAAATTTTCTCTACGTCTTCTCTCTGGACTGAGATTGCTCAACCCTATCTTCTTCTTAGATCCAAGATAGCAGATCTTTAGGAAGTTTTAGCTTGAGATGGGAAGAACTCAGAAACAAAAGTTCCTGAACTTACTAAAGAAGATCAATGAGTTTTTGTTCTTTGTGTGTCTTCAATCAGTAACCTTTGTCTGAAGTTATTAGACTATCTCTGGAAAAACTAATCGCAGAGCACTTCTTCGTTTTAGGAAGAAGATGAGTTGATTCAAAAATCTCTCTTCAAAAAGTTGCCCTTTTCTTTCTCGGAACTCGGCACTTTGTATCCTGCCATCCAACGACTCTTTGAGCAGTATGGACCACTAGAGTAGTTAGCTGCACCACCACTTTTGCATTAATTACTATACAATCTGCAAGCGATGCCTAGTGTCCTATAGCAAGACGATGCCGCGTTGCTTGAATTTCTGCTGACGTCAGCATTGCTTAGCTCATGTGGACTTAGCCAAAATTTTAGTAATTCTTCTTGGGAGTTGATTGAAGCCTTATCACTCAATGCACCGGTACTTAGCTGAATTCTTACTGGTGGCATTGAGTGCGTTGAGTGATCCTTTATCCCTAAAAGAATGTTAAAAATCTAGTCTAACAGCTTAGGCGTTGAGTGAACCTTCACCACTCGAGGCATCTGGACTTAGTTGATTTACTTTGCTAGAAGGCGTTGAGTGAGGCTTCTTCACTCAACACTTTCTGACTTTGCCTATTTTTTGATGAGGCGTTGAGTGGGCTGTCCTCACTCAACGCTTCTTGACGTAGTAGGATTATCTGTAGAGGAGGCATTAAGTGAACTGCCTGTAACATCCCTCAAACAACTAGACCCCTAATAGAGGTTTTGTCATGACTAGGTCATGAAAAAAGCCTAACGAGCCTAAGAAGACTAAATGAACATGAAGGTGAAAACCATCTTGGGCTGTAAATAATAATTTTCAATTACCCACCCTAGGGCTAGACTTTAGGGCTTCAATTTAACTCCATGATCACAACATAACACCCCTAACCCTTAAGGGAGGTCAATGGGTCACCAAAGACCCATTGGGGTCAATCAAAAAGGTCATGTTGACCAAAGTCAACCCTTGCCCTAAAATGGTCAACATGCCCTAATTAAGGGTCAAGTGGCCTCCAAGGTTCCAAACCAACCCTAGCAAACCCTTTCTAGACCTTAGGGGAGCCCAATGGTCACCAAGGACCCATTGAGGGCAACCTAAAAGGTCAATTTGACCAAAGTAAACTCAACCAAGGTTTAGGTAAAATTAGCTCAAGTTGACCTAACCTAACCCAAGCCACTTGGGCTAAGCCAAGTTGGAATAGCCCATCAGCCTTATGCGCTAATATTTACCTAAAATGCCACTCAATTTCTAGAGGTGATGACTTGGAGAGAGAAAGCTTCATTTTTCCCTTTAATGGAGGAGAGAGAAAGTGAGGAGTAAAAGCCATTTATGGCTTGGAAGGCCAAGGGCATCTCTCTTCGTCTCCACTTATTAGATTCATTCTCCCTAGTCAGTTAGGGGGAGAACAAGAGGCTTTCCATGCTATTCAGAGGTTGAATTCAGTGAATTCCACCAAGGCAGAAAACCACCATTCATGGCCATTCATGGCATTGAAGCCATGGCTCTCCCTCTCCCCCATTTGGCTATCTTAAAAGCTTCCTTGGATCCCCGACAATTGTTTACACTCCTTTCATGAAGAATTTGTGCCCTCCTGTAGTGTAGTTGTAGAGCACCTGAAAGCTCAAAATCTGACAATGGCAACACGACGATCGACCTGACTCCAACCCTCCCAAAAGATCCTAACCTCCTCTCCTTTTTAGTGGATAGATCTCAATCTATCGACAGCTTGATTCGAGTCCAATTGGCTCTGGATCGAGTATGCCGAAAGCTTGATTTTCAAGATTTTAATTACAATCACTACTCACTATTCCATCCACCTTCGGCTGGCCAACCACCGCGAATTTGGAGCCACCACCTCAACGAAGGTGGTGGTGGCGGTGGCCGGTCGGGAAAGGGCGCGGGTTTCCAGGAATACACGTGAAAACTTCTCCCAAGACGGGCCAATCTTAGTTATTGGCTTCACGGGCTAGATGAACGGATTCCGTCCAATCCTGCTTCAAGATTCTTGTTGTGATTATATATTAATTTCATTTTAATTCTATTATGTGTCACTGTTTATAGAGTGTTTTAAATTAAATATTAAAAATACTTAGAGCCACCTGCTGGAAAAATGTCTGACATTAAAGTTGTAGCCCTTGATATCTATTTTATTTTAAAATTTATCTGAACTAGTTTGAGTCAGTTGTCTGACCACAACACTCAAAATGGTGCAGTCTATACCTGGGGTTAACCAAACACAAATTAAGGTACCCCCACTAAACTACTCATTCAAATGCTCTGAAATTCAGGTCATAGATTATTCTCATCTAGTTTGATAATATATCAAAAAATTGGAATTTTTAGAAAACACTTTTCCATAGTTTTTGTAAAACTTTAATAAATCATGTATGATTTAATTAGTGGGTCTAATGACCTCATAATTCCACAAAATTTTGGTGGATGACTCCTAGGGTCAAGATAGGACTCTGGTAAAATTCTCAACCCAATTGGGACTGATTTGATTAGGTATTGGTGTGACCATTGTTTGATCTCATAAAGAAAAATTAGGTCATAGTGCACTAGGGGGAGTGAGTGACCATTCCTCATCTAATTGTGGTGAAACTTTATACACTGACTTGTGGTCATATATAACCCCCTCATAAGTGGTTTTGGGTGGTTTGGGGTGGATATTCCCACAAACCCTAGTAAAAACCTTAGGGTTGCCCTTTGAGTATTGCGAAGGACATGAGGTCATATGTCCTTTGATTAACTTGAATATTAGTAGTCTTTATCATAGGGTAGAAATGAGCCCAAGATAATTTTACTAGAAATTTTAGGAACATTTATCCCCTCTGAATTAATTAAGGGTTTTAAAGTGAGGGATATATCTAACTTTACTCTAGAGGGGGGTGAATAGAGTATTTTAAAAACATTAATTTATTTTTATAGCAGATTTAAAGTAAGTGATATAAGGATATATATATATAAATAGAAATCACAAGAAACAAATAGAAAGAAAACAATCACAGACAACACAAGGATTTCTATAGTAGTTCCGCAATAAATCTGGGTATGTCTACTCTTCTACCACCCTGGTAGGTATCCACTACAGGTTTTTTCTTAAGTGCACTGCCACCAGAAGATCTATTTTCAAAGGGAGTTCTAAGAATCCTTTGAGCTTTTGACTAGGTGACCAAAAACCAAGCTTAAGTCTTTTGATCAGGTGACTTAGAAACCAAGACTTATCTTTTGAAGGGAGTTAAAACCCTGTACATAGTTAAAAAAAATAATCTATAAGAAGTTGATGTTGTCTTCTCTATCAAATATCTTTGAGAAAACTTTATTGGATGATGATACAAAAAGCTCCCCCTGATATGAATAGAGATTTGAGATCAGGAGGGGAGAGATTTCTTCAGCGTGTAGGCCTTCCTGTATCTAACTAATTGAAGACTTTTTATTGGAAGAGCCTAAAGAAGAATATCAGTATCTCTATATATGTTGATCTATATCTGTAACCCCTAAATCTGTAACCTCATTAAGTATCAATCTTCTGAATATATAATGTCTGAGAAGAAATTAAATGTTTGAATTAAAACCAATCTTTGAAATGCATGGAGAATCCTTGAGATTTATAACTTCCCTGGAGTTATTTAGAATTAAAACTATATGATAAATTAATATTTTATGCTACCTTAAATGACTATATTCTTTTAGAATATTTAGCATTAAATATCATAGTTCTAACTGATTATAATTAAGCATTTGAAATCATTCTGCCTCTGAATATAGAAACTTCCTGATCGTCAAATGGAGCAAAATGCTCGTCGAGTTGAACTCAGAGTTAGGAATATGAGTTCGTCGAACTGAGCTCGACGTTCGTCGAACTTAACTCGGCGTTCGTCGATCTGAATTTTGTGTTCGTTGAACTGAACTTCTCTTGATTCCTTCTGAAGTAACAACCCTGGAAATAATCCTATGACCCTAGTCTATACAAGTTGGGTCAAATAAAACATCCTAAATATATGATAGTGATCATAGCCCAAATCAATAAAAGGGTGTTCCAAAAATCTCCCCCTATTTGGGTGAGGATACTATTAAAAAAACACAAAGCATAAATATCTAACAGAAATAAAATTTTCAGCAGATATATAAAAGGTGCTTTGAGAAGGTTTATAAAAAAACAACAAAGTTTAAACTTATAAACAAAAATTAAGAATCCTTCTATGCAGCAGCTGAAAGATAATCTGAAGATTATTTGGTAAAAATTAGCTTCGTGGTTGGATCTTCAGCTTTTCTTTTACTCATTTTAAGATCTTAAGAACCAATGATCTTCAGGGAAGTGGTTCTTGGAACAATTGCTTCAGGATGCAAACTCATATACTTGTCAACATTAAATAGGCTATTCTTCTAATATCTATATAGTTCCTGTTGCCTGCATGAGTACATAGTAGTGAATTGAGAGGTGTCCTTACCTTCTATCCTTGATTTCTTAATCTGAGAAAGAGCAACTTGCTCATTAAACCATGCCATTCTATTAACTAGATCAAGCTCTGGATCATATACTGGAGAAGCTGGCCTTTCTTGGCTAGAGTGTTGTTGGAGGCTTTGACTGTTATAAGTTTCAGACCTTGTAGGTCTATCCTGCCTACCCTTAGTTTGTCTAGAATGATATGTAGTAGGGCTATGAGATTAAGATACACCTCCTGCTGATCTTGTTGCTGGAGGAGGAGGAGGTCCTCTCAAAGACTTTAGAGGTGAATGATATCTCTTCATTTTTTTCCTATTCATCTACTCATTTTTGGAGTACCTCATCCTTTGTGAAAGGTCTGGAGTAAGAGGTATTCCATGCAAAATATAATAAGGGATGTCTGTTGTTGAGGAAGGTTGAGGAGCAACCTTAGTTTGTGCCTTCTTCCTGAACTTTCTTTTCTTAGATGCAGAATCTTCTGACTCATCAAAATCTGTATTAACATCTGATTGCTCTTCAAGCTGATCATATAAAGCATAAATCTATTTATATATATCAGTATGATCATCAAATTGATCCTATGGATATTTATATACATTGTCATCTTCCTTAGCTACCTCTTTCATATCTTCATTAAGAAGATCATCAAAATTTGGCATAGGGGTTTCATCCTATACAAAAGTAGGAGGGGAAGAAGGTTGCTCAGAAATATTTGTTATAAAATAGAACTAGTAGAAACAACTCTGAAACTAGATCTAAGCTCATCTAAAACTGAAGCTTTAATGGGAGCAGAGTAGCAAACTACTGCTCTTGAGAGATCTTCTTCATAAACTGGTAAGCTAGGAGAATAACTATGCAGTAAATCAAAAAATGATAATAAAAATTATAAATCAACCATGGGATGAATAATGACATTACCAACAGTAAGAACTTCTGGCTCTGCTGATAACTCATCCTCAGCTACACTTGTCATTTCTGAATCCTGAATTTCAACAAAAGATGTTCCTTATGTAACTGGAACTTCTATACTGGCTGTGACTAGAACTTCTTCATTAAGCATCTCCCCCCTTCCTAGATCCAGGGTGAACGGAATCTAGGCCCCAAGAAGAAGGGACAAAAGAGGAAGAGGCTAGTTTAGAGAAAAGTTCTGCTATGGAAGACAGAACAGGAGCAAAAGCATCATCCAAAAGTTTCTTGAGAGTTAGAGTGCTGGATTACAAAATATTAGTGGTAATGGAAGAGAAATCAAGATATATAAACTCAGGTGTATTGGAAGAAGATGTTTAGGGTGGATTTGAAGAGGAGGGAGCTGATTTATTTGCACAGTTTATACAGATAGTGAAAGCTTGTGGAATAGATGGAGGATTGATAATAGGGGGAATGTCATCAGGAATTATTTCCTGGATATGTGAGTATGGTGGAGATGGGTGAGGTGGAGATTGGTGAGATGAAGCAAGGTGAGGAGAAGATTAAGAAGGTGGAGATATATAATGTAGGGAGAAATGAGGTGGACATGAAAGAAGTAGAGATGAATGTGGTGACTGATGAGGTGACTGATGAATTGGGGATGCTGAATGAAAGGTTGAGGATGGAACTTCTCCAGATAAAGTAGGTTGTTGAGAAGGAGGTGTGGAAGGTTTAGGTGAAAGTTGTGGAGAATGTGGAGTGGAAGAAACAAGAGGAGCAGAAACCTCATCTTGGGTAGGGAGAGTGGCTGGAACAGCCCTGGTGCTTTCATAAGCTGTCAGAGGGAGCTTCCCTTGAAGACTTAGGAATCACACTCTCTCATTTTCCAAATATGGCAGAGGTTAGCCTCTTGGAAGCATTGATGTATATGGTCTGAGAGAAAAATACCACTAGACATTTAGTCTGGAGAAAATTCCCAAGACTTTGCCATTACCCCCATTCTTGCTTGTAATCTTCTTCTTAATGGAATAAAACAAAATTGACCCCTAATTAATGATTTTCTGATCGATAAAGGCACACATCAACATAAATTGGTGCCTAGTGACATAATTGTGGGCTGAATGTTTGCCTAACAGAACTTTAACGACCACATCGGCCAAAAACTTAAATTCTATATAAAAGTTCTTTTTCAATAAATGATTAGGGTTTCCTTGAGAGTGACCCAATCTATCTAGCATTACATCAAATTCTGTACTAGAAAAATCGATATCATCTTCTCCATTGATGAAACAAATAATTTCAAATAAAATTTCATTTGTTAGAGAAACCTGATGTCCTGAGATTGATCCTGTAATGGTTGTGATATCAAGAACCTTCGCTGTATGAATCCATTCTTTAATCTCAATGACTGGGAGTCTGATTCAAGCGGTCATGAAATTTCGCAGATGCTGTGTCTCAAAGTGTTGCAAAATATCCTTGAATATTTGATCTGAATAACTAAAAGAATCCTTGTCAATATCGAAACCTGCATCAAACTTCATTACAGAGAGAATCACTTGTGAAATTGTCATTGTCCTACAAAACAAAAAAATCAAGTGCAAGAGAAATGGATAATGCACGAGATAGAATTCGATGAAAACCTAAATATAAGTTTTTAAAAGTTGAAAAGATGAACTCCATCTGACGAAAAATAAAACATCGAACTCTGTTCGACGAAAATCTCACAAAGAAAATACAATTCGTCGATCTTCGTTCGACAAAAGGTTTACGAAAGGATTACATTTATCGAGCTCCGTTCGACAAAAGGTACTCGAAACTAATTCGTCAATCTCCATTCGACAAAAGTTTTACGAAAAGTCACAATTCGTCGATCTTCGTTCGACGAAAGATGCACAATTCATCGATCTCAGAACAAAAGTCAATTTAAAGACTCACCATTATTCATTCCTAACTAATTTAAGAAGAAAATATGTTCTTTTCATCTAAGGGTTTGATGAAAATGTCAGCTCTTTGTAAATCAGTAGAAATAAATTCTAGGCTAATTTTATTTTTATCTACATTGTCTCTGATGAAATGATGCCAAATTTCTATATGCTTAGTCCAACTATGAAGGACTGGATTCAATGCATAGAAATTGCACTTGTATTGTCACAAAATATAGTTGAATTATTTAAGTTGTAACTATAATCTAGTAACTGATTTTGAATCCACAAAATCTGTGAACAACTACCTACTATAATATATTCAGCTTCAGTAGTTGAAGTAGAAACAGGTGTTTGCTTTTTGCAAAAACCATGACACAAGCCTGCCACCAAGAAACTGACAAGTTCCTGATGTGCTTTTTCTATCAACTCTGCACCCAGTATAGTCAATATATGTGAATCCAGTTAATTCAAATCCTGACTCTGTAGGATACCAGAGTCCTAGATTAGGACAACCCTTTATATATCTTAAAATTTATTTTACTAAAATTAGGTGAGATTCTTTAGGATTAACTTGGAACCTAGCACAAATACAGGTTGCAAACATAATATCAGCTCTACTTGTCGTTAAATATAATAATGAACTAATAATAGTCCTATATATTTTCTGATCAACAAGTTTGCCCTGTTCATCATTATCAACTACAACATTAGTGGGCATGGGTGTTTTCATAGAGGAGGCATCTGATATCCCAAATCTTTTAATTTGTTCTTTATCATATTTAGATTGTGATATGAAAATGCAATCTGGTGTTTGCTTCACTTGTAAGTCAAGGAAGTAAGATAATTAACCCATGCTACTCATTTCAAACTCTGAATGCATTAGGTCAGAAAATCTTTTGCAAAGTTTGGAATCAGTAGAACCAAAAATGATATCGTCAACATATATTTGAACTATTAAAATTTTGGTTTTATGATGTCTAAAAAATAAAGTTTTATCTACCATGCCTCTACAAAATTTATGTTCAAATAAGAAACTAGCAAGAGTCTCATACCAAGCTCTTGGATCTTGTTTAAGACCATAAAGAGCTTTATTAAGTTTAAAGACCTGAGTAGAATAAGTTGAAGAGATAAAACCTGGAGGTTGTTCAACATAAACTTCCTATTTGAGTTCACCCTTCAGAAATGCACTCTTCACATCCATCTGATATACCTTGAATTTCTTGAATGCTGCAAAAGCAAGACTTATTTTGATAGCTTCTAATCTTGCAACAGGAGCAAATGTTTGATCATAATCTATTCCTTCCTCCTGTGAGTATCCTTGAGCTACCAATCTAGATTTATTTCTTAATATAACTCCTTGAGCATCCAATTTATTCCTGAAGACCCATTTGGTTCCAATGACTGGATAGTCTTTGGGTCTTGGAACTAAGTCCCACATTCTATATATCTCAAATTGATTGAGTTCCTCTTGCATTGCAATGATCCAATGAGGATCTTGTTTTTCATCTTTTATGGATTGAGGTTCAATCTAAGATAAAAAAACAAGTATGCATCTGATCTTGATTGAGTTGATGCCTTTTTGCACACCAGCTGATATTTTTCTAATCACTTGAGATCTAAGATGATCTCTAAGTGTGACAAAATCAACAGGTGGAGTTGGTTCTTCAATAACTTGTGTAGTTAATTTCTCTTGGGGAATTTCATTAGCTACAATTTTTTCAGCATAAATTTTTTGATTGTCTTCATCACTGTCTTCAACATTTTGTTGAGAAGGATGCAATGTATCCTCTTATTTAAGGTTTAATTCATCTAACTTCTCACACAAAATTGGTACCTGAAAAGATTCTATGGTAGAATTGTTCTTCTCCTTATGAAACATGTTAGTTTAATCAAAAGATACATGTATGGATTCTTCTATTTTAAGGGTAGATTTATTAAAGACCCTATAAGCTTTACTATCAAGGGAATATCCAAGAAATATTCCTTCTGAAGCTTTGGCTTCAAGTTTCTTAAGTATTTCTTATCATTATTGTGAATATAACATTTACATCCAAATACTTTAAAATAATTTACTTTATGTTTCTTATTTTTAGTAATTCATAGGGAGTCTTACTCTTCACTTTATGAATGAGACTTCTATTAAGAACATAGTTTGTTGTGCTTACTGCCTCTGCCAAAAAATATAGGAGCAAGTGAGCATTTGCAAGTAATGTTCTAGCAGATTCTATTAGGGTTCTATTTTTCCTTTTAGCTATCCCATTTTGTTGAGGAGTTCTAGGACCTGAGAAACATTGCCTGATGCCTTATTTCTCACAGAATTCTTTCATCAGAAGAGATTCAAACTCAGTTTTATGATCACTTCTGATCAATGCAATCTGAGTAGAGTACTCAATCTTTATGTTCCTAAGAAATTCTGTAAGAACTTTGAAGTTATCTGACTTGTTTTTAAGAAAGAACACCCAAGTGAATCTAGAGAAATCATCAATAATCACTAAAGTGTATGACTTTCCTCCTAAACATTATATTGTAATAGGTCTAAAAAGGTCCATATGTAGCAGATACAAAATTCTTGGTGAATCACTTTTAAATATGGATTTAAAACTATTTTTAGTTTGCTTAGCTAATTGACAAGCCCTGCAATGTCCTTCCTTCTTGTAAGATCCAGAAGGTAGTCCTCTGACAAGGTTGTCCTTAGTTATATTAGCTATAGTTCTAAGATTTATATGTCCCAATATTTTATGCCAAAGTTATTAGATTTACTTATCTGATTAAATAAACCTATTTCTGATTTAGAAGAGTTAAAGTTAACTAAATAAATATTACTTTGTCTAACTCCAGTTAAAAGAATTTTGTTTTTATCAGATGTAATAAAACATAAAGCTTTATTAAAAGATACCTGATAACCTTCATCACATAGTCGACTGATGGAGATAAGGTTATGCTTAAGACCTTTCACAGAAGCTACCTTTCTGAAGATAACTACTCCAATATTGACATTATCATAGCCTTCTATTTGTCCACAATTGGAGTCTCCAAATATGACTTTTGGTCCAAGCTTTGCTTTGAAGTCTCTTAGGTTAGCCTTTCTTCATGTCATATGTTTTAAGCACCCACTATCCAAATACCACTGTTCCTCTTTGATAGGATAGTTCTTTTCCTGTATAAAAACAAGTTAGGTGTTCTTGACCAAGATTACATTGGGTCTTAGTTTTCTTTCATAATAATTAGAAATATAAGAACATTCAGGGTTATCCTTATAACCAAGTGGATGATATCTCCTAGGGGGAATGATCCACTGAGTAAAAGGATTTTTAAATCTTTGTGTTTGATTATTCTTTTGAAAAGGATTAAAATTTTTGTTTGAAAAATTTGAGTTCAACGAATTATACTGATTTCGTCGAGCTTTGTTCGACAAATTATAGTGAGTTCGTCGAGCTTCGTTCGACGAATTGTAATGAGTTCGTCGAGCTCCATTCAAAGAATAGTAATATTCATTTTCTGTGTTCAGAGTTCGTCGATCGCTGTTCGACGAATAATATTGATTTCGTCTATCTCGGTTCGACGAATTTTGTGGAACATAATTTTTCTGAAACTTTTTATTTTATTTTGATTTATTCTGTTGTAAAACTTTAGTAACTTTATCTATATCTTCTAATTTTTCTTTTCCTTTAACAAAAATAAATTTTAGAGGGGTAGTTTAAATATTTTTCTGAAGAAGGTGAGGTTGACTGGATGAAGCTCACAAGCTAAGTTTACCATTTAGTCTTGCATTGACTATGCTTGTGATGTTCATCAGTTTGATATTCTCCCATTAAGAGATTCTTCAAACTTCTTTGCCCAAGATAATTTATTTTCTAGAAAAACAACTTGTTCCTTAAGAATGTTCAAAACTACTTCAAGTTTAATGTTTTCTGAAGATAGTCTGTTTAATTCAGTTAATTTTTCTCTAAGAAGTTTTATTTCCTTCTCAGATTGTATTAAATCTTTATAAAGTAATTTAAAATCTTCTTTAAATTGTTCTGAAGTAAAATCAAAGGTAGAAAATACCTAGTCTTCCTCAAACTCAGATTCATCATCAGAATTGCTGCATGATGCATTTATTGCCATCAGACATACTTCTTTAGCATTTGATTCTTCTTCATCTTCAGTTGAACTGGATGATGATTCAGTATCTTATTCACTCCATCTTTTAGCTACAAAGCCTCTCTCCTTCTGTTTGTGTTTACTAGAAGAGAGTTTGTTTGAATGCTTCTTATAATCTTTCTCCTTCTTCTTGTCTTTCTTCTGATTCTCAGGATATTTTTGAAGAATGTGTCCTGATTTCCTGCAACCATAACAAAAAATTTCTTTAGTCGGTGTTTTGTCATACCTTGATTTGTCCTAGTTTCTGGAAAATCTTCTCCTGAAGCCTTTCCTGGCCATTTTGTAAAAGGTCTTGGCCAAAAAAAATCATAAGTTCCTCATTCTCAGGAAGTTATTCTCCCTCCTCAGTAGCTTGAAAAGTAATACTCTTCTCCTTTTTCACTGAGGATAGAGTCATTTGTTCAGCTTCCCTTATTTTGATAAGCTGCTCATATGATTTGAGATTGCACAACAAAGTTTCAATTGAGATTTCATTTACACATCTGGCTTCTCTAATTGGCCAAATTCTTGAATCCCATGTGCTAGGGAAACACATGAGAATTTTTTCATTGACTTATGTTAATGTAATATCCTTCTCCAAGGTCTTCAGTTCATTAATTATAATACTAAGTCTGGTGTATATCTCAATGACAGATTCAATTTCACCCATTTTGAAATTCCCATATTGAGAAATCCGGTGAGATCTTGTATCTTTTCTCTCATCTGCTGATCCAGCTACCATTGATGTGAAGGAGTCCCAGGTATCTTTTGCTGAGGTGCATTCAGCAACCTTTTGAAAAATATCATCAAACATTGTCTGGGCTAGTATATTCATAGCCTTTTCATCAGCAGTTTTTTGCTTTTCTCTGAGCCTCTGTCCATTCTAGTGGAGGTACAACACTGGTACTTGTTGTTGCCAGTGGTAGAGGTAGTCCTGTCAAAATAGAATTGTAGACATCCTCATCAATAGAATTCATATATAATCTAATCATTTCTTTCCATAGTGAAAACTTATTAAGATTGCAAACAGGAGGTCTAGTGCTTGAATACTCCTTATTTTGTGTCATGCCAAATTTCTAAGTAAAATAAGATATATCAGATCTGTTGGTTCAGGTGCTAGCCTGTAAAACCAAAAAACATCCCTCTGATACCAATTGAAAGTGGGGGATAGATCAAACTTTACTTTAGAGGGGGGTGAATAGAGTATTTTAAAAACATTAATTTATTTTTATTGAGGATTTAAAGTAAGTGATATAAAATATATATATATATAAGAGAAATCCAAGCACACAAATAGAAAGAAAATAATCACAGATGACACAAGGATTTTTGTTGTAGTTTCCTAATAAATCTGGGTACGTCTATTCGTCTACCACCCTGGTAGGTATCCACTACAGGTTTTTGCTCAGGTACCCTGCCACAAGAACATCTATTTTCAAAGGGAGATCTAGCAACCCTTTGAGCTTTTGACTAGGTGCCCAAAAACCAAGCTTAAGTCTTTTGATCAGGTGACTTAGAAACAAAGAGTTAACATTTAAAGTGAGTTAAAACCCTATACACAGTTTAAAAAATAAACTATAAGAAGTTGATGTTGTCTTCTCTGTCAAATATCTCTAAGAAGACTTTAGTGGATGATGATGCAAAAAGCTCCCTCTGATTTGAATATAGATTTGAGATCAGGAGGGGAGACTTTTCTTTAGGGTATATGCCTTCTTATATTAGACTGATTGAAGACTTTTTCTAGAAGATCCTAAAGCAGAATATCTGTATCTCTATATGTGTAAATCTATATCTGTAACCCCTAAAGCTGTAGCCCCATTAAGCAGCAATCTTCTGAATATATAATGTCTGAGAAGAAATCAAATCTTTAAATTAAAATAATTTTTTGAAATGCCTGAACAATCCTTGAGATTTGTAACTTCCCTGGTGTTTATAGAATTAAAAATCTGTGATAAATCCATATTTAATGCTGCCTTAAATGGCTATATTCATTTAGAATATTTAGCATTAAATATCAGAGTTGTAACTGATTGTAATTATGATTTTGAAGTCATTCTGCCGCTGAATATAGAAACGGCCTAATCGTCGAACTGAGTAAGGAATTCGTCGAACTGAGCTTGGAGTTCATCGAACTGAGTTTCATATTTCTTCGATCGGAGCTCAGAGTTCGTCGAACTGAGCTTGGCATTCGTCGAGCTAAGCTTTTGAGTTGAGAACAAAGTTTGTTGAACGGAGCTCAGAGTTTCTCGAGCTGGACTTGGAGTTAGGAATCTGAGTTCATCGAACTGAGCTCGACGTTCATCGATCTGAATTCTACGTTCGTCTAACTGTACTTCTCTAGATTCCTTCTGAAGTAACAACCCGGGAAATAATCCTATGACCCTAATCTATACAAGTTGAATCAAATAAAATATCCTAAACATATAATAGTGATCCTAGCCCAAATCAGTAAAAAGGTGTTCCAATAGGGTTAATTACGACACTTTATTTCTAACTGAAATTTCATGTTTAAATAATCTTGGATTTTCATGAAACTTTGGCAGTGAGCTTATATTGATGTTATTGTTCTCTAATAATTTTATTCACAACCCCAAATGTTGCCCTAATTGCAAGGAAATTAATTATTTATTTGTTACTCACTAGAAAATTATGAAACTTGGTCAGTGGACATCTTAGGGAATTATAATGTTCTGTGAATTTTTATAAAATTATTGGAAGAAATTTCATTTAGGATAATTCACTAAGTGCCCTATGTTGAATATCATTAAGTAATTTATTAATGTGATTAAATGGACTTAGGAAATTATTATTTTGGGTCAGAAGTCTTTTCTGGTCACCTTGAACCTCTGGTAATTTTATCATTATTTTTGGATGATTAAATTTAGTACTTCCTTCTTTACCCTTACATTATGGTAAATCGTTCAATAATTTGTCTAGTGGTCTAAACCTTTTTTTGAAAATTGTGAATTCTGGTATTTGCTATTATTTTGATGATATTAATCTATCATAATTTTATTAAGACCATATCATGTCAGAAAATTGTACTTGGTGTTCAAAAGCACAGTTTGCCTGATTTTGCAGAAAATTATATAAATGTCAATTAAGTTAGGAAAAATATTATCTTCTGGATTTAACCTTAAATATCATAATAGACACCCAATAATAATCTTAGGCCATTTGGATGATGAATTGGAGTATCACCTTTCATGCACATCATGTGCCTCGTTAGGTCTGCACATATTATAATTGTAGAAATAAGATTTCATGTAGGCCTTTGTATAGGATGGTGAGATAGTCATTGTACCTGGTCTAGTTGAGAATAAAGAAGGTCACCAATGGAAGGTAGGTTGTGAGAGCCTAGTTGACCAGGGGCAAGGTTGTGCTTGGGATCAACAGTGGATCGTCTTTCCCTGGAGAAAAAGTCTAAATACACTTAGGGTTAATTCAAGTGTAATGCCAAGGGGGTTTGTAAATTGGTAGTTACCAATAATAATAAGTACCTTGGGAAAGAGAGCTTTGAGCTTCAGCCCATCGTACTTCCTAGTGCCCTAAAGATCCCTTCACAGCAAATGCCTTGGGCAGTCCAAGGTTAACCTTAAACCGTAAGATTTAAAGGCTAAAGAGCAATTAGAAATACTAGGACTTCACTTTCATTCACCCTGATGAATCAAGAGGTTAACTTGATTGGGTTATCTGAGCGGTAGGCTCCGTAGTTGTGGAAATGGGCAATTTAGCTCGGTGAGCTGAAGGCTCAGAAGGTAGTTGTAATGGATAGGTTAGTCCGGGGAGCCGATGGCTCAGGAATTCATGGATGCATGTTCATAAAGTGGTGAGTCTTCAGTGTTTGATGGTCGTTCACACCGACGTCGATACGATGACTCGATAGGTATGTTTTACACTTAGCCAAGGAAAAGACTAGCGGTTGGTCAGAATAGTACGTGGTGACTCTGTTGTGTCCTTCAGAGGCGTATGTAAGGGTAAGGCCTGGTAGTTTGAATACCCGCCTAAGAGTGGGGTGGCACAACCCACTATCTCCGTTGGCCACTACGGAGGCTCCTAGGAGTGAAGTTAGCTTCCTAAATAGGGGGAACTAAAGGTCTATGCGCATAGAGTCGTGTGTGTCTGTTGCACTTGTATGAATCGTGGCATAACATATCACTACACACATACCTGCATATAACCTGACACCCCATCATATAAACAAGTTTGGGATAGGTTATATGATGGGAGCCTTGCAAAAGACCCCTTAACTTATAAGTTGTATGAGCATTCTTATAAGTTAAGGTTACTTATTCCATAGCTTACTCTACTTGTCCTTTTATTAATTATTGTGTAGCATGTACTTATTAATCTGTCTTTACCTCATTTACATTACTGCTCTATTATTATAGAACTGCTAGCTTGCATTTCCTTTAATAGAACTATCAACATTATAATATACCTGCTAGATAGCTCCACCATCACCTGCCTTTTTCCTACTCTCCACCATCATAGCTTTCCTATCATTCCTCATATACGGTACCTAGGATCAATTGGGGGAGTGGTGGAGGAAATCAGTCTTAGTCTTTTGACTAATGGTCGGTGGACCAAACATTTCAGGGGCTCCGGATGGGGGTGAGGGAGAAATAGTAGGAGATGCAGCACCAGCGGTGTACAATGCATATGGAGGTGGGCCAGTTTAGTATAGGTGCACCAGTCTCTGGCTCTTTGAGTGTTAGCTTTACTTAGCTTCCGCGAGAGTATTATAGTGATGATTTGTTGTAACGGGCATAGCCCATTTATATTTCTACTTTACTGATCTGGTCCAATACCTTATTTATCATGTGGAATTTACTGTGATTTCTACTTCATATATATATTTGATTTGTGGACTTGACTTAATAGTTTTCTAACTGTAACTTCTATTTCTTTGGGGATCATTAAGGCCGGCAGAATCGGCGTTTGGTAGTGGCAGCCTTCCCGAGTGTCGGTGCACCGCAAAACGGCGATTCTGGGCATAAGACCCTAAAGGCGTAGCAAAAAAGGGGGTCTTACAAACTGGTATCAGAGGAAACATCGATCCAAAGAGAGAAAGTCCACAAAAACCTTAGGCTACGTCGCACGAGCTTAGTTTTAGGACAAACTAGCAGCGAAAGCAATGGTGTGCCCATAAGGGGAATCACATGCAAAAGTCCACTTTTTCATTAGTTCCACTTATACATTAATTAACAATTAAAATTTTCCTTTATAGCCTACAACGAACCCTACTCCTCAACAGGGTACACCTCAGGAATAGAACATAGTCCCACCCCTGCCGACTCTGACTCTGTTCCAGCAAACGGAGATGGGACAGACACTGACGACTATTCTTGAGGCCTTCAGGAATCAGTAGGCTCTGGCTCCTCAGCCAAATCCTGGGGATAATTGGTTGAGCATCTTCTGGGGTCTTTCTCCTCCATCCTACATCGGGACGGAGTCAGCAATCCATACAGAGGAGTGGCTGGACATTATTTATGAGATTATAGCTTTGATTTGATTCTCGAGAGAGGAGGCTGTAGCCTTGGCAGTTTCTTGCTTGGAGTCAAATGCAAAGAGATGGTAGAAGTCACTGTTAGACACCACCTTTGCTGGCGTGGATTGTGCAGACATCTCCTAGGAGGAGTTCAGAGCAGCTCTATTAGAGAATTTTGTACCTCAGTCGGTGAGGGATGAGTTGGAGTACTGGTTCTTGCTGTTGAGGCAGGGCAGCAGGACTGTGTTGGAATACTATCGGGAATTCACACACCTAGCCTGCTTTGCGTACTCATATCAGCTGGATGACGCGGGCTACGCAAAGAGGTTCTACAAGGGCCTTCACGATGAAAAGAGGCATGCCCTCCTCTTGTTTCATACGGAACCTTGGCCAGGATCCTCAAGATGGCCAAGAAGTTGGAGGCAGACCAACTTACAGTTCGGGGCCGGAAGAGACCGGCTAATGACTCAGTGATTGGTGATAGGAAAGACCAGCCCAAAGGTCGGGTCATAGGGGAAAGGAGGAATGGGGACCAACCCCTCCAGGAGGACATGTAGGAGTAGAGGAACCTGGTGGTATTGGCTCCTCAGCCTTTACAGACGATGGAGATGCCGAGGGTAGTGGAGGAGGCACCGACATGCTTCCAGTGCTACCAGCCGGTGCACATGCAGATGAACTGCTCCATTAGGGAAGCAACCCCACCAACACTTTAGGATGCCCCACCTGCATGGTAGTTTGGTGGTGGAGGATGTGGTAGAGGATGTGGATTTTAGGGCGGAGACCGCATATAGCATAGAGGGTAGGTATATGTGTTGGATCTAGCTCAGCCCCGGATCCCGGAGCGGGTGATAGCAGGTACACCGGTGATTTAAGTTTCTTTCCTTTCTAGAAGCTAGATTACATGAACATAGAACTGTAGAATTAGGGAAGAATCTGAGACTATATATCTAAAAAAAACTTAACTAACTCAGGGATAGTGATGGTGTGCGGCAAGCCCGCCCACACCCTCTCCGACACTATAGCATAACATAATTTTGTCTTAGAGAAGTTTATCAGAGACCTGGACCAGATTGAGAGCTTTGAGGGAGTCGTTAGGATGGTGCGTCTCCCCAACGGGATGGAGATCTAGTCTACGACAAAGTGTATTCTGGGAGTGACCATTAATGGTGTAACTTTTAAGGCCCCGACAATGATCCTAAGGATGATAGATTTTGACCTCATCCTAGGCATGAAATGGCTCACTTGGAACCATGCACAAATTGATTGCCCAGCAAGAAGGGTCGTGCTGAGATATGGCGACACTTAACCGACCTTCGAAGCTATTTTCCGGCTTCTTGTCTTCTACTCTCTTCTATTCAGGCTGTCAAGGCCCATATATAGGGAGATGAGGTCTACCAGGTGTTATTTTAGATAACCGAGGCCTAGGACCCTATAGCTAGCATTCCGGTGGTTTGGGACTTTGTAGATGTATTTCTAAAGAAGTTGCAAGGGTTGCCGTCGCATCGAGAGAATGATTTCCAGATACAGCTCGTGCCTGGGGCTAAGCCAGTATCTAGAGCTCTTTATTGGATGGCCCCGAAGGAGTTGGTGGAGTTTCGAAGCCAGCTATTGGATCTAGTGGAAGCCGAATTTGTTCAGCCAAGATCTTTGTCATGGGGAGATCCAGTGCTTTTTGTGAAGAAGAAGGACGGGATACTCTGATTGTGCATCGATTACAGGGCTCTTAACAAGCAGACAGTCCGAAACACGTATCCTCTATCGAGGATTGACGAGTTGTTTGATCAGTTGGAGGGAGCTCACTGGTTGAGGTCAGGGTACTACCAGCTGAGGATTCAGGAGGAGGACATCCCGAACACCGCTTTCAACAGTAGATACGGTTTGTACGAGTTCATAGTGATTCACTTTGGGCTCACGAATACACCATCTGTTTTCATGAGTTTGATGAACCGAGTGTTCGAGTCCTACCTAGACGTCTTCGTCATAGCATTTATTGACTACATCCTCATCTATTCTAGGACTGAAGATGTGCATGCGCGTCAATTGTCACTAACCCTGGAGAGGCTCCGGGAGCACAGTCTGTCTGCCAAGTTCAGCAAGTGCCAGTTTTGGCTGAAGGAGGTGGCTTTCTTGGGCCATATTATCAATGGAGCAGGACTGGCAGTGGATCGGGCAAAGTTTCAGGAAGTACGGGATTGGCCACCGCTGAAGACGAGCACTAATGTGAGGAGTTTCCTAGGACTTATCGGTTATTAACGAAAGTTCGTAGAGGGATTTCACCAGATTGCTCTACCGCCCATATCTCTAATAAAGAAGGAGATGCCTTTTGCTTGGACACAGCAGTGCTAGGCTACCTTCCTGGAGCTGAAGGGTCGGCTTACCTCGACCCCTATCCTTGCCCTTCCATTTGGGACGGAAGGATTTTAGGTTTATACCGATGCATCGTATCAGGGGATGGGTGCCGTTTTGATGCAGAATGGGCACGTGATAGCTTATGCCTCCAGACAGCTGAAGAAACATGAGTAGAACTACCCGGTGCATAACTTGGAGATGGGAGTGGTTATCTTCGCTCTAAATATCTGACGATACTATCTCTACGGTGTCCATTGTGATATATTCACGTATCACAAGAATTTAAAGTATATGGACACACAAAAGGTGCTGAACATCCGACAGAGACATTTGGTAGAGTTTTTGTCAAACTATCAGTACACCATGCACTATCATCCCAGGAAGGCCAATGTGGTCGTAGACGCTCTGAGACGAAGAGCCACTATACCAGGAGTAGGGTCTCAGCTGGTGGCAATGGAGCTGGTGCAGATGTTGGAACAGATGCAGATATCTCTGGTATCTGAGGATGATCCAGTGCTTTATGAGGAATACCTGACAACGATGAGTATCACCGATGACATCTGGGATCGCATTAGGGATGGGAAGAGGCTGGATGCGAGGATGGAGCTGATATTTAAGGCCTTGGAGGAAGGCACGATAGTGGATTACTCTCCGAGAGATTGGCAGCTATGCTTTAGATGTCGAGTTTATATACCGGCTGGAGGCCGAATTTGGGAGGATATCATGACAGAGGCTCACTATAGTAAATATTCAGTGAACCCGGGGATCACGAAGATGGCAATGGATCTGAAGAGGACAATGTTTTGGACGGGCATGGATAAGGATATCACATGCTTTGTGGCGCATTGCGAGGCTTGTCAGCTTGTAAAGGTGGAGTGTAAGAGTTCGACCGGATTATTGTACCCACTTCCGGTGCTAGAGTGGAAGTTTGAGGACATAGCCATGGATTTCATACATGGGCTGCCCCGATCCCATGCGGGGAATGACTCGATCAGGGTGATCATCGATAGACTGACGAAGGTGGCCAGGTTTATTCCGATAAGAAAGGACGCTCCGGTGAGTGATCTAGTGCGGAGGTTTGTGGAGTAATTTGTCAGCTACCATGGAGTGCTAAGGACAATTGTGTCAAATCGGGATGTACGGTTTATTTCCAAGGAGTGGAGGTTAGTTCAGGCCTACCTAGGCTCTCGGTTTACTCTCAGCACGACTTTCCACCCTCAAACATATGGGCAGATGGAGCGCACCAACCAAACACTTGAGGATCTGATGTGCCTATGTATTTTGGACCGCGGAGAGCCCTGTGAGAGACTATTGCCGCTGATCAAGTTCTTATACAACAATTGTCATCAGTCCAGCATAGGCATGACCATATATGAGGCATTGTACGGACGGAGATGCAGGACCCCACTATCTTGTATCTAGGATGAGGATCCAAATGCACTCGACAAAGTATTTGTTGAGGATATAGATGCTCAGGTGAGATTGATCCGGGAAAGGATGTTGGAGTCCCTTAGTAGACTGGCCAAGTACTACGATGTGCGCATCGTCGGGTGGAATTCCTGGTGGGAGACGTGGTTTCCTTGAAGATATGGTCGATGCTGGGAGTCTCGCGGGTTCGCGAGTGGAAGAAGCTTAGTCCGAGATACATGGGGTCTTACTAGATCCTGGACTAGATCGACCCCTTGGGTTATAGACTGGAACTACCCCCAGAGTTAGCGGGATTGCACAATATATTCCACATCTCTTCACTTCAGAGGGCTCTACTATGACCTGAGTTGCTAATTTCCACTATAGATGGACCGGAGGCTTCAAATCGATCAATCAGCATGGAACCGGTCAGGATCGATGATACAACAGTGCGGGTCTTGCTGCGCAAGAAGGTTCCTCTAGTTAAGGTACTATGGAGGAACCATGGGAGGGAGGAGCACACGTGGGAGCCACAAGACCTGAAGCAGCAGAGGTACCCGATCTATTCGAGTCAGGTAAACCTTCAATTTTTTAGGGATGTTACATGCTTTTATTCCAGTAGAAACCCGCAGTACTCCAAACCTTAATTTTGGGGACGAAATTTTTATCTTTATATATTTGGATTTGTATCATCCCTCAAACAAATAGACCCCTCAGAGTGGTTTTGCCATGACCTGGTTTTGTTATGACTAGGTCATGACAAAACCCTAAGGAGCCCAAGAAGACCAAATGAACTTAGACATGATGGTGAAAACCACCTTGGGCTGTAAATAGTAATTTTCAATTACCCACCCTAGGGCTTTACTTTAGGGATTCAACTTGACTCCATGTCCCCACCATACCACCCCTAACCCTAATAAGAGGTCAATGGGTCACCAAGGACCCATTGGGGTCAATCAAAAAGGTCAAGTTGACCAAAGTCAACCCTCGCCCTAAAATTGTCCAAGTGCCCTAATTAAGGGTCAAGTTGCCTCCAAGGTGCCAAACCAATCTGTTGGGTACATTGGAAAATGTGTACCTGATTTGAAGAAGCCCAACCTAGCTCAATGATATACATCATGTTGTATTTGATGTTGTTTTGAGTTGACATGTGCAGGTAAAGAATTGTTAAAGTTTACAGAAAAAATTCTAAGTCCAAGTGTCGACACAAAGGAACATGTGTCGTCACATAGAAGAAAGTTGTCGACACAACACTGGGAAAGTGTGTCGACACAGAAGGTGTAAGTCGACACTACTCTGGGAAAAAGTGTCGACACATAACATAGTCGACACAACACTGGGAAATTGTGTCGACACAGAAGAAAAACGTCGACCTCAACATTGGGAGAATGCGTCGACACTGAAGAGTATAGTCGATCTCAAGTTTGTCGACATCATCTGAATATGTCGACACAGAAGAAAATAGTCGACCACAAGTTTGTCGTCACCAGCAGAATGTGTCGACACATAGTGAGTAAGTCGACACATTATAGCAAAGCTAAAAATGAATGTGTCGACACCTGAAGGCTAAGTCAACACTTACTAAAGTTATGATTCTACAACAACTGTGTCGACACACAGGACTTGTGTCGACACACTGCAGAGTCAAAGACCAAGTTATTTTCAGAAGAAGATGTGTCGACACAAAGGCAATTTAGTCGACATCACTGAAGGCAGTGTCGACACCAAAGTCAATTGTGTCGACACAAATAGACAGATGGTCTCGACACTTTCTGACAGACTGTTTCAACACTAAGGCACAGGACTTGTTTGAAGACTTGACAGCTGTGGGTTATCACCAGTTAACTGAAGTTGTCAGACTTGTCAGAAAACGGTTAGAAACCGGATCAGCCGGTTACCATGAAGAATGTCTATAAATAGACAGATTCAGAAGGAGAAAAACAATTAATTAACAACATATAGAACTGACCCTTTGAAATACATTGGATCAGAAAGTGAAGAAGGATTACATTCTACTCATTTCAAGAAAGTGCTAGGCACTTAAGAAGATCTTCTCCGGGAGATCTAAGAAGACTATCTAAGGGTAGATCTAAGAAGAGTTCTAATCAGAATTCAGAAGAATCATTCAAAGTTCTGGATAGAGAGAGATCAAGTCAGAATTTGAAGAAGAAGAAAGAATCCACCAGTGGATTCTCAAGAAGCTGTTTGGAATCAACTCAGCTAAGTACATTTTCAAGAAGCTTTGAAGAAGGCTAAGAAATAGTTGATTGCATCAGCTGATTAAGAATTGTCATTGCCTTTTCTCTCTCAACTTGGCAAGAAAATTTAAACAATCTTTTCTATATTTCTGTAGGATCTGTTTATACAGATCTGAGTTGTAAGCCTATGTTATAAAGGCTGAGTGTAGGAGTGTTGAACTCTGAGTGGTAGGGCTGATTGCCTGAGTGTAGGAGAAGGATATTCTCTGAGTTGTAGGCCTTGGGGCAAGGCTGAGGTAGGGCAGTTGTGCCTGAGTTGTAGGAACCAGTTGGGTTCTGAGTTGTAAGATCTATTGATCTGAGATAAGTGGAAGTTTGGCCGAATCTAGCATACAGCTAGATAGGTGAAGGGGGAAAGTGGATGTACCCAGACCTTGGGGAACCACTATAAAACATAGTGCAATCTGTGATGTTTTGTTTTCTGTGATTGCTGTGTTTTTATATTAGTTAATAAATTGAATTCTGTCTAGAAGTTTTAGAAAGAGAAGCAGAACCTATTCACCCCCCCCCCTCTAGGTGTTTAGGCTGCCTTGAAAGTTAAACTATCAAGTGGTATCAGAGGGAGGTTCCTCAAAAAGGACTTAACAGTCTGAGGTAGATCTGATAGGCAGATTCAAGAATCAAGAAGATGGGTTCTGGAGAGAATCATAAGGAGCTAGGGTCAATGAAATTACCCATATGCAAGAAGGAAATCTTTGGGATCTGGAAAGAAAGAGTCAGATTGTTTATGGAAGCATCTGACCCAAGGATTTACATCACAGTACAGGAAGGCCCCTTCATACCAATGAAGATATCTGTTCTTGATGCAAATATCCAAACACCAAAGACTTATTCTGAAATGACCAAGGATGAAATCATCTTGGCAACCATGGACAAAAGGGCACAGAACATCATTGTCAGTGCCATAGATGATTCAACATTTCAGAATCTGATTCACTGCAAGACCTCCAAGGAGATGTGGGACACATTGATTGTCTACATGGAGGGATCAGAAGAAGTAAGGCTGGACAGAAAATCTATGCTAAATCAGGAGTATGAAAGTTTTAGACAAGGAAAATCTGATAGCATAACTGAGTGCTATAAGAAATTCTATAGAATTGTGAATGAGCTAATTTCCTATGGAAGAGTCTTCAGTACCTATGAACTGAATGACAAATTCTTAAGATCCTTATCAAAGGATTGGGATACAAAGATCTGTGCCATAAGAGAAGTGGCAAAATTGGCAGAGATATCTCCTCCAACTCTGTTTGGAAAGTTGCTATCCTATGAAATGCAACTTATGGTAAGGAAGGAGGAAAGAAACTCAAGAGGAGAGCATAGAGAAAAGACTGTGGCATTTAATGCTGAAGCCACCAGAAAGAATAGGAGGAAATCACCATCTCCTCCTAAGGAAGTTGAAGAAGGTAGTTCTGAAAATTCAGATAAGGGTTCAGTCAGCAGTGATTCAGATGCAGACTTTGCTGCATTCACTAGGCAATTTCAAAGGTTCTTGAAAAAGAAGCAATGGAAGTCTAGGCCTTCCTCATCACAGCAAGTAGATGACTATTATCAGAAAAGAAGGTCATCTAGGAAAGAGAAAAGCAGGTCAAAGCCCAGCAAAGCCACTACTTCAAAGATTGTCTGCTATTGTTGCAATAGGCCTGGACATGTAGTGGCTGATTGTCCTGACAAAAGGAAGGAATCTTCAGAAAAGAAGAAGACTTATCAGAAAGGCAAGAAGGAGAAATCCTTTGTAGCAAAGAAAGATAAAAGTCTGTCAGACCAGTCAACTTCAGAATCAGGATCTGAAGCTGAAGCATATATTGGATTATATGCTGCATCTGAGGAAGAGGAGTTTATGCAGTTGCTAGACTCCATCAATGAACATCAATGCATGGGTTTGATGACTAGATCAGAAGAGGACCTATGCCAGAATCAGTCTGGTCCTAATGAGGTAAACTGTCCTTCCAGTACATATGTTTGTAGTACAAGTGAAGAATCAGCTACATCTGCATCAAGTGATGAAGATGCATCTGGATCTGAAGGAGATGTCTATCAATTGATAGACAAGTATGGGGACTTGTTGCAGGCCCTTAAGAAAAGCAAGAACCTGGTTAAATCACAGGCTCAGGAAATTGCTGATCTAAGGGTTGCAACAACTGAGTTAGAAAAAGTCCTTGATCAAAAGTTAGCTGAAATTGCCAAGCTGAAGAATATAACTATTATTCAGATGGGCACAATTAATTATACTAATGATCAAGTAAAGAGTCTGGAGGACAGACTTAGAATTGAAAGGGATTTAGTGGCTAGTTACTCTAAGCCAAAATCTGTCTTACCCTTGATAGATGAATTTGTCACTCAGAAGGGTAAGGCTGGATTAGGATTTAAGGGTAACTCCAGGGCTGGCAGATTCAAGAAGAAAGGCAAAGCCCCTATTCAGCCACTAAACCTTTCAGTCCCCATAAGGTTTGGTAAGGAGAAAGTGCCTTCTAACATATATGATCATGAAGACATTCAGGATCATATCAAGACAAATGTTCTGAAGAACAAGGGTGTTAAGGCAAGCAGGCCTACCTATGGTCATAAGCCC
Source organism: Platanthera zijinensis (assembly GCA_039513925.1). NCBI lineage: Eukaryota > Viridiplantae > Streptophyta > Magnoliopsida > Asparagales > Orchidaceae > Platanthera > Platanthera zijinensis. The sequence goes on from CM077086.1 coordinate 81,830,872, forward strand.
TATGGTTTTAAGAAACCAGTAGGAGAAGTTGCAACAGCACCAGCAATGAACAGAAATGCTTCTGACAAGGATGTATCTAGATCTAGATACAATAAGTTTGAATGTTGGTGCTGTGGCAAAAGGGGTCATTTTGCATTGGACTGCTGGTATAACACAAGTGCTTATAAAGAATAAGAGTCTACCTGTTAGAAGAGGTTATGATAACTTTATTAAGGCTAACCTGAACCAAGGACCCAAGACTTACTTGGGTTCTAAGGGTAAGTAATTCTGTATTGCAGGTGAATCCAAGTTACCATGCCCCTATATGGTACTTGGATAGTGGTTGTTCCAGGCACATGACTGGAACAAAGGGGCTGCTGAAGGAGTATTCATCTGTCAAAGATGGACATAAAGTGATCTTTGGTGGATCTGAAAAAGGAGTCATCAAAGGATTTGGTAACATCTCTTCAAACCTAATTACTATCACCCAAGTGGCCTATGTAAAAGGTTTGAAACATAATCTAATAAGCATAAGCCAGCTGAGTGATCTAGGATATGACATTTCATTTGGTAAGGATGGATGTCATATCAAAAGGTCAAGTGATCAAGAGATCATATTGACTGGGTATAGGAAGAGAAATGTGTATTGCCTTAATTTTGAATGTGAGAATAAGGCATCCCCCATTTGTCTTGTAGCTGATGACAATGCTTCTCATTGTGTTAAGTGGCACAAGAGATTGGCTCATCTAAACTACAAGACAATTGGCCAACTCTTTAGTAAAGAACTAGTGAGGAATGGGCCTCAAGTTAAGTGTATAAAGGAAGGGGTATGCTCAGCTTGTCAAAAGGGCAAGCAGACAAAAACCTCATTTCAAAGCCTTGAAAACAAGGATTCTGTGAGGTGCTTATACCTCTTGCATATGGATCTTTTTGGTCCTATGCCAGTTCACAGTCTAGGTAGGAAGGTCTACACACTAGTGGTTGTAGATGACTATTCTAGATTTACATGGGTGTTCTTTCTGAGACAAAAATCTGAAACCCCAAGTGTATTATTTAAGTTTGTAAAGCAAATTCAGAATGAACTGAACAGTACAGTGGTCAAAATCAGAAGTGACCATGGTACTGAGTTTCAATCTGAAAGCATAACAAACTTGTGTATAGACTTTGGGATTTTCCAAGAGTTCTCCTCACCTAGAACACCTCAGCAAAATGGAATTGCTGAAAGAAAGAATAGATCATTAATTGAAGCTGGTAGAACTCTATTGAGTGACACCTCTCTCCCAGAATATTTTTGGGCTGAGGCAGTTAACACTGCTTGTCATGTCATCAATAGGGCTTTCTATCACCAAAAGCCACAGGAAGACTCCCTATGAGATTGTGAAAGGCAGAAAACCAAATCTATCCTATTTTAGGATCTTTGGCTGCAAGTGCTATATACTTAACAATGGTAAGTCTTATTTGACTAAGTTTGCTGCCAAATCCCAGGATGGGATATTTGTTGGGTACAGCACAAATAGTAAGGCCTATAGAGTCTTCAACTTAACTACTCAAGTTGTTGAAGAATCTGTGCATATTGTATTTGATGAAACAAGATTAATCAATTGTGAATTGTCTTGTAGATCAAATGACTCAACAGGTATAAGCAAGAAGATGGACAAGCTCTCCATTGCTGAAGCTTCAAAGGAAGAGGGAGCATTGGAAAATGAAGGCTGCTGTCCAGGGGGAGTACAAGAGATAATGGAAGCTGATGAAAACCAAGAGGAACAGCAGAATGAAGAAGCTGGAGATGCTCAACCTGAAGGGAATCTACCTCCAGCTATAAGATATCTAAGAGATCATCCTACTGATCAGATAATTGGTGATCCAAGACAAGGAGTGCAAACTAGAAGCAGAAATCAAAGCACAGTTTTGCATTCTAGTTTCTTGTCTCAAATGGAACCTAAGAAGTTTGAAGAAGCTATCCAAGACCAGCACTGGATTGATGCTATGCAAGAGGAGCTGAATCAGTTCAGAAGGTGCAAGGTCTGGGAGCTTGTTCCTAAACCAAGAGGCCACAACATAATTGGGACTAAGTGGATCTATAGGAACAAGCTAGATGAAAGTGGAATAATAATAAAGAATAAAGCAAGATTGGTTGCAAAAGGATACAGGCAGGAAGAAGGGATTGACTTTGATCAAACCTTTGCTCCAGTAGCAAGGCTGGAGGCAATCAGAATGTTCCTTGCCTATGCAGCCTACCAAGACTTCAAAGTATACCAGATGGATGTAAAGTCAGCATTTCTGAATGGTGATCTTAAAGAAGAAGTATATGTAGAGCAGCCATCAGGTTTTGTAGATCCTCTTAAACCTGATTCTGTGTACAAGCTTAGGAAAGCTTTGTATGGGTTAAAACAAGCTCCAAGGGCTTGGTATGAAACCCTGTCTACCTTCCTCATTGAGAATAAATTCTCAAGAGGAAAGATAGACAAAACTCTATTCCTTAGGGAATCCAAAGGAAAGATCATCTTAGTCCAGATCTATGTTGATGACATAATCTTTGGATCTACTGAAAACAACCTTTGTAAAAAGTTTGCCAAACTTATGCAAGGGAAGTTTGAGATGAGCAGTATGGGAGAACTTAAGTTCTTCTTGGGACTCCAAGTAAGACAGACTGATGATGGATTGTCCATATCCCAGTCTAAGTTCACCAAGGAATTAGTTAAAAAATATGGTATGGAGTCATCCTCCTCCATGAGAACTCCTATGGGCACAAGTATGCCAATATGCAAAGATGAGGCAGGTAAACCTGTTGATGAATCATTGTATAGAGGAATAGTTGGGTCACTACTATATCTCACTGCTAGTAGACCTGACATTATGTATGCAACATGTGTCTGTGCTAGGTACCAAGCCTGCCCTAAAGAATCTCATTATACTGCAGTAAAAAGGATTCTGAGATATCTAAAGGGCACTCCTACTCTAGGTCTTTGGTACCCTAGGAATAGAGATTTTCAACTAACAGGCTATTCAGATGCAGATTTTGCAGGATGTAGAGAGGATAGAAAGAGTACTACAGGTACTTGTCAATTCCTGGGAGGAAGACTAATATCTTGGAGTAGTAAAAAACAGACTAGTGTGGCAATTTCCACAGCTGAGTCAGAGTATATTGCTGCAGGAAGCTGCTGTGCACAGCTATTATGGATGCAGCATCAGCTTAAAGATTATGGTATTCAGGTAAGTAGAACACCCCTTTTATGTGATTCTAAGAGTGCTATTTCTATTGCTAATAATCCAGTTTCTCATAGTAGAACTAAGCATATAGAAATCAAATATCATTTTCTTAGAGAACATGTAGAAAAAGGTGACATCTCATTGGAATTTGTAAAAACAGATTATCAAATAGCAGATGTATTTACTAAGCCTTTAGATGAAACCAAATTCAATAAATTCAAAATTGAATTAGGTATGTTAACCATTGATTAATGTATTAAACAAAATCATTAACAATGCTATTGAAATGGTTTATAAGTAAGTAAAAGTAGTAACAACATAATCAAGTGTTAAAAAAAGGACACATTGAAGTTACAGAAATTGGCTAAGTAAGAATGTGTCGACACATTCAGTAATAATGTGTCGACTCAGAGAAATTATGTCGACAAGTCAGAAATATTGTGTCGACACAGAGAATATGTGTCGACACTTAAGAGTTTTATTGTCGACTCAACCAGAATTATGGTGTCGACACTTACAAAATATGTGTCGACACTTGTCCTTAGTGTCGACACAGAATTTCTGTCTTTCTACTATGTATCCAAGGTGTCGACATAACCACAAATTGGTGTCGACACATAGTAGGCTGAAGAAATGTCGAGTTAATAGAAGCTTGTGTCGACACATTCCGTCTGTGTCGACACATTTAGACTGTTTTTGGCGCCTTTTGAACTTCTTTCAACAGAAGCTATAAATAGGTCAAAAAGCTCTTTGTGTCGACACGCTTTCAAGGTTTTCGAAACTAAACCCTGTGTCGACAGTCTTTCTTTCTCTCTTCTCTCAAGCTTTCTCGACACAACGATGGCGCCAAGGATTGAAGATAACATCAATGAAGGATATGAGTTAGTGCGCCAGGCCTTTGCAGAGGCGCCGCCTGATGTTCAAGGAGTTATCACCCTTCTCTCTGCATCAGGGTTAGAATTTCTCATTTCAGAACCAACTAAGATCTGGAAGAAGGAGGTGCACGAGTTCTTTACCTCTACATCAGTCCATTCTACTGGCCTCAAGATTAAGTCCACTATTCAAGGGACGAAGGTAAAGATTACTCAAAGAAGTTTACGAAAGATCTTCCAACTGCAAGTGGTTGAGAATGAAGAGGCAGTTCCTATATCTAAGACAAGGGAAGCCCTTCAATGGTGTGGCCTGGATTCAGGATTGAAGATAGGAGCTGCATTCAACAGAAAGGGAATGAATCAGCAAGGGAAGTTCTTGTCGGAAGTTGTTGGAAAGGTAATCCTCTGCAAGACAGGTGGACATGATAGGATTTCTGCCTATATGTTCAGCCTGATGACCAGGATAGTTTTTACTATTCCTACTGATTGGTCAAGAGTACTCTTTGACAAGATCAAAGAGGGAATTAAGAAGCCTAACATGGCTAGGATCATGAGTCTGTACTTCACTGGGGTGATTCCAGATGTGATGCAGCAGCTGCAAGGGAGTAAGATTAACCATATGAGAAGAATGGATATGAGACTATTCACCAGGTGGGATAGGGTGCTGTCAAAGGATGTGCCTGAAGAGAGCAGGCCAGACACCCCTGTGCAATCCTCTACACCAAATCAAGAATCTGAACAAGTACAAGAAGGGACACAGCTTGCCTCAACTGTGGTCCAGGAAGTATCAACACCTGCCCAGATGCAGGGGGAGCCAGTTTCTACTTCTGCTCCAAAGGTATCTACTCCTGCTTAGGTTTAGGGGGAGCTAATGTATTTTACTATAAAAGACATTGCTCAAATTATTATTACTGCACAGGTTCAGGGGAGCTAGTGTCCACACCTACTCCTGCCACTACAAATATTGAGGTGCAAGTCCAAGAGGAAGCACAGTTAAACATATCTCAAGATTTAACTGCTGCAGATGTGACCACTCAACTGGAATTTACTATGGAGGAGTTATTCCCAGATGTTGATACTGCTGCTGATAAAGAAGGAGGTAGATCAGATATTGAGAAGTTCATAGGAATGGACATTAATCAGGAAGCTGCTGTGGAAACACAGGTTGAGGATGAGCCAGTGGATGTTGAAGCTGAGCAACAACTCCCTGGCACAGAAAGAATTCATGTAGATACTTCCTCTGACACAGAAACTGAAGAAGCCAGGGTGGCTAAGAAAAGAAAACTTGTTGTCTTTAAGAGAAGAAGCAAGAACTACAAGCAGGCATTGCAGACAACAACTCCACAAGTTTCTCCAGCCTTTGATTACAATAAATTTATGGTAGATCTTCAAGTAAAATTGGATGACCAAAGGATGGCTCTGGAGAAGTATGTTGATGAAAATAGCAAGTCAGTTCAGTTTGACTTAGCTCAGGACATCAAGTCCATCCAATTTCAAGTCAACTTGCATAAAACTGAAATGACAGATTGCTTCCACAAGGGTGGCAATGCTGTAGTTTATCTGGCTAAACAACAGCAGGCTATCTCTACAAAGGTGGATGATATTGCTTTAAAGCAAGGTTATGTTCTGGAAAATCAAATAAGAATGAATGACAATTTAACTGAATCTCATAATGAGATCATTCAAGAGGTGAAGAAGATTGTTCCAGGGATGCCTGCAGATAGAGCCAAAGAAATGGAAGAATTTGATAAGAATTTTCAGGCTGCTATTGCATCTGTTAAGACTGCCATCACAACCTCTCAACAGGAAATATCTGAAAAGCTTCGAAAGTTAAGACCATTTTTCAAGGAGGGAGTGAATTATTTGGATGGCCAAATTCGATTTCAGAAAGAAGATCTTAGAGATCATGTATCAAGAGAAGCCATAAAGGGGGAGAGGATGCTAATTCATGCAGGCTCTGAGCATGCCAAATGGGTGACCAATAGTATAAGAGCCACATTGGGATATCCACCATTGTGTGATGATAACATGGTGGCTGAGTCAGGTCTACAAACAGGACTACTTGAAGGTGACCAACCTGAGGTTGCCCAAGTCATATACCCCCCTCCAGATTTTGATATATTGGATCAGCAAGTGCAATATATGTATAGTCCTTCAAAGGAGGTTGTAAATGTTATCTTTGGAAAGGTTGATAAGCCTGAGGTAAATTTGCAAGAACAGCAAGATGCTCTACTGTCAAAGAAAAGATTTAGAGAGCAGGCTGAGCTGAAGCCAGATTTTGAGCAGTGGAGTCCTACTTCCAGAAATATAATACTCACTGCATGGAAAGCTGTCAAAGATCAAGTTCATGAAAGGGGCAAGTGGTACAATGAGCAGGAATGGCAGAAGTATGAGGCAAGACAAGAAGCCATTGTACAATTCAGAAGGAAAGCTAAGCTGGGAAGACTTCCACCTGATGCTATGGAGCCAAGCAAATACTTCCCAAAGCCTTTTCACTATTTTGAAAGGCAAAGGCTCAAGGAAGAAGCTAAGAAGAAAGCTGATCTTAAAGGAAAAAAATGGCTGAAGAATCAGAAGCTCCTGTGACAGCTAAAATTAAATCTGGCCAAGGGATTGTTATTAGAGAGCCTGATCAATCCTGATAATGTTTTAGTTCTTTCATAATGTTTTGTAATGATGTAATGTGATCAGTCAAAGAAAAACCATGTAATCAAACATTACCCAGTAATAAACAAAATATTGTTAAATCTGTGATAGATTGTTTTATCCATGATGTTCTTATTATTTTGTTTATAATTAAGTATCCTGTGTATTGTCATATATCATCATTTTATACTATTTATAAATGGTGTATATCATTGGCTATAAGGGTTATGACTTCTCCAAATAGGGGGAGATTGTTGGGTACATTGGAAAATGTGTACCTGATTTGAAGAAGCCCAACCTAGCTCAATGATATACATCATGTTGTATTTGATGTTGTTTTGAGTTGACATGTGCAGGTAAAGAATTGTTAAAGTTTACAGAAAAAATTCTAAGTCCAAGTGTCGACACAAAGGAACATGTGTCGTCACATAGAAGAAAGTTGTCGACACAACACTGGGAAAGTGTGTCGACACAGAAGGTGTAAGTCGACACTACTCTGGGAAAAAGTGTCGACACATAACATAGTCGACACAACACTGGGAAATTGTGTCGACACAGAAGAAAAACGTCGACCTCAACATTGGGAGAATGCGTCGACACTGAAGAGTATAGTCGATCTCAAGTTTGTCGACATCATCTGAATATGTCGACACAGAAGAAAATAGTCGACCACAAGTTTGTCGTCACCAGCAGAATGTGTCGACACATAGTGAGTAAGTCGACACATTATAGCAAAGCTAAAAATGAATGTGTCGACACCTGAAGGCTAAGTCAACACTTACTAAAGTTATGATTCTACAACAACTGTGTCGACACACAGGACTTGTGTCGACACACTGCAGAGTCAAAGACCAAGTTATTTTCAGAAGAAGATGTGTCGACACAAAGGCAATTTAGTCGACATCACTGAAGGCAGTGTCGACACCAAAGTCAATTGTGTCGACACAAATAGACAGATGGTCTCGACACTTTCTGACAGACTGTTTCAACACTAAGGCACAGGACTTGTTTGAAGACTTGACAGCTGTGGGTTATCACCAGTTAACAGAAGTTGTCAGACTTGTCAGAAAACGGTTAGAAACCGGATCAGCCGGTTACCATGAAGAATGTCTATAAATAGACAGATTCAGAAGGAGAAAAACAATTAATTAACAACATATAGAACTGACCCTTTGAAATACATTGGATCAGAAAGTGAAGAAGGATTACATTCTACTCATTTCAAGAAAGTGCTAGGCACTTAAGAAGATCTTCTCCGGGAGATCTAAGAAGACTATCTAAGGGTAGATCTAAGAAGAGTTCTAATCAGAATTCAGAAGAATCATTCAAAGTTCTGGATAGAGAGAGATCAAGTCAGAATTTGAAGAAGAAGAAAGAATCCACCAGTGGATTCTCAAGAAGCTGTTTGGAATCAACTCAGCTAAGTACATTTTCAAGAAGCTTTGAAGAAGGCTAAGAAATAGTTGATTGCATCAGCTGATTAAGAATTGTCATTGCCTTTTCTCTCTCAACTTGGCAAGAAAATTTAAACAATCTTTTCTATATTTCTGTAGGATCTGTTTATACAGATCTGAGTTGTAAGCCTATGTTATAAAGGCTGAGTGTAGGAGTGTTGAACTCTGAGTGGTAGGGCTGATTGCCTGAGTGTAGGAGAAGGATATTCTCTGAGTTGTAGGCCTTGGGGCAAGGCTGAGGTAGGGCAGTTGTGCCTGAGTTGTAGGAACCAGTTGGGTTCTGAGTTGTAAGATCTATTGATCTGAGATAAGTGGAAGTTTGGCCGAATCTAGCATACAGCTAGATAGGTGAAGGGGGAAAGTGGATGTACCCAGACCTTGGGGAACCACTATAAAACATAGTGCAATCTGTGATGTTTTGTTTTCTGTGATTGCTGTGTTTTTATATTAGTTAATAAATTGAATTCTGTCTAGAAGTTTTAGAAAGAGAAGCAGAACCTATTCACCCCCCCCCCTCTAGGTGTTTAGGCTGCCTTGAAAGTTAAACTATCAAGTGGTATCAGAGGGAGGTTCCTCAAAAAGGACTTAACCCAGTCTAAGGTCAATCTGAACGTAGGCAATTCTCAAGAATCAAGAAGATCCACTTGGGTTCCAATTGGAGAGAACCATCAGCCTAAGGAGCTGGTCAATGAAATTACCCATAGCAAGAAGGAAAGCTCTTGGGATTTCTGGAAGAAAGAGTCAGATTGTTTATGGAAGCCAAGGCACCTCTTCATCTCGACCCAAGGATTTACATCACAGTACAGGGGGAACAAGGCTTTCCCTTTTAGGGCATACCAATGAAGATACCATCTGTTCATTGATGCCAAATATCCAAAACATCTTAAAGACTTCTGAAATGACCCTTCCCTAAATGAAATCGATCTTGTGCAACTCAAAAAATGACAGAACACGGCGATCGGCATTGCACTCTCCCAGTGCCATAGATGAGTTCAAATCATCTTCAGAATCTGATTTTCACTGCAAGATCCAAGGGTAGATGTGGGACACATTGATTTTATTCTCACATGTTCTGACACCTCCGGGATCAGAACATCAACGAAGGTGGTGGTGGCGGTGGCTGGCCGAAGGCTGGCAGAAAATCTATGCTATATTCAGGAGGGAAAGTTTTAGACAAGGAAAATCTGATAGCATAACTGCTATCAAGATTCTATAGAATTGTGAATGAGCTAATTTCATGGAAGAGTCTTCAGTTCCTATGAACTGAATGACACAATTCTTAAGATCCTTATCAAAGGATTGGGATACAAAGATCCACTGCTGAAAATATGGACCATAAGTTGTAGTGGCAAAATTGACCATTTTTAAGTGGTCTTACCACATCATTCAAAATGGTACAGTCTATACCTGGCGTTAACCAGACACAAATTAAGGTGACCCCAATAAACCACTCATCCAAATGCTCTAAAATTTGGGTCATAGTATACTCTCATCTAGTTCGCTAACGTATCCAAAAATGGGAATTTTTAGAAAATATTTTTCTATAGTTTTTGTAAAAATTTAATATATCATGTATGATTTAATTAAAGAGTCTAATCACCTCATAATTCCACAAAATTTTGGAGGATGACTCTTAGGGTCATGATATGACTCTGGTAAAATTCTCAGCCTAATTGGGACTGATTTCATTAGGTATTGGTGTAACAAAAGTTTGATCTCATAACGGAAAATTAGGTTAAAAGTACACTAGGTGGAGTGAGTGACCATTCCTCATCCAATTGTTGTGAAACTTTAGCCACTGACTTGTGGTCACATATAACCCCCTCACAAATTGTTTTGGGTGGATATGCCCACAAATCCTAGTATAAACCCTAGGGTTTCCCTTTGAGTATTGAGAAGGACATGGGGTCATATGTCCTTGGATTAACTTGAATATTGGTAGTCTACCTCATAGGGTGGCAATGAGCCCTAGATAATTTTAATGGAATTTTTAGCAACATTTATCCCCTCTTAATTAATTAAGGGTTAATTAGGGAACTTTATTTAAAATTAAAATTTCATGTTTATATAATCTTGGATGTTCATGAAACTTTGGCAGTGAGCTTATATTGATGTTATTGTTCTCTGATAATTTTGTTATGAATTTTGGATTGATATAATTTGTACTTTATTCACAACCCCAAATTTTGCCCTAATTGCAAGAAAATTAATTTTGGATTTGTTACTCACTGGAAAATTATGAAACATGGTCAGAGGACATCTTAGGGTAATATAATGTTTTGTGAATTTTTATAAATTATTGGAAGATATTTCATGTAGGATCATTCACTAAGTGCCCTATGTTGAATATTATTAAGTAATTTATTTATGAAATCAAATGGAGTTAGGAAATTATTATATATGTTCCGAAGTCTTTTGTGGTCTCCTTGAACCTCTAATAATTTTATCAAGATTTTTGGATCATTAAATTTAGTACTTCCTTCTTTACCTTAACATTTTGGTAAATGGTTCAATAATTTGTCTGGAGGTCTAAACCTTTTCTTAAAATATTGAATTCTTGTATTTGTTATTATTTTGATGATATTAATCTATCATAATTTTGTTAAGACCATATCATGTCAGAAAATTGTACTTGGTATTCAAAAGCACAGTTGGCCTGATATTGCAGAAAATAAAACGAATGGCAATTAAGTTAGGAAAAATATTATCTTATGGATTTAACCTTAAATTATCACGCCCCCAATAACAATCTTAGGACATTTGGATGACCAATTGGAGTATTACTTTCCATGCACATCATGTAGCTCGTTAGGTCTGCACATATTAAAATTGTAGAAATAAGATAACATATAGGCCTTTGTATGGGATGGTGAGATAATACGTGTACCTGGTCTAGTTGAGAATGAAGAAGATAACCAATGGAAGGCAGGTTGTGAGAGCCTTGTTGACCAGGGGCAAGGTTGTGCTCGGGATCAACGGTGGATCATTTTTCCCTGGAGAAAGAGTCTAAATACACTTAGGGTTAGTTCAAGTGTAATGTCAAGGGGGTTTGGACATGGGAAGTTACCAAAAATAATAAGTACCTTGCGAAAGGGAGCTTTTGGATTCAGCCCATCGTAGTTCCTAGTGCCCTCGAGAGCCCTTCACAGGGAATGCCCTGGGCAGTCCAAGATTAACCTTAAATCATAAGATTTAAAGGCTAAAGAGCAATTAGAAATACTAGGACTTCACTTTCATTCACCCCGATGACTCGGGAGGTTAACTTGATTGGGTTATCCGAGTGGTAGGCTCGGTGGTTATGGAAATGGACAAGTTAGCCAAGCGAGACGAAGGCTCAGAAGGTAGTTGAGACAAATAGTTTAGTCATGGGAGCCGATGGCTCAGGAATTCATGGATGCATGTGCATAATGTGGTGAGTCTTCGATGTTTGACGGTCATTCACACCGACATCGATACGATTACTCGGTGGGTGTGGTTTACACTTAGCCAAGGAAAATACTTACGGTTGGTCAGTATAGTACTTGGTGACTCTAGTGTGTACTTCATAGGCGTACGCAAGGGCTAGGCCTTGTAGTGTGAATACCCTCCTAAGAGTCGGGTGGTTCAACCACCTGTCTCCGTTGGCCACTACGAAGGATCCTAGGAGTGAAGCTAGCTTCCTAAATAGGGTGAACTACAGGTTTGTGCGCATATAGTCGTGTGTGTGTGTGTTGCACTTGCATGAATCATGGAATAACATATTACTACACACATACCTACATATAACCTGACACCCTATCGTATAAACTAGTATGAGATTGATTATATAATGGGAGCCATGCAAAAAGACCCCTTAACTTATAAGTTGTATGGGCATTCTTATAAGTTAAGGTTATTTATTCCATAGCTTACTCAACTTGTCCTTTTATTACTTGTTGTGTAGCATGTACTTACTGCTCTGTCTTTACATTATTTACATTACTGCTCTATTATTATAGAACTAATAGCTAGCATTTCCGTTAATAGAACTATAAACATTACAATATACCTGCTAGAGAGCTCCACCATCACCTGCCTTGTTCCTACTCTCCACCATCATAGCTTTCCTATCATTCCACCCACACGGTTCCTAGGAGCCACTGGGGGAGGTGTGGGGGAAATAAGGCTTAGTCTTTTGACTAATGGTTGGTGGACCAAACATTTCAGGGGCTCCAGATGGGGGACAGGGAGCAGCAGCAAGAGATGCAACACCAACAGAGTACAGTGCACATGGAGGTGGGCCAGTTTAGTACAGGAGCAACAGTCTCTAGCTCCGTGAGTGTTAGATTTACTTAGCTTCTGCGATTGTGTTTTAGTGAGGATTTATTGTACAGGGCATAGCCCATTTATATTTCTACTTTACTGATCTGTTTCAGTATCTTATTTATCATGTGGACTTTGTTGTGATTTCTACTTCATATGTATATGTGATTTGTGGACTTGACTTAATAGTCTTCTAACTATAACTTCTATTTCTTTGGTGATCGTTAAGGCCGCCAGAATCAGAGTTTTATAGTGGCGACTTTCCCGAGTGTCCGTGTAACCACAAAACGATGATTCTGGACATAAGACCCAAGAGGCGTTGCAAAAAAAGGGGTCTTACACTGCCTTCACTCATCGCTTCTAGACTTTGATAGATTTCTCTTACAACAACCTTGTGGCTTTTACTGCATGTTGTTTGGTCGATGCTTTTGATTCTAGGAATTGAGTGAACTGCCTTCACTCAACGCTTCTGGACTTAACCAGATTTATGCTTTTGCAATATTGAGGCTTTGACTGCCTGATCATCAATCGACGCTTTTCGCCTCTTGGCGTTGAGTGAACTGTCTTAACGCAATGCCTTTGGACTTAACCTGATTTATGCTTTACCAACATCTCATCATGAGTCCATCTGACTTTGTGACTTTGACAACCTGTCAAATCAGTTCAACAGAGAACAACTTGCATATATTGAACTAAGGGCATTCATCAAATACATTCATGTGTATACCATTGACTTGTGGGCCTTCTTCAAATCTGAGACATTGTAATCAATGGACCTTAAAATCTCACCCTATTTGAATAAGTTAGAACATTAGTCAATGATATACACTAACTTAATTAAGTAGATAAACTATTCTGATTATGGAATCAATAATATGTAAATGAAATCCATAAGATTAAAACACACAGAAATAACATTTTTATTTAAGGAAATGTTCATAAACAGGTTATGTGCTTAATACAAAATATTCATATTCCTACAGCCATTTAAGGAAAGAAAGAAACAACTCATGTTTTTGGTTCCATAATCATAATCCCCCTTCAAGGTTTCTTGGCAGCATGCTCTTTGTCTTTATTATCCTTTTCCTTGTCCCTCTGTCTTTCAAAGTAACTCTAGGGTTTGGGGAAATACTTGCTGGGCTCCACAACATCAGGTGGTAGTGAATCAATCTTTTTTTTCCATTCAAAATTTTCTCCTTAGCTCTTTATTCCTTTCATGCATGGCCCATTCTAGGGAGCTGTAGATCTTTCCAATTTAAGTTTTCTTAGATTTAATTTTATCCCAGGCAGATAATATTATAGTTCTTGACTGAGGACTCCACTTCTCAAAGTCTGGCGTGGACTCCATCTCTTCTCTATATCTCTTCTTGTTGAGCCTAACTTCTTCTTCTTCATCAACAACTGATTTGCCTTTGGCCCTTACAATCTGATTTATAGTGGGGCTGAATGTAGGAATTACATCAATAGTTGAAGGTTCAGCCCACTAAGCACCACTCTGATAAGAATATTGGACACCACTTTGATCAACACCATACTGAGCCCCATACAAATCCTCAGGAATTGGAGTAGGGTTGATATTTTCATATTAGTGTGGCGCAAGACCCATTGAGCCTCTGATTATATTAGTAATCCACACCGCATTTTCAGTGTTTTCTTTTATCATTTCTTTCTCCCCCTTTATGACTTCTTCAGATGTAATCTTAGTCAGGGAGGTACTATCCTTTAGTAGCTGTAAATCCAGATAGTTTACATACTTGGTGACATGGTCCTTGAGCTAGAGCATGTGATCATCTTGAACTTGGGTGCATGCATCCATTCTTCTTTGAAGAATAGTCTTGTGTGCTTCCATCAATTCCTTCTGTCCATTATAGATTGCTATCATATTGCCGGAAGTAATATTCTGATTCTCCATAATGTCATTCTGTGTTTGTCTAATCCGTTAAAGCATACTTTCAATGAATATTACAGCAGGTATAGCCATCATGAAGAATGCCGCAATTTTTTCTTTTAGCAGGTTGAACTCAAACCTGCTGGACTTTATCTCAGTTGAAAAATTTTGTCTCTGTAAGTGAGGGATAGATCTTATGATTACTCTTGAGGGGGTGGGGGGGGATAGAGTATTAAAATAATTTACTGATTTTTATAGCAGATTAAAATAAAGTTATATATAAGTATAAAGAGAAATATCAGAGCACACAAGCACATAAATAATCAACATAGACGACACACGAATTATAGTGTTTCCCCAATAAACCTGGGTATATCCACTCTTCTAGCACCCTGGTAGGAATCCACAATAGGTTTTTGATCAGGTTTCCTTCCTCCACAGGTTTTTGCTCAGGTGCCCTGTCACCACAAGATCTATTTTTCTAAGGGAGATCTAACAACCCTTTGAGCTTTTGATCAGGTGCTCAAAAACCAATCTAAGTCTTTTGATCAGGAGACTAAAAACTAAAAGTCTAACTTTTGAAGGGAGTTAAAACCCTATAAACAGTTGGATGAAATAAACAAAAAGGTTGAAGATGTTCTTCTCTGTTAATAATCTGAGAGAAGACTAGTGGATTCTGATGAATCAGAAAGCTCCCCAAGGTATGAATAGATTTGATGATCAGGTGAGGGAGTCCTTTTCTCTTCAGGGTATAGGCCTTCAAACGATGTTGTTCTTTAATCTTTTAGACTGATTTTGATTGTTTGTCTCTTGAAAGCCTGAAGCAGATGAAGAACACCAAGTGTGTGAGAGTTGTTTGTTCTTCACTGTCTGCTAATACTTTTTCACTAATTCACTTCTCTTGTGACTGTTATTTTTGATCTGTGTATCTCTCTATATTCTTCTGAATAAAAATCACTTTATATATGTTTTCAGATTCAAGACCATTTGAATTTTTAAATCTTTCCTTTGAAATTCTCTGCATAATTATGGAATTTTGAACGGTTAATTTTTGTCTTGAATATATTTCCCTAACTGTCCCAATAAATAAGGTAGAGTAATAACTCTATGAAAACCATAATTAATGCTGCCTGGAATGGCTATATTCTTGAGAATATTGAGCATTAATTATCAGAGCATTACTTTTTTAATATAATAGAATTTGAATTCAAACTGATAGTCGAACTGAGAAACTGCAGAGAAGAATAGTCGAACAAAACCTTGAAGGAGTTAGTCGAACTCAACAATGATTTCATCGACCTGAACACCAAGTTCGTCGAGCTAAGAATTCTCCTTCGTCAAGCTGAGCTCCAAGATCATTGAGCTGAAAATATACTTGCCAATCTGAGCTCCAAGTTCATCGAACTGAGATAGTCATTCATCAAGCTGAACTTCTGATGTTAGATCATAGTTAGTCGATCTCAGCTACACTTTCGTCGAGCTCAAATCAGAGAAGGAACAATGAGTTCGTCGATCTGAGATCGACGATCGTCGAGCTGAGTTCAGCTATCGTCGAACTACTTTCCTGCAATCTTTTTAACTACTTTTCCTTTGAGTTCTTCTGTCTGTAAAATCTTTTGAAGTGTACTGACATTCTAAGTTTGTGTTGCTGACTTTGACCCTGGAAAACCTATGACCTTACACTAGACATGTTGGGTCATTCTAAGCAATCCTAATAGTACTCCTTGCCCAAATAAAAACTCGGGTTCAAACAATCTCCCCTATTTGGGTGAGGATACTATTTATAAAGAATAAAGCAAGAAAATATATTTATTAAAAAATAAAACATTCACCAGATATATATATACAATTGTGCTTTGAAAAAAATTACAACAATAACAAAATTAAAAATCCATAGGCAGAAAATTAAGAGTCTTTCTTTGAAGAATGTGAAGAAGGTTTTGTGAAAACCATTTTCCTTTTTGGATCCTCTGCTTCTCTTTGGGTCATCTTCATGTCTTGTGCACCAAAAATTTTTATAGTTATAGCTCTGGGCACTACAACTTCATGATGCAAATTAAGATAGGTATCAATATTGAAAAGATTTTATACCTGATATTTCTCCAGTTCTTTCTTCCTGTAAGAAGACATAGTAGATAATTGAGAGGCATCATTTCCTTATTCCTTGGCCTTCCTTATTTGAGATAGATCTATCAGCTCATTGAACCTGGACATTCTATAGTTGAGATCTAATTCTCGATCATAAGCAGGAGAGGGAGGTCTCTCTAGACTTGATTTTTCTTCTTGAACTTTCTGTTGGCTGCTTTGACTATCAGACGTCTACTGTTGTTTCTTCTATTAATTGCTTGACTGAGTTTCTGACTTAGAAGGTCTTTCTTTGATGCTAGGAGTAGGTATTGATTGAATGGAATAAGAAACAGACCTTTGAACTTGAGAAACATTGCCTGCTGATCCTGCTGTAGGAGGAGGAAGAGGAGGTCCTCTCCAATACTTCTTAGGAGGAGAATTGTATCTCTTCATCTTCTTTCTTCTCTTTTGCTCATTCTTAGACAGTCTCATCCAGTAAGGGGAATCTAGAGTGAGTGTAATATTATGTAGAATATAATAGGGAGCATCTGCTGTTGGATTTGGTATAGGTACAGCCTTTGCTGGATCCTTTTTCTTAGCTTTTCTCTTCTTAGAACCAAAATTTTCTGAATCATCAGAATCATAATGATCATTTTTAGAATCACTAGCAGGATTATCATATAACTCATCAATTTACTTAAATAAATCAGCTTGATTTATAGCTTGAACTTCTTGCTCTTTAGATGCAATATTTGTAATATCTTGAGCCTGAACACTGTCACTTTCTGGTTCCATGTCTTAAAACATGATTTCATCATGATTTGGCATGGGGGACTCAACCCAAGCATAAGTTGGAGGAGAGAAAGCCTTTGGCACTATCAAGAAATGCTGGAAGAAGTAATACAAAAACTATTTCTAATTTCTTCAAACACAGAAGAATCAACTGGAGCAGAATAACAAAAAATTGCTTTAGGATAATTAGATACTGTATCAGCTGGTATATTTTTGCTATAAATTGTATCAAAAGAAAGAAGTAATGAATAATTGTCAACTGTGGGATTAATGATGAAATCACCAATAGTGATCATTGCTGTATCAACTAACTCTTCTTCTAAACGAATTATTTCAGTATCATCATCAAGAATTTCAACTATTTCTGCTGCTAGAATTGCTACTGTTGCTATTGCTACTGCTACTACTGCTAGAGGAGCTTCTTTATTGGACATCTCCCCCTGCTTGGTTTTAGAGATACCTGAACCCAGGCCCCCAGAAGAAGGGACAAAGGAGGAAGCAAGCTAAGCAGTTAGAAGGAAAATAAAAGTAGTGAGAGGTACAACAGCCTCTGCTATGAGCTTATTAAGAGAGGGAGTGATGAATTGAAGAAGAACATTAGCAATGTTAGAGAAGTTTAGAAATAGTGGATCAGGAGTAGAGGGGGTTCATGCTAGTCCGTAGATCTATTCATTATCAAACGTGTGAGCCTGCATCAGAGGGAGGTTCACGTCAATTTCTTAATTGGCCCCCTCCCCCTTTTGCTTTGAACACCGACACGCACTTTGCACGTTTCATTGCACAACATATAAATCAATTTTTAAATTTTTTGGTCTGCAAATAGCGGTCTAAAATTTTCAATTTTTCTCAAAATTCAAAAAAAAAAATTAAGAAAATTCTCCATCATTTTCTTAGTAAGAAATCCAAAAAAAATTTATTTTTCATTTAGTCAATATTTTTATTAAATTGTTATAAAATTTTAATTTTTGTCTCCAAATAATGGCCTATATTTTTATTTTTTCAGCAAAAAAAAAATTTATTTAATAATCTTCATTTTAATTCCAACCAGAAAATAAATAAATTTACATTTGCTTTTTTAAGTAATTAGCGGGAACAATTACATCTTTGAAAACTAAATAGGCACAGGTTATTTAGTCATTGCATGTGCACCAGTTTCGGGTGAGTTTTTCTCTCTGAGTCTTACTAAATTGGCATATGACATATATGCTGCCCGGTTAGACTATCTATATGCTAAGGATATGGCTAAACATACCCCTAGGGCACACCATATTTATGATACTTATCACGGTTTAGGATGTCCCCAAATATTTAGAGATTGGCTGAAGGGATTAGAGCATTATTTTAATTGCCACTTATGGGATGACCACAAAAATGTTAAATTTTGCCAGAGAGCGATTAGTATGTCAAGCCCAGTGGTTTTGGTTAAACGAAGAGCATCGTGTTGGTAGCTATCGTTACGCTTGGCCGCACTTACGAGTCTACTCTCGGATCAATTTGATCCCGCCTACCTTCGCCCTGCTAACACAAAGTCTTTGAGTGAGTACAGTTTCAGCACTAGATCCATACCCTCCATTAGGAATGATTATAAACCAAACACCCAGACCAAGCGACTAGTATAACTGATGATTTGACTAACCTTAAACAAGGGAACAAGTCGGTCTCGGATTATATGGGTCTTTTTAAGAATATGATGGTTAGTAGTGTGTGAAGGAGTTTTCAGAGATCACCCTCTCTAGGTTTTGTAAGGGGTTAAACCCATACATCCAGGGTAAATTACTGCATTTTTTTCACACCGATCTAGGAACCAATTTTATTACGATAGTAGAAATTGAGAAGCACTACATTCCTTAGTATAACGCTCACTCATGTCAGACCGGAAATGCCGTATTAGGACCACCACCCTCCGTTAGGGAAGCCTCTCCTAATAGGTTTTTTGTCGTGGACTCGATAGATGTTACCACTAAGGTTATGCCTCTGTTATCCTCGACACCTAAGTCCCTAGAGACAGTCACTGATACCTCTGAGGATGGTGATGTTGATATATTATCTCTAGATTTTGTGGATACACCGTAGGTGAGAGTATTCTGACATGTTCGTTAGTGCCCGATGATTCTGATGCATCTGAGTCTGAAGGAATTCCTAGTGATCTAGAAGACGATGTTTGGGATGATGATGATAGTCCAAGATGTGAGAGTATCTCTTTGTCTATTACGTGCCATACTAGCATTGTGTTTGTGCACCCTAGTATTGAGTGCCCTCTCCCGGATATAATCCCCATCACATTAGAGCCTACGATTATACCCACTTAGATTTTATTCGACTTTCTTGAGGAGCCTGTGAGTGAGGATTTTTCCATTGTCATTAATGACCTTGAATTAGTGGATGTTCCAACTGCTTGGGAAGACTCACCTTATGTGAGAAGGTTATGTTTGGATGATTTTAGAGCTGCGAACCCGGACGATAGTTATTTGATGATATCACCATTGTCTGAAGTTCCATCTGAATAAATTTTTTCGTCGGGTTCGATTTTGCCCATTTCTGAGACCTATACTAATTCTGAATAAAACGACTTGTCTAGTGTGTCGGATGAAATTGTAAGCGAGGAAGTGGTATTTTTGAACGATTCTTTGGTTTTACCCCCGGATGAGAGTTCATGGAATTTATCACCGATCGGTGAAAGTTATTCTGATTTGGATTTTATCCCGGGTTTGATTTTACTGACCCTTCCTCCTCTCTATGAGCCCGCATTAGTTGTCGATTTAGGACCTGGCATCGGTAGTCCTAGACTGAGTTATTGTGACACACCTACTCTTTTAGTTCCTACCTTGGCATTTTCTTAGCACTCATATATTAGTACGTTGAGCGCGCTAGTTTTTTGTCTGATTACCGCACCGCGTAGATCTGACTACGCGACACATTTGGCTATTCATTTCTCTGCGTGTCAAGCTACGGTTCTATCCTTATCCGTTTCTGATTCCTTGGCAATTGTGCCTCTTGTTGTGGTGTCTCCTTCACATACCTATATCCCACACCCGGTCGCACGTATTTGACCACCGCCATTTGATGACCCTTTTTCCCATACATTAGTGACCAAGGTTAGGCCCCATGAGTTGTATCGCTAGCACCTCTTGTCACATCCGGGAGCGTGCAACTCTTTTAGTATTTCTGATGAGCGGATTCCCTTGGCATATCTTCATGGCAAGCGTGAAAATAATAATTATAAAATTAGGACTGCAAGTTTGAAGCCTATGAAAATCATCTTTGATTATAAGGACTTAGTACCCCCGGACATAACCCCATTATCCTCTGTATTTGGGGTAAGTCATGTAGCCCACGGTTTCACTCCTCGCGATTGTATGATACTTATGCACACTTTAAGAGAATTAATCACTCAAGTTTCATCTTATTATTATTTACTTGCTAGTTGATCGCCAAAAGTCGCACCAGATTATGCCCATCATGATCACATTTTATATAAGCACATTAGTGAAGCGCTAACCACACCATATAAATCTTATCAATTTCATGCTAGCTTACATAAAAGAGCATCTCACTATATGATTGGTGATTTAGTTTTGGTGCGTCTCGTCCCTGAACGGTTGCCTTCGGGCGCAATAAAAAGTTGGTGAGTTGGTGAGTTGGACCATTTTCAGATTTTAAAGAAATTAGGAGAATACGCATATCATTTGAAGTTTTCCACTATTTGGGGTATTACCCATATTTTTAATGTTTCTAATTTTACGCCATATATTTCTCCACCACTTGAATTATCTGTCTGTCCATTTGGGTCCACTTTGTTTTCTTATGGTTTGGGTAGTGAGCTTGTGTCTGGACCGCTCTCTTCATCGGTCTTCACTGGAGGTACGTTGGTTTTTGATGTAGAGACATGTTTTCCTTTATTGCCGAATGCTTTTCCAAGGTTCTCTAGGACCCCCTTTTTGCATGACAGGATACTCGAAGATGATGTGCTCTCCTCACCAAGTGGTGTTGTTTGCTGCTATGTGGTTCTTTTGGATGTTGCTCTCACATACTGGTGCATTCCGACCAACTCATCGGTGATGAGTAATTTTGAGCGGTGGAGGATTAATGGAGACATTGCTGACACAACCGTCTGTGATCCTCATTTGGGAGAGTTTGTTGATTGGGACGATCGCTGCCATAAGCTCGAGGATGGGATTGGCATCCGCCGCCATTATATAAAAATATATAGTTATAAATTAAATAATTATAATTATATATTTTTAATAATTTTATTATTTTAGCAATTTTATTTTAAGT
The DNA here is from genome assembly GCA_039513925.1 of Platanthera zijinensis. Taxonomy (NCBI): domain Eukaryota; kingdom Viridiplantae; phylum Streptophyta; class Magnoliopsida; order Asparagales; family Orchidaceae; genus Platanthera; species Platanthera zijinensis. The sequence continues at coordinate 81,852,339 of CM077086.1, forward strand.
ATTTATTTCATGTTTTAATTTTCATTTCAAGTGTAATGATGGGTTCTTATAACCATCATGTGTTGTTTTAATTATTTCATTTCATGTGCTATGATGGGTGCATATAACCATGATATTTTCAATTTGAATTTTGAATTTTGAATGGAGGGAGATTGAGTGATGTAAGCTATATATAGCCATGTTATGAAGGATTGATTAGAGAGAAGAAGAATAAAAAAATAATCCCCCTAAAGATCTTTTGAGATCCTCCTTCTCCCTTGGCAAATTTCGGCTATCCCTCTTTCCGCCTCTTCCTTGGCATTTTCGGCCACCCTCCTCCCTCTCCTCCTTATGGAATTCGGCCACAAGACTCCTCCCTTCTTTCCCTCCTCTTTTCTCACCTTAACAACCCTCTCCTATTCCTTTTACCCCCTCAAAACCGAACTCCAGCAAAGCAACCATTCAACCCACCTCCTTGAAGAAATCGGCCAAGGCAAAGATTTCATTTGTGGATTCCAACTCCGGCGTGACGCACCGAAGGCGGACAAGTTTATCTCCAACCGGCGTGACTCCGGTGGAGCCGTTGAAGAATGATCCAAGTAGAGAAATCGGAATCATCCATTCCGATAGGGTAACAGATCCTTTCTACCGATTGTGTGTTTCTCTTCCTAGATTAATTTCTTGGGTGGTAGATTCTTAGCGTTGAATTTTTTATAGCAATAAAAATTATATCGTGGTGATCTTTTAATTGCTTTTGTTGTCCCTCTTAATTTACTTTAATTTCGAGAAAGGCTTGGCGAACCTTGGTTTTCTTTTATTGGGAGAGATCTACCTTTTTTGAATCGTATTTTATTTGATAGATCTCTTTTGGTACAACACCGCTCGTTCGGACCGGGTAGGTCCTTTTAGGCAGAAAAAATATTGGCCTATCGCCTCTATTCGATCCTAATTGGTTTGGCTACCCGTATGCTAGCATATAATTGATATAATTTATTAATGTGGTGTCACACAGAGCGATTGTGCAAATATAGGATTTGGATTGTGGAGAGGTATTTGTGCTAGTCCATAGATTTATTCGTTGTCAAACGTGTAAGCCTGCATCATATTCCCAGGGAAAACATTTGTGTGAGTTTCTAGAGAGTATGTCATGAGGTAGAATTCCTTTCCATTGTGTATAGCTTACATTTGTTTTTTTTTCATATTCCTATTTTGTAATTTTTATTATAAGTTGCCTTAGTGAATTTTTGTTGGGTGTAGTGTTTTGCAAAATTGTGTTTTATTTTCTGTGAATTTGGATATCTTCAAACTATGTAGACTACATTTAATATTCATTGCGAGTGGCGTGGAGACGTCTCCCATGACAGTGACAGATGCCCTACGGGTGATAGTGGACATAATTCTTATAGCTCAATGTAAGGAGCACCGGTTTCTCCTGGTCCTTCATACTCTGTTCCCATGTTTTTTGGCTACCTGTCCTCACCATATTTATAGTTTTTATATTCCTCCGCAGCTCCACAAGGACCGAGGACTAATACCAAACAGTGTTTATTTTGTCATAACACAGATCATGCCTTGAAGGATTGCGCAAGATTTTAATGTCAATTAGATGAGTATGATAAGCCAGATATCCTGTTCATTCTGACTCCTATCTCTGGCGGCGCACCTTCAACCTCGGGTTTTGTATTTGTGTTGCCTTTAGGTTTTGAAGGGAATGAAGTGGATGTAACCATCGGAGGTGTGGCTTATCTAGGCTCCGATATGGCTGAGCCCATCTCCCCTGTGCATATATTCCCTTGTATGGATCCGATTCTTTGTGAGGAACAAGTGCTTTACTTTTACCCGAGAACTCTTCCTCTCCCATTTTTTCATTCTACTATATTCGTTTCTAATGGAATTATTAACAATGAACTGCAGGATGAGGCATGTGATCTATATGTTGTGCCTATCCTTATAGAGTAGGACAACCTTCAAGGTGAAGATGATTCTTCCTCAGTACTGGTAGAGGAAGTCCAAATCATGCGCGAGGCCATTGTTGATCTGGCTGAGCCTTGTAGCATTGTGGACGGTGTCGACAATATTTCACTGCTTCAACCTATAGGGAGTGTGACCGGGACAACTCCCCCTAGAGATATTTATTTTAGTTTTTCTTCTCCTTTATTACTTGATCACCCTTCTCTATCTGAGCTTGTGCAGGTTGTTCTTTCACAGGTACCCCAGGAGGACTTGGACCTACTCCCTATTGACGGCACCTTGCTTGGCAAGGATGTTTTGGTGAAATGTGTGAGGATTCCTCCTCCTTTTACATTCTCTTCCCTATATAAGTAAGGCGCGGGTATTATTATTCAGGTAGAATGGTAACTGCTATATCGCCGTATCGGTACCAGTTACCGAAAAGGATAATAGAACAGTTTACTGTTCACTTTTCTTTCCATACACCTATTAGCTTGAACTCTTAAAATTTTGAATAAGTCATGTTGGGAGGAAAATAACCCCAGTATGTATCTTACATTCCCATGCAATTTAGTTTAGTTTATTAGATTTTCTGTTGCTTTTGCGGAGCTCATCTCTGCAGGTATTTTCTATTTGTGAAGACAGTGGCTGTGATTTTTCGTAAAGTCAGTTGCCTTTGATTTTCCCGCATCTTCTGGTATGCTCATTTGTTCAGCATTAGGTACTCTTTTCCCTAGCTCTTTATTTGATTTCAATTGTTATATCATATGTTGTATTGAGTTTAAGTCTGGGGGAGAGTTATTTTCTATACCTAATGTATGTGCACATTTTATCCACATACTAGAAGCATTTTAGTTCTATTTTATATAATTGTGTTACATTCTCATTGCACATCATAACATCCACACAAGCATGTTATTAGTTGTTTGCACGTCTCATACTGAATTTATTTCTTTGCATGATTTGGAAATTCACTTTGCTAGCATAGGATTAAGTTACGGAATAAAAAAATTACTCGTGCAGTGCTCCTAGTTGAGTGCTTGTGTCTTGCGTAGGAATCCATGTAGACTTAGATTTTTTGTATGCAATTTGTTTTTTTCTTTTCTAAATATGTAGACACGATTTATTTTAGTCATAATCAATGAATCTAGTGCAATCTAACGGTAGTGTAATTGATGTGGGTAGACGATCGTTAGCCTCGTATTACTAGATTCGTGAGGAAGGGTTACCTTTCTCTGTTGCTAAGAACTTGCCCCAAGTTATTCTCGAAGCACGGGTATGAAGTTAGCTCAGTTGCATGATTGTGATGTAGGCCATCATTTTGGCCTAGTTGTGCTTTGAGCTCAATCCTTCTAGTCCCTTTGTGCATACCCCGTCTCTAAATTCAGCTCCACCATTATCTCACCAATGTCCAAAAGATGATCCTAGTAGCATACCCAAATTTGAGCTTTTAATTATATTATCATGTTGGGATTTTTGTTGTGGTGATTATATTTGTAGATGTCTGGATGTGCTCCATTGAAAATTCATTGAAAAAATGTGTTAGAACAAAATAAGAAAATAAAAAATGGTAAAAGTGAAAATGTTGTGAAAAAAAGTTAATTGAAATAAAAATTTGTATTGAAAATTATATTTGAGGTTAGTATTGGGAGTAGGCATTGTACACACCCATATTTTCAAGCCCAAGTCTGGGGGTGTTATGTACCCGTGTGTATTTTGATTTGGCGAGTGATTAGTTTTCATTCATGCTTGATCATTTGGATTTTGGTGCATGAGTCATCGTGTTTATCTTTGTATTCCATACCAAAACCCAAGCCTCATTCCGAACCTAAAGTTATATTGATTCGCGTGTTGAACCAAAACAGTATCATGGAGAGAGTGTGGAAGGGCGAGCTTATTATTACCTACATGGATGGATTTATGTAGAGGTTATCCTGAGTCCCAGTCTTTGGCAATGCTCACCTCAGCGATGTGTCTACTTTCTCCTTATGTGTTATCGGACGATTCTTTATGATTCTAATTACAAGTAAAAAAAATATGTAAACACGCATTTTAGAAATTCATAATTTAGTCTACATAATTAAAAGCTCCTTATACTAGTGTTGGGTCCATTGATAACAATACACAAGATTTGAAGAAGGCCCACAAGTCAATTGTATACACAGGAATATATTTGATGAATGCCCCAAGTTCAATTTATGTAGGTTGTTCTCTATTGAACTGATTTGACAGGTTGTTAAAGTCACAAATTCCAATGGACTCATGACAGGATGCTGGAAAAGCATAAATCAAGTGAAGTCCATAAGCATTGAGTAAAGACAGTTCACTCAATGCCAAGAGGCTACAGGCATCGACTGATTATCATGCATTCAAAGCCTCAGTATTGCGAAAGCCGAAATCTGGTTAAGTCTAGAAGCGTTGAGTGAAGACAGTTCACTCAACACCAAGAATCAAAAGCGTTAACAAAATAACATGCAATCAAAGCCTGGGTTGCTATCAGAGAAATCTGTATAAGTCCAAAAGCATTGAGCGAAGGCAGTTCACTCAACGCCTCCTTTACAAATAATCCTACTAAGTACAGAAGCGTTGAGTCAAGACAAGCCACTCAATGCCTCATCAAGAAAATAGGAAAATTCAGAAAGCGTTGAGTGAAGAAGCCTCACTCAATGCCTTCTAGTAGAGTAAATCAACCAAGTCCAGATGCATTGAGTGATGAAGGTTCACTCAATGCCTAAGATGTTAGACCAGAATTGTCTAGATTCATTGAGTGATAAAGGATCACTCAATGCACTCAATTCCACCACTCAAAATTCTGCTAAGTACTATTGCATTGAGTTATAAGGCTTCACTTAACGCCCAAGAAGAATTACTAGAATTTTGGCTAAGTCCACAGGAGCTGAGTCATGTCGACGTTAGTAGAAATTTAAACAACATGGGATCGACTTGCTACGGGACAAAGGTGCCGCTTGCCTGTTGTACATTAATTAATGCAAAAGAGGTGGTGCAACTAACTAATCTAGTGGTCCATACTGCTCAAAGAATCGTAGGATTACGGGATACAAAGTACGAAGTTCCGAGAAAGAAAAGTGCAACTTTTTGAAGAGAGATTTTTGAATCAACTCATCTTCTTCCTAAAACGAAGAAGTGCTCTGGGATTACTTAATCCAGAGATAGTCTGATAACTTCTAAAAAAGGGTGCTGATTGAAGAAACACAAATCACAGAAAACTCATTGATCATCTTCAACAAGTTCAAGAACTTTTGTTTCTGAGTTATTCCAAGCTCAAGCTAAAACTTCCTGAAGATCTGCTATCTTGGAGCTATGAAGAAGATAGGGCTGAGCAATCTCAATCCAGAGAGAAGACTCAAAGAAAGTTTTCTCTGGAGTTATTTCATCATCAACAACATACTCTTTATGTTGGATCTTATATGATCTGAGTTATAAGCCTGATTTATAAAGGCTGAGTGTAGGATCCTTCTGTGGATCTAAGGTAGGGCCTGTATGCCTGAGTTATCGGTGATGTAACACCCCAAAATGGAAATAGAACTTTTGTCTGCTATCGTCGGGCGATAGTGGGTATCGCTGGCGATTGCAATAGCACTCAACTCACTTGACGCTTTCGAGCGTTGAGTAAACTTGAAGAATCATTGAGTAAGCAACTATCGTGTGGCAATAGTGGTTATCGTGCAGCGATACCACTCAATGCACTCAACGCTTTCAACAAAGCATTGAGTAGACTCAACACACTCGACGCTTTTGACGAATCATCGAGTGTCGATATTGTATATCGCTGGGTGATACTGCCACATATGCTAGCCACGTGCCAGATGGCTGGTTAGCAGCCGAAGAGCGGTGGTTGACTAGGGTCAAGGAGGTTACTATCGCTATCGCTAGGCGATATCCAATATCGTGCAGTGATATCGTTTTTTATACTATTCAGCTGAAATCATGACCTTTGCCTCCTTTTTATGGAATGATCATGTGGCTGGGATTAATCCCGAGAACACTTATTCAGAGGAGAGGTTGAGAGAGATCTAATTTTTCTTCTCGCTCTCTTTCTCTCTCTCTTTATCTTCAATTGCTCTCTTGGAAGAAGGAACTAAGGAAGAACTACGGGCTGAGGCTAAGGGTAGCAAAGCCTTATGAAGGAGATCCTGTGGTCGGAAGTAAGAACTGAGGAAACATCCATAGAGAGGAAAGCGAGGTGCTCATTTCCAACTGGACAGAAAACCGTCCAAGGCCCCGAAAAAACTATAAGGGTAATCTGGACAGGTTGTTCTGGATTGGTGATGTTTTGTTTTGCATGCTAGAGAAGACTCTGAGTACAAACGAGTAGTTTACTAGGTCAATAGGTTGTACCTATGAAGTGAGAGTAGCAAGAAGTACTGGAGGTGTGCTCCAGGAGAATACCACAGTTTGCATAAATGTTGGATATCGCCAGGTGACAGCGAGTATCGCAAGTGATAGTTCCTAGTGAGCTCTGATTAATGTGAAAGTCCAGTGTTTCTGGTACTGCAGGATGCTGCAAAGTTTTCTGGACAGATGTTCCAGTTATGATTAAGTATGGAGACAGAAGAGAAATACTGATGGTTAAAACTCGCGGCGCCACACGGATGGATTTATATTAATAGTTGTGGTTTATTTAGTAGATGGGCGGGGCACGCTGATTTTATTTTGATATAAAAAAGGTTGAAATTGAGTTTTAACAAAAGGAGGAAAGTGCACCTATCACGTGTAGCATATGATATTCCGATGGGGAATATCCAGGTCGTATTGTTCTCGGGAATGGGTTGACTATTTCTACTCTTTCCCTGAAGGGACTATTATTTGACTGATAATATTTTGTCGTGTGATTATTTAATTATCTAAGGCAGATATATATAAAAAATGCAGAAAATAAAGGCAGAAAAATGAACTGAAAAAGCAGATGAAGAAATAACGCATCGTAACTGACTTGATTTGAACTAAAATAACTTTTAATAATTAAAGATCTAAAATTTCAAATTAATTAAAGGGAGACTTAGTTGTAGAGGCACTACAAGAATGAGCTCACCTATCTCTATGACTCGCTCACCTGAATATTAAGTCTATTCGACCGAACTCTTGTCCGATGAATGATTCCTTTTAATGCCCTCATTATGCTAAGAACCCCGCAATTGGGGTGGGGGGAACCCAAACCCGGAGAATTATGCTTCTCCTTTTTCGAGGTCATGCACCTAATTCTCTTTACCTAAGGGTGATCGATCCATACGCATGGCCTCTCGGCTAGCTAGCGTATGGACAATAGAAATAGAGCCCACACATCGATATGTTGTCCTACGTGTCGTATACCCGGGGCAAACCTTAAGTGCTTTAATTAATGAGAAAAATAAGATATCTAATTATTTAAAGCGATTTTATTTGTCCCAATGCTCTTAGATACTGAGGGCTAAGAGCGATTTGCCACTCATCGGAATGGGGATGGCTTATGAAAAGAAAATGCATAATTGGAATGAAAGTCCTACTCAAATGAGTAGGCGGGAAATGAAAGCAGTATAGAAAGCAGAAAAATAGCAAGTCCTACTCAAACGAGTAGGCGGGAAATGAAAGCAGTAAAGAAAGCGATAAAGTGCGAGTCCTAATCAAATGATTAGGTGGGAAATGAAAGCAATGAAATGACAATTCCTACTCAAACGAGTAGGCGGGAAAATGCGAGTCCTACTCAAATGCGCAGGCGTGAAATTGAAAGCAGTAAATACTATCTCATACACGCACACACTCTACTTGAAAGAATGAAAACGATAAAAATCTAACTCATACTCTCACACACACATACAAGAAAAAGGAAAACCAAAATGAATGAAAATATTAAAACGATTATAAATCTACCACTAGAACTTGATAAAAACTCATAAAAAGAGAAAATAAAAATAAAAGGAGCAAATGGTTTTCAAAATAAAAGTTAAAATTAAAGTGTTGCAAAAATTTAGATAAGTAGATTTTCATTCTTATAATTTATAAACGAGTTTAAAAAGTAGAAGAAAAGTTAAAAAAACATTTTACGAACTAAAAACAAAACTAAATAAAGAAAAAGATAAACAAAACCACTTTAAAAACATTTTTATAAATTCATACGAATGAACATAAAGAGCACAAAAATCCGAAGTCTAAACAAAGCTTGGTAGCAAAACAACTAAAACTCAAAAGCATAAATCTATACTCATACACACACACACACACACACACATACATAGAAAAATAAAGAAAAACAAAAGACAAATAAGATTGCTGAAGGTGGGGCACCTAGATGCGATTCATAACAACGTAAGGTGGAAAAAGCTACCAATTTTATTAAGATGAAAAGTTTATTACAAAGTTAAAACAAACATAAAAGTGAGGGGAGAAAATCTCCTTACAAAGCATGAAAAGCACTTAAGCAGCCCTCCTAACAACAAAATGGTCCAAAAAGGTGAACATTTGATCTTACAGAGAAGATCTATTTGTAAGCAAAAAATCGGAGGTGACACGCCCTGGTCACGGGCGTGACAGGGGGGGGGGCGTGTCATGCTGGATTGCTGAAGACGGTGAAATTCTTGTGACTGATCGATTTCTTAAAGCTTCTAGGATGGGCACTATTGGTCACGGGCGTGACAGGGATGTCACGGTCGTATAAGCAAGGTATGCCTGGTGGAGGTGTTGAGCTGGGTTCGACGAACCTCAAACTGGGATCGACGAACGTCGATCAGTATTGACACGAGCGTGTCATATTTATCACAGGCATGACATGCAAAGTGTCGAGTTTTGAGGCGTCGAGTGTCGAGTGGTTGCTGGTTTCATTTCGTCGAGCGCAATTTAGAAGAATTTCGTCGAGCGCTGCTCGACGAATCATCGAGCACTGAGCTGGGCTGGACGAACGTCGATCGAGATTGACACAGGCATATCAATCGGGACACGAGCATGACATGCAAAGCGTTGAGCTTAGATCGTCGAACTGAATGGGTCGAACATCGAGTGGCACAACACAGGGCGTGTCAGATTTTACACGGGCGTGTCTTGATCATTTCTTTACAGGCATCACTTTTCCACTAGTATCAAAGTTACACGCCCAGGTCACGGGCATGACCAATTTGATACGGGCATGACCAATTTGACACGGGCGTGTACTTTGAAATTTTGACAATTTTCTGAAAAATTCCAGAAAAATAAAAAGAAGCTAAGTTAAAAGATATATACAAAAAAGAAATAATTTATTGAACAATAATAACAAGAAATAAACTAAAACTACATAAATAAACAATGTAAAAATACGAATATTTACAACTTATCAAATATCCTCTAACTTAAGCTTTTGCTATTCCAGAGCAAAAGTTGGAGACGAGCTTATAGGGAATTAAAAGAAATCATAAATTTAGCTACCGCTTGAATTAATTAAAGCAGAGATCTAAATAAACATCTGAGGTATAAGAGTTAAGTTCTAAATTATGACAAAAATTTAAATAGAGGAAGAGTTTCGGCTAAAAACTCCTCGATATAATCAAATATAAAGCAAAAATTGTATTTGTTAGGTTAACAAAAATAGACTGGAATCATACGAACTTTAGCTTCTAAGAATTAAAGGAAAAAATGCAGTTTAAAAATTATGCTCTCAAAAAGATTTTTAAATTAAGTCTAGAATCATTGAAATTGGCTAACGGGGATGATGTGGTTTTATTAAGAGGGCTTTTGTTTTAGAGGTGAGGTATATATTTTGTTCAAACCTCTAATAATTCTTTTTTCATTTTTAAGGAAATGAAATCTTATTCTCCTAACATAATTTTTTGAATCAACTTCATATTAACCCAATATTTATGTAGAGGAGTAATGAATTTTATCCTCTTACTCCGTAACATATAATCTTTTAAAGTATTGGATGTCTATATTTACGGAAGGAAATCATATTGTCATTGACATTGGTTATTTTAATAATAAATGGGGATTAAATCATGCCAAGTAAGACATGAAAAAAAGGGAGATGAGTTTATTATTATTATTTTTCTTTCAAGAAGAAAACTAGATTTTAATAAAAAAAAATTGAGAGCAACTTTGATAAATTGAACGTTCTTATATTTCAAAAAAAAAGCTTGGAGTAAACATTATTAAAGTCAAAGGTGTTATGTTTTAATAAAATAAACATGCAATTATTTAGATAAAGTAGAAGTAGTGCTGAAAAACAAGTCACTTATCTAAATAAAAATAATAAAGCATAAGAAATTCTTTAAAACTTAACCCCAGATATTCAAATATATCAATCTCCAATTAATAAACGAATAGTAAACAAAGAATTAATAAAATTCGCTTATAAATAAACTCGAAACAAGATTTTTTGAGAGCGAAAAGGGTTAACATTGAGATATTTGATTTATTTGTTACATAATTAAAGAGAAAAAAAAATTGTAGGTATTTTTTTTAGGGTTATTATCTTTTTTTGTATTTTTGGAATTATTCCCTTTTTTGTATTTTTTGATTTATTATCTTTTTTTTGAATTTTCATCTTTTTCTTAATTAATAATTATATTTTTTTCTATTTTTAAAATTTTTAACAAATATTTACAAGAGAGGGAAGAGAGAGAAATTATTTAGAAAGATGAGAGAGAAAGTAAGAGGGGAAAGAAAATAATAAAAAAATTATTTGCAAAGAGAGGGAAGAGAAAAAGAAGAGGGGAAAGAGAATATTTACAAAAAAAAATTATTTACAAAGTAAAAAAAATAATTTTTGTATTTTTGTTTTATAATTTTTTTTTGATTTTTTGATTATAAAAAACAAGCAAAATTTTTAGAGTATTTAATTTTTTTTGCATTTTTTTTGTATTTTATTGAGTGTAGAATATAGAAATGCAATAAAGAAAACTAAGAAAATACCCTCATACTTAAATCTAACATTATCCCCAAGTATGCGAAACGATATGAAATAAAATATAGGTATGTACAAAAAAGGGACAGGAGGGAGGAAACTTCTCTGAAACGTCCGGGGAGGCCCGTTTAGAAATCATGCAAAGGTTAAAGTAAAATAAAAAAAAGATAAAAATGGGGTGCCTGTCAAGAGCGCTTTGAAAATAATGGTGTAGCTTGACTATTTAGGCGGAGTTATATTTTGAGGCGGAGTTATATTTTGAGGCGGGGTTATATTTTGAGGAGGTGTGTGGGAGTGAGGAAATAATTTTATAGGCGGCTATATATATAAAAAATTTTATTTGATTTTTTTTTTGAAATAATATTTAAAAATTTCTTCATTTCAATTTTTTTTTGAAATTGAAAAGAAAAGGAAAAGAAGGCGGCCGACCTAATATTTTTAAAATAGATATAAATACATATATACAAACTATATAAAAATAAATTGTTTATTTATTTATTTTTGAAATAGAAATACAAAAAAAATAAGACAGGGAGGAGAATTTTTTTGGTTTTTTAGGGTTTTTAAGAAAAGGAAACTTCCCTGTAACTTTTATTTGTTTTTTGTTTTTTGTTTTTAAGAATTTTTTAAGTTTTTATGTTTTTAAGTTTTTTTTAAGAATTTTTTTAGTCTTTTATTTTTTTAGTATTTTTTAAAAAATTTAATTTTTTAAAAACAAAATTTAGAAAATGAAGTTATTTCATTTTTTATAGATAAATACATATATGAAATAATAAAAAAAAAGAAAGGTAAAAGTAATAGGCTCCAGAAATTCAAAATAACAACTCGGAAAATCCCCGGCAACAGCGCAAAAAACTTGATGGTTAAAACTCGCGGCGCCCCGCAGATGGATTTATTTTAATAGTTATGGTTTATTTAGTTGAAGGGCGGGGCACGTGGATTTTATTTTGATATAAAAAGGTTGAAACCGAGTTTTAATGAATGGAGGCAAATGCACCTATCGTGTGTAGTACATGATATTCCGGTAGAGAATTTCGGGGTCGTATTGTTCCCGGGGACGGGTTGACTATTAGTACGCTTTCCCTGGAGGGACTATTTTTTTACCGATAATATTTTGTCGTGTGATTATTTAATTATCTAAGGCGGATATATATATAAAATACAGAAAATAAAAGCAGAAAAATGAACTAAAAAAGCCGATGAAGAAATAGCGCATCGGAACCGAATCAATTTGAACTAAAATAACTTTTAATAATTAGAGATCCTAAATTTCAAATTAAATAAAGGGCGACTTGGCCGTGGAGGCTCCAAAAGAATAAGCTCACCTATATCTAGGACTATTGCTCACCTGAATATTAAGACTATTCGACCGAACTCTCATCCAACGAAGGATTCCTCTTAATGCCCGCATTATGTTAAGAACCCCGCTATTGGGTAGGGAACCCAATCCTGGAGAATTACGCTTCACCTCTCTCGAGGTCATGCACGTAAATTTCTTTACCCAAGGGTCATCGGTCAATACGCGCTGCCTCTCGGCTAGCTAGCGTATGGACAACAGAAATAGAGCCCACACATCGATATGTGGTCCTACGCATCGAATACCCGGGGCAAACCTTAAGTGCTTTAATTAACGAGAAAAAGAAGACTTTTAATTATTTAAAGCAATTTTATTTGTCCCAATGCTCTTCGATACTGAGGGCTAAGAGCGTAGGCATAATTAAAATCGCTTTCTTTACTGCCTACTCAAACGAGAAGGTAGTAAAGAAAGCGATAAAGTGCGAGTCCTACTCAAACGAGTAGGCAGGAAATGAAAGCGATAAAATTACAATTCCTACTCAAACGAGTAGGCGGGAAATTGTGAGTCCTACTCAAACGAGTAGGCGGAAATTGAAAGCAGTAAATACTATCTCATACACGCACGCACTCTACTTGAAAGAATGAAAATAATAAAAATCTAAATCATACACTCATGCACACATACAAAAAAAGGAAAAACAAAGTGATCGAAAAATTAAAACAATTATAAATATACCACTAGAACTTGATAAAAACGCATAAAAAAAGAAAATAAAAATAAAAGGAGCAAAAGGTTTTCAAAATAAAAGTTAAAATTAAAAGGTTGTAAAAATTTAAACAAGTAGATTTTCATTCTTATAATTTTATAAAAGAGCTTAAAAAGTGGAAGAAAAGTTAAAAAGAACATTAAGTTTTACGAACTAAAAACAAAACTAAGTAAAGAAAAAGATAAACAAAACCACTTTAAAATCTTTTTTATAAATTCATAAGAATGAACATAAAGAACACAAAAATCCTATGTCTAAACAAAGCTAGGTAACAAAACAAGTAAAACTCAAAAGCATAAATCTATACTCATACACACACACACACACACACACACACACACACATAGAAAAATAATGAAAAACAAAAGACAAATAAGATTGTTGAAGGTGGGGCATGTATATACGATTCATAACAACGTAAGGAAGAAAAAGCTACCAATTTTATTAAGACTAAAAGTTGATTACAAAGTTAAAACAAACATAACAGTGAGGGGGAGAAAATCTCCTTACAAAGCATGAAAAGTACTTAAGCAGCCCTCCTAACAGCAAAATAGTACAAAAAGGTGAACATTTGATCTTACAGAGAATATCTATTTATAAGCAAAAAAATCGGAGGTGACACGCCCTGGTCACGGGTGTGACAGGGGGGCGTTTCATGCTGGCTTGTTGAAGACGGCAAAATTTTTGTGACTGGTCAATTTCTGGAAGCATCTATAATGGGGCACGTGTTGGTCATGGGTGTGATAGGGATGTCACGAGCGTGTCAGAAAGGTATGCCCGGTGGAGGTGTTGAGCTGGGTTAGCCGAACATCAAACTAGGATTGTTGAACATCGATCGGTATAGACACGGGCGTGTCAGATTTGTCACGGGCATGACAGTCAAAGCGTCGAGTGTTAAGGAATCGAGCGTCGAGTGGTTGCTGACTTCATTTCGTTGAGCGCAATTTGGCAGAAATTTGTCGAGCACTGCACGACGAATCATCGAGCGTTGAGCTGGGCTGGACGAACGTCGATCGGGATTTACACAGGCTTTTAATCGGGACACGGGCGTGGCATGCAAAGCGTTGAGCTTGGATCATCGAACTGAATGCGTCGAGCGTTGAGTGGAGTAACACGGGGCATATCATATTTAATACAGCCGTGTCTGGATCTTTCTTTGCAGGCATCAATTTTCCACTGGAATCAATATTACACGCCCAGGTCACAGGCATGCACGTTGAAATCTTGAAAATTTTCTGAAAAATTCCAAAAAAATAAAAAGAATATAAGTTAGAAGATATATAAAAAATAATTTATTGAACAAAAATAACTAAAAACAACAAAAAATAAACTAAAACTACATAAATTAACCATGAAAAATACGAATATTTATAACTTATCAAATACTGTCGCTAACGCAAGGCGATAGTGACTATCACATGCAATAGCTTCCAAATAAGAATATGCTTGTGCAGCATATCTCATGGAGACCTTGGGGTTACCAGGTTAGCTGTGTGCCGTGGTGCCTAGCTTTGGTGGCCATGAGAGTTGTTGTATGTAACATTGGTTATGTTTTGATTACGGGAAAGGGGAGGCCGACCCGCATCGTGTGTATTTGAAGGCTTCTGGTTTCGGCGATGCCACGTCGATATGAGCAACGAGAAAAGGCTGAACCGTACCCGCTCGATGTCGATCGGTTAAACTGACCTAAAGTATATGGGAGTTACTGGTGACAAAGACAGAGGAAGTCTTAGGATGTAAGATGGAATGACTAAAATGCTCATAAATTGATTTTTAAGTCCGGGACCTCTGAACGGTGGTGGGACTAGGCATTGCCAGTATACCGAGAATGTTCCCTAAGTGCACGAAACGTTTGGCAGAGACGCAAACGTTTGTAATATGTTGAAGGGTGATTAAGTGTACCTTCTTGTGATATACATATATGAATGCTATGCCTGCAGGGAAGGAATACCGCTGCCCCGGTAATGGGGTAGGGTCGTTATAAATTGGTCAGCTAAAGCTAACCATTGCCTTGTTTGCCACCTTTGTAGTGGATTGTTCCCGTATAGGTGCTAGAGATCCAAGCGGCAAAATAGCGGGTTGTTGTCCTTGTTGCTATGCCGGCCCCTGAAGGCGAAGCGAAGGCTTTTAGTGTTTTCATGTGTGGTCGGCCTGTGTGCCGATGTATGAAAATACTTTTATAAAAGGCAATAGTTGTATGGCCTTAAGGCTATATTTACTTCTGTGTATTTCTGTAAAACATTCCTATTGTATATATATATAGTGGACATTCGTGTGTACTTGAGTTCAAAAGTTAACCCTTAAAGCTTCCGCTATAATGCTTTGAGTTAGCATGCGTGTAATTTTGATATTAATACATAACTCCGTCGTCTGTCTGTGGAATGTGGCGTGGGGCCGTGGTAGGACCCACTATTATATTTCATGTGACGGATGGAGGTGTTATAATTTTGGTATCAGCTTGTCTCGGTCTTCCTTGCGTGAATTCATGGTCAAATTCTTTTGAGTGGTGGCGAGCACGTGTTTGTGCTTACCATTATAACAAAACTGAACTCAAGAATTTTCACTTAGGAATGAAAATACACATGTTTGAGGAACCTGCGCATTCCTATTGATTGTTGTTTGTCTTTTGAGTAGTCAGTAAATTGTGTAGTTTACACGTATAGATGACTAGAAGTAGTGTGGGGAAATCTGATCCCCAATGTTCTATAGAGAGTGCAGCACCGGCTGAGGTTCCCACTGTCACAACCCGCATTTTCTCCAAATTAAGGAATTATTAGAGTATGAGAAAACACGCGTCATGATTCCACGCCGAGCAGGGGATAACTGCTGACGCTCAGGCAAAACCATCTACTTTACCCTTTGAAAGAAATTCATGAGTTTAAATGATTAGAAAAACCAGTTATATTTTAGAGGCCGTATCCCTCGGCTCAGTGGATCACCTGGCCCACAGTTTAAAACTATACTTATGCGCTGCAAAAAATACTTTATTAATGTTTGACATCCTAAAGAGTGCATAAGTGCCCCAACAGGACAGCTTATGCTATGCAAGAATCTACATTTAATTTATATTTTATATAAGAAAATGATCTTTATACGTTGTTTGGAAAATAGTGATTTAGTTTTATAAAACATGTTGATCATGAGCTATACTTATAGTAATAGTTGTAGTTTTAAAATAACTAGCAACCTAGCATAAATCCTCGCCAGAGCAAGTAGACTATCTCCAAAAAAAAAGGTAGCAACAAAAGTAACATATCAAGTACAAAGGTAAAAACTACCAGTGGGCGCCAACAAACTGACACGAACCCACTGGCAAATATGTATGTCTGCAAGAAAGTGCATAAGAAAACTACCTCACTAAACAAATCTAGAAGGATCTCCAAAGTCCAGGAAACCACCAGCAATACCACCGCAACCTAGCCACCAAACTGGCTACTACTCAGAACCTGAGGTATTCAAAAGAAGAAAGAATACCTCAGCAAGCAAACCAAGGAAAAACTGCATGAAAGTGTCAACCAGAGGATAAATGAAAAAGGAAAACACACCGCAGTAAAAGTCACAACTGCCCAAAGTAAGACAAAAAGAAATGCACTACGTGCGAGGAAACAACATCAACCCTGCCTAGAAACTACATCCTGCAGAGTCTACTAAGCTGCCAAGAGCCCAAAGTACTGCAATCTACCAAGGAAGAAACATCTAACACCCTAAGCTGTGGGATATGGTAGTAGCAAAAACAAACAACATGGATCCGAGTTGGAGGCAAACTCAGTCCCCCAACCACCATTTCCAAGCCAACAAGCTCAAGGGTCTACATGTTAAAGCACTAGGGACCTTCCACCCCCTTGCCCAGCCCGTACCTGGTGCAAGATAGAAGAAAAGGGTGGCCACGGCTAAATTACACAACACCTCCCCCATGAAGAGCTTCAAACCACCACTACTAACCACGACCCACGATTCGGCCTTTAGGAATGTAAAACATGGCCGATAAGGAACCTTAGAAAACAAAGAAAAAAATTAAGGAATTCACTCGGGAGCGAAAATCAAGGTAGGGAAAAAATGTTGAAATGACTCAACACGGCTTGGCGTTGAGTGGGACAAACTAAACGCCTAACCAGACCTTGGCGTTGGGTGAGTTAGCCTCACTCAGTGCCAGAACAGCCATGGCGTTGAGTGAGGTTTACTCACTCAACGCCCTCTAGAATAACAATCCTGGCGTTGAGTGAGCAAGCCTCACTGAACGCCAAAACAGGCATGGCGTTGAGTGAGGTTCACTCACTCAACGCCTCCCGCAAGGATACTCTGGCATTGAGTGAGCTAACCTCACTCAACGCCAAAACAGCCATGGCGTTGAGTGAGGCACACTCACTCAATGCCCTGGTACTTAACCATAAACAGAGAAAGTGGCGTTGAGTGAGCCTGCCTCACTCAATGCCAAAACAGCAATGGCGTTTAGTGAAAATCACTCACTCAACGCCCTTACACCTAGCCGCAAAAGAAAACTATGGCATTGAGTGATTCCACCTCACTAAACGCCAAAATAGCAATGGCGTTGATTGAGGTTCACTCACTCAACGCCCTGGCACTTAGCCGCAACAAGGCAAATCTGCGGCGTTGAGTGAGCTGACCTCACTCAACGCAAAAATAGCAATGGCATTGAGTGAGGTCGTCTCACTCAATGCCAGAAGTTCTGGCCGCGAAGAAGGGCTGTGGCATATAGTGAGTCTACCTCACTCAACGCCAAAGAAAAAATAGCGTTGAGTGAGGTACACTCACTCAACACCACGAGACTTGGCCGCAAACTTGCCTTCGGCGTTGAGTGAGGCCACCTCACTCAACGCCAAACCAGAAATTGCGTTGAGTGAGGTCAACTCACTCAATGCCAAAGTACTTTACCTCAGAAAAGGCTATGGCGTTGAGTGAGCACACCTCACTCAACGCCAAAGTACTTGGCTGCACAGAAGCGACGGCGTTGAGTGAGTCCACCTCACTCAACGCCAAAACCGAAATGGCGTTGAGTGAGGTCGACTCACTCACGCCAAAACACTTAGATTCTCAGGAAAACCGCGACGTTGAGTGAGCTTGCCTCACTCAACGCCAAAATAGAAATGGCGTCGAGTGAGGTCGACTTACTCAACGCCAAAGTACTTAGCCGCTAGCAGGGGCTGCGGCGTTGAGTGAGTCCACCTCACTCAACGCCCTAGTACTTAGCAAAATTCTTACTGGCTACAGCTGCGGCATTGAGTGTATGCACCACACCCAACTCCAAACCCGCAAAGGCTTTGAGTGTGTGCACCACACTCAACGCCGGCCAGACATAATCCAAAATAGGCTCTTTCCAACAAACATAGCAGGCACCCCCTCCTCTCTCTCTCTCTCTCTCGGCTTCACCCGCAAGCAACTAACCAGATAGCAATCTGGAGTTTAACTGATGGCATTACGCCGGCGGGTTGAGAACCAACATCACAAAGTAGGGGGGCTCATAGGAGAATCTAAGCCCTAAATTCAGCAAGATAAAAGAGAACATGCTTGGCTTCTACCCTAGGGCTAACCGGGAATTTTCATAATTTCAAGAGAACAACAATGGCAAGGGCAAGAATACCACTTGCCTCGATTTCCGGCGAATCTTGGACGGCTTTCCCTCCTCTTTACTTGGCACTAGCAGCAGCAACAACTAAAAGCACACTCCCATACTTTAATGGCAAAAAACCACAAGACCGAAATCCCAAATCTCCTAAAACTCCACGAAAAATTAAATTTCTTACCATCAAAACGTAGATCTGAGCGAAAGCAAGACAACACCGCTTTCGGAATTAAAATCCATCCACGAACACTCCCGGAATCACCGTCCGAAAGCTAGGGCTAACCGCCGTTCCGCCTCTGTTTTCTGCGAATAGGAGCAGACGGTTTTCTTCTTTTGGTCTCGGGAAGAAGGAGGAAAGAGAAGTGGACCCGCCACTTCTTAATAAAGCTTTTATAAAAGCTTAGACACGTCGGTTCAGAAAAACCGAAACCCAACCGCCGGCTCTCTTATTTAAAATAAGAGAATTTCTACTAGGCTTTACTAATGGCACACCCAAAATAGCACGAAAACCAAACTACCTCGGAATTTAACGAAATTCGCACTGTAGCTAAATACCCACGCTACAAACAAAACGGCGAAGTCAAAATTAACTTTCGACGAACAGAACTCTGGTTATACCCTCCTAAAGCCAAAACACAAGCATCCCCCAAGAGGCCACACCGGATCACCCAAAACGACTCGGCTTGCTAGGAAGACCTTGCCCATAGGCTACAAAATAGGCCACTCAGTTCTAAGGAGCTAAAACACACTCCACAAATGGCACAAGCCACGAAAACGCGTCACCGTAATGCCAAACGAGAAAAAAAATAGTCGCAGAAAAAATCGGGGGCGTTACACCCACACCTCCTCCTTCTGCGGAAACTGTTTGCTTAGTTGCTGAAGAAGTGTTTGCAATGATGAATGCGAAGATGATTGGTCAGGTGTGACCTACAATGATGCTAGTACAGGTTGGTGTCACCGATCCTATAGCTGCTAGGCAAGTGCCTACTGAGGCATTGGTTGAGAAGTGAGCAACTGAACAGCAACTAAACCACTTTATGAGCTTTAGTCCGCCTACGTTTACGTGTGCAGGATCCCCAACACTGGCAGAGGACTGGATTTCACGCATCAAGTGGATATTGACGGCGATTGAGACAGAGGATGGACAGAAGGTAACCTTGTCCACTTTCCTATAGGAAGGAGAGGCTCGGCTTTGGTGGGATGAGTTGGAGTTACACCACTTTGGGGGTAGGCGACTATCGGAGGTCTCGATGGAATAGTTTTTGAGACTGTTCCTAGCAAAGCATCTGTCTACATCGCAGTGAATTGCCATGGAAAATGAGCTCAAACATTTGACTCAGGGCGAGGGTAGTGTGGATGATTACCTACAGGAGTTTACCAGGTTGGGGCATTATGTGGGCTCTAATTTTGCTGACGAAGAGCGTAAGACCAATAGGTTTCACGAGGGACTGTGAGATGAGTTGAGGTTGTTGCTCTCAGGTCCGATGAACTAAGGTTTCCAAGTGTTGGTGAATACGGCTCATTCGTTAGAGAAAGACATGAATAGGGTGTGGGGGAAGAGGGACTTTGCTATGAGAAATCCTGAGTTCAAAACACCGCATCCTGGAAAGTCTTACTACCGCAAGAGATTTGGTAAGAAGTCCAAGTCTTCTAGGAAGGCTCGTTCTACTGGTACTTCTAGAGCAACATCAAGGCGAGGCCTGCTTATATGTTACACTTGTGGCAAGGTAGGACATTTTGCCCATGAGTGCACCAGTGGCCTTCCAAAGAAGGATAAAAAGGAAGGAGCATCATATGCTGAAAAGGGAAAGGCGGTGGAGTCTACTGCATCCCAATATGCTCCAGCTCAGCCAAGGGTGTACAATCTTGGCCAACAGGAGGCCATCAAACAAGCTTATTTCGTCACAGGTACGAGTAGTATACAGTTTTCATGCTTTATATACTTTATGCCTTGTGAATTTCTTATGTATATCTTTATAAGTATACGCTTTATTATTTTCTCGGGACTATCCGGCGAGGGTACTGTTTGATACAGGTGCTTCACATTTGTTTCTATCTGAGGACTTCATATTGCGGATCGGAGTGCCTACTCTTATGTCAGCAGATAGAGTAAAGGTGTTGTTACCTAACGGATGCGTGATGTGCGCAGATAAGTCTTGTTGTCTTGAGGTACGGATTGGATGTTGGGATTTCGGATTGGAGGCATCTGTGTTGCCGATATCTGAGTTCGATGTAATCTTTGGTATGCACTTGCTCGCGAAGTAGCATGCCTGTATAGATTGAAACTCTAAGGAAGTCACACTGGACAGAACACCGAATGAGAGACTAAGTTCGTTGGTATCTGAGGATCGAGCAAGATATTGATGTCTGCTCTCTAGGTAGTCAAAGCTGTTCGGAAGAACGCGAAGTTGTTCTTCACATTGTTAAAGGTTGTTGAGCCGAAGTCCAGTTTGAGTAATGTTCCTAGTGTATCAAAATATGCTGATGTGTTTCCTAAGGATCTCCTTGGGTTACCTCCCTAATAGGATATTGACATTACTTTAGAGTTGGTGTCAGGTGTAAAACTTATGGGCCGCTCGCCGTACTGTGTTGTGCCAAAGAAGATGCCAGATTTGAAAGTTAAATTTTAAGATTTGCTAGATCAATGCTATATCTGTCCAAGTATGTCCCCTTTGAGTGCCCCAGTTCTCTTTGTGAAAAAGAAGGATGGAAACTTGCGTCTATACATTGATTATTGAGAGCTTAATAAGCTAACGGAGAAGAATAAGTATCTGATTCCACGGATTGATCACTTGTTCGATCAGTTGGTTGGATCAACTGTGTTGGGTACACTGAAAAATGTGTACTAGATTTGGAGAAGCCTCATCTTACTCAATAATATACATCAATTTGTATTTGATGTATGTTTGAGTTTCATTGTGCAGGTATAAGGTTTGAAAAGAAATTTTTCTAAGTACAAGTGTCGACACCCATAAGTTTTGTCGACACTAGAAGCAAAGCTATGTCGATACCCAGGCATTGTGTCGACACCTGAAGAAGAAGTTGTGTAGAAACCCAGAATTGTGTCGACACCTAATGCAGGAATTGTGTCGACACCTAAAGCAGAGGCTTCGTCGACACCCAGGAGTTATGTTGACACCTGAAGAAAGGCAAGTGTCGACATTCAGGAATTGTGTCAACACCTGAAGAAGGCTTGTGTTGACACACATGACTTGTGTCGACACAAACTAAACGACATCTAGATGACACTCAATGCCATCTAACAGCAATAACTATACTGAGTCAGAAGACCTGTATCGACACACACTCAATGTCGTCTCGACACACACTATACGAAAGCTAGATATATACTCAACTCCATCTGCCAGCATCAGTTATGTCAAGACCAGGAGTAGTTGTGTCGACACATAGGAATTGTGTCGACACATACATACAGAAGCTGTGTCAAGTAACTGAAGAATGATTATATCAACACATGGAGTGTTATGTCGACATCATCAAGACTTGTGTCGAAACTAAGTCTAATTGTGTTGACACATCTGAAGCAGTCTGCTGAGTGGATCATGCTGAGTTATAAAATCTTTAAGGAATCAGCTGTCATGACTGGTGACTCGACAGCTATCATTACAAAAAGGTCTGACACCTTTGTCAGAACTGTCAGAAGGTTGTTACAAACCGGATCAGTCGGTAACCTTGAGAAATCTCTATATAAAGGACTGATCTGTGACAACTTAAAAAAAGATACAGAGAGATAAAGGTGGATCATCTAAGGAAAGTTTTCAACAACAACTAAAGGAGTGACCCTTTAGAAGGAAGATTCTGAACAGTCTGCAGAGAAGTTTCAGGTTTTATTCTGAATTCAAGAAAGGAGCTGATAGGAGATCATCTTCTACATCAAGAAGAGTTCAACTTATTTTGTTCTATAAAGAAGCTTTGAAACAACTAAGTAAGGTTGGATCTGGAGATTCAGTTCATTCAAGAACTGATCAAGAAGCTCTCACCTATAGAGTGATCTAACTGGTGATATTTCTATATTTCTCAAATACTCAAATTGTTGTAGGATTTATTGTTAGATCTGAGTTGTAAGCCTATAATTATAAAGTCTGAGGTAGGGCTGAGTGCCTGAGGTGTAGGACTATTGATAGTCTGAGTTGTAAGCCTAGTTATAAAGGTTGAGGTAGGGCTATGGCCTGAGATAGGATTCTTGGGGAAGGATCTGAGGTAGGACTTGTGTAAGTCTGAGGTGTAGGAACCATTCTGGTTCTGAGCTGTAAGATCTTTGGATCTGAGAAAGAGGAAGGAAGTTGGGCTGAATCCAGTTCTCTACTAGATAGGCGAAGGGGAAAGTGGATGTACCTATATCTTGGGGAACTACTATAAATCTGGTGTATGCTATGCTGAGTTTTTTGTGCTGTGATTTGCAATTTCTGTGCTAAGTAAGAACTAGTTATATTACCTAAAATTCTTAAAGATAATTAGAACCTATTCACCCCCCCCCCCCTCTAGGTGTTTAGGCTCTTGAAAAAAGTCATTCAAGTGGTATCAGAGGGAGGTTACTCAAAGATAGACCTAAGAGTCTGAGTATATCTCTTAGGCAATTAACAGATTTGAAGAATAGGTTCAAATGAGAATCAAAAAGAGTTTGGATCTATGAAACTGCCTATTTGCAGGAAATAATTCTTTGGCATTTGGAAGGAAAGGGTCAGATTGTTTATGGAAGCTTCTGATCCAAGAATCTACATTACTGTACAAGAAGGACCCTTCATCTAATGAAGGTATCAACTCTGGATGCAAATGTTAGAACCCCTAAGAACTATTCTGAAATGACAAAGGATGAGATCATCCTGGCAACACTAGACAAAAGAGCATAGAACATTATTATAAGTGTTATAAATGATGCCACATTTTAGAATCTGGTGCATTGTAAGACCTCCAGGGAATTGTGGGACACCCTGATTGTCTATATAGAGGGAACAGAAGAAGTTAGAGAGGACAGGAAGTCAATGCTGAATCAAGATTATGAGAGCTTTAGACAAGCCAAGAATGACAGTATAGCTGAATGGTACAAGAAATTCTTCAGGATTGTAAATGAGCTGATGACATATGGAAGAGTCTTCATCACTTATGAACTGAATGACAAGTTTCTGAGATCTCTGACAAAGGATTGGGACACCAAGATTTGTGCCATCAGAGAGGTGGTAAGGCTGGCAGATACACCTCCTCCCACACGATTGAGAAAGATGCTTTCATATGAAATGCAGCTTACAACTAGGAAGAAGGAAGAGAAGAGCAGAAGATCTGAACACAAGTAAAAGTTAGTTGCCTTCAAGGCTGAAGGCACGAGAAAGGGAAGGAGAAAATCTCCATCTCCTCCTAGAAGGAGTGCTGAGGTAGAAGAAGGATTTCCTGACAACACCTCATCAGACAACCACACCTTGATGAGGATTTTGCAACCTTCACAAGGCAGTTCCAAAGATTCATGAAGAAGAAGAAGTGGAGAATTAGACCTTGTACATCCTGTTCTAAGGATGAGTACTACAAGAAAAAGAAGACTCCCAAGGAGGACAGGTATGCTTCTAAACCTAGTAAGCAATCTAATTCTAAGATTGTGTGCTATTGTTGTGAAAGATTTTGTATCAAGAGCCTAAACATCTAGAGGGGGGTGAATAGGTTCTAATCTTTTAGAGTCATTTTTAGGCAAACAGTTAGATAATCATCCAACACAGATTAATCAAATTGCAGAATATAAACACATCACGATAAACACCAGATCTATAGTGATTCCCCAAGATATGGGTACACCCACTTTCCCCCTCCGCCTATCTAGTAGATAACTGGATTCATCCTAACTTCCTTCCACTGGCTAAGATCCCCAGATCTTACAAACTCAGAACCAAAATGGTTCCTACAGCTCGGACTTAACAAGTCCTACCTCAGATACTTCCCTAGAATCCTACCTCAAGCCTCAGCCCTACCTCAGCCTTTATAACTAGGCTTACAACTCAGACTTTCCACAAGTCCTACACCTAAGGGTAACAACCCTACCTCAGCCTTTATAATTTCTGGCTTACAACTACGATCTGATAATAGGTCTTACAAGAAATAGAATGTAATAAGAAATAAACAAATTCACCAGCTAGATTCCTCTGTTCGTGAAGCCGTCTTGATCAGTTCTTGACTGAACTGATCATTCTGATCCAACCTGACTTAGCTTCTCAAAGCTTCTTGATAGAACAAAATAAGGTGTATCTTCTTGCTGTTGAAGTTGATCTTTAGTCAGCTTCTTCCTTAAATTTAGATTGGAATCTGAATCTTTCTGCAGAACAATTCTGAATCTGTTTCTCTTCACAGAATTCCTTTTTTTTATATTTTTTCTGTAGTTTCTAATCTGTCTCTTATAGAGAGTTTGCTTCATGGTTACCGGCTGATCCTGTTTCTAACAAACTACTGACAGATCTGAAGAGGTGTCAGACCGGTTGGATATGTCAGTTGTCAAGTCACCAGACATGTCAGCAAAGTCTTCAGAGTCATTCCATCTCAGTACAAATCACTCTACAGGCTGCTTTATATGTGTAGACACATATTGGCCAAGTGTCGACACAAGTCTTCATGGTGTCGACAGAATACTCCGAGTGTCGACACAGACATACTTATGCTTCTCGACACATCTTCTGTTGAATGTGTCGACACAAGTCCTGTGTGTCGACACAAATGCTTCCGGTGTCGAGACAGCTGTTGCTGGCAGATGGCGTTGAGTAGGTGTCGATACAAGTCCTGTGTGTCGACACAGCTGCTTCTGGTCTCGACATAGCTGTTGCCGACAGACGACATTGAATGAATGTCGATAGTGTTGAAAGTATCAAGATTGCATTGAGTGTGTGTCGACACAATTACTTCTAGTGTCGACATAACTCCTAGCTCAGGTGTCGACACAATTTTGAGTGTCGACACAGCTTCTTCAGAAATGTCGACTTAGCTTGAATGTCGACACCACTTCTTCATAAGAGTCGACACAACTTGAGTGTCGACACAATACATTCATAAGTGTCGACATAACTTCAGAGTGTCGACACAAGTTCTTCATAAGTGTCGATACAGCTTCTGGGTGTCGACACAGCTTCTTCACAAGTGTCGACACTTATACTTAGAAAATTTTCTTCAAATGCTTAAACCTGCACAATGTAACTCAAAAATCTATTAAATACAAATTGATGCATATCATTGACTAAGATGAGGCTTCTCCAAATCTGGTACACATTTTCCAATGCACCCAACAATCTCCCCATATTTGGAGAAGTCATAATCCTTAGTCAAAGACATACATCTCTCATAATAAAACAGAAGTAGAAATAGATGAACATTCAATTTACACCAGGTAAACACATAATCATTGTAAAAACAAAGAAATAAAAACTGAACTGATTTCATTCAATTTTAAGAGAAAAAGAAATATCATGTTTACAAAGATTCCTTTCTAGATCAAAACACAAAATGTTACATTGTTTTAATACATAAGCCTATCTATCCTGTTATTGACTAGGCTCCTTAATGACAATTACTTATCCAGCCTTGATCTTTGCCTGTACAGAAGGTTCAACATCTTCAGCAGGCTTCTTCCCTTTCAAGGCTTTCTTCTTTAGTTCTTCAGCCTGAATTTTCTGCCTTTCAAAATAATGGAATGGCTTTGGGAAATACTTGCTTGGCTCCTAAGAATTAGCAGGTTGCTTCCCAGCCTTAGCTCTTCTTCTATGTTGAAGAATGGCTTCTTATCCAGCTTGGTATTTATTCCATTCCTGTTCCGAATACCATTTACCCCTAACATGGGTTTTATCCTTTACAGCTTTCCAGGCAGTAAGTATAATGTTTCTAGAAGTTGGGCTCCACTGCTTAAAGTCTGGCTTCAGCTCAGCCTGCTCTCTGAATCTCTTCTTTGATAGTTGAGATTCCTTCTGAGCTTCTAAGGCAGCTTCTGACATTTCTACTTTTTCCAAAATTACATTTTGTGCCTCTTGTGGAGGACTATACATTTTCTGCACTTCTTCTTGAACCATTTCAAAGTCTATTGGGGGGTAGATCACCTGAGCAACTTTAGGCTGATCTCCTTCAAGATAGGCAGGTTGTATCCCAGATTCTGCTACATTATCATCATCACAAAGAGGATGATATCCAAGAGTGGCTCTGATGCTATTGGAAATCCATTTAGCATGGTCAGAGCTACCTTTGACTAGTAATCTCTCCCCCTTTATGACTTCTCTTTCAATATGACTTCTCAAATCATTCTTTTGAAACCTGACGTAATTAACAACATGGTCAGTTCCTTCCTTAAAGTAATCTCTGAATTTTGTCAAGAAATCAGATATATTATTTTGAGAAGCCTGAAAGGTGGTCTGAACCGCAGCTATATCTTCCTTGATTTTCTTTGACACTTCATCTTTCACAGCAGTTGATAAATCATTTATCTTTGACAGTATAGCATAGTGTGAATCTTTAAGATTGTCATTCATTCTTATCTGATTTTCAAGTATATATCCGTGCTTTACTTCAAGTTCATCCACTTGAACTTTGATAGCTTGTTGTTACTTGGCCAGGAACACCACAGCATTACCTACTTTATGGAAGCAGTCTGTCATCTCCTTTATTTTTGATTCACTTCAAATCTGATAGATTTGATGTCCTGGGTGAATTGAAACTTTAACTCTTTATGAGGTTCATCCATAAATGTTTCTAAATATTGTCTTTATTCATCCAATTTAATCTGCATCTGGACCAGTAAAGAACTGAAGTCCAATCTTGATGCAGATGGAGCTGTGCTTATTTGCAATGACTTTTTATATCCAGAACTCTTTTTATTCAAAGCATCTAGTTTCCTTTTCTTAGCCATTTTGGCTTCTTCATCTTCAGAAGATTCAGTTGAACTTTCAATATCAACTGTATCCTTTTCAGTTGGGGCATCCTTAGACAACTCCCCCTCAGTCCTTAGAATATCTTTTTCTTGTGCAATCTGCTCCCCCTCAGTCCTTATAGGAGGAAGATCAGAGAATAGGTCATCCATGGTGAATTCGTGCTGTATTGGCTCATTTTGTGCATCTGTCTCAACAGTTTCTTGAGCTGCAATGTTGATTTTAGATACTATGTTAATGACTGTATCTGCAGCCAAGTCACTTTCTAAGATAACATTATCAATGACTCCCCCTTGGGCAGGCAACTTTGTTGCTTGTTCTATTTGTTCTTGGGGCACACTGCCCTACACTTGTTCTTGTGCATCCTTTTGGTTCTGGTCATAATTAGAACTGAAGACCACTTCCTCCTCAGAATCACTAGAGGATTCAGCCTGTGGAACCACTTTCTTCTTTTTCTTATCTTTCTTAGTTTGCTCCTGAGCAGCAGGGACTTCCTTGGTCAGAACTCTATCCCACCTTGATAGAATTTTTGCATCCATCCTCCTCATATGATTTATTTTTGATCCAACCATTTGTTTCAATACATCTGGTTTTACAGCAGATAAGCATAAACTCAGAATTCTTCCCATGTTTGGTTTCTTAGTTCCTTCATGAACTTTATCAAACACTACTGCTGCCCAGTCAGTGTTTATCTTGAATATGATCCTTACCATAACATTGAACATGTGGACAGAGATTCTATCATGTCCACTAGTTTTGTAAAGAATCACTTTGCCAACTACTTAAGATAGTAATTTTCCTTGGGAATTCATCCCTTTTTTGGTAATAGACGATCCAATCTTAATATTGGGGCTCTGCCCACACCAGCTTAATACTTCTATAATCTGGAAAGGGGTTATTTCATCTGTATCCTTAACTGATGAAAGCTGAAGTGATTTCCAGATAGTTTTTAGTGTGAGTTTCACTAGGGAATTTTGAACAGTCCCTTTAATTTTCTTTCCTGTAGAATCAACTGTAGCGGTTGAATAAAACTCCAGAACTTCCTACTTCCATATCTTTGTTGGTTCAGAAACCAAGTACTCAAATCCATTTTCTGAAATTAGGGCAATAACACCCTAAATTTCATCTGAAGCAGTTGTGAACCCTTCACGAACCAGTTCATAACCTTCATTGACTTTGTCTTCTTGACGAGGCACCATTGATGTAAGAGTTGGAAGAGAAGAGAAAAGAAAAGAAAAGCTTTGTCGATAGAAGGAAGAAAGTCAAGAATACTGAAAGTGTAGTCGACCAGATTTTTGTTTCACCTATTTATAGTGTAAGTGTAAGGGAAGGTCAAAAGACGTGCCAGTGTCGACAAGTTTTCTTATGTGTCGACAGAAATGACCTAGGTATCGACAATACGTGTTTTAAGTCGACACAACTATGTGCCGACATACTAATGTCCGAGTCGAGAACATGTCTTAAGTCGACACATTTATGTGTCGACAAACTTGTGTCTGTGTCGACACACTTTTTTCTGTGTCGTCACTTACTACTTAAGTCTTGACAGACTTCTGTCGACACAAGAATCCTCTCGACATAAGATCTCGATATAGTTGTGTCGACATCAATTCCCCTGTCGACATAGATATTGTTTCTGTGTCGACACTTCCTTTTACTAAGTCGACACAACATATTGAGTGTGTCGACACAGCTTGTTTGTGTCGACACAAACATTGTACTTAGACAAATTTCCAGAGAAATTTGATGCTTACATATTTTCCTTAGGGATTCTTATGCTAATGTATTCTAGGTTAACCATTCCTAATTCAAATTTAAAATAATTGAATTTAGTTTCATCCATAGGTTTTGTAAAAATATCGCTATTTGATTATCAGGTTTCATAAATTCTAGGCTGATATTTTCCATCTCTATATGTTCTTTGATGAAATGAAACTTAATTTCTATTTGCATGGTCCTACTATATGATACAGGATTCTTTGCAATAGAAATAACACTTGTAGAATCACAAAATAGAGGAATTCTACTTACCTGGATGTCATAATCTTGTAGTTGATGCTTTATCCATATCAATTGTGCACAGCAGCAACCTGTAGCTATATACTCTGATTTATCTTTTGATATAGCTACACTAGTTTGCTTCTTGCTGCTCCATGACACCAGCCTCCCACCAAGGAATTGACAAGTTCCTTTGGTACTCTTCCTGTCTTCTTTGTATCCAGTAAAGTCTGCATCTGAGAAACCAGTTAGTAGGAAATCTCTATTCTTAGGATACCAAAGGCCTAGATTAGGTGTACCCTTAAGATATCTTAGAATTCTCTTAACTGCAGTATAATGAGATTCCTAAGGACAAGCTTGATACCTAGCACAGACACATATTGAATACATGATGTCAGGTCTACTTGCAGTCAAATAGAGTAGAGAGCCAATTATCCCTCTATACAAAGACTCATCAAGAGGTTTCCCTGCCTCATCTTTTCCTATAGGCATACTTGTTCCCATTGGATTTTTCATGGTAGAAGCTGAGTCCAAACCATACTTCTTAATTAACTCCTTGGTGAACTTAGACTGGGAAATGGATAATCCATTCTCAGTCTGTCTAACTTGAAGTCCAAAGAAGAACTTCAGCTCACCCATACTGCTCATCTCAAACTTCCCTTGCATAAGTTTGGCAAACTTCCTATAAAGGTTGTTTTCAGTAGAAGCAAAGATAATATCATCCACATATATCTGGACTAGTATTATTTTGTGTTTTTATTCTCTATAGAATAGAGTTTTGTCTATCTTTCCTCTAGAGAATTTATTCTCAATAAGGAAGGCATACAAGGTTTCATACTAAGCCCTTGGAGCTTGTTTCAACCATATAGAGCTTTCCTAAGCCTATATACATAATCAGGAAAGTGAGTGTCTACAAAACCTGAGGGTTGTTCAACATAGACTTCTTCTTTTAAATCACCAATCAGAAATGCTAATTTTACATCCATCTGGTATACCTTGAACCCTTGATAGGCAACATAGACCAAGAACAGCCTTATAGCCTCCAGCCTTGCCACTAGAGCAAAGGTTTGATCAAAATCAATACCTTCCTCTTGCTTGTAGTCTTTTGCTACTAGTCTAACACTGTTCTTGACTATGGTACCATTCTCATCAAGCTTGTTCCTGTAGATCCATTTAGTTCCTATTATGTTGTTATCTTTAGGTTTTGGCACCAGCTCCCAGACTTTACACCTTTTGAACTAACTTTGCTTTTCTTGCATTGCATCAATCCAGTTGGTGTCTTGCATTGCTTCATCAATCTTCCTGGGTTCTATTTGAGACAAGATGCTAGAACATAAAACTGTGTTCATGCTCCTGCTCCTTGTTAGAACACCTTGACTTGCATCACCAATGATTTGGTGAACTGGATGATCCTTCAGGTGTCTCCTTGTTGGATGAAATCTGTCAGCATTACGGTCTTCTCCATTTTCCTCAACTTGATGCTCCACACTGTCTTCTTCTCCAGAGAGACTTGTTCTCCCCTGGATAGCTGGCCTCTTTATCTTCATCCAACATAGTAGGAACATCTTTATTGATGGTCAGCTTGTTCAACCTATCTGTTAAACCTGTAGAGCTAACAGAAGAACTAAACAATCAATTGTTAATAAATGTTGACTCATCAAATACAACATTCACAGATTCTTCTACAACTTGGGTAGTCAAGTTGTAGATCCTGTATGCTCTACTGTGGTTGTTGTACCCAACAAATATCCCTTCTTGGGATTTGGCGACAAACATAGTTTGGTAGTGCTTACCATTGACTAGTACAAAACATTTGCTACCAAAGATTCTAGAGTAAGATATGTTTGGTTTTCTTCCTTTCAAAATCTGGTAGGGAGTCATCTTGTGTTTCTTGTTGATGGAGGCTCTATTTAGCACATGATATGCAGTATTAACTTACTCAGCCAAGAAGTATTTAGGGAGAGTAGTATCATTTAGTAGAGTTCTACTAGCCTCAATTAGAGTCCTATTCTTTCTTTCAGCAACACCATTTTGCTGAGGAGTTCTAGGTGAAGAGAATTCATGATGAATCCCAAGTTCTTCACAGAATCTTGTCATACATTCAGACTAAAATTCAGTTCCATGGTCACTTCTGATTTTGACAACTGAACTGTTGTATTCATTTTGTATTTGTCTAACAAAAGTCAAAAAAATAGATGGGGTTTCAGATTTCAGCCTCAAGAAGAAAATCCATGTATATCTGGAATAGTCATCCACAACAACAAGTGTGTATACTTTCCTACCAAGACTGTGAACTGGTATAGGACAAAACAAATCCATATGAATGAGATATAAACATTTCATTGAATCTTTGATGTCAAGTGCTTGGAAAGAGGACTTAGTCTGCTTTCCTTTTTGGCAAGCTCAACACACACCCTATTTGATGCACTTAATTTGAGGACCATTCCTCACTAATCCCATGTTGAACAGCACCCCTATAGACTTATAGTTCAGATGAGCTACTCTTGTGCCATTTGACTCATAGATAAGCTTTCTCTCCTGCAACCAGACAAATTGGTGAGTTGTTAAATTCACAATCTAGGTTAAGGCAATACACATTTCCTTTCCTAGAGACAGTCAAAATGATATCTTGATCACTTGACCTTCTTATCTGGCACTCCCCTTTGAGAAAAGAAATGACATAACCTAGATCACTTAGTTGACTTATGCAAATTAGGTCATGTTTTAAACCCTTCACATAAGCAACTGTAGTGACAGTAATTGAATCACTAGTAATGTTACCAAATCCCTTGATGATACCATTTTTTGATCCACCAAAGATAACTTTGGGTCCATTCTCTATCGGCACATAGTCCCTCAACATTCTCCTTGTTCCTATTATATGTCTGGAACTGCCACTATCCAAGTATCATATAGGGGTATGGTCACTTGGATTCACCTGCAACATATGAAGAATTACTTACCCTTAGAACCCAACTTGCTAGTGGGTCCTAGGTCCTTGTCAGTTTGAAATCCTGTAACTGTTCTAACAGGAAAACTACTCTTGGTTTTAATACTAGTGTTAAATCAGCAAACCATGGCGCAAAGTGCCCCACCTTGCCACAACACCAACACTCAAACCTATTATACCTTTTCTTAGGTAAAGACTTTACTGCTTTGTTGCCAGCAGTCTTGTTGAGAGTTGGTGCTGGAGCATCACTCTTAAAGAAATCCTCTTGAACCCTATGGGCATGCCTATAGTGTGGTCTGTAAGCATTTGCACCCTTTCCCATGTGATTTCCATGTTCACAGTGACCATGTGTAGTGTCATGATCATACCTGTTAGTAGGATTCACCACTTTCCTAAAGAAAATAGGGGGTTCAGGAACTAGAGGCTGAACTGGGCCCTTACTTTTTCTATGTGAATTGAAAGCCCTAGTTCTTCCCTTAAAGCCTAGACCAGTCTTCCCTTTTTGTGAAATAAAATTGTATATTAGGGGTAAGACAGATTTGGGCTTGGAGAATTTAGTTCATAGCTCTCTCTCTTGCTGAAGTTTTACCTCCAGTTTCTTGATATGATTCTCTTTGAAAGAGATTATTCCCATTTGAATAACTTTAATGTTCTTCAATTTTCCAACCTAATTCAGTTTTAAATCCAACATCTTAGCTGAATCTGCTATGACAAGCTTAAGAGACTCAATCCCTTTGGCCTGCACTTTGACAAGAAACTTGCTCTTCTTCAGAGCTTGCAACAACCCACCATACTCATCAATGAGTTAGTGTACATCTCCTTCAGACTCAGATCCATCCACTTCTATTGAAGCAGATGCTTTTGATTCTGACACAGTAAAGTAATCTGAAAATAAGGGAGAATAGTTTACCTTACTTGGTCCAGGCTGATCCTTGCACTGATCATCTTCAGATTGAGCCATCAGCCCTCTATATCAATGTTCTTCAACTCTATTTATGGAGTCCAGTATCTGTAGGAATTCTATTTCCCTAGACTCCTCTTCTATTGAGAATAGCCCAACATATGCTTCTGCTTCTTCTTCTCCAGATTCTAAAGATGAAGAGTCTGTCCAACTCTTCTCCTTCTGAGCAACTAGAGACTTCTCCTTCTTACCTTTGACCTGCTGCTTCTTCTTGTCTTTTGACTCCTTTTTTTCAGGACAATCAGCTATGACATGTCCAGTCCTGTTGAAGCAATAACACACAATCTTAGTATTAGATTGTTTACCAGGTAAAAAGGCATACCTGTCCTCCTTGAGTGTCTTCTTCTTCCTATAGTACTCATCCTTGGAATAGGATGAAGATGATGGCCTGGTTCTCCACTTCTTTTTCTTCATAAACCTTTGGAATTGCCTTGTAAAGGCAGCAAATTCCTCATCAGAAGTATGACTATCTGATGTGTTATTGTCAACAATTCCTTCTTCTGCCTCAACACTCCTTCTGGGTGGAGAAGGAGATTTTCTCCTACCCTTTCTTGATCCTTCTGCTTTGAAGGCCACTGACTTTTCCGTAAATTAAAATCTGCTGCCCTTCTCCTCTTCTTTTCTAGCAGTAAGCTGCATTTCAAATGATAGCAACTTTCCAAATAGTGTAGGTGGAGGTGTATCAGCCAGCCTGGCCACTTCTCTGATGGCACATATCTTAGTATCCCAATCCTTTTTTAGAGACCTAAGAAACTTATCATTTAGTTCATAAGTGATGAAGACCCTTCCATAGGTCATCATCTTATTTACTATTCTAAAGAACTTCTTATAGCATTCAGCCATGCTGTCAGATTTAGCTTGTCTAAAGCTCTCATTCTACTAGTTCAGCATAGACTTCCTGTCCTCTCTGACTTCTTCTGTGTCCTCCATGTAGACAATCAATGTGTCCCACATTTCTTTGGAGGTTTTATAATGCACCAGATTCTAAAAAGTGGCATCATCTATAGCACTTATAATAATGTTTTGTGCTCTTTTATCTAGTGTTGAAAGGATGATTTCATCCTTGGTCATTTCAGAATAGCTCTTTGGAGTTTGAATGTTTGCATCAAGAACTTCTACCTTCATTGGAATGAAGGGGCCTTCCTGTACTGTAATATAAATTCTTGGATCAGATGCTTCCATAAACAACCTGACCCTTTCCTTCCAAATGCCAAAGGATTCTTTTCTGTATATAGGTAATTTCATAGATCCAAATTCCTTTTGATTGTCATTTGAACCCATTCTTGATATCTGTTATTTGCCTTGGAGAATAACTCTGACTGTTAAGTTAATCTTTGAGTAACCTACCTCTGATACCACTTGAAAGATTTTGTTTCAAGAGACTAAACACCTAGAGGGGGGGGGGTGAATAGGTTCTAATCTTTTAAATTCCTTTTTAGGCAAACAGTTAGATAATCATCCTACACAGATTAATCAAATTGCAAAATATAAACACATCACAACAAACACCATATCTATAGTGGTTCCCCAAGATTTGGGTACATCCACTTTCCCCCTCCGCCTATCTAGTAGATAACTGGATTCAGTCTAACTTCCTTCCACTGGCTCAGATCCCCAGATCGTACAAACTCAGAACCAAAATGGTTCCACCAGCTCAGACTTAACAAGTCGTACCTAAGATTCTTCCCCAGAATCCTACCTCAGGCCTTAGCCCAACCTCAGCCTTTATAACTAGGCTTACAACTAAGACTTTCCACAAGTCCTACACCTCAGACTAACAGCCCTACCTCAGCCTTTATAATTTAAGGCTTATAACTCAGATCTAATAATAGATTGTACAAGAAATAGAATGCAATAAGAAATAAACAAATTCACCAGTTAGATTCCTCTGTTGGTGAAGCCTTCTTGATCAGTTCTTGACTGAACTGATCCTTCTGATCCAACCTGACTTAGCTTCTCAAAGCTTCTTGATAGAACAAAATAAGGTTGATCTTCTTGCTGTTGAAGTTGATCTTCAGTCAGCTTCTTCCTTAAATTTAGATTGGTATCTGAATCTTTCTTGTAGAACAATTCTGAATCTATTTCTCTTCACAGAATTCCTTTTTTTATCATTATATTTTTCTGTAGTTTCCAATCTATCTCATATAGAGTTTGCTTCATGTTTACCGACTGATCCGGTTTCCAACAAACTACTGACAGATCTGAAGAGGTGTCAGACCGGATGGATATGACAGTTATCAAGTCACTAGACATGTCATCAAAGTCGTCAGAGTCATTCCATCTCAATACAAATCACTCAGCAGGCTTCTTCATATGTGTCGACACATATTGGCCAAGTGTCAACACAAGTCTTCATGGTGTCGAAACAATACTCCGAGTGTCGACACAGATATATTTCTGCTTCCCGACACATCTTCTGTTGAATGTGTCGACACAAGTCCTGTGTGTCGACATAAATGCTTCTGGTGTCGAGACAGCTGTTGCTGGCAGATGGAGTTTAGTAGGTGTCGACACAAGTCCTTTGTGTCGACACAGCTACTTCTGGTCTCGACATAGCTGTTGTCGACAGACGGCGTTGAATAAATGTCGACAGTGTTGAAAGTATCCAGACGGCATTGAGTGTGTGTCGACACAATTACTTCTGGTGTGGACATAACTCCTGGCTCAGGTGTCGACAAAATTCCGAGTGTCGACATAGCTTCTTCAGAAATGTCGATTTAGCTTGAATCTCGACACCACTTCTTCATAAGAGTCGACACAACTTGAGTGTCGACACAATACCTACATAAGTGTCGACACAACTTCAGAGTGTCGACACAAGTTATTCATAAGTGTCGACACAGCTTCTGGGTGTCGACATACTTTCTTCACAAGTGCTGACACTTGTACTTAGAAAATTTTCTTCAAATGCTTAAACATGTACAATATAACTCAAACATCTATTAAATACAAATTGATGCATATCATTTACTAAGATGAGGCTTATCCAAATCTGGTACACATTTTTCTATGTACCCAACATGTTGCAACAGGCAATGACATGTCATAGCAGACTGTCCAGACAAGAGGGTTAAATCAAAAGACATGAAGAAACAACAAATGAAGGACAAGAAGGAGAAATCTTTTTTTGCCCAGAAGCAGAAGAGCTGGACAGATTCTTCATCATCTTAATCAGGAGAAGAAGAAGATGTTGAAGCATATGTTGGACTATTTTCAACATAAAGGAATTCTAAGGAACTAGAATTCTTACAAATGATGGACTCCATAAATGGAGTGGAAGAATATTACTGCAGAGGACTGATGGCCCTATTAGAAAATGAGCAATGCCAGGATCAGGTTGGTCCTAGCAAGGTATACAATTCTCCCTCAGCTTCTTACTATTTCACTTGATCAGAGTCAGAAGCTTCTCCATCAAGAGATGTGGATGGTCCTGAGTATGAAGGGGATATACACCAACTCATTGATGTGTATGGTGGGTTGTTGCAAGCTCTAAAGAGAAGCAAACTTCTTGTCAAGGAGCATGCCAAGGAGATTGAATCTCTTAAGCAGGCAGCATCAGAATCAGCCAAGCTGATTGATTTGAAACTGAAAGAGGTTGCCAAACTGAGGAACATAACTGTTATTCAGATGAGCACAATCATATCAAGAACCTGGATGCAAGACTCCAGAAATAAAGAGGGCTAGTGGCTAAATTCTCTAAGAAAAAATCTATCTTGCCCTTAATAGACAATTTCATTTCTCAGAAAGGAAAGACTGGTCTAGGTTTTAAGGGAAGAACTAGGCCACCGATTCTCATGGAAAAGGTAAGGCCCCAGTTTAGCCACTATCCTCTAAGCCCCCTATTTTCTTTAGGAAGGAGGTGCAACCTACTAACAGGAATGATCATGAAATTACTCATGGTCACTGTGAGTATGGAGATCATATTGGCAAGTGTGAAATGCCAGTAGGCCACTCTATAAGCAAGCCCATTAGGTTCAAAAGAAATTCTTAGGGTTTGCTTCTACAACACCTACACTTAATAGGACTGCTGGCAAAAAGGTTGTGAAGTCTGTACCTTAAAGATGGTATAATAGGTTTGAGTGTTGGTGTTGTGGCAAGGTAGGCTACTTTGCTATGGATTGTTGTTTTAACACAAGTGTTAAAATCAAGAATAGTTTACCTATCAGAAAAGCTGTAGGTAAACATGATAGTTTTCAAACTAACAAGAACCTAGGACCCAAAACTAATTTTGGTTCTAAGGATGAGTAATTCTTTATTTGATGCAGAAGAATCCAAGTGGCCATACAACTATACGGTACTTGGATAGTGGATGTTCTAGACACATGACTGGAACAAGAACAATGTTGAGGGACTTTGTACCCAGAGAGAATGGTCCCAAAGTCATCTTTGGTGGATCAGAAAAAGGAGCAATCAAAGGATTTGGTAACATTTCAAGTGATTCAATTACTATCACTAAAGTGGATTATGTGAAGGGTCTGAAACATAACCTGATTAGCATAAGTCAGCTTAGTGATCTAGGTTATGACATTTTCTTTCACAAATGGGAGTGCCAAATTAAGAGGTCAAGTGATCAAGAGATCATTTTTACTGGCACTAGGAAAGGAAATGTTTATTGTCTTAACCTAGATTGTGAGTTGAACAACTCACCTATTTGCCTAGTTGCAGATGAGAAAGCTTCACTATGTGTCAAATGGCACAAAAGTCTAGCTCATCTTAACTATAAGTCCATAGGACTACTGTTTTGCATGGGTCTTGTGAAGAATGGTCCTCAAGTCTAGTGCATTAAAGAGGGAGTGTGTTTAGCTCTCCAAAAGGGAAAACAGAACAAGTTTTCTTTTCCTGCACTAGATACAAAAGATTCATTGAGATGTTTATATCTCTTGCATATGGATTTGTTTGGTCCTATGCAAGTTCATTGTCTTGGTAAGAAAGTATATACACTAGTTGTTGTGGATGACTATTCTAGATACACTTGGGTGTTCTTCTTGAGGCAGAAATCTGAGACCCCTAGTGTTTTCAAGACTTTTGTTAGACAAGTTAAGAATGAATTTAATAATTTAGTGGTTAAAATAAGAAGTGACCATGTAACTGAATTTTGGTCTGAATGTATGACAAAATTCTGTGAAGAACTTGGGATACATCAGGAGTTCTCATCACCTAGAACACTTAAGAAAAATGGAATTGCTGAAAGAAAGAATATAACTCTTATTGAGGCTGGTAGAATTCTACTCAGTTATACTACTCTACCTTAATTTTCTTGGCTGAGGCTGTAAACACTGCTTGTCATGTTCTCAATAGAGCATCCATAAATAAGAAACTTAAGTTGACTCCCTATCAGATTTTGAAAGGCAGAAAACCAAACATTTCTTATTTCAGAATCTTTGGTAGCAAGTGTTATGTCCTAGTTATTGGTAAACATTACCAAACAATGTTTGCTGCAAAATCCCTAGAAGGGATATTTGTTGGGTACACAATAACAGTAGGGCATACAGGGTCTACAACTTCACTACCCAAGTTGTAGAAAAGTCAGTCCATGTTGTTTTTGATGAGTCTAGATTGATTAATAATGAATTGTCTAGTTCTTCAGTTAGTTCTACAGGTCTAACAGATAGGCTGGACAAGATGACAATCAATGATGAAGCTCATGCTAGGATGGATGATGGAAAAGATGCATGCTATCCAGGGTAGAACAAAACTCACTAGATGATGAAGACAATGAGGAGCATCAGGTTGAAGAAAATGAAGAAGGCCATGAGGGATAAATGTTTCCTCCAGCAAGAAGACACCTGAAGGATCATCCAGCTCACCAGATAATTAGTGATGCAAGTCAAGGTGTTCTAACAAGGAGCAAGAACATGAACACAGTTTTATGTTCATGTTTCTTGTCACAGATAGAACCCAGGAAGTTTGGAGAAGACATGCTAGAAACTAACTGGTTTGATGCTATGCAAGAAGAACTGAATCAATTTAGAAGATGTAAAGTCTGGGAACTGGTTCCTAAACCTAAGGATCACAACATCATAGAAACCAAGTGGTTCTACAGAAACAAACTTGATGAAAATGGCACAATTATCAAGAACAAGGCAAGACTGGTAGAAAAAGGCTATAGGCCACAGGAAGGGATTGACTTTGATCAAACCTTTGCCCCAGTAGCAAGGATAGAGGCTATAAGGATGTTCTTGGCCTATGCTGCCTATCAAGGGTTCAAAGTATATCAAATGGATATAAAGTCAGCATTCCTGAATGGTGACTCAAAAGAGGAAGTCTATGTTGAACAACTATCAGGTTTTGTAGATTCTCATTATCCTGATTATGTATATAGGATTAGGAAAGCTCTATATGGTTTGAAACAAGCCCCTAGGGCTTGGTATGAAACCTTGTCTACTTTTCTTATTGAGAATAAATTCTCTAGAAGAAAGAGAGACAAAACTCTATTCTTTTGGGAATCTAAAGGCAAGATAATCCTATTCAAGATATATGTTGATGACATTATCTTTGGATCTACTGAAAACAACCTTTGTAGACAGTTTGCCAAACTTATGCAAGGGAAGCTTTAGATGAGCAGTATGGGTGAGCTGAAGTTCTTCTTGGGACTTCAAATCAGACAGACTGATAACTGATTATCCATATCTCAGTCTAAGTTCACCAAGGAGTTGATTAAGAAATATGGTATGGACTCAGCCTCCACCATGAAAACTCCAAAGGGAACAAGTATGCCTATAAGCAAAGATGATACAGGGAAACCTGTTGATGAGTCTTTGTATAGAGGGATAATTGGCTCCCTACTCTACTTGACTGCTAGTAGACCTAACATCATGTATGCTACATATGTATGTGCTAGGTTCCAAGCTTGCCCAAAGGAATCTCATTATACTGCAGTTAAGAGAATCTTGAGATATCTTAAGGACACACCTAATCTAGTTCTTTGGTACCCAAAGAATAGAGATTTCATACTAACAGGTTTCTCAGATGCAGACTTTGCAGGATGCAAAGAAGACACGAAGAGCACTACAAGAACCTGTCAATTCCTAGGTAGAAGGCTGGTGTCATGGTGCAGCAAGAAGCAGACTAGTGTAGCTATATCAACAACTGAGTCTGAATATGTAGCTGCAGGCAGCTGCTGTGCACAATTATTGTGGATAAAGCACCAACTTGAAGATTATGACATCAAGGTAAGTAGAATTCCACTGTTTTGTGATTCTACAAGTGTTATTTATATTGCTAAGAATCCTGTATCACATAGTAGAACCAAGCATATAGAAATTAAGTTCCATTTTATAAGAGAACATGTGGAGAAGGAAGATATTAATCTAGAATTTGTAAACACAAATAATCAAATAGTTGATATCTTTGCAAAACCTCTAGATGAAACTAAATTCAATCATTTCAAAATTGAATTAGGTATGTTGAACCTAGACTAGGTCAGCTCAAGTTTTCCTAAGTAGTATATGTCAGTAGAAAATTTCTCTAGAAATTTGTCAAGTACAATGTTTGTGTCGACACATTCAGTATGTTGTGTCGACAAAGAAAAAGGATGTGTCGATACAGAAATAGTATCTGTGTCGACAGGAGTATAAGGTGTCGACACAACTCTGTCGAGACTTTAAGTTAGCTGATTTTTGTGTCGACACACAAAAAATCAAAGTCGACACTCTGTGTCGAGTCATGACCAGTCCATGTCGACACTGACATAAGTATGTCGACACATAGAAGTGTCGACAAAACCTAAGTATTGTCGAGACCTAGAATTATTACTAAGGAGCGTCTTTTGAACTCCCCGTTACACCTACACTATAAATAGGTGAAGCCAAAATCTTGTCGACTACGCTTTCAAATTTCTCGAATCTAGCCCTTGTGTCAACTTCTATATTCTCTTCTCTCTCTCTCCCTTCCATCAATGGCGCCCATCAAGGAAGACAAGGTGAACGAAGGCTATGAACTGGTTCGCAATGGATTCACGACAGCGTCTCAAGAAATTCAGGGTGTAATTACCCTAATTTCAAAAAATGGTTTGGAATTCTTGGTATCAGAACCGACGAAGATCTGGAAGAAAGAAGTCATGGAATTTTACACATCTGCAACTTTGGACACATACGGAAAGAAGATCAAATCCACTGTACCAGAGTAAAACTTACAATGAAGACAATCAGGAAATCTCTTCAGCTTCCCTTGGTTAAGGATACTGATGAAATAAATCCATCCCTGACTAAAGAAGCACTAAGTTGGTGCAGGCTGAGCCCTGATATCAAAGTTGGATCATCCATTACTCGGAAAGGGATGAATACACAAGGAAAGTTTCTGTCAGAAATAATAGGCAACGTAATTTGGTGTAAAACTGGTGGACATGACAAAATTTCAGTCCACATGTTTAATCTACTTACAAGGGTCATATTCAAAATGTAAACTGACTGGGCAGCAATAATGTTTTACAAGATTCAAGAAGGAGTAAAGAAACCAAACTTGGGTAGGATCCTAAGTCTATGTTTATCTTCATTAATCCCAGATGTAATGAACCAACTGCAAGGGTCCCAAATCAACCACATGAGGAGAATGGATGTGAGAATACTTTCTAAATAGGATAGGGTGTTGACAAAGGATGTATCTACACCACAGAAACAAATAAAGAAAGATAAAAAGAAGAAGGAAGTTGTTCAGCAAGCAGAATCTTTTAGTGATTCTGAAGAGGAAGTGGTCTTCAGTTTAGATGAAGACATGCCCCAAAAAGATGTTCAAGTTCAAGTAGAGAGCAGTGTGCTCCCAGAGCAATAGGTAGTCACTACTCTAGGGGGAGAAAATCCTGAATTAGTAAAACAAGATACTGTACTTCCTAAACTACCTACTCAAGGGGAAAGAATTGATGTTTCTGCTCTAGAGAGTGAGTATGCAGCAGATACAGTAATGGATATTATCTCAGATATTAATAAAGAAGCACTGGACATTGCTGAGAAGGTGGCACAAGATGTGCAGAATGAGCAAGTAAGTATCTCCTTTATAGAACAAGCCCTGGACAAAAAATCTGGATGTCCAGGAAGAACCTTTTGTTTTCCACACAAACTTTGTTCCTCCTGTACAGATACAGCAAGAGGTAACAATGGAAGATCTATTTCCTGATTTACCTTCTGCAAGGACTGAGGTGGAGCAATCCCAGGTAGAAAAGGACCTGCCAAGAACTGAGGGGGAGGAGCTATTAAATACCCCGACCATCTAATAAGGAAACTGTTGATATACAAAGCTCATCATAACCCTCGCATGATGAGGAAGCTACTATGGTTAAGAAAAGGAAGATAGTTGAACTAAAGAAATGGAGCTCAAGCTACAAGAAAGCCTTGCACACAGTCACACAACCACCTTCTCTAAGCATGGATTTCAGTTCACTACTGGTCCAGATGCATGTAAAATTGGATGAACAAAGACAATCTCTAGAAAAGTATGTGGATGAGTCTAATAAGAAACTACAGTTTCAGCTGGCTCAGGATATCAAGTCAATCAGATTTTAAGTCAATCTGCATAAGAAAGAAATGACAAATTGCTTCCATAAGGGAGGCAATGCTGTGGTGTATTTAGCTGAGCAACAACAACTATTGAAGACTGAGGTAGAGGATATTGCCATAAAACAAGGGTTTGTTTATGAAAATAAATTTAGGTCCAATGAAAACCTCAAAGACTCTCAGGCAGAAATCATCCAGAAACTTGGAAGTATTTCAATAGATTTGAAAACTGAAATATCAAAGAAGATACAAGTAGATTTAGCTGCTATTCAAACAGCTATTGAAGCCTCCCACAAGATAATTTCTGATAACTTACTGAAGTTCAAAGACTATTACAAGAAGGTACATAATATCTGGCTGATCAGATAAGGTTTCAGAAGACTTATCTAAGGGATCATATTACTAAAGAAGTCATAAAGGGGGAGAGATTGTTATTCAAATCTAGCTCTGACCATGATAAATGGATCTCTAATTCCATCAGAGCTATACTTGGCTTTCCTCCTTTATGTGATGATGACAATGTTGCTGAATCTGGAGTGCAACCTGCTAATATTGATGGAGATCAGCCTGAAGTTGCACAGGTTATTTACCCTCCTGCTGATTTTGACATGGTTCAACAAGAAGTACAGACAATGTACAGTCCTACACAGGAGGCATCAAATGTGATCATTGAAATAGTAGAAATGTCTGAGGCTGCCAAGCTAGCTCAAAAGGAGGCATAATTATCCAAGAAAAGGTTTGTAAAGAAATTTTTCTAAGTACAAGTGTCGATGCCAGAAGTAAAGTTGTGTCGACACCCAGAAGTTGTGTCGACACAAGAAGCAAAGCTATGCCGACACCCAGGCATTGTGTCGACATGTGAAGAAGAAG
Source organism: Platanthera zijinensis (assembly GCA_039513925.1). Classification (NCBI taxonomy): domain Eukaryota; kingdom Viridiplantae; phylum Streptophyta; class Magnoliopsida; order Asparagales; family Orchidaceae; genus Platanthera; species Platanthera zijinensis. The sequence continues at coordinate 81,895,948 of CM077086.1, forward strand.
TTGCGTCGACACCCAGAATTGTGTCGACACCTAATGAAGGAATTGTGTCGACACCTAAAGCAGAGGCTGTGTCGACACCCTGGAGTTATGTCGACACTTGAAGAAAGGCATGTGTCGACATTCAGGAATTGTGTCAACACCTAAAGAAGGCTTGTGTCGAAACACAGGACTTCTGTCGACATACACTCAACTATATCTTGATGACACTCAACGCCATCTAACAGCAACAGCTATACTGAGTCAGAAGACTTGTGTCGACACACAGGACTTGTGTCAACACACACTCAACATCGTCTCAAAACACACTCAACGACAGTTGGATATACACTCAACGCCATCTGTAAGCATCAGTTATGTCAAGACCAGGAGTAGTTGTGTCGACACACAGGACTTGTGTCGACACATACAAACAGAAGCTGTGTCAAGTAACTGAAGAATGATTATGTTAACACATGGAGTGTTATGTCGACATCATCAAGACTTATGTCGACACTAAGTCTATTTGTGTCGACACATATGAAGAAGTCTGCTGAGTGGATCATGCTGAGTTATAAAATCTTTAAGGAATCAACTGTCATGACTGGTGACTCGACAATTATCATTACTAACAGGTCTTACACCTTTGTCAGAACTGTCGGAAGGTTGTTACAAACCGGATCAGCCGGTAACCAGGAGAAATCTCTATATAAAGGACTGAGTCATGACAACTTAAAAAAAGATACAAAGAGATAAAGGTGGATCATCTAAGGAAAGTTTTCAACTACAAGTAAAGGGGTGACCCTTAAGAAGGCAGATTCTGAACAGTCTGCAGAGAAGATTCAGATTTTATTTTGAATTCAAGAAAGGAGCTGACAGGAGATCAACTTCAACATCAAGAAGAGTTCAACCTTATTTTGTTCTATCAAGAAGCTTTGAAACAGCTAAGTCAGGTTGGATCTGGAGATTCAGTTCATTCAAGAACTGATTAAGAAGCTCTCACTTATAGAGTGATCTAACTGGATATATTTATGTATTTCTCAAATACTCAAATTCTTGTAGGATCTTTTGTTAGATCTGAGTTGTAAGCCTATAATTATAAATGCTGAGGTAGGGCTTAGTGCCTGAGGTGTAGGACTATTGATAGTCTGAGTTGCAAGCCTAGTTATAATGGCTGAGGTAGGGATGTGGCCTGAGGTAGGATTCTTGGGGAAGGATCTGAGGTAGGACTTGTGTAAGTCTGAGGTGTAGGAACCATTCTGGTTCTGAGCTGTAAGATCTTTGGATCTGAGAAAGAGGAAGGAAGTTGGGCTGAATCCAGTTCTCTACTGGATAGGCGAAGGGGGAAAGTGGATGTACCCATACCTTGGGGAACCACTATAAATCTGGTGTATGCTATGCTGAGTTTTCTGTGCTGTGATTTGCAATTTTAGTGCTAAGTAAGAACTAGTTATTTTGCATAAAATTCTTAAAGATAATTAGAACCTATTCCCCCCCCCCTTCTAGGTGTTTAGGCTCTTGAAATAAGTCTTTCAAACTGTTTACTCGAAGCTAGATTTAAAGTCTTGTTATTACCAGTTGACGATTCGCGAATGTGACATTCTTAAGACAACGTTTTGTACATGCTATGGGCACTACGATTTCACTATAATGCCATTTGGGCTATTAAATGCGCCATCGATATTCATGGACTTGATGCATCGAACGTTTAGGGAGTACTTGGACCTATTTTTGATTGTCTTCATTAATGACATATTGGTGTACACTCAGTCCGAAGAAGATAATGCAAATCATTTACGGATGGTTTTGCACACCCTGAGGAGAAACAAGCTCTATTCTAAGTTCTCATAGTGCGAGTTTTGGCTGTCATCGGTGGCTTTTCTTTGCCATGTGGTTAGTGGTGAAGGTATTGCGGTGGATTCGATAAAGATAGTTGCAATACGGGAGTGGCATGTTTTGTCTACTATAGCTAAAGTTAGGAGTTTTCTTGGACTTACGGGCTACTACAGGCGCATCGTAGAGAAATTTTCGCGGATAGCCATACCTCTTACCACACTGACGAGGAAAGATCAGAAGTTCGTTTGGATGTCTGAGTGCGCGCGAGCTTTTGAGGAGTTAAAGAGTCGTTTTACCACAACGCCTATATTGAGTTCGCCATGTATTACAAATGGCTACGATATTTATAGTGATGCTTCAGGAAGTGACTTAGGTTGTGTTCTTCTTTAGTTTGGAATGGGTCTTTCTAATGGATCACGTCAGTTGAAAGTGCATGTGCGAAACTATCTACTCCACGACTTGGAGTTGGCGGCTGTTATCTTTGCACTTAAACTGTGGCATCATTTCTTATATGGCGTGAAAGTGGATATATTCACGGACCATAAGAGCATGAAATACTTAATAGATCAGAAGGATATGAATATACAATAGCGGAGGTGGATTGATTTACTCAGGGACTACACCTTCAAGATACACTATACTCCATGAAAGGGAAATGTGGTTGTAGATGTCTTGAGTCGACGGACTCCGGTATGGGCAAGTTTTTTATAGATGTATGATAAGCATCTGATCCAGGAGTTGGAGGCCTTAGAGATTTCTTATGTTGAAAAGAATTCTACTAAAAATGCGTTCCTGAACAAGACGGAGTGATGGAACCCTTGTTTGATTTGGGCTAGGTCCACTCTTAGTTTGTTGACCCATATGAATAGCCAGGGTCAAGGTCTAAGTCTAAGATAGTCTCTACAGGTCAGACTTCTCAAGACTAGCTGTGGACTTTTCTCTCCAAGATCTCAGACTTAGAAGAAATCTATGAATTTAATATCAGTTCAACTTTCGTCGAACTCAGCTCGACGATCATCGATCTCCGATCGATGATCTCAGAGCTTAGTCTCTGAGCTGGGCTCGATAATCTACGAGCTCAGGTCGACGATCTTATATTTTTTCACAGTATTCTCAGATCGCAAATAGTTGATCTCAGATCGACGATCTTCCAACTCAGATCGACGATCTTTCTCTGTGTCCATCTTCTTATTTTCAGCAGCTGTCTTGAAGATTTATTTCCTACTTCATTAATTCTATTTATGTCAAATAATCTCTGGTAGCTAATGCTGATATTCTCAAGGCATATAGTCATTTCTTTACAGCATTAACTATGGTATTTCATAGAGTTATTACTTTGACTTATTTGCCAAGATAGTTGGGGAGAAAATTTATTGCCAGAATTTGTAGACGTTTCTCTCCTCATTTTCTGTAGTAATTTAAGGAATGTTTTTGAATCTCAAGAATAGACTTTCAGACTAGTTAATTGACAAACAAGCAGATTCAAAAATAGACTCTCAGAGTACAAAAGCTTTTTTGTAATTTCTCTCAAAATTCTCCATTTGCTCTCAAAAAGCTGAAGAAGAACAACAAATTTTCATCTTGAGTCTTCTTCAGTTCTATCTTCAGGAATCTACAGAGATAGAAAATCAATACAATTCTACAGATTCTGAAGAGCAAGAACACCAGTCTATTGAAGACCTACACCCTGGATAAAGCTTCCATCTTCCTAAACCTACTCAATATCTCAGGGGGATCTTTGGCATCATCAAATCCACATAGTCTTGTAATTTTCTTTGAGAAAGAGAAGACTGCCATCTATTTTATTTTACCTCTCTTGTACAGGGTTATTACTCCCTTCAAAAGTGAACTTTTTGGTGATAGGGCACCTGATCAAAAACCTATTGGTTTTTAATCACCTGATCAAAAGCCTGAAGGGTTTCTAGATCTACTTGAAGCAGATCTTATGGTGATAGGGCACCTGATCAAAAACCTAAGTGGATTCCTACCAGGTTGGTAGAAGAGTGGATGTACCCAAATTTTGGGAACCACTATAATTTTCTTGTGTCGTTTGGTTGCTCATCTTGCTGTATTTTTGCTGTGCTGTGATTGTTTTGTTTTACTTATCTTATACTTATAAGTAACACATATTTTAATTTTGCTATAAAAATTGTTTAAAAGTTTTTTATACTCTATTCACCCCCCCCCCTCTAGAGTAGATTAGATCTATCCCCTCACTTTAAATTGGTATCAGAGGGTGTGTTTTTCTATTGGTTGTACAGGCTAACACTTGAACCTCAAGATCCTTGATAGATCCTCTTCTCTCCTTCTTTCTTTTTCATAAACCATGGCACAAAATAAAGATTATGCAATCACCAGACCTCCAGTATGCAACCTGAACAAGTTTGGCATCTGGAAGGCAAGAATCAAGCTTTATATGAACTCTATTAATGAAGATATTTTCAACTCTATCTTGACAGGACCACCAACTCTAGTGGCCTCCACTCCTTCAACTTCAGCAAATCTTAGTGCAGACCCACCTCCAGATTATACTGATGCCCAAAAAAAGGCAAAGATTACTGATGCAAGGGCCATGAACATTCTGGCACAAACCATGTTAGATGACATCTTCCAAAAGGTGGTTGAATGCACCTATGCAAAAGCAATATGGGATTCTCTCAACCAGATGGTTGCTGGCTCAGCAGATGAGAGAAAGGCTAGAAGATCAACTCGCATCTCACAGTATGAGAATTTCAAGAAAGATGAAGCTGAATCTGTCTGTAACATGTACAACAGATTAAGCTCCATCATCTGTGAATTGAAGACCTTGGATAAAGACATCTCTCTCACAGAGGTGAATGACAAGATCCTAATGTGCTTCCCAAGCTCATGGGACTCCAGGATCTGTCCAATCAAAGAGGTCAGAAACTTAAATGAGATTTCCACAGAATCTCTCCTGGGAAAGCTCAAATCCTATGAGCAGTTAATCAAATCCAGGGAAGCTGTCAAACAAAGGACTCATCCACCAGCAAGGAAGGAGCACAACATTGGATTCAAAGCCTCTGATGAATCAGAAGCAACACCATCAAATGAAGAGCTATTGAGTCTGTTTGCCAAAAGGTTCTTCAAAATGGGCAAGAAAAAACTTCAGGAGGAAGTCATCAAGAAATGAAGACAAGCCAAGGTATGATAAAACTCCAACTAAGGAAATTATATGCTTTGGTTGTAGGAAGCCTGGATACATTCTACCAGAGTGTCAAGAAAAACAACACAAAGAAAGGAGAAAGGAAAAAGAGTCCAGGAAACACTCCAGCAAGCCATCCTCCAGCAAGCACAGGAGGAAATAAAAGGGCTTTGTAGCTGACATCTGGAGTGAGACAGAAGAAGAATCTTCCTCATCCAGCTCCAGTGAGGATGTGGAAGAAACCAAGGCCAGAGAATTATGTCTGAATGCCATTAATTCTTCAAACCATGAATCAGAAGCAGAAGATTCAGGAGAAGACTCGGACTGTAATCAGGTAATATCATCTTTTGATTTTTATTCTAAAGATTTTAAAATAGAATTCAAATCACTGTGTAATGATCTTATAAAATCTGAGAAGGAAATCAAACTTCTTAGAGAAAGACAACCTGAATATGAAAACTTAATCTCTGAAAATTTAAAAATGAAAGATGAATTAACTGAGTATAGCAATCAAATAATTTTTCTGAAAACTGAACTAAGCAAAGCTAAACAACTCAAAGAAACCATAAATGGAAGAAGCCTACAAATGGTTGAAATCATTAGCACCCTAAATGCTAGGCTAAACAAGAGTAAACTAGGTTTAGGTGCTTCATCTAGTGAACCACCAATAATCAAGAAAAACAGATTATCTCAACTAGTAAACTTTATTTCAGATAAAGGTAAAAAGAATACAAAGCAGGTAGAAAAAATTAATAAGGTATTAGAATAAATTAAACTAGAAAAGCAGAAGAAATAAGCTCAGAAAAATAAGCCTAAACAGAAATCGTCGAACCAAGATCGACGATCGCAGTACTTTTCGTCGAACGCCGACCGACGATCTCTGAACCCAGAGTTTGAGTTCAATTACTCAACAAAGGGAGATCGACGATATCATCAAACATCGTCGATCAGAGATCGATGATCGTGGAGCATAGATAGTAGCAACTACTATTCTGTGAACCGAGATCGATGAGATCAGCACTGGTCGTCGAACGTAGATCGACGATCTCTACATAAATCATCGAACCATATCATGTTTACCAAAACCATAACTGTAACAAAAATTCTAATATCCAGAAACCAAAACATGTTAATCCATTTTCAAATTGGGTAATTCCACCTAGAAAATTTCACCACTTAGGTTATAAATGCCAACCTGTATGTTCCTTTATTTCAAGTTTCAAGTATGAAAAGAGACAAGGACCCAAGGTTACCTGGGTCCAGAACATTTAATCTATTTTCTTGCAGGTAAAGAACTATCCTACCACACAGGATAAGTTGCACCTGGATAGTGGGTGCTAAAAGCACATGACAGGAAGCAAGGAAAAGCTAATCAATTATAAGTCCAAGCTAGGTCCAAAGGTGATCTTTGGTGATTCTTGCTTTGGTCAGACAGAATGGTATGGAGATTTCTGCATTGGATATGTTACATTCAGTAAGGTAGCCTATGTGAGTGGTTTGAGACATGACCTAATAACAATAAGCCAGCTGTGTGATGTAGGCTATCAGGTTTGCTTTTTTGAATCTCAATGCATTATTTCTTTAAATAGCAAAACTGTTCTAACAGGATTTAAATATGGTAACATTTATCTAGTCAATTTTAATTCAGCTAACTCAGAAATTTGTTTATTTAATCAGATTAGTAAAAATAATACTCTTTGGCATAAAAGACTAAGTAATGTAAACCTTAGAAATATTGCTAAGTTATCAAAGACAACCTTGTTAGAGGATTGCCATCTTGCCCTTACAAGAAGGAAAACCACTGCAGGGCTTGTTAAGTAGGCAAGCAAACAAAAAAGTTTTAAATCTGTTAATAAGAGTGATTCACCTAGGATTCTGTATTTGCTTCATTTTGATCTTTTTGGACCAAATTCTGTACAGAGATTAGGAGGGAAGTTCTATACTTTAGTTATTGTAGATGACTTCTTAAGGTTCACTTGGGTTTTCTTCTTGTGACACAAGTATGATAACTTCAAGGTTCTTACAGACTTTCTTAAAGGCATAAGGATTGAGTATTCTACTCCAGTTGTTTTGATCAAAAGTGATCATGGTACTGAGTTTGAATCTCTTCCCATGCAAAGATTCTATGAGATGGAAGGTATCAAGCATTGTTTCTCTGCTCCTAGAACTCCTCAACAAAATGTGGTACTTGAAAGAATGAACAAAACACTCATTGAAGCTGCAGGTACATTACTTGCTGATGCTTTAATGCCATTATCCTATTGGGCAGAGGCTGTGAGCACAACAAACTATGTCCTGAACAAAAGTTTGATACACAAACTTAAGAGCAAGACTCCCTATGAATTGCTCAAAGGGAAGAAACCTAAAATAGATTATTTTAGAATTTTTGGTTGTCATTTGTTATATTCACAACAATAACAAGAAACATCTTAGAAAGTTTGAAGCCAAAGCTGCAATGGGAATTTTTCTAGTATATTCTCAAGTCAACAAGGCATATAGGGTGTTTAATAAATCAACCTTGAAAATAGTACAGCCAGTTCATATTTTTTTGATGAAGCTATTATGTTTTACAAGGAGAAGGAAGCTTCTACCAGTAACTCTTTGCAGGTACCCCAACTTTGTGAAAAATTGGATGATCTCAACCTTACTCAAAATGTTACATCACATTCCACCTCACAAGTTGATGAAGAAAGTGAAGTAGAAACTTTGGAAGTGGCTGAACTTCCTCCAACAGCTAACTCAATTCCACAAGTGGAATTATTTCCCGAAGCTGTTGTTGAACCAAATCCACCACCTGAACTTGTCACACTTATAGATCACCCTATATCTCAAGTGATTGGAGACATATCAGCTGGAGTGCAGATAAGGTATCAACTCAATCAAGACTTGTTGCATGCCTGCTTCTTATCTCAAATTGAGCCCCAATCCATTAAAGATGCTGAGCAAGATCCACACTAGATTATTGTAATGAAAGAGGAGCTTAACCAATTTGAGAGATGCAGAGTTTTGGACTTAGTTCCAAGACCCAAAGAATACCCAGTCATTGTAACTAAGTGGGTTTTAAGGAATAAGCTTGATGCTCATAGATCAATCATAAGGAATGAAGTAAGACTTGTTGCTCAAGGCTATAGGCAAGAGAAAGGCATTGATTATGACCAGAATTTTGCACCAATTGCCAGGCTAGAAGAAATCAGGATATTTCATGCTTATGTTGTACATAAAAAAGTTCAAAGTATATCAAATGGATGTCAAGAGTGCCATTCTCAATGGAGAACTAAAGGAAGAGGTTTATGTTGAACAACCTCCAGGTTTTATCTCTTAAACCCATCCCTCTTATTTTTTTAGATTGCATAAAGCTCTCTATGGTCTAAAGCAAGATCAAAGAGCTTGGTATGAAACCTTAGATAGCTTTCTCTTAGAGCATAAATTTTAAAGAGGCATAGTAGATAGAACTTTATTTATTAGACATCATCATGATAGAATCTTGTTAGTACAAATTTATGTAGATGATATTATTTTTGGTTCTACTGATTCCAAACTATGGAAAAGGTTCTCAAACCTGATGCATTCTAAGTTTTAAATGAGTAGCATGGGTGAACTCTCTTACTTCCTTGTTCTCCAAGTGAAGCAATCACCTGATGGCATCTTCATATCTAAGTCCAAGTATGCTAAGGAATTAGTGAAAAGATTTGGGATGACTGATTCCTCAGCAATGAAAACAACCATGACTTCCAATGTTGTGGTTGATTATGATGAAAAAGGGAAACCTGTTGATTAGAAAACTTATAGGGCTATTGTTGGATCCCAATTATACCTCACAGCAAGTAGATCAGACATCATGTTCTCTATATGTCTTTGTGCTAGGTTCTAAGTGCACCCTAAATAATCTCATCTAATTTTACTAAAAAGAATTTTGAGATATATAAAGGGTTTCCCTAATCTTGGACTTTTGTAACCAACAGAGTCAAAGTTTGAGTTAACTGGATACTCAGATGCTTACTATGCTGGAGGCAGAGTAGATAGAAAAATCATATCAGGTACATGCCAATTTCTTGGTGATAGGCTTATGTCTTTGTTTTATAAGAAGCAAATATCAGTGTCCGCTTAAACTGCAGAGGCTGAATACATTGCAGCTGGCAGTTGCTGTTCACAGAGAATCTGGATTCAAAATCAATTGCTGGAGTATGGATACATTCTAAATAATTCAATTATATTTTGTGATAGTACTAGTGCAATTTATATTGCTCAGAATCAAGACCATCATTTTAGAACTAAACATATAGAAATAAGATATCATTTCATTAGAGATAGTGTAGACAAAAAGAAAATTAATCTTAACTTTATCTCCACTGATTTTCAAAGAGCAGATATCTTCACCAAGCCTTTGGATGAAAAGAAACATCTATTCTTCTTAAATCAGCTTGGAATGATAAATGGAGTGGATTAATTTATTTTATGTCCATGTTTGAAGATCTGTTCACAAATCGTTGAATGGAGATTGACGATCGACGAACTCATCTTGAGCTCTATCGTAGACCTGAGATCGACGACAGCTCTGCGTGAAGCTAAAATCATCAACCAGAGTTAGACGACTTTTTTATTTAGAAAATAAATTGTCGACCTGAGATCGACAATCTATTTTCCCTCTTCATTCAGAGGCTGACGATAATATTTGTCTATAAATCTGTCGTCGACATAAGATCAAAGTTTTCTTATCTTATCGTTGGACAGAGCCTGACCTTTCGTATTCGAAAAGAAAAACCTATATTAAGTTTTCTCGTCGTGCTTTATCCCGCGCCTTCCAAGTTCTCTTGCACTTGATCTTTGTTTTCTTTGCAAGACTCTAATGGCGATTTTAACGGCCGTTCTTACTTCGATGAAGTTCAATACAGGATTCAACATTGACATGGATTTCTTCAACCACAACAAAAAAATCTTTTTGGATATACTGAATCTCTTCAAAGAACAGAATCTAAAGAAGATAATGTCCACCAAGATCAAGATTCCAGCATCTTAAATTAAAGAATGGGTTTACTCTTCAACATCTCTAGATGAATCGACTATGGTTGGAACTATTTTTGGAACCCAGGTTACTCTAACTCCAACTATATTTTCTGAAAATTTTGAATTAGTGAATGGAGAAGATGCTCTAGAACTAGATACCTCTGAGTATAGTTCAGTGTTGATAAGAATGGGTCATCCAGAAGGAATGCCATGAAAACTGCTTAAGAAAAATCTGTCTGTAGAATAAAAATTCTTGGCAGATGTTGTTGGTAAAGTTCTGATGGGCAAGCATATAGCTCATGATATCATAAACAAGCAGTTGTTCTCTATGATGTCTGCTCTAGTTAATAGGAAATCTATAAACTGGGCAGCTCTTTTCTTTGATTTGATTAGAAGGAAAAACTCTAAGAAAGAGGTTTGTTTTGGAAGAATATTGGGAATATTTCTCCAGACTAAGGCTCCTGAATTACTGGTCTCCCAGACCAAATTCATAAAAGCCAGTAAGAGGTTGGACTCCTCTCTATTTGCAAAGTGGGAGAGGACCATTCCTAGGCCTTCCAGTGCCTCCAGGACTTCTGAGGACACAAGAGTTGATGCAGCTGCTTCCCCAAACCCAGAAGAAGTTCCTCTCTCTATCTCAACCTCAGTCCCCTCAGCTCCTGCCTCCTAAATCCAATCCTCTACAGTTCCTTCACCTCCACCTCCTACTTCACCTATCCAAATTTAGACCTCCCCAGATCTTCCTGCATCTCCTCATGCATCTCCTCATGCAGATCATCATGCATCTCCTCAGCACATTGCTTCTCCCTTAATTCCTCCATCCTTACCCTCTCAGATTCCCTCTGAGCCCATCCAAAAGGATGTTCCATCATCATCTCTTCCCTTTGGTGTTCCTCCATCCACCTTTTTTCCTGAGTTAGCCCATACAGACTTCCCTTCTGCCTTCTAAGTTTGCTCAAATAATGGACATCAAACTCCTTACACCTCCTTTAAGTCTGAACCCCTATACCTAAATTTCTCAGATATAGCTCAAGATCTTCTGAAATTCATTTCTACCACCTTAGAGCAACTTATAGCCCAAGCTATAACTCCTCTCACTGCCTCTATCAAAACTCTTTCCAATAGAGTTACTTCCCTCCCCTCTATCCCTTCTTCTGGGGGCCTGGCTGTTGGGTACATTGAAAAATATGTACCAGATTTGGAGAAGCCTCATCTTAGTCAATGATATGCATCAATTTGTATTTGATAGATGTTTGAGTTACATTGTGGAGGTTCAAGAATTTGAATAAAATTTTCAAAGTACCTAAGTCGACACTTATGAAGAAGTTGTGTCGACACCCAAGCAAAGTCGATACTTATGAAGAAGTTGTGTCGACACTCAAACTGAGTCGACATCTAAAGAAACAGCTGTGTCGACATCCAGAATTGTGTCGAAACCTGAGGAAGAATTTGTGTCGACACCTAATACAGGAGATGTGTCGACACCAAGGAGCTATGTCGACACTGGAAGCAGTTGTGTCGACACAGTGGACTTGTGTCGACACATCAATTCTCAAAGTGTTGGGTCAAGATCAGAAGCAATTGTAACGATACAAAGGACTCTTGTCAACACACACTAAATGCCATCTAGACACACTCAACGCTGTCGACACACACTCAACATCGTCTGTCGGCAACAACTATGTCGAGACAAGAAGGACTTTTGTCGACACACACTCAATTCCGTTTGACACACACTCAACGCCATCTGTCTACAGCAGTTATGTCGAGAACATGAAGAATTGTGTCGACACACTAGACTTGTGTCGACACATACAACAGAAGAAGTGTCGAGTAGCATAAGATTGACTGAGTCAACACATTGAATACTATGTCGACATCATGAAGACATGTTTCGACACTTAGGCTATATGTGTAACACCCCGAAACTCAAAAGAGGGACGGGCGACGTTTTAAGCCAAGTCTGGGACTTGGAGATGGTATTACGGGTCGTGTCATGGGCGTGACACGGGCATGACACGGGCGTGACACGGGCGTGTCACGGGCATGTTCGGCCTCGGGTCTTGTGGTCGACGTTTTGACGATCGGCGATCGTCGGTTTGAGGCACACGGCCTGGGACACAGGCGTGTCCCGGGGCGTGTCACACTAGGGAGTTTTCTGATTCATGTACATAGGCCATGACACGGGCTCTGACACGGGTGTGTCACACGTGACACGGGCGTGTCGGGTGCCGTGTCACACGCCATGTCCTTCTCGGGTTGGGAATGTTGGTCAATTGCACACGGGGGCATGACACGGGTCGCGACACGGTCGTGTCGCATGCGACACGAGCATGTCGGAGGCCGTGTCGAATGGCGTGTGCTGGTTATCGCGTCAGTCGAGACGGCGAATGGGCGACACGGCCCTGGACACGGGCATGTCGCAGGCCGTGTTCGGCCATGATTTTGTAAAATTGGGCTGAATAGCAGCCGTTCGATTTCTTGATTTGGGATCCAATGGTTCAGGGTTGTTGCTGATATGTTATATCCGGGAATAGGGTTTAGAAGCCCTCATTTAACTTGGGCTTTATCTCTCTAAGATCTAGAGAGAAGGGAGAGCTTGGAGGAGGAAGAAGACGAAAGATCCGGTCACCGGCGGAGCTTCCGAGCTCCAAATCTCGATCCGATTCCGGATCCGCAAAGGCGAGGCCGATACGGTGCTTTCCATTCGACTAGATCGTCATGGCGCCGAGGAAAAGCGAAAGGGTAATGATTCTCTTCTTGAGCATGTGAAGCTCTTCTTCCTTTGCATGAGAAAACCCCTCTCCCGCGAGTGTGCGGCAAGATTGTGGAATTCCTTAGGGTAGATATGTAAAGTCCCCCTTGTTAGATTCCGGAATCGTAGTACGGACATAGGCATGATGTGTGAAGCCTACCTGGACGTGTTGGTCCGGATCGGTGATGATTTGCTATGCATTGTTGGCCGGAGAAGACTCCGAGCGTTGTGTTTGTTTTCGGGTTGCTATGCGGTAGTATGCATCAGGGAATCTGCGGGATTAACCCCGAGGTGCACCCAGAAATCTGGACGGAAACGCGTTTCTGTCATATCGGTGGCCTGGGAGCCAACCGGGTACATAGCGCGGCTATGTATCAAGTTTGATCGTTATTTGGGACTGGGGAAGCTTAGTCCGCGTCAAAGGCCTAATGACAATGGCGGGGTGAGCAACGGGCGGGTGTACCCCTAACCGCTCCACCTGCTCGGTTAAAGCGACCTAAAGTTTTACGTGGGACTTACCGAGGTTTGAAGATCGAGTCTAGGCTGCGGCTGAGAAGACTAAATGCTCACAAGATTGCCACCCTGGGGGTGGTGGTGGAGTCGAGGACCGGACGAGGTTCGGACTGGCTTCGCCGAGTAAGTGCCCTGAGAGCACGGGGTGTACGGCCGTGTGAGCGTGCACCTGTGATGTGATGCTTATTTTGTTATGTTTCTTGTTTTGCTAACAAGTGCAGGGAAGAAGCTTTGCCGCCCCGGTTTGGGGGCGGAATCGTTATAATTTGGTCAGCATAGCTGACTGTTGCCTTTGTTTACCGCCGTGCGGTGGATTGTTGCTTACAGGTGCTGCGGAGCCGAGAGGTAAATAACGGGCTAAAGCCCGAGTTGCTATGCCGGCCCTCGAAGGCAAAGTTTTGAGTGTTTTCCTTTTTGTACTCTTGTGTGACCGGCCTGCGTGCCGAGGTTTGGAAGACACTTTTTATTAAGCAAACTCTTGTAAGGCTTTAAGGCCAATATTCGTGTATTAAACATTCCTTGTTTTAAGTTGCGTGGACATTCGTGTTAGCAGGGTTCTTAATTGTGCAACTTAATAATTGCTTCCGCTAGGTGCCGTGTAGGACGTTGTGATTGGTTGAATGGTTTCAATGCGTAACCAACCGGTCTGTCCGTAGTATATGGCGTCGGGCCCCGGCCGGACCTACTGTTATATACTATGTGACGGATAGGGGTGTTATAAATTGGTATCAGACTACTGGTTTTGGTCAAGCTTAAATGAATTCGTGGACGAATTCACTTTAAGGGGTGGTGAGCACATGTGTGTGCGTCATCGCTATAACATGAAAATAACCCATGAATGTCCACTTAGGAATGAAAATACACATGTTTGAGGAACCTGCGCATTCCTATAATTGTTTTTTGTAATTTTGTTCAGTCACTTATGGTGTTTTGAACGACTATAGGTGTCCGGAAGTGGAGCGTGGCAGTCTGAACACACGTTTGCTGAGCAAAGTTTGGCACCAAGTAACGTTCCTGAGACCCGTACATCTTTGGAAACCATAAGAAGGGTGGTTGAAGCGGTATTTGCTGTGACCAATGCACAACATAAGAGTAATGTGCAACCCTTTATCCCTGAGATGGCCCCAACATCGGGCGATATGTTGGAGCAAAGGGAATTTGGGGGTCCATTAGAGCAGTAAATGAGCATGACTGTGGTGCAGGGAGCGCATTCAGTTGACGCATATTTGCAGACGTTCCTTATGTTAAGGCGCTACCCAGGCTTTGAATGGGAAAGCGAGAAATCTTTAGTTGATAGATTTTTTAACGGCCTGCGCAGCGAGTTGCGTATCCTACTGCTAGGACCAAAGTTATTGGGATTCCGAGCTTTGGTGGAGTCGGCTAGAGCTTTGGAGGTGGAGTTGGGGAAACTCACCAAGTACAAGTGGATAGGGTACCAAACCCTACAGATCCTATAAGGACTGTCTATCGAAAGATGCCGAGAAAGGAGGCTGGGTCATCTACTACCCGAACTACCCTCAATTATTATTCTTGTGGCAAGAAAGGGCATCACGCCAGAGAGTGTTGGGAGAGTGCTCAAAAGACAAGGAAAGTTTTGGCAGGAGCAGTTGAAGCCTCTGGTGTAAAGGAAACGATGTTCAAAATGCCAACCTCAAAATCTGGGTACCGTAGGTGGCATAAAAAAGGCTAGGAGGTCGGGGCTACTCCCTTCCTCTAGCACATCCGTAGCGACTACAGTTCAAACCCCGGATGTATGCTTTGTTTGTGGAAAGCCGGGCACTATGCCCGGGATTGTTGGAGTGGAAGCCCAATGTCCAAAAAGAAGTCAGGGTCGATATCTGAAGAGAAAGGCAAGGTGGTGGCGTCCGCCGCATCGCTGTTTACTCCGGCCTAACTGGGAGTGACATCCTTGGCAAGCAGGAGGTCATGTGGCCGACCGTCGGGTCGTCAGTTATGGTTTAATTGTTAGCAACCTTGCTTCTTGCCTTATGTGTGTGTACTTAGAACTTGAAGTTCTAGGCTTTATTTTGGAATCTTGGCAATCCGGATGGGTTATTACCCAGTAGTCATCCAGTGCGCGTGGAGATACAGTCTGTGCGGTAAGAGTCTTATTGAAAGTCAAGGATTTGACTTGCTAGCGTCGCTATTGCCGTTAGTAGAGTTTGACGTCATCTTTGTAATGGACTAGCTTTTGGGGCAGAAGGCTTTTATCGTTTGCAACCGCAAAGAGACCTAGCTGGGTGTTGGGCAGGAGACATCGTTTGCGGAACCGAAGGGATCAAGCAGGACACTACCGTCTGCCCTCCTGGTGGTCAAGACAGTTTTGTGTTGGTACAAAGCTGTTCTTCACGTTAGTGGAGGCTGTAACGCCTAAGTCCACTCTGGGTAGTATCCCAGTGGTTTTTGAGCATCCCGATGTGTTCCCGAACAATCTCCCTAGAGCCCCACCGTAGCGAGAGATCGATTTCACAATTGAGTTGTGCCAGGTGCTAAACCTGTGTCACGCTCTCCTTATAGGCTGATGCCTAAGGTGATAGTGGAGTTAAAGGTTCAACTAGAAAAGTTGATGGAGCAAGGGTATGTGCGTCCAAGCTCGTTGCCTTGGAGCGCACCGGTCCTCTTTACTCAGAAGAAGGATGGGAGCTTGCAATTTTGTATCTGTTGCAGAGAGCTGTGTAAGTTTGCAGAAATAGGACAAGTAATCGATCCAAATGATCGATGATCTTCTGATCAGTTAGTCGGGTCTTTGGTGGACTCAGTAGTGGATCGTATGTCCGGTTACCCTCATCTGAGAATAAGGGTAAGTGTTATCGCAAAGGCGGTGTTAAGCACGAGTGATGAGTAATCCGAGTCTACGATCGTGCTGTCTTGGCAGTCAAGTGTGGCATCAGTGTTCATAGACCGGATGAACGGAACGTTCATGGAGTACCTAGTCCAGTTTGTGATCGTCTTCATCGACGACACATTGGGGGTAATTGTAGTGCGAAGGGTATCGCTTCTGAATATCTATTCTTGGTTTTGTGGACGCTAAGAAGGAACCATGTGTACACCAAGTTCTCCGAACTCGAGTCTTGGGTTATCCTCATAGCGCTTCTTGGTCCTTTAGATGGTAGAGTGAGGGCGTGTGGGTCCAGTATTGTTAGTCGCAATACGAGGGTGGCCTGTGTTGTCTCGGTAGCGGAAATCCAGTGTTTTTGGTGTGGTTGGCTACTACAGGCGCTTCGTAGAGGACTTCCCGCGGATAGTATTACCCCTCGCGTCGTTGTCAAGGAAAAGCTTAAAAGGATTGCTTAGATGCGCGAGTATGCCCAAGCTGTGAAGGGTTATAGAGTTGGTCAACCGCGACGCCAGTGTTAAGTTCGCCGAGTGGAACCAGAAGCTGTGAGATCTACGGCACTGCCTTAGGCAGTGGATTAGACTGCGTGCTGCCGCGGCGTGGTAATGATGTGGCTTATGGCTCGCATTAGTTGTAAGAGCATGAGGGGTATTGTCCAGTCCGTCATCTGGAGTTCGTGGCCGTGTGTTTTGCACAAAAGCTAGGGAGGCTTTATGTGTATGGTGCAAAAGTCGGTGTCTGTACCGATCCTATGAGCCTGATACATTGGTGGGATCGGAAGGATCTGAAATTGAGGCAGCAAAAATGGATGGAGTTCCTGGGGGAATATACGTTCGAAAGTTATTTTGTGCTCGTTGTAAGGCAATGTGTTGCGGATGCGTTGAGACGCAGGGCTTCCGCCCAAGCCAACTAGTTGTAGTTTCATGTTGAGTGTTTGACCCGAGATTTGGAGATGTTAGCTATCTCTTGCGTTGACAAGCAGACTAGCGTCGAAGCATAACTGAACTTGTCGGAAGTCCAGTATAACCTGGCTGATCGTTGTTGGCATACTATGGTTTATGTAGCTGCATGAAGGAAATCATTGGTGCGGCTCGGTGGGTCAAAATCCCAAGTCGACGGTTGTGGGTAGGATACCAAGGAAAGATAATCGTTTGTGCAGCCCAAGCATGGGTAATTTATGGGTGGAGTTGTGATACGTCTTACTAAGTACTCAACTATCTTAGGAGGCACAAGTTGTGCCGATATCTAAGAAATTGCTTTGGTGGTCGGAGCTCAAGAGAGTCGTAGCGTTGTTTATGGCTAAGTATCAGCCTTGCGCCTTAGTGAAGGCAGAGTGCCAAGTGCTGGGGAATTCGTGAATCCTTGCCTAGTTCGGAATAGAAGTTCGACTGGACTGTGTGCATGGTTTGCCAAATTCACAGTGGGGTAGCGACGCCGTGTGGGTGATCGTAATTGTGTTAACTTTAGTGTCGCACTTCGTTCCGCATAAGAAGGATAATTCGGCGGAGTAACTGGAAAATGTGTTTGGATAACATAGTTAGACTACATGGTGTGCCCCTGCAACATCGTGAGCAATCGAGGTGGGCGTTCTACGTCCAATGATTGGAGGTGTTTACAGAATGTGCTGGAGACTAAGCTGTAGTTTAGTCCAGTCTTACATCCGCAGATAGATGAGCAGACCGAGTGGGTCAACAGGACGTCGGAGGACGTGCTTCGCATGTGCGTTCTGGACTTCGGGAAGAAGTGGGAAGACCATCTATTTTGGTAAAGTTTGCGTACAACTTAAGCTACCAAGCTAGCATACAAATGGCGCCCTTCGAGGCCCTATGAGGTTGAGGTTGTCGTATGCCATTGTCGAGGCTAGAAACGGACGACACGAAGTTGTATTTAAAGCAAGAGATGGTAAACACTACCCCTTTGGTGCGAACCATATGAGAACTGTTGCTAATCGCTCAGGGGAGGCAGGCTAAGTACTTTAACGCCACGTATCGGAATGTGGAGCTATCTGATGGCGTATAGGAAGTTATAGTCGTTCAAGAGTGTTTCACGGGAGCGACGCTTGGGGAATGGTGAGCCCGGTATACCTTGGACCACTTGAGATTTCTAGAGCGATTTGGTGAGGCGGCGCAAGAGCCTTTGAACTTGATCGTGAGTGATCAAGTTTTGGTTGACGAAAGGTTGACGTCTAGGGTCAAACCTTTTCGTTTTGGAGACCGTGAAGTCGAGCGACTTTATCTCGAGGAATTCAAGAGAGTCGTGGTCCGGTGGTGTCAATTGCGATAGCAAGGAGCTCTCTTAGGAATGAGAGCAATCTATGCTGGTTGTGTACCCGGAGCTGATCCGCCTGGGTACCATTGAGAGTTTCTGTTTTCTCACCTTTAGTAATTTCGTGGACGAATTTCTTTTAAGGGGGGGAGAGTTGTAACACCCCGAAACTCAAAAGAGGGACGGGCGACGTTTTAAGCAAAGTCTGGGACATGGAGCTTGCGTCACAGGTCGTGTCACAAGCGTGACACGGGCGTGACACGGGCGTGACACGGGCGTGTTCGGCCTCGGGTCTTGTGGTCGATGTTTTGACGATCGGCGATCATCGAGTTGAGGCACACGGCCTGGGACACGGGCGTGTCCCTGTTCCTGTCACACTGGGGAGTTTTCTGAGTCATGTACACGGGCCATGACACGGGAGTGTCATATGTGATACGGGCGTCTCGGGTGCCGTGTCACAGGCCGTGTCCTTCTCGGGTTTGGAATGTTGGTCGATTGCACACGGGGGCGTGACACGGGTCGCGACACGGCCGTGTCGCATGCGACACGGGCATGTCAGACACCGTGTCGAATGTCGTGTGCTGGTTATTGCGTCGGTCGAGACGGCGATTGGTCGACACGGCCCTGGACATAGGCGTGTCGCAGGCCGTGTTTGGCCCAGATTTTGTAAAATTGGGCTGAATCGCAGCCGTTCGATTTCTTGATTTGGGATCCGACGGTTCAGGGCTATTGCTGGTGAAAGTCCACCTAGTGCCAACTAGCTTCACCTATGGGGGGGGGATAGGTGTCTTGTGGGGTTTTTGCAGAATTAAAAACTGTACTTGCACAAGTAAATCAAACAACACAGCACAGAAAAGACTCAAACAAATTATAGTGGTTCCCCGATTTGGGTACGTCCACTTTCCCCCTTCGACCTATCTCCCAACCAGGGACGACTCGGTCACTTCACCAACTGGATTGAAATCCAATCCTTGCACTAACGGAAGGAACCCTTCCACACGTAGGAGTCACCACTCCCACAACACGGGTTGCACCCAACCCTTACAACTAGGAACCAACCGTTCCTTTACAAAGAAATAGAAACTAGAATGTACAAGGAATACAAACAACATATTGAGATTAAGGTGCTCTTCGTTCGACGACGTGTTCTTGAAGTCAACGAAGAGTCTACAACCTTAGATCTCTCTTGGAATGAACCTTCCCGAAACCGGCGGCGGCTTGGAGCGGCGGCTAGGTTCTCAAAATAAGCGGCGGTGACGGAGAGCTGCTGTAGTGCTATGGGGATTCAAACTTCGTAGCAAAGGAAGCAAGGTCTTCCAATGGTCACACTAGGATCGGTCGTCTCAATCGATTCGGAAGGGGAAGGTTTTTCCCGATCAACGAATCAAGAGACAAGGGATCTCTGGTTAGACGCGTGAGACGCTATGCTAGACTAAGCTTCTGTCACCGGAGATCTGGAAGAACTTGAGATCAACAGCGGCGACAACTGCACGAACGACGGAGACGGTCGACGGAGCAAGATCGCGATCTAGGTCACGTCGGCGGCTGTTCTTTTTGAATTCGCGTATTTCGTTGTTGCTTCCGCTCATACATACGGAGGTATATATACCTTAGGTCAAGCACAAGACCGTTGTGGGTCCCAACAACAAAAGACCTAAGTCCGGTTCGAAATACCGTAGGTAACATGGACCGGTCCAGAAAGAATCGGAAAATTGCCCAAGTCAGATTCGGCGAGGATCATAGGTGATTCTCGACGAATCGGTGAGAATCACCTACGATTCTCGCCGAATTCTACATAGCCGAATTCTGGTTGCACTGATATAGAAGCCGGGGATAATCGGCGTGAATCACACTTGATTCTCGCCAAATCGTCGAGAATGTAAAGCCATTCTCGACGAATCGGCGAGAATCACTTAGTGATTCTCGACGATTCTGCCTTAGAGAAATTTCTGGCGGCGTTGAGACTGCCAGCTCCAATCGGCGAGAATTAGCTAGTGATTCTCGATGATTTGGACTTAGACGATTTCTCATCTTTCCACCAGTGAGCTGGTCTTTGGCCCATCCTTGCTCCTTGTCTGCTCTTGATCTTTCATGACCCTGTGCTTGGAAATAAGTACACTCCAATAGAGAGAGTACACGTAAGCCAACCCACTGATCTGCACAACGAGGGATTACGTTTTGCAGACCCGTGTATATTGACCTACTGCACCCTGACATTGGTGTGTACTTAGCAATGAATAGCTGCAAGCACAACTAGAAGGATTTCATCAAATACATAGTCAATTCACCTTAGCTTGTTTAGGGGCTTCTTCAAATCAGGTACATTGTGGATACAATACCCAACAATCTCCCCCTATTTGAAGAAGCCTAAACCCTACAAGCTAAGGTGAATATAACGGCTTGGAAGAAAACACAACTTTGAAAAACGAGAGTGAGTTGAAATTCCATACCATTATCTTTAGAGCATTTGGAGCATACACCTTAGCACCTTAGCCGACAACCGAGAGGGTAATCTCCCCCTTTTCGGCTTTTGCAAATCTGGGTCTAGTGCATTTGACACCATGCTCCCCCTCAGTTCTTGCACCTATGCTTACACTTGAGTTCCTGGCAGATGCTCCCCCTTGATGCACGAGCGTGGAGCTTCTGTAGTCTTCATTACTCATAGTTTAACATCCCCAATTCAGTTTTGAACAGACTGAACTTGGCCTCGTCTAAGGGCTTTGTGAAAATATCTGCAATCTGCTTGTCCGTGGGGACATAGCAGAGAGAGATGTCCTTGTTCTCCACGTGCTCCCGAATGAAGTGATAGCGCACTTCAATATGCTTCGTTCTGCTGTGCGATACCGGATTGTTGGCAATAGCAATTGCACTGGAGGAGTCGCAGTACATTAGTACTTCCTTGAACTGAAGGTCATAGTCTGCTAACTGATTTCTGATCCATAGGAGTTGTGCGCAACAGCTGCCAGCCGAGATGTACTCAGACTCTGCTGTGGAGGTTGCTACACAATTCTGCTTCTTGCTATTCCATGAGATGAGCCTTCTTCCGAGGAATTGACACGTCCCAGAAGTGCTTTTCTTGTCATCCCTGCTCCCTGCAAAATCAGCATCTGAAAAACCTATTAGCTCGACATCATTATTTCTCGGGTACCACAAGCCAAGATTAGGGGTACCTTTAAGGTATTTAAGAATTCGCTTTGCAGCGACATAATGAGATTCCTTAGTGTTCACCTGATATCTGGCACAAACACATGTGGAGAACATGATATCCGGTCTACTTGCAGTAAGGTAGAGCAGGGATCTAATGATGCTTCTGTATTTGGTTTCATCAAAAGGTTTCCCTTTCTCATCCTTATCCAGAGACATGGTGGATCCCATTGGAGTCCTCATAGAGGTTGCATTCTCCATTCCGAATTTCTTGAGGAGTTCATTGGTGAACTTTGTCTGAGAAATGAAAATTCCTTCCTCAGACTGTTTCACTTGAAGTCCCAAGAAATACTTCAGCTCTCCCATACTGCTCATTTCAAACATTCCTTGCATAAGTTTAGAAAACATTTTGCAAAGATTGTTGTCCGTTGACCCGAATATAATGTCATCGACATAGATTTGCACCAGCAAGATCTTTCCTTTGACTTCCCTGAGAAAAAATGTTTTGTCTATTTTTCCTCTAGAGAACTTGTTCTCAAGAAGAAAACTAGACAAGGTCTCATACCAAGCTCGAGGAGCTTGTTTTAAGCCATATAGAGCTTTATTGATGCAGGCCACCCCTACGCGAAGCTAAAATGGAAAATAACAAAAGGAAAAGCCTAAGGGGAATTAGAGCGAACACCAAACGCGCATCTAAAACAACCTAAGTGGCATTTCAACGAACACGCGGCGTGCGTGCAAAGTTGGAAATTTCGGCAGCATTTCCTTTGTAATTGCGCGATCTCACAACGGGGAAAGTCTCACACAAACCTGCACGAGCATACACAAATACATATAACATATCCTAACCATACATCTAGCATCGCATTACCACATTTCCATTCACAAAGAGGGCCTTCCGGACTAAAATTACAATTCAGAAAGTAGTCTGATTATCCCTCAAAACAAAACCAAACGAGGATATACCAAATCCTCTTGATCCGTCCGAAACCAAAGGCTAAACCAACCCCGGCTTGCAAACGTCCAAGGGGACCTACCCTTATGGAAAATCTTCGCGAAATCGGATAGGAATGCAATATAATTTCAGATTTTTCATAAGCAAGGTTAAGTCAATAATTAGGATAAATCTTTGAAATCCAAATCTCCACCATTCTCACACATACAAGATGAAACCACAATAATAATTAGGGGATAGGAAAGCATTACCCAACTCTGAATTTTAGAGGGGAGGAGAGGAGGAGGAGCAAGAGAACGTGGAAGAGTCACACTTCCAAAATAGGTCACCGGAGTCGCACCGGATGAAGAAGAGTCGAGCCACCTTCGTCGGAGTCACACCGGAGGAGGAAGGAGATAGCTGGAGCAGCAAGAAACAGCCCATGGGAGGGGGCGGCAGCAGCAGCTAGCGGGTTTCCTGGCATCGGAATCGGCCAAGCCGTGAGGATCGGGAAAGGAGGGGGGCGGGCTGCAGGAGGCTGAACACTTATATATGGTTTTTTTTCTTCTTCAATTCTATTTCCCTACTCCACAAACATGAATATATATAGTGAGCTACACCACTCCATCATCACCCCTCATCACACTCAAATAAATCCTAGCCACTAAAATGTTTAACAACATAAACAACATAATAAAAACTAATAATTTTAGAACCTATAAATTATAAGCCTAATAAAAGATAATTAAACGATTATGAGTATAATATTATTTCAAAGATGAAATAACATTATATTCATAACGAAGCGACGAAATGCCGCGGCGGTGGCGGTGTAACGACCCCATCCGTTAAATGACGTATAGTAGAAGGTCCGGCCGGGGCCCCACACTATATGCCACAAACAGACGGTGAGGTCACAGGATAATACCAAACCAAACGAGTCCTAACTCAGAGCATTCTAGCGGAAGCTTATTAAGTGCAAGAACTCATACCATTGAATGTCCACTAATATATAAATATCACATTTATATAGATAACCAGGAATGTTTACAAAACCACACCGCACACGGCCTTACGGCCTTACAAGTTACTCTTTACAACACATATAATTTCATACATCGGCACGCAGGCCGGCCACACATGAAATCCAACACTTCGCATGGCCTTCAAGGGCCTACCAGCAGCATGGGCTTTTGCCCGCTCAATCCATCAGCCCGCAACACCTGCATAAGGACGTCCACCCCATGGGTGATAAACAAAGCAACGGTCAGCATTCAGCTGACCAATTATAACGACCCCACCCCTTACCCGGGGCAGTGGTTCCTTCCCTGCATGTATAGCAATTTCAACATATAAAGCACATACACCCAACAACACAAACGCCGGCCTCAATGCCAGGCGCTCCGTGCACTCAGGGCACCTTTCATGGTTTGTACTTGGTAGGCGGGCATAAGCCTCCAAACCCTTGTTGAAGACCTCACGCACCCGTCTCACTCAGAGGTACGCACCACACCAAAACCCGTGAGCACTATCAGTCGACCTACCCCCGTAGTGTAACAAGCCTAGGGAATTCGCCCTGCTGCTTTGCTACCAATCGACCGCTCACCCGATCTTAACATTGCCACTTGTTGGAATGGGCATAAGCCTCCAAACCCCTGTTGAAGACCTCTCGCACCCACCCACTCAGAGGTGTTCATCGCCACTTGGTAGAATGGGCATAAGCCTCCAAACCCCTGTTGAAGACCTCACGCACCCACCCACTCAGAGGTGTCCGCACTCCATCAACCAGCTCTTACAAGCATACAACCAAAGGAGCTATGCAAAGCATCCTATACACCAAACACATCGTCCTCACCATCTCCGCAGGCTAAACGATGCATACACGGAGTCTTCTCCGGATCGCAATATAAACATCACCAATCCCGACATACGTCTGGATGGGCTTCACACAGCATGCCTATGCCGTACTACAGACTTCCGGCTCTAGATGCAGACTCAACTGCTGGAATCACTTACGCGTTTCCATCTCTTGATGGAGGATCCCATGCACATGCAAAACAAAGGGCTTCACCTGCCCAAGGAAGAAAGATCGTTACCCTTGACGATCGCTTCGGCGCCATAGAAAACTAGCCGGATGGAAACCACCGCAGCGGCCTTGCCTCCGCAACGCTGCACTCGGCTCTCTATTCGGCTCGACGAAGCTCCACCGGCCTCCTCCTCCTCCTCCTCCAAGCTCTCCTCTCTTTCTTAAGAAGAAAGGCTAAGTGGAATGAGCTTTCAAATCCATCCACGGCCTTAAAGAGGCTGGAAATGCCATGGACCACACGATCCAAATAGAAGGAAACGAACGGCCGAGATCTGCCCAAGAAACCCAATTTTGCCTGACACGGCCTGTGACACGCCCGTGTCACAGGCCGTGTACCCTTAAGCGGCACACACGGTTTGGAACCGACTGAACAACACGGGGCTCGACACGCCCGTGTCGAACCTGACACGCCCGTGTCAGTCTTGAGACACGCCCGTGTCCCTTGCTACACGGCACCCATCGACTTCCAAAACCAGTACACGGGTCGGAACACGGCAGCCGACACACCCGTGTCCAGCCTGACACGCCCGTGTTCATGGCCGTGTTCACGGCCGTGTACGGCTCTGACCCGAATAGGCCAATTTTGAGATTTAAATCGAACACGCCCTGGGACACGCCCGTGTCCCAGGCCGTGTACCCCCGACACGCCCTGGGACACGCCCGTGTCCCAGGCCGTGTCTACCAGCCTGCTACTCAAAAATGTGTACAAACATATTTTGAGTTCTGGGGTGTTACAACCCTCCTCTCCTTATAGAAATTTCGTCCCGAAATTTAGCGCAACGCACAAGCATCAACACAACCACACTGTTGCGATACAACCCAAAACGATCCAGGTTTAGAGCTCAGAGGCCACAGCTTGGCTCGCCCCATGGAATCGTACCACCACACTGTTTGTCCCAAACAGAAATACATACATACATACAATAGACAACATAATAAAGTGCACACTCCACTTTATTTCGGCTTCTCCGCATCTCGCAGAATCCGTTTAGCGGCCTCCATCAAGTCCAAAGCACGGATTTGCTGTTCTGCTTGATTTGAGCTTTGCGGCTCCTGCATCTCAAGAGTATATATTCGCGGTTGCGCCCGCGATGCAGACGACTCTGCCACAGCTTTACCCTTCTCGTCATAAGACGCACCTGTCTTTCTTTCACCCTTGGACGCACCATTCCAGCAAAATCGCGCGATATGTCCTGGCCTCCCACAAATGAAACATGTCCGCGGCTCAACCCGTTCTTGCCCAAACGTTGCTCCTGACGCAACATCTGAAGAAGTTTGTTCAGCAGGCCTGAACCGCTTCTTATCACGTTTCCTGAAATCGGACTGCTCTGATGGCGGAACTTTGAAGTCGGACTTTTCCACCGCTACGATCTTCTTCTCCCGCACCCGCTTCAAATCCTTCTCTAGCGCACTAGCGGTATGCACCAATGCTTGGAATCCTTGGTTCACTGAACTTGGGAGAGCCAACCTCAGCTCATCACGCAGCCCTTCATAGAACCTATTTGTCTTCCGCGCCTGGTCCGCAAATGTCGACCCCGCATAACGACCGAGCTTGGTAAACTCATGCAGGTAATCGTCCACGGTCTTATCACCCTGTACCAGACGTTGAAATTCATTTTCCATTGCAATTCTCTGCGCCATTGGCAAATATTTCGCCCAAAACAATCTAGAGAATTCGACCATCGATATGTCGCCCAGATCTCTACCGCCCAACTGGTGCAACTCGATCTCATCCCACCAAAGCCTCGCCTCTCCTTCCAGGAGGAAAGTGGCTAACGGGACTTTCTGCTCCTCACTAATCCTGAGCGCAGCCAGGATTCTTTTCACTCGAGAGAGCCAATCCTCGGCCTCTGTTGGAGACGTTGCCCCGACAAACGTAGGCGGATTAAATTCCATAAAGTGCTTAAGTTGCTCGTCCGCTGCTTGCACAGCAACCGGAACCTCAACATGCTCTTGCCTCGCGCCAACCTCAACATGCTCTTGCCTCGCACCAACGTGCACTGGCGCCACAGCGGGCCTTGCTTGTCCAAAAGGTTGTGCCTGAAGCATAGCAAAGATCATCTCCGCAACTAAGCGCACCGTTTCCGCAGAAGGGGGAGGTGTAGGCACCTCAGGTGGTGCCGCACTCTCATCCGAACGCTGGGGCTCCGACTGCCCAGCTCCACTCCTCGTCACCTATAGGTGAACAAGATAGCATGACTTTCCATGGTAATACGGCAAACTCACCGAATAGACACACACACACACATTCCTAGTGGACATTCTTGAGTTCATTAGCATTACAGCAGGTCGCACGAACACGTGCTCGCCACCCCACAAAAGAATTCGACCACGAATTCGGAAGGGAAGACCGACAAAAGCGCTGATACCAAAATGTAACGACCCCATCCGTTAAATGACGTATAGTAGAAGGTCCGGCCGGGGCCCCACACTATATGCCACAAACAGACGGTGAGGTCACAGGATAATACCAAACCAAACGAGTCCTAACTCAGAGCATTCTAGCGGAAGCTTATTAAGTGCAAGAACTCATACCATTGAATGTCCACTAATATATAAATATCACATTTATATAGATAACCAGGAATGTTTACAAAACCACACCGCACACGGCCTTACGGCCTTACAAGTTACTCTTTACAACACATATAATTTCATACATCGGCACGCAGGCCGGCCACACATGAAATCCAACACTTCGCACGGCCTTCAAGGGCCTACCAGCAGCATGGGCTTTTGCCCGCTCAATCCATCAGCCCGCAACACCTGCATAAGGACGTCCACCCCATGGGTGATAAACAAAGCAACGGTCAGCATTCAGCTGACCAATTATAACGACCCCACCCCTTACCCGGGGCAGTGGTTCCTTCCCTGCATGTATAGCAATTTCAACATATAAAGCACATACACCCAACAACACAAACGCCGGCCTCAATGCCAGGCGCTCCGTGCACTCAGGGCACCTTTCATGGTTTGTACTTGGTAGGCGGGCATAAGCCTCCAAACCCTTGTTGAAGACCTCACGCACCCGTCTCACTCAGAGGTACGCACCACACCAAAACCCGTGAGCACTATCAGTCGACCTACCCCCGTAGTGTAACAAGCCTAGGGAATTCGCCCTGCTGCTTTGCTACCAATCGACCGCTCACCCGATCTTAACATTGCCACTTGTTGGAATGGGCATAAGCCTCCAAACCCCTGTTGAAGACCTCTCGCACCCACCCACTCAGAGGTGTTCATCGCCACTTGGTAGAATGGGCATAAGCCTCCAAACCCCTGTTGAAGACCTCACGCACCCACCCACTCAGAGGTGTCCGCACTCCATCAACCAGCTCTTACAAGCATACAACCAAAGGAGCTATGCAAAGCATCCTATAGACCAAACACATCGTCCTCACCATCTCCGCAGGCTAAACGATGCATACACGGAGTCTTCTCCAGATCGCAATATAAACATCACCAATCCCGACATACGTCTGGATGGGCTTCACACAGCATGCCTATGCCGTACTACAGACTTCCGGCTCTAGATGCAGACTCAACTGCTGGAATCACTTACGCGTTTCCATCTCTTGATGGAGGATCCCATGCACATGCAAAACAAAGGGCTTCACCTGCCCAAGGAAGAAAGATCGTTACCCTTGACGATCGCTTTGGCGCCATAGAAAACTAGCCGGATGGAAACCACCGCAGCGGCCTTGCCTCCGCAACGCTGCACTCGGCTCTCTATTCGGCTCGACGAAGCTCCACCGGCCTCCTCCTCCTCCTCCTCCAAGCTCTCCTCTCTTTCTTAAGAAGAAAGGCTAAGTGGAATGAGCTTTCAACTCCATCCACGGCCTTAAAGAGGCTGGAAATGCCATGGACCACACGATCCAAATAGAAGGAAACGAACGGCCGAGATCTGCCCAAGAAACCCAATTTTGCCTGACACGGCCTGTGACACGCCCGTGTCACAGGCCGTGTACCCTTAAGCGGCACACGCGGTTTGGAACCGACTGAACAACACGGGGCTCGACACGCCCGTGTCAAACCTGACACGCCCGTGTCAGTCTTGAGACACGCCCGTGTCCCTTGCTACACGGCACCCATCGACTTCCAAAACCAGTACACGGGTCGGAACACGGCAGCCGACACACCCGTGTCCAGCCTGACACGCCCGTGTTCATGGCCGTGTTCACGGCCGTGTACGGCTCTGACCCGAATAGGCCAATTTTGAGATTTAAATCGAACACGCCCTGGGACACGCCCGTGTCCCAGGCCGTGTACCCCCGACACGCCCTGGGACACGCCCGTGTCCCAGGCCGTGTCTACCAGCCTGCTACTCAAAAATGTGTACAAACATATTTTGAGTTCTGGGGTGTTACAGGCGGTGACGGTTGCGGCGACGGTAGCGGTGACGGTTGCGGCGACGGTGGCGGCGGCGGTTGCGGTAACGTCCGTCAACGTCCACGAACAATTAGCGGTGGCGGTCAAACGAGAACTCCATGTCGGCACGAACGAATGGCAGGGGGTCCTCGCCATCAATCCTCCCCTGCTCAAAATCACTCATCACCGATGAGTGGCAATGGAGGGAATAGCAGGAGACAGCAACATCCACAAGTAGCGTAGCCGGAGCGGACATCCATGGGGCAGGACAAGCAGTGCGGGCATCCGCAATAGAACATAACCTGTCAAGGCCAAACACAGCAGGAAACCTCATAGGTGCGTCAGCATAAAGAAAAACAGCACAGATCTTACCATCCAATGTGAGAACCGGTAAACCCAATTGGAAGAGCAACACGGGAAAAATCTCACCTCTCAACCCACGAGAATTTGAAGTGGAAGAGAGAAACGTCGGGGAAAGCCGCTCAGATGGAGACCAGATTTGCAAAATTAAATCCGAAAAATTGAAATGCGGTGAAAAACCAATTGCATCGTAAAAATCCAAAGAAATTGCATTAAACCCAAAATTCTTGAAAATCTCGAAAGGGTCTGCGCTCCAATGTAATACTTTTGTTACGGAACCCGAAGGTATCCACTCGGGGGCTAACCAGACGAAATTAGAATCGACAATTCCGCAGTCAGATGCTCTCGAAGGTGAATAGGCGTGGAAGTGATGCAACTCATAGACACTGGCATAAGGCGATGATATGTTTACATGCAGTTCGTACCAGGATGGACGCAAGATATGTGCAAGTTGATTTGGCGGGTAACAATGTCGTGAGGGCACCAAATCAATAGGCACAGTCGCCGTGAAATCATACGCAGTCGCAAATAAAAACATGCCCGTCGGCGGATACTCACTAATACACAGCTCACTAGACATCTCAAGCGGAGGGGCTAATAACGACGATTTAACTACGCGGATTGGACTAAATAAAATCAAGGTGCGTCCTAACAAGTCCGCTAACCGATCCAACAGGACGGGTCCCTCGCAAGGTAAATCTCTCCACTCAGTAGGTATATCATAACAACGTAGACTGTGGCTAGTGGATCCCCGTCCTAAAATGATATCAAATGTAGGCACACAAACAGGAGGGAGGGTCGGTAAAATCGAGCCCGGGACTAAATCCAAATCCAAATGAATCTCACTCAATGGTGACTCAAACAAGGGGCAATCATCCGGGAAACTCACGTCCGGGCAATCATCAAAAAAATCGTCCAAAGATACCCTTCCCTCAGGAGGAAACTCATCCAAAATAGTAATTGAGAAATCCTCAATCTCGGGCTCCTCAGATGGCTCAGATCGGACCGTAGAAAGATCAGGTCGAGGCTCACTCAAAATAGGGATCAGAGACTCGAGAGGGTACTCAATAGTAGGGTGATCTGAAACATCACTATCATGATACGTAGTGGCTAAAGGGGTACTCTCACAAGTCAAAATATCATTATCATCCCAAGAATCATCATCCAAGTCACTAGGATATCCATTCTCCTCATCGTCAGATAAATCTGCCTCGCCCTCAGTGGCGGGCTCAGACGTCGAAGCTAAGAGAGCCAAAGCTCTAGGCTTAGTGGGGCACTCCACGACATAGTGGCCAATCGCTCCACAAGCATAACATGTAGCGCTCTCCTTGCAATTTTTAACTATCTTCCTATGCTCAACTCGCGGTTTTGGAGAATCCCTAGTAATGACTATGACAGGTGGCGGGACAGTGGTCCTAACCTTTTCCCTCTCCCTAACTGTAGGGGTAGGGGTACTCAAAATGGTAAGATCCTTTTGGGTCAAAGATCTAACGCGTGGCCTATCGTCACTCTTATAATCAGAAAGGGGTGCAGTGGCCTGGCGGGGAGAAGTAAAATTATGAGACGTCTTCATACTGGAGTATGGGGGGACGTGCTTGTTCGATATAGGCAAAATCTTAGGCGGCGCTACACTCGGATAACCAGAAGACTGAGAACGGCAGTATGAGGGATAATACTCATCTGTTAACAAATTCTTCATAAGTTGCACACCTATGGGCAAAGCCCCATTCTCTATCCTCAGACGACGCTCCTCATTTAGCTAGAATATTTTGGCACGCCCAAACAATTTCATTCGTGCTACCCGCACCTTATCCGCATCATTCAGCGTATACCACTCAAAATAATATTCAATCTCCATGACCCAGTCCTGGAAGACTTGGGGGTCCCCCAATCCATCGTAGGAAGGAACATTGGTCCTAAGCTGTGGCCTAGGGGCATCAAGATGCGGTGTCGGAAGCCGACCTCCAAGTTGTGCTAACATATCTCTTATGTCATCACATTGGTGTTGCGCGCTAGGGTTCGAAGAAAATAAACGCAACCGAACTAGCAACCCGATGAGGCAAGTATACCTATCGAATTATAGCAAGGGGACACAAGTGTCGTATTAAGATCCGGGAACTGTTTGCTAAGCTTACTCACACGAACGCTATTATCTTATCGACGGAAAAACTAGGGTTTTAGAAAATCTAAGTGCAGGTGAGAAAGTAAAGCTATTCTAGAAAAAGAAACACTGCAATTAAGAGGGCTATTAAGTAAACAACTAAGCTAGAAAGGAAACTACTGCAGTTAATTAAAGAGCACAAGACAGGTGATTACTACGAAAGGTAGAAAATATGAAATGGAAATGCACCCGATCAAGATTCACCTCGGCTAAAGACGATTAAGAAAATGCGATAAAAATCTAAACTTAATAGGATAAGGGTCCTTGACCGTGGAGGTTCCTAAAGCTTGAACACGCTTCTCTCGAAGTCGTGCCCAACTGAGTTTAGGAAGGTCCGACCGACTCTCGTCTAAATCGGAGGCCTAAAACTCGCTTTACGCGGTGAACCCCACTATTGGATTTTACTCCAATCCGGGAGATTTGGACGTCTGCCTCTCTCGAGGATGCGTACAACTCCCTTTACTCTTGAATGCTCACTTCATTCTTTCGGCCTCTCGGCTAGCCCAGAATAAAAGCAAAGGCGGAGAGTATATATCGAAAATATACCTCCGACCCGTGATAAATCAAGAGTAATTCAAGGCCCTAACCTAAAAAGAAAAGATTAATTAAAACATCATAACATAATCGCTCTAACCTCGGATCATCAAGATCGAGTACAAGGAGGATTAGTTAATCATAATGGAGTGGAGGGGGGAAGATGAGTAGAAAAGCATAAGAAGAACACAAGCTAAACAAGAACACTTTTATTAATAAAAAGGGCAAGTTACACTATTGAAAATTAAAGTTACAAGTGCATGAAAATTAAACCCTATTCTAGCCCTACATTAAGCACTAAGCAAGAAGAAAATTACATTAAAAGCTAGCATAAACTAAGATTAAACTAGGGTTAACCAAAAAGTACAAAGAGAGGGGGAGAGAGAGAGAAAAAAAGCATGAAAAAGGATCAAGAAACAAAGGGGCAGCACCTCCCCCACTCAACCAAAGCTTGCTGAAATGGGGGGGAGGGGGGCTCAATTTATAGATTTTTTCTCGGGTTGGTCACGCCCTCTGACACGCCCTAGGGGGGGCGTGTCAGGGGGCGTGACAGGTACGGATTTGACCTCGGGCTCTGGATTCTGGCGGGAGGGATGATTGCTTCGGTACGTCGGTGGTCACGCCCTAGGTCACGCCCGTGACAGGGGGGCGTGACAGGCATGTCATGTCCAAATCATTGGTCGGAAATCCGTCAGTCACCGAAAAAGGAAGGTGTCACGCCCATGTCACGGGCGTGACATGGGGCGTGACAGTACTATTTGCGTGCTGAGGCAGAAGGGCATTTAATGCGGCGGCAGCTTTGCGGCAGAGGGCGACACGCCCCTGGTCACGCCTTGTGACACGCCCAGGGAGGGCGTGACAGGGGGGCGTGACAGCGGTTTTGACCGTTTTCTGTCCCTTCCAACAGGTGTCCTCGGGATCGGGTGACACGCCCTGGGTCACGCCCAGGGAGGGCGTGACAGGGGGGCGTGACATGCCATTTTGGCAATTTTTCTGAAAACCTGCAAAAAGACAGGAAAAAGTTAGTGGCAATAATATTTACATAAAAAGGATAAAAATAAACTAATAATAGACATTATTTGTACACTATAAAATAAAAAAAAACGATAATAGTTTAGGCTACAAAACGTATTATCAAATTCCCCCAAGCTTAAGCCTTGCTTGTCCCCAAGCAAAAATATAAAAACTAGATATTTATAAAAAGGACTAATCAAAAAGTTCTAATTATGCCTACACAAGTACTATGCGAAATTCTTAGTAGGGAAAAGGTGAAATGTAAGTCTAAAACAATTATTTAGATATGGTAAAACTTTTATAAACTTTACTTAATAAAAACAAATCATCCAAAATTTTAACGAGATTTTTTTAAATGGACTTAAGTAAAGCAACGAAAATGAAAAACACGCATTGAGTTGTTACTAGATCCAAGCAACGTATTATAATTATATCAATTTAATTATCAAAAATCTAGGTTTAAATCCAAAACTAAAACTGATTTACTATTTTTCTTTTCTTAGTTGTTAAATAAAAAACAAAAAGCGTGAATCAAAAGGACTTAAATAGGACAGAAACGTTTGGTTTAGGAAAATGATTAGGAGTGGAATTCAAAGATAAACGTGAAGGTTTAAAATCACACTAAAGCAAAGCAAAGAGTTTCAAAAACTTTCATAAAAATATGTACACATTTTTTTTTCTTTTTCTTTTTCTTTTTCATTTTCATTTTTTTTTCTTTTTTCAAAACAAAGGCCATAAATATTTTTATTTTCCTTTTTGAGTTGGCCAAACAAAAATAAACATCACTTTTGAACATACTTCCTTTTTTTTCGAAAACCTTTCTCCACAAAAATCACAAAATACCCTATCAAAAATCGTCAAAATAATTTATGAAACTCAAAAAGGCTAGTGCGATTCGATAGGTTGGAAATTTTGGCTTTGGTGAAACTGAAATGAAGAGAGGAGCTATCAAATGAAATCGGAAAAAGGCTCAAAAACGGCTAACTAGTGGTAAAAGTTTTTAGGTTGGCAGGAAAGCTCAAACGAAAACAAAAACGGCCTAAATCATTTTCACGCTTTTGAATTTATTTAAAACAAAGGTTTGAAAAATTTTCAAAAAGCGAGTCCTAGATAATAAAAGAAGATTGATGAAATTAACTTGAAAATAGAAATAATAGGTGACTTGGATCGTTCACATCTACTACGTTATTCAAAAGTTGACTTTACAAAAATTATTCAAAAACGAAAAAGAAAATAGTGGATGATGAATTTTTAAGAAAGTAAAGGAAATAAACAACAAAAAACCATAATAGAAATGCGAGTTTTAGAAAAATATTTCACCTTAACATGCTACCGTGAATTAGAAACACAGCATGGCCAACATTTTAATTGTGAAACATAATTAAAAAGGACGATTAAAAATATTATAATTAACTAAGTTGTTTATAGGAGATTTTGAGTAAAACAAAACTAAAAACTAGGGGTACTATTGAAATACCAAAATGTCTAAACTATTCAAAAACACATATAAATTTTTTTAATTTAATTTTGTGGAATATTCTCTTTTTTTTGGATTTTGGAATTTTAAGATATTCATTTTTTTTTGGAAATATTTACAATATATACAAAAAGAAGATTATTTACACTACGCAAAAATGAAGGAGGAAATCCTCCCCCAAGCTTAAAACAGACATTGTCCTCGATGTCTAAAGAAGGGGATTGGAGAAGGAGAGAAAAATAAAGTACAGAATTGAAAGACAGAATTGAAATACAGGTACTTCCCCGGATTTATTTGCTGCGAAAACTGAGTGATGCCGCTCCCCGAATGTCTTCTTTGGACTTTGTGATGGATTCAGCAATGTTGGAGCAGGCGATCGCAGAAGCTTCAGCTTGTCGGAGCCGTCCGAGGCAAAAATTGTAAAATAAAGAAAAAAGAAAAAGATAACTTGGGTTGCCTCCCAAGAGCGCCCTTTGGTTAAAGCGTCGTTGAGCTCGACGCATCAAAAATAATATTGTCCAAAAATATTGTTGTCCCGAAATAAAATTGTTTTTAGCAAAAAAATAAAAAGTTCAAAGTTAGAGTTCGTGAAGCAGAAACTTAATAGTGTTTGGACTGACATCATCATCACCAGAGAAATACAGTTTAAGACGCTGACCATTCACTTTGAAATTACCCTTATCAGGGTGAGAAATTAAAACAGTTCCATAAGAAAATACTTCTAAAATAGAAAACGGGCCAGACCAGCGAGATTTTAATTTGCCCGGAAATAAACGTAAACGAGAATTATATAAAAGGACTTGGTCGCCCGGCTTAAAGTTTTTAGGGTGCCTTAAGTGTTTATCGTGCAAACGCTTCATCCGCTCTTTATAAAGTTTATTATTTTCATAAGCATAAGAGCGCCACTCGTCGAGTTCATTTAGTTGAAATTTTCGAAGGTCACCGACTGAGTGGGGATCGAAGTTTAAAAATTTTAAGGCCCAAAAGGCGCGGTGTTCTAACTCTACGGGCAGATGACACGATTTTCCATAGACCAGCCGATACGGCGTACATCCGAGGGCGGTTTTGTACGCTGTTCGGTAGGCCCATAGAGCATCGTCAAGTTTGGCTGACCAGTCTTTTCTAGAAGTTGAAACAGTCTTTTCTAATATTCTTTTTATTTCTCTATTAACTACTTCGACTTGACCGTTAGTTTGGGGGTGGTAGGCAGTGGAAAGCTTATGCGTAACGCCGTATTTAGTAAGGATTTTGGAAAATTGCGCGTTACAGAAATGGGAACCCCTATCGCTAACGATTGCGCGAGGCGTACCGAATCTAGAAAATAATTTTTTAAAAAACGTGACTACAACTCGGGAGTCGTTCGTAGGAAGAGCTTGGGCCTCAGCCCATCGTGAAACATAATCAACAGCAACTAAAATATATTTGTTTCCGAAGCTAGAGGGAAGGGGGCCAACAAAATCAATTCCCCAGAGGTCGAAAATTTCGCACTCTAAGAAATAATTTTGCGGCATTTCATTTTTATTAGAAATATTGCCCGACCGTTGGCAACTATCACACCTGCTCACAAAGGCTTGCGCGTCTTTAAACAGGCTAGGCCAGTAAAAACCCGCGCAAAGCACCTTATGAGCGGTGCGAGCAGCTTGATAGTGCCCACCTGTCGGACCTTCATGCAAATGTTTTAGAATATCAATTCCTTCATCAAAAGAAACACATCTCCTTATCACTTGATCCGCACAAATTTTGAAAAGATGCGGGTCTTCCCAAAAGTAGTTCTTCAGCTCAGAAAAGAATTTCTTCTTCTGCTGAGAGGAGAACTCTTTTGGGAGCACCCGGGCCACTAGATAGTTGGCGATGTGCGCAAACCAAGGAGAAGTAGATGTATTAACTAAAAGCAGCTTCTCATCAGGAAAATAATCATTAAAAGATTTTTCATTTAATTTCTCTATAAAGGGGTTATCTAATCTTGATAAATGGTCGGCGGCCAAGTTCTCGGCTCCTCGCTTATCACGGATCTCTAAGTCAAACTCCTGGAGGAGTAAGACCCAGCGAATCAAGCAAGGCTTGGCATCCGTTTTGGCAAGAAGGTACTTGAGGGCCGAGTGGTCCGTAAAAACAATGATTTTTGAAAGTGTAATGTAAGGGCGAAATTTATCAAACGCAAATACTACAGCCAAGAGCTCCTTCTCGGTTGTGGTGTAATTTTCTTGTGCAGATGTGAGGGTTTTACTAGCGTAATAGATGGGGTGGAAGTTCTTAGATATGCGTTGACCTAATACGGCTCCCACCGCAAAACTACTCGCATCGCACATAATCTCGAAAGGAAGGTCCCACACCGGAGCTATCATAATCGGCGCGTTAATTAACTTTTCTTTAATTAATTCAAAGGCAGAAATACAAGAGTCATCAAAAATGAATGGAGCGTCTTTTTCTAAGAGATGGGTGAGGGGCTTAGTGATCTTGGAGAAGTCCTTTATAAAACGACGATAAAAACCAGCGTGGCCTAGGAAACTTCTTATAGCTTTTATGTTTGTAGGTGGCGGCAACTTCTCAATAACTTCTATCTTGGCAACGTCTACCTCAATACCTTTAGCAGAAATTTTATGACCCAAAACTAACCCTTCCCTCACCATAAAATGGCATTTTTCCCAATTTAGGGCAAGGTTAGTTTCTTCGCATCGTTCTAAGACTTTTTCGAGGTTTTCTAAACATCTATCGAAGGAGTCGCCGAACACGGAGAAATCGTCCATGAATACCTCCATAATGCTTTCTACGTACTTGTCAAATATTGCGAGCATACATCGTTGGAATGTAGCCGGCGCATTGCATAATCCAAACGGCATTCTTCGGTACGCGAAGGTGCCGAAGGGACAAGTAAACGTAGTTTTCTCTTGGTCCTCGGGAGAGATGGGTATTGGAAAGTACCCCGAGAGGCCATCGAGAAAACAATAAAAGCTATGGCCGGAGAGACGTTCTAAAATCTGGTCGATAAACGGTAGAGGAAAGTGGTCCTTACGGGTGGCGTCATTTAACTTACGGTAATCTATGCACATACGCCAACCCGTCACCGTCCGTGTCGGGATTAATTCATTATTCTCATTACTAACTACGGTTATCCCTCCCTTTTTTGGAACTACCTGAACGGGGCTAACCCACTTACTGTCCGATATAGGGTAGATAATTCCTGCGTCTAATAGTTTCATAACCTCGCCCTTAACTACTTCTTTCATATTCGGGTTTATACGGCGCTGAGGTTGAATAGAGTTACGCGAATTATCTTCCATTAGAATTTTATGTGTACAGAAAGATGGGCTTATGCCCTTGATATCAGAAATTTGCCAAGCAATAGCCCGGCGATGCTTACGTAGAACTAGAAGAAGTTTATCGTTCTGCGTATCCGTGAGGTAGGCCGAAACGATAACTGGTAACTTGGAGTCTTTTTCTAAGAAAGCATACTTTAGGTGTTCAGGAAGTTCTTTAAGTTCTAGGGTAGGGGGTTCTTCATAAGAGGATTTTGAGATTCTTTCTTTTTCAAAAATAATATCTTCATAAACTTTTTTATAAGGAACGTAATAAGGGGTGGGGCTAGCAGCCAAGACGGCTTCTTGTACAGATTCAGTGGTAAGAAAAGAGGAAGAACAAAAATCAGAAAACTCTTTTTCAAAGTCGGAAAGACAATAAGAAGATTCATCACTTCCTTGCAGTGATTCTGTTGTAAGAGAAGAGGAGCAAAAAGTAGAAAATTCTTTTTCAAAGTCGGAGAGGCAGTAGGAAGAATCATCACTCACGGCGTCTACGAAAAAACATGAGTCATCGTTCGCTAAGGTGTTCTTCATCGAAGGGGTGATAGGAAATGTGACTTCGTCGTCGCCTACTCGAAGAAAGAGCTTACCATTGCTTACGTCAATGATGGCTCGGGAGGTGGCAAGGAAGGGTCGGCCAAGGATCAGGGGAACCTCGACGTCTTCTTCGATGTCCAAAATGACAAAGTCCACCGGGAAGATGAACTTGTCGACTTTCACTAGAACGTCCTCCACTATTCCTAACGGATATTTGACGGATCTATCGGCTAGCTGGATACTCATACGCGTGGGGTTAAGGCTACCAATCCCTAACTTTTTGAACAACGAAAAGGGCATCAGGTTTATACTTGCGCCTAAGTCGGCTAACGCGTGTTTAACAAAGAGATCACCGAAGACACACGGGATAGAGAAACTACCCGGGTCACTGATTTTCTTCGGCAAACCGTTTGTTAAAACGGCGGAGCACTCGGCGTTAAGCGTGACGTGCGAAAGATTCTCTAACTTCTTCTTGTTTGTGAGGAGGTCTTTAAGATATTTGGCGTATTTCGGCATTTGCGAAATAGCCTCGTGGAAGGGAAGATTAATGTGGATTTGTTTGAAGATTTCTAAGAAGCGGGAGTACTGATCATCTTGACGTTGTCTATTAAGTTCAGAGGGGTATGGAGGAGTTGAATTATTTTTGAAGATGGGTGGTGGAGTGAGATTATTTTCTAAAGTGGGGGTGATTACTTCTTCAGCAGAGGGTGGAAGCGGAGCGGAGCTTTGATTTTTAAAAGCGGGAGCGGAGCTTGCCTCGGGCTCTTCACTTACCATACCGGAGACTTGCTTCCCACTCCGAAGAGTTATAGCTTTCGCTTGCTCTCTCGGGTTGGGTTCGGTATTGGAAGGAAGAGACCCTGCGGGTCGCTCAGAAATTATTTTCGCGAGCTGTCCTACCTGATTTTCTAAACTTTTTACGCTTCCGGTTAAAGTTCTTATGGTAGCGTCATTTGTGGTGATATATTTAGAAAGTAATTCCTCCAAGCTCGGAGGTTTTGGGTAATTTTGAAGAAGTGGTGGTGGTGGTGGTGGTTGTGCAGAAAAATCATTTTGCGGAGGTGGGCGCATCGCATTCGATGGATTACTCCATGAAAAGTTCGGGTGATTTCTTAAAGCGGGGTTATAACTATTCGGAAAATTAAAACCAGGCGGATGAAAATTCGCAGCAGAAAAATTATTAAAAGCAGTTCTAGGCAAATTATTAACATAATCTAAATGTTCTGGAGTAGGGGTTGCAGATTCCCATGCCTGAGGGGCGGAGGCAGCAGTCATCTCCGTGATTTTTTTGCTTAGGATTTCTACTTGCAGAGCGAGCTGGGAGACGTTGTCCACTTCATAGATACCTGCAGGCTTGTTCGGGCGGGACCTAGGCACATTCCACTGATAAGTGTTCATGGCCATATCCTCAAAAAGCTCAAGAGCGGCTTCCGGGGTCTTATGATTTAAAGTACCGCCAGAAGCTGCGTCTATCATTTGCTTCGTGCTTTGATTTAGCCCGTTATAAAACGTCTGCACTTGTAACCATACAGGCAGCGCGTGATGTGGGCATCGTCTTAATAATTCTTTAAATCTCTCCCAGGTTTTATAAAGGGTTTCAGAGTCTATTTGTCCAAAGGCAGAGATGTCGTTCCTAAGTTTTGCAGTTTTAGCTGGCGGAAAATACTTCGCCAAAAATTTTTCAGTTAATTCATTCCAAGTGGTTATGCTATTTTTCGGAAGTGTGTTAAGCCACTGCTTAGCTTTAGTTCTTAGAGAGAAGGGGAAGAGTCTTAGCCTGATCGCATCATTTGTGACACCATTTATCTTGAAGGTGTCGCAAATTTCAAGAAAGCTAGCTATATGTGCGTTCGGATCTTCATCTTGAAGTCCGTCAAATTGCACATATTGCTGCACCATTTGAATTATGCTAGGCTTTAGTTCAAAGTTATTATTTGCTATAGTAGGGCGGACTATACTCGATTCTGTTCCCTCGAGGTTCGGTCGTGCATAATAGGACATAGTCCTTTGAACGGCCTCATCTACGTTGGGTTCTTCCATTCTTAAAGTATTAAATGACTCGGAGTCCTCAACCGGCACTTGGATAGTAGGACCTTGAAATCGCGATCTTCTCCGAAGAGTACGCTCAATTTCGTGGTCCAAGTCCAAAATAACCGACGGACTCCCGCGGGTCATGCACTAAAAGAACAGAAAAGAAGAAGAGAAAGAGAAAAAGGATAAACTAGAAAGAAAAACTAGATTCAGAAAATTAAATTAAAATTTTTTTCTTTTTGAAATAGATTTTTTTTTATTATAAATTAACTCCCGAACTTCCCAAGGACTACCCCGTGAAGGGTTCGCAAGGTACTAGACAAGACAGTGGCGCTTAAAGCCCTTTGCCCTTTTCGAGAGAATTAGGTGGCGTAGAAAAATTGTGAGGTTGGTTTCTATTAAGAGCGGTGATAATTTTTTTTGATTTTTTTTTTTTGAAACTTTAAAGAAAAGGGGATGAGAAAGAGAAGAGATAAAATTAATAGGTTCGTGTTTTCAAAATATCAACGGAAGTTGGGTCCCCGGCAACGGCGCCAAAAACTTGTTGCGCGCTAAGGTTCGAAGAAAATAAACGCAACCGAACTAGCAACCCGATGAGGCAAGTATACCTATCGAATTATAGCAAGGGGACACAAGTGTCGTATTAAGATCCGGGAACTGTTGGCTAAGCTTACTCACACGAACGCTATTATCTTATCGACGGAAAAACTAGGGTTTTAGAAAATCTAAGTGCAGGGGAGAAAGTAAAGCTATTCTAGAAAAAGAAACACTGCAATTAAGAGGGCTATTAAGTAAACAACTAAGCTAGAAAGTAAACTACTGCAGTTAATTAAAGAGCACAAGACAGGTGATTACTACGAAAGGTAGAAAATATGAAATGGAAATGCACCCGATCAAGATTCACCTCGGCTAAAGACGATTAAGAAAATGCGATAAAAATCTAAACTTAATAGGATAAGGGTCCTTGACCGTGGAGGTTCCTAAAGCTTGAACACGCTTCTCTCGAAGTCGTGCCCAACTGAGTTTAGGAAGGTCCGACCGACTCTCGTCTAAATCGGAGGCCTAAAACTCGCTTTACGCGGTGAACCCCACTATTGGATTTTACTCCAATCCGGGAGATTTGGACGTCTGCCTCTCTCGAGGGATGCGTACAACTCCCTTTACTCTTGAATGCTCACTTCATTCTTTCGGCCTCTCGGCTAGCCCAGAATAAAAGCAAAGGCGGAGAGTATATATCGAAAATATACCTCCGACCCGTGATAAATCAAGAGTAATTCAAGGCCCTAACCTAAAAAGAAAAGATTAATTAAAACATCATAACATAATCGCTCTAACCTCGGATCATCAAGATCGAGTACAAGGAGGATTAGTTAATCATAATGGAGTGGAGGGGGAAGATGAGTAGAAAAGCATAAGAAGAACACAAGCTAAACAAGAACACTTTTATTAATAAAAAGGGCAAGTTACACTATTGAAAATTAAAGTTACAAGTGCATGAAAATTAAACCCTATTCTAGCCCTACATTAAGCACTAAGCAAGAAGAAAATTACATTAAAAGCTAGCATAAACTAAGATTAAACTAGGGTTAACCAAAAAGTACAAAGAGAGGGGGAGAGAGAGAGAGAAAAAAGCATGAAAAAGGATCAAGAAACAAAGGGGCAGCACCTCCCCCACTCAACCAAAGCTTGCTGAAATGGGGGGGAGGGGGGCTCAATTTATAGATTTTTTCTCGGGTTGGTCACGCCCTCTGACACGCCCTAGGGGGGGCGTGTCAGGGGGCGTGACAAGTACGGATTTGACCTCGGGCTCTGGATTCTGGCGGGAGGGATGATTGCTTCGGTACGTCGGTGGTCACGCCCTAGGTCACGCCCGTGACAGGGGGGTGTGACAGGCATGTCATGTCCAAATCATTGGTCGGAAATCCGTCAGTCACCGAAAACGGAAGGTGTCATGCCCATGTCACGGGCGTGACATGGGGCGTGACAGTACTATTTGCGTGCTGAGGCAGAAGGGCATTTAATGCGGCGGCAGCTTTGCGGCAGAGGGCGACACGCCCCTGGTCACGCCTTGTGACACGCCCAGGGAGGGCGTGACAGGGGGGGCGTGACAGCGGTTTTGACCGTTTTCTGTCCCTTCCAACAGGTGTCCTCGGGATCGGGTGACACGCCCTGGGTCACGCCCAGGGAGGGCGTGACAGGGGCGCGTGACATGCCATTTTGGCAATTTTTCTGAAAACCTGCAAAAAGACAGGAAAAAGTTAGTGGCAATAATATTTACATAAAAAGGATAAAAATAAACTAATAATAGACATTATTTGTACACTATAAAATAAAAAAAACGATAATAGTTTAGGCTACAAAACGTATTATCAATTTGGACATGACATGCCTGTCACGCCCCCCTGTCACGGGCGTGACCTAGGGCGTGACCACCGACGTACCGAAGCAATCATCCCTCCCGCCAGAATCCAGAGCCCGAGGTCAAATCCGTACCTGTCACGCCCCCTGACACGCCCCCCTAGGGCGTGTCAGAGGGCGTGACCAACCCGAGAAAAAATCTATCATAGGAAGGAACATTGGTCCTAAGCTGTGGCCTAGGGGCATCAAGATGCGGTGTCGGAAGCCGACCTCCAAGTTGTGCTAACATATCTCTTATGTCATCACATTGGCGGTTCATTTCCTTGCGAAGGACACCAACCGAGGAACATGGGGGAAGGGGACTCCCAACACGTGCCATGACGGACTAACGAAAAAAGATTCCAATTAGGAAAAAAAACACTAAAACCTTTTTTTTTGTTTTTATATAACTAAAAATAAAAATTTTAAAATGAACGGAACGAACCTAAGTGCAAGTGGGGGGTAGCATGGAAAGAGCGGATCGTTGCCAATTAGGAAATTGACAAACCTCCCTCTGATACCAAATTGATGCAGGCCACCCCTACGCGAAGCTAAAATGGAAAATAACAAAAGGAAAAGCCTAAGGGGAATTAGAGCGAACACCAAACGCGCATCTAAAACAACCTAAGTGGCATTTCAACGAACACGCGGCGTGCGTGCAAAGTTGGAAATTTCGGCAGCATTTCCTTTGTAATTGCGCGATCTCACAACAGGGAAAGTCTCACCCAAACCTGCACGAGCATACACAAATACATATAACATATCCTAACCATACATCTAGCATCGCATCAACCACATTTCCATTCACAAAGAGGGCGTTCCGGACTCAAATTACAATTCGGAAAGTAGTCTGATTATCCCTCAAAACAAAACCTAACGAGGATATACCAAATCCTCTTGATCCGTCCGAAACCAAAGGCTAAACCAACCCCGGCTAGCAAACGTCCAAGGGGACCTACCCTTACGGAAAATCTTCGCGAAATCGGATAGGAATGCAATATAATTTCAGATTTTTCATAAGCAAGGTTAAGTCAATAATTAGGATAAATCATTGAAATCAAAATCTCCACCATTCTCACACATACAAGATGAAACCACAATAATAATTAGGGGATAGGAAAGTGTTACCCAACTCTGAATTTTAGAGGGGAGGAGAGGAGGAGGAGCAAGAGAACGTGGAAGAGTCACACTTCCAAAATAGGTCACCGGAGTCGCACCGGATGAAGAAGAGCCGAGCCACCTTCGTCGAAGTCACACCGGAGGAGGAAGGAGATAGCCGGAGCAGCAAGAAACAGCCCATGGGAGGGGGCGGCAGCAGCAGCTGGCGGGTTTCCTGGCGTCGGAATCAGCCAAGCCG
The DNA here is from genome assembly GCA_039513925.1 of Platanthera zijinensis. Taxonomy (NCBI): domain Eukaryota; kingdom Viridiplantae; phylum Streptophyta; class Magnoliopsida; order Asparagales; family Orchidaceae; genus Platanthera; species Platanthera zijinensis. Next base: position 81,939,992 of record CM077086.1, read on the forward strand.
TAAGGATCGGGAAAGGAGGGGGGCGGGCTGCAGGAGGCCGAACACTTAGATATGGTTTTTTTTTCTTCTTCAATTCTATTTCCCTACTCCACAAACATGAATATATATAATGAGCTACACCACTCCATCATCACCCCTCATCACACTCAAATAAATCCTAGCCACTAAAAGGTTTAACAACATAAACAACATAATAAAAACTAATAATTTTAGAACCTATAAATTATAAGCCTAATAAAAGATAATTAAACGATTATGACTATAATATTATTTCAAAGATGAAATAACATTATATTCATAACGAAGCGACGAAATGCCGTGGCGGTGGCGGTGACGGTTGTGGCGATGGTAGCGGTGACGGTTGTGGCGACGGTGGCGGCGGCGGTTGCGGCAACGTCCGTCAACGTCCACGAACAAGTAGCGGTGGCGGTCAAACGAGAACTCCATGTCGGCACGAACGAATGGCGGGGGGTCCTCGCCATCATTTATTAATCAGAAAGTAGACATGATTAGGATAAGTAGGATTGACAAAACCTGGAGGTTGAGCGACGTATACTTCCTCTTTCAAGTCTCCATTCAAGAATGCTGATTTCACGTCCATCTGATAGACAGTGAATCCTTTATGAGAGGCATAGGCTAGGAACAGACGGATTGCCTCGAGCCGTGCAACTGGCGCAAATGTCTGGTCGAAGTCAATCCCCTCCTCCTGTCGGTATCCTTGAGCCACCAGCCTGGCCTTATTCTTTATGATGACACCATGTTCATCCAATTTGTTTCTGAAGATCCACTTGGTGCCGATCACGTTCTGCCCCTTTTGTCTGGGAACCAGCGTCCAGACGTTGCATCTTTCAAATTGATGTAGTTCATCTTACATGGCCAATATCCATGCTGCATCTTTGTTCGCCTCGTCGAACTTCTTTGGCTCAACCTGTGATAGGAAACTAAGATGCAAAATCTCATTAATAGTACCTCTTCGAGTTCTGATACCGTTGCGAGGATCTCCGATGATCTGATCTCTAGGATGATCCCTCACGTGTCGGAGCTCTAGAAGTCTTGCATCAGGAGCTCTAGCGATTTCTGGGGCTCCTTCCTCTTCAGGGAGGACTGCTCCATCCTGATTGTCATCCTCTCTGATTGGCGTTGAGGTGGAGACCTTAACGTATTTTGGAGTTGCATCTTTCTCGGGCTCATCCAGGTGTAGCTTTTCGAGTCTGGCACCTGCATCTTCAAGAAGACCACTAGAAGACTTGCAATTAAGCAAACTTCCTTCATCAAATACAACATTTATTGATTCCTCTACCACTAGGGTTTTCTTGTTGAAAACTCTATAAGTCCGGCTATGGCTACTATAGCCCATGAATATGCCTTCGAAGCATTTTTCACCAAACGTAGTATGCGGGTACTTCCCATTATTCAGTACATAACATCTACAACCAAAGATCCTCAAATAGGACATGGTTGGTTTCCTGCCTTTCAGTAGCTCGTAGGGCGTCTTACGATGACTTTTGTTGATCAACGCCCGGTTTTGAACATGACAAGCCGTATTGACAGCCTCGGCCCAGAAGTATTCTAGGAGTGAAGCGTCATTCAACATTGTCATGCAGGCTTCAATGAGTGTTCTATTTCTCCTCTCCGCAACTCCGTTTTGTTAGGGAGTGCGCGGGGAGGAAAAATCATGAAAGATACCAAGTTCTTCACAAAACTCTGTCATAGCACCAGACTCGAACTCTATTCCATGGTCACTTCTGATTTTGACCACTGAGCAGTTAAGTTCGTTCTGAATCTGCTTGACAAAGCTGGTGAAGATGTCAAACGTATCAGGCTTGCGTTTTAAAAAGAACACCCAAGTAAACCGAGAGTGATCATCTACAATCACTAGCGTATAAGACTTCCCTCCTAAGCTATGAACTTGCATTAGACCAAACAAGTCCATGTGCAGAAGATAAAGACATCTGGAGGAGTCTTTGTCTGGGATGCCCTTAAAGGTAGCCCGAGTCTGCTTGCCCATCTGGCATGCAGGACAAGGACTATCTTTAATGCACTTAATAATGGGAGCATCCCTTACTAAGTCTTTGGAAAACAGCATATTAATTGTCTTATAATTAATATGTGTCAATCCCTTGTGTCATTGTTCACAAAGAGATGCACTGCCTTTTGCAACGAGGCATACTAGGGTAGAAGAATCTAGAATGAGAAAATCTAAGCAGAAAATATTTCTGCTCCTAATGCCAGTTAATACTATCTCCGAAGATGCACATGATATTATCAGGCATTTATCCTTGCAGAACTTAACGTCATACCCTTTATCACATAACTGGCTTACACTGATCAAGTTATGATTTAAACCCTCAACATAAGCTACATTAGTGATAGAGAGTATACCGTTGGAAATCGTACCGTAACCTCTGGTGACTCCCCGATCAGATCCCCCAAATATAACTCTGGGTCCATTCTCGACTGGAGAGTACTCCCGTAGCAGGCTTCTTGTCCCAGTCATATGACGGGAGCATCCACTGTCCAAATACCAAATGAGAGTTTTGTTGGCCTTTGGACATTCCTGCAAAACAGAATTAATTTGCCTTAGGAACCCAATCGAACTTGGGTCCTAGATTCCTTGTTAGCATACTCCCCCTCGATTGGTTAGCCCTACGAGTGGTCGGCCTCGCATTGCCAACATGAGTAGTCTCGTTATTCCTTGGATTAAACTAGCAATCCATGGCAAAGTGACCAACTTTGCCACAGCACCAGCAGTCAAACCTGTTATACCTCCTCTTAGGCGCCTGCTTCACCCTTGGAATGTAGGGTTCAACTGGGGCCGAGGACCTGGAGGTGGAGGCATCAAGATGACCACAGTCACATGATTTCTTCACCTCTTGGCTTTTCAGTATGACAGGCTTGGCCTTAGGTGCCTGCTTTCTATTATGGCCGCTAGAGAAGTGACCATAATTTTCCACGCGGATTTCCTCAAAAGGTGCCTTGAAGACACTCTCACTGAACTTGCGGGGAAAGGTCCAACCATCATACCGACTCTTTGGCTTTGCAACCGATGGCCTGAAGTGATGGCCTTATGTTGACTCAAAATCATGTTGGTTACAGGGAAAGCTGGGTTTTCTTAACTCAACAGGGCTGAGTGGGGCCTTTCCCTTTTCAGCAGCAGAGGCCTTCTTAGAAGCCTTATTCTTCCTCTGGTTCCTATTTCTCCTGGAAGAGGAACGAGGTGCCCCTACGTGACACAAACCAGCTCCTTTGGTCTGAGCAGTGAAGGTATCAACTAGTGGAAGAACTGTCTTAGGCATAGAGAAGCTCATAACGATCTTCTTTTCTGCCGCAAGTTGTTCTTCCAACTTGTCGATTTCCTCTTGCTTAAGATCGAGGAGCTTAAGGGACTCGGAATGCTTTGAAGTCAGGTCCAAGTGCTCCTGTCGGAGGGAGATCAAACTGGTGATCTCTTCCCTCAGGGATACACTCTCACCTTTAAGGAATTTAACTTCCTTTTTCTCAGCCTTCAGTCTCTTTCGACATTCCTCGAAAGTATTGAGCAGAAGCTCATACTTATCGAGGAGCTCAGCTTCACGGGCCGAAGGGCTATCCTCAGGGTCATCATCTTGAGACTCAGGATCAGAGACAGAGTCGGAGAGAGGGTTGTGAGCTTTTACCTTCCCAGTAAATGGGGGGGCAATCTCCTTCCGAGTCACAGCGACCCATTAGCCCAAAGTAGGCTTCCTCGTCATCGTTGGTGTCTGACGTGTCAAATTCACTCAGCGTCTTTGGCTTCTTCGCGATGTAACTCCTCTCCTTCTTCTTGTCTTTTGAGGACCTGTGCTCCTCTCCCTTTCCCTTCTCCCTCTTGCCTTGATGGCAGTCGGCCACGACGTGTCCTGGCTTGTTGCAACCAAAACAAATAATGTCAGAAGAGCGGTGTTTGTTCGGTTTGGAAACATACCTGTCAGAAGAATAGTTCTTCTTCTGATGTCTTGAGGAGGAACCGTCTCTCTTTCTCTGATTCCTCAGCTTGAGGAACTTCTTGAATTCCCGTGTGATAAGAGAGAAGTCTTCCTCAGACAATTCTGAGTCGGAGGAGCTTGGCTCAGAGTCTTCCTCTTCATCCTTCTTCCACGCACGGGAAGAAGCAACACCCTTACCATTTCTGGAATGAATGGCTTTTAGAGCCACCGTCTTTTCTTTGGCTGCGGCTTTCTCTGCTTCCTCTTCAGCCTTCCTTGTGTTCAATTGAAGCTCATAGGACATGAGCTTCCCGAACAAAATCTGAGGGTCGGTTTCCGCAAGTCTGCCAAACTCCCGGATGGCGCAGATCTTCGTGTCCCATTCCTTAGTAAGGGACCTAAGTAACTTATCATTGAGATCACTGTCAGTGAACACTCTTCCATATCCCTTGAGTGCATTGACGATCTTGAGGAAGTTTTCGAAGGTAACTCCGATCTCCTCCTTGGGCCCTTGCCTGAAGGCCTCATATTTCTGGTTGAGGAGGGATCTCCGATCATCCCTCACTTCATCTGTGCCCTCCAGTAATACAATCAGGCAGTTCCAGAGATCCTTTGCTGTCCTGCAGTTGCAGAAGTTCTGCATCATAGTGTCGTCAACTGCGCTTACCAGGATGTTCTGTGCTTTCTTGTCGAGTCCGAACAGCACCATTTCGTCCTTGTCCATTTTCGAAAGTTTCTTGGGCACTTTCTTGGTAGGATCAATGGTGGAGGCCTCAGTGGGAATGTAAGGTCCCTCCTCCACGATCATGAAGAGTCGGGGGTCGACTGCTTCCATGTAAAATCTGATTCTTTCCTTCCAGATAGGAAAGTTCAGTCTGGAGCACACTGGGATTTTGCCAGAGTACTTGAGTCCGTCCATGGAAGATATCTGTCTTCTTCTTGACACTGGCGGCAGGATTCTACTCAAGGTGTGAACCTTTTTGATGAGCAACCTGGCTCTGATACCACTTGAAAGTCCACCTAGTGCCAACTAGCTTCACCTATATGGGGGGATATGTGTCTTGTGGGGTTTTTGCGGAATTAAAAACTGTACCTGCACAAGTAAATCAAACAACACAACACAGAAAAGACTCAAACAAATTATAGTGGTTCCCCGATTTGGGTACGTCCACTTTCCCCTTCGACCTATCTCCCAACCAGGGACGACTCGGTCACTTCACCAACTGGATTGAAATCCAATCCTTGCACTAACGGAAGGAACCATTCCACACGTAGGAGTCACCACTCCCATAATACGGGTTGCACCCAACCCTTACAACTAGGAACCAACCGTTCCTTTACAAAGAAATAGAAACTAGAATGCATAAGGAATACAAACAACTTATGGAGATTAAGGTGCTCTTCATTCGACGACGTGTTCTTGAAGTCAACGAAGAGTCTACAACCTTAGATCTCTCTTGGAATGAACCTTCCCGAAACCGGCGGCGGCTTGGAGCGGCGGCTAGGTTCTCGGAATAAGCGACGGCGACGGAGAGCTGCTGCAGTGCTATGGGGATTCAAACTTCGTAGCAAAGGAAGCAAGGTCTTCCAACGGTCACACTAGGATCGGTCGTCTCGATCAATTCAGAAGGGGAAGGTTTTTCTCGATCAACGAATCAAGAGATAAGGGATCTCTGGTTAGACGCGTGAGACGCTATGCTAGACTAAGCTTTTGTCACCGGAGATCTGGAAGAACTTGAGATCAACAGCGGCAACAACTGCACGAACGGCGGAGACGGTTGGCGGAGCAAGATCGCGATATAGGTCACGTCGGCGGCTGTTCTTTTTGAATTCGCGTATTTCGTTGTTGCTTCCGCTCATACATACGGAGGTATATATACCTTAGGTCAAGCACAAGACCGTTGTGGGCCCCACCAACAAAAGACCTAAGTCCGGTTCGAAATACCGCAGGTAACATGGACCGGTCTAGAAAGAATTGGAAAATTGCCCAAGTCAGATTCCGCGAGGATCATAGGTGATTCTCGACGAATCGGTGAGAATCACCTACGATTCTCGCCGAATTCTACTTAGCTGAATTCTGGCTGCATTGATATAGAAGCCGGGGAGAATCGGCGGGAATCACACTTGATTCTCGCTGAATTGTCGAGAATGCAAAGTCATTCTCGACGAATCGGCGAGAATCACTTAGTGATTCTCGACGATTCTGCCTTAGAGAAATTTCTGGCGGCGTTTAGACTGCCGGCTCCAACCGGCGAGAATCAGCTAGTGATTCTCGATGATTTGGACTTAGACGATTTCTCGTCTTTCCACCCGTGAGCTAGTCTTTGGCCCATCCTTGCTCCTTGTCTGCTCTTGATCTTTCATGACCCTGTGCATGGAAATAAGTACACTCTAATAGAGAGAGTACACGTAAGCCAACCCACTGATCTGCACAACGAGGGATTACGTTGTGCAGACCCGTGTATATTGACCTACTGCACCCTGACATTGGTGTGTACTTAGCAATGAATAGCTGCAAGCACAACTAGAAGGATTTCATCAAATACATAGTCAATTCACGTAAGCTTGTTTAGGGGCTTCTTCAAATCAGGTACATTGTGGATACAATACCCAACAGCTGGCATGTTATATCCGGAAATAGGGTTTAGAAGCCCTCATTTCACTTGGGCTTTATCTATCTAAGATCTAGAGAGAAGGGAGAGCTAGGAGGAGGAAGAAGACCAAAGATCTGATCACCGGCGGAGCTTCGGAGCTCCAAATCACGATCCGAGTCCGGATCCGCAAAGGCGAGGCCGAAACGGTGCTTTCCATTCGACTAGATCGTCATGGCGCCGAGGAAAAGTGAAAGGGTAACAATTCTCTTCTTGAGCATGTGAAGCTCTTCTTCCTTTGCATGGTAAAACCCCTCTCCCGCGAGTGTGCGACGAGATTGTGGTATTCCTTGGGGTAGATATGTAAAGTCCCCCTTGTTAGAGTCTGGAATCATAGTACGGACATAGGCATGATGTGTGAAGCCTACCCGGATGTGTTGGTCCGGATCGGTGATGATTTGCTATGCATTGTTGGCTGGAGAAGACTCTGAGCATTGTGTTTGTTTTCGGGTTGCTATGCGGTAGTATGCATCAGGGAATCTGGGGGATTAACCCCGAAGTGCACCCGGAAATCTAGACGTAAATGCATTTCTGTCATATCGGTGGCCTGGGAGCCAACCAGGTACATAGCGGGGCTTTGTACCATGTTTGATCGTTATTTGGGACTGGGGAAGCTTAGTCCACGTTAAAGGCCTAATGGCAATGGCGGGGTGAGCAACGGGCTAGTGTACCACTAACCGCTCCACCTGCTCGGTTAAAGCGACCTAAAGTTTTACGTGGGACTTACCGAGGTTTGGAGATTGATTCTAGGCTGCGGCTGAGAAGACTAAATGCTCACAAGATTGCCACTCTGGGGGAGGTTGTGGAGTCGAGGACCGGACGGGGTTCAAACTGGCTTCGCCGAGTAAGTGCCCTGAGAGCACGGGGTGTACGACCATGTGAGCGTGCACCTGTAATGTGATGCTTATTTTGCTATGTTGCTTATTTTGCTAACAAGTGCAGGGAAGAAGCTTTGCCGCCCAGGTTTGGGGGCGGAATCGTTATAATTTGGTCAGCATAGCTGACCGTTGCCTTTGTTTACCACCGTGTGGTGGATTGTTGCTTGCAGGTGCTGTGGAGCCGAGAGGTAAATAGCGGGCTAAAGCCCGAGTTGCTGTGCCGGCCCTCGATGGCCAAGTTTTGAGTGTTTTCCTTTTTGTACTCATGTGTGACCGGCCTGCGTGCCGAGGTTTGGAAGACACTTTTTATTAAGCAAACTCTTGTAAGGCTTTAAGGCCAATATTCGTGTATTAAACATTCCTTGTTTTTAGTTGCGTGGACATTCATGTTAGCATGGTTCTTAACTGTACAACTTAATAATTGCTTCCGCTAGGTGCTGTGTAGGATGTTGTGATTGGTTGAATGGTTTCAATGCGTAACCAACCGCTCTGTCGTAGTATATGGTGTCGGGTCATATATACTATGTGATGGATAGGGGTGTTACAATATGTGTCGACACATGTGAAGCAGTTTGCAGATTGGAATGTGCTGAGTTGGAAAGTCTTTGACCAATCAACTGACTTGACTAATGACTCCACAACTATAATAACAAACCGGTCTGACACCTTTGTTAGAACTGTCAAAAGGTTGTTACAAACCGGATCAGCCGGTAACCATTGGGAAACTCTATATAAGATTCAGATCTGTGACAAAAAGAAAAGAGATAACACAACATAAGAAGAAGAAGAATGACACTAGAGAATTCTTCAACAAGATCAGGGAAAACCCTTACGAAGGCAGATCCAGAGCTATCTGCAAGAAAGATTCAGAATTCATTCTGAATTTAGGGAAGAAGCTGACTGAAGATCATCTTCTACATCAAGTGAAGATCCACCTTATTTTGTTCTATCAAGAAGCTTTGAAAAGCTAAGTCAGGTTGGATTAGAAGGGTCAGTTAATTCAAGAACTGATCAAGAAGGCTACACCAATAGAGAAATCTAGCTGGTGAATTTTCAGTATCTTTATATCATTCAATTTCTTGTAGGATCTATTGTTAGATCTGAGTTGTAAGCCTGAAATTATAAAGGCTGAGGTAGGGCTGAGAGCCTGAGGTGTAGGAGTTGTGAAAAGTTTGAGTTGTAAGCCTAGTGATAAAGACTGAGGTAGGGCTGAGGCTTGAGGTAGGATTCTTGGGAAGAATCTGAGGTAGGACTTGTTTAAGTCTGAGATATAGGAACTATTCTGGTTCTAAGTTATAAGATCTGCGGGTCCGAGCCAGTGGAAGGAAGTTTGGCTGAATCCAGTTATCTATTAGATTGGTGAAGGGGGAAAGTGGATGTACCCATACCTTGGGGAACCGCTATGCTGTGCTGTGAATTGTGGTCTGTGCTTTGAATTATCTGTGCATAATTTAATCTAGCTGTTTGCCAATAAAAATTGTTTAAAAAGTTAAGAACCTATTCACCCCCCTCTAGGTATTTAGGCTCTTGAAATCAAGTCTTTCAAGTGGTATCAGAGGGAGGTTACTCAAAGATTAACCTAACAGTCTGAGTGAATCTCCAAGACAAATAACAAATATCAAGAATGAGTTCAAATGAGAATCAAAAGGAGTTTGGATCTATGAAACTACCAATTTGCAGGAAAGAATCTTTTGGTATATGGAAGGAAAGGGTCAGGTTGTTTATGTAAGCATTTGATATAAGAATCTATATGACAGTACAGGAAGGCCCCTTCATTCCAATGAAGGTATCAGTCCTGGATGCAAATGTGAAAACTCCTAAGAGCTATTCTGAAATGACCAAGGGTTTGATCAACTTGGCAACACTAGTAAAAAGAGCATAGAACATTATTGTAAGTGCTATAGATAATGCCACATTTCAGAATCTAGTGCACTATAACATCTCCAAGGAAATATGGGACACATTGATTATCTACATGGAGGGCACAAAAGAAGTCAGAGAGGATAGGAAGTCTATGCTGAATCAGGAATATGAGCTTTAGGCAGACCAAAATTGACAGCATATCTGAATGCTACAAGAAGTTCTTCAGAATAGTGAATGAGCTGATGACCTATAGAAGAGTCTTCAACCCTTATGAACTAAATGACAAGTTTCTTTGCTCCTTAACAAAGGATTGGGACACAAAGATATGTCCCATAAGAGAAGTGGCAAGGCTAGCTGATACACCTCCAACCACACTTTTTGGAAAGCTGCTATCCTATGAAATGTAGCTTACTGCCAGAAAAAAGGAGGAGAAGGGCAGTAGATCTGAGTACAAGCAAAATTCAATAGCCTTCAAGGCTGAAGGCACAAGAAAGGGTAGAAGAAAATCTCTTTCTCCACCCAGTAGGAGTGTTGAGGCAGAAGAAGGAAATCCTGACAACAACACATAAGATAGCCACTCTTCTGATTAGGATTTTGAAGCCTTCACAAGGCAGTTCCAAAGATTTATGAAGAAGAAGAAGTGGAAAACAAGACCTTCTACATCCTTTTCCAAGGATGAGTACTAAGAGAAAAGGAAGACTCTCAAGGATGACAGGTATGCTTCTAAACCTAATAAACCATCAATTCTAAGATTATGTGCTATTATTGCAACAAGCAAGGACATGTCATAGCTGACAGTCCTGATAAAAGGAAGGAGTCAAAAGACAAGAAGAAATGGCAATAAGAAGGCAAGAAGGAAAAATCCTTTGTTGCCTAGAAGTAGAAGAGCTTGACAGATTCTTCATCATCTAAATCAGGAGAAGAAGAAGATGTTAAAGCATATGTTGGGCATTCTCAACTAAAGTGGATTCTAAGGAGTTAGAATTCCTACAAATGCTGGACTCCATAAATGGAGCGGAAGAATATTGCTTTAGAGGGCTGATGGCCCTATCAGAAAATGATCAATGCAAGGATCAGGCTGGTCCTAGTAAAGTATACATTTCTCCCTTAGATTTTGATTATTTTACTGGATCAGAAACAGTAGCATCAACTTCAAGAGAAGGGGATGGTTCTGATTCTGAGGAGGATGTACATCAACGCATTAATGAGTATGGTGGGTTGTTGCATGCTCTGAAGAAGAGCAAGTTTCTTATCAAAGAATAGACCAAGGAGATTTAGTCTCTTAAGCTGGCTGTAGCAGATTCAACAAAGCTGTTGGATCTAAAATTGAATGAGGTCGCCAAACTGAAAAACATTATAGTTATTCAGATGGGCACAATCTCTTTCAAGGAGAATCATATCAAAATACTTGAGGCAAAACTTCAGCAAGAAGAGAGCTAGTGGCTAAAGTCTCCAAGCCAAAATCTGTCTTACCCTTAATAGACAATTTCATTTCACAAAAAAGGGAAGACTTGTATAGGTTTTAAGGGAATAATTAGGGCCACCAATTCACATAGAAAAGTTAAGGCCCCAGTTCAGCCTCTAGCTGTAAAACCCCCTATCTTCTTTAGGAAGGTGATGAATCCTACAACCAGGTATGATCATGACACTACTCTTGGTAACTATGAGTATGGAAATCTCATGGGCAAGGGTGTAAATGGCAATAGGCCACTCTATAGGCATGCCCATCATGTACAAGAGAAATTCTTGAAGTTTGCTGCTCCAGCAACAACACTTAACAAGACTGTTAGCAACATAGTAGCAAAGTCTGTACCTAAGAGAAGGTATAATAGATTTGAGTGTTGGTGTTGTAGCAATGTGGGCCACTTTGCCATGGATTGCTGGTTTAACACAAGTGTTAAAATCAAGAGTAGTTTTCCTGTTAGAATAACTACATGATTACAAACTAACAAGGACCTAAGACCCAATAGCAAATTGGGTTCTAAGGGTAAGTGATTCTTTATTTAATGTAGGTGAATCCAAGTGACCATACCCATATATGGTACTTGGATAGTGGCTGTTCCAGACACATGACTGGAACAAGAAGAATGTTGAGGGACTATGTACACATAGAGAATGGACCCAAAGTAATCTTTGATAGATCAGAAAAAGGAATCATCAAAGGATTTGGTAATATCTCTAGTGATTCAATTACTATCACTAAAGTGGCTTATGTGAAGGGTCTAAAACATAACCTGATTAGCATAAGTCAACTTAGTGATTTAGGTTATGACATCTCTTTTCTCAAAGGGGAGTGCCAAATAAGAAGGTCAAGTGATCAAGAGATCATTTTGACTAGCACTAGAAAAGGAAATGTGTAATGCCTTAACCTAGATTGTGAGTTTAACAACTCCCCCATTTGTCTAGTAGCAGGATAAAAAGCATCTCTATGTGTCAAATGGCACAAGAGGCTTGATCATCTGAACTATAAGTCTATAGGACAGCTGTTCAGTATGGAGTTAGTGAGAAATGGTCCTCAAGTCAAGTGCATTAAAGAGGGTGTGTGTTCAGCTTGCCAAAAGGGCAAGCAGACTAAATCCTCTTTCCAGGCACTTGATATCAAAGATTCAATGAGATGTTTATATCTCTTGCACATGGACTTGTTTGGTCCTATGCCATTTCATAGTCTTGGTAGGAAAGTATACACACTTGTTATTGTGGATGATTATTCTAAATATACATGGGTTTTCTTCTTGAGGCAGAAATCTTAAACCCCACTATTTTTCCGACTTTTGTGAGACAAATTCAGAATGAATATAACAGTTCAGTGGTCAAAATTAGAAGTGACCATGGAACTGAATTTCAGTCTGAATGTATGAAAAAATTCTGTGAAGAACTTGAGATTCATCAAGAATTCTCTTCACCTAGAACTCCTCAGCAAAATGGTGTTGCTGAAAGAAAAAATAGGACTATAATTGAGGCCAGTAGAACACTACTAAATGACACTACTCTCCCTGAATACATGTGAGCTGAGGCAGTAAATATTGTTGTCCATGTGCTCAATAGAGCCTCCATCAATAAGAAACACAAGATGACTCCCTACCAGATTTTGAAAGGAAGAAAACCAAGCATATCTTACTTCAGAATCTTTGGCAACAAGTGTTTTGTTCTAGTTATTGGTAAGCACTACCAAATAAAGTTTGCTGCCAAATCTCTAGAAGGGATATTTATTGGGTACAGCAACCAAAGTAGGGCATATAGAATCTATAACTTAACTACCCAAGTTGTAGAAGAATCTGTTCATGTTGTATTTGATGAGTCAAAGTTTATTAACAATGAATTGTCTAGTTCTTCAGTTTGTTCTACAGATCTAACAGACAGGCTGGACAAGCTTACCATAAATGAAGAAGTTCCTACCAGGCTGGATGAAGAAAAAGATGCCAGCTATCCAAAGGGAGAACAAGTCCCATTTTATGAAGAAGAAAATGTGGGGCATCAAGTTGAGGAAACTAAAGAAAGCCATAATGCTGACAGATTTCCTCCAGCAACAAGACACTTGAAGGATCATCTAGCTCACCAAATCATTGAAGATGCAATTCAAGGGGTTCTAACAAGGAGCAAGAGCATGAACACAGTTCTATGTTCTAGCTTCCTTTCTCAAATAGAACCCAGGTAGATTGAAGAAGAAATGCAAGACTCCCACTGGATTGATGGCTATGCAAGAAGAGCTCAGTCTATTCAGAAGATGTAAAGTCTGGGAACTGGTGCTTAAACCTAAGGATCACAACATAATAGGAACTATGTGGATCTATAGGAACAAGCTTGATGAGAATGGCACCATAGTTAAGAACAACGTCAGATTGGTAGCTAGAGGCTACAGGCAAGAGGAAGGTATTGACTTTGATCAAACCTTTGCTCTAGTGGCAAGGTTGGAGGCTATAAGGCTATTTTTAGCCTATGCTTCCTATCAAGGGTTCAAGGTATACCAGATGGATGTGAAATTAGCATTTCTAAATAGGGATTTAAAAGAGGAAGTCTATGTTGAACAACCCTCAGGTTTTGTAGATTCTCATTTTTCTGATTATGTATATAGGCTTAGGAAAGCTCTATATGGTTTGAAACAAGCTCCAAGGGCTTGGTATGAGACTTTGTCTGCTTTCCTTATTGAGAATAAATTCTCTAGAGGAAAAATAGACAAAACTCTATTCTATAGGGAATCTAAAGGCAAGAAAATACAAGTTCAAATATATGTGGATGACATTATCTTTGGTTCTACTGAAAACAACCATTGTAGAATGTTTTCCAAACTTATGCAAGGGAAGTTTAAGATGAGTAGTATGGGTGAGCTGAAGTTCTTCTTGGGACTTCAAGTTAAACAGACTAATAGTGGTTTGTCCATATCTCAGTCTTAGTTCACCAAGGAGTTGATTAAGAAATATGGTATGGACTCAGCCTCCATCATGAAAACTCCAAAGGGAACAAGTATGCCTATAGGCAAAGATGATACAAGGAAACCTGTTGATGAGTCTTTGTATAGAGGGATAATTGGCTCCCTACTCTACTTGACTGCTAGTAGACCTGACATCATGTATGCTACATATGTCTGTGCTAGGTTCCAAGCTTGCCCAAAGGAATCTCATTATACTGCAGTTAAGAGAATCTTGAGATATCTTAAGGGCACACCTAATCTAGTTCTTTGGTACCCAAAGAATATAGATTTCGTACTAACAGGTTTCTCAGATGCAGACTTTGCAGGATACAAAGAAGACAAGAAGAGCACTACAAGACCTGTCAATTTCTAGTTAGAAGGCTGGTGTCATGGTGTAGCAAGAAGCAGACCTGTGTAGCTATATCAACAACTGAGTCTGAATATGTAGCTGCAGGCAGCTGCTGTGCACAATTATTGTGGATAAAGCACCAACTTGAAGATTATGACATCAAGGTAAGTAGAATTCCACTGTTTTGTGATTCTACAAGTGCTATTTATATTGATAAGAATCTTGTATCACATAATAGAACCAAGCATATAGAAATTAAGTTCTATTTTATAAGAGAACATGTGGAGAAGGAAGATATTAATCTAGAATTTGTAAACACAAATAATCAAATAGTTAATATCTTTGCAAAACCTCTAGATGAAACTAAATTCAATTATTTTAAAATTGAATTAGGTATGTTGAACCTAGAATAGGTTAGCACAAGCTTCCTTAAGTAGCATATGTAAGCACCAAATTTCTATGGAAATTTGTTTAAGTACAAAGTTTCGGTCGACACAAGCAAGTTGTGTCGACACACTCAGTATGTTGTGTCGACACTGAAAAAGGATGTGTCGACACAAAAACAGTATCTGTGTACACAAAAGAATTGGTGTCGACACAACTCTGTCGAGACTTGAATGGCCTATGTCGACACAGACACAAGTGTGTCGACACTTACACAAGTATGTCGACACATAGATGTGTCGACTTAATATAAGTATTGTCAACTCAGACATTAGTTTGTCGACACATAGTCGTGTCGACATAAACAAAGTATTGTCGAGACCTAGGTCATTTCTGACGACACATATGCTGATTTGTCGACTAAGGCCCATATTTTGACCTGCCCTTGACACTAATACTATAAATAGGTGAAGCCAAAATCTGGTTGACTACTCTTTCAGAATTCTTGGCTCTGCACCTTCTGTCGACAAAGACCTTCTCTTCTTTTCTCTCTCATCTCTCTCATCGATGGCGCCCCATCAAGAAGACAAAGTCAATGAATGATATGAGCTGGTTCGTGAAGGGTTTACGACAGCTTTAAAAGAAATTCAGGGTGTAATTGTCCTAATTTCTGAGAATGGTTTAGAGTACTTGGTCTCTGAACCAACCAAGATTTGGAAGAAGGAAGTATTGGAATTCTATTCAACAGCAAGTGTTGATACAGAAGGGAAGAAGGTCAAAGCAACAGTTTAGGATTCTCAAATGAAACTTACACTGAATACAAGTAGGAAATCTCTTCAGCTTCCTTTGGTTAAGGATACAGATGAAATAACACCATCCCTGACTAAAGAAGCATTAAGTTGGTGCGGGTTGAGCCCTAATATCAAGGTTGGATCATCCATAACTCGGAAAGGGATGAATTCCCAAGGGAAGTTCTTGTCTGAGATAGTTGGGAAGGTGATATTATGTAAGACTGGTGGACATGATCGAATTTCAGTCCACATGTTCAATCTGATGACACAAATCATATTCAATGTTAAAATTGACTGGGCAGTAGTAGTGTTTGACAAGATCCAAGAAGGAGTGAAGAAACCAAACCTGGGAAGGATCCTAAGTTTATGATCTTCAGTAATACCAGATGTTTTGAAACAAGTGGCTGGATCCAAAATCAATCACATGAGGAGAATGGATGTGAGAATTCTGTCAAGGTGGCATAGGGTTCTGACCAAGGAAGTCACTACTCCTCAAAAACAAACTAAGAAAGATAAAAAATAGAAGAAAGTTATTCAACAAGTAGAATCCTCTAGTGATTCTGAAGAGCAAGTTGTCTTCAGCTCAGATGAAGACTAGCAACCAAAAGAAGCCCAAGATCAAGTGGAGGGCAGTGAACCGCTAGAATAACATATAGTCTCAACTCCAGGAGAAGAAAACCCTAAACAAATTGAGCTGCCTGCCCAAGGGGAGGCATTGCTGGAGCTGCCCTAGAGAGTGAATTAGCTGCTGATACTGTTAAGAACATAGTATCAGAAATCAATAATGAAGCTCAAGACAATGTTGAGAAAGAAGCTCAAAATGAGCAACTAAGTATCTCCTTTAAAAAGAGGGCCCTGGACAAAAATCTGGATGTCCAGGGAAAACCTTTTGCTGTTCAAACTAATCTTATTCCTCCTATATAGGTGCAGCAAGAGTTCACTATGGAAGAGCTCTTTTCTGATTTACCTAATGCAAGAACTGAGGGAGAGCATTCCCAGCTGGAAAAGGATTTGCCAAGGACTGAGGGGGAGGAGATGCTACATGTCCCATCTACTAAGGAAACTATTGATATAGAAAGATCCTCATATCCCTCTGATGATGAGGAAGCCTCTTTGGCTAAAAAGAGAAAAATTATTGCCATTAAGAAAAGGAGCTCAGGCTACAAGAAAGCCTTGCAATCAGTCACTCAACAATAAGCTCCAAGCATGGATTTCAGTTCTTTACTGGTCCAAATGCAAATTAAGTTGGATGAGCAAAGCCAATCTCTGGATAAATATGTGGATGAAACTCACAAGGAGTTGCAATTCCAATTGCCTCAGGTTATCAAGTCTATTATATTTAAAGTTAATCAAAATAAAAAGGAAATGACCGATTGCTTCCATAAGGGAGGTAATGTTGTGGTATTCTTGGCCAAACAACAGCAGGATCTGAAAGTACAAGTGGAAGATATTGCAGTAAAGGAGGGTTATGTACTAGAGAATCAACTAAGAATGAATGAGAATCTTAAAGATTCACACCATGCAATCTTGACAAAAATTGATGATCTAACAACTACTGTCAAAGCAGAAGTCTCAAAGTAGATCAAGGAAGATATAGTTGTTGTTCATGCCAC
Organism: Platanthera zijinensis; assembly: GCA_039513925.1. NCBI lineage: Eukaryota > Viridiplantae > Streptophyta > Magnoliopsida > Asparagales > Orchidaceae > Platanthera > Platanthera zijinensis. Next base: position 81,956,873 of record CM077086.1, read on the forward strand.
ATTTCACGCCTCACAGAAAAATATGTTTGATTTCTTAACAAAATTCAGAGATTATTATAAATAAGGAACTGACTATGTTACTAATCAAGTCAGATTTCAAAAAGATGATCTAAGGGATCATATTGATAGAGAAGTCATAAAGGGGGAGAGAGTAGTAGTCAAAGCCTTCTCTGATCATGCTAAATGGATATCAAATAGCATAAAAGCAACTCTTGGATATCCTCCCCTATGTGATGATGACAATGTAGCTGAGTCTGGAATACAACCTGTTCATACTGAAGGAGATCAGCCTAAAGTTTCTCAGGTGATTTACCCCCCAGTAGAGTTGAAGTGATTCAAGAGAAAGTTCAGAAAATGTATAGTCCTCCACTTGAGGCACACAATGTTCTTCTGGAAAAAGTAGAAATTCCAGAAGCTGCCATAGAAGCTCAGAAGGAAGCTCAGCTATCCAAGAAGAGGTATAGAGAACATGCTGAGTTGAAGCAGACTTTGAGTAAGGGAGTCCTACTTCCAAAACATTATACTGACTTCCTGGAAAGGTGTGAATGATAAAACCCATGTTAGGGGTAAATGGTATTCAAAGTAGGAATTGAATAAGTATCAGGCTGGGAAGGAAGCCATTATTCAACACAGAAGAAGTGCTAAGGCATGGAAGCTACTAGCTAATGCTCAGGAGCCAAGCAAGTACTTCCCAAAGCCATTTCACTATTTTGAAAGGCAGAGAATAAAGGCTGAAGAACAAAAGAAAAAAGCAGTGAAATGAAAGAAGCCTGCTGATTATACTGAACCTCCTTTGCAAGCTAAGATCAAGTCTCGAAAAGGCATTGTAATTAAGTAGCCTAGTTAGTAATAGGATAGCTAGGCTTATGTAAAAGAACAATGTAATATTTTGTTTTTTGTTCTAAAAGAAAATCTTGTAAACATATCATTTTTCAGAATTAAATGAAATCAGTTTTAGTATTAATTTTTATTGTTTACAATGATTATATGTTAACCTGCTGTGAAATTGATTTAAATCTATTTCTATTATGTTTTATTATGAGAGATGTATATCTTTGACTAAGGATTATGACTTCTCCAAATAAGGGGAGATTGTTGGGTACATTGAAAAATATGTACCAGATTTGGAGAAAGCTCATCTTAGTCAATGATATGCATCAATTTGTATTTGATAGATGTTTAAGTTACATTGTGCAGGTTATAGAATTTGAAGAAAATTTTCTAAGTACAAGAGTCGACACTTGTGAAGAAGTTGTGTCGACACCCAAGCTCGACACATATGAATAAGTTGTGTCGGCACTCAAACTGAGTCGACACCTAAAGAAGCAGTTGTGCCGACACCCAGAATAGTGTCGACACCTGAGGTAGAATTTGTGTCGACACCTAATACAAGAGCTTTGTCGACACCAAGGAGCTATGTCGACACTGGAAGCAGTTGTGTCGACACACTGGACTTGTGTCGACACATCAATTCTCAAAGTGTTTTGTCAAGATCAGAATCAATTGTGTCGACACATAGGACTTGTGTCGGTACACACTCAACACAATATAGACACACTCAACGCTGTCGACACACACTCAACGTCGTCTATCGGCAACAGCTATGTCAAGACCAGAAGGACTTGTGTCGACACATAGGACTTGTGTCGATACACACTCAATGCCGTCTTACACACACTCAACGCCATCTATCTGTAGTAGTTATGTCGAGAACATGAAGACTTGTGTCGACACACTGGACTTGTGTCGACACATACAACAGAAGAAGTGTCGAGTAGAAGAAGATTGACTGAGTCGACACATTGAATGCTGCTTCGACATCATGAAGACTTGTGTCGACACTTAGCCTATATGTGTCGACACATGTGAAGCAGTTTGCAGAGTGGAATGTGCTGAGTTGGAAAGTCTTTGATGAATAAACTGACTTGACTGATGACTAGATAACTGTCATAACAACCGGTCTGACACCTCTGTCAGAACTATCAGCAGGTTGTTACAAACCGGATCTGCCGGTAACCATTAGGAAACTCTATCTAAGAGTCAGATCTCTGACAAAAAGAAAAGAGACAACACAACATAAGAAGAAGAAGAATGAAACTAGAGAATTCTTCAACAAGAACAGGGAAAACCCTTACAAAGGCAGATCCAGAGCTATCTACAAGAAAGATTCAGAATTTATTCTAAATTTAAGGAAGAAGCTGACTGAAGATCATCTTCTACATCAAGTGAAGATCCACCTTATTTTGTTCTATCAAGATGCTTTGAAAAGCTAAGTCAGGTTTGATCAGAAGGGTCAGTTCATTCAAGAACTGCTCAAGAAGGCTACAACAATAGAGAAATCTAGCTGGTGAATTTTCAGTATCTTTATATCATTCAATTTCTTGTAGGATCTATTTTTAGATCTGAGTTATAAGCCTTAAATTTTAAAGGCTGAGGTAGGGCTGAGAGCCTGAGGTATAGGACTTGTGAAAAGTCTGAGTTATAAGCCTAGTGATAAAGGATGAGGTAGGGCTGAGGCTTGAGGTAGGATTTTTGAGAAGAATCTGAGGTAGGACTTATTTAAGTCTGAGCTATAGGAACCATTCTTGTTCTGAGTTTTAAGATCTGCGGATCCGAGCCAGTGGAAGGAAGTTAGGCTGAATCCAGTTATCTACTGGATAGGCGAAGGGGGAAAGTGGATGTACCCATACCTTGGGGAACCATTATAAATCTGGTGTATGCTGTGCTGTGAATTGTGGTCTGTACATTGAATTATCTGTGCAAAATTTAATCTAGCTATTTGCCAATAAAATTTGTTTAAAAAGTTTAGAACCTGTTCACCCCCCTCTAGGTGTTTAGGCTCTTGAAATCAAGTCTTTCACTGCCTACAGATGCCTCTGCAGCCAGGAAGGGGGAGATATCTAATGAAGAAGCTCCTATGCTCTCTCCAGCAGCAATAGTTTCATTAGATATGCAGTAATATTACTCCTCAGATGATCAGATGGCTTTAGATACTGAGATTATTGATATTGATACTGATATAGAAGAAATAGTTCTTCTAGAAGTTTTGACTGTTGGTGATTTTTGCATCAATCCCATAGTAGATATCTTTGGGTTGTTAAGTTCCTTCTGTACACTTTTTCTAAATTGTCTTCCAAGTATAAATCCACCTTTGGCTATTGTGTGCTTTACTCTCTATAAGTCCTGAAGTTGTCAGACAACTAAAGGCAAGTTTTGAAGTTCCTCTAGCAGAAGAGTCCGATTATCCTATTTCAAGATCTTCTGGTGCAACCTATGTTTTGGATGATAGCCCCACTCTAATTTTTGATGATCTCAATGCTCAAGATATTTCCTTGGAAACAATAGAAGTTCCTGCTAAAGTTATCGCTCCTCTAGCTGTAAAGGATGTTCCAAAAGAAGTAATTGGAGAGATTGATGCAATGTATGATAATCCCCAAGGCTCATCTGATGATGATCAAGATGATGATTCAGATTCTAATGACAGCAAAAAGAAAGTGTCTAAGAAAAGGAAAGCTCCACCTAAGGCAGTTCCAAAGCCAAATTCTGCTAATGACACTCCATACTACATACGCCTGATGATTACTCCTTATCAAGGAATGCCACAATGGATGTGGTTGTCAAAAAATGAGCAAAAGGCTAGGAAGAAAAAAAGAAGGTACTCTCCTCCTCCTCAAAAGTTCAGGAGAGGTCCTCCTCCTCCTCCTCCTACTATAGGAGCTTCAGGCAATGTGACTCAAAGTTCCAATATCTCTAAGCCTTCAAGGTTAGCTCCTTCTCAAGCTGTGAAGCCAACACCTTCTCAGCATCAAAAGCAAGCTCCTTCTGGATCTGAAAGGCATTCTTCATCTCAATCTTCTAAGTCCAAAGGCAAGTTCAGTCAAACTCCTCCTCCGAAATCTCTTTACTCCAGTCAAAAGCAACAAAATCTTGTATCAACAAATTTTCTAGCTCAATCTACCCAATTCAGAAGTTTATCTAAGAAGCCATCACAGGATGCTAACCCAGAGAAACCTTCCACTCCTCCTGCTAATCTAGAGCTTGATCCTAACTTCAAAATGGCCAGACTTAATGAGCTAATTGGATTGTCTCAGATTAACAAAGCCAGTAAAGAAGGACAAGATCACACACAGTTTTCTACTATGTCTTCTTATAGAGAAAAAGAACTTGAAAGGCTGAAATTAAGTAAGAAAGTATTCAATCCTACTGAATATATGTCACTTCATCCAGAAGCAGTTGTACCAAGAGCCACCTCTCATACAAACCTTAGTGAGCAAGACTTGAAGATGTCTAAGAAGGAAGCAGAAGACCCAACTAGGAAGATTATCTTTGCTATATCTTCTCCTGCTCCTCCTCCTGAAAATCCATAAGTCATTCTCTGAACCTTTACTGTTTTACCATTATATCTGAACTGAATGTGCAATACATTTCTATATTATATCTGTTGTTAATTTAAATTTTATCAGATATGTATGGCATTGTATTTTTAGTTTTATTCTATGTTGAGTGACCTCACCCAAATAGGGGGAGATTGTTGGAACCCTTATTTGATTTTGGCTAGGTCCACTCTTAGGTTGTTGACCCATATGTATAGCACGGGTCAAGGTCTAAGTCAAAGATAGTCTCTACAGGTCAGACTTCTCAAGACCAGCTGTGGACTTTTCTCTCCAAGATCTCAGACTTAGAAGAAATCTATGAATTTGATATCAGTTCGACTTTCGTCGAACTCAGCTCGACAATCATCGATCTCCGATCGACGATCTCAAAGCTTAGTCTCTGAACTGGGCTCGATAATCTACGAGCTCAGGTCGATGATCTCATATTTTTTTCACAGTATTCTTAGATTGCAGATAGTTGATCTCTGATCGACGATCTTCCAACTCAAATCGACGATCTTTCTCATTGTCCGCCTTCTTATTTTCAGCAGCTGTCTTGGAGATTTATTTCCTACTTCATTAATTCTATTTATGTCAAATAATCTCTAGTAGTTAATGCTGATATTCTAAAGGCATATAGTCATTTCTTTATAGCATTAACTATGGTATTTCACAGAGTTATTATTTTGACTTACTTGCCAAGACAGTTGGGGAGAAAATTTATTTCCAGAATTAGTAGCCGTTTCTCTCCTCTTTTTCTGCAGTAATCTAAGGAATGTTTTTGAATCTTAAGAATGGGCTTTTAGACTAGTTAATTGACAGACTAGAAGATTCAAAAATAGACTCTCAGAGGACACAAGCTTTTCTATAATATCTCTAAGAATTCTGCATTTGCTCTCAAAAAACAGAAGAAGAATAACAAATTTTCATCTTCAGTCATCTTCATTTCTATCTTTAGTAATCTACAGAGACAGAAAATCAACAACATTTTACAGATTCTGAAGAGCAAGAACACAAGTCTATTGAAGACCTACACCCTGGACAAAGCTTCCATCTTCCTGAACCTACTCAATATCTCAGGGGGAGCTTTGACATCATCAAATCCACATAGTCTTCTCATTTGCTTTGAGAAAGAGAAGATTGCCATGTATTTTCTTTCACCTCTCTTGTACAGGGTTATTACACCCTTCAAAAGTGAACTCTTTGGTGATAGGGCACCTTATCAAAAACCTATTGGTTTTTAGGCACTTGACCAAAAGCCTGAAGGGTTTCTAGATCTACCAGAAGCAGATCTTGTGGTGATAGGGCTCCTGATCAAAAACCTAAGTGGATTCCTACCAGGGTGGTAGAAGAGTGGATGTTACCAGATTTGGGGAACAACTATAATTTTCTTGTGTCGTCTAGTTGCTCATCTTTCTTTATTTTTGCTATGATATGATTGCTTTTGTTTTACTTCTCTTCTACTTATAAGAAACACCTATTTTAATTCCGCTATAAAAATTGTTTAAAAGTTTTTAATACTATATTCACCCCCCCCCCCACCTCTAGAGTAGATTAGATCAATGCCCTCACTTTCACGGAGGTAGAGTCATGATCTTGCGGACAGGGTTTGGCGAGCAACATAACTCGATGAGAGTATGAAACGCTATGTAGTGGAGGGGTCAAATTCCCAATTCTCCATGGAAGACGGTCTTTTGAGAAAAGACGGTCATTTGTGCATCCCGAATGTGGGAAAATTATGGGAGGAATTGATGTATGAGGAACATTTTACGAAATACTCAATCCACCCAGGGAGCACAAAGATGTACAAGGATGTGAAAAAGATGTTCTGGTGGATGGGTTTGAAGAAAGACATAGCTCTTTACGTGGCAAAGTGCCAAACTTGTGCCTTAGTAAAAGCTGAATGTCAAAAGTCTGGAGGTTTCTTTAAGTCGTTACCAATTCAGGTATAGAAGTTTGATGATATCTCTATGGATTTCGTGCACGGACCGCCGAGATCACAGAGCAGAAATGATGTCGAATGGGTGATCGTTGACCGATTGACAAAGGTATCACACTTCATACAAAACAAGATGGATGATTTAGTGGAAAAGTTGGCTAAGTTGTACGTAGATAACATAGTAAGATTGCACGATGTGCCCTGTAGCATCGTCAGTGACTAAGATGGTGCTTTATTTCGAATGATTGGAGGCCAATCCACCAGTTGTTTGGTACGAAACTGCAGTTCAGTATAGCCTTTCATTCGTAGATGAATGGTCAGACCGAAATAAATAACAGAACAATGGAGGATATGCTCAAGATGTGCGCCTTGGATTTCGGGAAGAGGTGGGAGGACCATCTCTATATGATTGAGTTTGCCTATAATAATAGCTATAAAGCTAGTATTAAGAGGTGCCCTTTGAATATTTATATCGTAGGAAGTGTCATACTCCTTTAGCTTGGGCGGAAACAAGTGAATAAAAGTTGTATAAGAGAAAGGAAGTCAAAGATGTAAATTCAACTATCCGCTTGATAAGAGAGCGGTACTGATTGCCCAAGATAGGCAAGCAAAGTACTACGTGGCAAGCACCGAAACATGGATTTTGCAGTGGGCGATTGGGTATATTTGAAGATTAAACCATTCAAAGGCGTGTCCAGATTTGGCGCAAGAAAAAGTTGAGACTGAGGTATCTTGGTCCATTTGAAGTGGTTGAATGAGTTGGAGATACGGCATATCAGTTAGCTCTTTCGGCGGAGCTATGTGGCTTGCACGATGTGTTTCACAAATCGGTGCTCTGAAAAGCTGTGAAAGAGCCAACTCTAGTGATTGTGGATGATCAAGTACAAGTCGATTGTGGGCTGACAAGAAGGTTATACCCATTCAGATAGAGGATATGTAAATCAAGCAGCTACAGAACAAGACAGTTGGTATGGTTAAAGTCCATTGGGACAATATTGGCTGAGAAGAACTGACATGGGAGCATGAGCAAACCATGCATGATGAGTTTCCCGAGTTGTTTGTAAATTAATGTTCTAATAGTGTTTTGAGAATGAAAAATACATTTTAACATAATAGTTGCTATTTTTATTACCTATAGATGAGTAAATTTCGGGACGAAATTTCTGTAAGAGGGGAGGTTTGTAACACACCAAAATGGAAACAGAACTTTTATTAGCTATCGCCTGGCGACAGTGGGTATCACTGGCAATAACAATAGCACTCGACGCTTTCGAGCATTGAGTAAACTCGAAGAATCGTTGAGTAAGAGACTATTGCGTGGCGATAGTGGGTATCATGCGGAGACACCATTCAACGCACTCAATGCTTTTAAGGAAGCGTTGAATAGACTCAATGCACTCGATGCTTTCGATGATTCGTCGAGTGATCAATCACATGGTGACAGTGGATATCGTTGGGCGATACTACCATATATGCTAGTCATGTGTCAGATGGCCGGTCGGCGGCCGAAGAGTGGTGGTTGACTATGGTCAAGGCGGTTACTATCGCTATCACCAAGCGATAACCGATATCTTGTGGCGATATTATTTTGTTTGACTATTCAGCTAAAATCGTGACCTTTACTTCCTTTTTATGAAATTATCATGTTGCTGGGATTAATCCCAAGACCACTTATCCAGAGGAGAGGTGGAGAGAAATCTCATTTTACTTCTCCCTCTCTCTCTCTCTTTATCTTCAATTGATCTGCTGGAAGAAGAAGCTACAAAAGAACTACGAGCTGAGGCTGGATTGAGCAAAGCTTGGTGAAGGAGATCCTGTGGTCAGAAGAAAGAACTGAGGATAGATCCAGAGAGAGGAAAGTGAGGTGCTCCTTTCCAACCGGACAAAAAATTGTCCATGGCTCCGAAGAAAACTATAAGGGTAACGATCTTCCTTCTTGGACAAGTGAAGTCCTCTTTTTGCATATGCATGAAATCCACCACCAAAAGGTAGAGAATTAAGGGAATTTCGATGGGTTGATACGTGATATCCCCGAGTGTTTTTTCATATAGATCCGGAAATCGCAGTACTAAGTAGGCATGATGTGTGAAGCCCATCTTGTCAGGTTGGTCTGGATTGGTGATGTTTTGTTTTGCATGCCAGAGAAGACTCCGATTATAAACGAGTTGTTTACGGGGTCTGTGGGTTGTACCTGTGAAATGAGAGTAGCAGGAAGTATTGGAGGTGTGCTCCAGGAAAATACCCAGAAAATGTCATAGTTTGCATTACTGTTGGATATCGTCAGGCAACAGCGAGTATCGCTGGCTATAGCTCCTGGTAAGCTCTAATTGATGTGAAAGTCCAGTGTTTCTGGCACTGCAGGATGCTGCAGGGTTTTCTAGACAGATGTTCCTGTTATGTCTGAGTCTAGATACAGAAGAGAAATACTGTCTCTAACGCCATGCGATAGTGACTATCGCTAGCGATAGCTTTTAGATAAGAATGTGCTTGCACAACCTATCTACTGGAGACATTGGGGTTAGCAGGTGAGTTGTGTGCCTAGGTGCCCAGTTTTTGTTGCCATGAGAGCCGTTGTACATAACATTGGTTATGTTTCGATTACAGGAAAGTGGAGGCTGACCCGCATCGTGTGTATTTGAAGGCTTCGGCTTTCGGTGATGGCACAACGATATGAGCAACTGGAGAAGGCTAAAATGTACCCGCTCGATGTAGATCGGTTAAACATACCTAAATTACCTGGGAGTTACTGGTGGAAAAGAGAGAGGAAGTCTTAGGCTGTATGTCAGAAAGATTAAAATGCTTGTAAATTTACCGTCAAGTCCGGGACCTCTGAACGGTGGTGGGACTAGGCATTGCCAGTACACCAAGAATGTGCCCTGAGTGCAGGGAACGTTTTGCATTGACACAAACATTTCTGACATATTGAAGGGTGCTTAAGTGTACCTTCTTGTGATATACATATATGAATATTATTCCTATAGGGAAGGAATACCGCTACCCAGGGAATAGGGTAGGGTCGTTATAAATTGGTCAGCTAAAGCTGTCTGTTGCCTTGTTTGCCACCTTTATGGTGGATTGTTCTCATGCAGGTGCTGGAGAGCCGATCGGGAAATAGCGGGTTGTTTCCCTTATTGCTATGCCAGCTCCTGAAGGCCAAGCGAAGGATTTTTAGTGTTTTATTGTGTGGTCGGCCTGCGTGCCGATGTGTGACAATACTTTTGTAAAAGGCAAAAGTTTTAAGGCCTTAAGGCCGTATTAACTTTTTTGTATTTCTATAAAACATTCCTGTTGTATATATATATTGGACATTCATGTGTACTTGAGTTCAAAAGTTAACCCTTAAAGCTTCGACCAGAATGCTCTGAGTTAGTATGCATGTAGTTTTGATATTAATACGTAACTTCGCCGAATTTCTATGGAATATGGTGTGGGTCCCCCGCTGGACCCTCTATTATATTTCATGTGATGGATAAAGGTATTACAGGTGAGTTCATTCACTGAGTGTTTGATCAAACTATTGATCTGAGTGTGTGGCTATCCTCCTAGCCTGAGTTGTAGGACTTTGATTAATGACTGAGGTAGGTAATCAGTGAATCACTAAGTTATAGGATCATCATCTACTCTGAGTGGTAGGGCCTTGGTACTGAGGTTAGAATTGGAGGAGTCTGAGAGATCCTGATGGATCTGTGTAGTAATCTCTTGGATTCGAGTTTGGTGAAGTTGGACTTGTCTAATATACTGTTAGAAAGGTAAGAGCACAGTGGATGCACCCAAACCTTTGGGAACCACAATAAATACCTGTGTGCTGATTGTGTATTCTTGAAAGCTAACATAACACTAAGTCACAACACATCAAAGTAAAAAGATAGTTCAAAATGACATAAAATTCTATTCACCCCTAGGTGTTTATCTAATCTTGAAACTAAATACATTAAAATTGTATCAAAGGGAGGTTGTTCAAAAAGGAGTTAACAGTCTGAATAGATTTCCAAAGTAGCTTCAAATTATCCTTATGAGTTCAGGAGAGAACCATAAGGAGTTGGGGTCCATGAAGCTTCCAATCTACAGGAAGGAAACTTTTTGTATCTGGAAAGAGAGGGTCAGGTTGTTCATGAAAGCTTCTGATCCTAGGATATTCATCATAGTTCGGGAGGGGCCCTTCATCCCTATGAAAATTTATTTCCTAGATGCAAATGTCCAAACTCCAAAAAAATACACTGAGATGACCAAGGATGAGATCATCCTGCCAACTATGGACAAGAGGGCACAGAACATTATTGTGAGAGCCATTGACGACTCAACATTTCAGAACCTTTTCCACTACAAAACAACTAAGGAAATGTGAGACACTTTGATTGTCTACATGTTGGGCATTAAAGAGGTTAGGGATTATATAAAATCCCTTCTGAACCAGGAATATGAGTCTTTCAGACAAAGCAAAATGGACATCATAGCTGAGTGCTATGAAAAGTTTTTCAAGGTGGTCAGTAAGCTAAGGACCTTTGGGAGGGTCTTCAGCAATTATGAGCTAAATGATAAGTTCCTAAGATCTCTAACTAGAGACTAGGAAACGAAGATCTGTGTCATCAGAGAAGTAGCCAAGCTAACTAAAACTCCTCCTCACACATTATTTGGAAAGCTTCTCTCCTATGAGATTCATCTATCTGTCAGGAAGGAGAAGGAGACCACCACCAGATCCCAAGCTAAGGAGAAGATAGTGGCCTTCAAGGCTGACATCTCTAGGAAGAGCAAAGAGAAGATTGCCTCCCCCCATAAGGCTGGTTAATTCAGAAAGCCCTGAGTCAAGCTCATTTAACAACAACATGTCAGATGGAGAGTTTGTTGCCTTCTCAAGGTAATTCCAGAAGATGATGAAGAGGAAGTAGTGGAGGAACAAGATATCATCCTCTTTACATCACAAGAGGGATCATAATAAATCTGAGAAGAAATTCTCCAAAGGAGACAGGTATGACTCAAAACCCAGCAAACACATTTCTTCTAAAGTTGTGTGTTATTATTGCAACAAGCCTGGGCATGTCATTGCTAATTTCCCAGTCAAGAGAAAAGAGACAGTTGAGAAGAAGCACTTTCACCACAAGGGACGGAAGGAAAAGACCTTCATTGCCAAGAATGAGAAGAGATGGAACCAAACTGAATCAGCCTCTCTTGACTATAAAGAAGAAGATGAAGCCTATATTGGGTTGATTAATACTGAAGAAGATGAGGACATACAGCTGTAAGGATAGGAATCAGGTCCCCTCTATCACGCTCAGTTAGTGACAATGAGGTGGATGAAGATATCAATGGATGTTATGTACTTATGGCCATAACAGATAGTAAATACAACCAGGATCAGTCTGACCATCAAGAGGTACCAATTCATTCTCTTTCCACCTCTGAATCCCGATTAGAAAACTAGTCCCCATTCTATTTCTCCTTCATCCTGTGATGATGATGGTTTAGAATTTTAGGAAGATGTAAATCAATTGATTGACCAGAATAAGTTTATCTTGGAATTTCTAAAGAAGAGCAAGTTGCTTGTCAAAAGAGAAGCCAAGGAGATTGACTCACTGCACCTAGCTGCTTCCCTATAGTCTGACTTAGCAGCCTTTCTTGATTAGTTGAGGAGGGAAGTTAGCCAATTGAAAAATATCTCAATCATCCCGATTGGGACCATCAGCCATAAGAACAAGATCATTTTGGATCTTGAAGAAAAGCTCCTTAAGGAGAGAAGGTTAGTGGCTGAATTTTCAAAGCCCATAACAGTACTGCCACTAATAGACTCCTTTACTTCACAAAAGGATAAGAGAGGTTTGGGGTTCAAGTGGAATTCCAGAGCTGCCCATCCCAAAGGGAAAAGCAAAGATCCTATAGTGCCTCAGACAACCTTTTGAAAGGTAATTCTCTCATCTAACAGGTATGACTAAGATAATATTTATGGTCATTGGAAAAATGGGAACTCTACTTATAAGAATACAAGGGTATTTTACAATGGAGGAAGAAAGGACATGGTTTTGAGTGCACTAAAGGCTTCCCATTAGGAAATTCAAATTGACCATCATGGACAATTTGTATTTGGTGCTCCAGCCCCTATACTCAAGGATAGGGCAGTAGCCAATTCTCAGGGTTCTCCAACAAAAACCCAGAATAAGGGTAAGTCTGTCAGTAAGCCTTACTTGCAGTCTCTGATGCCATCAATAGCATATCTTTTGCAAAAAGGGCTATTATTGTTTGAACCCAGAGTATGTTAGGTACATCCACTATTAGACTTTCCTTCAATCAGATTCTTGCTGAGAAGAATAAGAAGAAATCTACTGTGATCCCTTCGGAACAGATATCCTCATGGGTTGTTCAGAAAAAGAGATGCAACATCCATTAATGTTGGTGCTGTGGTAAAGTGGGACACTTTGCCATAAATTATTGGCACAACCCTAGTGTACCAAGGACAAGTGAGATTCTTCCTGTTAGGAGAGTTGTAGGTAGATAAGATCAATTTCAAGCTAACAAGAACCAAGGACCAAAAATCCATTTGGGTTCCTACGGTAAATTAAATTGTGGTTACAGGTCAGTCCAAGTACCCATCCAATATGGTACTTAGATAGTGGTTGTTCCAGACACATTACTAGAACAAGGTGTCATCTAAAGGATTCCTGTCTAGTAAAGAATGGACCAAAGGTGGTCTTTGGAGGCTCAGAAAAAGGAGTTACCAATGGTTATGGTATGATCACCAATGGTATAGTATCAATCACAAAAGTGGATTATATGGAAGGGTTGTAACACAACCTGATAAGCATAAGCCATCTATGTGATCTTGGCTATATAATTATCTTCCACAAGGATGAGTGTCAGATCAAGAGGTCAAGTGATAAAGAAGTCATTTTGGCAGGCACTAGGAGTAGAAATATCTATTGTTTAAACTTTTTATGTTTATGTTCTAACACACTAGTATGTCTAGTTGCTAATGAGAAAGTCTCCTATTATGTGTAATTGTATAAGAAACTTGCCCAATTGAACTATAAGACTATTATAGAGCTCTTTAATGGAGAGCTAGTCAGAAAGTTCCCAATATAAGATGCACCAAGGAGGGCATTTACTCTACATATCAAAAGTGCAAGCTGACCAAAGCTACCTTTAAAAGCATTAGGGCCAAGGATTCTGTGAGGTGTTTGTACCTCCTATATATGGACTTATTTGGTCCTATGACATTTCATACTCTAGGTAGGAAAGTCTATATACTTGTGAAAGTTGATGACTATTCTAGATATGTTTGTTTTTTCGTTCTAAAGAAAAATTCTGAAACTCAAGATTATCCTTATGAATTTTGTCAAGCAAGTCTAGAAAAAACGACAGTTCTGTGGTCAAAATCAGAAGTGACCATGGAACTAAATTTCAACTTGAATGCATGACAAAGTTATGTGAAGAACTAGGGATTAGTCAGGAGTTTTCTTCTCCAAGTAAACCACTGTAAAATGGGATTGTTGAGAGGAAAAATAGAACTCTTATAGAGGTTGGCAAGAGACCCCTCTGTGACACTTCTCTCCTAGAATAATTCTTGGTTGAGGCAGAGAACACTACTTATCATGTCTTGAATAGGGCCCCTATCAACATGCGCCATAAGAAGACTCCCTATGAGATCATGAAAGGAAGAAAACTAAATCTAGCCTATCTCAGGATCTTTGGTAGTAAATGCTTTGTGCTGAATAATGGGAAGTCATACTTGACTAAGTAGGCTGCCAAATCCTATGAAGGGATATTAGTTGGTATAGAAATTATAGCAAAGCATATATGGTCTACAACTTGAAAAATCAAGTTGTATAAGAGTCTATTAATGTAGTCTTTGATGAGTCATCAATGATTAATAATGAGCTGTCAAGCTCCTCTAGATCTACAGGTAAAGAGATAAAGATGGATAAACTAACCATCAAGAACACTTCTCCATAAACTCTAGAAGAAGGTGATGGTGTTTACATTCAAGAAGAAGAACACGACACTCAAGATATGGCTGAAGACCAGCATGCTCTAGTTCAGGTAGCTGAGGAAAGAATGCCTCCAACTGTTAGGCATCTGAGAGATCATCCTAGAGACCAGATCATAGAAGATGCTAACCAAGGGGTTACAACCAAAAGTAGAAGCCTCAACATTGCCATTTACTCAAGCTTTCTATCTCAAGTTGAACCAAAAAGATTTGAATATGCCAACATAAATCCATTTTGGATTTTGGCTATGCAAGAGGAACTAAACCAGTTCAAGAGGTGCAATGTCTCAAAGCTGGTTCCCAGACCTCAAGGACATAAAATCATTAGAACCAACTGGATCTACAGGAATAAGCTGGATGAAAATAGTGTTATATTCAAGAACAAAGCAAGACTAGTTGTCAAGAGATATAGACAAGAAGAAGGTATTGACTTTGACCAGACCATTGCTCTAGTGGCAAGATTGGAAGCTATAAGAATGTTCCTTGCATATGATGCATATAAAGGATTCAAGGTCAACCAAATAAATGACAAGTCAGCTTTCCTAAATGGTATCCTAAAGGATTAGGTCTATGTTGAGCAACCCTCAGGTTTTGTTAATCCTAACTCTCCTAATTTTTTATTTAAGCTTAGAAAAGTTTTGTATGGGTTGAAGCAAGCCCCTTGGGCATGGTATGAAACCATGTCTAGCTTTCTCATTGAGAACAAATTCTAAAAGGGAAAGATAGACAAGACACTATTCCTAAGTAAAGTCAAGGGAAACATTATCCTAGTCCAAATCTATGTAGATGACATAATTTTTGGGTCTACTGATGATGACCTCTGCAGAATGTTTACCAAACTTATGCAGGAGAAATTTTAGATGAGTAGTATGGGTGAGCTGAAGTACTTTTCGGGCTTCCAAGTAAGACAATCTTAGAATGGATTATCCATCTCTCAGTCTAAGTTCACCAAGGAGTTAATTAAAAAGTTTGGGATGGAGAGTTCCCCCATAATAAAACCTTGTATAGAGGCATAATTGGCTCCCTCTTCTACCTTACTGCTAGTAGGTCAAACATCATGTATGTTACATGTATTTGTGCTAGATACCAGGCTTGCCCAAAAGAGTCTCATTATTCTACAGTTAAGAGAATTTTTAGATATCTCAAGGGCTCACCTGATCTTGGCCTATGGTACCCTAGGAATAATGATTTTGAACTAACTAGGTATTCAGCTGTAGACTTTACAGGGTGTAGAGAAGACAGAAAAAGCACCTCTGGATCCTGTCAATTTCGAGGAAGGAGGCTTGTATGTTGGAGCAGCAAGAAGCAAACTAGTGTTGCAATATCTACAGCAGAATCAAAATACATCTATACTGGAAGTTGCTATGCTTAGCTATTGTAGATCCAGCACAAGCTTTAAGACTACAATTTCAAGCTAAGCAGAACTTCTATGTATTATGATTTTACTATTACAATCTCTATTATTAGGAATCCTATCTCTCATATCAGGACTAAGCATATAGAGATTAGGTATCATTTTTTAGAGAACATGTGGAATGTGAGGATATCACCCTTGAGTTTGTCCCCACTGACAAACAAGTGGCTGATATCTTCACCAAACTACTAAATGAATCCAAGTTCAACTCCTTCAAATTTGAAATGGGAATGATGAACCTAGTTTAGCTTCAGTTGCTCTGCATGAATTTTAGTTGCTGGTGGTATATACCTATGCAGGAGAATAAAGGAATGATGGACCAAGTGTCCAAACATCGATTGCGTTGAGTCTAAAGGCTCAGGTGTCAATTGCACTTAGTTTAAAGGCACAGGCATCGAGTGCGCTGAGTAAACAACATGTTTTGAGTGTATCGAGTGCGTCAAATTCACTTGACGCAAATGTCCAGAGACTTATATTTATGGATTATCTGTGAGATTAATCTCAACAGTTGATCTCCTCATGATCCTCCAAATAGGTACGCGCCTCTCAACATTCTCAAAAAAGAGGTATGTATAAATAGAATGGTGTGGTTAGAAAAAATACACTATTCCACGCCCTTCTCCGCCCCTTGTGATGAAACGACAAAAGCTAAAAAAATCTAAAACAACTCATAGAAGTAATGGCCCTAAGGAGATTAGATTTCATATTTGAGGGTTTAGAGCTTGTTAGGAATGGGTTCAAGGATGCACCTGAGAAAGTTCAGCTAGTTCTCCATCTGTTGCATGCCACTGACCTAGAATATGTTCTTTTAGAGCCCAGTCTACAGTGGAAGAGAGAAGTTCTTGAGTTTTACTCGACTTCCTCTGTCGACTCATCCTCCTCTAAAATCAGGTCATCCATAAGTAGGAACAAGATCAAGATTACCCCCAAGAGATTGAGTAAGGCACTTCAACTGCCCAGGTTCAAGTCTTCTGATGATGAAGAATAATTGTATCAAGCTGATGTCAAATCAGCCGTAAAGTAGTGTGGACTTTCAAAACACTTCACCGGATCGATTTTGAGGAAAGAGTTGAACCTAAAGATAAAATTCCTAGTAGATATAGTTGGGAAAGCCCTGCTGTGCAAGACTGGTTCACATGATAAGATTTCTAGGAAGATGTTTGAACTGCTAGCAAGGATAATCCTATCCATGAGGTCAAACTAGGGGAAATTACTATTTCAAAGAATAGTTGAGTGCAACCCTGTTGGGTATTGCATCCACAATAACCCAGATTTGCATGAAGTCACCCTTGAACTAAGATGAATTAAGTTATATTTGATATCCTGTTCTAATTGAATGTTTCCAGATTTTCAGTGCTAAGTGTAGACCAATGTCAGTCTACAGTGGGTCAGGAACATAGGACCATACAGTGTAATCCCTCACTGTGTGATCCAAAGTGTTGACTCATGTGTAGCCTCTCAATTGGGATACACTTCATGTTCAAACATTGGGAGCATGGGATGAAGACAGGACAAGAAGAAAACATTCCTTAAAATTCTTGAAAAATTATCAAAGTCCAGTTCTCGAGAAACAACTTCAGAGTTCTCGAGAAGTGTAGTTGAGAGCTCTCATGGTTCTCGAGAAGCTTAACTACAAAGTTCATGAAAAGCCCAGGTTTGAGGTCTCGAGAAGCCTGGACAGATTCAAGAAAGTTTCTAAGTTATAGTTCTCGAGAAGTCCTCTTTGTTCGCTAAAAGTCTTGGTCAGTTCTCGAAAAGCCTAAGGTATAGTTCTCGAGAAGTTTTACTTGTTCTCGAGAAGGTTGGCTTGAGTTATCAAGAACTGCCAGCTCAATTTCTTGAATAGTCAGGATTTGCCTCAGAAATTTTTCTAAGTTAAGTTCTCGAGAAGTCTTCTTTAGTTCTCGAGAAGTCCTCTCTCAGTTCTCGAGAAGTCTTCCTCTTTGTTCTCGAGAAGTTCAGAAAATTTTCTAAGTGCTTGTTCTCGAGAAGTTCATGAAAGTTTCTAAGTGCTTATTCTCGAGAAGTAAATTAGTTCTCGAGAACTAAACCTTGTGTTTTCGAGAAGTCCTAACCTCTTATAAAGAATTTAGTTCCCAAGAAGTCTTGACAGTTCTCGAGAACTCAGATCCTAGTTCTCGAGAACTATAGCCACTTCTCGAGAACTAAGTCGACTTTTCAGGAAATTTTTGTTCTAAGTCTAGATCGGCCGAAATTTAAAATAATTCGATGTGATTGGTCCACGTGTCGTCATTAATATCTTTTCTAGATGTTAAGGGTAATCCTATAAAAAGTCTTTTCAACAAGACATAACCCTAAGCAGAAAAGAAAAAGAAGAATCTTTTAAGAGCAGATTCCGTACTTTTCTAAGTTACTGGTTCAGCCGACTATTCTCAAGAATGACATTCTGAAGCCGCCGCTCTCGTCAAGATCGATCACTCTGCATTCGATCTAGAAGATCTGCTGATTAAGGAATCCTTTTTCTCTCCTTGATCGAGTAGATTCAAGCTTTCTCAGGTAAGATTTTCAAAGGATCTTCTTCTACAAATTCTGAAAGAGCCGCAACGATTCAAGAAGAAGACCTAGAGACAAATTCTTTCAGATCTGAGAATATTTCTGTTTGTATTTTCAAACTCTATTTGTAAATCTTGTAGGAGATTATTATCTGAGTGTAGGAGCGTTGTTCTCTGAGTGGTAGGAATTTTTTATCCTCCGAGTGTAGATCCATTTGGATCGAGTTTTGTAGGAATGTGGTTCCGAGGTGTAGGATTGGTTTGCCATCTGAGAGAGTGGAGTAGCCGAGTCTAGTGATTTGCTAGATCGGTGAGGAAAGTGGATGTACCCAAGATCGGGGAACCACTATAAATCTCTTGTCGTCTGTGTGATTGCTTGCTTATTTATTTGTGCTAGTTGCTAAATTTTTTATTCTGCATTAGACGCACATCTCACCTATTCACCACCTCTTGGTGATTTAGGTAGACAACTTATATCTTTCAATCCCAGAGCTAAGCATGGGTAGAATTCTATCTCTATTTTTGCACAACTTTGTTCCAGGTATCCTTAACATAAGGATAAGAACTAAAATCCATTGTGTGGGGAGGATTGTAAAGCCCCTGATTCTTTCGACGATTTTATTTAAATGGGAAACATCATATTCATGACGTCGTGGCGTTACCTTTAACGTCTAGTTGGCGGCGCAATGCTATAGAGGCATTTTCGCGTCATGGCGGTCAAGTCGGCCGAATTCTTGTTGTAATGGGAAAATTTTGCATTTGGAATTTAAGTTAAGTAATTTTTGGCTTGCTCGTCCAGTTTCGGTGCGATCCGAGCGATATTTGGGCCTCGGCGTTTTTCCAAAGTTTTGTGGAATTTATGTTCGTCGTAAACTTTGAAAACTTATATCTCGAGAATTTCTCGTCTGATTTTGGTTTTGACTTCGTAGTTGCGTTCGTAGCGTCTGTGTTCGCCCGCAGCGTGAGTTTCGTTCAATTCGGAGCGATATTTGGGCCTCCGTTTCGAACTCGCGTTTCCTGATTCAATATGTATAAATACGATCATTTTATTATGAAAAGTACTATTCATTCGTACAGTTTGATCAAAGGGTATGTTTGCAAGAAATCGTCTCTGTTTTCCTTACTCGAGTGATTTTCTCTAGTACTCGAGTAGCTTATTTCTCCTACTCGAGTAATCTTTAATCTACTCGAGTATATCCATAATATTACTCGAGTAATTCTTTTATCTACTCGAGTATATCCATAATGTGACTCGAGTAATTCTTTCTTCTACTCGAGTATCTTTCTGTTACTCGAGTATATCAATTCTGCTACTCGAGTAATTCTTTCTTCTACTCGAGTATCTTTCTGTTACTCGAGTATATCAATTCTGCTACTCGAGTAATTCTTTCTTCTACTCGAGTATCTTTCTGTTACTCGAGTATATAAATTCTGCTACTCGAGTAATTCTTTCTTCTACTCGAGTATCTTTCTGTTACTCGAGTATATCAATTCTGCTACTCGAGTAATTCTTTCTTCTACTCGAGTATCTTTCTGTTACTCGAGTATATCAATTCTGTTACTCGAGTAATTCTTTTATCTACTCGAGTATATCCATAATGTGACTCGAGTAATTCTTTCTTCTACTCGAGTATCTTTCTGTTACTCGAGTATATCAATCCTGTTTCTCGAGTAATTCTCTCTTCTGCTCGAGTAATCTTTTCTGCTACTCGAGTATATATCTACCCGAGTAGTCATTTCTACCTCTCGAGTACCCGTAAGCTTGTTCTCGTGTAGTCCGTTGCAGTCTGCGTTCGGGCGTATTTTGGAGGATCAAAACGGTGCCGTATGGAAAAATGGCAAACATGAAATTTGTTCGTATCGGCGAGATCTACAACTTTCATGTTGGGCACTTTTCGATTCAAAGCCATACTAGACCTTTAATTTTGTTTTCCGCGAATTGCTCGTATTTTACTGTTCTCTTTTATTTAGACAAAATATTTTATAAGTACTTATATATATATTTACTCTTATACTTAGGTTATTAGAAAAGAATAAACACTTCTTCTTCTCTGATTTCTTTCTCTTGAACCAGAGCGGTGTGAGCGAGAGAGAGTCTTTTTTTGTGAATCTTCCGGTGGCCGCCGACGGAGCTCCGGTGCTCGAAATCTTCAACCGAGCGTAGATCTGGAAAGATCTCGACGAGAGCTACGCCATCGTGGTAAAACTTCTCCCATTTCTTGAGTTTTCTCGTTAGGGTTTTTCGGCTCTAACCTCCATTTCAGCCCTTTTTGTCCATACTTCAACTTCCCTTATCTTCTTTCGCCCCGATCTGCGATGTGGAGTGATTCGGAGAACTTTTCCGGTAAAACCAAGGCAAGTGGTGGTTTCCCCTAATTTCTCCTTCTCCGATTTGATGGTAACGATTCAGTTTTTATGTTCATTAAAATTTTCTGCACCTTGTCTTCCAAGTCATTGCTACGATTAACTTTTTTAAATGATCACTCGATGTTGTATGATTTTGTCATGGTGAACTTGATTTTGCCATGATATATTTGATTGTTCTTGAAGTGTTTTAATGATGGCTTTAAATGTCTTGCCTATCGTTGTTGAACGTATTAGAGTTTGTCTCGGATTGTAATCGTTCATAGGGGTTGATCAACCATGTCTTGAAACTAGAAGTGTAAAGAAGAATCTGACGAGCCAAATCTCGAGATATATTTGTGTTGTGATTTCTTTGGGTTTCTAAAATTTGCGGGAGTTGGTGGATAAAACCACCTCCGCATGGTCTGACTCCTTTATGGTACCTTGTGGAAGCCTACCGGGTTTTTGGGCACCTGCGGTGTATGGTGGAGAGTATGAGACTCCCTCGCAGTTAAGCGGATAAATTATTCGTGAGGGGTGTCCAGTTGAGGGACCACCTCGCACGTGTTTTGAGGTAGGGTCGACCACAGGTGCTTAGTAAAGCTAATTAAAATTCTTCTTTATGTTTTCACTTTTGTTGTTCCCTTTTTGCCTTAAGAAATCTGGCGTATTTGCGGGAGTACGTGACGATTCACGTAGGTATTTCATTCTTTTCCTGTTTGGCACCTTACTTCAGTACTGTTGGTCTTGGGTTGGTACCCCGTCTGACATTTGTTTTATTTTGTTGATTTTACTGCCACCATTTGTATCCTCTTACTGAGGTGTTCTATTTTTTTGGAATGCCTCAGGTTCGAAGCATTAGCAGGTAGCGGAGCCGGTTTTGGAGCCTTAGCAGCAGCAGTTTGGCTGTAGGTTTCCCCCTCGCCGTAGCGAGGTAGTTTGTTGTTTTAGTTTCTTTGTCCAGTTTCAGACATATTCTTACTGTGGGTTCGTGTCAGGTTGTTGACGCCCACAGGTTTGTTGATTTTTTTTGACACTTGCTAGCTGTTGTGGTTTCCTTATGTTTGGTTTACATTACTTTCTCTCTGGGATTATTTATTGCTAGGATTGCATGTTAGATATTTTTAACCTATAAAACCCTACTATTAGTAAAGCATACTTGTCATCTCTTTCAAAACTAAGCCACTACTTTCTAGTTAGCGTAAAGACTTTTCTATACTTATTATAAATCTAGGGTTTGCATAGTATGAGTAGTTCCTCGGGAACATCCATGCTAATGTTGGATATTAGAGTCAATTTAAATAAGTATTTTCCTCAAGCGTATAATTTATATTTTAAATCGTGAACTAGATGATTCACTAAGCCGAGGGATATGGCCACCGTCATAACTTAAACTGGATTTTATTCATAACCATTTATGTTTTCTTCTAAAATTGTAGAGTTTGGAATCTTGCCTGAACGTCTGCAGTTATCCCCTGCACGGCTTGGCATCACAACGCGTATTTTCCCCTTGCTCTGATATAATTAAATTGTTGGGAAAAATGCGGGTTGTGACAGTTGGTATAAGAGGGAGGTTGCTTGACAATTGGTCGGGCAACCTTCCCTTATTAGTGTTAGTTGCTTAGTGTCATATCATACACACACCGATGTGTCATCAATATGTCTTGGCTGAAGCATGAACACTACACTCATAAGCATGATTAGAAGTATACGGGGCATATTATGTAGTATGGGATGCATAATATGTGTTTATATATGGATCCACCATAGGTGGCAACATGTGAGGGTTATGTAGTATGGGATGCATAACCTCACCACAAGAATATCCATTAGCTCGTTTTCTTTTCATTGCATGCAATATTATGTAGTATGGGATGCATAACATTGCATGTGTACGCCGCTCATAACATGCATTAAGGCCTTTTATAGAATTCATAGCACCACATGCATAGCATAACATAACATAAGCACAACATGCCAAGCTAAAGATTTACTTGATGACATATATACACACATGATTTTGAATAAGTGTAAAGAATTTATGCATTCATATTATAGGCACATGAGTCAATATGATGATAGGATATCATCCTGAGTAGGACATATCATCATCATTTAGTCCCAGAGCAAGTGACAGCTTTAGCAAGTGTCTTTCAAGTATGGTATGAACTAGTTTCATTTGCCCTAGTCGTAATCTAGGATTTTAATTGGGTTGATCGTTTTCCTTTTTAAAAATGCCTCCAAAGCGTATTGTGACGAGATCGACTCCCCAGTCAGAGGGTGAGTCATCAGGTGCGCAGAGTGATGCGTTGATTGAGAGTTTGCGCCAGAGCAACGAGGCTCTGTCAAGGCAAGTAGTTGCGATGCAAACGCAAATACAGTCATTGTTGTCTACCGTTCCAGCGCGGCAACCTTCAGTGCAAGAGCCTGCCTTGGGTCAAGTCGTGCCTGATACCCCTGCTCCTCTGGTGGGCCCGGTGGCAATACCACCAGAAATGAATTTCATATCGCATTTCCAGCGATTGGGACCTCCCACCTACGACGGGAGTGCCGACTTTATGATTTTGGATGATTGTATCATCTTAATCGAGGAGATGTTTTCGTATTCCGGGATTCTAGAAGCCCAGAAGGTTATGATCGCAGCTATCAGTTAAAAGGCCTAGCAAAGAGTTGGTGGATTCGTGAAAAGGAGAGTTTGAAGGAAGGCTGTACCTGGGACTCTTTCATGAAGATGTTGCTGAAGAAGTTTCTGCCCTCGGTCGAGCAGGACCGTCTCATGAATAACTTCCTGCATTTGAAGCAGAGACAGCTCACGGTGAGCGAATATAAGACTAAGTTTAGCAAGTTGAGTAGATTTTCTCCCGATTTGGTAGCTTCGGAGGAGGGAAGAGTGAAACGTTTCCTGGGTGGGCTAAGAAGTGATGTCCAGCAGTGGGCATGCGCTTATGGAGCTGACAGTTATGCTGTGGAAGTGGAAGCCGCACTAAAAGTTGAAGCGATTGAAAATGCCAAGAACCGCGGTGATGCGGCGAGGAAAGAGAAAAGGAAGGGTGTTGAGGATGGTAGCTCCATGGCATCTGGCCCTCCTTTCTGAAGAAGAAAGGTAAGGAAGTGTGTAGTTTCTGTGGTCGTCCTGGCCACCCTTACGAAAGATGTTTCAAGAGAATAGCCACCCTTAAGCAGCAGCAAGTGCACGCCATCTAAGGTGCACCCAAGGGAGAGCTCGTGTGCTCGTTCTGTGCAAGGAAGGGTCATGATGTGAGTCGGTGCTGGATGAAAGAAAGGACCTGCTTCCAGTGCGGGCAGAAGGGACACTAGAAATCTTTGTTCCCCCAGGCTCAAACCCCACTGCAGCCTGCCCCGCTTCGAGCTCTGCCGCCACCACCAACCCTAGATAAAGGAAAAGGAAAGCTGAATGTGATGACTAGTGAGGACGCTCAAAACTCTACGCAAGTTATTTTAGGTTAGCCCCAGTCTATTTTATCCCTAATATTTATCGTTGTTGCCATGGTTATTGTTCATTTAGTTATGTATGTTACGGTTTTAGGGGAGTTTAAGGTGCGGAATAGGTGGGCGCGCGTTCTGTTCGATTCGGGTGCCACCCATTTCTTTGTGGCCAGGAGGTTTGTTGATAAACATCGCCTGGATTTTGATCAATTGAGAGACTCCTTCAACGTCAAGCTTCCCTCCGATGATTCGGTGATATCCAATCAAGGAGTTCTGAGATACCCTATTCATCTTGGCAATTGTCTGGCCCTTGCGGATCTGTTAATTTTAGACCTGACTGATTTTGAAGTGATTTTTGGCATGGACTGGCTGTCCAAGTATGATGCAGTCATCCAGTGCAAGGCAAAAAGGCTGGACTTCAGGATGGATAATGGCCAACCTATGAGCATCTATGGATTTCAGGACAGAGTTTCCCCTGTCATTTCTGCGGTACGTGCTATAAAGTCTGGTTACGAGTCGTTTTTAGTTTCTATTTCTGCTCTGGAAACAGCTTCTATTACACCACGTCTCGAGGATGTCTCGGTGGTGCGAGAGTTTCCAGATGTCTTTCCTGATAGTCTTCCAGGACTTCCTCCTGAGAGGAAGATTGAGTTCGTGATTGACCTCGAGCCAGGCACTCGTCCCATCACCAAGGCACCGTACCGTATGGCTCCGCGTGAGTTGGATGAGTTGCGTACTCAGCTCGATGAGTTGTTGAGGTGTGGTTTTATTAGACCAAGTTCTTCTTCGTGGGGTGCTCGGGTTTTGTTCGTAAGGAAGAAGGACGGATCGATGAGGCTTTGCGTCGATTATAGGGAATTAAATAAGGTGACCGTTAAGAATAGATATCCCCTGCCAAGGATCGATGATTTATTCGATCAGTTGCGTGGTAGCTCGGTATTTTCAAAAATCGATCTTCGCTCAGGCTATCACCAGTTGAGGATTCGCGAGGAAGATATTCCCCGAACCGCATTCCGTTCACGGCATGGACATTATGAGTTTTTGGTGATGTCTTTCAGTTTAACCAATGCACCCTCTGCTTTCATGGATTTGATGAAGAGGGTGTTTAAGGATTTCTTGGACCGATTCGTTATTGTGTTCATAGATGACGTCCTAGTGTATTCCCGCAATGTTGAGGATCATACTCAGCATTTGCGTTTGGTTTTGTCGACCCTGAGGGAGCATAAGTTTTATGCGAAGTTGAGCAAATGTGAGTTCTGGCTACCTCAGGTTTCCTTTCTGGGTCATGTTGTAGGCAAGGACGGTATTTTTGTAGACCCGACCAAGATTTCTGCCGTGATGGAATGGGAAAGACCTTCCACACCTAAGGAGATTAGGAGCTTCTTAGGCCTCGCTGGCTACTATAGAAGATTTGTGGAAGGATTTTCGGTGTTCTCTGCTCCTTTAACTAGACTTACTCAGAAGAATACTGCGTTCATTTGGAGTGATAAGTGTGAAAAGGCTTTCCAAGAGTTGAAGAAGAGACTGTGTACTGCCCCAATTTTAACCTTACCTACTGAAGTAGTCGAGTATGCTGTGTACGCCTATGCGTCCCACATCGGACTTGGTTGTGTTTTAATGCAAGATGGTAAGGTGATCGCGTATGGATCGAGGCAACTAAAGATTCATGAGAGAAACTATCCTACGCACGATTTGGAGTTTGCTGCCGTAATTTATGCGCTGAAGCTGTGGCGACACTTATTGTATGGCGCGCTGTGCAAGATCTATACGGACCATAAGTGTTTGAAGTACGTCTTCACTCAGAAGGAACTAAATCTACGCCAGCGTCGATGGTTAGAGTATATGGCGGATTATGAAGTAGAAATTCTTTATCATCCGGGAAAGGCTAATGTTGTAGCTGATGCTTTGAGTGGGAAGACCGCTAAAATTTTTAATCTATTGGTACAGTCTTTAGTAGAAGAATTCTTGTTGATGAACATCGAGATTGGGAGTGGTTCTACGCCTGCTAGTTTGGAAGCAGAAGCGCCCTCCTGTATTTCCCTTACTAGGGTAGACCAAAAGGATGATCCGGAATTGTTACACCTCTGGAATAGAATTGAGAAAGGAGAGTTACCTGATTTTTCTTTGGACGAGCTAAGTACTCTGAAATATCGGGGTAGATTCTGTATTCCTGACATCGGTGGCATCCGAGCTAAAATTTCTGAAGAAGCTCATGGTTCCAGTATTTCCTATCATCCTGGTTCCACCAAAATGTATAAAGATCTAATGCAAATTGTTTGGTGGGTAGGGATGAAGAGCGATATCGCAAAGTTTGTATCAGAATGTTATACGTGTCAGCATGTCAAGGTTGATCATAGAAGGCCTGGTGGTAAATTGACACCTCTTGATATTCCAAGTTGGAAATGGGAAAGTATTTCAATGGATTTTATCACCGGTCTACCAAAATCTCCCCGTGGGCATGACTCAGTTTGGGTGATAGTCGACAGATTGACAAAGTGTGCCCACTTTGTTCCGTTTAAGATTGGGTATTCGATGAAGAAGATAGCTGAGCTATATGTTGAAGAGGTCATCAGATTACATGGAGTGCATGTTAGCATTGTATCAGATCGGGACTCCATATTTACGTCCCGCTTTTGGAAGAGCTTACAAGAGGGGTTGGGTACCGACTTGAGGTATTCCACCGCCTATCATCCGCAGACGAATGGGCAAACTGAGAGAGTAAATCAGATCGTGGAGGACATGATTAGATGTTATATTTTGGATCATGGTGGTGCTTGGGATGAGCGTCTCAGACTCATGGAGTTTGCTTACAACAATAGTTATCAAGAGAGCTTGCAGATGGCCCCATTTGAGGCCTTATATGGAAGGCGTTGTAGGACTCCCTTATTTTGGGCTGAGGTTGGTGAGAGACCATTACTAGGTCCGGAAGTCCTTGAGGAGATGAATTGTGCGGTGACTCATATTCGAGAGAAGCTGCATGTAGCACAAGAGCGTTATGAGAAATATACTAATCGACGAAGGGTCGATTTGGAGTTTGCAGTTGAGGACTGGGTTTTTCTGAAGGTTTCTCTGATGCCAGGAGTAAAAAGATTTGGAAGGAACCACAAGTTAGACCCCCAGTATGTGGGACCTTTTCAGATTCTGGAGCGCATCGGAGTGTCAGCTTATCGACTGGATTTACCTGCTACCTTCCCTGGTGTCCACGAGGTGTTCCATGTGAGCCAGTTGCGGAAGTGCGTTCGTAGTGATCGTCAAATTCTTGACTCGATGCCCCAGATTCAGCCCAATCTGTCATATGTGGAAGAGCCTGTCCGCATTTTGGAATCTCAAGAGCGTGTCTTGCGAAGGAAGACCATCCCCATGGTTAAGATTCTTTGGATAAATCAAGACGTCGAGAGCGCGACGTGGGAATTGGAGTCAGCAATGAGAGAATCTCATCCGCACCTCTTCTCCTAGTTTCGAGTATGTCGTTATGTTTTCAGTGACGTTTGATTTTTATCATTTTGATTTGGTTTTGGAGTTGTGTTAAGTTTCGGGATGAAACTTCTTTTTAGGGGGAGTGACTGTAACGCCCCGATTCTTTCGACGATTTTATTTAAATGGGAAACATCATATTCATGACGTCGTGGCGTTACCTTTAACGTCTAGTTGGCGGCGCAATGCCGTAGAGGCATTTTCGCGTCATGGCAGTCAAGTCTGCCGAATTCTTATTGTAATGGGAAAATTTTGCATTTGGAATTTAAGTTAAGTAATTTTTGGCTTGCTCGTCCAGTTTCGGTGCGATCCGAGCGATATTTGGGCCTCAGCATTTTTCTAAAGTTTTGTGGAATTTATGTTCGTCGTAAACTTTGAAAACTTATATCTCGAGAATGGCTCGTCTGATTTTGGTTTTGACTTCGTCGTTGCGTTCGTAGCGTCTGTGTTCGCCCACAGCGTGAGTTTCGTTCAATTCGGAGCGATATTTGGGCCTCCGTTTCGAACTCGCGTTTCCTGATTCAATATGTATAAATACGATCATTTTATTATGAAAAGTACTATTCATTCGTACAGTTTGATCAAAGGGTATGTTTGCAAGAAATCGTCTCTGTTTTCCTTACTCGAGTGATTTTCTCTAGTACTCGAGTAGCTTATTTCTCCTACTCGAGTAAACTTTAATCTACTCGAGTATATCCATAATGTTACTCGAGTAATTCTTTTATCTACTCGAGTATATCCATAATGTGACTCGAGTAATTCTTTCTTCTACTCGAGTATCTTTCTGTTACTCGAGTATATCAATTCTGCTACTCGAGTAATTCTTTCTTCTACTCGAGTATCTTTCTGTTACTCAAGTATATCAATTCTGCTACTCGAGTAATTCTTTCTTCTACTCGAGTATCTTTCTGTTACTCGAATATATCAATTCTACTACTCGAGTAATTCTTTCTTCTACTCGAGTATCTTTCTGTTACTCGAGTATATCAATTCTGCTACTCGAGTAATTCTTTCTTCTACTCGAGTATCTTTCTATTACTCGAGTATATCAATTCTGTTACTCGAGTAATTCTTTTATCTACTCGAGTATATCCATAATGTGACTCGAGTAATTCTTTCTTCTACTCGAGTATCTTTCTGTTACGCGAGTATATCAATCTTGTTTCTCGAGTAATTCTCTCTTCTACTCGAGTAATCTTTTCTGCTACTCTAGTATATATCTACCCGAGTAGTCGTTTCTACCTCTCGAGTACCCGTAAGCTTGTTCTCGTGTAGTCCATTGCAGTCTGCGTTCAGGAGCATTTTGGAGGGTCAAAACGGTGCCGTATGAAAAAATGGCTAACATGAAATTTGTTCGTATCGGCGAGATCTACAACTTTCATGTTGGGCACTTTTCGATTCAAAGCCATACTATACATTTAATTTTGTTTTCCGCGAACTGCTTCTATTTTACCATTCTCTTTTATTTAGACAAAATATTTTATAAGTACATATATATATCTACTCTTATACTTAGGTTATTAGAAAAGAATAAACACTTCTTCCTCCGATTTCTTTCTCCCGAACCAGAGCGGCGTGAGCGAGAGAGAGTCTTTTTTCATGAATCTTTCGGTGGCCGCCGACGGAGCTCCGGTGCTCGAAATCTTCAACCGAGCGTTGATCTGGAAAGCTCTCGACGAGAGCTACGCCATCGTGGTAAAACTTCTCCCGTTTCTTGAGTTTTCTCGTTAGGGTTTTTTGGCTCTAACCTCCATTTCAGCCCTTTTTGTCCAGACTTCAACTTCCCTTATCTTCTTTTGCCCCGATCTGCGACGTGGAGTGATTCGGAGAACTTTTCCGGTAAAACCAAGGCAAGTGGTAGTTTCCCCTAATTTCTCCTTCTCCGATTTGATGGTAACAGTTCAGTTTTTATGTTCTTTAAAATTTTCTGCAACTTGCCTTCCAAGTCATTGCAACGTTTAACTTTTTTTAAATGATCACTCGATGTTGTATGATTTTGTCATGGTGAACTTGATTTTGTCATGATATATTTGATTGTTCTTGAAGTGTTTTAATGATGGCTTTAAATGTCTTGCCTATCGTTTTTGAACGTATTAGAGTTTGTCTCGGATTGTAATCGTTCATAGGGGTTGATCAACCATGTCTTGAAACTAGAAGTGTAAAGAAGAATCTGACGAGCCAAATCTCGAGATATATTTGTGTTGTGGTTTCTTTGGGTTTCTAAAATTTGCGGGAGTTGGTGGATAAAACCACCTCCACATGGTCTGACTCCTTTATGGTACCTTGTGGAAGCCTACCGGGTTTTGGGCATCTGCGGTGTATGGTGGAGAGTATGAGACTCCCTCGCAGTTAAGCGGATAAATTATTCGTGAGGGGTGTGTCCAGTTGAGGGACCACCTCGCCCGTGTTTTGAGGTAGGGTTGACCACAGGTGCTTAGTAAAGCTAATTAAAATTCTTCTTTATGTTTTCACTTTTGTTGTTCCCTTTTTGCCTTGAGAAATCTGGCGTATTTGCGGGAGTATGTGACGATTCACGTAGCTATTTATTTCTTTTCCTATTTGGCACCTTACTTCAGTACTGTTGGTCTTGGGTTGGTACCCCGTCTGACCTTTGTTTTATTTTGTTGATTTTACTGCCACCATTTGTATCCTCTTGCTGAGGTGTTCTGTTTTTTTGGAATGCCTTAGGTTCGGAGCATTAGCAGGTAGCGGAGCCGGTTTTGGAGCCTTAGCAGCAGCAGTTTGGCTATAGGTTTCCCCCTCACCGTAGCGAGGTAGTTTTTTGTTTTAGTTTTCTTTGCCCAGATTCAGACATATTCTTACTATGGGTTCGTGTCAGGTTGTTGACGCCCACAGGTTTGTTGTTTTTTTTTGACACTTGCTAGCTGTTGTGGTTTCCTTATGTTTGGTTTACATTACTTGCTCTCTGGGATTATTTATTGCTAGGATTGCATGTTAGATATTTTTAACCTATAAAACCCTCCTATTAGTAAAGCATACTTGTCATCTCTTTCAAAACTAAGCCACTACTTTCTAGTTAGCGTAAAGACTTTTCTATACTTATTATAAATCTAGGGTTTGCATAGTATGAGTAGTTCCTCGGGAACATCCATGCTCATGTAGGATATTAGAGTCAA
Organism: Platanthera zijinensis; assembly: GCA_039513925.1. Lineage (NCBI taxonomy): Eukaryota > Viridiplantae > Streptophyta > Magnoliopsida > Asparagales > Orchidaceae > Platanthera > Platanthera zijinensis. The sequence continues at coordinate 81,987,488 of CM077086.1, forward strand.
TTTAAATAAGTATTTTCCGCAAGCGTATAATTTATATTTTAAATCGTGAACTAGATTATTCACTAAGCCGAGGGATACGGCCACCGTCATAACTTAAACTGGATTTTATTCATAACCATTTATGTTTTCTTCTAAAATTGTAGAGTTTGGAATCTTGCCTGAACATCTGCAGTTATCCCCTGTATGGCGTGGCATCACGACGCATATTTTCCCCTTGCTCTGATATAATTAAATTGTTGGGAAAAATGCGGGTTGTGACAAGGATGGACTCAAAAATTCTTGATAGGTGGGATAGAGTTCTATTACCACATGCATATACTGTTCCCAAGAAGAAGAAGAAAGCTATTCTGATTACTGAAGAAAGAACGGAGAGCAGCTCCTCAGCAAAGAGTGAAGAGGAGCCACATAATCCCCAATTCACTCAGTCTACTGAATAAACCAGAAGGGAAATGATTGCCCCGGTTTACATATCTTCTTATCATACTATAAGGAACCAGTTGGCCAGAACACAGTCTGAATAAAAAACCAAGTTGAAGACATGGACACACTGGAAGGTCAACAAGTTGAAAATATCTGTGCTGAAGTTGGGGGAGACTTCCCAGATACCTATTCCAAGAAAGGGGGAGATTATACCATATATTCAAGAACAATTTGACACCTTCAATGAAAATCTGTAGAAAAGGATTGCTAAAACTATAGAGGGTCCTGAAGTTATGCTAATCTATCCTCAAGATGAGGGGGAGAAATTCCTAGAAAGGATAATAGAAGATGCTCCTAATGAGGGGGAGCAAGTAAGAGAGAATTCAACTTCCTATTGAAAATGAGAAAGCAACTGCAATAATAGAAGAAGATACTCAGATCAATACTTCTAATCAGGATATCCTTAAGGACAAGGCTCAAGCTGAGGGGGAGATTCACATTGAACTCCATGCTCATGATATTGTGCATGAGATTGTCTATTTGACATCTGACAAGGACATTCCTGCTACTAATTTCCATATAAAAGAACACTCTTTAGAATATATGATATCTGATTTAGAAGGAAGGATTACTGCTAGATATAGGGATGAGGTAGTATGTGACCAAGGCACATCTACTCAGGCTTACCAAATGTCCACCTGCGTTCAAGCCCAACTCAATGGTTTGCTAGATGATAAGAGAAGACAATTGGAACATTACATTGATTTCTCCATTAAGGGAGTAAGATTGTTGGAACCCTAATTTGGATTTGGGCAAGGACAACTATTTGGATTGCTTAGAATGACCCAACATATATAGTCTAGGGACATAGGTTTTCCGGGGTCAAAGTCAGCAGCCCCAACTTAGACTATCAGTACCCTTCAGAAGACTTTAGAGACAGAAGACCTCAAAGAAAAAGCAGTTAAAATGATTGCATTAAAGTCATTCGACGATAAATGAACTCAGCTCGACGATCGTCGATCTAAGTTTGACGGACTCAGAGTTACTTCTCTGAGTTGAGCTCGACAAAAGTCTAGCTTAGATCGACTAACTATAATCTCACATAAGAAGTTTAGCTCGACAAAGGACTATCTCAATTCGACGAACTTGGATCTCAGATTGGCAAGTATATTTTCAGCTCGATGATCTTGGAGATCAGCTCGACAAAGGAGAATTCTTAGCTTGACGAACTTGTAGTTCAGGTCAACGAAATCATTGCTGAGTTTGACTAACTCCTTCCAGGTTCTATTTGACTATTCTTCTCTGTAGTTTCTCATTTTGACTATCAGTTTGATTTCAAATTCTAATATATTAAGACAGTAATGCTCTAATAATTAATTCTCAATATTCTCAAGAATATAGCCGTTCCGGGCAGCATTAAATATGGTTTTCACAGAGTTATTACTTAACCTTATTTACTGGGACAGTTAGGGAAATACATTCAAGACAAAAATTAACCGTTCAAAATTCCAGAATTATGCAGAGAATTTCAAAGGAAAGATTTACAAATTCAAATGGTCTTGAATTCGAAAAATATATAAAGTGATTTTTTTTCAGAAGTATATAGAGAGATACACAGATTAAAAATAATAATCACAAGAAAAGTAAATCAGTGAAAAAGTATTAGAAGACAGTGAAGAACAAACCGCTCTCATACACTTAGTGTTCTTCATCTACTTCAGACTTTCAATAAACAAACAATCAAAATCAGTCTAAAAGCTTGAAGAGCAACATCATTTAAAGGCCTACACCCAGAAGAGATAAGGGCTCTCTCACCTGATCATCAACTCTATTCATATAAGGGGGAGCTTTCTGCCTCATCAAAATCCACTAGTCTTCTCTCAGATTATTGATAGAGAAGAATATCTTCAACCTTTTTGTTTATTTCATCCAACTGTGTACATGGTTTTAACTCTCTTCAAAAGTTAGACTTTTGGTTGTTAAGTCTCCTGATCAAAAGACTTAGATTGGTTTTTGGGCACCTGATCAAAATCTCAAAGGGTTGCTAGATCTCCCTTAGAAAAATAGATCTTATGGTGATAGGGCACCTGATCAAAAACCTGTAGTGGATTCCTACCGGGGTGGTAAAAGAGTTGATGTACCCCAGTTTATTGGAGAACTACTATAATTCTTGCATCGTCAGTGTTGATTATTTTTGTGCTTGTCTGATGTGATATTTCTCTTTAAACTTATATATATCACTTTATTTTAATACGCTATAAAAACCAGTAAATCATTTTAAAACTCTATTACCCCACCCCCCCTCTAGAGTAATCATAAGATCTATCCCTCAATTTCAATTGGTATCAGAGGGTCACTTCTTGGTTGTACAGGCGAACACCTGAACCAAAAGATCTGATAGATCTTATTCTTATCTAGATTTTCTATCGTGGCACAAAACAAGGAATTTTCAAGCACTAGACCTCAAGTGTGCAACTTAAGTAATTTTGCACTTCGAAAGGCAAGAATTAAACTCTATAAGAATTCCATTGATGAAGACATCTATAATTCAATCTTGTCCGGTCCCCCTACACCAACTGCAATAGCAAGCACAAGTGTTGTTCAACCACCTGAGTGGATAGAGGCTTAGAAGAAGCTGAAAGTTACAGATGCCAAAGAAATGAACATCCTGGCTCAAACTATGTCTGATGACATATTCAAAAAAGTTGTTGAATGCACTTTAGCAACTTTTTCTTGAGTACAACCTTTCTTCTCGAGAAATGCTCTGCTGTTTTCAGAAAATCTTCAAAGTCATCCTTCTCGAGATCTCCATTATAGTTCTCGAGATCACAAGTCTTTTTTAGAGTAAAATTCTTCCTCTCGAGAAATGCTGTAATATTTTTCTGAAAATATCTTAAGTCAAGACTTTTGGGAATTTCAAATGTGATTTGACATGATTTGTCTATGTGGCTATCCTTAATAATAATATTGACCGTTAGGGATATCCTTTAAAAGGTCTTATCATTTTCGACCAACCCTAAGAAGCCGTAAAAAGATATTCTAAGTTTCTGAATCCCTAATTTTCTTTTTATATTTGGAAGCCGTAGCTCATCTTCTTCATCGCCAAAAAAGCTTTCAATCCAGCATGATTCAGAGCAGTTGACTTACAGATCAAGATCTTCTACAATCAACAAATCCTCTTCTTGATCTTGTGAGTCCAGAAATTTCAGATCATAGATCTAGCCGATTCTACTTCAAATATTTCTGACCGAGCCGCAAAGTTCAAGGAAGAAGAAAGGGTAGAAGTTTTTAGATCTGAGAGAAAACATTGTTTGCATTTCTTGTATTTTAATTTATTCTTGTAGGAGATTCTTCTCCTAGTGTAGGAAGTTTTTTTTCTCTTTCGAGTGTAGATCCTGTTTTTGGATCGAGTTGTAGGAACGTTGTTTCGAGTTATAGGATTGTTTTAATCTTACATTAGTGGAGTAGCCGAGTCTAGTGCATTTCTAGATCGATAAGTGGAAAGTGGATGTACACAATGTTGGGGAACCACTATAACTCTTGGTGTCATCTGTGAATGCTTGGGTAATTTTCTGTGCTTAGCTCGCTTAATTTTTTATTCCTCAAAAAGACACACAACTCACCTATTCACCCCCCTCTAGGTGATTTAGGTAGACAAATTAAACATTTTCAATTGGTATCAGAGGGAGGTTGTTCATTAAAAGGTTAACACCTTGAATAGATCTGTCCCAAGTTGTCTATTGAGTTATACAAGCATGGACAAAGCAAAGGATTTTGCTAAGCTTCCTTTGTGCACAAAGACCAACTTTCCCATGTGGAAAGAAAGGATTAAATTTTTCATGGAAGTTATGGATCCAAGGATCTTCATGATTATTGAAGAAGGTACTCATGTTCCCATTGACCATCTCCATTATTGATCCTATCAAGAAAGTTCCTAAGAAGTTAATGGATCTTGATAAGGAAGAGATTGCACTTGTCTTTATAGACAAGAAAGCCAAAAATATGATCACAAGTTCAGTCGATGATTTTATGCTGCAGAACCTGATTCACTACCAATCCGCTAAAGAAATGTGGCAGTCTCTTATCATCTTGATGGAAGGCACTGAAGAGGTTAGGGATGATATAAGATCCCTTCTAAATAAGAAGTATGAAGTATTCTGACAAGGACCCAAGGATTCAATTGCAGATACCATTGAAAATTTCTTCAAGATTGTCAACGGCCTAAGAGTATATGGCTGGTTCTTCACTATTGGAGAGCTGAATGATAAATTTCTAAGGTATCTGACTAAGGAGTGGGACAACAAAGTCTTTGATATTCGAGAGTTTGGCAAGCTGGCAGAGACTGACCCTCAAAATCTCTTCGGAAAGCTAATGTCATATGAGTTGCAAATTAATTCATGAAAAGCTGAAGAAGAGAAGAGTCTGTTCTCATCCAAGGAGAACTCTATCGCACTGAAGGCAGACAGCTCAATGAAAGCCAAAGTTGCATCACCTGCTCCTGTATAGGAAGATAGTGAAGAAGAAACTTCAAAGCCAAGTACCTGAGGCTCAGAGTTATCTGAAGGAGAGCTTTCTCTTCTTTCAAGGCAGTTCAAGAAATTCATAAACAAGAAGAAACAATGGAGAGGCAAAGATGCCTGGTACACAAGATCACGTCATCATGGTTATCGGCACAAGAAAGGCTCAAGTAGCCAAGATAGGTATCATACTAAACAAAACAAACATATTTCTTCAGACATCATTTGCTATTATTGTAGTAAGCCAGGTCACGCTATTGCTAATTGCCCTCACAAGAAGGAGGGTGAAAAAAGAGAGGAGAAGAAATCTTCTTACAATAAGAAGAGAACTGAAAGAAGCCTAGTAGCCGAAAAGGGCAAGACTCTCAGTGACTCCAACTCATCTGAGTCAAGTGAAGAAGAGGAAGCCTAGTTTGGGTTAATGGCACAAATTGATGAAGAAGAAGCACCCCAGTTCACTGGGAAGGTAAATTCTCACACTCCTCTTTCTTTAATCAGATGCTTCTGATCATGATCATGAGGACTGCTCTTCTGACGATGAGTCCTAACTCATGGCTCAATATAAGGAGTTAATCAAGGCTTATGATAAATATCGAAAAGTAGTGAAGACTCAGGCCAAGGAGATTAAATCTCTCAAGGCTGAAGAGATCACTCAGAGAGAGGAAGTCATCAAGATGGACTCACTCAGAGAAAATTTAAATGTTGCTATTGAAGAGTATAATAAGGCTCTCGAGCACCTAGATCTAAAGGAGAAGATTATCAAAGAATTGGAAGAACAACTTGTAGCGGAAAAGAAACTTGTTGAAAGTTTCACCATGACCAAGACTGTCCTTCCATTTGTTGCTGAATTCTCAGCTCATGCCAAAGGTGTTGGCTTAGGCCATATTGATGCTCCTAGTAAATCCTCAGGAGAAATAAGGCTCGAATAAAGAATAAGGCGGATAAGAAGGCTATAGCCAAGGAAAAGTGGAAAGCTTCTCAAGATCAGACGTCATTCAAAAAGGTTATCTTTCTGACCAATGAGTTTGATCTTGATTCGTCCTATCGTCACTTTGCTAGGCCTACTTATGTAGAGCCCAAGTCTCGTTACCAAGAATGGACCCGTCCACGGGACTTTGGGGAGAGTGTCTTCAAGGCACCTTATGAGTAGATCACTCTTCAGAGATATTGCCCTTATAACCATGGTCATAACATCAAGAAGGCACCAAAAGTAAAGCCCATTGTAGAAAAGCCTCTTAAGGAGAAGAAGCCATATGAATGCCATCACCATGAAGCTTCTACCTGCAAGACAGCTGCCCATGCTAGACCACACTTTCAAAAGGTCAAGCAGGAGAATGTTAGGTAAAGATACAACGGGTTTGATTATTGGTGTTGTGGCAAAATTGGTCACTTTGCCATTGATTGCTGGTTTAACTCCATAAATTATGTAACTCCTCAGGTTAATAATATGAGAAACACCACTCATAATGTTAATATACGTAGGGGGAGTATGCTAACTAGGGACCAAGGACCCAAACGAGTTTGGGTTCCTAAGGCAAACTGATTTGTGATTGCAGGTATGTCCAAAGAACACCAAAACTCTTATTTGGTATTTGGACAGTGGATGCTCTCGACATTTGACCTGGACAAGAAGCCTTCTCCAGAATTATTCTCCTGCCATGAATGGGACAAAAGTCATCTTTGGAGGTTTTACAGAGGAATTACTAAAGGCTACAGTATGATTATGAATGGCAGTGTATCCTTCTCAGATGTGGCTTATGTTGAAGGATTAGAACACAATCTCATAAGAATAAGTCAGCTCTGTGATAAAGGATACATAGTAGTATTTCATGCATACAAGTGCTTGATAACATTGGTAGATAATCTGGAAATGATTCTATCAGGAACTGGTAGTAGAAACATATTTCGTTTGAATTTTACTTGTATAGACTCTTCTACGCCAGTGTGCTTTTTGGCTAAAGATAGTGCATCTCTTGGTGACCAATGGCATAAGAGATTAGCACATATTAATTTCAAAACTATTAATAATTTTTTTTCTCTTAATTTAGTACGTGATGACCCAAATGTCAAGTGCACTAAAGATAGACCTTGCCACACATGTGTAAAAGGTGAGCAAACAAGGTCTACCTTTAAAAGCATTATTGGCAAAGACTCTAATAGGTGTTTACACCTACTTCATATGAACTTGTTCGGTCCACTACAAGTTAGAAGTTTGGGAGGTAAGGATTATATATTGGTTATTGTTGATGACTACTCGCGCTTTGCGTGGGTGTTCTTCTAAAACACAAGTCAGATACTTTTGATATCTTTACAAATTTTGTCAGGCAGATCCAGAATGAATATAACTATTCCGTAGTCAAAATAAGAAGTGACAAAGGAACATAATTCAAGTCTAGGGCTATGATAGAATTTTGTGAAAGCCTACGTATCATTCATGAGTTTTCCTCTCCTCGTACACTTCAATAGAATGGAGTAGCTGAGTGAAGGAATAGAACACTTATAAAGGCCTGCAGAACCATGTCGTAGTTGCTTAACTGCCATATCCTCAATTCGGAAGGGCCTAACCTTCGTTGTTATCCCAAATTCAACCGGTACGCGATCATTTGAAATTACCTGAGCTGGATCTTTCACGGCTTTACAAAGCACGGATATGTGGAACACATCATGCAATTCACTCAATTCTGCCGAAAGAGCTAGCCTATAGGCAGCTTCCCCAACTCATTCCACAACTTCGAATGAACCAAGATACCTCGGACTTAACTTTTTCAAGCATCGAATCCTGGACAAGCCCTTGAATGGATTGATTTTCAATATACCCAATCGCAAACCGCATATTCTACATTTCAGTGCTTGGCATTATTGTACTTTGCTTGCCTATCTTGGGCTATCAGTAGCCTCTCACAGATAGAGCATATCGTCAAATTAGCCTCTTTGACTTCCTTACGCTTATATAATTTAGATTCACCTGTTTCCGCCCAAGTTAATGGTGTGCATCATTTTCGACCATACAAAGCTTCAAATGGTGCCATATTTATACTAGCTTGATAACTATTTTTGTAGGTGAACTCTAACATATAAAGATGATCTTCCAATCTCTTCTCGAAATCCAAGGCGCACATTTGGAGCATGTATTGCCTTGTTCTGTTGGTCCTCTCAGTCTGGCCATGCTTTTGTGGATGAGAGGTTGTATTGAATGTTATGTTTGTCCCAAACAACTGATGGATTAGCCTCCAATCATTCGAAGTGAAGCGCCCGTCTCGATAACTTACGATGCTACGGGGATGATAGTAGGTTTTGTAGTTTAAACTATTAGGGTATTTTCTAGTTTTCAACACGCTAATCGTGTCTTATTAGCTTAATTTTATCTTTCTTATGTAAATATTATTGCCACTAACATTTTCTTGTCTTTTTGCAAGTTTCAATAATTTTGGCCAAAGATGACTTGACATTCCCCCCTGTCACACCCTCCCTGGGCGTATCACCCGATCCCAAGGAAGTAAGCCACCAGTGGAAAGTCCAGAGTTCATCCCGAGTAGGCCACGACCTTAAACACGGTCGTGTTAAGTTGTCGTGTCACTAGAGACCAAGTAACAGGAAAAACCCCTATCACACCCCCTGACACGCCCTACCAGGTGTGTCCCAGGGAGTGACACGGGGCATATCACCCTCTGCCCGAAGCCTGTCACCGCATTAAATGCTATTTCGCCTCAACACTCCAACAATACTATCACGCCCCCCTATACAGGCGTGACCCAGGGCGTGTTGCCCCCTTTTCCAGATTCTTACTAATGGGGTAAAGGTCCTTGAAGCCAGAATCTAGAACCCGAGGTCAACCCCGTACGTGTCACTCCCCCTAACACGCCTTTCCAGGAGTGACCTAGGGCATGACAAACCTGTGGAATATTCTATAAATTCAGATGTCCCCCCTGGTGTCTAGAAGAAGTTTGGGCTGAGAGGGGGAGGTGCTGCCCCTTTGTTTCTTGTATTTTTTAGTGTTCTTCCCTCTCTCTCTCTTTCTCATTTTGTGATTTTTCTTAACCCTAGCTTAGTGCTTGCTTTGTATTAGTTTTTTGTGTAATTTTTTCACTAGCTCTAGTCGCTTAATGTAGGGCTAGAATAGGTTTTCTATTCCTTCCAATTGTAATTTCCTAGGTTCAAGTGATTAAGTTATGATGCTTTGAATTTACCTTTTCTTTTTAGGGTTTAGGCCTTCGATTTACTCTTGATTTTTCTCGTTTGAAATTATATTATCGATATATAATTTCCAATTCTTTTTTCACTCTTAGATATCCAAGAGGCTCGTAGTTTTGAGTGAACGCTCAAGTGTAAAGAGAGTTATACGCACCCCTCGAGAGGGGCAGACGTGTAAATCTCCCGGATTGGAGTAAAATCCAATAGTGGGGTTTACTGTGTAAAGCGAGCTTTAGGCATCCGATTTGGACTAGAGTTCGATCAGACCTTCCTAAACTTAGTTGGGCACGACTTCGAGAGAAGCGTGTTTAAGCTTTAGGAACCTCGATTGTAAAGGACCTTTACACCATTAAGCTTAGGTTTATTATCGCATTTTTAATCGACTTTCGCCGAGGTGATTCTCGATCGAGTGCATTTCCATTTAATTATTCAAACCCTTTATCGTAATCGTTTCTTTTATGCTCTCTTTATTTTAGTGCAATAAGCTCTCTTTTATCCAAAATTTCCTTCCTGAAGTGCTTTTAGATATCTTTTAACCCTAAAGATTTCCGTTGAAAAAATAATAGTCTTTGTGTGAGTAAGTTTACAAACCGGTTCCCAGATTTCAATATGACACTTATGTCCCTTAGCTACAGTTCGATAGGTATACTTGCCTAATTAGATTGCTAGTTCAGCTCTCTTTTCTTAAGTGGAAAGTGATCACCAAATTTTTGGCGCCGTTGCCAGGGAGCAACTTTTGTTGATATATCAAAAACACGAACTTATTACTTTTATCATTTCTCTTCCTCATCCTCTTTCTAAAAAAATTTAAAATTCAAAAAAATATTACCGCTCTTAATAAAAACTCACATAACAATTTTTCTACACCACCTAACTCTCTAGAAAAGGACAATGTGGCTTTAAATACCACTATCTTGTCTAGTACCTTGCGAACCCTTCATCGGGTAGCCCTTGGGAAGTTCGGGAGTTAAATTATCTAAAAAAAATCTATTTCAAAAAAAAAATTTTGTTTCTCTTTTCTATTTCTAGTTTATTTATTTCTCTTTCTTCTCCTCCTCTTCTTTTAGTGCATGACACACGGGAGTCCGTCGGTTATTTTGGACTTGGACAAAAAAATTGAGCATACTCTTCGGAGAAGATTGCGATTTCAAGGCCCTACTCTCCAAGTACCGGTTGAGGACTCCGAGTCATTCTCTACTTTAAGAATGGAAGAACCCCACATGGAGGAGGTCGTGCATATGCATATGTCCTATTATGAATGACCCAATCTAGAGGGAACATAATCCAGTATAGTGCGCCCTGCTATAACAAATTATAAATTCGAACTAAAGCCTAGCATAATTCAAATGATGCAGTAGTATGTGCAATATGACGGACTTCAAGATGAAGATCCGAACGCACATATACAAGCTTTCTTGGGATTTGTGACACCTTCAAGATAAATGGTGTCACAAATGATGCTATTAGGCTAAGACTCTTTCCTTTTTCTCTTAGAACTAAGGCTAAGCAGTGGCTGAACACTCTAACTAAAAACAACATCACAAACTGGAACCAATTAACAGAAAATTTTTTCGAGAAGTGTTTTCCACCAGCTAATACTGCAAAACTTAGGAATGACATTTCTTCCTTTGGAGAAAAAGACTCTGAAACCTTATATAAAACCTGGGAAAGATTTAATTAATTATTAAGATAATGCCCCCATAACGCGATGCCTGTATGGTTACAAGTGCAGACATTTTATAACAGGCTAAATCAAAACACAAAGCAAATGATAGACGTAGCTTTAGGCGGTACATTAAACCATAAGACCCTAAAAGCAGCTCTTGAGCTTTTCGAGGACATGGCCAAGAACACTTATCAGTGGAATGTGCCTAGGTCTCTCCCAAACAAACCTGCAGGTATCTTTGAAGTGGACAACATCTCCCAGCTCGCTCTGTAAGTTGAAATATTAAGCAAAAAAATTATAGAGATGACTGCTGCCTCCGCCCCTCTAGTAAGGGAATCTATAACTCCTGCCCCTGAACAATAAGATTATGTTAATAATATGCCTAGAAATGCTTTTCATAATTTTTCTACTGCGAATTTTCCTGCGCCCGGTTTTGTTTTTCCAAATAGTTATAATCCTGCTTTAAGAAATCACCCGAATTTCTCGCGGAGTAATCCCTCGAACGCAATGCGCTTGCCACCATAAAATGATTTTTCTGCACCACCACCACCTCCTCCAACTTTTCCAAAACCTCCAAGTTTGGAGGAAATGTTTTCAAAATATATGAATGTTAATGGCGCTACTATAAGAACCTTAAACGGAAGCATTAAAAGTCTTGAAAATCTAGTAGGGCTACTCATAAAAATTATATTTGAGCGACCCGCCAGGTGTCTTCCTTCCAATACCGAGCCCAACCCGAGAGAGCAAGCGAAAGCTATAACTCTTAGGAGTGGGAAGCAAGTTTCTGGTATGGTTAGTGAAGAGCCCAAGGCAAGATCCGCCCCCATTTTAAAAAATCAAAGCTCCGTTCCTATTTTTAAATTCCACCCTCTGCTAAAGAAGTTATCACCCCCATTTTAGAAAATGATCTCACTCCACCACCCATTTTCAAAAATAATCCAACTCCACCATACTCTTCCGAACTTAACAAACAACGTCAGGATGATCAGTACTCCCGCTTCCTAGAGATGTTTAAGCAAATCCACATAAACCTACCCTTCCACGAAGCAATTTCCCAGGTGTCGAAGTACGCTAAGTACCTTAATGACCTCCTTACTAATAAGAAGAAGTTAGAAAACTTGTCGCACGTCACACTAAATTGCGAGTGCTCTGTGGTCTTGACAAACAGTTTACCAAAGAAAATCAATGACCCGGGTAGTTTTTCTATTCCGCGTGTCTTTGGTGATCTTTTTGTAAAGAATGACATGGTCGACTTAGGTGCGAGTATTAATCTAATGCCCCTCTCGTTGTTTAAGAAGTTATGAACTGGTAGCCTCAACCCTACACGCATGAGTATCCAGCTTGCTGATAGATCGGTCAAATACCCATTAGGAATCGTGGAGGATGTCTTAGTTAAAGTCGACATATTCATCTTCCCGGTGGATTTTGTCATTTTGGACATCAAAGAAGACGTCGAGGTTCCCCTGATCCTTGGTTGACCCTTCCTTGCCACTTCTCGAGCTATTATTGACGTAAGCAATGGTAAACTCTTCCTTCGAGTAGGCGACGACGAAGTGACTTTCTCTATCACCCACTCAATGAAGAATACCCAAGCAAATGAGGACTCCTGTTTTTTCGTAGATGCCCTATGTGAAGAATCCTCCAATTGCCCCTCTAAATTTGAAAAATAATTTTGTAATTTTTGTTCCTCCTCTACTCTTCCAGCTGAATCGATGCACCTAAGTGAAGAATCCTCCTATCGCCTTTCTAAATTTGGAAAAGAATTTTCTTATTTTTGTTCCTCCTCTACTCTTCTAACTGAATCACTGCAAGAAGCCACCATGGCCGCTAGCCCCACCTCTTTTAATTTTTCGTTTAAAAAAGTCTACGAGGACATAGTTTTTGAAAAAGAACGGATTTCTAAAACCTCCTATGAAGGCCCCCTAGACTAGAATTGAAGGAACTAACCGAAAATCTTATGTATGCCTTCTTAGAAAAGGACTCCAAGTTACCAGTAATAGTTTCGGCCTACCTTACGGATGCACAAAATGATAAACTTCTTTTAGTTTTACGTAAACATCGCCGAGTTATTGCTTGGAAAATTTTTGATATCAAGGGCATAAGCCCATCTTCTTAAACTCACAAAATCTTAATGGAAGATAATTCACGTAACTCCTTACATCCTCAGCTCCGTATAAACCCAAACATGAAAGAAGTAGTTAAGGGAGAGGTTATGAAATTATTAGACGCAGGAATTATCTATCCTATATCTGATAGTAAGTGGGTTAGCTAAGTCTAAGTAGTGCCGAAGAAGGGAGGGATAACGGTAGTTAGTAATGAGAATAATGAATTAATCTTGACACAGACAGTGACCAGGTGAAGAATGTGTATCGATTATCGTAAGTTAAATGACGTCACCCGCAAGGATCACTTTCCCTTGCCGTTCATCGATTAAATTTTAGAACGATTATCCAACCATAAATTTTATTGTTTTCTCGATGGCCTCTCAGGGTATTTTCAAATCCCCATCTCCCCCGAGGACCAGGAGAAATCTATGTTTAATTGTCCCTTCGGAACCTTCGCCTACCGAAGAATGCCATTTGGATTGTGTAATGCGCCAGCTACATTCTGGTGATGTATGCTCGCTATCTTTGAAGAGTACTTAGAAAGCATTATGGAGGTATTTATGGATGATTTCTCTGTGTTAGGCGATGCTTTCGATAGTTGTTTGGAAAATTTTGAAAAAGTCTTAGAATGATGCGAAGAGACTAACCTTGCCCTGAATTGGGAAAATGCCATTTTATGGTAAGGGAAGGGTTAGTCTTGGGTCATAAAATTTCTGCGAGAGGAATTGAAGTAGAAATAGCTAAGATAGAAGTTATTGAGAAGCTGCCGCCGCCTACAAACATAAAAGCTATAAGAAGTTTCCTAGGTCACGCTGGTTTCTACCGCCGCTTCATAAAGGACTTCTCCAAGATCACCAAGCCCCTTACACATCTCTTACAAAAAGACGCCCCATTTATTTTCGATGACCTTTGCCTAGCTGCTTTTAATTTAATAAAAGAAAAATTAATTAATGCCCTGATTATGATAGCTCCGGTGTGGGACCTTCTATTTGAAATCATGTGCGATGCAAGTAGTTTCGCGGTAGGAGCTGTATTAGGTAAACGTATATCTAAAAACTTCCACCCCATCTATTATGCAAGTAAAACACTTGCATCTGCACAGGAAAATTACACCACGACCGAGAAGGAGCTCCTAGCTATAGTATTCACTTTTGATAAATTCCACCATTATATTATACTTTCAAAAATAATTGTTTTTACAAACCACTCGGCCCTCAAATATCTTCTTTCTAAATCGGATGCCAAGCCACGCTTTATTCACTAGGTCTTACTCCTCCTTGAGTTTTACTTAGAGATCCGTGATAAGCGAGGAGCCGAGAATTTGGCCTCTGACCATCTCTCCTGATTAGATAATCCGTTTATTGAAAAAATAGACAAAAAATCTTTTAATGATTTCTTCCCAAATGAGAAGTTATTTCCAATTAACACATCTACTTCTCCTTAGTTTGCACATATCGCAAACTATTTAGTGGCTCGTATGCTCCCAAAAGATTTCTCCTCTCAATAAAAGAAGAAATTCTTTTCTGAGTTGCCGAACTATTTTTGGGAGGACCCGCATATATTCATAGTCTGTGCAGACCAAGTGATAAGGTGATATGTTTCTTATGAAGAAGGTTTAAATATTTTAAAGCATATGCAAAAAGGACTGAAAGGTGGGCACTATCAAGCTGCTCGCACCGCCCACAAAGTGCTTTGCGTGGATTTTTTCTTGCCTAGTCTATTTAAAGACGCGCAAGCCTTTGTGAGCAGGTGTGATAGTTGACAACGGTCGGGCAATATTTCCAATAAAAATGAAATGCAACAATATTATTTCCTCGAGTGAGAAGTTTTCGACCTATGTGGAATTGATTTTGTTGGCCCTCTTCCTTCTAACTTCGGGAATAAGTATATTTTAGTCGTTGTTGATTATGTTTCTCGATGGGCAAAGGCCCAAACTCTTCCTACAAACGATGCCCGAGTCGTAGTTACATTTTAAAAAAAAATTATTTTCTTGATTCGGCACGCGGCGAGCCATCGTTTGTGACAGGGGTTCCCATTTCTGTATTGCACAGTTTTCTAAAATCCTTACTAAATACGGAGTTATGCATAAACTTTCAATAGCCTACAACCCCCAAACTAACTTACAAGTCGAAGTAGTGAACAGAGAAATTATAAGAATTATAGAAAAGACTGTTTCAACATCTAGAAAAGACTGGTCAGCCATATTAGAGGATGCTCTATGGGCCTACCGAACAGCGTACAAAACCACCCTCGGATGTACGCCATATCGGTTGGTTTATGTAAAATTGTGTCATATACCAATAGAACTCGAACACCGTACTTTTTGGGCCTTAAGGTTTATAAATTTCGATCCCCACTGTGTCGGCAACCTTAGAAAATTTCAACTCAACGAACTCGATGAGTGGCGCTCTTACGCTTATGAAAATAATAAATTTTATATAGAGTGTATGAAACTTTTTCACGATAAACACTTAAGGCACCCAAAAAAATTTAAGTCGGGCGACCAAGTTCTTCTTTCTAATTCTCGTTTACGTTTAATTCCTGGAAAGTTAAAGTCACGATGGTCTGGGCCGTTTTCTATTTTAGATGTTTTTCCTTATGGTGCTATTTTAATTTCCCACCCTGATAAGGGTTATTTTAAGTGAATGGTCAACATCTTTAACTTTATTTCTCTGATGATGATGATGTTAGTCCAAACATTGTTAAATTTCTGATGAACGAACTTTAACTAACTTTGAACTATTTTGATTTTGTTAAAAACTTTATTTATTTTTATTTTGGACATTATTATTTTGTTGCGTCGAGCTCAAATGACGTTTTAAACAAAGGGTGCTCTTGGGAGGCAACCCAAGTTATCTTTTTTTTGTTTTCTTTATTTTACAATTTTTGCCCCGGATGGCTCTGACAAGCTGAAGCTCTGCGATCTCCTTCTCCAACGTTGCTGAATCCATCACGAATTCCAAAAAAGATATTTCATGAAGATCCAAAAGCACAAGCATGGGGGAACGACATCACTCAGCTTTCGCAGTAAATAAATCCAGGGAAGTACCTGTTTTTTAATTGTGTAATTTCATTTTCTCTCCTTCTCTAACCTCCTTTCTCCATTAAGGACAATGTCCATTTAAAACTTGGGGGATGATTTCCTCCTTCTTTTTGTTGTGTGAATTTTTTTTCTTTTGGTGAATATTTTTTTTTAAAAATGAGTATCTTAAAAATAAAAAAAACTTCAAAATTAAAAAAATATATGTTTTTTGTCATTACTTTAATAGTTTAGACATTTTGGTATTTTAATAGTACCCTATTATTTTTGTTTTGTTTTTCTCAAAATCTCATATAAACAACTTAATTAATTATAATATTTCTAATCGCCCTTTTTAATTATGTTTTACAAGTAAAATGTTGGTCATGTTGTGTTTCTAATTCGCGGTAGTATGTTAACGTAAAACATTTTTTCTAAAACTCGCATTTCCATTATGGTTTTCATTCTTTATTTTCTCAAAAATTTTCATCATCCACTATTTTCCTTTTCGTTTTTGGATAATTTTTGTAAGGTCAACTTTTGACAAACATAGTAGATGTGAACGATCCAAGTCACCTATTATTTCTATTTTCAAGATAATTTCATCAATCTTCTTTTATTATCTAGGACTTGCTTTTTGAAAATTTTCAAATCAATGTTTTAAATAAATTTAAAAGCATGAAAATGATTTAGGCCATTTATGCTTTCGTTTGAGTTTTTCTACCAACCTAAAAACTTTCACCACTAGTTAGCCGCTTTTGAGCCTTTTTCCAATTTCATTTGATAGCTCCTCTTTTCGATCATATCATTTTCACCAAGCAAAAATTTTTAACCTATCTTTTCACACTAGCTTTTTCGAGTTTCATATAAAAATTTTCCATGATTATGATAGGTTATTTTATGATATTTTTGGGAAAAGTTTTTGAAAAAAAGTATGCTAAAAAGAAATGTTTGCTTTTGTTTGGCCAATTCAAAAAATAAAAATAAAAATATTTATTAGCATTGTTTTGAAAAAGAAAAAGAAAAAAATGGAAAAGAAAAAAGAAAGAAAAATATTTTGTTTATATTTTTGAAACTCTTTGTTTTGGTTTATTGTGATTTTAAGCCTCCCTGTTTATCTTTGAATTCCACTCTTAATCACAATCCTAAACAAAACGTTTCGGTCCTATTAAGTCCTTTTGATTTATGCTTTTGAATTTTATTTAATAACTAAGAGAAGAAGAAAAGTAAATCAGTATTAGTTTTGGATTTAAACATAGATTTTTGTTATTTAATTGATATAATTATAATGCGTTGTTTGGATCTAGTAATAACTCAATGCGTTTTTTATTTTCATTTCTTTGCTTAAATCTATTTAAAGAATTTCGTCAAAAATTTGGATGATTTATTTTCATTGAGTAAAGTTTATAAAGTTAAACCATACCTAAATAATTGTTTTAGGTTTACGTTTCACCTTCTCGCTACTTAGAATTTCTCATAGTACTTGTGTAGGCATAATTAGAACTTTTTGATTAGTCCTAATTTATGGTTATCTAGTTTTTATATTTTTGCTTGGGGACAAGCAAACCTTAAGCTTGGGGGAATTTGATAGCATAATTTGTAGTTTAAACTATTAGGGTATTTTTCTAGTTTTTAACACGCTAATCGTGTCCTATTAGCTTAATTTTTATCTTTATTATGTAAATATTATTTCCACTAACATTTTCTTGTCTTTTTGCAAGTTTCCAAAATTTTGACCAAAGATGACCTGACACGCCCCCCTGTCACGTTCTCCCTGGGCGTGTCATTGGGTGTGTCACCCGTTCCCAAGGAAGTCGGCCACCACTAGAAAGTCCAGAGTTCATCCCGAGTAGGATACGGCCTTAAACACAACCGTGTCACTGGCCATGTCTAGCTTGCGTGACACTAGAGACCAAGTAATAGGAAAAACCGCTATCACGCCCCCCTGACATGCCCTCCATGTGCGTGTCCCAGGGCGTGACACGGGGCGTATTGCCCGAAGCTTGCCGCTGCATTAAATGCTATTACGCCTCAGCACGCCAACAGTACTATCACGCCCCCCCCTCTTATATGGGCGTTACCCAGGGCATGTTCGCCCCCTTTTACAAGACTGACGGATTTTTGACCAATGATTTCGACGCGACTTACGTGTCACGCCCCCCTATACAGGCATGACCCAGGGCTTGTCAGCCATCGTACAGAAGCAATCATCCTTCCCGCTAGAATCCAAAACCAGAGGTTAACCCCATACGTGTCACGCCCCCTGACATGCCCTCCCCGGGCATGACCAACTCGTGGAAAATTCTATAAATTCAGATGTCCCCCTGGTGTCCAGAAGAAGTTTGGGCTCAGAGGGGGAGGTGCTGCCCCTTTGTTTCTTGTCTTTTTTAGTGTTTTTCCCTCTCTCTCTTTCTCATTTTGTGCTTTTTCTTAACCCTAACTTAGCGCTTGCTTTGTATTAGTTTTTTGTGTAATTTTTGCACTTGCTCTAGTTGCTTAATGTAGGGCTAGAATAGGTTTTCAATTCCATGCAATTGTAATTTCCTTTTTCAAGTGTAGCTCTCTTTTATTATTAATATAAGTGTTCTTTTCTTATATTTGTGTTCTTAATGCTTATCTACTCATCCCTCTTTCTCCACTTCGCTATGACTAACTAATCCTCATTGTACTCAATTTTGATGATCCGAGGTTCAAGTGATTAAGTTATGATGCTTTGAATTTACATTTTCTTTTAGGGTTTAGGCCTTCGATTTAATCTTGAATTTTCTCGTTTGAAATTTTATTATCGATATATAATTTCCAATTCTATTTTCACTCTTAGCTAGCCGAGAGGGTCGTAGTTTGAAGTGAATGCTCAAGAGTAAAGAGAGTTGTACGCACCCCTCGAGAGAGGCAGACGTGCAAATCTCCCGGATTGGAGTAAAATCTAATAGTGGGGTTCACCGCGTAAAGCGAGCTTTAGGCCTCCGATTTGGACGAGTGTTCGATCGGACCTTCCTAAACTCAGTTGGGCATGACTTCGAGTGAGTCGTGTTTAAGCTTTAGGAACCTCCACGGTTTAGGACCTTTACCCTATTAAGCTTAGGTTTATTATAACGTTTTTAATTGCCTTTAGCCGAGGTGATTTTCGATCGAGTGCATTTCCATTTCATCGTTCTAGCATTTTATCGTAATCGTTTCTTTTATGCTCTCTTTATTTTAGTGCAATCAGCTCTCTTTTATGCAATATTTCCTTAAGTGCTTTTAGATTTCTTTTAACTCTGAAGGTTTCCGTCATAAAATAATAGTCTTTGTGTGAGTAAGTTTACTCAACGGTCCAAGATTTCAATATGACACTTGTGTCCCCTTGCTATAGTTCGATAGGTATACTTGCCTAATTGGATTGCTAGTTCGGCTCTCTTTTCTTAAGAGGAAAGCAACCACCAGGGGAACACCGTGCAATCGTACGATTTGATCAACAATAAACTTAGCCAAGAATTCCATTGAATCGCCCTCTTGTTCAAAATGAAGTGAGCCACATTAGTCAATCGGTCTATGATCACCCAAACCAAATCGTTACCGCGTTGATATCTCGACAAACCATGCACGAAATCCATCGAAATATCATCAAACTTCCATTCCGAAATATGTAGCGACTTTAGGAAACCTCAAGGCTTCTGGCATTCCGCTTTCACTAAGGAACGGGTCTGACATTTAGCCACATAATGTGCTATGTCTTTCTTTAAACCCGGCCACCAGAACATCTTTTTCATGTCTTTGTACATCTTTGTGCTCCCCGGGTGAATTGAGTATTTCGTAAAGTAAGCCTCATACATAATTTCTTCTCTTAGCTTAACCATACTTGGTATGCACAAACGACCATCTTTCCGCAAAAGACCATCATCCAAGGAGAATTGGCCATTTGACCCATCCACTGCATAGCGTTGCAAACTTTCATCAAGTTTCATTGCTCGTCGAACCTTGTCTGTAAGGTCATATTGTACCTCCGTCATGTTCAAGCATGCATTTACTGTGGAATTCTTGTCAACACAAGAAATCTCTAACACTTCCAACTCCTAGATCAGACGCTCATCATGCATCTGCAACCAATTTGCCCTTGTCGGAGTCCTACGACTCAAGGCATCTGCGACGGCATTTCCCTTCCCGGGAGTGTAATGAATATTAAAGGTGTAGTCCCCGAGGAAGTCCATCCACCTTCGTTGTCACATATTGAGATCCTTCTGATCCAATAGGTACTTTAGGCTCTTATGGTATGTGAATATATCCACTTTCATGCCATATAAATCGTGACACCACAATTTAAGTGCAAAAATTTCCGCCGCCAACTCCAAGTCGTGGACGGGATAGTTTCGCTCATGCACTTTCAACTACTACGAACCATACGCTATCACTTTTCCAAATTGAAGAAGAATGCAGCCTAAGCCGCTCCCTGATGTATCACTATAAATCTCATAGTCATTGTACCACATGACGACGTCAAAATAGGAACCGTGGTCAAATGACTCTTCAACTCTTCAAAAGCTCGTGCGCACTGTGGCATCCAAACAAACTTCTGATCTTTCCTCGTTAATGTAGTAAGAAGCAAAGCAATCCGTGAGAAGTTTTCTATGAAACGTCTGTAGTAGCCCTCTAGTCTAAGGATACTCCAGACTTCGGCCAACAAAGAAAAAACTGGCCACTCCCGTATGGCTCTTATCTTTGACGGATCCACCAGAAGTCCCTCTCCACTCACCACATGGATAAGAAAAGCCATTGACGATATCCATAACTCACACTTTGAGAACTTTGCATAGAGCTTGCTCCTTCTTAGGGTGTGCAACACCATCCGTAAATGGTTTGAATGGTCTGCTTCAGATTGAGAGTACACTAAGATGTCATCAATGAAGACGATCACAAATAAATCCAAGTACTCTCTAAAAGTGCGGTGATTTAAGTCCATGAACACCGATGGTGCATCACATAGCCCAAACGGCATTATAGTGAACTCATAATGACCGTAGCATATTCCAAATGCTGTCTTGGGAGTTTCATCTTCCCGAATCCTCAACTGGTTATAACCATATTTCAAATCAAGCTTTGAGTATACCATTGATCTGGCCAGTTGATCGAACAAGTCATCTATCTGTGGGATCAGATAATTGTTTTTCTCCGCCAGCTTGTTCAATTAACAATAGTCGATACAAAACCGCAGACTACCGTCCTTCTTTTTTACAAAGAGAATTGGTACGCTCCAAGGTGACATACTTGGGCGTATATATCCATGTTCCAGCAACTCTTGTAGTTGAACTTTCAGTTCCGCCATTTCCTTTGGCCCTACACGATATGGAGAGTGGGTCACAGGTTTCGCACCTGGCACCAGCTGAATGGCGAAGTCAATCTCCGACTGGTGCGTTAACCCAGGAAGATCTTTAAGAAACTGATTAGCAAAATCCGATACAATCGGAACGTCACGCACATTGGCATTTGGCTCAACAGCTTGAATAAGCGTGAAGAATAACTCCACGCCCTTCCGAACAGCATTGATGACTTGGAGAGTTGATATCAAGATCCTGCTCGCTCCTCGTATACCAGCAAATTTAGTGTCAAGCTCGGTATTCTGACCAAGTGTGACTTCCTTTGAATTGCAATCAATATAGGCACGCTACTCCGAAATCTAGTTAATACAATCGATCACATTAACTCAAATATCGGCAACAAGGATGCATCCAACCCAAAATCCTGACTTACTATCCGCACCTTCATGTAGAAATCCCTAACCGCACGCATTACTCATCCGTTAGGCAACAATACTTTCACACTATCTGCCGTCATACGACTAGGTACTCCGATTCATTCTATGAAGTCCTCAGATAGAAATGAATGTGAAGCACCCGTATCAAATAGTGCTCTCGTCGAATAGTCTTGAATCAGGACAAATCCAAAGACAAACACATTATACACAAGCTACACACAAGGTACGAAGTATGAAAAGTAATAAACCAATATTTTAGTTTGTACCTGTGACGACGTCACTTTGCTTTATTGCCTCCTGTTGGCCAAGATTATACACTCGGGGTTTCTCCTAGGATGTAGAGGACTCCACCACTACAATTCCCTTCTCCGTATATGACTCTCATGTCTTCTTTTTAACCTTTGGCGGACCAACCCGATAGTCACGGGCTAGATGCCCCACCCTACCACATGTATAATAGGTACGAGATTCTTGCCTCGAAGTTGCTCCCAACGCAACTATAGAAGGAGGCTGTCTAGAAGACTTGGATCACTTACCCCTTTTCCTTCGATAGTTCGATTTTTAAGGACTCGACTCTTTGAACTCGGATTTTTTCATAGCCAAGTCCCTTTTTCCCTATACCCGCTTCATATCTTTTTCCAACGCACACGCCGTATCCACCAACGCCTGAAACCCTTGGTTCACTGAACTCGAGAGTAGTAATCGAAACTCATCCTGCAGCCCTTTGTAGAACCGATTGGTGTTACGCTGTTCATCAGCGATGATATACCCCGCATAGCGTCCCAACCATGTAAACTTTTCTAAATAGGTATCGACACTACTTTATCCCTTAGTTAGACGCTGGAACTGATTTTCCATGGTGATGCGTTGTGCTGATGGCAAGTGCTTTGCCAAGAACAATCTCGAAAACTCCTTGATCGAGACTTCTATTAGTTGTCTACCAGCTAACTAGTGAAACTCTATCTCGTCCCACCATAGTCGAGCCTCTCCTTCCAGGAAGAAGGTGGCCAAGGTGACTTTTTGTTCTTCCTCCATCCTTATCGCCGTCAATATTCGCTTGACGTGCAACAACTAATCCTCCGCCTACATTCGGGATCCCACACCCAAAAACATAGGAGGATTCAAGCTCATAAACTGCTTCAGCTGCCATTTAGCTGCTCGAGGATCAAAAATAGCCTCAATAGGTTCTGGCCTCACACCAACATGTTCTGGAACCATTGCAGGTTGCGCTTGCCTAGTAGGTTGTGCATCAATCATTACAAACAACGCCTCAGCAACAAAATGTACTATCTTCACAGAAAGAAGAGGTGTATGCACCTCAGTAGGTGTCACACTCTCATCAAAACGCTGGGGCTCAGACTGCCCAGCACCACTTCGGGTAACCTATAGGTGGACAAGACATACTTTAGCAACTTTGCACAAGCAACAACCATATTATAGGAACACGCAGGTTCCACAAATAGGTGTATTTGCAATCCTTAGTGGACATTCTTGAGTTCATTTACAGTTAAAGCGGGTCACACTTACACGTGTTGGCCACCCCACAAAAGAATTTGACCACAAATTCGAAAGAGGAAGACCGAGAGAAGCTGATACCAAATTGTAATGACTTTATCAGTTAAAGGACATATAAAAGAAGGTCCGGCCGGGGCCCCACACTATATGCCACAAACAAGCGGTGAGGTTACAGGTTAATATCAAAAACTAATACACGCATCCTAACTAAGAGCATGCTAACGAAAGATTTAAGGTTATTTGAACTCAACTCATTTGAATGTCCACAATATATATAAAACACCATTTATATATAACAACATAGGAATGTCTCTTTATACAAAAGTTATGGCTTCAAGGCCTTACAGTTACATTTCATCATTATGGAATACAAACATCGGCACGCAGGCTGACCACACATGAAAATATTAAAATTCTTCATTCGGCCTTCGAGGGCCAGAAGCAGAAGTAAGGGATTCAGCCCGCTATTTCTCGCTCAGCTCTCTAGTATCTACATAAGGACAGTCCACTGTAACGGTTGAAAACAAGGAAACGGTCAGCATTCAGCTGAACAATTTATAAAGACCCTACCCCTTTCCCAGGGCAGTAGTATTCCTTCCCTGCATACATATCATTTTTCACAAAGATATATATCAAGATGTGCTCTCACACACAATCAATATATCACAAATATTGACCAAACATCCCGACGCTCCGTGCTCTCAGGGCACATTATCGGTGTACCGGAAAACGAGGGTTCCACCACCGTTCAAGGGTCCAAAACCATACGGTAAAAATTTAGTATTCATGCTCCTTGGCCCACGGCCAGAGACTTTAATCTTGATGGAGAACAACCCAAGAGTTTCATTATGTGATCCTAACAAAGCCAATAACTTAGGCACTCAAGTTAGACAACCATAACGCGGATAAAGTTCAGCCCTTGATCGTTGCTCAAATCACCAGTTCAATGTCTAGACTGATGTGGGTCGGCATCCCCTTATCCGTTCGCCTCACCAGCCTTTAAGAGCACATAGCTCACAGTAGCCACAACGTCCCCGAAGGACAGGCTTCACAATTAAAGCGAGGTCAATGCCAGCATTCATCATGATCGCTTGGCGGGGTCAACAAACACTCTCTTTTTGCGCCCAAACTCAACCCAAACTCTGCAGCATCATGTAGTGCAAGCATATAACACAAACTTCGATGGTATTTTTCTTAGAACTCCATTCTAGTACTTCATGTTACTCCACCTCACAGGCATAACCCACCGACTCCACAAAATACTCGTTTATTTGCGGATTCTTCTCCGGTGCACAAAATAAAGAATCACCAATCCAGACTAACCTGTACAGATGGGCATCACAAAACATGCCTATTCCCTACTACAAATTTTTGGATCTATATGAAAGACTTCATGGGATTTCAATAATCAACCCAACGGAAATCCCTCAACATTCCATCTTTTGGTGGGGCAAATCCATGCATATACCAAAATAGGGACTTCACATATCCAAGGAGGAAGATTGTTACCCTTGACATTCTCTTTGGAGCCATGGAAAAGCATTTCTACGTGGTTGGAAATGAGCGCCTCACTTTCCCCTTCATGAATCTTGCTTCAAGTCTTTTTTTCAGCCACAAGATCTTCTCCAGCAACCTCATCAAGCCCTAGCTCCAGCCGAGGGTTTTCTGCTCCAGAACTGGAAAGAGAGAGAAGAGAAAAGAAAATAATGATTTACTCCTTCCTAATTGTCTATATAAGTGGTCTCGGACCACATCCAATCCACACGATAAAATCAACAAAACCAAGTAACAGCTCGGGTTGAAGTTGAAAAAGTCAATCACTGCTTAGTGGTCGCACATCATCCACCTGACATGAGTCTCTCCAAAATCGTCGAGCTTCGCTTGACAATCTTCATAGATCTCTGCTTGATGTTCTTCGTCGAGCTCCGCTTGATGCTCTTCGTCGAGCCCAGCTCGACAACCTTCGTCGTGCCCGGCTCGACGACCATCGTCGAGCCCGGCTCGACGAAATTCATCGAGCCTGACTCGACGATATTCGTCGAGCCCGTCTCAACGACCTTCATCGAGCCCGGCTCGACGACCTTCATCGAGCCCGACTCGACTATTTCCTGTAACTTTTGGGGTATTACACATGATCTAGTGGGCCAAGAATTCTGGTTGAAGTCTGAAGGCATGTCGTTAAGTATGTGAAGAGTAATATGTATGAACACTAAAAGGGGTAGTAATACCGGGAGTCCAACGAAAGATCATCCCCCCCTTAAGATCCAAAAACACCTAATATAAATCCAAGAGTAACCTTTAGAGAGAATTTTTAGTAAGGGCAACACTAATAACATTAAATACCTTGAGAAAGGGAGACTAGGGCTTCAACCCATCGTATCTCCTAGTACTGCTGTGATCCCTTCACCGGGTAGACCTCGAGAAGTCCAAGATCAATCATAAATCATTATGTACAACTAAAATATAGATAAGAGTAGTCTAATATGATGACAGATTAAATAAGGGCAACACTAATATTATTAAATCTCTTGAGAAAGGGAGATTTGGGCTTCATCCCATCGTATCTCCTAGTACTGTTGCGACCCCTTCACCGAGGAGACCTCAGAATGTTCAAGATCAACCTTATATCGTCGTGTATAACTAAAACATAGACATGAATAGTCTAATAGGATTAAGGATTCAATAATGGAAGCACAAATATTATTAAATATCTCGAGAAAGGGAGATTTGGGCTTTAGCCCATCATATCTCCTAGTACCGTTGCTAGCCCTTCATCGGGCAGACCTCAGGAAGTCCAAGATTAAACATAAATCGCTATGTACAACTAAAAGTTAGACAAGAGTAGTATAATAGGATGAAAGAACAACATAGAAACCTCACTCAGGTATGGGTTAGAGTGGTTCGTAACTCGTTAGTACTGCGAGCTCGAGGTTCGGGGTATTGATAAACTAAGGACGTGTTAGTTTTACGAGTTGAGGACATGATATTGTATAAGATTTGAGGACAGGTTGGTCCTGCGGGCTATAGGTTCAGATAATTAAGTGTTATACTTGGATTGTGCTTGTTGTGGTAGGTCATCAGGTGCTGGTCCAGTCGGCACACCGACGGAAGTACGTCTACTCTGGTGTGGAGTGAAGGTTTTTGGGGCCAGTAGATTATTTATATTACGGTCTGGAAGAATATCTCCTAAATTCACACTCGACCATAAATACTGGTTGATTTCCAGCAAGATTACGCAGGAGCTCCGTTGTTGTGTTCTTAGCGTTGAGTAATATGTAAGGTCTAGGCCTAGTAGTGTGCCCGCCTGCCTAGGAGTCGAGATACTCGCTCCACTATCACTATGAGCCACGATGGTTGGTACCTGAGAGGCTAACCACCTACAAAAAGTGGGGAATGTTTGAAAGGTTTGTGTACAGAGTCAGGTTGGTGAGTTGCATCTCAAATCATTGCATTACATTGCATAGCATGACATATAATAATTAGTTAGCTTAGATTATAACTACATACCATCATAATATAAATTAGTATGTGCACTTTTATATGATGAGTTATATTGGAAACCTTAACTTTTAAGTTTGTATGGGCATTCATATAAGTTAAGGTATGTTTGGTGATGGTAGCATAGCTCATTTAATTTACATTTCTGTACATTACTGCACTGCTCTTACTTTACTATTACTGCCTTTTAGTGTTTCTCTTTATGCATATACACTCTTGCTAGTACAGTTCCATGTCACCTGTATACTGTTTATTCTGCCTTTGTTTTCCTCCACTTTCATCCTCCCGCATGGTGCCTAGGAGTCGTGGGGGTGAGGAGAGGACAAAATTACTTAGTCTTTATGACTAACGGTCGGTTGTGACTGTAGGAGTTTGATGAGACGCACTAGTCGTACGAAGAGACGCACTAGTCACACGAGGAGGTAGGACATGAGGAGCAGTTATCGCAAGCTACCATTAATACTCAACGATAGGTTGATGATAGATTTCTATAGCTTCTCCTTATAGTGAGTTGAGAGATTGAGCTTTTGTATTGTGACATGTACTGGGCATAAGACCTTTTTACTCACTTTCATTATGTACTCATTGTGGACTATTGCTCTTTATATATATATATATATATATATATATATATATATATATATATATATATATATATATATATATATATTAAGCTGTGATTATGACCTTTGTATTTGCTTAATTTTATTTTAGTTTACTTATGAAAAGATCATACTAGCCGGCAGGATCGGCATTGCACGGTGAAGACTAACTAGTTAGTTTGTGTCACAGTAAGGCGGCAGTTCTGGGCATAATGTTGGGTTCATTGATCACAATGTCCCAGATTTGCAGAAGGACCACAAGTCAATGGTATACACAAGAATGTATTTGATGTATTCAATTAGTTCAATATACGCAGGTTGTACTATGGTGAACTGATTTGATAGGTTTTAAAAGTCACAAAGTCAAACGGACTCATGATAGTATGCTGGTAAAGCAAAAATCTATCTAAGTCCAGAAGCATTGAGTGAAGGCAGTTCACTCAATGCCTCCTCTACAGATAATCTTACTAAGTCCGAAAGTGTTGAGTGAAGATAGGCCACTAAACGTGTCATCAGAAAACAGGCAAAGTCAGAAAGCATTGAGTGAATAAGCCTCACTCAATGCCTTCAAGCAGAGTAAATCAACTAAATCCAGATGCGTCGAGTGATGTGTTGGATCTAGTAGGCAACCTTAGAGGGGGTGAATAAGGTTTGCGTCATTTATCAAAAATTCGAATTATTTTGTGCCAGGAAAAACTAGTTCTAGAAGCTACCACGGGGCGTTAGGTAGCTAACGCACGACGATATGTCTCAGAACTCATTTTCTGGGAAGATTCTCCCTTGGAGATCTATGCACTCTTCAGGTAAACACAAACAAACATTCACAGTAGTGCACACAAGTAAAGAAGCAAGAAATGAATTCCATTGCAAAAACTAAATCAACAACTATCTTAATAATTACAAAATATTGATCCCGGTAACGCTGGAGATCGATGGCGGTGAATGAAAAAGGTTTTGGTTTTCTATATCGACCAGCTCCCCGGACTAGTTAGCTCTCTCCCTTTCCCTCCAAGAAAGGTCTTCGAGCCAACTCTTCACCTTTATGCAAGGAAGGGTCTTAAAGCCCCGCTAGATCACCCGATCTAAACGTCCCTTTCCCGTGAAAATTTCTCACAGAATCCTACCCCGGATTTCGACAAACTTCCCGATCGATTTCCCTCACCACAAGAACGTAGAGAAAAAGAAATAATATAATAAAAGTTGTAAGGATTTAAAAGATAAAAATCTCCCTCTTGACTATTCCTCTATCGAGCGATCCGCGGCTGGTGCTTGAGATCTTCGTGTACTTGCAACCGGTCGAATCTTCGTAGTCAATGTTGTACTTGGCTCATCGGAGTTCTTCATGCGCAAACGAGAGGGAGATAGCTTTCTTTTCCTTCGACGAAGATGGCGGAACAGATCACAGAGAGGAGGCCTAACCCTAGGAATTAAAGAACTATGTCTATTTTTGTCTTAGTTAGGAGTACATAAAACGACATGCCCTTTATATGGATATATGAAAAAAGACTACCGTCGGCGGTAACATTAGCGCTCGGTAGTAGATTCGCATGTTTGATGTGATAGCTGTCCTGCAAATATGGAAAAATATTTAAAACAAATATTTTTCCCTTTTTCAAAAATAGCGCGGTGTGGTATGAAAGGTAGCGACATGCGGTAGGCCAGCTGTCTCGATGAATTCGTCTCGACGATTGTTGAGTGGCTAGTGCGACGCAGTATAATTCTATCGCCCAGCGATAGGAATGGTATCGCTTGGCAATAGGTCATGCATCTATTGGGATAGCGCTGCGCAGTACAAAGCTAGTGCCTGCGTGGTAGCATCCCGAGCGTCTGGTCTAATTGATTCATCAAGCTAGTGTGGGCGATAGATTTAGCGCGGTGTTGTAGTATCCAGAGTGTCTTGTCAATTTAAATCAGGCTACCGCCCAACGATAACTATTATGGCTCGACGGTAGGTTCTAGAGTAGAGCTTCTTGTATTTCTTTTACCTGTAAACCTGCACACTCTACCAAACACACGATGTGATGAAATACAACATGAGAATTTATATTATCAAACAAAGAATATGTGAACCGTCGGTTCCAACAAGCTCCCCCATTTGATAATATCAAATCCCGTTCATGAGATATATCCATGAGAGCATGATAAAGCACATATAATTGATAAACGTTAAAGATATAAAGTCAGGTTTTAATTTACAAATATAAAGTCAGGTTTTAATTTACAAATATAAAGTCAGGTTTCAGGTTATACATAGCTTCCCTTACACATGCGCTCCCCCTATATGCGTGTTCTACGAGCTCTCCTATCTACGTGCACACATCGTAATAAACTCCCCCTACACGTGATCTTCCCTATCCCATAACTCATGACCAACCTATTACTTATGAACAATATATTATCCCCCTTTGATATTATCAAAAAGGGATAGGCTAGACCAAAACAAAACAAACATGCACATGCACTAGAGAAACAGAATGCAGTATATAATGAGCATGATAAAAAAAGAAATTGCAAAGTAGAGAAAGTGAAACAAGAGGCGATAAGCAATAAGGGTGAATCAAAAAACAAATTCAGCGAGGATAAAGCATAGAAGCCAAACTGATGAGTGCAGTACAAAAAAAAATTTAAATTAGTTATTAGAGTTAAATTGGACAACACAGGTGAGCTAATCACATAATGATTTAGAGTACAATGCAAAAACAGTTATAGAATTAATACAGAGGAACATTATACACGTTACGAATAGGAATCGTGTGTTTGAACTTACGTGCTATAGACATATAGTGTCATGGCAGTCTAATTTTTATGGGTGGAAGCATTAGATAGAGCAATGACGTGTGTACGTGTAACATCAGAAGACAAACCTCAAGTAGAGTTAACATTCATTACATGATTTATCTCAGTAATTCAATATGTTATCGTGAGAGGATTAAAATGAATAAGCACATCACGTTGCTATCGACATTATAACAAGACTAGATTTACGGGGCCTAACCTAAGGTTCTAGTTCGTGCACAAGATCGAAATGATTTTTAGACCAAGGTGATCATCCTCACAATGCTCATAAAGACTTATCAGGAGGAGTAAGTAGTGCTTGGGGGGTATCCTTTACACTAGGCTTGATAGCATTCATATTATATTTTTTATTTTGACATGTTGGACTATCACTTTATATTTTGGATACCAAGGACCCCAAATCAATCAAAATCTACCCACATAGGTAGAAACACTTTAACTTGTATACACAGGACTTGACCACTAGAGATTTGTACCAAAGTTCTACCCTTTATATAAGCACAATTGTATTGTGACAGTGATTATTCAAGTTATTTCTAACATGGTAGACACGATATCATGAGAAATAACATGTAAGCATATACTGTCTACAAGAGTGCTCTTTTTAGGGATGTGTGAATACTGTAAAATCATTCCGCTACCTAAATCCTCACACATACCTAGAGGCATAGTCAACGAACACTATCATATCGAGTTGCACTCAATAGCTAAGCACCTATAGATTCGACACAACATGACAAGTAGAAAATGTTCATAGGGATTACTAAGCCTAACTCAAACATTGTACATAAACATTATGCTCTAAGTTCTAGCAATGTGTGTTCTACGAGTTAACAATCCACAATTTTTTTTTTGATTTTTGGGTTATATATATATTTTTTATTTTTTGATTTAGCAAAAATAAACGAAATAAACAATAAATCAAGCAAAAACGAAGAAGTAGAAAGTAAATAGTGAAAGACATGTTTTTGGATTTTGGGGGATTTTTAAATTTTTTTTGTTATTTTTTTAAACAAACAGAAATAGAAGCAGAAACAACAAAAAAAAACATACAAATGCACTATTACTTGGACGAGAGATCCAAAACACCCAGCTCGAGTCAAAGAAACGAGAAACGCACATCTGGGAGGGGTTTTGTGAATACGTCAGCTAGTTGGTCGTTGTTGCCAATGAAGCTTACTCTCACATTCTCTTTCTTAATGTGATCCTGAATGAAATGATGATAAATGTCAATATGTTTGGAACAAGAGTTATGCACTGGATTATTGGTCAAGTCTATCTCACTCTTGTTGTCGCACCTAAGAGTAACGTTCCTACAAATTAAGCCAAAGTCTTCTAACATTTGAGACATCCAAAGTGCTTGTGCGCAACAGCTCCCTATGGCAATATACTCGGCTTTAGTAGTAGAAAGGGCAACAAAGTTTTGTTGCGTACTTGACCATGAGACTAGTGTCAAACTAAGAAAGTGACAGGTACCACTCGTGCTCTTGCGATCAAGAGAGCATCCAACATAATCGGAGTCAGAGTACCCAATAAGTGTGATGTCTGTGGTGTGGGGGTACCAAAGACCAAGATCTTGTGTTCCTATAAGATACCTAAAGATATGTTTAACCGCTTTCAAGTGTGATTCTTTAGGATTGTCTTGATAACTAGCACATAGACACACCGCGAATATAATATCGGACCTAGACGCACATAAGTTGACTAGTGATCTGATCAATTTTCTAAAAACCATTTGATCCACCAAAATACCACTTTCATCCTTTCCTAATTTTAGAGAGGCACTCGTTGGAGTTTTGACTTGCTTCAGATTCTCAAAGCCAAATCGCACAAGCATATCTTTTTTGTATTTCGATTCACTTATAAAAATTCCATCATTACGTTGAGAAATCTGAAAACCTAAAAATTAAGTTAACTCTCCAACTAAACTCATTTCAAATTCAGATTGCATTAGAGTGACAATTTCTTTGCACAATTTTTCATTGGTGGCCCCAAATATAATATCATCCATGTAAATTTGTAAGAGAATTAATTCTAGATTCTCGAGCTTCATAAAAAGAGTTGTGTCTGCCCTAACCATCCTAAAGTCATGTCCTAGGAGAAAAGTCATGAGCCTATCATACCAAGAACAGGGTGCCTGCTTCAGTCCATACAAGGCTTTCACCATCTTGTATACGTGTTTTGGGTAGTCAGTGTTCCTAAAACCAGGTGGTTTCTCGACATAAAATTCTTCCTTAATATATCCGTTCAAGAATGCACTCTTATCCATTTGATATAATTTAATTTTTTTATAACTTGCAAATGCCAAAAACATACAAATATATTCAAGACAAGCAATCGGTGCAAATGATTCCTCAAAATCCACACACTCTATCTGTGAGTAACCTTATGCCACCAACCTAGCTTTGTTTCTAGTTATCCTAGACTCGCCATCAAGTTTATTTTTGTAAACCCATTTAAAACCTATAATTGGATGGCTATCAAGACCCTCCACTAACACCCAGTGTTGGGTATTGTATCCATACTAACTTAGATTTGTATGAAGTCATCCTTAAACAAAGATGAATTAAGTTGTATTTGATGACTTGTTTGAGTTATGTGTTTACAGGACTTTATTGCCAAAGTGTAGACAAAGGTCAGTCTATAATGAATCACCAAACACCTGACCATACAATGTAATCCCTCATTGTGCAATCCATGGCATTGACTCATGTGTAGCCTCTCTATTGGGATACACTTCACTTTCAAGCACTAAACCTGTAGGAGAAAGACTAGTTGCAGATTTTCTTGAAGAAAGAAAATTTTTAGAAAGCAAAATTTTTCTAAGTTTTTTAGTCGAGAAACAACTTTAGTACTCGAGTAGATTTATAGTAACTTCTGGAGTAAGCTAAGTCTATCACTCGAGTAATTGAAGTAGTTCTCGAGATGATTTAAAGTTAGTTCTCGAGAAGTTGTGTAGTACTCGAGTACATCTTTGCTTGTTCTCGAGTTATCAAAAAAGTCTAGTTCAGAATTTTCTAAGTGTAGTACTCGAGTTGCTAAGGCCATTACTCGGGTAGTACAAGACTTTGTCTCGAGTAACAGAAGTTGAGTACTTAAGAAATTTATCCTTGTCTCGGGTAACAGAAGTAGAGTACTCGAGAAGTTTATCTAGTTCTCGAGTAGTGAAGCATTAGTACTCGAGAAGTCCGGCTACTTCTCGAGAAGTCAATTCCATTACTCGAGTTGCCAGAAGTTATTTCCAGATTTTTCTCTAAGGATTGTTCTCGAGAACTTTACATCCTTTTCTCGAGAAGTCAAATTGATTACTCGAGTAGTCATATTCCACTCGAGTAATACAGACAATTTTTCTCTGAAAATTCGTTAAGTCTGACGGGACCAGATTTCAAAATTAATCTCCATGATTATTAGTCCACGTGTTATATCTTTATGATTATGACCGTTAGAATATTCCTATAAAAGGTCTAATCATTTCAACTAACCCTAAAAAGAGTATCAGAAGAAAAATCCGAGAAATACAAAGTTTTTTAAATCATCTAATATTCTAAATCAGGAAACCGCCGCCGCTCTTCATCGACGATCTCGCCGCCGCACTTCTCCGATTTCTGTGATTCAGAGCAAGATTAGATCAACAGATAAAGGCAATATTATTCTCACAAATCCTTATCTTGATCGTACTGATCTAGGTTTTCATATCCAGAACAGTTTTCAGCTTGTCTTCTTTGACCTTTTTATGAGAAAGCTTCAAAGATTCAAGAAAGAAAAAAGGCTGAAGATTAAGATCTAAGATATTCTATTTGTATAATTTTATTTACAAAATCTTTATCTTGTAGGAGATTGTTTCTTCAAGGGTTGTAGGAAGTATTTCTTTCGAGTGTAGATCCGTGTTGTGGATCGAGTTGTAGGGGAGTTGCTCTGAGTTATAGGATTGGTTTTCAATCCGAGGTAATAGTAAAGTAGCCGAGTCTAGCGTGCTGCTAGATCTGTGAGGTGGAGTGTGGACGTACCCAAGATTCGAGAACCACTATAGATCTGGTGTTCTCTGTGTTGTGTGTGCTTATTTTCTACGCTTCTTTTGTTCAATTTTTATTCCGCAAAAAATGCAGACCTCACCCAATCACCACCCTCTTGGCTATTTAGGTTGAAAACTAAAAACATCAATTATTATCAGAGGGAGGTTGTTCATCAAAAAATTTAACACCTTGAACAAATATCCTCCTAGTTGTCTTTAAAGGATTCAAGCATCGATAGAGTTAAGGATTTTGCAAAGCTTTCTCTGTGCATAAAGAACAATTTTTCTATGTGGAAAGAAAGAATAAAGTTCTTCATGGAAGCTGTGGATCCTAGAATTTTTATGATAGTGGAAGAAGGACGTTATGTTCCTATGACCACCTCCACCATTGACTCAACAAAGCAAGTTCCTAAGAAACTGATGGATCTTGAAAAGGATGAGATTGCACTTGTCTCTTTAGATAAGAAAGCAAAAAATATCATCGCAAGTGCAGTCGATGACTCTATGGTGCAGAATTTAATTCACTGCCAATCTGCTAAGGAAATGTGGCAGTCTCTTATCATCTTGATGGAAGGAACTGAAGGAGTTAGGGATGACAGAAGATCCCTTCTGAATCAGAAATACGAAGCATTCCGACAAGGTACCAAGGATTCCATTGCAGATACCTTTGAGAATTTCTTCAAGATTGTCAACGACCAAAGAGTCTATGGTCGGGTCTTCACAAATGGGAACGAAATGATAAGTTCCTGAGATCCCTGACTAAGGAAAGGGATAACAAGGTTTGTGTTATTCGGGCATTTGGAAAGCTAGCAGAGATAGACCCTCAAAATCTCTTCAGAAAGCTTATGTCATATGAGCTACAAATAAATTCAAGGAAAGCTGAAGAAGAGACGAACAGTTCTTTATCCAAGGATAAGTTTGTCGCTCTAAAGGCAGACACCTCAAGGAAGTCTAAGGCTACTTCTCCTACCCCAACACAAGAAAAAAGTGAAGAAGAATCTTCACAGCGAAGCACCTCAGGCTCAGAATTATCTGAAGGAGAGTTTTCTCTTCTCTCAAGGCAGTTCAATAAATTCTTGAACAAGAAGATGCAATGTAAAAGCAAGGATGCCTCATTCAGAATATCACGTCATGATGGTGATCGTCACACGAAGAGCTCAAGTAGCCAAGACAGGTATTACTCCAAACATAACAAATACATTTCTACTGACATTGTTTGTTATTGCTGCAATAAGCTAGGACACTTCATCGTTGATTGCCCTCACAAGAAGAAGAAGGGTGGAAGAAGTGACGAAAAGAAACTTCTTACAATAAGAAGATGACCGAAAGTAGCCTGGTAGCAAGAAGGGCAAGACCCTCAATGACACAGACTCATCTGAGTCTTGTGATGAGGAGGAAGCCTACTTTGGGCTTATGGCATAGACAAATAAAGAAGAAGAACCCCAGTTCACTAGGAAGGTAAATTCTCATACCCCTCTCTCAGAATCTGATTCTTCTGACCATGATCATGAGGACTGTTTGTCTAATGATGAATCTAAACACATGACTCAATATAAAGAGTTGATCAAAGCATACGACAAATGCCGTAGATTCGCAAGATCTCAATCTAAGGAGATCAAATCTCTTAAGGCTAAAGAGAGCAATCTGAGGGAGGAAATTGTAATGATGGACTCACTCAGAAAGGACTTCCATAATACAATGGAAGAATATAATAAGGCTCTCGAGCACCTAAATCTGAAGGAGAAAATCATCAAGGAATTGGAAGAACACCATGAAGCTGAAAAGAAACTTATTGAAAGTTTCTTCAAGCCCAAGACAGTCCTTCCGCTTATTGTAGAATTCTCTACTCAGGGCAAAGGTGCTGGCTTAGGCCATGTGGTTTCTCCTAGTAAATCTTCTATGAGAAATAAATACCAGAGAAGAAATAAGGCTGCCAAGAAAGCTCTAGCCAAGGAGAAGGGGAAAGCTTCTCAAGAACAAACTTCTTTCAAAAAGGTTATCTTTCCAACAAACGAGTTTGATCTTGACTCGTCCTACGGTCAT
Source organism: Platanthera zijinensis (assembly GCA_039513925.1). NCBI lineage: Eukaryota > Viridiplantae > Streptophyta > Magnoliopsida > Asparagales > Orchidaceae > Platanthera > Platanthera zijinensis. Next base: position 82,023,603 of record CM077086.1, read on the forward strand.
TTTGCTAGGCCTACTCATATAGAGCCCAATTCTCAGTACCAAGGATGGACTCGTCCCCGGAACTTTGGCAAGAGTGTCTTCGAGGCACCTTATGAGGGGATCTTTCTTCAGAGCTACAGACCTTATAATTACGGTCATAACATCAAGAATGATCCAAAAGCAAAAGCCGTTGTAGAAAAGCCTATTATGGAGAAGAAGTAATGTGAGTGCCATCACCACGAAGCTCTACCTCCCAGTCTACTGCCCCTGCTAGACCACACTCTCAAAAGGCAAAGTAGGAGATCCTTAGACAAATATACAACAGGTTTGACTGCTGGTGTTGTGGCAAAATAGGTCACTTTGCCATAGAGTGCTGGTTTAATCCCATATATTATGAAAATCCTTAAGTTAATAATGTGAGAAAGACCACTCACAATGTTAACATACATAGGGGGAGTATGCTAACTAGAGACCAAGGGTTATAACAAGTTTGGGTTCCCAAGGTACCTTGATTCTACTTTTGTAGGAATGTCTAAAGGCCACCAAAAATCCCATCTGGTATTTGGACAGTAGATGCTCTCGGCATATGAGTTGGACTAGAAGCCTTCTCCAGAATTATTCTCCTGTAATGAATGGGCCAAAGGTCAACTTTTGAGGTTCTGACAGAGGGATTACTAAAGGCTATGGTACGATCACTAATGGTAGTCTATCCTTTTCCGATGTGTCTTATGTTGAAGGATTGGAACACAATCTTATAAACATAAGCGAGCTCTGCGATAAAGGATACATCGTAGAAGTTCATGCAGACAAGTGTTTGATAAAATTGGTTGATATTTTAGAAATGATTTTATCAGGCACTCGTAGTAGGAATATATTTTGCTTAAATTTTATTTGCATAGACTCTTCTACGCCAGTGTGTTTTTTGGCAAAAGATAGTGCATCTCTTGGTGACCAATGGCACAAGAGATTTGCACATATAAATTTCAAAACTATTAATACATTATTTTCTCTTAATTGAGAACGTGATGCCCCAAATGTCAAGTGCGCTAAAGATAGACCTTGTCACGCATGTATAAAAAGGAAATAAATAAGGGCTACTTTTAAAAGAATTATTGACAAAGATTCTAATATGTGTTTACACCTACTTCATATGGACTTGTTTGGTTCACTGCAAATTAGAAGTTTGGGAGGTAAGGATTATACATTATTTATTGTTTATGATTACTCTCGCTTTGCGTGTGTGTTCTTTCTAAAACACAAGTTAGATATTTTTTTATATCTTTACTAATTTTGTCAGGCAGATCCAAAATGAATACAACTGTTCCTTTGTAAAAATCAGAAGTGACAATGGAATAGAGTTCAAGTCTGGGGCTATGACAGAATTTTGTGAAAAGCCTAGGTATCTTTCATGAGTTTTCCTCTCCTCGTACTCCTAAACAAAATAGAGTAGCTGAGAGAAGGAATAGAACACTCATAGAGGCTTGCAGAACCATGTTGAGTGATGCCTCACTACCGGAATATTTCTTGGCTGAAGCCATCAACACTGCATGCCATGTGCAAAATCAAGCACTCATAAACAAGAACAATAATAAGACACCTTACGAACTACTAAAGGGAAGGAAACCGACTATTTCATAATTTAAAATCTTTGGTAGTAAGTGCTTCGTACTTAACAATGGTAAGTATCACACCACTAAATTTAGTGAAAAGAGCTTTGAAGGTATTTTCGTAGGTTATAGTAGCCATAGTATGGTATATAGGATTTTCAACAAGAAAACCATAGTTGTAGAAGAATGTATCAAAGTTGTTTTTTATGAGACGATCTTGTTGCAAGGTAGTTCTTCTAGTGTGTTCATTGAAGATGTAGGATCAAGAATAAAGGAATTAAACTCGGATGAGCCAACTGAAGAAAAAGATCAAAATTTCATCAAGATCACCACTCCAACCCCAATTGGAGAGGTTGATGACCATAATGAAGATATCATTCAAGTTGATGAAGTAACTCTTGTGATAGAAGAAGCTCCAGATGCAAGAACCCTAGAGCACAGACACTTGAAGGATCACGTAATTGATCAAATCATCGGAGATCCCCGGGATGGTGTAAGAACTCGTAGAGGTACAACTAATGAAAATTTATATTTGAGCTTTCTCTCACAGGTTGAACCAAAGAAGTTTGTGGAGGCAAACTCAGATGCATCTTGGATAATGGCAATGGAAGAAGAATTGAACCAATTCAAGCATTGCCAAGTCCTGAAGCTTGTTCCAAGACCCAAAGGTAAGAACTTTATCGGAACTAATTGGGTCTATAGAAAAAAGATGGACGAAGATGGAACCATCATAAAGAATATAGCCAGACTCGTTGTCAAAGGATACCAACAAGAAGAGGGAATCGAATTCGACCAAACGTATGCTCCAGTGGTAAGACTGGAGGCAATCAGGTTGTTCCTAGCTTATGCTGCACTTAAGGGCTTCACTGTCTATCAGATGGATGTGAAGTCGGCATTCCTTAATGATGACATAAAGGAAGAAGTGTATGTGGAACAACCTCCAGGTTTCGTTGATTCTAACTTTCCTGATCAGGTTTATCTTTTATTTAAAACATTATATGGTTTGAAACAAGCTCCTCGAGCTTGGTATGAGACACTGTCTATCTTTATTCTTGAGAACAAGTTCACAAAGGGAAGATATATAAGACATTATTTCTTAGGGAAATAAAAGGCAAGATTTTGCTAGTGCAAATCTATGTCGATGATATTATTTTTGGCTCTACTAACGACAACCTCTGCCAGAAGTTTTCAAAATTTATGCAAGGGAAGTTTGAAATGAGTAGTATGGGAGAGCTGAAGTATTTCCTAGGACTTCTGTTGAAACAATCTGAAGATGGAATTTTCATCTCTAAGTTGAAGTTCACCAAGATGTTAATTAATAAATTCGGAATGAAGAACAAAACCTCTATGAGGACTCCAATGGGTTCAGCCATGTCTCTAGACAAGGATGAGAAAGGGAAACCTTTTGATAAAACAAAGTACAGAAGCATAATTGGATCCTAGCTCTATCTTACTGCTAGTAGACCTGACATAATGTTTTCAATGTGTGTGTATGTGCTAGATTTCAAGTAAACTGTAAGGAATCTCACTACGCTGTTGCTAAGCAGATTTTGAGATACCTTGAAGGTACACCAAATCGTGGCTTATAGTACCCAAGAAGTAATGATAGCGAACTAATTGGTTTCTCAGATGCAGATTTTACAGAAAGCAAAGATGACAGGAAGAGCACTTCAGGGACTTATTAATTCCTAAGAAAAAGGCTCATATCCTGAAGTAGCAAGAAGTAGAATTGTGTCACAATTTCAACATCCGAGTCAGAGTATATCTCTGCAGGCAGTTATTGTGCATAACTGCTATGGATAAAAAAATCAGTTTGAAGATTACAACATGAAGTTCCTAAATATTCCAATAGTTTGTGACTCTTCTAGTGCAATTACAATCGCCCACAACCCAGTCTCTCACAGCAGGATAAAGCACATAGAGCTGAGGTATCACTTCATCAGGGAGCATATGGATCGTGGAGACATCATCCTCCAGTATGTCCCAACTGACATGCAGGTTGTGAACATTTTCACGAAACCGCTGGACGAGGCCAAGTTCTCATTCTTCAAAATGGAACTTGGCATGCTCAACAAAGAAGAATAAAGAAGGAGAACTCACAACAAAGCTCAAGGATCAGGCAACACTTCAAAAATTATGAAATTCTTAAGTTTGGACTTCATTTTTCGAGTAAGACCCTTACTACTCGAGTACTAATTTGGACCGCTCGAGAAACAAGTCTGCCTCTCGAGAAATGCTTCTCGAGTAATAAGATATTTCACTAGAAATGCTTTTCAAGTAATAAGATACTTCTCGAGAACTTCCAGTTATTACTAGAGAACTAGAGTCTATTCACTCGAGTAATGCTTGTCCACTAGAGAAATCTGAAGCAACTTTTAGTCTTCATGTTCAAATTTTGATATTCGCACTCAGATGTTATGTCGAAATTTTCTTAGGTTTGTTACTTATATTATTTCCATAACTAACATAAATTAAGACTTAGATGACTTTAAGAATCTTCTTCTCCGTCTGGAAACCGCCGAATTATCCTTCATTTTTGAGCAACCATGCAAAATTTTATTTCCAGAGGTTGAAGAGTTCTTTCAGAATGCAAAGGTAAGGAGAAATGGAAAGATTCTTATGACAAGAGTTCGTGGAATCAAAATCAAGCTCTCTAAGATAGTTGTTTCTACACTTCTTCGACTACCTGTGATTGAAGAAGAAGACGACCTCACTACTGAGGACTATGACAGAGATTATAGTTTCTATGGAATTTTTGTTGTTATAAACACCATTTGTCGACCTGACCTAAATGCAGAGGGCAAACTTCTAGTTGATATTATTGGCAAAGTACATCTATGCAAGACTACTTCTATAAGCTTCATCACTACCGACTTCTTTTATATGATGACAGAAATTATATGTAGGAAGAAATTTCATTTTGGAATGGTAATTTTTGATAAGATAAGAGAAAGCATCAAAGCACCTAACTATGCAAGGATTATTTCTCTACTTCTGCCTGAGTTCAAGCCAGAGATTTTTGACTTATCCAAAGGTACAAACCTTCACCACATGAATAAAGTCTCTATATCTTCAATACAAAGATGGGAGCTTAAACTCAAGAATCATGCCCAAGCTGCTAAGGCACTGGATCATCCAAAGAATGAGGACAGGACTCCATCTCCTCCTCTACCTCAAGTAGCTGACATATCTGGTGCAGCTGCTGAGGGGGAGCCTGCTCCTTCAACTCCAGTATAAAGAGTTTCTTCCCCTCCTCCAGCTATTTCACTACATTCTGTAACCCTAGAAGAGGCACTCTCAGATGCCCAAGTCCAAGAGAACATTCTATCCATAAAGGAAGACATAACTAAAATTATTAAAGAATTGACTTCAAAATAGCCTCTTTCCCCTTTTCATACAGAGAAGCCTCCCTCTCCAGAACCATCTCCCTCTCATCATCTTTCTGAAAAAGAATCTCCTCATCAATCACCTGCTGTAGACATCAAAGAGGAATAAACAGTTCTTATTTCTGATAAGAAAGAAGCCACCAAAGAACCAGCTAAGGCTCCTCTCAAGAGATTGGATTTTTCTCTTCCTGCTATTCTTGGTGAGGAAGGTGATATTTTGATTCAAACTACAAGAGCCAAAAGCACAGTTGACATTGAAGAAATTGCTCCTCAGGCTGCTCATCCTCTTCCAGCTCCTCAAGTTCAAACTCCTGTTATTGATGATATTTTGGGTAAGATTGAATTACTAGTAGCACAATAGAGAAAGTATTTTGATGAATCTCTAAAAGTTGTGACTGATAAAGTAACTGCTCTGGAAAAATAGATGAGCAGAGGATTTGCAAAGATCAACCATAATACTGATAAGCTGAAACATCTATTCAAAATAGGTGGGAAAGCTCTGGACCACACCATAACCAACATTGGTTAGGTGATGGACCAGTCAGTAACTCTTGCTAATAATCAAATCCAGTTAGAAAAGAAAGCAAAAGAACAAAACTTCAAAACTTGTGAAGAAGTTGGTACCTTCAAAGAAGTTGTTATTACCACCCTATCTATAGAAGTCAGAAAGGGGGAGAGCTTAGTAAAATAATACTTAGAAAAATCAGATTCAAACATGAAAACTCTCTGGGAAGAAAATTCATACTAATGTACAAAATTAAATAGATGATGTAAAGTTTCATACTTATGATACAGCATCCTTTAGCTGTGTGGATGCATAATCAAATATTCCCTGATTTCCAAGCTGATCCAAATGTGATTCCCCATCATCTGAATCCTACTGCTCAGCATCCTTTAGTTGAACAACCAACTTTTTCTCCAAGACCTGAAGGCTCAGAAGCACCACCTCAAAATAGTTATGCTCAGGTATGGGAAACTGATCAGGAAGATGTGCTTCATCAAGCACCTCCTAAAATTCAAATTCATAAGAGAAGAAAGTATGGTGATGGAGCATCTGCAAGCAAGTCCATCCCTAATCCAGAAGCTGAAAAGAGGAGAGCACAAGAATATGTTGAAATTTTGAGCCCTACTTCTAAGTCTTTAATCCTTGATAGACTCAAACTAGTTATGGATTACAATGAAAGTAGGACTAAACATTATAGCTCCTCTGAGTGGGAACTGTATGAGAAATCCTTAACTAAGAGAAGAATTTATGATAGATAGTATGGAAGGAACAATCCAAATGCTCCTCCTAGAACCCCAAAGTATTATCCTAAACCCTTCAGCTATCAGAGGAGACAGCAAGAGAAGAAGGAAAAACAACAATAAAAGTAACAATAGTAGAGCGAGGAATGGAAAATGATTTAGATTGTGTTTTCAGATTGTGTTGAAATGGATTTCATGGACAATTCTATATAGATATAAAACTTTAATTTTGATGATCTGATTTTCTCTTAATTACTTAGCATTTTATTTTCAATTATCTCTGTGGTAGCTAGTCACTTTGTTTATTTATCTTGATATAATCCACCTTAGTGTAGATGGTTCTGACTTCTGCCAATGGGGGGGATTTTTGGGTATTGTATCTACAATTAAGTTATATTTGATGTCTTGTTTGAGTTATGTGTTTGCAGGTCTTAATTGCCAAAGTGTGGACTAATGTCAGTCTATAATGAGTCACCAAATATAGGACCATACAATGTATTCCCTCATTGTGTTATCGATGGTGTTTACTCATGTGTAGCCTCTCTATTGGGATACACTTCACTTTCAAGCACTAAACCTGTAGGAGAAAGACTAGTTGCAGATTTCCTTGAAGAAAGAAAATTTTCAGAAAGTAAAATTTTTCTATGTGTTTTACTCGAGAAACAACTTTATTACTCGAGTAGATTTATAGTCAGTTCTTGTGTAAGCTAAGTCTAGCACTTGAGTAACTTAAGTAGTTCTCGAGATGATTTAGGCTCCGTTTGAGAGGACTTATTTTCACCGGTCAAGCGGTCATGACCGTATGAATCGGGACTTATTTAATTCAAGATTCATGCGGTCATGACCGCTTGATCGGTGAAAATAAGTCCTCCCAAACGGAGCCTTAAAGTTAGTTCTCGAGAAGCTGTGTAGTACTCGAGTACATCTTTGCTTGTTCTCGAGTTATCAAAAAAGTCTAGTTCAGAAGTTTTTTAAGTATAGTACTCGAGCTACTAAGGCCATTACTCGAGTAGTACAAGACTTTGTCTCGAGTGACAAAAGTCGAGTACTCTAGAAATTTATCCTTGTCTCGGGTAACAGAAGTAGAGTACTCAAGAAGTATATCTAGTTCTTGAGTAGAGAAGCATTAGTACTCGAGAAGTCCAGCTACTTCTCGAGAAGTCAATTCTATTACTCGAGTAGCCAGAAGTTATTTATAGATTTTTTCTAAGTATTGTTCTCGAGAACTTTACATACTTTTCTCGAGAAGTCAAAGTGATTACTTGAGTAGTCATATTCCACTCGAGTAATGCAGACATTTTTTATCTGAAAATTCATCAAGTCTGACGGGACCAGATTTCAAAATTAATCTCCATGATTATTGGTCCACGTGTTATGTCTTTATGATTATGACCGTTAGACTATTCCTGTAAAAGTTCAAATCTTTTCGACTAACCCTAAGAACAGTATCAGAAGAAAAATCCGAGAAATACAAATTTTTTTGAATCATCTAATATTCTAAATCGGGAAGCCGTCGCCGCTCTTTATTGACGATCTCGCCGCCGCACTTCTCCGATTTCTGTGATTCATGGCAAGATTAGATCAACAGATCAAGGCATTCTTATTCTCACAATTCCTCATCTTGATCATGCTGATCTAGGTTTTCAGATCCAGAACAGTTTTTGACTTGTCTTCTTCGACCTATTTATGAGAAAGCTTCAAAGATTCAAGAAAGAAGAAAGGCTGAAGATTCAGATCTGAGATATTCTTTTTGTATAATTTTATTTACAAAATATTAATCTTGTAGGAGATTTTGTATCCGAGTGTTGTAGGAAGTATTTATTTCGAGTGTAGATCTGTGTTGTGGATCAATTTGTAGGGTCATTTCTCCGAGTTATAGGATTGGTTTTTAATCTGAGGTACTAGTAAAGTAGCTGAGTCTAGAGTGTTGCTAGATCGGTGAGATGGAGAGTGGACGTACCCAAGATTGGGGAACCACTATAGATCTGGTGTTCTCTGTGTTGTGTGTGCTTATTTTCTGCGCTTCGTTCGTTCAATTTTTATTCCGCTAAAAGATGCAGACCTCACCTATTCACCCCCTCTAAGTGATTTAGGTAGACAAATAAAAAAATCCCCAGACTTTACTTCTCTCGAATTTGTTTAACACTTCAGTCATAGCCAAGAACCATAAATCATCCTTTAAGGCTTCTGAGACGTTCTTGGCTACAATTTCAAATAGGAAACATAAGTTTGAAAATGATTCATGTAATGCTAACTGAGTTCTAAGTCCATGTGAGTGCTCTCCTATTACTAGTTCTCGCGGATGTTTCTTTGAGAAATTTAAGGTACTTGGAGTCCTATATACATTTACATGAGTTGTAGCATCCACTGACACCTCTTTCTCCTCACCCTTAACTTCTAATTGTGAATCACCATCAATTTCTTCTTCGTTTGGCCTAGGTTCTTCGGTTGGTGTATTTTCGTTAAAGTGTACATGAGTTGATTCTTCAATAACTAAGGTTTGTTTGTTATAGACCATATAGGCACGACTCATAATATAATATCCTAACATTTTTCCATGATCTGATTTTTCATCAAGTTTTCCCAACTGAACCTTAGTGTTTAGAATAAAACACGGGCAACCAAAGACTCTAAAATATGAAACTGATGGCTTCCTATTGAAATAGAGCTCATAGGGATTTAGCTTAAGAATGGGGGGAAGCATGACTCGGTTCATCACATAACATGCCGTATTAACAGCTTCAGTCCAGAAATATCGAGGCAAGCCGAATTCGGCGAGAATTGTGCGTGCTAACTCTTTAAGTGCACGGTTCTTTCTCTCCACTACCCCCATTTTGTTGAGTAGTGTGTGGGGATGAAAATTTGAGTTTACTTCCTAAATTATTACAATAGTTCGTTAAATTTTAATTCTCAAATTCCCCCCCCCCATGATCTTACCTTATGCATTTTATTTTTAGTTCATTATCATTTTGGAGTCTAGTGCATAGATTGGTGAACACAAGGAACGTGTCAGATTTTTTTGTAAGGAAGATCGTCCAATAATAACGGGAGTAGTCATCAATAAGAACAAAAGTGTATCATTTTCCAACTAGACTACATGTACTAAGAAGACCAAATAGATCTATGTGAATTAGTTCAAGCGGTCTAGTCGTTGAAATGTCATTTATGCTTTTAAATGAGGTTTCAAAAAATTTCCCTTTTTAACATGGAGCGCCTAAAGAGTTTAATCTACCGCTTAAGTTTAGAAGTCCTAGAACAAGTTTACGATAGTTTGATAATAAGCTTACTTCCTAAAAATCCTAGTCTCATATGCCAAAGATCCAATTCCTCATTTTTGGAAACTAAGAATTTCAAATCAGAAGCAGATATATCCTTAAAGCTAACTGTATAAACATTATGGGTTTTATGAGCAACTAGAAAAAACTATTAGTTTTAGCATCTACAATTTGGCAGGTGTTTGTAGAGGATTCAAATATAACATTTAGGCCTTTATCACATAGTTAGCTAATAGAAATTATGTTGGGAATATTGCCCTCAATGTTCCCTAGATTTGAAGAGGCATCACAATCAATACTAAGAGAATAATTGTATTTGATGTATGTTCAAGTTCAATATGTGCAGGATGTTCCTTTAATTAAGTTTAGATAGGTTGTCTAAGTGATTGTGATAGGTGGTCACAAGGAAGAATGCTGGAGAGACAGAAATATGTCTAAGTCCACAGGCATTAAGTGAATCAAGTTCACTCAACGCCAGATGTCAAGAAAGGATGTAGGAAAGATAGAAATTTGTCTAAATCCATCGATGTTGAGTGAAGCCACTTCACTCAACGCCAGATGCCAAAAAGTGCCGAGTAAAGCATGGACATTCAAATCCCAAATGTTTGCAAGAAGATTTGTGGCTAAGTCCACAGGCGTTGAGTGAAGGCAGGTCACTTAACACCATATAACAAGAGGCATCGTCTAAAGCTCAGACAGACAAAGATTCGGCATTGTCAAGGAAGAAATCCGGCTAAGTCCAGATGCATTGAGTGGGGACAGATCACTCAACGCTTGAAGAAATAAGTGTTGAGTCAAGCTCAAGCAGACAAATCATTTGAAGATCTGTCAAGAATTTTGGCCATGTCTAAAAGCGTTGAGTGAGGATAGCTCACTCAACGCATAGAGCAGAAAGCGTCGACAAAATAAAGTTCAATCAAAGATTAAGAATATATAGATAGAAAAATCTATCTAAGTCCAGATGCGTTGAGTGAGGATAACTCACTCAATGCAAGCTAATCAAGAAGATCGTCTAAGTACAGAAGCATTGAGTGAATGCAGTTCACTCAATGCATCAGCAAAATGCCATGCAATAAGAGAAACAGTTAAGTCAAGAAGCATTGAGTGATGAAGGCTAACTCAACGCACTCAATGCCTAGTAGTGCAGAAGAAATTGGCTAAGTCCAAATTCGTTGAGTGATGAAGGTTCACTCAACGTACTCAATGCCTGGCAGTGCAGATTATCTGATTAAGGGTTTTTACATCGAGTGAAAACTTTTCGCTCAACGCACTCAAAGCCTGGGTTGAACTCTGAATTTGGCTAAGTCCATAAATGCTGACATCAGCAAGAGTCAGTAAAATTTCAATTTGTTGTGGGTAGTCTACAACACACGACAAATGGCACTGGAGGCCTACGGTAGGACTTTTTTTGTAAAAGCAAAGTTGCAGCCAATAACTATTCGTGGTCCCGAGCCTCAAAGAGTCATTGGATGACAAAAGATAAAAGAGATCTGATCAGCGGAAACAAGAATAATTTTAGGGTTTTATCTTTTCGCAAAGAGGCGTAACATAATATTCTTCCTCTCTACATTGTTGGAGAGCCTGAAGAAAAGTTCAACCAGCAAATCTAAAAGTTCAAGCAGTTAGCTGTTGCGATTTTCACCTATAACAGCAAGTTCAGAAAAATATTCTGAGAAGGAAGAAGAAGCATAGCAATCTGATTTCTGCAGACATGGTTAGCTGAGTGAATATGTAAGACCCCTTTTTGTTCTTTTTCAACCACTGGGGTCTTAGCCCAGAATTGCCGCTTTGCGCTGGCACCGACTCACGGGAAGGCCGCCACTACAAAACGCCAATTCTACCAGCCCTTTTCGATCACAAGAGAGAGAAGTAAGTGTACACTGAATGTAAATAAGTCCACAGAAAAATTGAAATCACAACCAGTCCATCAATAAATAATAATAGAAAGTACTGTAAAGATCAGTTCATAAGAATTTTAAAGAAACGGGCTCGAGCCCGGTACATTAGAGTCCTCACTTCAAATCACTCATCGCGGAAGCTATAAAAATACTAATCACTCACGGAGCTGGTCTTAGGTTCACCGGTGCTAGACTAACCCACCTCCATGCGCATCGTACTCCGCTGGTGCTGGTCCCTGGACTGTTGGTCCCTTTCTCCCATCCGGAGCTCCTGTAATGTTGTGGTTCGAAAACCATTATTCATAAAGACTAAGCCCTATCATCCCCTACCCCTCCCCCCACGGCTCCTAAGCACTGAGCGGAGAGGAGGAAAGGGAAGCTACACAGGTGGAGAATAATCAAATGGATGACAATGGAGCTAGTCTAATAACTATCATGGTGTATAAACAACTATCAAGAATAAAGTACATCTAGCAATTCTACGGTAGTGAGCAGTAAGGTAGACATGTGGTAAGTAGTATAACAAAAGAAGACAAGTAGAACAAGTAAGTAAGTAAGCAAGTAAGTAAGTAAGAAACCTTAAGTAAGTAAATAAGTAAGTAACCTTAACTTATATGAATGCCCATACAAACTTATAAGTTAAGGGGTCTTCTGCAAGGCTCCCATCGTATAAAAAGTCCCATACCGATTTATACGTTGGGGTGTCGGTTGTATGCAAATATGAGTGTAGTGATATGCTATGCCATTACTCATGCAAGTGCAACTCACGCACACGACTCTATGCGCACAGACCTTTAGTTCCCCCTGTTCGGGCAGCTAGCTTCACTCCCAGGAACCTCCGTAGTGGCAAATAGAGACAGTGGGTTGGGCCCCCTACTCCTAGGCGGGTATCCACACTATCGGGCCTAGCCCTTCTGTACGCCCCTAGAAGAACACAACCTAGAGTATCCGCGTACTAAAGCTGGCTATATCCACCAGGCTTTCTTTGGCTAAGTGTCCCACACCGCCGAGTCGACGTACCGATATCGGTGTGAACCACAATCAAATACTAAAGACCCACCACCTTATTCTGTACTCAAAACCCTCGAGCCCCCGGCTCCCCAGACAGTCCCGTCCGTTCATCTGCCTTCAGAGCTACCGTCTGAATGGCAACCAAACCAACTTATTCTACCTCCTTATCTACCGGGGTGTGTGAAAGTGCAACCCTAGTTATACTAGTTGCTCTTTTAGCTTATCATTCCTACGGTTTACGTTAGCACAAGACTTCCCCCGGTATTCCCCGTGAAGGGCTCTCAAAGGGCACTAGGAACTATGATTGTAGCTGAAGCCCACCGTTCCCTTTCGCAAGGCACTTATTGTTATTGGTTGATACCCATTACCCGATCCCTTTTAAATTATTTTAGATCTAGCCCTAGAGTATTAAGACTCTTCCTCTCTTACTGAGGAGGGCGATCTTTTGTCGATCCCGGACGCCACTTAACTCAAGTCAATCTCATACCCTACCCATCCTGACTTCCAATAATGAACTTAATTTTACTTGCCCTATCCAAACAAACAAACTACCAAAATTCCATCTCCCCAAGTTCATTGCCCACTCTAGTTCAGTTTCTTTGGTTTTACTATATGCAGACCATCCTAAGCTACATGAGGTATATAAGGGGAGGTACTTCAACTTGTCTTCCAAATCTCCTATATAATTTACTGGAGGTCTATCATGACATAATTAGCCTAAATCCAAAAATTTATAATTTTCCTAATTAATCTGATATTTATTTAATTTTCCCAAAAGATTGGCCATGGGTAATTTTAAACATGAACTACATGATCTTCTTAAGTAATGGCCACCCAAAAATTATGATCACTAAATAACAGCAAGGTATCATCAAATACTAATTTTCAGGATTTTACAGAAAGTATTTAGCCTCTAATTAATTTATCCATTATAATCTCATTAATCCTATGTAAAGAAGAAGTACTGAAATTACTCATCATAAAATTATAGAAAAATTACTGAGTATTAATATGGTACAGAAAAAGTCATTGTGCAAAGATCATAATTTTACAGGCTTGCTAGACTTCAAAATAGATTTAACTAAGTTTTCATGGGAAACAACACTTAATGAAGCAAGCCTTAGAATTAAACTTCTAGAAATTCCATAAAAATTCACAGAGCTTAAACATAATATTACAAGTTCTCTACCTAAAGGTCATCAATTCCCAGAAAGTATTTCCTCCATAATAAATTTCTAAGCAAATAATACAAACTACTACAATGTTATTGAAGTATCCAAAATAATTGTTGGAACACCCTATTACTAATTTGGGTAAGGATCACTATGTTTGTCTTAGGAAACCAGGTTGACCTAGTTGTATAGTTGTAAAGGTCAACACTAGAATGAGTCTAGGGCTTAGAACTTAGGTTTGAAGCTGCCCCCAGGACCATTCCAAGATCAAGGATATAGAGCCAAGCCCAAAGTCAGTTATCGTCGAGCTTAGGTCGACGAAACATCGAACTCGGTTCGATGCTCTATGAGCTTTACCTTGCTAAAGTCGTCGAACTCCGGTCGACGTTATTCGAGCTCAGGTCGACGATCTTTCTTCAGCTATTCTTCAGGTCGCTAAGCTCGGTTCGACGATTTTCGAGCTCAGTTCGACGTTTTCTGTCTGTTTGATCTGTTTCTATCTCTGAGCTCAGTTCGACGATCGTAGAGCTCAGATCGACGATTTTTCTGAGAGATCAACGATTCTAAGGATTCAAATGCTGCCAGTCTTTAGAATGTTTTTGAATTCTCTCAGCATTTATGTTAAGGAGATCTGCTAGCCATTTGTCTTTATTCTGGAGCAAGTTTCAAGGAATTATTCAGGGAATGTTTTATTGGACCTTCCTCTAGAAGACAAGACTTTTTATGGAAGACATTTATGACTGCCAACGGCTATCTTTTACAAGAATTTTTTTTGAGAATCAGATCTTCCTTTTTATCTTCAGTCAGATAGAATATATAATAAGATACACAGAGAGCACAACAACAAGAATTAAGCTGTGACAGATAACAAGTGATCAATTCTGAAGAATCAGAATAACAATTTTTTTTGCTTACAGAAAAGTGATCACAGCTTCATCTCAAGAACTCCAGACACCTCATCTTTCAGCCCTTTTGCTGAAACAATCTTTTGCTGTAGATCTAAACTTCTAAAGGCCTATCACCCTAGAGCAAAGCTTCCATTCCTGAACCTGTCTACATCTCAGGGGGAGCTTTGACAACAAAAGATCCACTAGTTTTCTCTCATTTGATTTGAGAACAGAGAAGACAACTTCACCTCTTTATCTTTTCTTTTTCTGCTATAAAAGGGTTCTTGAACTCCCTTCAAAAGTTCTGTCTGGTTCTGAGAGCCTTGTCAAAACTCAGTGGTGGCAAGACACCTTATCAAAAAATCCAGTTTTGGTTTTTGAGCACCTTATCAAAAGCTCATTGGTGTCAGGACACCTAATCAACTCATCCTGAGTGGATTCCTACCAAGGGTGGTAGAAGAGTGGATATACCCAGGTTCTTGGGGAACCACTATATTTCCTTGTGTCTTCTGGCTTGTTTGTGTGATTGATTTACTGTGTGCTGTGCTCTTTACTTAGTTGTTTTTAACTCTTTACTAGCACTCTATACTATAATATAAATTGAATTTTATATGTGCTGATTATTTCAAAACTGTGAAATTAATTTAAATAAACTCTATTCACCCCCCCCCCCTCTAGAGTTGAGATAGTTCTTACTCTCACTTTCAATTGTTATCAGAGGGAGGTTGGTTGCTCATACAGACTAACACCTGAACCAAAAGATCCTTGATAAGATCAATCTCTTAAGAGGGTTATTTTCTTCATATCTTATATTATTCAAAGACATGGCACAGAACAAGGATTATGCAAGCACCAGACCTCCAGTGTGCAATCTATCTAAGTTTGCACTTTGGAAAGCAAGGATTAGACTATATATGAACTCTATTGATGAAGATATTTTCAATTCTGTCTTGACAGTTTGTCCAAGTCCACCAGCAAGCTCAAGCACAAATGCTGTTCCACCTCCCTCAGGAACAGATGCAGACATAAAGAAATGGAAAACTGCAGATGCAAAGGCCATGAACATCTTAGCTCAGACAATGTCTGATGAGATATTTCAGAAGGTAGCTGACTGCAACTCAGCCAAAGGAATTTGCGACAAGCTCTCTGAAATTGTCTCAGGGTCTGCTGATGAGAGGAAAGACAGAAGATCTCACCTCATAACCTAATATGAGAACTTCAAGAAAGGAGAAGCTGAGTCAGTTGCAGATATGTACAATAGATTAAGTCTGATTGTCAATGAGCTGAAGACCTTGGATAAAGAAATCTCATTGACTGAGCTTAATGACAAAATTCTAATGTGCTTCCCCAGCACTTGGGATTCAAGAATCTGGCCAATCAAAGATGCCAGAAGTCTAAATGAGATTACCACTGAAGCTCTCCTGGGCAAGCTCAAATCCTATGAGCTACTCATTAAAAATAGAGATGAAGAACAAAAGGCTACTTCTCCAGTCACAAGAAAAGAAAAGACCATAGCCTTCAAAGCTGCAGAAGAGGAGCCTGAAGATAAAGCTATAGAAAATGATGAGCTCCTAAGTCTACAGGCCAAAAGATTCTACAAGATGGCCAGAAAAGACTTCAGAAAGAGATCATACAAGGGTCATGATAAACCAAGGTGTGATAAATCAAATAACAATAAAGAAATCATATGTTTTGGTTGCAGGAAACCAGGCCATATTATGCCTGACTGTCCAGAAAGTAAGAACAAGGACAAGAAAGATAGAAGAGAAAGAAGAAAAGAAAAAGACTTCAGAAAGAACAGCTCAAACAAACCCTCCTTCAGCAAGAACAAACATACAAGGAAGGGATTTGTTGCTGAGACATGGAGTGAAACTGAAGAGGACTCTGAAGCCTCATCCAGCTCCAGTGATGATGAGGATGATGCTGATGAAAAGGAATTCTGCATGATGGCTATCAATGCCTCTCAAACAGACTCAGAAGCAGAAGAGTCAGAATCAGATTCAGATGCTCAACTAGAGGAAGATTAGGTAATCAACTCATTTGATTTCAGCTCTGAGGATTTTAAACATGAGTTTAAGGTACTATGCCTAGATCTGTTGGAGTCTGAGAAGGAAATCACTTCCCTCAGAAAACAACTATCTGAGTATAGCACTATAAAATCAGAGAACCTCAAACTCTCTAAGGAGTTGGAATGCTGTAGGGAAGAGATAGCTTCACTGAAAAGTGAACTATCAAAGGCCAAAAAGTTTGAATAATCCCTAAATGGGAGAAGTATCAGACTGATGGACATTACAAGCACAGTGAACTCTAGATTTAATAGTACACTGGGCTTGGGTGCCTCATCCATCCAACCTATAATATTAACAACTCTAATCAAATTTGTCTCTGACAAAGGAAAGGAAGTAGTAGAGGTAGCTAGGAAGAATGATCTGCCAGAGAAAAATTCAGTTCAACAGATTGCGTCGAGCAGAGCTCGACGATCGTCGAACAGAGCTCGACGATCTAACCCAAGATCGTCGACCTCAGCTCGACGATATCCAAACTCTGAACTCCAGAATAATCGATCTTCGAACAGAGCTCGACGATCTGACCCAAGATCGTCGACCTCAGCTCGACGATCGTCGAACAGAGATCAGGTTTGTGAACAATCCTTCAATGGCACATCTAGATTCAATCCCAGGAGCCCCACATCCCAAGGCTTTAACCCTTATACTGAATGGATAGTACCTCCTAGGAGATACCATCCTGAAGGTTATAAGAGTCATCCTGGGATGTCTTTCATTTCTGAATTCAAGGGATATCAACCTAGGACCAAGGTTAACTAGGTCAAAAACAAATAAGCTGTTCATGTGCAGGTGAAGACCTATCCAGTATCTAACCAACAATGTTATCTGGATAGTGGGTGCTCAAAGCACATGACAGGGAACAGGGAGAACCTATCATCCTTCATAACCAAACTTGGACCCAAAGTGATTTTTGGTGATTCAAATTTTGGCCAAACCAAAGGATATGGTGCTGCTCAGATAGGCTCAGTCACTTTCAAGAAGGTGGCATTTGTAGAAGGACTGAAGCACAATCTGATAAGTATCAGTCAGCTATGTGATGAAGGATACAAGGTGACTTTCAACAAATCCCTGTGTAAGATCAAGTCAGAGGATAACACAACTGTGTTAACAGGTAAAAGGACAGGTAACATTTACTTAGTAGATTTTCTTTCATCTAAAGTAGATATCTGTTTATTCAATTCCATATCTAAGCCAAATGTTCTATGGCATAAGAGATTAGGACATCTAAACCTTAGAACCATTGCCAGACTATCCAAGGACAACCTTGTTAGAGGACTACCTTCAGGCCCCTACAAGAAGGAAGGACTTTGCAAGGCTTGTCAATTAGGCAAGCAAACTAAAAATAGCTTTAAGTCACTTAATAAGAGTGATTCACCTAGGATTCTGTATTTGTTGCATATGGATCTTTTTGGACCCATCACAGTACAAAGCTTAGGAGGGAAATCTTATGCTTTAGTGATTGTAGATGACTTCTCTAGATTCACATGGGTATTCTTTCTGAGGAAGAAGTCTGATAACTTTAAGTGTTTGACAGAGTTTCTCAAATGTATACAGATTGAGTTCAACACTCACATTGCCCTGATCAGAAGTGATCATGGGACAGAGTTTGATTCTCTTCTTATGCAAGAGTTCTGTCAAAGTGAAGGGATCAGGCACACTTTCTCAGCTCCTAGAACTCCTCAACAAAATGGGGTAGCTGAAAGGAAAAAATAGAACCCTAATTGAATCTGCTACTACATTGTTGACAGATGCTCACCTACCTCAATCCTTTTGGGCTGAGGTAGTGAACACCTCCAACTATGTGCTAAATAGAAGCCTGATACATAAACTAAAGGGCAAGACTCCCTATGAATTGCTTAAAGGGAAGAAACCTAAAATAGATTATTTTAAAAATTTTGGGTGTACCTGTTATATTCATAATAATGAGAAGAAGTATCTAGCAAAATTCCAAGCTAAAGCTGATGAAGGAGTGTTTCTGGGATACTCCATGATCAGCAAGGCCTATAGGGTATATAATAAATCTTCCTGTAAAATTGAAGAATCTGTTCATGTCACTTTTGATGAGACTAACATGTGTTATAAGAAGAAGTCTACTTCTACCATAGAACCTTTGCAGGTATACTCTATTTCAGAAAGAATGGACAGATTACAGGTTAAATAAGAGGATACAGCCACTCAACCTATTCTGCAAAAGAATGAGAGCAGTGATGATGAAGAAGAAGTTCAACCTCTTGAAGAAAATCATCCTGAAGAGCCAGTTGTTATTCCACAAGAGGAAACAACAACACAGGTTGGTGAACAATCAACATCCCCTGTTGATCTAGTAACAACAAGAGATCATCCAATCACCTAAATAATTGGAGACATCTCAGCTGGTGTGCAAACCAGAAATCAGGTCAACCAAAACCTGATGCACACCTGCTTCCTATCTCAAGTTGAGCCTCAATCCATTCAAGATGCAGAGCAAGATCCACACTGGATCATTGCAATGCAAGAGGAGTTGCATCAATTTGAAAGGAATAAAGTTTGGGAACTAGTGCCTAAGCCAAAGGATCACTCTATTGTTGGAACAAAGTGGGTATTCAGAAACAAGCTGGATGATCAAGGAGTTATTGTCAGAAACAAGGCAAGGCTAGTTGCTCAAGGCTATTCTCAACAAGAAGGAATAGACTATGACCAGACCTTTGCACCAGTTGCAAGGTTAGAGGCCATTAGAATATTCCTAGCTTATGCTGCTCACAAGGGATTCAAGGTCTACCAGATAGATGTGAAGAGTGCATTTCTCAATGGGGACATCAAAGAGGAAGTCTATGTTAGACAACCTCCAGGTTTTATCTCTCTAACTCACCCTGATTTTGTTTTCAAATTGCATAAAGCATTATATGGTCTCAAGCAAGCTCCTAGAGCATGGTATGAGACCCTAGCATGCTTTCTTCTAGAAAATGATTTTGTTAGGGGGAGAGTAGACCAAACTCTTTTTATTAGAACCCATAAGTCCCATACCATACTAGTACAAATTTATGTAGATGATATCAAATTTGGATCTACTGATTCAAACTTGTGCATAAGGTTTTCCAACCTGATGCATTCCAAATTTGAAATGAGTAGCATGGGTGAGCTCTCCTTCTTCTTAGGATTGCAAGTAAAACAGCATGCTGAGGGCATATTTATTTCCCAAACCAAGTATGCTAAAGAATTGGTTAAGAGATTTGGTATGTCTGAGGCATCTTGTATGAAAACACCCATGCCTACCAATGCTGTATTGGATGCTGATGAACATGGGAAACCAGTTGATCAGACAACATATAGAGCAATGATTGGCTCTCTATTGTACCTTACAGCTAGTAGACTAGATATAATGTTTGCTACATGCATATGTGCTAGATTCCAAGTAAGCCCTAGAGAGTCACACCTAACTCTAGTTAAAAGGATTCTAAGATATGTAAAAAGTTGTCCAAATCTAGGACTCTGGTATCCAAAAGACTCTGGATTTGAATTAACTGGATTTTCAGATGCTGATTATGCTGGATGCAGAGTAGACAGGAAAAGCACTAGTGGAACTTGTCAGTTCCTTGGTGACAGACTTGTCTCCTGGTTTTGTAAGAAGCAAACATCTGTGTCAACCTCAACTGCTGAAGCTGAATATATGGCTGTAGGTAGTTGTTGTTCACAAATATTGTGAATACAAAATCAGCTCATAGACTATGGCTACAACATAGAGAAGTCTAAAATTTTTTGTGATAATACTAGTGCTATCTCTATAGCACAAAATCCAGTCCTCCATAGTAGGGCAAAACATATAGAGATTAGGCATCATTTTCTAAGGGATAATGTAGAGAAAAACAAAATAGAACTTCAATATATCCCAACTGATTTGCAAAGGGGAGATATTTTCACCAAGCCCTTGGATGAAAAGAAGCATAATTTCTTCCTAAATCAGTTAGGCATGGTAGATGGAGGAAGCCTAAACTAATTTACAAGATTTTTGAAAAGTAAAAACACACCAAGACGAGGCTAAAAAAATTCAGTCCTTTTTGTGTCTGTAGAATAGACTTTGTCTCTGAACTGCGCTCGACGCTTTCCCAGAAATCGTCGAACGTAGATCGACGTTTTTCTAAAAAATGTCGGCCAGAGATCGACATTTCCGAAATCGTCGATCTGAGTTCAGCGCCTCCGTTAGCTCCAGATTCTCTCTCTTTCTGTTCAGAGGTCGTCGAGAGGAGCTCGACGCTTTTCAACATCGTCGAACGAAGATCGACGATATTGAAGTCTCTTCAGATTCCTTCTGTAGCCCAAATCGTCGAGCTCAGATCGACGTTTTGTCGAACCGAGCTCCACTATTTTCCGTTTCGCCGTCGAACCCTAATATAAAATCATTTCTTCAGCCGTCGTTCATCTTTGCGCTTTCATACTCTCTGCAACTTTATTCCTTTTCCCTCCAAATCTTCTACGCTTGGTCGTGTTTGGTTCTTTGTTGCATGTACAAATGGCTTGCTCCAGTGTTGCGATTTCCAAAATGAAATTTGACACCGGGTTTGATATCGACATGAACTCATTTGATGGAAGTGACCAGCGCTTCAAAGACATTCTCAATCTATTCAGAGAATAGGAGTTATCCCAAATAATGACTACAAGAATGAAGATTGCATCAGAAGAAGTAAAAGAATGGTGTTATACAGCGACAGATGAGAATGAGAACTCTGTCGTCGGCTTCATAAAAGGGACTCAGGTACAATTGTCCCCGGCACTTTTAACTGAAGTTTTTCATCTTAGTTCTGGAGAAGATTCCATAGAGTTATCTGGAGTGGAGTATGACTCCATGCTTGATAGAATGGGTCACAATGCTGTGAACCCTAACAAGCTGCTGAAGAAAAATCTGTCGATAGAATTTCAATTTTTGGCTGATGTAGTTGGGAAAGTGCTTCTGGCCAAGCACTCAGCCCATGATACCATATCAAGATATCAATTTTGTCTAATAGGAGCTTTGCTTGATAAGAAACATCTAGACTGGGGATCAATTTTCTTCAACATGATTAAGAAAAAGCTGAATAAGACTACTGTCAGTTTTGGGAGAATTCTAGGGGTCTATCTGCATTCCAGATGTCCTGAGCTGCTAACCTCTTCTAGGATGTTCATTAATGCATCCAAGAGGCTCTCCTGTGCCCTTTTCAACAAATGGGACTGGCAGATTGTTAACCCTACCAGAGCTGCTGCACCACTGACTTCAGGCACCAGGACTGCCTCAGTCACTCCACCTCTGGTCTCTGCCCCAGCAGTAGTGTTGCCAGCTTCTCCTCCTCCTCAAGCTGTCTCTACCCCAGCCATTTCATCCTCACCTCCAATCACCTCCATAGCCATATCTTCCCCAATTACCATTTCTTCACCAGTTTCACCCCCTCCAGCATCTACCTCAGAGGAATTCCATCCTCTTTTCTCTTATCCTATCTTCACCTCTCCATCATTTTCCCTTGTAGATGATTCCTTTATGGATGATTCACCTTCCACTCCTCCTGAGCCTCCCTCTACCTGTTCATTCCAACAAATGCTGCACGAAATTCTTTCTCAACCATCCTTCACCACATCTCTTGCCTCATCTAGCTCCATCTCAACAACCTCTATCTTCACCATTCCACTCTCAGAGCCATCCATTCCCTCACCTCTTATCTCCACATTCTCCATGCCATCATCTCCAGCCAACATCCTTCCAACAACCTTCACTCCTACCTCTGCTCAAGCCCTTCTTGAGCATGTAGATCTATCAGCCCTGGCAGACAAGTTATATGAGTTGTTAGCTCCTAAGCTAACCTCATTACTGGAGACCACTCTGGCTCCACTCCTGACCCATGTCAAGGCGCTGTCTTCCCAGCTCTCCTACTTCATTCCCTCTCAGGCAATTACCTCTTCTGGGTGCCTTGATTCAGTTCTCCCTGAATCCAGGCAGGGGGAGATGCCTTCTGAAGTAGTGGTTGTGCCTGAGTCTGCTCCAGCTCTTGCTCCTGCTCCTGCTTTTACAATGGATCTCCAGAGCCTGCTCTCTGAGTTTGATACAGTTTACTTCAGATCTTTGCCAGTTCCACATACTGAAGACTTGTCTAAGGCCATTGTGCCTATTTCTGTCTGTGATCCCAGCCAAATTGAAGCATATGTAAATTCTTGGAAGGCTGTGGATGTTTTTATCTCTGATGCTGCTACTAAGGCCATTGTGCCTCTTGTTGATGAAGCTGCTGCTGCTGTTACTGAAGATACTGAAATGGTTCCTGTAATTGAAGATACATCTGCTGTTGAAGAACTTGCCTCTTACCTGGAAGAACCTGCACCTGCTGTTGTTTCTGCTTCAAAAGCTCTTTCTGCTCAAATTTCTGCTGCTGCTGCTGCTCCTACCCTGACTCCTGATCAGTTGAAGTTACAAGAGAAATACATAAAAAGCATTGATGATTAGTATGACAGACCTCAAAGTTCAGAAAGTGATCAATTTCAAACTGAATCAGATGACTCTGCAAATACTATTGCCAAGAAGAGGAAGGCCAGAAGCAAGGCCATGATGACAGTCCCCCCAGCTCAGGCAAAGGATTCTAATGACATTCCCTACTATATTCTGCATGACTGCCCCATATCTGAGCCTTGGATGCAGTATTCCAAGAACCAACAAAAGGCTATGAAGAAGAAAAGGAAGCTGGATAAGTATGAAAAAGGATCTTCTCAGTATCAGCCTCCTCCTCCTCCTCCTCCAGATTCTGGTTCAGGCTCAGCCTCTCAAGCTCCAGCTTCCAGACAAAGCTCCTCCCAGTCTTATCAGAGATACTATCAAAGGGGGCAACATCAAAGGGGATATCAACCTAGAAGGGGCCAATATAGAGGAAGCCAGAGAGGGCACAGATATCAACAAAGGGAAGGACAAGGCCATACTGAGTCTACTTTAGGTCTTTTCCCTTATAAGCTAAAAGATGCAGTTGTCTCCAGGACTCCTCCTACTGACTCTGAATCCTTCAACAGATATGAACCTCCTGTTCCATTTGAGGATCCTGAGAACAACCCCTTGTCCTGGACAGCTAGAATGAAAGAGTTGGCTGCTCTTGATCAAATGAAAAAGGCCAGAGAGCAAGGCAAGGACACTTCCAACATAACAACTCTATCAGATCAGAGAAAGAAAGAACTGGAGAGATATACATCAAGAAAATTCTTTAATCCAGAAGATTATATGAAGCTGCACCCTGAGACTGTAGTTCCAAGGCCCAGATCTCAAACTTCCTTAGGTGCAGAAGATGATAGAAGATCCAAGAAAGAAGCCCTCAATCCCAACAGAGAAATTATGTTTAAAAAGGGGAACTGAGAAGAAGTGAATTGTGTAAGCTGAACAATCATCCTCCTCTGGATATTTGCTGACTTTTTATCTGTGATCTGCATTGCTGCTATATCTTTCTTATTGCATTGTTGATTTAGCTTCTGTTTTGAATGTATGCTTATTTATTTCCTAATTCTGTCTGTAAATAGTAATCCTAACCCAAATAGGGGGAGATTGTTGGAACACCCTATTACTAATTTGGGTAAGGATCATTATGTTTATCTTAGGAAACCAGGTTGACCTAGTTGTATAGTTGTAAAGGTCAACACTAGAATGAGTCTAGGGCTTAGAACTTAGGTTTGAAGCTGCCCCCAGGACCATTCTAAGATCAAGGATATAGAGCCAAGCCCAAAGTCAGTTATCATCGAGCTTAGGTCGACGAAACGTCGAACTCGGTTCGACGCTCTCTGAGCTCAACCTTGCTAAAGTCATCAAACTCCGATCGACGTTCTTCAAGCTCAGGTCGACGATCTTTCATCAGCTATTCTTTAGGTCGCTGAGCTCGGTTTGACGATCTTCGAGCTCAGTTCGACGTTTTCTGTCTGTTTGATCTGTTTTGTGGTAATTTTTCTTTGTCCATGTTTCACTTTCTTCGTGTATTTGCTTATGAGTTGTTCACTTGAGTTTCCTTGATATTTTTTTCTTTAAAAAAACAAATATATATATATATATATAAACAAAAAAACTGTGAAGTGATCATATCTTACTGGCTCACATGACTTTGACTTATTCCATAACTCGTACGAACAATGTTTGAGTTCAGACACTTAATCGATGTAAAGATTGTCCTTTGGTCATAGTGGGATGAATCTATATGTGCTTTGCTTTTGAGTGTGACAAGACAGGGTCGTGTCTATTGAATATGCCTTTAAGTATGTGTGAGGACTTAGATAGGGTAATGACTTCACATGATACATACATCCCTATCCCATGCACTCAAGAAAAAAAATTCTTTGCTTACATGTTATAAAGCGTGACACTAAATTCTAACACGCTAGGAATACTTTGAATAATCAATGTCACGATATATATGTGCGTATATGAAGATCAAAACTTTGGGCCAAATATTTAGTGCTAAAGTCTTATGTATACAAGTTAAAGTGTATCTATCTAGGTGGATAGATTTCAATTGACTCTGGGCTCCTTGAACTCAAAAAAAAATTATATATAAACGTGATAGCTCAAAGTAATCTAAAAAGAAAACTATTCAAGTTATCATATATCATGTCAAGAACCCCCAAGCACTACTCACTCCTTATAAGTCTTTATGAGCATTGTGAGGATGAGCACCTTGGTTCAAAGAGTCATTTCGATCTTGTGCATAGATTCTAACTTAAGCTTGGTGCCCCAAGTTCAAATTTTGATATGACATAGCTAGACCTATGATGTAATCATTCACTATATTTCTCTTATGTTAGGTTGTTAGACGATCGAGATAACCAGGTAAAATATGCTATTTTCCCTTGGTGTTATCTCGCTTTTGATGCTACACGAACACATGTCATTGCCTTGTCTAAGACTTCTACAAATAAGAATTGGATTGCAACTACACTGTCTCTTTTTAGCACAATACGTACTAGCACAGGATTTACACTCATGATGTTTTCAATGTTTATTCAGCTTGATTGCTTCCTAACTCTTATAGCATTGTAGACATACTCATTGTGTGCTTAGCTTAATCTGCGTTGTCCAATTCATATTACCTCTTAAATTTTGAACTTCTCTGTCTGTATACCTTGCTCCATTTTATGACCCATGTGCTTTCAATTCTCTGATAT
Source organism: Platanthera zijinensis (assembly GCA_039513925.1). Classification (NCBI taxonomy): domain Eukaryota; kingdom Viridiplantae; phylum Streptophyta; class Magnoliopsida; order Asparagales; family Orchidaceae; genus Platanthera; species Platanthera zijinensis. Next base: position 82,049,249 of record CM077086.1, read on the forward strand.
GTTTTTCATTTTGAGTCACCTCTATGATTATCATATCTAACTTTACTATATGTGTGCACCATTTGCTATTTGTCTAATGCTCATCATATATACTATTTTTCATCCCGCATGTCTGGTTGGCCTTGCCCGCCTCTATTTCATATTATCAAAGAGGAGAATAGAGGAGCATGTTAACAATGTGTGGACATATATAGGGGGACCAAGTCGAACTTAAAAATAGGGGGAGCATGCGTGTAGGAGAGCAAGTCGAACTTATAGATAGGGGGAGCGTGCGTGTAGGGGATCTATATAGACAACATACGACCTGATGTTAGCTTATAACTCTTTTTCTTTATATGCACTCTGTTGGGTATTGTATCCACAATTACCTAGATTTGAGGAAGCCTCCTATCAAGCTAAGATGAATTCACTATGTATTTGATGAATTTCTTTTAGTTGTGTTTGAGCCTATTCATTGCTAAGTACACACCAATGTCAGGGTGCAGTAGGTCAATATACACGGGTCTGTGCAACGTAATCCCTCGTTGAGCAGATCAGTGTGTTGGCTTACGTGTACTCTCTCTATTGGAGTGTACTTATTTCCAAGCACAGGGTCATGAAAGATCATGAGCAGACAAGGAGCAAGGATGGGCCAAAGACTAGCTCACGGGTTGAAAGACGAGAATTGTCTAAGTGTAAATCGTCGAGAATCACTAAGAGATTCTCGCCGATTCGTCGAGAATTACTAGTGATTCTCGATGAGTCGTCGAGAATCACTAGATGATTCTCGCCAGGTTGGGCCGGGTGTCTCGACGTAGTCAGAAAATTCTCTAAGGCAGAATCGTCGAGAATCACTAAGTGATTCTCGCCGATTCGTCGAGAATGACTTTGCATTCTCGAGGATTCGGTGAGAATCAAGTGTGATTCCCGCCGATTCTCCCCGGCTACTATACCTGTGCAGTCAGAATTCTACTAAGTAGAATTCGGCGAGAATCGTAGGTGATTCTCGCCGATTCGTCGAGAATGACCTACGATTCTCGCCGAATTTGACTTGGGCAAATTTCTGACACTTCCTGAACCGATCCAGGTTTCCAGCGGTATTTCGAACCGGACTTAAGTCTTATTGCTGGTGATACCCACAACGGTCATCTTTATGACCTAATGTATAAATATACGGGTATTGGTGAACAGTAAATAACAACACACGCGAATTCAAAAAGGATAGCCGCCGTCGAGCCCTAGCTCTCGATCTTGCTCCACCGATTGTCTCCGCCGCCGCTCGTGCAGTAGTCACCGTAGCGGATCTCAATCTCCTCTAGATCCCCGGTGATAGAAGCCAAGTCTTGCACAGCGTCTCACGCGTCTAACCAGAGATCTTTTGTCTCTTGATTTGAGATAGGGAAATCCATCCCCGTCCGAATCGATCGAGGCGATAGATCCTAGTGTGACCGTTGGAAGACCTTGCCGACTTTGCTAAGAAGATTGAATCTCCAGTGCATAGATGTTGTTTTCAGTTGTCGCCGCCAACACCGAGAGCCTTGCCGCCGCCCTTTGCCGCCGCCGGTCTCGGGGAGATTCTCTCCAAGAAAGATCAAGGGTTGTGGACTTTTCGTTGCCTACAAGAACAAGTAGTCTAACAAAAAGGGACACCTAGATCTTCAAGTTGTTTGTATTTCTTATACACTCCAATTTCTTTTTCATTGTAAAGGAACATTTGGTTCCTAGTTGTAGGGTTGGGTGCAACCCGTGTTGTGGGAGTGTTGACTCCTACGTGTGGAAGGGTTCCTTCCGATAGTGCAAGGATTGGATTTCAATCCTATTGGTGAAGTGACCGAGTCGTCCCTGGATTGGGAGATAGGTCGAAGGGGGAAAGTGGACGTACCGAAATCGGGGAACCACTATAAATTGCCTGTATTATTTTCTGTGCTGTGTGGTTTGTTTTGATTCTGCAGGTACAATTTTAATTCCGCAAATACGCTGCAAGTCACCTATTCCCCCCCCCCCCATAGGTGAAGGTAGTTGACACTAGGTGGACTTTCAAGTGGTATCAGAGGGAGGTTACTCATCAAAAAGGTTCACACCTTGAGTAGAATCCCGCCACCTGTGTCAACAAGGATGGAGCTGGAATATGATATCTCTCCGCTTAGACTCCCTACGTGCACAAAGGAATATTACCCCATCTGGAAGATGAGGGTATCTTTTTACTTGGAGGCCATTGACCCACGGACATCAATCATCCTGGAAGAGGGTCCATTCATTCCTATGAAGACCTCCTGCTCTGGAAAGGGTCTTCAAACACCTATGGATGTCTCTGAGATGTCAGAGCTTGAACTCTCCTTATTCAACTTGGATAAAGAGATCCATAGAATCATCCTGGATGTCTGGACTGGACCTCCCCAGTCAAGACTTGAAAAGTGTAGGATGGCCAAGTCCTTGTGGCAAACTGTATCAGACCTCATGGAGGGATCAGACAAAATAGGGATAAGTCGCCAGCAAGAGGATGAGGCATATATGGGGGTCAGCATTTCAGAAGAAGAAAGTGATGACCAATTTCTCAGTATCAGGGCTCCTATGTCCTTGTCAGAGACTGAAGAAGAAGTTGAGGAGAGCAGTTCTGATGAAGCTGACTCAACAGTCTCTGCCGATATTAACGGTAACCCTGATCAGCAAAGCCAGGAGACGGTAACTTCTTCCTCCTGCCCCCTCCTCTTGAAGTTCCTGAAGACAGGAACATTTCAGAGGGTAGTCCTTCCAGAGATACAAGGGATATGGATAGCTTCAATCAATAGATTGAAAATCCTGATTCCCTTGAGAGTGCCCTTCAGAAGAGAAACTTACTTGTGGAGGAGCAAGCTAAGGAGATTGCTCAGCTGAAGACCTTGATGAATCTCCAATTGGAATCCATCAAGGTAAAGGACTCAAAGATCTCGGATCTAGAGAGTCGTCTAGAGACCGAGAAGAGGATTGTTTCTAACTTTTCCAAGATAGATGCTATCAAAAGAAAAGCAGAAAATGGGTGGATCTCCCAAATCGTTAATTCATGGAGAAATGGGGAAACTGTGTTCAGACCCCCCCACCCCGAGTAGGAAGGGCACACATCATACATTCAGGTATGACCATAGGAACAACCATGGTCACTGCAAGAATGATCAGCCCTCATGTGGAAATACCCACAGTGCCAGAGCTATCATGGCCACCCAGAAGAGAATACCTCAGGCTTCCACCAAGCCCTTTGTATTCTCGGCCACGGCCCCAACTCGTCATGAATCTGCCAGCATCAGCTCACAATGCGCCTCTCACCTCCCTAGGACTCAGGAAAGGGGGGTTAGAAATTATGTTGTTGGGACTCATGTGGTCCTTGGAAGGGGGCTGACTGAAAGGAAGGCACCACCTCCCAGGCCTCATGACGCCTGCCATATGCATTCTTTCCACCCTTCCAATAGTCACGGTGGAAGAGACAACTCTGTTAGCATATCCGGCTCTATCCCGTTTAGACCTAGAACTATGACTACCTCAGTCACCCGTTCAGGTCACAAACGGCAATACAACATTCATGAATGTTGGTGTTGTGGCAAAGTGGGTCATTTAGCCATAGATTGTTGGCACAACTCTTCTGTGTCAAAGGAAAGGGGACTTCCACATCCTCGAGACAATGTTAGTCCTCCCACCAGGATTCCTGAGGGGAGGCACTCCAATTATTATGCTGACAGGAACCTAGGACCCAATACTTATTGGGTTCCTAAGGCAAGATAACTTTCTCCTGCAGGGTGGTCTGGGTTCCCACAATCCTGATGGGAACCGGACAGGAGATGCTCCAAGAATGACGTGGAAAAAGTGTCGAGAATGGGAGCAGTGCCATCATTACAGGCACATGCATACTGACCTCCTGATATACTCTGTGCTGATGATGTGAATGTTACATCTTGTTATCACAGGTAACTGCAATTAGCCTTAAATGTTTAAACCATAAAGCATAAACATCCATATATGTATATATGTATGTTGACATATCCACACTTAATAATGAATTCACTTCTATTGACATTAGATTGTCATATAGAAAAATTATTCACGTATGCTTAGTCACTTAGGGAAGGAGTATAAGTGTAAGATAACCTTCAGTTACATTAGTAGTGATTAGTTTGACATTTTCAGCCATAAGTCCGCCCTCGAAAATTTTGAACCCCTTGGTTGGATTAAGAAACAATTATGCCTATTAAGACTTTCCTACCCTTGACAACGACATAAATTTGGAATCTCAGCGATTTCCCTCAAACCAAATTCCGCCATTCCCGAAGATCAATATTCAACTATTGCAGTTTCCGTCGAATAAAGCCTTCGGACATAAATATATATAAACCCGCTTATAACATCGAGCCTAAATCCCGCCGACCCTTCAAATTCCGCCGTTCGCCGAGACCCCGTCCAAGCTCCGTAGGAATCCCTTCGACTTCTCCTCCCAGCGAGTTCCTCCTTCGGCACTTCGTGGTGACCTAACGACTCCTCCTGAAGACTTCCTCTCGCAACCAGGCACTCGTCCAAGCTTCGCCTCGGATCGGCTCGCCGTCTCTCTGGTAAAGCAGCTGGAACTTTCACTGCCTCTCCTCACTAGGTAATCTTCATCTTGTCCCTTACCGTGACTTGAGCTTAGTGTAGATTTTGTTCTCCCTCTCTTGGTTACAGAGATCCTTAGACTTGGAAATTGGTATTCCCTTTCTTCCTAGTTTTCTATGGCCCCACGGACTACTGCAGGCCTGGTCACTGGATGCGAGCTAGTGAGAACCGGATTCTCCCAGGCCTCGGACGAGTTCCGGAACATAATCATTATGCTCGAGGAAGAGGGACTGACGTTCATGCTGGAGCACCCGTGCAAGATCTTGGATAAGGAAGTATTGGAGTTCTTTGCAACTGCCAAGCTCCGTCATGAAGACACTTCCATCAAGAGCAAGGTTGCTGGGAAGAAGATCAAGTTATCTGCCAGGAAACTGACCCAATGCCTGCGGCTATCCAATTGTGAGGAAGAAGATTACCTGGAGGATGAGGATAGAGCAAGGACCCTATCCTTCTATGGACTGGCAAGTGGGACCAGGTCAATCAAAAGGAAAGACATGAACGAGGAGGGAAAATTGCTGTCTGACATCGTTGGGAAGGCTCTAATCTGCAAACCTGGATCCCACGACCATATTTCAGGGGAAATGTTCAAGATTCTGGTGGCGATCGTTTGCCGAAAGTGATTCAATTGGGGAGCCATGCTCTTTAAAAGAATTAAAGACACACTCCGAACCCCCAGCTTTGGCAGAATCATCAGCCTCTATCTGAATCAGCTGGACGGAGATACATTCGATATGAGCAAAGGAGTGCCTCTGCACTATTTGAAAAAGATGGACGTAAGCATATTCGACCGGTGGGAGCGTCGAATAGGGCAGGTTGCCAGGGAAATAGACCAAGAGGAAGCATCTCCGGCTGAGGACACCAGTGCTCCTACACATTCTACGGCAGCACCCAGTGAAGTTCCTGACGCACTAATTGCAGGAACTGAGGGGGAGCCTGTACTCTCTTCTGCAAACATCATATCTGATATTTCTCAGATAGCTAAAGATGCTATGGAAACTGTGCAAGAAGACGGTGAGGAGGTGGTGGCAGATGAAGTGGCAGATGTGGATGATAGTTTAACTTTCAAGGCAGCCTAAACACCTAGAGGGGGGGGGTGAATAGGTTCTGCTTCTCTTTCTAAAACTTCTAGACAGAATTCAATTTATTAACTAATATAAAAACACAGCAATCACAGAAAACAAAACATCACAGATTGCACTATGTTTTATAGTGGTTCCCCAAGGTCTGGGTACATCCACTTTCCCCCTTCACCTATCTAGCTGTATGCTAGATTCGGCCAAACTTCCACTTATCTCAGATCAATAGATCTTACAACTCAGAACCCAACTGGTTCCTACAACTCAGGCACAACTGCCCTACCTCAGCCTTGCCCCAAGGCCTACAACTCAGAGAGTATCCTTCTCCTACACTCAGGCAATCAGCCCTACCACTCAGAGTTCAACACTCCTACACTCAGCCTTTATAACATAGGCTTACAACTCAGATCTGTATAAACAGATCCTACAGAAATATAGAAAAGATTGTTTAAATTGTCTTGCCAAGTTGAGAGAGAGAAAGGCAATGACAATTCTTAATCAGCTGATGCAATCAACTATTTCTTAGCCTTCTTCAAAGCTTCTTGAAAATGTACTTAGCTGAATTGATTCCAAACAGCTTCTTGAGAATCCACTGGTGGATTCTTTCTTCTTCTTCAAATTCTGACTTGATCTCTCTCTATCCAGAACTTTGAATGATTCTTCTGAATTCTGATTAGAACTCTTCTTAGATCTACCCTTAGATAGTCTTCTTAGATCTCCCGGAGAAGATCTTCTTAAGTGCCTAGCACTTTCTTGAAATGAGTAGAATGTAATCCTTCTCCACTTTCTGATCCAATGTATTTCAAAGGGTCAGTTCTATATGTTGTTCATCCTTTTCTCCTTCTGAATCTGTCTATTTATAGACATTCTTCATGGTAACCGGCTGATCCGGTTTCTAACCGTTTTCTGACAAGTCTGACAACTTCAGTTAACTGGTGATAACCCACAGCTGTCAAGTCTTCAAACAAGTCCTGTGCCTTAGTGTTGAAACAGTCTGTCAGAAAGTGTCGAGACCATCTGTCTATTTGTGTCGACACAATTGACTTTGGTGTCGACACTGCCTTCAGTGATGTCGACTAAATTGCCTTTGTGTCAACACATCTTCTTCTGAAAATAACTTGGTCTTTGACTCTGCAGTGTGTCGACACAAGTCCTGTGTGTCGACACAGTTGTTGTAGAATCATAACTTTAGTAAGTGTTGACTTAGCCTACAGGTGTCGACACATTCATTTTTTTAGTTTTGCTATAATGTGTCGACTTACTCACTATGTGTCGACACATTCTGCTGGTGACGACAAACTTGTGGTCGACTATTTTCTTCTGTGTCGACATATTCAGATGATGTCGACAAACTTGAGATCGACTATACTCTTCAGTGTCGACGCATTCTCCCAATGTTGAGGTCGACGTTTTTCTTCTGTGTCGACACAATTTCCCAGTGTTGTGTCGACTTACTTCTTCTGTGTCGACACTTTTTCCCAGTGTTGTGTCGACTTACTTCTTCTGTGTCGACACTTTCTCCCAGTGTTGTTGTAGACTATGTTATGTGTCGACACTTTTTCCCAGAGTAGTGTCGACTTACACCTTCTGTGTCGACACACTTTCCCAGTGTTGTGTCGACAACTTTCTTCTATGTGACGACACATGTTCCTTTGTGTCGACACTTGGACTTAGAATTTTTTTCTGTAAACTTTAACAATTCTTTACCTGCACATGTCAACTCAAAACAACATCAAATACAACATGATGTATATCATTGAGCTAGGTTGGGCTTCTTCAAATCAGGTACACATTTTCCAATGTACCCAACAATCTCCCCCTATTTGGAGAAGTCATAACCCTTATAGCCAATGATATACACCATTTATAAATAGTATAAAATGATGATATATGACAATACACAGGGATACTTAATTATAAACAAAATAATAAGAACATCATGGATAAAACAATCTATCACAGATTTAACAAAATTTTGTTTATTACTGGGTAATGTTTGATTACATGGTTTTTCTTTGACTGATCACATTACATCATTACAAAACATTATGAAAGAACTAAAACATTATCAGGATTGATCAGGCTCTCTAATAACAATCCCTTGGCCAGATTTAATTTTAGCTGTCACAGGAGCTTCTGATTCTTCAGCCATCTTTTTTCCTTTAAGATCAGCTTTCTTCTTAGCTTCTTCCTTGAGCCTTTGCCTTTCAAAATAGTGAAAAGGCTTTGGGAAGTATTTGCTTGGCTCCATAGCATCAGGTGGAAGTCTTCCCAGCTTAGCTTTCCTTCTGAATTGTACAATGGCTTCTTGTCTTGCCTCATACTTCTGCCATTCCTGCTCATTGTACCACTTGCCCCTTTCATGAACTTGATCTTTGACAGCTTTCCATGCAGTGAGTATTATATTTCTGGAAGTAGGACTCCACTGCTCAAAATCTGGTTTCAGCTCAGCCTGCTCTCTAAATCTTTTCTTTGACAGTAGAGCATCTTGCTGTTCTTGCAAATTTACCTCAGGCTTATCAACCTTGCCAAAGATAACATTTACAACCTCCTTTGAAGGACTATACATATATTGCACTTGCTGATCCAATATATCAAAATCTGGAGGGGGTATATGACTTGGGCAACCTCAGGTTGGTCACCTTCAAGTAGTCCTGTTTGTAGACCTGACTCAGCCACCATGTTATCATCACACAATGGTGGATATCCCAATGTGGCTCTTATACTATTGGTCACCCATTTGGCATGCTCAGAGCCTGCATGAATTAGCATCCTCTCCCCCTTTATGGCTTCTCTTGATACATGATCTCTAAGATCTTCTTTCTGAAATCGAATTTGGCCATCCAAATAATTCACTCCCTCCTTGAAAAATGGTCTTAACTTTTGAAGCTTTTCAGATATTTCCTGTTGAGAGGTTGTGATGGCAGTCTTAACAGATGCAATAGCAGCCTGAAAATTCTTATCAAATTCTTCCATTTCTTTGGCTCTATCTGTAGGTATCCCTGGAACAATCTTCTTCACCTCTTGAATGATCTCATTATGAGATTCAGTTAAGTTGTCATTCATTCTTATTTGATTTTCCAGAACATAACCTTGCTTCAAAGCAATATCATCCACCTTTGTAGAGATAGCCTGCTGTTGTTTAGCCAGATAAACTACAGCATTGCCACCCTTGTGGAAGCAATCTGTCATTTCAGTTTTATGCAAGTTAACTTGAAATTGGATGGACTTGATGTCCTGAGCTAAGTCAAACTGAACTGACTTGCTATTTTCATCAACATACTTCTCCAGAGCCATCCTTTGGTCATCCAATTTTACTTGAAGATCTACCATAAATTTATTGTAATCAAAGGCTGGAGAAACTTGTGGAGTTGTTGTCTGCAATGCCTGCTTGTAGTTCTTGCTTCTTCTCTTAAAGACAACAAGTTTTCTTTTCTTAGCCACCCTGGCTTCTTCAGTTTCTGTGTCAGAGGAAGTATCTACATGAATTCTTTCTGTGCCAGGGAGTTGTTGCTCAGCTTCAACATCCACTGGCTCATCCTCAACCTGTGTTTCCACAGCAGCTTCCTGATTAATGTCCATTCCTATGAACTTCTCAATATCTGGTTCACCTCCTTCTTTATCAGCAGCAGTATCAACATCTGGGAATAACTCCTCCATAGTAAATTCCAGTTGAGTGGTCACATCTGCAGCAGTTAAATCTTGAGATATGTTTAACTGTGCTTCCTCTTGGACTTGCACCTCAATATTTGTAGTGGCAGGAGTAGGTGTAGACACTAGCTCCCCCTGAACCTGTGCAGTAATAATAATTTGAGCAATGTCTTTTATAGTAAAATACATTAGCTCCCCCTAAACCTAAGCAGGAGTAGATACCTTTGGAGCAGAAGTGGAAACTGGCTCCCCCTGCATCTGGGCAGGTGTTGATACTTCCTGGACCACAGTTGAAGCAAGCTGTGTCCCTTCTTGTACTTGTTCAGATTCTTGATTTGGTGTAGAGGATTGCACAGGGGTGTCTGGCCTGCTCTCTTCAGGCACATCCTTTGACAGCACCCTATCCCACCTGGTGAATAGTCTCATATCCATTCTTCTCATATGGTTAATCTTACTCCCTTGCAGCTGCTGCATCACATCTGGAATCACCCCAGTGAAGTACAGACTCATGATTCTAGCCATGTTAGGCTTCTTAATTCCCTCTTTGATCTTGTCAAAGAGTACTCTTGACCAATCAGTAGGAATAGTAAAAACTATCCTGGTCATCAGGCTGAACATATAGGCAGAAATCCTATCATGTCCACCTGTCTTGCAGAGGATTACCTTTCCAACAACTTCCGACAAGAACTTCCCTTGCTGATTCATTCCCTTTCTGTTGAATGCAGCTCCTATCTTCAATCCTGAATCCAGGCCACACCATTGAAGGGCTTCCCTTGTCTTAGATATAGGAACTGCCTCTTCATTCTCAACTACTTGCAGTTGGAAGATCTTTCGTATACTTCTTTGAGTAATCTTTACCTTCGTCCCTTGAATAGTGGACTTAATCTTGAGGCCGGTAGAATGGACTGATGCAGAGGTAAAGAACTCGTGCACCTCCTTCTTCCAGATCTTAGTTGGTTCTGAAATGAGAAATTCTAACCCTGATGCAGAGAGAAGGGTGATAACTCCTTGAACATCAGGTGGCGCCTCTGCAAAGGCCTGGCGCACTAACTCATATCCTTCATTGATGTTATCTTCAATCCTTGGCGCCATCGTTGTGTCGAGAAAGCTTGAGAGAAGAGAGAAAGAAAGACTGTCGACACAGGGTTTGAGTCTCGAAAACCTTGAAAGCGTGTCGACACAAAGAGCTTGTTGACCTATTTATAGCTTCTGTTGAAAGAAGTTCAAAAGGCGCCAAAAACAGTCTAAATGTGTCGACACAGACGGAATGTGTCGACACAAGCTTCTATTAACTCGACATTTCTTCAGCCTACTATGTGTCGACACCAATTTGTGGTTATGTCGACACCTTGGATACATAGTAGAAAGACAGAAATTCTGTGTCGACACTAAGGACAAGTGTCGACACATATTTTGTAAGTGTCGACACCATAATTCTGGTTGAGTCGACATTACATTTCTGGTTAAGTCGACAATAAAACTCTTAAGTGTCGACACATATTCTCTGTGTCGACACATTATTTCTGACTTGTCGACATAATTTCTCTGAGTCGACACATTATTACTGAATGTGTCGACACATTCTTACTTAGCCAATTTCTGTAACTTCAATGTGTCCTTTTTAACACTTGATTATGTTGTTACTACTTTTACTTACTTATAAACCATTTCAATAGCATTGTTAATGATTTTGTTTAATACATTAATCAATGGTTAACATACCTAATTCAATTTTGAATTTATTGAATTTGGTTTCATCTAAAGGCTTAGTAAATACATCTGCTATTTGATAATCTGTTTTTACAAATTCCAATGAGATGTCACCTTTTTCTACATGTTCTCTAAGAAAATGATATTTGATTTCTATATGCTTAGTTCTACTATGAGAAACTGGATTATTAGCAATAGAAATAGCACTCTTAGAATCACATAAAAGGGGTGTTCTACTTACCTGAATACCATAATCTTTAAGCTGATGCTGCATCCATAATAGCTGTGCACAGCAGCTTCCTGCAGCAATATACTCTGACTCAGCTGTGGAAATTGCCACACTAGTCTGTTTTTTACTACTCCAAGATATTAGTCTTCCTCCCAGGAATTGACAAGTACCTGTAGTACTCTTTCTATCCTCTCTACATCCTGCAAAATCTGCATCTGAATAGCCTGTTAGTTGAAAATCTCTATTCCTAGGGTACCAAAGACCTAGAGTAGGAGTGCCCTTTAGATATCTCAGAATCCTTTTTACTGCAGTATAATGAGATTCTTTAGGGCAGGCTTGGTACCTAGCACAGACACATGTTGCATACATAATGTCAGGTCTACTAGCAGTGAGATATAGTAGTGACCCAACTATTCCTCTATACAATGATTCATCAACAGGTTTACCTGCCTCATCTTTGCATATTGGCATACTTGTGCCCATAGGAGTTCTCATGGAGGAGGATGACTCCATACCATATTTTTTAATTAATTCCTTGGTGAACTTAGACTGGGATATGGACAATCCATCATCAGTCTGTCTTACTTGGAGTCCCAAGAAGAACTTAAGTTCTCCCATACTGCTCATCTCAAACTTCCCTTGCATAAGTTTGGCAAACTTTTTACAAAGGTTGTTTTCAGTAGATCCAAAGATTATGTCATCAACATAGATCTGGACTAAGATGATCTTTCCTTTGGATTCCCTAAGGAATAGAGTTTTGTCTATCTTTCCTCTTGAGAATTTATTCTCAATGAGGAAGGTAGACAGGGTTTCATACCAAGCCCTTGGAGCTTGTTTTAACCCATACAAAGCTTTCCTAAGCTTGTACACAGAATCAGGTTTAAGAGGATCTACAAAACCTGATGGCTGCTCTACATATACTTCTTCTTTAAGATCACCATTCAGAAATGCTGACTTTACATCCATCTGGTATACTTTGAAGTCTTGGTAGGCTGCATAGGCAAGGAACATTCTGATTGCCTCCAGCCTTGCTACTGGAGCAAAGGTTTGATCAAAGTCAATCCCTTCTTCCTGCCTGTATCCTTTTGCAACCAATCTTGCTTTATTCTTTATTATTATTCCACTTTCATCTAGCTTGTTCCTATAGATCCACTTAGTCCCAATTATGTTGTGGCCTCTTGGTTTAGGAACAAGCTCCCAGACCTTGCACCTTCTGAACTGATTCAGCTCCTCTTGCATAGCATCAATCCAGTGCTGGTCTTGGATAGCTTCTTCAAACTTCTTAGGTTCCATTTGAGACAAGAAACTAGAATGCAAAACTGTGCTTTGATTTCTGCTTCTAGTTTGCACTCCTTGTCTTGGATCACCAATTATCTGATCAGTAGGATGATCTCTTAGATATCTTATAGCTGGAGGTAGATTCCCTTCAGGTTGAGCATCTCCAGCTTCTTCATTCTGCTGTTCCTCTTGGTTTTCATCAGCTTCCATTATCTCTTGTACTCCCCCTGGACAGCAGCCTTCATTTTCCAATGCTCCCTCTTCCTTTGAAGCTTCAGCAATGGAGAGCTTGTCCATCTTCTTGCTTATACCTGTTGAGTCATTTGATCTACAAGACAATTCACAATTGATTAATCTTGTTTCATCAAATACAATATGCACAGATTCTTCAACAACTTGAGTAGTTAAGTTGAAGACTCTATAGGCCTTACTATTTGTGCTGTACCCAACAAATATCCCATCCTGGGATTTGGCAGCAAACTTAGTCAAATAAGACTTACCATTGTTAAGTATATAGCACTTGCAGCCAAAGATCCTAAAATAGGATAGATTTGGTTTTCTGCCTTTCACAATCTCATAGGGAGTCTTCCTGTGGCTTTTGGTGATAGAAGCCCTATTGATGACATGACAAGCAGTGTTAACTGCCTCAGCCCAAAAATATTCTGGGAGAGAGGTGTCACTCAATAGAGTTCTACCAGCTTCAATTAATGATCTATTCTTTCTTTCAGCAATTCCATTTTGCTGAGGTGTTCTAGGTGAGGAGAACTCTTGGAAAATCCCAAAGTCTATACACAAGTTTGTTATGCTTTCAGATTGAAACTCAGTACCATGGTCACTTCTGATTTTGACCACTGTACTGTTCAGTTCATTCTGAATTTGCTTTACAAACTTAAATAATACACTTGGGGTTTCAGATTTTTGTCTCAGAAAGAACACCCATGTAAATCTAGAATAGTCATCTACAACCACTAGTGTGTAGACCTTCCTACCTAGACTGTGAACTGGCATAGGACCAAAAAGATCCATATGCAAGAGGTATAAGCACCTCACAGAATCCTTGTTTTCAAGGCTTTGAAATGAGGTTTTTGTCTGCTTGCCCTTTTGACAAGCTGAGCATACCCCTTCCTTTATACACTTAACTTGAGGCCCATTCCTCACTAGTTCTTTACTAAAGAGTTGGCCAATTGTCTTGTAGTTTAGATGAGCCAATCTCTTGTGCCACTTAACACAATGAGAAGCATTGTCATCAGCTACAAGACAAATGGGGGATGCCTTATTCTCACATTCAAAATTAAGGCAATACACATTTCTCTTCCTATACCCAGTCAATATGATCTCTTGATCACTTGACCTTTTGATATGACATCCATCCTTACCAAATGAAATGTCATATCCTAGATCACTCAGCTGGCTTATGCTTATTAGATTATGTTTCAAACCTTTTACATAGGCCACTTGGGTGATAGTAATTAGGTTTGAAGAGATGTTACCAAATCCTTTGATGACTCCTTTTTCAGATCCACCAAAGATCACTTGTACTACAAACATATGTACTGGAAGGACAGTTTACCTCATTAGGACCAGACTGATTCTGGCATAGGTCCTCTTCTGATCTAGTCATCAAACCCATGCATTGATGTTCATTGATGGAGTCTAGCAACTGCATAAACTCCTCTTCCTCAGATGCAGCATATAATCCAATATATGCTTCAGCTTCAGATCCTGATTCTGAAGTTGACTGGTCTGACAGACTTTTATCTTTCTTTGCTACAAAGGATTTCTCCTTCTTGCCTTTCTGATAAGTCTTCTTCTTTTCTGAAGATTCCTTCCTTTTGTCAGGACAATCAACCACTACATGTCCAGGCCTATTGCAACAATAGCAGACAATCTTTGAAGTAGTGGCTTTGCTGGGCTTTGACCTGCTTTTCTCTTTCCTAGATGACCTTCTTTTCTGATAATAGTCATCTACTTGCTGTGATGAGGAAGGCCTAGACTTCCATTGCTTCTTTTTCAAGAACCTTTGAAATTGCCTAGTGAATGCAGCAAAGTCTGCATCTGAATCACTGCTGACTGAACCCTTATCTGAATTTTCAGAACTACCTTCTTCAACTTCCTAGGAGGAGATGGTGATTTCCTCCTATTCTTTCTGGTGGCTTCAGCATTAAATGCCACAGTCTTTTCTCTATGCTCTCCTCTTGAGTTTCTCTCCTCCTCCTTCCTTACCATAAGTTGCATTTCATAGGATAGCAACTTTCCAAACAGAGTTGGAGGAGATATCTCTGCCAATTTTGCCACTTCTCTTATGGCACAGATCTTTGTATCCCAATCCTTTGATAAGGATCTTAAGAATTTGTCATTCAGTTCATAGGTACTGAAGACTCTTCCATAGGAAATTAGCTCATTCACAATTCTATAGAATTTCTTATAGCATTCAGTTATGCTATCAGATTTTCCTTGTCTAAAACTTTCATACTCCTGATTTAGCATAGATTTTCTGTCCAGCCTTACTTCTTCTGATCCCTCCATGTAGACAATCAATGTGTCCCACATCTCCTTGGAGGTCTTGCAGTGAATCAGATTCTGAAATGTTGAATCATCTATGGCACTGACAATGATGTTCTGTGCCCTTTTGTCCATGGTTGCCAAGATGATTTCATCCTTGGTCATTTCAGAATAAGTCTTTGGTGTTTGGATATTTGCATCAAGAACAGATATCTTCATTGGTATGAAGGGGCCTTCCTGTACTGTGATGTAAATCCTTGGGTCAGATGCTTCCATAAACAATCTGACTCTTTCTTTCCAGATCCCAAAGATTTCCTTCTTGCATATGGGTAATTTCATTGACCCTAGCTCCTTATGATTCTCTCCAGAACCCATCTTCTTGATTCTTGAATCTGCCTATCAGATCTACCTCAGACTGTTAAGTCCTTTTTGAGGAACCTCCCTCTGATACCACTTGATAGTTTAACTTTCAAGGCAGCCTAAACACCTAGAGGGGGGGGGGGTGAATAGGTTCTGCTTCTCTTTCTAAAACTTCTAGACAGAATTCAATTTATTAACTAATATAAAAACACAGCAATCACAGAAAACAAAACATCACAGATTGCACTATGTTTTATAGTGGTTCCCCAAGGTCTGGGTACATCCACTTTCCCCCTTCACCTATCTAGCTGTATGCTAGATTCGGCCAAACTTCCACTTATCTCAGATCAATAGATCTTACAACTCAGAACCCAACTGGTTCCTACAACTCAGGCACAACTGCCCTACCTCAGCCTTGCCCCAAGGCCTACAACTCAGAGAGTATCCTTCTCCTACACTCAGGCAATCAGCCCTACCACTCAGAGTTCAACACTCCTACACTCAGCTTTTATAACATAGGCTTACAACTCAGATCTGTATAAACAGATCCTACAGAAATATAGAAAAGATTGTTTAAATTGTCTTGCCAAGTTGAGAGAGAGAAAGGCAATGACAATTCTTAATCAGCTGATGCAATCAACTATTTCTTAGCCTTCTTCAAAGCTTCTTGAAAATGTACTTAGCTGAATTGATTCCAAACAGCTTCTTGAGAATCCACTGGTGGATTCTTTCTTCTTCTTCAAATTCTGACTTGATCTCTCTCTATCCAGAACTTTGAATGATTCTTCTGAATTCTGATTAGAACTCTTCTTAGATCTACCCTTAGATAGTCTTCTTAGATCTCCCGGAGAAGATCTTCTTAAGTGCCTAGCACTTTCTTGAAATGAGTAGAATGTAATCCTTCTCCACTTTCTGATCCAATGTATTTCAAAGGGTCAGTTCTATATGTTGTTCATCCTTTTCTCCTTCTGAATCTGTCTATTTATAGACATTCTTCATGGTAACCGGCTGATCCGGTTTCTAACCGTTTTCTGACAAGTCTGACAACTTCAGTTAACTGGTGATAACCCACAGCTGTCAAGTCTTCAAACAAGTCCTGTGCCTTAGTGTTGAAACAGTCTGTCAGAAAGTGTCGAGACCATCTGTCTATTTGTGTCGACACAATTGACTTTGGTGTCGACACTGCCTTCAGTGATGTCGACTAAATTGCCTTTGTGTCAACACATCTTCTTCTGAAAATAACTTGGTCTTTGACTCTGCAGTGTGTCGACACAAGTCCTGTGTGTCGACACAGTTGTTGTAGAATCATAACTTTAGTAAGTGTTGACTTAGCCTACAGGTGTCGACACATTCATTTTTTTAGTTTTGCTATAATGTGTCGACTTACTCACTATGTGTCGACACATTCTGCTGGTGACGACAAACTTGTGGTCGACTATTTTCTTCTGTGTCGACATATTCAGATGATGTCGACAAACTTGAGATCGACTATACTCTTCAGTGTCGACGCATTCTCCCAATGTTGAGGTCGACGTTTTTCTTCTGTGTCGACACAATTTCCCAGTGTTGTGTCGACTTACTTCTTCTGTGTCGACACTTTTTCCCAGTGTTGTGTCGACTTACTTCTTCTGTGTCGACACTTTCTCCCAGTGTTGTTGTAGACTATGTTATGTGTCGACACTTTTTCCCAGAGTAGTGTCGACTTACACCTTCTGTGTCGACACACTTTCCCAGTGTTGTGTCGACAACTTTCTTCTATGTGACGACACATGTTCCTTTGTGTCGACACTTGGACTTAGAATTTTTTTCTGTAAACTTTAACAATTCTTTACCTGCACATGTCAACTCAAAACAACATCAAATACAACATGATGTATATCATTGAGCTAGGTTGGGCTTCTTCAAATCAGGTACACATTTTCCAATGTACCCAACAGTGGAGGAGGAAGAGGAAGGTGAGGAAGATATGAATTAACTGGGAGATGAGGTGGCTGATGAGGAGGAGGAGGAAGAAGTAGAGGAAGATATGCACAACTCTGCAGATAAGCCTGAGCACTTAGAGACTGAGATGGAGGGAGAAGTAATTGAGAGGGAGAAAGTGGTGGATCCTCGGGAGGATGCTGCTGTTTCATCCGAGGAACAAGCTCCTGAGAGGTCGGATGCAGGAATGGAGGGGGAGCCCTCTCAGCAACCCTCTGTTCTCCCTGTGGACTCTATTCTAGTGTCCAGCTCTCCCAGTGCTTCTGCTGGGGAGCCTGACCAGGGTCTGCCTGCAGCTCCTCCACTTCAAGCAAACATAGCAAATCACACTATTAATTTTGTCCAAGGGATGCTGGATGAGCTTATGGATACGTTTGAGAAATCCCACAACAAAGTGCTAAAGAGACTGAAGGACTCTGAGGATCTCATGCTCAAGAATGTGGTTCAGATCATCCATAAACTAAATGTGATGGAGAAGAAATTTGATGAAAAATATACAGAGGCAGGCACAGCCGTATCTCTTCTCATGAAAGGACTGAAGAAGAATACTGATGACCTGACAGTAGTCAATAAAAATGTTCATGTTGTGGCACAGAACATACAACAATTTGATGCCAACATGGTAACGCTGAACGCAAATCAGAAAACTCTGCTGGACGAATTCAGTAAAACTGTGAAGCACCTTGATGCATCTCTGCATTCCTATGCAAACTCTATAGCCGCCGAAGCCAAAAAGGGGGAGGAAGCGTATAACGATAAGATGGCGGGGCTTCAAGAGTTAGAAATTCTAAACTTCGATCAGACCAATAGGTATGCCTTTCAAAACTACCAAATCATAACTGCACCTTTAATCAAGTTAATAAATAATAATTGACAAATACAAATTCGATAATTCGAATAGGTAGATGTTTGAAACGGCCCACTGGCTGGTAACTGAGGCATCGGGAATACATGTTCCTGTTGCTCCTCCTGAGGATGTGGGTCCTGCTGGTACTGCTGCGGGTGAAATAAGGACTGAAGAAGTACCAATGAGCGAAGCCGAGTCAAAGAAAGCTGCTGAAAGGGCTGAACGAAGAAGCTGGTTTGATAAAGAAGCCCTAGCAAAAGCCAGGAACAAGAGAAAAATTCAAGAAGGGACATCTAGGGAAACGCAAGCTGAAAAGAAGATCAGATTGAAGGAGGATGATGTGAGGAACGAAAAATGGAGTCCTGTATCAAAGAGTATTATCTTGGACACATTTTTGTTATAGCAGAGGTGGCAAATAAATCGAAATGATGTATATAGTCAGTACGAATGGGAGCGGCATAAAGAATTTGAAGCTAAACGTAACATATTTTTCAGGAACAACACCGTGGCAGATAAAGCCCCTCCTCCGAGATACTATCCAAAGCCCAAGGAGTATCTTGAGCGACAAAGCAGAAAGTTATTAGCTCAGTAACTTAAAGAAGACATAGCTAAGGATAAAGATCTTTAGGATGTTAGCTTTTGTAATTATCACACTTAAACTTTCCTTATCATGTAATCATGTGAACATTTCTGTGTGGATATTCATATTTATATATACATGTGTGTGGTTTATTAATTGACTCTCACATTGATCTGATTACGTTTATTGTTCACTCTTTTGGTTAATGCATATTTTATCTGGAGTGTTGAAATTCATCTTAGCTTAGTAGGATTTTGGCTTCGTCAAATAGGGGGAGATTGTTGGGTATTGTATCCACAATTACCTGGATTTGAGGAAGCCTCCTATCAAGCTAAGATGAATTCACTATGTATTTGATGAATTTCTTCTAGTTGTGCTTGCAGCTATTCATTGCTAAGTACACACCAATGTCAGGGTGCAGTAGGTCAATATACACGGGTCTGTGCAACGTAATCCCTCGTTGAGCAGATCAGTGTGTTGGCTTACGTGTACTCTCTCTATTGGAGTGTACTTATTTCCAAGCACAGGGTCATGAAAGATCATGAGCAGATAAGGAGAAAGGATGGGCCAAAGACCAGCTCACGGGTTGAAAGACGAGAATCGTCTAAGTGTAAATCGTCGAGAATCACTAAGAGATTCTCGCCGATTCGTCGAGAATTACTAGTGATTCTCGACAAGTCGTCGAGAATGACTAGATGATTCTCGCCAGGTTGGGCCGGCTGTCTCGACGCAGTCAGAAAATTCTCTAAGGCAGAATCATCGAGAATCACTAAGTGATTCTCGCCGATTCGTCGAGAATGACTTTGCATTCTCGACGATTCGGCGAGAATCAAGTGTGATTCCCGCCGATTCTCCCGGCTACTATACCTGTGCAGTCAGAATTCGACTAAGTAGAATTCGGCGAGAATCGTAGGTGATTCTCGCCAATTTGTCGAGAATCACCTACGATTCTCGCCGAATTTGACTTGGGCAAATTTCTGACACTTCCTGAACCGGTCCAGGTTTCCAGCGGTATTTCGAACCAGACTTAAGTCTTATTGCTGGTGATACCCACAACGGTCATCTTTATGACCTAATGTATAAATATACGGGTATTGGTGAACAGTAAATAACAACACACGCGAATTCAAAAAGGATAGCCGCCGTCGAGCCCTAGCTCTCGATCTTGCTCCGCCGATCATCTCCGCCGCCGCTCGTGCAGTAGTCACCGTAGCGGATCTCGATCTCCTCCAGATCCCCGGTGATAGAAGCCAAGTCTTGCACAGCGTCTCACGCGTCTAACCAGAGATCTTTTGTCTCTTGATTTGAGATAGGGAAATCCATCCCCGTCCGAATCGATCGAGACAATAGATCCTAGTGTGACCGTTGGAAGACCTTGCCGACTTCGCTAAGAAGATTGAATCTCCAGTGCATAGCTGCTGTTTTCAGTTGCCGCCGCCAACACTGAGAGCCTTGCCGTCGCCCTTTGCCGCCGCCGATCTCGGGGAGATTCTCTCCAAGAAAGATCAAGGGTTGTGGACTTTTCGTTACCTACAAGAACAAGTAGTCTAACGAAAAGGGACACCTAGATCTTCAAGTTGTTTGTATTTCTTATACACTCCAATTTCTTTTTCATTGTAAAGGAACATTTGGTTCCTAGATGTAAGGTTGGGTGCAACCCATGTTGTGGGAGTGTTGACTCCTACGTGTGGAAGGGTTCCTTCCGATAGTGCAAGGATTGGATTTCAATCCTGTTGGTGAAGTGACCGAGTTGTCCC
The DNA here is from genome assembly GCA_039513925.1 of Platanthera zijinensis. Lineage (NCBI taxonomy): Eukaryota > Viridiplantae > Streptophyta > Magnoliopsida > Asparagales > Orchidaceae > Platanthera > Platanthera zijinensis. The sequence goes on from CM077086.1 coordinate 82,069,812, forward strand.
TGGATTGGGAGATAGGTCGAAGGGGGAAAGTGGACGTACCCAAATCGGGGAACCACTATAAATTGCATGTGTTATTTTCTGTGTTGTGTGGTTTGTTTTGATTCTGCAGGTACAATTTTAATTCCGCAAATACGCTGCAAGTCACCTATCCCCCCCATAGGTGAAGGTAGTTGACACTAAGTGGACTTTCACACTCTATCTCATTGTTATTACTCATGAACGAGATTTTATATTATCAAAATAGGGAGTTTGTTGGAAGCGATGTTTCACATTCCCTTTGTTTGATAATATCAACTCTCAAGTTGTATTTGATCACGTCTTGTGTTGATAGAGTGTGCAGGTTGACAGGTGCAAGCCAAGAAGAAGAAGACTCCTATGGACACAAATGCCAAGCGGTAGAAGTTACCGTCGAGCGGTAACTGTGAATTAATTGGACAGAGTTCTCGAGAACCTACCGCTCCGGGCTAGTCCTACCGCCCGCGCTAACACAAGGAATTATTTTGGCTAGTCTCTCGGGAAACTACCGCCAAGTGATAGTGCTTACCGCGCCGCGCTATCATCTCGACGAATGTAGGATTTCTCGAGTAACCGATCTACCTCCAGGCGATAGGTGGTACCACACTGTGCTAGCCTCTCGAAGAATGACGAGAAGGATTTCTCGAGTAAACGACCTACCGCAAGGCGATAGTGGTTACCCCACCGCACTAGCCGTTTCATGAGAAGGAGTCGTCGACTACTGACCTGCCGCGGGGCACTATCTTCTAACGCGGGAAGCTAGCTCTTTGAAAATGAAATATATTTTCTTTGAAATATTATTTCAAATTTGTATGACAGCTGGCACAACAAGCGCGCAAACCTACCATCGGGCGCTAGTATTACCACCGATGGTAGCCTATTTTCATGAAGACGTATACAAGACCGCTTCAGTTTCTGTGCCTTATAATCAAAGACGAAAATAGACAAAAGCTCCTGCACTCTAGGGTTCGGCTGCCTACTTGCATCCATTCCAAAAGTCTCTGTCAAAGAAGAAGAAAGTCGTCTCCCTCCTGTTCGTGATCGAAAGACTCCGGCGATGCAAAATCTACATCGATTACGAAGAGCTGTCCACTTGCTAGCATATGAAGATCTCAAGCAATGGCCGCGGATTTCTCCACGAAGAAATCTTCAAGAGGGAGAAATAAACCTTTAGATCATTTACGTCTTCTATTCTAGTAATCTTTTATTTTTCTAAATCTTGTGGTAAGGAAAATCGACCGGTAAGGGTCGTCAGAATCCGGGCAGGATTCTGCGGTAAATCGTCCAGGGGATAGAGACGTTTAGATTGGAGGATCTAGCGGGGCTCAAAGACCCTTCATTGTGAGAAGGTGAAGAGCCGGCTCAAAGACCTTTCTTTTAGGGAAAGGGAGAGAGCAAACTTGTCCGTGGAGCGGATCAGTATAGAAACCAAAAGAGTTTTTCTCCTCACCGTTTTCGATCTCTGGTGTCACGGAGATCACAGTTTTGTAATCATCTAGAACAATTAAATTTCAAATTCATGCACTGAAATTCCTATTTCTGTGTTGATTAATTTTGTGATTGTTCTGGCTCTGTTAAGTGAGTGTTTGTGTTGTGGGGCTTACTCAAGCATAACTGCAAACAAAAATGAGTTACGAGTCTTACCGCAGCGCGTTAACTTCCTAACGCACCGCGGTAGCTATCAGAACTCGATTTTCTCGATCGTAATATTTTAAACTGCAATAAACTCAAGAAACCTTATTCACCCCCCCCCCCCTCCCCTCTAAGGTTGGACAAGATATCCAACAACACCAGCCCCAACACTCAAGAGTAAGGCAGTAGTCTTTTCTCAACATCTCCCAACCCACAATCTGAATAAGGGCAAGTCTATTAGTAGACCATACATGGGTATATCTGAGGCCATCAAGAGTATGTATTCTGAAAGGAATACTAATGTTGGTAGGAGTCATGACATTCCAAGTACTTCTACTACCAGACACATCCGAAGTTAGACTGTGGCTGGGAGATACAAGAATAAGGTTGTTGTACCTTTTGGACTGAGAGCTGCTGACAGCATAGCTACAAGACCATCCCTAAAAAGAAGGTACAATATTTATGAGTGCTGGTGTTGTGGCAAGGTGAGCCACTATGCTACTTATTGCTGGCCCAACCTGAGTGTGGCTAGAGCTAGTGTAACATCCCATTTCCGGCTAGACCCCTAAGAGTCGGTCTGTCGTGATAGAACCTTAGGGAGCCCAAAAATTGAGGTCCATCAACCTAGAATTGGAGTCACGGGTTGGTCACGCCCGTGACCGACCCGTCACGCACGTGACTAGGGCGTGACCCCTTCGACGATCGTCGATCTCATGAAGACGATCGTCGAGCGCAGATTTATACTACCCAGGCCTGTCATGCCCGTGACCTACGTGTCATGCCCGTGACCTAGGGCGTGACCCCCCTTCGACGATCGTCGATCTCCGCGAGACAATCGTCGAGGGCAAGATTTGCATCAAGGCCCCGTCATGCCCGTGACTTAGGTGTCATGCACGTGACCTAGGGCGTGACCCCCTTCGACGATCGTCGATCTCAGCGAGACGATTGACGAGCGCAGAATTTGCATCATGGCCCTGTCACGCCCGTGACCTGAGTGTCACGCCTGTGACCTAGGGCGTGACCCCCCTTCGACGATCGTCGAACTCAGTTAGACGATCGTCGAACTCAGAACTTTACACAAGGACCGGTCACGCCCGTGATCTACGTGACACGCCCTTGACAAGGGCCGAAACGTCAGCCAGGCTGGAAATTTCTGTAACCAAAGTCATAATCAATTCTGATTATGTGAATTTACAGTAAGAGTATTTATGAGCCGTTTCTTTCTTTGAATACTTAATAAAATGAGGAAGAGTTGACCCAATAGGAAATCGCCACCTGGATCAGTATTCTCATCTTCCACTGTTTCCTTCCCTACACCATAACCGAAATAATATTAAGAGAGAGAGGGCATTCATGGCCATTAATGTCTCATCCTTTCCCCTCCCCACTTGGAGACCTATAAAAGACCCCTTAGATCAAGAGGAGAAGGTTACACTCTAGACCAAATGAATTAAGGTTTCTGCTCTTGCTGTAGGAGAAGTTCGGGAATGCCACCACCGTACCATGACAATCCGACGTTCATCTCGTCTTCAAACCGCGAACAAGGTCCTCCTCTACTTTTTCTCTTATGGGTAGATCTTAGGATCTTAGGAATGAAGTTCGTGCTCAACGGAGCCGAACCTATCTCGAGTTTTCATGGAAAACCATGAAAAATATAATTTTCGGGTACGCCGGAAACCGCCACCTCCGGCGGCCAAACCACCGCCGACCGATAGCCATCACCTCGACGGAGGTGGTGGTGGTGGCTTGCCAGGTAAGTGACCGGACGGCCGGCGACGGATCACGGAAGGGTTACAGGAAATATGGTTTTTCTGAGTTTCTGTTTCGGGTTCTGTTTGGTAGGGGAGATGAACAGTAAAACATTATTATAATATGAAAATTAAGTACATAATATATAAGGTAAATATACATAAAATAGGCATATTTTGAAGCTGCAAACCGAAGCATTTAGAGGCCGTTTTAGGAAAAATTTCCAGTCACAAAAGTTGTAGCCCTTCGAGTCTAGTTCAATTTAAAATTGATTTCAACTCGTTTGGGTAAGCGGTTTGACCACATCACCCGTTTTAATGGGGGTTGTACCTAAAGTTGGGCAGAAACTAAAATGGATGTCCACTCTTCTTCCTTTGTCCAAATGACTTGAAATTTGGGCAGGGGGTTACCCATAGCCATATCTAGAGGCTGTCCAAAAATAGGAATTTTTGGAGATACTTTTCCTAAAGTTTTTGTTTTAATTTAATAAACTTAGAGGAATTTATTTAAGTGGTCAAATGACTTCCAAACCCTCCCAAATATTGGTGAGTGGTCCTTGGCTATAAAACATAGTTCTACACAAATTTTCAACTCATTGAGATGAGTTTTGGATAGAGAGTCACCTATTCTTAACTAGGCAATAGTGAGGCATTTTTGAGTAAAGAGTGCACTAAAAGTTGGAATGGTCAAATCACCTCAACAGAGGTTAATATTTTGACCACTGACTTGGAAGGGTTATTATAACCCACTTGGAGAAAATGATGAGAATAGGGGTTGGTTTACCTTAGGATCCAAGCTCAAACCCTAAATTGAGGGTTTTGAGGGTTGTGAAGGACATGGGGGCAATTGCTCTCATATTGTCTTGAGATTTAGTAGAGTCGACACTAACATAATATAAATCATCTGGATGGAATATTTGAGGATTTGGAGATAGTTAGATACCTAAAAACCCTAATCTTAGCTTTAGGGTAAAATACTAATTAAGCACAATCCATCACTAAACATTATCTAAAGGCTGTGAAACTTGGGTAGAGTGAGTTTTGGAGTGGGTTTAATTTATAGAAATTTTACTGGAATTTTATGATGTTTATTTCCAGCACTGCATTTGTAAAGCTGATTATAGCCCTAATTGATGTTTTAATTATTTGTATCTTTCTGATCATTGAAATCTCATGAAATCTTGGAAGTAAATGTTTTAGGACAGAATGGATACCCATGAATTTGTGTATAATTTTTAGTTGAGTAAATCCAGTACTTCCTTCACAAATGTTAAAAGGGGTTCTATGCTTTGAAAATTAATTATGGATCATATTATTACCGAAAAATTATGAAAGTGGCGCAATGCTATTTTTAAGGCTTTATCTGCATAGTATAATTTATTTATAATTTTTGGAAGAATATTCTCTGTACTTGATTCACAAATAACGAAATATAGAAGCTATGGCTAAAATAGTTTTAGTGCCTTTTTGATGATAGAAAAATTATGATACTTTGGATTTACCATATTGAGATAACATACTATTTATTATAATTTTGTTGGACATCTTGCATGAGAATGCAGGGTAGTTCATGTTCAAACCGGTAGCCCTTGGAAATTTTGAGGAAATTAATTAAATGCCAGATAAATTAGGAAAATTACCACATTCTGTATTTAGGCTATTTATATCATGATAAGTCTCCAGTAAATAACTTAGGGCATTTGGATGAATATTGGATCAGTTCCTAACCGGTTCGACATTTAGTCTAGGTTGGTCTGCATATAACAAATTGTTAAATTGCAATAGGACATGATCTGGGATAGTGTTGGAGTTAGCCATTTTGTCTGGGAGGATAGATGTGTATGATATCGCAATAGAATGAAATGAAGAATAAAGAGAAGTGGTGTTAACTAGAGTTAAGAAGTGCTCGGGTTTGACGAAAGATCGTCTTCCCCGAAGAGAGGAAGGTCAAAAATCACCCAAGGTTAGCCTATCGTAACTTAAGAAGGGAATGGGTAAGGGAATTCAACCAATAACAATAAGTGCCTTGAGAAATCGAATGATGGGCTTCAGCTACCATCATAGTTCCTAGTGCCCTTTGAGAGCCCTTCACGGGGAATACCGGGGGCAGTCCTGGGTTAACGTAAACTGTAATAATAAGCTGACAAGAGTAACATAGTAATTAGGGTTGAACCTTTCACAAAAACTGTTAGCACATGAAGATTGATGGGATCTTCGGCTCGGTTGGTTAAGAGATGGACGGAATGATCCGGGGAGCTTCGGCTCGGTTGGTTAAGAGACAGACGTTTTGGTCCGGGGAGCTTCGGCTCGGTTTTTCTGTGATTACGATTAAATTTGCATGTGCATAAAAGGAATGAAAATTAAGGTGGTGGTTCTTCGGTATTAGAGGGTCGATGCACCGATGCCAATACGCTGACTCGGCAAGTGTTGTTTTTACACTTCGCCAAAGCTAAGTCCGGTGCGCCAGCCGGCAAGAGTACGCGGGCGTCCGCTTAGTGCACCAAGCGTTGAGGCGTACGATAGGTATTACCAGTAGTGCTTTACTGGTTTAGAGGTTGGTGAGGCCACACCCACCGCTTCCGTCTGCCACTACGGAGGTATCCTGGGAGGTAACGGCTCCGAAAGGGAGAACTAAAGGTCTGTATGCACAGAGTCGGGTGTGTGAGTTGCACTTGCATGTTCCATCATACCCACTTGCCTGTCATAGCATAATCGATTCATTTAACCCTGACACCTAAAGTATAAGTGGTATGGGACGCTTATACATTAGGACCTGCAAAACGACCCCTCGGTCTATAAGCTTGTGTTGGCAAGTTTATAAATCCAGGTTAAATTCAATATATATATATATGCTGCTGTTTGATAACCGACAGCCCAATGTATAAGTGGTATGGGAAACTTTATATGATGGGATACTTGCAGAAGATCCCTTAGCTTATGCGCTTCTGCACATAAGTTAAGGTTACTTTTCCTACTTTTTGTTTTTGTCATATTTATTATAGAATTGTTAAATTAGTTCCGCTACCACCTGTTTTCTTTTGATTCATTCTCCACCTTCATGTCCTTCCCTTTCTTCCTCTCCGCTCGGTACCTAGGAGCCATGGGGGAAGGGGTAGGGGATGATAGGGCTTAGTCTTTATGACTAACGGTTTTCGAACCACATCATTTATGGATCATGGAGCCCAGCATGGAGGAGCAGCCCCAGAGACCGGTGCGCTTGGAGATGGGGCAGTCTAGCTCCGGAGTTCATACAGCCGGGACCGTGAGTCTCGACCTTGAGCAGTTTCTGTTTTTGCTTCCGCATGAGTGATTTGTAGTGAGGACATGTTGTACCGGGCTTAAGCCCGTATTTTTAGTACTCTGATATACTATTCTGTGGACACTCCCTTCGTGGAGTTTTATTTCTATATATGTGATTTATTTCAGTGGACTTGATTTTACTTACTTCATTTTATGCTACCTTTCTGTGATCAAATTGGCCGGAAGAATCGGCGCCTTGTGGTGATGACCCTTCAGGACGTGAGGGTGTCACCGCAAAGCGGCGATTTTGGGCCTAAGACCCCGGGTTAAAAAAGAAAAAAAAGGGGGTCTTACAAGTGGTATCAGAGGAAACATCGATCTGAAAAAGGTAGCAGTCCACTAATCCTGGGTCACCCCCACTCGAGTTTAGTTTGGTGACAAAAATAAGCAGTGGAAGCAGTGGTGTGCCCATATGGGGATCACATATAAATTGTCCACTTTTAGAAAAAAAAATTAAACGTTTTCTCAAGTATGGGTTTTTTTTATGCAACCTCCAGCACAGCCTACGCCACAAGGTGGAGTTCAACAGGCTCAGGACGTTGCACCACCTCCCCCGGTCCCCACTCCTTTCCTTATGTCAGATATGGGACAGACTCTGACTGCCATTCTGGAGGCTTTCAGGGCCCAGCAGGTTCCGGTCCCGCAGCCAAATCCGAGGGCCAACTGGTTGAGCATCTTCCAAGGACTTTCTCCCCCGTCCTACTTGGGGACAGATTCGGCGTTTCGGACAGAAGAGTGGTTGGATATTATGTACGAGATGCTGACCGGGATACGGTGTCCCTGGGAGGAGAGGGTGGCTCTGGTTGTCTCTTGCCTGGAGTCCCATGCCAAGAGGTGGTGGAAGACGCTGTTGGACACGACATTTACCTATAGGGAGGTTGTGGAGGTTACCTGGGAAGAGTTCAGGGCCGCGCTACTGGAGCATTTCGTTCCGCAGTCAGCCAGGGATGAGTTGGAGGAGCGGTTCTTACAGCTGAAGCAGGGCACCCGAACGGTGGTGGAGTACCATTGGGAGTTCAACCATCTGGCTCGATATGCAGATTCTTACCAGCTGGATGAAGCAGGGTACATCAAGAGGTTCTATAAGGGCCTGCGGGAGGACTTGAGGGAGGCTTTATTGTTTTTATCCGACGGGCCTATCTCCCGGACTTTGGAAATGGCAAAGAGGATTAAGGCCGATTGGAACACCACTAGGGGCCGGAAGCGGCCAGCAGAGGATCAGGGACGGAGAGTCAGAAATGACCAGCGACGAGGTACTATACCAGAGGGGAGAAGGACAGAGGACCAGCCTCATCAGGAAGTGAGGCAGGAGCCGAGGGAGCAGGGGATATTGTCCCCTCAACCTCTTCGGATGCAGGAGATGCCGAGACCCGGGGGAATGGCATATCCCCCACTAGAGTGCTTCCTTTGTCATTAGATTGGGCACATCCGGAGGAACTGCCAGATGAGGGGGGCACCACCTCCAGCATCACAGGGTGGCCCACTAGCTCAGCATTACGGAGGTCGAGGATGCGGCTGCGGTCGTGGATACCAGGAGGGAGATCGTAGACAGGGAAGGGAGCAGGTATATGCTTTGGACCTTGCGCAGCCTCGGAATTTGGAGCAGGTCATAGCAGGTACGCTGCAATGCTTCTTTAATTTCATAGAATTTCCCTTTCAGTTGTTAAAAACTTAGAACCGCACTAGATAGATTAGCAAGAAAAGAAAACTCATTAAAGAACTCTAAGACATCTAATCACCCCAGGTATAGTCTTCATCAGTGGAAAGCCCGCCCACACGCTGTTCGATACTGGAGCTACCCACTCCTTTGTTTCGGAGATGTTCATAGAAGGACTGGAAGGAGTGGAGCGATTCACGGGCTCAAAGATGAGGGTGCGACTACCGGATCGATTTGAGCTCCTTACCATGGACCACTGCAATATGGAGGCAGAAATTGGTGGAAAGGCGTTCGAGGCTCCATCGACAGTTTTGAAGCTGACAGACTAATACTTGATCCTGGGCATGGTATGACTGCACTGGAACCATGCTCAGATTGATTGCCAAGTGAAGAGGATCACCGTGAGACATGGGGACTCTTTTATTGTCATCGAAGGTATAAGACCTGTCTCTCGAATATTCTTATTATCGGTACAGGCCGTTAAGGCCCATCTGCAGCAAGAGGAGGTCTATCAGAAACTATTTTAGATGGAAGAAGTCAAGGAGTCTGTGACAGACATCCCGGTGGTGCGAGATTTTGCTGACATCTTTCCAGAGAAACTACCAGGACTACCTCAGCACCGAGAGCAGGACTTTCAGATACAACTTGTGCTGGGGGCCAAGCCGGCATCTAGGGCCCCTTATCGGATGGCCCCGAAGGAGTTGGCAGAGTTTCGGACTCAGTTGCAAGAGTTGGTGGAGGCGGGATTTGTTAGATCGAGTTCCTCACCATGGGGAGCCCCGGTCCTATTCGTGAAGAAGAAGGATGGGACACTTCGCCTGTGCATCGATTATCGAGCACTAAATAGGCTGACCGTCCGGAATACCTATCCACTCCCACGGATAGACGAGCTATTCGACCAGCTGGAAGGGGCGCACTTCTTTTAAAAATTGGATTTGAGGTCGGGCTACTACCAGCTTTGGATTCGAGAGGAGGATATTCAGAAGACTGCTTTTAGTAGTAGATATGGATTGTTTGAGTTTACGGTGATGCCCTTCGGGCTCACGAATGCACCTTTGGCATTCATGACCCTCATGAACCAGGTTTTCAAGGAGTACCTAGATGTGTTTGTCATTGTGTTTATTAATGACATCCTCATCTACTCGAGAACGGAGGAGGAGCACACTGGCCATCTAGCACTGACCCTACAGAGATTGCGGGAGAATCACTTATATGCAAAGTTAAGCAAATGTCAATTCTGGTTGAAGGAGGTGGGCTTTCTAGGCCATATTATCAGCGGAGCCGGGTTGGCAGTGGATCCGGCAAAGATTAAGGCAGTTCGAGATTGGTCGAAGTTGAAGTCAGCCACCGATGTATGAAGCTTTCTAGGACTTGCCGGTTATTACCGAAAGTTCGTGGAGGGGTTCTCCCAAATTGCCCTCCCACTCACATCCTTGACGAAGAAGGAGGCACCTTTCGTTTGGACCCCGCAGTGCCAGTCGACTTTCCAGGAGCTGAAGGATCGACTCACCTCGGCCCCCATACTTACTCTCCCGTCAGGGAGAGAAGGTTTTCAGGTCTACACCGACGCTTCCTACCAGGGTATGGGAGCTGTACTGATGCAGAAGGGCCATGTGATTGCATATGCGTCTCGCCAGTTGAAGAAGCACGAGCGGGACTACCCGGTGCATGACCTTGAGATTGGAGCGGTCGTTTTTTCTCTGAAGGTCTGGCGCCATTATCTTTATGGATTCCACTGCGACATCTACTCCGACCACAAGAACCTGAAATATGTGGACACGTAGAAGGAGCTGAATATCAGGCAGAGGCGCTGGGTGGAGTTCTTTGCATATTATCAGTATGAGATGCACTACCATCCAGGGAAGGCAAACGTGGGGGTCGACGCGTTGAGTCGGAGAGCTGCCACTTCCGAAGCCGGGCCCCAGGTTATGTCCATGGAGCTAGTCCGGTCCTTCATAGATATGCAGATATACCTAGTGTACGAGGACGATCCAGAGCTGTATAGGGAGTATCTGGCATCTATGGTGGCCATAGATGATATTCGGGACCGCATCCGGGACGGACAGAGGACAGATGCATGGGCAGAGCCAATATTCTGAGCCTTGGAGGAGGGTTCGACAGGAGATTATTCCCTGAGAGATGGATTGCAACATTTCAGAGGCAGAGTATATATACCCGCAGGAGGCCAGATTCGGGAGGACATCATGGCAGATGCGCATTATAGCAGATACTATATACACTCGGGGATCACCAAGATGACGGAAGATCTGAAGAAGATGATGTTTTGGCCAGGGATGAAGAAGGACGTTACGTACTTCGTGACCCATTGCGAGGCATGTCAGTTGGTGAAGGAGGAGTGCAGGAATCCCGCAGGACTGTTGCAGCCACTCCCGGTGCCGGAGTGGATGTTTGATGATATAGATATGGATTTTATACATGGGCTTCCCCGGTCTCGGACAGGGAATGACTCGATCTGGGTGATTGTTGATCGGTTGACGAAGGTGGCCCGCTTTATACCAATCAGGAAGGATGACTCGGTAGGAGTGCTGGTACGGAAGTTCGTGGAGCAGTATATCCGATATCATGTGGTACCCAGGATGATAGTGTCGGACCGTGATGGACGGTTTATATCCAGGGAGTGGCGATCAGTGCAAGCATATCTGGGCACCCGATTAACCTTCAGTACAGCCATCCACCCTCAGACGGACGGGCAGACAGAGCGCACCAATAGTATGTTGGAGGATCTACTACGACTATGTATACTGGACCGAGGGGAGCCGTAGGGGAAGATGTTGTCATTGGTCGAGTTATCCTATAATAACAGCTACAAGTCCAGCATCAGGATGTCGCCTTATGAAGCCTTGTATGGACGGAAATGCAGGACCCCGCTTTCTTGGGTTCAGGACGAGGATTCGAAGGCGTTGGGATCGGACTTTGTTGAAGACACTGAGGCTCAGGTGAGACTTATCAGAGACAGGATGTTAGAGGCGCAGAGCAGACAAGCTAAGTATTATGACGCCCGGCATTGTCAGGTGGAATTTCAGGTGGGAGACCGAGTGTTTTTGAAGATCCGGCCCATGCATGGAGTTTCACGGGTGAGCGGTTGGAGAAAGAATCTCAGAACTAGGTATATGGGACCTTATAGGATCCTAGAGCGGATCGGGGCCCTAGCTTACAGGCTGGATTTTCCACCAGAGCTGGCAGCTCTTCACGATGTCTTCCACATTTCTTCACTGAGAAGGGCTCTACTACGCCCGGAGCAGCAGATTTTGACCCCCGAGGCGTCGGTAGCTTCAGACCGGTCTGTTCACTTGGAGCCGGTTCGAATCAATGACAAAGGAGTACGGATCTTGCGCCGCAAGAAGATCCCCTTAGTCAAGGTTCTGTGGAGGAATCATGGTCAGGAGGAACACACCTGGGAACCGCAGGACCTGATGAGGCAAAAATACCTGGAGTTGTTCAGTCAGGTATACATCACCACCACTCAGTATACTATAAATTAACTTTTTGTATTGAACCGGTAGGACTAAGTAAGGGAAATAGAGAACCAAGGCATGCGCAGGAAAGTAGGGGCTAATCTTTTGTTTATTGTTGGATTGCCCTTTATTTATCAAACAAGTAGTCGCTTCGACCCAATAGGAAGAACCATATGGGATGTTACAAGCTTATTTTATTCCGGTAGAAATCCCTGTAGGCTTAACCACAATTTCGGGGACGTAATTTTTGTTTTGTTTATTGGGATTTGTAACATCCCATTTCCGGCTAGACCCCTAAGAGTCGGTCTGTCATGACAGAACCTTAGGGAGTCCAAAAATTGAGGTCCATCAACCTAGACATGGAGTCAGGGGTTGGTCACGCCCGTGACCGACCCGTCAAGCCCATGACTAGGGCGTGACCCCTTCGACGATCGTCAATCTCATGAAGACGATCGTCGAGCGCAGATTTTTGCAACCCGGGCCTGTCACGCCCGTGACCTATGTGTCACGCTCGTGACCAACGTGTCACGCCCGTGACCTAGGGCGTGACCACCTTCGACGATCGTCGATCTCCGCGAGACGATCGTCGAGGGCAGAATTTGCATCAAGGCCCCTTCACGCCCGTGACTTAGGTGTCACGCCCGTGACCTAGGGCGTGACCCCCTTCGACGATCATCGATCTCAGCGAGACGATCGAGGAGCGTAGAATTTGCATCATGGTCCTGTCACGCCCGTGACCTGTGTGTCACGCCCGTGACCTAGGGCGTGACCCCCCTTCGACGATCGTCGAACCCAGTTAGACGATCGTCGAACTCAAAACTTTCCACAAGGGCCTGTCACGCCCGTGACCTACGTGACACGCCCGTGACAGGGGTCGAAATGTCAGCAAGGCTGGAAATTTCTGTAAACAAAGTCATAATCAATTCTTATCATGGGAATTTACAGCAGGAGTATTTATGAGCCATTTCTTTCTCTGAATACTTAATAAAATGAGGAAGAGTTGACCTAATAGGAAATCGCCACCTGGATCAGTCTTCTCATCTTCCACCATTTCCTTCCCTACACCATAACCGAAATAATATTAAGAGAGAGAGAGGGCATTTATGGCCATGAATGTTTCATCCTTTCCCCTCCCCACTTGGATACCTATAAAATCCCCCTTAGAGCAAGAGGAGAAGGTTACACTCTAGACCAAACAAATTCAGATTTCTGCTCTTGCTGTAGGAGAAGTTCGGGAATGCCACCACCGTGCCATGACAATCCGACGTTCATCTCGTATTCAAACCGCGAACAAGGTCCTCCTCTACTTCTTCTCTTATGGGTAGATCTTAGGATCTTAGGAATGAAGTTCGTGCTCAATGGAGCCGAACCTATCTCGAGTTTTCATGGAAAACCATGAAAAATATATTTTTCGGGTACGCCGTAAACCGCCACCTCCGGCGGTTAAACCACCGCCGACCGATAGCCATCGCCTCGACGGAGGTGGTGGTGGTGGTGGTTGGCCAGGTAAGTGACCGGACGGCCGGCGACGGATCACGGAAGGGTTACAAGAAATATGGTTTTTCTGAGTTTCTGTTTCAGGTTCTGTTTGGTAGGGGAGATGAACAATAAAACATTATTATAATATGAAAATTAAGTACATAATATATAAGGTAAATATACATAAAATAGGCTTATTTTGATGCTGCAAATCGAAGTATTTAGAGGCCATTTTAGGAAAAATGGCCAGTCATGAAAGTTGTATCCCTTCGAGTCTAGTTTAATTTAAAATTGATTTCAACTCGTTTGGGTAAGCGGTTTGACAGCAGCACCCGTTTTAATGGGGGTTGTACCTGGAGTTGGGCAAAAACTAAAATGGATGTCCACTCTTCTTCCTTTGTCCAAATAACTTGAAATTTGGCCAGGGGGTTACCCTTAGCCATATCTAGAGGCTGTCCAAAAATGGGATTTTTTTGAGATACGTTTCCTAAAGTTTTTGTTTTAATTTAATAAACTTAGAGGAATTTATTTAAGTGGTCAAATGACTTCCAAACCCTCCCTAATTTTGTTGAGTGGTCCCTGGATATAAAACTTAGCTCTGCACAAATTTTCAACTCATTGAGATGAGTTTTGGATAGGGAGTAACCTATTCTTAACTAGGCAATAGTGAGGCATTTTTGAGTAAAGAGTGCACTAGAAGTTGGAACGGTCAAATCACCTCAACAGAGGCTGATATTTCGACCACTGACTTGAAAGGGTTATTATAACCCACTTGGAGAAAATGGTGAGAATAGGGGTTGGTTTACCCTAGGATCCAAGCTCAAACCCTAAATGGAGGGTTTTGAGGGTTGTGAAGGACATGGGGGAAATTGCTCTCATATTGTCTTGAGATTAAGTAAAGTCGACAATAACATAATATAAATCATCTGGATGGAATCTTGGAGGATTTGGAGATAGTTAGATACCTCAAAACCCTAATCTTACCTTTAGGGTAAAATACTAATTAAGCACAATCCATCACTAAACATTATCTAAAGGCTATGAAACTTGGGTAGAGTGAGTTTTGGAGTGGGTAGAATTTATAGAAATTTTACTGGAATTTTATGATGTTTATTTCCAGCACTGCATTTGTAAAGCTGATTATAGCCCTAATTAATGTTTTAATTATTTGTATCTTTCTGATCATTGAAATCTCATGAAATCTTGGAAGTAAATATTTTAAGATAGAATGGTTACCCTTGAATTTTTGTATAATTTTTAGTTGAGTAAATCCAGCACTTCCTTCACAAATATTAAAAAGAGATTCTATGCTTTAGAAATTAATTATGGATGATATTATTACCGAAACATTATGAAAGTGGTCCAATGCTATTTTTAAGGCTTTATCTGCAAAGTATAATTTATTTATAATTTTTGGAAGATTATTATCTATACTTGATTCACAAATAATGAAATATAGAAGCTATAGCTAAAATAGTTTTAGTGCCCTTTTGATGATAAAAAAATTATGATACTTTGGATTTACCATATTGAGATAAAATACTATTTATTATAATTTTGTTGGACATCTTGCATGAGAACTTAGGGTAGTTCATGTTCAAATCGGTAGCTCTTGGAATTTTTGAGGAAATTAATTAAATGCCAGATAAATTAGGAAAATTACCACATTCTGGATTTAGGCTAATTATATCATGATAAGTCTCCAGTAAATAACTTAGGGCATTTTGGATGAATATTGGATCATTGCCTAACCGGTTCGACATTTAGTCTAGGTTGGTCTACATATAACAAATTGTTAAATTATAATAGGATATGATCTGGGATAGTGTTGGAGTTAGCCATTTTGTCTGGGAGGATAGATGTGGATGATATCGCAATAGAATGAAATGAAGAATAAGGAGAAGTGGTGTTAACTAGAGTTAAGAGGTGCTCGGGTTTGACGAAAAATTGTCTTCCCCGAAGAGAGGAAGGTCAAAAATTACCCAAGGTTAGCCTATCGTAACATGAGAAGGGAATGGGTAAGGGAATTCAACCAATAACAATAAGTGCCTTGCGAAATCGAACGATGGGCTTCAGCTACCATCATAGTTCCTAGTGCCCTTTGAGAGCCCTTCACCTGGGAATACCGGGGGCAGTCCTGGGTTAACGTAAACTGCAATAATAAGCTGACAAGAGTAACATAGTAATTAGGGTTGAACCTTTCACAAACACTGTTAGCACATGAAGATTGATGGGAGCTTCGGCTCGGTTGGTTAAGAGACGGACGGAATGGTCCGGGGAGCTTCGGCTCGGTTGGTTAAGAGACGGACGTTTTGGTCCGGGGAGCTTCGGCTCGGTTTTTGTGTGATTACGATTAAATTTGCAAGTGCATAAAAGGAATGAAAATTAAGGTGGTGGGTCTTCGGTATTGGAGGGTCGATGCACCGACGACAATACGCTGACTCGTCAAGTGTGGTTTTTACACTTCGCCAAAGATAAGTCCGGTGCGCAAGCCGGCAAGTGTACGTGGGCGTCCGCTTAGTGCACCAAGCGTTGAGGCGTACGATAGGTCTGACCAGTAGTGCTTTACAGGTTTAGAGGTTGGCGAGGCCACACCCACCGCTTCCGTCTGCCACTACGGAGGTATCCTGGGAGGTAACAACTCCGAAAGGGGGAACTAAAGGTCTGTGTGCACAGAGTCGGGTGTGTGAGTTGCACTTGCATGTTCCATCATACCCACTTGCATGTCATAGCATAATCGATTCATTTAACCCTGACACCTAAAGTATAAGTGGTATGGGACGCTTATACATTAGGACCTGCAAAATGACCCCTTGGCCTATAAGCTCGTGTGGGCAAGTTTATAAATTAAGGTTAAATTCAATATATATATATGCTGCTGTTTGATAACCGACACCCCAACGTATAAGTGGTATGAGAAACTTTATACGATGGTAGCCTTGCAGAAGATCCCTTAGCTTATGCGCTTCTGCACATAAGTTAAGGTTACTTTTCCTACTTTTTGTTTTTGTCATATTTATTATAGAATTGCTAGATTAGTTCCGGTGCCACCTGTTTTCTTTTGATTCATTCTCCACCTTCATGTCCTTCCATTTCTTCCTCTCCGCTCGGTACCTAGGAGCCATGGGGGAAGGTGTAGGGGATGATAGGGCTTAGTCTTTATGACTAACGGTTTTCGAATCATATCATTTAGGGGATCGTGGAGCCCAGCATAGAGGAGCAGCCCCAGAGACCGGTGTGCTTGGAGATGGGGAAGTCTAGCTCCAGAGTTCATACAGCCGGGACCGTGAGTCTCGACCTTGAGTAGTTTCTATTTTTGCTTCCGCATGAGTAATTTGTAGTGAGGACATGTTGTACCGGGCTTAAGCCCGTATTTTTAGTACTCTGATATACTATTCTGTGGACACTCCCTTCGTGGAGTTTTATTTCTATATATGTGATTTATTTCAGTGGACTTGCATTTACTTACTTCATTTTATGCTACCTTTCTGTGATCAAATTGGCCGGCAGAATTGGCGCCTTGTGGTGATGACCCTTCAGGATGTGAGGGTGTCACCGCAAAGCGGCGATTCTTGGCCTAAGACCCCGGGTTAAAAAAGAAAAAAAAAGGGGGTCTTACAAGTGGTATCAGAGGAAACATCGATCTGAAAAAGGTAGCAGTCCACTAACCCTGGGTCACCCCCGCTCGAGTGTAGTTTGGGGACAAACTAAGCAGCAGAAGCAGTGGTGTGCCCATATGGGGATCACGTATAAATTGTCCACTTTAAGAAAAAAAATTTGAACGTTTTCTCAAGTATGGGTTTTTGTTACGCAACCTCCAGCACAGCCTACGCCACAAGGTGGAGTTCAACAGGCTCAGGACATTGCACCACCTCCCCCGGTCCCCACTCCTTTCCTTCAGTCAGATATAAGACAGACTCTTACTGCCATTCTGGAGGCTTTCAGGGCCCAGCAGGTTCCGGTCCCGCAGCCAAATCCGGGGGCCAACTGGTTGAGAATCTTCCAAGGACTTTCTCCCCCGTCCTACTTGGGGACAGAGTCGGTGGTTCGGACGGAATAGTGGTTGGATATTATGTACGAGATGCTGTTCGGGATACGGTGTCCCTGTGAGGCTCTAGTTGTCTCTTGCCTAGAGTCCCATGCCAAGAGGTGGTGGAAGACGCTGTTGGACACAACATTTGCCGATAGGGAGGTTGCGGAGGTTACCTGGGAAGAGTTTAGGGCCGCGCTGATGGAGCATTTCGTTCCGCAGTCAGCCAGGGATGAGTTGGAGGAGTGGTTCTTACAGCTGAAGCAGGGCACCCAGACGGTGGTGGAGTACCATCGGGAGTTCGACCATCTGGCTCGATATGCAGATTCTTACCAGCTGGACGAAGCAGGGTACATCAAGAGGTTCTATAAGGGCCTACGGGAGGACTTTAGGGAGGCTTTGTTGTTTGTATCCGACTGGCCTATCTCCCGGATTTTGGAAATGGCAAAGAGGATTGAGGCTGATTGGCACACCACTCGGGGCCGAAAGCGGCCAGCAGAGGATTAGGGACGGAGAGTCAGAAATGACCAGCGACAAGGTACTATACCACAGGGGAGAAGGACAGAGGACCAGCCTCGTTAGGAAGTGAGGCAGGAGCCGAGGTAGCAGGTGATATTGGCCCCTCAACCTCTTCGGATACAGGAGATGCCGAGACCCGTGGGAATGGCATATCCCCCACCAGAGTGCTTCTTTTGTCATCATATTGGGCACATCCAGAGGAACTGCCCGAAGAGTGGGGCACTACCTCTAGCATCACAGGGTGGCCCACCAGCTCAGCATTACGGAGGTCGAGGATGCGGCTGCGGTCGTGGATACCAGGAGGGAGATCGTAGATAGGGAAGGGAGCAGGTATATGCTTTGGACCTTGCGCATCCTCGGAATCCGGAGCAGGTCATAGTAGGTACGCTGCAATGCTTCTTTAATTTCATAGAATTTCCCTTTAAGTTGTTAAAAACTTAGAACCGCACTAGATAGATTAACAAGGAAAGAAAACTCATTCTAGAACTCTAAGACATCTAATCCCCCCAGGTATAGTCTTCATCAGTGGAAAGCCTGCCCGCACGCTGTTCGATACTAGAGCTACCCACTCCTTTATGTCGGGGACGTTCGTAGAAGGATTGGAAGGAGTGGAGCGATTCACGGGCTCAAAGATGAGGGTGCGACTACCGGATCGATCTGAGCTCCTTACCACGGACCACTGCAATATGGAGGCAGAAATTGGTGGAAAGGCGTTCGAGGCTCCAGCGACGATTTTGAAGCAGACAGACTACGACTTGATCCTAGGAATGGTATGGTTGCACTGGAACCATGCCCAGATTGATTGCCAAGCGAAGAGGATCACCATGAGACAAGGGGACTCTTTCATTATCATCGAAGGTATAAGACCTGTCTCTCGAATATTCTTATCTTCGGTACAGGCTATTAAGGCTCATCTGCAGGGAGAGGAGGTCTATCAGATCCTATTTTAGATGATAGAAGTCAAGGTGTCTGCGACAGACATCCCGGTGGTGCGAGATTTCGCTAACATCTTTCCAGAGAAACTACCAGGACTACCTCCGCACCGAGAGCAGGACTTTCAGATACAGCTTGTGCTGGGGGCCAAGCCGGCATCTAGGGCCCCTAATCGGATGGCCCCGAAGGAGTTGGCGGAGTTTCGGACTCAGTTGAAGGAGTTGGTGGAGGCGAGATTTGTTAGACCGAGTTCCTCACCATGGGGAGCCCCGGTCCTATTCATGAAGAAGAAGGATGAGACACTTCGCCTGTGCATCGATTATCGAGCACTAAATATGATGACCGTCCGGAATACCTATCCGCTCCCACGGATAGACGAGCTGTTCGACCAGCTGGAAGGGGCACACTTCTTTTCAAAATTGGATTTGAGGTCGGGCTACTACCAGCTTCGGATTCGAGAGGAGGATATTCAGAAGACTACTTTTAGTAGCAGATATGGATTGTTTGAGTTTATGGTGATGCCCTTCGGGCTCACGAATGAACCTTCGGCGTTCATGACCCTCATGAACCAGGTTTTCAAGGAGTACCTAGATGTGTTTGTCATTGTGTTTATCGATGACATCCTCATCTACTCGAGAACGGAGGAGGAGCACAATCTCCATCTAACACTGACCCTACAGAGACTGCGGGAGAATCACTTATATGCAAAGATAAGCAAATGTCAGTTCTGGTTGAAGGAGGTGGGCTTTCTAGGCCATATTATCAGCGGAGCTGGGTTGGCAGTGGATCCGGCAAAGATTCAGGCAGTCGAGATTGGTCGAAGTTGAAGTCAGCCACCGATGTACGAAGCTTTCTAGGACTTGCCGGTTATTACCGAAAGTTCGTGGAGGGGTTCTCCCAAATTTCCCTCCCACTCACATCCTTGACGAAGAAGGAGGCCCCTTTCGTTTTGACCCCACAGTGCCAAGCGACTTTCCAGGAGCTGAAGGATCGACTCACCTCGGCCCCCATACTTACTCTCCCCTCAGGGAGAGAAGGTTTTCAGGTCTACACCGATGCTTCCTACCAGGGTATGGGAGCTGTACTGATGCATAAGGGCCATGTGATTGCATATGCGTCTCGCCAGTTGAAGAAGCACGAGCGGGACTACCCGGTGCATGACCTTGAGATTGGAGCAGTCGTTTTTGCTCTGAAGGTCTGGCGCCATTATCTTTATGGATTCCACTGCGACATCTACTCCGACCACAAGAACCTGAAATATGTGGACACGTAGAAGGAGCTGAATATCAGGCAGAGGCGCTGGGTGGAGTTCTTTGCAGATTATCAGTATGAGATGCACTACCATCCAGGGAAGGCAAACGTGGTGGTCGACGCATTGAGTCGGAGAGCTGCCACTTCCGAAGACGGGCCCCAGGTTATGTCCATGGAGCTAGTCCGGTCCTTCAGAGATATGCAGATATCCCTAGTGTCCGAGGATGATCCAGAGCTGTATAGGGAGTATCTGGCATCGATGGTGGCCATAGATGATATTCAGGACCGCATCCGGGACGGACAGAGGACAGATGCATGGGCAGAGCCAATATTCCGAGCCTTGGAGGAGGGTTCGACGGGAGATTATTCCCTGGGAGTTGGATTGCTACATTTCAGAGGCAGAGTATATATACCCGCAGGAGGCCGGATTCAGGAGGACATCATGGCAGAGGCGCATTATAGCAGATACTCTATACACCCGGGGATCACCAACATGACGGCAGATCTGAAGAAGATGATGTTTTTGCCAGGGATGAAGAAGGAAGTTACGTACTTCGTGACCCATTGCGAGGCATATCAGTTGGTGAAGGCGGAGTGCAGGAATCCCGCAGGACTGTTGCAGCCACTCCCAGTGCTGGAGTGGAAGTTTGATGATATAACTATGGATTTTATACATGGGCTTCCCTGGTCTCGGACAGGGAATGACTCGATCTGGGTGATTGTTGATCGGTTGATGAAGGTGGCCCACTTTATACAAATCAGGAAGGATGACTCGGTAGGAGTGCTGGTACGGAAGTTCGTGGAACAGTATATCCGATATCATGGGGTGCCCAGGACGATAGTGTCGGACTGCGATGGACGGTTTACATCCAGGGAGTGGCGGTCAGTGCAAGCATATCTCGGCACCAGATTGACCTTCAGTACAGCCTTCCACCCTCAGACGGATGGGCAGACAGAGCGCACCAACAGTACGTTGGAGGATCTACTACGACTGTGTATACTGGACCGAGGGGAGCCGTGGGAGAAGATGTTGTCGTTGGTCGAGTTCTCCTATAATAATAGCTACCAGTCCAGCATCAGGATGGCGCCTTATGAAGCCTTGTATGGACGGAAATGCAGGACCCCGCTTTCTTGGGTTCAGGACGAGGATCCGAAGGCGTTGGGATCGGACATTGTTGAAGACACCGAGGCTCAAGTGAGACTGATCATAGACAGGATATTAGAGGCGCAGAGCAGACAAGCTAAGTATTATGACGCCCGATATTGTCAGGTGGAATTTCAGGTGGGGGACCGAGTGTTTTTGAAGATCCGGCCCATGCATGGAGTTTCACGGGTGTGCGGTCAGAGAATGAAGCTCAGCCCTAGGTATATGGGCCCTTATAGGATCCTGGAGCGGATCGGGGCCCTAGCTTACAGGCTGGAGTTTCCACCAGAGCTGGCAGCTCTACACGATGTCTTCCACATTTCTTCACTGAGAAGGGCTCTACTACGCCCGGAGCAGCAGATTTTGACCCTCGAGGGGTCGGTAGCTTCAGACCGGTATGTTCACTAAGAGCAGGTTCGAATCAATGACAAAGGAGTACGGATCTTGCGCCGCAAGAAGATCCCCTTAGTCAAGGTTCTGTGGAGGAATCATGGTCAGGAGGAACACACCTGGGAACCGCAGGACCTGATGAGGAAAAAATTCCTGGAGTTGTTCAGTCAGGTATACATCACCACCTCTCAGTATACTATAAATTAACTTCTTGTATTGAAAAGGTAGGACTAGGTAAGGGAAATAGAGAACCAAGGCATGCGCAGGAAAGTAGGGGCTAATCTTTTGTTTATTATGGGATTGCCCTTTGTTTATCAAACAAGTAGTCGCTTCGACCCAATAGGAAGAACCATATGGAATGTTACAAGCTTATTTTATTCCGGTAGAAATCCCTGTAGGCTTAACCTCAATTTCGGGGATGAAATTTTTGTTTTGTTTATTGGGATTCGTAACATCCTATTTCCGGCTAGACCCCTAAGAGTAGGTCTGTCGTGACAGAACCTTAGGGAGCCCAAAAATTGAGGTCCATCAACCTAGACTTGGAGTCACGGGTTGGTCACGCCCGTGACCGACCCGTCAAGCCCATGACTAGGGCGTGACCCCTTCGACGATCGTCGATCTCATGAAGACGATCGTCGAGCGCAGATTTTTGCAACCCGGGCCTGTCACGCCCGTGACCTACGTGTCACGCCCGTGACCTAGGGCGTGACCCCCTTCGACGATCGTTGATCTCCGCGAGACGATCGTCGAGGGCATAATTTGCATCAAGGCCCCTTCATGCCCGTGACTTAGGTGTCACGCCCGTGACCTAGGGCGTGACACCCTTCGACGATCGTCGATCTCAACGAGATGATCGACGAGCACAGAATTTGCATCATGGCCCTGTCACGCCCGTGACCTATGTATCACGCCCGTGACCTAGGGCGTGACCCCCCTTCGACGATCGTCGAACTCAGTTAGACGATCGTCGAACTCAAAACTTTCCATAAGGGCCTGTCACGCCCGTGACCTACGTGACACGCCCGTGACAAGGGCCGAAACGTAAGCAAGGATGGGAATTTCTGTAACCAAATTCATAATCAATTCTGATTATGAGAATTTACAGCAGGAGTATTTATGAGCTGTTTCTTTCTCTGAATACTTAATAAAATAAGGAAGAGTTGACCTAATAGGAAATCGCCACCTAGATCAGTCTTCTCATCTTCCACTGTTTCCTTCCCTACACCATAACCGAAATAATATTAAGAGAGAGAGAGGGTATTCATGGCCATGAATGTTTCATCCTTTCCCCTCCCCACTTGGAGACCTATAAAAGCCCCCTTAGAGCAAGAGGAGAAGGTTACACTCTAGACCAAATGAATTCAGATTTCTTCTCTTGCTATAGGAGAAGTTCGGGAATGCCACCACCGTGCCATGACAATCCGACGTTCATCTCGTCTTCAAGCCGCGAACAAGGTCCTCCTCTACTTCTTCTCTTATGGGTAGATCTTAGGATCTTAGGAATGAAGTTTGTGCTCAACGGAGCCGAACCTATCTCGAGTTTTCATGGAAAACCATGAAAAATATATTTTTCGGGTACGCCGGAAACCGCCACCTCCGGCGGCCAAACCACCGCAGACCGATAGCCATCGCCTCGACGAAGGTGGTGGTGGTGGTGGCTGACCAAGTAAGTGACCGGACGGCCGGCGACGGATCACAGAAGGGTTACAGGAAATATGGTTTTTTTGAGTTTCTGTTTCGGGTTCTGTTTGGTAGGGGAGATGAACAGTAAAACATTATTATAATATGAAAATTAAGTACATAATATATAAGGTAAATATACATAAAATAGGCTTATTTTGATGCTGCAAACCGAAGCATTTAGAGGCCGTTTTAGGAAAAATGGCTAGTTACGAAAGTTGTAGCCCTTCGAGTCTAGTTTAATTTAAAATTGATTTCAACTCGTTTGGGTAAGCGGTTTGACCGCAGCACCCGTTTTAATGGCGGCTGTACCTAGATTTGGGCAGAAACTAAAATGGATGTCCACACTTCTTCTTTTGTCCAAATTACTTGAAATTTGGGCAGGGGGTTACCCTTAGCCATATCTAGAGGCTGTCCAAAAATGGGATTGTTTGGAGATACGTTTCCTAAAGTTTTTGTTTTAATTTAATAAACTTAGAGGAATTTATTTAAGTGGTCAAATGACTTCCAAACCCTCCCAAATTTTGTTGAGTGGTCCCTGGCTATAAAACTTAGCTCTGCACAAATTTTCAACTCATTGAGATGAGTTTTGGATAGGGAGTCACCTATTCTTAACTAGGCAATAGTGAGACATTTTTGAGTAAAGAGTACACTAGAAGTTGGAATGGTCAAATCACCTCAATAGAGGCTGATATTTCGACCAATGACTTGAAAGGGTTATTGTAACCCACTTGGAGAAAATGGTGAGAATAGGGATTGGTTTACCCTAGGATCCAAGCTCAAACCCTAAATAGAGGGTTTTGAGGGTTGTGAAGGACATGGTGGCAATTGCTCTCATATTATCTTGAGATTCAGTAGAGTCGACATTAACATAATATAAATCATCTGGATGGAATCTTGGTGGATTTGGAGATAGTTAGATACCTCAAAACCCTAATCTTAGCTTTAGGGTAAAATACTAATTAAGCAAAATCCATCAGTAAACATTATCTAAAGACTATGAAACTTGGGTAGAGTGAGCTTTGGAGTGGGTAGAATTTATAGAAATTTTACTGGAATTTTATGATGCTTATTTCCAGCACTGCATTTGTAAAGCTTATTATAGCCCTAATTGATGTTTTAATTATTTGTATCTTTCTGATCATTGAAATCTCCTGAAATCTTGGAAGTAAATATTTTAGGACACAATGGTTACCCTTAAATTTTTGTATAATTTTTAGTTTAGTAAATCCTGTACTTCCTTCACAAATGTTAAAAAGAGGTTCTATGCTTTAAAAATTAATTATGGATGATATTATTACCGAAAAATTATGAAAGTGGCCCAATGCTATTTTTAAGGCTTTATCTGCATAGTATAATTTATTTATAATTTTTGGAAGAATATTCTCTATACTTGATTCACAAATAACGAAATATAGAAGCTATGGCTAAAATAGTTTTAGTGCCCATTTGATGATAGAAAAATTATGATACTTTGGATTTACCATATTGAGATAACATACTATTTATTATAATTTTGTTGGACATCTTGCATTAGAACTTAGGGTAGTTCATGTTCAAACTGGTAGCCCTTGAAATTTTTGAGGAAATTAATTAAATGCCAGATAAATCAGGAAAATTACCACATTCTGGATTTAGGCTAATTATATAATGATAAGTCTTCAGTAAATAACTTAGGGTATTTGGATGAATATTGGATCATTGCCTAACCGGTTTTACATTTAGTCTAGGTGGGTCTGCATATAGCAAATTGTTAAATTGCAATAGGACATGATCTGGGATAGTGTTGGAGTTAGCCATTTTGTCTGGGAGGATAGATGTGGATGATATCGCAATAGAATGAAATGAAGAATAAAGAGAAGTGGTGTTAACTAGAGTTAAGAGGTGCTCGGGTTTGACGAAAGTTCGTCTTCCCCGAAGAGAGGAAGGTAAAAAATAACCCAAGGTTAGCCTATCGTAACATGAGAAGGGAATGGGTAAGGGAATTCAACCAATAACAATAAGTGCCTTGCAAAAAGGAACGATGGGCTTCATCTACCATCATAATTCTTAGTGTCCTTTGAGAGCCCTTCACGGGGAATACCAGGGGCAGTCCTGGGTTAACGTAAACTGTAATAATAAGCTGACAAGAGTAACATAGTAATTAGGGTTGCACCTTTCACAAACACTATTAGCATAGGAATATTGATGGGAGCTTCGGCTTAGTTGGTTAAGAGACGGACGGAATGGTCCGGGGAGCTTCAGCTCGTTTGGTTAAGAGACGGACGTTTTGGTCCGGGGAGCTTCGGCTCGGTTTTTGTCTGATTATGATTAAATTTGAATGTGCATAAAAGGAATGAAAATTAAGGTGGTGGGTCTTCGGTATTGGAGGGTCGATGTACCAACGCCAATACGCTGACTCGGCAAGTGTGGTTTTTACACTTCGTCAAAGCTAAGTCCGGTGCGCCAGCCGGCAAGAGTACGCGGGCGTCCGCTTAGTGCACCAAGCGTTGAGGTGTACGATAGGTCTGACCGGTAGTGCTTTACTTCTTTAGAGGTGGGAGAGGCCCAAACCACCGCTTCCATCTGCCACTACGGAGGTATCTTGGGTGGTAACGGCTCCGAAAGGGGGAACTAAAGGTCTGCGTGCATAGAGTCGGGTGTGTGAGTCGCACTTGCATGTTCCATCATACCCACTTGCATTTCATAGCATAATCGATTCATTTAACCCTGACACCTAAAGTATAAGTGGTATGGGACGCTTATACATTAGAACCTACAAAACGACCCCTTGGTCTATAAGCTTGTGTGGGCAAGTTTATAAATTAAGGTTAAATTCAATATATATGCTGTTGTTTGATAACCGACACCCCAACGTATAAGTGGTATGGGACACTTTATACAATGGGAGCCTTGCAGAAGATCCCTTGGCTTATGCCCTTCCGCACATAAGTTAAGGTTACTTTTCCTACTTTTTGTTTCTGTCATATTTATTATAGAATTGCTAGATTAGTTCCGCTGCCACCAGTTTTCTTTTGATTCATTCTCCACCTTCATGTCCTTCCCTTTCTTCCTCTCCTCTCAGTACCTAGGAGCCATGGGGAATGGGTAGGGTATGATAGGGCTTAGTCTTTATGACTAACGGTTTTCAAACCACATCATTTAGGGGATCATGGAGCCCAGCATGGAGGAGCAGCCCCAGAGACCGGTGCGCTTCGAGATGGGGCAGTCTAGCTCTGGAGTTCATACAACCGGGACCGTGAGTCTCGACCTTGATTAGTTTCTGTTTTTGCTTCCGCATGTGTGATTTGTAGTGAGGACATGTTGTACCGGGCTTAAGCCCGTATTTTTAGTACTCTGATATACTATTCTGTGGACACTCCCTTTGTTGAGTTTTATTTCTATATATGTGATTTATTTCAGTGGACTTGCTTTTTCTTACTTCATTTTATGCTAGCTTTCCGTGATCAAATTGACCGGCAGAATCGGCGCCTTGTGGTGATGACCCTTCAGGACGTGAGGGTGTCACCGCAAAGCGGCAATTCTCGGCCTAAGACCCCGGGTTTAAAAAGAAAAAAAGGGGGTATTACAGCTAGAGTAAGATTACCTGTCAAAAGAATTGCATATAGGTATGATTATTATCAGACTAACATGCACCTAGGACCCAATAAGAATTGGGGTCTTAAGGATAACTGACTTATGTCTTGCAGGTTGGTCCAAGTACCCATACCCCTAAATGGTACTTGGACAGTGGATGTTCCAGACACATGACTGGAATAAGAAGCTTGCTAAAGGATTATAATCTTGTAAATAATGGACCCAAAGTCATCATTGGTGGCTCAGATAGGGGAGTGACAAGGGGTTATGGTAAGATATCTAATGGCATAGTCACTATCACAAAATAAGCCTATATGGACGGGTTGCAACACAACCTGATAAGCATTAGGCAACTCTGTGATCTTAGCTATGACATAGTCTTCCACAAGGATGAGTGCCACATTAAGAGGTTAGGTGACCAAGAGGTCATCTTAACAGGCACTAGGGGTTGAAATGATTATTGCTTAAATTTCTTATGCCTAGATAAGGACTCTCCTATATGCCTAGTGGCAAATAAGAAAATCTCATATTGTGTACAATGGCACAAGAGGTTGCTCATTTGAACTACAAGACCATTAAGAAGCTCTTTAGTGAAGAGCTAGTTAGAAATTGTCCCAATTTGAAATGCGCTAAGGAGGGTATCTGCTCTACATGATAAAAGGGCAAACAGACTAAGACCTCTTCCAAGAGCATTGGGACAAAAGACCCAATGGGGTGCTTGCACCTCTTGTATATGGACTTGTTTGGTCCCATGCCAGTTCATAGTCTTTGTAGAAAAGTCTACACCCTTATGGTTGTTGATGACTATTCTAGGTTTGCTTGGGTGTTCTTTCTTAAGAGAAAGGATGAAACCCTTTCTGATAGAGCGGTAATTAGAGGGTATGGTAAGATTACCATTGGCATAGTCACTATCACGAAAGTGGCTTATGTTGAAGGGTTGCAACACAACCTTATAAGTATAAGCCAACTCTCTGATCTTTGCTATGTTATTGTATTCCACAAGATGAGTGCATGCTTAGGAGTTCAAGTGACAAAGAGCTCATATTGACAGGAACTAGTAGTGTAAATGTTTACGGTTTAAACTTTCTATGTCTGGACTCAGATTCTCCTATTTGTCTTGTAGCAAATGAAAAAAATCTCATATTGTGTCCAGTGGCACAGGAGACTAGCTCACTTGAATTAAAAGACTATTGGCAAGCTCTTTAGTCAAGAGTTAGTTACGAATTTTCCAAGTGTGAAATGCACCAAGCATAACATTTGCTCGGCTCGCCAAAATGGTAAGCAGACCAAATCTTCCTTCAAGGGCACTTGTTCCAAAGACTCTGTGAGGTGCTTATACCTCTTGTATATGGATTTATTTGGTCCTATGCCTGTTCATTATCTTGGTAGGAAAGTCTATACCCTTATGATGGTTGATGACAATTCCATGTTTACTTGAGTGTTATTTCTCAAGAAAAAGAATGAGACCCTTGATATCTTCATCAAGTTTGTCAAGCAAGTTCAGAATGAGTTTAACGGTTCTGTGGTCAAAATCAGAAGTGACCATGGAACTGAATTCCAATCTGAAGTCATGACAGAGTTCTATGAAGAGCAAGAAATTCATGAAGAATTTTCTTCTCCCAGAACTCCCCAACAAAATGAGATTGTTGAGAGTAAAAACAAAACTCTCATAGAGGTTGGAAGAATCTTGTTGTGTGACACATCTCTCCCAGAATATTTTTTGGCTGAGGAAGTAAATACTGCATGTCATGTCCTCAATATGGCCTCTATCACCAAAAGCCACAAGATGACTCCCTATGATATCTTGAAAGGTAGAAAACCAAATCTGGGCTATCTAAGAATTTTTTGTAGTAAGTGCTATAAGCTCAATAATGGAAAGTCCTATGTTACTAAGTTTGCTTCCAAGTCCTTTGATTAGATTTTTCTTGGGTACAACAATCATAGTAAAGCCTATAGGGTATACAACTTGAAAAGCCAAGTTGTAGAAGAGTCTGTGCATGTAGTCTTTGATGAATCTAGTATGATTAACAGGGAGCTACCAAGCTCCTCTTCTAGTACTACAGGTACAGAACCGATGATGGACAATCTTACCATCAAGGAAGCAGAACCAGTTATCTAAGATGAAGTGGATACTCCAGAAGGCCTACCAGACACACTTGGAGCAAAGGATTATCAGTAAGAGACTATTCCTGAAGTTGTTGCTAAAAGAAGATTACCTCCAGTAATTAGGAATTTAAGAGACCATCCTGTTCACCAAATCATTGGTGAACTATTCCATGGAGTAGTGACAAGAAGCATAAAATGGAATATAGTTATGTATGCAAGCTTCCTATCACAAGTAGAGCCAATGAAGTTTTAAGAGGCCAACATAGATCAATTCTGGATAGTGTCTATGCAAGAGGAACTAAACCAGTTCAAAAGATGCAATGTCTAGAAGCTGGTTCCCAGACCTCATGGGCATAATGTCATTGGAGTTAAGTGGATTTATAGAAACAAACTTGCTGAAAATGGCATTATAATCAAGAACAAAGCAAGATTAGTAGCTAAGGGGTACAGGCAGGAAGAATACATTGATTTTAATCAAAACTTTGCCCCTGTAGCAAGAAGGGCTAAGTGAGGAGTGGCATCCACTTCGAAAAGGATGGCCGCCAGCTTGGGACGTCCCCGCAGGACGTTCCACTGAAAGGCTTAAAGCCTTTAATTTCAAAGATAGCTAAATCACCTAGAGGGGGGGGGTGAATAGGTTAATGGTCTCTTTATTTATTCTTTTTTTTATTTTGTTGCTTGAGTGGTTGATTAATTTCTACTTTCAAGATGATTTACCCTGCACAAAGAATGCAACACAGCAAAGCACACTGATATTTTTAGTGGTTCCCCAACTGGGTACATCCACTTTCCCTCCCACCTATCCAACTATCTTGTTAGACTATGCACTTCTCCAAAATACTCCAAGGAGCTAACACCTCAGGCCCTTAGCCTTACACATAGATTCTTCACAAAATCCAAGCTCAAAACTACAAGGGTTCCTACCTCAGAGCCCTGTAGATCTCCTACAGCTCAGAAATCCACTAATCACCTACCTCAGCCTTATTTTTAAGGCCTACAACTCAGGCTCTACAACCCTATAGCTTCAGGCACATAGCCCTACTCTCAGAGTGCTGCAGCACTCTTACAACTCAGTACTCTTTCAGGTACCGACAGCTCAGATCCAAGTAAACTGAATCCTATAAGATGAAAGTGGGTTGATGGATATTCTTGACACAAGAGATATTTCTATGTGTCAAGCTTCTTGACTGAGATAGACTCAGCCCAACAATGACAACAAGAGATTATTTCCTGAGTCTACCTTTACTGAACTAAGATAAACTTAGTCCTAACTATTTTCACAGCAATAAGTAATTACTTGGGCTAGAAGTTACTTGCAGAGCAATGTTCTGCCTCTCTCTGTACTGAGAAATAAGCTCAACCCTCTGTTCTTCACTGTAACAATGATCCGTATGCTGGAAGCAACTTGTAGAACCTTGTTCTGCCCTTCTCTCTTTCCTGGGCTGAGGTGATTCTACCTAACTTTGACTCCAAAGGAATAGTCCCCTAAGCCTTCTTTCAGATCTCTGCTTCTTCAAGCTTTCTTCTCTTCACAGCTTCCAGACAAAGATCTTCAGGTGCTTAAGTTGCTGGAACTGTAAAGAACCTGCAGCAGCTATCTAGTTGTTGAACTAGCTTGCTGGTGCAGGTGAGTATGGCACCAGCTATCTTATTGTTGAAGATGTTGATTCCAACAGCAGACTTGATCTTTCTCTTTCTAAGCTTGAGCTTCCTGTTCTATATCTCCACAACAATGGCAGAGAAGAAGAATAATTATTACTTCTTTTATTTATTGAGACCGAATGACTCTTTTAGTAATGGGTCCCACACTTTTAATGCTAGCTGCAAATTTTCTTTAACGCCAACTATCGTACAATAGGTCTGCGGCAACCTTTGTCACGTACTGTAGTCATCCCGCCACTTACTTGAAATATGGTTACTTGTTGACTTGCTGACGTCACCAGCTGTGGACTTAGCTAAAAATCAAGCAACATTAGCATAGGGGTTGAGTGAGTAAGCTTCACTCAATGCCAAAATACTTATGCAGAATTTCTGTCTCTTGGCGTTGAGTGAGTAACCTTCACTCAACGCCAAACTACTTAGAATATCAATCTGTTACTAGGCGTTGAGTGATAAAGCTTCACTCAATGCCAAACTTGTTTTATCAGCTTTCTGCTGCTTGGCGTTGAGTGACTAAGCATCACTCAACGCCAAACCCCTTAGACAAAATTCTGTCTTCACTAGGCATTGACATCGTTGACTCAGTAACCTCAACTCAATGCTTTTTGCTTTAACAAAATTTCTACTCCTTCAACAAATTTAGCGTTGAGAGTGTTGAGCGAATACGCCTCACTCAACGCTTTCTGCCTTAGCCAATTTTCTATTTAGTAGCATGGCGTTGAGTGAGTTGACTTCACTCAACGTCTGTAGACTTGACCACATTTCAGCTCATTCCAACTTCAGGTTTTTACTGCTTTAGCCTATCTCACAGCCTTTTACTATATGGCATTGAGTGAGTTGACTTCACTAAACGCCTGTGGACTTGGCCATTTTCTCAGCTTGACACTGCCTTGGATTTGACTATATAGGCTTCACTCAGCGCTATAAGCCATCTGGCGTTGAGTGACTGATCTTCACTCGACGCCTATGGACATAGACAATTATCTGTCTTTCCACCACTTAGGTAAGAACTTACCAGACTTAGCCACTTAGGCTACGTGTCCCATCGTAGCTTATCAGGACAAACTGCAATCATTCACCTTAAACACAAGTTAGATCACAACATGTGTATATATTGTTTTGCTAGTCTTTCTTCAAATTCAGGTCATTAGGATCAATAGACCCAACAATCTTCCCCTATTTGAAGAAGTCAAAACCTAAGCAAATGTATACACTAAACATACCTATATTATAAATATTTAAAACATATCATCATAGCATAATTCAGATAAATCATAGACTTTATCATCACAATATAATTCATATAAATCATAAACATATCAAATGATGTAGTAGATAAGTCAAAGACATAACAAATGATGAGTTAGATAGATCATGATTTTAAGAAAAGGTGGTTCTCTTTAATCATATAGGGAATAAATGTTTGAGCAATATAAACACTGTGTTTCATCCCTAGCCCTGAAAGTAGAACCTGGAACATTTTAAGTTTCAGGTTCCCTTATCATAATTCCATTGCCTCTAGATTTCTTTGCCGACTTGTCTTCATCTCCATCTATCTTCTTTCCTTTCTTATCACCTCCATCATCAGCCTTAGCCTTAGTTATTCCAGCTTCAGCTTTATCCTTTTGTCTCTCAAAATAGATTAAAGGCTTGGGAAAGTATTTGGATGGTTCCATAGCATCAGGAGTGAGAAGATTTGCCTTTTTGTTCCTCCAAAAAGTCCGTCTTTCTGTGTCTCTCTTTTACATCATATCCCATTCAGTCTTACTGTACCATTTATCACTGTTTGATCTATTATTCTTGACCTGGTCCCAAGCAAGCAGAATAATAGATCTGGACTCTGGGCTCCACTACTCGAAATCAGGCCTCTGTTCAATTTCTTCTCTATATCTCTTTTTCATTAGCTTGGCCTCCTCTTCAGCATCATCATTGATTCTTTCTTTGACCTGTAGTGACCGGTTAACTATGGGGCTGAAAGAAGTATTCTGAACACCAGTAGTCTTCTCTCCCCACTGAGCATTAACACTGTCACCTTCTTCAATGTACTGAACATATTCTTGATTGTCTTGAAGTTGGGCTTCATTGCTATACATCTTGTTCAAAGCATCTTGTACATGGTCAGGCATCAATGGGATGTTATTGTATTGCAGTGGCTCTATTCCCAATGAGCCTCTCATAGCATTTATGGCCCAGATCATATTCTCAGTATTTGTTCTGATGACATTTATCTCCCCCTTTTGTCTTCTTCAATTACTTGAGTAGTCTGGGAGGTGATAGCTTTGTTTCTTTACCCTTCCAGGTAGTAAAGTCCAGCAGTTACTTGATTTTTAACTTCTAACATGTGGTCATTAAGAATTTTGGTGCTGGCATCCATCTTAGTGAAGATTTCAGTGTTTTGTTCTTTTCTCAGAACTTTATCATTCTCATGAATGGTTACAAAGTTCTTAGCCTGAATATTTTGATTTTCATGATAATAGCAATATTCTTATTTGACACATCCAGTTTATCCATGGTGTAATCTACAGCAGGAGCAGCTCTTGTAAAGAATTTTACTATTTCTCCTTTCAGCAGATTCAGTTCAAAACTTATAGATTTGATCTCAGTTGCAAGATCATTTCTAACATCTTTGAGGGCTTCATCCACAGAGTTTTCCAATGCCCTTCTTTGGTCATCTAGCAAACCTTTTAGCTGGGCCATGAAGGTAGATGACAGCTGATCAAATCTGGCAGATGTGCCCTCATCCAGGGCTTTAGTTTCTCCTTGTACAGGCTTGCTCCCTGTTCCTTGAGTTGTGCCACTCATGTGATGTTCTATTTCTGGATGTGGTGAGGAGTGTGCTTTTTCATCACTGTCTTCCTCTTCCTCAGATTCTGATGACACTAGATTATGTACCTCATGACTAGGGAGATCAAAAGGTTTCTCCCCCCTCAACCATTGCCATGCTTTTGTTTACATGCAGGTTAGCAGCAGCAACATCCTTTAATGGAGAAACCTCTAGTTGATCCCCTACAAATAATGCATCATGCATTATTTCTTGCATCAGTTGCTCCCCCTTAATTTGACCAATCCTTCCCTTACCACTAGGAGTTTCCAAGACTTTATCCTATAGTTCCTCATCTTCAGACATAGGTATATAAATATCTTTATCTTCCAATCTGGAGGCATCATCCTCCATTTCTGCAGATATTTTGTTAACAATTTCGTCTGCTATTTGGCCAGCATCCTTGGCTATAGACAAATCAACTCCTTCCTCTCGCCCAGATCCAACAAACCCGGCAGCAATCTCATCCACTTCAGGAACTAAATCTGACTCTAGTCTGCTCACACGAATAAGTGGGGTAAGCTCAGACGAGGCGGATACCTGGCTATTCATGTCCCTCCTGGACACTCCAGCAGATGAAGATAGATCCGGATCATGAGTCTCT
Organism: Platanthera zijinensis; assembly: GCA_039513925.1. NCBI lineage: Eukaryota > Viridiplantae > Streptophyta > Magnoliopsida > Asparagales > Orchidaceae > Platanthera > Platanthera zijinensis. Next base: position 82,103,832 of record CM077086.1, read on the forward strand.
TCGTCCTCAGATGAGCTGCTAGAGGAGTTGGGCTCAGTAGCAGTAATTCTCTTTCCTTTTCTCTCTACAGCTTCTAGACCACGGGGCTGAAGGATCCTGTCCCATCTCTCAAGCATCCTGATGTACATCCTTCTCATATGGTGTATTCTTGCACCAAGTTTCAGATTCAGAATATTTGGAGCAATTTCTCGGAGAAATAATGAAAGGATTCTCCCCAAATTGGGTTCAGCCATGCAGCCCACTACTCTTTCAAACACCACTCTTCCCCAATCATTTCTCTTGGTCAGTATGACTCTGGCCATTAGTTCAAACTTCCATTTTGAGATTTTGTCATGGGAGCCTGTTTTACATATCAAAGCTTTTCCAATGACATCGGCTAGAAACTTACCTCTCAGGTTAAGTTCTTTTCTTTGAATTGATCTGGTTGTGTGCTTGGAAAGTCCACACCATTTCATTGCTGATTTTGCATTATCAAGTAATAGCTCTTCTTCATTCTCAGTTTTAGAGAGCTATGGATCTTGTAGAGCCTCTCTTAGCCTTCTGGGAGTTATCTTGATCTTCTTTCCGCTTACTATGGTCTTAATTTTACCAACCAAAGCATCTTCTTTGGCGTTGGAAAACAACTCTGGTACTTTCCTCTTCCATAGAAGACAGGGTTCCGTCAGGACGAAGGCTAGGTCAGATTTTTGTAGAAGGTTAATCACATGCTAAACTTCTTCCGGAGCATCAACGAATCCATTTAGTACCAGTTCAGCTCCTTCGAAGATGAAGTCTCGTCCCTTGGGCGCCATCTCTCTAGAGAAATTGAGAATGCTAGCAAAAGCGGCTTCCCGTCGATTTAGAGAATGCGGGCGGGAGAGGGTAAGGAATAGTGACTTGGCGTATTGCACAAGTCCTTCTATTTATAGGTATTGCTAAAAGGAATGCGAAAAGTCACTAATCCATCTTTGTTGTTTAATCTTGATCAATGGCCAGGATTGAATCCCGACACATATCCGCAGTCCGTCTTTTCTCCAGTATTTGTTAAGTGGGCTTAATTAGCTTAACATCAGTTTTCTTTAGTATTTAAATTTTTGATTATCCCCTAACTGTGTTGTCCAAACTTGCAGGGATAATATAAAACTACAGTACACATTCTAAACTGTGTTCTATTGGGGTGCAATTAGACAAAATTTTAATAACCTTATATTTATTTCAACTGAGAGAGTATTAGCCCACAACCTCAATTGACTCAACAAAATTTTGATACTAACCTAGCTTAGTATTCCATATGCAATATGTCTTTGGGTATGTTGAGACAAGTTATATTTTGTGGAATGATGAACATGTAAGCCACTAACACATGTATTAAGAAGAGTTGTTGTTTTTACATCTTCTTAGTAATTTGTTTCAATTAACCTTCTCATGCATGAGTAATCAATTTTGAAATTAAGTGGTAGAATAAAAGAAAGGTGAATTCTACTTATCTCTGCTATGTAGACTTGAAGTCCATGCTAGATTCACAGTTTCTGAGCATACCAGCAACCTTGCTTCTGAGCATTAGCATTTGATGTTTATCTGGCTTTCCTTTGTAAACTCCCCCTTAATAATTGCACTTGTCATTGACATTTAGTGCATGTTGATAAGTTGAATCATTTATTGTATCAAGACTTGGGTCTGGTACAACATTATCCAAGGACCATAAATGGTTATGGCCACTTGGACTATACTGCAAGACAAAATTACCTTCCCTTATGAACCAAAGCTGACTTAGGTCCTAGGTTCTTGTTAGCTTGAAAAAGCAAATGTCTACCTACAGGAGCACTGTCAGGAAGATTTTCTCTTGCCCTTGGCACACTAGGGTTTTGCCAACAATCTATGGAAAAGTGGCCCACTTTACCATAACACTAGCACTCATGAATATTGTATCTTATTTTTTGAGCAGGTCTAACAGCATGGTTGACAGCAGACTGAACAGAAGAAGAAGAAGATTCCTTGTTCCAAATTCTCTTAGCCACAGTCTGATTGAGAGTTGGTCTGACATGATAAGAGCTTGAATTTTAACAAGGTCTATATGCAGTAGTTCTCCTTGCATAGGATATGCTATTGGTGTCCTTGGAAGATTCTAATGCTTGCATCCTGACAGATTTACCCTTGGTCAGAGTGTGAGCAGGGAGATTTTTAGAAAAGGCAACTCCCTTGCTCTAAAGAAATGGAGCTGGTGCATTAAATACAAAAGGTCCCGAATGGGCCTTTTGCACTTCTTCATAAAGAGCCTTCTGAGCACTCAAACCCATGTCCTTTCTTCTTCCATTGTAAGAGACATTTGTAGTCTTACAAGGAAGATTCCAATTCCTCCAGTGACCATCACTAGGGTCTTGGTCATACCTATTGGAAGGGAGAATTACCTTGTGAATGGTAGGCTGAGGCCTGACAGGAACTTGGCCTCTTTTCTGAGATTGGATTACTTTAGAAATCCACTAAGATTCAGATCTTCTCTTGATAGAATCTATATTAGAGAAGTTAGCCACAATTCTCCTCTCCCTATCAAGTTTCTCCTCAAGATTCTTGATAATAGAGTCGTTGTATTATAAGGACTCAACATGGATATCTAGCATGATTTCTAGATGAGCTGCTTCCCTCACTTTTAAACATAGGAAGGATGAAGCTTCATCCAGCTAGGAAGTAGTATTTTCTAGGGAGTCTATTTCCTCTGCTTGTTTCTTAATAAGCAGCTTGCCTTCCTTAAAAGCTTTCAAAAGGGCAGCATGATTATCAATCAATTGATTGATATCACTCTCTGTCAAAGGACCCTTATCATCACTAGATGAGGAGACATCAGAGTATATACAGGATTCATATCTAGACTCTTAGGATGTGCTTGATGGGGAATGTACCTTATTTTGACCAGGCTGATCCTGACAAGATTCTACTTCTGGGGTAGCTATTTGTCCATGGAATCAGCTTTCCCCTTCTTCAGCTTCATCCACCTCTGTGTCACTCTATGAATGTGACAGAGGGGTCCTGATTCTTTCTCTTACATCTAGAAGGACTTTATCATCACCAAGAGCAGCCAATAGCCCAATACTGATCTTGTCCTCTCTTCAGATTTGTTGCTACATATAGTTCCTCATCTTATGGTTCATCCTCGAACACATAAGTGTAACCTTTTAGCTATTCTTGGAGGTCAACTACGACTGTTAGGTCCTTTTTGAGTAACCTCCCTCTGATACCACTTGAAAGTCTTTAATTTCAAAGATAACTAAATCACCTAGAGGGGGAGGGTGAATAGGTTATTGGTCTCTTTATTAATTCTTTTTTTTTCTTTTAGTTTGCTGCTTGATTGGTTGATTAATTTCTGCTATCAAGATGATTTACCCTACACAAAGAAAACAACACAGCAAAGCACACAGATATTAATAGTGGTTCCCCAACTAGGTACATCCACTTTCCCTCCCACCTATCCAACTGTATTGTTAGACTTGGCACTTCTACAAAATGCTCCAAGGAGCTTACACCTCGGGCCCTCAGCCTACACACAGATTCTTCACAGAATCCAAGCTCAGAACCACAAGGGTTCCTACCTCAGAGCCCTATAAAGCTCCTATAGCTCAGTAATCCACTGATCACCTACCTCAGCCTTATTTCTAAGGCCTACAACTCAGGCTCTACAACCTTACAGCTTTAGGCACACAACCCTACTCTCTGAGTGCTGCAGCACTCCTACAACTTAGTACCCTTTCTAGTACATACAGCTCAGATCCAGGTAAACTTAATCCTACAAGATGAAAGTGGGTTGATGGATATTCTTGACACAAGAGATATTTCTCTGTGTCAAGCTTCTTGACAGAGATAGACTAAACCCAACATTGACTACAGGAGATTATTTCCTGAGTCTACCTTTATTGAACTAAGATATTCTTAGTCCTAACTACTTTCACAACAACAAGTAAATACTTTTTCTTGAAGTTACTTGCAGAGCAATCTTCTGCCTCTACCTGAACTGAGACAGAAGCTCAGCCCTTTCTTCTTCATAGCAACAATGATCCTTATGCTGGAAGCAACTTGCAGAACCATATTCTGCCCTTCTCTCTTTCCTAGGCTGAGGTGATTCAACCCTAACTTTGTCACCTGAGGAATAGTCCCCTGAGCCTTCATTCAAATCTCTGCTTCTTCAAGCTTTCTTCTCTTTACAGCTTCCAAACAAAGATCTTCAGGTGCTTGAGTTACTGGAACTGTGAAGAACCTGCAGCATGGTTTGGCCCTTGGCTGCTACCTTATGCTCAGAGAAGATACTTTTAACTAACTTACTGGTGCAGTTGAGCAATGCACCAGCTATCTTTCTTTTTAATATGTTGATTCCAATAGCTGACTTGCTCTTTTTTTTCTCATCTTGAGCTTCCTGTTCTATATCTCCACAACAATGGCAGAGAAGAAGAACAAATGTTACTTCTTTTATTTATATAGACCAAATGGCTCATTTAGTAATGGGTCTCACACTTTTAATGTTGGCTTCAAATTTGCTTTAACGCCAACTATCGTACAGTAGGTCTGCGACAACCTTTGTCGCGTACTGTAGTCATCCCGCCACTTATTTGAAATATGTTGACTTGTTGACTTGCTGACGTCACCAGATGTGGACTTAGCCAAAAATCTAGAAACATTAGCATTGGCGTTGAGTGAGTAAGCTTCACTCAACGCCAAAACACTTAGGCATATTTACTGTCTCTTGGCATTGAGTGAGTAACATTCACTCAATGCCAAACAACTTAGAATATCAATCTGTTACTAGGCGTTGAGTGATTCAGCTTCACTCAACGCCAAACTTTCTTTATCAGCTTTCTGCTGCTTGGCGTTGAGTGACTAAGAATCACTAACCGCCAAACCCCTTATAAAAAATTATGTCTTCACTAGGCGTCGACAACATTGAGGCTCTGTTTGGCGGGGCATTTAGGGGGTGGGGTGCAGCTGCGTTTGAAAAAGCTGGGCCAAACAATATTTTAAGGCTAGCGACTGTAATCGCCCCTGCTCTCGAATCGCTATTTTCTAGCATTATGGAGTCGTGAAAAATTTTCACGACTCCGGAATCGCGCAATTTCTGTGATTTGCTGCGAGTCCCGCCTTCTCCCCTGGCATCAGGCCCGTAAAAGAGTAAAAGTGAGTAATCATGGCTTCCACGATTGCTTTTTATAAGTAGGAGGAAGGGGAAAAAATCTACCCTTCGCCCAGGCATCGGTCTTCTTCCCCACTGCTCTCTTCTTTACTCGCCTCGCTGGCGGTGGTAGGATCTCCCAGATTGCGGTAAGACGGAGGGGTTATGAAATAATTGGTGGGTATTTCCTTTTTGAAAGATCCTTGCTTCTTTTAATTTATGATTGCTGAAATAAGTTGAGATTTCTCCCGTGATTTGGGTATTTTATATGTTTTTCCCGATTCCTGCAGTTTGTTTATTATTCATCTATTTCTTGAATTTGGAACTGGCGGTTGTGTAGACACAAATTTTCCGGAAGAATTTACCCAGCGTTTAGTGAGCTGAGCTCACTCAACGCCATAGTCTTGGATGGCGTATAGTGAGCTGATCTCACTCAACGCCATAGTCTGGGCAGCGTTGAGTGAGCAGAGCTCACTCAACACCATATTCTGATGGCATTGAGTGAGCTGATCTCACTCAACGCCATAGTCTGGATGGCATTGAGTGAGCTGAGCACACTCAACGCCATTATCTGGAAGGGCCATTTTCTGGATGGCGTTGAGTGAGCAGAGCTCAGTCAACACTGTGTCCTGGATGGCGTTGAGTGAGCTCTGCTCACTCAACGCCGCAGCATGGATGGCGTTGAGTGAGCAGAGCTCACTCAACATCGTAGCCTAGATGGCGTTGAGTGAGCTGAGCTCACTCAACGCCATTTTACTTAGAAATTTTTTTAGCTTGGCTGATGGTTCAGTTGAACCGGGCCGGTCCAGGAATTGGGCTAGAATGCGTTACTGGGCCGTTTTCTCTTATTAAGACTTAGTTAAAGTCTTATTTTATGAGTCTGACCAGTCAACGCCACGTGCCAGCCGACTCCTCTCCTTCCAACCATGGCCGAGTGACGGTTTGCATGGCCATTAATGGATTTTAAGGCTCGGCTCCATCCTCTCCCCCTTGAAACGGCTGGATTAGACTCCTCTCCGGGAGAGGAGGAGTTTCCAGTCTTCTCTTAGCTGTTTTGGAGCCGTTTAAGCTCCCCTTCACCATGGTCGAGCATGCATGTAAGGAGGCATTAATGGCTGGACAGTTTAAACCCCCACCCGCAGCCTTGTTTCTTATTTAAAAGACTCCCTAGACTTAGAGAGGAAGTTTTCACTCTTGCCGGATAAAGCTAGAGCTCATTACCTTGTTGTTGAAGAATTACGGCGATGCAACCACCGCGCAAATGCCATCACGACGATCGGCTCGACTCCAAACCGCAAATAAGGTCATCCTCTATTCTTTCTTCTATGGTTAGATCTTAGGAATTATTAGGAGAGAAATCGGGCTCAAAAGAGCTGGATCGGGTGAGCATTTCCATGGTTTTTCCGAAATTTATGGTGGTCGGGTTCACCGGAAACCACCTCTCCGGCGGCCGTGCTGCCCCCTATCGATAGCCCTCACCTCAACGGAGGTGGTGGTGGTGGTTGCCGGCCAGGGAGATGGCTAAGTGGATGGTAAATCCACTTGCAAAGCTACAGGTTTTAAGCGTTTTTAGGTTTCTGGTTCGGGCTTTTTGAGAAGATGAACAGTAACTTTGATACTAAATTATTATATTTATATATAATATATAGTGATTTATCAAACTCTTTTTGATGCTATTTAATGAGGCACTTAGAGGCCATTTTAGGAAAAATGGCCAGTCACAGAAGTTGTAGCCCTTCGAGTCTAGATTATTCTAAAATATATTTCAACTCAATTGGGTAAGTGGTTTGATCACAGCACTAATTTTGGTGGGACCTATACCTAGGGCTATCCTGAGGTTCAAATAGATGCCCACCTTTCATCTCTTGTCCAAATAAGGTGAAATTTGGTCAGGGGGTCTACCTTAGCTATATCTATGGTCTTTCAAAAAATGGGAATTTTTGGAGAATATTTTTCTATAGTTTTTGGAAAAATTGAATAAACCATGTATAAATTATTTAGGTGTCTTAAACACCTTAAAATCCCCCCAAATTTGGGTGGGTAGTCATAGAGGGCATGTTAAGGCTCTGGTAAAAATTTCATCTCATTTAGAGATGTTTTGAATAGGTTTTTTATCCAACCCTAGGTTGATCCTTATAGGATTATTTAGGATCAAACACCCCCTTGGGGTTTTGAGTGGTCAAATCACCTCAACAGAGGCTGAAATTTTGGACACTGACATGGCATGGCTAATTTCACCCTCTTAAGGAAAATAGTGTGATTTAGGGTTGATTTACCCTAGGGTTCAAATTTAAACCCTAGGGAAGGGTTTTTGAGTGTTGTGAAGGGCATAGGAGCAAATGCCCTTGTGTGACCTTGTAACCTAGTAGAGTTGAAGGTAATGAATCCTAAGTTCTCTGGTAGAAATCTTAGAGGATTTGGAGGTAGGTAGACACCTCAAAACCCTAACCCTAGTTTTAGGGTACAAGATCAATTATGAAAGCACAGCCACTAAACCTTAGTTAAAAGTTTTGAAAATTGGATGGAGTAAGTTTTAGACTAGGAAGAACCCTTAGTAATTTTATTAGGATTTTATGGATTATATTTCAAGTACTTTATTTGTTAGGTATTAATTTACTCAAACTGGTCTTTCAATTATTTTGATTACACTGTTCATTTGAATCTGATGGAACTTGGGAAGCAGATACTTCAGGTCTAAATAAACATCCCTGAATTTTTGTTACAAATTTTAGTTGATTATATCTAGTACTTCCTTCACAAGTTCCAAAAAGGGCAATTATGGTCAATAAATCATTTAGAGCAAATTACCTACTGTAAAATTATGAAACCTGGTCAATGATGTTTTCAGATTAATATCTAGTTGTATAATGTTATTCATGATTTTTAGAAGAGTATTTACAATACTTGCTTCACAAATATAGCCTTTTGAGATTTTGGTAATTATTTATTCTAAGGCTCAATCCCGATTGAAGAATTATGAAATTTGGCCACTGATGTTCTTAGGACATTATCTGCTCTAAAAGATTAATTAAGAATTTTTGGATGATTATTTACTACACTTACTTCATTAATAAAAGGAGATGGGATTTATTATCAAAATTAAATTAGAGTCCTTAAATTACTGGAAAAATTGTTATATCTTGGCTTCACTGTTAAATTGTGGTTTAGGATTTATCATGATTTTATGAAGCTTTATACATACCTGAAAAGTGCACTTCATGTTCAATTGGTATCCCTTAGAAGCTTTAAAGGAAATTAAATAAATATCAGATTAATTAGAAAAATTATTATTTTTATGGATTAGACTAATTATGTCATGATAGACCTCCAGTAAATATTATAGGAGATTCGGAAAATAATTTTAAGTACCACCCCTTGCATACCTCATATAGCTTAGGATGATCTGCATTTAGTAAAAATGCAGAAGCTGAACTAGAATGGGTGATGAACTTGAGGAGATGGAATTTTGGTAGTTTGCTGGTTTGGATAGGGTAAGTTTAATCAAGTTCATTATTGGAGTCAAGATGGGTAGGTTGTGAGATTGACTAGAGTTTAGTGGCGTCCGGGATCGACGAAAGATCGTCCTCCCCGGTAGGAGAGGAAGAGTCTTAATACTCTAGGGCTAGATCTAAAGTAATTTAAAATGGATCGGGTAGCGGGTATCGACCAATAACAATAAGTGCCTTGCGAAAGGGAATGGTGGGCTTAAGCTACCATCATAGTTCCTAGTGCCCTTTGAGAGCCCTTCACGGGGAATACCGGGGGCAGTCCTGGGCTAATGTAAACCGTAGGAATGATAAGCTAAAAGAGCAACTAGTATTACTAGGGTTGCACTTTCACACACCCCGGTAGATAGGGAGGTAGAATAAGTTGGTTAAAAGATGGACGGAATGGTCCGGCGAGCTTCGGCTCGATTGGTTAAGAGACGGACGTTTTGGTCTGGGGAGCTTCGACTCTGTTTTTGTTTGATTACGATTAAATTTGCATGTGCATAAAAGAAAAAAAAATTAATGTGTTGGCTCTTCGGTACTGGGTTGTCGTAGCATCGACGCCAGTACGATGACTCGGCAAGTGTGGTTTTTACACTTCGCCAAAGCTAAGTCCGGCGGTCCAGTCGCAAGAGTACGCAGGAGTCCGCTTTGTGCACCAAGCGTTGAGGAGTACGATAAGTCAGACCGGTAGTGCTATACTGGTTTTGAGGTGGGCGAGTCCCAACCCACCGCTTCCGTCTGCCACTACGGAGGTATCATGGGAGGTAACGGCTCCGAAAGGGGGAACTAAAGGTCTGTGTGCACAGAGTCGGGTGTGTGAGTTGCACTTGCATGTTCCATCATACCCACTTGCATGTCATAGCATAATCGATTCATTTAACCCCTGACACCTAAAGTATAAGTGGAATGGGACGCTTATACATTAGGACTTGCAAAACGACCCCTTGGTCTATAAGCTTGTGTGGGCAAGTTTATAAAGGTTAAATTCTATAATTATATGCTGATGTTTGATAACCGACACCCCAACGTATAAGTGGTATGGGACACTTTATACGATGGGAGCCTTGCAGAAGATCCCTTGGCTTATGCGCTTTCGCACATAAGTTAAGGTTACATTTCCTTCCTTCTTGTTATTGTCATTATTTATTATATAATTGCTAGATTAGTTCCGCTGCCACCTTTTCCTTGATTTAATCTCCACCTTCATGTCCTTCCCTTTCTTCCTCTCTGCTCGGTACCTAGGAGCCATGGGGGATGGGGTAGGGGATGATATGGCTTAGTCTTTATGACAAACGGGTTTCGAACCGCATCATTTTGGGGAATCGTGGAGCCCAGCACGGGGGAGCAGCCCCAGAGACCGGTGCGCTTGGAGATGGAGCAGTCTAGCTCCGGAGTTCATACAGCCGGGACTGTGAGTCTCGACCTTGAATAGATGTTCTGTTTTTTCTTCTGCATGAGTGATTTGTAGTGAGGACATGATGTACCGGGCAAAAGCCCGCATTTCAGTACTCTGATATATTATTATGTGGACACTCCCTTTGTGAGATTTTATTTCTATATATGTGATTACCAGTGGACTTGCTTTTACTTCATTCAGTTTGCTACCTTTTTGTGATGGAATTGGTAGGAAGAATCGGCGTTTTGTGGTGAGGACTCTTCAGGGCGTGAAGGTGTCACCGCAAAGGGGTGGTTCTTGGCCTAAGACCCCGGTGTTTAAAGAGAAAAAAAGGGGGTCTTACACAATATCTACTGCGGTACTTCAAAGTACCCGCGTCATCAATAGAAAAGTCTGGTAACACTCCTTTTTCTATTTTATTGTAGAGGTGCAGCAGATCAAGATCATCCTTTTGATGTAGCCTTGTAAGCATAATACATGAAGGCTCTGCCACCTCCAAACTGCTCGACGAGTCGCTACTTCCGACCGAGATACCCATTAACAAAAAATCTTCTATAAAGGATTCCACTGAAAGTCCAAATATTTGCACGGTCTTCCTACTCAGGGCGTCGGCTACCACATTAGCTTTTCCCGGATGCTATTGGATCTCAACGTCATAATCCGCGACATATTCTAACCATCTTCGCTGGCGCAAATTCAACTCCTTTTGAGTGAAAATATACTTCAAACTCTTATGGTCTATATAAATCTTGCACAAGGTGCCATACAACGGATGCCTCCATAGCTTCAAAGCATAAATCACAGCGACAAATTCTAAATCATGTGTAGGGTAATTTCTTTGATGAGTCTTTAACTACCTCGACCCATACGCAATCACTTTTCCTTCTTGCATCAAAATGCAACCAAGTCCAATATGAGATGCATATATATACACAACATATTCTATCCCTTTGGTAGGCAAAGTCAACACCAGAGCAGTGCACAATCTCCTCTTCAATTCCTTAAAAACTTCTTCACACTTATCGCTCCAAATGAACGTCGCATTCTTCTGCATAAGCTTAGTCAATGGTGCATACAACGAAGAGAAACCTTCCACAAACCTCCTATAATACCCTGCCAACCCTAGGAAACTTCTTATCTCTATGGGTGTGGTAGGTCTATTCCAATCCATTATAGCAAAAATCATATCTAGGTCAACAAAAATTCCGTCCTTATTAACCACATGAACCAAGAAGGAAACCTGAGGTAGCCAAAACTCACACTTAACTTGGCATACAACTTTTGCTCTCTCAATGCAGATAGAATCAAATGAAACTGTAGGGCATGCTCCTCAGCACTGCGGGAATAAACTAGAACATTGTCAATAAACACGACCACAAAATGGTCAAGAAAATCATTAAACACTTTGTTTATCATGTCAATTAAGGCAGAGGGTGCATAAGTAAAACCAAAGGACATCACTAAGAACTCAAAAAGTCCATGCCAAGAACGAAAAGCAGTCCGTGGAATATTCGTCTCATGAATACTCAACTGATGGTAGCCTGAACGAAGGTCAATCTTCGAAAACACAGTACTACCACGCAACTAATCAAATAAATCATCTATTCTCGGCAATGGATATCTATTCTTGATTGTCACCTTATTCAGTTCCCTATAGTCAATGCACAGCCTCATGGATCCATCCTTATTCTTTACAAACAACATGGGTGAACCCCAAGGCGAAGAACTCGGCCTAATAAATCCGCTCTGCAACAAATCATCTAGTTGGGTAAGCAACTCCTCCAGCTCCCTAAGGGCCATACGGTACAGTGCCATAGCAATAGGACGAGTACCTGGCTTAAGGTCTATAACAAACTCCACATCTCTCTCAAGTGGAAGACCAAGAAGATTATCTTAGAAAACATCAAGAAACTCACGCACCACCCGAACATCCTTGACATGCAGTAAACTACTAACGGTTCCCAAAACAGAAACCAAATAAGCAAAACAGTCGGAATCTAAAAGCTTCCGAGCACATACTGTTTAAACAATCGTGGAATCCTGGCGCGGATAACCATAAACACTCATGGGTTGGCCGTTGTGTAACACCCCAAATTTGACAGCAGAAAGATTATCACTATCGCTGGGCGATACTGGGTATCGCCTGATGGCAATAATGATGCAGAGTTCGTCGAGCTGCACTCGATGCACTCAACGCATTCGATGAATCTTCGAAATGATATCACCGAGTGGCGACAGTGGGTATCGCTAAATGGCGATAGCAGTATGCATTGAGTCGGAACTCGACGCACTTAATGCCTGAAAGCGTTGAGTTACTTGATATCGCGGGCGACTGTGGGTATCATCGGGCGATTGTGCCATGTGGCATGCTTCAGTGACTATTAAGCGGCCAATAAGTGGTGGTTGGCCTAAATCAAAGCAGTTAAAGAGGTGAAATCGATATCGCCGAGTGGCGATAGTCGATATCGCCAGGCGATAGCGCCAAAGTTGACCAGTCAACTTAAATCCTGTCCTTTGCTTTGTTTTGAATTAGAGATCCTGTTGCTGGGATTAATCCCAAATCCACTTACCAGAGAAGAATAGGAAGGAGGTTTCATTCTCTTTTTCTCTCTCTCTCTCTCTCTTCATTTCTTGATTTTCCTTGAGTGAAAAGGAAGAAGAGCTAAGGAAGTGTTGGGCTGAGTTTTGTGAGCTCGCTTAAGGAGATCTTATGGTTGAAGGCTAGATCCGAGGATAGATCCGCAAAGAAGAGAGCGACGTGTTCCTTTCCATCCGCATAGAAAAGCTTCACCATGGCTCCGAAGATAAATACAAGGGTAACGAGTTTCTCCCGGACAAGTGAAGACCTCAATATACATATTTTCATGGATCCCCTCACGAAAAGGTGAAAAAGGGTAAATTCCAATGGGAAGATTGGTTTTATCCTCATATATTCATGTATTTAGATCCGGAAATGTAGAGTACGGATTAGGAATGTTGTGAGAAGCCCATCTGGACAAGTTGGTTTGGATTGGTGATGTTTAATTTGTGTGTCGGAGATGACTCCGTGGATATGCGTGTGATGTACGTGTGAAATCCGGGGTCTAGGGGTGTGCAGGATGCTGCATCAATGTACTGGAAGCATTTCCAGGAAAAGACCCAGAAAAGATCACAGTCTGGAGAACTGTTGATATCACCGGGAGATAGTGAGTATTGCCAAGCGATAGCTCCTAGTGAGCTGGAATTTATATGGCCTGTCATTCAAGACCTGGGGGTCACTATATGCAAAGCCGTGAGCTTAAATTGCCCAGCAATGGTAAGTTCCAGCCTGAAATGAAAAAAGAATGAATTGTGCCATGAAGGCCAATTACTGTGCCATCAAGTTAAGTACCTCTAAACGACAGAGTCGTTAAGTACCTCTTAATGGGCAGTTATTCGTTAAGTCAATCAGCTATGAATGACATAGTTGTCAAGTTAAGTACTTCTGAATGACAAAGTTAACGGTGGTGATACACGGGAAGCCGTGGACACCGAAAATGTACCCTGAGTGCAAGGGGTGTGTGGCCATTGAGCCTATGTCAATGATGAATGGTGCTTAAATTGAACTTTCAAAATTCTACAATATATATGATTCCTTGTTTGCTTGGATGGAGAAATGTCGCCCCGAGTAAGGGGTGGGATCGTGATAAATGGGTCAGCAAAATGCTGACCGTTGCTTTGTTTTCCACATTTTGGTGGGCCCTTTTGTGCAAGTGCTGGAGAGCCAAGTGGAAAGTAGTGGGCTTAAGCCCATGTGCTTCAATTGGCTTGCCCTTGAAGGCCCAAAAGGCGAACGTTTACTGTTTTCATGTGTGGCCGGCCTGCGTGCCGAAGTATGAAACCACTTGTTGAAAAAGGAAACAGTTGTAATAAGGCTACGACCAAAACATGTGTTATGTATATATCTATATATAATTCCTATTGTGTTGTGGACATTCTTGTTTGGTATGGTTTCTTAAAATAAAATGCTTCCGCTTGAATGCTCTGAGTTACGATGCGTTCGTAATCTCCTTACCTGTTCGTAGTATATGGCGTCGGGCCCTGGTCGGACCTTCTGTCATATGTTATACGATGGATGGGGGCGTTACAAAATTGGTATCAGATTATTTTCTCGGTCTTTCTTATTTGAATTCGTGGTTGAATTCTTTTAAGGGGTGGGCAGCACGTGTATTTGCGCTACCGTAATAACATAATTGAACCCATCAATGTCCACTTAGGAATGAAAATACACATATTTGCGGAACTGGTATGTTCATGTGATCGCTTTTGGAAATATTCGTAGTTTCCTAATTGTGTGTTTCACATTATAGGTCGTGTTTGCAATGATGAATGCACAACCTGGAGGATAGGGACAACCTTCTATTCCAGCGATGGTAAAGGAACCGGTTTGCGTAGTAAAGCGTGTAGCGGTGAGACAAGTGGTCGTTGAGCCAGTGGCCACAAGGCGAGCAATGGAGAAGTAACTGAAACATGTGATGGGTTTCAATACCCCTGTGTTTATGGGTACTTGAATCCCTACACAAGCCGAAGATTGGCTCTCAAAAATAAAGAGGGTCTTGACGACAACTGAAACAGAAGAGTGGAAAAAAGTAATTGTGAGTACCTTCTTGTTGGATGGTGAGGCAAGACTTTGGTGGGATGAGTTGGAGTTACACCAATTTGTTGGCTGGCCATTGAGCGAGATCTTAATGGAGGAGTTCTCAAGGTGTTTTCTGGAAAGATATGTTTTATCGGCAAGCGGATTGCGATGGAGAACCAATATCAAAGGTTAACTCAAGGCAAGAGGTCGGTGGATGACTACTTGCACGAGTTTACGCGATTGGGAAGATATTCAGGCTTTACGTTTGCAGATGAGTAACAAAAAACAAATCGGTTCTATGAAGGGCTGAGAGATGACTTGTGATTGCTTCTCTCAGGACCGATGACGCAGGGTTTTCTTACCTTGATCAATACGTCCCGCTCCCTTGAGCTTGATATGAAGCGCATGCAGCGTAAGAATGAGTTGGCAGGGAATAAGCCAGAGTTCAAGTTACCTAGTTCTTCAAAGTTTGGGTGTCGATGGTGGAAAAAGAATCCTAAAACTTCTGCGCCGGCTCCTTCTTCTCATTTGTCTGGAGCAACATCTGGGAGAGGTCTGCTCACATGTTATACATGTGTCAAGGTGGGGCATATGGCTCGAGATTTCTAGAGTGGCCTTCCAAAAGGGGAGAAAAAGACGGGTGTGTCTTATGCTGAGAAGGGGAAGGCAGTGGTGGAATCAACTGCATCTTAAGCGCAACCTCGAGTATATAATCTTGTCCAAAAGGAGGCCATAAAACAAAGCGACGTTGTAACAGGCTTTGTCCTGATTTCGGAGTGTCTGGAGAGAGCATTTTTCGATACAGGAGCTTCTCATTCTTTTCTATCGGAAGACTTTGTGGGGCGTATTGGAGTTCCTTCATTTACGCTGATAGATCGAGTCAATGTGCTGCTACCTAATGGGTGCTTGATACGCGCGGATCGAGCCTATTGTGTTGATGTGTGAATAGGAAGTCGGAATTTTGGATTGGACGCATTAGTGCTAGCAATATCGGTGTTTGATGTCATCTTTGGTATGGAATAGCTCTCGGAGCAGCGTGCCTATATAGATTGCAACTCCAAGGAGGTCACACTGGGGCAGAATACCGAATGAGATACTAAATTCGCTGGTATGCGAGGATCGAACAAGACATTTATGTCTGCTATCCAAGTGTTCAAGGCAGTTCGGAAGGGCGCGGAGTTGTTTTTCATACTGTTGGAGGCTGTTAAGCCGAGGCCTAGTGTTAGTGATGCTCCTATTGTATCGGAGTACGGTGTTGTTTTTCCTAAGGATCTTTCGAGGTTACCGTCCCAGCGGGAGATTGACTTCACGATTGAGTTGGTTCCAGATACGAAACCTGTGGCCCGCTCTCCATATCGTGTTGCGCCGAAGGAGATAGAGGAACTAAAGGTTCAATTGCAAGACTTGTTGAAGCAAGGTTTTATACGCCAAAGTATGTCATCTTGGAGCGCTCCTGTCCTATTTTTGAAAAATATGGATGGAAGCTTACGACTATGCATTGACTATCGATAGCTAAATAAGCAGACAGAAAAGTATAAGTATCTGATTCCACGGATTGATGACTTGTTTGATCGGCTAGTGGGCTCAACTGTCTACTCAAAGATGGATTTAAAGTCTGGATATTACCAGTTGAGGATTCGGGAATGTAATATTCCCAAAATAGCATTTGGTACATGCTTTGGTCATTATGAGTTCACGGTAATGCCGTTTGGGCTAACTAATGCGCCATCGGTATACATGGACCTAATGCACCGAATGTTATGAGAGTACTTGGATTTATTTGTCATCGTCTTTATTGACGACATTTTGGTGCACTCTCAGTATGAAGAAGATCATGCAAACCATTTACGGATGGTGTTGCACATCCTGAGAAAGAACAAGCTCTATGTCAAGTTATCGAAGTGCGAGTTCTGGTTATCATCAGTGGCCTTTCTTGGCCATGTGATTAGGGGAGAGGGCATTGTCATAGATCCTGCGAAGATAGTTGAGATATGGGAGTGGCCGTTGTTGTCTTATGTCGCTGATGTCAAGAGTTTCCATGGACTAGCGGGCTACTATAGGCGTTTCATAGAGAACTTCTCACTGATATCCTTGCCTCTCACCACACTGACGAGAAAAGATCAGAAGTTCATTTGGACGTCGGAGTGCGTACTATCTTGTGAGGAGTTGAAAGGTCGTCTAACTACGACGCCAATCTTGATGATGCCATGTGGTTCGGACGGCTATGAAATTTATAGTGATGCATCAGGGAGAGGCTTAGGCTGGGTTCTTCTTCAGTTTGATAAGGTGATAGCCTTTGGCTCACGCCAGTTGAAATTACATGAGCGAAATTATCAAGTCCACGACTTTGAGTTGGCGGCGGTGATTTTTGCACTCAAATTGTGGCGTCACTACTTATATGGTGTTAAAGTTGACATCTTCACAGACCATAAGAGCCTTAAGTACCTATTGGATCAGAAGGTTCTCAATATGGGACAATGAAGGTGGATGGAGTTCCTCGGGGACGATACCTTTGATATTCATTACACTCCTGGTAAAGGAAACATTGTCGCAGATGCCTCGAGTCGTAGGACTCTGATAAGGGCAAATTGGTTGCAATTGCATGATGAGCGTCTGATCAAGGAGTTGGAGGCCTTAGAAATCTCTTGTGTGGATAAGGATGCTACTGCAAGTGCATGCCTGTACTGGACGGAGGTACAATATGACTTCGCGGATAGAATTCAGCGAGCAACGGAACTTGATGAAAGTCTACAACGCTATGCAGTGTATGGGCAAATGCCCAATTCTCCTGGGATGATGGCCTTTTGTGGAAAGGTGATCGTTTGTGCATCCCGAATGTGGGTAAATTACGTGAAGAATTATTGTATGAGGCACACTTCACGAAGTATTCAATCCACCCAGGGAGCATAAAAATGTATAAGGACATGAAGAAGATGTTTGGGTGGCCAGGTCTGAAGAAAGAGATAGCCCATCATGTGGCAAATTGTCAGACTTGTGCCTTGGTAAAAGCTGAATGGCAGAAGCCTGGAGGTTTCTTGAAGTCGCTACTTATTCTGGAATGGAAGTTTGATGATATTTTGATGTATTTCGTGCACGGTTTGCCGATATCTCAACGCGGGAACGATTCTGTTTGGGTTATCGTGGACCGGATGACTAAAGTGGTTGTAACATCCCATTTCCAACTAGACCCATAAGAGTGGTTTTGATAATGACCAGGTCATGATAAAGCCCTAGGGAACTAAAAAGGACCAGGTAATCAAAGGCCAAGGTGAGAATCACCTTGTCTGCCTATGACACAACCTCATCACCAAACCTAAGGTTAGACCTTAAGGCTTCACCATGACCCCATGACCCCACCACAACACCAAAAACCTATTTTAGGACCCACTAGAGCCTTAAGGGTCCATTAGAGTCAACCCAAAGTGGCCAATTTGACCTAGGACCATCATAAGCCTAAATTGGGCAAGGTGCCCTAACTAAGGGCAGTTGGCCTCAAATGTGCCCAACCAACCTTGCCCAGGTCTCCCTAGACCTAAAGTGGTGTCAATGGGTCACCAAAGATCCATTGGGGTCAACTCTAGTGCCTGAGTTGACCGAAGTCAACCCTTGATCTAAAGTGGTCAAAGTGCCCTTACCAAGGGTCATGTGACCTCCAAAATGCCAAGTCAACCCTACCCAGACCTACCTAGACCCTAAGAGGGACCAATGGGTCAATAAGGATCCATTGGGGTCAGCCCTAGAGGCTAGGTGGACCAAAGTCAACCCAAGCCCATTTTGGGTCAACCTAGCCCAAATGGGCTAACCCAAGCTCAAGCCCCCTCATGTGGCTTAATAAGAATATAATTTATATGAGTGGGCTGCCAACTAGGAGAGAGAGAGAGAGCATCATTTTCCTTTAATTGAGGAGAGAGAAAATGGTGAAAGTAAGCAATTCATGGCCAAGGAGGCCAAGGGCCAATCTCAATTGGCTAGCCCAACTCCCCACCTGATCCAGGGAAGACCAGGAGGCCATTTTAGTGGCTATTCATGGTCAGGAGGTGGCTGCATAGCCATGGATGAGCTTCACCTTCAAAGGCCATTAATGGCCATTGAAGCTTTGGCTCACCTCCGCACCCCCATTATGGCTGGATTCAACTCCTCTGTGGAAGAGGAAGAGTTTCCAGCCATTTCCTGGATGGATTGAGCCATGTACAACCCCCCTTGCCATGGCCGAAATCACCTTTAAGAGGCCATTAATGGCCACCACCATTTAGACCCCTCCCCTCCCCCGTTTTATCTTCTTAAAAGCACCCCTGGACCCAGGGGATTCTTTTCCACCACTTACCTGAAGGAGACATTGCAGTTCACAATGCCGTTGTAGAAGCCGAGCGCCACCGCTGTCGACCATGGCATCCCGTCATTCCTCCCGCATTCAGGCCGCCGGAAAGGTCCTCCTCCTTTCCTTACTTCATGGGTAGATCATAGGAATGTTTTGGTTCAAGGTTAGGGCTCAATTGATCCCGAACCAATCTCTGGTTTTAATGGTTTTGAGCCGAAAATCTTCTGTGTGGGATCGCCGGAAAAGTCGTCTCCGGCGGCCGTGCCGCCGGCTTGGGGTAGCCCCCACCTCCCTGAAGGTGGTGGTGGCGGTGGCCGGCCGGGGAAGTGGTCGGGTGGTCATGAAATCAGGCCGCAATGTTGCCCAGGCATGGGAAATCGTGGTCATTGGCCTGTTGGAGAAGATGACGGGCAACTGCTGGATTTGCGCAAAGATTCGTGCGCCGGATTAATAAATCATTTTAATTTAATTTTCATTTCTATCACATTATTTACAGCACTTTGATTTAAATTTTAAAAATACTTAGGTCCCTTTGGTGGGAAAACTTTCAATATAAAAGTTGTAGCCCTATGGGTCTAATTTAATTCAAAATTGATTTGGACCAATTTGGACTTCTGGTTTGTCCAGGACACCTATTTTGGTGGGGCCTCTACCTAGGGCTAACCTAAGGTTCAAATTGGTGTCCACCCTTCATCCCTTGTCCAAATGGAGTGAAATTTGGACAGGGGACCAATCTTAACCATATCTAGGGACTGTCTAAAAATGAGAATTTTTGGAGACACTTTGCCTAAAGTTTTTGTTTTTATTTAATAATGCTAGGGTAATTAAATTAAGTAGTCAAATGATCTCCAAACAATCCCAAATATTTGTGAGTGGCCCCTGGCATCAATACCTAGCTCTGTACAAAGTTCCAACTCATTTGGATGAGTTTTGGATTGGAAATCACCTAACCCTAATTAGGCCTTATAAAGGTATTTTTGAATAAAAAGTGCACCATGGGCTTAGAGTGGTCACCTCACCTTAATAGAGGCTGAGGCATCTATCACTAGTTTATTATGGCCATTGTTACCCCTTAGGGGAAAATGGTGTGGATTAGGGTGGATTTACCCTTGGATTCAAACTCAAACCCTAAGGAAGGGCCCTTGAGTGTTGTGAAGGACATGGGGGCAAATGCCCTTGTATGACTTTGAAAACTCAGTAGAGTTGATGTTAGCATAACTTAAGTCCTCTGGTAGGAATCTTAGAAGATTTGTAGGTAGGGAGACACCTCAAAACCCTAACCCTATTTTTAGGGTAGAAGCTGAAATATGGTAACACAGTCACTAAATTTTAATTAAAAGTTGTGAAACTTGGTTAGAGTGAGTTTTAGTCTAGGTAGAACTCTTACTAATTTTTATTAGGATTTTATGGGTTATATTTCTAGTACTTTATCTGTTAGGTATCAGTTTGTCCAAACTGGTGTTTTAATTATTTTGATTACTCTGTTCATTAGAATCTAATGAAATTTGGCCAACAGATGATTTAGGGCTAAATGAATATCCCTGAATTATGTTACCAATTTTTAGTTGATTATATTTAGTACTTCCTTCACATGTTCCAAAAGGGCAACTATGATCAATAAATAATTTAGAGCAAATTACCTACTATAAAATTATGAAACCTGGCCACTGATGTTTTCAGATCAATATTTAGTTGTAGGATTTTATTCATGATTTATAGGAGAACATTTACAATACTTGCTTCACAAGCATAGTTTTTTGAGATTTTGATAATTATTTATTCTAGAGCTCAATTCACATTGAAGAATTATGAAATTTGGCCACTGATATTTTTAAGACATTATATGCTTTAGAAGATTAATAAATAATTTTTGGATGATTACTTACTGCACTTACTTCATTAATGAAAGGAAAAAAAGATTTATTCTCAAAATTAAATTAGAGTCCTTAAATTACTGGAAAAATTTTTATATCTTGGATTTATAGATAAATTGTTGTATAGAATTTATCATGATTTTATGAAGCTTTGTTCTTATCTAAAAATTGCACTTTATGTTCAATTGGTAGCTCTTGAAACCCTTAAGAAAATTAATAAAATATCAGAATAATTGGGAAAATTATAATCTTCTTGATTTAGTCTATTTGTGTCATGATAAGTCTCCAATAAATAATTTAGGGCATTCATATGATTATTTAGATTATCTCATATTCGGTTCGACGTATAGTCTAGGTTGGTCTGCACTTAGCAAATTATTAAAGTTTCAATAGGATATGATTTGGGATAGTTGTTGGAGTTGGTCATTTTTCTGGGTCAGATAGATGTGGATGATTTCACCATAGAAGAATGGGAGGGGTAGTAAGAAGTGGTTTGGCTAGAGTGTAGAGGTGCTCGGGTTCGACGAAAGATCGTCTTTCCCGAAGAGAGGAAGGTTAAAAATCACACTAGGTTAGTCTATCGTAATACGAGAAGACAATGGGTAAGGGGAATCAACCAATAATAATAAGTGCCTTGCGAAAGGGAACGATGGGCTTCAGCTACCATCATAGTTCCTAGTGCCCTTTGAGAGCCCTTCATAGGGAATACCGGGGGCAGTCCTGGGTTGACGTAAACTGTATTAAAAATCTGAAAAAAGTAACTTAGTAATTAGGGTTGCACATTTAACAAACACTGTTAGCACAGGAAGATAGTTGGGAGCTTCGGCTCGATTAGTTAAGAGACGGACGGAATGGTCGGGGGAGCTTCGACTCGATTAGTTAAGAGACGGATGGAATGGTCCGGGGAGCTTCGGCTCGATTGGTTTGATACGTTAAATTTGCATGTGCATAAAAGGGAAAGAAAATAAAGGTGGTGGGTCTTCGGTATTGGAAGGTCGATGCACTGACGCCAATACGCTGACTCAGCAAGTGTGGCTAGCACTTCAAAACCAGAAGTCCGGTGCGCCAGCCGGCAAGAGTACGCAGGAGTCCGCTTCGTGCACCAAGCGTTGAGGCGTACGATAGGTCTGACCGGTAGTGCTTTACTTGTTTAGATGTGGGCGAGGCCAAACCTACCGCTTCCGTTTGCCACTATGGAGGTATCCTGGCAGGTAACAGCTTCGAAAGGGGGAACTAAAGGTCTGTGTGCACAGAGTTTGGTGTGTGTTACACTTGCATGATCCATCATACCCACTAGCATGTCATAGCATAATCGATTCATTTAACCCCTGACACCTAAGGTATAAGTGGAATGGGACGCTTATATATTAGGACTTGCAAAACAACCCCTTGGTCTATAAGCTTGTGTGGGCAAGTTTATAAATTAAGATCAAATTCTTTATATATATACTGCTGTAAATAACCGAAACCCCAACGTATAAATTGGTATGGGACTCTTTATACGATGGGAGCCCTGCAGAAGATCCCTTGGCTTTTGCGTTTCCACACATAAGTTAAGGTTATTTTTCCATACTTTACTTTACTGCCACATGTATTATAAAATTGCTAGTATAGGTCCGCTGCCACCTGCTTTTGATTACTCTCCACCTTCAAGTCCTCCCCTCTCTTCCTCTCCACTCGGTGCCTAGGGGACATGGGGGAAGGGGGGAGGGATGATAGGGCTTAGACTTATAGACTAATGGTTTTTGGACCACATCATTTAGGGGATCGTGGAGCCCAGCATGGAGGAGCAGCCCCGGAGGTCGACCAGTTTGGAGATAGGGCAGTCTAGCTCAGGAGTTTAGCTAGCTAGGACTGTGAGTCCTGACTTATAGTAGATGTTATAGTTTGCTTCCGCATGAGTGATTTGTAGTGAGGACATGATGTACCGGGCATAAGCCCGTATTTTAGTACTCTGATATATTATTCTGTGGACACTACCTTCGTTGGGACTTTTATTACTCTGATTTGATTTTTATTGTGGATTTTATGGCTAGAGTTTTACTACATTTTGTGTTTACTCAACTATTTCTGCTTTTCTGTGATCGAATCGACCGGCAGAATCAGCATTTTGCGGTGATGACCCTTCGGGGCGTGAAGGTGTCACCACAAAGCGGCGGTTCTGGGCCTAAGACCCCAATGTTTTAAAAGAAAAAAAATTGGGTCTTACAAGTGGTATCAGAGGAAACCTCGATCGGAAGATTAGCTGCCCACTAACCCTGGGTCACCCCCGCTCGAGTTTAGTTTGGGGACAAACTAAGCAGCAGAAGCAGTGGTGTGCCCATGTGGGGATCACATGTAATTTTCCACTATTAATTAGGCTTGAGTAAATTTCTTACAAACGGTTTTTGATATGCAGCCTCCAGCACAGCCTATACCACAGGGCGGAGTCCAGCAGACTCCGAATGATACACCACCTCCCCTGGTCCCCACTCCGTTCCTACAGTCGGAGATGGGGCAGACTCTAGAAGCCATTCTGGAGGCTTTCAGGTCTCAGCAGGTTCCGGCTCCGCAGCCAAACTCGGGGGCCAACTGGCTGAGCATCTTCCGAGGAATCTCACCCCCATTGTACATAGGGACAGAGTCAGCTGTTCGGACAGAAGAATGGCTGGAAATTATGTACGAGATGTTGATAGGGATACGGTGCCCCTGGGAGGAGAGAGTGCCATTGGTGGTCTCTTGATTAGAGTCTCACGCCAAGAGATGGTGGAAGACGTTACTGGACACGACCTTTGCGGATATTGAGATTGCAGAGATTACTTGGGGGGAGTTCAGGGCCACGTTACTGGAGCATTTTGTTCCACAGTCCGCTAAGGATGAGCTGGAGGACAGGTTTTTACAGCTGAAGTAGGGCACCAGGACGGTGGTGGAGTACCACCGAGAGTTTACCCACCTAGCCCGGTTTGCAGACTCGTATTAGTTAGACGAGGCTGGATATACCAAGAGATTCTACAAGGGCCTCTGAGAGGAGATGAGGGATGCACTACTGTTTGTATCTTATGGGCCCATTTCCCGGATACTAGAGATGGCTAAAAGGATAGAGGATGATTAGCAAGCTACTCGGGGCCGAAAACGGCCAGTAGAGGATCAAGGTCGAGGAGCAAGGAATGATCAAAGACAAGCCCATATCACGGATGGGAGAAGGGTCGAAGACCAGCCTCATCAGGAGGCAAGATAGGAAACAAGGGAGACAGTGGTGGTGGCTCCACCACCTCTTCAGACACGGGAGGGCCAGAGACTCGGGGGAATGACATATCCCCCTCCAGAGTGCTTCCACTGCCATCAGGTTGGGCACATCCGCAGAAATTGTCCTATGAGAGGGGTACCCCCAACAGCACCACCGGCTGCCCAGCCAGCGTAGTATTTTTGAGGCCAAGGACGTGGCTGAGGACGAGGATACCACGGTAGGGATCGTAGATAAGAAAGGGAGCAGGTGTATGCTGTGGACCAAGCACAGCCTTGGAACCCAGAGCAGGTCATAGCAGGTATGCCAAGATGTTTAATGGTTTAAATAGAATTCACTTTCTTAGTTGATAAATTTTGTAGAACTGCACTACATAGAATAAATAGGAAAGAAAAAAAAACTCGTTATAGAATCCTAAGACAATTAACCACCCCAGGTATAATCTTCATCAGCGGCAAGCCTGCCCGCAAGCTTTTCGATTCCGGAGCTTCTCACTCCTTCGTGTCGGAGACGTTCGTAGAAGGATTGGAAGGCGTGAAGCGAGTCACGATGCTCTTGAAGTTGACGGACTACGACTTGATCCTGGGACTGGTATGGCTACACTGGAACCATGCCCAGATTGATTGCCAAGCAAATAGGATCACCGTGAGACATGGGGACTCTTTTATTATTATCGAAGGTATAAGACTTGCCTCCCGTATTCTCTTATCATCAGTTAAGGCCGTTAAGGCCCATCTGTAGGGGGAGGAGGTTTATCAGGTTCTATTTGAGATGGCAGAGGTCAAGGAATTTGTGACGGGCATTCCAATAGTACGAGATTTTGGCCACGTTTTTCTAGAGAAGCTGTCAGGTCTACCTCCGCACTGGGAGCAGGACTTCAGGATACAGCTTGTGCCGGGGGCCAAGACGGCATCTAGGGCCCCTTACCGGATGGCCCCGAAAGAGTTGACAGAGTTCCGAAGTCAATTGTAGGAATTAGTAGAGGCTTGGTTTGTCCGGCCAAGCTCTTCATCGTGGGGAGCCCATGTGCTATTTGTCAAGAAAAAGACGGAAGTCTCCGCTTGTGTATTGATTATTGAGCGCTGAACAGACTGATGGTCCGGAATACATACCCACTGCAACGGATTGATGAGTTATTTGATCAATTGGAGGGAGCCCATTTATTCTCGAAACTTGACTTGAGGTTAGGTTATTACCAGCTACGGATTCGAGAGGAGGACATTTCGAAGACCGCCTTCAGTATTAGATACGGGATGTTTGAGTTTACAGTGATGCCTTTCGGGCTCACAAATGCGCTGTCAGCATTTACAAGCCTCATGAACAGGGTATTCGAGGAATATTTGGATGTATTCGTCATCGTATTTATTGATGACATCCTCATCTACTCAAGGACGGAGGATAAGCATACACGACACCTGACGTTGACTCTGGAGAGGCTACGGGAGCACCAGTTGTATGCGAAGTTCAGCAAATGCCTGTTTTGGTTAAAGGAGGTGGCCTTCTTAGGTCATATTATAAGCAGTGCTGGGTTGGCAGTAGACCCGGCCAAGATTCGGGCAGTTCAGGATTCTCCACCATTGAAGATAGCCACGGATGTACAGAGTTTCCTGGGGCTTGCCGGATATTACCGGAAGGTTGTCGAAGGATTCTCCCGAATTGCACTCCCTCTTACTTCCCTGACGACGAAGGAATCCCCTTTCGTTTTGATGCCACAGTGCGAGGCGGCCTTTGTGGAGTTGAAAGGTCGGCTTACCTCGGCTCTCATTCTCTCTCTTCTGTTAGGAAGGGAGGGATTCCAGGTGTACACGGATGCCTCCTACCAGGGGATGGGTGCCGTTCTGATGCAGAATGGGAACGTGATAGCCTACGCCTCCCGGCAGCTGAAGATACATGAGAAGAACTATCTGGTGCATAATCTGGAGATGGGTGCAGTGATATTTGCTCTAAAGATTTGGCGACACTACCTCTATAGGGTTCAATGTGACAT
Source organism: Platanthera zijinensis (assembly GCA_039513925.1). NCBI lineage: Eukaryota > Viridiplantae > Streptophyta > Magnoliopsida > Asparagales > Orchidaceae > Platanthera > Platanthera zijinensis. The sequence continues at coordinate 82,129,849 of CM077086.1, forward strand.
CTTCTAAGATCACAAAAATTTGAAATACGTGGACACACCGAAGGAACTTAACATCAGACATAGACGGTGGGTGGAGTTCCTGTCAGATTAACAGTAAACCATGCACTACCATCTCGGGAAGGCGAACTTGGTGGCAGATACTTTGAGTCGGAGAGGAGATACCTCAGGGAAGGGACCACATCTGATGTCCATGGAGCTAGTCCGGTGATTCAGATATATGCAGATATCCCTAGTATCTGAGAATGATTCGGAGCTGTATAGGGAGTATCTAGCATCGATAGTGGCCATAGATGATATTCGGGACCGCATCTGAGACAGACAGAGGACAGATGCATGGGCAGAACCGATATTCCAAGCCTTGGAGGAGGGTTCGATGGGAGATTATTCACTGAGATATGGATTAATATATTTCAGAGGCAGGGTCTATATACCCGCAGGGGGCCAGATTCAGGAGGACATCATGGCGGAAGCACATTGTAGCAGATATTCTATACACCCGGGGATCACCAAGATGACGGCAGACTTGAAGAAGACGATGTTCTGGCCGGGGATAAAGAAGGACATTATATACTTCGTGACTCATTGTGAGGCATGCCAGGTGGTGAAGACGGAGTGCAAGAACCCCACAGGATTGCTACAACCACTTTTGGTGCCGGAGTGGAAATTTGAGGACATCGCGATGTATTTAATTCATTGACTCCCCCAATCACGGAAAGGAAACGATTCGATTTGGGTCATCATCGATCGGCTGACGAAGGTGGCCAAATTCATTCCAATCAGGAAAGAAGACTCGGTTGGGGTACTAGTACAGAGATTCATAGAGCAGTTCATTCGTTACCACGGGGTGTCCATAACGATCGTGTCGGATCGGGATGTCGGTTCATATCTATGGAGTGGAGATCCGTGCAGACTTACTTAGGCATGCGGCTGACATTCAGCACAGCTTTTCATCTCCAGACGGATGGGCAGACGGAACGCACCAACCGGACATTGGAGGACCTCCTAAGGCTATGCATCTTGGATCTAAATGAACCTTGGGAGAAGCTTTTACCACTAGTTGAGTTCTCCTATAACAATAGCTATCAGTCCAGCATTAGGATTGCTCCCTATGAATCCCTGTAAAGGAGGAGGTATAGGAGACCGCTTTCATGGATTCAGGACGAGGATCCAAAGGTGTTGGAATCATAGTTTGTCGAAGACACCGAGGCTCAGGTTAGATTGATAGGAGACAGGATGCTGGAAGCGCAGAGGAGACAGGCTAAGTACTATGATGCCCGGCACCGTCAGGTAGAGTTCTAGGTGGGAGACTGGGTTTTCTTGAAGATCTGGCCCATGCACGGAGTTTCACGGGTGCGTGGTTGGAAGAAGCTCAGCCCTAGGTATATGGGCCTTTATAGGATCTTGGAGCGGATCGGGCCCCTAGCTTACAGGCTGGAGTTGCCACCGGAACTGGCAGGGTTACACGACGTGTTCCATATTTCTTCACTTAGGAGGGCTCTACTACTCCCTGAGCAGCAGATTTCGACCACAGATGGGCTGGTAGCTTCAGACCGGTCAGTTCACTTGGAGCCGGTTCGGATCGATGATAGAGGAGAACGAATCTTACGTTGCAAGAAGGTTCCATAAGTCAAGGTTCTGTGGAGGAACCATGGCCCGGAGGAGCAAACCTAGGAACCACAGGACCTGATGCGATAAAAGTATCCAGAGCTGTTCAGTCAGGTATACCTCACAACCTCTCAGGATGTTCAATTTACTTTCCTATTTTAAACAAGTAGGACTGGAATTTCAAGAGTAGGGGCTAATCTTTTCTTTATTGGGGTCTAGACGTTACCAATTGGGCGAATTAGTCATAGATGTGAGTTTTTCCCTTTTAAAAACCTCACTTAGCAAACATGGCGTCTTGATGTAATCTTTCACTTCTCATGGGATGTTAAAAGTTTCTTTCTCTCCGATAGGAATTCCCGTAGGCTTAACCTTGATTTCCGGGACGAAATCTTTGTTTTGTTTATTGGGATTTGTAACATCCCATTTCCAACTAGACCCCTAAGAGTGGTTTTGATCATGATCAGGTCATGACAAAGCCCTAGGGAACTAAAAAGGACCAGGTAATCAAAGGCCAAGGTGAGAATCACCTTAGTCTGCATATGACACAACCTCATCACCAAACCTAGGGTTTGACCTTAAGGCTTCACCATGACCCCATGACCCCACCACAACACCACTAACCTATTAGAGGACCCACTAGAGCCTTAAGGGTCCATTAGAGTCAACCCAAAGTTGCCAATTTGACCTAGGACCACCATAGGCCTAAATTTGGCAAGGTGCCCTAACTAAGGGCAGTTGGCCTCAAATGTTCCCAACCAACCTTGCGCAGGTCTCCCTAGACCTAAAGTGGTGTCAATGGGTCACCAAAGATCCATTGGGGTCCACTCTAGAGCCTGAGTTGACCCAAGTCAACCCTTGATCTAAAGTGGTCAAAGTGCCCTTACCAAGGATCATGTGACCTCCAAAGTGCCAATTCAACCCTACCAAGACCTACCTAGACCCTAAGAGGGGTCAATGGGTCAATAAGGATCCATTGGGGTCAGCCCTTAAGGCTAGATGGACCAAAGTCAACCCAAGCCCATTTTCGGTCAACCTAGCCCAAATGGGCTAACCCAAGCTCAAGCCCAATCATGTGGCTTAATAAGAATATAATTTATATGAGTGGGCTGCTTTTAGACCATAGGATTGACCAAGTCAACTTGGTGACTAGGAGAGAGAGAGAGCTTCATTTTCCTTTGATGGAGGAGAGAGAAAATGGTGGACGTAAGCTATTCTTGGACAAGGAGGCCAAGGGCCAATCTCTATTAGCTAGCCCAACTCCCCACTTGATCCAGGGAAGACCAGGAGGCCAATTTGGTGGCTGTTCATGGTCAGGAGGTGGCTGCATATCCATGGCCGAGCTTCACCTTCAAGGGCCATTAATGGCCATTGAAGCTTTGGCTCACCTCCCCACACCCATTATGGCTGGATTCAACTCCTCTGTGGAAGAGGAGGAGTTTCCAGCCATTTCCTGGATGGATTGAGCCATGTACAACCCCCCTTACCATGGCCGAAATCACCTTTAAGAGTCCATTAATGGCCACCACACTTTAGACTCCTCCCCTCCCCCGTTTTATCTTCTTAAAAGCACCCCTGGACCCAGGGGATTCTTTTCCACCACTTACCTGAAGGAGCCATTGCAGTTAATAGTGCTGTTGCAGAAGACGAGCGCCGCCGCCGTCGACCATGGCATCCCATCGTTCCTCCCGCATTCAGGAAGCCGGAAAGGTCCTCCTCCTCTCCTTACATCATGGGTAGATCATAGGAATGTTTAGGTTCAAGGTTCGGGCTCAATTGAGACCGAACAAATCTCTTGTTTTAATGGTTTTGAGCCAAAAATCTTCTTGGTGGGATCGCTGGAAAAGTCGTCTCCAGCGGCCGTGCCGCCGGCTGGGGGTAGCCCCCACCTCCCCGAAGGTGGTGGTGGTGGTGGCCGACCGAGGAAGTGGCCGGGTGGTCGGGAAATCAGGCCGCAATGTTGCCCAGGCGCGGGCAATGGTGGTCATTGGCCTGATGGAGAAGATGACGGGCAGCCGCTGGATTTGCGCCAAGATTCGTGCGCCAGATTAATAAATCATTTTAATTTAATTTTCATTTTTGTCACATTATTTGTAGAACTTTGATTTAAATTTTAAAAATACTTAGTGCCCTCTGGTGGGAAAAATTTCAATATTAAAGTGTTAGCCCTATTTGTCTACTTTAAGCCAAAATTGATTTGGACCCATTTGGACTTCTGGTTTTGCCAGGACACCCATTTTGGTGGGGCCTATACCTAGGGCTAACCTGAGGTTCAAATTGGTGCCCACCCTTCATCCCTTGTCCAAATGGAGTGAAATTTGGACAGGGTACCTATCTTAACCATATCTAGGGACTGTCCAAAAATGAGAATTTTTGGAGACACTTTGCCTAAATTTTTTGTTTTTATTTAATAATGCTAGGGTAATTAAATTAAGTAGTAAAATGATCTCCAAACCCTCCCAAATTTTGGTGAGTGGTCCCTGGCATCAATACCTAGCTCTGTACAAAGTTTCAACTCATTTGGATGAGTTTTGGATTGTAAATCACCTAACCCTAATTATGCCTTATAAAGGTATTTTTGAATAAAAAGTGCACCATGGGCTTAGAGTGGTCACCTCCCCTCAACAGAGGCTGAGGCATCTACCACTGGTTTATTATTGCCATTGTTACCCCTTAGTGGGAAATGGTGTGGATTAGGGTGGATTTACCCTTGGATTCAAACTCAAACCCTAAGGAAGGGCCCTTGAGTGTTGTGAAGGACATTGGGGCAAATGCCCTTGTATGATTTTGAAAACCTAGTAGAGTTGATGTTAGCATAACTTAAGTCCTCTGGGAGGAGTCTTAGAGGATTTGGAGGTAGGTAGACACCTCAAAATCCTTATCCTAGTTTTAGGGTAGAAGCTCAAATATGGTAACACAGTCACTAAATTTTAATTAAAAGTTGTGAAACTTGGGTAGAGTGAGTTTTAGTGTAGGTAGAACTCTTACTAATTTTTATTAGGATTTTATGGGTTATATTTCTAGTATTTTATCTTTTAGGTATCAATTTGTTCAAATTGGTGTTTTAATTATTTTGATTACTCTGTTCATCGGAATCTAATGAAATTTGGCCAACATATGATTTAGGTCTAAATGAATATACCTGAATTTTGTTAGCAATTTTTAGTTGATTATATTTAGTACTTCCTTCACAAGTTCCAAAAGGGCAATTATGATCAATAAATAATTTAGTGCAAATTACCTACTGTAAAATTATGAAACCTGGCCACTGATGTTTTCAGATCAATATTTAGTTGAAGGATTTTATTCATGATTTATAGGAGAACATTTACAATACTTGCTTCACAATCATAGTTTTTTGAGATTTTTGTAATTATTTATTCTAGAGCTCAATTCCCATTGAAGACTTATGAAATTTGGCCACTAATGTTTTTAGGACATTATCTGCTCTAGAAGATTAATATACAATTTTTGGACGATTATTTACTGCACTTACTTCATTAATGAAAGGAAAAAAAGATTTATTCTCAAAATTAAATTAAAGTCCTTAAATTACTGGAAAAATTGTTATATATTGAATTTACAAATAAATTGTTGTATAGAATTTATCATGATTTTATGAAGCTTTGTTCTTATCTAAAAAGTGCACTTTATGTTCAATTGGTAGCTCTTGGAACCCTTAAGAAAATTAATTAAATATCAGAATAATTGGGAAAATTATAATCTTCTGGATTTAGTCTATTTGTGTCATGATAAGTCTCCAATAAATAATTTAGGGCATTCGGATGATTATTTAGATTATCTCCTATCCGGTTCGACGTATAGTCTTGGTTGGTCTGCACTTAGCAAATCATTAAAGTTGCAATAGGATATGATTTAGGATAGTTGTTGGAGTTGGTCATTTTGCTGGGTCGGATAGATGTGGATGATTTCACTATAGAAGGATGAGAGGGGTAGTAAGAAGTGGTTTGGCTAGAGTGTAGAGGTGCTCGGGTTCGACGAAAGATCGTCTTTCCCGAAGAGAGGAAGGTTAAAAATCACGCTAGGTTAGTCTATCGTAACACGAGAAGATAATAGGTAAGGGGAATCAATCAATAACAATAAGTGTCTTGTGAAAGGGAACGATGGGCTTCAACTACAATCATATTTCCTAGTGCCCTTTGAGAGCCATTCACAGGGAATACCGGGGGCAGTCCTGGGTTGACGTAAACTTAATTAACAATCTGAAAAGAGTAACTTAGTAATTAGGGTTGCAAATTTCACAAACACTGTTAGCACAGCAAGATAGTTGGGAGCTTCGGCTCGATTAGTTAAGAGACGGACGGAATGGTCTAGGGAGCTTCGGCTCGATTAGTTAAGAGACGGACGGAATGGTTCAGGGAGCTTCGGCTCGATTGGTTTGATACATTAAATTTGCATGTGCATAAAAGGGAAAGAAAATAAAGGTGGTGGGTCTTCGGTATTGGAAGGTCGATGCACCGACACCAATACGCTGACTCGGCAAGTTTGGCTAGCACTTCGCCAACAGAAGTACGGTGCGCCAGCCGGCAAAAGTACGCAGGAGTCCACTTCGTGCACCAAGCGTTGAGCCGTACAATAGGTCTGACCGGTAGTGCTTTACTGGTTTAGAGGTGGGCGAGGCCCATCCCACCGCTTCCGTCTGCCACTACGGAGGTATCCTGGGAGGTAACGGCTCCGAAAGGGGAAACTAAAGGTCTGTGTGCACAGAGTCGGCTGTGTGTATTGCACTTGCGTGATCCATCATACCCACTAGCATGTCATGCATAATCGATTCATTTAACCCCTGACACCTTAGGTATAAGTGGAATGGGACGCTTATACATAAGGACTTGCAAAACAACCCCTTGGTCTATAAGCTTTTGTGGGCAAGTTTATAAATTAAGGTCAAATTATATATATATATATATACTGTTGTAAATAACCGACACCCCAACGTATAAATTGGTATAGGACTCTTTATACAATGGGAGCCCTGCAGAAGATCCCTTGGCTTATGCGTTTCCTCAAATAAGTTAAGGTTATTTTTCCATACTTTACTTTACTGGCACAAGTATTATAAAATTGCTAGTATAGGTCCGCTGCCACCTGCTTTTGATTACTCTCCACCTTCAAGTCCTCCCCTCTCTTCCTCTCCGCTAGGTGCCTAGGGGCCATGGGGGAAGGGGTGGGGGATGATAGGGCTTAGTCTTATAGACTAACGGTTCTCGGACCACATCATTTAGGGGATCGTGGAGCCCAGCATGGAGGAGCAGCCCCGGAGGTCGACCCGTTTGGAGATAGGGCAGTCTAGCTCAGGAGTTCTGCCAGCTAGGACTGAGAGTCCCGACTTATAGTAGATGTTATAGTTTGCTTCCGCATGAGTGATTTGTAGTGAGGAAATGATGTGCCGGGCATAAGCCCGTATTTTAGTACTCTGATATATTATTCTGTTGACACTCCCTTCGTGGAGACTTTTATTACTCTGATGTGATTTTTATTGTGGATTTTATGGCTAGAGTTTTACTATATTTTGTGTTTACTCTACTATTTTTCTGTGATCGAATCGGCCGGCAGAATCGGCGTTTCGCGGTGATGACACTTCAGGGCGTGAAGGTGTCACCGCAAAGCGGTGGTTCTAGGCCTAAGACCCCGATGTTTTAAAAGTAATAAAAATGGGGTCTTACAGTGGCTCGCTTCATTCCAAACAAGAGGGACAATTTAGTGGAAATTTTGGCTAAACATTATGTCAAGCAAATGGTACAATTGCACAGTATGCCCCGTAATATCGTTAGTGATCGAGATGGGCATTTTACTTCGAATGATTGGAGGCTAATCCATCAGTTGTTGGGGACAAAATTAAAGTTCAGTACGGCCTTTCATTCGCAAATGGATGCTCAGACCAAAAGGACCAACAGACCTATGGAGTATATGATCCGGATGTGCGCATTGAATTTCGGTAAGAGGTAGGAAGACAATCTCTGTATGGTAGAATTCTCCTACAACAATAGCTATCAAGCTAGCATAAATATGGCGCCTTTTGAAGCATTGTATAGTAGGAAGTGTCGTACACCGTTAGCTTGGGCGGAAACAGACGAGTCAAAATTATATAAGCGTAAGGAAGTCGAAGAGCCTAATTCGACGATACGCTCTATTCGGGAGATGCTATTGATAGCCCAAGATAGGCAGGAAAAGTACTACAATGCCAAGCATCGAAATGTAGAGTTTGCGGTTGGCGATTGGGTATATTTGAAAATCAAGCCATTCAAAGGCGCGTCCAGGATTCAGCACTTGAAAAAGTTAAGTCTGAGGTATCTTGGTCCGTTTGAAGTGGTGGAGCGAGTTAGAGAAGCTACCTATTGGCTAGCTCTTTCGGCAGAGTTGTGTGGATTGCATGATGTGTTCCACATATCAGTGCTTCGAAAAGCTGTAAAAGATCAAACTCAAGTTATTGCGAATGATCACGTACCGATCGAATCTGGGCTAACGACGAAGGTTAGGCCCATTCAGATCAAGGATAAAGCGGATAAGCAGCTACGGAACAAGACAATTGTGATGGTCAAGGTTCGGGGGGACAATTGTGACCATGAAGAGCTAACATGGGAGCATGAGTAGACCATGCGTAATGAATATCCCAAGTGTTTTGTGTAAGTTGTTATAACATTGTTTGTTTGAATAGAAAGTTGTTCTAACTTTTAAGTTGCTGTCTTCCTTATAACTGTATGCAAATTTCAGGACAGCAGAAAGTTGTTCTAACTTTTAAGTTGCTGTCTTCCTTATAACTGTATGCAAATTTCAGGACAGCAAAAAGTTGTTCTAACTGTAAGGAGGGGAGAGTTTTAACACCCCAAATGTGACAGCAGAAAGATTGTCACTATCGCTGGGCAATACTGGGTATCGCCTAATGGCGATAGCGATGCAGAGTTCGTCGAGCTGCACTCGACGCACTCAACGGATTCGACGAATTGTCGAAATGATATTGCCGAGTGGCGATAGTGGGTATCGCCAGATTACAATAGTGGTAAGCGTTGAGTCGGTACTCGACGCACTCAATGTTAGAAAGCATTAAGTGGCTTAATATCACGGGTGACAGTGGGTATCATCGGGAGATAGTGGGTATCGCTGGGCGATAGTGCCATATGGCATGTGTCAGTGGCTGTTAAGCATCAAATAAGCGGTAGTAGACCTTGGTCAAAGCGATCAAAGCGGTGAAATCGATATTGCCGAGTGGAGATAGTCGATATCGCTAGGCGATAGCCCCAAAGTTGACAAGTCAACTTAAATACTGGCCTTTTCTTTTTTTTGAATGAGTGATCATGTGGCTGGGATTAATCCCAAATACACTTAACCAAAGAATAATAGGAAGGAGGTTTCATTCTCTTTCTCTCTCTCTCTCTCTCTCTCTCTCTCTCTTCATTTCTTGATTTTACTTGAGTAAAAAGGAAGAAGAAGCTAAGGAAGTGTTGGGATGAGTTTTGTGAGTTCGCTAAAGGAGATCTTGTGGTCAGAGGCCAGATCCGAGGATAGATCCGCGAAGAGGAGAGCGACATGTTCCTTTCCATCCGCGTAGAAAAGCTTTGCCATGTCTCCGAAGAGAACTACAAGGGTAATGAGTTTCTCCCAGACAAGTGAAGTCCTCAATATGCATATTTACATGGATCCCCTCACCAAAACATGAAAAAGGGTAGATTCCAATGGGAAGATCGGTTTGATCCCCATATATTCCTGCATTTAGATCTTTAAATGTAGAGTACGGAATAGGCATGCTGTGAGAAGCCTATTTGGACAAGTTAGTCTAAATTGGTGATGTTTAATTTGCGTGCTGAAGAAGACTCCGTGGATATGCATGTGATGTACATGTGAAATCCGGGGTCTAGGGGTGTGCAGGATGCTGCATCAAAGTATTGGAAGCATTTCCAGGAAAAGACCCAAAAAAGATCACAGTCTGGAGAACTGTTGATATCGTCGGGCGATAGTGAGTATCGTCAAGCGATAGCTCCTAGTGAGCTAGAATATGTGTGGCTTGTATTTCAAGACCTGAGGGTCACTGTATGCGAAGCCGTGAGCTTAAATTGCCCAACAATGGTGGGTTCCAGCATGAAATTGAAAATGAATGAATTGTGCGTGAAGGCCAATTACTTTACAATCAAGTTAAGTACCTCTGAACAACAGAGTCGTTAAGTTAAGTACCTCTGAATGGGCAGTTAGTCGTTAAGTTAATCACCTCTGAACGACATAGTCGTCAAGTTAAGTACCTCTAAATGATAAAGTTAACGATGGTGATACGTGGGAAGCCGTGGACACCGAAAATGTACCCTGAGTGCACGGGGTCTGTTCTCGTTGAGCCTACGTCTATGATGAATGGTGCTTAAATTGCACTTTGAAATTGCTACAAAATATATGATTCCTTATTTGCAGGGATGGATAAATGTCGCCCCGAGTAAGGGGTGGGATCGTGATAAATCGGTCAGCAAAATGCCGACTGTTGCTTTGTTTCCCACGTTTTGGTAGGCCCTTTTGTGCGAGTGCTGGAGAGCCAAGTGGAAAGTAGCGGGCTGAAGCCCATGTGCTGCAATTGGTTGGCCCTTGAAGGCCTAAAAGGCGAATGTTTACTGTTTTCATGTGTGGCCGGCCTGCGCGCCGAAGTATGAAGCCACTTGTTGAAAAAGGAAACAGTTGTAATAAGGTTACAGCCAAATCATATGTTATGTATATATTGATTTATCATTCATGTTGTGTAGTGGACATTCTTATTTGGTATTGGTTCTTTAATTAAAATGCTTCTGCTAGAATTCTCTGAGTTACGGTGCATTCATAAGTGAACTACGATTTGGAAACAACTTGTAATCTCTTTACCTGTCCGTAGTATATGGCGTCGGGCCACGGCCGAACCTTCTGTCATATGCTATACGATGGATTAGGGCATTACACATTGTCCATCTTGAAGTCCAAGCGCTTGACCTTGCACTGAATGACCGCATCATATCTGGACAACTAGTCCATGCACATGATCATATTGAAATCTTCCAGGTCTATCACCTTCAAATTAGCAACAACTAGGAAATTTCCTAAAAGAGTCAGACAACTCTGAATAACTTGGTACGACACCACATAATTACCAGAGGGAAACTTGACATGAAATGCGTCACCAGCACGATTGAGGGTCAAATGATGATGCTCAACAAAGGCCCTAGCCACAAATGAGTGGGTAGCACCGGAATCAAAGAGAATACATGCCCAACAGTTCTTTACCTTAAACCTTCCTATAAAATCGCATACGTAACTAGCCGAACAACATCGAGACTACAGCTATGAGCTAAAAAGGAAGAAACCAAAACTAGGTTAGAATATAACTTGAAATAACTTGAGTAGATGTCTGCGCTTCCTCCAAGGACACCACGTTCATCTTGCCCTTCCCTTTGTCCAAATGCTACAGCGGAGGCAAAGCCTGAAGTGGCACAGGCTGCAATGTGGGCTGAGACTGCGGGCACTTCGAATTAACATGCCCCTTCTGTCTACACTGAAAGAAGACCTTATCTTTAAACCAACAATGGGTAGCATCGTGCCCCTTTCGCTTGCACAGAGCACATACTAGATCTCTTTTGGGAGCGCCTTAAATGGCATGTACTTTCACCTTCTTCTGAGCTCCTATTCTCTTGAAACATTTCTCAAATGGGTGGCCCGACCGGCCACAGAAGATGCACACCTCCTTTCTTCTCTTCCTTGAAGCAGGACCTGATTCTTTAGAATTCTTACCTTCTTCTGACTTCCTCTTATCTTTCCTCATCTGCTGGCCTCGATACTTAGCATTATCTATTGCTTCGACCTATAGAGCGTCTTCTACTATAGTAGCATAACATTCTGATCCATAATCATTGTTCAGCTGCTGTATGTCATTCCTAAGACCACCCAGAAAATGCTTAACTCTATTAGCTTCAGAGGATACCAGGTCAAGGGCAAACCGGCTCAGTTTACAAAATTCCACCTCATACTCACTCACTGTGAGCTTCCTCTGCTTCAGGTGGAGAAAATTATTAATCAAGCGGTCATGCTTGACTGACAGCAAAAACTTTCTCAGTAATAGCTCCTTGAAGGATTCCCACGAACATTCTTCCTTTAAGTTCTCCTTTTCTCTCAACCACCAGCTTTTTGCCAAACCCTTCAGCTGATAGGTAGCGACTATCACTCTATGGTCGGCAGAAACTCCTGAGTAAGAGAACATCTCCTCGATAGCTATAATCCAGTCATCCAAAGCCATGAAGTCTGCCCAACTAAAAGTATCTATTTTTCTACCTAAATCAACTAGAGGGGGTGAATAGGTGAGTTCTGTTTCTTTTGCAGAATAAAAAGTTGAGAGAGAATAACAAAGAAAAAAAAATCAAGCACGATCTAAACGACACAAAGAATTATAGTGGTTCCCCAATATTTGGTACGTCCACTCTCCACCTCACCAATCTAGCACCACGACTAGACTTGGCTACTTCACTATATCTCGGATTAAACAATCCTACACCTCGGAGCAACGCTCCTACAACTCGGAGTAAACACACTCCTACAAACTCGATCCCCCAAAATGGGATCTACACTCGGAAGATAAATCTTCCTACAGGATCGGAGACGAAGCCCCTACAAAAGTTGAAATAAAGTTTTACAACAGCAATGAAAAACTTCACTTCAGATCTGAAATCTATAAGGTTCTTCCTACTTGAAAACTGAAAGCTCTGTGAAGAAGTTGAGGAAGAAATCTTGAGAGAACACGATCTGAAATTCTTTGGATTTGACAAGATCAAGTGAATGAATAGAGAGTCTTGAATCTTGTGATCTGTCAAATCTTTCTTTTGTTGAATCGCTGGATCGAGGACGAAGCTTCAGAGAAGAACGAAGATGACGTGTGCGGCTTTATCCCGATCTAGAACTTATTGCAATTCTGTCTTCTGTTAAGATTAGGTTTAGCGAAATCTAAGAGGACTTTATATAGAGATTCTTCTAACAGCCTGAAATCTTTTAAGGAATGATAATCAATCATATTGAATACGGATTGACATTTGAAATCCCGTTCAACAAACAGAAGTTGCGTTCGACGAATTTGAAATGTGTTCGGAGAATTTAAACTTTGAAATTTTCTCCATCTGCATTCTTCGAAAGGAGAATGATTCATCGAGAAGAACTTGCTTCTTTAGAAAAATGACGTTGTCATTTCGAAAAAGACTTTTCGCAGAATCCTTTGAACTCTGGAACTGGTTTCTCGAAAAAGAAATGATTTTTCGAAAAAAAATTCTGACTTCTCGAAAACAAGCTTCCTTTCTCGAAAAATGAATTTGACTTTTCGAAAACTCTTCATGGTCATTTCGAGGAAAAGAATTAAAACAAGTTTTGAAGAATTTTCCGAAAAGTTTTTATGTTTCTCGAAAAGAACATTGCTTTTCGAAAAATGTACTTGGACTTTTCAAAAATGTCTTCAGGGCATTTCTCGAAAAATAGAACTTAGATGTTTTTTTAAGAGTTTTTCAAGAAGTCATTAAGTTTTCGAGAACTGTTATTCTTTCTCAAAAAATTAACTTAAACTTTTCGAAAACACTTCCTCTTTTCGAAAAATGTACTTATGAAATTTTAGAAAAAAATTATTTTCTTCTTTCTTCAAAGATCAACAACACTCCCTTTCTTCCAACTCTTTAGTACTTAAAAATAAAGTGCATCCCAATAGAGAGGTTACACATGAGCCAATGCCATGGATCACACAATATGGGATTACATTGCATGGTCCTGTATTTAGTGACTCACTGTAAACTGACATTTGTCTACACTTAGCAATAATGACCTGCAAGCATTCAACTAGAGAAAGACATCAAATACATACTTAATTCATCTTAGTTCAAGGGTGACTTCACCCAAATCTAGGTTATTGTTGATACAATACCCAACAATCTCTCCCTATTTGTAGAAGTCAGAACCCTCAATACTAAGGTGAATTATATCAATAAAATTAAAAGAATTAACTAACAAGCATAGTAATGATTGCAATGACGATTAGGAAGTAATATATCATCAAAATTCATAAATATATATATATATATATATGTATAGAATTTTGCATAGAGGTATCAAGGTCCACAACATTTCATAACACTGAAAATCAAGGATCACTCATGTTGTTGTCAATGTTGTTGTTCCCTTTTCTTTTGTTGTCTCTTCAGATAGCTGAAGGGCTTTGGATAGTACTTTAGAGGCCGAGGAGCATCTGGATTATTACTTCCATGTACTCTATCATGAATTCTTCTCTTGGTCATAGAAGTTTCATATTCTTTCCCTTCCTTGTGGATGTAGTGCTCATCTCTATTTCTATTTAGTTCTGTAACTAACTTTAGAGTATCCAAAATAAGAGACTTGTAGGTTGGGCTCCATACTTCAGCAAATAATTGTTCTTTTCTTTTCTCTGCCTCTTGAGTCGGGATGGATCGTCTAGCAGAGGCACCATCACCATATTTCCTTTTCTTAAGAACTGGAATTTCTGGATGTGAATTTTGAGGCATCTCTGGTTCAGTACAAACATGGGAGTACTCTGTAGGAGGGGCTTCATAATCTTCAAGTCTGGGAGAGAATGTAGGCATCTGGGTAGTAGGCTGCTGGACAGTTGGATTTAGATGTGGAGGTGGAGCTTCATTTGGATGGACTTGGTAGTTGGGAAAGATCTGATTGTGCATCCAAACTGTAGTATCATAGGTATGAAATTTAACATTAAAGATCTGAGTCTGTACATCAGTACTTATCTCTTTCAGCTTGGCTTCCCATTGGGTCTTCATGTCTGCAGAGGCTTTTGATAGATATTATTTGACTTTGTACTCCCCCTTTCTTACTTCTATAGATAGGGTGCTTATAGCCTCTTCTTTGAATTTTCCAACTTCTTAACAAGTCTTGAAGTTATGCTCTTGAGCTTTCTTCTCCAGTAGAATCTGATTATTGGCCAATGTGAGTAATTGTTCCATTACTTGACCAATACTAGTGATAGTATGGTTTATGGACTTTCCACCAATTTGGAGCTGTTGTTTGAATGTATCAGTATTATGTTGAATCTCAACAAAGCCTCTGCTCATCTCTTTCTTTAGAGCAGTGACTTTTTCAGTAACTTCCTTGAGAGACTTATCAAAGTACTCTCTTTGTTGAGTCAGCATTGATTCAATTTTACCAAGTAGGGTATCATCATGAATTATAGCAGTAGGAGGAGGTGGAGGAGGAAGAGCAGGGACTGGCCATGGTGAGATTTCATCAATTATAACTATACTCTTTGCTCTTTGGAAAGGTAGAATCTCATCCCACTCATGTCCAAGAATGGAAGGGCTAGAGAAATATAAATTCCGCATGGGAGGCTCTGCATGCTCTGGTATAATCTCTTCTTTATCATATAATATAACATCAATCTCCCCCTAAATATATGTCTGGGGTTGTGAGTCTTCTGGTATCTTTGCTGGAGGAATTTCATCAGGGGTCTCTTTAGGGATGGCTTTTGGGGACTTTGCAGTAGTCCTCTCAAGAGAGATGAACATCGGGTCATCTGACTTGAGTTCTTCTATCATCTTATTAATGTCCTCTATAGTATTTAGGAGATTGTCTTGGTCAGGGGAGGAGTGAACACTCATACCTGAGCCATCGTCATGTGCAGGGGTGCTCTGCTCATCATCAGACTGAGCTTTTCCTTCTTCTACCATTTCCATATTAGCTTCAGTAACTTTCTCTTGAATTTGGGCTGCAGGAACATCTATGAGAACTTCTGTTTTTAGAACTTATGTATGTTGTGCATCTTATTGAATTAAAGGAGCAGACTCCCCCTCAGCAGCTGCACCAGATGTGCCAGTTGTATTTGTGTGAGGAGGAGATGGGATCCTATCCTCATCATCAAAGATAATTTTTGAAACTTCTTAAACATCCCTTGGCTTCTGAATTCTTATCTCCCATCTTTGGACGGAGGATATAAAGGCCTTCTTGAGGTGGTGAACATATATACCTTTGGACATGTCAAAAGTTTTTGGGTGTACTTGATTTAGATGTAAGGTGATGATTCTGGCATAATTTGGTATCTTGATATTTCCTTTAATCTAGTCAAAAATAATTTTCCCCCATTAGAAGTTTTTGTGACAGATTATTGCCGTCATTATATCGAAGAAATCTATGGAAATATATGTAACACCCCAGAAATCTCAAAAGCCAAAATTGGGATTCAGGTTGGCTGACACGGCCTGAGACACGGGCGTGTCTCAGGGCATGTCAAGTGTACACGGCCTAGAACACGGGCGTGTCCCAGGGCGTGTCCTCTTTTATCGAGACGTCGACTCGAGTTCTCGAGAGCTGATCGTCGAGAGGCGACACGTCCTGTGACACGGGCGTGTCACAGGGGCGTGTTTGGCACACGGCCATGGACACGGTCGTGTGCCTTAGCCATGCCCTGCTCGGGTGATTTTGGAGATCGTGTTACAGGGGTGATATGGCTAGATACACGGCCGTGTGCTTGGTGACACGGGCATGTCAGGCTTGACACAGGCATGTCAATACTCGTGTTCTGGTTTATTTTCAGTCGGTTGTGCACCGCTTCAGGTACACGGCCTATGACACGGGCGTGTCACAACCCGTGTTCGGCCCAGGAAAATCAATTTCAGGGCTAATCTGAGCCTTCCATTTCCTTTGACCAAGATCCAATGGCCTAGGTTGTTCCCTGGATTGATAAGGCCGGGATTTGAGTTGAGAAAGCTCATTTGAGTTGTGTGTTCTCTTCATAAAAGCTAAGAGAAAGGAGAGCAAGAGAAGGAAGAAGAAAGGGAATCCGGCTGCCGGTGGTGCTACGGTGGTCCAAATCACAAGCCGAGTTCGGATTTGCGAAGGCAAGGCTGCTGAGAAGACTTCCATCCGTTTGCTTTCTCTCCATGGCTCCGAAGCAAATTCCAAGGGTAACGATTTCTTTCATGGACATGTGAAGTCCTACTTTCCTGCATTTGCATAGGAAAAACCCTTCCCAGCGAGTCTGCGGTGAGTTGCGGTGTCCCTTGGGGTAGATATGTGAAGTCCCCCTTGTTAGAGTTCGGAATTGGAGTACGGATCTAGGCATGCTGTGTGAAGCCCATCTGGACATGCTGGTCTGGATTGGTGATGCTTATTTGCATTCAGAGGAGCCTCTAAGTATTTTATTGTTTGTGTGCAATTTGTGGTGCATACCTGTCGCTTGGTGCAGCAGGAAGTATTGGAGGAAGTCAAGGAAATTGTGAGAGTTGGGTTCAACTCTTGTGACCGTGAGCTGTCACTTTGTGTGGTGTTTAGCCATTGGGATGCAACTATATAAAAAGGGCTTCATGCCGAACAGGAAAGGTGAAACTAACCCGCGCCTTTATTTGTGGCCTCAGGTACGATGTACTTGGTTGTGGCAAGGAGGTTTGAGCAACGGTGGGTGGCTGATCCGTACCTGCGTTATGTAGGATGGACATAAGAGCGCCAAGGCATTGGGATTTCGTCGGCGGCATAATGAGAGTCTTGGGCCTACGTGCCAGACTAAATGCTCATTTATGGGATCCGGTGTTTTTGGTACACTCGAATGTGCCCTGAGTGCACGGAGCGTTGGGCCGTCGTGCCGGCATTTGTGATATGTATTGACTCTGCGGTTGTGCATGTCTTGCGTGGTTTGCTATACATACTGTTGGAAAAATGCTATGCAGGGATGGAATTCCGCTGCCCCATGCTAGGGGCAGGGTCGTTATAATTGGTCAGCTGAATGCTGACCGTTGCCCTGTTTGGCACCACTTGGTGGATTGGTTCTTGCAGGTGCAGGAGGTGCTGGTCCATGCTGGACTTAGCGGGCTGAAGCCCAAGCTGCGCTGCTGCCCTTGAAAGCTTTATTTTGTTTCTTCTTGTTCATGTGTGGCCGACCTGCGTGCCGATGTCTGTAAACCACACCTTTGTTAAGAGAAATTTGTAAGGCCATAAGGATAGATACTTTGGTTGTATACATTCCTATTTTGTTAGTGGACAGTTCTTGTTTTGCTTGAGTTTAAGGTTTCAACCATGAAGCTTCCACTAGAATGCTCTGTGTAAGGATTCGTTGGGTTGAATGATATTATTTAGTAGCGTCTCCGCCTGTTTGAAGAATATGGTGTAGGGCCCCGGTCGGACCCTCTATTATATTCTTTTTGACGGGTAGAGGTGTTACAATTTGGTATCAGACTGTTGGTCTTTCTCTTCCTAATTCGTGGTCGAATTCTTTTGAGGGATGGCGGGCACGTGTTAGTGCTGTCGTTATAACACTTAACTTGAACTCAAGAATGTCCACTTAGGAATTCACATACACTTGTTTGTTGAACTTTTGTATTCTTTTTGTATATTTGTCGTTTTACTTGGTCGCTAAACTGTGTGTTTTACAAATATAGGTGACCAGAAGTGTTGCGGGTCAATCCTAACCTCAACATTCTGCAGAAAGTGCGGCACAAGCTGAGGTGCCCACACCTCCTCCATCCGCTGAAAGGGTACGTTTCATCACAGAAACGGTACTTCCTGTGATGAATGCTCAGCAGGCTAGGTAGACACGTCCTGCAGTGGTGCCAACGCATGCTGGGGTACGGCAAGAACCGGTAGAAGCTGTAGTTAATCCGCGGGCAGCAGATCAACATTTAAAGCAATTCATGAGCTTCAATCCTCCGCAATTTACTGGGGCAGGTTCACCGGCCCAAGTAGAGGATTGGCTTGCAAGGATCAAGTGGATCATTAGAGCTATCAAGGTTGAGGAGGGACAGAAGGTTATATTGGCCACTTTCCTACTGGAAGGAGAGGATCGTTTATGGTGGGATGAGATTGAACTGCATCACTTGGCCGGCAGGAAATTGGCAGAGGTCTCGATGGATGAATTTTCTCGGTTGTTCTTGGCACAACATCTACCAATGCAGCAAAGGATATCGATGGAAATGGAATTTCAACGGTTAACTCAAGGAGATCGTAGTGTGGATGATTACCTGTATGAGTTCACACATTTGGGAAGATATGCGGGTACAATCTTCGACGAAGAAGAGCGTAAGACAAGTAGGTTTTATGCGGGACTGCGAGATGAGCTGCGGTATTTGCTCTCGAGTTCTGTGAGTCAGGGATTTCAAGCCTTAGTCTGTATGGCTCGATCTTTGGAGACGGACATGAGACGGGGGCAAGCAAAGGGGACCTTAGCTGTGATAAAGCTAGAGTTCAAGCCACCACATTCGGAGAAGTTTGGGTACCGTAAGAGATGGGGAAAGAAGTCCAAGTCTACTAGACAAGCTCCTTCTACGACTGTGACAGATACATCTGGGTATGGATCTCACGCTTGTTTTACGTGCAGGAAGTTGGGACACTTCTCACGTGATTGCCGAGTTGGTCCTCTAAAGGGTGACAAGAAGACGTGAGTGTCTTATACAGAGAAAGGGAAGACTGTGGTGGAGTCTTCTGCCTCGCACGCGCAGCCCAGAGTCTTTAATCTTGGACAACATGATGGAGAATACGGTGCGCAACACCTTGAAGATGGCGCACTGACAAATGACCGTGAAGAGCATCACCATAATAGGCGTCCTGATCGCAAGCCAATTTATTAATAATAAATAATAATTGTTATCAAATTATAATTAATTATTAATCCATGCTTTGTGTGTTTTATTTTTAATAATTGCACTTCTATTTCATGTAATATGTACATTATGGATATGATATAAATTCATGATGTATGTGTGTGTTTTATTTTCATTTTTTCATGTTTGGGCTGCATGTAGCCAGTTGGAGTGTTGTTGTTGTTGTAGCCTATATATAGGCATATTCCCCCTCTATTTGGAGGAGATTTGAATGAAAAGAAAAATTGAAAACTATAACCTCTTGAAGCTTCCTCCTTCCTCATCTCTTGGCCGAATTTTCTATTGCTCCTCCTTCTCTCTATTAGGCCGCCGGCCACCTCTCATCCCCTCTCTTAAATCTCGGTTTTTCCCCTCCCTCTTTCTCCAACCCGACCACCACTCCTCTCCTACCCGAGCCACCATCCTCAACTCCCAAGGCCGCCACCTCTTCCTTTTCCCTCCAACAAGAGCCGACCACCCTCCTCCTTCCTCCTACCCAGACCACCACCATCTGGGCCAACCCGAGCCACCTCCTCCTCCACCAAGCCAAGCCGCCACCTCCACTACAAAAAAACCAAACTGACACCAACCCTCATAAATTTCTTCCTAAATCAAAAAGATACCCTTCCAAACTCATTCTAAATTCATACCATATTCTCCCTCCTCTTTCCATAACCAAAATATCACCTACCATAAATTCCTTTAACAATCCATATTGGGAATATCTCTTTCCATTAATATTTCCAATTCACCACCTTTTCTCTCTCTAGCCAAACTTTAAGATATTTATTTCCATATTAAGAAGATTTCGACGTGCCTTTCCACTTCCAGCGTAACGCGATAAAGGCGGACGAATTTCACTCCTACCGGCAAGATTCCGGTGGAGCCGTTGAAGAACAATCCTCGCCGAGTGAATCGGAATCATCCATTCCGGTTGGGTAACGAACCTTTCCACTTTCGTGTGTTTCTTTCCTTAAATAATCTTATGGTGGAATTTCTGGCATTAAATTTTAAAATCATTTGAAATTTCGTGATTAGCTTTAATTGTTTTTGCGTTGTTTTCTTGATTAACTTAATTTTCATAACGGGTTTGGCGAACGCTCGTTTTCTTTTGCTGGGAGAGATCTACCTTTTCCAAATTCATGATTATTTTCGGTAGATCTCTTTGGGCACAACCTTCGCTCGTCCGGATCCAATTTTGGTCCTTTTAGCTCGATCGGATACCGGCCTATCGCCCTTATTTGATCTCGAAACGGTTTGGCTACCCGTACGCTAGCGTGAAATTGAATGAATGTAATAGCGTCGAGCGGGGTAGAACAATTGTGTGAGCATAAAATTAGTTCATGAAGAGATAGTCGTGCACGTCCGTAGTTATAATTCGGCTCTAATGCGTACGCCTACATCAATTTGGTATCAGAGGGAGGTTCACGTCAATTTCCTAATTGGCACCCTCCCCCTCTTATTTGGCACGTTTACACGCTCACACGTTTCATTGCATATCATAAACATCAATATTTAGAAGATTTGTTTTCATGAAATGCATTGAAATTCCAAAATTTCAATTAAAAGCAAATAAATTTCGAATTTAAAAATTCAAATTTCAAAATTAAAATTTAAAATTTCAAATTTCAAAATTTCTAATTTCAAATTTTAAAATTCAAAATTCAAAATTCAAAATTCAAATTTTCAATTTCCAATTTCAAATTTCAAATTTTTAATTTCAAAATTTCAAATTTCAAATAATAAAATTCAAAATTTCAAAATTTAAATTTCAAATTTTTCTCCAAATTACAAAGAAAAAAATATTTAGTGGTCTACAAATAGCGGCCTCAAATTGTTAATTTTTGTCAAAATATGAAATTTAAAATTTCGGGAAATTCTCCATCTAATTATTAGTAAGAAGACAAAAAAAAGGTTTCATCAGTAATTATTTTTATTAATTAATTTGAAAATTTAGTATTTGGTGTGCCAATAGCGGCCTAGATTTTTATTTTCTCAGTAAAAAAAATCCAGCAAAAATTTTTAATGATCCTCATATTTTTCCCACAAAAACACTATTTTATCATATTTAAGACCCTAGTTGTTAAGCGGGAACAATTCCATCTTCGATAGAGTTAAGTTGTCCTAGTACCCTTTTCCTTGCACATGCACTAAGTCCGGGTGAATTTTTCTCACCGGTTCACGCTAAGACGGCTGATGACGTACATGCTACTAATTCCCATACTTATCCTCCCATGTTTAGTAGGACCCCCACATATGACGGTTTAGGGTGTCCTAAAATTGTTAGGGATTGGCTTAAGGGTATAAAACTTCATTTTATGTGTTACGGATGGGATGACCCCCAAAAGATTCACTTTGCCCGAGAGAGGTTAATAGGTCAGGCCCAGTTATTTTGGATGAACGAAAAGCGTCGTGTTGGTGGTTATCAACATAATTGGCAGGCGATGCGTAGCCTCCTATCAGATCAATTTGATCCCGCCTATCTCCGTACTACCAACACCAAGTCTGTGAGTGAGTATCGTTATGGAATTGGTTCTATTTAGTGTCCTCCCATGATTAAGCCAATAGAACCTTTTGATTCTTCCAGTGTGTTGCCTTCTCTAGTTATTGACTCCTCTGATGAGTCAAAGGAAAGGCCTAGGATGGTGCCCGTCATTGAGGACGAGGCTGTTATCCCTGACGATTATAGCGACGATGAGGATATTATTTACCCTAGTGACCTGGATGAGGATTCCACCACTGAGGAATCATCTCCACCCCCCGTCGAAGACATTTTGGAGCCTATGGTTACTCCTGCTTAGATTACACCTGAGTCGGTAGGCATTTTACCTGATGATGAGAGTTTACTTAGTAGTGACTTAGGAGATGATCTGTTCGTACTCGAGCTGGTTCCTCTTAGACCGAGATATTTTGAGGATTGTTCTGATGATCCTGATATATTGGACGTTCTGACTGATTGGGAAAACTTACGGTTGGTGAACGAGTTATGCTTGGATGATTTTAGTGCTATGAGCCCGAACGATATTTCTTTGATGCAAACACCTTTATCTGACGTTCTTGATTTAAAGCTTCCGTCGGGCTCAATTTTACCCTTGTCTGAGACCATAATTTATTCTAAATTAAATTACTTGGATAGTGTGTCAGAAGATATTGTAAGCAAGGAAGTTGCATTTTTGGACGACTTTTTGGATTGTACCCCGGGTTTGATTTTACTGACTCGTCCCCCGGACCCGTTGTCTCAACGTACTGATCATTTAGGACATGAGTGTGGTACGATTGATTTCAGGAGTTCTACGGTGCCCCCTTAGTTAATTCTGCCAGTACCCCCAGATGAGGTCCCGTTCATGCCTCCAGATCACGTATTATTGTTGCCGACCTATGACCTGACCACTGATTCTAATTTACACGATATATTTAATGAATTGGTAGACATGTCAGACGAATTTTCTGTAAGGGCGAATCCATTGTTTGGATTTTCATATGACTTTAATGGCTTGCAACCGGGTGATCTTTCTTGGACGTTAAACTCGTGTTTCGACATTGAGAATGACTTAGCTCCTCCTCTAGACATGTCCCCTTTGACGGCCTATAACACAACGAGTCCATCATTGGTCACACCCTCAGATGTTTTAGATTTTATTTCTGTGGCGACTATTTCCTTTATTCTAATTTTATCCTCCATGAATTTTAAAGAAAATCATTTATCGAATTATACGTTTAGGATAGGGCCGCTTATAGTGCCTCCTGATGAGATTCCCTTGGCGCCACCAGATTTAGTTCCGTTGGTGCCGCCTTATGTCATTCCGTTACCACCGAATGCACTAAGTACGTTTGCGCATGATGATTCTCGCAATGAATTTTATTTACGTAAGCACTTTAGTGAAGCGCCAACCACGTTACAACAATCTATTCAAATTCTTGTTAGCTTTCAAAAAAGAGCGTCTTACAGTATAATTTGCGATTTTGACTTCGTAACATCCCTCGAACAACAAGAACCCTAGAGATAGTTTTGTCATGACTAGGTCATGATAAAACCCTAGAAAGTCCAGAAAGGCCAAGTGAGCCTAGGAATGAGGATGAGACCACTATAGTCTGCACATAGTAGATTTCTGAACCTTGGTTTAAGGTGATTATGGGGCTTCACCAAGACTCCAAGACCCCACCCATACCTTCATAACCCTAGTGAGGGGTCAATGGGTCACTAAGGACCCATGGAAGGCAGTCAAAAGGGCTAAGTTGACCAAAGTCAACTATAACCCTAATTGGGTCAAACTGACCTGCACAAGGGTCAATTTCAGTCCCTTAGCCAAGTAGACCCTACCCATACCTTCATAACCCAAGTGAGGGGTCAATGGGTCACTAAGGACCCATGGAAGGCAGTCAAAGGGGCTAAGTTGACCAAAGTCAACTATAACCCTAATTGGGTCAAATTGACCTACACAAGGGCCAATTGCAGTCCCTTAGCCAAGTGGACCCCACACATACCCTCATAGCCCTAGTTAGAGGCCAAGGGTCACCAAGGACCCATTAGAACCAATCAAAAAGGCTAGGTTGACCTAAGTCAACTCTTGACCTAAATTGGTCAAAGTGCCCTAGTTAAGGGTCAAGTGACCTTCAAGGGCCAATCCAACCCCACCTTGACCCTAGGGGAGGCTAATGGGTCACCAAGGACCCATTAAGAAAACCTCAAGGACCAAATTGACCTAAGTGGGCCCTAGACCAAGTTTAGGTCAAGCTAGCCCAAATGGGCTAACTCAAGCTCAAGCCCTATTAACATGGGCCAACCTTGTTTTGAAGAATGAGATGGAATTGTGGGCTGCCCTGGGATTAGATAGGAGCCAAATTTCAGGCTTGGTGACTAGGAGAGAGAAAGCCACCCATGGAGGAGAGAGAAAGAGAAGGAAGAAAAAGGAGGAAGACTTTGGGCTCATCCTCCCCCTTCCCCAACCTCCCCATTCAATTCAGCAAGGCAAGGGGAGTGCAGCAGCAATTTTTGACTGGTTAGAGCAAGCTCCACCCCCCTACCTACCAAGCCGCCAAGCTTGACTTTGGCCAAAAATAGCCAAAGGGCTTTCAGCCACCTAACACCTCTCCTAATTGGGTCAAATTGACCTACACAAGGGCCAATTGCAGTCCCTTAGCCAAGTGGACCCCACACATACCCTCATATCCCTAGTTAGAGGCCAAGGGTCACCAAGGACCCATTAGAACCAATCAAAAAGGCTAGGTTGACCTAAGTCAACTCTTGACCTAAAATAATCAAAATGCCCTAGTTTAGGGTCAAGTGACCTTCAAGGGCCAATCCAACCCCACCTTGACCCTAAGGGAGGCTAATGGGTCACCAAGGACCCATTAAGGAAACCTCAAGGACCAAATTGACCTAAGTGGGCCCTAGACCAAGTTTAGGTCAAGCTAGCCCAAATGGGCTAACTCAAGCTCAAGCCCAATTAACTTGGGCCAACCTTGTTTTGATGAATGAGATGGACTTGTGGGCTGCCATGGGATTAGATAGGAGCAAATTTCAGGCTTGGTGACTAGGAGAGAGAAAGCCACCCTTGGAGGAGAGAGAAAGAGAAGGAAGAAAAAGGAGGAAGACTTTGGGCTCATCCTCCCCCTTCCCCAACCTCCCCATTCAATTCAGCAAGGCAAGGGGAGTGCAGCAGCAATTTTTGACTGGTTAGAGCAAGCTCCACCCCCCTACCTACCAAGCCGCCAAGCTTGACTTTGGCCAAAAATAGCCAAAGGGCTTTCAGCCACCTAACACCTCTCCTCTCCCTCCTTAAAAGCTTCCCTAGACTCCAAGGAGGAATTCCCACACTTTACCTGAAGGAGCCAAGCAGTTTCCTGCATTTTTGAAGAAGCCGACCACCACCGGCCACCACCATGCCAATCCGGCAATCAGCACGGCTACAGCTGCCACTACAGGTCCTCCTCCACTCCTTCTTGCTTGGGTAGATCGTAGACATCATTGGGGCCAAGGTTGGGGCTCAATTGAGCCCAATCCAATTTGGATTTTCATGGTTTTCGACCGAAAATTCTTCTTGGTAGAATCGCCGGAACAGTGCTCCCCGGCGTCCGTACCGCCGCCTGGAGGTAGCCCCGACCACCCCGAAGGTGTTGGCGGCGGTGGCAGGTCGGGGAGGTGGCCGGAGTGCCGGCGGCAGCCGCTGGAATTCGGCCCAGGCAGGAGCAATCCTGGCCATTGGCGCGCGGGGACGATGATAGGATGCCGTCCAAAATTGCGTCAAGATTCGCGCTGATATGGATATAAACTATAGCTTAATTTTATTATTATTTCAATTCTGTCACAGCAAATTGTATTTAATGTTTTAAATTATTAAAAATACTTATGCTTTATTTCAGAAAAAATTGTCAACACATAAAACGTAGCCCTATGGGTCTACTTTCAAACAAAATTAGTTTGGACCAATTTAGGTGACGGGTTTGACTAGGGCACTCATTTTGGTGGGGTCTATACATATGTCTAAGCAGACATTAAACAGAGTGCCCACACTTCATACTTAGCCCAAATGAGTTGAACTTTTGGCAGGGAGTCACAGTAAGTAATATCTAGACCCTGCCCAAAAATTGGAATTTTTGGAGATAATGTTTTTATAGTTTTGAAAATAATTTAATTTATCTATGGTAAATTAATTTATGGGTCAAATGAAGTCTAAATTAATCAAAATTTTGGTGGGCGGTATATGAGGTCAATATAGACATATGGTTAAAATTTCATTAAGTTTGGAGGTGATTTGAATGGAAGTCATGCAAACCCTAGCCTTGCCCTAAGAAGGGCATTTTGGTCCAAAATGTAATTTTTGCTTAGAGTGTCCAATTAACCTCAACAGAGGTACAAATTTTGAACACTAACTTGTCATGAACTTGTGCACCTTCCAATGAAATATGTGGAGGTTTAGAATTTATTTGCCCCAAGATACTAGGTCAAACCCTAAGGAAGGGCTTTTGTACCTTGTGAAGGGCATGTGGCCAAAACACCTTGTATGACTATGAAATTTTGTAGGGAGGGTATTATGGTAACTATAACCCTCTGGTTAAAATCTTAGGGTGTTTTGGAAAGTTTGGGACCCACAAAACACTAACCCTAGTTTAAGGCACAAATATTGTAGGGTTAGAATGGGCTAGCTAAACTCCTCAAACTAAGATGAAATTTTGGTAGATTGGTCATAAGGATATTATGAGCCTCTGGTAATTTAATTGGGAATTTTGGGAAAATAGTTATAGTACTTCCTTTGTAACACAAGGGATGCCTCAATTTAATAAATTGAACATTATGGTCCCTCTGACCCTTGAGAGGTCATGAAAGTTTGGCAGAGGAAGTTTTGAATCATTATATGCATATATAAATTTTATGAAAAGTTTTGGATACATATTTGAGGTACTTACTTCACAAGCTTGTTAAATGAGAAAATTATTCAATAATTTAATTAAGACTATTTACTGATAAATTAATTATGAAATTTGGCCCAAATCATTTATATGCCATTAGAATCATACTGGAATTTTCTCTGAATTTTTGGAAGCAATATAGTATTTTATATTTCTTTAAATGAATTTTCAAGGGTTAAAATGAAATAGGAATTTTGGGATAAAACCTTACTGAAAAATTTAGATATTTTGGAATATGAGTTAAATCCTTATTTTAAATATCATATAAAATTAGTGGAATGATAACTTGCCTGAAAATGGTACTTCATGTTCATTATTGGAAATTTAAGTCACTAGAATAATTAAATAAATTACTAAATAAATAAAGAAAATTTCGGGTCTCTGGATTTAGGGCTTAAAGGTCATAATGGACCTCCATTAATTATTATAGGAGTATTGGATGATTATTTGACGTACTCCCCATTTTACATGGCATTAAACCTTGTGATCTGCATTTAGTAAATTGTTGAAAGGAAATGATTTTTGCATAGTTGGAGTTAGCCATCTTGCTGGATTTTGTAGATGTGGATGAGTCATCTTAGAAGTTTAGGTTAAGTAATGAGATATGAGTCGGTAGTGTTGAGTAGTGCTTGGGGTCGACGAAAGATCGTCTTCCCCCGTAGAGTGAAAGGTCAAAATCACCTTAGGTTTAGTCTACCGTAATATGAAAAAGAAATGGGTAATGGATATGGGATTAGTTACCAACCAACAAGAATAAGTTCCTTGTGAAAGGGAGCTTTGGGATTCAGCCCATCATAGCTCCTAGTGCCCTCGAGAGCCCTTCACAGGGAATACCTTGGGCAGCCCTGGGTAAAACCTAAGTCGTAGGTATAAAATTGCCACAAGAGTAAATTGTAAACTTAGGATTTCACACTCTCACACCCCAATGTCCCGGCAGATAGTTTGGGTTACTCGGGCAAAAAGCCCAGTGGTTATGGTGATGGGCATGGTGGCCCGGCGAGCTTCGGCGCGGTTGTAGAATATGACCGACGGTATAGTCCGGGGAGCTTCAGCTCGGTTGTTGATTATGACGGACGGGATAGTCCGGGGAGATTTGGCTCGGTTGTTGGGACTCATAACTATTGCATGTGCATAAAAGGTATAAGGTGGTGGGTCTTCGGTATTGGAGGGTCGATGCACCGATGCCAATACGCTGACTCAGCAAGTGTGGTTAGCACTTTGCCAACAGAAGTTCGGTGCGCCAGCCGGCAAGAGTACGCAGGAGTTCGCTTTGTGCACCAAGCATTGAAGCGTACGATAGGTCTGACCGGTAGTGCTTTACTGGTTTAGAGGTGGGCGAGGCCCAACCCACCGCTCCCGTCTGCCACTACGGAGGTATCCTGGGAGGTAACGGCTCCGAAAGGGGGAACTAAAGGTCTGTGTACACAGAGTCGAGTGGGTGAGTTGCACTTGCATATTCACATCATAGCATAATTGTATTTCATAGCATAACCATTGCATATAACCTGACACCTAATGTATAAGCGGTATGGGACGCTCTATACATTAGGCCTTGCAAAACGACCCCTTGGCCTATAAGTTCGTGCAAGAGTGCTTATAAGTCAAGGTTCTCTTTCAGTATTATATATTTAAGCCTGCTAGTAAAACCGACACCCTATTGTATAAATCGGTATGGGATTTTTTATACGATAGGAGCCCTGCAAGAGATCACTTAGCTTATGTATTTTCACATAAGTTAAGGTTACTTATTCTAATTTTGTATCGTTATTACCATACTTAGAACTGCTAGTCTAGTTCCGCTGCCATCTGCTATTTGACATTCTCCACCTTCATGTCCTTTCCTTTCCTTCTCCCCGCTCGGTGTTTAGGAGCCATGGGGGAAGGGGCGGAGGATGATAGGACTTAGTCTTTTAGACTAACGGTTTTCGAACCACATCATTTAGGGGACCACAGAGCCCAGCATGGAGGAGAAGCCCCGGAGGTCGGCACGCTTGGAGATCGGACAGTCTAGTACTGGAGTCCAGACAGCAGGGACTGTGAGTCCCGAACACTAGTAGTTGTATTAGTTTGCTTCCGCGATGAGTGATTTTTAGTGAGGACTTGATGTACCGGGCATAAGCCCGAGATTTTTATTATATATACTATCTGTGGACACTCCCTTCGTGGAGCTTATTTTCTATACATGTGATTTTCTGTGGACTTGCTTTTATTTTATTGCTATAGTTGTGATCGATTTTGGCCGGCAGAATCGGCATCTTATAGTGACGACCTTCCCGGGTGCGAAGGTATCACCGCAAGGTGGCGGTTCTGGGCCTAAGACCCCGGTGTCGAAAAAGAAAAAAAATGGGGGTCTTACAAGTAGTATCAGAGGAAAATATATCGATCGAAATGTAGCAGTCCACAAACCCCAGTCCACCCCCGCACGCGTTTAGTTTGGGGACAAACTAAGCACCGGAAGCAGTGGTGGGCCCATATGGGTGATCACATAAAATTGTCCACTTTTAGTTAGATATGTGCAATTACTTAAAATTGACTTCTGTTACGCAGCCCCCAGCGCAGCAAACACCACAAGGCGGAGTCCAGCAGACTCCGAATGTTGCACCACCTGCCCCGGTCCCCACTACATTCCTTCACTCGGAGATGGGGCAAACCCTGACAGCTATTCTGGATGCTTTCAGGGCCCAACAGGTTCCGACCCTGCAGCCAAACCCGGGGGCTAATTGGCTGAGCATCTTCCGAGGACTCTCTCCTCCATCTTACTTAGGGACAGAATCGGCTGTTCGGACAGAGGAATGGCTAGACATTATGTATGAAATATTGACCGGGATACGGTGCCCCTGGGAGGAGAGGGTTCCTTTGGTGGTCTCTTGTTTAGAGTCCCATGCCAAAAGGTGGTGGAAGACGCTGCTGGACACGACGTTTGCCGATAGGGAGGTTGCGGAAGTTACCTGGGAAGAGTTGAGGACCGTGCTACTGGAGAATTTTGTTCCGCAGTCGGCCGGGGATGAGTTGGAGGAGAGGTTCTTACAGCTGAAGCAGGGCACCGGGACGGTGGTGGAGTACCATTGGGAGTTTGACCATTTGGCTCGATATGCATATTCTTACCAGCTGGGCAAAGCAGGGTACATAAAGAGGTTCTATAAGGGCCTACGGGAGGACTTGAGGGAGACTTTGTTGTTTGTATCCGACGGGCCTATCTCCCGGATTTTGGAGATGTCAAAGAGTATTGAGGCTGATTGGCACACCACTCGGGGCCGGAAGCGGCAAGCGGAGGATCAGGGCCGGAGAGCCAGAAATGATCAGCGGCAAAGTGCTATACCAGGTGGGAGAAGGACAGAGGACCAGCCTCGTCAGGAAGTGAGGCAGGAGCCGAGGGAGCAGGTGATATTGGCCCCTCAGCCTCTTCAGATGAGGAAGGCACCAAGACCCGGGGGTATGGCATTTCCCACACCAGAGTGCTACAACTATCACCAGATAGGACACATTCGGAGAAACTGCCCCATGAGGGAAGCACCTCTACCAGCACCCCAGGCTGCCCCGCATGCCCAACAGTTTGGAGGACGAGGACGTTGTCGAGGACGTGGTTTCCAGGGTGCAAATCGCAGGCAGCAGAGGGAGCAAATTTATGCACTAGATTTGGCTCAACCCCGAAACTCGGAGCAAGTAATCACTGGTACGTCAGAAAATTGTAAACTTATTTCCTCATAAAATTTAAGTTTATATAGAAGTGATAATCTAGGGAAGAAAACCATAGCTAGACTCTAAGACATTTAACTTTCCCCACCCTCAGGAATAGTTTTCATCAGCGGCAAACCCGCTTATATGCTATCTGATACGGGTGCTTCACACTCGTTTGTATCGGAAGCCTTCGTAGAAGGGTTGGAAGGAGTGGAGCGATTCACGGGTTTGATGATGAGGATACGATTACCCGACGGATCAGAGCTGTTCACCTCTGCCCACTGCAACATAGAGGCGGAGATCAGCGAAAAGAAATTTGAAGCCCCAGCGACGATCATAAAGACGCCAGTCTTTGATTTGATCCTAGGAATGACATGGTTGAATTGGAATCATGGTCAGATTGACTGCATGTCCAAGAGAGTTACCGTGAGACATGGGGATTCCTACCTCGTCATCGAAGGTACTAGATCTATTCCCCCTCTCATGTTGTCATCTGTACATGCTGTCAAGGCTCACTTACAGGGGGGTGAAGTATATGAGGTGATATTTGAAATGACAGAGGCCAAGGTCTCCACCTCGGATATTCCAGTGGTACGAGATTTTGCCGACGTATTCCCAGAGAAACTGCCTGGGCTACCTCCGCACCGGGAGCAGGATTTCCGGATACAGCTAGTGCCGGGGGCTAAGCCGGCAGCTAGAGGCCCTTACCGGATGGCCCCAAAAGAGCTGACAGAATTTCGAAGCCAACTCCAGGAACTGGTGGAAGCCTGATTTGTTAGACCGAGTTCCTCGCCATGGGGATCCCTGGTCTTATTTGTGAAGAAGAAGGATAGGACACTTTGCCTGTGTATCGATTATCGAGCACTAAACTGGCTGACCTTCCGGAATACCTATCCGCTCCCACGGATAGACGAATTATTCGACCAGCTGGAGGGAGCCCATTATTTCTCGAAGCTGGACTTGAGGACAGGTTACTACCAGCTGCGGATCCAGGAGGAGGATATCCCGAAGACGGCCTTCAGTAGCAGATATGGCCTGTATGAGTTCACCGTGATGCCCTTCGGGCTCACGAACGCTCCGTCGGCATTCATGAGCCTCATGAACCGTGTTTTTGAGGCCTACTTGGATGTGTTCGTCATAGTATTCATAGACGACATCCTGATCTACTTTAGGACGGAGGAGGAGCACACTCGGCATCTGACACTGACTCTAGAGAGGTTGCGGGAGCATCGCCTTTATGCGACGTTCAGCAAATGACAGTTTTGGTTAAAGGAGGTGGCTTTCCTAGGCCATATTATCAGTGGTGCTGGGTTAGCAGTAGACCCGGCCAAGATTCAAGCAGTTCGGGATTGGCCACAGTTGAAGATGTCCACAGACGTGCAGAGTTTCCTAGGACTCGCCGGTTACTACCGTAAGTTCGTAGAGGGATTTTCTCGTATTGCTCTTCCACTCACATCTCTGACAAGGAAGGAGGTACCCTTTATCTGGACCCCACAATGTGAGATGGCTTTTCAAGAGCTAAAGGGATGACACCCTTCGGCTCCTATACTTGCCCTCCCTTTAAGGAAGGAAGGATTTCAGGTCTACACCGATGCTTCCTACCAGGGCATGGGTGTAGTGCTTATGCAGAATGGCCATGTGATAGCTTACGCTTCTCGGCAGTTGAAGAAGCATGAGCAGAACTACCCAGTCCATGACATAGAAATGGGAGCTTTCATTTTTGCACTGAAAGTCTGGCAGCCCTGTCTGTACGGTGTCCACTGCGACATATACTCTGACCATAAAATTTGAGGTATGTGGACACGCAGAAAGAGTTGAACATCAGACAGAGACGATGGGTGGAGTTTTTAGCAGACTACCAGTACGAGATGCACTACCACCCGGGAAAGGCGAATGTGGTAGCAGATGCACTGAGCCGAAAGACCGCAAACCCCGGAGTAGGAACACAGTTGATGGCCTTGGAGTTGGTTCAGATGTTAGACAAGATGCAAATATCCCTTGTGTCTGAGGATCACCCTGAGTTGTACCCGGAGTATCTATCGTCATTAATTGCCACAGATGACATTTGAGAACGGGTCAAGGATGGACAGAGGCAGGATACCCAGCTAGAGCCGATATTCCGGGCCTTAGAAGCAGGCACTGCGGGAGATTACTCGCTGAGGGATGACTTAGTGTGCTTTAGAGGACGGGTTTACATACCAGAGTGAGGACAGGTCCGGGAGGACATCATGATCCAGGCTCATTGCAGTCGATATTCGGTACACCCGGGGATTACGAAGATGACTGCAGATCTGAAGAAGACTATGTACTGGCCGGGCATGAAGAAGGATATCACCTACTTCGTGACCCATTGCGAGGCATGCCAGTTAGTGAAAGCGGAGTGCAGAAACCCCGCAGGATTATTGCAGCCACTCCCAGTACCAGAGTGGAAGTTTGATGATATCGCCATGGACTTTATACATGGACTTCCCCGATCGCGGACAGGGAATGATTCGATCTGGGTGATCGTCGACCGACTGACGAAGGTAGCCAGGTTTATTTCAATCAGGAAGGATGACTCGGTGGGTGTGTTAGTCCGAATGTTTGTGGAGCAGTTCGTCCGTTATCACGGCGTGCACAAGTCGATTGTATCGGACCGGGATGGACGATTTACGTCCAGGGAGTGGAGGTCAGTGCAGACTTACTTGGGCACGCGACTAACATTCAGTACGACTTTTCATCCCCAGACGGATGGACAGACGGAATGCACTAACCGGACTCTGGAGGATTTGCTACGACTTTGCATATTGGATCGCGGTGAACCTTGGGAAAAGTTGTTGCCACTGATCGAGTTCTCGTATAATAACAGCTACCAGTCTAGTATAAGGATGGCTCCTTATGAGGCATTGTACGGACGGAGGTGCAGGACTCCGTTGTCATGGATACAGGACGAGGACCCTAAGGCGTTGGATTCAGAGTTTGTCGAGGACACCGAGGCTCAGGTGAGATTGATACGGGACAGGATGCTAGAAGCACAGAGCCGACAGGCTAAGTATTTTGACGATCGACACCGTTAGGTGGAATTCCGGGTGGGAGACCAGGTGTTCTTGAAGATCCGACCAATACATGGAGTTACTCGGGTACGCGGACAGAGGAAGAAGCTCAGCCCAAGATATATGGGTCCTTATAGGATCCAGGAGCGGACCGGTCCCTTGGCATACAGGCTGGAGCTGCCACCGGAGCTGGCAAGTCTGCACAACGTACTCCATATATCCTCTCTTAGGAGGGCTCTACTACGCCCGGAGCAGCATATTTCGACTACGGACGGGCCGGTAGCTTCAGACCGGTCTGTTCACTTGGAGCCGGTTCGGATCGATGACAAAGGAGTACGAGTCTTGCGCCGCAAGAAGGTTCCGTTAGTCAAAGTCTTGTGGAGGAACCATGATCAGGAGGAGCATACCTGGGAGCTGCAGAACCTGATGTGACAAAAATACCTGGAGCTGTTCAGTCAGGTATACCTCACAACCTCTCAGGATGTTCAATTTACTTTCCTATTGACTGAAATTTCAAGAATAGGGGCTAAAATTTTGTTTGTTGGGGTCTAGACTTTGCCAATTGGGCAAATTGGTCTAAATTTTGACTATCACCTTTAAACCTCACATAGCGAACATGGCGTCGTAATGAAAATCTTTCAATTCTCATGGGATGTTACAAGTCTCTTTAGGAGTCCCTATGATCTTAACCTTGATTTCGGGGATGAAATCTTTGTTTTTTTATTGGGATTTGTAACATCCCTCGAACAACTAGACCCCTAGAGATAGTTTCGTCATGACTAGGTCATGACAAAACCCTAGAAAGTCCAGAAAGGCCAAGTGAGCCTAGGAATGAGGATGAGACCACTATAGTCTGCACATAGTAGATTTCTGAACCTTGGTTTAAGGTGATCATGGGGCTTCACCAAGACTCCAAGACACCACCCATACCTTCATAACCCTAGTGAGGGGTCAACGGGTCACTAATGACCCATGGAAGGCAGTCAAAGGGGCTAAGTTGACCAAAGTAACCTATAACCCTAATTGGGTCAAACTGACATACACAAGGGTCAATTTCAGTCCCTTAGCCATGTAGACCCTACCCATACCTTCATAACCCTAGTTAGGGGTCAATGGGTCACTAAGGACCCATGGAAGACAGTAAAAGGGGCTAAGTTGACCAAAGTCAACTATAACCCTAATTGGGTCAAATTGACCTACACAAGGGCCAATTGCAGTCCCTTAGCCAAGTGGACCCCACACATACCCTCATAGCCCTAGTTAGAGGCCAAGGGTCACTAAGGACCCATTAGAACCAATCAAAAGGCTAGGTTGACCTAAGTCAACTCTTGACCTAAAATGGTCAAAGTGCCCTAGTTAAGGGTCAAGTGACCTTCAAGGGCCAATCTAACCCCACCTTGACCCTAGGGGAGGCTAATGGGTCACCAAGGACCCATTAAGGAAACCTCAAGGACCAAATTGACCTAAGTGGGCCCTAGACCAAGTTTAGGTCAAGCTAGCCGAAATGGGCTAACTGAAGCTCAAGCCCAATTAACTTGGGCCAACCTTGTTTTGATGAATGAGATGGACTTGTGGGCTGCCATGGGATTAGATAGGAACCAAATTTCAGGCTTGGTGACTAGGAGAGAGAAAGCCACCATGGAGGAGAGAGAAAGAGAAGGAAGAAAAAGGAGGAAGACTTTGGGCTCATCCTCCCCCTTCCCCAACCTCCCCATTCAATTCAGCAAGGCAAGGGGAGTGAAGCAGCAATTTTTGACTGGTTAGAGCAAGCTCCACCCCCCTACCTACCAAGCCGCCAAGCTTGACTTTGGCCAAAAATGGCCAAAGTGCTTTTAGCCACCTAACACACTCTCCTCTCCCTCCTAAAAGGTTCCCTAGACTCCAAGGAGGAATTCCCACACTTTACCTGAAGGAGCCAAGCAGTTTCCTGCATTTTTGAAGAAGCCGACCACCACCAGCCACCACCATGGCAATCCGGCGATCAGCACGGCTACAGCCGCCACTACAGGTCCTCTCTCCACTCCTTGCATGGGTAGATCGTAGACATCATTAGGGCCAAGGTTGGGGCTCAATTGAGCCCAATCCGATTTGGATTTTCAGGATTTTCGGCCGAAAATTCTTCTTGGTAGAATCGCCGGAACAATGCTCCCCAGCGGCCGTGCCGCCGCCTGGAGGTAGCCCCGACCACCACGAAGGTGTTGGCGGCAGTGGCAGGCCAGGGAGGTGGCCGGAGCGCCGGCGGCAGCCGCTGGAAGTCGGCCCAGGAAGGAGCAATCCTGGCCATTGGCGCGCGCGAGGATTATGATAGGATGCTGTCCAAAATTGCGTCAAGATTCGTGCTGATATGGATATAACTATAGCTTAAGTTTATTATTATTTCAATTCTGTCACAGCAAATTGTATTAATGTTTCTAATTATTGAAAATACTTAGGCTTCATTTCAGAAAAATGGTCAACACATAAAATGTAGTCCTATGGGTCTACTTTCAAACCACAATAATTTGGACCAAATTGATGGGTGGCTGCGTATCTTTGACCAGGGCACTCATTTGGTTTCTGGATGTTATACAATATGACTAGGTAGACCATTAAATCGAGTGCCCATCCTTCATCTTAGCCCAAATGAAGTATGAAATTTTGGCAGGGAGTCCCCCCTAACTGGAAATATTAGACCCTGCCCAAAAATGGGAATTTTTGGAGATAATATTTCTATAGTTTTGAAAATAATTTAATTTATCTAGGGTAAATTAATTTATGGGTCAAATGAAGTCCAAATTCATCCAAATTTTGGTGGGAGGTATATGAGGTCAATATAGACCTCTGGATAAAATTTCATTAAGTTTGGAGGTGATTTGAATGGAAGTCATGCAAACCCTAGCCTTGGCCTAAGAAGGGCATTTTGGTCCAAAATGTAATTTTTGCTTAGAGTGTCCAATTAACCTCAAAAGAGGTTCAAATTTGGAACACTAACTTTTCATGAACTTGTGCACCTTCCAATGAAATATGGGGAGGTTTGGAATTGATTTGCCCCAAGATCCTAGGTCAAACTCTAAGGAAGGGCTTTTGTACCTTGTGAAGGGCATGTGTCCAAAACACCTTGTATGACTATGAAATTTTGTAGGAGGGATTATGGTAACTCTAACCCTCTGGATAAAATCTTAGGGTGTTTTGGAAAGTTTGGGACCCACAAAACCCTAACCCTAATTTAAGGCACAAATAAATTGTAGGTTGGAATGGCTACTAAACTCCTCAAATAAGATAAATGGTGGGTTGATTGGTCATAAGGCATATTATGAGCCTCTGATAATTTTAATTTGGAATTTTGGGACAATAGAATTAATAGTACTTCCTTTGTAATACAAAGGGATGCCTCAATTTAATAAATTGAACATTAGGGTCCCTCTGACCCTTGGAGGTCATGAAGTTTGGCAGAGGAAGTTTTGAAATAGTTATATGCATATATAAAATTTATGAAAGTTTTGGATACATATTTGAGGTACTTACTTCACAAGCTTGTTAAATGAGGAAATTATTCAATAATTTAATTAAGACTATTTACAGATAAATTAATTATGAAATTGGGCCCAAATCATTTATATGACATTAGAATCATACTGGAATTTTCTCTGAATTTTGGAAGCAATATAGTCTTTTATATTTCTTTAAATGAATTTTCAAGGGTTAAAAGAAATAGGAATTTTGGATAAAACCTTACTGAAAAATTTAGATATTTTGGAAGATGAGTTAAATCCTTATTTTAATATCATATAAAATTAGTGGAATGATATCTTGCCTGAAAATGGTACTTCATGTTCATTATTGGAAATTTTAGTCACTAGAATAATTAAATAAATTACTAAATAAATAAGGAAAATTTTGGGTCTCTGGATTTAGGGCTTAAAGGTCATAATGGACCTCCATTAATAATTTAGGAGTATTGGATGATTATTTGATGTACTCTCCATTTTACATGACATTTAACTTTGTGGTCTGCATTTAGTAAATTGTTGAAAGAAATGATTTGGCATAGTTGGAGTTAGCCATCTTGCTGGATTTTGTAGATGTGGATGAGTCATCCTAGAAGTTTAGGTTAAGTAGTGAGATATGAGTCGGTATTGTTGAGTAGTGCTTGGGGTCGACG
Organism: Platanthera zijinensis; assembly: GCA_039513925.1. Taxonomy (NCBI): domain Eukaryota; kingdom Viridiplantae; phylum Streptophyta; class Magnoliopsida; order Asparagales; family Orchidaceae; genus Platanthera; species Platanthera zijinensis. The sequence goes on from CM077086.1 coordinate 82,167,309, forward strand.
AAGATCGTCTTCCCCCGTAGAGTGAAAGGTCCAAAAATCACCTTAGGTTTAGTCTACCGTAATATGAAAAAGAAATGGGTAATGGATATGGGATTATTTACCAACCAACAAGAATAAGTGCCTTGCGAAGGGAGCTTTGGGATTCAGCCCATCATAGCTCCTAGTGCCCTCGAGAGCCCTTCACAGGGAATACCTTGGGCAGTCCTGGGTAAAACCTAAGTCGTAAGTATAAAATCGCCACAGAGTAAATTGTAAACTTAGATTTCACACTCTCACACCACCCCAATCCCGGATAGTTTGGGTTACTCAGCAATAAGCCCAGTGGTTATGGTGATGGGCATGGTGGCCCGGCGAGCTTCGGCTCGGTTGTAGAATATGACGGACGGGATAGTCCAGGGAGCTTCAGCTCGGTTGTTGATTATGACGGATGGGATAGTCCCGGGGAGATTTGGCTCGGTTGTTGGGACTCATAACTATTGCATGTGCATAAAAGGTATTAAAGGTGGTGGGTCTTCGATATTGGAGGGTCGATGCACCGACGCCAATACGCTGACTCGGCAAGTATTGGTTAGCACTTCGCCAACAGAAGTCCGTGTGCCAGCCGGCAAGAGGTACGCAGGAGTCCGCTTTGTGCACCAAACGTTGAGGCATATGATAAGATTGACCGGTAGTGCTTTACTGGTTTAGAGGTGGGCGAGGACCAACCCACCTCTTCTGTCTGCCACTACGGAGGTATCCTGGGAGGTAACGGCTCCGAAAGGGGGAACTAAAGGTCTGTGTACACAGAGTCGAGTGGGTGAGTTGCACTTGCATGTTCACATCATAGCATAATTGTATTTCATAGCATAACAATTGCATATAACCTGACACCTAATGTATAAGCGGTATGGGACGCTCTATACATTAGGCATTGTAAAACGACCCCTTGGCCTATAAGTTCGTGCGAGCGTGCTTATAAGTCAAGGTTCTCTTTCAGTATTATATATTTAAGCCTGCTAGTATAACCGACACCCTATTGTATAAATCGGTATGGGACTTTTTATACGATAGGAGCCCTGCAAGAGATCCTTAGCTTATGTGTTTTCACATAAGTTAAGGTTACTTATTCTAATTTTGTATCATTATTACCATACTTAGAACTGCTAGTCTAGTTCCGCTGCCATCTGCTATTTGACATTCTCCACCTTCATGTCCTTTCCTTTCCTTCTCCCCGCTCGGTGCTTAGGAGCCATGGGGGAAGGGGCGGAGGACGATAGGACTTAGTCTTTTAGACTAACAGTTTTCGAACCACATCATTTAGGGGACCACGGAGCCCAGCATGGAGGAGCAGCCCCGGAGGTCGGCACGCTTGGAGATCGGACAGTCTAGTACTGGAGTCCAGACAGCAGGGACTGTGAGTCCCGAACACTAGTAATTGTATTAGTTTGCTTCCGTGATGAGTGATTTGTAGTGAGGAATTGATGTACCGGGCATAAGCCCGAGATTTTTATTATATTTACTATCTGTGTACACTCCTTTCGTGGAGCTTATTTTCTATACATGTGATTTTCTTTGGACTTGCTTTTATTTTATTGCTATAGTTGTGATCGATTTTGGCCAGCAGAATCGGAATCTTGTAGTGACGACCTTCCCGGGTGCGAAGGCATCACCGCAAGGTGGCGATTATGGGCCTAAGACCCCGGTGTCGAAAAAGAAAAAAATGGGGGTCTTACTGACTTGGTGCGTCTCGTCCCTGAACGGTTGCCTTCGGGCACTATAGAAAGTGGGCGAGTTGGCGAGCTGGACCATTTGCGGAATTTAATGACATTAGGAAAAAGTGCAATACTTTTGAGGTTTTTCACTGATTGGGGTGATACCCCTATTTTTAATGTTTCTGATTTAACGCTGCATGTTTTTCCACCACTTGAGTTATTTGCCTGTCCGTTTAGTTCCACTTCGTTCTCTTATGGGTTGGGTAGTGAGTTTGTGCTAGGATCGCTCTCTTTTTCGGTCTTCACTGGAGGTACGTTTGTAGTTGATGTTGAAATTTTTCTTCCTTTATTGCCTAATGCTTTTCCGAGGTTCCCCAGGACCATCTTTTTGCATTACAGGATACTCTAGATTGAAGTGCTCCCCTCTACTTGTAGCAATGTTGGCCACTACCTGCTTCGTTGGCGTGATCGTCCAGTCTCAAATGTCCATTGGCCGTTTTGATCGGAGGTAGCTCGTTTGGTTGTAGCTCTCCCGCGCTGGTGCAGTCAAATCCACTCATCGGTGATGAGTATTTTCGAGCGGGGGAGGATTAATGGACACTACGGAGCGCAACACCTTGAAGACGGCGCACTGACAAATGACCGTGAAGAGCATCGCCATAATAGGCGTCCTGATCGCAAGCCGATTTATTAATAATTAATAATAATTGTTATCAAATTATTATTAATTATTAATCAATGGTTTGTGTGTTTTATTTTTAATAATTGCACTTCTATTTCATGTAATATGTACATTATGGTTATGATAAAAAATCATGATGTATGTGTGTGTTTTATTTTCATGTTTTCATGTTTGGGCTGCATGTAGCAAGTTGGAGTTTTGTTATTGTTGTAGCCTATATATAGGCAGGTTCCCCCCTCTATTTGGAGGAGATTTGAATGAAGAGAAAAATTGAAAACTCTAACCTCTTGAAGCTTCCTCCTTCCTCATCTCTTGGCCGAATTTTATCTTGCTCCTCCTTCTCTCTACTAGGCTGCCGGACACCTCTCATCCCCTCTCTCAAATCTCGGTTTTTCCCCTCCCTCTTTCTCCAACACGACCACCACTCCTCTCTTACGCGAGCCACCATCAACAACTCCCAAGGTCGCCACCTCTTCCTTTTCCCTCCAACAAGAGCCGACCACCCTCCTCCTTCCTCCTACCCGGACTACCACCATCTGGGCCAACCCGAGCCACCTCCACCTCCACCAAGCCAAGCCGCCACCTCCACTACAAAAAAACCAAACTGACCCCCACCCTCACAAATTCCTTCCTAAATCCAAAAGATACCCTTCCAAACTCATTCTAAATTCATACCATATTCTCCCTCCTCTTTCCAAAACCAAAATATCACCTACCATAAATTCCGTTAACTATCCATATTGGGAATATCTCTTTCCATTAATATTTCCAATTCACCACATTTTCTCTCTCTTGCCATACTTGAAGATATTTATTTCCATATTAAGAAGATTTCGACGCGCCTTTCTACTTCCAGCGTAACACGACGAAGGCGGACGAATTTCACTCCTACCAGCATAATTCTGGTGGAGCCATTGAAAAACAATCCTCACCGAGTGAATCAGAATCATCCATTCTGGTTGGGTAACGAACCTTTCCACTTTCGTGTGTTTCTTTCCTTAAATAATCTTGTGGTGGAATTTCTTGCATTAAATTTTGAAATCATTTGAAATTTCGTGATTAGCTTTAATTGTTTTTGCGTTGTTTTCTTGATTAACTTAATTTTCGTAACGGGTTTGGCGAACCCTCGTTTTCTTTTGCTGGGAGAGATCTACCTTTTTCGAATTCGTGATTATTTTCGGTAGATCTCTTTGGGCACAACCTTCGCTCGTCCGGATCCAATATTTGTCCTTTTAGCTCGATCGGATACCGGCCTATCGCCCTTATTTGATCTCGAAATAGTTTGGCTATCCGTACGCTAGCGTGAAATTGAATGAATGTATTAGCATGGAGCGGCGTAGAACAATTGTGTGAGCGTAGAATTAGTTCGTGAAGAGATAGTCGTGCGCGTCCGTAGTTATAATTTGGCTCTAACGCGTACGCCTACATCACAATAGGAGTCCATTAAACAAGCCGATGTCATCACAGGTGCGCGCAGGTTTCAATATTATTGTATGATTGTGCGATGTGCTTGTTTTTAATTTTGGTGTTATAGGTTTTGTCCTTATACGGGACTGTCCGGCTCGAGCACTATTTGATACAGGTGCTTCACATTCGTTTATGTCTGAGGCTTTCGTCTTTCGTATCGGGGTACCTATAAGGACCACGACAGACAGTGTGAAGGTATTGTTACCAAACGGATGTTTGATGTGCGCGGATAAATCTTGCGGTCTTGAGGTCAAGATAGGGAGTCGGGAGTTCAAGGTGGAAACGTTAGTATTGCCGATCAAGGAATTTGATATAATCTTTGGTATGGACTGGCTTTCAGAGCAGCGTGCATGTATAGATTGCACGTCAAAAGAGATCACACTCGGGCAGAATACCGAACAAGAGACCAAGTTCATTTGTATACAAGGGATGAGTGGGATGTTGTTATCTGCTCTCCAAGTCATTAAGGCAGTTCGGAAGGGTGCAGAGTTATTCTTCACACTCATAGAGGCGGTGGCGCCGAAGGCCAGTGTGAGTGAAGTGCCGATTGTGTCAGAGTATGCTGATGTGTTTCCAAAGGACCTTCCGGGGTTACCTCCCCAAAGGGAAATCGACTTCGCTATCGAGCTGGTGCCAGGTGCAAAACTTGTGGCCCGTTCGCCGTCTCGGGTAGCGCCAAAAGTGATGGCCGAACTTAAAGTTCAGTTACAAGAGTTATTGGAGCAGGGATACATACGCCCAAGTATGTCACCTTGGAGTGTGCCTGTTCTTTTTGTGAAAAAAAAGACGGTAGTTTGCGGCTATGTATTGATTATCGCAATCTGAATAAGCTGACAGAGAAAAACAAGTATCCGATTCCACAGGTCGATGACTTGTTCGATCAGCTAGCAGGCTAAACCGTCTATTCCAAGTTGGATTTGAAATCCGAGTATTACCAATTGCGGATTAGGAAAGGTGACATTCCCAAGACAACGTTTGGCACACGCTACGGTCATTATGAGTTCACAGTGATGTCGTTCGGCTTATGTAATGCGCCTTCGATATTCATGGATCTCATGCATCGAATGTTCCGCAAATACTTGGATCTATTTGTGATTGTGTTCATTGATCATATCCTCGTGTAATCACAGTCGGAGGAAGATCATGCAAACCATTTGTGATTGGTATTGCATTCCTTGCGGAGAAATAAGTTGTATGCCAAGTTCTTTAAGTGTGAGTTCTGGCTCTTGTCGGTGGCGTTTCTAGGCCATGTGGTAAGTGGAGAGGGCATAGCGGTGGATCCGGTAAAGATAAGTGCCATTCGTGATTGGCCAGTGATGTCTTTGGTGGCCGAAGTAAGGAGTTTTCTTGGACTGGCAGGCTACTATAGACGATTTGTGGAGAACTTCTCCCGTATTGCTTTGCCACTGACAACGTTGACGAGAAAAGATCAGAAGTTCGTTTGGACGCCGGAGTGCGCGTGTGCTTTTGAGGAGCTAAAGAATCGTTTGACCAAGGCACCTATTTTGATGTCGTCATGTGGTACAGATGGTTTTGAGATATACAACGATGCGTAAGGAAGCGGCTTAGGCTGCGTTCTCCTGCAGTTTGGCAAGGTGATTGCATATGGTTCACGTAAATTGAAAGTGCATGAACATAATTACCCCGTCCATGACTTGGAGTTGGCGGCGGTGATCTTTTCGCTAAAGTTGTGGCGGCACTTTTTTTTTGGCGTGAAGGTAGATATTTATATAGATCATAAGAGTCTTAAGTATCTACTCGATCAGAAGGATTTGAATATGCAACAACGGAGGTGGATGGAATTCCTAGGGGACTATACCTTCGACATTCACTATGTTCCCAAAAAGGGAAATGTGGTCGCTGATGCCTTGAGTCGTCGGACTCCGGTGCGGGCAAGTTGTGTAACACCTCTACCCGTCAAGAAGAATATAATAGAGGGTCCGGCCGGGGCCCCACACCATATTCCACAAACAGGCGGAGACGCTACGAAATAATATCATAACCACGCATCCTAACACAGAGCATTCTAGCGGAAGCTTCACGGTTGAATTATTGAACTCAAGATAAATAACAATGTCCACTAAAACTTAGGCATATATATATCACCACAAGAGTTTGGCCTTAAGGCCTTACAACAGTTTCTCTTAACAAGAGTGTGGATTACAAACATCGGCACGCAGGCCGGCCACACATGAACAAAAGAAACAAAACAATGCCTTCGAGGGCAGCAACGCAGCTTTGGGCTTCAGCCCGCTAAGTCCCGCTCGGACCAGCAACTCCAGTACCTGTAATAACCAATCCACCAAGTGGTGGAAAACAGGGCAACGGTCAGCATTCAGCTGACCAACTATAACGACCCTGCCCCTGGCATGGGGCAGCGGAATTCCATCCCTGCATAGCAATCTTCCAACATGATATATATAGCAATTTAAGCAAGACGTGCACGCCCACACAGTCACATATCACAAACGCCGGCACGACGGCCCGACGCTCCATGCACTCAGGGCACTTATCGGTGTTTCGTATTTCCACGACCACACCACCGTTCAGAGGTCCCAGACATAACGGTTCAACATGAGCATTCTAGTCTGATCGGCTCACAGGCCGTCGACTCTCGCTATGTGATCCTAACAGGGTCTTAAGCACCCAAGGTTAGACAACCATAACGCGGGTACAGATCCACCTTTCCCGTTGCTCACATCGTCAGACACACGCCTGGACTGACGCGGGTACAGTTTCACCTTGCCCATTCCATGTTTCCTAGTTGCAGCCCCACGGCACAACCTCATACAACGTAGCAACTCATGGCTACAAGAGAGTCCAACTCTCATAATTCCTGGACTTCCTCCAGTACTTTATCCATCATGCCTACAAGCAAGAATCACGGAGTCTTCTCCGATATGCAAACAAGCATCACCAATCCAGACCATGTCCAGATGGGCTTCACACAGCATGCCTAGATCCGTACTCCAATTCCGGACTCTAACAAGGGGGACTTCACATATCTATCCCACGGGACGCCACAACCCACCGCACACTCGCGGGGAAGGGTTTTCCCTATGCAATGCAGGAATTAAGGACTTCACATGTCCAAGTAGGAAATCGTTACCCTAGGAGTTCGCTTCGGAGCCATGGAGAGAAATTTGAGACGGATGAAAGCCTTCGCAGCAGCATTGCCTTCGCAAATCCGAACTCGGCTCGCGATTTGGACCACCGTAGCTCCACCGGCAGCCGGACTCCACTTCTTCTTCCTCACCTTACTCTCACCTCTCTCTTAAAAGTTAGAAAGAGAGTAGAACTTAAGAAATGAGCCATCTTCTCCTCCTTTCCCGGCCTTATCAGTCCAGGAATGAGCCCCAGCCACAGGATCCTCTTTAAGGAAAATGAACGGCCAAGATTTGCCCCAAAATATTGAACTTTTTGGCCGACACGGCCTGTGACACGCCCGTGTCACAGGCCGTGTACCCTTAAGCGGCACACGCGGCACTCACACCGACTAAAAATTACCAGAACACGGACATCGACACGCTCGTGTCGGTCATGTGACACGCCCGTGTCACACCTGTTACACGGTACTCAACGAGCGTTAAATCCAGTCAGAGCAGTACACGGGTAGGCACACGCCCTCTGACACGCACGTGTCAAAACTGACACGGCCGTGTTCATGCCTTGGTTCCGGGCCGTGTACATTTCTGACTCGATACGGCATTTTATTGAGTGACACGCCCTGGGACACGCCCGTGTCGAAGGTCGTGTCCCAGGCTCGACTATCGTCGACCTCCGATCGTCGACTAACCTGAACACGCCCTAGGACACGCCCGTGTCCCAGGCCGTGTACCCCGACACGCCCTGGGACACGCCCGTGTCCCAGGCCGTGTTAAGCAACCTGCACCTCAATTCCAATTTTGAGTCTTTTTGGGGTGTTACAACCCTCCCCTCCTTAATAAAATTTCGTCCCGAAATTTGAAGACAATAGGGAGAAAAAGAACAAAACAGTTATATGTTTCTATTACATATATAACGAGCAAACAAGTTACGAAAATAACTCGGGAAACTCGGCTTGCATGGTCTGCTCGCGCTCCCATGTTAGCTCTTCACGGCCACAATTGTCCCATCGGACTTTGACCATCCCGATCACTTTGTTCCGCAACTGTTTCTCGGCTCGATCCTCGATCCGTATAGGCTTCACCTTTGTTGTTAGCCCATACTCTACTGGCACTCGATCGTTGCCAATTACTTGAGCTGGATCCTTGATTGCTTTCCGTAGCACCGAGATGTGAAACACATCATGCAATCCACTCAATTCCGATGAAAGAGCTAGCCGATAGGCAGCTTCCCCAACTCGCTCCACCACTTCAAACGGACCAAGGTATCGCGGACTTAGCTTTTTCAACCGCCGAATCCGAGATACGCCTTTGAAGGGCTTAATCTTTAAATAGACCCAGTCACCCACCGCGAACTCCACGTTCCGGTGCTTCGCATTGTAATATTTGGCTTGCCGATCCTAGGCTATTAGGAGCCTCTCTCGAATAGAGCGTATTGTTGAGGTAGCATCCTCGACTTCCTTTTTGCCTAAAAGTTTAGTCTCGCCAGTTTCTGCCCAAGCTAGCGGTGTACGACACTTCCGACCATACAGCGCTTCAAACGGGGCCATGCCTATACTCGCTTGATGGCTATTATTATAGGCAAACTCCACCATAACAAGATGCTCTTCCCAATTCTTACCGAAGTCCAGGGCGCACATACGGAGCATATCCTCCATCGTTCTGTTGGTTCGTTCAGTTTGGCCATCCGTTTGCGGGTGAAAGGCCGTACTGAATGCTAACTTTGTGCCCAACATCTGATGAACTAATCTCCAATCTTTCGAAGTAAAGCGCCCATCTCGGTCACTTACGATGCTCCGGGGAACACCGTGCAATCGAACAATCTGCTCCACATAGAGCTTTGCCAACGTTTCCACTGAATCATCCCGCTTGTTCGGGATAAAGTGAGCCACCTTTGTCAACCGGTCTACAATCACCCAGATTGAGTCATGGCCACGCTGAGATCTCGGCAATCCGTGCACGAAATCCATAGAAATATCCTCAAACTTCCATTGTGGAACCGGCAACGACTTCAGGAAACCACTCGGACGTTGACATTCTGCCTTTACCAAAGCACAAGTGCGACATTTAGCCACATACACGGCTATGTCCTTCTTTAAACCAGGCCACCAGAACAGTTTCTTCATGTCCTTGTACATTTTTGTGCTCCCAGGGTGAATTGAATACTTTGTAAAGTGTGCTTCATATAGCAATCCTTCCCGCAATTTACCCGCACTAGGGACGCACAATCGACCATCCTTCCGTAATAAACCGTCATCCCAGGAGAATTGATCATCAGACCCCTCCTTTGCATAGCATTGGAGACTTTCATCCAACTTCGTTGCCCGCCGAACCCTGTCAGCAAGGTCATATTGAACCTGCAACCAGTTCACGCATGCAACAGTGGACGAATCTTTTTCCACACAAGATATCTCCAAAGCTTCCAACTCCTGGATTAACCGCTCATCATGTATCCGCAACCAATTTGCCCGTACCGGAGTCCAACGACTCAAGGCATCAGCGACCACATTCCCTTTCCGGGAACATAGTGAATGTCGAAGGTATAATCCCCAAGGAATTCCATCCACCTCCTTTGTCGCATATTCAACTCTTTTTGATCAAGCAGATACTTTAAGCTTTTATGATCTGTATAAATATCCACTTTCACTCCATAAAGATAATGCCGCCACAACTTTAGCGCAAAGATCACCGCCGCCAACTCCAAGTCATGGACGGGGTAATTACGCTCATGCACTTTCAATTGTCGTGAACCATAAGCGATCACCTTGCCAAACTGCAGGAGAACGCAGCCTAAGCCGCTTCCTGACCCATCGCTGTATATTTCAAATCCATCTGTACCACATGGCGACGTCAAAACGGGCGCTGTGGTCAAACGATTCTTCAGCTCATCAAAAGCTCGTGCGCACTCCGGCGTTCAAACGAACTTCTGGTCCTTTCTCGTCAACGTAATCAGAGGCAAAGCAATCTGGGAAAAGTTCTCCACGAACCGTCTATAGTACCCCGCCAGTCCAAGGAAACTCCTGACTTCGGCCACCGAAGACAACACTGGCCAATCCCGAATGGCACTTATCTTAGCCGGATCCAACGCTATGCCCTCTCCACTTACCACATGGCCTAGAAAAGCCACCGACGAGAGCCAGAATTCACACTTAGAGAACTTGGCATACAGCTTATTCCTTCGCAAGGTATGCAATACTAATCGCAAGTGGTTTGCATGATCTTCCTCCGATTGTGAATATACAAGGATATCATCAATAAACACAATCACAAACAGATCCAGGTATTCGCGGAACGTTCGATGCATGAGATCCATGAATACCGAAGGCGCATTACATAAGCCGAACGGCATCACTGTGAACTCATAATGACCATAGCGTGTGCCAAACGCTGTCTTGGGAATGTCACCTTCCCTAATCCGCAACTGGTAATACCCGGACTTCAAATCCAACTTCGAATAGACGGTTGAGCCTGCTAGCTGATCGAACAAGTCATCGATCCGTGGAATTGGATACTTGTTTTTCTCCGTCAGCTTGTTTAGTTCGCGATAATCAATACATAATCGCAAACCACTGTCTTTCTTTTTCACAAAAAGAACAGGCGCGCTCCAAGGTGACATACTTGGGCGTATGTATCCCTGCTCCAACAACTCTTGCAACTGAACTTTCAGTTCGGCCATTTCTTTTGGCGCTACCCGATACGGCGAACGGGCCACGGGTTTCGCACCCGGCACCAGCTCGATTGCGAAGTCGATTTCCCTTTGGGGAGGTAACCCCGGAAGGTCCTTTGGAAACACATCCGCATATTCCGACACAATCGGCACTTCACTCACACTGGCCTTCGGCGCCACCGCCTCTATGAGTATGAAGAACAACTCCGCACCCTTCCGAACTGCCTTAACAACTTGGAGAGCAGATAACAACATCCCACTCATCCCTTGCATACCAATGAACTTGGTCTCTTGTTCGGTATTTTTCCCAAGTGTGACCTCTTTTGATGTGCAATCTATGCAGGCACGCTGCTCTGAAAGCCAGTCCATACCAAAGATTATATCAAACTCTTTAATCGGCAATACTAATGTTTCCACCTTGAACTCCCGACTTCCTATCTTGACCTCAAGACCGCAAGATCGATCCGCGCACATCAAACATCCGTTAGGCAACACCACCTTTACACTGTCTGTCGTGGTCCGGATCGGCACCCCAAAACGAAAGACAAAGTCCTCAGACAGAAACGAATGTGAAGCACCTGTGTCGAACAGTGCTCGCGCCGGATACTCTCGTATAAGGACAAACCCTATAACATTACAATTAAAACAAGCACAGCACATCAAAACAAGAACATTAAAATCTACGCGCACCTGTGACGACATCCGCCTGCTTAATGGCCTCCTGTTGTCCAAGGTTGAAGACCCTGGGCTGCGTGTGCGAGGCAGAAGACTCCACCACAGCCTTCCCCTTCTCCGCATAAGACGCTCCCGTCTTCTTGTCACCCTTTGGAGGACCAAATCAGCATTCACGTGCGAAGTGTCCAACCTTCCCGCACGTAAAACAAGCACGAGATCCATACCCAGATGTATCTGTCACAGTCGCAGAAGGAGCTTGTCCAGAAGACTTAGACTTCTTGTTCCATCTCTTTCGGTAGCCAAACTTGTCCGGACGCGGCGGCTTAAACTCTGGCTTAACAACAGCCAAGTTTCCCTTTGCTTGCCCCCGTTTCATGTCCGTCTCCAAAGAACGAGCCGTACAGACTAAGGCTTGGAATCCCTGACTCACAGAACTCGAGAGCAAATACCGCAGCTCATCTCGCAGTCCCGCATAAAACTGACTAGTCTTACGCTCTTCTTCGGCGAAGATCGTGCCCGCATATCTTCCCAACCGGGTGAACTCATGCAGGTAGTCATCCACACTTCGATCTCCCTGCGCTAACCTTTGAAATTCCATTTCCATCGATATCCTTTGTTGCATCGGCAGATGTTGTGCTAAGAACAATCGAGAAAATTCATCCATTGTAACCTCTGCCAATTGCCTGCCAGCCAAGTGATGCATTTCCATCTCATCCCACCACAATCGCGCCTCTCCTTCCAGTAGGAAAGTGGCTAACATAACTTTCTGTTCCTCCTCAACCTTGATAGCTCTCATAATCCTCTTGACTCTTGCAAGCCAATCCTCTGCTTGGGCTGGTGTACCCGCCCCATGAAACTGCGGAGGGTTGAAGCTCAAGAATTGCTTCCATTGTTGATCTGCTACCCGCAGATCAACTTCGGCTTCTACCGGTTCTTGTCGTACCCCAGCTTGCGTTGGCACCACTGCAGGACGTGCCTGCCCCGCCTGCTGAGCATTCATCACCGCAAGCACCGTTTCCGTGATGAGACGGACTGTTTCAGCGGATGGAGGAGTTGTGGGCACCTCGGCTGGTGCCGCACTCTCAACAGAACGTTGTGGTTCGGATTGACCCGCAACACTTCTGGTCACCTATATGTGTAAAATACACAGGTTAACGACCAATGAAAACGACAACCATACCAAAAAGAATACACAAGTTCAAAAAACAAGTGTATTTGCATTCCTAAGTGGACAATCTTGAGTTCAAATAAGTGTTATAACGACGACACTAACACGTGCTCGCCACCTCTCAAAAGAATTCGTCCGCGAATTCGGAAGAGATCGACCAACAAGCTGATACCAAATTGTAACACATCTACTCGTCAAGAAGAATATAATAGAGGGTCCGGTCGGGGCCCCACACCATATTCCACAAACAGGCGGAGACGCTACGAAATAATATCATAACCACGCATCCTAACACAGAGCATTCTAGCGGAAGCTTCACGGTTGAATTATTGAACTCAAGATAAATAACAATGTCCACTAAAACTTAGGCATATATATATCACCACAAGAGTTTGGCCTTAAGGCCTTACAACAGTTTCTCTTAACAAGAGTGTGGATTACAAACATCGGCACGTAGGCCGGCCACACATGAACAAAAGAAACAAAACAATGCCTTCGAGGGCAGCAGCGCAGCTTTGGGCTTCAGCCCGCTAAGTCCCTCTCGGACCTGCAACTCCAGTACCTGTAATAACCAATCCACCAAGCGGTGGCAAACAGGGCAACGGTCAGAATTCAGCTGACCAATTATAACGACCCTGCCCCTGGCACGGGGCAGCGGAATTCCATACCTGCATAACAATCTTCCAACATGATATATATAGCAATTTAAGCAAGACGTGCACGCCCGCACAGTCACATATCACAAACGCCGGCACGACGGCCCGACGCTCCGTGCACTAAGGGCACATTATCGGTGTTTCGTATTTCCACGGCCACACCACCGTTCAGAGGTCCCAGACATAACGGTTCAACATGAGCATTCTAGTCTGATCGGCTCACAGGCCGTCGACTCTCGCTATGTGATCCTAACAGGGTCTTAAGCACCCAAGGTTAGACAACCATAACACGGGTACAGATCCACCTTTCCCGTTGCTCACATCGTCAGACTCACGCCTGGACTGACGCGGGTACAGTTTCACCTTGCCCGTTCCACGTTTCCTAGTTGCAGCCCCACGGCACAACCTCATACAACGTAGCAACTCACGGCTACAAGAGAGTCCAACTCTCATAATTCCTGGACTTCCTCCAGTACTTTATCCATCATGCCTACAAGCAAGAATCACGGAGTCTTCTCCGATATGCAAACAAGCATCACCAATCCAGACCATGTCCATATGGGCTTCACACAGCATGCCTAGATCCGTACTCCAATTCCGGACTCTAACAAGGGGGACTTCACATATCTACCCCAAGGGACGCCACAACCCACCGCACACTCGCGGGGAAGGGTTTTCCCTATGCAATGCAGGAATTAAGGACTTCACATGTCCAAGCAGGAAATCGTTACCCTAGGAGTTCGCTTCGGAGCCATGGAGAGAAATTTGAGACGGATGAAAGCCTTCGCAGCAGCGTTGCCTTCGCAAATCCGAACTCGGCTTGCGATTTGGACCACCGTAGCTCCACCGGCAGCCGGACTCCACTTCTTCTTCCTCACCTTGCTCTCACCTCTCTCTTAAAAGTTAGAAAGAGAGTAGAACTTAAGAAATGAGCCTTCTTCTCCTCCTTTCCCGGCCTTATCAGTTGTTGAAGTTGAGACCGGGCGGTCTGTCGGTCTGGCATGGCGGGTTATTGACCGGGCGGTCTGGCGGTTTGCCTCCAGCGGGTTGGTTGCTGCGTTGAGGTCTGAGGTCCAAGCGGTCTAGCGGTCTGTTACTGGCGACTAGGAGACCGGGCGGTCTAACGGTCTCACTTGGCGGCTTGTCTCTCTCTCTGGCAGTGGCCGAGCGGTTAGCCCTTCCTGTCTAACCGCGCGGCTTGTTCCGGTCTGTTGTTCTAGCCGCCCAGATTCTTTTGTATAGTTTGTCCCACATCTCTTATTTATATTCTCTCTTCTCTCCTCCATTCTATATAAGGGAGGCCATACCTTTGTAATAGAGATCCTTTTCTGAGATTAAAAATTTCAGTTATACCATTTCCGGCTTGTTTTAGTTCGCTTCTTACATGGTATCAGAGGAATCGATCCTTTCCTCCTGATTCTGTACTTCTCTCTGTCCGCGCAGCTTGCTTCTCCGGCTTGCGCCCTGTCCGCGCGGTCTCCTTGTCGTTGCCCTCTGTGTGCGCGACCTGTTGCCTTGTTCACTGCGATTTGTTGCCTAGTTCGCCGCGACCTATTGTCGTGTGCCTTGCCCTCTCTCTTGTGCTTCTGTTCGCGCGGACTGTCTGCTTGCCGCTCGACTTCTTCCCCTTTGCTTGTTACTGCGGCTTGGTCGTGGTCTCTCTGGCCGCTGGTGTCTGACATCCTGACCGCTGCAGTTCCTCTTCTGCCTATCTGCGCGGCCTGTTTTCTAACCGCGCGGCTTCTTGTTGTTTGCTCTTATGGCTCTTTCTGATGCTTCTACTGCCACCACTCCTGCCGCCACCCCTGTAGCCAATCCGGCTCCTCCTCCTACTCCTTCCGGGAACCTTGGCACAGTTTCCAAGCTTGTCGGCTCCAACTACCCGGATTGGAGCGTCTCTTTCACCTTTCTCCTTCGCTCGCAACGCAAACGCCACCATCTCGTTGATGACCCTCCTCCTACCACTTCCCCTCTCTTTGATGACTGGGATGCGAGTGACGCTCTTGTGCGTACTTGGCTCGCTAACAGTCTATCCGATGAATGCCTTCCCGTCATCCGTCATGATGAGACGGTGAAGGCCGCTTGGCTTCATCTTGCTGCTTTGTATTCCAAAGGGGCTCAGATGTCCCGCATCTATACGTTGTATGCGGACCTCTTTGCCCGGCCTACCTTGTCTCCTGCTGCTGCCTACCAACAAGTTCAAGCTCTTGGGGCTGAGATTCTTCAGAATCGCCCTTTTTTGCGGATCTGGCTCAACAACACAAGCACTTCCAGGAGCTTCTGGTTGTGTGTTATCTGCTCCGTCTTCCTGACACTTATGATATGATCCGCCAACAAATTCTGGGTGAGGCGGAATCTCCTACCTTAGATGCCACCGCTGCTCGCATCGCCGCTGTCACCTCTCTCCTTCAGCGCCCGCTTCTACCCGCTCCTTCTCCTCTGGATAACTATGCTCATCAAACTCAGCGGAGTGGCTCTGGTAGCTGCAGTCATCAGTCTGGCGGACGTCCTTCTTCCCGCTATCTCTGCTCTCACTGCGGCCGCACCGGACACACTCTTGACCGCTGCTGGACAAAACATCCCCATCTTCGCCTCTCGGGTGACTCTTCTGCCTCTTCTTCCAAGCCGTCTGCTTCCGTGGTCACATCATCAGGTAGTGCCCATGTAGTCACTCAAGGTAAATGGCTTATCGACTCCGGTGCTACTAATCATATGACGGGCAATCCTCAGTGCTTCTCTCTCCTCGAACAGCATGATCGGTTGCCCCCGGTCCTCATTGCAGACGGTTCTCCCTCCCCGGTTCATGGGTCGGGAGTGGTTCATGTTACTCCGTCCCTTCGGCTAGAGGACACTCTCTATGTGCCCAAGTTTCCGTGCAATCTGTTATCGGTTACTTCTTTGTGCAAGCAGCTTCAATGTTCTGTAACGTTTACTCCATCTTCTTGCTCTTTTCAGGATCCGAGCTCCCAGCGGACGATTGCTACTGGGACTGAGAGCGGCGGCCTCTACTTCCTCGACAACGTTTCCGCTTTGTCCGCCTTCTCTTCTTCTTGTACGGATCTTCTCCAGTGGCATCTCCGTCTCGGTCATCCTCCACCACGGCTTCTGCATCAGCTTCTGCCCCACCTCCCTCCCTCCACTACTCCTCTCCACTGCGAAACATGTCAACTTGGCAAGCATCATCGTTCCTCCTTCCCGCCGAAGCAAGGTCGGGGCTCTACCCGTCCGTTTGATCTAGTCCACTCCGATATCTGGGGACCTGCTCCTACCCTTACTATTGGTCGGGGTAGTTCTTATTTTGTAACTTTTATTGATGATTTTTCTAGATGTACTTGGGTGTATCTCTTACGAGATCGCTCTGAACTTTTTAATGTATGGACCTCCTTTTATCATTTAATCAAAAATCAGTTTGGTGTTAGTGTTAAAACTTTTCGCTCTGATAATGCAAAAGAATACTTAAGTCATGCTTTTACCTCTTTCTGTGTTCAACATGGCGTTATTCATCAGACAAGTTGTGTCTATACATCCCAACAAAATGGGGTGGCGGAACGCAAAAACCGTCACCTCCTCGATGTTGCTCTCACATTAATGACTCAAATGCATGTCCCTCGCTCATATTGGGGCTATGCTGTTCTTCTTGCTTGCTATCTCATCAATCGCATTCCCTCCTCCGTTCTTCACGGAAAAACCCCTTTTTCCATCCTTTATCCTGGCAAGGAGCCTTTTCCTCTCCCTCTCCGAATCTTTGGGTGCACTGCTTTTGTGCATGTCCCATCTGCCACCCATGATAAGCTCTCCCCTCGCTCCACCAAATGTGTTTTTCTGGGGTACTCGGTCACTCAGAAAGGCTACTGCTGCTTTGATCCTGTTCTTCGTAAACAGTTTGTCTCCGCTGACGTTACCTTCTTCGAGAATGCCTCCTACTTCTCTGATGACTCCTCTTCTCTTCCTCCCACCTCGGATTCTCCTGTTATTCCGTTCATTCCCTCGTCTCCTACTGCGATATCCGCTCCTCCTCCGTCTCCGCCCACTCCTCTCCCTCCGCCTCTCTCTCCGCCTCCATCTCCCTCATCTCCGCTGCCGTCGCTCTCTCATCCCAGGCCAGCTCTCTCTGCCACGGATGCTCTGGATGCCGAGGAGCCCGCCGACCTGCATCTTCCTGTAGCTCTTCGCAAAGGGGTGCGGACGTGTACCCTACACCCCCTTGCTACTGTTGTTTCATATGATCGTCTTACCCCTTCTCACAGGGCCTTTGCGCTGGCTATCTCTGCTACTACCACACCTCGTTCCTACCAGGAGGCCCTGGCCATTCCTCACTGGAAGCTGGCCATGGATGAGGAAATGGCGACCCTCACAGAGCGGGGTACCTGGACTCTTGTCCCTCCTCCTCGTGATACAGATGTTGTTGGCTGTCGATTGGTCTTTGTAGTCAAGTTTGGCCTAGATGGCACTGTAAACCGTTACAAAGCTCGTCTGGTGGCTAAGGGCTTTACTCAAACCTATGGGGTTGATTACTTTGACACCTTCTCTCCCGTGGCTCGTCTCAGCACTATACGGGTCCTTCTCTCTGTGGCAGTCAACAGAGACTGGCCCCTTTCCCAGCTGGATATCAAGAATGCCTTCCTTTATGGTGATCTTCAGGAGGCCGTCTACATGGAGCAACCTCCAGGGTATGTTGCTCAGGGGAGACACGAGTTTGCCGGCTACAGAAGGCAATCTATGGCCTCAAGCAGAGCCCTCGGGCTTGGTTTGACAAATTCAGCGGCATCGTGGCGGCCGTTGGTTTTGCTTGCAGCGCTGCTGATCACTCTCTATTTATTCGCAAAATCTCTTCGGGACTGGTGGTTCTTGCAGTATATGTGGATGATATTCTTCTCACTGGTGATGACCAGGAAGGGGTAGCCTTGACAAAGCGGCATCTTCGCCAACATCTAGTCACGAAAGATATGGGTTCTCCGAAGTACTTTTTGGGGATCGAAATCTCTCGGAAGCCTAACTCTTTAGTCCTCTCTCAGCGTAAGTATGCTCTTGATATTTTAAAAGAAGCAGGATTGACTGGGGCCAAACCTGTCCGATGTCCCATGGCTGTTGGAGAAGACAAAACCTGGACAGCTGATTCACCTCTTCTTTCAGATGCTTCGCGGTACAGGCGTCTAGTTGGTAAGCTCATATACCTCACCGTGACTAGGCCCGACATCTCCTATGCTGTGGGCAAGGTGAGTCAATTCATGCAAGCTCCCAGGGAGTGCCATCTACAGTCCGCCTTGCGGATCTTGGAGTATGTCAAAGCAGCCCCTGGGAAAGGATTGCTCTTTCAGAAGAATGATCATCTGAGGGTTGAAGCTTACTCAGATGCGAGTTACGCGGATGACAAAGGGGACCACAAGTCTACCTCTGGTTTCTGTACCTTTGTTGGGGGCAATCTGGTAAGTTGGAAGAGCAAGAAGCAATCTGTTGTCTCCAGGTCCAGTGCTGAAGCTGAGTATCGGAGTATGGCATCGACCACTTGCGAGCTTAAGTGGCTACGGGCTCTCATGTTGGATTTAGGAGAGGTCTACAACCATCCTCTACCTATGTTCTGTGACAACAAGGCTGCTATATATATCTCCAAAAATCCAGTCTTCCATGAGAGAACCAAACACATTGAGGTCGACTGTCATTTCATTCGTGAAGAGATTCTGAAGGAACAAATTTGCACTCCCTTCGTCACGTCTGAAAAAGAGCTGGCTGACATCTTCACCAAGCCAGTATCCGCCTCATTTCTTCATATATGTGACAAGCTGGGCATGATCTACATATATGCTCCAGCTTGAGGGGGAGTGTTGAAGTTGAGACCGGGCGGTCTGTCGGTCTGGCTTGGCGGGTTATTGACCGGGCGGTCTGGCGGTTTGCCTCCAGCGGGTTGGTTGCTGCGTTGAGGTCTGAGGTCCAAGCGGTCTAGCGGTCTGTTACTGGCGACTAGGAGACCGGGCGGTCTAACGGTCTCACTTGGCGGCTTGTCTCTCTCTCTCTGGCAGTGGCCGAGCGGTTAGCCCTTCCTGTCTAACCGCGCGGCTTGTTCCGGTCTGTTGTTCTAGCCGCCCAGATTCTTTTGTATAGTTTGTCCCACATCTCTTATTTGTATTCTCTCTTCTCTCCTCCATTCTATATAAGGGAGGCCATACCTTTGTAATAGAGATCCTTTTCTGATAATAAAAATTTCAGTTATACCATTTCCGGCTTGTTTTAGTTCGCTTCTTACATCAGTCCAGGAATGAGCCCCAGCCACAGGATCCTCTTTAAGGAAAATGAACGGCCAAGATCTGCCCCAAAATATTGAACTTTTTGGCCAACACGGCCTGTGACACGCCCGTGTCACAGGCCGTGTACCCTTAAGCAGCACACGCGGCACTCGCACCGACAAAAAATTACCAGAACACGGGCATCGACACGCCCGTGTCGAACCTGACACGCCCGTGTCGGTCATATGACACGCCCGTGTCACACCTGTTACACGGTACTCAACGAGCGTTAAATCCAGTCAGAGCAGTACACGGGTAGGCACACGCCCTCTGACACGCCCGTGTCAAAACTGATACGGCCGTGTTCATGCCTTCGTTCCGTGCCGTGTACATTTCTGACTCGATACGGCATTTTATTGAGTGACACGCCCTAGGACACGCCCGTGTCGATGGCCGTGTCCCAGGCTCGACTATCGTCGACCTCCGATCGTCGACTAACCTGAACACGCCCTGGGACACGCCCGTGTCCCAGGCCGTGTACCCCGACACGCCCTGGGACACGCCCGTGTCCCAGGCCGTGTTAAGCAACCTGCACCTCAATTCCAATTTTGAGTCTTTTTGGGGTGTTACAAGTTGGTTGCGGATACATGATGAGCGTCTAATCCAGGAGCTGGAAGCATTGGAGATATCTTATGTGGAAAGGAATTCTTCGGCCGATGCATGCTCGAACTGGATGGAGGTTCAATATGACCTTGCGGACAGGGTTCGGTGGGCAATGGAGTTTGATGAAAGTCTCCAGCGATATGCAAAGGAAGGGTCTGGCGACCAATTCTCCTAGGACTACGGTTTATTACGGAAGGATGGCCGATTGTGCGTCCCTTGTGCGAGTAAATTGCGAGAAGAATTGTTATACGAAGCGCACTTTACAAAGTACTCAATTCACCCTGGGAGCACAAAAATGTACAAGGACATGAAGAAATTGTACTGGTGGCCCAGTTTAAACAAGGACATAGCCGAGTATGTGGCTAAGTGTCGTACTTGTGCTTTGGTGAAGGCAGAATGTCAATGACCTAGCGGTTTCCTGAAATCATTGTCGGTTCCGCAGTGGAAGTTTGAGGATATTTCTACGGATTTTGTGCACGGATTGACGAGATCTCAACGCGAGAATGACTCAATCTGGGTGATTGTAGACCGGTTGACAAAGGTGGCTCACTTTCTACCGAACAAGCAGGACGATTCTGTGGAAATGTTGGCAAAGCTCTATGTGGAGCAGATTGTTCGATTGCACGGTGTTCCCCGGAGCATCGTAAGTGACCGAGATTGGCGATTTACTTCGAAATATTGGAGGCTAATCCATCATCTGTTGGGCACGAAGTTAACATTCAGTACGACCTTTCATCCTCAAACGGATGGCCAAACTGAACGAACCAACAAGACGATGGAGGATATGCTTCGTATGTGCGCCTTGGACTTCGGTAAGAATTGGGAAGATCATCTTGTTAGGGTGGAGTTTGCCTATAATAATAGCTACTAAGAGAGCATCGGTATGACACTGTTTGAAGCATTGTGTGCTCTCAAGTGCCATACACCGTTAGCTTGGGCAGAAACTGGAGAGTCCAAATTTTGGGGCAAAATGAAGTCGAGGATGCAAACTCAACAATACGCTCTATTGGAGAGAGGCTACTAATAGCACAGGATCGGCAAGCCAAGTATTACAATGCTATGCACCGGAACGTGGAGTTCGCGGTGGGTGACTGGGTCTATTTGAAGATTAAACCCTTCAAAGGCGTATCTCGGATTCGGCGGTTGAAAAAGCTAAGTCCACGATACCTTGGTCTGTTTTAAGTGGTGGAGCGAGTTGGGGAAGCTGCCTATCGGCTAGCTCTTTCATTGGAATTGAGTGGACTGCATGATGTGCTCCACATCTCGGTACTGCGAAAGGCACTCAAACACCTAGCTCAAGTGATTAAGAATGATCGGGTGCCGGTTGAGTATGGGCTAACGACAAAGTTGAGGCCCATTCGGATCGAGGATCGAGCCAAGAAACAGTTGTGGAACAAAATTATCGGGATGGTCAAAGTCCGGTGGGACAATTGTGGCCGAGAACAGCTAACATGGGAGCGAGAGCAGACGATGCGAGCCGAGTTTCCCGAGTTATTTTTTTAACCTGTTGGCTCGTTTGTATATGTTTTAGCAACATAACGTTATCATATATTGTGTTATACTTTTATCTCCCTACTGTATCCAAATTTCGGGACGAAATTTATTTTAAGGAGGGGAGGATTGTAACACCCAAGAAATCTCAAAAGCCAAAATTGGGATTCAGGTTGGCTGACACGGCCTGAGACATGGGTGTGTCTCAGGGTGTGTCAGTTGTAAACGGACTGGAACACGGGCATGTTCCAGGGCGTGTCCTCTTTTCTCGAGACGTCGACTCGAGTTCTCAAGAGCTGATCGTCGAGAGGCGACACTGCCTGTGACACGGGCGTTTCACAGGGGCGTGTTGGGCACACGGCCATGGACATGGGCGTGTGCCTTAGCCGTGTCCTACTCGGGTGATTTTGGAGATCGTGTTACAGGGGTGACACAGCCAGATACACGGCCGTATGCTCGGTGACACGGGCGTGTTAGGCTTAATAAGTGCATGTCAATACCCGTGTTCTTGTTTATTTTCAGTCGGTTGTGCACTGCTTCAGGACACGGCCTATGACACGGACGTGTCACAACCCATGTTTAGCCAAGGAAAATAAATTTCAGGGCTAATCTGAGCCTTCCATTTCCTTTGACCAAGATCTAATGGCCTAGGTTGTTCCCTAGATTGATAAGGCCGGGATTTGAGTTGAGAAAGCTAATTTGAGTTGTGTGTTCTCTTTCTAAAAGCTAAGAGAGAGAGGAGAGCAAGAGAAGGAAGAAGAAAGGGAATCCGGCTGCCGGTGGTGCTACGGTGGTCCAAATCGCGAGTCGAGTTCGGATTTACGAAGGCAAGGCTGCTGCAAAGACTTCCATCCGTTTGCTTTCTCTCCATGGCTCCAAAGCGAATTCCAAGGGTAACGATTTCCTTCTTGGACATGTGAAGTCCTACTTTCCAGCATTTGCATAGGGAAAACCCTTCCCCGCGAGTCTGAGGTGCGTTGCGGTGTCCCTTGGGGTAGATATATGAAGTCCCCCTTATTATAGTCCGGAATTGGAGTATGGATCTAAGCATGCTGTGTGAAGCCCATATGGACATGCTTGTCTTGATTGGTGACGCTTTTTTGCATTCGGAGGAGCCTCCGAGTATTTGATTGTTTGTATGCAATCTGTGGTGCATACCTATCGCTTGGTGCAGCAGGAAGTACTAGAGGAAGTCCAGGAAATTGTGAGAGTTGGGTTCAACTCTTGTGACCATGAGTTGTCACTTTGTGTGGTGTTGAGCCGTTGGGCTGCAACTATATAAAAAGGGCTTCGTGCCGAACAGGAAAGGTGAAACCGACCCGCGCCTTTATTTGTGGCCTCAGGTACGATGTACTTGGTAGTGGCAAGGCGGTTTGAGCAACGGGCATGGTTGATCCGTACCTGCGTTATGTAAGCTGGACATTAGAGCGCCAAGGCATTGGGCTTTCATCGGCGGCATAATGAGAGTCTTGGGCCTGCGTGCAAAACTAAATGCTCATTGGTGGGATCCGGTGTTTTTGGTACACCCAAATGTGCCCTGAGTGCACAGAGCGTCAGGCCATCGTGCCGGTATTTGTGATATGTATTGACTGTGCGGTTGTGCAAGTCTTGTGTGGTTTGCTATACATACTATTGTAAAAATGCTATGCAGGGATGGAATTCCGCTGCCCCATGCAAGGGGCAATGAAAGTGAGGGTAAGATCTATCTTTACTCTAGAGGTGGGGTGAATAGAGTATTTTAAAGTAATTTACAATTTAAAACTATAAAGCAGTGGAAGACTTGATTTACTTATATGTGTAATATGCTAACAGAAAAGTAAACGCTAAAGCAGTAAGAAAACAGAAACACACAGTACACAACAAAGCAAAAAGCACAGCAAACCAGATGACACAAGGAGCTATAGTGGTTCCCCAACAACCTGGGTACATCCACTCTTCTACCACTTTAGGTAGGAATCCACTACAGGAATAGTTTATCAGGTGTCATGGGCACTAATGAGCTTTTGATAAGGTGCTCAAAAACCAAACCTAGATTTTTTGATAAGGTGTCTTGCCACCACTGAGTTTTGACAAGTTCTCAGAAACAAGCCAAAAAACTTTTGAAGGGAGTTTTGAGAAACCCTTTTACAGGAGAGAAAGGAAAAAGAAAATGAGTCGAGTTGTTCTTCTCTGTCAACAATCTTAGAGAAGACAAGTGGAAGATGTTGTCAAAGCTCACCTTGAGATCTATAAGGGTTCAAGAAGATGAGCTTTGCTTAGGGTGATAGGTCTTTAGCTTCTTCAGATCTCCAGCAAGAGATGATTTCAGCAGATGCTGAAAT
This sequence comes from Platanthera zijinensis, assembly GCA_039513925.1. Taxonomy (NCBI): domain Eukaryota; kingdom Viridiplantae; phylum Streptophyta; class Magnoliopsida; order Asparagales; family Orchidaceae; genus Platanthera; species Platanthera zijinensis. The sequence goes on from CM077086.1 coordinate 82,191,115, forward strand.
GTGTGATGTCTGGAGTCCTTGATGATGTAGCTTTTGAACACTTGATGCTTGAAGGAGTAGAATAGCAGATAATCTCCTTCACAGTAATGTTCCTAGTGTTCTTGAAGAATTCTGACTCAGTAATTCTGTAAACTTGTGTCTACTGAGTCTATTCCAGAAGATGAATTCTTGATGAGTAATTTTCTTGTTCTCTCTTCTGTATTCTTTTTCAAATCTTGTCTGTGTACTACTTTTAGAATGATTCTCTAGAGAGTATATCAGATTCTGACTTCTTGATAGCCATTAATTAGTCATAAATGACTACCTTAACTGATATCTGTCTCTAGAGGAAAGTCCTTAAGAAACATTCCAATTAGTCTTCCTTGAAACTTGCTCCAGATTGATTGAAACGGCTACAAAATCCTTTTCCATAAATGCTAAAAATAAATCTGAATGAATTCCATAACTGTCCTGAATTTGAATCCTTAAATCGTCGACCTCTCAGAAAAATCGTCGATCTGAGCTCAGCTATCGTCGACCTGAGCTAAGAGATTGGATTTATACTAGAGACAGAAAATGTCGACATGAGCTCTACGATCGTCGACCTGAGCTCAGAGACTTGGAAAACAACTAGAGATAAAGCGTCGATCTGAGCTCGAAGATCGTCGAACGAAGTTCAATGCCTCCTTGAACTGAGCTCAGAGATCGTCGACCTGAGTTCGATGTTTCGTCGACCTGAGCTCGACGAGAATTGTCCTAGTCTTAAGCACTTGAATCCTAATCTGTAGAAGGTCTTGAGGGCAGCTTACAAACCTAAGTACTAACCCTAAGACTCATTCTAATTGACCTATCAGACTATACAGCAAGGTCAAAACAAATTACTAAGCACATAGTGATCCTTACTCAAATTAGTAATAGGGTGTTCCAACAATCTCCCCCTATTTGGGTTAGGATTACTATTTACATGACAAAATAAAAATAACAAGCATACATCAGGATTTAAAAACAAAACAGAAACAACAATGCAGATAACATATGTCTAGCATTGCAGAAGCACAGCAAGAGTCACAGAATCAGTCAGAAATAGATATAAGTATCAGCTTACATATTCACTTCTCATTGCCCTTTTTGAAAAGAATTTCTCTGTTGGGATTGAGGGCTTACTTCTTAGATCTTATATCATCACCTGCACCTAAGGAGGTTAGATATTTTGGCCTTGGAACAACAGCCTCAGGATGCAGCTTCATGTAGCTCTCTGGATCAAAGAATTTTCTTGAAGCATATCTTTCTAATTCTTTCATTCTCTGTTCTGATAGGGTTGTGATGTTGGAAGTGTCTCTTCCCTTTTCTTTTGCTTTCTTAATCTGATCCAATGCAGCCAATTCTTTCATTCTAGCAGTCTAGGAGAGTGGATTGTTTTCAGGGTCTTCAAAAGGAACTGAAGGTTCATATCTATTTATTGTCACTGAATCAACTAAAGGAATTCTTGTAGCAACAGTTTCTTTTAGCTTATAAGGGAAAGGACCATAGGTTGAGTCAATAGGACGTTGTCCTTCCCATTGGTATGGATGTTGCCTGGAGTAAACTCTGTAGTCTCTTTGACTTCCTCTATGATGTCCTCTTCTTGAATGATAACCTTTTTGATAATGTCCTCTTGGTTGATATCTCTATGAAGATTGGGAGGAGCTATGTTTTCCAACTGATCCAGACTGAGAAGCAGATCCTCCACCAGTACCTGCATCTAGAGGAGGAGGAGGAAAGAAGTGTGAAGATCCTTTATCATATTTGTCAAGCTTTCTCTTTTTCTTCATTGCTTTGAGCTGGTTCTTAGAATACTGCATCCATGGTTCAGAAATAGGGTAGTCATGAAGAATATAGTAGGGGATATCATTATCATCTTTAACTTTCTCAGGAGGTACCCTCATCATTGCCTTGCTTCTAGCTTTCCTCTTCCTTGCAATAGTTGCAGAGGAGTCATCAGAATCAGTTTGGAATTGGTCACTATCTGAGCTCTGAGGATTGTCATATAACTCATCAATCCTTTTGATGTAATCTTGTTGTTGCTTTGACTTTTCAGGAGAGATAATAGCAGCAGCAGCAGTGACAGAAGTAGCAGAAATTGAGGTAGTAGGAGCAGCAGATACAGAAACTTCAGCAGCAGGTTCTTCAGTATGAACAGCAGACTCATCAGCCTCTATCATCAGTAAATCATCTACAGCACTATCAGAAGAAACAATATCAACAACAGCTGCAACATCCATAATATCAGCAGAAAGAATTTGTTCCATAGCCTTGATATATGCAGTAATTTGGCTAGGCTCACATCTAGCAACAGGCACAATGGCCTTAGTCAGATCATCAACTGGTGGACTGCTGAAGTAAAGAGTATCAAAAACTGAAAACAGTGACTTGAAGTCCACTGTTAGAGTTGGAACTAGAGCTGGAACTGGAGCTGTCTCTGGTAATAATTTCTCTGAAGCAGCAGGCACTATCTCTTCTTCATATGACATCTCCCCCTGCCTTGATTCAGTTGGAACTGGATCAAGGCACCCCATAGAAGGGATTGCTTGTGGAGGAGAAATAGAGGATAGCCTGACAGATAGCTCCTGGATGGATTTCAGGAGTGGAGCCATGGAGGTCTCCAGCTGGGCTACTAGCCTGGGAGCCAACATCCCATAAAGCTTGTCTGCTAGGGCAGGAATATCTACTTGCTCAAGTGAGACTTGAGTAGAGGTAGAGGTTAGAGAGACAGAGATTGATGGTGAAGGAGCTGCAGAAGTAGTGATAGAAGTGGTGGATGGTAGGATGGATGGTTGAGAGATTGGAATTGTGGAGATGGAAGATAGTGTTGTGGAGATGGATGGGGTGAAAGATGGTTGGGCAAGTATGTCATGGAGTAGTTGTTGGTATGAGGAGGATGATGGAGGCTCAAGAGGTGAGTAGGGGGAATCATCCAGGTAGGAATCATCCAAGAGGTTGAATGATGGAAGGGAAGAGGAAATGTCAATGGATGGATAATAGTGAAGGGGATGGAATTGCTCTACTATGGTGGCTGGAGGAGGTGAAGGAGTTGAAAGAGGAGAGGAAATGATGATGGGGGAAGAGAATGAGGTAGTGATGGTGGATGTGGAAGTGGAGGTAGAAACAATAAGTGGAGAAGGAGAGAATGAGGAAGCAGGCAACTCTTCTAATGGGGAAGTTGCCTGTAGGGGAGTGACTGTATCAGTCCTTGTGCCTGAAGTAGTGACAGCAGCAGGACCTCTGCTTGGCTTGGTAATCTGCCTGTTCCATTTGCCAAAAAGGGCACAGGTCAGCCTCATGGAGGCATTTATGTGCATCCCACTGAACACCAGCAATTCAGGGCACCTGGAGTGCAGGAATAGCCCTATGATCCTCCCAAAATTTACAAGACTTTTGTTCACCATCTTTTTGATTATGTCAAAGAAAATCTCTCCCCAGTTTAAATGTTTTTTATCAACCAGAGCACCCATCAAGCAGAATTTATACCTGGAGATGGTATCATGTGCAGAGTGCTTTGTGAATAGAACTTTCCCAATAACATCAGTAAGAAATCTATACTCAATTGATAAATTCTTTTTCAGTAATTTGTTAGGGTTAGCCGCAGAATGTCCCATTCTATCTAAAATAGTTGCAAACTCCTCTCCAGATAGCTCAATAGAATCATTTCCAGAACATAATTGAAAGACATCAGTCAGGAGAGCAGGTGTTAGGGTTACCTGAGTCCCAGCTATAGTACCAACAATTGTATTCTTATCCAGATTGTGTGCCCTATATACCCATTCTTTGATCTCATCGGCTACAATCTTCATCCTTGTGGTCATTAACAACACTAACTGCTGTTCTCTGAATAAGTCTAGAATATCTTTGAAAACTTGGTCACTGCCATCGAATGAGTCCATGTCTATATCAAACCCTGTGTCGAATTTCATTTTGGTAAGGGCGGCAACAGACACTGCCATTATTTACCTGCAAAAATGAACAAACACGACCAAGTGCAGAAGAGTTTGGAGGGAAAGAAAAAGTTTGCAGAGAGTATGAAAGTGCAAAAGAAGAACGACGACCGAAGAATGATTTTTATATTAGGGTTCGACGCCGGAAAGGAAAGATCGTTGAACTCCGTTCGACGATCTGGGCTTCTAAAGGAATCTGAAGAGTCTTCAATAACGTCGATCTCTGTTCGACGATATTAGAGAGCGTCGATCTCCGATGGACAATCTCTGACCAGAAGATGATATCCTATCGCTATCTGAAAGCGCTGAACTCCAGTCGACGTTTTCGGAAAACGTCGATCTTCATTCGACGATTGTGGGGAAAAACGTCGAGCGTAGTTCAGAGATAAAAAATAGCCTACAGACACTAGAAAAATCAAGTTTTTGCCTAGTCTTGGTCTGTTTTTAGAGTTTTAAAATCTTGAATCTTATTTTAAGCTTCCTCCATCTAACATTCCTAACTGATTTAGTAAGAAGGTATGTTTCTTTTCATCCAGTGGTTTGGTTAAAATATCTCCCCTTTGCAAATCAGTTGTGATATATTGAATTTCAATTTTATTTTTTTCTACATTGTCCCTTAAAAAGTGATGCCTAATATCTATATGTTTTGTCCAACTATGGAGGACTGGATTTTGTGCTATAGAAATAGCACTGGTGTTATCACATAAAATTTTTGACCCTTCTAAGTTGTAACCATAGTCTAGGAGCTGGTTTTGAATCCACAAAATCTGTGAGCAACAAATGCCTACTGTCATATATTCAGCTTCAGCAGTTGAGGTGGACACAGATGTTTGTTTCTTACAGAACCAAGAGACAAGTCTATCACAAAGAAACTAGCAAGTTCCACTGGTGCTTTTCCTGTCTACTCTATATCCAGCATAATCAGCATCTGAAAATTAAGTTAATTCAAATCCTGAGTCTTTTGGATACAAGAGACCTAGATTTGGACAACTTTTTACATACCTAAGAATCCTCTTAACTAATGTTAGGTGTGACTCTCTAGGGCTTACTTGGAACCTAGCACATATACATGTAGCAAACATTATATCAGGTCTACTAGCTGTAAGGTACAATAGAGAGCCAATCATTGCTCTATATGTTGTCTGATCAATATGTTTTTCATGTTCATCAGCATCTAATATAGCATTAGTAGGCATAGGTGTTTTCATACAAGATGCTTCAGACATACCAAATTTCTTAACCAGTTCTTTTGCATACTTGGTTGGAGAAATAAATATGCCTTCAGCATGTTGTTTGACTTGCAATCCTAAAAAGAAGGAAAGCTCACCCATGCTACTCATTTCAAATTTTTAATGCATTAGTTTAGAGAACTTTTTGCACAAATTTGAATCAGTAGAACCAAAGATAATATAATCTACATAGATTTGTACTAGTAAGGTATGGGACTTATGGGTTCTTATTAAAAGAGTTTTGTCTACTCTACCCCTTATAAAATCATTTTCCAATAGAAAGCATGCTAAGGTCTCATACAATGCTCTAGGAGCTTGCTTGAGACCATATAATGCTTTATGCAATTTGAAAATATGGTCAGGATAAGTTGAAGAGATAAAACCTGGGGGTTGTCTAACATAGACTTCTTCTTTTATGTCTCCATTGAGAAATGCACTCTTCACATCTATTTGGTAGACCTTGAATCCTTTGTGAGCCGCATAAACTAGGAATATTCTTATGGCCTCTAACCTTGCAACTGGTGCAAAGGTCTGGTCATAGTCTATTCCTTCTTCTTGAGAGTATCCTTGTGCAACTAGCCTTGCCTTGTTTCTTACAATAAATCCTTAATCATCCAACTTGTTTCTGAACACCCACTTTGTTCCAACAATGGAGTGATCCTTAGGCCTTGGCACTAGTTCCCAAACATTATTCCTCTCAAATTGATGTAGTTCCTCTTGCATAGCAATGATCCAGTGTGGATCTTGTTCTGCATCTTGAATGGATTGAGGCTCAACTTTAGATAGAAAGAAAGTGTGTATCAGGTTCAGGTTGACCTGATTTCTTGTTTGCACACCAGCTGAGATGTTTCCAATCACTTGGGAGATTGGATGATCTCTTGTTGTTACTAAATCAACAGGGGGTATTGATTATTCACCAACTTGTGTTGTTGTTTCCTCTAGTGGAATAACAACTTGCTCTTCAAGATGGTTCTCTCCAAGATGTTGAACATCTTCTTCATCTTCACTGATTTCACCTCTTTGTTGGGTAGGTGATTGTGCTGAATCCTTCTCTGCAATATGCAATCTATCCAAATTTTCTGAAAGAGAGTTTACCTGCAAGGGTTCTATGGTAGAAGTAGACTTCTCTTTATAAAGCATGTTAATCTCATCAAAAGATACATGAACATATTCTTCAATTTTAAGAGAAGTTTTATTATAAACCCTATAAGCTTTACTGATCATGAAGTATCCCAGAAACACTCCTTCATCAGCTTTAGCTTGGAATTTTTCTAAGTATTTCTTGTCATTATTATGAATATAACAAATGCAACCAAAATTTTTGAAATAGTCTACTTTAGGTTTCTTCCTTTTGAGAAATTCATAGGGAGTCTTGCCCTTCAGTTTATGTATCAAACTTCTATTCAACACATAGTTGGAGGTGTTCACTGCCTCTACCCAAAAAGATAGAGGAAGGTGAGCATCTGTCAACAATGTGGTGGCAGATTCAATAAGGGTTCTATTTTTCCTTTCAGCTACCCCATTTTGTTGAGGAGTTCTAGGAGCTGAGAAAGTATGCCTGATCCCTTCACTCTGACAGAACTCTTGCATAAGAAGAGAATCAAACTCTGTCCCATGATCACTTCTGATCAGGGCAATGTGAGTATTAAACTCAATCTGTATGCATTTGAGAAAATCTGTCAAACACTTAAAGTTATCAGACTTCTTCCTCAGAAAGAATACCCAAGTGAATCTAGAGAAGTCATCTACAATCACTAAAGTGTAAGATTTCCCTCCTAAGCTTTGTACTGTAATGGTTCCAAAAATATCCATGTGTAACAGATACAAGATCCTAGATGAATAACTTTTATTAAGTGACTTCAAACTATTTTTAGTTTTCTTGCCTAATTTACAAGCCCTGCAGAGTCCTTCCTTCTTATAGGGGCCAGAAGGTAGTCCCTTAACACGGTTGTCCTTGGATAGCCTAGCAATGGTTCTAAGGTTTAGATGTCCAAGTCACTTATGCCAAAGATCATTTGGTTTGAAAACTGAATTAAATAAATAGATATCTATATTGGTTGAAAGGAAATCTACAAGATAAATATTACCTTTCCTTTTACCTGTTAATACTGTTGTGTTATCCTCTGACTTGATCATGCATAAGGATTTGTTGAATATCACTTGATAGCCTTCATCACAGAGTTGACTGATGCTGATTAGGTTGTGCTTCAGTCCTTCCACATAAGCCACCTTCTTGAATGTGACTAAGCCAATCTGAATAGCACCATATCCTTTTGTTTGACCAATGTTTGAATCACCAAATATCACTTTGGGTCCAAGTTTGGCTTTGAAGGATGTGAGATTCTCCTTGTTCCCTGTCATTTGCTTTGAGCACCCACTATCCAGATACCATTGTTGGTTCATTGCTGGATAGGTCTTCACCTGCACATAAACAATTTATATGTTTTTGACCCAGTTTACCTTGGGTCTAGGTTGATAACCTTTAAACTCAGAAATTAAAGACATCCCTGGCTGACTCTTATATCCTTTAGGATGGTATCTCCTAGGAGGTACTATCCATTCAGTATAAGGGTTGAAGCTTTGGGATGTAGGACTTCTAGGATTGATTTTAGATTTACCTCTGAAATAATGTTCAAAGCTCTGAGCTCCGTTCGACGATCGTCGAGCTGAGTTCGACACTCTTGGGTCAGATCGTCGAGCTCCATTCGAAGATCGACTATCCCAGAGTTAAGAGTTCATAAGTCGTCGATCTGAGTTCGACGATTCAGCCTGAGATCGCCGAGCTCTGTTCGACGATCGTCGACCTCTGTTCGACGTTTTCTGTTGAACTTTGTTTTTCTTAGGTAAATAAGGATTCTTCCTAGCCACCTCTACAACACCCTTTCCTTTATCTGAGATAAATTTAATTGGGGTTGTCAATACTATAGGTTGGCTGGATGAGCCACCCAAGCCCAGTGTACTGTTGAGTCTTGAGTTCACTGTGCTTGTGATGTCCATCAGTCTGATGCTTCTCCCATTAAGGGATTCTTCAAACTTCTTTGTCTGGGATAGTTTACTTTTTAGTGAAGCTATCTCCTCCCTACAGCATTCTAACTCCTAAGAGAGTTTGAGGTTGTCTGATTTTAGAGTGCTATGTTCAGATAATTTATTTCTGAGAGAGATAATCTCTTTCTCAGACTTTAACAGATCTAAACAAAGTGCCTTAAATTCAGATCTAAAGTCCTCTGAATCAAAATCAAAGGAATCTATTACCTGGTCTTCTTCAGTTTGAGTTTCAGATTCAGACTCTGACTCTTGTTCTACATCAGAATTAGGTTGAGAGGCATTTATAACCATCATGCAGAACTCTTTTTCTTCAGCATCATCTTCATCATCACTTTCGCTTAATGAAGCCTCTGATTCTTCTTCAGTTTAACTGCAGGTTTCTGCTACAAATCCCTTCCTTATATGTTTATTTTTGCTGGAGGAGGATTTGTTATAATTGTTTCCCCTGGAGTCCTTATCTCTTCTTCTTTCTTTTCTGTCCTTTTCTGTCCTTTTTCTGGTTTTTGGACAGTCAGGCACAATATGGCCTTGTTTCCTGCATCCAAAACAAATAATTTCTTTAGTATTAGATTTGTCATACCTTGGCTTCTCATGCCCTCTTGATGACCTCTTTCTGAAATCTTTCCTGGCCATCTTATATAATCTTTTGGCCAGTAAGCTCATTAAATCTTCATTGCCTGTGACCTTGTCTTCAGGCAGTTCTTCAGTACCTTTGAATGCTATGGTCTTCTCCATTCTAATGGCTGGAGAAGCAGTCTTTTGCTCTTCTTCCCTATTCTTGATGAGCAGCTCATAAGATTTTAGCTTGCCCAAAAAAGCCTCTGTGGTGATCTCACTTAGGCTTCTGGCATCCTTGATTGGCCAGATTCTTGAATCCCAAGTGCTAGGGAAGCACATTTGGATCTTGTCATTTAGTTCAGTTAGAGAGATCTCCTTGTCCAATGTTCTTAATTCACTAACAATTAGGCTGAGCCTGTTGTATATGTCAGCCACTGATTATTTTTCTCCTTTCTTGAAGTTCTCATATTAGCTTATGAGATGGGATCTCCTGTCCTTCTTTCATCAGCAGATCCTGAGATAATTTCAGATAACTTGTCCCATATCTCTTTTGCTGAGTTACATTCAGCCACCTTTTGGAATATCTTATCAGACATAGTCTGAGCAAGAATATTCATAGCCTTTGCATCTGTAACTTTCCATTTCTTTATTTCTGCATTTGTTCCTGAAGGAGGTGGAACAGCACTTGAACTTGTAATTATTGGGGGTCTTGGACAAACTATCAAAACAGAATTAAAGATGTCCTCATCAATAGAATTCATGTAAAGCCTAATCCTTGCCTTCCAAAGTGCAAACTTAGAAAGGTTGCACAATAGAGGTCTGGTGCTAGCATAATCTTTGTTCTGTGCCATGGTTTTGTAGAAAAAAATATATTACAAAATAGTAATAACCCTCTATAGAAGATTTATCTTATCAAGGATCTTTTGGTTCAGGTGTTTGCCTGTTCAACTAATCTATTGAAGATTCAGTTGTTGAGTAACCAACCTCCCTCTGATACCAATTGAAAGTGAGGGTAAGATCTATCATCACTCTAGAGGGGGGTTGAATAGAGTATTTTAAAGTAATTTACAATTAAAAACTATAAAGAAGTGGAAGACTTGATTTACTTATATGTGTAATGTGATAACAGAAAAGTAAACACTAAAGCAGTAAGAAAATAGAAACGCACAGCACACAGTAAAGCAAATAGCACAGCAAACTAGATGACACAAGGAGCTATAGTGGTTCCCCAACAACCTGGGTACATCCACTATTCTACTACCCTAGGTAGGAATCCACTGCAGGAATAGTTGATCAGGTGTCCTGGGCACCAATGAGCTTTTGATAAGGTGCTCAAAAACCAAACCTAGATTTTTTAATAAGGTGTCTTGCCACCATTGAGTTTTGACAAGGTCTCAGAAACCAGCCACAAAACTTTTGAAGGGAGTTTTGAGAAACCCTTTTACAGGAGAGAAAGGAAAAAGAAAATGAGTTGAGTTGTTCTTCTCTGTCAACAATCTTAGATAAGACAAGTGGAATATGTTGTCAAAGCACCCCCTTAGATCTGTAAGGGTTAAGGAAGATTAGCTTTGCTTAGGGTGATAGGTCTTAAGATGCTTCATATCTCCAGCAAGAGATGATTTCAGTAGATGCTGAAATGTGTGATGTCTTGAGTCCTTGATGATGAAGCTTTTGAACACTTGATGCTTGTAGGATTAGAATAGCAGATGATCTCCTTCACAGTAAAGTTCCTAGTGTTCTTGAAGAATTCTGACTCAGTAATTCTTTAAACTTTTGTCTACTGAGTCTATTCCAGAAGATGAATTCTTGATGAGTAATTTTCTTGTTCTCTCTTCTGTATTCTTTTTCAAATCTTGTCTGTGTACTACTTTTAGAATGATTCTCTAGAGAGTATATCAGATTCTGACTTCTTGATAGCCATTAATTAGACATAAATGACTACCTTAACTGATATCTGCCTCTAGAGGAAAGTCCTTAAGAAGCATTCCAATTAGTCTTCCTTGAAACTTGCTCCAAATTGATTGAAACGGCTACAAAATCCTTTGTCATAAATGCTTAAAATAAATCTGAATGAATTCCATAACTGTCCTGAATTTGAATCTTGAAATCGTCGACCTCTCAGAAAAATCATCGATCTGAGCTCAGCTATCGTTGACCTGAGCTCAGAGATTGGATTTATACTAGAGACATAAAACGTCGACCTGAGCTTTACGACCGTCGACTTGAGCTCAGATACTTGGAAAACAACTAGAGACAGTGCGTCGATCTGAACTCGAAGATCGTCGAACGGAGTTTGACGCCTCATTGAACTGAGCTAAGAGATCGTCGACCTGAGTTTGACGTTTCGTCGACCTAAGCTCGACGAGAATTGTCCTAGTCTTCAGCACTTGAATCCTTATTTGTAGAAGGTCTTGAGGGAAGCTTACAAACCTAAGTACTAACCTTAAGACTCATTCTAATTGACCTATCAGACTATACAGCAAGGTCAAAACAAATTCCTAAGCACATAGTGAGCATTACCCAAATTAGTAATAGGGTGTTCCAACAGGCAGGGTCGTTATAATTGGTCAGCCGAATGCTGACCGTTGCCCTATTTGCCACTGCTTGGTGGATTGGTTCTTGCAGGTGTAGGAGGTGCTGGTCCAAGCGGGACTTAGCGAGCTGAAGCCCAAGCTGCGCTGCTGCCCTCGAAGGCTTTATTTTGTTTCTTCTTATTAATGTGTGGCCGGCCTGCGTGCCTATGTCTGTAAACCACACCTTTGTTAAGAAAAATTTGTAAGGCCGTAAGGCCAGATACTTGGGTTGTATACATTCCTATTTTGTTAGTGAAAAGTTCTTGTTTTGCTTGAGTTCAAGGTTTCAACCATGAAGCTTCCGCTAGAATGCTCTGTGTTAGGATTCGTTGGGTTATATGATATTATTTAGTAGCGTCTCCGCCTATTTGTGGAATATTATGTGGGGCCCCGGCCGGACCCTCTATTATATTCTTTTTGACGGGTAGAGGTGTTACAATATATTTAATGGAGTGAGTTGTGCAGAGAAGGACCATGCCTAGTATGTCAGCTAGGAGCTTGCTTTTAGCATTCATATATGGTCGATGAATGGAAGTGGTGCATTCAGGGACACCACAGAAATACATGGCCCTAAAGTAATCTGTTTCTTCCAAGTCATCTTCCTCATCGATTACGGGCTGTCTTAGAAACTCTGTTATTGAGGATTACTTTATCTTTAACTTTATATTTCTGACTGAAGTTTTCAAAATCTTCCAATTCTATTGATCTTTGTATTATGGAAAAACTCTTCAACATATGGAATGTGTACCTTGCATGGTTGCTCTAGAACGAATGAAAGACTGTCGATTTCAAGAAGTATAATGATGTTGCAGAAATCTTCTGAAATTTCGGCGATGCCATTGCGGAAAAACACACTTCCCAAACCTATCTTCACTGTAGGAGCCATGGATGATAGAGATTGAAGGGTTTCTGTCTTGTGGGTGAGAAGCAATGGAGTTTTCCGGCAGAATCGAATCGGCGGAATTGAAGCGGCGGAAAGAAATTGGCGTTCTTCGAAAATTCTTTTTCGAAAAGTCGGGTGTTGGATTTTCTATGCACCGTCCTTTATATATATATATATTAAATTAAGAATTTTGAAAAAAAAATATGGACAGGTGTACCTGGCGGTTCGAATTCTTGAAAAAATTTCGGGAAGGATGGTTCGACGTTTTTCGAAAGGTAGACATCATTTCGCGAAAGCGATATGAGATTTTTCTAAAAGAGGGAAGAATTTTTTGAGAACTCCTAGGCTCTGTTCGTTTCGCAGGTTTTGTTTCGCAGGAATTGGTTTTGTTTGAAAACTAAAAACTGGAAGGTTTTAGTTTTCTGTCAAAACCAATTCTGTTATTAGTTTGCAGGAAGGTTTTCGGGCACAAGAATTGTTAAATGACAAATTTTGTGTTCGTGTGTAGGAAGGTTTTCGGGCACAGGAATTGATTTTTTAATTACTAAAACACATTGAACTTATATAAACAAACATTTTAAACATCATTAAAAGGCTAATCGTCCATGATATAAGTTTCCACACATCAAAAACTTAAAACCACAAAAGTGTTTACGCATCAAAAAACATACAATCATCATGATATAAGTTTAACACATCAGAAAGATACAAGCCACCATAACTTTCCCACAACCAACAAACTAATTGCCCAAGTGCACGCGCAACCAAGCCCTTCAAAGAATCTCTGACATAACCAGAAAACACTCGCATTTGATTTCGTCGGCGGCAAGCATATCAATAGCACTAATCATATCAGCCTCTATAAGGTCTGTCATAGGTGCTAGTGCAGCATACATCATTTCAATCCGAGTCATCTCCCTACGTGGCTAAACTATAGGTCCTACTTCGCCCGGGCCATCTAAGTTAAATGCCATATATGTGGCGGCCTCTGCAATCTTATCCAGATTTGATGGTTTCTTTGCCTTCTTCTTCCTTGGTCCCATTGATCCATTACCAAAGTCATCCTCATCATCAGTATCTTCCACATGAATTTGATTAGCTGATTCCACACTAGTTGCCGAGTTGACTTCAGTGGCCCTAATGCTTCCACATAGCAACGCAAGATCACTCCAGTTTACGATGACCTTGTCCTTGTAATGTCTAAGGGAAGGATGTGCCTACATTTTAAAAAAACATCAGTTTATGTGTACAAAATTATGATTAAAAAATAAAAAAAAGATCTTACCTGAATATAATCGGCCCATACATCATCACTATCAACCTTCACCACGTGTCTGTCCCAGTCCCACCCAAATCCAGATGTGTCTTGCATTGCAGAAACCTCTTGAAAATATTTATTCCATGTTTTGAGCCTTGCCATAATCTTTTCTTTTGTCATCCGAACATGACACTCTTCCCACAATGCAGTAATTCCAGCTGTGAAAGAAAACTCCCTTCCATCCATTTGCCCCTTTATTCCCCAAATTAAGTTGCTCCAACAGAGTGGAAGATAGTATGGTGTCCATCTCACTTTTCCAATGGATATATGTTTTTTGTCTATCTTTCGATGCTTGCTCCTTTACCCTGTCCATTTGTTGAACTATACAAAAAAATAGAATCTTTACAAAATTTTTTTAAGTAAACACATGAAGAGGTCTACACAAAAAGATTTTTAAACCATAGAACAACCATTATCAATAGCATCCACAAACAGAATTTTAAACAATAAAACAACCATTATCGTTTGCAAACACATGAAGAGGTCTACACATACAACAACCATTAACATTTGCAAAAACATAAAGAGGTCTACAACACAAAAAGTTGTAAGTCATTGTCATGCAAGAACAGCATCATCTCTTTGTCGGTACTCGTTGAACCATGTATGAGCCAATGTATCACGAAATGTAGTCAATTCAGTGGTTGATTGAATTGGTGCAGATGCATCCTCGTACACAAAGCTATCTCCAATAGTAGAATGTGTTAATATCTCCGCATCCACTTCTTGTAGCGACCGAGCATCGTGCACTTGTCTTTTCTCGATCAAAAAATTATGAAGGGTGCAACAAGCATTAATAAACATGAACCTGTACAAAATGATTTTGCAAATAAATGATACCAGTAAAGATTCAAAAAACTTCATTTCAAATTACTTTCTACCTGACATTTGATATCGAAGAATGATGGCTGCCGCAAAATAGCCCATCTTTTTTTAAGTAACCCAAACGTCCTTTCAATTACATTCTTTTTTGAGTGATGAAGGTTAAATAACTCCTTGTATGTGGTTGGATTATTGCCTTAAGTTGCCCACTCTTGAAGATGATAACGTATTGATCGATATGGAGCTAGAAACCCAGGCCCATTAGTATATCCAGCAACAACAAGATAATATTTTCCTATAATGTGATATTAAATATTAAACCTTCCAAAAAAATTTTATGATCCTGATGAAAAGGAATACTAACCTACAGGCACAACAAAGCGATCCTCCCTCTCAAGTGCATTGCGCAACACACTTGAATCCGAAGAGGAACCCTCCCATCCAGGTAAAACATATATGAACTTCATATTTGCATCACAGACCCCGAGTACATTTGTGGTAATTGCTTGTTTCTGATTCCGTTATTTACCTTGATCAATTACTGGAACAGTGACATCAATGTGTGTACCGTCAATAGCACCAACGCAATCTTTGAAGTACCCCCACTTACTAGCTTGTGTTGTTTCAGGTAATTTGATGTAGTTTGGACTCAGCTTTAATATTGCCTTCAACACTTTGTTTAAATGTCTACTAATAGTTGCCCACTCTTTGAAGTACAACCCTAAATTTGTTATTGTGTGTTATGATATATAGAAACAACCCGACCGATTCTTTTACCGTTACATTTTGAGTCTCAACAAGAAGGCCCTTCTCCACAAAAATGTTGCACAGGATTTGAAAAGAATTTTTGTTCATGCGTAGTAAGTTGTAGCAATTGATGTCGGTCCCATTATACAACCTATCTAGTAATATTCTTCGTATGTTATCTTATCGTTCTCTAAGGTGTGAAGAACCACATATGCTCGCTTGACTCAAAACCACGGCAGCTACTGCAAGCACAACTACAATCTTTCTATTACGCCTGAACAACCTTTTTTTCCTACGTATCTAAATAATTGCATCCATCTACGAAAACAAACAAACTAATATATTACTGACAGCCTAAAGATGTCATGCTTGAAGTTTTAAAACTCCTAACTACATAATAACAAACAAAACTACAACAACATCCTGATGAACACAAATTTCAATCCTCTAAATAATACAAATAGAACTACAACAAATCATAACCTATCTAGAGGCTGTGATTACAAAACACTCGCATTAACTAACACAACAATCTCCAAAAGTTACTTGACATAAGAAGAAGACAAGATCACTCTTCTACACAGTTAAGGCTAGAACTACCACACTTTCATTTCACTCCTTCCACCTGATTCCCCCGTACTAGAACTAAGCAACTAGAGCATTTATATAGGTTACAACTAAAACGAAATGTTACATGCGTACAAATAAGAAAAAATTCTTACTGACTACTACATAATATCATTTTATATCCAGTTTTATATCCAGTTTTACTACATAAAAATCTTACTGCGGCTGAACAAAAAATCAAGAGAAAAAACAACTTCTTATCCAGTTTTATACACTCCTAAAAATCAACTTGATTAACTAACACAACAATCATTTTACTGACTACATACACTCCTAAAAAACAACTTGACTACGACATAATATCCAGTTTTATTTCATTTTTGTAGGGCATGGGTGGATCTTTGCACGGTCGGCTGAACAAAAAATCACGATGGCGAGCGGAGAGGGAGAAGAAGCAGAACGATACCTGCTCTGGCTGCCCCTTGTCAAGTGCTAGCTTTAGATCACGACGGCGAGCGGAGAAGAGAAGCGCAATGATACTACCTGAACCTCTTCGGCGGCGAGCGGAGAGGAAGAAGATATCGGTGGGATTGTCAGAGAGGAGAAAGGGCAGGAAGAGCTTGATCGGGAGGGAGAAGAAAAAAAAGGCGGATGAAAACTGGGAGCGATAGGTAAGTTTTAGGGCTAAGCATTTTTCAACTGACTTAAAACCGATCAGTTTTTAGGAAAAACCAAAACCTGGGTTAAAAACACCTAAACGAACTTGATTTTTGGTTTTCGTTTAAATAAAACCAAAACCTACAGCTCAAAAACTACGAAACGAACAGGCCCCTATAGTTATTCGAAAAAGACAAGGTCTTTTTCGAGAAATCTTGAAGGCTTTTCGAAAAATCCATCGATCTTTTAGAAAAATCCAAGTTCTTTTTGACAAACATAGTGCCTTTTCGAGAAACAGAGGTTCTTTTTGAAAAATGCAAGTCCTTTTCCGAGAAGTGTATTTCAGATCTTGAACTTTCCGGACTATTGCCTGAGTGAGAATTCCTTTGGCATTCTCCAAGTGGCTGATGGTTAATCTTCACTTGACTTTGATTGAACTTTTCAAGACTCCATGTTAAGCATGCCAAGTTCTATTTTGAAGAACGAGAACTTGCCCTTGTCCATCGGCTTTGTGAAAATGTCTGCAATTTGCCTATTTGTGGGAACATACTGAAGGTTGATGTCTCCATTCTCCACATGCTCTCGAATGAAGTGGTATCTCAATTCGATATTCTTTGTCCAGCTGTGTGAGACTGGATTGTTGGTAATTTCTATAGCACTGAAGGAGTCACAGAATATGGGAATTTCCCTGAACTTCAAGTTATAGTCTTCAAACTGATTATTGATCCAGAGAATTTGTGCGCAGCAACTGCCTACAGAAATATATTCTAACTCAGTGGTTGACATTGCAACACAATTCTGCTTCTTGCTACTCCAAGAAATGAGTTTTCTTCCGACGAATTGGCAAGTCTCGGAAGTGCTATTTCTATCTTCTTTGCTACCTGCAAAGTCTGAATCTGAAAATTCAATTAGTTCGTTATCATTATTTCATGGGTACCATAAGCCATGATTTTGTGTTTCTTTAAGGTATCTAAAAATCTACTATGCAGTAATGTAATGAGATTCCGTAGAGTTCACTTGATATCTAGCACATGCACATATTGAAAATATTATGTCAGGCCTGCTATCAGTAAGGTAGAGCAAGCATCCAATTATGCTCCTGTACTTGGTTTCATCGAAAGCTTTCCCGTTCTCGTCCTTGTCCAGATATAGCTGAACCCATTGGAGTCCTCATAGAGGTTGCATTCTCCATTCCGAATTTCTTTACCAACTCATTGGTGAACTTCGTCTGAGAGATTAAAATTCCATCTTCAGATTGTTTCACCTTAAGTCCTAAGAAATACTTCAGCTCACTCATACTGCTCATTTCAAACTTCCCTTGCATAAGTTTGGAAAACTTCTTGCAAAGGTTATCGTCAGTAGAACCAAAAATAATGTCGCCGACATAGATTTGCACTAGCAAAATCTTGCCTTTTACTTCCCTAAGAAATTATGTCTTATTTATCTTTCCCCTTGTGAACTTGTTCTCAAGAAGAAAGTTAGACCGCGTTTCATAACAAGCTCGTGAAGCTTGTTTTAAACCGTACAATGCTTTAAATAATAAGTAAACATGATTAGGATCGTTAGCATCAACAAAACCTAGGTATTGTTCCACGTATACTTACTCCTTCATATCACCATTGAGAAAGGCCGACTTCACGTCCATTTGATAGATAGTGAAGCCCATAAATGCAGCATATGCACGGAACAACCTGATGGCTTCGAGTCTTGCCACCAGAGCAAAGGTCTGATCATAATTGATCCCTTCTTCCTGTCTGTATCCCCTAGATATGAGTCTGGCTTTGTTTTTTATGATGATTACATCTCAATCCATTTTCTTCCTATAGACCCATTTTGTTCCAATAACATTCTTGCCCTTGGGTCTAGGTATACGCTTCCAAACTTGGCATCGCGTGTACTGATTTAGTTCTTCTTCCATTGCAACTATCAGAGATGCATCTTGGTTTGCTTCTACTAATTTCTTTGGTTTAACCTGCGAGAGAAAACTCAAATGCAAATTTTCATTAGTAGTACTCCTTCGAGTTCTTACACCATCACGAGGATCTCCTATTATTTGATCAACTAGGTGATCCTGCATTAGCCTGAGTTCTAGAGTCCTTGCATTATGAGCTTCCACTATTTCTAGAGTTTCCTCTTCCACTAGGATGACTTCTTCATCTTGGTGATCTTATTTTCCAATTGTGGTTGGAGGAGTGATCTTGATGAACTTTTGAGCATTTTCTTTACCTGTCTTATCAAGCTTAACTCTTTCAGCCTTGAACCTGCATCTTCTACAAAAACACTGGAAGAGCTACTATATAGCAAGCTCATCTCATCAAATACAACATTAATCGACTCTTCTACCACCAGAGTTTTTTATTAAAAATTCTTTAAGCCTTACTATGGCTACTATAACCTACGAAAATACCTTCAAATCATTTTTCTCCAAACTTTGTACGATGATATTTCCCATTATTAAGTACATAGCATTTGCAGCCAAAGATCCTAAAGTAGGACACAGTCGGTCTCCTGCCTTTCGGTTGCTCATAGGGAGTCTTATGATGGTTCTTGTTGATCAACGCTCTATTTTGCACGTGACAAGCTGTATTGACGGCCTCAGCCCAGAAGTACTCTGGTAGAGAGGATTCCATCAGCATTGTAGTACATGCTTCAATGAGTGTTCTATTCCTTCTCTCTACAACTCCATTTTGTTTTGGAGTACGCGGGGAGGAAAACTCATGAAAGATACCAAGACTTCAACAGAAGTCTGTCATGGCACCAGATTCAAATTCTATTCCATGGTCAATTATGATCATGACCACTGAGCAGTTTAATTCGTTATGGATTTGCCTGACAAAGTTCGTGAACACATCAAAGGTATCTTACTTTTGTTTCAGAAAGAACACACAAGTAAAACGTGAGTAATCATCAACAATTACCAACATATACGACTTACCTCCTAAGATATGAACTTGCATTAGAAGGAATAACTCTATGTGCTGTAAATATAAGCACCAAAAGGAATCTTTATCGACAATGCCCTTAAAGGTAGCCCTTGTATACTTGCCCATTTGACATGCGTGACATGGACTCTCTTTAATGCACTTAATAGTCGGTGCATCATGTACTAGGACTTGAGAAAATAGTATATTTATGGTTTTGAAATTTATATGTGCAAGTCTCTTGTGTAATTGATCACAAAGAGATGCACTATCTTTTGTAACAAAACACACTGGGGTAGAAGTGTCTAAACATAGAAAATTAAGACATAAAATATTTCTACTCCTAGTGTCTGTTAATATCATCTCCATAGTAGAGGCCGATTTTATCAGACACTGATTTTTAGAGAATGTAACAATAAAGCCTTTATCACATAATTGACATCTGCTAATCAGATTATGTTATAATCCTTTCACAAAAGTCAAATCAATGAATGAGACTATACCGTTAGAGATTGTACCGTAGCCTTTTATAATTCCCCGGTCAGAGAAACCAAAGATAACCTTTGGACCGTCTTTGACTGGAGTGAAATTTTGAAGTAGGCTTCTTGTCCCGGTCATATGCCGAAAGCATCATCTGTCAAAATACCAGATATGCATTTTGTTGGCCTTTGGACATACCTGCAAGATAGGATCAGTTTACCTTAGGAACCCAAACATATAAGGGTCCTTGGTTATTTGTTAGCATACTCCCCCTAGGAGTGTTAACACTATGAATGGTCTGCCTCGTATGATTAACTTGAGGAGTTTCATAGTTTCTAGGACTAAACCAGTAGTCCACAGCAAAGTGACCAACTTTGTCGCAGCACCAACAGTCAAACCTGTTGTATCTTTTCCAAGTCTCATACTTGAACTTTTGAACGTGTGGCCTTGTAGGGGCGGAGGATATGGAGTTAGAGGCCTCATGATGATAGCACTCATAAGGCTTTTGCACCTCCTTTTCCTTAGGTACAATTGGCATGCCCTTAGGTTCCTTCTTAATATTATGGCCATGAACGTATGGACCATAGTATTGAATTTGTATTTCCTCATAAGGTTCCTTAAAGACACTCTCACTTAAGTTTCGGGGATGGGTACATCCTTGTTAGCGTGAATTAGGCTCTATGTGAGTAGGCCGGGTAAAGTGACCATAGGATGACTCAAAATCAAACTTATTCGTCGGGAAGATTACCTTCTGAAATGTAGTTTGATTTAGAGGGACCTTCCCTTTCTCTTCGACTGAGGCTTTCTTAGCAGCCTTATTTTTTCCTTTTAGCTTTATTCCTCCTAGAAGATTTACTAGGAGCAGTCTCATGACCCAAACTGGCTCTGTTAGCATGTGCAGAGAATTCAGTAATAAGTGGAAGAATTGTCTTGGGCTTGGAGAAACTTTCAATAAGTTTCTTTTCAGCGTCAAGATGTTCTTCCAACTTCTCGATCATTTTCTGTTTGAGGTTAATGTGCTCGAGAGTGTTGTTATATTCTTCGACCAGGGCTTAGTGATCCTTTCTAAGTGAGTCAATACTTGCGACTTCCTCCCTCAGAATGATCTCCTCAACCTTTAGGGATTTTATTTCTACATCTATCATAGACCTTGATCAGCTTTTGTACTGACCCATGAGTTCTGATTAATCATCAGATGAATAGTCCTCATGGTCATTGTCAGGAGTATCTGATTCAGAGAGAATGGTATGAGCATTTACCTTCCCGATAAATTGGGGGACTTCTTCTTCTTCGTCAGAGTGAGCCATGGGCCCGAAGTAGGCTTCTTCATCATCGCTCGACTCGGATGAGTCAGAGCCACTGAGATTCTTCAGCTTCTTTACGATGAAGCTCTTTTCCTTCCTTTTGTTGTGGGAGGATTTGTGCTCTTATCTTTCTTATGAGGGCAGTCAGCAATCACATGACCTGGCTTATTACAACAATAACAAACGACGTAAGTAGAATAATGTTTGTTCGGTTTAGATTTATACCTGTCGGATTTGTTATTTTTCTTTTGATAATCACCGCCATGACGTGATCTTCTGAATGAGGAATCATTTCCTCTCATCTATTTTTTCTTACTAAGAAACTTCTTAAATTGTCGGGAGAGTATAGAGAACTCTTTATCAGATAATTCTGAGCTTGAGGTGCTTGGCTCGGAATCTTATTCTACATATTCTTCCTGAGTGGGAGCAGGAGATGTAGCCTTACCCTTACTTGAGTTGTCTGCCTTCAATCCAACAGAATTCTCTTTTGATGAAGATCTGTTGCCCTCTTCTTCACCTTTTCCTGTGTTTATTTTAAGCTCATAGGACATAAGCTTCCTGAAGAGGTTCTGAGGGTCAGTTTTTGCCAGTCTCCCAAACTCCCTGATGGCACATATTTTGTTGTCCCATTCCTTTATTAGGGATCTTAGGAACTTCTCGTTGAGTTCCCTGTTTGTGAACATTCGGCCGTAGTTCTTCAGGCCATTAACGATCTTGGAGAATTTTTCATAGGTGTCAGCAATGTTGTCCTTGGGGCCTTGCATGAAGGCCTCATACATATGATATATAAGGGATCTTCTGTCATCCCTTACTTCCTCGGTACCTTCCAACAAGACAATTAGAGACTTCCACATCTCCTTGGCAGATTGGCAGTGAATAAGGTTCTACAGCATAGAGTCATCGACTGCGCTTGCGATGTTATTTTTAGCCTTCTTGTCCAGTGAGACAAGTGCAATCTCGTTTTTGTCGAGATCCATCAATTTATTTGGCACCTTCCTTGTAGGATCAATAGTGGAGTCTATCATTGGAATATGAGGGTCTTCTTCCACTATCATGAAGATGCGGGGGTCGACGGCTTCCATGAATAATTTTACTCTTTCTTTCCACATGGGAAAGTTTGCCTTTGTGCACACTGGAAGCTTTGCGGAGTCCTTGGGTCTGTCCATGCTTGACAATCTCTTAGACAACTATAATTAGATATGTTCAAGGTGTTAACCTTTTAATGAACAACCTCCCTCTAATACCAATTGAAAGTATCTAGTTGTCTACCTAAATCACCTAGCGGGGGGTGGGGTGGGGGTGAATAGGTGAGTTCTACGTCTTTTGCGGAATAAAAAGTTGAGAGAGAATAACACAGAAAAAAATCAAGCACAATACAGATGACACAAGTAATTATAGTGGTTCCCCAATCTTGGGTACGTCCACTCTCCACCACACCAATCTAGCACCACGGCTAGACTTGGCTACTTCACTATATCTCGGATTAAACAATCCTACACCACGGATCAATGCTCCTACAACTCGGAGTAAACACACTCCTACAAACTCGATCCCCCAAAACGGGATCTACACTCGGAAGATAAATCTTCCTACAGGCTCAGAGACGAAGCACTTACAAAAGTTGAAATAAGGTTTTACAACAGCAATGAAAAACTTCACTTCATATCTGAAATCTACAAAGTTCTTCCTACTTGAAAACTGAAAGCTCGATGAAGAAGTTGAGGAAGAAATCTTGAGAGAACACGATCTGAAATTATTTGGATTCGACAAGATCAATTGAATGAATAGAGAGTCTTGAATCTTGTGAGCTATGAAATCTTTCTTCTATCTAATCGCTGGATCGAGGACCAAGCTTCAAAAAAGAATGAAGATGACATGTGCGGCTTTATCTCGATCTAGATCTTGCGGCAATTTTGACTTCTGTTAAGATTAGGGTTAGCAAAATCTAAGAGGACTTTATATGGAAAATCTTCTAACGGTCTGAAATCTTTTAAGGAATGATAATCAATCATATTGAATACGGATTGCCATTTGAAATCCCGTTCGACAAACAGAAGTTGCGTTCGACGTATTTAAACTTTGAAATTTTCTCCATCTGCATTCATTGAAAGGAGAATGTTTCTTCGAAAAGAACATGCTTCTTTCAAAAAATGACGTAGTCTTTTCGAAAAAGACTTTTCGCAGAATGCTTTGAACTCTGGAACTGGTTTCTTGAAAAAGATCTGATTTTTCGAAAAATAAATTCTGTCTTCTCGAAAACAAGCTTCCTTTCTCGAAAAATGAATTTGACTTTTTGAAAACTCTTCATGGTCATTTCGAGTAAAAGAATTAAAACAGGTTTAGAAGAATTTTCCGAAAAGTTTTTATGTTTCTTGAAAAAAACATTGCTTTTCGAAAAATGTACTTGAACTTTTTGAAAACATCTCCAGGGCATTTCTCGAAAAATAGAACTTAAAAGGTTTTTTGAGAGTTTTTCGAGAAGTCATTAAGTTTTCGAGAACTGTTCTTCTTTCTCAAAAAATTAACTTAGACTTTTCGAAAACACTTCCTCTTTTGGAAAAATATACTTAGGAAATTTCAAAAAAAATTTCTTTTTTTCTTTCTTCAAAGATCAGCAACACTCCCTTTCATCCAACTCTTTAGTACTTGAAAATGAAGTGCACCCCAATAGAGAGGTTACACATGAGCCAACACCATGGATCACACAATGATGGATTACATTGTATGGTCCTGTATTTAGTGACTCACTGTAAACTGACATTAGTCTACACTTAGCAATAATGACCTGCAAGCAATCAGCTAGAGAAAGACATCAAATACATACTTAATTAATCTTAGTTCAAGGACGACTTCACACAAACCTAGGTTATTTTGGATACAATACCCAACACATACCATCGTAGTTAGGAGGTCCTTATCGCTGGATATATGAAATGAAGTTCATCTCTGGTGGCTACACAGCTAGGGGCACAAGAGGAGAAGGGGGTACAGGAATAGCTTGACCCACAATAGGGTCTTGCACTCTAATTGGTTGCCTAGAAACAACAGACATCATGGCCTGGATCTGCGACTGCATCTCTGTTGGTACCCTAGTTTGATTTGAGTTTAGTCTTGTCTTTGTTAGTCCCTTGACCCAAGAAATATCTATGGTCGATGGTTAGAAGTCTAGCTGTAGAGTCCTCACTTTTCCAGATTGAGAATTTGGTTAAGTAGTTTTTTCGTTCGACTATAGTCGAACGCCGCTCGACTATCATCTATCGGCTGATCGACGATCGTCTATCAGTTGGTCGACGCTTTGTCTGCGTTGATAGTTCGACTATCTGTTCTGATAGATCGACTATCTGATAGTTCGACTATCTGTTGATAGGTCGACTATCTGTTTTGCGTTGATAGTTCGACTATCTGCTTGGCGAGGTAGTTCGACTATCTGTCCTGATAGTTCGACTATCTGATAGTTCGACTATCTGTTGATAGGTCGACTATCTGTTCCGCTTTGATAGTTCGACTATCTGTTGATAGATCGACTATCTGTTTCGTCTTGATAGTTCGACTATCTGTTGATAGTTCGACTATCTGTTGTCTTTGATAGTTCGACTATCTGTCCTGATAGTTCGACTATCTGATAGTTCGACTATCTGCTGATAGATCGACTATCTGGTTTGGTTTGATAGTTCGACTATCTGTTGATAGATTGACTATCTGTTTTCTGAGGTAGGTCGACTATCTGCTTGATAGGTCGACTATCTCTGTGCGCTTGATAGTTCGACTATCTGTCCAAGATAGATCGACTATCTGATAGTTCGACTATCTGCTCTGATAGTTCGACTATCTGCCGGGGTATTTCGACTATCTTCTTCGATAGGTCGACTATCTGGATCGTTCGACTATCTGCCCGATAGTTCAACGATCTCCGTGCGTCGTTCGACGATCTTCGAGGGTCGTTCGACGCTTTCTGTCTGCCTTTATATTTTGTATTTATTTATTATATTTAATTAATTAATACATTTTCTGGCACATTGTTTTAAGCTGTATGATAAAATTACCAGGCAATATTTGCTTCATCTCTTTTGCCTGAGTTAAATCTTTTTAAGATAAAGTTGTTTGTCTTATTAGCTGTCATTATAAATTACTTTATCTGTTGTCAGCCCTTTATAGCCGTTAGACTGAAAAGTCTTCTTTTTGCTATAAAGAGATTATTTCTGATGTGACTTTATTTAGTCCTTCTGTTATTTGATTTGAGCCTGCAGCTTCTTAGAAAGAGGTTTACTCCTTTTATAGAATGCTTTGCTGCAGAGATGGTTTTGTCTTCTTGATATTTACAGCCCAGGTCTCAAGGCTCAGAAGAAGACAAATAATTCAAATGGAAGAGAGCCGTTGCTTGCTGCTGTTATATAAAGGATCCTTTGAAGAAGGATTCAAGCTAGCTAATAGCTAACCAGTTGTTCATTCAAGCTTTCAAGCCTTCATCAAGAAAAAGATTTCTGCTCTCAGCAATTTCCATCTAACTGAGAAGTGTTAAGATCTTCATCTCTTCTTCACCTGAGTTCTCCTGCTTTCAGGAAGTTCAAACTCAGAGTTCCTTTGAAGAAGAAGAAGAAGAAGATAGCTGCTTGAAGATCTTTGATTTTATTATTTACTTTCTTCCTGTAGCTTTTCCTTCAGAACTTTCTGAAGAGTTTTCTGCACTGAAGCAAGACTTCACCTGGACATCTTTGAGCTAGGGGGAGCCTTGATTCTTTAGAGCATTCTAGCTCAGTGCAAGTTTTTGTGCTTCTCTAATCTTTGTAAAATAGAGAAGACATCTTAACTTTCTTCCCCCTCCTGTACAGGGTTATTACTCCCTTCAAAAGTATCCTTTGGTGGCAGGGCACCTGATCAAAAACCTGTGCTTGGTTTTTTAGACACCTGATCAAAAGTCTAAAGGGTTTCTGGATCTACCTGAAGCAGATCCTGTTGGTGGCAGGGCACCTGATCAAAAACCTGAGTGGATTCCTACCGTGTGGGTAGAAGAGTGGACGTACCCAAGTTGTTTGGGGAACCACTATAAATTTCCTTGTGTCGTCTGGATTCCATTGTTTAATTCCTGCATTGTGGCTGTGATTAGATATAACTAGGATTGCTAGTTGCTGATTAGGTTTTCCAAGCCTTAACTGTAATCACAGTTAGCTTGAGTTTGTACACATCACTTGTGTTAGGCTATAGGGTTAACTTTATATCTATAATCTTTTCTTTCCGCACTTCACTGCAAGGGAGTTGGGTAGACTATTAAGTTTTGTCTGTGCAAAATTTGATAACTCTATTCACCCCCCCCCTCTAGAGTAGTATCTATCCCTTCACTTTCAATTGGTATCAGAGGGAGGTTGACTGACTGTATAGGCTAACACCTAAGTCACAAGATCCTGATAGATACCAAGAGCTTATAGATATTCACTATCATGGCCCAGTCCAAGGATTATTCTAGCACCAGACCTCCAGCATGCAACTTAGCTAAGTTTGGCATCTGGAAGGCAAGGATTAAATTATATATGAACTCTATTGATGAAAGCATCTTTGCTTCTATTTTGTCAGGTCCCCCAAGAGCAACTGATGCTGCTTCTGCCTCATCATCTGATATGAGTGCAGTGCCTCCTCCAGATTACAATGATGAATACAAGAAGGCCAAAATAGCAAATGCCAAGGCAATGAACATACTGGCTCAGACAATGTCTGATGAGGTGTTCCAGAAGGTGGCTGACTGCTCCTCAACAAAGGCCATGTGGGACACACTGAACCAGATTGTAGCTGGTTCAGCTGATGAAAGGAAGGACAGAAGGTCCAACCTGATCTAACAGTATGAGAACTTCAAGAAAACTGATGCTGAATCAGTTGAAGCTATGTACACCAGGCTCAGCTCAATCATCAATGAGTTGAGGACCCTGGACAAGGACATATCATTGACAGAGGTCAATGATAAGATTCTTATGTGCTTCCCTAGCACATGGGATCTAAGAATCTGGCCCATCAAGGAAGCCAGAAGTACTAATGAGATCTCAACTGAAGCTCTCCTCGGCAAGCTCAAGTCTTTTGAGCAAGTGCTGAAGACCAGAGAAGCAGAAGCTGAAGCCAAGACCCCCACTCCAACAAGAAAAGAGCAATCTCTAGCTCTTAAGGCTGCAGATGTTTCTGAAGGCAGCCAATCTAATGCGGAACTTATGGCATTGTTTGCCAAAAGGTTTCTCAAGATGGGGAGAAAGGAGTTCAGAAAGAAGTCTTCACGCTATGAAGACAAACCAAGGTATGATCGCTCTCCCGCTAAAGAAATTATTTGTTATGGTTGCAGGAAGCCTGGACATATCTTGCCAGAATGTCCAGAGGAGAAGAACAAAGAAAAGAGAAAAGAAAAAGAACAACACAGGAAGCACTCCAAGACATCCTCCTACAAAAACAAGAAGAAGGAGAGAGGTTTCATTGCTGAAACCTGGAGTGATTCTGATGAAGAATCCTCCTCATCAAGCTCCAGTGAAGATGAGGAAGAGAAGAAGGCAAAAGAAGTTTGCCTAATGGCAATAGATGCCTGCAGCAACCACTCTGCTGCAGAGAGTTCTGATTCTGATGAAGAGATGCCTACAGAAGATGAGGTACTTTCTTCTTATGATTTTACTTCAGAAGAATTTAAATTAGAATTTAAATCTTTATGTTTAGATTTAATTAGCTCAGAAAAGGAAATAAAAGAACTTAGAAATAGGTTAGCTGACTCAGAATCAATAGCTACTGAAAACATTAGGTTAAAGGAAGATCTCACTACTTGTAGTGAAGAATTAAATTTCTTAAAATAGAGTTAGCTAAGTCTAAGAGATTAGAAGAATCCCTTAATGGTAGAAGCCTTAAGTTGTTAGAAATTACCAACATGACTAACACTAGGTCAGGTAATGATAAACTAGGCTTAGGAGCTTCTCCCAGTGAACCCCCAGTCCTTCTTAAAAATAATCTTTCAACTCCAGTGAACTTCATTTCAGCTAGTGGAAAGAAGAACACTGAGCAAGTAAATCTGGTTAATAAAACCTTAAATAAAGCTAAGAGAGAAAAGAGAAAGAAGTTCTTTAAAGAAATGCAAAGAGCGTCGAACGCCGCTCGACGATCGGAAGCTCCATGGTCGAACGAAGCTCGACGATCTGAGTGCCCATCGACGAACGTCGATCGACGATTTCAATATGATTTTCAAAATCATAATCAATTCCATAGAAACCAAAATGAGAATAGAAACCCTAGGTTTGTTGACCCATCATCTGCATGGAGAATCCCACCTAGGAGATCTCACCCACTAGGTTATCACCCTCAGCCTGCATTCTCATATATTTCCAGTTTTTCTTATGTGAAAAACAAGGGACCCAAGGTTACCTGGGTCCACACTGTCTAAATAATTGTCTTGCAGGTGAAGGCCTATCCAATCGCTCAAAATAAGTGGTATTTGGATAGTGGATGCTCTAAGCATATGACAGGAAATAAAGATCTTCTGTCAAAGTTCAAAGCTAAGCTCGGCCCAAAGGTTATCTTTGGAGACTCCAGCTGTGGTCAGACAGAAGGCTATGACAAGATCACAATTGGAGCAGTTACTTTCAAGAGAGTTGCATATGTCAATGGACTGAAGCATAATTTGATTTCAGTCAGCCAGCTATGTGATGCTGGCTACCAGGTTTCATTTGTTAACTCCTCTTGCAATATTACTTTAAATAATAATATTGTTTTAATAGGCATTAGAATAGGTAACATTTATTTAGTAGATTTCAATTCATCTCATTCTGAAATCTGCCTGTTTAATGAAGTAACCCTTAATAATAATTCCCTATGGCATAAGAGGCTTAGCCATGTAAACCTTAAAAATATATCTAGGTTATCTAAACACAACCTTGTTAGAGGTTTACCTTCTTGCCCCTACAAGAAGGAGAGCCTATGCAAGGCTTGTCAGCTAGGCAAGCAAACCAAGAATTCTTTTAAATCTGTAAATAAAAGTGATTCTCCTAGAATCCTGTATTTATTACATTTGGACCTTTTTGGCCCAATAAATGTACAGAGTTTAGGAGGGAAGTATTACACTTTAGTAATTGTAGATGACTTCTCTAGGTTCAGTTGGGTTTTCTTTTTGAGAACTAAGTCTGATAACTTCAAAGCCCTTACAGACTTTCTATTATGTGTGCAGACTGAGTACTCTACTCATGTGGCCTTGATCAGAAGTGATCATGGTACTGAGTTTGACTCTCTTCTCATGCAAGAATTCTGTGAGAGAGAAGGCATCAAACATAGCTTCTCAGCTCCTAGAACTCCCCAACAAAATGGGGTAGTTGAAAGGAAGAATAGAACACTCATTGAAGCTGCTAGTACATTGTTGGCAGATGCTAACATGCCTCTATCCTATTGGGCAGAAGCTGTTAGTACAACCAACTATGTTTTGAATAGAAGTTTGATACACAAACTTAAGTGTAAAACTCCTTATGAGTTGCTTAAAGGAAAGAAACCAAAAATTAATTACTTTAGAGTTTTTGGCTGTATTGTTTATATTCATAATAATAATAAAGAATATATTAGAAAATTTGAAGCAAAAGCTTCAATGGGAATCATGCTTGGATATTCCCAAGTAAGCAAAGCTTATAGGGTTTATAACAAATCTACCTGTAAGATAGAAGAATCTGTGCATGTGACTTTTGATGAGTCTCAGATGTTTTACAAGGAGAAGGAAAATTCTCCTTCCTCAAGTTCTTTGCAGGTACATGATGCCCCTCAAGAAATTCTTCAACTATCAACTCTTCAGATAACTGAATCAGACAGTGATGAAGACATTGCTGAAGCTGTTGAAGCTGTTGTTGTACCACCAACAGTAGATCAAATTCCTCCTGAGGAATTAATCACAACTGTTGCTGAAGATCTCATCCCACCTGCTGATATTGTCACACTTAGAGATCACCCCACATCTCAAGTGATTGGAGACATATCAGTTGGTGTGCTAACAAGACATCAATTAAGACAGGATGTGATGCATGCTTGTTTCCTCTCACAGGTTGAGCCCCTCACCTTTAAAGATGCAGAGCTAGATCCCCACTGGATCATTGCAATGCAAGAGGAACTCAATCAGTTTGAGAGATGTAAAGTTTGGACTTTGGTTCCAAGACCTAAAGGCCAACTGATCATAGGCACCAAGTGGGTGTATAGAAACAAGTTGGATGCTAATGGAATTATAGTAAGGAATAAAGCTAGGCTTGTAGCTCAGGGCTACAGACAGGAGGAAGGTATAGACTATGACCAAACCTTTGCTCCTGTTGCAAGGCTAGTAGCAATAAGGATCTTCTTGGCCTATGCAGCCTTTATGAAGTTTAAGGTGTTCCAAATGGATATCAAAAGTGCATTCCTAAATGGTGAGCTTAAGGAAGAGGTGTTTGTTGAACAACCACCAGGGTTTGTTTCTTCAAATCAGCCCTCACATGTGTTTAAGTTGCAGAAAGCTCTTTATGGACTAAAGCAAGCTCCTAGGGCCTGGTATGAGACCTTAGCTAGTTTCCTGTTAGAGCACAACTTTACTAGGGGAGTAGTTGATAGAACCCTTTTCGTCAAGCATCACAAGGACACAATCCTGTTAGTTCAGGTGTATGTAGATGATAGTATATTTGGCTCCACTGATCCCAAACTTTGCAAAAGGTTCTCTAACCTGATGCACTCTAAGTTTGAGATGAGTAGTATGGGTGTGCTGTCTTACTTTCTTGGTCTCCAAGTTAAGCAAGATGCTGATGGTATCTTCATCTCCCAATCCAAATATGCCAAGGAATTGGTAGAGAAATTTGGGATGG
Organism: Platanthera zijinensis; assembly: GCA_039513925.1. Lineage (NCBI taxonomy): Eukaryota > Viridiplantae > Streptophyta > Magnoliopsida > Asparagales > Orchidaceae > Platanthera > Platanthera zijinensis. Next base: position 82,221,984 of record CM077086.1, read on the forward strand.
CTGATGCCTCAGCAATGCTTACACCCATGTCTACTAATGTAGTTATTGATTCTGATGATCACGGCAAGCCAGTTGATCAAAAGAATTATAGGGCCATTGTTGGTTCCCTATTATATCTAACTGCAAGTAGGCCTGATATAATGTTTGCTACATGCCTTTGTGCTAGATTCCAGGTCAACCCCAAGGAATCTCATCTGATTCTTTTAAAGAGAATCCTGAGATACCTGAAGGGATGTCCAGATCTAGGACTTTGGTACCCAGCTGAGTCAGAATTTGAATTAATTGGATATTCTGATTCTGATTATGCTGGTTGCAGAGTTGACAGGAAGAGCACCTCAGGAACTTGCCAGTTCCTGGGAGAGAGATTGGTCTCTTGGTTCTGTAAGAAGCAGGCTTCTGTCTCAACTTCAACTGCAGAGGCTGAATATATAGCAGCTGCCAGTTGTTGTTCACAGATCCTGTGGATTCAAAACCAGCTTGTGGATTATGGTTACTCACACAAGAACACCAAAATCATGTGTGATAGTACCAGTGCTATCTCAATTGCACAAAATCCAGTGCACCACTCTAGAACGAAGCACATTGAGATTCGGCACCATTTCCTGAGAGATTGTGTAGAAAAGAACAAGATTTGTCTTGAGTTCATATCCACTGAGTTTCAGAGAGGTGATATATTCACCAAGCCTTTAGATGAACAGAAGCATCTGTTCTTTTTAGTTCAACTAGGCATGATCAATGGACGAGACTAAGTGTGAGTATATCTGCCTATGTTGAAATCTGCTTGAAGATCGTCGAACGATGATCGAAGATCGTCGAACGGATTAAGCCTATCGTCGACCTATGGTTAATGATAACTTATCTGTTTGAAGATCGTCGACCGGCGTTCAAAGATCGTCGAACAGGTTGAGCTTATCGTCGATCTCTGAACGACGACAGCTTGTTGTTTGAGAAGCTAGAAATAGTCGAACGATGGCTCGACTAATCTGCTTCTGAGCCGATCGTCGAACGGCCGTTCGACTATCGGGTCTAGTATCTTTTTAATAGATCGACTATTTCCGGTCTAATATAAAGTCGATAGTCGACCTAGGTTAAAAGATCTTTTGTTTTATCGTCGACGGAGCGTGGCTTTTCGCATTCTGCCTTCCCGCTTGCGATTGTCTGCCGCTTCGTCTCCTTCGTCTTCGCCGTCCTTCTTGCGTCTCTCCAGCGAATCCTAGGCGATTTCTCCCGCAGTTCTAGCAGTTGTGAAGTTTGATGCAGGCTTTAGCGTGGATTTCGACGCGTTCGGTAGCTGCGATGCAGGAATCGTAGAAGTTCTACAGCTGTGCCGGGATCAGGGATTAGAGAGGTTAATGTCGTCAAGGATTAAGATAAACATCCCAGAAATCAAGGAATGGGCTTTCACGTCGTCTTCCACAGACGATTCGATGACTGGTACCATCGGCGGAGAAGAGGTAATCCTAACTCCGGCCGTTTTGTCTGATGTTTTTGGATTAGTTAATGGTGAAAAGGATTATGAGCAAGATGCTCAAGAATTCGGAAGAATGTTAGTTGAGCTGGGACATGCTGAGGGCATTCCCACGAAGCTGCTCAAAGTAAATTTTCCTTTCAAGATCAAGTTTCTTGCTGAGCTGGTAGGAAAAGTGCTCCTCGGTAAGCACTCTGCTCACGATAATATAACAAGGCAGCAATTCGCACTGATGTGTGCGATTGTTAATCAGAAAAAGATCGATTGGGCAGGAGTTGTGTTTGATGTGATAAGGAAAAAGACTGGCAAGAAGGAAGTCACCCTAGGAAGGGTTGTTGGAATCTTCCTTAAGGAAAAATACCCCCAGCTGCTGAGTTCAACCGCAACAACAATCAACGCAAGCAAGAAGATGGATCCCAACCTGTTCTCTAAATGGAAGAGAACTTTTGTGAAACCTGCTCCAGCAACATCTGAGGACACCAGGACTGAATCAGTCACTCCTCACCTTGTCGAAGCTGGCTCAGCTCTTCCCTCCTCCTCCTCTGCTTTGCTGTCTGCTTCAGTTGAAGTTCCATCAACTTCAGCTGAAGTACGACCTTCTTCCTCTTCTGCTCCAGAAACAACCACGGTTGTTCCTCTTTCCCCTCCAGCATCTCCTCTTCCTTCTCATCAGACTAGGATATCTGCTCCTAGCTTTGATTTGTTAAGATCTGAGAGAATTCCTACTCCTCCTTTGTCTCCCATTCATTCCCCAGTTAATTCCCCAATTAACTCTCAAGCTCCATCTCCTATTCAATCCCCTGTCCACACCATTCTTCATCCCAACACTACTACCATATCTGCTGCAGCTCCATCCACTTCACATCCATCATCTTTTGAGATTACTCCTGAACTCATCTCCCGCATTGTGGAGTTGATTACCCCCTCAATCAAGACCATGATTGAAGAGGCAATCGCTCCCCTTGTATCCTCCATTGATATCTTAACTGCCTCCATCAAATCTCTCTCAAAATCTGCTGAGCCATCTTCCCCAAGGGGCCTGGTTTCAGTCTCCACTGAAATCAGGCAGGGGGAGATGTTCTATGAAGATGCCTCAGAACCTCCTGCCTCCCTTCCAGCTATAACAGATACAGTCATGACAGCCCTGGAAGAGTCTGCTCCAGCTGAGAAAGAAATAGTTCCAGAAATAGTTCCAGTGTTATCTGATAAGGAAATAGCTGATGGAATCATGTTATCTGAAATTGCAGTAAAAGTCTGCCTAGAAGATCTCACCACTCCTGTGGTTGCTAGATTTCTAGAAGGAATTATAACTTCATGTCTAGATGAATCATGGGAGATGGTCAAGTATGAAGGTAACTCATTCATCCGTTTTGTTGATGAGTCAATTAATTTGTTAGTTTGTGAATTCCTGGAAGGAATGATCTCTGTTTATTTAGCAGATCTGTATTCATAATTCTACAGATGTTATTAGAGAAGATTTATCTGCTCAGATAATAGTAATTGTCTCAGAGGCTGCCCCAAGTGTTCCTGATATCCAAGTAGATCCTGAATTGGAATCTTTTTTAGATGATAGAGAAGATGAGTCTGAGAATCAAGATGAAGCCAAAGATGACACTCCTGTTCTGAGTGTGGAAGAAGTTCAAGCAAGAGCTGCCTGGGATCTAAGAGTACAGTCTTTGTTGAAAGAGAAAGAAAAAGAGCTGCAAATTGAAAAGTCAACCATTTGGGATGATTCACCAGGGTTGGACTTAGATTCCCTTCTGGCTCTGGATGCCATGGAAGAGGAAAGAGAGAAATCAAATCTGAAGCTTAAAGAAAAGGCTGTTTCAGAAGCCTATGATCCTTATGAAAATCCTCCCTCATCTCATTCTGATGATGAAGAGGATTCTGATGTTTCTGAGAAATCAAGGAAAAAGAAAGCTGCTTCAAAGAAAAGGAAAGCTGCTGCTCCTCCTCCTCCCAGTAAAGACAATGATACTCCTTATTATATTTTGAAGGGCATTGACCCTAAGTCAAAGGAATTTCAGCACTGGATGTGGTTTTCAAAGAACCAGCGGAAAGAAAGGAAAAGATCTTAAAGATATGATAGTCCTGTCTCAAGATGGACTCCCAGAGGTCCTCCTACTCCTCCTCCAGGTGCAGGAGCGTCTGGTAATCTTTCTGCCAATCCTGCTGCCTCTTCTGCAAGATCTGCCTCTTTTCAGCATCAATCAAGGAAAAGCTCTCACAGCTCTTATGGAAAGCCTCATTCTGGCAGTCAAATGCATGAAGCAGAAGTGAAAGAACAAGTTAAGGAGGGTGTGCATCTAAAGCCAACTTTTTCACCTCCTCCCTCTCCTAAGAGAAAGGTTTCAACTGCTGCACCAGTTCAGTCTAAGAAAACTGTTTCAAAAGGTAAATAGTTTACTTTGTTTTAAAATTTCTAGCAAGAACCTTTTGCTAAGTTTGCTTCCAATGTCTTATCTAGTTATTCAAGATAAAATAGCTGATGCTGCTCATCCTGAGCCTGTTTATGAAAATCCTGAGCTTGATCCTAACTTTAGGATGGCTCGCTTTCAAGAACTAGTTGGAGCAGCTCAAATAAGAAAAGCTAGAGCAGAAGGAAAAGATACGACTGGTCTAACTACCATGTCTGCTTACAGAAAGAAAGAGTTTGAAAAGTTCCAGGTTAATCCTGAGATTTTTGATCCATCAAAATATATGGAAAAGCATCCTGAAGCAGTAGTCCCAAGAGCTGCAGAATTGAAGATGATTGGTGCGCAGGACCTGAAGCTGTCAAAGAAAGAATCTGATGATCCTCTAAGGAAAATCTCTTTTGTTTCTAGCTCTTCTGTATCTAAGCCTGACTCTGTTGATCCATAGTTTGATTAACTGCTGTGCTATATTTGTTTATCTGTTTGATAATCTGCTAGTTAATTGTTAACTATTTACTGTATTATTTTATTACTCTTTAGCTAGCTTTATGTTTTAAATGTTGAGAGACTTAACTCAAATAGGGGGAGATTGTTGGTACTCTAGTTTGATTTGAGTTTAGTCTTGTCTTTGTTAGTCCCTTGACCCAAGAAATATCTATGGTCGATGGTTAGAAGTCTAGCTGTAGAGTCCTCACTTTTCCAGATTGAGAATTTGGTTAAGTAGTTTTTTCGTTCGACTATAGTCGAACGCCGCTCGACTATCGTCTATCGGCTGATCGACGATCGTCTATCAGTTGGTCGACGCTTTGTCTGCGTTGATAGTTCGACTATCTGTTCTGATAGATCGACTATCTGATAGTTCGACTATCTGTTGATAGGTCGACTATCTGTTTTGCATTGATAGTTCGACTATCTGTTGATAGTTCGACTATCTGCTTGGCGAGGTAGTTCGACTATCTGTCCTGATAGTTCGACTATCTGATAGTTCGACTATCTGTTGATAGGTCGACTATCTGTTCCGCTTTGATAGTTCGACTATCTGTTGATAGATCGACTATCTGTTTCGTCTTGATAGTTCGACTATCTGTTGATAGTTCGACTATCTGTTGTCTTTGATAGTTCGACTATCTGTCCTGATAGTTCGACTATCTGATAGTTCGACTATCTGCTGATAGATCGACTATCTGGTTTGGTTTGATAGTTCGACTATCTGTTGATAGATCGACTATCTGTTTTCTGTGGTAGGTCGACTATCTGCTTGATAGGTCGACTATCTCTGTGCGCTTGATAGTTCGACTATCTGTCCAAGATAGATCGACTATCTGATAGTTCGACTATCTGCTCTGATAGTTCGACTATCTGCCGGGGTAGTTCGACTATCTTCTTCGATAGGTCGACTATCTGGATCGTTCGACTATCTGCCCGATAGTTCGACGATCTCCGTGCGTCGTTCGACGATCTTCGAGGGTCGTTCGACGCTTTCTGTCTGCCTTTATATTTTGTATTTATTTATTATATTTAATTAATTAATACATTTTCTGGCACATTGTTTTAAGCTGTATGATAAAATTACCAGGCAATATTTGCTCCATCTCTTTTGCCTGAGTTAAATCTTTTTAAGATAAAGTTGTTTGTCTTATTAGCTGTCATTATAAATTACTTTATCTGTTGTCAGCCCTTTATAGCCGTTAGACTGAAAAGTCTTCTTTTTGCTATAAAGAGATTATTTCTGATGTGACTTTATTTAGTCCTTCTGTTATTTGATTTGAGCCTGCAGCTTCTTAGAAAGAGGTTTACTCCTTTTATAGAATGTTTTGCTGCAGAGATGGTTTTGTCTTCTTGATATTTACAGCCTAGGTCTCAAGGCTCAGAAGAAGACAAATAATTCAAATGGAAGAGAGCCGTTGCTTGCTGCTGTTATATAAAGGACCCTTTGAAGAAGGATTCAAGCTAGCTAATAGCTAACCAGTTGTTCATTCAAGCTTTCAAGCCTTCATCAAGAAAAAGATTTCTGCTCTCAGCAATTTCCATCTAACTGAGAAGTGTTAAGATCTTCATCTCTTCTTCACCTGAGTTCTCCTGCTTTCAGGAAGTTCAAACTCAGAGTTCCTTTGAAGAAGAAGAAGAAGAAGATAGCTGCTTGAAGATCTTTGATTTTATTATTTACTTTCTTCCTGTAGCTTTTCCTTCAGAACTTTCTGAAGAGTTTTCTGCACTGAAGCAAGACTTCACCTGAACATCTTTGAGCCAGGGGGAGCCTTGATTCTTTAGAGCATTCTAGCTCAGTGCAGGTTTTTGTGCTTCTCTAATCTTTGTAAAATAGAGAAGACATCTTAACTTTCTTCCCCCTCCTGTACAGGGTTATTACTCCCTTCAAAAGTATCCCTTGGTGGCAGGGCACCTGATCAAAAACCTGTGCTTGGTTTTTTAGACACCTGATCAAAAGTCTAAAGGGTTTCTGGATCTACCTGAAGCACCAAGCACCCCAACCCCTCTCCCTCCACAGGCGGGTTGTTGGTGGCCACAGCCTCCCTTTGATGAGCGAACTCGACAGTTAAGTTGGGCCGTACAGGGATTAGATATAACTAGGATTGCTAGTTGCTGATTAGGTTTTCCAAGCCTTAACTGTAATCACAGTTAGCTTGAGTTTGTACACATCACTTGTGTTAGGCTATAGGGTTAACTTTATATCTATAATCTTTTCTTTCCGCACTTCACTCCAAGGGAGTTGGGTAGACTATTAAGTTTTGTCTGTGCAAAATTTGATAACTCTATTCACCCCCCCTCTAGAGTAGTATCTATCCCTTCACTTTCAATCTCCAATATTTTCCTAGATATGGCCTCATTGCTCTGTCGTAGTCCTTCTATCACGGACTCATTCTGAGCTCCTGACGACTCGCCCTCAGATTGGGGAGTCGACCTCATCGCAGGATGTCTCGACATTCTAATAACATAATTAACAACTAATCAAAACCCTGCTTACCGCTAGAACTACACAACTTAGTTCAGACAATACATGTACAAATACTTGCTTAAGCTGCTAACTTGCTCTGGCAATTTCATTAATGAGGTCATGCCTAAACTTAGGATGAAATACTATCATCCTACTAACTCATGTGACTAAACAATGAATGCATGAATTCTTATGCTTTTTGACTCAAAACCATGTGTGTATATGTTTCATCATGTAAATCTTTAGCTTGGCACGTATACTAATGCAATGGTATGTAATGCATGTTATGCTCTACAATCTAATAACGGCCTTAGTGCATGGTATGAGTGGCATACACATGAAATATTATGCATCACATACTACATAATATCACATGCAACAAAAAGAAAAATCTAATTTGCATTCATGTGATGATTGTTATGCATACCATACTACACAACAGTCACATGTTGCCTCCTATGAGGATCCATATACAAACACATATTATGCATCACATACTACATAATATTCCCCATATACTTCTTCTCATGCTTATGAGTGTAGTGTTCATGCTTTAGCCAAGACGTACTGATAACACATTGGTGTGTATATGCAATGAAATACGATAACTAAAACTAACTTGAGATTGTTGTTTGACCAAGTTTCGAACAACCAATCCCTTTGATACCAACTATCACAACCCGCATTTTCTTCGAATTAAAATGTATATCAGAGTAAGAGAAAACATGTGTCGTGATGCAATGCTGTGCAGGTGATAACTGCAGACATTCAGGCAAACACCAATTCTAGCATATTTTATGAAAATACCAAGTTTTGAAGTGAGAAATCATGTTTTAAAATAAGTTTTGGATGACTGTATCCCTCGGCTAAGTAGATCAACTAGTCCACAAGTGAAATTATAGTTTTACGATGCGAAAAAAAGTTTTCTTATATTATTTGACATCGTACATGAGAAAAAACATCCATATAGGACGACTCATGGTATGCAAGATTCAAGATTTAGTGTAAGTATAAAAATTTGTTTGTACGTTCAAAAAGATATAGTGATCTTAGCTTTTAGTAAATTATATGCATGAGATAGAAGTAATACTTTTATTATTTAAAACATCTAACATGCAACCTAGCATAAAACCATCCCAGAGAGCAGGTAAAAACCAACGAATCACATAAAAATGGCTTAACAACTAGCAAGTACTTAACATTAAACAAAATCTAGTGGGCGCTAACATCCTGACACGAACCCACCAAAATAATGTATGTCTGAACTAAAGAAAAAAAAACAACTACCTCACAACCAGTGAGGAAGAGAGAGCTGCAGAATACCAGCGAAAAACTAAAACTCTTAGCCGCTCAACTGGCTACTGCTCCAAACATGAGGCATTCACAAGAAAAGAATACGTCAGCAAGTTTATACAAGTGGTGATCAAAGATAAAAATGTTAGCAATAAACCAAACATGAATAAGGGTTACCAAACCAAATATAAGGAAGCTGTTAGAACACAGCAAAATAGCTATAGACAGTTATAAGAGTTTTTACTTGTAAAGTCCAAGGGTAAGGAAATTGCACCAAGAGCGAAACAAAGTCATGCTTCGCGAATACCTGCCAGAGTAAGCAGAGCAACATAATCTATATAATACAAGTAAAAAAGACTTAACAACTCTACTCATATGAATCATTAACACTAGAAGGAAAATGGTACTGAGTCGGTGGCCACATAGTCCAACCCGAACTTACAGACCCAAAACATTTCAAGAAGGTACTGTGGTGGTGGTAACATTGTCCAATACAACCAGACAGTCCAATTGTATCAATAGGACACTAGGGTGCTGGCCTCAATATCCAACTCAACCCATCAATCCAAACATATTAACAAGGTACTGTGGTGATGGACACTTTGTCAAACTTAACCCCACAGTCCAAAAATATCTCTAGTAGTATAATGATTCACAATTTGCCACTAGGTTGGGGGTCCTGTATCCACTACCAACAAGAGGCCACACTTATCATCCATAAACACCTATAACCTCAACTAAGGCATAGGGACTCTCCTTTGACATAAAGAAAGAAAGTTCCCAAGAAAAATCATTCTAAGCGAGACCCTATGAATTCCACTTAATTCGGCGAGGAATTTCTAAGTCCAAGCTGATTCGTCGAGTATACTCTACGAATACAATAGACACACGATGAATCGGCCTAAAAAACTAAGTCCAGGGAAAATCGTCGAGTTCACTCGACGCCGCGTTGAGTGCATTCAACGCACTTAATGCCAAGCCAGATAACTCAACGAATACACCTTCATTTAATGCTGCGTTGAGTCCACTCAACACCGTATTGAGTCCACTCAACGTTTTTGACTTAGCTCCAAAACAACTCAACGCGAAGGTTACACTCAACGTTGTCTCACTCAATGCCGCGTTGAGTGCATTCAGCACACAGAACGCTTTATACTTAGTCTTATAGACACTCAACGCCACTCAATGCCAAGGATATGCACTCAACGCTACTGGCATTACTCGACGAATTCGTCGAGTTTACTCGACAAATTTAATTTAGGCTCAAGGATCACTCAACGCTCATAGTGCCTTGCCTAATCCAATCAACGCCAAGCCTCTTACTCGACAAACTCAATGCCTATTACTCGAAGATTTTAACTTAGTCTATTACATCACTCAACGCCAAGCTGATATTCTTCGACGCAACGCCTAATACTCGACGAATTGTACCTAACTCAATGTCAAGCATTACCCGATGAATTCACCGCGTATACTCGATGAATTTAACTTAGGCTCAAGGATCACTCAATGCTCAGAGTGTCATGCCAAATCCACTCAATGCCAAGCCTCATACTCGATGAACTCAATGTCAATTACTCGAAGATTTGAATTTGCTCCTACTGATACTCGCTGAATTTTACTTAGACTAATTCCAACTATATCTGACGAATTTTATCCCCTTTTATAAGACGAATTTTCCTTAGATTAACTTAACAGATACTCGACGGGTTTTGCCTAGACTAAAAGTCAAATAGGATGAAATTACCTTAGATTAACAATTATACAATGAAAATTAGACTTAAAATACATGTTATACCACGAAAATTTTTTGCTTAAACCTACTGTTCTAAACTTGACCAATTACCCTTGTCCAACAGGAAAAACCCGACGTATAACTTAAAGAAATTAATACTTTAATCAACAAGTTTTACTCGGCTCTACCACAAAATCGACTAAGCAATTCCTAGCTGAAAAAACAATATGGTCTAGCAGATCGGAAAATACCAAACCTGACGTTACCCTACTCCTATAACTAGGGAGAAAAGAAAAGTACTTAATCATACAAAGGGAACTAAGAAACTTAGCAAGGGGAAGAAATCACCACTTGCTTCGATCCTGCCGAAAACAGGCTACACAGCGCTCCTCCTCACGGGTTTGGCCGCAAGAATGCCTAAGAAAAAAAACCTGAAACTTTTCGAGAGGAAAGAAGGTCAAAACTACATAACTTAATCCATAAAAATCCAAGAAGCGGGTAAAACTCACCGTAGAAACATAGATTGCGGTGAGAGCAATCCGATTCTAGCCTCCAACAATGGTTTCGTGCACTAGAAATCCTAAAATCAACGGTCAAAGGCTCTCCAAAGGCCGTCTCTTTCTCTCTTTCGCAAAACAGTCGGCATTTTCAGGAAGAAGACGATGAATAGGGTTTACATCTAATCAGAGGCTATTTATATGCAATAGATAGTATAATATATTATTATTATAATTAAAACTTCCAATTGACCAAAACTCGCACTAACTCGGATTTCTACAAAAACCGCATCGTAACTAAATATCGTCGCTACAAATCCAACGGAGGAGTCGGAACTAAGATCTGACAAACCAAACTAGGGTAAAAATCCCCCAAAGTAAAAACACTAACATTTCCAAAAAGGCTCCACCGTGTTCCAAAACAAACCCTGGCTCGCATGAGAATAATAAAAATCACAATAAATTGGACATGCTAACATTCTAAGTTAAAACCCCGGGTACCAATGAGCAAAAAGCGAATCTCCATCAATGACACCCGTTAAAAAAGCGTCAAAGTAACGCCCTGACGTCAAAATACGTCACTAAAGGAATTTAAATAAACCTTAGAAAATCAGGGGCGTTACACTGGAGTAGTCGCAAAACATAGGAATCTCCTTGAATTTCAGGTTGTAATCTTCAAGCTTTTTCCTGATCCAGAGAAGCTATGCACAACAACTACCAGTAGAGATGTACTCTGACTCGACAGTGGAGGTTGCCAAGCAATTTTGCTTCTTGTTGTTCCATGAAATAAGCCTTCTTTTGAGGAATTTGCAGTCTTGGAAGTGCTTTTCCTATCATCCCTACTTCCTGCAAAATCAGCATCTGAAAAACTAATTAGCTCGACATCATTACTTTTTGGGTACCATAAGCCAAGGTTTGGTGTACCCTTAAGGTATCTCAAAATCCCCTTTGCAGCGGAGTAATGAGATTCCTTAGAGTTCACATGAAATCTAGCGCATACACATGGTTAAAATATTATGTCGGGTCTACTGGCAGTAAGATAGAGAAAGTACTCAATTATTCTTCTGTACTTGGTTTCATCAAAATGTTTCCCTTTCTCGTCCTTTTCTAGAGACATAGTTGAACCCATTGGAGTCCTCATCGTGGTTACATTCTCCATTCCGAATTTCTTAAGTAACTCTTTGGTGAACTTTATCTGAGAGATGAAAATTCCTTCTTCAGATTGCTTCACCAGGAGTCCTAAAAAATACTTCAGCTCTCTCATACTACTCATTTCAAACTTCTCTTGCATACGTTTAGAAAACTTTTTTCAAAGGTGGTCCTCCGTAGAGCCAAAAATAATGTCCTCGACAAAGATTTGCACTAGTAAAATCTTTCCTTTTACTTCCCTAAGAAATAATGTCTTATCTATCTTTCCTCTTGCAAACGTGTTCTGAAGAAGAAAGCTAGATAGTGTCTCATACAAAGCTTGGGGAGCTTGCTTTAAACCATATAGAGCCTTTTTAATAAAATATACATAATCAAGGAGAGTTGAGTCGACAATACCTGGGGTTGTGCTATGTATACTTCCTCTTTTAGATTGTCGATGAGGAGATGTTACCTTCTCCACTCATCTCCTTGCCTGGATCTCCAATGATTAGATCAACAGGGTGATTTCTTAGATGTCTGAACACTTGATTTCTTCCTCTCCCACTAGCAGGTTCTTCAAAATTTGTTCCATCTTCTATAGGTTGAAGTAGTTCATCATCTAGTAGTTCTTCATCCACCACACTTGGATCAACGACCTTAACTGATCTTGGAGCATCTTCCTGAACCACTTCTTCCAAGCATAGTTCTTTTAACTTGGTACTTGCATCTACACCAATAACACTAGACAAGCTACTATGAAGCATACTTGCCTCGTCAAATACAACATTTATAGATTCTTCTACCACCGGGGTTTTCTTGTTAAAAATCCTATATGCCTTACTATAGCTACTATACCCTACAAAAATACCTTCAAACTCTTTTCACTAAACTTCATATGATAATACTTCCCATTCACTACTAGAAAACTGACTTTTAGCCACGGCAGATTGCCGTGGCTAAAAGTCCAAAACCGTGGCTAAACACTTTTAGCCACGGTCTGCCCACGGAAAATGGGCGTGGGCAATACGAGCGTGGCTAAAAGTCCAAACCGTGGCTAAAAGTCCAAAATCGTGGCTAATACTGGACTTTTAGCCATGGTTCATTGTCGTGGCTAATAGTGGACTTTTAGCCACGGTTTAATTGGCGTGGTTAAAAGGCCACTCATAACATAAAAAATTCAGGCCGCCGCCCTCGCCGCCGCCGCCGCCCGGTCGCCGCCACCGCCCGGCCGCCGCCGCCCGACCGCCGCCCGGCCGCCGCCGCCCGGCCCACGCCGCCCGGACGCCGCCGCCCGGGCGCCGCCGCCGCAGCCGCCCGGCCACCGCCGCCCGGCCACCGCCGCCCGGCCGCCGCCACCGCCATATTTATTTCAAAGGCTAATTGAAATAAATTCCTTATAAACCCAAAAATCTCATTTTGTTTTGGCGGTGTGGGACTAAACGATGCCACGGTTCAGGCAAACCGTGGCTAATACTAGACTTTTAGCCACGGTTCAGGCAAACCGTGGCTAAAAGTTCAGTATTAGCCACAGAATAAAACCGTGGCTAATACTCACTATTAGCCACGATTTTTCCCCGTGGCAAAAAAAACCGTGGCTAAAAGCCATTTTTCTAGTAGTGATTGTTATGTACGAAGCATTTATTGCCAAAGATCCTAAAATAGGACACAATCAGTTTTTTACCTTTCAACAGTTCGTATGGAGTCTTACGATGGCTTTTGTTGATTAATGTTCTATTTTGCACGTGGCAAGCTGTGTTGATTACTTTGGCTCAGAAGTAATCTGTTAGTGAATCCGTATTCAGCATAGTTGTATATGCTTCAATAAGGGTTTTATTCCTTCTCTCGGAAACTCCATTTTGTTATGGAATACGTGGAGAGCAAAACTCATGAAAAATACCTTGACTTCCACAGAATTCTATCATGGCCCCAGACTCAAATTCTGTCTCGTGATCACTTCTGATTTGACCACGGAGCTTTTTAACTCATTTTGAATTTGCCTACAAAAATTAGTGAAAGCCTCGAAGTGTCTGACTTGTGTTTTAGAAAGAACACCCAAGTAAAACGAGAGTAATCATCAATAATGACTAACGTATGGACTTTACCTCCTAAACTGTGAATTGGCATGGGACTGAATAAGTCCATGTGAAGTAAGTATAGACATCTAGAAAAATCTTTTTCAGTAATTCCCTTAAAGGTAGCACATGTCTTCTTACCTATTTGGCATGCGTGACATGGACTTCCTTTAAGACACATGATGTTGCGAGCATCACGCACTAAGTTTTTAGAAAATAGCATATTAATAGTTTTGAAATTTATATGCGCTTATTTCGTGTGTCATTGATCACAGAGAGACATACTATCTTTTGCAAAAAAGCGCACTGGTGTAGAAGTGCCTAAACATAGAAAATTTAAGCATAAAATATGTCTACTTTGAGTGCCTATTAATACTGTCTCCAAATTTGCAGACAATTTTATCAGACACTTGTCCTTGTAGAACTCAATGATATAGCCTTTATTGCATAACTGGCTTATGCTGATTAGATTTTGTCGTAATACTTTAATATATATCACTTCTGTGAAGGATACTATACCGTTGGTAATCATACCGTAGACTTTAGTGATTCCCCGGTCAGACCGTCTGTAATGCCTCGAAACTCAAAAGAGCAACGGGCAGCATTTTAAGGCGTGTTTGGGTTTTGGTAAAGGTCACACAGCCTGGGATACGCTAGGGCCGTGTCAGGAGCGTGTTCGACGTCTCACCAAGCACTCAACAATTTTCACTCAACGAGCGTTGAGTGAGGGCACACGGTCTGACACATAGGCGTGTCAGTGGTCGTGTCTTGCTCGGGCATTTTGCGGGTTTGTGATGAGGGAGCTACACTGCCAGGGACATGGGCGTGTCCCAGGCATGTCTAGCACGCAGCATATGACATGGGCGTGTCACATAGCCGTGTCCTTCTCAGGACGTTTCTGTTCCTGTGTTGTTTGGGTACACGGGCCGTGACACGGGCCTTGACACGAGCGTGTCACTTGGGACACGGGCGTGTCCCAAGCCGTGTTACGGGCCTTGTCCTAGTCGGGATTTTTCCGAATGACAGCGAATGAGTTACACGGCCTTGGACACGGGCGTGTCTCAAGCTGTGTTCAGCCCAGGAAGTTTATTTTTAGGGAGAATCGTGGCCGTTCGTTTCCTTATTTTGGGATCTAATGGTTGATAATACGTTTTGTAGCCTAAACTATTATCGTATTTTATATTTTATATTGTACAATTTATGTCTATTATTAGTTTATTTTTATCCTTTTTATGTAAATTTTATTGCCACTAACTTTTTCCTGTCTTTTTGCAGGTTTTCAGAAAAATTGCCAAAATGGCCTGTCACGCCCCCCTGTCACGCCCTCCCTGGGCGTGACCTAGGGCGTGTCACCCGATCCCGAGGACACCTGACGGAAGGGACAGAAAACGGTCAAAACCGATGTCACGCCCCCCTGTCACGCCCTCCCTGGGCGTGTCACCAGGCGTGACCAGGGGCGTGTCGCCCTCTGCCGCAAAGCCTGCCGCCGCATTAAATGCCCTTCCGCCTCAGCACGCAAATAGTACTGTCACGCCCCATGTCACGCCCGTGACATGGGCGTGACACCTTCCTTTTTCGGTGACTGACGGATTTCCGACCAATGATTTGGACATGACATGCCTGTCACGCCCCCCTGTCACGGGCGTGACCTAGGGCGTGACCACCGACGTACCGAAGCAATCATCCCTCCCGCCAGAATCCAGAGCCCGAGGTCAACATAGTACTGTCACGCCCCCCTGACACGCCCCCCCTAGGGCGTGTCGGAGGGCGTGACCGACCCGAGAAAAAATCTATAAATTGAGCCCCCCTCCTCCCCATTTCAGCAAGCTTTGGTTGAGTGGGGGAGGTGCTGCCCCTTTGTTTCTTGATCCTTTTTCATGCTTTTTCTCTCTCTCTCTCCCCCTCTCTTTGTACTTTTTGGTTAACCCTAGTTTAATCTTAGTTTGTGCTAGCTTTTATTGCAATTTCCTCCTTGCTTAGTGCTTAATGTAGGGCTAGAATAGGTTTAATTTTCATGCACTTGTAACTTTAATTTTCAATAGCATAACTTGCCCTTTTTATTAATAAAATTGTTCTTTTTTTTTAGCTTGTGTTCTTCTTATGCTTTTCTACTCATCTTCCCCCCTCCACTCCATTATGATTAACTAATCCTCCTTGTACTCGATCTTGATGATCCGAGGTTAGAGCGATTATGTTATGATGTTTTAATTAATCTTTTCTTTTTAGGTTAGGGCCTTGAATTACTCTTGATTTATCACGGGTCGAAGGTATATTTTCGATATATACTCTCCGCCTTTGCTTTCATTCTGGGCTAGCCGAGAGGCCGAAAGAATGAAGTGAGCATTCAAGAGTAAAGGGAGTTGTACGCACCCCTCGAGAGAGGCAGACGTCCAAATCTCCCGGATTGGAGTAAAATCCAATAGTGGGGTTCACCGCGTAAAGCGAGTTTTAGGCCTCCGATTTAGACGAGAGTCGGTCGGACCTTCCTAAACTCAGTTGGGCACGACTTCGAGAGAAGCGTGTTCAAGCTTTAGGAACCTCCACGGTCAAGGACCTTTATCCTATTAAGTTTAGATTTTTATCGCATTTTCTTAATCGTCTTTAGCCGAGGTGAATCTCGATCGGGTGCATTTCCATTTCATATTGTTCTACCTTTTGTAGTAATCTCATATATTGTGCTCTTTTATTAACTGCGGTAATTTCCTTTCTAGCTTAGTTGTTTGCTTAATAGCGTAACTTAATTGCGGTAGTTCTCTTTTTAGTTTGCTTTAATTTCTCCATTGCGCTTAGATTTTCTAAAACCCTAGTTTTTCCGTCGATAAGATAATAGCGTTCGTGTGAGTAAGCTTAGCCAACAGTTCCCGGATCTTAATACGACACTTGTGTCCCCTTGCTACAATTCGATAGGTATACTTGCCTCATCGGGTTGCTAGTTCGGTTGCGTTTATTTTCTTCGAACCCTAGCGCGCAACAAGTTTTTGGCGCCGTTGCCGGGGACCCAACTTCCGTTGATATTTTGAAAACACGAACCTATTAATTTTATCTCTTTCTCATCCCCTCTTCTTTAAAGTTTAAAAAAAAAAAAAAATCAAAAAAATTATCACCGCTCTTAATAGAAACCAACCTCACAATTTTTCTACGCCACCTAATTCTCTCGAAAAGGGCAAAGGGCTTTAAGCGCCACTGTCTTGTCTAGTACCTTGCGAACCCTTCACGGGGTAGTCCTTGGGAAGTTCGGGAGTTAATCTATAAAAAAAAAATCTATTTCAAAAAAAAAAAAAAAGTTTTAATTTAATTTTCTAAATCAAGTTTTTCTTTCTAGTTTATCCTTTTTCTCTTTCTCTTCTTCTTTTCTGTTCTTTTAGTGCATGACCCGCGGGAGTCCGTCGGTTATTTTGGACTTG
This sequence comes from Platanthera zijinensis, assembly GCA_039513925.1. NCBI lineage: Eukaryota > Viridiplantae > Streptophyta > Magnoliopsida > Asparagales > Orchidaceae > Platanthera > Platanthera zijinensis. The sequence goes on from CM077086.1 coordinate 82,238,948, forward strand.
GACCACGAAATTGAGCGTACTCTTCGGAGAAGATCGCGATTTCAAGGTCCTACTATCCAAGTGCCGGTTGAGGACTCCGAGTCATTTAATACTTTAAGAATGGAAGAACCCAACGTAGATGAGGCCGTGCAAAGGACTATGTCCTATTATGCACGACCGAACCTTGAGGGAACAGAATCGAGTATAGTCCGCCCTACTATAGCAAATAATAACTTTGAACTAAAGCCTAGCATAATTCAAATGGTGCAGCAATATGTGCAATTTGACGGACTTCAAGATGAAGATCCGAACGCACATATAGCTAGCTTTCTTGAAATTTGCGACACCTTCAAGATAAATGGTGTCACAAATGATGCGATCAGGCTAAGACTCTTCCCCTTCTCTCTAAGAACTAAAGCTAAGCAGTGGCTTAACACACTTCCGAAAAATAGCATAACCACTTGGAATGAATTAACTGAAAAATTTTTGGCGAAGTATTTTCCGCCCGCTAAAACTGCAAAACTTAGGAACGACATCTCTGCCTTCGGACAAATAGACTCTGAAACCCTTTACGAAACCTGGGAGAGATTTAAAGAATTATTAAGACGATGCCCACATCACGCGCTGCCTGTATGGTTACAAGTGCAGACGTTTTATAACGGGCTAAATCAAAGCACGAAGCAAATGATAGACGCAGCTTCTGGCGGTACTTTAAATCATAAGACCCCGGAAGCCGCTCTTGAGCTTTTTGAGGACATGGCCATGAACACTTATCAGTGGAATGTGCCTAGGTCCCGCCCGAACAAGCCTGCAGGTATCTATGAAGTGGACAACGTCTCCCAGCTCGCTCTGCAAGTAGAAATCCTAAGCAAAAAAATCACGGAGATGACTGCTGCCTCCGCCCCTCAGGTATGGGAATCTGCAACCCCTACTCCAGAACATTTAGATTATGTTAATAATTTGCCTAGAACTGCTTTTAATAATTTTTCTGCTGCGAATTTTCATCCGCCTGGTTTTAATTTTCCGAATAGTTATAACCCCGCTTTAAGAAATCACCCGAACTTTTCATGGAGTAATCCATCGAATGCGATGCGCCCACCTCCGCAAAATGATTTTTCTGCACAACCGCCACCACCACCACCACTTCTTCAAAATTACCCAAAACCTCCAAGCTTGGAGGAATTACTTTCTAAATATATCACCACAAATGACGCCACTATAAGAACGTTAACCGGAAGCGTAAAAAGTCTAGAAAACCAGGTAGGACAGCTCGCGAAAATAATTTCTGAGCGACCCGCAGGGTCTCTTCCTTCCAATACCGAACCCAACCCGAGAGAGCAAGCGAAAGCTATAACTCTTCGGAGTGGGAAGCAAGTCTCCGGTATGGTAAGTGAAGAGCCTGAGGCAAGCTCCGCTTCTGCTTTTAAAAATCAAAGCTCCGCTCCCGCTTTTAAAAATCAAAGCTCTGCTCCGCTTCCACCCTCTGCTGAAGAAGTAATCACCCCCACTTTAGAAAATAATCTCACTCCACCACCCATCTTCAAAAATAATTCAACTCCTCCATACCCCTCTGAACTTAATAGACAACGTCAAGATGATCAGTACTCCCGCTTCTTAGAAATCTTCAAACAAATCCACATTAATCTTCCCTTCCACGAGGCTATTTCGCAAATGCCGAAATACGCCAAATATCTTAAAGACCTCCTCACGAACAAGAAGAAGTTATAGAATCTTTCGCACGTCACGCTTAACGCCGAGTGCTCCGCCGTTTTAACAAACGGTTTGCCGAAGAAAATCAGTGACCCGGGTAGTTTCTCTATCCCGTGTGTCTTCGGTGATCTCTTTGTTAAGCACGCGTTAGCCGACTTAGGCGCAAGTATAAACCTGATGCCCTTTTCGTTGTTCAAAAAGTTAGGGATTGGTAGCCTTAACCCCACGCGTATGAGTATCCAGCTAGCCGATAGATCCGTCAAGTACCCGTTAGGAATAGTGGAGGACGTTCTAGTGAAAGTCGACAAGTTCATCTTCCCGGTGGACTTTGTCATTTTGGACATCGAAGAAGACGTCGAGGTTCCCCTGATCCTTGGCCGACCCTTCCTTGCCACCTCCCGAGCCATCATTGACGTAAGCAATGGTAAGCTCTTTCTTCGAGTAGGCGACGACGAAGTCACATTTCCGATCACCCCTTCGATGAAGAACACCTTAGCGAACGATGACTCATGTTTTTTCATAGACGCCGTGAGTGATGATTCTTCCTACTGCCTCTCCGACTTTGAAAAAGAATTTTCTACTTTTTGCTCCTCTTCTCTTACAACAGAATCACTGCAAGGAAGTGATGAATCTTCTTATTGTCTTTCTGAGTTTGAAAAAGAGTTTTCTGATTTTTGTTCTTCCTCTTTCCTTACCACTGAATCTGTACAAGAAGCCGTCTTGGCTGCTAGCCCCACCCCTTATTACGTTCCTTATAAAAAAGTTTATGAAGATATTATTTTTGAAAAAGAAAGAATCTCAAAATCCTCTTATGAAGAACCCCCTACCCTAGAACTTAAAGAACTTCCCGAACACCTTAAGTATGCTTTCTTAGAAAAAGACTCCAAGTTACCAGTTATCGTTTCGGCCTACCTCACGGATACGCAGAACGATAAACTTCTTCTGGTTCTACGTAAGCATCGCCGGGCTATTGCTTGGCAAATTTCTGATATCAAGGGCATAAGCCCATCTTTCTGTACACATAAAATCCTAATGGAAGATAATTCGCGTAACTCTATTCAGCCTCAACGCCGTATAAACCCGAATATGAAAGAAGTAGTTAAGGGCGAGGTTATGAAACTATTAGACGCAGGAATTATCTACCCGATATCGGACAGTAAGTGGGTTAGCCCCGTTCAAGTAGTTCCAAAAAAGGGAGGGATAACCGTAGTTAGTAATGAGAATAATGAATTAATCCCGACACGGACGGTGACGGGTTGGCGTATGTGCATAGATTACCGTAAGTTAAATGACGCCACCCGTAAGGACCACTTTCCTCTACCGTTTATCGACCAGATTTTAGAACGTCTCTCCGGCCATAGCTTTTATTGTTTTCTCGATGGCCTCTCGGGGTACTTTCAAATACCCATCTCTCCCGAGGACCAAGAGAAAACTACGTTTACTTGTCCCTTCGGCACCTTCGCGTACCGAAGAATGCCGTTTGGATTATGCAATGCGCCGGCTACATTTCAACGATGTATGCTCGCAATATTTGACAAGTACGTAGAAAGCATTATGGAGGTATTCATGGACGATTTCTCCGTGTTCGGCGATACCTTCGATAGATGTTTAGAAAACCTCGAAAAAGTCTTAGAACGATGCGAAGAAACTAACCTTGCCCTAAATTGGGAAAAATGCCATTTTATGGTGAGGGAAGGGTTAGTTTTGGGTCATAAAATTTCTGCTAAAGGTATTGAGGTAGACGTTGCTAAGATAGAAGTTATTGAGAAGTTGCCGCCACCTACAAACATAAAAGCTATAAGAAGTTTCCTAGGCCACGCTGGTTTTTATCGTCGTTTTATAAAGGACTTCTCCAAGATCACTAAGCCCCTCACCCATCTCTTAGAAAAAGACGCTCCATTCATTTTTGATGACTCTTGTATTTCTGCCTTTGAATTAATTAAAGAAAAGTTAATTAACGCGCCAATTATGATAGCTCCGGTGTGGGACCTTCCTTTCGAGATTATGTGCGATGCGAGTAGTTTTGCGGTGGGAGCCGTATTAGGTCAACGCATATCTAAGAACTTCCACCCCATCTATTACGCTAGTAAAACCCTCACATCTGCACAAGAAAATTACACCACAACCGAGAAGGAGCTCTTGGCTGTAGTATTTGCGTTTGATAAATTTCGCCCTTACATAACACTTTCAAAAATCATTGTTTTTACGGACCACTCGGCCCTCAAGTACCTTCTTGCCAAAACGGATGCCAAGCCTCGCTTGATTCGCTGGGTCTTACTCCTCCAGGAGTTTGACTTAGAGATCCGTGATAAGCGAGGAGCCGAGAACTTGGCCGCCGATCATTTATCAAGATTAGATAACCCCTTTATAGAAAAATTAAATGAAAAATCTTTTAATGATTATTTTCCTGATGAGAAGCTGCTTTTAGTTAATACATCTACTTCTCCTTGGTTCGCGCACATCGCCAACTATCTAGTGGCCCGGGTGCTTCCAAAAGAGTTCTCCTCTCAGCAGAAGAAGAAATTCTTTTCTGAGCTGAAGAACTACTTTTGGGAAGACCCGCATCTTTTCAAAATTTGTGCGGATCAAGTGATAAGGAGATGTGTTTCTTTTGATGAAGGAATTGATATTCTAAAACATTTGCATGAAGGTCCGACAGGTGGGCACTATCAAGCTGCTCGCACCGCTCATAAGGTGCTTTGCGCGGGTTTTTACTGGCCTAGCCTGTTTAAAGACGCGCAAGCCTTTGTGAGCAGGTGTGATAGTTGCCAACGGTCGGGCAATATTTCTAATAAAAATGAAATGCCGCAAAATTATTTCTTAGAGTGCGAAATTTTCGACCTCTGGGGAATTGATTTTGTTGGCCCCCTTCCTTCTAGCTTCGGAAACAAATATATTTTAGTTGCTGTTGATTATGTTTCACGATGGGCTGAGGCCCAAGCTCTTCCTACGAACGACTCCCGAGTTGTAGTCACGTTTTTAAAAAAATTATTTTCTAGATTCGGTACGCCACGCGCAATCGTTAGCGATAGGGGTTCCCATTTCTGTAACGCGCAATTTTCAAAAATCCTTACTAAATACGGCGTTACGCATAAACTGTCCACTGCCTACCACCCCCAAACTAACGGTCAAGTCGAAGTAGTAAATAGAGAAATAAAAAGAATATTAGAAAAGACTGTTTCAACTTCTAGAAAAGACTGGTCAGCCAAACTTGACGATGCTCTATGGGCCTACCGAACAGCGTACAAAACCGCCCTCGGATGTACGCCGTATCGGCTGGTCTATGGAAAATCGTGCCATCTGCCCGTAGAGTTAGAACACCGCGCCTTTTGGGCCTTAAAATTTTTAAACTTCGATCCCCACTCAGTCGGTGACCTTCGAAAATTCCAACTAAATGAACTCGATGAGTGGCGCTCTTATGCTTATGAAAATAATAAACTTTATAAAGAGCGGACGAAGCGTTTACACGATAAACACTTAAGGCACCCTAAAAACTTTAAGCCGGGCGACCAAGTCCTGTTATATAACAGTCGTTTACGTTTATTTCCGGGCAAATTAAAATCTCGCTGGTCTGGCCCGTTTTCTGTTTTAGAAGTATTTTCTTATGGAACTGTTTTAATTTCTCACCCTGATAAGGGTAATTTCAAAGTGAATGGTCAGCGTCTTAAACTGTATTTTTCTGGTGATGATGATGTCAGTCCAAACACTATTAAGTTTCTGCTTCACGAACTTTAATCTGAAACTTTTAATTTTTTGCTAAAAACAATTTTATTTCGGGACAACAATATTTTTGGACAATATTATTTTTTTTGATGCGTCGAGCTCAACGACGCTTTAACCAAAGGGCGCTCTTGGGAGGCAACCCAAGTTATCTTTTTCTGTTTTCTTTATTTTACAATTTTTGCCTCGGACGGCTCCGACAAGCTGAAGCTTCTGCGATCGCCTGCTCCAACATTGCTGAATCCATCACGAAGTCCAAAGAAGACATTCGGGGAGCGGCATCACTCAGTTTTCGCAGCAAATAAATCCAGGGAAGTACCTGTATTTCAATTCTGTCTTTTCAATTCTGCACTTTATTTTTTCTCTCCTTCTCCAATCCCCTTCTTTAGCCATTGAGGACAATGTCTGTTTTAAGCTTGGGGGAGGATTTCCTCCTTCATTTTTGCTTAGTGTAAATAACTTCCTTTTTTGTAAATAGTTCCATAAATAATAAAAAAAAATGAATATCTTAAAATTCCAAAAAAGAGAAAAATTTTCCAAAATCCAAAAAAAAGAGAATATTCCTCAAAATAAAAAAATATGTGTGTTTTTGAATAGTTTAGACATTTTGGTATTTCAATAGTACCCCTAGTTTTTAGTTTTGTTTTACTCAAAATCTCCTATAAACAACTTAGTTAATTATAATATTTCTAATCGTCCTTTTTAATTATGTTTCACAAGTAAAATGTTGGCCATGCTGTGTTTCTAATTCGCGGTAGCATGTTAAGGTGAAATATTTTTCTAAAACTCGCATTTCTATTATGGTTTTTTGTTTTTTTTATTTCCTTTACTTTCTCAAAAATTCATCATCCACTATTTTCTTTTTCATTTTTGAATAATTTTTGTAAAGTCAACTTTTGAATAACGTAGTAGATGTGAACGATCCAAGTCACCTATTATTTCTATTTTCGAGTTAATTTCATCAATCTTCTTTTATTATCTAGGACTCGCTTTTTGAAAAATTTTCAAACCTTTGTTTTAAATAAATTCAAAAGCGTGAAAATGATTTAGGCCGTTTTTGTTTTCGTTTGAGCTTTCCTGCCAACCTAAAAACTTTTACCACTAGTTAGCCGTTTTTGAGCCTTTTTTCCGATTTCATTTGATAGCTCCTCTCTTCATTTCAGTTTCACCAAAGCCAAAATTTCCAACCTATCGAATCACACTAGCCTTTTTGAGTTTCATAAATTATTTTGACGATTTTTGATAGGGTATTTTGTGATTTTTGTGGAGAAAGGTTTTCAAAAAAAAAGGAAGTATGTTCAAAAGTGATGTTTATTTTTGTTTGGCCAACTCAAAAAGGAAAATAAAAATATTTATGGCCTTTGTTTTGAAAAAAAAAATAGAAAAAAAAATGGAAAAGAAAAAAAATGAAAAAGAAAGAAAAAAATGTGTATATATTTTTATGAAAATTTTTGAAACTCTTTGCTTTGGTTTAGTGTGATTTTAAAACCTTCACGTTTATCTTTGAATTCCACTCCTAATTATTTTCCTAAACCAAACGTTTCTGTCCTATTTAAGTCCTTTTGATTCACGCTTTTTGTTTTTTATTTAACAACTAAGAAAAGAAAAATAGTAAATCAGTTTTAGTTTTGGATTTAAACCTAGATTTTTGATAATTAAATTGATATAATTATAATGCGTTGCTTGGATCTAGTAACAACTCAATGCGTGTTTTTCATTTTCGTTGCTTTACTTAAGTCCATTTAAAAATTCTCGCTAAAATTTTGGATGATTTGTTTTTATTAAGTAAAGTTTTTAAAAGTTTTACCATACCTAAATAATTGTTTTAGACTTACATTTCACCTTTTCCCTACTAAGAATTTCGCATAGTACTTGTGTAGGCATAATTAGAACTTTTTGATTAGTCATTTTTATAAATATCTAGTTTTTATATTTTTGCTTGGGGACAAGCAAGGCTTAAGCTTGGGGGAATTTGATAATACGTTTTGTAGCCTAAACTATTATCGTATTTTATATTTTATATTGTACAATTTATGTCTATTATTAGTTTATTTTTATCCTTTTTATGTAAATTTTATTGCCACTAACTTTTTCCTGTCTTTTTGCAGGTTTTCAGAAAAATTGCCAAAATGGCCTGTCACGCCCCCCTGTCACGCCCTCCCTGGGCGTGACCTAGGGCGTGTCACCCGATCCCGAGGACACCTGACGGAAGGGACAGAAAACGGTCAAAACCGATGTCACGCCCCCCTGTCACGCCCTCCCTGGGCGTGTCACCAGGCGTGACCAGGGGCGTGTCGCCCTCTGCCGCAAAGCCTGCCGCCGCATTAAATGCCCTTCCGCCTCAGCACGCAAATAGTACTGTCACGCCCCATGTCACGCCCGTGACATGGGCGTGACACCTTCCTTTTTCGGTGACTGACGGATTTCCGACCAATGATTTGGACATGACATGCCTGTCACGCCCCCCTGTCACGGGCGTGACCTAGGGCGTGACCACCGACGTACCGAAGCAATCATCCCTCCCGCCAGAATCCAGAGCCCGAGGTCAACATAGTACTGTCACGCCCCCCTGACACGCCCCCCCTAGGGCGTGTCGGAGGGCGTGACCGACCCGAGAAAAAATCTATAAATTGAGCCCCCCTCCTCCCCATTTCAGCAAGCTTTGGTTGAGTGGGGGAGGTGCTGCCCCTTTGTTTCTTGATCCTTTTTCATGCTTTTTCTCTCTCTCTCTCCCCCTCTCTTTGTACTTTTTGGTTAACCCTAGTTTAATCTTAGTTTGTGCTAGCTTTTATTGCAATTTCCTCCTTGCTTAGTGCTTAATGTAGGGCTAGAATAGGGTTTAATTTTCATGCACTTGTAACTTTAATTTTCAATAGCATAACTTGCCCTTTTTATTAATAAAATTGTTCTTTTTTTTAGCTTGTGTTCTTCTTATGCTTTTCTACTCATCTTCCCCCCTCCACTCCATTATGATTAACTAATCCTCCTTGTACTCGATCTTGATGATCCGAGGTTAGAGCGATTATGTTATGATGTTTTAATTAATCTTTTCTTTTTAGGTTAGGGCCTTGAATTACTCTTGATTTATCACGGGTCGAAGGTATATTTTCGATATATACTCTCCGCCTTTGCTTTCATTCTGGGCTAGCCGAGAGGCCGAAAGAATGAAGTGAGCATTCAAGAGTAAAGGGAGTTGTATGCACCCCTCGAGAGAGGCAGACGTCCAAATCTCCCGGATTGGAGTAAAATCCAATAGTGGGGTTCACCGCGTAAAGCGAGTTTTAGGCCTCCGATTTAGACGAGAGTCGGTCGGACCTTCCTAAACTCAGTTGGGCACGACTTCGAGAGAAGCGTGTTCAAGCTTTAGGAACCTCCACGGTCAAGGACCTTTATCCTATTAAGTTTAGATTTTTATCGCATTTTCTTAATCGTCTTTAGCCGAGGTGAATCTCGATCGGGTGCATTTCCATTTCATATTGTTCTACCTTTTGTAGTAATCTCATATATTGTGCTCTTTTATTAACTGCGGTAATTTCCTTTCTAGCTTAGTTGTTTGCTTAATAGCGTAACTTAATTGCGGTAGTTCTCTTTTTAGTTTGCTTTAATTTCTCCATTGCGCTTAGATTTTCTAAAACCCTAGTTTTTCCGTCGATAAGATAATAGCGTTCGTGTGAGTAAGCTTAGCCAACAGTTCCCGGATCTTAATACGACACTTGTGTCCCCTTGCTACAATTCGATAGGTATACTTGCCTCATCGGGTTGCTAGTTCGGTTGCGTTTATTTTCTTCGAACCCTAGCGCGCAACAATGGTTCAGGCCTCTCCATCCCAGGGTTAAGGCCGGGATTGGGGGTTTAAACCCTTAATTTTCATTGGCCACTCTATTTCTAAGTTCTAGAGAGAAGTGAGAGCAAGGAGGAAGAAGGAGGAAAGATCCGGTCGCCGGAGGAGATCGCATCGCCAAATCGCAAACCGAGTCTAGATCTACGGAGGCGAGATCATCGCGGTGCTTTTCATCCTTGTAGATTTCCATGGCACCGAAGAGGAATGCTAGGGTAACGATTCTCTACTTGAGCATGTGAATCTCTTCTTCTTTTGCATAGTGAAAACCCACTCCCGCTAGTGTTCGGCGAGTTTGCGGTGTTCCTTGGGGTAGATATGTAAAGTCCCCCTTATTTACATTTAGAGTCCAAAATCGAGAAACGGACATAGGCATGGTGTGTGAAGCCTACCCGGACATGTTGGTCTGGATCGATGATGTTTTACTATGCATGATTAGCCGGAGAAGACTCCATGCCTTTGGTTTTTTTCGGGTTTCTACGTGGTAGATTGCAACAGGGATCCTTGGGGATTAATCCCAAGGCGCACCCGGAAAACTGGGCGGAAATGCATTTCTGCCATCTTGGCGGCCTGGGAGCCAGCTTTGAACATAACTGGGTTATGTGATTGTATGAACGAATTTGGGATCCGGCAATGTTTTACCCGCGCGCTTGTCTTAAGTTTGGCAGTGCGGCGTGAGCAATGGGCTTGTTGAACCAGACTCGGGCTATGTAGTTTGGTGACAGATACCTGAAAAAGGGACTGGCCACTGGCATAGTCTTGCGAGTCTTAGGCTTAGGTCGGAAATACTAAATGCTCACGAGATTTTCAGTCCAATGGATGGCAGTGAGACCACGGTTTTGACCGGGTTCACCGAGTTAGTACCCTGAGAGCACGGGGTGTGTGGCCGTGTGAGCCTGCACCTATGATGGTGTGTTTATTCACTATATTGCTTGTTACGCTAATAAGTGCAGGGAAGGAGCTTGCCGCCCCGAGTTAGAGGAGGAATCATTATAATCTGGTCGGCTTTACCTTACCGTTATTCTTTTTTGCCACCGTTGCGGTGAATTGTGCTTGCAGGTGCTGCGGAGCTAAGCGGCAAATAGTGGGCCAAAGCCCAAGTTATTGAGCCGGCCCTCAAAGGCCTTGTTTGTTTCCTTATTTAAATAATGTGTGGCCGGCCCGCGAGCCTAAGTTTGCAAGACACTATTTAAATTTGGTGAACTATTGTAAGGCCATAAGGACAGTACTTTTGTGTATTTTACAGTTCATTCCTACTGGGTTGTGTTAGTGTACATTCGTGCTTGTGGCTGGGTTCTTTCTTTCATAACTTTATAATTGCTTCTACTAGATGCTCTGTGTAGGACGTGTGTATTGGTTGAATAGTTTCATCTAGTAACTTGCCGGTCTGTCCGTGGTATATGGCGTCAGGCCCCAGCCGGACCTACTGCTATATGCTACGTGCCGGATAGGGGTGTTATAATTTTGTATCAGACAACCGGTTTTGGTCAGACTTAAATAAATTTGTGGGCGAATTCACTTTAAGGGGTTGTGAGCACATGTGTGTGTGTCATCGTTATAACATGAAAAGAACCCATGAATGTCTACTTAGGAATGAAAATACACATGTTTGAGGAACCTGCATGTTCCTATAATTGCTTTTTGCAATATTGTTTGGTCGCTTAATGGTGTTTTGTACGACTATAGGTGACCAGGAGTGGTGCGGGGCTGTCAGAACGTCCAGTTTTTGAGGCGAGTAGCGCACCAAATGATGCGCCGGCAACACCTCCTTCGGCTTAGACCATACGATTGGTAGCGAAGGCAGTGTTTGCGATGATTAACGCGTAGCCTGCGAGATAGGTGTAGCAGCCTGCCCCTACTGTGGAGCAAGTACCATTCTAAGCAGCAAAGCCAAGGAGAGTGGAGCGGGTTGTTGTGGAGCCAGTGTTGCCTAACACAGCAACGGAGAAACATCTTAAGCACTTTATGGGCTTCAATCCTCCAGTGTTCTCGGGGACGGGAACCCTAACCCAAGCGGAGGATTGGCTCTCTAGAGTTAAGAGAGTAATGATAGCTACAGAGACGGAAGAGTGGCAGAAGACCGCTATTGCCACGTTCTTGTTGGATGGTGACGCAAGATTATGGTAGGAAAGCTTGGAGTTACACCATCTAAGGGGTAGACAGCTTACAGACGTCTCGATAGAGGAATTTTCGACACTGTTCTTTACTCGATACCTCCCCTTGACTCAGAGAATTGCTATGGAAAACGAGTTCCAGAAGCTGGTACAAGCTGAGAGTAGCGTGGATGAATATCTCCACGAGTTTACTCGCTTAGGTTGGTATGAAAGCGCTACCTTTGCCGATGAGGAGCGAAAGACAAACCGATTCTACGAAGGTCTAAGGGATGTGAGACTACTACTCTCGGGGCCGATGATGCAGGGTTTCCTGACCTTGGGCAACACAGCCCGATCTTTGGAAAAAGACATGAAGAATGTTCAGGCAACGAAAGACTCCGGTGTTAGGAAGTCAGAATTCAAGGAGCTGTCTTCAAAACCTATTTTCGCAGGTGTAATAAGAAGGCTAGAACATCGGGTCCAGCCCCTTATTCGGGTTCCTCGGGGGAAACTACCAACCGAACCCCGCGCGCTTGTTTTACTTGTCGGAAGACTGGGCACTTTGCCCGTGACTGTTGGAGCGGACGTGCAAAGTCCAAGAGGAAGCAAGGAGCAACTTACGAGGAAAAGGGCAAGGCAGTGGAGTCAACCGCATCCCATTATGCTCCGACTCAACCAAGAGTCTACAATCTTGGCCAACAGGAGGCCATCAAACAAGAGGATGTGGTGACAGGCTTTGTTCTGATTTATGATAGTCCGGCAAGGGCACTATTCGATATGGGAGCTTCACACTCCTTTTTGTCTGAAAGTTTCATATCGCGCATCGGAGTCCCTTCTTTGATGGAGAAGGACAAATTGGACATGTTGCTGTCGAATGGGTGTTCTATGCGTGCGTACAGAGTATGTGCCATAAAGATTCGTATTGGAAGTCAGGAGTTCGACTTACGAGCGTCGTTACTGCCGCTAATAGAGTTTGACGTCATTTTCGGTATGGACTGGCTTTCGGAGCAGAAGGCATACATAGATTGCAACCGTAAGGAGGTCAAGCTGGGTGTTGGGAGGGAGACAACATTTGCGGGACTGAAGGGGTTGAGCAAGACTTTAATGTCTGCTCTTCAGGTGGTCAAGGCAGTCCGTTCTGGTGCAGAGCTGTTCTTCACATTATTGGAGGCTGTAAAGCCTAAACCCACTTTGGGTAGTATCCAGGTAGTGTGCGAGTACCCTGACATATTCCCGGACTATCTTCCCGGAGCCCCACCTCAGCGGGAGATCGATTTCACAATTGAGTTAGTTTCAGGTGCCAAACCTGTGTCACGCTCTCCTTATTGGTTGGCGCCTAAGGAGATGGCAGAGCTAAAGGTTCAACTAGAAGAGTTGTTGGAGCAGGGCTATGTGCATTCAAGTTTGTCGTCTTGGAGCGCACCGGTCTTTTTCATTAAGAAGAAGGACGGAAGTTTGCGGCTCTGTATTGACTATAGAGAGCTGAACAAGTTGACGGAAAAGAACAAGTACCCGATCCCAAGGATTGATGATCTTTTTGATCAGTTAGTCGGGTCATCGGTGTACTCAAAATTGGATCTTAAGTCCGATTACTATCAGCTGAGGTTAAGGGAGAGTGATATCCCAAAGACAGCAATCAGCACAAGGTATGGGACTTTCGAGTTTACGGTCATGCCGTTCGGGCTGACTAATGCGCCATTAGTGTTCATGGATCTGATGAACAGAGCGTTCAGGGAGTACTTTGACCATTTTGTGATCGTCTTTATCGACCACATATTGGTGTACTCGCAGTGCGAAGAAGATCACTTAAAGCATCTGCATTTGGTTTTGGAGACGCTGAGGAGGAACGAACTATACACAAAGTTCTCCAAATGCGTGTTCTGGTTATCCTCAATAGCATTCCTTGGTCACATAGTCAGTGGTGAAGGGATTGCGGTGGATCCGGCGAAGATAGTTTTGATACGGGAGTGGCCTGTGTTGTCTACGGTAGCATAAGTCTGGAGTTTTCTAGGGCTTGCCGGCTATTACAGGCGCTTCGTAGAGAACTTCTCGTGGATAGCATTGCCTCTCACGACGTTGACAAGGAAATATCAGAAGTTTGTTTGGACGCGCGAGTGCACACAAGCTTTTGAAGAGTTGAAGAGTCAGTTGACCACGGCGCCAGTGCTTAGTTCGTCGAGTGGGACCGAAGGCTTTGAGATCTACAACGATGCATCAGGCAGTGGTTTGGGCTGCGTGCTACTACAGTATGGTAGTGTTTTTGCGTATGGCTCGCGTCAGCTGAAAGTGCATGAGAAGAATTATCCGATCTATGACTTGGAGTTGGCGCCCGTAATATTTGCACTAAAGCTGTGGAGGCACTATTTTTACGGAGTAAAGGTCGATATTTATACCGACCATGAGATCCTGAAATACCTGTTGGACCAGAAGGATCTGAACTTGAGGCAGCAGAGATGAATGGAGTTCCTGGGGGACTATACATTCAAAATTCATTACGTGCCCGGGAAAGGCAATGCAGTTGTGGATGCATTGAGTCACAGGGCTCCCGCCCAAGTCAACTGGTTATCGGTTCATGATGAGCGGTTGATTCGGGAGTTGGAGGCATTAGAGATCTGTTGTGTTGACAAGCAGACTAGCGCCGAAGCGTTATTGAATTGGACGGAAGATCAGTATGATCTGGCTTATCAGATTCAGCAGGCTATGGATTTGGATAGTAGCATGAAGGAAATCATGGATGCAACTTCGGATGGGTCAAATTCGTAATTTACAGTTAAAGATGGACTGCTAAGGAAGGACAATCGTTTGTGCGTCCCGAACGTGGGTAATTTATGGGTGGAGTTGATGTACGAGGCTAATCATACCAAGTATTCAATTCACTCAGGGAGCACAAAGATGTACCGAGATCTGAAGAAGTTGTTCTGGTGGTCTGGACTCAAGAAGGATGTGGCACTATATGTAGCGAAGTGTCAGACTTGCGCCTTAGTGAAGGCAGAGTTCCAAAATCTAGGGGGTTTCTTGAAGTCTTTGCCTATTCCGGAGTGGAAGTTCGACGATATTTCGATGGACTTTACGCATGGTTAAAGACTATATTCAAGAGCCTAAACACCTAGAGGGGGGGTGAATAGTTTCTAATTTTCCTTTAATATTTTAGGCAATTAAACAGATCTTACTTTGCTCAAACAAAATAAAACACAACACAGAACATTCACAGCACAAAGAACACCAGATATATAGTGGTTTCCAAAGATATAGGAACATCAACTTTCCCCCTTCTCCTATCCAGTAGAGTACTAGATTCATCCTAACTTATTTCTTCTTTCTCAGATCCAAAGATCCTACAACTCAGAACCAAAATGGTTCCTACACCTCAGACTTTTGCAAGTCCTACCTCAGATTCTTCCTAGAATCCTACCTCAGGCCTCAGCCCTACCTCATCCCTTATCTCTAGGCTTACAACTCAGAATTTTGCAAGTCCTACCACTCAAGCTCACAGCCCTACCTCTGCCTTTATAAATATAGGCTTACAGCTCAGATCTACAACAGATCCTACAAGTAATTGTGTAATAAAAGATATACAAAATATATCACCAGATAGATCCTTCTATTGATGTTCTTCTTAATCAGTTCTTGATCTTCAGTCCCAACCAGACTTAGCTGTTTCAAAGCTTCTTGATAGAACTAAATAAGTTTGGACTGTTCTTGATGTAGAAGTTGATCCACTGTTAGCTCCTTCCTTGAATTCAAAATGAGATCTGAATCTTCTCTGCTAACTGTTCTAGATCTGCCTTCTTAAAGGGTTTCCCCTTTTCTTGTTGTAAATCTTTTCTCTCTTTGTTGATGGCTTTTCTGGCCTTCACTCAATTGTTGTTGGTTGTTAAGGATCAGCCCTTTATATAGAGATTCCTCATGGTTACCGGCTAATCTAGTTTGTAACAACCTTTTGTTAGTTCTGACAAAGGTGTCATACCTTTTGGTAATGACAGCTGTCGACCCACCAGTCATGACAGTTGATTCCTTAGAGATTCTACAACACAGCATGATCCACTCAGCAATCTGCTTCTCATGTGTCGACACAAGTAGAAAAAGTTTCCACAAAATTCTTGATGATGTCGACACAATACTCCAAGTGTCGACACAGTCATTCTTCTGCTTCTCGATACATCTTCTGTTGATATGTGTCGACACAAGTCCAGTGTGTCGACACAACTGCTCTTGGTCTCGACATAACTGCTGCAGACAGATGGCGTTGAATGTATGTTTAGCTTCTTCAGGTGTCGACACAATTTATGCTTTTGGTGTCGACATAACAGCTGCAGACAGATTGCGTTGAGTGTATGTCTAGCTTCTTCAGGTGTCGACACAATTTATGCTTTTGGTGTCGACATAAGTCCTGCTTTAAAAGTCGACACAATTTTGTCCTTTGGTGTCGACATAGCTTCTGGGTGTCGACACAGTTCCTGAGTGTCGACACAATTTCTAAGTGTCGACACAAATCTTGCTTCTGATATCGACACAACTTCTGATTCTGGTGTCGACACAATTCTTAGGTGTCGACACAATGCTTTGCTGCTGGTGTCGACACAAGTCCCGTGTGTCGACACAATTCTTCATAAGTATCGATACTTGTACTTTGAATATTTTTCTTCCATTCCTTAACCCTGCACAAGGAAACTTAAACATACATCAAATACATATTGATGTATATCATTGACTAGGATGAATCTTCTCCAAATCTGGTACATACTTCTAGTGTACCCAACACATGGTTTGCCAAGGTCGCAGAAGGGAAACGACGCCATCTGGGTGATCGTAGATCGTTTGACAAAAGTATCGCACTTCATTCCGCATAGGAAGGACGATTCGGTGGAGAAGCTGGAAAAGCTTTACGTGGATAACATTGTTAGATTGCAAGGTGTGCCCCGCAGCATCGTGAGCGATAGAGATGGGCATTTTACGTCCAATGACTAGAGGTTGGTGCAGCAAATGTTGGGAACTAAGTTGAAGTTCAGCACAGCCTTTCATCCACAGACGGATGGGCAGACCGAGAGGGTCAACAGGACGATGGAGGAAATGCTTCGCATGTGCGTCCTGGACTTCGGAAAATAGTGGGAAGATCATCTGTATTTAGTGGAGTTTGCATACAACAACAGCTACCAAGCGAGCATACAAATGGCGCCCTTCGAGACCCTATATGGTAGAAAATGTCGCACGCCGTTGTCGTGGTTGGAAACGGGTGAGGCGAGGTTGTACAAAAAGCAAGAGGTGGAAAGCGCCACTTCATTGGTGCGAACCATTCGGGAGCATTTGCTGATCACTCATGATAGACAAGCTAAATACAACAATACCAAGCATCGGAACATGGAGTTCGCGGTTGGCGATTGAGTGTAATTGAAGATAAAGCCGTTCAAGGGTGTTTCACGGGTACGACGCTTGAAGAAGCTGAGCCCGAGATACCTTAGACCATTTGAGATTCTGGAGCGGATCGGTGAAGCGGCTTATCATCTAAGGCTATCGGTGGAGTTAAGCGGTCTACACAACGTATTCCACATATCAGTGTTACGGAAGGCGGTGCAAGATCCTTCGCAGGTGATCGCAGTTGATCAAGTACCGATGAACGAAGGGTGAACGACAAGGCTCAAAACCATTTGTATTGAGGACTCTGAAGTCAAGCAACTTCGTAACAAGGAGATCAGGATGGTCGAAATCCGTTGGGACAATTGCGGTTGGGAGGAGCTGTCATGGGAACGGGAGCAGACCATGCTTGAGGAGTACCCAGAGTTATTCCACTCAGGTACTGCTTTTGGTTTTCTGTATCTTTTCCTTTGGTAATTTCGTGGACAAAATTATTTTATGTGGGGGAGAGTTGTAACGCCCCGAAACTCAAAATAGCAATGGGCAGCATTTTTAGGCGTGTTTGGGCCTTGGTAAAGGTCACATGGCCTGGGACATGGGCGTGTCCCAGGGCCATGTCAGGCGCATGTTCGACGTCTCTCCGAGCACTCAATGATTTTCACTCAACGAGCGTTGAGTGAGGGTACACGGCCTGACACCCGGGCGTGTCAGTGGCCATGTCCTGCTTGGGAAGTTTGCGGGTTTGTGTTAAAGGAGCTATACGGCCAGGGAGACGGGCGTGTCCCAGGCGTGTCTAACACACGGCATGTGACACGGGCGTGTCACATAGCCGTGCCCTTCTCGGGAGTTTCTAGTCCTGTGTTGTTTGGGTACACGGGTCGTGACACGGGCCTTTATATGGGCGTGTCACTTAGGACACAGGCGTGTCCCAAGCCGTGTCACAGGACGTGTCCTGGTCGGGATTTTCCCGAATGACGGCAAATGAGTTACACGGCCTATGACACGGGCGTGTTGCTAGCCGTGTTCGGCCTAGGAAGTTTTTTTTCAGGTCGAATCGTGGCTGTTCGTTTCCTTATTTTGGGATCTAACGGTTCAGGCCTCTCCATCCTAGGGTTAAGGCCGGGATTAGGGGTTTTAACCCTCACTTTTCATTGGCCACTCTCTTTCTAAGTTTTAGAGAGAAGGGAGAGCATTGAGGAAGAAGGAGGGAAGATCCGGTCGCCGGAGGAGATTCGGACCGCCAAATCGCAAATCGAGTCCATATCTACGGAGGCGAGATCATCGCGGTGCTTTTCATCCATGTAGATTTCCATGGCGCCGAAGAGGAATGCTAGGGTAACGATTCTCTACTTGAGCATGTAAAGCTCTTCTTTTTTTGCATAGGGAAAACCCGCTCCCACGAGTGTTCGGCGAGTTTGAGGTGTTTCTTGGTGTAGATATGTAAAGTCCCCCTTATTTGCATTTAGAGTCTAAAATCGAGAAAAAGACATAGGCATGGTGTGTGAAGCCTACCCGGACATGTTGGTCTGGATCGGTGATGTTTTATTATGCATGATTAGCTGAAGAAGACTCAGTGCCTTTGGTTGTTTTCGGGTTTCTATGTGGTAGATTGCAATAGGGTCCTTTGGGGATTAACCCCAATGCGCACCTGGAAAACTGGGCGGAAACGCATTTCTGCCATCTTGGCGGCCTGGGAGCCAGCTTTGAACATAACTGGGTTATGTGATTGTATGAACGAATTTGGGATCCGGCGAAGTTTGACCCGTGCACTTGTCTTAAGTTTGACAGTGCGGCGTGAGCAACAGGCTTATGGAATCGGACCTGGGCTACGTGGTTTGGTGACAGATACCTGAAAAAAGGACTGGCCACTTGCATAGTCGTGCGAGTATTAGGCTTAGGTCGGAAAGACTAAATGCTCACGAGATTTGCCATCCAAGAGATGGTGGTGAGACTGCGGTTTTGACCGGGTTCACCGAGTTAGTTCCCTGAGAGCACGGGGTGTGTGGCCATGTGAGCCTGCACCTGTGATGGTGTGTTTATTCACTATATTGCTTGTTACGCTAACAAGTGTAGGGAAGGAGCTTTGCCTCCCCGAGTTAGGGGCAGAATCGTTATAATTTGGTCGTCTTTAGGTGACCGTTATTCTTGTTTGCCACCGTTGCGGTGAATTATGCTTGCAGGTACTGCGGAGCCTAGCGGCAAATAGCGGGCCAAATCCCAAGTTGCTGAGCCGGACCTCGAAGGCCTTGTTTGTTTCCTTGTTTAAATCATGTGTGGCAGGCCTGCGAGCCGAAGTTTGAAAGACACTATTTAAATTTTGCGAACTATTGTAAGTCCATAAGGCCAGTACTTTTGTGTATTTTGCAGTTCATTTCTACTAGGTTGTGTTAGTGGACATTCGTGCTTGTGGTTGGGTTCTTGCTTTCATAACTTAATAATTGCTTCCGCTAAATACTCTGTGTATTACGTGTGTATTGGTTGAATGGTTTCATCTTGTAACTTGCCGCTCTGTCCGTGGTATATGGCGTCGGGCCCTGGCCGGATCTACTGCTATATGCTATGTGACGGATATGGGTGTTATACCCTCTAAATAATACTTTTGGAGCATCTTTGACTGTGGTATATTCTTGCAATAGGATTTTTGTCCCGGTCATGTGCCGAGAGCATTCACTGTCCAAATACTATATTGGAGTTTTGTTGGCGTTTGGATATACCTACAATCATAAATCACTTTCCCTTTGGAACCCAAGTAGATTTGGGTCATTGGTATCTTGTTAGTTTAACACCACAAGGAACATTAACATTACGAGTGGTCAGTCTCGCACTGTTAACTCATGGAGTTTCAATTTTCACAGGATGAAACCAACAATCTACGACAAAGTTGCCAATCTTGCCGCAACACCAGCAGTAAAATATGTTGTACCTTCTCTTATACTCCTACTTTAACATTTGAACGGGAGGTCTAGCAGGGTAAACAGACTTGGAGGTGGAAGCCTCATAATTGCAGCAAACACAAGGCTTCACTGTCTCCTTATCCTTTGGAGCAACAGTTTTGGCTTTTGGTGCTTTCTTTAAATTTGGTCTATGGACATGGGGACCATACTCTTTAAGAGTTATTTCTTCATACGGTGCCTTGAAAACACTAGTGACAAATTCCCGGGGACGGGTCCATCCTTGGTAGTGTTTTTTAGGCTCCACAAAAGTTGGCCTAGCGAAGTGACCATAGGACGTCTCAAAGTCGATTTTATTTTTGGGAAAGATTACCTTCTTGAAAGAGGGTTTGTAACACCTACCCTATAATGACCATATAATATGGGTCCGGCCGGTGTCCCACAACATATAGATGCCACATCTTTAGCATTATAAAGTGATATAAAAGAACGACGCATCTCAAAATTTAGAACACAAAACAGCGAACACCCACAAACACTAGAAGTTATCCATTAACACGGGAGTTCGAAACGGCCTTAAGTCCTTACAACATACAAGTGTCCAAAAACTGAAACAACAACAAATAAAGCAACGTGCTTTATCACTCCTAGGCTACCTCGACACGCAAGTCGGATTACAGTTCATGGAGCAAAACATTCAACAAAACATATGTAAATAAAAGAGGGTCCACTTCATGAGTCTTAGGACTTTTTGATGGGCGAGCTTGCTCCTGCTTGCGATTCTTGCCCTGTAAAAATTTGTTGTAACGTGGGTCAGCAAAGGCTAACCTCAACTATGTAACCAACAAATCTTCTCCCAGCTCTCCCTAGCAGACCCCGGGGCACTCCATCACACTGCAGGTCAGCACTTCGTATGCAACTGTATATATACATAGAGAGTAAAGAAACAGGTTGGGATGTCACAAACATCAAACACATTTCTAGGTTGAGTATTTAATATAAAGGGGGCCTACAATGCAGCATGTATGTAAACCTGGGTTTCAACCAAGGCACCTTATAGCTCATGAAACAAACATTTCATCATGCATCATCACAACACATCACACGGGTACTTCCATTTTTCCATAACGAAATACAAGCCTCAATATGGAACTCTTGCCTAGGCCCCACCCGCTAGTGGGTCTCAAAACTCGGGCTTGCATGCAATCTCTTACTTCTCACGTCAGTATTCCATCACACAAACAAACAGATGCTGAGAAACCTTGCTTGACCCCACCCGCCCATGGGCTTCATCGCCCGGGCTTGTCAAAAGCTTGGCGTTCTCGTTAGTTTCACAAAAGGGGACTTGTCTCGCTGGGACACTCTCAACACATGACTTGCATGTAACGGAATAGCCTATTGACCATAGAAACAAAGCCGCGCCTTCGCACATCAATCCACAAACATAGCTTTTCCCACCCTAATCAACCATTCGATCTAGCACGAAATAAGGGGGGGGGGACAAATATCACAAATGGCATCTTGCAGAAAATGGATTTCTAGCAAACTCCTTAAGGCTCGCTATGCAACATCACCGAGTCGAACTAATGGTCACGACTACGGCTTCACCAATAATGCCTAATCCACTATCGCGGTGGATTTCTAATACAACATCATATCGGGGATGGACGCAATCAACCCATTGGCTCCTCTTGAACCATGACAACCCGAACCCCACTCATTTCAGAGATCTGGTGCCTACATGCTTGAAAGAAAACAAGATGAAACAGATGTTATACACAGATCCTAAAAAACAAGAGGAGAAGTATCGTAACCTTACGACTCCTCTTCCTCGCCACGGAGATCTCGATTTGCACAGATTAAAGTGCGTGCCTTCAAGTCCTCTCCACGGATCTGGCTTCGGTTCGACGAACGGAGCGTCGCTAATGGCGGAGAAAGACATTCTTCTTCCTCCTCCAAATACTCTCTTGAAAGACTTATTTCAAGAGCCTCGACACCTAGAGGGGGGGGGAGTGAATAGGTTCTAATTTTCTTTAATAATTTAGGCAATTAACTAGTTCTTACTTAGCACAGAAAATGCAAATCACAGTACAGAAAACACAACACAACATACACCAGATTTATAGTGGTTCCCCATGGTATGGGTACATCCACTTTCCCCCTTCACCTATCCAGTAGAGAACTGGATTCAGTCCAACTTCCTTCCACTTGCTCAGATCCACAGATCTTACAACTAAGAACCAGATTGGTTCCTACAGCTAAGAATTATACAAGTCTTACCTCAGATTCTTCCCAAGAATCCTACCTCAGACCTCAGACCTACCTCAGCCTTTATCACTAGGCTTACAACTCCGACTTTTACCAGTCTTATACCTCAGGCACTCAGCCCTACCTCAGCCTTTATAATTACAGGCTTACAACTCAGATCTACAAAAGATCCTACAAGAAATTAATTGTTTAAGAGAGATGAAAATATCACCAGATAGAACTCTCTATAGGTGTGAGCTTCTTGATCAGTTCTTGAATAAACTGACTCTTCAAATTCAACATGATGATGAGTTGTAAATATACCTATATTTTCATATTTTATTTAAGTCATTTTTGTTTATTTTTGTCTTTTTTAGTTAATTTTCTTTAATAAAATGCTTCTTTTTTGTACATTTTATACTAACTTAATTTATTTTTGTTTTCTGAAATTTTTCAGAAAAACTGAATTTTTGGCCTGTCACGCCCATGACCATGCCCGACACGGGCGTGTCAGGCACTCAACGCCAGCAGGTAGTCGACACTCAACGATTTCATTGTTCATAACTCAACGCCATCAGTCACGCCCGTGTCCAAGACCAGTCACACCCGTATCGATGCCGACACTCAACGTTTCGTTAACTATCAACATTGTCGACATCGAGCTGCCAGCTGTCCGGGTCATGCCCCCCTTACACGCCCGTGACAATTGTGTCACGTCTGTGTCCGCCACGTGGACCGCCCCGAAGTCAAAGCTCCCGTCAAATCCCCAGATCCACCTCCCCGTCACGCCCTAGTCACGCACATGACTAACACCTGTCATGCCCGTGACCTGGGGCGTGACCGCCTCGTTTTCAGCTGAAGTCAACTTCCCAGTCAAATCACCCGATCAGCTCATGTACAGTAGTGACACGCCCCCATGTCACGCCCGTGACCTAGGGCGTGTCACACCCGAATTTTTGCCTATAAATAAGAGCTTCCAGGAAGCTTTTCTTGTCCATCTTTTTGGCCACTTTACTTAGGGGAGGTGCTGCCCAAGTGAATTCCATGCTTATGTAAGAGATTTTTCTCCCCCCTCCCTTAGTTTGTATTAGCTTTTTCATTCTAGGTTTGTTGTAATCTCTTTTGATCTTAATGAAATATGTAATTTTCTCTCTTTGCAAAGCATGAATGTTTATTTGGAAGCGCCCTTCTTAAGTGATTTTTCGTTATCTTTTTTGTGCATTTTATCTTTTACGTCATTTTTAGCCTTATAACTTAGTTAGATTTAGGATTTTATCGCACTTTCTAGCCGTTGTAATGCCTATTTTATTTTCATATTCCGCACCTGTTTAGCTTTAGCTTTTCCTTTTTTTTATCCTATTTTCATTCTTAAAGCTTTATAAAATCACCTAAAAATGTGTTGTTTTTATTTTCTTTAACTTAGGCTCTTAGGATTGTAAAACTTTTCGTTCTTTTTTTTAGTTTTATTCTCATTTTTTGGAGATTTTATAAAAACATAAGAATGAAAATATTGTCGTTATAATTTTTCGCTCACTTTGTTTTTAACTTTAATTTCAAAACTTTTTAGTCCCTTTAATTTTTATTTTCTCTTTTTATGCATTTCTACCACATTCTAGCGGTAGAAATGCAGTTGTTTTAATTTTTCGAGCACTTCACTTTTGCGTTTATTTGCAAAACTTTTCGCTCCGGTTAATTTTATTTTCACTTTTTATGCATTTCTACCGTATTCTAGAGGTAGAAATGCAGTTGTTTTAATTTTTCAGCAACTTTGTTTTTCTTATTTTTGCAAGTGTGCGTGCGTGTATGAGTTAGATTTTATTGCTTTATTTCAATTTCTGTAGAGTGTGTGCGTATGCATTTATTTCCACCTACTCGTTAAGAGTTAAATGGCGCTCTGCTTTCATTTTCCGCCCACTCATTTGAGTGGGACTTGTCTTTTTACTGCTTTCATTTTCTTCCTACTCACTTGAGTAGGAAAACTTTGTGTGTGTGTGTGTGTGTGTGTTTTCATTCATGTAGAGTGTGTGTGTGTGTTTTACTTTCAAGTAGAGTGTGTGCGTGTATGAGATAAATTTACCCCCGCCCACTCATTTGAGCCGGGATTTGCATTTACTGCTTTCTTCAGTCCTACTCGTTTGGGTAGGACTTGCAATTTTTCAGCTTTCATTTACTGCTTTCTTTTCTTCTTTCTTTACAGCTTTCTTTTCTGCTTTCTAGCGTAAGTGTCCCCATTCCGATGAGTGGCTAACCGCCCTTAGCCCTCAATATCGAAGAGCATTGGGACAGATAGAGTAGCTTTAAATAATTGAAGGTCCTATTTTTCAGTTTAATTAAATTTCTTAAGGTTTGCCCCGGGTTAACGACGCATAGGACCGCATATTGATGTGCGGATTCTATTTCCGTTATCCATACGCAACGCTGAGAGGTCGTACGTATGGACCGATCACCCTTGGGTAAAGAGAGCTCCGCGCTAACCCCTCGAGAGAGGAGGAGCGTGAATCTACCGGATTGGGTTCCCCACCCAATAGCGGGGTTCTTAGCGTAATGAGGGCGTTAAGAGGAATCCTTCGTCGGTCTAACGATCGGTCGAATAGTCTTAGCGTTCAGGTGAGCGATAGTCCTAGAGATAAGTGAGCTCATTCCTTTGGAACCTCCACGGCCGAGTCTCCGCCTTAATTTATTTGAAATTTAGGATCTATTTTTATAAAAAGTTATTTTAGTTCAAATTCTCTTTTTGATATCGTCGCGCCGAGTTCTTCTTCGGCCTTCTGCACTTTATTTCCTGCTTTCATTTTCTGTATTATATTTATTTTTATGTTTGCCATTAATTATATAATTCAAACTCAAATATTATCGGTAGAATAATAGGATTTCAGGGAAAGAGTAGATATAGTTAAGCCGGCCCCAAGAACAATACGACCCCGATATTCCACACCGGAATATCCTGTACTACACGCGATAGGTGCACTTGCCTACCTTTCGTTAAAACTCAGTCTAAAACCCTTTTTTATATAAAATAAATCTGCGCGCCCCGCCTTTCTTTCAAATAAACATAACCACCGATTTTCCTTTTAATAAATAAACAAACACCCATACCCGTGGGGCGCCACGAGTTTTAACCATCACCTGACTTAGCTGTTTAAAAGCTTCTTGATAGAACAAAATAAGGTTGAACTCTTCTTGATGTGGAAGTTGATCTCCTGTCAGCTCCTTTCTTGAATTCAGAATAAAATCTGAATCTTCTCTTACAGACGGCTCAAGATCTTCCTTCTTAAGGGTTTCCCCTTTTCTTGTTGTCAGATTCTCTTTCCCGTAATAGCTTGATTACTTCCTTAGTTCTGTTGTTGTTATGGTTGTCAAGGATCAGCCCCTTATATAGAGTTTCCTCATGATTACGGGCTGATCCGGTTTGTAACAACCTTCTGACAGTTTTGACAAAAGTGTCAGATCTATTGGTTATGACAGCTGTCGATTCACCAGTCATGACAGTTGATTTCTCAAAGACTTTACAACTCAGCATGAACCACTCAGCAAACTGCTTCACATGTGTCGACACAAATAGACTAAGTGTCGACACAAGTTTTGATGATGTCGACACAATACTACATGTATTAACATAGTCATTCTTCTGCTACTTGACACAGCTTTTGTTTGTATGTGTCAACACAAGTCTTGTGTGTCGACACAACTGCTCCTAGTTTCTACATAACTGATGCTGGCAGATGGCGTTGAGTGTATGTCTAGCTGTCGTTGAGTGTGTGTCGAGACGTTGTTGAGTGTGTGTCGACACAAGTCCTGTGTGTCGACACAAGTCCTCATACTCAGTATAGTTGTTGCTGTTAGATGGCGTTGAGTGTCATCCAGATATCATTGAGTGCGTATCGACACAAGTCTTGTATGTCGACATAACTGCTTTTGGTCTTGACTTAGCTGATGTAGACAAATGGCGTTGAGTGTGTGTCGACACAAGTCCTGTGTGTCGATACAAACCTTATTCAGGTGTCGACATAATTCCTGAGTGTCGACAAATGCCTTTCTTTTGATGTCGACATAACTCTTTGGTGTCGACACAACTTCTGCTTTAGGTGTCAACACAATTCCTGCCTTAGCTGTTGACACAATTCTGGGTGTCGACACAGCTTCTTCAGGTGTCGATACAATGCCTGGGTTTCGACACAGGCCTTGCTTCTAGTGTCGACACAACTTCTGGGTGTGGACACAATTCTTCACAAGTGTCGATACTTGTACTTAAAAAAATTTCTTGCAAACCTTACACCTACACAATGAAACTCAAACATCCATCAAATACAAATTGATGTATATCATTGAGTAATATGAGGCTTCTCACATATTTTTCAGTGTACCCAACAATCTTCCCCTATTTAGAGAAGTCATAACCCTTAGTCAAAGATATGCATCACTCATAATAAAGCACATAAAAATAGATGTACATACATTTCAGTGCAAGATAACATATAAATAATATAAAAAACTAAAATCAATAGTGAAGCTGATTTTATTTATTAATCAAAAAATTCAGGGTTTACATGTTTTTCCTTAGAACAAAAGCAAAAAGTTTCATTGTTCTATACATAAGCCTATCTATCCTATGATTGACTAGGCTCCTTGATTACAATGCCTTTTCCAGATTTAATCTTTTCCTGTACAGTAGGTTCTGTATCATCAGCAAGTTTCTTCCCATTAAGATCCTTCTTCTTTAGTTCTTTAGCCTTTATCCTTTGCCTTTCAAAATAGTGATAAGGCTTGGGGAAGTACCTGCTAGGCTCTAGAGCATTAGCAGTTAACTTCCCTGCTTTTGCACTCCTTTTGTACTGAAGAATGGCTTCTTGTCTGGCTTGATACTTAATCAACTCTTGCTCAGAATACCATTTACCCCTATCATAGGTCTTATCCTTTACAGCCTTCCAGGCAGTCAGAATAATATTCCTGTAAGTAGGGCTCCATTGCTCAAAATCTGGCTTCAACTCAGCCTGTTCTCTAAACCTTTTCTTGGATAGCTGTGCTTCCTTCCGAGCTTCCTTGGCAGCCTCTAACATGACTACTTTTTCAATAATCACATTTGGTGCCTCCTGTTGAGGGCTGTACATTGTCTGCACTCCTTGTTGAACCATGTCAAAGTCAGCAGGAGGGTAAATAACATGTGCAACTTCAGGCTGATCTCCTTCAATATAAGCAGGTTGCACTCCAGACTCAACAACATTGTCATCATCACACAAAGGAGGAAAGCCAAGTGTATCTCTGATGGAATTAGAAACCCATTTTGCATGATCAAAGCCAGCTTTGACAAATAATCTCTCCCCTTTTATGACTTCTCTAGTTATATGATCCCTCAGATCAGTCTTTTGAAACCTTATTTGATCAGCCAGATATTTTGTACCTTCTTTATAGTAGGCTTTGAATTTAGTCAGGTAATCAGAAATGGTCTTTTGAGAGGCTCCAATGGCTATTTGGACAGCAGCTAGATCTTCTTGTATTTGCTTTGATATCTGAGTTTTCAAATTAGCTGAAACACTTCCCAGTTTTTTGAGTATTTCTTCATTGGAGTCTTTGAGTTTTTCATTGGACCTGAATTGATTTTCGAAAACATATCCTTGGTTGGTGGAAATGTGCTCAACCTCAGTCTTCAGCAGCTGTTGTTGCTCAGCCAAATATACTACAGCATTGCCTCCCTTATGGAAGCAATCTGTCATCTCTTTCTTATGCAGATTGACTTCAAATCTGATTGATTTAATGTCCTGAGCCAGCTGAAACTGTAGTTCCTTATTTGACTCATCCACATACTTCTCTAAAGGCTTCCATTGTTCATCCAATTTTACTTGCAGTTGGACCAGTAATGAACTGAAGTCCATGCTTGGAGCAGGTGGTTGAGTGACTATTTATAAGGCCTTTTTTATAGCATGTGCTCTTTTTATTGATTGCAAGCATCTTCCTCTTCCTAGCCATAGAGGCTTCCTCATCATCAGAGGGTTGTGATGAGCTTTCTATATCAACTATTTCTTTATGAGACGGGGCATTCAGTAGCTCCTCCCCCTCAGTTCTTGGAAGTTCCTTTTCTACCTGTGATTGCTCCCCCTCAGTCCTTGTAGCTGGTAAATCAGTAAATTGCTCTTCTATAGTTACCTCTTGCTGCATCTATACAGGAGGAACAAGGTTAGTTTGGAAAACAAAAGGTTCTCCCTGGACATCCAGATTTTTTTCCAGGGCCTATTCTATAAAGGAGATACTTACTTGTTCATCCTGAGCTGTATCTTTCATCTGCACATCTTGTGCTTCTTTCTCAGCAATTTCCAATGTTTCTTTGTTGATATCTTATAAAATAACCATTACTGTATCAGCTGCATACTCACTCTCTAGAGTAGCTGCATCAATTCCTTCCCCTTGAGCAGGTAGCTCAGAAAGTACAGTATCTTGTGCTGCTGGTTCAGGATTTTCTCCCCCTAGAGTGAAGACTATCTGTTGCTCTGGGAGCACACT
Organism: Platanthera zijinensis; assembly: GCA_039513925.1. Classification (NCBI taxonomy): domain Eukaryota; kingdom Viridiplantae; phylum Streptophyta; class Magnoliopsida; order Asparagales; family Orchidaceae; genus Platanthera; species Platanthera zijinensis. Next base: position 82,267,273 of record CM077086.1, read on the forward strand.
GATCTCCACTTGATCTTGAGCTTCTTTTTGTTGTTTGTCTTCATTTGAACTGAAGACTACTTCCTCTTCAGAATCACTAGAGGATTCTTCTTGTTGAACAATTTCTTTCTTTTTCTTATTTTTCTGGACCTGTGTTTGTGGAGTAGAAACCTCTTTTGTCAATACTCTATCCCATCTGGATAGAATCCTTACATCCATTCTCCTCATATGGTTGATCTTGGATACAGCTAGTTGGTTCATAACATCTGGTATTGTAGAAGCTAGACATAAGCTTAGGATCCTTCCCAGATTTAGTTTCTTTATTCCTTCTTGTATTTTATCAAATACTTCAGATGCCCAGTCTGTTTTTATAGTGAAGATGACCCATGTCATTAGATTGAACATGGAGACTGAAACTCTGTCATGTCCACCAATCTTACACAGAATTACCTTGCCTACAATTTTAGACAGAATCTTTCCTTGTGAATTCATCACTTTCCTGGTAATGGATGATCACACTTTGGTATTAGGGCTAAGCCCGCACCAGGTTAATGCATCTTTTGTCAAGGATGGACTTATGTCATCATCATCCTTAACCTTAGGAAGTTGGAGTGACTTCATAATCGTTTTCTGTGTAAGTTTCACTCGGGAATCCTGAATAGTTGCTTTGAACTTCTTCCTGTCAGTGTCCACAGTTGCTGATGAATAAAATTCCATTACTTCTTTTTTCCAAATCTTAGTGGGATCTGAGACCATGAACTCAAACCCATTTTCCGAAATTAGTGCAATTACTCCTTGGATGTCTTGTGATGCTGTCGTGAATCCACCACGAACAAGCTCATACCCTTCATTCACCTTGTCGTTCTTGAGGGGCGCCATTGACGAAAGGGAGAGAGAGAGAAGAGAAGTGAATATCTATGTCGACACAAGGTCTAGAGTCGAGAAATCATAAGGCGTAGTCGACCAGATTTTGTCTTCCCCTATTTATACTCTATTGGTAAAGGGTAGGTCAAAGGACGCACCTTACTTAGTAAAAATACATGTCGACATAGTTGTACATGTGTCGACATAAAAGACTGAGGTCACGATAAAACTTAATTTTAGTCGACATGTCTATATGTCGACATATCTATGTGTCGACATACTTGTGTTAGTGTCAACACGGGCTGGTCATGTCTCGACAGAGTTGTGTCGACACCTATTCTTCTATCGACACGGATACTGATTCTGTGTCGACACATCCTTTTTCGTTGTCGACATAATTTTTTTGTGTCGACACAAACTTTGTACTTAGACAAATTTCCTGAGAAATATTGTGCTTACATATTCTACTTAGGAATGCTTGAGCTGACCTATTCTAGGTTCAACATACCTAATTCATTTTTAAAATGATTGAATTTAGTTTCATCCAGAGGTTTTGTAAAAATATCAGCAATCTGAGTATTTGTGTTTACAAATTCTAGATTAATATCTTCCTTCTCCACATGTACTTTTATAAAATGAAACTTAATTTCTATATGCTTCGTTCTACTATGAGATAAAGGATTCTTAGCAATAGAAATAGCACAAGTAGAATTACAGAATAGTGGAATTCTACTTACCTTGATGTTATAGTCTTCAAGTTGATGCATTATCCACATCAATTGTGCACAGCAGCTGCCTGCAGCTATATATTCTGACTCAGCAGTTGAGATAGTTATATTTGTTTGCTTTTTGCTGCACCATGACATCTGCCTTCCACCTAGGAATTGAGAAGTTCCTGTAGTACTTTTCCTGTATTCTTTGCATCCTGCAAAGTCTGCATCTGAGAAGCCTGTTAGTAAGAAATCTCTATTCTTAGGGTACCAAAGACCTAGATTAGGTGTGCCCTTAAGATATCTCATAATTCTTGTAACTACAGTATAATGATATTCCTTTGGGCAAGCTTGGTACCTAGCACAGACACATGTAGCATACATGATGTCAGGTCTACTAGCAGTCAAGTAGAGTAGGGAGCCAATTATCCCTCTATACAAAGACTCATCAACAGGTTTCCCTGTCTCATCTTTGCCTATAGGCATACTTGTTCCCATTGGAGTTTTCATGGTGGAGGCTGAGTCCATTCCATATTTCTTAATCAACTCCTTGGTGAACTTAGACTTGGATATGGAGAATCCATCATCAGTCTGTCTTACTTGAAGTCCCAAGGAGAACTTCAGCTCACCCATACTGCTCATCTCAAACTTCCCTTGCATAAGTTTGGCAAACTATCTACAAATGTTGTTTTCAGTAGATCCAAAGATAATGTCATCAACATATATCTGGACTAAGATTATCTTGCCTTTAGATTCCCTAAAGAATAGAGTTTTGTCTATCTTTCCTCTAGAGAATTTATTCTCAATAAGAAAAGCAGACAAGGTTTCATACCAAGCCCTAGGGGCTTGTTTCAAACCATATAGGGCTTTCCTAAGCCTATATACATAATCAGGATAATGAGAATCTACAAAACCTGTTTCAAACCATATAGGGCTTTCCTAAGCCTATATAAATAATCAGGATAATGAGAATCTACAAAACCCGAGGGTTGTTCAACATAGACTTCCTATTTTAAGTCACCATTCATAAATGCTGACTTTACATCCATCTGATATACCTTGAACCCTTGATAGGCTGCATAGGCTAAGAATAACCTTATAGCCTCCAGCCTTACCACTGGGGCAAAGGTTTGATCAAAGTCAATCCCTTCATCTTTCCTGTAGCCTTTTGCCACCAGTCTTGCCTTGTTCTTGATTATAGTGCCATTCTCATCAAGTTTGTTTCTGTAGATCCACTTGGTTCCTATAATGTTTTGATCCTTTAGTTTAGGAACCAGTTCCAGGACTTAACACCTTCTGAATTAATTCAGCTTTTCTTGCATAGAATCAATCCAGTTTGTGTCTAGCATGGCTTCTTCAAACTTCTTGGGTTCTATTTGTGACAAGAAACTTTAACATAAAACTGTGTTCATGTTCTTGCTCCTGGTTAGTACACCTTGAATTGCATCACCAATTATTTGATTAGCTGGATGATCCTTTAGGTGTCTTCTTGCTGGGGGAAATCTACCAACCTCTTGGCCTTCTTCATTTTCCTCAACCTGATGCTCCTCATTGTCTTCTTCATCCAGTGAGTCTTGTTATTCCCCTGGACATCATGCAACCTTTTCTTCATCCAGCCAAGCAGGTGCTTCTTCACTAATAGTCAACATGTCCAGCCTATCCTTTCAACCTATAGAACTATTTAAAGAACTAGACAATTCACTGTTAATCAACTCAGACTCATCAAATACTACATGGACAGATTCTTCTACAACTTGTGTAGTCAAGTTGTAGATCCTGTATGCCCTACTATTACTGTTGTACCCAACAAATATCCCTTCTAGGGATTTGGCAGCAAACTTAGTTTGGTAGTGCTTACCATTAACTAGGACATAACACTTGCTACCAAAGATTCTGAGGTAGGAAATGTTTGGTTTTCTGCCTTTAAAAATCTGATAGGGAGTCATCTTACATTTCTTATTGATGGAGGCTCTATTGAGTACATGACATGCAGTATTTACTGCCTCTGCCTAGAAGTACTCAGGGAGAGTAGTGTCACTAAGTAGTGTTCTACTTGCCTCAATTAGAGTCCAATTCTTTCTTTCAGCAACACAATTTTGCTAGGGTGTTCTAGGTGAGGAGAACTCCTAATGAATCCCAAGTTCTTCACAGAACTTTGTCATACATTCAGACTGAAATTTAGTTCCATGTTCACTTCTGATTTTGACCACTAAATTATTAAATTCATTCTGATTTGTCTAACAAAGGTCTGGAAAATAGTAGGAGTTTCAGATTTCTGCTTCAAGATGAAAACCCATGTGAATCTAGAATAGTCATCCATAATAACAAATGTATATACTTTCCTACCAAGACTATTGACTGGCATACGACCAAACAAATCCATATGCAATAGATATAAACATCTCATTGAATCTTTGGTATCTAGTGCATGGAAAGAGGACTTAGTCTGTTTTCCCTTTTGGCAAGCTGAACACACACCCTCTTTAATGCACATGACTTGAAGACCATTCCTCACTAACCCCATGCTGAACAGCTATCCTATAGACTTATAGTTCAGATGAGCTAGCCTCTTGTGCCATTGGACACATAGTAAAGCTTTCTCCCCTGCAACTAGACAAATGGGTGAGATTTTAAACTCATAATCTAGGTTAAGACAATATACATTCCCTTTCCTAGTGCAAGTCAAAATGATCTCTTGATCACTTGACCGCCTTATTTGGCACTCCTCTTTGAGAAAAGAGATGACATAACCTAGATCACTAAGTTGACTTATTATAATCAGGTTATGTTTTCGACCCTTCACATAAGCTACTTTAGTGATGGTAATTGAATCACTAGAAATGTTCTCAAATCCTTTGATGATTCCTTTTTATGATCCACCAAAGATTACTTTGGGTCCATTCTCTATGAGTACATAGTCCCTCAACATTCTTCTAGTTACAGTAATGTGTCTGGAACATCCTCTATCTAAGTACCATATAGGGGTATGGCCACTTGGATTCACCTGCATCAAATAAAGAATCACTTATCCTTAGAACCCAAATTATTATTGGGTCCTAGGTCCTTATTTGTTTGAAATCCTGCAGCTGTTCTAACAGGGAAACTATTCTTGGTTTAAACACTTGTGTTAAACAAGCAATCCATAACAAAGTGGCCTACCTTGCCACAACAAAAACACTCAAATCTGTGTACCATCTCTTAGGTATAGACTTCACAACCTTGTTGCCAGCAGTCCTTTTAAGTGTAGGTGCTAGAGCAGCAAACCCCAAGAATTCCTTTTGAACCTGATGGGCTTGTCTATAGAGTGGCCTACTGGCATTTGCACACTTGCCAATGTGATCTCCATACTAACAGTGACCATGAGTAATTTCATGATCATACCTGTTTATAGGTTGCATCACCTTCCTAAAGAAAAAATGGGGCTTAGAGGCTAGTGGCTGAACTGGGTCCTTACCTTTTCCATGTGAATTGGTGGCCGTTGTTCTTCCCTAAAAGCCTAGACCAGTCTTTCCTTTATGAGAAATGAAGTTGTCTATTAAAGACAAGACTGATTTTGTCTTAAAGAATTTAGCCACTAACTCTTTTTCTTTCTGATGTTTTGCCTCCAAATTCTTGATGTGATTTTCCTTGAAAGATTATGCCCATCTGAATGACAGTTATGTTCTTCAATTTGTCAATCTCTTTTAGTTTCAAATCAATCAACTTGGTTGATTCTGATGCAGCCTGCTTAAGAGATTCAATCTTCTTGGCCTGCTCCTTGACAATAAGCATGCTCCTCTTTAGAGCTTGCAATAGCCCACCATACTCATTAATGAGTTGATGTACATCCCCCTCAGAATAAGAACCATCCACTTCTCTTAAAGTTGATGCTGCTGATTCTGATCCAGTGAAATAATCAGAAGCTGAGGGAGAATTGTATACCTTGCTTGGACCAGGCTGATCCTGTAACTGATCATTTTCTGACAGAGCCATCAACCCTCTACAGCAATTGTATTTCACTCCATTTATGGAGTGAATCATTTGTAGGAATTCTAGTTCCCTTGAATCCTCTTTTGTTGAGAACAACCCAATAAATGCTTATGCATCATCTTATTCTCCCGATCCTGAAGATGAAGAGTCTGTCCAACTCTTCTGCTTTTGAGCAACAAAGGATTTCTCCGTCTTGCCTTTCACTTGATGCTTCTTCTTGTCCTTAAATTCAGTCCTCTTGTCTGGACAGTCAGCTATGACATGTCCAGGCCTGTTGCAACAATAACAAACAATCTTAAAATTAGTTTGTTTACAAGGTTTTGAGGAATACCTGTCCTCCTTGGGAGTCTTCTTTTTCTTGTAGTACTCATCCTTGGAGAAGGATGTAGATTGTCTGGTTCTCCACTTCTTCTTTTTCATGAACCTTTTAAACTGTCTTGTAAAGGCAGCAAAGTCCTCATTAGAGGTGTGGCTATCTGATGTGTTGTTGTCAGGATTTTCTTCTTTTGCCTCAGCACTCCTTCTGGGTGGAGAAGGAGACTTTCTCCTACCATTTCTTGTGCCTTCAGCATTGAAGTCCACTGACTTCTCTTTGTACTCAGACCTACTAATTTTCTCCTCCTCTTTTCTAGCAGTGAGCTGCATTTCATAGGATAACAGATTTCCAAATAGTATTGGTGGAGGTGTATCAGCAAACTTAGCCACCTCTCTGATGGCACAAATCTTTGTGTCCCATTCCTTTGTCAGAGACCTGAGAAACTTGTCATTCAGTTCATATGTGCTGAAGATTCGTCCATATGTCATCAACTCATTAACTATCCTGAATGACTTTTTGTAACAATCAACTATGCTGTCAGTCTTGGCTTGTCTAAAGCTCTCATATTCTTGATTCAACATAGATTTCTTGTCCTCTCTAACTTCTTCTGTTCCCTCCATGTAGACAATCAGGGTGTCCCACACTTCCTTGGAGGTTTTATAATGTACCAGATTCTGAAATGTTGCATCATCTATAGCACTTACAATAATGTTCTGTGCACTTTTGTCTAGTGTTGCCAGGACGATCTCATCCTTTATCATTTCATAATAGTTCTTAGGGGTTTTAATATTTGCATCCAGAGCTGATACCTTCATTGGAATGAAGGGTCCTTCTTGTATAGTGATGTAGATTCTTAGATCAGAAGCTTCCATAAATAATCTAACCCTTTCCTTCCATATGCCAAAACATTCTTTCCTGCAGATGGGCAATTTCATAGATCCAAACTCCTTTTGATTCTCATTTTAACCCATTCTTGAAATCTGTTAATTGCCTTGGAGATTCACTCAGACTATTAGGTCAATCTTTGAGCAACCTCCCTCTGATACAACTTGAAAGACTTATTTCAAGAGCCTAGACACCTAGAGGGGAGGGGGTGAATAGGTTCTAATTTTTTTTAATAATTTAGGCAATTAACTAGTTCTTACTTAACATAGAAAATGCAAATCACTGTATAGAAAACACAGCACAGCATACACCAAGTTTATATTGGTTCCCCAAGGTATGGGTGCATCCACTTTCCCCCTTCGCCTATCCAGTAGAGAACTGGATTCAGCCCAACTTCCTTCCACTTGCTCAGATCCACAGATCTTATAACTCAGAACCAGATTGGTTCCTACAGATCAGACTTATACATGTCTTACCTCAGATTCTTCCCAAGAATCCTACCTCAGGCCTCAGCCCTACCTCAGCCTTTATCACTAGGCTTACAACTAAGACTTTTACCAGTCCTACACCTCAGGAACTCAGCCCTACAAGAAATTAATTGTTTAAGAGATATGAAAATATCACCAGATAGAACTCTCTATAGGTGTGAGCTTCTTGATCAGTTCTTGAATAAACTTACTCTTCAGATTCAACCTGACTTAGCTGTTTCAAAGCTTCTTGATAGAACAAAATAAGGTTGAACTCTTCTTGATGTAGAAGTTGATCTCCTTTCAGCTCCTTCCTTGAATTCAGAATAAAATCTAAATCTTCTCTAACAGACCGCCCTAGATCTGCCTTCTTAAGGGTTTCCCCTTTTCTAGTTTTCAGATTCTCTTTCCCGAAATAGCTTGATTAATTCCTTAGTTTTGTTGTTGATATGGTTGTCAAGGATCAGTCCTTATATAGAGTTTTTTCATGATTACCAGATGATCCGGTTTGTAACAACCTTCTGACAGTTATGACAAAGGTATCAGACATATTGGTTATGACAGCTATCGAGTCACCAGTCATGACAGTTGATTCCTCAAAGACTTTACAACTCAGTATGAACCACTCAGCAAATTGCTTCACATGTGTCGAAATAAATAGACTAAGTGTCGACACAAGTCTTGATGATGTTGACACAATACTCTATGTGTTAACATAGTCATTCTTCTGCTTCTCAACATATCTTCTATTTGTATGTGCTGACACAAGTCCTGTGTGTCGACACAACTTCACCTTGTCTCAACATAATTGATGCTGGCAGATGGCGTTGAGTGTATGTCTAGCTGTCGTTGAGTGTGTATCGAGACGTCGTTGAGTGTGTGTCGACACAAGTCCTGTGTGTCAACACAATTCTTCATACTCAGTATAGTTGTTGTTGTTAGATGGCATTGAGTGTCATCCAGATGTAGTTGAGTGTGTGTCGACACAAGTCTTGTGTGTCGACACAACTGCTTCTGGTCTTGACTTAGCTGATGTAGACAAATGGCGTTGAGTGTGTGTCGACACAAGTCCTGTGTGTCGACACAAACCTTCTTCAGGTGTCGACACAATTACTGAGTTTTGATACATGCCTTTCTTCTGATGTCGATATAACTCCTAGGTGTCGACACAACTTCTGCTTTAGGTGTCGACACAATTCGTGCCTTAGGTCTCGACATAATTCTGGGTGTCGACACAGCTTCTTCTTCAGGTGTCGACATAATTCCTGGGTGCTGATATAGGCCTTGCTTCTAGTATCGACACAACTTCTGGGTGTTGACACAATTCTTCACAAGTGTCGACACTTGTACTTAAAAAAATTTCTTGCAAACCATACACCTGCACAATGAAATTCAAAAGTCCATCAAATACAAATTTATGTATATCATTGAGTAAGATGAGGCTTCTCTAAATCTGGTACATATTTTTCAGTATACCCAACATCTCTCCCAAACCCTAACTCCCACTCAAAATGAGAAGAAAATGAAGGAAAACAACCTTTTAGCCCTACTTAAGCATCTTGGATGGAGAGTCCTGGGCCATAAGATTACATCCCAAGAAGGATCGGACAGCCTAAACTCAGCCGTTACGAAACTGCTCTCGCATACTACTGTCGGGCAGTAGCTACCTACCACACCGCGATAACTTCTCGAGCCGACGTACATAAATAATGCAACACTACCGCCGAAGGTAGAGATACTACTGCGAGGTAGCTCAATCAACGCTTCCCTCTCGACATATTCGACTCGACGAATTGGGATACCGCCGAGCAGTAATTAGCTAGCGCCACACGCTACCACTCGACTCTACCACTCGATGCCTACGACTTGATGTCTTCCACTCGATGCCTTCCACTCAAGACCTTCCACTCAATGCAAGAAGGCTTCCGCCAAGCGATAGTGACCTAACGCCGTGCGGTAACTCCCAGAGATTCAAGTCCAGAAAACTGTGGTATTACAACTCCTCCCCCCTTAAAAGAATTTCGTCTTCAAAATTTAGCATGTATACTTGCAACAAAGCATACCTGATGCAAAGAGATCTAAAAAGTCTTCTCGCATTGCTTGTTGATGCTCCCAAGAGAATTCATCTTGCCTGCAATTATACCTGCGCACTTTTACGAGCTTAACCTCTTTATTCTACAACTGTCGAACTTTTGAATCCTCTATACCGACTGGACAGAGTTTCGTCCTAGAGCCCTCTTCTACTGGCACTATCGTTGACTCAACTACAACACTTGTCTCCACCAAGGCTTTCCTTAAAACTGAAACATGGAAGACATCGTGTAATTCACTCTAATCTGGGGATAATGCTAACCGATAGGCTGCTTCTACAATGCGTTCCACAACTTCGAACGACCCTAAAAACCTCGCACTCAACTTCTTGAATCGGCAAATATGCAAAACACCTTTGAACAGTTTAATCTTTACAAATACCCAGTCGCATACCGTGAACTCCACGTTCCTATGGCGCACATTGAAATACTTCGTCTGTGGATCCTGAACAACCTTCATGCCCTTCTGAATTAATCGCACCAACTAACAAGCATTGCCCACCACCTTTTTTCCCAAAAGTTTGGTGTTTAACGCCTCTATCCATGACATCGGTGTTCTATACCGCCTTCCATACAAAGCCTCATATAGCGCCATCTTGATACTCGCCTTGAAACTATTGTTGTAAGAAAACTCCACCATGAAAAGGTGACCTTCCCACTTCTTCCCAAAATCAAGGGTACATTCTCAGCATATCCTCCATTGTACGATTCATCCTTTCCGTTTGACCATTAGTTTGTGGGTGGAACTTTGTACTAAACTTGAGCTTTGTGCCCAGACTCTTCAGTACTAGTCTCCAGTCTTTGGACGTGAACCATCTATCGCAATTTCTAACAATTCTCTTTGGAATTCCTTACAACTGCAAGATATTATGAACGTACAAATCTTCCAGCTTCTCCATGATGTCCTCCTTCCGATTCGGGATGAAGTTAGCCACTTTGTTCAAGCAATCCACGATCACCCAAATCACATCATTACCCTACTGCGACCGAGGCAATCCATGCACAAAATCCATGGAGATGTACTCAGGGATAGGAAGGGACTTTAGGAACCCGCCCAGCTTCTGACGCTCAGCCTTCACTAAGGCACAAGTATGGCACTAACTCACATACAAAGCTATATCCCGCTTCAATCCAGGCCACCAAAAGGATTTCTTCATATCCAAGTACATCTTTGTACAGCCCGGGTGAATGGACTACTTCGTGAAATGGGCTTCAAACATCAACACATCACGGAGTTTGCTGAACTACGGTATACATACCCCTCCATCCTTCTTTAAGATCCCACCTACCATCTCCCAGGTGTTACCCTCTCCTTTTTAAGCTTCCACCACAAATGGCTGGAACTCTGCATCCACACTATTCACTTCCCAAATACGATCGAATAAGTCATTTTGCAACTCAATCCAGTTCAACCGAGCAATGCTAGACTCGCCTATTGCTACAAATTCCATGCCGAGGAACTCAAAATCCCACACCAACCGCTCATCATGAGCTTATATCCAATTCCATTTATCCATAATATTTCCTACTGAAGGCATCGGCCACCACGTTGGCCTTGCCTAGCATATACTGAATTGCCACGTCATTTCCCCTAAGAACTCGACCCACCTGCGCTGCTACATGTTCAAATCATTTTGATCTAAAAGATACTTCAGGCTTTTGTGGTACGTGAAGATCTCTACCTTCGCACCGTACATGTAGTGCCGCCACAACTTTAACGCAAAGAATACCACCGCCAACTCCAATTCATGGACGGGGTAATTCCTCTCATGAGATTTCAGTTGTCTAGACCCAAAGGCTATCACAGTGCCATGTTGCACTAGCACGCAACCCAAACCACAACCTGACGCATCACTAAAAATCTTAAATCCTTCAGTCCCTTTAGGAAGACTTAGGATTGGGGCCGACATCAACCTTTCCTTCAAGGTATCAAACGCATGATTGTACTCCTGAGTCCATACAAACTTCTGGTCATTACAAGTTAGAGAAGTGAGGGGCAGAGCTATCCGTGAAAAGTTTTCCACAAATCTTTTATAGTACCCGGCTAGTCCAAGGAAACTCCTGACTTTCGCCATGGTGCTCAGAACTTGCAAAACCCTCATGGCCTCAACTTTTGGCGGATCCACCGCCGCCCCATCACCGCTAATCACATGGCCCAAAATTTCCACTTTCACTAACCAGAACTCGCACTTCAAGAAATTCGCATAAAGCTGGTTCTCTCTCAAAGTCTATAAGACTACTCTCAAATGAGCCTCATGCTCCGACTCTAATTTGGAGTATACCAAAATATAGTCGATGAAGACCACCACAAACGAGTTTAAGTACTCTTGAAACACTCGGTTCATCAAATCCATGAATACCGTTGGTGCGTTTGTCAACCCGAATGGCATCACCGAGAACTCGAAGTGGCCATACCTAGTACTAAAAGTTGTCTTGGGTATGTCCTCATCTCGAATCCGCAACTACTAGTACCCTAACTTAAAGTCCAACTTAGAGTACACCACTGACCCAACCAACTGGTCGAACAAGTCATCTATCCGTGGAGTCGGATACTTATTCTTGACGGTTAGTTTATTCAGTTCATGGTATTCTATGCACAACCGCATACTACCATCTTTCTTCTTTACAAACAACACTGGAGCGCACCATGGAGATGAGTTGGGTCTGATATACCCCTGCTCCAACAGTTCCTGCAAATTTACATTGAGCTCGGCCAACTCCTTCGGTGCCATCCTAAAAGGAGGACGTGACTCCGGCCTAGCTTTTGGCACTAACTCAATCGAGAAATCAATCTCCCGCTGAGGAGGTGCTCAAGGAAGATCCTTAGAAAACACATCCTCGAAATCTGCCACTATCAGTGTAACATCCCATTTCCGGCTAGACCCCTAGGAGTCGGTTAGTTGTGACGGAACCCCAGGAAACACATAAAATTGAAATAAAGCGATCAATATTTCGGGTCACGGGTGGGTCACGCCCGTGACCGACCCGTCACGCCCGTGACCTAGGCGTGACTACTTCGACGATCGTCGATCTCCACGAGACGATCGTCGAACGTGCTGTCCGGGCATGTCACGCCCGTGACCAAAGTGTCACGCCCGTGACTATGGGCGTGACCCCATCGACGATCGTCGATCACCGTGAGGCGATCGTCGAGCTTGCGGCCCGGGCATGTCACGCCCGTGACATGAGTGTCACGCCCGTGACCTAGGGCGTGACCAGCCTTCGACGATCGTCGATCTCAATTCGACGATCGTCGATCTCGAAATTTGCCGTTCGGGCATGTCACGCCCGTGACCTAGAGGTCACGCCCGTGACCTAGGGCGTGACCAGCCTTCGACGATCGTCGATCTCAAATCGACGATCGTCGAACAGATTTAACCGCCCGGGGCTGTCACGCCCGTGACCCGAGGTGTCACGCCCGTGACCATCCATCGACGATCGTCGATCTCAGTTCGACGATCGTCGAACCCAGAATTGGCTATCCGGACCTGTCACGCCCGTGACCTATGTGTCACGCCCGTGACATTGCCCGAAACGACGGTTCAGGCCCGAAATTATTCCAACACGCGTGGTAATAAATGCTGGTATGGGAAGTTACACCAGGAGTAACTTCCGGCCGTTTTCCTTCCGTAATTATATAATAAATGAGGAAAAGGTGGTCCAATAGAAAACCTCTAGCTGGACACACCTGTTCAGTTTCCACCGTTTCTTATCCCTTCACTGTAACCGAAACGTCAAGGGGGGGGGGACTTCATGGACATAATGGCTTTACCCATTCATCTTCCCACTATCTGACTTATAAAAGCCCACTTAGGGAAAGAGGAGAAGGTTACACGCTCAAGTAATCAGAACAGACCTTTGTTCTTGCTGTAGGAGAAGTTCAGCAAACGCCACCACCGCGCCATGGCACCCCGACGTTCTTCTCGCCTTCAAACCGCGAACAAGGTCCTCCTCTACTCCTTCTCTTTCATGGGTAGATCTTAGGATTCTTAGAAAGGAGGTTCGCGCTCAACGGAGCCAGACCCGTCTCTCGTTTTCATGGAAAAACCATGAAAAAGGTATTTTGAGTTCGCCGGAAACCGCCACCTCCGGCGGCCAAACCACCGCCGACTGATAGCCATCGCCTCAACGGAGGTGGTGGTGGTGGTGGTGGCTGGCCAGGGAAGTGACCGAACGGCCGGCGACGGACCACGGAATGCTTACAGGAAAAAGGTTTTCCTGTGTCTGTTCGGGTTCTTGTAGAAGATGAACAGTGGATTTAATATATAATACATAGATTATTATATAGTACATAATGGAAAAATAGGTTATTTGAATGTATTTTTGAGGCTGCAAAACGAAGCCCTTAGAGGCCGATTTAGGAAAAATGACCAGACACAAAAGTTGTATCCCTCGGGGTCTACTTTAATTTAAAATTGATTTTATTCAATTTGGGTGAGTGGTTTGACCACAGCACTCGTTTTGGTGGGATCAAGACCTAGGCTAACCAGAAATTGAAATGGTTGCCCACGGTTCATAACATGTCCAAATGATTTGAAATTTGGACTGGAGGTCTATAATATGTATATCGAGAGGCTGTTCAAAAATGAGAATTTTTGGAGAACTTTTGCCTAAAGTTTATGTAAAAATTTAATAAACGATATGAAATTAATTAGGAGATGAAATTAAGTCCAAACTCCCCCAAATTTTGGGTGGTGGTCCCTGGCATCAATATTAAGATCTGTACAAGATTTCAACTCAATTGGTCGAGTTTTGAATAGGGAAGTTTCAAGTCCTAGATAGGTCTTGGTGAGGGGTACTTTGGGGAAAAGTACGATTGGAGATGGAGTGGACAAATCTCCTCAAAAGAGGCTGCAGTTGTTGGCCACTGATTTGTTGGGTCTATGTCTACCCTCTTGGGTAACATGGTGTGGCTTAGGGTGGATTTTACCCTAAGAGATTGGCTCAAATCCAACGGGTGGGAGTTTGAGGTTTGTGAAGGACATAGGAGCAAAAGCTCTTGTATGCCCTTGAAGTTTGGAGGAGAGGGGGATGATATAATGAAAACCCTCTGGTTGAAATAGTGAAGGAATTGGAGGTAGTTAGGTACCTCGAAAGTTGAGATGTCGGAATAGGATAGAAATGTAATTTAGTTATTTTAAGCACTAAATCTAACCCAAAAATTATGAAACTCGGGAGGAGGGGGTTTTAGGATGTTTTAGAGTTATAGTAAATTTTTTGGAATTTTATGATTATTAAATATTATACTTCATGTGTTAAAAGATTAATTGCTGGAATTATTATTTCAATTATTTGGTGGTTTAAAATTAATTATAATCAGTTGAAATTCTGGATTTAGATCTTTGTTAGTAGCACAATGACCCCTGGATTTTTATAGAATTTTATGTTGAGTAAATCTAGTACCTTATTCACAGATGATAGAAAGGGGCTTTTATGTTAAAAATTAATTATGGATAAAATACTTGCTGGAAAATTATGAAACTTGGCCAGTGCTAATTTTAGGCCTTTATCCGCATGTCATGAATTACTTATAATTTTTGGAAGAATATTTTCTGTACTTGCTTCATAAACAATAGAAGTTAGAGATTATTTCTAAAATAGCTTTCATGCCATTTTGATGATTGAAAAATTATGATACTTAGGATCTAACTGATTGAGATAACCTAGTATTTATCATAAAATTGCTGGACATCTTGCATGAGAACTTAGGGTAGTTCATGTTCAAACCGGTAGTCCTTGGATTTTCGAGGAATTTAATTAAATGCCAAATAAATTAGGAAAATTTCCATTTTCTGGATTTAGGTCATTTAGGTCATGGTAAGTCTCTAGTAAATAATTTAGGGCATTTGGATGAGTAATGGATCATTGCATAACCGGTTCGACATGTAGCCTAGGTCGGTCTGCATTTAGTAAATTGTGAAATGCAATAGAACATGATCTGATGAAGATATAAAGAGTAGTGAGTAGTGGTGATAGTTAGAGTTAAGAGGTGCTCGGGTTTGGCGAAAGATCGCTTTTCCCGAGGAGTGGAAGGTTAAAAAATCACCCTAGGATAGTCTATCGTAATATGAGAAGGGAATCGGGCTAAGGGAAAACAACCAATAACAATAAGTGCCTTGCGAAAGGGAACTTCGGGCCGTAATGCCGCCGTCTTGGTTCCTAGTGCCCCTTGAGAGCCCTTCACGGGGTATACCGGGGGCAGTCCTGGGCTAATGTAAACTGTAATAATAAACTAGCAAGAGTAACTTAGTAACTAGGTTTGCACTTTTCACAAACACTGTTGGCACAGGAAGATTGATGAGAGCCTCGGCTCGGTTGGTTTGGAGACGGACGGGATGGTCCGGGGAGCTTCGGCTCGGTTGGGTGGAGACGGACGTTTGGTCCGGGAAGCTTCGGCTCGGTTCTGTTTGTTTGCGATTAAACTTGCATGTGCATAAGATAGGAAAAGTTAAGGTGGTGGGTCTTCCGATATCGGGGAGCTCGATTGCACCGACACCGATATCGTTGACTCGGCGAGGTGGTTAGCACTTCGCCAACAGAAGTCCGGTGCGCCAGCCGGCAAGAGTACGCAGGCGTCCGCTTAGTGCACCAAGCGTTGAGGCGTACGATAGGTCAGACCAGTGGTGCTTTTACTAGTTTTGGAGGTGGGCGAGACCCAACCCACCGCTTCCGTCTGCCACTACGGAGGTATCCTGGGAGGTAACGGCTCCGAAAGGGGGAACTAAAGGTCTGTGTGCACAGAGTCGGGTGTGTGAGTTGCACTGCATGTTTCATCATACCCACTAGCATGTCATAGCATAATCGATTCATTTAACCCTGACACCTAAAGTATAAGTGGTATGGGACGCTTATACATTAGGACCTGCAAAACGACCCCTTGGTCTATAAGCTTGTGTGGACAAGTTTATAAATCAAAGGTTAATTTCAATATATAACAACCATTGCTGTTTGATAACCGACACCCCAACGTATAAGTGGTATGGGACACTCTATACGATGGGAGCCTTGCAAAAGATCCCTTTTGCTTATGTGTTCTCGCATAAGTGAAGGTTTAAATTCATATAATTGCTTTTCTTACTGCTAGACCTATTATAACAATTTATTAACTACTCACCTAATACAACTTGCTAGATTAGTTTCCGCTGCCATCTGTTTCATATTTAAATCTCTACCTTCATGTCCTTCCCTTTCTTCCTCTCCGCTCGGTACCTAGGAGCCATGGGGGAAGGGGTAGGGGATGATAGGGCTTAGTCTTTATGACTAACGGTTTTCGAACCGCATCATTTAGGGGATCGTGGAGCCCAGCATGGAGGAGCTGCCCCAGAGATCGGTGCGCCTAGAGATGGGGCAGTCTAGCTCCGGAGTTCACACAGCCGGGACCGTGAGTCTCGACCTTGAGTAGATTCTGTTTCGCTTCCGCATGAGAGACTTGTAGTGAGGACATTTTGTACCGGGCATAAGCCCGTATTTATAGTACTCTGATGATTCTGTGGACACTCCCTTCGTGGAGCTTTATTATTTATATATTTGATTTTATTATTGTGGACTGATTACTCTTACTGTTATATTGTGCTACTTTTCTGTGATCGAATTGGCCGGCAGAATCGGCGCCATGTGGTGATGATCCTTCAGGACGTGAAGGAGTCTCCGCAAAGCGGCGGTTCTGGGCCTAAGACCCCGGTGGTTGAAAAAGAAAAAAAAAGGGGGTCTTACAATCAGCACTTCTCCAATTAATAGATTAAAAATGTGAACTTCCAAAAATGCCACGAAAGCTACTTCTCCCCGTTTAACTGCCCACACAAATTGCATGGCCTAAATCAGGGAGCAGGCCACTCCACTAAGGCCCTCAAACTTGAATTCTTCCTTTCCTTCGCTCCTCAGGGTCACCACCTTTAATAGACAGTCAATACTTGCCCGCTTCTCTGGAAGCAAGTCCATCCCCAAGATTACATCAAACTCGGCTAATAGTAGGACCACTACTACCAACATGAATTCAACTCCATTTTGTAAGACCCCCCCCCCCCACCGGAACACAAAACACAGCCGAGGGGAGTCTTATTCCCAGAACAACCATCTTGCGGTAGCGTTAGCGCACGGGCTAACCTGTACTACAAGACTCTTATCCCGCCAGCTAAACATATCATCAATGTCAACCCAACATAAAGAAAGTAAATATAAGTAACAATTACACACTAGTATAAAGTCTACAAGCACTATAAATAAAAGAAGAACCAAGGATTTCTTAATATAAGAGTACATAATGCCAAACAGCTAAAAAATGAGTCTCTCAAGAACTCACGTCAGTCACTAACAGTAGTGATGGTACCGTCACTTCAGACCCTATCGTTCTGGCCTAGCTGCCCTCCTGCAAAAAATGCTTCTGCTCTGTCTGCGGGGTTTCCTCCTAAAAAGGAAGATGTAGCAATCATTAGTCAAAAAGACTAAGTTGCTATCACATCCGCTCCCCTGGCGACTCTTAGGAACCGGGTGGAGAAAAGGACAAGAGTACAATATAAGTACGTAAACAATAGTACAACCAGGTGGAGAGTATATATATATATATCATGTGAGTAAAAACAACAATGTATTATAGCAAGTTTATCAACAATCTAGCCTAGCAGTTATACTTAATTATAGCAATTAAACCAACAGGTAATCTACAAAAGGAATGTAGCTCAACTTATATAAATGCTCATACAAACATATAAGTTAAACGTCGGCTTTACAGTAAAGTAACTCATCATATAAGAGTGCTCATACAAACTAATATGATAAGGATCTTGTGTATGTAAT
Source organism: Platanthera zijinensis (assembly GCA_039513925.1). NCBI lineage: Eukaryota > Viridiplantae > Streptophyta > Magnoliopsida > Asparagales > Orchidaceae > Platanthera > Platanthera zijinensis. The sequence goes on from CM077086.1 coordinate 82,285,346, forward strand.
GTAATGTGAAGATATGAATGCAATGCAATGACTCACCCATGCACGTGCACATACAACTGCTATGTCGACACAGACTTGTAGTTCCCACTTTTCGAGCAGGTAGCCAACCTCTCAGGCACCATCCTTCTTGGCCAGACGGTGACAATGGAACGGGCTTTTCCACTACTAGGAGGGCATCCACACTACTGAGCCTAGGCCTCTGTACGCCTCAATGCTAGGAACACAATAGTGGAGCTCACATGCATACTACGGCTCAGAGGGGTCTTGGGTAGATGTACACCAAGAACACAACCCAAGCTAGCCTACAAGTATGGCGTAGAAAGGGCCTCGGGAATGAGCACAAGGAAACATCCAATCTGTCCACTTGGCACGGAGAGGGCCTCGGGAATGAGCATTGAGGACACATCCAAATCGTACAAAATCTATCTGTCAACTCCAGTCGGTGTGACAACTGGCGAGCCTGTAGACCTGCCACACTAACCTCAACCCAGGATAATGACACAACGTGTAAACTCACACCACATGCATTTTATATAGAAGGGCTCCACACAAAGTCCCTATTTATTTTTCACATCCCTTGCTCATCAACACGTAATGGCTCAACACCGAGTCCCTTATCACCACATCTTTTCAGTGCAGAAAACACACACGCACTTCCAACCCTTCCACAATTCCATATCATACCAGGTTTATTAATTACATAGGTGGGAAGCTACCCAACATAACGTATCAATCCCACACTGCTACACGTAGGGAGGCTCAACTCTAAGCAGTGGACTACTATTTACATTCCTTAACCAATATCCCACATAATCATGTAATAGCTTATCAAATACCCTCTTAAATTAAGCATTCACAAAACACCATGCTTTCACAAGAGGTTCACAAACTATTATGATATTCCACATGCACATGTAGCATTCACTAACTTTTCTATTCAATTGATTATGAAATTCCACCAAGTCAATTATACAACGTGCTTCACCAAACCATTTGTTGACTTAAAGATCTATCAACTAAATCTCATCAATCTTTTGTTTAGCTCAATTACCAATAGTTTAAGTTTAGCAACCCACATGTAAACCTCGACATTAATCTACCATGAGTTTATCTACCAAGTTCAAACCCAATTCCACACAAACCCGAGAACAACCTATAATCAAGACTTGACTGTACATCAACTTTGACTAGACATTCCCGAGTCTACAGGACTCTTATGAAAATGTTTAACCATCCGTTGGAAAGTTATTTCCAAGGACTACAACTTTTGTATTTGTTCCATCACCTAGTTCAGACCACAAAGTACTTGAAATTGGCCTCGAAGTCTGCTGCCTACAGAAAACAGATTTCTGCACGTATACCATATCAGTCCAGCAAGTTCGATTGAACTTACCCGAGGCTACAGGCGTCGTATGAAGACATGTAATCATCCGTTGGAAAGTTCTTTCCAAGTTCTATGACTTTTGTGTTTAGTCGAATGCCCAGATCTGACCGTATCATACCATAAAATGGCTTTGAAGTTCGTTGCACGTAGAAAATAGATTTCTGCACGTATCTCAAAGCAAGATGAACGACATCGGTTCATCTTCTTCCTTTGGGTATTTCTTCCGAACCAAGTACATATTTTCCTCCTCCCTTATTCACCCTCATAGGGCCAATCTCTTTCACAAAACCAAGTCCACCATCTTCACATAGAAGAGAGGAGAGGTTGAAGACAACTAATCTCTAGGGCAAGGCCCTAGCATGGTCCCTTCCTAGGAAATCATCATCTCGCAAGTCAAACTCCTTTGATTCGATATATCTCCTAGAAAATAACAACAGATCTAGCACCAAGGGAGAGAGTAGGAAGCACACCTCGTCTCCGACGTTTCTGACATTTCCGGCCATGGATCTCGTCAGTCTCCTTGGCGGCGTGGTTCTTCTTTGCTCTACAAGAAAACATGCATTTAGTGACGAAAACATAGTGAAAAAATATATTTAGTAACTAAAGACACATCTTTAGTGACAAAATATAGTTTGTCACTAAAGATACGTCTTCAATGACAAAATAAACAATTGGTCACTGAATCTATATTTTTAGTGACAAAATATAAGTTTTGTCACTAAAGTAAATATTCTAAAATATTTAGTGACCAAAAAAATATCTAGTCACTGAATTATTTTTGTAGTGACAAAAAAAATTAGTCACTAACTAGTCATCAAAACTTTGATGTTTCTTTCATTAAAAACTTCATATATTTTCTCTTAAATGAAAATTATTTTATAAAATATAAGAAAATATCATTAAACATTAATTCACTCTCTAACGAAAAAAATTCGCAACTTCTATGGCGATATCTTGAGTCGATCCTAGCAGGATTCCCTCAAGTCACTCATAGTTGACATCCTTCAAGTAACTAATTAACTTCTCTCCAACGAGAACTCAACTCGTATCTATGTTTAGGGTTAGTGCCCCCATATTTTTCAAAAAATTTATTAGTCACTATTGCCCATTTTTTCAAATTTTTCTTGATAAAAAAAAAAAGTTTGTCACAAAAAAATATTTTTAAACAACCAAATTATATTGCATCACTAAACAAAATTATTTAGTAACCACATATAATGGTCACCAAAAAACAAATTATATTTAAATATTTGAGACCAATCCTAAGTATTTCATTTGGGAACTGCGCCTAATTTTATTTCCCCCGCAACCCTAATTAACCACGCTTCTTATTTCATTTCATTTCCTTGACAGCGGGAGCCCTAAGTTCTCGATTTTCTGTGATCCCTCTCCACGACTACGAGCCCTCTTGATGATGACGATCCCTCACCTTTTGATAACCTCCTCCGATCAATCTGACAACGTCATCCCGCTCGACGATGACCTCTGCTCGGGTAAATTGATTTCTTCTTCTCTGCTTTGATTTCTGATTTGAATTTTTTTCGATTTCTGCTTCGATTTCTCTATTATCATATCCACTGGAAGAACAACAAAATCAATATTTCTATTTTCAATTCAATTTTTTCACATCAATGTTTCACTGATTATGTCTTTTTTTCTGTATTGGAATTACTGCATCTTTACAATAGGCAATGTCTTTATAGTTTTGATGCTCCCACCGAGACTTGCAATTGCTTTCCCAAATGGTGTTGTTGTTGTTGCTGCTTTTCTGGGAAGTCAAAGAAGAAGAAGAACAAAAAACTAAGAATGAGAAGAAAAATATACAGATAATGAGAAGAGATAGTGGGACACCGCCATTTGCTTTCGAGGGAATCGAAGAAGGAATCGAAGGTAAGTCTGATTATTTAGTCTTTGTAATTAAAAAAACTGGACTTCTTGTATTGAATAAGTTTATGCTTTAGTTGGTATTGAAGAAGTCTATGCTAACAAACTACAACTGCAAGTGGAAAATGAATAATTTGAGATGCTTGACTCTTGCATTTAGATCCTAAACTATCTCTGTTTAATTTATTTGCATTGTAACTGTTTGGGAACTTTTATGACATGCTTGAATCATCCCCCTCATCATCATCAATGTCAAGAATCCTTAATTTCAACCGTGTACTCCGATCCAAGGACACAAATGTGGTCTGATCTCCCCGAATCTGCGCAGCGAGAATTCCACTGTTTAAATGAGGCCTTAATATACACAAATCATTTAGAACAACTTTCTCAAAGTTAATATAGGTCTACTTTTGAACAACTTTCTCAAAGTTTATGTAGGTCTATTGTACTTTCTACCTTTCATTGCAAAAATTAAGGCTCCGTTTGGCACGGTGTTGGCGGTCGTAAATGCATGGGTTAAACCGTTATTTGTTACGGATCACCTAATAAACATAATCCAGTTGAACATAAAAGTGGATGAAATTCCTTAGGTGGGCGTTAATGAATGACATTTTAACCCTAATGTTCATGACCGCCACCACCGTGCAAAACGGAGCCTTCTCAGTGCCGATGAGACATGTGGATGAGTGCCTTCCAGCTCTGGTGATCATCATATTAGTGTTTTCTTTGTCAATATGGTTTTGAATCTTGAAATGATTTTGTTATACCTGAACTTTTTTTGGTTGATTAGGATATGGACCGACAACCCCCTACTCAGGAGTTGGTAGCGAAGGGTCTTCGTAGGGTGGAGTGGTGATTTCGACACATTTTTCGTGGTATTCTTCGATGAATTATTCTCATATTAGTCCATCAAATATGTGGTTATGCTTCCCTTACATAGAACATTAGAGGATGTGTTTCTTCTTAAAACCCATACTAAGAATTGGTTAAGCATCCAAGATTATTTATTTGTTGGTGACTTGGTGTTACCTTTAGTCTCATTCTTATGAATGCAGGCTTTGGTGACTTGGTGTTACAATAGCCATACCAAAAGAATTTTACCAAATTGATGGTTTAATTGAAGCTTCATGATTACCTTGCTCATTTGAGAGAACTAGACTTCATGTATTAAGACTCTTTTAGTGAAATGCATCATGTAAGTGATTTGATTTCTATATGCAGTACTACTACTTTGGTAATGCATCTTCTCACAGCTAATTTTGTTGACTTGATTGTGTCATGACAATTAGTTTTGCTTCAATGCTTTGATTATGTTTTCAAATTAATTAGCGAGCCTTGCGATTGTAAAAAAGTTTTTTTGTCCATAATACTAAAATGGATTTTGGCTCTTGAATGCTAGGTCAACCTAGGAGACACTTGCTTCAAAGTGGATGGAGTGGATTTGTAAGTGAAAAGAGGCTGGTTGCTGGTGATGCTTTTATTTTCATGAGGTATTCATAAGCACTCTCTAACTATTGCTTTAAAAGGTTTACGAGTATGATAATTGGTATTAGTGATGCTGATAAAAAAAAGACCTGGCTCAAAATGGAGATGCCAGACTTATATTTTGTGATGATCTCGACAAGGAATACATAATTACAGTCTCAGAGGTAAAGAGCTGAAATTATAAAGTACAAAGTGACATATATAAATAGTTAAAGAATCAAAATAGTTATGTAAATATATTGTGCCGGATTTATAGATTTTGGAAAGTCTTGGGTGGCCAATTCTACTTTCACTCTCTCTTGGGACAAATGTTATTGTATTCATGGAGGATGGAATTAATATACGTTGACATGCAAAGAATAACTGAAGATTTTTGGGATAACTAGAGTGTAATTGCCGCTCATTTTGATATGGCAAGGTCAGCATCAATTGAATTTTAATAGACTGAATTTTCATGATCTTTTCAGTGAATTTATACCATGATTATTTTTTTATAAAGGAGGTTTGAATAGTGGTCTCCAAAAGCTGCTTCCATTTGGGGAATAAGTTCCATTTCTTTGAATAAATGTGTTTTTTTAACTATTTTCATTGTTATGTAATTACTGAATCCATACTTTGTAATTCGTGTTCATAGCTTAAAATGCTGAGAATATGACGTTTAAGCAATGATGGTGTGAATCTATGATAAGCGCCTCCAAGCAGTTAAAATTTGAACCTCCAAGAAAAATCGAGACGGATTTCATATAAATGGTGCCTATGAGGAGCTTGAAGACGGGAGCATGGAGAGGATAGAGAAATCACAATATATTTGTTCATCATAGTATATTAATTTATTTTGTGTTACATGTAAAGAAAGAATAATGTATTATTTGTTTATTATAGAATTTTTTATGTACTAAGTTTAGTAAAGTTAAAAGCTTTATTTGTCTGTATTAAAGGATTTGAGCTATCTCCCACCTTTTTTCTATTAACAAATGTAAAAGAAACACTCTTTTCTTTCATGTGAATTTTTTTATCAAATGAATATTTTATTTATTATTGTATTTAATGGTGAAATAAAATTATTTTAACAAAAAAAGTAATTATGCAATAAATTTGGTCATTAAATATATTTAGTGACGAAAAAGTAATCACTAATAATGTATATTTAGTGACGAAAAATATTTATCACTAATAATATACATTTAGTGATGAAATATATTTGTCACTAATAATGTACATTCTGTGACGAAACAAGTTGTCACTAAAAATGTATATTTAGTGACTAAAATTAGTTGCCAATAAAAATATACATTTAGTGACGAAATTGTTTTTGGTTACTAAATACTTTTTGTGACGGGAATTTTGCAACCACCTTGTGACGGATTAAATTTAGTTGCTAAAAGTCTTTAGTGACCAAACTGCAATATTTAGTGATCAAAATTTTCGTCATTAAAAGCCTATTTTCTTCTGGCGCTATTCTTCACGGGAAAATGTAGAAAGCCTTCCTCCAGAAATCTGACGTCAGTGATCTGTTTCTCTCCCGATGGTTTCACATAAAAAAGGTTCGACAAAGTGAAAGATCGTGACGGCTAGGGTTCGATTACTCCTTTTTATAATAAGTTATTAGGGTTGAGTCACTCCGCCACGTGTTGCATCCTCATTGGACCGCCTATTATTACTTACATCAAGTCTTATTGACAAGAACCGGTCCAAGGAAATCATTCTGACTGAATCACAAAATCAAGTTCAACCCGCCTATAAAGGATTTCGGATTCTTCCTGGGCCAAAAATGCACCAAGTCAAATTCGGCGAGTATCCTCTTGCATACTCGACGAATCGGCGAGTAACCACTTCCATATTCGACGAATCAGCGAATTAACGAGTGTATTCTCGACAAATTCCCGACTCTCGCCGAATTTTCCAAGTGATTTTTGATGAATTCGTCGAATATCCTTAGTGATATTCGATGAATTCTCCTTAGCCGGATTTCCTACGTTTTCTCCCGCCGAATCCTTCTCCACCATATTCGACGAATTCGTCGGATATCATTGGCGATATCAGACGAATTTTACTTGCTGATATTTCCAGTTCTAGAATCGAGTGCATCGAGTACCAGTCAGCGATACTCGACGATAGATCATCACACTCCATGAATTCGTCAGATATCATCAGCGATATCCGACAAATTTCACTTGACTATTTCTTCTATTCTAGTGTCGAGTGCGCCGAGAATCACCCAGCGATACTCGACGAATTTGTCGGATATCCTTGACGATATCCGATGACTTCCCCTTGGGTCATTTTATCTACGGTCCCCTCCCATTATCCTGAGTCGAATCCTCATGACTCATCAAATATTACTCAACCCCAGTACATCAGTCGATGCACTCCAAGCTCGAGTCAAGTCTCTTAACTCAGAACACGTGCGAGGGGCCTAGCGCGAAACGGGTTGTTACACATTTAAAGTCCACCCAATGCGCCCTTTTGTCCCAGTAGTCATGAAAGACTCATTAGGAAAGCACACCCTAAGCTCTGTGTTCTCCAAAAAGGGCTCGACTCCAATTCTCCGGATAAAGATTTCCGCAAGAAAGGAGTGTGACACTCCCGTATCGAATAATACACTATCGGGGTAACCAGAAACTAACACGAAGCCTAATACACAGGCAACACACATAAAAGTCTCGAAATTCTAAAGCCAATAAACAAACTTAAACTTTCCCATACCTGTCACCACATTGGGTTGTCGAATAGTTTCCTGTTGCCCAAGGTTGTAAGCCCTTGGCTACACGGGCTGGAAACGTGAAGCACTCGACTCCGCCATTTTTCCTCTCTCCGCTACGCTGGGACAAGAAAGCACTTATTGCTCCTGCCATGGCTCTAGTTCAGCACCACCCACAGTACAAAAATGAGCTCTATAGCCTGACTTGCCATACGTGTAGCACATTGGTGGTCCCTTGAAGCGAGATCCCCCAACATTATACTGCTCTTCTCCCATGACCTCAAGGGATGGGGCTTCTTCTTCCACTTACTCCCTTCAGACTTCCCTTGCGATTGAGAAGGCTTTCCCTCTCCCTGCTTGATCGCGAGCCCCTTATGATGTTGGTTTCGCTCCATATCACTTTCCAACATCCCGACAGCCTCAATCAACTCGTTGAAACCCGCATTCTTCATAGCTATAAGAGGTTGCCTCAAATTCTCTCAACCCATTGTAGAAGAGGTTGTCCCTCTCCTCATCATCGGCCATGGTCATTCTAGCATAATGACCCAAACGAGTAAATTCCTATACGTACTCATCCACAGTCTTATCACGCTGCACCAAGTGCAAAAACTGCCACTGAAGGGATAACCTCGTCGATTAAGGGATATACTTCTTTAGGAAGGCATTCCCGAACACTTCCATGAACGAGGTGCATATAGGAAACTTGCGGCCGATATGGCTCACACACAACAAATTAGTGTCGCCTTCCAACATGAAGGTCGTGAACTATGACTGCTTTTCCAAAGGCATTTCTGCCACCCTCAGATGTTCCTGAATCCTCACCAACCAGTCCTCTACATCGGTTGACGTGCTGACTCCCTTGAATGTTGGATAATGGAAGCTTAGAAATTACTTCATCTGACGGTCACCCTGCCAAACAACCACTCTCTCAATCAACGGCTCTGACTGCCTGGCTCCTCTGCTTGGTATGACTGGTGTTGCATCTAGGGTAACGGAAGTCGCTACCTGTGCAACCGGGGTCACAATTTGTGATGTTGCTGTAGCTTGGGTCGCTACCATTGCCTCTGCAAGCATGCGATAGAAATCGGCCGAGGTTATACACATGCCCATAGGAACCAGAGCAGTAGCGCTACTCGCAGAAGGCTCCCCTTGTGGCCTCGACGTCCTCCCCTCGTCGCTTGCGCCTTAGCAAAATCAAGGTAAAATAAGAATAAGCTTCTATTCAAAAAACTTAGACATTGGGACACTCACGGTCCCAAGATACTCTTATATGGATAACTTCATTAAGCGATCCGATTATGTCAAATGAACCACTAAACCTTACCTTGGACACTAACCTGGCTCTGATACCAAATTTTAACACCTCTCTTGTAATGAACATTTAATATGGGTCCGGCCGGTGCCCCACGACATGTAGACACTACAGCTTTATAATTATAAAGTCGTATAAAAGAACAGAAACTGAAACAACAATAAACAGAGCAATGTGCTTTAGCACTCCTAGGCTACCTCGGCATGCAAGCTTGATTAAAATTTATGGAGCAAAGCATTCAACAAAACATAAGTTAATAAAAGAGGGCCCACTTCATGAGGCTTAGGCCTTTTTGGCCGGCGAGCTTGCTCCCGCTTGCGATCCTTGCCCTATAAAAATCTGTTGTAACATGGGTTAGCAAAGGCTGACCTCAATTGTTTAACAAACACATCTCCTTTCGGTCATCCAAAGTGGACCCCGGGGCACTCCATAACCCTGCAGGTCAGTACTTCATATGCAAATGTATATATACTTAGAGAGTAAAGAAAAAGGTTTGGATATCAGAAACATCAAACACGTTTCTAGGTTGAGCATTTAATAAAAAGGTGGCCTACAATGCAGCATGTATGCAAACCTGAGTTTCACCCAAGGCTCCCTATAGCGCATGAAACTAACATATCATCATGCATCATCACAACATATCACACGGGTACTTCCATTTTCCCCTAACAACATACAAGCCTCCACACGGAACTCTTGCCTAGGCCCCACTGGCTCGTGGGTCTCAAAACCCAGGCTTGCCTGCAAGCTCTAACTTCTCATGTTAGTATTCTATCAAAAAAACAAACTGATGCTAAAAACCATTGCTTGACCCCGCCTGATCATGGGCTTCATCGCCTGGGCTTGTCAAAAGCTCGGTATTCTCCTCAGTTTCACAGAAGGGGACTTGTCAAACCGGGACACTCTCCACACATGACTTGCACGTCACGGGCTAGCCAGCCAACCACAGAGACAAAGTCGCGCCTTCACAGATCAATCCACAAATATAGCCTTTCCCAACCTAATCCACCATTCATTCTCGAACGAAATAAGGGGTGACAAATATCACAACCGGTATCTTGCTGCAAATGGATTTCTAGTAAAATCCTTAAGGCTCGTTATGCAACATCTGTAACATTACATTTTCTTCCAGACCCCTTAACTTAGATTAGGATAGGACATATGGTGAGTGAATGGGTTAGGCTAGGTTTGACCCAAGGAGTTAGGGTGGATTCACATAGGGAACATTATAAGGTTTAATAAACTCTAACTTAGAAAAATGTTTTGGATACAATAGGCATCGAGTGAACACGACGCCATTCGCCGAAGCGTCGAGTGCATTGAGTGAACTCGGGTCCATTCGACAAAGCATCTAGAGCATTGAGTGAACTCGACGCCATTCGTCGAAGAGTCGAGTGCGTTAAGTGGTCTCAACTCCATTCTACATTAAAAGAAAAATGTTCTAGATTCAACGGGCGTCGAGTTAACACGATGCCATTCGACGAAGCATCGTGTGAGTTGAGTGGTCTCAACGCCATTCTACTTTAACAAAAAAAAATTCTGGATTCAACAGGCTCGAGTGAACACGACATCATTCGACGAAGCGTTGAGTGCGTTGAGTGGTCTCAATGCCATTCTAGATTAACAGAAAAATGTTCTAGATTCAACAACCGTCGAGTAAACATGACACCATTCGACAAAGAGTCGAGTGCATTGAGTGAACTCGACGCCGTTCGACGAAGCATCAAGTGCATTGAGTGAACTCGACACCACTCGATGAAGTATTGAGTAATACTCAATGCTTTTTGACTTACAGTATTTTTCGGTCTAAGCTGTGTTTGTTGGTTTATATGTACGACCTGAACCGGGTTTTTCGGGATAAGCGCTGATGGATCATTTAAATCCGATCTCTTCAACAAGACCTAATTAATATATTGATCATCTGTAGAAGACCTATTTAAAGCAATGATTGGCGGTCCAATACTAGGGTGACATGTGTCACGCAACTTAAACCCTAAATCTTCTTATAAAAAGGGAAGAAACGAGAAACCCTAGCTGTCACTCCAATTTCTTGCAAAACTCGCCATCACCGTCATTGAGCCAGAGGAGTGGGAAATGACTCCTGGAGTTAAGATTTTGCTGGAGAAACAAGGGATCGAGCTAGTTCACCAGAGCAGCCGTCGGCCATGGCTCACCACTACCGCACGTGCCGCCAAGCTCGCATCCAGGTCCGTTTCTCCTCCCCTCACTCAATGCTAGTCTTCTAGATCCACTAGGAGATATATCAGACTCAAATGAGCCTGATGCCATGAGAGATAGAGGGAAAATTCCGAGCTTTTATTCTTGCTCGGGATCGCCAGAGGAGCCGCCTCCGGCGGCCATGTCACTGGGAAACACTAGCCACCACCTCAATGGATGTGGTGGCGATAATCGCCGGCCGTGGCAGTGTCCCATGTGGCCAAAAACAAGGTTTGAAGTTGCTACAGGTGGAATAGATCCTGGTCATTGGCTATCTGAGAAGATAACCCGATGTCGTTGAACTTAAGATTAATTAAACTATAGTATCATTTATTTAATGTGTATATTCTGTCACATTTATTCAGAGATGTTGCATGTTGCTTTTAGGCCCCTTAGAGGACATTTCAGAAAACATCATCAACATGAAAAATGTAGATCCCGGTCTTACCTTTAATTTGACACCCAAAACATATAATTTGGAGTATTGTAACTCCTTGTAGTGTCATTCTCCTTGGACTGCTCCTATACTAGAGCGAAAGATCGTCGCTCTCCCAATCAGTACCGTAAGTCATTAGGTTTACTCAAGAGTAATAATGAGATTGGTGTATTCTTAATGGGTTGACACTAATAAAAATAAGTGTCCTTGAGAAAGGGATCTTTGGGCTTCAGCCCATCGTAGTTCCTAGTGCCCTCGAGAGCCCTTTACCGAGCATGCCCTGGGCAGTCCAAGGATTAAACCTAAACTGCTATGTATAACAAGAACTAGACAAAAGTAGTCTAATTGGTTAAGGGAAACGATGTGACAAACTCACCCGTATAAGGTTGGAGGGATGCAAGATGAGTTTAGTCCTACGAGCTAGAGGCTCGGGTGTTTTATATAGGACTAGTTCAGTCCTGCGAGTTGGAGGCTCGAGAGATTTACTTCAGGACAAGTTGGCCCTGCAAGCTGGAGGCTCGGGTTTGAAATAATTTGCATGTGCATAGAACATATTAGTGGCGAGTAATATAGTACTGGCCAGTCATCACACCGACGGCAGTATGGTGACTCAGGTGAGGTGTGAGGGTTTGAAGGGGAAGTAGGTTGTTTTATACTGCGGTCTGAAGAATAATCTCAGATAACGCACACCCGACCAAAAAGACTGGTGGGGATAACCAACAAATTAGTACGCGGAGACTCTAGAGTGCACCTCAGACGTGTACAGAGGCGTACGAAGGGTCTAGGCCTAGTAGTGTGTATACCTGCCTAGGAAGTGGAGATGCACGCACCATTGTTGTCTTATCCACAATATTGGTACCAGAGAGTTCAGCTAACACAAAAAAGTGGAAACTAAAGGTCTGTAATCATAGAGTCGTGTGTGTGAGTTGCACTTATATGAATCATAACCCACATAACTCATCATATCATATCATACATACCTACTTAGGGCATACGCACTGCGGATCCTTATCATATAAATTAGTATGGGCACTTTTATATGATAAGTTACATTTATGAAACCTTAACTTATATGTTTGTATGGACATTCATATAAATTAAGGTACTCATGTGATGTTAGTGTAGCGGTAGATAGTTTACTTTCTGCTCAGTTTCTTTACTTAACTAACATCACTCTCTTTCAGTTCTACTTTACCTATTGCACTTCTTTTCATTACTGCTTTACTTACTTTACTTGTGCTATAAGAACTATTAGTATAATGATATAACTGTTAGAAACCTGACCATGATAGAATAGTCCCACCATCACCAGCTTCTATTTTGTACTGCTTTGATGTCCTCCGCTTTCGTCCTCCCGCTCGGTGCCTACGAGTCGCGGGGGTGAGGCGAGGACAAAATGGCTTAGTCTTTATGACTAACAATTGGTTGTGACCATATTATTTTAGGAGCTCGAGGAGCAGCAGCACTAGTACGACCAGCATGACGAGGTGGTAGGACCTGAAGAGCAGAAACCACGTACTACTACCGTAGCTCAGCATCAGGTGATGATGAGTGTTTCAATTCCGCTTTAACATAGTGTTGTTGTGAGAGAGATTTGATTTCATTTTGGCATGTACCGAGCATAAGCCCAAACTCTCTTTTTCTATACTCATTGTGGACTGATGTACTTTTCATCTCTATATATTATGATGTTATTGTTATGACTTGTAGACTTGCTAGTTTTCATTTACTGTTATAGTTGTACTTCTTTCCTCGATTGGCAAATAGGTTGAATGATCGTACTAGCCGGCAGGATCAATGTAATGCGGCATCGACTAGGTATTGTGCTAGTGTCACTGTAAGGTGGCGGTTCTGGGCATAATACCGGGTAACCTCCATAGTAAGGTGGAGAGGGGTCTTACAAACTGGTATCACTTAACAAACGATCATACGAGAAAGAAGTCCACAACACTAGGCCACTCTGCTCGAGCATTAGTATGCGGACAAACGATACAGCAGAAGTAATGGTGTGCCCATGTATAAAAAGTCACAGAAAATAGTCCATTTAAAACAACGAGTTAGGCTAATCCTAATATAAACTTACTTCTGTGTAGCCCCCACAGGTTGTCGTACAATAAGATGACATTCCTCCCCCTCCGGCTACCACACCTTTCCAGTAGACGGAGATGGGGAAGACTTTGACGGTCATCCTCGAGGCCTTCAGGGACCAGCAAGCCCCAATCCAGTAGCCAAATCTTGGATCGAGTTGGCTGAATACATTCAAGAGTTTGTCTTCGCCGATGTACCATGCGATAGAGAATTCAATGAAGACGGAAGAGTGGTTAGAGACCATTCAAGAGATATTGGTAGGAATTAGCTGTCTGGTCATCAAGGCAGTTTCCTTAGCAACATTCACACTAGACATTCATGTAATGAGGTGGTGGAAGTCCCTGCTGGACTCCAAGTATGTTGATCAAGAGCTGTCATACCTCACCTCGGAGGAGTTCATTGAGTTCTTCTTAGAGAACTTTGTGTCTGTTACGGACAGAGATGAGTTAGAGGAGAGGTTTTTGAACATCAAGCAGGGGAGCAAATCAGTGATAGAGTACTAGAGGGAGTTCTTCCATCTGGCAAAGTTCGCAGGGATTCATGATTTGGACAATAGGAGGTACCCAAAGAGATTCTACTGGGTACTTAGAGACTCTACGAGACAATCTCTATTGTTCATTTCTCATGTCACTTCAGCTAAGATTATCAAGATGCCAAAGAAGATGGAGTCAGACCAATTGATGGTACATAGTAGGAAAGAGACCACTGGATGGGTCGTCCTTCGAGGAGAGCAGTCAAGGCTCACAGAGAGGCAGAGTGATGAGACACAAAAGTGGTGAAGGTCATTATCGTCCTAATTTCAAGCAGGAGCAGAGGCCTCCCACAGTAATAGCTCCTCCACCACTTCAGATCCATGACCCGATGAGACAGGATGATCGTGGCCACCGACTAGTGATTTGTTATAGGTGCCAACAACAGGGGCATGTTAGGGCTGACTGCCCTCAGTAGTTTCATCCTCCTCCTCCTCCACCACCTCCAGCAGCCCCTCCAGCACAGCAGGGTCGAGGACGATGTTGAGTCCGAGGTCGAGGACAAGAGAAGATGTATGCTTTGGACCTCACTGAGCCGAGGAACCCCGAGGAAGTTATTGTAGTTACTTAAATTTATTGCAAGTACTTAAATTTATTGCAAGTACAATTTTCAACATGTATACCCCTACGACCACTAGAACAACCACATACCTTAACTTAAACCCAAATATCAGGAATAGTCTTTATTAACGACAAGGCCTCCCATACCATATTCGATACAGGTGCTGAAAGTATCTAGCGTCTTCCTAAATCACCTAGAGGGGGTGAATAGGTGATGTTTGTGTCTTTTCGCGAAATATAAATCATATAAAAAATCAAGCACACAAACACAGAGATTTATAGTTGTTCCCCGAGTTGGGTACGTCCACTTTACCGTCTTGCCTATCTACCATAAATGGCTAGATTCGGCTACTTCACCAAACTCAGATTTTGTAAAATCTTACACCTCGGATCCGCAACTCCTACAACTCGGAGACGTCGCTCCAACTACTCGCAGAACAACCTCTCCTACAACTCATCCCACAAACCGGATCTACTAACTCAATCCACAACCGGATCTACTCACACGATCCCTAAATGGATCTACAAACTTGGAGAAAAATCTCCTACAATATGTAAAAGAATATTACAACACACTAATGATTACAAGTCTTCGCTTCGACTTTCTTAGTAAAAGTAGACCTTGAAGCTCGGAGAACTCGAAAAGTTGAAATCTTGAAGAACTTGAATCTTGAGTCTTCACCCATCAAGATCTGGAGGAATAGAAGTCTTTAGAAGGCAGTAATCCAGATGTAGAGGTCGAAGAAGACAAGATCTTGTTGTGCTTGCGGGTATCAGCCGATCAAAAATCACATGCATACAGGAAGCCGACGATCGCTGTTTTAAAAACTTTTTCTCGTTTGAATCGAAGAGCAAATTAGCTCAAAGTAAGATTAGCAATAAATAAGAATATCCCTAGATATTTATAGAGATAAACCCTCCAACGGTATAAAAACTATTTCCAAAAATGAAAGATAAAAAGCACTGTATATGGCCGACCGAACCCGTGACAGGAAATTCTTTTTTTGAAAAAATGACCTAAGTCGAATTCGTCGAGTATCATAATGATACTCGTCGAATACATCTTGATATGCGACGAAAAGGACTTAGCCAAAACATCCCAGGCCGGCTGGTCATTCAACGCTATAGCGAGGAGTCATACTCGACGAATTCATCGAGTATCACCAGGCATACACGACGAATTCGTCGAGGATCGGTCAACAGACTCGACACTCTCAATGTCGTGGCACTCAACGCTTTTTGCTCACTCAATGTCATAGGTGGCATTCGTCGAATATCGTCGAGTTAACTCAACACACTCAACTCTTTGATATTCGACGAATTAAACTTGGAAAAATCTAGAGAAGTTGTGTCGACTAGACTCGATGAATTTTGTGTGTCTCACATAGCATATTCGATGAATTTGGCGAGTATCGTTTGATACATTTGACGAATTCGACGAGTATGCACAACGATACTCGGCGAATTTTACCTAATAGATTTTTTAATTCTCCAATGAATTTACTCTAAGTATATGCGGAGAATTTGACGTGTACTGGTAAGTATACTCGACGAATTCGACGTGTCACCATAATACTCGACGAATTCGACGTGTATGCTTAGCCATACTCGCCGAATTTTACTTAGGTAAAAATCCTATTTTTCTTGGGTCTAACCCTTGACCATCCTTGAGCCTTCTCTTGTACTTTGGATATAAGTACACCCCAATAAAGAGATTACACATGAGTGAACACATTGGCCTACATAATGAGGAATTACATTTTATAGTCCTGTGTTTACTGACCCACTGTAACCTGACATTGGTGTGTACTTAGCAATGAAAACCTGCAAGTACATAACTCAAACTCAACATCAAATACAATCACAATTCATCTTAGCTTAATTGGGCCCTTCTTTAAATCCGGGTTATTGTGGATACAATACCCAACAGGTGATTCGCACTCGTTTGTATCTGTAGCCTTCTTGGATGGACTAGCAGGCGTAGACAGATTCATCGGCATGACCAGGTGTCACAACCCTCATTTTCTCCGAATTTAAATGTATATCAGAGTAAGAGAAAAAACGTGGTGTGATGCCACACCGTGCAGGGGATAACTACGAGTGGTCGGTCTCGCATTGCTAACTCGTGGGGTTACATAATTAGCAGGATTGTACCTATAATTTGTGCCAAAATGACCATTTTTGCCACAACACCAACAGTAAAACCTATTATACCTTCTCTTGTACTCTTACATTACCTTTTAAACGTGAGTTCTAGTAGGGGAAACATACTTTGAGGTGGAGGCCTCCTTATTGCTACATACACAGGGCTTCTCCATCTCCTTAGCCTTAGGCACAACAGTTTTGGCTTATGGTGCCTTATTATTGTTATGACCATGTACATACGGACCATTACTCTTCATCTAAATTTCTTTATAAGGTGCTTTAAACGCACTGACACTAAAGTCACAGGGACGGGTCCATCCCTGGTATCTGTTCTTGGGCTCTACATAAGTAGTCCTAGCATAATGACCATATGATGACTCTAAGTTACACTTGTTTGTTGGGAAGATTACCTTCCTAAACGAGGGTTGACCCACGGGTTCCTTCCCCTTTTCCTTAGCGCTAGCCTTCTTGGCAGCCTTAACCTTTCTAACTATGTGGCCAAGACCATTACCCTTTTAGGAGTTGAGAACTCATCAATGAGAGGGAGAATAGTCTTTGGCTTGGAGTAACTCTAAATGAGTTTTCTCTCCACCGCGAGCTTTTCTTACAACTCATCAAGATATTTTTTCTTTCAGACTCAATGTCTCAGCGGAGCCCTTGAGTTCCTCTTTCAAGGAGTGGACTTCATCTATGAGACGAAGTAATTTTGAGATATCTCCCGTCAGATTAGTTTCCACTGCCTTGAGGGAGGAAACCTCTTTTAAATGCTTTCGGACTACCTTACGGCATTTGTCAAAAGCCTTTAATAGGTGCTCGTGTTGAGCCATCAATTCTGATTCTTCCTCATCAGAAAAATAGTCGTCATGACCATTAGTGGACATTTCAGACTCAGAGAGTATTGTGTGCGAATTTACCTTCATGTGGTACTCGGAGTCGCCCACGTCCCCGTCTGATTGTGCCATAAGCCTGAATTGGGCTTCCTCATATTTTGAGCTCGACTCACTCGAGTCACTGTCACTGAGAGTGTTCGACTCTTGGCGACGAAGCTCTTTTCTTCTTTTCTTTTTCCCTTGAAGGATCTCTTTTCTTCCTTCTTAGAACCATCCTTCTTCTTATAGGGACTGTTGGGTACATTGGAAATTGTGTACCTAATTTGGAGAAGCCTCACTTAACTCAATGATATACATCAGTTTGTATTTGATGGTATATTGAGTTTACTTGTGCAGGCTAAAGAATGCAGAGAATATTCAAAGAACAAAAGTGTCGAGACACTTATAATGTGTCGACACCTTTGAAGGAGTTGTGTCGAGACTAGAAGCAAGGTTGTGTAGACACACAAGACTTGTGTTAACACACAGAATTTGAGTCGACATCAGCTGTGTCGACACTATGGACTAGTGTCGATACACTTAGGCTTAAAGTACTGACATTAGCAGAAGTAACTGTGTCGACACCCAGGACTTGGGTCGACATCAGTTATAAATGGAGAAGGTGTGTCGACACACAAGACTTGTGTCGACACATTCTACAAAAATTGTGTCGAGACTAAATAAAGAGCTGTGTCGACAGTTTCTGAAGTATGTCGACAACATCAAAGGAGTTGTGTCAACACCCTGGAAATTGTGTCGACACATACTTAATCAGTGTCGACACATACTATACTTGTGTCTCGACACTATCAGCTGAGTTAAATACTCTAAGTAACAGATCTCAAGATCGGGAACTTGATAGTTATCAGAACTGTCAAAGCTGTCAAAGCTGTCAGAACTGTCATATTTCAGTTATCAACCGGATCAGGCGGTAACCTCTGACGGGATCTATATAAGAAGATGTTCTATCTGAGAACTAAAAAAAAGAACACAAAATAATAAGCCTAGAGAAGGAAAGCTAAGCTTTCAGAATCTGATCAACAATTAGAAGAGTTAGAATAAGAAGAACTTCTAAAGTAGACAGTATCTCATCAGATCTGTCAGAGATTACAGATTCAAATCTGTAAGGAGAAAGAAGCTGGATCATGGATTGACTCCAATTTCTCAAGAAGATCAACATTAATTTTCTATTTTCAAGAAGCTTTGAATAAGCTAAGTGAGGTTGGATCAGATCCTTTGCACTAAGGATCATAAGAAGACAAGTAATTCAAGATGTGGTCAGGAAGCCTTCACCTCTCTCTCTCTATTTGGGTGAAGATATTACAAAATACCTTATCAATTTTATGTAAGATTTATTCATAGATCTGAGTGTAGAAGAGTAATTTCTTTGAGGTATAGGCCTGCAATTATAAAGGCTGAGGTAGGAGATTAATGTCTCTGAGTTGTAGGCCTGGTTATAAGGGTTGAGGTAGGTCTTGATTTCCTGAGTGGTAGGAGTGTTGACTCACTCTGAGGTATGGTTCTTGGGAAGAATCTGAGCTGTTAGATCTTTAGGATCTGAGTTATAGGACTTACAGAAATCTGAGTTATAGGAACCATTTTGGCTTCTGAGCTATAAGATCTTGAGGATCTGAGATGTAGGACTTGCAGAAGTCTTAGTTGTAGGAATCATTTGGGGTTCTGAGTTGTAAGATCTGAGGATTTGAAAAAGAGGAAGGAAGTTGAGTCGATCTATTATACTGCTAGATAGGCGAAGGGGGAAAGTGGATGTACCCATAAATTGGGGAACCACTATAAATCTGTGTGTACTGTGCTGTGTATGCTGTGTTTGCTGATTATCTGTGCTGAGATTGCTGTAGTATATTTAGCAGTACTGTGTTAAAGTTTTAACTACCTAAGTTTATTGAATTGAACCTATTCACCCCCCTAGGTGTTTAATAGTTCTTGAAATCAATTCTTTCAAGTGGTATCAGAGGGAAGTTGCTCAAAAAGAGACTTAACAATCTGAGCTAATCTCTAAGGCAGTTATTAGATAGCCAAGATGGGTTCAGGAGAAAATCACAAATAACTTGGATCCATGAAGCTTCTTATTTGTAGAAAGGAAACTTTTTCCATATGGAAAGAGAGGGTCAAATTATTCATGGAAGCATCTGATCCTAGAATTTACATCACAGTTCAAGAAGAGCCTTTCATCCCTATGAAGACATTGGTTCTTGATGCAAATCTGAAAACTCCAAAGAGTTATTCTGAGATGACCAAAGATGAGATCATCTTAGCCACTTTGTACAAGAGGGCACAGAACATAATTGTTAGTGCTATAGATGATTCTACCTTTCAGAATTTAGTCCTCTACAAAACATCTAAGGAGATGTGGGACACATTGATTGTCTACATGGAGGGGACAGAAGAAGTAATGGAGGATAGGAAATCTATGCTCAATCAAGAGTATGAGAGTTTCAGGCAAGCCAAGATAGATAGCATAGCTGAGTGCTATAACTAGTTCTTCAGAATTGTCAAAGAGCTGATGACCTATGAAAGTGTCTTCAACACATATGAATTGAATGACAAGTTTCTCAAATCATTAACCAAATACTGGTACACCAAAATCTGTGTCATCAGAGAAGTAGCTAGACTTGCAGATACTCCTCCACCAACCTTGTTTGGAAAATTATTGTCTTATGAAATGCAGCTAACATCTAGAAAGGAAGAGGAGAAAAGTAGTAGGTCTTTAGTCAAAGATAAATCAGTTTCCTTCAAAGCTGAAGCCATAAGGAAGGGCAGGAGAAAGACTCCTTCTCCTCCCAGGAAAGTTGCGGGAACTGACTCAGAAAGTTTAGACTCTAGCACATCAGACTGTCATAACTCTGATGAAGATTTTGCTGCCTTTTCTAGGCAATTCCATAGATTCTTGAAGAAAAAGAACTGGAGAAGTAAACCATCCACTTCTTCTTACCCCAAGGATTACTACTTCAAGGGCAAGAAGAAATTCTCCAAGGAGGAAAGATATGGTTCTAAACCTAGTAAACAAACATATTCTAAAGTGGTTTGTTATTGTTGCAGCAAGCCAATATATGTTATAGCAGACTGTCCTGTCAAAAGGAAGGAGACTAGTGAAAAGAAGAAACACCAGCAAAAGGGCAAGAAGGAGAAATCCTTTGTTTCCAAGAAGCAAAAGTGTTGGATTGACTCTTCTTCATCAGAGACAGAAAAAGAAGATGAAGTTGAAGCCTACATTAGGCTGTTTTCAATTGAAGAAGATTCTATAGAAACAGAATTCTTGCAGATGCTAGATACTATCAATGGAGCAAAAGACAGCTAATGCATAGGGTTGATTGCTATAGATGAGGAAGGACACATCCAGGAGCAGCCAGGTCCTAGTAAGGTACACTCTTCACCTTCAGTGTCTGATTATGTTACTAATCCAGAATAAGAAGCATCTACATCAAGAGATTAAGATGGCTCTGAATCAGAAGGAGACATCAATCAACTGATTGATGATTATGCTGAGCTCCTACAAGCACTAAAAAGGAGCAGGCTCCTAGCAAAATACTAGGCAAAGGAGATTGCCTCTCAGAAGTTGGCTTCATCAGACTTAGCAAAAGTGGTAGATCTGAAATTGAAAGAGATTAGTAAACTGAAAAACATAACTGTTATTCAGATGGGCGCAACTACATTCAAGAATGACCATATTAGGAATCTTGAAGATAGACTCCAAAAGGAGAGGGAGCTAGTAGAAAAGTTCTCAAAGCCTATTTCTGTGCTACCCTTGATAGATTCCTTCACTTCCCAAAAGGGTAAGAAGGGATTAGGCTTCAAGGAAAGAACAAGAGATGTCAATTCCAAAAGGAAAGGCAAAGCTCCAGTTCATCCACTGGCCTCCAAGCCTCCAATTCCTTTTAGAAAAGTGGTTCAACCATCTAACAGGTATGACCATGAAAGCATCTATGGTCACTGTCAGCAAGGTGATAAGAATGGCAAGGGTGCTAGTGCCTATAAGGTTGCCTATGAGAAAACCCAAATGGCCCATCATAGACAATTTGTGTTTGGTGTACCAGCCCCAACAATCAAGCAGAAGGTAGTTGATCATTCACAAAGCCTGCCAGTCCACTATCAGACTAAAGTAAATTCTGTCAGTAGACCTGACTTGGGTATATCTGAAGCAATCAGGAGCTTGCACTCTGAAAAGAAGGCAGCTGCTGATAGGGTTCATAATATCCCAAGTACCTCAGCTGCCGACTAAAGAAAAAGGCTGTTATACCAGCTGGTTTATGAGCTGCTGACAGAAATGCTGGTAGTCCAGCCCTTAAAAGAAGGTACAATTGTCATGAGTGTTGGTGTTGTGGCAAAGTGGGCCACTATGCCATAGATTGTTGGCACAATGAGAGTGTCCAGAGAAATAATGTTAGCTTACCTATCAGAAAAACTGTAGGTAGGCATGTTCAATTTCTGTCTGACCTGCATTTAGGACCCAATAAAAGTTGGGGTCCTAAGGTTAGATAATTTATTTGATGCAGGTGAGTCCAAGTGGCCAAACCCCTACATGGTACTTGGACAGTGGATATTCTAGGCACATGACTAGAACAAGGAGTATGCTAAAGGAGTACACTCCAATTGAGAATGGACGCAAAGTTATCTTTGGTGGCTCAGAAAAAGGGGTAACCAAAGGTTTTGGTAAGATAACTAATGGCATAATCATTATCACACAAGTAGCCTATGTGAAAGGTCTGAAACAAAACCTGATTAGCATAAGCCAACTATGTGATCTTGGCTATGACATTTCTTTCCTCAAGGATGAGTGCCAAATTAGGAGGTCAAGTGACTTATGAGTCCGATGTTTATATTGTTTTTCGGACTCATCTGGGCTAGTTTTTAAGCTCTTGCACTTCACTTTTAGTATGTTATTGCTGATATTCCTTTTAGTCTGCTTTTCAAGCTAAGTGCACTATTTTGGCCCGAGGGTGTGCAATTGCGCATTCTTTTGTTGGGGGTAAGCACATGGTGCTCCCCATGGTTCTTTTTGTTTATTTTATGTTGTGTATTGTTGCTCCCCATGGTGCCCCAGTTGTTTTCATTATTGTGCAGGTAGTCGGGTTATCCCGAAGTTCATTTTCAGTTTCTGTGTAAAATGCACGGTCGTGCGCATTTCTTCGCGCACGGTTTTAGTGCAATCGTGTGTTTCACACAGCAATTTTAGGGACTTCTATTTCTACCCGTGCGTTTTGTTCCCGCACGGTTTCGGCCAAACCGTGCGAGAAGGAATCGCACTGTCTGCACATTTTTCTATATTTGCCTGCATTCTCGGGTAAATCGTGTGTTTCCTTCACGCACAGCCAAACGTGCCCGTGCACGAGTAAAACGCACGGTTCCCCTATTTCCCTTGATTTCCTGCGTTCTGTGTTTACCCTTGCGATTTCCTTCACGCATGGGCGGAATTGCCCGTGTCCGAGTAAAAAAGAACGAGTCAACGCTTCTCCTCCCGCGATCAAGATCTGTAAGTAAATAACACACGGTTAGTGCACGGTCGTGCGCAGGACCGTACGTGACCATTTTTTTGATCTTTTTCTATTTAAGCGCAGATTTTTCTCCAAATCAGTACATCACTTTTTCCACCTGGAATTTTCGTCCAGCTCCGAGGGTTCCACCGTAATTCTTCCTCTTCACCATTGGAGAGGCTCCGGGCAAGCTTTCAACGCCATATTCTAGCTGGAGTTTCCTCTCGGCCTCCTCCCTCATCTTAGAGCTTCAAGAAGGGATTTTACCTAGCTTTCTCCATCAAGCTAGGAGAAGTTGTGCCATCCTCCACCGGCTCGTGACACGAAGAAGACGGGTCCATTGGGAGTGAGTGACAGCCTCCTCTACCCCAGACGCAGCCGAGGACCGAGCTTGGACGCGGATTCGACCGAGCTTGGACCGAGCTTGGTTCGCGATTCCAACTGCGAACCCTTGGCAAGACTTCGGATCCGGTCAATTCCGCACACTTTTCTTCTCTTGTTGTTGATAGTTTAGTTGAACACTTGTATTTGATGAAGTGTTTGTAGTTTGTAAAAAGTTTATATTTAATCATGTCTATGTGATTATATGTATTCGTTATTTACTTGAGGTGCACCAATTTGTCCATCCACCATCCATCTGTTCTTGCCGCACTAGTAATTGCTAGTGGCATGTGTAGCGAAGAGGTGCTTATGACCCTCAAATTCAAGTTCTTACGCTTGCCTACTCGTCCATCTGCCTAGCGATTCAGTGCATAGCGGCCCGTGTAGTCTTCCATCCCGCCTGGCGAAGCGATGCATAACGGCATTGCATAAGAGTAGTCATTAGTGTTTTATTTTCTTTTATCGTAATATCTAAACACCCATCGTTAACGCCGACCTAAGGATTTCAATCTCAAGTCCTCCTCGAAATTAACTCCACCTTACTATGTTCCTTGAGAGATCGATACTTGGGGAAATTCGCCCATTTTATATTACTTGTGCGACCAGTACACTTGCGGTCATATTCGCATCAGTGACCAAGGGGTTATATTGACAGGAATTAGGAGAGGAAATGTATATTGTCTAGACTTTGTGTGTGAAAGTAAGGACTCTCCTATATTCCTAGTGTTGGGAATTGTCTTCACAATACCCCAGATTTGTGGGAAGTCAGACCTGAAAGTAAGATGAATTAAGTTGTATTTGATGTTGTGTTTAAGTTGTGCATGCAGGACTCTATTGCCAAGTGTAAACCAATGTCAGTCTATATTGGGTCATCAAACACAGGACCATACAATGTAATTCCTCATTGTGTGATCCAAGGTGTTGACTCATGTATAGCCTCTCTATTGGGGTACACTTTGTTTCCATGCACTTGGACTACTGGACTCTGGAGTATTGAAGACTTTCTCACAAGAAATTTTTCTAAGTCCACATACTCGAGTAGTATCTTCTATATACTCGAGTAAGTGACTTAGTACTCGAGTAGATTGGATTACATACTCGAGTAGTTCTCAAGTTACTCGAGTAAGTGTTCTGATCGTACTCGAGTTGATCTGGACTTCTCATCTCAGAAAGTTTCTAAGTCCTTATACTCGAGTAAATCCATTCATATACTCGAGTACCTCTTTTCCTTACTCGAGTAGGTGTTTGTGTACTCGAGTAGAGCCTTAGTCATACTCGAGTAGTCTCTTAATTATACTCGAGTAGGGCTAGCTGTTCAGTCTAAATTTTTCTAAGTCCACATACTTGAGTAACTTCGCTCATATACTCGAGTAAGTGGCTTAGCACTCGAGTAGATCCTTCTTATACTCGAGTAGACTGGCTTAGCACTCGAGTAGATTATTCTTATACTCGAGTAGTTTGGATTAGTACTCGAGTAGATGTTTCTACTTACTCGAGTAATCTGTCTAAAGTAACTTGGGTTGTTCTTCCAAGGCACTCGAGTAGTCATTTCTATTACTCGAGTACATGTTTCTCTTATCTACTCGAGTAGCAGACCTTTATACTCTAGTATCTTATCTAACCCGAGTATGTTGGCTCAGAATTCCAGAAATCGTTAAGTCCAGAATTGACGGAGATTTGAAATTAACCTTTTTCTGATTGGTCCACGTGTCAATCTTAATTACGATTATGACCGTTGGAGTTAGCCTATAAATAGGTCTTTTCAGATTTGACTATATATGTTTTTATAGAGATTATCCTTTTAAGAAAGAGAAAATCCCGAAAACCCTAATCCTTCTGTCCGCCGCCATTACCGTTTTCGGGAGAAGCTTTTGATCGCCATTCTCACGCGATGCTATCGATCTCAGTTTTTCTAGCGATCCAGACTCAAGAAGAATCATTCGATCTCTCCGTGCTTCATCGTCTCTGATTTACTTTCTTGATC
This sequence comes from Platanthera zijinensis, assembly GCA_039513925.1. NCBI lineage: Eukaryota > Viridiplantae > Streptophyta > Magnoliopsida > Asparagales > Orchidaceae > Platanthera > Platanthera zijinensis. The sequence continues at coordinate 82,310,815 of CM077086.1, forward strand.
GTGGTGATTCCAGATCTCAGAATCGTGGATCTCAGTCAATTCTTCTTCAACTAATTCTGTTCAAGCCGAAAAGCTCTCTAGAAGAAGATTACGTCAAAGATCCAGATCTGTGATATTCTTGTTGTAAATTTTTTTAAACAAATTTCTTTATAGGAGATCTTTCTCCGAGTGGTAGGAAGTTTTATCTTCCGAGTGTAGATCCATTTGGGATCGAGTTTTGTAGGAACGTGGTTCTGAGGTGTAGGATTGTTTTTGCAATCCGAGATAGTGGAGTAGCCGAGTCTAGTGATTTGCTAGATCGGTGAGAAAAGTGGACATACCCAAGATTGGGGAACCACTATAAATCTCTTGTCGTCTGTGTGATTGCTTGATTACAGATCTGTGCTGTGTTATATTTTTATTCCACATTTGACACGAAATTCACCTATTCACCCCCCTCTAAGTGATTTAGGTTGACAACTTAGCGCTCTCAATTGGTATTAGAGGGAGGTTGATCATTAAAAGGTTAACACCTTGATCTAATCCTCACCAAGTTGTCTCCAGAGAAGTATCAAGCATGAGTAAGACCAAGGATTTTGCTAAGCTCCCTATCTGCACCAAGAACAATTTTCCTATGTGGAAGGAAAGAGTTAAGCTCTTCATGGAAGCAGTAGATCCCCGGATCTTCATGATTGTGGAAGAAGGTCCACATGTTCCTATGACTGCATCAATAATAGACCCAACCAAAAAGGTCCCAAAGAAGTTGATGGACTTGGATAAGGATGAGATTGCACTTGTCTCCCTGGACAAGAAAGCTAAAAATATTATCGCAAGTGCAGTCGATGACTCAATGCTGCAAAATCTTATACATTGCCAATCTGCCAAGGAGATGTGGCAATCCCTGGTGACTCTGATGGAAGGGACTGAGGAAGTTAGGGATGATCGGAGATCCCTCTTAAATCAGAAGTATGAAGCCTTCCGACAACGTCACAAGGAACCCATAGCTGACACATTTGAAAACTTCTTTAAGATAGTCAATGGACTGAGAGTGTATGGTCGAGTCTTTACTAATGGAGAGCTGAATGATAAGTTTCTGAGATCTCTCACCAAAGAATGGGACAATAAAGTCTGTGCCATCCGAGAGTTTGGCAGACTAGCAGAGACAGATCCACATAATTTATTTGGCAAGCTGATGTCCTATGAACAGCAAATCAACTCCAAAAAAGCCGAAGAAGAGATAGGTCGCTTCTCCTCAAAAGAGAAGTCGGTTGATTTAAAGGCTGACAGTTCAAGGAAGGGCAAAGCTGCCTCACCAGCACCTCCTCAAGAAGTAAGTGAAGAAGAAGGCTCCGAGCCAAGCACCTCAGGCTCAGAACTATCTGAAGGAGAGTTCTCATTGATCTCGCAGCAGTTCAAGAAGTTCTTGAATAAGAAGAAGCAATGGAGAGGCAAAGATACATCATACAGAAGCTTACGACATAACGGTGATCAGTGAAAGAATGGCTCGAGCAGCAATGACAGGTATAACTCCAAACAGAACAAATAAATTTCAACTGACATCGTTTGTTATTATTGTAATAAGCCAGGTCACGTCATCGCGGACTGCCCTCACAAGAAGAAAGAGGGTGGAAGAAGAGAGGAAAAGAAATCCTCATACCACAAGAAGAGGACAGAGAAGAGCTTATTAGCCAAGAAGAGCAAAACTCTCAACGACTCCGACTCATCTGAGTCGAGTGAAGAAGAGGAAGCTTACTTCGGGCTCATGGCTCACTCTGATGATGAACAAGTCCCCCAGTTCACTGGGGAGGTAAAATCTCACACTCCTCTCTCTGAATCTGATGATGATAATGAGCAAGAGGGCTATTCCTCTGAAGATGAATCTGAACTCATGGGACAGTATAAGGAGTTACTCACGGCTTACGAAAAATGTCGTAGAGTCGTGAAAACTCAAGCCAAAGAGATAAAATCTCTACAGGCTATTGAGAGCAGCTTGAGAGAAGAAGTCACCAAGACTAATTCTCTTCAAGAGAACTTCAATGATGTTATGGAAGAATACAATCAAGCTCTCAAGCACCTCGACCTTAAAGATGAAATCATCAAAGAATTGGAACAACTACTCGAGGCTGAGAAGAAACTTGTTGAGAGTTTCTCCAAGCCTAAGACAGTTCTTCCACTCATTGCTGAGTTCTCAGCTAAGGCCAAGGGTGCTGTTATAGGCCACATTGGTGCTTCTAGTAAATCTTCTAGGAGAAACAAGGCCAAGAGAAAGAATAAGGCTGCCCGGAAGGCTCTAGCTGAAGAAAAGGGGAAAGCTCCCTTGGAACCGGTTTTGTTCAAGAAATTTATCTTTCCTACGAACGAATAGGACTATGAGTCCACCTATGGACACTTCTCTAGGCCGATCCCCGAGAAGCCTAAGTCAAGATACCAAGGTTGGACTCATCCTCGTAACTTTGGCGAGAGTGTCTTTAAGGCACCTTATGAAGAGATTCAACTTCAGAACTATGGACCGTATGCTCATGGTCATAACATCAAGAAGATACCAAAGGTAAAACCTATTGTGGAAAAGCCTATGAGGGAGAAGACTTCATGTAGATGCCATCATCATAAAGCGTCTTCCTCTAAGAGTGAAGTTCCTGCTAGACCATCACTTAAGAAAATCAAGCAGGAATATACCAGGCAAAGATACAACCGGTTCGACTGTTGGTGCTGCAGCAAAATTGGTCATTTTGGCATCGATTATTGGTTCAATCCTAGAAATGTTGCAACCCCTCAAATTAGCAACGTGAGAATGACCACTCATGAGGCTAATGCTCGTAGGGGGAGTATTCTAACTCGAGACCAAGGACCCAAACTTGTTTGGGTTCCTAAGGCTAAATGATTGTAATTGCAGGTATGTCCAAAGACCACCAAAATTCCAATCTTGTACTTGGACAGTGGATGCTCTGGGTATATGACCGGGACAAGAAGCCTACTCCAGAATTTCACCTCAGTCTGTAACGGACCAAAGGTCATCTTTGGAGGTTCAGATCGAGGAATAACTAAAGGCTACGGTATGATTACTAACGGTAGCGTATCCTTTTCGGATGTAGCTTATGTTGAAGGATTGGAACACAATCTCATCAGCATAAGCCAACTATGCGACAAAGGATACGTGGTTGAATTTCATGCTGACAAGTGTTTGATAAAATCGGTTGACAACATGGAAACTATTTTATCAGGCACTCGAAGCAGAAATATTTTCTGTTTAAACTTCATTTGTATAGACTCGTCTACACCAGTGTGTTTTTTAGCAAAAAGTAGTGCATCTCTTGCTGACTAATGGCACAAGAGACTAGCACATATTAATTTCAAAACTATTAATAAACTATTCTCCCAAAACTTAGTACGTGATGCCCCTAATGTCAAGTGCATTACGGACAGTCTTTGTCACGCCTGTATCAAAGGCAAGCAAATAAGGAGTTCATTTAAAAGCATAATAGGCAAGGATTCCAATAGAAGCTTACAACTTCTCCATATGTACTTGTTTGGTCCACTACAAGTTAGAAGTTTGGGAGGTAAGGAATATACGTTGGTTATTGTGGATGATTACTCGCGCTTTGCGTGGGTGTTCTTTCTGAAACACAAGTCAGACACCTTCAGTACTTTCACTAGTTTTGTTAGGCAAATCCAGAATGAATACAACTATTCCGTAGTCAAAATCAGAAGTGACAATGGAACGGAATTCAAGTCTGGAGCCATGATAGAATTCTGCGAAAGTCAAGGTATCTTTCATGAGTTTTCATCTCCTCGCACTCCACAGCAAAATGGAGTAGCTGAGAGAAGGAATAGAACACTCATAGAGGCTTGCCGGACTATGTTGAGTGATGCCTCACTTCCAGAGTATTTCTAGGCTAAAGCCGTCAACACCGCTTGTCACGTGCAAAATCGAGCTCTCATCAACAAGAACCATGATAAGACTCCTTACGAATTTCTAAAAGGCAGGAAACCAACCATTTCATATTTTAGAATCTTTGGCTGTAAGTGCTTCGTACTTAACAACGGCAAGTATCGCACTACCAAGTTTAGCGAGAAAAGCTTTGAAGGTATTTTTGTGGGTTATAGTAGCCATAGTAAGGCCTATAGAGTATTTAATAGAAAAACTCTGGTGGTAGAAGAGTCGGTACACATTGTATTTGTTGAGACGAGTTTGCTGCAAAGCAACTCTTCTAGTGTGCTCATTGAAGATGCAGGTACCAAGATGAAGGAACTTAGCTTGGATGAGTCTACTCAAGATAAAGATGAGACGTTCATCAAGATCACCTCTACAACCCATATTGGAGAGGTAGATGATCAAGATGAAGAACACATCCCAGCTGAAGATACAACACCAGTGGCTGAATAGATCCCAGATGCAAGGACTCTAGAGTTCAGACACTTGAAGGATCATCCCTTAGATCAAATCATAGGAGATCCTCAGGATGGTGTCAGAACCCGGAGAGGTACAACTAACGAGAATTTATTCTTGAGCTTTCTATCACAGGTTGAACCTAAGAAGTTCGAGGAAGCAAACTCGGATGCATCCTGGAGACTAGCCATGGAAGAAGAGTTGAATCAGTTCAAACGTTACAAAGTTTGGACACTTGTTCCTAGACCCAAGAGTAAGAATGCCATCGGGGCAAAATGGGTATACCGGAATAAGATGGACGAAGATGGAACAATTATAAAGAATAAAGCCAGACTTGTCGCCAAGGGCTATCGTCAAGAAGAAGGAATCGACTTTGACCAAACATATGCTCCAGTGGCAAGACTGGAGGCGATCAGGTTATTTCTTGCCTACGCTGCACTTAAGGGCTTTACCGTCTATCAGATGGACGTCAAGTCCGCCTTCCTGAATGGTGACATAAAGGAAGAAGTGTATGTAGAGCAACCGCCAGGTTTTGTTGATTCAAACTTTCCTAATCATGTTTATTTACTGCAAAAAACATTATATGGTCATAAACAAGCTCCCCGAGCTTGGTTTGAGACGCTGTCTAGCTTCCTTCTTGAGAGCAAGTTCACAAGAGGAAAGATAGACAAAACATTATTTCTTAGGGAAATAAAAGGCAAGATTTTGCTGGTACAAATATATGTTGACGACATTATTTTTGGCTCCACGGATGACAACCTCTGCATGAAGTTTTCTAAACTTATGCAAGGGAAGTTTGAAATGAGCAGTATGGGAGAGCTGAAGTATTTCTTAGGGCTTCAGGTGAAACAATCTGAGGATGGAATTTTCATCTCACAGACTAAATTCACCAAAGAGCTACTTAAGAAATTCGGAATGGAGAACGCAACCTCTATGAGGACTCCAATGGCCTCAGCTATGTCTCTGGACAAGGATGAGAAAGGGAAACCTTTTGATGAAACCAAGTACAGAAGTATAATTGGGTCCTTGCTCTACCTTACCGCAAGTAGACCAGACATAATGTTTTCAACATGTGTATGTGCTAGATTTCAGGTGAACTCTAAGGAATCTCACTACATTGCTGCAAAGCGAATCTTGAGATACCTCAAAGGTACACCAAATCTTGGCTTATGGTACCCAAGAAATAATGATAGTGAACTAATTGGATTTTCATATGCAGATTTTGCAGGAAGCAAAGACGATAGGAAAAGTACTTCCGGGACTTGCCAATTTCTCGGAAGGAGACTTATTTCCTGGAGCAGTAAGAAGCAGAACTGTGTAGCCATCTCAACGGCTGAATCAGAGTACATCTCTGCAGGCAGCTATAGTGCACAGCTTCTATGGATCAAGAATCAATTTGAAGACTATAACATGAAGTTCCAGAACATCCCTCTGCTTTGCGACTCTTCCAGTGCAATAGCAATCGCCAACAACCCAGTCTCCCATAGCCGGACAAAGCACATAGAGCTTCGCTATCACTTCATCCGGGAGCATGTGGAGAATGGAGACATAGATCTACAATACGTCTCCACAGATAAGCAAGTTGCAGATATATTCACGAAGCCGCTAGATGAGACCAAGTTCTCATTCTTCAAAACTGAACTTGGGATGCTCAACAATGAAGATTAGTGGTCTCTATCAAAGTCTCAGAGTTAAAAGGTGGTGGAGGTAAAGATCAGTGCATCGAGAAAAATATTTTGTCAAAGTGACTTACTCGAGTAAGTGTACTCACATACTCGAGTACTTGGAAACAATCACGAGTGGTTACATGAATACACTCGAGTACATTACTATATACTCGAGTAACTCAAAGTATCTACTCGTGTAAGTAAAAATTCACTCGAGTACATATTCTTCATACTCGAGTACTTAGTAACTCACTCGAGTACTTCATGATCTACTTGTTCTTCGACTTACTCGTGTAGGTTACAACAGACTACTCGTGTATGCCGATATATACTCGAGTACCTTGAAATTCCAGAACTTTGAAACTCTCATTTTTCTCTTTTCGCACACCTCGATTTTTGCCGCCCCCCATAAGGTATGTTTTATTTTAAAACCCAATCTTAAACCTAATTAGGGTTATGTATATAAATAGAATGATCCTGTAATCCATTCCACGAAACCTTTCTTGCGTACTCGCCGACGCTTCGTCTTCCAGAACCGCAGAGCGCTGTCTTCTCCAGAATCAGTTACTCCAGAACTCGATGGCTCCTCCATCCAAGATAGGAATCGGGTCTGAATTGGTTATAGATGGAATCGCCGAACTCTCTGACGACTTCCAGAACCTTCTCATTCTCCTTGACACAGCAGGCCTGTCGTTCCTGTTATAGACGCCGTGTAAGATCCTATTTTCTGCAGTGGAAGAGTTCTACAAGAATCTGAAGATCAAGCGAAATGGTACAGTTCTCAAATCCAAGGTCAGTGGGATAAAGATCCGTCTGGACAAAACTTCATTAGCTACTCTGTTACAGTTGCCCGTGGTGGATGAGGAAGATGATCTGACTTCCGAAGATTCTGAGAGAATCATTTTCTTCTGTGGAATAGACCCGTATGAAGGATATTCATTCCGACGTGCAGATTTTAATTTAGAGGGCAAATTCCTTGTTGATGTCTTTGCCAAAGTTCTTCTCTGCAAAACCTATTCCCTAAGAGAAATCTCCCAAAAAATTTTTGATGTTATGCAAGCCATCGTATGCCGGAAGAAATTCCAGTTCGGAATGATGATACTGGATAAGATCAAAGAAAGTATGAAAAAACCCAGCTATGCCAGGATTATCTCCCTCCTCCTTCATGAGATAAATCCTACAGTGTTTGATTTCTCCAAAGGAACTCCCCTCCATCACATGAAAAAGGTATCCATCTCTTCCATCCAAAGATATGAAATCCAACTCAAGAACACTTCCCAAGCCTCCAAAGTCATTATGGATGAAGATGTCCCCAGCCCTTAGCATGTTGCTGATGACAGGACTCCATCTCCTCCTCTACATCAAGCTACTGACACCCTGGGTGCAGTAGTTGAGGGGGAGCCTGCCTCATCTAGCTCTCAGATTCTAATGACAGAAGTTCCCTCCCAGACAGTCAGAGATCCCTCTCCTCCTCCTCCAGAAGATATTCCAACAGATGTACAAAGTCCAGCAGATAATCAAGATTCCCAAGAGATTCAAGTTCAACAAGACCTTCTGTCCACAGCTGCAGAGATTGATAAGCTCATTGAAGAACTAAGGTCAGACAGTCCCCTACCTCTAGCAGACCCAGTTGTTGATACTCCTGAGGTTCAGGTTCAAGAAGAACAGATCCCTCTCAAGGAACCCTCTCCATCCTCAGCTCAGTCTCCCATTGAAGAAGCAGAACAACATGATAGTCTCATCCTGTCCGATGAAGAGGAGTTATCCCCAGAACCTGTTGAACCTCCTCTAAGGACATTAGCCTTCACTCTCCCCTCCTTCACAGACCCCCTGGATTCAGTAGAAATCACTCACACCAAGAGAACTGCAAGCTCAGTGGTTGTGAAAGAAATCCCTCCTTGGACTCCCTCAGTCTCTCAGCTCCCTCAGGTATCTACTTCTGCCAGTACTCCATCTTCTACTTCCCTCAGCTCCTCAGACATCATCAGTAAGATTGAGAAGATGCTCCAAGAACAGAGACATTACTTTGATGAGTCTCTGAAATCAGTTACCAACATGGTCTCTGCTCTTGAAACTGAGATGAGCAGAGGCTTTGCAGAAATTCAAGCCAACACTGATGAACTTAAGCAACTCTTCCAAATAGGTGGAAAAGCGATAGATCAAACCATCACCAGCATGGGTGAAGTCAGAAACCAATCTGAAACAGTGGCACATAACCAGATTCTGCTAGACCAAAGAGCTGAAGCCAATGAGATGAAAGTTTGTGAAGAAGTAGGCACATTCAGAGATCAAGCTATTGAAAAGCTATCTGTAGAAATCAGCAAGGGGGAGAAAATTGTGAAAGAACAAGTTGAGAAAATTTCTGCTGAAATCTCTACCAAGTCTAAAGAGACCCTGGATGGATTAGTTAACACCATGAAAGCAGATATTGTAGCACAGCTACAGTCTGTCAAATTCTACATTTATGACACTGCAGTTTGGGTACATAATCAGAATTTTCCAGAATTCCAGCTCGACCCCTCCATCATTCCTAAAAGCTTTGATCCTCTTGAGGAACATCCTCCATCTGATGCTCAGGTTCATGCTACCATTCCAGAGGCAGTGCCAGCCTTCTCTCCCAGACTTGCTGGAGAGATGTTTGAGCCTCCTCTTTCATATTCTGATGTGTGGAAAGAGAATGTCCCTGCCAGATCTCAGGGGCACTTTGATCGAGGTACTTCCTCCTCTAGAACACCTGCTGATCAGGGTGGCCCCAGCAAGAAAAGAAAATATGGTGACGACGCTTCTGCTAGCCGTTTTGCACCTAAGAGAGAGCAAGCTCAAGCTTCAGAGGGCAGATCAGAGTCAGTACATTCAGAACTTTGGAGTTCAACCTCCAAATGTTTAATCTTTGACACTCTAAAGCTGGTAACTGATTTTGGGGAAAATAAAGACAAATTCTACAGCTACTCAGAATGGAAAGCCTATGAAGCATCTCAAATCAAGATCAGATTACATGACAGGCAATGGAGATTCAATAATCCAGCAGCTCCTCCAAGGCCAAAGACTTATTTTCCTAAACCCTTCAGTTATTTGGAAAGGCAAGAGTTGAAGAAAGCTAAACTTCACAGAGAAAATTACCCCTGAAAGTGTTTTGTGGAACTAAAAAATCTTTCTATTTAATATATCTAATTCTGATTATGGTTCCCTTACTTACTATTATTCTCTATTTTAGTCATTTTCTATTGCTTGTTGTTATAGATGATCATTTCTTTTCTAGAAATTCATCTTAGTGCAAAGGGTGCTGACTTCTACAAATAGGGGGAGATTGTTAGGAATTGTCTTCACAATACCCCAAATTTGTGGGAAGTCAGACCTGGAACTAAGATGAATTAAGTTGTATTTGATGTTGTGTTTAAGTTGTGCATGCAGGACTCTATTGCCAAGTGTAAACCAATGTCAGTCTATAGTGGGTCATCAAACACAGGACCATACAATGTAATTCCTCATTGTGTGATCCAAGGTGTTGACTCATGTATAGCCTTTCTATTGGGGTACACTTTGTTTCCATGCACTTGGACTACTGGACTTTGGAGTATTGAAGACTTTCTCAGAAGAAATTTTTTCTAAGTCCACATACTCAAGTAGTATCTTCTATATACTCGAGTAAGTGACTTAGTACTCGAGTAGATTGGATTACATACTCGAGTAGTTCTCAAGTTACTCGAGTAAGTGTTCTGATCGTACTCGAGTTGATCTAGACTTCTCATCTCAGAAAGTTTCTAAGTACTTATACTCGAGTAAATCCATTCATATACTCGAGTACCTCTTTTCCTTACTCGAGTAGGTGTTTGTGTACTCGAGTAGAGCCTTAGTCATACTCGAGTAGTCTCTTAATTATACTCGAGTAGGGTTAGCTGTTCAGTCTAAATTTTTCTAAGTCCACATACTTGAGTAACTTCGCTCATATACTCGAGTAAGTGGCTTAGTACTCGAGTAGATCCTTCTTATACTCGAGTAGACTGGATTAGCACTCAAGTAGATTATTCTTATACTCGAGTAGTTTGGAATAGTACTCGAGTAGATGTTTCTACTTACTCGAGTAATCTGTCTAGAGTAACTCAGGTAGTTCTTCCAAGGCACTCGAGTAGTCATTTCTATTACTCGAGTACATGTTTCTCTTATCTACTCGAGTAGCAGACCTTTATACTCGAGTATCTTATCTAACCCGAGTATGTTGGCTCAGAATTCCAGAAATCGTTAAGTCCAGAATTGACGGAGATTTGAAATTAACCTTTTTTTGATTGGTCCACGTGTCAATCTTAATTACGATTATGGCCGTTGGAGTTAGCCTATAAATAGGTCTTTTCAGATTTGACTATATATGTTTTTACAGAGATTATCCTTTTAAGAAAGAGAAAATCCCGAAAACCCTAATCCTTCTGTCCGCCTCCATTACCGTTTTCGGGAGAAGCTCTGGATCGTCGTTCTCATGCCGCTGCTATCGATCTCAGTTTTTCTAGCGATCCAGACTCAAGAAGAATCATCCGATCTCTCCGTGCTTCATCGTCTCTGATTTACTTTCTTGATCGTGGTGATTCCAGATCTCAGAATCGTGGATCTCAGTCAAGTCTTCTTCAACTAATTCTGTTCAAGCCGAAAAGCTCTCTAGAAGAAGATTACGTCAAATATCCAAATCTGTGATATTCTTGTTGTAATTTTTTTTTAAACAAATTTCTTTGTAGGAGATCTTTCTCCGAGTGGTAGGAAGTTTTATCTTCCTAGTGTAGATCTATTTGGGATCGAGTTTGGTAGGAACGTGGTTCCGAGGTGTAGGATTGTTTTTGCAATCCGAGATAGTGGAGTAGCCGAGTCTAGTGATTTGCTAGATCGGTGAGAAAAGTGGACGTACCCAAGATTGGGGAACCACTCTAAATCTCTTGTCGTCTGTGTGATTGCTTGATTACGGATCTATGCTGTGTTATATTTTTATTCCGCATTTGACACGAAATTCACCTATTCACCCCCCTCTAGGTGATTTAGGTTGACAACTTAGCGCTCTCACCTAGTTGTAGATTAGAAAGCTTCTCATTGTGTCCAATGGCACAAGAGGCTAGCTCACCTGAACTACAAGACCATAGGCAAAATCTTTAGTGAAGAGTTAGTGAGAAATGGTCCTAAGGTTAAGTGCATTAAGGGGGAAATCTGCTCAGCTTGTCAAAAGGGCAAGCAGAACAGGAATTTCTTCCAAAGTCTTGAAACCAAAGACTCTGTGAGGTGTTTATACCTCCTGCATATGGATCTATTTGGTCCTATGCCAGTTCATAGTCTAGGTAGGAAAATCTATACCCTTGTGGTTGTTGATGACTTTTCCAGATTTGCTTGGGTATTCTTTCTAAGGAAGAAATCTGAAACCTCTGATGTCTTCCAGACATTTGTTAAGAAAATTCAGAATGAGCTTAATAATACTATGGTCAAAATCAGAAGTGACCATGGGACTGAGTTTCAGTCAGAATGCATGACAAGGTTCTGTGAAGGGCATGAGATTCATCAAGAATTCTCTTCACCTAGAACTCTCCAACAAAATGGAATTGTTGAAAGGAAGAACAGAACTCTAATTAATTCTAGTAAGACCTTGTTAAATAATACTTCTCTCCAAGAATATTTCTAGGCTGAGGCAGTAAATACTGCTTATCATGTCCTCAATAAGGCTTCCTTCACCAAAAGCCACAAGAAGACTCCCTATGAGATTCTAAAAGGCAGAAAATAAAACTTATCCTATTTTAGGATTTTTGGTAGCAAGTGCAAAGTACTTAACAATGGTAAGTCTTATGTGACTATGTTTGCTGCCAAGTCCCAAGAAGGGATATTTGTTGGGTACAGCAACAAATGTATGGCATTTAAGATCTATAACTTGACTACTCAAGTTATAGAAGAATCTGTCCATGTTTTTTTTGATGAGTCTAAGTTAATTAACAATGAGTTGTCAAGCACTTCATCTAGTTTTACAGGTTTAAAGGATAAAATGGATAAGCTGACCATCTGGGAAGATATTCCAGCAGGACAGGATATAAAAGATGATAGATGTTGTCCAGGGGAATCTCAAGACTCACAAGTTGTGGATGAAGAACATCCAGCTAAAGACATTGAAGAATAGCAAGATGGAGGAAATGAAGAACAACAAGCTGAAGAAAGATTTCCTCCAGCTATGAGACATCTAAGAGACCATCCAGCGGATCGAATTATTGGTGATGCAAGACATGGTATAATTACCAGAAGCAAGAGCTTGAACTCAGCTCTATGTTCAAGCTTCCCATAATAATTGGAACCGAAGAAGTTTGAAGAGGCTATCCAAGACTCATACTGGATCGGTGCCATGCAGGAAGAGTTTTACCAATTCAAAAGATGTAAAGTCTGGATCTGGTTCCCAGACCAAAGGAATATAATGTCATAGGGACTAAGTGGATCTACAGGAATAAGTTAGATGAGAATGGCATTATTGTCAAAAATAATGCCAGATTGGTGGCAAAAGGCTACATATAGGAAGAAGTGATAGATTTTGACCAGACCTATGCTCTAGTAGCAAAGATGGAAGCAATAAGACTATTCCTTGCCTATGTAGCCTATCAAGGATTCAAGGTATTCAAGATGAATGTCAAGTCAGCATTCCTGAATAGAGATTTAAAAGAGGAATTATATATGGATCAGCCATCAGGTTTTGTAGATCTTCACTTTCCTGATTATTTTTATAGGCTTAATAAAGCTCTGTATGGGTTAAATAAGCCCCTAGAGCTTGGTATGATACATTATCTACTTTCCTCTTTGATAACAAATTCTTAAGGGGGAAAATAGACAAGACCCTATTCCTAAGGGAATCCAAGGGCAAGATCATCCTAGTACAGATATATGTTGATGACATTATCTTTGGATCTACTGAGAATAACCTTTGCAGAAAATTTGCCAAACTCATGCAAAGGATGTTTTAGATGAGCAGCATGGGTGAACGAAAGTTCTTCTTGGGACTCCAAGTAAGATAAACTGATGATGGCTTGTCCATATCCCAGTCTAATTTCACCAAGGATTTGATTAAGAAATATGGTTTGGAGACTGCCTCCACCATAAGAACTCCAATGGGGTCAAGTATTCCTATAGGAAAAGATGAGGCAGGAAACCTGTTGATGAGACTTTGTATAGAGGGATAATTGGCTCCCTTCTATATTTAACTACAAGTAGGCCTGACACCATGTATGTTACATGTGTCTGTACTAGATACTAGGCATGCCCTAAATAATCTCATTATTCTGCAGCAAAGAGAATTTTAAGGTATCTCAAGGGCACACCAGATCTTGGTCTACAGTACCCTAGGAATAGTTATTTTCTACTAACTAGATTTTTAGATGCATATTTTGCAGGCTGCAAGGAAGATAAGAAAAGTACCACTAGTACATGTCAATTCTTAGGTGGAAGATTGGTGTCATGGAGCAGCAAGAAGCAGACTAGTGTTGATATCTCAAGTGTAGAGTCAGAATAAATCGCTGTAGGCAGCTGTTGTGCTTAATTGTTGTGGTTTCTGCATTAAATTTAATACTATGACATCAAGATAAGTAGAACTCCTTTATTTTGTGATTCTACTAGTTCTATTTCTATTACTAGAAATCCTATTTCACATAGCAGAACTAAGAACATAGAAATTAGGTATCATTTTATTAGAGAACATGTTGAGAAAGAAGACATTAGCCTAGAGTTTATCTCTACTGAAAAACAAGTAGCTGATATCTTCACTAAACCTCTTGAAGAAAGTAAATTCAATTGCTTTAAAATTGAATTAGGAATGTTAAATATAGAATAAAGTCAGCTAAGTGGTATACAAGAAAATTCAATGCTTTCACTCAACATTTGAGAAAGTTAATAGATTGTGTCGACACAAAGCTGTCGAGTCCTTAGATTTGAGTGTCAACACATAGAATTATCGATACTTGAGATTCTCTGTCGAGACTTTAGTATCTGATGTCGACACAAGTAACCATGTGTCAACACGCGATATTCTAATGTAAGCGCGCATTTTGGCCTTCCTTAAAGAATACTATAAATAGGAGGCAACAAGAACTAGTCGACCACACGACTCAGAACTTTCAAGAGATTGAACCCTAAGTGTCGAGATAAAGGAATCTCCAGTAATCACTCTTCAACCTTCAGTACTTTCAAGTGGTATTCTTTCACCTCCAATGGCGCCAAAGATGGACGATACCATTAACGACGGGTATGAGCTTATTTGACAAGCGTTCGACGGTGCTGCACAAGAAATCAAGGATGTAGTTGACCTAATCCACGAAGCTGGTCTGAAATTTCTTGTTTTTGAGTCTACAAGGATCTGGAAGAGAGAAGTAATCGAATTCTACTCAAATGCTTCCCTGGATTCGAAGGGAGGAAAAACAAGTCTATTATTCTAGGATCAAAGGTGAAAATCTTGCTCAAAAGTCTTAGCAAGCTCCTCCATCTTCCCAGGATCAAACAAGAAGATGACATTGATTCATCCATGACTGCTGAAGAACTAAAGTGGTGTGGGCCGACATCATCCACAAAGATTGGATCATCAATGAACAGAAAGGGAATGAATTCCCAGGGAAAGTTCCTCTCTGATGTGATAGAAAAAGTAATTCTCTACAAGACAGGGGGACATGATAGAATCTCTTCCTATATGTTCAGCCTTATGACAAGGATAATCTTCAAGGTGAAGAAAGACTGGAAAGTGGTTGTCTTTGAGAAGATAAAGGAAGGAATTAAGAAGCCTAATCTGGGAAGAATTTTCAGTCTGTATCTGGTTTCAAGTATACAAGAAATACTAGACCAAAGTGCTAGCTCTAAGATAAATCATATGAGGAGAATAGACATTAGGATTCTGTCTAGGTGGGACAGGGTGTTATCCAAAGATGCTACTGCACCAAAGAAACAGCTGAAGGAAGTGAAGAAAAAGAAATCTACAGCCAAGGATGTTCAATCCTCCAGTGATTCAGAGAAAAGGGTAGAGTTAAGTTCTGATGAAGAAGTCACTGAACAACCAAGTAAGTCTCCTAGCCCCACACCTGGTATTGAAGATCAGATTCAGGGGGAGACTGTCCAAGTGATAGACAACCAAGAGGTATTAGTCCCAGGGGGAGATATCAATGAAGCAGCCTTAGACAATGAGACTACCAATCTCACTGTCATAGATGTAGTAATGGAAATCAACACTGCTACAAAAACTACTAAGAAAGAAGCACAAGATGTGCAAGTTCCTGATCAGCCCCAAGTTCCTGAGAAAGAAACTCACCTGGAAGAGAAAACTGATTTACAGGGGAGCAAACTAGAAAACATGAGGACAATGTTTCTCAGTTTGAAGAGCAACAAGAGGTTAACAAAGAAGAAATTTTTATTGTTCAACCAAATGCAAGGGTTGAGGGGGAGGTGCCAGACCTAGCCCCAAGACAAAATGCAGATGCTCCAAGAAAAATAGTGGAAATTGATAGCTCATCTAATTCAGATAATGACGAAGAAGCCTCTGTCCTAAAGAAAAGGAAAATTATGGAGCTAAGGAAGAAGAGCTCTGGTTACAAGAAAGCCTTAAAGACTGGAACACTATTTCCTGCTCCAGTAATGTACTTCATTTCACTGCTGGTGCAACTACAAGTAAAGCTCTATGCGTAAAGGATTGCTATAGATAAGTATGTGGATGAGAGCCACAAGGAGCTGCAATTCCATTTGGCACAGGACATAAAGTCTATAAGATTTGAAGTCAATTTGCTAAAGAAGGAAATGACAGATTGCTTCCACAAGGGAGACAATGTTGTAGTCTATATTGCAAACAACAACAAGAAACTAAACTGAGGTGGATGATCTAGTAATCAAGCAAGGCTATGTTCTAGAGAATTATGAAAAGAATTAATGAGAAATTGGTTGAAATACATTCCATCAATCTGACAAAATTAGGTGAACAAACCACTGCACTTAAAGCTCATATAGATACCAAAGTGTCTGCTGTAGAAGCACAGATACAATTGGATTTGGCAGCAGTTAATACTGCAATATAGACTTCTGAGACTTCCATTTCTAATCAAGTAAAGAAGTTCAAGGACTACTACACCACTGGAAACTATCATGTAGTAGATCAGGTCAGGTTTCATAAGAATTATCTAAGAGATCATATTGCAAAAGAAGTTATAAAGGGGAAGAGAGTGCTAGTCAAATCTAGATCTGATCATGTTAAATGGATATCAAATAACATTAGAGCTACTTTTGGATATCCACCCCTATGTGATGATGACAACACTGCAGACTCTGACTGCCAACCTGCTCTTTTGGAGGAGATTCAACAAGAAGTGGGACACATCATCTATCCTCCTCAGGAGTTTGAAGAAATTCAGAAGACAGTCCAGCACCTGTATAACCCCCCTCTGAATACACTGCCAGTGATTTCAAAAGAAGTGGAGATGGCTGAGTCAGCACTACTAAAAGAGAAAGAAGACCAGTTGTCAAAGAAAAGGTTTAGAGAACAGGCAAAAAGAAAGGCCTAACTTCGAGCAATGGAGTGCAACCTCCAGAAATATCATTTTAACTGCATGGAAGACAGTTAAAGATAATAAGTATGACATGGGAAAGTGGTACTCCAAGAAAGAATGGGACAAGTATCTTACATAGTTGGAAGAAATTTACAAGTTTATGAAGGACCTAAAGGCTGGGGTTATTCCTGCAAATTCCAAAGAGCCATGCAAATATTTCCCAAAGCCATTTAATTACTTTGAGAGACAAAAGCTTAAGGCTGCTCAACTCAAGTCAAAGGACATCAAAGGGAAGAGGCCAGCTGTTGATACTAAAACAAAAGTTAAAGCTACTGTTCAACCTAGCAAGGGGATAATCATCAAGGAACATGATCAGTCTTTGGTTTAGATTGACTATGTAATTTGTTGTTCTATAAAAACCTTGTAATCCTAAGTCTGATAATTATGAAATGAAGAATTCCTTGATTGGCTGAATATATTATATCATTTTTTTGAATGATTCTGTCTTTAAGTTGCATGTTTTCCTTTATGATGTTTCATTTTGGGATATTTGTGTATAACATGCTATTTCTGCTTAAGTATAACCCTATTTTTTAAATATATGTGTACATCATGTTTATTACCGTTATTGTAATGGTGTATATGATTGACTATGGGTTATGACTTCTCCAAATAGGGGGAGATTGTTGGGTACATTGGAAATTGTGTACCTGATTTGAAGAAGCATCACTTAAATCAATGATATACTTCAGTTTGTATTTGATGGTACATTGTGTTTACTTGTGCAGTCTAAAGAATGTAGAGAATATTCAAAGTAGAAAAGTGTCGAGACACTTATAATGTGTCGACACCTTTGAAGGAACTGTGTCGAGACAAGAAACAAGGCTGTGTAGACACACAGGACTTGTGTCGAAACACAGAATTTGAGTCGACATCAGCTGTGTCGACACTCAGGACTAGTGTCGGCACAAATAGACTTGATGTATTGTAACAAATCCATCCGTTAAATAACATATAATAGAAGGTCCGGTCGGGGCCCCACATTATATGCCACAAACAGGGGGCGAGGTCACAGGTTAATACCAAAATAGGTACGCATCCTAACATAGAGCATGCTAGTTGAAGCTTTTAATGTTAAACTGGACTCAAACCATGAATGTCCACTATATATAAAGAACAACATTTATATATACACATGAAGGAATGTACAACACATACTCAAGTGTTTGGCTATAATGCCTTACAGTTACGCTTTATAAGTGTGGATTACAAACATCGGCGCGCAGGCAGGCCACACATGAACATAACAAAAGACTTTGCTCAGCCTTCGAGGGCCAGCAGTAGCAACAACAATAGCAGGGGCTTCAACCATTTATTTCCCGGTCGCCTCTCCAGCACCTACACAGGGACAGCCCACCATTTTGGTGGCAGAGAAGGCAACGGTCAGCATTCAGCTGACACATTTATAACGACCCTACCCCTTTCCTGGGGTAGTGGTATTCCTTCCCTGAAGACATAGCTTTCACAAGCAGATATATTAAACAATGTGCACTCACGCACAATCAACATATTACAACCGTCAGCAATGCGACCCGATAATTCGTGCACTAAGGGCACATTATTGGTGTACCGGCAAACCAGGGTCCCACCACCATTCAAGGTTTGAAAACCAACGGTATTAAGCATTTAGTCTAAACAGCGAGCATGCCTAAGACTCTCATTATGCGCTCTAACAAGACCAATAACAAAGTCTACCAGTCAGTCGTACATAACGCAGGTAAGGATCAGTCCCCCCCCCCCCCCCCGTTGCTCAAGTCGTCATGCCATCAATGAATACCGAAGTACTCATGGCCAATTTACAGGCGCGGGTCGGTTTCACCTTTCCTGTTCGACACGAAGCCTTTTTAAGAGCTCACAGCTCACAATAGCCACACTGTCCTCTAAGTACTGGCTGCATAATTCAAAAGGGGAGATAATGCCAGCGTTCAACGCGATCGCTTGAAGGGTTCAGCAGAACTCACTTTTTGCACCCAGACTCACCCAAACATGGCATACAACATAAGAATCACACGGGTAGTGTTGGGTACATTGGAAAATGTGTACCTGATTTGGAGAAGCCTCACTTAGCTCAATGATATACATCAAGGTGTATTTGATGTTATTTTGAGTTTATATGTGCAGGTTAAGTATTGGCTAAAATGCAGAAAAAGTTTCTAAGTCCATGTGTCGACACTTAAGGAAGTCTGTGTCGACACTTGGAGAAGCAGTGTCGACACCAAAAGAAACTGTGTCGACACACAGAAGATTTTAGTCGACATCAAATGTGTCGACACCGGGAGGCAGTGTCGACACACAGAAGTATTAGTCGACATCAACTGTGTCGACACCGGGAGGCAGTGTCGACACACAGAAGTATTAGTCGACATCAACTGTGTCGACACTGGGAGGCAGTGTCGACACACATAAGTATTATTCGACATCAACTATGTCGACACCGAGAGGTAGTGTCGACACACAGAAGTATTAGTCGACATCAACTGTATCGACACCTGGAGGCAGTATCGAAACACAAATTCTGAGACTATATCAACTATGTCAACACACAGGAATTGTGTCGACACTCAGCAGAGTTTCAACAATGTTGATTGCTGTGTAGTGGAGAAGTGTCTATGTCGAGACAAAGAGGCAGTGTCGACACATTCTACATATGCAGTGTCAAGAAGCTATGTCGACACCAAAGGAGTTATGTCGACTTCACCAAAGCTTGTGTCGACACTTTATCTACTTGTGTCGACACATAATGACAATCAGTCTCGACGCTTTGCTGACAAAGACAAAGGTTCAAGAACTAACTGGAGACTTGACAACTGTGCATTCTAACAAGTTTACTGAAGCTGTCAGACTTATTAGAAGTTGGTTAGAAACCGGATCAGCTGGTTACCATGGATGAAGTCTATATATATATGGATTCTGTCAAATGATGATGATGAACAACAACAACAGGCACAACTATTGAAGTATTGATCATTGATCAAGAAAGTGCACGTCACACTGAAAAAGATTTTCGTGAGAAGATCTAAGGAGAATTCAAGCAAGAATTCTGAAGAAACATCATAAGTTCTGAAGAGTGAGAGAGATCTTCAGCTATTGAATTAAAGGAGGAGACATTTACAAGTCTCCTAAGAAGCAGATCTTGAACCAATCTACTAAGAAGGATTCAGATTTATTTCTGGATTCTAAGAAGGAAGCTGGCAGTCAGTCGACTTCGAAGGAGATCAACCCTACTAAGTTCAGATTCAAGAAGCTTTGAAGAAAGCTAAGAACAGGTTGAATTCAGCCATCAGTCTTATCAAGAAACTGATCAAGAAACCTCTTATCCCTTCTCTCTCAACAAGGGTAAGAGTCCATCTAAACACTCATCAAATTTTGTAGGATATTTTCATAGATCTGAGTTGTAAGCCTATATTATAAAGGCTGAGTGTATGAGATATAGATCT
This sequence comes from Platanthera zijinensis, assembly GCA_039513925.1. Taxonomy (NCBI): domain Eukaryota; kingdom Viridiplantae; phylum Streptophyta; class Magnoliopsida; order Asparagales; family Orchidaceae; genus Platanthera; species Platanthera zijinensis. Next base: position 82,330,859 of record CM077086.1, read on the forward strand.
CTGAGTGGTAGGGCTTTTGAGCCTGAGTGTAAGAGAAAATTTTCTCTAAGTTGTAGGCCTTGTGGCAAGGCTGAGGTAGGGCTGTTAGCCTGAGTTGTAGGAACCTTATAGGGTTCTGAGTTGTAGGAACCTTTCAGGGTTCTGAGCTATAAGATCTGTGGATCTGAGAAGAAGGAGGAAGTTAGTCCGAATCTAGCACACTACTTGATAGGTGAAGGGGGAAAGTGGATGTACCCAGACCTTGGGGAACCACTATAAACCTCTGTGCAATATGTGATGTGTGTGTGATTGTGATTGCTGTAGAATAGTTTGATTCTATTTTAAGATCTAGAAAAATATTCTACCTTAAGTAAAAAAGGAAAAGAACCTATTCACCCCCCCCCCCGCTCTAGGTGTTCGGGTTATCTTGAAATTAATTCTATCAAGTGGTATCAGAGGGAGGTTACTCAAAGAAGGACTTATCAGTCTGAGTAAGATCCATAAGGTAGATTCAAGATCAAGAAAATGGGTTCAGGAGAAAATCATAAGGAACTAGGTTCTATGAAATTACCCATATGCAGGAAAGAGATTTTTAGAATATGGGAAGAAAGGGTCAGGCTTTTCATGGAGGCTTCTGATCCAAGGATTTACATTACTGTAATGGAAGGTCCTTATGTTCCAATGAAGGTGTTAGTTCTAGATGCAAATCAAAGAACTCCCAGAGATTTTTCTTAGATGACTAAGGATGAGATCATCCTGACAACTATGGATAAAAGAGCCAAGAATATCATAGTAAGTGTCATAGATGATTCAACCTTTCAAAATTTGATTCACTGCAAAACCTCCAAGGAAAGGTGAGACACTTTGATAGTCTACATGGAGGGTTCTGAAGAAGTCAGACAAGATAGAAAATCTATGCTGAACCAGGAATATGAAAGTTTCAGATAGGGAAAGTCAGATAGTATAACTAAGTGTTATAAGAAGTTTTATAGAATAGTAAATGAGTTGATGTCCTATGGAAGGATCTTCAGTACATATGAACTGAATGATAAATTTCTAAGATCCTTGACAAAGGATTGGGACACTAAGATTTGTGCCATTAGAGAAGTGGCCAAACTTGCAGATATCTCTCCTCTAACTTTGTTTGGAAAATTGCTGTCATATGAGATGCAGCTGATGGCTAGGAAAGAGGAAGAGAAAAGTGCTAAAGGGGAGCATAAAGAAAAATCTGTGGCCTTCAAGGTGGAAGCCACTACGAAGAATAGGAGGATGTCTCCATCGCCTCCTAATATTGTTGCTGAAATTACTTCATATAATTCAGTCAACAAAAGTTGAGACAGTAGTGACTCAGATAAAGACTTTGCTGCCTTCAAAAGGCAGTTTCAGAGATTCCTGAAGAAGAAGCAGTGGAAGTCAAGGCCCTCCACATCTCAGCTTATGGATGACTATTATCAAAAGAGGAAGTAATCAAGGAAGGACAAGAGCAGGTCTAAGCCTAGTAAATCTACAACATCAAAGATTGTTTGCTACTGCTTTAATAGGGCTAGACATGTTGTGGCTGAGTGTCCAGACAAAAGAAAGGAGTCTGATGATAAAAGAAAGACTCAACAAATGAGCAAGAAGGAGAAATCCTTTGTTGCTAAGAAGGAGAAAAGCTTGATATACCAATCAACTTCAGAGTCTGAATCTGAAGCTGAGGCATACATTGGTCTTTACGCAGCTGATGAAGAAGATGAGTTTATGCAACTGCTGAACTCTATCTATGAACAAGAAGACCATCAGTGCATGGGACTGATGGTTGTATCAGAAGAAGACAAGTGCTAGGATGAGCCTGGTCCTAGTAAGGTACAATGTATTTCTAGTAATTCAGATTGTAGTACTGGCACAGAGTCAGCTACATCTGCTTCAAGTGATGTGGATGGGTCTGAGTCTGAAGGTGATATTCATCAGCTGATAGATGAATATATGGACTTATTGCAGGCACTAAAGAAAAGAAAAAACCTGGCCAAAACTCAGGCTAAGGAAATTGCAGATCTTAAGATGGCTGCATCTGACTTAGAGAAAGAGTTGGATCAAAAATTGATGAGATTGCAAAACTGAAAACTATATCTGTTATTTAGATGGGCACAATCACATACAAAAATGATCTAATTAAAAGTATGGAAGCCAGACTTCAAAAGGAAAAAAGATTTGGTGGCTAGTTATTCCAAGCCAAAATACGTTTTACCCTTAATAGATGAGTTTGTGGCTCAAAAGGGTAAGGCTGGAATAGGCTTTAAGGGTAACACCAGGGCAGTCCAATTCAAGAGAAAGTGCAAAGCCTCAGTCCAGCCACTGAATTTTAAAGTCCCTGTACTTTTTAGAAAGGTACAAATGCCTTCTAACAAGTATGACCTTGAGAATACTCATGGTCATAGTAAGACTGAAGTTCTGAATGACAAGAGTGTTTATGTCAATAAGGTAGCCCATGTCCATAAACCCCATGTTTTTAAGAAAACAGTGGGTGTAGCTGCAGCAGTACCAGCACAAAACAAAAGATTTGTTGTCAACAAGGCTGTCAAGAATGTATCTAAAAATAGATACAACAAGTATGAATGCTGATGCTGTGGCAAGACAGGTCATTATGTCATAGATTGCTGGCACAACACTAGTGTCAGGAAGAACAAAAGTCTACCTGTTAGAAGAGCTGTAGGTAGATTTGGTAAATATGAAGATAATTTGAACCAAGGACCCAAGACTTACTTTGGTTCTAAGGGAAGGTAATTCTTTATTGTAGGTGAGTCCAAGTTACCATGCCCCTATATGGTACTTGGACAGTGGATGTTTCAGGCACATGACTGGAATAAAGGGATTGCTGAAGGAGTATTTACCTATCTTAAATGGGCCTAAAGTAATCTTTGGTGGCTCTGAAAAAGGAATCATCAAAGGATTTGGTAACATTTCTAGAAACCAGATTACTATCACTCAAGTGGCCTATGCGAAGGGTTTGAAACACAACCTTATAAGCATAAGTCAGCTGAGTGGTTTTGGATATGACATTTCATTTGTTAAGAATGGATCTCATATCAAAAGATAAAGTGATCAAAATGTCATTTTGACAGGATATAGAAAAAGGAATGTGTACTGTCTTAATTTATAGTGTGAGAACAAAGGCTCTCCTATTTGTATTGTAGCTGAAGAGAGAGCCTCTCATTGTGTCAAATGGCACAAGAGGCTGGCCCATCTTAACTACAAAATAATTGGCCAACTCTTTAGCAAAGAGCTAGTAAGGAATGGTCCAAAAGTTAAGTGTATAAAGGATGGGATATGCTCAGCTTGTCAAAAATGCAAGCAGACAAAATCCTCCTTTCATAGCCTTGAAAACAAGTATTCAGTGAGGTGTCTATACCTCTTACATATGGATCTTTTTTGTCCTATGCCAGTTCCTAGTCTATGTAGGAAGGTCTACACTTTTGTGGTGGTAGATGACTATTCTAGATATTCCTAGGTGTTTTTTCTGAGATAAAAATCAGAAACCCCAAGTGTTTTGTACAGCTTTGTCAAGTAAATTCAGAATGAACTTGACAGTGCAGTGGTCAAAATCATAAGTGACCATGGCACTGAATTTCAATCTGAGAGTATGACAAAACTGTGTGAAGAATTTGGGATTTTTCAAGAATTCTCCTCACCTAGAACACCACAGCAAAATGGTATTGCTGAAAGGAAGAATAGAACATTGATTGAGGCTGGTAGAACTCTATTGAGTGACACTTCTCTCCCAGAGTATTTCTAGGCTGAGGCAGTAAACACTACATGTCATGCGATCAATAGGGCATCTATCACCAAAACCCACAAAAAGACTCCCTATGAGATCATGAAGGGTAGAAAACCAAACTTATCCTATTTTAGGATCTTTAGTTGCAAATTCTATGTCCTTAACAATGGCAAGCCTTATCTAACAAAGTTTGCTGCCAAATCCCAAGATGAGATATTTGTTGGGTACAGCAACAATAGTAAGGCTTATAGATTCTACAACTTGATTACTCAAGTTGTAAAAGAGTCTGTACATGTTGTCTTTGATGAAACAAGACTGATTAACAGTGAGTTGCCTTATAGCTCATGCAGTTCTACAGGTATTAATAAGAAAATGGACAAGCTTACCATTTCAGACGAAACAACTGTAGAGCAGGAAGTGGAAAATGGTGGCTACTGTCCAGGGGGAGTACAGGACTCTCTAGATGAAGATGTACACCAAGAGGTCAGCATATTGAAGAGACTGGAGGTGTTCAACCAGAAGATAGTCTACCTCCAGCTGTTAGACACTTAAAGGATCATCCAGTAAATCAGATAATTGGTGACCTAAGACATGGAGTGCAAACCATAAGCAGGAACTTGAACAAAGTGCTTTTCTCAAGCTTCATATCTCAACAGGAGCCAAATAAAATTGAAGAAGCTATTCTAGAACCACATTGGATTGGTGCCATACAAGAGGAGCTGAATTAGTTCAGAAGGTGCAAGGTCTGGGAGTTAGTTCCTAAACCAAAAGACCATAACATCATCTGAACAAAGTGGATCTTTAGGAATAAACTTGATGAGAATTCAATCATTGTGAAGAACAAAGCAAGACTTATTGCAAAAGGATACATGCAAGAAGAGGGTATTGACTTTGATCAAACTTTTGCCACAGTAGCAAGACTGGAAGTAATTAGGATGTTCCTTGCCTATTCAGCATATCAAGGCTTCAAGGTATTCCAAATGGATGTAAAATCAGCATTCTTAAATGGAAATCTAAAAGAAGAAGTCTATGTATAGCAGCCCTCAGGTTTTGTTGATACTCTTAAACCTGATTATGTTTATAGACTTAGGAAAGCTTTATATGGGTTAAAGCAAGCCCCAAGGGCTTGGTATGAAACCCTGTCTAATTTCCTTATTGAGAACAAATTCTCAAGGGGGAAAATTGACAAAACTCTATTCCTAAGGGAATCCAAAGGTAAGATAATCTTAGTCCAGATTTATGTAGATGACATAATATTTGGGTCTACAGAAAACAACCTTTGCAAGAAGTTTGCTAAACTTATGCAAGGGAAGTTTGAAATGAGCAGCATGGGGGAACTTAAGTTCTTCTTGGGCCTTCAAGTAAGACATACTGATGATGGCTTGTCCATATCCCAGTCTAAGTTCACCAAGGAGTTAATTAAGAAGTATGGTATGGAATCATCCTCCACCATGAGAACTCATATGGGAACAAGTATGCCTATATGCAAAGATGATGCAGGTAAACCTGTAGATGAGTCTTTGTATAGAGGAATAATTGGCTCTCTTCTATATCTAACTGCTAGTAGACTAGACATTATGTATGCAACATGTGTCTGTGCTAGGTACTAATCATGCCCTAAAGAATCTCAATACACTGCAGTAAAAAGGATTTTGAGATACCTAAAGGGCACACCGAATCTAGGCCTTTAGTACCCTAGGAGTGGAGATTTTCTACTGACAGGCTATTCAGATGCAGACTTTGTAGGTTACAAAGAAAATAGAAAAAGCACAACAGGCACCTTTCAATTTCTAGGAGGAAGATTGGTGTCTTGGAGCAGTAAGAAGAAGACTAGTGTGGCAATTTAAACAGCTGAGTCTGAATATGTGGCAGTAGGAAGTTGCTGTGCACAGCTGTTGTAGATTCAGCACCAACTAGAAGACTATGGTATTCAGGTAAGTAGAACACCTTTATTTTGTGATTCTACAAGTGCAATTTCTATTGCTAATAATCCTTTTTCACATAATAGGACTAAGCATATAGAAATTAGATACCATTTTCTTAGAGAACATGTAGTGAAAGAGGACATCTCACTAGTATTTGTCAAAACAGATTATCAGATTGCAGATATGTTTACTAAGCCTCTAGATGAAACTAAATTCAATAAATTTAAAATTGAATAAGGAATATTGAACATAGATTAGTCTAACAAATTTGGCTAAGTAAATCTGTGTCGACACATTCAGAGAAGTGATGTCAACACTTCAGTAAATCTTGTGTCGACACATCCAGAGAAGTGGTGTCGACACAACAGGAGTAATGGTGTCGACACTTCCAAAAATTGTGTCGACACTTGCAATAAGAGTCGACACAGAATTTCTGATGAACTACTAAGTATGTCCAGTGTCGATATATCATCAATTGGTGTCGACACATAATTGTCAACGCCGTGGTCGAGATAATAGAAGTATGTGTCGACACTTTTCAACAGTGTCAAAACTTTTAGACAATTTTTGCCCGCCTTTTGACCTTCTTTGTTTAGAAGGGTATAAATAGGTCGAGAACATATTCTGTCGACACGCTCTCCAGATTTTTGAGACTAAACCCTTGTGTCGACAAACTCTCTTCTCTCAATTCAAGTTTTCTCTCCATTCCAATGGCGCCAAAGATTGAAGATAATATTAACGAAGGGTATGAAGTGGTTTGCCATGCCTTTAATGATGCGGAGTCAGAGATTAAAGGAGTCATTACACTGTTTTCTGAAAGTGGTTTGGAGTTTCTGATATCGGAACCTACCAAGATTTGGAAGGAGGTTTTTGAGTTCTATGCTACAGCAACAGTAGACTCGACTGGATTTAAGATTTAGTCAACAGTTCATGGAGCAAGAGTCAAACTGTCCTTGAAAAGTTTAAGAAAAATTCTTCATCTTCCAAGAAATCAGGATGAAGAAGAGTTACCAATATCAAGAACAAGGGAGGCACTATAATGGTGTGGATTTGATCCCACCATGAAGATTGGATCAGCAATAAACAGGAAAGAGATGAATCTGCAAGGTAAATTTCTATCTGAAGTGGTTGGAAAAGTGGTTCTGTGTAAGCCAAGGGGACATGATAGGATTTCAGCTTATATGTTCAGCCTCATGACAAGGATAATCTTCACACTCAACACAGATTGGTCTATAGTACTTCTTGAGAAGATTAAGGAAAGCATCAAGAAGCCTAATTTGGCTAGAATAATGAGTCTATACTTGGCTGAAGCCATTCAAGAAGTAATGAACCAGATTCCTAGTTCTAAAATCAATCATATGAGAAGAATGGACATCAGGATCATCTCAAGATAGGATAGATTCCTAACAAAGGACTTACCAGATATACAAAGATAGGAAGTTGCTGAGAAATCTCCTGAACAAGAACTTACTGAGACTACACAAGTGCAGAAGGAAACAGTTAGTGCACAGGTGCAGGGGGAGCTACAAGTACAGGACCTGACTGAGAATGCACAAGTGCAGGGGGATACAGTTACTGCACAGGATCAAGGGGAAGAGAGAATTCACTGGCAAATGAAATGGATTCACAATCTATTCTTGAGACACCTCATGTCAATAGTCCAGCACTAGATGTGATCATGGAGGATACATCTGTAGTTACTGATGCTTCTGAGACAGCTGTATCACCAGTTCATACTCAATAAGAGTTCACTCTGGAAGAATTATTTCCTGACATAGAGGGAGCAGCAGATGAGGGGGAGAAGGAAAACATTGAGGGGGTGCAACATAGGACTGAAAAGGAGCTGCCTCCTAGTCCTAAAGAAAGAGTTAATATTGCTAGTACCTCTGCTTCAGAGGATGAGGAGATTGCAAGTATAAAGAAAAGAAAACTGATGGTCTTCAAGAGGAGAAGCCAGAGCTATAAGAAGGGTTTGCAAGCTAGTACTTCACAACCAGCCCCAGAGACTGATTACAGCTTATTAATGGTGTCTTTGCAAGTTAAATTGGATGAGCAGAGAATGGCTCTTGAGAAGTGTGTGGATGAAAGCCATAAATCACTTCAATTTGATTTGTCTCAAGATATTAAATCCATAAGGTTCGAAGTCAATCTCAATAAGAAAGAGATGGCAGATTGCTTCCACAAGGGGGGCAATGCTGTAGTATTTCTAGCAAAGCAACAAGCAGAAGTCAAGAAACAAGTGGATGATATTGCTGTCAAATAAGGCTATGTCCTTGAAAATCAGATTAGGATGAATGACAATCTGACTGAATCTCACAATGAGATAGTCACTGAAGTAAAGAAAATAGTTATTGCAATGACTGAAATAAGGGCTAAGGAGAAAGAGGAATTTGATCAGAAGCTACAGGAAGCCTTGGATTCCTTTAAGACAGCCATTTCTACTTCTCAAGAAAACAATTTCTGATCAGCTTCTAAAGTTAAAATTATTTTTTAAAGATGGTGTTAATTTTCTTGATGGCCAAATAAGATTTCAAAAAGATCACTTAAGAGATCACATTGTAAGAGAAGACATAAAGGGGGAGAGAGTGTTAGTTAATGCTGGCTCAGATCATGCAAAATGGATATCTAATAGCATCATAGCCACTCTGGGAACTCCACCCCTTTGTGATGATGAAAATGTTGCAGAATCTGGTGTGCAACATGCTTATGCTGGAGGTGATCAACCTGAAGTTGCTCAGATCATCTACCCTCCAGCAGATTTTGATATGATTCAACAACAGATTTAGACAATGTATAGTCCTCCATAGGATGTTGAAAATGACATTATAGAGAAAGTTGAAATGCCAGAAGCTGCCTTGAGAGCTCAGCAGGAAGCTCAACTTTCAAAGAAAAGATTCAGAGAATAGGCTGAGTTAAAGCCTAATTTTTAGCAGAGGAGCCCCACTTCAAGAAACATAATTTTGACTGCCTGGAAAGCTCTGAAAGATCAAGTTCATGAAAGGGGCAAGTGGTATAATGAATAGGAATCGCAGAAGTATGAGGCAAGATAGGAAGCCATTGTACAACATAGAAGAAAGGCTAAGATTGGGAAGCTACCTCCTAATGCTCAGGAGCCTAGCAAGTACTTTCCCAAGCCTTTTCATTATTTTGAAAGGCAAAGGATTAAGGCTGAAGTTCAGAAAAAGGCAGAGTTGAAAGGAAAAAAGCCTATTGATGATGCAGAACCTCCTGTGCAAGCTCAGATTAAGCCAGTAAAAGGCATAGTCATTTGGGAGCCTGATCAGCCTTAGGATAGATTTACTAAATTTTGCAAGAACAATGTAACTTGTAGTTTTTAAAAGAAATCTATGTAATCAGTTATTAAGAAACTTTTTGTTAATATAAACAAAATAATGTTTCATGTTCATTCAAGTTGCATTCTTATTCTGTGATGTGATTTTGATATATGTTTTGTTTATAAGTTGCCCTGTCATATAATGCTTATATACATCATAGTGTTTGTTTATTATAAGTGGTGTATATCATTGACTAAAGGGTTATGACTTCTCCAAATAGGGGGAGATTGTTTGGTACATTGGAAAATGTGTACCTGATTTGGAGAAGCCTCACCTAGCTCAATGATATACATAAAGGTGTATTTGATGTTATTTTGAGTTTATATGTGCAGGTTAAGTATTGGATAAAATGTAGAAAAAGTTTCTAAGTCCATATGTCGACACTTAAGTAAGTCTGTGTCGACACTTGGAGAAGCAGTGTCGACACAAGAAGAAACTGTGTTGACACACAGAAGATTTTAGTCGACATCAAATGTGTCGACACCGGGAGGAAGTTTCGACAAACAGAAGTATTAGTCGACATCAACTGTGTCGATACCGGGAGGCAGTGTCGACACACAGAAGTAGTAGTCGACATCAACTGTGTCGACACCGGGAGGCAGTGTCGACACACAGAAGTACTAGTCGACATCAACTATGTCGACACCGGGATGCAGTGTCGACACACAGAAGTATTAGTCAACATCAACTATGTCGATACCTGGAGGCAGAGTCGACACACAAATTCTGAGACTATATTAATTGTGTCGACACACAGGACTTGTGTCGACACTCAGCAGAGTTTCAACAATGTTGATTACTGTGTAGTGGAGAAGTGTCTATGTCGACACAAAGAGGCAGTGTCGACACATTCTATAGATGCAGTGTCAAGAAGCTGTGTCGACACCAAAGGAGTTATGTCGACTTCACCAAAGCTTGTGTCGACACTTTATCTACTTGTGTCGACACATAATGACAATCAGTCTCGACGCTTTGCTGACAAAGACAAAGGTTAAAGAACTAACTAGAGACTTGATAGTTGTGCATTCTAACAAGTTTACTGAAGCTGTCAGACTTGTCAGAAGTTGGTTAGAAATCGGATCAGCCGGTTACCATGGATGAAGTCAATATATATTGATGGATTCTGTCAAATGATGATGATGAACAACAACAATAACATGCACAACTATTGAAGTATTGATCATTGATCAAGAAAGTGCACGTCACACTGAAGAAGATTTTTGTGAGAAGATCTAAGGAGAATTCAAGCAAGAATTCTGAAGAAACTTCATAAGTTCTAAAGAGTGAGAGAGATCTTCAGCTGTTGAAGTAAAGGAGGAGACATTTACAAGTCTCCTAAGAAGCAGATCTTGAACCAATCTGCTAAGAAGGATTCAAATTTATTTCTGGATTCTAAGAAGGAAGCTGGCAATCAGTCGACTTCAAAGGAGATCAACCCTACTGAGTTCAGATTCAAGAAGCTTTGAAGAAAGCTAAGAACAGGTTGATTTCAGCCATCATTCTTATCAAGAAACTGATCAAGAAACTTGTTATCCCTTCTCTCTCAACAAGGGTAAGAGTCCATCTAAACACTCATCAAATTTTGTAGGATCTTTTCATAGATCTGAGTTGTAAGCCTATATTATAAAGGCTGGGTGTAGGAGATATAGATCTCTGAGTGGTAGGGATTTTAAGCCTGAGTGTAAGAGAAATTTTTCTCTGAGTTGTAGGACTTGTATCAATGCCGAGGTAGGGCTATTAGCTTGAGTTGTAGGAACCTTATAGGGTTCTGAGTTGTAGGAACCTTTATGGGTTCTGAGATGTAAGATCTGTGGATCTAAGAAGAAGGAAGAAGTTAGGCCGAATCTAGCACACTGCTAGATAGGTGAAGGGGAAAAGTGGATGTACCCAGACCTTAGGGAACAACTATAAACCTGTATGCAATCTGTGATGTGTGTGTGATTGTGATTTATGTGTTGTGATTGATGTAGAATAGTTAGATTCTATTTTATGATCTGGAAAAATATTCTGCCCTATGTAAAAAAAGAAAAGAACCTATTCACCCCCTAGGTGTAAGACCCCCCTCCCGGAACACAAAACACGGCACGAGAGGGGTCTCATGCCCAAAACAGCAGCCTTGCGGTAACACTAACACTCAGGTCAGCCTGTACCACAAGACGCCTATCCTGCCGGCTACAACTAATATCAACACGTAAATGCAAACCAAACCATAATAATATAAAGAAGTCAATCCACACTAAGCATGAGTCCATAAGTACAACAAAAGAGAAGCTAAACAAGCTTCTACATAATAAGAGTACGTAAATAGAATTGCCTCAAAGGGCAACAACAAAATCTCTCTCACTCACATCTGTAACCGATGGTACCGACTGTACCGTCCCCTCAGGCCCTGTCGTCCTGGCCTTGCTGTCCAGCTGCATGGCCTGTTGCTCCACCTGCGGGGTTTCCTCCTAAATAGGAAGACGTAGCAACCGTTAGTCATAAAGACTAAGTGGCTTCACATCCCCTCCCCCGGCGAATCCTCGGTACCGGGCGGAGAAAGGAATAGGTACAATATATAAAACAGTAGTACAAGCAGGTGAAGTAAGTATACAAGTCATAAGTAGCAATATAAGTAGTGTATAAATGAACAAACTCTAAATCTACAGCAGTAAGAGAGTATAATGTTATAACAGTAAATAACTCAACTTATATCGATGCCCATACAAGCATATAAGTTGAGGGTCGTTCAGCAGTAAGTAACTCATCGTATAGGAGTGCCCATACAAACTTATATGATGAGGTTCTTGTGTATGTAATGAAGTGCAATGGTATGTATGCAATACAATGACACACCCATGATAAAGCACATGCAACCGCTATGTCGATACAGACTTATAGTTCCCACTATTCGAGAAGGTAGCTAACCTCTCAGGCATCAACCGTCGTGGCCAAATGGTGACAGTAGAGCGGGCATCTCCACTACTAGGCTGGTCTACACACTACCTGGCCTAGGCCTCCATATGCCTTAACGCTAAGAACACAATAACGAAGCTCACATACGTATTACGGCTCAGCGGGTTCTCTTGGGTAAATGTGCACCAAGATCCTAGCCCCGAACTGGCCTATGCGTGACATGGAAGGAGCCTCGGAAGTGAGCACGAGGACCAAGCCCAACCGTTCACTTGGCACGGAAGGATCCTCGGGACATGAACACCGAGGACCAAGCCCAACCGTCAATGGTCTAACTGTAAACTCCCATTGGTGTGACGATTGGCGAGACCGTAGACCTGCCACACTATCCTTAACCCGGGATTACGACACCACGTGTCGACTCACACCACATGCAATTCCACAAACCGTGGCATGGAAGGAGCCTCGGGACGTGAACACCGAGGACCAAGCCCAACCATCCATCAAATACGGAAGGAGCCTCGGGATGTGAACACCGAGAACCAAGCCCAACCGTCCAACTTTACTCATCTAGACCTCATTCCAACTAGAGACGGTCAACACCGCTCTTGTAAACTTCCACAATGCTACCCGTAGGGAGACGACACTCTAAGCATTAGATTACTAATTCCCTTCTATACATTCAACATACATCATGGCCATAGTTAAATCATTTATACGCCACTCCAAATGAATTTAACAAGATATAGATAATGAGCATCAATATACATCTACAAATTTATATCAGGCTCTTTCCTTAAATTAAGCTTGTCCACAACTCGTTACACGAATTAAGATTTATAACATCAACTTATCATATCACTATGATGATTATGTCAAAAGAGTTCACCCAAACCTCGAGTTGGATCGCAACATTAAATCCCACCGAATCGAATTCCACATTACACAGCCCAGAATTTAGGTGCAGCCTTAATCCGGGCAGCAACTTTGACCAAGGATTCCCGTGGCTACAAAAATACGACGAGTGCGTGTAACCACTGATTGGAAAGATAATTTCAAGGGCTGCAACTTTCGTGTTTAGTCGAAAGCCCAGATCTAACCAAAACACCCCCGAAATTGGCAAAGAAGATCGTTGCGTGCAGAAATCAGATTTCTGCATGCATCTTAAGGCGAGATGAACAACATCCGTTCATCTTCCTCCTTGCACCGATCTCCCAAAAACTCCTCCAGAAATTCGTCCACCCTTATTCACCCTCACGAAGCCATATTTGTCCATGAATCCCTCTCTCATCTTCACTTTGAATGATGAGGAGGATGAAGACACCTAAACCTAGATTAACAAATCTAGGCATGGCTTTCGCTAGGAAATCATCTCCTCAACATCAAGACTCTATGGAGTCGATATCTCTCCTAGAATATAACTACAGATCTAGCTCCAAGGGAGAGGGGAGGAAGCTCACCCTATTTCAAGTGGTACCACCATTTCCGGCCATGGATCTAGTCATCCTCCTCCGCGACATCAATTGATGTTATTCTTCACGGCAAAGGAAGGAGAGAGAGAGAGAGAGAAGGCTGCCTCCAAGAGCTCCGACTGCTTCCCTCGGCTCTGTCGGTTTCGCGAGGTCCGCGATGACGGCAAGATCGACCGGCAAGGATGGCTAGGGTTTGGCTTTATCTTCTCTTATAAACCGATGTGTTAGGTTAAATCCCTTCTGCCACGTGTCAACGCCCCATTGGACTGCCCCTAATGGGTCATATTGAAGTGACCCGGTTCAAGGAATCATCCAGCACGAGTCCCGAAGTCCGGCTCGGTCTGCCTGTACAAGCCGGCGAATCTGCCTGGCGAAGAAAATGCACAAGTCAAATTCGACGGGAATCAACTGTCATTCTCGATGATCGGTGAGAATTGCCGGGCATTCTCGATGAATTCGTCGGGTATCATCAATGATACCCGACGAATTTCACTTAGCCAACTTATCGGAAATCCTGGCATTGAGTGCGTTGAGTATCAGTCAGCGATACTCGATGATCGGTGGGTATCACTGGGCATTCTCGACTGTCGGTGAGAATCGCCGGCAATTCTCGTCGAATTCGTCGGGTATCAACAATGATACCCGACAAATTTCACTTAGCCAACTTATCAGAAATCCTGGCATTGAGTGTGTTAAGTATCCGTCAGCGATAATCGATGATCGGTGGGTATCATCGGGCATTCTCGACGATCGGTGAGAATCGCCGGGCATTCTCGACGAATTCGTCGGGTATCAACAATGATACCCGGCGAATTTCCCTTAGGCCATTTCCTTTCGATCCGTTTGATATCACTCAACCCTACACTCCATTCAACGCACTTGACACCTTTTGCCAGTGCACCCCGATCCCGAGTCAAGTCTCTTGACTCAGAACTCGTGCGAGGGGCCTAGCGCGAATTGGGACGTTACAAATCCTATAAACAAAATAAAAGATTTTGTCCCCGAAATCAGGCTGAGGTCATGGGGAGTAAAGCATACATAAAATAATTATGCTTTTGAATAAAATTACCTGAATAAAACAGCTCCGGGTAGCGTCTTTGCATCAAATCCATTGGCTCCCAAGTAAATTCTTCCTTCCCATGATTAGACCATAGCACTTTTACCAGAGGCACACTTTTGCGGCGCAAGGTTCTTATCTCATTATCAACGATCCGTACCGGCTCTAGTCGTACAGATCTGTCAGACGCCACCTTACAATCAGTTGTTGGGATGTATTGTTCAGGCCGCAACAACGCCTTCCGAAGCGACGATACATGGAACACATCGTAGAGATTTTCTAGCTTGGGCGGTAGCTCCAGCGGATAGGCCAAAGGGCGAATCCTTTCCACTATGACATAGGGTCCAACATACCGTGGGCTGAGCTTCTTCACTCCCCGCACCCGTGACACTTCATGCATCGGCTGGATTTTCAAGAACACTTTATCACCCACTTGAAACTCCACCATACGGTGCCTTGCATTATAATACTTCGCCTATTGACTTTGAGCCTCAAGAATTCGATCCCGTATCAATCTGACTACCGCACAAGTATCGTCAATATACTCAATTCCCAATGCCTTCGGGTCTTCGTCTTGCACCCAAGACAAGGGGGTTCTACACCTCCTTCGATTTATGGCTTCATGGGGTGCCATGCCAATGCTAGCTTGATGACTATTGTTGTACGAGAATTCCACTAAGGGCAAGAGTCTTTCCCACGGCTCTCCCCTATCTATCACACACAACCTCAACAGATCCTCCAATATTCGGATGGTCTCCTCAGACTTCTTGTCCGTCTGTGGATGAAATGCGGTGCTGAAGGTAAGGCGCGAGCCCAAATACGCCTGTACCGCCTTCCACTCCTTGGAGGTAAAATAACCATCATGGTCCGAAACTATCATCTTAGGTATGCCATGATACCGTACAACTACTCCACAAAAAGGCGTACTAAGACATCCACATGAGCCTCCTTCTTCATAGGAATGAACCGGACAACTTTCGTCAGGCGATCAACGATCACCCACACTGAATCATTTCCTGAGCGAGAGTGAGGTAGCCCATGTATGAATTCCATGGAAATATCCTCGAACTTCCACTCGGGGATTGGCAATGACTGCAACAGGCCACCAGGGCTCCTGCACTCCGCCTTCACTCTTTGGCAGGCTTCACAATGCGTGACAAAGTACTAGACATCCTTCTTCATTCCTGGCGAGCACATCGTCTTCCGTAAGCCGACGTACATCTTTGAAATTCCCAGGTGCACGGAATATTGAGAGCAATGTGCTTCTCTCAAGATGTCCTCCCGGATTCTTCCACCTTTGGGAATGTAGAGCAGGCCGCGAAAGTAAACGAGGCCGTCCTTTAGTGTGTACTCATCGGTAGTCCCGTCTTCGATTAACTTTATTGTCGGGGCCAAAGCCGCATCCAATCCTTGCTCCACTCGGATCCGGTCCCGGATATCACAAACTATACTCATGCTGGACAAGTACTCTATATATTCTGCCGAAGAAGCCTTAAATATTAAGGTAATGTCCATCTCCTCAATCATCCGTGCCAACTCCATGCTCATCAACCGAGACTCTGGGCTTGAGCCGGGTACTTTCCTACTCAACGCATCGGCTACCGAGTTCGCTTTTCTGGGGTGGTAGTTCAAGGTGAACTCATAGTCGTATAGAAACTCTAACCACCACCGTTGTCTTAAGTTCAATTCCTTCTGGGTATGGACGTATTCAAGTTTTTATGATCCGAGAAGATTTCGCAGTGGACGCCGTATAGATAATGCCTCCATACCTTCAAGGCGAACACCACTGCTCCTAGCTCCAAATCATGCACCGGGTAATTGATTTCATGCTTCTTCCATTTTCTTAAAGCATAAGCAATTACGTGCCCGTGCTACATCAACACCGCTCCCAACCCCGGATAAGACGCGTCCGTGTAAACTTGGAATCCTTCCTTCCCAAACGGAAGGATAAGGATGGGGGCGGAGGTAAGTCTATCCTTCAATTCCTGGAATGTCGCTTCACATTGAAGTGTCCACTCAAATGGCACACCTTTCTTTGTCAAAGAAGTAAGCGGGAAGGCAATCTTGGAGAATCCTTTTACGAACTTGCGGTAGTATCCGGCAAGTCCAAGAAAACTCCTCACATCGGCCGCCGACTTCAAGGGAGACCACTCCTTCACGACACGCACCTTAGCCGGATCCACAGCTTGTCCAGCCCATCTGATTACATGACCCAAGAAAGCCACTTCCCTAAGCCAGAATTCACACTTGCTAAACTTGGCGAACTGGGCGTGCTCTTTTAACTTTTCCAGAACTAAGGCCAAATGCCCGACATGTTCTTCCTCCGTCTTCGAGTAGACTAAGATGTCATCAATGAACACAATTATGAAGACATCTAGATAGGGCTCAAACACTTTATTAATCAAGCTCATGAAAGCTGATGGGGCATTTGTGAGCCCAAACGGCATCACTGTGAACTCATATAAGCCGTACCTTGAGCTGAAAGCCGTTTTCTGAATATCATCCTCTTGAATTCTCAATTGGTAATACCCCGAGCGCAAATCTAGCTTGAAGAACCAATACGCTCCCACCAGTTGGTCGAACAACTCATCGATCCGAGGTAACGGATAGGTGTTCCGTACCGTCAGTCGGTTGAGTTCCCGATACTCTATACATAAACGCAGGGTTAAATCTTTCTTCTTAACGAATAGAACAGGGGCTCCCCAAGGTGATGAGCTGGGGGGAACAAACCCTGATTCTACTAACTCCTGTAGTTGAACTCTAAACTCCGCGAGTTCTTTTGGGTCCATCCGATAAGGGGTCCTGGAGATAGGCTTAGCTCCTAATACCAGCTTAATCTGAAAATCCACTTCTCTATGCGGGGGTAACCCTGGCAATATCTCTTGAAATACCTCAGGGAAATTCTGTGCTACCCGCACATCCTTCACATCTACCTTCATCTCCTTTAGTTCGAAACATATCATGTAGACTTCATCCCCTCTCATATGAGCTTTCAAGGTCTAGATTGAGGATAACAATATTCGTGGTGCGAAATTTATACCTTGGAAGACTACATTAGTATCCCCATGTCTCAAATAGAGGTGCTTCTCCGCACAGTCGATTCTTGCATGGTGCCAATCCAGCCATGCCATGCCCAGAATGAGGTCAAATTCTGGTATTCTAAAAATTTTGGCGGGGGTATCAAAGGTCTTTCCCCCAATGGTTATCTCCAAGTAACACTTCGTGGTTGCCGTCATCTCAGATCCGTCTGGGAGGCGTACTCTTCGAGCAATACCAGTGAAATATTGTACTCCGTGTATATCCTTGATGAAGTCTTCAGACACGAAAGAATGTGAGGCACCGGTGTCAAATAACGTATAAGCCGGTTTCCCGCCAACCATCACGGTGCCTAAGTGTCATTTAATAATACTCAAGCTAGATGTCTAGTATATCTTAAGCCACTAGAGGATATTAATGGAAGCAAAATGGCTAATTCAAATCGTACCTGCAATCATCTCCTGAGGATTCCGCTCTTGAGTCATATCCAAGGCATACATCTGATCCCGAGCGGGTCCGGGGTTTCTTCCTCGTGGTCCTCATCCTCGACCACGCACATACCCTCTCCCCCGCGGGGCTGCTGGAGGGAAAGCAAAAGGCGCATATCCAAACTGTTGCGGGCAGTAGCGTTGAATGTGGCCCGATTGGTTGCATTCAAAGCACACCCGTTCCTGCCTTCCGCCGTGTTGCTGAAATTGTTGAGGTGGAGGTAATGCTGGCGGTTGCGGCACCGGGCGTTCCTCTCTGAAGTTCTGGGGAAATGCCCGCCACCTCTCTGATATCCTCTTCCTCTTCTATTGTCAAATCTCCTTCTGTTGCTGGGCCGGCTTCCATCATGCCTTCCGCTGGCCTCTTACCACTTCCCAAGTGGTCTGCTTCCAATCTCTTCGCCAGATCGATAATCTCCGCCAGGCTAGAGTCCGCTATAAACAAAAGGGATTGCCTTAGGGGATCTCGCAAGCCTTTGTAGAATCGTTTGGCGTACCCTCTATCATCGAACTCATAGGAGTCAGCGAATCTAGCCAAGTGCTGAAACTCCCGTTGGTACTCTGTCACCGACATGGACCCTTGCTTTAGTTGCAAAAATCTCTCTTCAAGACCATCCCGAGCGGCCGAGGGGATGAAATGCTCTAAAAAGGCTTCAGAGAATTCGATCCAACTAATGTCCGTGTACACTCTTCCACGAAAAGTGGAGCCCATGAGGGACTTCCACCACCTTTTGGCATGCAGTTCTAAGAGTGTCACCACAAGGGTCACCGTCATGTTGTTTGGACATCTTATTCCTGCCAACAATTCTTATATAGTGTCGAGCCACTCTTCCGTACGCACCGCCGACTCTATCCCAATATAAGCGGGAGGGGAGAGAGCTCAGAAAATGCTTAACCTAGATCCCGGACCCTGTTGTTGTACAGGTGCCTGCTAAGATTGGGACCTAAAGGCGTCCAAAATAGCTGTGAGCGTCTGCCCCAGCTATGATTGTTGGAATTGTGTAGGTACGGACGGGGTGGGGGTGCCCCTCACTGGCTCAGCATGTTTTGTGATCTATACATAGGGTACAAACCTAAGGTTAGGTTGGCTAATCTAAGGTTAAATATGGACAAACTTAGTGTGAATTACATATGGGCACACCACTGCTTCCGCTAAGTCAGTTTGTCCCCAAACTGACAAATCAAACGGGGGTGGCACCATTGTTAAGTGACTTTCTCCTTAGAGGATCGTAGTAAGCTGATACCATTTGTAAGACCCCCCCCTCTCGGAACAAAAAACACGGCACGAGAGGGGTCTTATGCCCAAAACAGCCGCCTTGCGGTAACACTAACACTCAGGTAAGCCTGTACCACAAGATGCCTATCCTGCCGGCTACAACAAATATCAACACGTAAATGCCAACCCAACCATAATAATATAAAGAAGTCAATCCACACTAAGAATGAGTCCATAAGTACAGCAAAAGAGAAGATAAACAAGCTTCTACATAATCAGAGTATGTAAATAAAATTGCCTCGAAGGGCAACAACAAAATCTCTCTCACTCACATCTATAACCGACGATAGCGACGGTACCGTCCCCTCAGGCCCTGTTGTCCTGGCCTAGCTGTCCAGCTGCATGGCCTGCTGCTCCACCTACGGGGTTTCCTCCTAAAAAGGAAGACGTAGCAACCGTTAGTCATAAAGACTAAGTGGCTTCACATCCGCTCCCCCGGCGACTCCTCGGCACCGGGCGGAGAAAGAAACATGTACAATATATAAAACAATAGTACAAGCAAGTGAAGTAAGTATACAAGTCATAAGTAGCAATATAAGTAGTGTATAAATGAACAACCTCTAAATCTACAGCAGTAAGAGAGTATAATGTTATAACAGAAAATAACTCAACTTATATGGATTCCCATACAAGCATATAAGTTGAGGGTCGTTCAGCAGTAAGTAACTCATTGTATAGGAGTGCCCATACAAACTTATACAATGAGGGTCTTGTGTATGTAATGAAGTGCAATGCTATGTATGCAATGCAATGACACACCCATGATCAAGCACATGCAACCGCTATGTGGACACAGACTTATAGTTCCCACTATTCGAGCAGGTAGCTAACCTCTCAGGAGTCAACCATCGCTGCCAAACGGTGACAGTAGAGCGGGCTTCTCCACTACTAGGCTGGTCTCCACACTACCTGGCCTAGGCCTCCGTATGCCTATATGCTAATAACACAATAACGGAGCTCACATGCGTACTACGGCTCAGCGGGTTCTCTTGGGTAAATGTGCACCAAGATCCTAGCCCCGAACTGGCCTATGCGTGACATGGAAGGAGCCTCGGAACTGAGCACGAGGACCAAGCCAAACCGTTCACTTGGCACGGAAGGAGCCTCGGGACGTGAACATCGAGGACCAAGCCCAACCGTCCAAGGTCTAACTGTCAACTGCCATCGGTGTGACGATTGGCGAGCCCGTAGACCTGCCACACTATCCTTAACCCAGGATTATGACACCACGTGTCGACTCACAGCACATGCAAATCCAAAAAACCGTGGCATGGAAGGAGCCTCGGGACGTGAACACCGAGGACCAAGCCCAACCATCCATCAAATACGGAACGAGCCTCGGTACGTGAACACCGAGAACCAAGCCCAACCGTCAAACTTTACTCATCTCAACCTCATTCCAACTAGAGACGGTCAACACCGCACTTGTTAACTTCCACAATGCTACCCGTAGGGAGACGACACTCTAAGCATTGGACTACTAATTCCCTTCTATCCATTCAACATACATCATGGTCGTAGTTAAATCATTTATACGCCCTTCCAAATGAATTCAACATGATATTGATAATGAGCATCAATAATCATCTACCAATTTATATCAGGCTCTTTCCTTAAATTAAGCTTGTCCACAACTCGTTATACGAATTCAGATTTATAACATCAACTTATCATATCACTATGATGATTATGTCAAAAGAGTTCACCCAAACTTCGAGTTGGATCGCAACATTAAATCCCACCAAATCGAATTCCACATTACAAAGCCAAGAATTTAGGTGCAGCCTTAATCCGGGCAGTAACTTCGACCAAGGATTCCCGTTGCTACAGAAATCCGACGACTGCTTGTAACCACTCGTTGGAAAGATAATTTCAAGGGCTACAACTTTCGTGTTTTGTTGAAAGCCCGTATTTTGCCAGAACAAACCCGAAATTGGCCAAGAAGATCGTTGCGTGTAGAAATCAGATTTCTGCACGCATCTTAAGGCGAGATGAATGGCATCTATTCATCTTCCCCCTTGCACCGATCTCCCAAAAACTCCTCCAGAAATTCGTCCACCCTTATTCACCCTCACAAAACCATATTTCTCCACGAATCCCTCTCTCATCTTCACTTTGAATGATGAGGAGGATGAAGACACCTAAACCTAGATTAAAAAATCTAGGCATGGCTTTCCCTAGGAAATCATATCCTTACCATCAAGACTCTATGGAGTCGATATCTCTTCTAGAATATAACTACGGATCTAGCACCAAGGGAGAGGGGAGAAAGCTCACCTCATTTCCAGTGGTACCACCATTTCCGGCCATGGATCTAGTCATCCTCCTCCGCGGCATCAGTTGATGTTGTTCTTTTCGGCAAAGGAAGGAGAGAGAGAGAGAAGGCCACCTCCAGGAGCTCCGACTGCTTCTCTCGGCTCTATTAGTTTCGCGAGGTCCGCGATGACGGCAACATCGACCGGCAAGGATGGCTATGGTTCGGCTTTATCTTCTCTTATAAACCGATGTATTAGGTTAAATCCCTTCTGCCACGTGTCAACGCCCCATTGGACCGCCCCTAATGGGTCATATTGAAGTGACCCGGTTCAAGGAATCATCCAGCACGAGTCCCGAAGTCTGGTTCGGTCTGCCTGTACAAGCCGGCGAATCTGCCTGGCGAAGAAAATGCACAAGTCAAATTCGACGGGAATCAACTATCATTCTCGACGATCGGTGAGAATCGCCGGGCATTCTCGATGAATTCGTCGGGTATCATCAATGATACCCGGCGAATTTCACTTAGCCAACTTATCGGAAATCTTGGCATTGAGTGCGTTGAGTATCAGTTAGCGATACTCGACGATCGGTGGGTATCACCGGGCATTCTCGACGGTCGGTGAGAATCGCCGGGCATTCTCGTCGAATTCGTCGGGTATCAACAATGATACCCGACAAATTTCACTTAGCCAACTTATCAGAAATCCTGGCATTGAGTGCGTTAAGTATCAGTCAACGATACTCGACGATTGGTGGGTATCACCTGGCATTCTCGACGATCGGTGAGAATCGCCGGGCATTCTCGACGAATTCGTCGAGTATCAACAATGATACCCGGCAAATTTCCCTTAGGCCATTTCCTTTCGATCCATTGGATATCACTCAACCCTACACTCCATTCAACGCACTTGACACCTTTTGCCAGTGCACTCCGAGCCAGAGTCAAGCCTCTTGACTCAGAACTCGTGCGAGGGGCCTAGTGCAAATTGGGACGTTACACTAGGTGTTTGGGTTATCTTGAAATTAATTCTATCAGGTAGTTTCCTAGAGTTTCACTCCAGTTCTTCATATTATTAACCTTCACAGGCACAACCCATCGACTCCAAAAACTACACATTTATACGCGGAGTCTTCTCCGGTGCGCAAGATGCAACATCAACAATCCAGACCAACCTGCTCAGATGGGCTTCACACAACATGCCTATTTCGTACAACACACTTCCGGATCTATATGCAAGACTGGGGATTACACGAATCAACCCAAGGAAATCCCTCAATAGCCACCTTTTGGTGGGGGAAATCCACAAACATGCCAAAACGAGGACTTCACATGTCCAAGAAGGAAGATCGTTACCCTTGACGATCTCCTGGGAACCATGGAATCCCAGCCAGATAGCAAGCACCGCAACGCTCTCGCCTCCACAAAGCTGGACTAAGCTCGCAATTCTGAATGTTGAAGCTCCATCGGCGGCCGGATCTATCCTCTTCTTCCTCCTTGCTCTCCCTTCTCTCTATTATTTTATAAAGAGAATAACCAAGCTTTGAATGAGAAATAATTCTCAAGTCCTGGACTTATCTCATCAGGGAGAAGCTTGAACCCTTAGATCCCATCTGAAAGAAATGAACGACAACAAATCTCCCTGAAATATCTATTTTTGGTCTTACGCGGCTTGTGACATGCCCGTGTCACAGGCCGTGTACTGTAAGCGGCACCCGAACCGACTTAAACAGAACAGGACACGCCCTGTGACATGCCTGTTTCATAGGCCGTGTGTCCTGACACGGCTTCAGACACGCCCGTGTCTAGCCCGTGTTCACCAGGCCTCAATTCCCTGGAAAAAACCCAAGGAGGACATGCCCTCTGACACTCCCATGTCTCAAGCCGTGTACCCTCTCGACAAACATCGAGTTCATTTCATTGAGTACTCGAGACGACACTGAAAAGGACACGGCTTTGGATATGCCCGTGTCCTAGGACGTATGCCTCACTTGAGACATACACGAGACCAAAATCACACTCAAGCAAATTGAGATGGAAACGCCCTGGGACACTCCCGTGTCCTAGACCGTGTAACCCAGCCTGAAATCCAATTTAGGATTTTGGGGTGTTACAACCCTCCCCTCCTTATAATAAATTTTGTCCCGAAATTTGCACACAGTAAGGCAAAACAGGAATCAAGATGTTATAACTTCACAAAAGTTTAATACAACTTGACACGCACTGTACAACAGTTTACACAAACAACTCGGGAAACTCAGCCCGCATGGTCTGCTCTCGCTCCCATGTTAGCTCCTCACGACCACAGTTGTCCTACCGGACCTTGACAATCCAGATTGTCTTTCTCCGCAATTGTTTACAGGATCTATCCTCGACCCGAATGGGCCTAACCTTTGTTGTTAGCTCAAATTCGACTGGTACACGATCGTTTGCAATCACTTGAGCAGGATCTTTCACGGCTTTTAGAAGCACTAAGATGTGAAACACATCATGCAATCCACTCAATTCTGCCGAAAGAGATAGCCGATAGGCAGCTTCCCCAACTCGCTCCACCACTTCAAACGGACCAAAATATCTCGGACTTAACTTTTTCAGATGCCGAATCCTAGACACACCTTTGATGGGTTTGATCTTCAAATATACCCAATCGCTCACCGCAAACTCAACGTTTCAGTGCTTGGCATTATAGTATTTGGCTTGTCTATCTTGGGCTATCAGTAGATTCTCCCAAATAGAGTGTATCGTCGTATTAGCTTCTTCGACTTCTTTATGCCCGTATAGTTTAGATTCGCCTGTTTCCGCCCAAGCTAACGGTGTACGACATTTCTGACCATATAAATCTTCAAACGGTGCCATACCGATACTCGCTTGGTGGCCTATTATAGGAAAATTCTGCCATATAGAGGTGATCTTCCCACCCCTTTTCAAAATCCAAGGCACACATACGGAGCATGTCCTCCATCGTCCTGTTGGTCCTCTCAGTTTGGCCATCCATTTGGGGATGATAGGTCGTACTATATGATAACTTTATTCCCAACAACCGATGGATTAGCCTCCAATCATTCGAAGTGAATCTCCCATCACGGTCACTTATGATGCTACGGGGAACACCATGCAATTGTACAATCTGCTCAACATAGTGCTTCGCCAAGACTTCCACTGAATCGTCCCTCTTGTTCGGTAGGAAGTAAGCCACTTTAGTCAACTGGTCTACGATCACCCAAACTGAATCGTTCCCGCATTGAGATCTCGGTAATCCGTGCACGAAATCCATTGAAATATCATCAAACTTCCATTCCGAAATAGGTAACGACTTCAGGAAACCTCCGGGCTTCTGACATTCCGCCTTCACCAATACACATGTTTGATAATTAGCCACATACTGTGTTATGTCTTTCTTTAATCATGGCCACCAAAACAACTTTTTCTTGTCCTTGTACATCTTTATGATCCCTGGGTGAATTGAGTATTTTGTGAAGTGAGCCTCATACATCAAATCTTCCCTCAACTTACTCATACTTTGGACGACAAAACAACCCTCTTTCCGCTAAAGGCCGTCATCCCAGGAGAATTGGTCATTTGAACCATCCACTATATAGCGTTGGAGACTTTCATCAAGCTCTGTTGCTCGCCGAACCCTGTCGGCAAGGTCATACTGTACCTCCGTCCAGTTCAAGCACGCATTAGCTATGAAATTCTTGTCAACACAAGAAATCTCTAACGATTCCAACTTCTGGATCAGACACTCATCATGCATCCGCAACCAATTTTCCTTCACCGGAGTCCTACGACTCAAGGCATCTGCGACCACGTTTCCCTTTCCGGGAGTATAGTGAATATCAAAGGTGTAGTCCCTGAGGAACTCAATCCACCTCCGTTGTCGCGTATTGAGATCCTTCTGATCCAATAGGTATTTAAGGCTCTTATGATCATTAAAGATATCAACTTTTACACCATATAGATAGTGCTACCACAGTTTAAGTGCAAAGATCACCGCCGCTAACTCCAAGTCATGGACGACATAATTCCGCTCATCCACTTTCAACTTGCGTGAGCCATAAGCAATCACCTTGCCAAACTACAGAAGAACGCAGCCTAAGCCGCCCTGAAGCATCACTATAAATCTCATAGCCATCTGTAACACATGGAGATGTTAGCACATGCGCCGAGGTCAAACTAATATTTAGCTCTTCAAAAGCTCGCACGCACTCCGGCGTCCAAACGAACTTCTGATCCTTCCTCGTTAATGTGGTAAGAGGCAAAGCGATCCGTGAGAAGTTTTCCACAAAATGTCTGTAGTAGCCTGCCAGTCCAAGGAAACTCCTGACATCACCCTCTGAAGACAAAAATGGCCACTCTCGTATGACACTTATCTTTACCGAATCCACTGTTATGCCCTATCCACTTACCACGTGGCCAAGAAAATCCACTACCGACAGCCAGAACATACACATTGAGAACTTGGCGTAGAGTTTATTTCTCTGCAGGGTATGCAACACCAACCATAAATGGTTCGCATGATCAGCTTCAGATTGAGAGTACACAAAGATATCATCAATGAATACTATCACAAATAGATTCAAGTACTCTCAGAAAGTTCGGTGCATTAGATCCATGAATACCGAGGGCGCATTACATAGCCCAAACGGTATTACAGTGAACTCATAATGACCGTAGCGTGTTCCAAATGCTGTCTTGGGAATGTCACCTTCCCGAATCCTCAACTGGTAATATCAAGATTTCAAATCCAATTTATAATAGACAGTTGATCCCGCGAGCTGATCGAACAAGTCATCTATCCGTGGAATTGGATACTTTTTTTTGTCTGTCAGCTTATTCAATTAACGATAATCAATATACAACCATAAACTACCGTCCTTCTTTTTCACAAACAGAACAGGTGTGCTCCAAGGTGACATACTTGGGCGTATGTATCCCTGTTCTAGCAACTCTTGCAATTGAACTTTAAGTTCCACCATTTCTTTTGGCGCTACGCGATATGCCGAGCGGGCCACAGGTCTCGCACCTGGCACCAACTCAATAGAGAAGTAGATCTCCCACTGGGGTGGTAGCCCAGGAAGATCCTTAGGAAACACATCGGCAAACTCCGACATAATCGGAACATCATTCACACTGGCCCTTGGCTCAACAGCCTGAATAAGCGTGAAGAATAACTCCGCGCCCTTCTGAACAGTATTGACAACTTGGAGTGCAGACATCAGGGTCCCGCCTACTCCTCGCATTCCAGCGAACTTAGTCTCAAGCTCGGTATTTTGGCCCAGTGTGATCTCTTTTGAATTGTAATCAATAAAGGCACGCTGCTCTGAGAGCTAGTCCATACCAAAGATCACTACAAATATGATATCGGTAGCACAGATGCGCTCAAGCCGAAATCCCGACTTCCTATTTGAACTATCACATCGCAAGCTCTATCAGCAAGCATCACACAACCATTCGGTAATAACACCTTAACTGATGTAGGCTTACCCTTTTTGGGCATTATGGTGGCCGACGTAACTAACACAACGCTCTCCAATATCCTGCACGTCACACTCAAGCATTTAAAGAAGCAGCTGTTTAATTAATATTTTTACTATTTAAAGATTATTGGGGGGATCGCAAGGCCCCTTACGATAATACAAAGGCGATAGGCCAAGGTCCTCTCAAGCGAAAAGAAACCACACAATTCGGTCGAGCGTGTTGTACCAAAAGAGAAACCATCGAAAATAAAAGATTCGGGCAATGGTGGTTCTCTCCCAACAAAATTTAAAAGATGGCCTCCACGCCTCACGAACTTAAATGAAAATAAGGTAACAGGACAATAACTAAAATAAATTAACCACAAAAAAATCAAGCGTTACACAAGCCAGGCAATTTTGCCAATGCCACAAGATCTATCTAGAGAAGAAACACATGAAGGTGGAAATGTTCGTTACCCAACCGGATTTGATGAATCCGGTTCACTCTACTAGAATTGTTCTTCAACGGCTCCGCCAGAGATACGCCGGAGGGAGAGAAATTCGTCGCCTTCTTCGTATCACGCTATATTTGGAAAGTCCCGGCGAAATCTTCTAAATATGGAAATAATATTTCCGAATAAGGAAGGAGAGAGAAAAGGTGGCAGGATATTGGAAATATTTTAGGAATGATATAATTCAAAAATTGTAGGTAGAGAATTTATGGATGGGAATATATTTTGAATATGGTAAATAAGGGAGAATATTGTAGAGAATACTTTGGATTAGGAAAGAGATTTGGTGTGGAGGGAAAGAGGAGAAGGTGGGGCTCGGTTTTGGTGGTGGTGGAGGGGGCTCGGGTTTGAAGAGGATGAGGGCTTCTTGGGTGAGGGAGTTTTGGGTGGTGGCCGGGTCTTGTGAGGGAGGAGTTAGGTGGCAGCTTTGGAGGTTGGTGATGGAGGTGGCTCGGCTAGGGTTGCTAGGAGGTGGCTCGGGTCGGTTGGGGGAGAGAGGTGGCCGGTTGTGTGAAGGATGAAGAGGATAGTAAGGCTCGGGTAGCAAGGATATAAAGAAGTGATGAAGTGAGAAGGGGAGGAGAAGGGAGGCCGAGAGAGAGGGAAGGAGGAGGGTGGCCGGCGGCCAAAGAAGAAGAAGAGGAATAGAGCGGTGCCGAAACTTGCCTTGGAGAAGGAGGAGGATTTCAATCTTGAAATTGGTTTTCTTTTCATTCATTCACTAATCAAAAACAAAGGAGTACATGCCTCTATATAGTCTTTACAAACAAGGGAAAAGGGCTACATGCAGCCCAACATGAAAATGAAATAAAACACAACACACACACCATGGTTTTATAACATAACCATGTTATAAATAATACATGAAATTAAACATGAAATAAAAATGATAATTTCGAAATAAAACAACTAATAAAATATATTATTACTCAATTATTATTTATTAATATATATTATTAATTAATAATAATTGGGCTTGCGCTCCGGACGGCTATTGTGGCGACGCTTCCAAGAGTCGCCCGTAAGAATGTTGTTGTCGTCATCAAAGTGTTGCGGGCCGACATCTCCATTCAAATCTACTGAGTCACCATCATCGTCAGAGGGAGGACTCTCCTTGTCCACATGTCGTGGGAAGTCGGCACCATCAATCCTCCCCCTCTTAAAAATACTCATCACTAATGAGTATGCCTGTCTGTACTCGTCTGGAAGGTCATCGGCGGGGAAGAAGAACCTGCATGGCAAAAGGTGGTCTTGGAGGGACCTCAAATACACATTAGCCAAAGAAGGAAAAAGAATTTCAACAACATCCACCAACATACCTTCGATTGAGACCGAGAAGGAGAACCATCCTAGTAAACTGTCACCACCCTACCCAATAGAAAGCATAGTGGAAAATATATACGGAGAGGTAGACATTTCAAGTGGCATAAAAGCCTAAAGCGTAAAGTATGTAACGATGAAAATAGGAGCTATGCCCCAATCAGTGGAAACTTTTAAAAGAAATGTCATGTCACAAAACGTCCATAAAATTCATAAAGAATAGACTAGCCGATTCATTATTATTTCTAAGGTGCCCGGGAGCATCTGATCAGGGGTGAGACAAGCCAAAACCAAATCAATCACATAACAGTGGGAGACTCTCTGACACAAGCTCGCAAGTAAATTAAAGGATGCATTTTGATGGATTAAAAGGATAAGAATGCGCCTAATTAACTTAAAATGATGTGGGGTGAACCCATGTGCAACATGACTAGAATTAATGGTAGAAAATAACAGAACTATGTAAGGTGGCACAGGTGCTTTGAATTCAAAAATTATTTCAGTGGAGCCTAACATTTTCGTTTTAAATTTGGAATTAAATTTTTATTTAAAAATTTCGTAATTAATAGCCAGCAGAAAATGCTCGTCACCAACTACATTCTCCCACATCCATCTAAGTAAGCCTAATGGGGAGGCGGTAATAATAAACTTCTCCAAATATAAAGGGCTAGAAATGACTAGCTCGTGTCCTAACAAATCATCTACTCGAGTTAAATGAACCGGAGGGAGAGTCGACATGGGTGATTCCGTAGGGGAAGTTAAGTCACACTCAACGTCAAAACAAAGATTACTCGTCCAAGAACAAGCCTCCGGTTGTAGGCCGTTAAAATAATAGGAAAAATTAAATAGTTGATTCGTCCTCACTAAAAACCCAGCCGACATGTCATCCAATTCATTAGATATATCATTTAATTAAGAATCAGTGCTCATATCATAGGTTGGCAAAATCGTACCTGACAAAATTTCTAAACTAATAGGGCCTCAGCCGAAGGAGCTATCAATGAAATGTCTATCGGACCCTAAGTGCAACCGTCCTCCAAAGATAAGTCTTCCGCGCAGGGTAAATCTACCAAAGCTTCACAACCTTCGTTGACCGGCTCTTCCCATGAGGTGGGTACATTGCCTAAAGCAGAATAGAGGGATGGGCAAATCGAATCCCGGGGAGTATCAAAATTAACTTGATATTTAAGCGGCGTTAATAACGTAAACGAACTAAC
This sequence comes from Platanthera zijinensis, assembly GCA_039513925.1. NCBI lineage: Eukaryota > Viridiplantae > Streptophyta > Magnoliopsida > Asparagales > Orchidaceae > Platanthera > Platanthera zijinensis. The sequence continues at coordinate 82,360,835 of CM077086.1, forward strand.
TCCTGGATGTATCACACTAAGATTATCCCAAATTGAACAAAAATCCCAAGGTGACTCTTCCAATACAGTTGAAACATCTATTTATTTTGGGTCAACCATAATATTATCGGGTTCTAACAGGTCATCACCTAAATCACTAATAGATAAACTCTCAACATCAGGTGACTCTACCGATTCAGCCAGAATGTCTTCTGACTAAGGGTCATCAGAAGACTCCATAACTATCAAGGGAGACGACACAAAAATATCGTCGAAGGGGAGTTGAGATGAGTCCTCGGGGGATAAATCCTCGTTCAGGTCACTAGGGTAACCAATCTGCTCATCATCACTCAAATCTCCAGCGTATTCAGCCTCATCCTCAGTGACGGGAATAGTCCTAGACACAGCCTTAGACTTAACAGGAGAGTGAGCGACTAATTCAGGCAACTCGGGGAGGACTTAATAGGGCCTATGGGTGTAATCGTGGTAGGATGCTCAATAGAGCCAAGATCAGGTGCTCCACTTGACACATATGTCATAATCGTTTGCCTATCTTTACGGGTAGGATTACTCTCACTCCTCTTGCTCATGACAGTCCTAGCAGTCACATGTTCAGAACTCGGGATAGGGGACCGCACTATTTCCCTTCCTCTAAAGGTGGGTGCAGGTACGCTAGGGGTAGCTCTACCAACCTGTGGAAAGGACCTGTCTTGGTATAATATTTCACTCCTATGATCCGTCTTGGTTCTAGTGCCATAACAATACTGGCTATCGGATGTCGGGCTAGTACTAAGGCGGTAGGGGAATCAAATTTCGCTGAGAGAATTCTTCGCATGACCGGCCAAGCATAAGGATTGCTACAAGCACCATGCTCTTTCTCTTAGTTTAGCCAAAACTCGTGGGCTCGACCTCTTAACCGCTCTCGGACTACGCTAGCCTTTAGGTATTCGCCCAATTGGTTATATTCGAAATAAGTTTTTACCCCCTCAAGCAAGTATCTAAAATACTTGGGATCCCCATAACCATCATAGGTAAAAATATTAGTGTGTAGATAGTCAGGGAACGATTGGAAGCGTTAACGTCGAAAGCCATTTGAGTGTGAACCGCAGAGGACACTCGATCTGGATTTTGTGCGAATGCAAAGAAAAGGGTACCTGAACATCTAAGTCTAAGAAAGATGGAATTGTTCCCGCTTAGCCTCTAAGGTTATAATTATATAAAATAGATTTTCTTGCTGAAAAAAATATGAGGATTATTAAAAAAAATTAGAATTTTGCTGAAAAAATAAAAAGATATGTCGTTATTTGCAGACCAACTATTAAATTTTAAACTAACTTAATAAAAATAATGAATTAATGAAAAATAATTTTTTTTTGGGGATTTCTTATTAAAAATAAGATAGAGAATTTCTAGTATTTTTTTTATTTATTTTGAGAAAAAATTAAAAATTTTAGGCCGCTATTTGCAGACCAAAAATTTAAAATTTGATTTTTTATGAAATACCAAGCAACGAGTGAGCGCGTGTTATCGTGCCAAATAAGAGGGGGAGGGTGTCAATTAGGAAATTGGCGTGAACCTCCCTCTGATACCAAATTGATGTAGGCTTACCCTTTTTGGGCGTTATGGTGGCCGACGTAACTAACACGACGCTCTCCAATATCTGGCACGTCACACTCAAGAATTTAACGAAGCAGCAGTTTAATTAATATTGTTACTATTTAAAGATTAGGGGGGGTTCGCAAGGCCCCTTAAGATAATACCAATGCGATAGGTCAATGTCCTCTCAAGCGAAAAGAACCCACACGGTTCGGTCGAGAGTGTTATACCAAAAGAGAAACCACCAAAAATAAAAGATTCGGACAAGGGTGGTTCTCTCCCAACAAAATACAAACGAGGGCCGCCACGCCTCACAAACTTAAACTAAAATAAAGTAACAAGACAATAACAAAAATAAATTAACCACAAAAAAATCAAGCGTTACACAAGCCACGCAATTTTGCCAATGCCACAAGATCTATCTAAAGAAGAGAAACACATGAAGGTGGAAATGTTCGTTACCCAACCGGATTTGATGAATCTGGTTCACTCTACGAGAATCGTTTTTCAATGGCTCCGCCAGAGATACGCCGGAGGGAGATAAATTCGTCGCCTTCTTCGTATCACGCTATATTTGGAAAGTCCCGGCGAAATCTTCTGAATAAGGAAATAATATTTCCTAATAAGGCAGGAGAGAGAAAAGGTGGCAGGATATTGGAAATATTTAAGGAATGATATAATTCAAATATGGTAGGTAGAGAATTTATGGACGGGGATATATTTTGAATATGGTAAATAAGGGAGAATATTGTAGAGAATAATTTGGATTAGGAAAGAGATTTGGTGTGGAGGGAAAGAAGAGAAGGTGGGGCTCGATTTTGGTGGTGGTGGAGGGGGCTTGGGTTTGAAGAGGATGAGGGCTGCTCGGGTGAGGAATTTTGGGTTGTGGCCGGGTCTTGTGAGGGAGGAGTTAGGTGGCAGTTTTGGAGGTTGGTGTTGGAGGTGGCTCGACTAGGGTTGCTAGGAGGTGGCTCAGGTCGGTTGGGGGAGAGAGGTGGCCGGTTGTGTGAAGGATGAAGAAGATAGTAAGGATCGGGTAGCAAGGATGTAAAGAAGTGATTAAGGGAGAAAGGGAGGAGAAGGGAGGCCGAGAGAGAGGGGAGGAGGAGGGTGGTCGGCGGCCAAAGAAGAAGAAGAGGAATAGAGGGGGTCCGAAACTTACCTTGGAGAAGGAGGAGGATTTCAATCTTGAAATTGGTTTTATTTTCATTCATTCACTAATCAAAAACAAAGGAGTACATGCCTCTATATAGGCTTTACAAAAAAGGGAAAAGGGCTACATGCAGCCCAACATGAAAATGAAATAAAACACAACACACACACCATGGTTTTATAACATAACCATGTTATAAATAATACATGAAATTAAACATGAAATAAAAATGATAATTTCGAAATAAAACAACTAATAAAATATATTATTACTCAATTATTATTTATTAATATATATTATTAATAAATAATAATTGGGCTTGCGCTCCGGACGGCTATTGTGGCGACGCTTCCAAGGGTCGCCCGTAAGAATGTTGTTGCCGTCATCAAAGTGTTGCGAGCCGACATCTCCATTCAAATCTACCGGGTCACCATCATCGTCAGAGGGAGGACTCTCCTTGTCCACATGTCGTGGGAAGTCGACACCATCAATCCTCCCCCTCTTAAAAATACTCATCACTAATGAGTATGCCTGTGTGTACTTGTCTGGAAGGTCATCGGCGGGGAAGAAGAACCTGCATGGCAAAAGGTGGTCTTGGAGGGACCTCAAATACGCATTAGCCAAAGAAGGAAAAATAATTTTAACAACATCCACCAGCATACCTCCGATGGAGACCGAGAAGGAGAACCATCCTAGTAAACTGTCACCACCCAACCCAATAGAAAGCATAGTGGAAAATATATACGGAGAGGTAGACATTTCAAGTGGCATAAAAGCATAAAGCGTAAAGTATGTAACGATGAAAATAAGAGCTATGCCCCAATCAGTGGAAACTTTTAAAAGAAATGTCATGTCACAAAACGCCCATAAAATTCGTAAAGAATAGACTAGCCGATTCGTTATTATTTCTAAGGTGCCCGGGAGCACCCGATCAGGGGTGAGACAAGCGAAAACCAAATCAATCCCATAACGGTGGGAAACTTTCTAACACAAACTCGCAAGTAAATTAAAGGACGCATTTTGATGGATTAAAAGGATAAGAATGCGCCTAATTAACTTAAAATCATGTGGGGTGAACCCATGTGCAACATGACTAGAATTAGTGGTAGAAAATAACGGAACTATGTCAGGTGGCACGGGTGCTTTGAATTCAAAAATTATTTCAGTGGAGCCAAACGTTTTCATTTTAAATTTGGAATTAAATTTTTTTAAAAAAATTTCGTAATGAATAGCCAGCAGAATATGCTCGTCACCAACTACATTTACCCACATCCATCTAAGTAAGCCTAATGGGGAGGCGGTAATAATAAACTTCTCCAAATATTAAGGGCTAGAAATGACTAGCTCGTGTCCTAACAAATCATCTACTAGAGTTAAATGAACCAGAGGGAGAGTCGACATAAGTGATTCGGTAGGGGAAGTTAATTCACACTCAACGTCAAAACACAGATTACTCGTCCAAGAACAAGCCTCCGGTTGCAGGCCGTTAAAATCATAGGAAAAATTAAATAGTGGATTCGTCCTTACTAAAAACCCAGCCGACATGTCATCCAATCCATTAGATATATCATTTAATTCAGAATCAGTGGTCATATCATAGGTTGGCAAAATCATACCTCACAAAATTTATAAACTAACAAGGCCTCAGCCGAAGGAGCTATTAATGAAATGTCTATCGGACCCTCAGTGCAACCGTCCTCCAAATATAAGTCTTCCGCGCAGGGTAAATCTACCAAAGCTTCACAACCTTCGTTGACCGGCTCTTCCCATGAGGTGGGTACATTTCCTAAAGCAGAATAGAGGGATGGGCAAATAGAATTCCGGGGAGTATTAAAATTAATTTGACTTTTAAGCGGCGTTAATAACGTAAACGAACAAACTCCCGGATGTATCACACTAAGATTATCCCAAATTGAACAACCATCCCAAGGAGACTCTTCCAATACCATTGAAACATCTATTAATTCTGGGTCAAACATAATATTATCGGGTTCTAACAGGTCATCACCTAAATCACTAATAGATAAACTCGCAACATCAGGTTACTCTATCGATTCAGCCAGAATGTCTTCTGACTCAGGGTCATCAAAAGACACCATAACTATTAAGGGAGACAGCACAAAAATATCGTCGAAGGGGAGTGGAGATGAGTCCTCGGGGGATAAATCCTCGTCCAGGTCACTAGGGTAACCAATCTCCTCATCATCACTCAAATCGCCAGCGTATTCAGCCTCATCCTCAGTGACAGGCATAGACCAAGACACAGCCTTAGACTCAACAGGAGAGTCAGCGACTAATTCAGGCAACTCGGGGAGAGACTTAATAGGGCCTATGGGTGTAATTGGGGTAGGATGCTCAATAGAGCCAAGATAAGGTGCTCCACTTGACACATATGTCATAATTATTTGCCTATCTTTACGGGTAGGATTACTCTCACTCTGCTTGCTCATGGCAGTCCTAGCAATCACATGTACAGAACTCGGGATAAGGGACCGCAATATTTCCCTTCCTCTATAGGTGGGTACAGGTACGCTAGGGGTAGCTCAACCAACCTGGGGAAAGGACCTGTCTTGGGATAATATTTCACTCATATGATCCGTCTTGGTTCTAGTGCCATAACAATACTGGCTATCGGATGTCGGGCTAGTACTAAGGCGGTAGGGGGAATCAAATTTCGCTAAGAGAATTCTTCGCATGTCCAGCCAAGCATAAGGATAGCTACAAGCATCACACTCTTTCTCTTCGTTCAGCCAAAACTCGCGGGCTCGACCTCTTAACCGATCTCGAACTACTCTAGCCTTTAGGTATTCGCCCAATTGGTTATATTCGAAATAAGTTTTTACCCCCTCAAGCCAGTATCTAAAATACTTGGGATCCCCATAACCATCATAGGTAAAAATATTAGTATGTAGATAAGTCAGGGAATGATTGGAAGCGTTAACGTCGAAAGCCATTTGAGTGTGAACCGGAGAGGACACTCGATCTGGATTTTGTGCGAATGCAAAGAAAAGAGTACTTGAACTTCTAAGTCTAGGAAAGATGGAATTGTTCCCGCTTAGCCACTAAGGTTATAATTATATAAAATAGATTTTCTTGCTGAAAAAAATACGAGGATTATTAAAAAATAATAATTAGAATTTTGCTGAAAAAATAAAAAGATAGGCCGTTATCTGCAGACCAACTATTAAATTTTAAAATAACTTAATAAAAATAATGACTTAATGAAAAATAATTTTTTTTTGGGATTTCTTATTAAAAATAAGATAGAGAATTTCCAGAATTTTTTTTTATTTATTTTGAGAAAAAATTAAAAATTTTAGGCCACTATTTGCATACCAAAAATTTGAAATTTGGTTTTTTATGAAATACCATGCAATGAGTGAGTACGTGTTAACGTGCCAAGTAAGAGGGGGAGGGTGCCAATTAGGAAATTGACGTGAACCTCCCTCTGATACCAAATTGATGTAGGCTTACCCATTTCGGGCGTTATGGTGGCCGACGTAACAAACACGACGCTTTCCAATATCACGCACGTCACACTCAAGAATTTAACGTAGCAGCGGTATAATTAATATTGTTACTATTTTAAGATTATGGGGGGGGGGTTCACAAGGCCCCTTAAGATAATACCAAGGCGATAGGCCAAGGTCCTCTCAAGCGAAAAGAACCCACACGGTTCGGTCGAGCGTGTTGTACCAAAAGAGAAACCACCGAAAACAAAAGATTCGGGCAAGGGTGCTTCTCTCCCAAAAAATACAAACGAGGGCTGCCACGCCTCACGAACTTAAACGAAAATAAGGTAACAAGACAATAACAAAAATAAATTAACCACAAAAAAATCAAGCGTTACACAAGCCACGCAATTTTGCCAATGCCACAAGATCTATCTAAAGAAGAGAAACACATGAAGGTGGAAATGTTCGTTACCCAACCGGATTTGATGAATCCGGTTCACTCTACTAGAATTGTTCTTTAACAGCTCCGCCAGAGATACGCCGGAGGGAGAGAAATTCGTCCCCTTCTTCATATCACGCTATATTTGTAAATTCTCGGCGAAATCTCTTGAATATGGAAATAATATTTCCCAATAAGGCAGGAGAGAGAAAAGGTGGCAGGATATCGGAAATATTTAAGGAATGATATAATTTAAATATGGTAGGTAGAGAATTTATAGACGGGGATATATTTTTAATATGGTAAATAAGGGGGAATATTGTAGAGAATACTTTGGATTAGGAAAGAGATTTTGTGTGGAGGGAAAGAGGAGACGGTGGGGCTCGATTTTTGTGGTGGTGGAGGGGGCTCGGGTTTGAAGAGGATGAGGGCTGCTCGGGTGAGGGAGTTTTGGGTGGTGGTCGGGGCTTGTGAGGGAGGAGTTAGGTGGCGGCTTTGGAGGTTGGTGATGGAGGTGGCTCGGCTAAGGTTGCTAGGAGGTGGCTCGGGTCGGTTGGGGGAGAGGGGTTGCCAGTTGTGTGAAGGATGAAGAGGATGGTAAGGTTCGGGTAGAAATGATGTAAAGAAGTGATGAATGGAGAAGGGGAGGAGAAGGGAGGCCGAGAGAGAGGGGAGGAGGAGGGTGGACGGCAGCCAAAGAAGAAGAAGAGGAATAGAGGGGGGCCAAAACTTGTCTTGGAGGAGGAGGATTTCAATCTTGAAATTGGTTTTCTTTTCATTCATTCACTAATCAAAAACAAAGGAGTACATGCCTTTATATAGGCTTTAGAATCAAGGGAAAAGGGCTACATGCAGCCCAACATGAAAATGAAATAAAACACAACACACACACCATGGTTTTATAACATAACCATGTTACAAATAATACATGAAATTAAACATGAAATAAAAATGATAATTTTGAAATAAAACAACTAATTAAATATATTATTACTCAATTATTATTTATTAATATATATTATTAATAAATAATAATTGGGCTTGCGCTCTGGACGGCTATTGTGGAGACGCTTCCAAGGGTCGTCCGTAAGCATGGTGTTGCCGTCATCAAAGTGTAACGTCTCCATTCAAATCTACCGGGTCACCATCATTGTCAGAGGGAGGACGCTCCTTGGCCACATGTCATGGGAAGTCGGCTCCATCATTAACAGTATCTGTCGTCATATGACTAGGTACTCCAATTCGAGCTACGAAGTCCTTAGACATAAACGAATGCAAAGCACCTGTATAGAATAGTGCTCTCGCTGGGTTATTCTGAATCAGGATAAAGCCTAAGATAAACACATCATACACAAGCAACACACAAGGTATGCAATATAAAAAGCAATCAATATCTTAACTCGTACCTGTGACGACGTCACTTTGCTTTATGGCCTCTTGCTGGCCAAGGTTATAGACACGGGGCTGCGCCTGGGATGCAGTGGACTCCACCACTGCTTTTCCCTTCTCAGCATAAGATGCTCCCATCTTCTTTTCCACCTTTGCCGGACCAACCCGATAGTCACGGGCTATATGTCCCACTTTTCCACATGTATAGCAGGTACGAGACTCTTGCTTTGACATTTCTCCCGACGCAATTGAAGAAGGGGCCTGTTCACATGATTTTGCTCTCTTGCTCCACTTCTTTTGGTAGTTTGATTTCCCAAGACGGGGCACTTTGAACTCAAACTTTTTCATAGCCAGGTCCCTCTTTCCTTGCACCTGTTTCATATCACTCTCCAGTGCATAAGCAGTATCAACCAATGCCTGAAATCTTTGGTTCACCAAACTCAAGAGCAGGAATCTCAACTCATCACGTAACCCTTTGTAGAACCTATTAGTTTTCCGTTGTTCATCAGCGAAGATAGACCCCGCGTAACGGCCCAACCTCGTAAACTCGTGCAAGTAAGTATCCACACTACTTTCACCTAGCACTAGACATTGGAACTCATTTTCCATGGCGATGCGTTTTGCCGTTGGTAGGTGATTTGCCAAAAACAGTCTCTAAAACTCCTCGATCGAGACTTGTGTTAATTGTCTGCCCGCTAGGTGATGCAACTCCATCTAATCCCACCACAACCGAGCCTCTCATTCCAACAAGAAGGTGGCCAAGGTGACCTTCAGATCTGCCTCCGTCTTTATCGCCGTCAATATACGCTCAACGCGTAAAAACCAATCTTTTGCTTGTACTGGGTTCCCGCACCCGTAAGCATCGGAGGATTGAAGAACATCAAATGCTTCAACCTCCCCTCATCTGCTCGAGGATCAACAGCCTTAACAGGTGCTGGTCTTACAGCAACCCGTTCTGGCACCGCTACCGGCTGCGCTTGCCCAATAGGCTGTGCATGAAACATGGAAAATAGCGCCTCAACAACTAAGAGGGCTGTTTCTGTAGAAGAAGAAGGTGTGGGCACCTCAGCTGGTGATGCACTCTCATCAGAATGCTAGGGCTCCGATTGCCAAGCAGCAATACGAGTCACCTATAAGTGAATAAGACATACTTTAGCAACCATGCACAAGCAATTACAACAATATAGGAATGCACAAGTTCCTCAAATAGGAGTATTTACAATCCTTAGTGGACATTCAAGAGTTAATTAATGTTAAAGCGGATCGCACTTACACGTGCTCGCCACCCCACAAAAGAATTCGACCACGAATTCGAAAGAGGAAGACCGAGTCAAGCTGATACCAAAATGTAACGACTCCATCCATTAAATAACATATAATAGAAGGTCCGGCCGTGGCCCCACATTATATGCCACAAACAGGCGGCGAGGTCACAGGTTAATACCAAAATAGGTATGCATCCTAACACAGACATGCTAGCGGAAGCTTTTAATGTTAAACTAAACTCAAACCATGAATGTCCACTATATATAAAGAACCACATTTATATATACACACGAAGGAATGTACAACACATACTTAAGTGTTTGGCCTTAAGGCCTTACTGTTACGCTTTACAATTGTGGATTACAAACATCGGCTCTCAGGCCGGCCACACATGAATATAACAAAAGACTTTGCTCAGCCTTCGAGGGCCAGTAGCAGCAGCAGCAGGGGCTTCAACCCTTTATTTCCCGCTCGCCTCTCCAGCACCTGCACAGGGATAGCCCACCATTTTGGTGGCAAACAACGCAACTGTAAGCATTCAGCTGACCAATTTATAACGACCCTACCCATTTCCCGGGGTAGTGGTATTCCTTCCTTGCAGGCATAACTTTCACAAGCATATATATCAAACAATGTGCACTCATGCACAATCAACATATCACAACCGTCAGCCATGCGGCCAGACGATCCGTGCACTCAGGGCACATTATTTGTGTACCGGCAAACCAGGGTCCCACCACCGTTCAAGATTCGAAAACCAACGGTATTGAGCATTTAGTCTTAACGGCACGCATGCTTAAGACTCTCATTATGCGCTCCAACGAGACCAATAACTAGGTCTATCGGTCGGTCGGACATAATGCAGGTACGGATCAGCAACCCCCCATTACTCAAGTCGCCATGCCATCTACGAATACCGAAGTACTCATGACCAAATTTACAGGCGCGGGTCGGTTTCACCTTTCCTATTCGGCACGAAGACTTTTAAAGAGTTCGCAGCTCACAATAGCCACATTGTCCTCTGAGTACTGGCTGCACAATTCAAAAGGGGAGTTAATGCCAGCGTTCCATGCGGTCGCTTGGCGGGTTCAGCAGAACTCACTTTCTACACCCAGACTCACCCAAACATGCCATACCACAGAAGAACCATGCGGGTAATTTCCTAGAGTTTCACTCCAGTATTTCCTGTTAATAACCTTCACAGGCACAACACATCGATTCAACAAACTACACATTTATACGCGGAGTCTTATCCGGTGCGCAATATGCAACATCACCAATCCAGGCCAACCTATCTCGATGGGCTTCACACAACATGCCTATTCTATACTACACACTTCCGAATATATGCAAGACTGGGGATTAGACGAATCAACCCAAGGAAATCCCTCAATAGCCATCTTTTGGTGGCGGAAATCCACAGACATGCCAAAATGAGGACTTCACATGTCCAAGAAGGAAGATTGTTTCCCTTGACGATCTCTTGGGAGCCGTGGAATCCTAGATGGATAGCAAGCACCGCAACGCTCTTGCCTCCATAAAGCTGGACTCGGCTCGCAATTCTGAATGCTGAAGCTCCACCGGCGGCCAGATCCCTCCTCTTCTTCCTCCTTGCTCTCCCTTCTCTCTATTCTTTTAGAAAGAGAATAGCCAAGCTTTGAATGAGAAATAATTCTCAAGTCCTGGACTTATCTCATCAGGGAGAAGCTTGAACACTTAGATCCTATCTGAAGGAAATGAACGGCCACAAATTGCTCGGAAATATCTATTTTTGGGCTGACACGGCTTTTGACACGCCCGTGTCACGGGACGTGTACTATAAGCGGCACCCAAACTGACTTACCCAGAATAGTACACGCCCTATGACACGCTCGTGTCATAGGCCGTGTGTCCTAAAACGTCTTCAGACATGCCCGTGTCTTTCTCGTGTTCACCAGGCCTCAATGCCCTGGGCAAAACCCGAGGAGGACACGCCCGTGTCTCAGGCCGTGTACCCTCTCGACAAATGTTGAGTTCATTTCGTCGAGTACTCGAGACGACATAGATAAGGACATTGATTGGGACACGCCCGTATCCCAGGCAGTGTGCCTCACTCGAGACATACTCGAGACCAAAATCACACTCGAGCAAACAGAGCTGGACACGCCCTGGGACACGGCCGTGTCCCAGGCCATGTCACCCAGCCTGAACTCCAATTTGGTATTTTGGGGTGTTACATGTGCTGACATTAACAGAAGCAACTGTGTCAACACCTAGGACTTGGTTCGACATCAGTTATAAACAGAGAAGGTGTGTCGACACACAGGACTTGTGTCGACACATTCTACAAAATCTGTGTCGAGACTGAAAAAAGAGATGTGTCGACAGTTTCTGAAGTATGTCGACAATATAAAAGGAGTTGTGTCGACACCCTGGAAATTGTGTTGACAAATACTTCATCAGTGTCGACATATACTATACTTGTGTCTCGACAATATCAGCTGAGTTAAATACTCTAAGTAACAGATCTCAAGATCTGGGACTTGATAGCTATCAGAACTTTCAAAGCTGTCAAAGCTGTAAGAACTGTAAGATGTCAGTTATCAACCAGTAACCTCTGACAGGATCTATATAAGAAGATGTTCTATGAAAGAACAGAAAATAAAAAAGAACACAAAAAAACAAACCTAGAGAATGAAATCTAAGCTTTCAGAATCTGATCAACAATCAGAAGAGTTAGAAGAAGAAGAACTTCTAAAGTAGACAGTATCTCATCAGATCTGTCAGAGATTACAGATTCAAATTTGTAAGGAGAAAGAAGCTGGACCGTGGATCGACTCCAATTTCTCAAGAAGATCAACCTTAATTTTCTATTTTCAAGAAGCTTTGAATAAGCTAAGTGAGGTTTGATCAAATCCTTTGCAGCAAGGATCATAAGAAGACAGATCATTCAAGATCTGGTCAGGAAGCCTTCACCTCTCTCTCTCTATTTGGGTGAAGATTTTACAAAATACTTTATCAATTTTATGTAAGATCTATTCATAGATCTGAGTGTAGAAGAGTAATTTCTTTGAGTTGTAGGCCTGCAATTATAAAGGCTGAGGTAGGGATTTGTGCCTGAGTTAGGAGATAAATGTCTCTGAGTTGTAGGCCTAATTATAAGGGATGAGGTAGGGTTTGATTGCCTGAGTGGTAGGAGTGTGGACTCACTTTGAGGTAGGGTTCTTGGGAAGAATCTGTGCTGTAAGATCTTGAGGATCTGAGTTGTAGGACTTGTAGAAGTCTTAGTTGTAGGAACCATTTGGGGTTTTAAGCTATAAGATCTTGAGGATCTGAGTTGTAGGACTTGCAGAAGTCTGAGTTGTAGGAACAATTAGGGGTTCTGAGTTGTAAGATTTGAGGATCTTAAAAAGAGGAAGGAAGTTGGGACGAATCTAGTATACTGCTAGATAGGCGAAGGGGGAAAGTGGATATACACATAAATCTGGGAACCACTATAAATCTGTGTATACTGTACTGTATATGCTGTGTTTGTTGTGTTTGCTGATTATTTGTGATGATATTTCTGTGGTATAATTAGCAGTACTGTGTTAAAGTTTTAACTTCCTAAGTTCATTTAATTGAACCTATTCACCCCCCCCCCCTCTAAGTGTTTAGTGGTTCTTTAAATCAATTCTTTCAGGGACACTCCGCAATCACATGTCCTTACTTATTACAATAGTAGCAAACAATGCCAGAGGAAAAATATTTATTTGGTTTTAATTTATACCTATCCTCTTTACTGAAGCTTTTCTTTGAGCGATCTCCATCACGATGAGAATTTCTGTAGTTCGAGGAGGACGACTAATTCTTCATCTATCTCCTCTTGCTCGGATCCTGATGGGCTAGGCTCAGAGTCTTCTAGAGTATCAGGAGCTCGTGTCCTTACGAGTGACACAACTTCAGACTTTCTCGAACCTTCAGCCTTCAGATCCACTGACTTTTCTCTGCTAGAAGTTTTGTTGCTTTGCTCCTCCTTCTTCCTAGTATTCATCTGGAGTTTGTAGGAGAGCAATTTGACAAACAGGTTCTGAGGGTCGGTTTCCGGTAACTTCCCAATTTCCCTAATGGCAACAACTTTGGTATCCAAGTCCTTAGTCAGGGATCTAAAGAATTTGTCGTTCAGTTAACAATTAGTGAAGATGCGGCCGTAGTTCCTGAGACTGTTCACTATCTTGAAGAACTTCTCGAGGCATCAGCTTTGGAATCATTGGCACCTTTCTTGAAGTCTTTGTACTCCTATTTCATCAACAATCTACGATCGTCTCTCACTTCCTCAGTACCTTCCATTAGGACAACAAGAAAGTCCCGCATCTCTTTGGCAGAAATACAATGGAATAAGTCCTGGAGCATTGAATCGTCCACTGCACTTGCTATGATATTCTTTGCCTTCTTGTCCAGGGAGACTAGGGCAATCTCATCCTTAATGAAATCCATCATTTTCTTGGGAATCATGAAGGACAGATTTAGAGCGGAGGCCTGTATCGGACTATACGGTCCTTCTTCCACAATCTGGAATATTCTGGGATCAACAGCTTCCATGAAGAACTATACTTGTTCTTTCCACATGGGAAAGTTTTCTTTAGTGCATACCGGTAGATTCATACTTGACATGTCTTTGCTTCTGTCCATGGTGACTATGCTGAATTACTTAACGCTAGATTAGGGATCTTGATCAAGGTGTTAACCTTATTGACCAAAACGCCCCTCTGATACCATTTGAAAGTTTCTAGCGTCTACCTAAATCAGCTAGAGGGGGTGAATAGGGGATGTTTGTGTCTTTTTGCGGAATAAAAATCACTTAAAAATCAAGCACACAAACACAGAGATTTATAGTGGTTCCCCGATTTAGGTACGTCTACTTTCCCGCCTCGTCTATCTACCACAAAGGGCTAGATTCCACTACTTCACCAAACTCATATTTTCTCAAATCTTACACCTCGGAGCCGTAACTCCTACAACTCAGAGACGACGTTCCTACTACTCCGAGAACAACCTCTCCTATAACTCGATCCACAAACTGGATCTACTCACTCGATCCACAATCGGATATACTCACTCGATCCACAATCGGATCTACTCACTTGATCCACAAATGGATCTACAAACTCGGAGAAAAATCTCCTACAATATGTAAAAGAATATTACAACACAATAACGATTACAAGTCTTCGCTCTAACGTTCTTCGTAAAAGTAGATCTTGAAGCTTGGAGAACTCGGAAAGATGAAATCTTGAAGAACTTGAATCTTGAGTCTTTACCCATCTAGATCTGCAGGAATAGAAGTCTTTAGAAGGCAACAATCCAGATATAGGTGTCGAGGAAGACGATATCTTGCCATGCTTGCTGGTATCGGTCGATCAGAAATCGCGTGCGTATAGGATGCCGACGATCGCTAATTTTGGAAACTTTTTCTCATTTGAATCGGAGAGCAAATTAGCACAAAGCAAGATTAACAATAAATAAGAATATCCTTAGGTTTTTATAGAGACAAACCCTCCAACGGTATAAAAATTATTTCCAAAAACGAAAGCTAAAAGGCACTGAACATGGCTGACCGAACCTGTGACAGGAAATTTTTTTTTCGAAAAAATCACCTAAGACAAAACATCCTATGCTGGCCGGTCACTCAATGCTAGCAAGGAGTCATACTCAAAGAATTTTTCGAGTATCACCTGGCATACTCGATGAATTCATCGAGTATCGGTCAACATACTCGACGCTCTCCACGTCGTGGCACTTAGTGTTTTTTGCTCACTCAACTCCATAGAGGGAATTTGTCAAGTTAACTCAACGCACTCAATGCTTTGATATTTGACGAATTAGACTTGGAAAAATTTGGAGAAGTTGTGTCGACTGGACTCGACGAATTCGGCGTGTATCACATAACATATTCGACGAATTCGGCGAGTATCGTTAGATACTTTCGACGAATTCGACGAGTACGCACAACGATACTCGGTGAATTTTACTTAACAAAATTTTCAATTCTCCAATGAATTTACCCTAAGTATATACGACGAATTCGACGGGTAATGGTAAGTATACTCGACGAATACGACGTGTATCACCATGATACTCGACGAATTCGACGTGTATGATTAACCATACTTGCCGAATTTTACTTAGCTAAAATTCCTATTTTTCCAGGGTCTAACCCTTGACCATCCTTGAGCCTTCTCTTGTACTTGGGATATAAGTACACCCCAATAGAGAGATTACACATGAGTCAACACATTGGCCTACACAATTAGGAAATACATTGTATAGTCCTGTGTTTACTAACCCACTATAACCTGACATTTGTGTGTACTTAGCAATGAAAACCTACAAGTACATAACTCAAAAGCAACATCAAATATAGTCACAATTAATCTTAGCTTAATTGGGCCTTTCTTCATATCTGGGTTATTATGGATACAATACCCAACAGGTGCTTTGCACTCATTTGTATCTGAAGCCTTATTGGAAGGACTAGCAGGCGTAGATCGATTCACTGACGTGACCAGTTATCACAACCCATATTTTCTTCGAATTTAAATATATATCATAGTAAGATAAAACACTTGTCGTGATGCCACGCCGTGCAGGGGATAACTGCAGACCTTCAAAAAAACACCAATCTTAACATAGTTTATTAAAATACCAGGTTATGATGTGAGAAAATCATGTTTTAAGTTAAGTTTTGGATGGTCGTATCCCTCGGCTCAGTGGATCAACTAGTCCACAAGTAAATTATAATTATACGCCATGAAAAATAGTTTGTTTATATTATTTGACATCATACATGAGCAAAAATATCCATATAGGACAACTCATGGTATGCAAGACTCTAGATCTATTATAAGTATAGAAATTAGTTTGTACATTCAACAAAGATATAGTGACCTTAGCTTTTGGAAAATGATATGAATGTGATAGAAGTAATACTTTTATAATTTAAAATATCTAACATGCAACCTAGCATAAAACTTTCCTAGAGAGCAAGTAAAAACCAACGAATCATATAAAAATGACTTAGCAGTAAGCAAGTACTTAACATTAAACAAAATCCTGTGAGCGTCAACATCCTGACACGAACCCACCAAAATATTGTATGTCTGAACTAAAGGAAAAAACAAACATCTACCTCACAACTGGTGAGGAAAATTCTACTGTAGAACACCAGCCAAAAACAAAAACTCTTAGCCGCTCAAACGGCTACTGCTCCAAACCTGAGGCATTCACAAGAAAAGAATACCTCAACAATATTGTACAAGTGGTGATCAAAGATAAAAAAGTTAGCAATGAACCAAATAGGAACAAGGGTTACAAACCCAAATATAAGGAAGCTGTCAAAACACAACAAAATAGCTATAGACAGTGATAAAAGTTTTAACTTATAAAGTCTAAAAGTAAGGAAATTACACCAAGTACGAAATGAAGCAATGCTTTGGGAATACCTGCTAGAGTAAGCAGAGCAACATATATCTATGTAATATAAGGAAAAAGACTTAACAATTCTACTCATATGAATCATTAACACTGGAAGGAAATGGTCCTGAGTCGGTGGCCACATAGTCCAACCCGATCTTACAGACCCAAAACATTTCAACAAGGTACTGTAGTGGTGGAAACATTGTCAACCATAACCAGACAGTTCAATTGTCTCAACAGGACACTGGGGTGGTGGCCTTAATATCTAACTTGACCCATCAATCTAAACATATTAACAAGGTACTGTGGTGATGACCACTTTGTCCAACTTAACCCCACAGTACAAAAATATCTCTAGCAGTATAATGTTTCACAATTGCCACTAGGTTGGGGGTCCTGTATCCACTACCAACCAAAGGCCACCCTTATCATCCATAAACACCTATAAACTCAGCTAAGTAATAGGAACTCTCCTTTGACATAAAGGAAGAAAGTTATAAGAAAAAATCATTCTAAGCCATACCCAATGAATTCCACTTAATTCGGCGAGAAATTTCTATGTCCAAGTTGATTCGTCGAGTATACTCGACGAATACAAAAGATACACGACGAATCGGCTTAAAATACTAAGTCTAAGGAAAAGCATCGAGTACACTCGACGCCTCGTTGAGTGCATTCAACTAACTCAACGCAAGCCAGATAAATTAATGAATACACCTTCACTCAACGCCACCTTTAGTCCACATAACGCTTTTGTATTAGCTCCAAAACTACTCAATGCCAAGGTTACACTCAACGCTATCTCACTCAACACCGCAGTGAGTGCATTCAGCGCACTCAATATTTTTTTTACCTAGTCTAACAGACACTCAACGCCACTCAACGCCAAGGCTATGCACTCAACGCCACTGCATTACTCAACGAATTCGTCGAGTTTACTTGATGAATTTAACTTATTCAAGGATCACTCAACCCTCTCAGCACCATGACTAATCCACTCAACGTAATGCTGGCTCGTGGTTTCAATGGGTTAAACACGCGTTCTTAGGTTTGATAGCAAAAATAAATATCTAGCACGCAGTTTCTCTTCGACGCAATATCGAATACTCAAGAAAATAGTGGCATAATTTACACAACAATCAATGCAAAGGGTTGCTACCCCTTTTATAGAATGAACAAGGGCTATAGGCCAATGTTCTCTCAAGAAAATAGGACCCACACGATCCGGACAATTAGCTATTCAAAATAAATTATGCGCAAACAATTCACAATTCCAATAAAATAAATTCCGGACTAAATTAGTGATTTAAAATTGCGTCCAAATCAATCCCAGAATGAATTTAATATGAGGGTTGCCAAATCACTTGAACACCAAAGAAATCAAGGCTAAGGAAACCGATTTCTACAAGTGTTCACGAAATTTACCCGCTCCAATTTTATGGAAAATGTTCTGGAAAATAATGCTTGAAGCTTACATTTTAATTACGCACAACATTTAATATAAATCAGGGCTAATTACTAGCCTTATAATTCCACCAAAATCTCACAAATTGTAGAAGAAACACACAAAGAGATGGATTAGAATTCGTTACAAAAAACCATGAAAAATCCATCCACAAAGATGAGTGGAGTAATCGCACACGACGATGGTTGATTTTCTATTTCCACGCAAAGCCTCCGATCCACGCCGGACGATGAAGTTGCAATTCGTTCTTCCTTTGCAATAACCTTTGGAGTGATGGAAAATTTGAGGGACTATATATATGGAAAGTGGAGAGAGAAAAGGTGGTGGAAAGAAAAGTTGAGGGGTTGTCGGGTAAGGTGTTGGTGATGATGAGGGTGGTTGGGTTTGGGTTTTGGATGGGAAGAGAGGGATCGGGTTGGTGGTGGAGGGGATGGACGAGTGCAGGAAGGGGAGGAAAGAGGGTGGCGGCTAGGGCGGTGGCCGGCCAGGGCTTTTGTGAGAGGTTGATGGCTCAGTTTGAGGGGGATAAAAAGAGGGGTTGTTTAGTGGAGACTAGAGGAGGAGTAGGAGGAGGAAAAGGGAAATAGGGAAGAGGAGGGAGATGGCCAGCAGCAAAGAGGAAGAAGACTAAGGGGGGCCGAAATTTGAGAGCGGAAGGAGAGGGGAAAAAAGATCTCAAGGAAGATTTAGGGATTTCCAATTTTTTTCATTCATTCTCTAATAAAATCCTTCATAACATGGCTATTTATAGCCTACACCACTCAATCAATCCTCTAATTCAAATTTAAAAATTCAAATGACAAATGATGGTTATATGCACCCATCTTAATAAATGGAATAAAAATACAATAAAGAAGTGCTTGGAAATAAAAATGCTTAAATTAAAAATGATAAAATATAAATGATAAAATATATAATTATAATTATGTAATTTATAATTATATATTTTATTTATTGGTGGCGGCGGACATCATGTAACACCCCAAAAATCTCAAAATTGGATTTGAGGTGCAGGCTGTTTGACACGGCCTAGGACACGGGCGTGTCCCAGGGCGTGTCGGGGGTACACGGCCTGGGACACGGGCGTGTACCAGGGCGTGTCACTCAAGAAATTGCCGGATCGAGTCAGGGAAGTACACGGCCCGGAACCAAGCCTTGCACACGCCGTGTCAGATTTGACACGGGCGTGTCCAAGGGCGTGTGCCTACCCGTGTACTGCTCTGATTGATTTTCGCGCTCGTTGAGTACCGTGTAACAGGGGTGACACGGGCGTGTCACATGACTGACACGGGCGTGTCGATGCCCGTGTTCTGGTAGTTTTCAGTCGGTATGAGTGCCGCATGTGCCGCTTAAGGGTACACAGCCTGTGACACGGGCGTGTCACAGGCCGTGTCGGCCAAAAAATAATCTTTTTGGGCAGATCTTGGCCGTTCATTTCTCCTTAAAGAGGATCTTGTGGCTGGGGCTCATTCCTGGGCTGATAAGGCCGGGAAAGGAGGAGGAAAGGCTCATTTCTAAGTTCATATTCTCTTTCTACCTTTAAGAGAGAGGTGAGAGCAAGGTGAGGAAGAAGTGGAATCCGGTTGCCGGTGGTGCTGCGGTGGTCCAAATCTCAAGCCGAGTTCGGATTTGCGAAGGCAACGCTGCTGCGAAGGCTTTCATCCGTCTCAATTTCTCTCCATGGCTCCGAAGCGAGTTCCTAGGGTAACGATTTCCTGCTTGGACATGTGAAGTCCTTATTTCATGCATTGCCTAGGTAAAACCCTTCCCCGCGAGTGTGTGGTGGGTTGTGGCGTCCCTTGGGGTAGATATGTGAAGTCCCCCTTGTTAGAGTCTGGAATTGGAGTACGGATCTAGGCATGCTGTGTGAAGCCCATCTGGATATATTGGTCTGGATTGGTGATGCTTGTTTGCATATCGGAGAAGACTCCGTGATTATTGCTTGTATGCATGATGGATAAAGTACTGGAGGAAGTCCAGGAAATTGTGAGAGTTGGGTGCAACTCTTGTGGCTGTGAGTTGCCATTTTGTGTGCGGTTGAGCGTTGGGCTGCAATTGTAAGAAAAGGATTCATGCCGAACAAGCAAGGTGAAACCTACCCGCGCCTTTAAATGTGGCCTCAGGTACGATGTACTTGGTTGGGCAAGGCGATTTGAGCAACGGGGGGTGGCTGATCTGTACCTGCGTTATGTTGGCTAGACATGAGAGCGCCAAGGCATTGGGCTTTCGTCAGCAGCATAATGAGAGTCCTGGGCCTGCGTGCCGGACTAAATGCTCAATGGTGAGATCCGGTGTTTCCGGTGCACCCGAGAGTGCCATGAGTGCACGGGACGTCGGGCCGTCATGCCGACGTTTGTGATATGTGATTGTGCGGTCGTGCACGTCTTGCTTGAATTGCTATATATATCATATTGGAAGATTGCGATGCAGGGATGGAATTCCGCTGCCCCGTGACAGGGGCAGGGTCGTTATAATTGGTCAGCTGAATGCTGACCGTTGCCCTGTTTGCCACCACTTGGTGGATTGGTTCTTATAGGTACTGGAGGTGCTGGTCCGAGCGGGCCTTAGCGGGCTGAAGCCCAAAGCTGCGTTGCTGCCCTCGAAGGCATTGTTTTGTTTCTTTTGTTCATGTGTGGCCGGCCTGCGTGCCGATGTCTGTAATCCACACTCTTGTTAAGAGAAATTATTGTAAGGCCGTAAGGCCAGACTCTTTTGATGTTTCTATACATTTCTATCTTATAGTGGACAGTGTTCTTTATCTTGAGTTCAAAGATTCAACCGTGAAACTTCCGCTAGAATGCTCTGTGTTAAGATGCGTTGGTTATGATATTAGTTAGTAACGTCTCCGCCTGTTTGTGGAATATGGTGTGGGGCCCCGGCCGAACCCTCTATTATATTCTTCTTGACGGGTAGAGGTGTTACAATTTGGTATCAGCTTGTTGGTCGATCTCTTCCGAATTCGCGGATGAATTCTTTTGAGCGGTGGCGCGCACGTGTCAGTGCTGTCGTTATAACACTTAACTTGAACTCAAGATTGTCCACTTAGGAATGCAAATACACTTGTTTGTTGAACTTGTGTATTCTTTTTGTGTGGTTGCTGTTTTCATTGGTCGTTAACCTGTGTATTTTACACATATAGGTGACCAGAAGTGTTGCGGGTCAATCCAAACCACAACGTTCTGTTGAGAGTGCAGCACCAGCCGAGGTGCCCACAACTCCTCCATCCGCTGAAACAGTCCGTCTCATCACGGAAATGGTACTTGCTGTGATAAATGCTCAGCAGGCTGGGCAGGCACGTCCTGCAGTGGTGCCAACGCAAGCTGGGGTACGACAAGAACCGGTAGAAGCCTAAGTTGATCCGCGGGTAGCAGATCAACAATGGAAGCAATTCTTGAGCTTCAACCCTCCGCAGTTTCATGGGGCGGGTACACCGGCCCAAGCCGAGGATTGGCTTGCAAGGATCAAGAGGATTATAAGAGCTATCAAGGTTGAGGAGGAATAGAAAGTCATGTTAGCCACTTTCCTACTGGAAGGAGAGGCGCGATTGTGGTGGGATGAGATTGAAATGCATCACTTGGTCGGCAGGCAATTGGCAGAGATTACAATGGAAGAATTTTCTCGATTGTTCTTAGCACAACATCTGCCGATACAGTAAAGGATATCGATGGAAATGGAATTTCAACGATTAGCACAGGGAGATCGAAGTGTGGATGACTACCTGCATAAGTTCACCCGTTTGGGAAGATATGCGGGCACGATCATCACCGAAGAAGAGCGTAAGACTAGTCGGTTTTATGCGGGACTGCGAGATGAGCTGCGGTATTTGCTCTCGAGTTCTGTGAGTCAGGGATTCCAAGCCTTAGTCTGTTCGGCTCATTCTTTGGAGATGGACATGAAACGGGGGCAAGCAAAGGGCAACTTGGCTGTTGCGAAGCCAGAGTTTAAGCCGCCGCATCCGGACAAGTTTGGCTACCGAAAGAGATGGAATAAGAAGTCTAAGTCTTCTCGACAAGCTCCTTCTACGACTGTGACAGATACATCAGGGTATGGATCTCGTGCTTGTTTTACGTGCGGGAAGGTTGGACACTTCGCACGTGAATGTCGATCTGGTCCTCCAAAGGGTGATAAGAAGACGGGAGCGTCTTATGCGGAGAAGGGGAAGGCTGTGGTGGAGTCTTCTGCCTCGCACGCGTAGCCCAGGGTCTTCAACCTTGGACAACAGGAGGCCATTAAGCAGGCGGATGTCGTCACAGGTACGCGTAGGTTTTAATGTTCTTGTTTGTTTTGATGTGATGTGCTTGTTTTAATTATCATGTTATAGGGTTTGTCCTTATACGAGAGTCTCCGGCGCGAGCACTGTTCGACACAGGTGCTTCACATTCGTTTCTGTCTGAGGACTTTGTCTTTCATGTCGGGGTGCCTATCCAGACCACGACAGACAGTGTAAAGGTGTTGTTGCCTAACGGATGTTTGATGTGCGCAGATCGATCTTGCGGTCTTGAGGTCAAGATAGGAAGTCGGGAGTTCAAGGTGGAAACATTAGTATTGCCGATCAAAGAGTTTGATATAATCTTTGGTATGGACTGGCTTTCAGAGCAGCGTGCCTGTATTGATTGCACTTCAAAAAATGTCACACTTGGGCAAAATACCGAACAAGAGACCAAATTCATTGGTATGCAAGGGATGAGTGGGATGTTGGTATCCGCTCTCCAAGTTGTTAAGGCAGTTTGGAAGGGTGCGGAGTTGTTCTTCACACTCATAGAGGCGGTGGCGCCGAAGGCCAGTGTGAGTGAAGTGCCAATTGTATCGGAATATGCTGACGTGTTTCCAAAGGACCTTCCGGGGTTACCTCCACAAAGGGAAATCGACTTCGCTATCGAGCTGGTGCCGGGTGCGAAACCTGTGGCCCGTTCGCCGTATCGGGTAGCGCCAAAAGAAATGGCCGAACGGAAAGTTCAGTTGCAAGAGTTGTTGGAGCAGGGATACATACGCCCAAGTATGTCACCTTGGAGCGCGCCTATTCTTTTTGTGAAAAAGAAAGACGGTGGTTTGCGATTATGTATTGATTATCGCGAACTGAACAAGCTGACGGAGAAAAACAAGTACCCAATTCCACGGATCGATGACTTGTTTGATCAGCTAGCAGGCTCAACCGTCTATTCGAAGTTGGATTTGAAGTCCGGGTATTACCAGTTACGGATTAGGGAAGGTGACATTCCCAAGACAGTGTTTGGCACACGCTATGGTCATTATGAGTTCACAGTGATGCCGTTCGGCTTATGTAATGTGCCTTCGGTCTTCATGGATCTCATGCATCGAACGTTCCGCGAATACCTGGATCTGTTTGTGATTGTGTTTATTGATGATATCCTTGTATATTCACAATCAGAGGAAGATCATGCAAACCACTTGCGATTGGTATTGCATACCTTGCGAAAGAATAAGCTGTATGCCAAGTTCTCGAAGTGTGAGTTCTGGCTCTCGTCGGTGGCTTTTCTAGGCCATGTTGTAAGTGGAGAGGGCATAGCAGTGGATCCGGCTAAGATAAGTGCCATTCATGATTGGCCAGTGTTGTCTTCGGTGGCCGAGGTCAGGAGTTTCCTTGGACTGGCGGGCTACTATAGACGGTTCGTGGAGAACTTCTCCCGGATTACTTTGCCTCTGACTACGTTGACGAGAAAGGATCAGAAGTTCGTTTGGACGCCGGAGTGCGAACGAGCTTTTGATGAGCTGAAGATTCGTTTGACCACGACGCCCGTTTTGACGTCGCCATGTGGTACAGATGGTTTTGAGATATACAGCGATGCGTCAGGAAGCGGCTTAGGCTGCGTTCTCCTGCAGTTTGGCAAGGTGATCGCCTATGGCTCACGTCAATTGAAAGCGCATGAGCGTAATTAACCCGTCCATGACTTGGAGTTGGCGGCGGTGATCTTTTCGCTAAAGTTGTGGCGGCATTATCTTTATGGCGTGAAGGTGGATAATTATACAGATCATAAAAGCTTAAAGTATCTGCTCGATCAAAAAGAATTGAATATGCGACAAAGGAGGTGGATGGAATTCCTTGGGGATTATACCTTCGACATTCACTATGTTCCCGGAAAGGGAAATGTGGTCGCTGATGCCTTGAGTCGTCGGACTCCGGTGCGGGCAAATTGGTTGCGGGTACATGATGAGCGGTTAATCCAGGAGTTGGAAGCTTTGGAGATATCTTGTGTGGAAAGAGATTCTTCGACTGATGCATGTGTGAACTGGTTGGAGGTTCAATATGACCTTGCTGACAGGGTTCAGCGGGAAACGGAGTTGGATGAAAGTCTCCAACGCTATGCAAAGGAGGGGTCTGGTGATCAATTCTCCTGGGATGATGGTTTATTACTGAAAGATGGCCGATTGTGCGTCCCTAGTGCGGGTAAATTACGAGAAGGATTGTTATATGAAGCACACTTTACAAAGTACTCAATTCACCCTGGGAGCACAAAAATGTACAAAGATATGAAGAAACTGTTCTGGTGGCCTGGTTTAAAGAAAGACATAGCCGCGTATGTGGCTAAATGTCGTACTTGTGCTATGGTAAAGGCAGAATGTCAACGTCCGAGTGGTTTCCTGCAGTCGTTGTCGGTTCCGCAATGGAAGTTTGAGGATATTTCTATGGATTTCATGCACGGATTGCCGAGATCTTAGCGTGGCCATGACTCAATCTGGGTGATTGTAGACCGGTTGACAAAAGTGGCTCACTTTATACCGAACAAGCGGGATGATTCAGTGGAAACGTTGGCAAAGCTCTATGTGGAGCAGATTGTTCGATTGCACGGTGTTCCCCGGAGCATCGTAAGTGACCGAGATGGGCGCTTTACCTCGAAGGATTGGAGATTAGTTCATCAGATGTTGGGCACGAAGTTATCATTCAGTACGGCCTTTCATCCGCAAACAGATGGCCAAACTGAACGAACCAACAGAACGATGGAGGATATGCTCCGTATGTGCGCCCTGGACTTCGGTAAGAATTGGGAAGAGCATCTTGTTATGGTGGAGTTTGCCTATAATAATAGCCATCAAGCGAGTATAGGCATGGCCCCATTTGAAGCGTTGTATGGTCGTAAGTGTCGTACACCGCTAGCTTGGGCAGAAACTGGCGAGACCAAACTTTTAGGAAAAAAGGAAGTTGAGGATGCTACCTCAACAATACGCTCTATTCGAGAGAGGCTCCTACTAGCCCAGGATCGGCAAGCCAAGTATTACAATGCTAAGCACCGGAACGTGGAGTTCGCGGAGGGTGACTGGGTCTATTTAAAAATTAAGCCCTTCAAAGGCGTATCTCGGATTCGGCAGTTGAAAAAGCTTAGTCCGCGATACCTTGGTCCGTTTGAAGTGGTGGAGCGAGTTGGGGAAGCTGCCTATCGGCTAGCTCTTTCATCGGAATTGAGTGGATTGCATGATGTGTTTCACATCTCGGTGCTACGCAAAGCAGTCAAGGATCCAGCTCAAGTAATTGACAATGATCGAGTGCCGGTTGAGTATGGGATAACGGGAAAGGTGAAGCCTATACGGATCGAGGATCGAGCCGAGAAACAGTTGCGGAACAAAGTGATCAGGATGGTCAAAGTCCGATGGGACAATTGTGGCCGAGAAGAGCTAACATGGGAGCGCGAGCAGACCATGCGAGCCGAGTTTCCTGAGTTATTTTCGTAACTTGTTCGCTCGTTGTATATGTAATAGAAACATTTAAATGTTTTGATATTTTCTCCCTACTGTCTTCAAATTTCGGTATGAAATTTTATTAAGGAGGGGAGGATTGTAACACCCCAAAAATCTCAAAATTGGATTTGAGGTGCAGGCTGTTTGACACGGCCTGGGACACGGGCGTGTCCCAGGGCGTGTCGGGGCTACACGGCCTAGGACACGGGCGTGTCCCAGGGCGTGTCACTTAAGAAATTGCCGGATCGAGTCAGGGAAGTACACGACCCGGAACCAAGCCTTGCACACGCCGTGTCAGATTTGACACGGGCGTGTCCAAGGGCGTGTACCTACCCGTGTACTGCTCTAATTGATTTTCGTGCTCGTTGAGTACCGTGTAACAGGGGTGACACGGGAGTGTCACATGACTGACACGGGCGTGGCAGGTTCGACATGGGCGTGTTGATGCCCGTGTTCTGGTAGTTTTCAGTCGGTACGAGTGCCGCGTGTGCCGCTTAAGGGTACACGGGCGTGTCACAGGCCGTGTCGGCCAAAAAATAATCTTTTTGGGCAGATCTTGGCCGTTCATTTCTCCTTAAAGAGGATCTTGTGGCTGGGGCTCATTCCTGGGCTGATAAGGCCGGGAAAGGAGGAGAAAAGGCTCATTTCTAAGTTCATATTCTCTTTCTACCTTTAAGAGAGAGGTGAGAGCAAGGTGAGGAAGAAGAAGTGGAATCCGGCTGCCGGTGGTGTTGCGGTGGTCCAAATCTCAAGCCGAGTTCGGATTTGCGAAGGCAACGCTGCTGCAAAGGCTTTCATCCGTCTCAATTTCTCTCCATGGCTCTGAAGCGAGTTCCTAGGGTAACGATTTCCTTCTTGGACATGTGAAGTCCTTATTTCCTGCATTGCATAGGGAAAACCCTTCCCCGCGAGTGTGCGGTGGGTTGTGGCGTCCCTTGGGGTAGATATGTGAAGTCCCCCTTGTTAGAGTCCGGAATTGGAGTACGGATCTAGGCATGCTGTGTGAAGCCCATCTGGACATATTGGTCTGGATTGGTGATGCTTGTTTGCATATCGGAGAAGACTCCGTGATTATTGCTTGTATGCATGATGGATAAAGTACTGGAGGAAGTCCAGGAAATTGTGAGAGTTGGGTGCAACTCTTGTGGCCGTGAGTTGCCATTTTGTGTGCGGTTGAGCGTTGGGCTGCAACTGTATGAAAAGGCTTCGTGCCGAACAGGCAAGGTGAAACCGACCCGCACCTTTAAATGTGGCCTCAGGTACGATGTACTTGGTTGGGCAAGGCGATTTGAGCAACGGGGGGTGGCTGATCTGTACCTGCGTTATGTAGGCTGGACATGAGAGCGCCAAGGCATTGGGCTTTCGTCAGCATCATAATGAGAGTCCTGGGCCTGCGTGCCGTACTAAATGCTCAATGGTGAGATCCGGTGTTTCCGGTGCACCCGAGAGTGCCATGAGTGCACGTGACGTCGGGCCGTCGTGCCGGCGTTTGTGATATGTGACTGTGCGGTTGTGCACGTCTTGCTTGAATTGCTATATATCATATTGGAAGATTGCTATGCAGGGATGGAATTCCGCTGCCCTGTGACAGGGGCAGGGTCGTTATAATTGGTCAGCTGAATGCTGACTGTTGCCCTATTTGCCACCGCTTGGTGGATTGGTTCTTACAGGTACTGGAGGTGCTGGTCCGAGCGGGACTTAGCGGGCTGAAGCCCAAAGCTGCGTTGCTGCCCTCGAAGGCATTGTTTTGTTTCTTTTGTTCATGTGTGGCCGGCCTGCGTGCCGATGTCTGTAATCCACACTCTTGTTAATAGAAATTATTGTAAGGCCGTAAGACCAGACTCTTTTGATGTTTGTATACATTTCTATCTTATAGTGGACAGTGTTCTTTATCTTGAGTTAAAAGATTCAACCGTAAAACTTCCGCTAGAATGCTCTGTGTTAAGATGCGTTGGTTATGATATTAGTTAGTAGCGTCTCCGCCTGTTTGTGGAATATGGTGTGGGGCCCCGGCCGGACCCTCTATTATATTCTTCTTGACGGGTAGAGGTGCCACACATCGAGCAAAACATGTAGTGGCGGAGGCGTTGGCGAAGAAACGTCGTGGTATACTTCCATCTTCGAGCTTGCGGCAACGACCGTCCAATGCCACGAACTCTCTATGACGGGGATCAACGGCCGCATCAGCATCATCGCTATCAATCCTCCCCCACTCAAAATTACTCATCACCGATGAGTGGCCCATGAGGGGGGAACCGTCGAAAGCAACAACAACATGGGGAAAATCTTGCCCCACAATCCGTGTCGTAGTAGCATGAACATATAACGACTCTACCAGTTAAACAACATATAATAGAAGGTCCGGTCGGGGCCCCACACTATATGCTAAAGATAGACGGCGAGGTCATAGGTTAATACCACAACACCATCGCATCCTAACTCAGAGCATGCTAGCGGAAGATTTTAACAACAATGATGAACTCATACCAGGAATGTCAACTATATATATATAAACCACATTTTTATATCAACTCATGAAAGAGTGTACAGAAAATACATAAAAGACGGCCTTAAGGCCTTACAGTTCCTCTTTTCACAGTGTGGATTACATACATCGGCGCGCAGGCCGACCACACATGAACAAAATACAAGAGAAAGCAGCCTTCAAGGGCTAGCAACAGCAACAACAACAACAGCAGCATCTGCAGGGACTTCAGCCCTTTCACTTTCCACTCGGCTCTCCAGCACCTGCACAGGGACCGCCCACCTAAAAGGTGGTAAACAAGGAAACGGTCAGCATTCAGCTGACCAATTTATAACAATCCTACCCCTTTACCGGGGTAGTGGCATTCCTTCCCTGCAGGCATAGAAATGCATAGACAGATATCATATATATTGTGCTCTCACGCACAAGCAATCCATCACAATTGTCAGCCACACAGCCCGACGATTCGTGCACTGAGGGAACATTTTTGGTGCGCCGACGAACCAGAGTCTACACCACCGTTTACACAGTATTGAGCATTTAGTCTTACTAGAGCGTGGGCCTAAGACTCTCATTATGTCACTAACGAAAGCTCAATTCCTTGACGCTCTCCTTTACAGTCGACATAACGCAGGTACGGATCAGCCAACCCCCGCTGCTCAAGTCGCCTTGCCATCACTGAAAACGTCATACACGCGGCTATAACCAAAGGCGCGGGTCGGTTTCACCTTTCCTATTCGACAAGAAGCCTTATTAAGAGCATTCAACTCATAATAGCCATAACGTACACCAAGAACTGGCTTCACAATGGCCACGCTGTCCGCCAAGGACTGGCCTAACAATGTCCATACTGCCCACGAAGGACAAGCCGCAACACAAGCAATATAAGTGTATTTCCTGGAACTCCTCATGATTCAAGTACTTCTTGCTACTCCCCTTCACAGGCACAACCCTTCGACTCCACAAACCACACGTTTATACGCGGAGTCTTCTCCGGTGCGCATTATGCAACATCACTAATCCAGACCAACCTGTCCAGATGGGCTTCACATAGCATGCCTATCTCGTACTATACATTTTCGGGTCTAAATGCAGACTCACTTGGGGATAAAAACTATCAACCCATGGGGATCACTTACTCTTCCACCTTTTGATGGAGGATCCCATGCTCATGCATAAAGGAGGACATCACATGTCCAAGAAGGAAGATCGTTACCCTTGACGATCTCTTGGGAGCCATTGAATTTCTAGCCGGTTGGAAAGCACCGCTGCAGCTTTGCCTCTACAGAACTGGCCTCAGATCTCGAATCGGAACTCGGGAGCTCCATCGGTTGCTTTATCTTCTCCTCCTTCTTCTTCCTCCTCTCCCTTCTCTCTTCTCTTTTAGAAAGAGATTGGAAAAGTTAAGAATGACTTCTTCCCTCCAATCCCTTGATTTAACCCAGCAGGATATCATCTGAGCCCTTGGATCCAGGATGAAGAAAATGAACGGCTACAGATCAGTCTCAAAGTCAAATATTTGGGATGACACGCCCGTGTCACAGGATGTGTAATCCAAGCGGTACACGAACCTACTTACCTGGTCCAGAACACAGGCTTAGACACGCCCGTGTCAATCACCTGACACGCCTGTGTCATATGGAACACGCCCGTGTTGAGGGGCGTGTCCCTTAGTTGACACGGGATCACACAAAAACCCGAGAGGCACACAGGTACCAAACACTCCCGTGTCACATTTGACACGCCCGTGTCCGACAGAACACACCTGGGCTCCAGGCCGTGTCCTTCTCGGACATAATTTTGTCATAAACCTGAGCAGGACACGCCCGTGTCCCAGGCCGTGTCCCCTCTCAACGATCGTTGAGTGCATGGCGTCGAGTGCTCGAGACGACATATAGAGAAGGACACGCCCTGGGATATGCCCGGGTCCCAGGCCGAGTCGCCTCACTCAATGCCACTCGAGACCAAAAATCACACTCGAGAACACTCGAGGAAACAGATAAGGACACGCCCAGGGACACGCCCGTGTCCCAGGCCGTGTCACCCCCCATTTTGGGACTTTTGGATTTTGGGGTGTTACAACCCTCCCAACCTTACAATAAATTTCGTCCCGAAATTTGCTAACAGCAAGGAAACCCAGACAACATAATGCTATAAATTCAAAATGTCAGTTACAACATAAGAGATGCACGATACAACAGCTTAACCAAACAACTCGGGAAACTCCGCGTGCATGGTCTGCTCCCGCTCCCATGTTAGCTCTTCTCGGCCACAGTTGTCCCACCGGACCTTTACCATCCCGATTATCTTATTTCGCAACTGTTTATCGGCTATATCCTTGATCTGAATGGGTCTAACCTTCGTCTTTAACCCATACTCGACCGGTACACGATCATTCTCCACCACTTGAGTTGGATCCTTGACGGCTTTTCGAAGTACTGAGATGTGAAACACATCATGCGAGCCACTCAGCTCTGCAGAAAGAGCTAGTCGATCGGCAGCTTCTCCAATTCGCTCCACCACTTCAAACGGACCAAGATATCTCAGACTTAGCGTTTTCAACCGCCAAATCCTGGACACCCCTTTGAATGGGTTGATCTTGAAATATACTCAATCGCCCACCGCAAACTCCACGTTTCGGTGCTTGGCATTGTAGTACTTTGTCTATCGATCCTGGGCTATCAGTAGACTCTCACGAATAGAGCATATCGTCGAAGTAGCCTCTTCGACATCCTTGCGCGGATATACTTTTGATTTACCTGCTTCCGCCCAAGCTAGCGGTGTACAGCATTTTCGACCGTACAAAGCTTCATATGGATCCATACCGATGCTCGCTTGGTAACTATTATTGTAGGCAAACTCCACCATATAGAGATGATCTTCCCATCTCTTACCAAAGTCCAGGGCGCACATTCGGAGCATATCTTCCATCATCCTATTGGTCCGCTCAGTTTGGCCATCCGTTTGGGGATGAAAGGCCGTACTGAATGCTAATTTTGTGCCCAACAACTGATGGATTAGCCTCCAATCATTCGACATAAATCGCCCATCAGAATCACTGACAATGCTCCGGGGAACACCGTGCAATCGGACAATCTGCTCCACATAGATCTTTGCAAGGTTTCCACTGAATCGTCCCTCTTATTCGGTAGGAAGTGAGCCACTTTTGTCAATCGGTCTACAATCACCCAGATTAAATCATTCCCGTATTGATATCTCGGCAACCCGTGTATGAAATCCATTGAGATATCATCAAACTTCCACTCCGGAATCAGTAATGACTTCAGGAAACTACCAGGCTTCTGGCATTCTGCTTTCACCAAAGCACAAGTTTGACATTTAGCCACATAACGAGCTATGTCTCTCTTTAAGCCTGGCCACCAGAATAGCTTCTTCATGTCCTTATACATTTTTGTGCTCCAAGGGTGAATTGAGTACTTTGCAAAGTGAGCTTCGTACATCAACTCTTCTCTCAATTTACCCGCACTTGGGACGCACAATCGGCAATCTTTGCGTAACAAGCCGCCATCACAGGAGAATTGGCCATCTTTCCCATCCTTTGCATAGCGTTGGAGACTCTCATCAAGCTCCGTTACTCACCGAACCCTGTCCGTAAGGTCATACTATACCTTCGTCCAGTTCAAGCATGCATTGGCTATGGAATTCTTGTTAACACAAGAAATCTCTAACGCTTCAAGCTCCTGGATAAGATGCTCATCATGCATCTGCAACCAACTTGCCCGCATCGGAGTCCTACGACTCAAGGCATCAGTGACCACATTTCCCTTCCCGGGCGTATAGTGAATAACAAAGGTGTAGTCCCCAAGGAACTCCATCCACCTTCGTTGTCGCATATTCAGCTCTTTCTTGTTCAACAGATACTTTAGGCTCTTATGATCTGTATAGATATCCACTTTGACGCAATAAAGATAGTGCTGCCACAATTTAAGCGCAAAGATCACTGCCTCCAACTCCAAGTCATGGACGGGATAATTCCACTCATGAACTTTTAACTGGCGTGAGCCGTAAGAAATCACTTTACCAAACTGCAGAAGAACGTAGCCTAAGCCGCTCCCTAACGCATCACTATAGATCTCATAGCCGTCTGTACCACATGGCAAAGTCAACACAGGCGTTGTGGTCAAACGACTCTTCAAGACTTCAAACGCTTGCGTGCACTCCAGTGTCAAAACAAACTTCTAATCCTCTCTCATCAATGTTGTAAGAGGCAAAGCGATCCGTGAGAAGTTTTCTACAAACCGCCTGTAGTACCCTGCCAAACCAAGGAAACTTCTAACTTCAGCCACTGAGGACAACACCGGCCACTCCTGTATGGCGCTTATCTTTGACGGATCCACTACTATGCCCTCTCCACTTACCACGTGGCCAAGAAAAGCCACTGACGATAGCCAGAACTCACACTTTGAGAACTTGGCATAAAGCTTGTTCCTCCGCAAGGTGTGCAACACCATCTGCAAATGATTAACATGATCAACTTCCGACTGAGAGTACACCAATATATCATCAATGAATACGATCACAAAGAGATCCATGTACTCTCGGAACATTCGGTGCATTAGATCCATGAATATCGAAGGCGCATTACATAGCCCAAACGACATTACCGTGAACTCATAATGACCGTAGCGTGTTTCAAACGCTGTCTTTGGAATGTCACCTTCCCGAATCCGCAATTGGTAATATCCCGATTTAAAATCCAACTTAGAATAGACGGTTGACCCCACTAGCTGATCGAACAAGTCATCTATCCGTGGAATCAGATACTTATTTTTCTCCGTCAGCTTATTCAACTCACGATAGTCAATACATAACCGTAAACTACCGTCTTTCTTTTTCACAAACAGAACAGTCGCGCTCCAAGGTGACATACTTGGGCGTATATAACCCTGTTCCAGCAACTCTTGCAGCTGGACCTTTAACTCCACCATTTCTTTTGGCGCGACGCGATATGGCGAGCGGGCCACAGGTTTCGCACCTGGCACCAACTCGATAGAGAAGTCAATCTCTCATTGGGGTGGTAACCCAGGACCTCATGCACACTAGCCTTTGGCTCAACAGCCTGAACAAGCGTGAAGAATAACTATGTGCCCTTTCGAACAACATTGACGACTTGGAGTGCAGACATCAAGGTCACGCTCACTCCTCCCATACCAGCGAACTTAGTCTCAAGCTTGGTATTCTGGACCAGTGTGATCTCCTTTGAATTGCAATCAATACAGGCACGCTGCTCCGAGAGCCAGTCCATGCCAAAGATCACATCGAACTCCGATATCGGTAGCACAGATGCACTCAAACCGAAATCCCGACTTCGTATTTGAACTTCAATATCGCAAGCTCTATCCACAATCATCACATAACCATTCGGCAATAATACCTTCACCCTATCTGTCATCCCACGACTTGGTACTCCAATTCGCGACACAAAGTCCTTAGACAGAAAAGAATGTGAAGCACCCGTATCAAACAGGGCTCTAGCCGGGTTATTCCGAATCAGGACAAAGACTGTAACACACACATCATGCACAAGCTACAAACAAATTATGCAATAAAACCAAAGCAAGCAATATCTTAAATCATACCTGTGATGACATCACTCTGCTTTATAGCCTCCCGCTGGACAAGATTATAAACTCTGGGCTGCGCCTGGGATGCAGAGGACTCTACCACTGCTTTGCCCTTCTCAGCATAAGACGTCACAGCCACATAAGTTTGCCCAGAAGGCTTGGACCTCTTACCCAACTTCTTCTGGTAGTATGATTTTCCAGGGCGGGGTTCTTTGAACTCTGGCTTTGTCACAGCCAAGTCCCTTTTTCCTTGCACCCGCTTCATATCCTTTTCCAGCGCATATACAGTATCAACCAATGCTTGGAACCCTTGGTTCACCGAACTGGAGAGCATGAACCTCAACTCATCCTGCAACCCTTCGTAGAACCGGTTGGTTTTCCTTTGTTCATCCGCAAAGATTGACCCCGCATAACATCCCAACCTGGTAAACTCATGCAAGTACATATCAACGCTACTTTCTCCTTGCGTTAACAGTTGCAACTCGTTCTCCATAGCAATGCATTGTGCCACTGGCAAATTCTTTGCCAAGAACATTCGATAGAACTCCATCGAAACTTGAGTTAACGACCTGCCCGCTAAATGGTGTAACTCAACCTCGTCCCACCATAATCGAGCCTCTCCTTCCAACAAGAAGGTGGCCAAAGTGACCTTCTGATCTTCCTTTGTCCTGATTGCCGTCAATATACGCTTGACGCGCGATAACCAATCCTTGGCCTGCGTTGGGGATCCCATGCCCGCGAACGTAGGTAGATTGAAGCTCATAAACTGCTTTAACTGTCATTCAGCTGCTCGAGGGTTAACAACTGCAAAAGGTTCTGGCCTTTCAGCAACCCGTTCTAGCACCACTGTCGGTCATGCTTGCCCAACCGGCAGAGCTTTAAACATTGTAAAGAGAGTCTCAACAACTAAGCAGACAATTTTCGTAGAAGGAGGAGGTGTAGGCACCTCAGCTGGTGCCGTACTCTCATCAGAACGATGGGGCTCAGACTGCCCAACACCACTATGAGTCACCTATAGGTGGATAAGACATTCATTAGCGACCTCACACAAGCAATAACAATAATATAGGATGAAAGAAAAAGAAAGCTCTGAAAAATCTAGAGGGGGGGTGAATAGAGTTATTGAAACCTTTTTAAATTTTTGTTGTATTAAAGAATCATTAATAAAATAGGTTACTATATTATAAGTGTATTAGTGTACAGGTGCAGAAAATAAACTAGGGATATATATCTAATCTACACAGCACATATGTATCACAGCACAAGCACAGAGAAAAATCATAGCAAGCACAGACAACACAAGAATTTTATAGTGGTTCCCCAAACTTGGGTACATCCACTCTTCTACCACCCTTGGTAGGAATCCACTACAGGTTTTGATAGGGTGACTGCCACCAATGAGCTTTTGATCAGATGCTCAAAAACCAACTCTCAAGTCTTTTGGAAGGAGAATTGCAACCAAAATAATTTTGAAGGGAATTAAAACCATGTACAGAGGTGGGGAAGAGAGTTTGATGAAAGATTTCTTTTCTCAAAACACAGTGAGAAGACTATAAGGATTTGTTGTTATTGATGACAAAGCTCCCCCTGAGATCTTGAATGGTTCAAGAGTGGAAGCTTTGTAGAAGAGTGAGTAGGCCTTGACTGATTTGAATATTGATGTCACTTGAGATCTCTGAAAAAAAAGAAGGAGAGGAAGAAAGACTCTTGATGGTGATGGTTGTTCTTTCTTCTTCTCTTGAGAGCAATCAAATTTCCTGAGAGATTTCTTTAACTGTGTTGTTGATCGATTGCCGTATCTGTGTATCTGTTCTCTCACTTGTTTTTTTCTTATCAGGGAGATGTGTATCAGATAACTGCAACTGTGTCGAATTTCAAAAACAAACTCTGCAATAAATGTTCAGCCGAAATCTTGGGAACGAAAAATGGCAAGAATGCTGTAAATTATTCTATTCTATGTCTATCCTGAGATATAAGCAATTAATTCCATAGAGGATAATTGAAATCAATGCTGCCAGTAACGACACTATTCAAAAAATATAAGTGCATTGATTTACAAGGGAATTAATAGCCTATAATAGATATAAAGTGATGAGACAGAAAGAGAAAGAATAAATAATAAAATGTCTTACAGTTTTCGTCGACCTGAGATCAGCTTTTTTTTAACTCTGATCAGCTTTCGTCGACCTGTAATTTCGTCGACCTGTGATTTCGTCGACCTGAGCCTTGCGAACACCTGCACTGCATAAACTGAATGATTCTGTGCTTTGAGTTCGTTGACTTGAGATCAGCTTTGGCTTTGAGTGAATTATTTTGCGGGTCCATTATGGTGCTGAGTGATTATGGCACTGAGTGATCTATGGCATTGAGAGATGAAGTATTAGTCGACCTGAGAACAGAGATCGTCGAACTCAGTTTAGAGAATTATATCTCTGAGTTAGTTGAGCTGAGTACGACTATCTTCGACCTGAGATCGACGAACGTAGATCTCTTTTTCTAAATCTTGATTTCTCTAAGTCTTGAGTCTCTGACAGTGATGGAGGCTGGTCCTTTGTACTTTTGACTCTAAGGACATGGCCTAAACTTCATAAAATTTGACCCTTCTATACAACATGGGTCACAACATAAGAAGAGAACCTAGCCCAAATGACCTGCAGCTTCAATGAGTGTTCTATTCTTCCTTTCAACTACCCCATTTTCTTGAGGATTTCTGGGAGCTGAGAATTAGTGTATTATACCTTCTTTCCTACAGAACTCTAGCATAAGAAGAGACTCAAACTCAGTGTCATGATCACTTCTGATCAATGCAACTTGAGTAGAATACTCAATCTGTATGTTCTTGAGAAAATCTGTAAGAACTTGAAAGGTATCTGACTTTGCTCTCAAAAAGAAAACCCATGTGAATCTGGAGAAGTCATCTACAATAACTAATGTATAAGACTTTCCTCCAAGACTTTATACAGCAATAGGACCAAAAAGGTCCATATGGAGCAAATACAAAATTCTAGGTGAATCACTCTTATTAATAGATTTGAAACTAGATTTAGTTTTCTTGCCTAGTTGATAAGCCCTGCAGAGTCCTTCCTTCTTGTAGGGACCAGAAGGTAAACCTTTAACAAGATTGTCCTTAGATAACCTAGCTGTATTCTTAAGGTTTACATGACCTAGTCTTTTGTGTCATAAGCTAGTTTGAATCCTAATAGAGTTGAATAGACAAATTTCAGAATTAGCATATTCAAAATTTACTAAGTAGATGTTGCCTTGTCTAATTCTTGTTAAAATAGTTGTGTTGCTTAGAGAAATAATGCATAAGAAGTTAGTAAAGCTTACTTGATAACCTGTATCATATAGTTTGCTTACTGATATCAGTTTATTCTTTAGGCCATTTACATAAGTCACCTTTTTGAATGTCACAGCTCCACAGTTGAAGTCACCATAGCCTTCTGTCAATCAAAAGACTGAATCCCCAAAGATTACTTTAGGTCTAGTCTTTGCTTTATAGTTGATTAGGCATTCTTTGTAACCTATCATATATTTAGAGCAACCACTGTCCAGGTACCATATGTTTTGAGTGACAGGGTTCTCTTCTACCTGAAAAGAGGATTAGCAGTTTCTGACCCAAGTTACCTTGGGTCCTTGTTGTTTAACATAGCTGAAGCTTGAAATAAATGAGCATTCAGGTTGATCCTTATAACCTAAGGGATGATACCTTCTAGGAGGTATGACCCACTGACTAAAGGGAT
Organism: Platanthera zijinensis; assembly: GCA_039513925.1. Lineage (NCBI taxonomy): Eukaryota > Viridiplantae > Streptophyta > Magnoliopsida > Asparagales > Orchidaceae > Platanthera > Platanthera zijinensis. Next base: position 82,398,516 of record CM077086.1, read on the forward strand.
TAAGTGATTTATTAGCTTTTAGGTTACTCTGGTTATGAACTGAATCTGACAAATTTTAGTATGTTCGTCTACCTGAGATCGACAATCGGGGTTGAGTTCTTCGATCTCTGCTCGAAGAATGGAGATATCAATTCTTAGTGCCCCAGAAACGTCGATCACTGGTCGACGAACCATACTGGTTTCGTTGATCCCAGTTCGAAGAATAGATTACATTATTATTTGCGTTCAGAGTTCGTCATTTTGAGGTCGACGAACCATACCGATTTCGTCGTTCTGAGTTCGACGAAATTTGTTGAACATAGTTATGTTGTTTGTTTTTCTTTTTCTGATTTGCTTTCTTAATTTCTAATTGTTTAAGAACTTCATTATCTTTGTCTACCTGTTCAGTATTCTTCTTACCACTTTCAGAAATAAAATTAACAGGTTTTGATAGTTGATTTTTCTGAATAAGGATTGGTTCACTAGATGAGGCTCCTAATCCTAGTTTGTTATTATTAGATCTTGTATTAACTGTATTGGTTATGTCTATCAATTGTAAACTTCTACTATTTAAGGTTTCTTCTAGTTCCTTAGCTTTACTTAATTCAGATTTTAAGAACACTATTTGTTGATTAGCTAGGTTTAGTTCTTCAGTTAATTTTTCATTATCAGCAATGACTTTTTTTTATTCTAACAGTTTTTTCCTGAGAAGTTTGATTTCCTTCTCAGATCCTATTAGGACTAAACACAATAGTTTAAATTTAGATTGAAATTCTTTAGATTGAAAATCATATGATACAATTACCTGATCCTCTTCAGAGAGGGATTCTTCATCTTCTGATCCTTCAGAATCTAATCTGTTGCTTCCAGCATCTATTTCCATAAGGCAAACTTCCCTTGCCTTCTTTTCCTCTGTATCATCCTCACTGGAGCTGTAGGAGGATGTTTTATCTTCAGTATCACTCCAGGTTTCAGCCACAAAGCCCTTCTCCTTCTTTTTGTATTTGCTGGAGGAGGCCTTGTTGTGCTGATGTCTTCTTGACTCCTTTTCTTGCATTTTGTCTTTCTTTTGAGCTTCTGGACAATCTGAGAAAAAATGTCCAGGTTTCCATCATCCAAAACAGACAACTTCTTTAGAATGGGTCTTATCATACCTGGGTTTATCTTCATTCCTTGAAGGCTTCCTCCTGAAGTCCTTCCTTGCCATCTTATAGAATCTCTTAGATAATAGACTCATAAGTTCTTCATTGGTTTATAAGATGGGAGATTCTTCTGCAGCTTTGAGTGCTAAGCTTTGTTCCTTCCTGGTAGGTGTTGAAGCTTTTGGTTCAACTGCAGCTTCTCTTAACTTGATCAGTTGCTCATAGGATTTGAGCTTTCTAAGAAGAGATTCTTTTGATATTTCAGCCATGTTCTAGCTTCTCTGATGGGCCAGATTCTGGAGTACCATGTGCTAGGAAAGCACATAAGGATCTTGTCATTGACCTCAGTCAGAGTTATTTCTTTATCCAATGTTCTGAGCTCACTTATGATGGAGCTCATCCTGTTGTACATTGCTTCTACAGATTCTGCTTCATCTTTCCTGAAGTTCTCATATTGGGAGATGAGATTTGTTCTTCTGTCCTTCCTCTCATCAGCAGAGCCTGCTACCATTGTGTTGAGGGAATCCGAAATGGCTTTGGCAGATTGCAATTAGCAACCTTTTGAAATATGTCATCTGACATAGTTTGGGCCAGTATATTCATAGCTCTGGCATCAGCAATCTTTGCCTTCTTATGTGCATCAGCTTGATCTAGAGGAGGCACTGCACTGAGATTTATTAAAGTTGAGGTAGAGGCCACTAGAGCTGGTGGTCCTGTCAAGATAGAATTGAAAATATCATCATCAATGGAGTTCATGTACAGCTTGATTCTTGCCTTCCAGATTCCAAACTTTTTCAAGTTGCAAACTGGAGGTCTGCTGCTGGCATAATCCTTGTTTTGTGCCATAATATCAGAAAATAAAATATAATCATAGAGACTGCTAAAGCTTATTCAGAGTTTATCCTGAGGATCTTGGTTAATCCAGGTGTGAGCCTGTATGATATGATTAACCTTCCTCTGATACCAATTGAAAGATAAGGTAAGCTCTGAAAACTCTTGAGGGGGGGGAATAGAGTTATTGAAACCTTATTAAATTTTTTCTTTTTTAAAGAATCTTTAATAAAATAGGTTACTATACTATAAGTGTATAAGTGTACAGGTGCAACAGATAAACTAGAGATATATATCTAATCTACACAACAAATATGTATCACAGCACTTGCACAGAGAAAAATCATAGCAAGCACAGACAACACAAGAATTTTATAGTGGTTCCCCAAACTTGGGTACATCCACTCTTCTACGACCCTAGGTAGGAATCCACTATAGGTTTTGATCAGGTGACTGCCACCAATAAGCTTTTGATCAGGTGCTCAAAAACCAACTCTCAAGTCTTTTGGAAGGAGACTTGCAACCAGAATAATTTTTAAGGGAATTAAAACCCTGTACAGAGGTGGGGAAGAGAGTTTGATGAAATTCTTCTTTTCTCAAAACACAGTGAGAAGACTATGTGGATTTGTTGTTGTTGATGACAAAGCTCCCCCTGAGATCTTGAATGGTTCAAGAGTGGAAACTTTGTAGAAGAGTGAGTAGGCCTTGACTGATTTGAATGTTGATGGCACTTGAGATCTCTGAAAACAAAGAAGGAGAGGAAGAAAGACTCTTGATGGTGATGGTTGTTCTTTCTTATTCTCTTGAGAGCAGTCAAATTTCCTGAGAGATTTCTATAACTGTGTTGTTGATCGATTGCCATATCTGTGCATCTGTTCTCTCACTTGTTGTTTTCTTATCAGGGAGATGTGTATCAGATAACTGCAACTTGGTCGAATTTCAAAAACAAACTCTACAATAAATGTTCAGCCGAAATCTTGGGAACAAAAAACCGCAAGAATGCTGTCAATTATTCTATTCTATGTCTGTCCCGAGATATAAGCAAATAATTAAATGGAGGATATTTGAAATCAATGATGCCAGTAACGGCTCTATTTAGAGAATATAAGTGCATTGATTTACAAGGGAATTAATAGCCTATAATAGATATAAAGTGATGAGACAGAAAGAGAAAGAATAAATAACAAAATGTCTTACAGTTTTCGTCGACCTGAGATCAGCTTTCGTTGAACTCTTATCAGCTTTTGTCAACCTTTAATTTCATCGACCTGTAATTTCGTCGAACTGAGCCTTGCGAACAACTGCACTGCATAAACCTAATGATTTTGTGCTCTAAGTTTGTTGACCTGAGATCAGCTTTAGCTTTGAGTGAATTATTTCGCTGAGTCCATTTTGGCACTGAGTGATTATGGCGGTGAGTGATCTATGGCGTTGAGAGATGAAGTATTATTCGACCTGAGAATAGAGATCGTCGAACTCAGTTCAGACAATTTTATCTCTGAGTTTGTTGAGTTGAGTATGACTATCTTCGACCTGAGATCAACGAACATAAATCTCTTTTTCTAAATCTTGATTTCTCTAAGTCTTGAGTATCTGACAGTGATGAAGGCTGGTCCTTTGTACTGTTGACTCAAAGGATATGGCCTAAACTTCATAAAATTTGACCCTTCTATACAACATGGGTCACAACCTAAGAAGATAACCTATCCCAAATCACTTAGGGGCTCCAACATAGGAACGCGCAGGTTCCTCAAACAAGTGAATTTTCATTACTTAGTGGACATTCAAGAGTTCATTTGTGTTAAAGCGGTTCACACTGACAAGTACTCGCCACCCTACAAAAGAATTCGACCACGAATTCGAAAGAGGAAGACCGAGACAAGCTGATACAAAAATATAACGACCCCACCCGTTAAACAACATATAATAAAAGGCCCGGCCGGGGCCCCACACCCCCAAACAGACGACGAGGTTACAGGTTAATACCACAACACCATTACATCCTAACTCAGAGCATGCTAGCGGAAGATTTTAACTACAAAGATGAACTCATACCAGGAATGTCCACTATATATATAAACCACATTTATATATCAACTCATGAAAGAGTGTACAGCAACTACACACAAGCTGGCCATAAGTCCTTACAGTTCCTCTTTTCACAGTGTGGATTACATACATCGGCGCACAGTCCAGCCACACATGAAAAAAATACAAGAGAAAGCAGCTTTCAAGGGCTAGCAGCAGTACCAGCAGCAGCATCTGCAGGGACTTCAGCTCTTTCACTTACCACTCGGCTCTCCAGCACCTGCACAGGGACAGCCCACCCAGAAGGTGGTAAACAAGACAACGGTCAGCATTCAGCTGACCAATTTATAACAATCCTACCCCTTTCCTGGGGTAGTGGAATTCCTTCTCTGCGGGCATATCAATGCATAGACATATATCATATATATTGTGCTCTCACGCACAAGCAATCCATCACAACTATAAGCCACACGACCCGATGATTCGTGCACTCAGGACACATTTTTGGTTCACCGGCGAACCAGGGTCAACACAACCATTTACATGGTATTGAGCATTTAGTGTTACCGGCGCGCAGGCCTAAGACTCTCATTATGCCACTAACGAAAGCTCAATTCCTTGACGCTCTCCTGTACACTCGACATTACGCAGGTACGGATCAGCCACCCCCGTTGCTCAAGTTGTCTTGCCATCACCGAGTACGACATACTCGCGGCTATAACAAAAGGCGCGGGTCGGTTTCACCTTTCCTGTTCGATACGAAGCCTTATTAAGAGCATTCAGCTCACAATAGCCATAACTTCCACCAAGGACTGGCATCGTAATGGACACACTGTCCGCCAAGGACTGGCCTCACAATGTCCATAATGCCCATAAAGGACTGGCCGCAGCACAAGAAATACAAGGGTATTTCCTAGAACTCCTCATTCCAGTACTTCCTGCTACTCCACTTCACAGGCATAACCCTTCGACTACACAAACCACACGTTTATACGCGAAGTCTTCTCCTGTGCACAATATGCAACATCACCAATCCAGACCAACCTGTCCTGATGGGCTTCACGCAGCATACCTATCCTGTACTACACATTTACGGGTCTAAATGCAGACTCACTTGGGGATAACAACTATCAACCCACGGGGATCACTTACTCTTCCACCTTTTGGTGGAGGATCCCATTCTCATGCATAAAGGAGGACTTCACATGTCCAAGAAGGAAGATCATTACCCTTGACGATCTCTTGGGAGCCATAGAATTTCTAGCCAGTTAGAAAGCACCACAATAGCTTTGCCTCCACAGAACTGGCCTCGGATCTCGAATCGGAACTCGGGAGCTCCACCGATGGCTTGATATTCTCCTCCTTCTTCTTCCTCCTCTTTAAAGACTTATTTCAAGAGCTTAAACACCTAGAGGGGGGTGAATAGGTTCTAATTATCTTTAAGAATTTTAGGCAATATAACTAGTTCTTACTTAGCACAGAAATATCAAATCACAGCACAGAAAACACAGCATAGCATACACTAGATTTATAGTGGTTCCCCAAGGTATGGGTACATCCACTTTCCCTCTTCACCTATCTATTAGAGAACATGATTCAGCCCAACTTCCTTCCTCTTTCTCAGATCAAAAGATTTTACAGCTCAGAACCAGAATGGTTCCAACACCTCAAACTTACACAAGTCCTACCTCAGATCCTTTCCCAAGAATCCTACCTCAGGCCATAACCCTAACTCAGCCTTTATAACTAGGCTTACAACTCATACTATTAATAGTCCTACACCTCAGGCACTCAGCCCTACCTCAGTCTTTATAATAATAGGCTTACAACTCAGATCTAACAATAGATCCTACAAGAATTTTAGTATTTGAGAAATACAGAAATATCAACAGATAGATCACTCTCTAGGTGAGAGCTTCTTGATCAGTTCTTGAATGAACTGAATCTCTATATTCAACCTAACTTAGCTATTTCAAAGCTTCTTGATAGAACAAAATAAGGTTGAACACTTCTTGATGTATAAGTTGATCTCCTGTCAGCTCCTTTCTTGAATTCAGAATAAGATCTGAATCTTCTCTACAGACTGTTCACAATCTTCCTTCTTAAGGGTCACCCCTTTACTTGTTGTTGAAAACTTTCCTTAGATGATCCACCTTTTTATCTCTCTATCTGTTCTTCTTGTAAGTTGTAATGGATCAGACCTTTATATAGAGATTTCTCCTGATTACCAGCTGATTTGGTTTGTAACAACCTTCTGACAGTTCTAACAAAGGTGTCAGACCTGTTGGTAATGATAGCTGTCGAGTCATACGTCATGATAGTTGATTCCTCAAAGATTTTATAAGTCAGCAAGATTCACTCAGCAGACTGCTTTATATGTGTCGACACAAATAGACTAAGTGTCGACACAAGTCTTGATGATGTCGACATAACACTCCATCTGTTGACATAATCATTCTTCAATTACTCGACATAGCTTCTATTTGTATGTGTTGACACAAGTCCTGTATGTCGACATAACAGCTCCTGGTCTTGATATTACTGATGCTGGCAGATGGCGTTGAGTGTATATCTAGCTGTCATTGAGTGTGTGTCGAGACGACGTTGAGTATGTGTTGACACAAGTCCTGTGTTGTTGGGTACATTGGAAAATGTGTATCTGATTTGGAGAAGCCTCACTTAGCTCAATGATATACATCAAGGTGTATTTGATGTTATTTTGAGTTTATATGTGAAGGTTAAGAATGTGCTAGAATGCAGGAAAAATATTCTAAGTCCATGTGTCGACACCTGAGGAAGCTGTGTCGACACTTCAGTAAGATTGTGTCGACACTTGGAAATAGCTGTGTCGACACTTCAGAGAATTTGTGTCGAAACTGGGAGGAAGTGTCAACACACAGAAGATTATAGTTGAAGACAACTATGTCGACACCGGGAGGCAATGTCGACACATAGAGGCAGAGTCGACAACAACTGTGTCGACCCCTAGAGGCAGTGTCGACATACACTATGTTCTGAGTCTACATCAACTGTGTCGATACACAGGACTTGTGTCGACACACAACTAAGTCTAGACAAAGTTGATTGCTGATGAATGGTGAAGTGTTTGTGTCAACACAAATAATCAGTGTCGACACATTCTCAAGATGCAGTATCAAGAAGCTGTGTCGACATTAAGGCAGCTTTGTCGACATCACCAAAGGCTGTGTCAACACTTAAGTCACTTGTGTCGACACATATTGACAGATCGTCTCGACACTTTATTGCAAACAGACTCGACGCTTTGCTGACAGAGTCAAAGGCTCAAGAACTGTTTGAAGACTTGACAGCTATGGGTTATGACTGGTTTACTGAAGCTGTATGACTTGTCAGAAGTTAGTTATAAACCGGATCAGCCGGTTACAAAGGATGAAGTCCATAAATAGATGGATTCAAAAGAAGAACAACATAACATAGAGAAGAAGTATTGTCACCACGAACACATTTAGAGATTAATCTCTTATCAAGAAAGTACAAGTAACAAAGAAGAAGATCTTCGTGAGAAGTTCTAAGAAGACGTTCTAAAGTAGTTTACTATTCAGATTCTATCTAAGCGGAATTCAATAAAGAATTAAGAAGTATCTTCAAGAGGTTTGGATAGAGAGAGATCCAGCTATTTGAAGACAAGGAGGAGACATTCACAGGTCTCTCAAGAAGCAGATACTGAACTAATCAGTAAAGAAGATTCAGATCTATTTCTGAAGTCTAAGAAGGAAGCTGCAAGTCAGTTTTATTCAAAGGAAATCAACCCAACAAAGTTCAGATTCAAGAAGCTTTTAAGAAAGCTAAGATAAAGTTGATTTCAGCCATCAGCCTCTTCAAGAAGCTGATCAAGAAAGTTCTTATCCCTTCTCTCACAACAGGGGTAAGAGATTACAAAAATTACTTATTACATTTTGTAGGATCTATTCATAGATCTGAGTTGTAAGCCTATTTAATAAAGGCTGAGTGTAGGAGATTTATTCTCTGAGTGGTAGGGCTTTTTATGCCTGAGTTGTAGGAGAAGGTATTCTCTGAGCTGTAGGCCTTGAGGCAAGGCTGAGGTAGGGCTTGTCAGCCTGAGTTGTAGGAGAAGGTATTCTCTTAGTTGTAGGCCTTGTGACAAGGCTGAGGTAGGGCTTGTTAGCCTGAGTCGTAGGAATCCTTCTGGATTCTAAGCTGTAGGATCTGAGGATCTGAGTTAAAGGAAGAAGTTAGGCCGACTCTAGCATACTGCTAGATAGGTGAAGGGGGAAAGTGGATGTACCCAGACCTTGGGGAACCACTATAAATCTGTGTGCAATCTGTGATGTGTGTATATTTGTGATTGATGTGCTGTGTTAGCTTAGATATATCTGATTTATTCAAAAAACTTAAGTTATATTCTGCCTTAAGTTAAATCAAGGAAAAGTACTTATTCACCCCCCCTCTAGGTGTTTAGGTAGTCTTGATAGTAAAACTATCAAGTGGTATCAGAGGGAGGTTACATAAAGAAGGACTTAACAGTCTGAGTTAGATCCCTAAGGCAGAATCAAGAATCAAGAAAATGGGTTCTGGAGAGAATCACAAGGAATTAGGGTCAATGAAATTACCCATCTGCAGGAAAGAGATTTTTGGAATCTGGAAAGAAAGGGTTAGATTGTTTATGGAGGCCTCTGACCTAAGGATATATATCATAGTAAAATAAGCTCCATATATCCCAATGAATGTGTCTGCTCTAGATGAAAATCAGAGAACTCCCAAATATTTTTCAGAAATGACCAAGGATGAGATTATATTGGCAACTATGGATAAGAGAGCTCAGAATATCATAGTGAGTGTCATAGATGATTCTACTTTCCAAAATCTGATTCACTGCAAAACCTCTAAGGAAATGTGGGACACTTTGATTATCTGCATGGAGGGTTCTGAAGAAGTTAGACAAGACAGAAAGTCTATGCTCAATCAAGAATATGATAGTTTTAGACAAGGGAAGTCTGATAGCATATCTGAATGCTACAAGAAATTCTACAGGATAGTGAATGAACTGATGTCCTATTGAAGGGTCTTAAGTACTTATGAGCTGAATGACAAATTCCTAAGATCCTTGACAAAGAATTGGGATACCAAGATTTGTGCCATTAGAGAAGTGGCCAAACTAGCTGACATTTCTCCTCCAACCTTATTTGGAAAGTTGCTATCATTTGAAATGCAATTAATGGCTTAGAAGGAGGAAGAAAGAAATACAAAAGGAGAGCATAGAGAAAAGTCAGTGGCCTTCAAGGTTGAAGCCACTAGAAAGAGCAGGAGGATGTATCCATCACATTCTAAGGAAGTTGCTGAAGTTATCTCAGAAAATTCAGATAATCAGAACTCAGATAGCTGTGATTCAGATGCAGATTTTACTGCCTTTACAAGGCAGTTTCAGAGGTTCTTGAAGAAGAAGCAGTGGAAGTCAAGGCCCTCCACATCACAGCCAGTTGATGATTATTATCAAAAGAGAAAATCATCAAGAAAGGAAAGGAGCAGGTCTAAGCCCAGCAAAGCTACAACATCAAAAATTGTTTGATATTGCTGCAATAGGCCAGGACATGTGGTGGCTGAGTGTCCAGAAAAGAGAAAAGAGTCAGCAGACAGAAAGAAGACTCAACAAAAGGGCAAGAAGGAGAAATCCTTTGCTGCTAAGAAGGAGAAGAGTCTTATAGATCAATCCTCCTCAGAGTCAGAATCTGAAGCTGAAGCATACATTGGACTGTATGCAGCTAGTGAAGAAGAGGAGTTTATGCAATTGCTGGACTCCATCAATGAACAAGAAGACCATCAGTGCATGAGACTGATGGCTGAATCAGAAGACAACAAGTGCCAGGATCAGCCTGGTCTCAGTAAGGTACAAAGTAATTCTAGAATTTCTGATTACAGTACTGGTTCAGAGTCAGATTCATCTTCATTAAGTGATGAGGATGGATCAGAATCGTAAGGAGATATTAATCAGTTGATAGATGAATATGGGGACTTATTGCAAGCACTTAAGAAAAGCAAAAACCTGGCCAAAAATCAGGCTAAGGAAATTGCTGATCTTAAGATGACTGCATCTGGTTTAGAGAAAGAATTGGATCAACAAATGAATGAGGTTGCCAAGCTAAAAACTATTACAGTTATTCAGATGGGTACAATCACATATAAAAAATGATCTAATTAAAAGTCTAGAAGTCAGACTTAAAGTAGAGAAAGATTTAGTGGCTTGTTACTCTAAGCCAAAATCAGTCTTACCCTTAATAGATGAGTTTGCGGCTCAAAAGGCCGGGTAAGGCAGGAATAGGCTTTAAAGGTAACCCCAGGGCTGCCCATTTCAAGAGAAAAGTCAAAGCACCAGTTTAGCCATTGAACTTTAAAGTCCCTTTAGTTTTTAGAAAGGTGCATGAGCCTTTTAACAAGAATGATCTTGAAAACATTCATGATCATAATAAGACTGATGTTCTGAATAACAAGGGTGTTAATGCCAATAAGTCAGCCCATGTTCATAAACCCCATGGTTATAAGAAATCAGTGGGTGTAGCTGCAGCAACACCAGCACAGAACAAAAATTCTTCTGTCAAAAATGTATCTAGACCTAGATACAATAAGTATGAATGCTAGTGATGTGGCAAGACAGGCCATTTTGCCTTAACTGCTGGCATAACATAAGTGTCAGGAAGAACAACAGTCTACCAATTAGAAGAGTTGCTGGTAGTTTTTATATGAATGGTGCTAACTTGAACCAAGGTCCCACGACTTACTTGGGTTCTAAGGGAAAGTAATTCTGTATTGCAGGAAGGTCCAAGTTGTCATGCCCCTATATGGTACTTGAACAGTGGATGTTCCAGGCACAAGACTGGAACAAAGGGGCTACTGAAGGAGTACACATCTATCAAGGATGGGCCTAAAGTAATCTTTGGTGGATCTAAAAGAGGAATCATCAAAGGATTTGGTAACATCTCTTCCAACCAAATTACCATCACTCAAGTGGCTTATGTAAAAGGTTTGAAACACAACCTGATAAGCATAAGTAAGATGTGTGATCTAGGATATGACATTTCATTTGTTAAAAATGGATGCCATATCAAAAGGTCAAGTGATCAAAAGGTCATATTGACTGGGTATAGAAAGAGAAATGTTTATTGTCTTGATTTTGGGTGTGAGAACAAAGGTTATCCTATTTGTCTTGTAGCTGATGAGAAAGCATCTCATTGTGTCAAATGGCACAAGGGGCTGGCTCATCTTAACTACAAGACAATTGGCCAACTCTTTAGTAAAGAGTTAGTGAGGAATGGTCCTCAAGTTAAGTGTATAAAGGAAGGGATATGTTCAGCTTGTCAAAAGGGCAAGCAGACAAAATCTTTCTTTCATAGCCTTGAAAACAAGGATTCAGTGAGGTGTCTATACCTCTTACATATGGATCTTTTTGGTCCTATGCCAGTTCATAGTCTAGGTAGGAAGGTCTACACTTTTGTGGTTGTAGATGACTATTCTAGATATTCCTGGGTGTTCTTTCTAAGACAGAAATCTGAAACCCCAAGTGTTTTACACAGTTTTGTCAGACAAATTCAGAATGAACTGGACAGTACAGTGGTCAAAATCAGAAGTGACCATGGCACTGAATTTAAATCTGAAAGTATGACAAGATTGTGTGAAGAGTTTTGGATTTTTCAAGAATTCTCCTCACCGAGAACACCTCAGCAAAATGGTATTGCTGAAAGAAAGAATAGGACATTGATTGAAGCTGGTAGAAATCTATTGAGTGACACTTTTCTCCCAGAATATTTCTGGGCTGAGGCAGTAAACATTGCATGTCATGTACTCAACAGGGCTTCTATCACTAAGTACCCCAAAAAGACTCCCTATGAGATTATGAAAGGTAGAAAACCAAATTTATCCTATTTTAGGATCTTTGGTTGCAAGTTTTATATCCTTAACAATGGTAAGTCTTATTTAACTAAGTTTACTGCTAAATCCCAAGATAGGATATTTGTTGGGTACAACAACAATAGTAAGTCTTATAGAGTCTACAACTTGATTACTCAGGTTGTAGAAGAATCTGTACATGTTGTATTTGATGAAACAAGATTAATCAAAAGTGAGTTGCCTTGTAGTTCATGCAGTCCAACAGGTATAAGCAATAGGATGGACAAGCTTTCTATTGCAGAAGGCTCAACTGCAGATGAAGTATTGTAAAATGTTGGCTACTGTCCAGGGGGAGTACAAGACTCTCTAGAAGCTGATGACAACAAGGAGGTGCAGCAAAATGAAGAAACTGGAGGTGTTCAGCGAGAAGGAAGTCTACCTCCAGCTGTAAGATATCTAAAGGATCATCCAGCAGATCAGATAATTGGTGATCCAAGACATGGAGTGCAAACCAGAAGTAGAAATCTGAATACAGTCCTGCACTCAAGTTTTCTATCTTTACTGGAGCGAAAGAAATTTGAAGAAGCTATCCAAGACCAACACTGGATAAATGCTATGCAAGAGGAGCTTAATCAGTTTAGAAGATGCAAGGTCTGGGAGTTCGTTCCTAAACAAAAAGACTACAACATCATTGGTACAAAGTGGATTTTTAGGAACAAGTTGGATGAGAATGGAGTTATTGTGAAAAATAAAGTAGGATTGGTTGCAAAAGGATACAGGCAGGAAGAGGGAATAGACTTTGATCAAACATTTGCCCCAGTTGCAAGACTGGAAGCAATCAAAATATTCCTTGCCTATGCAGCATATCAAGGCTTCAAGGTATATCAAATGGATGTGAAATCAGCATTTCTGAATGGTGATCTGAAAGAAGAAGTCTATGTAGAGCAGCCATCAGGTTTTGTAGATTCTCTTAAACCTGGTTATGTCTATAGACTTAGGAAAGCATTGTATGGGTTAAAGCAAGCCCCATGGGCTTGGTATGAAACTCTATCTACTTCCTTATTGAGAACAAATTCTCAAGAGGTAAAATAGAAAAAACTCTATTCCTAAGGGAATCGAAAAGTAAGATAATCTTAGTTAAGATCTATGTAGATGACATAATCTTTGGATCTATAGAGAACAACATTTGCAAAAAGTTTGCCAAACTTATGCAAGGGAAGTTTTAAATGAGCAGTATGGGGGAACTTAAGTTCTTCTTGGGACTCCAAGTAAGACAGACTGATGATGGATTATCCATATCCCCGTCTAAGTTCACCAAGGAGTTAATTAAGAAGTATGGTATGGAATCATCCTCCACCATGAGAACTCTCATGGGAACAAGTATACTTATATGCAAAGATGATGCAGGTAAACCTATAGATGAGTCTTTGTATAGAGGAATAATTGGCTCTTTATTATATCTAACTGGTAGTATACCAGACATTATGTATGCAACATGTGTCTTTGCTAGGTACCAAGCATGCCCTAAAGAATCACATTATACTAAAGTCAAGAGGATTTTGAGATATCTAAAGGGCACATCTAATCTAGGCCTTTGGTACCCTTGGAATGGAGATTTTCTACTAACAGGTTATTCAGATGCAGATTTTGCAGGTTGTAGAGAAGATAGAAAAAGTACTACAGGTACATGCCAGTTATTGGGAGGAAGGTTGATATCCTGGAGCAGTAAGAAGCAGACTAGTGTGGCAATATCCACAGCTGAGTCTGAATATGTTGCAGCTGGAAGTTGCTGTGCACAACTATTGTGGATTCAACATTAGCTAAGGGATTATGGTATTCAGGTAAGTAGAACACCTTTATTGTGTGATTCTAAAAGTGCTATTTCTATTGCAAACAATCCTGTTTCACATAGTAGGACTAAGCATATAGAGATAAAATACTATTTTCTTAGAGAACATATAGAAAAAGGAGACATCTCATTAGAATTTGTTAAAACTGATTTTCAAATTGCAGATGTATTTACTAAGCCTTTTGATGAAACTAAATTCAATAAATTTAAAATTGAATTAGGAATGCTGACCATAGGTTATTTTACCAAAAATTGGCTAAGTAAAATGGTGTCGACACATTCAGTGTTAAGGTGTCGACACAGAGAATTCATGACAACAATTCAGGGAAATTGTGTCGACACAGAGAAAATGTGTCGACACCTAAGGGACAAAGAGTCGACACATCCAGAAATGTAGTGTCGACACAACCAGAGTAATGGTGGCGACACTTACAGATTTTGTGTCGACACTTATAATAAGAGTCGACACAAAATTTCTAATGGACTACTAAGTATCTCCTGTGTCGACATATCATCAATTGGTGTCGACACAAAGTAGTCAGTGTAACGCCCCTGATTTTTCGATGATTTTGTTTGGTTTTGGTATCGTCATATTTTTGATGTCATGGCGTTACTTTTAACGTCGGGTTGACGGCGCATCGCCGATAAGGCATTTTCGCGTCCGTTCGGTCGAGTCGGCCAATTTCTTGGATTTTTGTCGAAATCAGAAAATATTTCTATGAGGTTTAGGTTGAGTAATTTTAAACTTGCTCGTCAAGTTTCGTCGCAATCCGAGCATTTTTGGAGTCTCGGCGCGCGATTGAAGTTTTGAGTATTTATGTCATTGTATTTGGAAATTTTTATCTCAGGAATGGCTCGTCGGATTTAGGTTTTGGCTTCGCCGTTAGAATCGTAGCGCCAGTTTTCGCCTATGGTGTGAGTTTCGCTTAATTCGGTGCGTGTATGGGCCTCTGTTCTGAACTCGTGTCCCTTTGTTCAAAAAAATTTCATTTCAAGAAATTGCGCTTTGTTATCTCGAGTAGCCCGTTTCAGATTTCGATCGGACGCCGTTTTGGGGGTCAAAACGGTGTCGTATCAAAATATAGTAAACATCAAGTTTGTTCGTCTTGACGATAGCTACAACTTTTATGTTGACCACTTTTTGATTTGAAGCCATCTTAGGCTTCTATTTTTGATTTTCCCAAAACTGCTCGTAAATAAGCCTTTTTTTTGATTCCACTCGAGTATTTGCTCTTATACACGAGTATCCTTCATTTCACTCGAGTATTTTGCTCTTATACACGAGTATCCTTCATTCCACTCGAGTATTTGCTCTTATACACGAGTATCCTTCATTCCACTCGAGTATTTTGCTCTTATACACGAGTATCCTTCATTCCTCTCGAGTAGTCATGTACAGTCTACGTTCGGGCGAATATTTGAGGGTCAAATATGCATCGTATAGAAAAATGGTCAACATCAAATTTGTTCGTCTCGACGAGATCTACAACTTTCATGTTGACCACTTTTCGATTAGAAGCCATCTTGGACCCCTATTTTCGATTTTCCCGAAGCTGCTCATGTCCAGCTCGGGTAGACTTGATCTACTCGAGTATTATTGTTCTATCTCGAGTATGTTACGTTCCTCTCGAGTATTTTGCTCTCATACTCGAGTATCCTTCGTTCCTCTCGAGTATTTTGCTCTCATACTCGAGTATCCTTCGTTCCTCTCGAGTATTTTGCTCTCATACTCGAGTATCCTTCATTCCACTCGAGTGGTTCTGTACAGTTAGAGTTCGGGCACCGTTTTGAGGGTCAAAACGGTGTCGTGCGAAAAAACGGTCAGCATGAAATTTGTTCGTTTCGACGAGATCTACAACTTTCATGTTGGACACTTTTCGATTTAATGTCATCTTAGACCTCTATTATCGGTTTTCCCGTAGCCACTCATAAATTACACGTTTTTTTTGTATTTAGACAAAAAAATTTATAAGTAGTACATAATTTATATATATATATATGGACTTAGGTTTGATCAGAACTTCATCTTCTCCGATTCTTTTCCTCCCGAACCAGAGCGGCATGAGCGTGAGAGAGAAAATACTCCGTGAACCTTCCGGTGGCCGCCGACGGAGCTCCGGTGCTCGAAATCCTCAACCGAGCGTAGATCTGGAAAGCTCTCATCGAGAGCTACGCCATCGTGGTAAATTTTTTCCCTTTCTTTGAGTTTTCTCGTTAGGGTTTTTCAGCCCTAACCCCCTTTTCGACCATTTTTGTCTAGATTTCAACTTCCTCCGTCCTCCTTTGCCCCGATCTGTGACGTGGACTGATTTGGAGAACTTTTCCGGTAAAATCAAGGCAAGTGGTGGTCTCCCCTCATTTCTCCTTGTCCGATTTGATGGTAACGGTTTAGTCTTTTTGTTCTTTAAAATTTTTCTGCACTTTTTCTTCCAAGTTATTGTTACGATTAACCTTTTTTGGAGGATCACTCGATGTTGTAAGATTTTGTCATGGTGAACGTGATCTTGTCTATATATATTTATTTGTTCTTGAAGTGTCTTAATGGTGGCTCTAAATATCATACCTATCGTTTTGAGCGTATTCGAGTTTGTCTAGGTTTGTAGATCGTTCATAGGGGTTGATCAACCATGTCTTGAAACTAGAAGTGTCAAGTAGAATCTGATGAGCCAAACCTCGGGATATATTTGTGTTGTGGTTTCTTTGGGTTTCTAAAATTTGCGGGAGTTAGTGGGCAAATCCACCGACCGCAAGATTGTTTCCTTCATTAGTACCCCATGGGACTCTACTGGGTTTTGGGCATCTGCGGTGATTGGTGGAGTGTGCAAGTCTCCCCCGCGGTTAGACGGATTTTAACATCTGTGAGGGGTGTATCTAGAGAAGTGACCACCCTGCCCGTGTTTATGAGTAGAGTTGACTACAGGTTACTAATAAAGTTTTGGTATATTCTTTCTTATGATTCAATCATGCTATCCCCTTGCTTCGGGTATCCTGCATGATTTGTTATACGTGATGATTCACGAGAGTTCTTTTCTTCTGATTTATTTCTCGAGTTTTATTTATGAACCTTACTTCAATGGTTTTGGACTTGGGTTGGTACCCCTTTTGACCTTTAATTATTTTGACTTATTTTTTTTGCCACCATTTGTACCCTCTTGCTGAGGTGTTCTGTCTTTGGAATGCCTCAGGATCGGAGCATTAGCAAGTAGCGGAGCCGGTTTTGGGAGCCCTTGCAGCAGCAGGTGGGCTGTGGTTTTTTTTCCCCTCGCCGCAGCGAGGTAGTTCGTGGTTTTGTTTTCTTTGCCTAGTTTCAGACCTATTCATACTGTGGGTTCGTGTCAGATTGTTGACGCCCACAGGATTGTTGATTTCTTTTGACACTTGCTAGCTGATGTGGTTTTCTTATGTTTGGTTTACATTACTTGCTCTCTGGGATGATTCCTTGCTAGGACTGCATGTTAGGTATTTTGACCTATAAAACCCTACTATTAGTAAAGCATACTTATCATCTCCTTCAAAACTAAGCCACTATTTTCTATTTAGCGTAAAGACTTTCCTACCCGTATTATAAATCTAGAGTTTGCATTGTATGAGTTGTTCCTCGGGGACATTTATACTTATGTAGGATATGAGAGTCAATTTAAATAAGTATTTTCCGCAAGCGTAGAATTTATATTTTTAAATCGTGAACTAGATGATTCACTAAGCCGAGGGATACGGCTACCATCATAACTTAAACTGGATTTTATTCATAAACATCTATGTTTTCTATTAGAATTGTAGAGTTTGGAGTTTTGCCTGAACGTCTGCAGTTATCCCCTGTACGGCGTGGCATCACGACGCGTATTTTCCCCTTGCTCTGATATAATTAAATTGTTGGGAAAAATGCGGGTTGTGACAGTTGGTATCAGAGGGAGGTTGCTTGACAATTGGTCGGGCAACCTTCCCTTGTTAGTGTTAGTTGTTTAGTGTCATGTCATACACACACCGATGTGTCATCAATATGTCTTGGCTGAAGCATGAACACTACACTCATAAGCATGATTAGAAGTATACGGGGCATATTATGTAGTATGGGATGCATAATATGTGTTTGTATATGGATCCACCATAGACGGCAACATGTGAGGGTTATGTAGTATGGGATGCATAACCTCACCACATGAATGCTCATTAGCACGTTTTCTTTTCGTTGCATGCAATATTATGTAGTATGGGATGCATAACATTGCATGTGTACGCCGCTCATAACATGCATTAGGGCCTTTTATAGAATTCATAGCACCACATGCATAGCATAACATAACATAAGCACAACATGCCAAGCTAAAGATTTACTTGATGACATATGTACACACATGATTTTAAATAAGAGTAAAGGATTCATGCATTCATATCATAGGCACATGAGTCAATAGGATGATAAGATATCATCCTGAGTAGGGCATATCATCATCATATAATCCCAGAGCAAGTGACAGCTTTAGCAAGTGTCTTTCATGTATGGTCTGAACTAGATTTGTTTGCCCTAGGCGTAGTCTAGGATGTTAATTGGGTTGTTGGTTTGCCTTTTAGAAATGCCGCCTAAGCGTCCTGCAACGAGGTCGACTCCCCAGTCGGAGGGTGAGTCGTCAGGAGCGCAGAGTGATGCGTTGATCGAGAGTTTGCGCCAGAGCAACGAGGCTCTGTCAAGGCAAGTGCTTGCGATGCAATCGCAAATGGAATCCTTTTTTTCTGCCGCCCCTGTGCAGCAATCCTTAGTGCAAGACCCTATTGTGGATCGAGTGGTACCCGATACCCCTGCTCTTCTAGTGCCCCCGGTGACTCTACCACCAGAGATGAATTTTATTTCACACTTCCAGCGGCTGGGGCCTCCTACCTATGACGGAAGTGCAGACTTTATGGTTTTGGATGATTGGATCATCTCTATCGAGGAGATGTTTTCATATTCCGGGATTCTAGAAGCCCAGAAGGTTATGATTGCAGCCTATCAGTTAAAAGGCCTAGCAAGGAGTTGGTGGATTCGTGAAAAGAAGAGTCTGAAGGAAGGCTGTTCCTGGGACTCTTTTAAGGGAATGTTGCTGAAGAAGTTTCTGCCCTCGGTCGAGCAGGACCGTCTCATGAATAACTTCCTGCATTTGAAGCAGAGACAGCTCACGGTGAGCGAATATGAGATTGAGTTTAGCAAGTTGAGTAGATTTGCTCCCGATTTGGTAGCTTCGGAGGAGGGAAGAGTGAAACGTTTCCTGGGAGGACTAAGAAGTGATGTCCAGCAGTGGGCAAGCGCTTATGGAGCTGACAGTTATGCTGTGGCAGTGGAAGCTGCACTAAAAGTAGAAGCGATTGAAAATGCCAAGAACCGCGGTGCTGCGGCGAGGAAAGAGAAAAGGAAGGGTGTTGAGGATGGTAGCTCCAGGGCATCTGGCCCTTCTTCGAAGAAGAAAGGTAAGGAAGTGTGTAGTTTCTGCGGTCGTCCTGGCCACCCTTACGAAAGATGTTTCAAGAGAACAGCCACCCTGAAGAAGCAGCAAGTGCACGCCATCCAGGGTGCACCCAAGGGAGAGCTTGTATGCTCGTTCTGTACAAGGAAGGGTCATGATGTGAGTCGGTGCTGGATGAAGGAAAGGACCTGCTTCCAATGCGGGCAGAAGGGACACCAGAAATCTTCGTGCCCCCAAGCTCAATCCCCACTGCAGCCTGCCCCGCTTCGAGCTCTGCCTCCACCACCAACCCTAGATAAAGGGAAAGGAAAGCTGAACGTCATGACCAGCGAGGAAGCTCAAAACTCTACGCAAGTTATTTCAGGTTAGCCCCAGTCTATTTTATCCTTATTATTTATCGTTGTTGCCCTAGCTATCATTCGTTTAGTTATGTATGTTACGGTTTTAGGGGAGTTTAAGGTGCGGAATAGGTGGGCGCGTATTCTGTTCGATTCGGGTGCCACTCATTCCTTTGTGGCCATGAGGTTTGTTGATAAACATCGCATGGATGTTGATCAATTGAGAGACTCCTTCAACATCAAGCTTCCCTCCGGTGATTCGGTGATATCCAATCAAGGAGTTCTGAGATGCCCTATTCATCTTGGCAATTTTCTGGCCCTTGCGGATCTGATAATTTTAGACCTGGCTGATTTTGATGTGATTTTGGGCATGGACTGGCTGTCCAAGTATGATGCAGTCATCCAGTGCAAGGCAAAAAGACTGGACTTCAGGATGGACAATGGCCAACCTATGAGCGTCTATGGATTTCAGGACAGAGTTTCCCCTATCATTTCTGCGGTACGTGCTATAGCGTCTGGTTGCGAGGCATTTTTAGTTTCTATTTCTGCTCTGGAAACAGCTTTTGTTATACCACGTCTTGAGGATGTCTCGGTGGTGCGAGAGTTTCCAGACGTCTTTCCTGATAGTCTTCCAGGGCTTCCTCCTGAGAGGGAGATTGAGTTCGTGATTGACCTCGAGCCAGGCACTCGTCCCATCGCCAAAGCACCGTACCGTATGGCTCCCCGTGAGTTGGACGAGTTGCGTACTCAGCTCGATGAGTTGCTGAGGTGTGGTTTTATTAGACCAAGTTCTTCTCCGTGGGGTGCTCCGGTTTTATTTGTAAAGAAGAAGGATGGATCGATGAGACTTTGCATCGATTATAGGGAATTAAATAAGGTGACCGTTAAGAATAGATATCCCCTGCCAAGGATCGATGATCTGTTCGATCAGTTGCGTGGTAGCTCTGTATTTTCAAAAATCGATCTTCGCTCAGGCTACCACCAGTTGAGGATTCGTGAAGAAGATATTCCCCGAACCGCATTCCGTTCACGGCATGGACATTATGAGTTTTTGGTGATGTCCTTCGGTTTAACCAATGCACCCTCTGCTTTCATGGATTTGATGAATAGGGTGTTTAAGGATTTCTTGGACCGATTCGTTATTGTGTTTATAGATGATGTCCTGGTGTATTCCCGCAATGTTGAGGAGCATACTCAGCATTTGCGTTTGGTTTTGTCGACCTTGAGGGAGCATAAGCTATATGCGAAGCTGAGCAAATGTGAGTTCTGGCTACCCCAGGTGTCCTTTCTGGGTCATGTTGTAAGCAAGGACGGTATTTCTGTAGACCCGACCAAGATTTCTGCCGTGATGGAATGGGAAAGACCTTCTACACCTAAGGAGATTAGGAGCTTCTTAGGCCTCGCTGGCTATTATAGAAGATTCGTGGAAGGATTTTCGGTGTTGTCTGCCCTTTTAACTAGACTTACTCAGAAGAATACTGCATTCATTTGGAGCGATAAGTGTGAAGAGGCTTTCCAAGAGTTGAAGAAGAGACTGTGCACTGCCCCAATTTTAACCTTACCTACTGAAGGAGTCGAGTATGCTGTGTATGTTGATGCGTCACACATCGGACTCGGTTGTGTTTTAATGCAAGATGGTAAGGTGATCGCGTATGGATCAAGGCAACTAAAGATTCACGAGAGAAACTATCCTACGCACGATTTGGAGTTTGCTGCCGTAATTTATGCGCTGAAGCTGTGGCGACACTTATTGTATGGCGCGCTGTGCAAGATCTATACGGACCATAAGAGTTTGAAGTACGTCTTCACTCAGAAGGAACTGAATCTGCGCCAGCGTCGGTGGTTAGAATATGTGGCGGATTATGAAGTAGAAATTCTTTATCATCCAGGAAAGGCTAATATAGTAGCTGATGCCTTGAGTAGGAAGACCGCTAAAATTTTTAATCTATCGGTACAGTACTTAGTAGAAGAATTCTTGTTGATGAACATCGAGATTGGGAGTAGTTCTACGCCTGCTAGTTTGGAAACAGAAGCGCCCTCTTGGATTTCCCTTACAAGGGTGCACCAAAAGGATGATCCGGAATTGTTGCACCTCTGGAATAGGACTGAGAAAGGAGAGTTACCTGATTTTTCTTTGGACGAGCTAGGTACTCTGAAATATCGGGGTAGATTCTGTATTCCCGACATGGGTGACATCCGGGCTAAAATTTGTAAAGAAGCTCATGGTTCCAGTGTTTCCTATCATCCTGGTTCCACCAAAATGTATAAAGAGCTAAAGCAAATTGTTTGGTGGGTAGGGATGAAGGGCGATATCGCAAAGTTTGTATCAGAATGTTTTACGTGTCAGCGTGTCAAGGCTGATCATAGAAGGCCTGGTGGTAAATTGACACCGCTTGATATTCCAAGTTGGAAATGGGAGAGTATTTCGATGGATTTTATCACCGGTCTACCAAAATCCCCCCGTGGGCATGACTCAGTTTGGGTGATAGTCGACAGATTGACAAAGTGTGCCCACTTTGTTCCGTTTAAGATTGGGTATTCGATGAAGAAGATAGCTGAGCTTTATGTTGAAGAGGTCATCAGGTTACATGGAGTGCCTGTTAGCATTGTATCAGATCGGGACTCCAGATTTACGTCTCGCTTTTGGAAGAGCTTGCAAGAGGGGTTGGGTACCGACTTGAGGTATTCAACCGCCTATCATTCGCAGACGAATGGACAAACAGAAAGAGTAAATCAGATCGTGGAGGACATGATTAGATGTTATATTTTGGATCATGGTGGTGCTTGGGATGAGCGTCTCAGACTCATGGAATTTGCTTACAATAATAGCTATCAAGAGAGTCTGCAGATGGCCCCGTTTGAGGCCTTATATGGGAGGCGTTGTAGAACACCCTTGTTTTGGGCTGAAGTTGGTGAGAGGCCGTTGCTAGGTCCGGAAGCCCTTGAGGAGATGAATTGTGCTGTAACTCATATTCGAGAGAAGCTTCGTGTAGCACAAGAGCGTTATGAGAAATATGCTAATCGACGAAGGGTTGACTTGGAGTTTGCCGTTGGGGACTTGGTTTTTCTTAAAGTTTCTCCGATGCCAGGAGTAAAAAGATTTGGAAGGAACCACAAGTTAGACCCCCGGTATGTGGGACCTTTTCAGATTCTGGAGCGCATCGGAGTGTCAGCTTATCGACTGGATTTACCTGTTAACTTCCCTGGTGTCCACGAGGTGTTCCATGTGAGCCAGTTGCGGAAGTGTGTTCGTAGTAATCGTCAAATTCTCAGCTCGGTGCCCCAAATTCAGCCCAATCTGTCGTATGTGGAAGAGCCTGTCCGCGTTTTGGAATCTCAAGAGCGTGTATTGCGAAGAAAGACCATCCCAATGGTTAAGATCCTTTGGAGGAATCAAGATGTCGAGAGCGCGACGTGGGAATTGGAATCAGCAATGAGAGAATCTCATCCGCGCCTCTTCGCCTAGTTCTGGTATGTTTATATGTTTTAGGTTGTGTTTGATTTCTTCGCTTTTGTTAGATTTTGGATTTGTATTAAGTTTCGGGACGAAACTTCTTTTTAGGGGGAGTGACTGTAACGCCCCTGATTTTTCGATGATTTTGTTTGGTTTTGGTATCGTCATATTTTTGATGTCATGGCGTTACTTTTAACGTCGGGTTGACGGCGCATCGCCGATAAGGCATTTTCGCGTCCGTTCGGTCGAGTCGGCCAATTTCTTGGATTTTTGTCGAAATCAGAAAATATTTCTATGAGGTTTAGGTTGAGTAATTTTAAACTTGCTCGTCAAGTTTCGTCGCAATCCGAGCATTTTTGGAGTCTCGGCGCGCGATTGAAGTTTTGAGTATTTATGTCATTGTATTTGGAAATTTTTATCTCAGGAATGGCTCGTCGGATTTAGGTTTTGGCTTCGCCGTTAGAATCGTAGCGCCAGTTTTCGCCTATGGTGTGAGTTTCGCTTAATTCGGTGCGTGTATGGGCCTCTGTTCTGAACTCGTGTCACTTTGTTCAAAAAAATTTCATTTCAAGAAATTGCGCTTTGTTATCTCGAGTAGCCCGTTTCAGATTTCGATCGGACGCCGTTTTGGGGGTCAAAACGGTGTCGTATCAAAATATAGTAAACATCAAGTTTGTTCGTCTTGACGATAGCTACAACTTTTATGTTGACCACTTTTTGATTTGAAGCCATCTTAGGCTTCTATTTTTGATTTTCCCAAAACTGCTCGTAAATAAGCCTTTTTTTTGATTCCACTCGAGTATTTGCTCTTATACACGAGTATCCTTCATTTCACTCGAGTATTTTGCTCTTATACACGAGTATCCTTCATTCCACTCGAGTATTTGCTCTTATACACGAGTATCCTTCATTCCACTCGAGTATTTTGCTCTTATACACGAGTATCCTTCATTCCTCTCGAGTAGTCATGTACAGTCTACGTTCGGGCGAATATTTGAGGGTCAAATATGCATCGTATAGAAAAATGGTCAACATCAAATTTGTTCGTCTCGACGAGATCTACAACTTTCATGTTGACCACTTTTCGATTAGAAGCCATCTTGGACCCCTATTTTCGATTTTCCCGAAGCTGCTCATGTCCAGCTCGGGTAGACTTGATCTACTCGAGTATTATTGTTCTATCTCGAGTATGTTACGTTCCTCTCGAGTATTTTGCTCTCATACTCGAGTATCCTTCGTTCCTCTCGAGTATTTTGCTCTCATACTCGAGTATCCTTCGTTCCTCTCGAGTATTTTGCTCTCATACTCGAGTATCCTTCATTCCACTCGAGTGGTTCTGTACAGTTAGAGTTCGGGCACCGTTTTGAGGGTCAAAACGGTGTCGTGCGAAAAAACGGTCAGCATGAAATTTGTTCGTTTCGACGAGATCTACAACTTTCATGTTGGACACTTTTCGATTTAATGTCATCTTAGACCTCTATTATCGGTTTTCCCGTAGCCACTCATAAATTACACGTTTTTTTTTGTATTTAGACAAAAAAATTTATAAGTAGTACATAATTTATATATATATATATGGACTTAGGTTTGATCAGAACTTCATCTTCTCCGATTCTTTTCCTCCCGAACCAGAGCGGCGTGAGCGTGAGAGAGAAAATACTCCGTGAACCTTCCGGTGGCCGCCGACGGAGCTCCGGTGCTCGAAATCCTCAACCGAGCGTAGATCTGGAAAGCTCTCATCGAGAGCTACGCCATCGTGGTAAATTTTTTCCCTTTCTTTGAGTTTTCTCGTTAGGGTTTTTCAGCCCTAACCCCCTTTTCGACCATTTTTGTCTAGATTTCAACTTCCTCCGTCCTCCTTTGCCCCGATCTGTGACGTGGACTGATTTGGAGAACTTTTCCGGTAAAATCAAGGCAAGTGGTGGTCTCCCCTCATTTCTCCTTGTCCGATTTGATGGTAACGGTTTAGTCTTTTTGTTCTTTAAAATTTTTCTGCACTTTTTCTTCCAAGTTATTGTTACGATTAACCTTTTTTGGAGGATCACTCGATGTTGTAAGATTTTGTCATGGTGAACGTGATCTTGTCTATATATATTTATTTGTTCTTGAAGTGTCTTAATGGTGGCTCTAAATATCATACCTATCGTTTTGAGCGTATTCGAGTTTGTCTAGGTTTGTAGATCGTTCATAGGGGTTGATCAACCATGTCTTGAAACTAGAAGTGTCAAGTAGAATCTGATGAGCCAAACCTCGGGATATATTTGTGTTGTGGTTTCTTTGGGTTTCTAAAATTTGCGGGAGTTAGTGGGCAAATCCACCGACCGCAAGATTGTTTCCTTCATTAGTACCCCATGGGACTCTACTGGGTTTTGGGCATCTGCGGTGATTGGTGGAGTGTGCAAGTCTCCCCCGCGGTTAGACGGATTTTAACATCTGTGAGGGGTGTATCTAGAGAAGTGACCACCCTGCCCGTGTTTATGAGTAGAGTTGACTACAGGTTACTAATAAAGTTTTGGTATATTCTTTCTTATGATTCAATCATGCTATCCCCTTGCTTCGGGTATCCTGCATGATTTGTTATACGTGATGATTCACGAGAGTTCTTTTCTTCTGATTTATTTCTCGAGTTTTATTTATGAACCTTACTTCAATGGTTTTGGACTTGGGTTGGTACCCCTTTTGACCTTTAATTATTTTGACTTATTTTTTTTGCCACCATTTGTACCCTCTTGCTGAGGTGTTCTGTCTTTGGAATGCCTCAGGATCGGAGCATTAGCAAGTAGCGGAGCCGGTTTTGGGAGCCCTTGCAGCAGCAGGTGGGCTGTGGTTTTTTTTCCCCTCGCCGCAGCGAGGTAGTTCGTGGTTTTGTTTTCTTTGCCTAGTTTCAGACCTATTCATACTGTGGGTTCGTGTCAGATTGTTGACGCCCACAGGATTGTTGATTTCTTTTGACACTTGCTAGCTGATGTGGTTTTCTTATGTTTGGTTTACATTACTTGCTCTCTGGGATGATTCCTTGCTAGGACTGCATGTTAGGTATTTTGACCTATAAAACCCTACTATTAGTAAAGCATACTTATCATCTCCTTCAAAACTAAGCCACTATTTTCTATTTAGCGTAAAGACTTTCCTACCCGTATTATAAATCTAGAGTTTGCATTGTATGAGTTGTTCCTCGGGGACATTTATACTTATGTAGGATATGAGAGTCAATTTAAATAAGTATTTTCCGCAAGCGTAGAATTTATATTTTTAAATCGTGAACTAGATGATTCACTAAGCCGAGGGATACGGCTACCATCATAACTTAAACTGGATTTTATTCATAAACATCTATGTTTTCTATTAGAATTGTAGAGTTTGGAGTTTTGCCTGAACGTCTGCAGTTATCCCCTGTACGGCGTGGCATCACGACGCGTATTTTCCCCTTGCTCTGATATAATTAAATTGTTGGGAAAAATGCGGGTTGTGACAGTTGGTATCAGAGGGAGGTTGCTTGACAATTGGTCGGGCAACCTTCCCTTGTTAGTGTTAGTTGTTTAGTGTCATGTCATACACACACCGATGTGTCATCAATATGTCTTGGCTGAAGCATGAACACTACACTCATAAGCATGATTAGAAGTATACGGGGCATATTATGTAGTATGGGATGCATAATATGTGTTTGTATATGGATCCACCATAGACGGCAACATGTGAGGGTTATGTAGTATGGGATGCATAACCTCACCACATGAATGCTCATTAGCACGTTTTCTTTTCGTTGCATGCAATATTATGTAGTATGGGATGCATAACATTGCATGTGTACGCCGCTCATAACATGCATTAGGGCCTTTTATAGAATTCATAGCACCACATGCATAGCATAACATAACATAAGCACAACATGCCAAGCTAAAGATTTACTTGATGACATATGTACACACATGATTTTAAATAAGAGTAAAGGATTCATGCATTCATATCATAGGCACATGAGTCAATAGGATGATAAGATATCATCCTGAGTAGGGCATATCATCATCATATAATCCCAGAGCAAGTGACAGCTTTAGCAAGTGTCTTTCATGTATGGTCTGAACTAGATTTGTTTGCCCTAGGCGTAGTCTAGGATGTTAATTGGGTTGTTGGTTTGCCTTTTAGAAATGCCGCCTAAGCGTCCTGCAACGAGGTCGACTCCCCAGTCGGAGGGTGAGTCGTCAGGAGCGCAGAGTGATGCGTTGATCGAGAGTTTGCGCCAGAGCAACGAGGCTCTGTCAAGGCAAGTGCTTGCGATGCAATCGCAAATGGAATCCTTTTTTTCTGCCGCCCCTGTGCAGCAACCCTTAGTGCAAGACCCTATTGTGGATCGAGTGGTACCCGATACCCCTGCTCTTCTAGTGCCCCCGGTGACTCTACCACCAGAGATGAATTTTATTTCACACTTCCAGCGGCTGGGGCCTCCTACCTATGATGGAAGTGCAGACTTTATGGTTTTGGATGATTGGATCATCTCTATCGAGGAGATGTTTTCATATTCCGGGATTCTAGAAGCCCAGAAGGTTATGATTGCAGCCTATCAGTTAAAAGGCCTAGCAAGGAGTTGGTGGATTCGTGAAAAGAAGAGTCTGAAGGAAGGCTGTTCCTGGGACTCTTTTAAGGGAATGTTGCTGAAGAAGTTTCTGCCCTCGGTCGAGCAGGACCGTCTCATGAATAACTTCCTGCATTTGAAGCAGAGACAGCTCACGGTGAGCGAATATGAGATTGAGTTTAGCAAGTTGAGTAGATTTGCTCCCGATTTGGTAGCTTCGGAGGAGGGAAGAGTGAAACGTTTCCTGGGAGGACTAAGAAGTGATGTCCAGCAGTGGGCAAGCGCTTATGGAGCTGACAGTTATGCTGTGGCAGTGGAAGCTGCACTAAAAGTAGAAGCGATTGAAAATGCCAAGAACCGCGGTGCTGCGGCGAGGAAAGAGAAAAGGAAGGGTGTTGAGGATGGTAGCTCCAGGGCATCTGGCCCTTCTTCGAAGAAGAAAGGTAAGGAAGTGTGTAGTTTCTGCGGTCGTCCTGGCCACCCTTACGAAAGATGTTTCAAGAGAACAGCCACCCTGAAGAAGCAGCAAGTGCACGCCATCCAGGGTGCACCCAAGGGAGAGCTTGTATGCTCGTTCTGTACAAGGAAGGGTCATGATGTGAGTCGGTGCTGGATGAAGGAAAGGACCTGCTTCCAATGCGGGCAGAAGGGACACCAGAAATCTTCGTGCCCCCAAGCTCAATCCCCACTGCAGCCTGCCCCGCTTCGAGCTCTGCCTCCACCACCAACCCTAGATAAAGGGAAAGGAAAGCTGAACGTCATGACCAGCGAGGAAGCTCAAAACTCTACGCAAGTTATTTCAGGTTAGCCCCAGTCTATTTTATCCTTATTATTTATCGTTGTTGCCCTAGCTATCATTCGTTTAGTTATGTATGTTACGGTTTTAGGGGAGTTTAAGGTGCGGAATAGGTGGGCGCGTATTCTGTTCGATTCGGGTGCCACTCATTCCTTTGTGGCCATGAGGTTTGTTGATAAACATCGCATGGATGTTGATCAATTGAGAGACTCCTTCAACATCAAGCTTCCCTCCGGTGATTCGGTGATATCCAATCAAGGAGTTCTGAGATGCCCTATTCATCTTGGCAATTTTCTGGCCCTTGCGGATCTGATAATTTTAGACCTGGCTGATTTTGATGTGATTTTGGGCATGGACTGGCTGTCCAAGTATGATGCAGTCATCCAGTGCAAGGCAAAAAGACTGGACTTCAGGATGGACAATGGCCAACCTATGAGCGTCTATGGATTTCAGGACAGAGTTTCCCCTATCATTTCTGCGGTACGTGCTATAGCGTCTGGTTGCGAGGCATTTTTAGTTTCTATTTCTGCTCTGGAAACAGCTTTTGTTATACCACGTCTTGAGGATGTCTCGGTGGTGCGAGAGTTTCCAGACGTCTTTCCTGATAGTCTTCCAGGGCTTCCTCCTGAGAGGGAGATTGAGTTCGTGATTGACCTCGAGCCAGGCACTCGTCCCATCGCCAAAGCACCGTACCGTATGGCTCCCCGTGAGTTGGACGAGTTGCGTACTCAGCTCGATGAGTTGCTGAGGTGTGGTTTTATTAGACCAAGTTCTTCTCCGTGGGGTGCTCCGGTTTTATTTGTAAAGAAGAAGGATGGATCGATGAGACTTTGCATCGATTATAGGGAATTAAATAAGGTGACCGTTAAGAATAGATATCCCCTGCCAAGGATCGATGATCTGTTCGATCAGTTGCGTGGTAGCTCTGTATTTTCAAAAATCGATCTTCGCTCAGGCTACCACCAGTTGAGGATTCGTGAAGAAGATATTCCCCGAACCGCATTCCGTTCACGGCATGGACATTATGAGTTTTTGGTGATGTCCTTCGGTTTAACCAATGCACCCTCTGCTTTCATGGATTTGATGAATAGGGTGTTTAAGGATTTCTTGGACCGATTCGTTATTGTGTTTATAGATGATGTCCTGGTGTATTCCCGCAATGTTGAGGAGCATACTCAGCATTTGCGTTTGGTTTTGTCGACCTTGAGGGAGCATAAGCTATATGCGAAGCTGAGCAAATGTGAGTTCTGGCTACCCCAGGTGTCCTTTCTGGGTCATGTTGTAAGCAAGGACGGTATTTCTGTAGACCCGACCAAGATTTCTGCCGTGATGGAATGGGAAAGACCTTCTACACCTAAGGAGATTAGGAGCTTCTTAGGCCTCGCTGGCTATTATAGAAGATTCGTGGAAGGATTTTCGGTGTTGTCTGCCCTTTTAACTAGACTTACTCAGAAGAATACTGCATTCATTTGGAGCGATAAGTGTGAAGAGGCTTTCCAAGAGTTGAAGAAGAGACTGTGCACTGCCCCAATTTTAACCTTACCTACTGAAGGAGTCGAGTATGCTGTGTATGTTGATGCGTCACACATCGGACTCGGTTGTGTTTTAATGCAAGATGGTAAGGTGATCGCGTATGGATCAAGGCAACTAAAGATTCACGAGAGAAACTATCCTACGCACGATTTGGAGTTTGCTGCCGTAATTTATGCGCTGAAGCTGTGGCGACACTTATTGTATGGCGCGCTGTGCAAGATCTATACGGACCATAAGAGTTTGAAGTACGTCTTCACTCAGAAGGAACTGAATCTGCGCCAGCGTCGGTGGTTAGAATATGTGGCGGATTATGAAGTAGAAATTCTTTATCATCCAGGAAAGGCTAATATAGTAGCTGATGCCTTGAGTAGGAAGACCGCTAAAATTTTTAATCTATCGGTACAGTACTTAGTAGAAGAATTCTTGTTGATGAACATCGAGATTGGGAGTAGTTCTACGCCTGCTAGTTTGGAAACAGAAGCGCCCTCTTGGATTTCCCTTACAAGGGTGCACCAAAAGGATGATCCGGAATTGTTGCACCTCTGGAATAGGACTGAGAAAGGAGAGTTACCTGATTTTTCTTTGGACGAGCTAGGTACTCTGAAATATCGGGGTAGATTCTGTATTCCCGACATGGGTGACATCCGGGCTAAAATTTGTAAAGAAGCTCATGGTTCCAGTGTTTCCTATCATCCTGGTTCCACCAAAATGTATAAAGATCTAAAGCAAATTGTTTGGTGGGTAGGGATGAAGGGCGATATCGCAAAGTTTGTATCAGAATGTTTTACGTGTCAGCGTGTCAAGGCTGATCATAGAAGGCCTGGTGGTAAATTGACACCGCTTGATATTCCAAGTTGGAAATGGGAGAGTATTTCGATGGATTTTATCACCGGTCTACCAAAATCCCCCCGTGGGCATGACTCAGTTTGGGTGATAGTCGACAGATTGACAAAGTGTGCCCACTTTGTTCCGTTTAAGATTGGGTATTCGATGAAGAAGATAGCTGAGCTTTATGTTGAAGAGGTCATCAGGTTACATGGAGTGCCTGTTAGCATTGTATCAGATCGGGACTCCAGATTTACGTCTCGCTTTTGGAAGAGCTTGCAAGAGGGGTTGGGTACCGACTTGAGGTATTCAACCGCCTATCATTCGCAGACGAATGGACAAACAGAAAGAGTAAATCAGATCGTGGAGGACATGATTAGATGTTATATTTTGGATCATGGTGGTGCTTGGGATGAGCGTCTCAGACTCATGGAATTTGCTTACAATAATAGCTATCAAGAGAGTCTGCAGATGGCCCCGTTTGAGGCCTTATATGGGAGGCGTTGTAGAACACCCTTGTTTTGGGCTGAAGTTGGTGAGAGGCCGTTGCTAGGTCCGGAAGCCCTTGAGGAGATGAATTGTGCTGTAACTCATATTCGAGAGAAGCTTCGTGTAGCACAAGAGCGTTATGAGAAATATGCTAATCGACGAAGGGTTGACTTGGAGTTTGCCGTTGGGGACTTGGTTTTTCTTAAAGTTTCTCCGATGCCAGGAGTAAAAAGATTTGGAAGGAACCACAAGTTAGACCCCCGGTATGTGGGACCTTTTCAGATTCTGGAGCGCATCGGAGTGTCAGCTTATCGACTGGATTTACCTGTTAACTTCCCTGGTGTCCACGAGGTGTTCCATGTGAGCCAGTTGCGGAAGTGTGTTCGTAGTAATCGTCAAATTCTCAGCTCGGTGCCCCAAATTCAGCCCAATCTGTCGTATGTGGAAGAGCCTGTCCGCGTTTTGGAATCTCAAGAGCGTGTATTGCGAAGAAAGACCATCCCAATGGTTAAGATCCTTTGGAGGAATCAAGATGTCGAGAGCGCGACGTGGGAATTGGAATCAGCAATGAGAGAATCTCATCCGCGCCTCTTCGCCTAGTTCTGGTATGTTTATATGTTTTAGGTTGTGTTTGATTTCTTCGCTTTTGTTAGATTTTGGATTTGTATTAAGTTTCGGGACGAAACTTCTTTTTAGGGGGAGTGACTGTAACGCCCCTGATTTTTCGATGATTTTGTTTGGTTTTGGTATCGTCATATTTTTGATGTCATGGCGTTACTTTTAACGTCGGGTTGACGGCGCATCGCCGATAAGGCATTTTCGCGTCCGTTCGGTCGAGTCGGCCAATTTCTTGGATTTTTGTCGAAATCAGAAAATATTTCTATGAGGTTTAGGTTGAGTAATTTTAAACTTGCTCGTCAAGTTTCGTCGCAATCCGAGCATTTTTGGAGTCTCGGCGCGCGATTGAAGTTTTGAGTATTTATGTCATTGTATTTGGAAATTTTTATCTCAGGAATGGCTCGTCGGATTTAGGTTTTGGCTTCGCCGTTAGAATCGTAGCGCCAGTTTTCGCCTATGGTGTGAGTTTCGCTTAATTCGGTGCGTGTATGGGCCTCTGTTCTGAACTCGTGTCACTTTGTTCAAAAAAATTTCATTTCAAGAAATTGCGCTTTGTTATCTCGAGTAGCCCGTTTCAGATTTCGATCGGACGCCGTTTTGGGGGTCAAAACGGTGTCGTATCAAAATATAGTAAACATCAAGTTTGTTCGTCTTGACGATAGCTACAACTTTTATGTTGACCACTTTTTGATTTGAAGCCATCTTAGGCTTCTATTTTTGATTTTCCCAAAACTGCTCGTAAATAAGCCTTTTTTTTGATTCCACTCGAGTATTTGCTCTTATACACGAGTATCCTTCATTTCACTCGAGTATTTTGCTCTTATACACGAGTATCCTTCATTCCACTCGAGTATTTGCTCTTATACACGAGTATCCTTCATTCCACTCGAGTATTTTGCTCTTATACACGAGTATCCTTCATTCCTCTCGAGTAGTCATGTACAGTCTACGTTCGGGCGAATATTTGAGGGTCAAATATGCATCGTATAGAAAAATGGTCAACATCAAATTTGTTCGTCTCGACGAGATCTACAACTTTCATGTTGACCACTTTTCGATTAGAAGCCATCTTGGACCCCTATTTTCGATTTTCCCGAAGCTGCTCATGTCCAGCTCGGGTAGACTTGATCTACTCGAGTATTATTGTTCTATCTCGAGTATGTTACGTTCCTCTCGAGTATTTTGCTCTCATACTCGAGTATCCTTCGTTCCTCTCGAGTATTTTGCTCTCATACTCGAGTATCCTTCGTTCCTCTCGAGTATTTTGCTCTCATACTCGAGTATCCTTCATTCCACTCGAGTGGTTCTGTACAGTTAGAGTTCGGGCACCGTTTTGAGGGTCAAAACGGTGTCGTGCGAAAAAACGGTCAGCATGAAATTTGTTCGTTTCGACGAGATCTACAACTTTCATGTTGGACACTTTTCGATTTAATGTCATCTTAGACCTCTATTATCGGTTTTCCCGTAGCCACTCATAAATTACACGTTTTTTTTGTATTTAGACAAAAAAATTTATAAGTAGTACATAATTTATATATATATATATGGACTTAGGTTTGATCAGAACTTCATCTTCTCCGATTCTTTTCCTCCCGAACCAGAGCGGCGTGAGCGTGAGAGAGAAAATACTCCGTGAACCTTCCGGTGGCCGCCGACGGAGCTCCGGTGCTCGAAATCCTCAACCGAGCGTAGATCTGGAAAGCTCTCATCGAGAGCTACGCCATCGTGGTAAATTTTTTCCCTTTCTTTGAGTTTTCTCGTTAGGGTTTTTCAGCCCTAACCCCCTTTTCGACCATTTTTGTCTAGATTTCAACTTCCTCCGTCCTCCTTTGCCCCGATCTGTGACGTGGACTGATTTGGAGAACTTTTCCGGTAAAATCAAGGCAAGTGGTGGTCTCCCCTCATTTCTCCTTGTCCGATTTGATGGTAACGGTTTAGTCTTTTTGTTCTTTAAAATTTTTCTGCACTTTTTCTTCCAAGTTATTGTTACGATTAACCTTTTTTGGAGGATCACTCGATGTTGTAAGATTTTGTCATGGTGAACGTGATCTTGTCTATATATATTTATTTGTTCTTGAAGTGTCTTAATGGTGGCTCTAAATATCATACCTATCGTTTTGAGCGTATTCGAGTTTGTCTAGGTTTGTAGATCGTTCATAGGGGTTGATCAACCATGTCTTGAAACTAGAAGTGTCAAGTAGAATCTGATGAGCCAAACCTCGGGATATATTTGTGTTGTGGTTTCTTTGGGTTTCTAAAATTTGCGGGAGTTAGTGGGCAAATCCACCGACCGCAAGATTGTTTCCTTCATTAGTACCCCATGGGACTCTACTGGGTTTTGGGCATCTGCGGTGATTGGTGGAGTGTGCAAGTCTCCCCCGCGGTTAGACGGATTTTAACATCTGTGAGGGGTGTATCTAGAGAAGTGACCACCCTGCCCGTGTTTATGAGTAGAGTTGACTACAGGTTACTAATAAAGTTTTGGTATATTCTTTCTTATGATTCAATCATGCTATCCCCTTGCTTCGGGTATCCTGCATGATTTGTTATACGTGATGATTCACGAGAGTTCTTTTCTTCTGATTTATTTCTCGAGTTTTATTTATGAACCTTACTTCAATGGTTTTGGACTTGGGTTGGTACCCCTTTTGACCTTTAATTATTTTGACTTATTTTTTTTGCCACCATTTGTACCCTCTTGCTGAGGTGTTCTGTCTTTGGAATGCCTCAGGATCGGAGCATTAGCAAGTAGCGGAGCCGGTTTTGGGAGCCCTTGCAGCAGCAGGTGGGCTGTGGTTTTTTTTCCCCTCGCCGCAGCGAGGTAGTTCGTGGTTTTGTTTTCTTTGCCTAGTTTCAGACCTATTCATACTGTGGGTTCGTGTCAGATTGTTGACGCCCACAGGATTGTTGATTTCTTTTGACACTTGCTAGCTGATGTGGTTTTCTTATGTTTGGTTTACATTACTTGCTCTCTGGGATGATTCCTTGCTAGGACTGCATGTTAGGTATTTTGACCTATAAAACCCTACTATTAGTAAAGCATACTTATCATCTCCTTCAAAACTAAGCCACTATTTTCTATTTAGCGTAAAGACTTTCCTACCCGTATTATAAATCTAGAGTTTGCATTGTATGAGTTGTTCCTCGGGGACATTTATACTTATGTAGGATATGAGAGTCAATTTAAATAAGTATTTTCCGCAAGCGTAGAATTTATATTTTTAAATCGTGAACTAGATGATTCACTAAGCCGAGGGATACGGCTACCATCATAACTTAAACTGGATTTTATTCATAAACATCTATGTTTTCTATTAGAATTGTAGAGTTTGGAGTTTTGCCTGAACGTCTGCAGTTATCCCCTGTACGGCGTGGCATCACGACGCGTATTTTCCCCTTGCTCTGATATAATTAAATTGTTGGGAAAAATGCGGGTTGTGACAGTCAGCGCCGTGGTCGAGACAATAGAAGTTTGTGTCGACACATTCCAACAGTGTCGACACTTTTAGACAGTTTTTGCCCGCCTTTTGATCTTCTTTGATTAGAAGGGTATAAATAGGTCAAGAACTTATTCTGTCGACACTCTCACCAGGGTTTCGAGACAAAAACCTTGTGTCGACAATCTCTCTCCACTCCAATCAAGCTTTCTCTTCATTCCAATGGCACCCAAGGTTGAAGACAATGTCAATGAAGGATATGAGTTAGTTAGGCATGCATTCAAGGATGCCGAATCGGAGATCAAACATGTCATTTCTCTTCTTGCAGACAATGGGTTAGAATATCTTGTCTCTGAACCTAGTAAGATATGGAAGAAACAAGTATTTGAGTTCTACACGGCTGCATCGGTGGATTCAACCAGATTAAAGATCAAATCAACCATCCATGGAGAACGAGTCAAGCTGACTCAGAAAAGATTGAGCAATATTCTACATCTTTCTAGAATACAAGATGAGGAAGAGGTATCAACCTCAAGGACCAGGGAGGCACTTCAATGGTGTGGATTGGATCCAACCATAAAGATAGGATCTGCCATCAACAGGAAGGGCATGAATCCTCAAGGGAAATTCCTGTCTGAAATAATAGGAAAGGTGCTCTTATACAAACCAGGTGGCCATGATAGGATATTAGCCTATATGTTCAGTCGAATGACTAGGGTGATCTTTAAGATTAAAACAAATTGGTCTGTTGTACTGTTTGATAAGATCAAAGAAGGAATCAAGAAGCCAAACTTGGCTAGGATCATGAGTCTGTACCTGGCTAGAATGATTCCAGAGGTAATGCAACAGATTCATGGATCAAAGATAAACAACATGAGGAGAATGGACTTGAGGTTATACTCAAGATGGGATAGAGTTCTTTCAAAAGAGATGCCTGAGCATGGTCATGAAGATGTACAAGACCAAGAAGAGCAAGTAAGAGCACAAGTTCAGAATCTGACTGTAACTACCCAAGTCTAGGAAGAGACTATTATTGCACCAGTGCAGGGGGAGCTGGAAAGTATACAAGTCCAGGAGAATGCTGAGAATGCACATTTGCAGGGGGAGCCAGAGTCTGAACAAGTACAAGAGGAAGAAAGAATCAATTTATCAGAGGACATTATTTCTCAAGCTACTCTAGATATTCTGGGGTTGCTGCTGCTGCTGAGAAAGTACTATCTCCTTCTCTCACACAACAAGAATTCACTCTTGAAGGGCTGTTTCCTGATATTGGAGGAGAAATAGATAAAATGCAGACCTTAAGATTTGAGGGGGAGCAAGTAAGGGTTGAGGGGGAGCAGGTTGATATAGAGGAAGAGAAACATGTAGCTAAAAAAGAAATTTCTTCCACTCCTCATGAGAGGGTTAATATTGATAGTTCTTCAGAATCTGAGCAAGAAGAAGTAAGGGAGGCAAAGATGAGAAAATTAATGGTTTTCAAAAGGGGAAGTCACAGCTATAAGAAAGCTCTTCAAACAACAACTCACCAAGCTACTACTGATTTTGATTACACTAAATTTATGATAAATTTACAGGTCAAAATGGATGAGCAGAGATTGCTTCTTGAAAAGTATGTGGATGAAAGCCAAAAGGCTCTTCAATTTGATCTGGCACAAGAGATAAAATCTATAAGATTTGAAATTAATCAGAATAAAAGAGAGATGACAGATTGCTTCCACAAGGGAGGCAATGTTGTGGTATTTCTTGCAAACCAACAAGCAGACATTAAGAAGCAAGTCGATGAGATGGCTGTTAAACAAAGCTATGTCCTTGAGAATCAAATAATAATGAATGAAAATCTGACTGAAACACATAATGTGATAGTCACTGAGTTCACAAACACTGTTGTTGCAATGACTGCTGCAAGGGCTAAAGAAAAAGAAGAATCTGATCAGAAGCTACAAGCTGCCCTAAATGCAGTTAAAAATTCCATCACTCCATCTGAGAAGTTTATTAGTGACAAGCTTCAAAAATTAAAGCCATTCTTTAAAGATGGAATCAACTATCTGGATGGACAAATCAGATTTCAGAAAGATGACTTGTGAGAGCATGTGGCTAGAGAAGTCATAAAGGGGGAGTGGGTGTTGGTCTATGCTGGGTCTGATCATGCCAAATGGGTAACTAACAGCATAAGATCCACTCTTGGATATCCACCCCTGTGTGATGATGATAATATGGCTGAGTCAGGGGTGCAACCAATTCTACTTGAAGGTGATCAACCTGAGGTTGCCCAAGTCATTTACCCTCCTGTAGATATTGGAATGATACATGAACAGGTTCAGTCAATGTACAGCCCTCCACAACCAATTACAAATGTGATTATTGAAAAGGTTGATATACCAGATACTGCTATCAAAGCTCAGCAAGATGCTCTATTATTAAATAAAAGATTTAGAGAGCAAGCAGAATTAAAGCCAGACTTTGAGCAGTGGAGCCCCACTTCAAGGAATATCATTTTAAATGCATGGAAGGCTGTAAAAGATCAAGTTAATGAAAGGGGTAAATGGTACAATGAGCAAGAATGGCAAAAGTATGAACCCAGACAAGAAGCCATAGTTCAACACAGGATAAAGGCTAAGATTGGGAAGCTACCTCCTGATACTCAGGAACCTAGCAAGTATTTCCCCAAGCCCTTTCATTATTTTGAAAGACAAAGGATCAAGGCTTAAGCACAGAAGAAAGTTGATCTGAAAGGCAAGAAGCCCATGGAAGATACAGAACCTCCTGCTCAGGCTCAGATAATATCTGGAAAAGGGATAGTCATCAAGGAGCCTGCCCAACCTTAGTCTTAGCTTTACTAGTTTTTGTTCAAGAACTATGTAATTGTTTGTTTGTTAAAGAATTCAATGTAAACATTTTGTAACAAACTTTTTGAGGTGATATACAAAACATTGTTCTGAGATCATTTACTTTTACATCTTTATTCTGTGATTTAACTATGATATGTGTTTTGTTTATATAGTACCCTGTCATATAATGCTTATATACATCATCATGTTTATTTTATAAGTGGTGTATATCATTGGCTAAAGGGTTATGACTTCTCCAGATAGGGGAGATTGTTGGGTACATTGGAAAATATGTACCTGATTTGGAGAAGTCTCACTTACCTCAATGATATACATCAAGGTGTATTTGATGTTATTTTGAGTTTATATGTGCAGGTTAAGAAAGTTCTAGAATGCAGGAAAAATATTCTAAGTCCATGTGTCGACACTTGAGGAAGCTGTGTCGACACTTCAGTAAGATTGTGTCGACACTTGGAAATAGCTGTGTCGACACTTCAGAGAATTTGTGTCGACACCGGGAGGCAGTGTCGACACACAGAAGATTGGATTCGACAACAACTGTGTCGACACCGGGAGGCAGTGTAGACACACAGAGGCAGAGTCGACAACAACTGTGTCGACACCTGGAGGCAGTGTCGACACACACTATGTTCTGAGTCTACATCAACTGTGTTGACACACAGGACTTGTGTCGACACACAACTGAGTCTAGACCAAGTTGATTGCTGATGAATGGTGAAGTGTTTGTGTCGACACAAATAATAAGTGTCGACACATTCTCAAGATGCAGTATCAAGAAGATGTGTCGACATCAAGGCAGCTTTGTCGACATAACCAAAGGCTGTGTCGACACTTAAGTCACTTGTGTCGATACATATTGACAGATGGTCTCGACACTTTATGGCAGACAGACTCGACACTTTACTGACAGAGTCAAAGGCTCAAGAACTGTTTGAAGACTTGACAGTTGTGGGTTATGACTGGTTTACTGAAGCTATCAGACTTGTCAGAAGTTAGTTATAAACCGGATTAGCCGGTTACCAAGGATGAAGTCTATAAATAGATGGATTCAGAAGAAGAACAACATAACATAGAGAAGAAGTATTGTCACCACTAACACAATTAGATATTAATCTCATATCAAGAAAGTACAAGTAACAAAGAAGAAGATCTTCGTGAGAAGATCTAAGAAGACGTTCTTAAGTAGTTTACTATTCAGATTCTGTTTAAGTGGAATGCAATAAAGAATTCAGAAGTATCTTCAAGAGGTTTGGATAGAGAGATATCCAGCTATTTGAAGACACGGAGGAGACATTCACAGGTCTCTCAAGAATCAGATACTGAACTAATATGTCAAGAAGATTCAGATCTATTTCTGAAGTCTAAGAAGGAAGCTGCAAGTCAGTTTTATTCAAAGGAAATCAACCCAACTAAGTTCATATTCAAG
The DNA here is from genome assembly GCA_039513925.1 of Platanthera zijinensis. Taxonomy (NCBI): domain Eukaryota; kingdom Viridiplantae; phylum Streptophyta; class Magnoliopsida; order Asparagales; family Orchidaceae; genus Platanthera; species Platanthera zijinensis. The sequence continues at coordinate 82,438,002 of CM077086.1, forward strand.
AAGATTTGAAGAAAGCTAAGATCAAGTTCATTTCAGCCATCAGCCTCTTCATGAAGCTGATCAAGAAAGTTCTTATCCCTTCTCTCTCAACAGGGGTAAGAGATTACAAAAATTCCTTATAAAATTCTATAGGATCTATTCATAGATCTGAGTTGTAAGCCTATTTTATAAAGGCTGAGTGTAAGAGTTTTATTCTCTGAGTGGTAGGGCTGTTTATGCCTGAGTTATAGGAGAAGGTATTCTCTGAGCTGTAGGCCTTGAGGCAAGGCTGAGGTAGGGCTTGTTAGCCTGAGTTGTAGGAGAAGGTATTCTCTGAGTTGTAGGCCTTGTGGCAAGGCTGAGGTAGGGACTGTTAGCCTGAGTTGTAGGAATCCTTCTGGATTCTGAGCTGTAGGATCTGAGGATCTAAGTTAAAGGAAGAAGTTAGGCCGACTCTAGCATACTGCTAGATAGGTGAAGGGGGAAAGTGGATGTACCCAGACCTTGGGTAACCACTATAAATCTGTGTGCAATCCGTGATGTGTGTATGTTTGTGATTGTTGTGTTGTGTTAGCTTAGATATATCTGATTTATTCAAAGAACTGTTGTTATATTCTGCCTTAAGTTAAATCAAGGAAAAGTACCTATTCACCCCCCTTCTAGGTGTTTAGGTAGTCTTGAAAGTAAAACTATCTTGTGTGTCGACACAAGCCTTCTGACTTAGTATAGTTGTTGCTGTGAGATGGCGTTGAGTGTCTGTAAGACCCCCCCCCCCTTTTTCCTTTTTAAACCACCGGTGTCTTAGCCCAGAATTGCCGCTTTGCGGTGGCACCGACTCACGGTAAGGCTGCCACTACAAAATTCCAATTCTGTCGGCGTTTTTCGATCACAAGGAGAGAGAAGTAAGTATACACTGAATGTAAACATGTCCACAGAATTGTAAACGAATAGAAATCACAACAACTCCATCAATATATAATAATAGAATGTACTGCAAAAGAATAGTTCAGATGAAATAAAGAAGCGGGCTTGAGCCCGGTACATCAGAGTCCTCACTATAAATCACTCATCGCGGAGCTATAAAAAAATACTAAACACTGACGGAGCTGGTCACAAGTGCTCTGGTGCTAGACTGGCCCACCTCCATGCGCACCGTACTCCGCTGGTGCTGGCCCTGGGCTGCTGGTCCCTGTCTCCCATCCGAAGCTCCTGTAATGTTATGGTTCGAAAACCATTTCTCATAAAGACAAAGCCCTATCATCCCCTACCCCCCCCCCCCCCCAGGCTCCTAAGCACCGAGCGGAGAGGAGGAAAGGGAAGCTACAATGGTGGAGAATAATCAAACGGATGACAATGGAACTAGTCTAACAATTGTTCATGGTGTATAAACAACTAATTAAAATAGAGTACATATAGCAGTTCTACGGTAGTGAGTAGTAAAGTAGACATGTGGTAAGTAGTATAATCATAAGAAGACAAATAGAAAACAAGTAAGTAATTAAGTAACCTTAACTTATATGAATGTCCATACAAACTTATAAGTTAAGGGGTCTTTTGTAAGGATCCCATCGTATAAAAAGTCTTATACCGATTTATACGTTGGGGTATCGATTGTATGTAAATATGAGTGTAGTGATATGCTATGTCATGATTCATGCAAGTGCAACTCACGCACATGACTCTATGCGCACAGACCTTTAGTTCCCCCTATTCGTGCAGCTAGCTTCACTCCCAAGAACCTCCTTAGTGGCAAACGAAGACAGTGGGTCGGGCCCCCCACTCCTAGGCAGGTATCCACACTACCGGGCCCAGCCCTTCCGTACGCCCCTAGAAGAACACAACCTAGAGTATCCGCATACTAGTGCTGGCTATATCCACCAGACTTTCTTTGGCAAAGTGTCCCATACTGATGAGTCAACGTACCGATGTCGGTGTGAACGACAATCAAATACCGAAGACCCACCACCTTATTCTGTATTCAAAACCCTCGAGCCCTCGGCTCCCTGGACTGTCCGTCCGTGCATCTACCTTCAGAAGCTACCGTCTGAATGACAATCAAACCAACCTGTTCTACCTCCCTAACTACCGGGGTGTGTGAATGTGCAACCCTAGTTATACTAGTTGCTCTTTTAGTTTATTATTCCTACGGTTTACGTTAGCCCAGGACTGCCCCCAGTATTCCCTGTGAAGGGCTCCCAAAGGGCACTAGGAACTATGATGGTAGCTGAAGCCCATCGTTCCCTTTCGCAAGGCACTTACTTTTATTTATTATTACCCATTACCTGATCCCATTCAAATTACTTTGGATTTAACCCTAGTTTATTAAGATTCTTCCTCTCCCACCGGGAAGGACGATCTTTTGTCGGTCCCGAGCACCTCTTATGACTCGACAACCTACCAACCTATCCTCATCTTGGTTACTGAGGATGCATTCATACACATTTCCAAACCAATAACCCAATTCCCAAATTTTCTAGTTCATCCTGTAGCCTAATATGATTTCAGCAGTTTTTACTAAACGCAGACCATCCTAAGCTATATGAGGTATACAAGGGGAGGTACTTCAAATTTTCTTCCAAATCTCCTATAATATTTACTGGAGGTCTATCATGACCTAATTAGTCTAAATCCAGAAGATTATAATTTTCCTAATTAATCTGATATTTATTTAATTTTCCAAAAGATTGGCCACGAGTAATTTTAAACATGAACTACATGATTTTCTCAAGTAATGGCCACCCAAAAATTATAATCACTAAATAATAGCAAGGTATCATCAAATAATAATTTTCATGATTTTACAAAAAGTATTTAGCTTTTAATTAATGTATCCATTATAATCCCATTAATCCTATGTAAAGAAGGAAGTACTGAGATTACTCATCATAAAATTATAGAAAAATTACTGAATATTAATATGGAACAGAAAAGGTCATTGTGCAATTATCATAATTTTACAGGCTTGGTAGATACCAAAATAGATTTAATTAAGTTTTCATGGGAAACAACACTTAATGAAGCAAGCCTTAGAATTAAACTTCTAAAAATCCCATAAAAATTCACAGAGCTATAGAACATAATAAAGAGTCCTCTGCCTAAAGTTCATCAATTTCTAGAAAGTATTATCTCCATAAAAAATTCCTAAGCAAATAACACAAACTACTAAATTGTTAATAAAGTATCCAAAATAATGATTCTAAATTCATAATAAAATCTCCAGAGCTTGTACTAACCTTAAAAACTACTCTACCCAAAACTCATCACTGTTCAGAGAGTTTTAGTGACATTTTCTATCTCTATAAGTTTTGTGCCCTAAATTAGGGTTAGGGTTTTGAGCGACTTATTTACTTTAAAATCCATTTAGATTTCTACAAGAGGATTCTAGCTACCCTAGAATTCTATCTACTAATTTTCAAATCATAACCAGGTCATTTGACCACTTGCCCTTCACAACCCACCAAGAACCATGCTAAGGGTTTGGCATTGGGTCCTAGGGAAAATATACCCCAAACCACCTCAAAATCCATGAGGGGGTGCTAGAGAGCATTCCTAGTCAGTGAAAAAAATCTCAGCCTCTGTTGAGGTGATTTGACCACTCAAATCTCAAAGTGCACTTTTGACCTAAAAACCCCTTTATAGGGCAATGCTTAGGTTTGTCTATTTCCAATCTAAAACATCCTAAAATGAGATGAAAATTATACAGAGCCTTATGATGAACCCAGGGACCACTCACCAAAATTTGGGAGGGTTTGGAAGTCATTAAGCCATCTAATTAATTTACCCTAAGATTATCTAATTTTTCAAAAAACTATATATAAACATTCTCCAAAAATTCCCATTTTTGGGCAGGCCGTAGGTATAGCAAGGGTAGACTCTCTGCCCAAATTTCAGAACATTTGGTCAAGGGATGAAGAGTGGGCACACCTTTTAGTCTCTGTCTAGCCATAGGTATAGATCCCACCAAAAGAGGTGCCCTGTTCAAACCAGTTGACCAAATTGACCCAAATTAATTTTAAAATAAAATAGACCCATAGCGATACAAATTACATGTTGACCATTTCTTCATATAGAGCCTTTAAGTATTTTTCATAAATTTTCTAAAGTGATTGATATTCTAGTACAGAAAATTCATATAAAAGAAAAAGATTATCTAAACAGCACAAATCTTGAAGCAGATCCAACAGTGCTGGGTCTTCTTCTTCCTCTAGCCAAGAGCCGAGATTAGCCTGACCTGGAGTGCATTCCAGACACTACCGCCGGCCATCCAGCCTCCTCCCTGGCCGGCCACCGCCACCACCACCTCTATTGAGGTGGTGGCCATCGCCGGGCGGCGGCGCGGCCGCCGGAGAGGCGGAATCCGGCGAACCCGAGCATTAAAATTTTGCAGGAAATATTAGGAAGAGGAGCTCTTCCCGATCGAGCTCAGTTGAGCCCGATTATTAATCGGAAAGAAGGCTAAGATCTACCCGTAGAGAGAGAGGAGGGGAGGACCTTGTTCGCGGGCTAGAGGTGTGCAGATCGACGGATGGACATTTCTGATGGTGGCCCCACTCGGCTTCTGCAATAGCATGGTGGGAGGGCTCAAAAGCTTCAGGTAAAGGCTTGGAAACCTTCCTCTTGGGCCTTTGATGGTGTTAAAGAGCTCGGTTAAGGAGGGGAAGGCCAAAACTTCAATGGCCATTAATGGTCCATTAAAGCTTGGCTCGGTCATGGTGGTGGGGGCTAGAAATGGCTCTGTCCAGCAAGCTAATGGCTGGAAACTCCTCCTCTTCCCTAGAGGAGTTGAATCCAGTCGTAAAAGGGGAGGGGAAGGGCTGCCAATGAATCAAGTGCCATTAACGGCCATGATAGCGGGTTCTCATCCATGGCCGTAACCGCTATTCATTGCAAAACCATCGGTCCACGTGGCATACTTGACCGGTCAACATTTAAATTAAGGATTAACTAAGTCTTAATAAGAGAAAACGGCCCACTTCCTAGACCTGCCCGGTTCAGCTGAACCAGCACCCAGCAAGAATCTGCAAGAAAAATACTAAGTAAAATGGCGTTGAGTGAGCTCAGCTCACTCAACGCCATCCAAGCTACGACATTGAGTGAGATTTGCTCACTCAAGGCCATCCATGCTATGACATTGAGTGAGCTCTTCTCACTCAATGCCATCTAGGATACGGTATTGAGTGAGCTCTGCTCACTCAACGCCATCCAAAATACAACCCTTCCAGACTATGGCGTTGAGTGAGCTCAGCTCAGTCAATGCCATCCAGATTATGGCATTGAGTGAGCTCTGCTCACTCAATGCCATCCAGCCTACTCAAGGTGGCGTTGAGTGCAGTCTGTGCATTCAACGCCGTCTAGCTTATGGCGTTGAGTGAGCTCTGCTCACTCAACGCCATCCAGCCTACTCAAGATGGCGTTAAGTGAAGTCTGTGCACTCAATGTCGTCTAACTTATGGCGTTGAGTAAGCTCTGCTCACTCAACACCATCCAGCCTACTCAAGATGGCGTTGAGTGTAGTCTGTGCACTCAATGTCGTCTAGCTTATGGCGTTTAGTGAGCTAAGCTCACTCAACGCCATCCAGACTATGGTGTTGAGTGAGCTCAGCAGCAATTCCAAGGTCACAGGCGTGACAGATCAGTCACGGGCGTGCCAGGACTTTGTTGAGATTTTTTAGCTCGCCGATCGTCTTTCTGAGGTCGATGATTGTCGAAGGGGTCACGCCCTAGGTCACGGGCATGACAAGTCGGTCGAGGGCGTGACCAACCTATGACTTGAACTCTTGGTCGATAGACTTCAATTCTTGGGTTTCCTAGGGTTCTGTTATGACAAAACCGCTTCTAGGGGTCTAGTTGGAAATGGGATGTTACAGTGTCATCCAGATGTCATTGACTGTGTGTCGACACAAGTCCTGTGTGTCAACAAAACTGTTTCTGGTCTTGACTTAGCTGTAGACAAACGGCATTGAGTATGTATCGACACAAGTCCCGTGTGTCGACACAAACCTTCTTCAGGTGTTGACACAATTCTAGAGTGTCGACATATGCCTTTCTTCTGATGTCGACATAACTCGTGTGTGTCGACACAACTTCTTCTTTAGGTGTCGACACAATTCCTGCCTTTGGTATCGACATAATTCTGGGTGTCGACACAGCATCCTCTTCAGGTGTCGACACAATTCCTGGGTGTCGACAAATGCCTTGCTTCTAGTGTCGACACAACTTCTGGGTGTCGACACAATTCTTCACAAGTGTCAACACTTGTACTTAGAAAAATTCTTGCAAACCTTACACCTGCACAATGAAACTCAAACATCCATCAAATACAAATGTATGTATATCATTGAGTAAGATGAGGCTTCTCTAAATCTGGTACATATTTTTCAGTATACCCAACAATCTCCCCCTATTTGGAGAAGTCATAACCCTTAGTCAAATATATACATCACTTATAATAAAACATATTAGAATAGATGTACATTCATTTCAGTGCAGGATAACATATAAACAATGTAAACAACTCAAGCAATAGTGAAGCTGATTTTATTTATTAATCAAAAAATACTTGGTTTACAAGTTTTTCTTAGAACAAAAATAAAAAGTTTTATTGTTCTATATAAGCCAATCTATCCTATGATTGGCTAGGCTCCTTAATCACTATGCCTTTTCCTGATTGAATCTTTGCCTGCATAGTAGGATCTGTATCATCAGCAAGTTTCTTCCCTTTGAGATCCTTCTTCGTTTATTCTTCTGCCTTTATTCTTTGCCTTTCAAAATAGTGAAAGGGATTGGGGAAGTACCTGCTAGGCTCCAAAGCATTAGCAGCTAACTTCCCAGCTTTTGCACTTCTTCTGTACTGAGAATGGCTTCTTGCCTGGCTTGATACTTATTTCATTCTTGCTCAGAATACCATTTGCCCCTATCATAGATTTTATCCTTTACAGCCTTCTAGGCAATCAAAATAATATTCATGGAAGTGGGGCTCCATTGCTCAAAATCTGGCTTCAACTCAGCCTGTTCCCTAAACCTTTTCTTTGATAGCTGAGCTTCCCTCTGAGCTTCCTTGGCAGCCTCTGACATTTCTACTTTTTCAACGATCTCCTTTGATGCCTCCTGTGAAGGACTATACATTGTCTGTACTTCTTGTTGAACCATGTCAAAATCAGGAGGAGGGTAAATAACCTGTGCAACTACAGGCTGATCTCCCTCAATATTAGAAGGTTGCACTCTAGATTCAACAACATTGTCATAATCACATAAAGGAGGAAAGCCAAGTGTAGCTCTAATTGAATTAGAGATTCATTTAGCATGGTCAGAGCTTGCTTTGACTAACAATCTCTCCCCCTTTATGACTTCTCTAGTAATATGATCCCTTAGATCAGTCTTCTGAAACCTTATCAGATCAGCCAGATATTATGTAACTTCTTTGTAATAGTCTTTGAACTTCTGTAAGGTATCAGAAATTATCTTTTGGGAGGCTCCAATAGTTGAGTGGGCAGCAGCTAGATCTTCTTGTAGTTGCTTTGAGATTTCAGTTTTCAAATCTGTTGAAATACTTCCCAGTTTCTAGATGATTTCTACATGGAGTCTTTGAGGTTTTTATTGGACCTGAATTGATTTTCCAAAACATACCCTTATTTTGTGGCAATCTCCTCTACCTCTATCTTCGGTAGTTGTTGTTGCTCAGCCAAATACACCACAACATTGTCTCCCTTATGGAAGCAATCTGTCATTTCTTTCTTGTGCAGATTGACTTCGAATCTTATTGACTTTATGTCCTGAGCCAGCTGAAACTGCAGTTCCTTATTTGACTCATCCACATACTTTTCTAGAGATTGCCTTTGCTCATCCAATTTTACTTGCATTTGGACCAGTAATAAACTGAAGTCCATGCATGGAGCTGGTGGTTGTGTGACTGTGTGCAAGGCTTTCTTGTAGCCTGAGCTCCTTTTCTTTATTTCAACTATCTTCCTTTTCTTATCTATAGTGGCTTCCTCATCATCAGAGGGTTATGAGGATCTTTCAATATCAACAGTTTCCTTATTAGATGGGGCATTTAGCATCTCCTCCCCCTCAGTTCTTGGCAGGTCCTTTTCTACCTTGGATTTCTCCCCCTCAGTCCTTGCAGCAGGTATATAAGAAACTAGCTCATCCATTGTGAACTCTTACTGCATTTGTACAGGAGGAATAAGATTCGTTTGAAAAACAAAAGGTTCTCCCTAGACATCCAGATTTTTGTCCAGGGCCTGCCTTATAAAGGAGATACTTGCTCATTCTGCACATCTTGTGCCTCCTTCTCAGCAATGTCCAGTGCCTCTTTATTGATATCTGAGACAATATCCATTACTTTATCTGTTGCATACTCACTCTCTAGAGTAACATCAACTAGTCCTTCCCTTTGAGCAGGTAGCTCAGGAAGTACAGTATCTTGTACTGCGATTCAGGATTGTCTCCCCCTGGAGTCGAGACTACCTGATGCTCTGGGAGCACACTGCTTTCCACTTGATCTTGAACTTCTTTTTGAGGCATGTCTTCATCTAAACTGAAGACCACTTCGTCTTCAGAATCACTAGAAGATTCTGCTTGCTGAACAACTTCCTTCTTCTTCTTTTCTGTCTTAGTCTGTTTCTGAGGAGTAGAAACCTCCTTGGTTAATACTCTATCCCACCTAGACAAGATTCTTGTGTCCATTCTTCTCATATGGTTGATTTTTGATCCTAGAAGTTGGTTCATAATATCTGGTATTACTGAAGATAAACAAAGACTCAGAATTCTTCCAAGATTTGGTTTCTTGATTCCTTCTTGTATCTTGTCAAATATTATGGATGCCCAATGTGTCTTTAACTTGAAAATTATTCTTGACATTAGATTGTACATAGAAGCTGAGATTTTGTCATGTCCACCTGTTTTGCACAGGATTACCTTGCCTACTATCTCTGATAGGAATTTCCCTTGCGAATTCATCCCTTTCCTAGTGATGGATGATCCAACCTTGGTATTAGGGTTTAACCCGCACCAGCTTAAGTCATCTTTTTTCATCGAGGGAATGATGTAATCTTCATCCTTGACCTTAGGAAGTTGGAGTGATTTCCTAATCGACTTTAGTGTAAGTTTTACTCTGGAATCCTGTACAGTGGCTTTGATCATATTCCCGACTGAGACCACAGTTGCAGAAGAATAAAATTCCATGACCTCCTTCTTCCAAATCTTCTTGGTTCTGAAACCAAGAATTTCAACCCATTTTCTTAAATTAGGGTAATTACACCCTGAATTTCTGGAGACGCTGTCGTGAATCCATCACGAACCATTTCATAGCCTTCGTTCACCTTGTCTTCCTTGATGGGTGTCATTGATGAAATGGAGAGAGAGAGAAGAGAAGAGAATATTGAAGTTAACGCAAGGGCTAGAGTCGAGAAGTTTGAAAGTGTAGTCGACAAGATTTTGGCTTCACATATTTATAGTCTAGGTGCAAAGGGGAGTTCAAAAGACGCACCTTAGTAATAATACTAGGTCTCGACAATACTTAGGTTTAGTCGACATGTCTATGTATCGACATACTTATGTCAGTGTCGACATGGACTGGTCATGACTCGACACAGAGTGTCGACAATGATTTTTGTGTGTCGACACAAAAATCAGCTAACTTAAAGTCTCGACATAGTTGTGTCGACACCCATACTTCTGTCGACACAGATAATGTTTCTATGTCGACACATCCTTTTTCTTTGTCGACACAACATAATAAGTGTGTTGACACAATTTGTTTGTGTCGACACAAACATTGTACTTAGACAAATTTCCTGAGAAATATTGTGCTTACAGATTCTACTTAGGAATACTTGAGCTGACCTATTCTAGATTCAACATACCTAATTCAATTTTAAAATGATTGAATTTAGTTTCATCCAGAGGTTTTGTAAAGATATCAGTTATTTGATTATTTGTATTTACAAATTCTAGATTAATATCTTCTTTCTCCACATGTTCTCTTATGAAATGAAACTTAATTTCTATATACTTGGTTCTATTGTGTGATACAGGATTCTTAGCAATAGAAATAGCACTTGTGGAATCACAAAATAGTGGAATTCTACTTACATTGATGTCATAATGTTCAAGTCGGTGCTTTATCCACAATAATTGTACACAGCAACTACCTGCAGCTACATATTCAGACTCAGCTCTTGATATAGCTACACTGGTCTGCTTCTTGGTGCACCATGACACCAGCCTTCCACCGAGGAATTCACAGGTTCCTGTAGTACTCTTCCTGTCTTCTTTGCATCCTGCAAAGTCTGCATTTGAGAAGCCTTTTAGTATAAAATCTCTATTCTTAGGGTACCAAAGACCTAGATTAGGTATGCCCTTAAGATATCTCAAAATGCTTTTAACTGCATTATAATGAGATTCCTTTGGGCAAGCTTGGTACCTAGCACAGACACATATAGTATACATGATGTCAGGTCTACTAGCAGTCAAGTAGAGTAGGGAGCCAATTATCCCTCTATACAAAGACTAATCAACAGGTTTCCCTGTCTCATCTTTCCCTATAGGCATACTTGTTCCTATTGGAGTTTTCATGGTGGAGGCTGAGTCCATACCATATTTCTTAATCAACTCCTTGGTGAACTTAAACTGGGATATGGACAATCCATCATCAGTTTGTCTTACTTGAAGTCCCAAGAAGAACTTTAGCTCACCCATACTGCTCATCTCAAACTTCCCTTACATAAGTTTGGCAAACTTTCTACAAAGGTTGTTTTCAGTAGATCCTAAGATAATATCATCAACATATATATGGAATAGGATTATCTTGCCTTTAGATTCCCTAAAGAATAGAGTTTTGTCTATCTTTCCACTAGAGAATTTATTCTCAATAAGAAAAGTAGTCAAGGTTTCATACAAAGCCCTAGGTGCTTGTTTCAAACCATATAGAGCTTTCCTAAGCCTATATACATAATTAGGATAATGAGAATCTACAAAACCTAATGGTTGTTCAACATAGACTTCGTTTTTTAAGTCACCATTCAGATATGCTGACTTTACATCCATTTGATATACCTTGAACCCTTGATAGGAAGCATAGGCAAAGAACATCCTTATAGCCTCTAGCCTTGCTACTGGGGAATTGGTTTGATCAAAGTCAATCCATTCCTCTTGCATATAGCATTTTGCTACCAGCCTTGCCTTATTCTTGATAATTGTTTCATTTTCATCAAGTTTGTTTCTGTAGATCCACTTGGTTCCTATGATGTTTCGATCCTTAGGTTTAGGAACCAGTTCCCAGACTTTGCATCTTCGGAATTGATTCAGCTCTTCTTGCATAGCAACAACCCAGTTAGTATCTAAAATGGCTTCTTCAAAATTCCTTGGTTCTATCTGTGACAAGAAACTTGAACATAAAATTGTGTTGATGTTCTTGCTCCTTGTTAGAACACCTTGACTTGCATCACCAATTATTTGGTGAGCTGGAAGATCCTTCAGGTGTCTTCTTGCTGGAGGAAACCTGTCAACCTCATGGCCTTCTTCATTTTCCTCCACCTGATGCTCCTCATTGTCTTCATCATCTAGTGAGTTTTGTTCTCCCCCTGGACAGTATACATCTTTTCCATCATCCATCCTAGCAGGAGCTTCATCATTGATGGTCATCTTGTCCAGCCTGTCTGTTAGACCTGCAGAACTAACTGAAGAACAAGACAATTCATTGTTAATCAATCTAGACTCATCAAAAACAACATGGACTGACTCTTCTATAACTTGGGTAGTCAAGTTGTAGACCTTGTATGCCCTACTATTATTGTTGTACCCAACAAATATCCCTTCTAGGGTTTTGGCAGCAAACTTTGTTTGGTAGTTCTTACCATTAACTTGGACATAACACTTGCTACCAAAGATTCTAAAGTAAGAAATGTTTGGTTTTCTGCCTTTCTAAATCTGATAGGGAGTCAACTTAAGTTTCTTATTTATGGATGCTCTATTGAGAACATGACAAGTAGTATTTACTGCCTCAGCCTAGAAATATTCAGGGAGAGTAGTGTCACTGAGTAGAGTTCTACCTACCTCAATAAGAGTTCTATTCTTTCTTTCAGTAATTCCATTTTGCTGAGGTGTTCTAGGTGAGGAGAACTCCTGATGAATTCCAAGTTCTTCACAGAATTTTGTCATACATTCAGACTGAAATTCAGTTCCATGATCACTTCTGATTTTTACCATTGAACTGTTAAATTTATTCTGAATTTGTCTAACAAAAGTCTGGAAAACATAAGGGATTTCAGAATTCTGCCTCAAAAAGAAAACGCATGTGTATCTAGAATAGTCATCCACAACAACTAAAGTGTATACTTTCCTAACAAGACTATGAACTGGCATAGGACCAAACAATTCCATATGCAAGAGATATAAACATCTCATTGAATCTTTGGTATCAAGTGCAGGAAAAGAGGAATTGGTCTGTTTGCCCTTTTGGCAAGCTGAACACACTCCCTCTTTAATGCACTTGACTTGAGGACCATTCCTCACTAAACCCATGCTAAACAGCAGGCCTATAGACTTATAGTTCAGATGAGCTAACCTCTTGTGCCATTTGATACATAGCGAAGCTATCTCACCTGCAACTAGGCAAATGGGTGAGTTGTTATACTCATAATCTAGGTTAAGACAATATACATTCCCTCTCCTAGTGCCAGTCAACATGATCTCTTGATCACTTGACCTCTTAATTTGGCACTCCCCTTTATGGAAAAAGATATCATAACCTAGATCACTAAGTTGACTTATGCTAATCAGGTTATGTTTTAGCCCCTTCACATAAGCGACTTTAGTGATGGTAATTGAATCACTAGAGATGTTACCAAATCTTTTGATGATTCCATTTTCTGATCCACCAAAGATCACTTTGGGTCCATTCTCTATGGGTACATAGTCCCTCAACATTCTTCTTATTCCAGTCATGTGTCTGGAACATCCACTCTCCAAGTACCATATAGGAGTATGGCCACTTGGATTCTCCTGCATCAAATAAAGAATTACTCATCCTTAGAACCCAAATTAGTTTTGGGTCCTAGGTTCTTGTTAGTTTGAAAACTACCATGTTTACCTACAACTTTTCTGATAGGTAAACTATTCTTGGTTTTAACACTTGTGTTAAACCAGCAATCCATAGCAAAGTGGCCTACCTTGCCACAACACCATCACTCAAATATGTTATACCTTCTCTTAGGTACAGACTTCTCAACCTTGTTGCCAACAGTTCTTTTGAGTGTAGGTGTTGGAGCAGCAAACCACAAGAATTCCTTTTGAACCTGATGGGCTTGCCTATTGAGTGGCCTACTGGCATTAGCACACTTGCCAATGTGATATCCATACTTATAGTGACCATGAGTCATTTCATGATCATACCTGTTTGTAGGTTGCATCACCTTCCTAAAGAAAATAGGGGGCTTAGAGGCTAGTGGCTGGACTGGGGCCTTACCTTTTCCATGTGAATTGGTGGCCCTTGTTCTTCACTTAAAGCCTAGACCAGTCTTACCTTTTTGTGAAATGAAGTTGTCTATTAAAGGCAAGACTTATTTTGGCTTAAAGAATTTAGCCACTAACTCTTTTTCTTTCTGAAGTCTTGCCTCTAGATTCTTGATATGATTTTCCTTGAAAGAGATTGTGCCCATCTGAATGATAGTTATGTTCTTCAGTTTGTCAACCTCATTTAGTTTCAAATCAATCAGCTTGGCTGATTCTGATGCTGCCTGCTTAAGAGATTCAATCTACTTGGCCTGCTCCATGACAAGAAGCTTGCTTCTCTTTAGAGATTACAACAACCCACCATACTCATCAATGAGTTTGTGTACATCCCCTTCAGACTCAGAACCATCCACATCTCTTGATGCAAATGCTTCTGATTCTGATCCAGTAAAATAATCAAATGCTAAGGGAGAATTTTATACCTTACTTGGACCAGCCTGATCCTTACACTGATCATTTTCTGATAGGGCCATCAGCCCTCTGCAGTAATATTCTTCCACTCCATTTATGGAGTCTAGCATTTGTAGGAAGTCTAACTCCTTAAAATCCACTTCAGTTGAGAATAGCCCAACATATGCTTCTGTACCTTCTTCTTCTCTTGATCCTGATGATGAAGAGTCTGTCCAACTCTTCTACTTCTGAGCAACAAAGGATTTCTCCTTCTTGCCCTTCAGTTGATGTTTCTTCTTGTCCTTAGATTCAGTCCTCTTGTCTGGACAGTCAGCTATGACATGTCCTGGCCTATTGCAGCAATAGCAAACAATCTTAGAGTTAGTTTGTTTACTAGGTTTTGAGACATACCAGTCCTCCTTGGGATTCTTCTTTTTCTTGTAGTACTCATCCTTGGAAAAGGATGATGATGGTCTGGATCTCCACTTTTTCTTTTTCATGAACATTTGGAACTACCTTGTAAAAGCAGTAAAGTCCTCATTAGAGGTGTGGCTGTCTTATGAGGTTGTATCAGGAATTCCTTCTTCTACCTCAGCACTCCTTCTGGGTGGAGAAGGAGATTTTCTCCGGCCCTTTCTTGTGCCTTCAGCCTTGAAGGCTACTGATTTGTCCTTGTACTCAGACCTGCTGCTCTTTTCTTCCGCCTTCCTGGCAGTAAGCTGCATTTCATATGATAGTAGCATTCCAAACAATATGGGAGGAGGTGTATCAGCAAGCATGACCACCTCTCTAATGGCACAAATCTTTGTGTCCCAGTCCTTTGTGAGAGACCTGAAAAACTTGTCATTGAGTTCATAAGTACTGAAGACTCTTCCATAGGTCATCAGTTCATTAACTTTCCTAAAAAACTTTTTGAAGCATTTTGTTATGCTATCAGTCTTGGCTTGTCTAAAGCTCTCATATTCTTGATTCAACATAGACTTCCTGTCCTCTCTAACTTCTTATGTTCCATCCATGTAGACAATAAGGGTGTCCCACATTTCCTTGGAGGTTTTATAGTGCACCAGATTCTGAAATATGGCATCATCTATAGCACTTACAATAATGTTCTGTGCTCTTTTGTCTAGTGTTTCCAGGATGATCTCATCCTTTGTCATTTAAGAATAGTTCTTAGGGGTTCTAACATTTACATCCAGAGCTGATACCTTCATTGGAATGAAGGGTCCTTCTTGTACAGTAATGTAGATTCTTGGATCGGAAGCTTCCATAAACAATCTGACCCTTTCCTTCCAAATATAGAAGCATTCTTTCCTACAAATCGGCAGTTTCATAGATCCAAACTCCTTTTGATTCTCATTTGAACCCATTCTTGAAATCTGTTAATTGCCAAGGAGATATACTCAGACTGTTAGGTCTATCTTTGAGTAACCTCCCTCTGATACCACTTGAAAGACTTATTTCAAGAGCCTAAACACCTAGAGGGGGGGTGAATAGGTTCTAATTATCTTTAAGAATTTTAAGCAATATAACTAGCTCTTACTTAATACAGAAATATCAAATCACAGCACTGAAAACACAGAACATCATACACCAGATTTATAGTGGTTCTCCAAGGTATGGGTACATCCACTTTCCCCCTTCCCCTATCCAGTAGAGAACTTGATTCAGCCCAACTTCCTTCCTCTTTCTTAGATCCAAAGATCTTACAGCTCAGAATAAGAATGGTTCTTACACCTCAGACTTAGACAAGTCCTACCTCAGATCCTTCCCCAAGAATCCTACCTCAGGACACAGTCCTACCTCAGCCTTTATAACTAGGCTTACAACTTATACTATCAATAGTCCTACACCTCAGGCACTCAGCCCTACCTCAGCCTTTATAATTATAGGCTTACAACTCAGATCTAACAATAGATCCTACAAGAATTTTAGTATTTGAGAAATACAGAAATATCACCATATAGATCACTCTATAGGTGAGAGCTTCTTGATCAGTTTTTGAATGAACTCAATCTCCAGATCCAACCTGACTTAGCTGTTTCAAAGCTTCTTGATAGAACAAAATAAGGTTGAACTCTTCTTGATGTAGAATTTGATCTCCTGTCAGCTCCTTTCTTGAATTCAGAATAAGATCTGAATCTTCTCTGCAGACTATTCAGTATCTGCCTTCTTAAGGGTCACCCCTTTACTTGTTGTTGAAAACTTTCCTTAGATGATCCACCTTTTTATCTCTATATCTGTTCTTCTTGTAAGTTGTCACGGATCAATCCTTTGTATAGAGATTTCTCCTGATTACCGGCTGATCCGGTTTGTAACAACCTTCTGACAGTTCTGACAAAGGTGTCAGACCTGTTGGTAATGACAGTTGTTGAGTCACCCGTCATGACAGTTGATTCCTCAAAGATTTTATAAGTCAGCAAGATCCACTCAGCAGACTGCTTCATATGTGTCGACACAAATATACTAAGTGTCGACACAAGTCTTGTTGATGTCGACATAACACTCCATGTGTTGACATAATCATTCTTCAGTTACTCGACAAAGCTTCTGTTTGTTTGTGTTGACACAAGTCCTGTGTGTCGACACACTTTCTCCTGGTCTTGACATAACTGATGCTGGCAGATGGCGTTGAGTGTATATCCAGCTATCATTGAGTGTGTGTCGAGACGACGTTGAGTGTGTGTCGACACAAGTCCTGTGTGTCGACACAAGCCTTCTGACTTAGTATAGCTATTGATGTAAGATAGCGTTGAGTGTCATCCAGATGTAATTTAGTGTGTGTCGACACAAGTCCTATGTGTTGACACAATGTTTTCTGGTCTTGATTTAGTTGTAGACAAACGACGTTCAGTATGTGTCGACACAAGTCCTGTGTGTCGACACAAACCTTCTTCAGGTGTCGACACAATTCCTGAGTGTCGACATATGCCTTTCTTCTGATGTCGACATAACTCCTGTGTGTCGACACAACTTCTTCTTTAGGTGTCGACACAATTCCTGTCTTTTGTGTCGACACAATTTTGGGTGTCGACACAGCTTCTTCTTAAGGTGTCGACACAATGTCTGGGTGTCGACACAGGCCTTGCTTCTAGTGTCGACACAACTTCTGGGTGTCGACACAATTCTTCACAAGTGTCGACACTTGTACTTAGAAAAATTCTTGCAAACCTTACACATGCACAATGAAACTCAAACATCCATCAAATACAAATTGATGTATATCATTGAGTAAGATGAGACTTCTCCAAATCTGGTACATATTTTTCAATATACCCAACACCTCTGCCTTCTCTCTTCTCTTTTAGAAAGAGATTAGACAAGTTAAGAATGACTTCTTCATTCCAATCCCTTGATTTAACCCAGCAGGAAATCATCTGAGCCCTTGGATCCAGGATGAAGAAAATGAACGACTACAGATCGCTCTCAAAGTCCAATATTTGGGCTGACACGGCCTGTTACACGCCCGTGTCACAGGCCGTGTACTCCAAACGGTATACGAACCGAATTACCTGGTCCAGAATACAAGCTTAGATATGCCCGTGTCAATCACCTAACATGTCGGTGTCACATGGTACACGCCCATGTCGAGTGGCGTGTCCCTCAGTTGACACAGGATCACCCAAAACGAGAGAGGCACATGGGTACCAAACACGCCCGTTTCACATTTGACACACCTGTGTCCTAAGAACACACCTGGGCTCTAGGCTGTGTCCTTCTCAGACACAATTTGGTCATCAACCTGAGCAGGACACGCCCTGGGACACACCCGTGTACCAGGCCATGTCGCCTCTCAATGATCATTGAGTGCATGGCGTCGAGTGCTCATGACGACATACAGAGAAGGACACGCCCATGTCCCAGGCCGTGTCGCCTCACTCAACGCCACTCGAGACCAAAAATCACACTCGATAACACTCGAGGAAACAGAGCATACACGCCCTGAGACACGCCCGTGTCCCAGGCTGTGTCACCCCATATTTTGGGACTTTTGGATTTTAAGGTGTTACAGAACATCCCATAGTACTAAGAACCTGTCATGTATAGAAATAGCAAAAGTCAATATGGTGTTAGGCAAAAGAAAATTAACTTGAATCTTACCATTCGGTTCAAGAACCAAGGAGTCCACGTGGAAATTAGATATGACAATACTAACACTCCCCAACCCAAGAGAATATTTAGTGTTAGGACGAAACGACGGAGAAAGGCACTCAGGTGGAACAGAGACGTATAGTAAAAAGTCCGGAAACTTGAAATAAAGTGAAACACCCTGTGCTGTATAAAAATCTGAATTAAAAGAATGAAATCTGACGTTCTTCAAAATCATGGATGGGTCGGCGTTCCTACGTATTAATTTATTAACGGAGCCAGAAGGCATCTACTCGAGGACTGACCAAACTAAACCCAAATCACTAAATCTAGTGTCGGACGGTCTGGGAAAGGAGTGGAAATGCGTGTGATATAACTTAAAGTGAAACTCTAATGTCCTAGATACATGAGGAGAGAATACATATGCTACATGACTAGACCCAAACACGGAGGATAACGGGGTTAAGACAGGTGGCACGAGAGCCTTATAATCAGAGATGATTTTGATGGGCTCCAAAACCGCAGTCTTAATTTTAATTTTAATACATGGAATTAAAATGCAATAAAGAAGTGCTTGGAAATAAAAATGCTTAAATTAATCTTGATAAAATATAAATGATAAAATATATAATTATAATTATGTAATTTATAATTATATATTTTATTTATTGGCGGCGGCGGACGTCGAGCAAAACATGCAGTGGCGGCAGCGTTGGCGAAGAAACGTCATGGTAGACTCCCATCTTCGAGCTTGCGGCAACGTCCGTCCCAATCCACGAACTCTCTATGATGAGGATCAACGGCCGCATCAGCATCGTCTCTATCACAACGCCAATCCTCATACTCGATGATTTTAACTTATCATATTACATCACTCAACGCCAAGCTGATATTCGTCGACTCAACGCCTAATACTAGACGAATTGAACTTAAATCAACACCAAGCATTACCCAACAAATTTAACTCGAATACATGGCGAATTTGACTTTGCTCCTATTGATACTCACTGAATTTTACTTACACCAACTAAACCTTCACCCGATGAATCTAGAGGATAATCGACGATTTTTTTGACCCACCATATATGACGAATTACCCAACTATCATAGACGCCTAATTCTGACTTATACTGACGACCATATAATGAATTTAAACAGTTTAACAGGATTATACTCGACAAGTTTGTATAAACTAACAGTCATATAAAAAGAATTTTTTCTTAAGCTAACTGTCAAATTCGATGGAACTTACCTTGACCTAACTGGAAATCCTACACACGCAGCAGGCCGTCCTTTGCCAAACCCTACAACACTCCTAAAATCTAAGGAGAAAATGGAAGAAAAGCCACAAAGAATAACAAGAAACTAACATTGTAAGGGTGAGAAAGCGCCACTTGCCTAAACCTCCAGAAATCTGGCAAAGCAACGCTCCTCCTCACGAATCTGGCCGCAAAAATGCCTAAGTAGAAAAACCTGAAATTTTTCTAGAGGAAAGAAGGTCAAAAACACATACCTTAATCCCTAAAAATCCAATAAATAGGAAAAAATCACTTTAGAAATGTAGATCGCGGTGAGAATAATCCGAATCTACCCACCAACAATGGTTTTGAGCACCAAAGCTCCTGCAATCGGCGGCCGAAATCTTAGAAGTGTTCGTTCTCGCTCTTTTGCAGCAGGCGGACGGTTTCGGGAAGGAGATGATGAATAGAGTTTATGTCTAATCGGAGGGTATTTATATGGAATAGATAATATATTAATATATTATTATTATAATTAAAACGTATAAGTGACCAAAAATCATACTAACTCGGATTTCTACAAAAATCGCACCGTAGCTAAATATCTACGCTACGAATCCAACGGCAAAGTCGGAACTAAGATCCAACAAACCAAACTCAGATAAAAATCTCCCGAAGTCAAAACACCACCATTCCTAAAAAGGCTCCACTGTGTTCCAAAAAAAACCCCGGCTCGCAAGGGAATATAAAAAATCACAAGAAATTAGCCATGCTAACATTCTAAGTTAAAACCTCGGGTACCAATGAGAAAAAATCCACGCTTCAACAATAGCACCCGTTAAACAAGGGTCAAAGTAATGCCCTGATGTCAAAATACGTCACTAAAGGAATTTAAATAAACCTTGAAAAAAATCAGGGGCTTTACAGCCACTCCCCCTAAAAGAAATTTTTGTCCCGAAACTTTACGCATCAAAAGATTCCACTATGGAAGGAAAATAATCGAAGATTATAGAATGGATACACATACCGAAAGAAACTAGGAGAACAGATGAGGATGAGCCTCCCTCATTAGCTGACTCCAACTCCCAAGTCGTGTTTTCTATATCTTGGTTCCGCCACAAATCTTTATCCATAGGTATGGTCTTCCTCCACAACACTCGATCTTGAGTATACAGAATGCGGGCAGGCATCTCGACATAAGAAAGCTAGGCTCCAACTTGGGGACATAATCGAGAATCTGTAGGTTACTAAGCACATATTTCCACAACTGGCTCACGTGAAACTCATCGTGCACACCCGAAAAACTTGCGGGCAACTCCATCCTGTAAGCTTCCATTCAAATACACTCAACAACCTTAAAAGGTCCCACATACATAGGAACCAACTTGTGATTCTTTCCAAATCTCTTTACACCAGACATCAGGGAAACCTTGAGAAACACTAAGTCCCCAACAACAAATTCAAAATCAGTCCTTCGACGATTAGCATTCTTTTCATAACGCTCCTGAGCTATACGAAGCATTACTCGAATATGCTTCACAGAAATATCCATTTCCTCTAAGGCTTCTGAACCCAATAATGGCCTTTTGCCATCCTCAGCCAATAATATGGGAGTTCTGCAATGTCTCTCATATAAAGCCTCAAACGAGGCTATCTGCAAACTATCTTGAAAGCTGTTGCTATAAGAAAACTCCATCAATCTGAGTCGCTCATCCCACGCACCTCCATGGTCCAATATATAACATCTGATCATATCCTCCAAAATCTGATTTACCCTTTCAGTTTGACCATTTGTCTGCGGATGATAAGCGGTGGAATACCTCAGATCGGTACCCAACCCTTCTTGTAAACTTTTCTGAAAGCGAGACGTAAACCCAGAGTCTCGATCCGACATAATACTAATAGGTACTCAATGTAACCTTATAACCTCATCCAAGTATAAGTCTATTTATCTTCTTCATGGAGTAATCAATCATAAAAGGCGCAAAGTGAGCACACTTTGTCAGTCTATCAACAATAACCCACACGGAATCATGTCCAGGGGGAGATCACGGCAAACCAGTAATAAAATCCATAAAAATACTCCCCCATTTGCAACTTTGAATCTCTTATGGCGTCAACTTGCCACCCGACCTTCCATGATCAGCCTTAACTCGCTTACAAGTGAAGCACTCAGACACGAACTTAGCTATATCCTTCTTCATACCATTCCACAAAATGACCTGCTTCAGATCTCTATACATCTTCATAGAACCAGGGTGGTAGGCAACACTGGATACCATTCCACAAATTGTAAACGTGCTTCTTGATTAAAGAAAAATCCCGTGGCAAGAGTGGCATTCAAGCCGTGGCGGGAGAAGTCTGCTGTTGCCGCTGCTAGTGGTCTCCTCTCTTCTTGTAACGCCCCCGATTTTCTGCGATTATTTAAATTCTCGTTTGGCGTTACGTTGGCTTTTTCCGGCTCGTGCCGTTGTTAGAGTACATCGTTAGGTGTTCTTAGAGGTTTAGCCTGTTTGCGGGGTTCCCCAGCCAGCTTCCCTGGTGTCCATAATGTGTTTCATGTGAGCCAGTTGCGAAAGTGTGTGCGGAGCAGTGGACAAGTCTTGGGTGATGTGCCCCAGTTGGAGCCTAACCTCTCGTATGTTGAGGTGCCGGTCCGCATCTTGGATACTCAAGATCGAGTGTTGCGGACAAAGTCTTTTCCGATGGTGAAGGTTCTTTGGAAGAATCAAGATTTGGAGAGCGCGACTTGGGAGCTAGAGTCGGCTATGAGGGAGGCTCACCCTCATTTGTTCCCCTGAGTTGTCGGGTATGTTTCCTTTCGAGTAGCTTGTACTTTATTACTTTCCCTCTGTAGTAGAAGTAGCGTATGTAAAGTTTCGGGACGAAACTTTCTGTTAGGGGGAGTGACTGTAACGCCCCCGATTTTCTGCGATTATTTAAATTCTCGTTTGGCGTTACGTTGGCTTTTTCCGGCTCGTGCCGTTGTTAGAGTACATCGTTAGGTGTTCTTAGAGGTTTAGCCTGTTTGCGGGGTTCCCCAGCTAGCCGGTGTCTGTTTTGGAGGCCCGGTTGAGCCCTTCAGGGAATCCTCGCGTTTTGGCTTCGGGCGAGGTTAGCCCGAGTGTTTGATCGTCGGAGGTCGTTTTCGACTTCGCCGTTGTGTTCGTAGCAGGTGTTTAGCTACGGTGCGAGTTTGGCCGGATTCCGAGGACGTTAAGTTTTGCGTCATTGTGGCGGACGCTAGTTAGCGAGTCGTCATTTTTATGATGACGTATTTACTTATTTACGCATGTGTAGCGTGGCGCGTGGTTGATGCGTGCCGGTTTTTTTTTTTTTTTTTTTGTACGTGCGAGTGCGTGCGTGCGGAGTCGAAATTGTGTGCGCGGGCGCGTGTTGTTAGACGTGTCTGTGTAGTTATGCGTTAACTTATGCGAGAGTTAGTGCGAATGTGTATTAGGGTAGGTGTATTAATATTCTTATATTATAAGTTTAATACATTGTTATAAGAGTATAATACATTATATTATATAATAGGTTAGATTATAATACATTTTAAATGGGTATTATAATATTTAGTTAGTATGTTATTTAGATATTAGTTATAGGTAGTGTTATAGTTAAATAAGTATATAGATATATATATATATATAAATTAGGTTTTATTTAGGTTCTCCCCCCCCCCAAACCGTCGCCCAGCATCAGAAACCCGAAGACCCCGAGCCCCGCTCCTATTCGCGGAAGAGAAGAGGCGGACGGCAACCACCGCTCCGACCGCCCGTTCACCGCCCGGAACCGCTCGAAAACCCCGTCCGAGGCCGGATCCGAACTCCTCTCGCCGTGATCTTCCTTCTGAGGTAATCTATTTGGGATTTCACCGTAGATTTTTCTGAGATCCGGTGTGGTTTTCATTCGTTTTTGTTTTATTGTTTTGACAAATGTTTCCTCTAGGGTTTGTGAAGCTTTTTGTGCTTTTGGGCGTCCGCCATAGCGCCGTTGTGCCGGCGAATTTTTCGGTGATACGTGCGAGGCAAGTGTTTCTCCTCTTTTCGCCGTTTGGCCTCCCTTTTGTTCAATTCCTTGTTAATTTCATATATTCGTGCAAGTTGAAATTTGTTAATTGAATTTCTCCTTAACCTAATCCCTATTGAAAACGCGCTAGAAAAATTAGGATTTCTACCCTCCCGCTAGTAGCTTCCGATTTAGGACGGCGTCGCGGTAGGTGTGTAGCGTAGATGTGGGTTAGCGTCGGGTTGAGTTTATGTTAGGCCTAGGTGTAGGTCTAGGGTTTGGGATTTTTCCTAGTTTGCCTAATTGAGGCGTTTAGGTGTAATTGTGCACGCACGGCCTATGGTCGTGCGTCTTTTAATCGTGCGACCCGATGTCGGTGCTCGTACGCTAGGCTTAGAATCGAGTGAGTGTACTCACTCGCAGCGGCGTTGCGTAACCGCAATGATGGATTCCTTAGCGTTGATTTCTCCCCGAGTGTTTTGCTCGCGAATCGAAAGTCCCTTGTCGGCTGTTACCTTTCGAAGGCCGAATCGTGGGTTGTGGTCAGTAGTGGTGGTGGATGGCTCTTTTATGGGTTGTGTGGTGTGATGTAGCCATGACCGCACTCTTTACCTTGACCCGAGTAGTTTTCTGGGCAAGTGAGTGATGGGTCTTTTGTGCCTTCACGTGTCAACCCTTGAGCAATTTGTTGACTTGGAATTAGTGGTTGGGCGATTTGGAACGTTTTCAACCTGATTCCAAGTTTCTTGTTTTTTTTTGCTACTGCCGCCTCTCACAGTTTAGGATGTTAGGTGTTTCTTCCTTAGCTGTTGCAGCACATTTTTTTTTGGGCATGTTCGCCTTGTTGACTCTGCAGGTTTTTAGCAGGGTAGTTGCTGTTTTCTCGCACTTGGTGCAGGTTTGCTTTTACCTTGCCTTGAGCATGGTTTGTGTCAGTTTTTGTTGTCTTTTCTTACATACCCTTGTTTTCTTGTTTTACTGCACTTTCTTGTTAGCACTTGTATTCTTTTCCTTGCTGAGGTATTCTGTTTTCTGAATGCCTCAGGTTCTGGATAGTAGCCCGTAGGTGGCTAGTGCTGTGGTGCTGTTGGAGATCTCTCAGCCTTAGGAGACCCTCCTGTTCTTCTAGTGAGGTAGTTTTACTGCATTTTCTACAGACATACATACTTGCCAGTGGGTTCGTGTCAGCTGTTGGCGCCCCTGGTAGTTTTACCTTTTTGTACTAGATATGCTTTTCTTCTTACTGCTACCCTTTCTGGGAGATAGTCTATTTGCTCTGGGAATGTTTTATGCTAGGGTGATAGTTACTTTAAAACCTATAATAATTACTATATGTATTACATGATCAGCATGTTTTTATATAAAAAAAAAGCTCAAGCATTACTTTCCAAAAGCGTACAAAAAAAAAATCGTTTTCTTATAAGTACTATAAATTGAGTTTTAGAGTCTTGCATAGCGTGAGTTGTCCCCTTAGGACACTTATGCGCTCATTTAAGGACGTCAACATCAATGAAGTATTTTTCCGCTACGTATAAAAATAGTTTTCAAACCGTGGACTATCTGATCCACTGAGCCGAGGGATACGGCTAATTAATTGAACCAGTTTTATAATCATTCTAACTTATGATTTGAAGGTTTAGAGTGTTGCCTGAGCGTCGGCAGTTATCCCCTGCTCGACGTGGCATCACAGCTCGTAGTTTTCTCTTGCTCTGATTTATTTAATTGGTGAGTAAAATGCGGGTTGTGACACTTCTTCTCTCCTCTCTCGGCCCCAACCTGCAAAGCTAACCCTCAAGTAGATGTCGACTCGACAGTACCTGAGCAAGCTTCTCCTCTATCCCCGCAGCCCTTCTTCCTTCATCCTCAACTTGTGAGATCGAACAATCCGTTAACTGGTCGGTGTCTCATTTCGCGCATCAACATTAGCAATAGGATGAGTACCCCGCTCAAGGTATATAATACACTCTATAACTCTCTCAGGTGGAAGACCGGGAAGATTATCTGGGAAAACATCAGGAAACTCACGCACCACCGGAACATCCTCGACACATGGCAAAGTACTAGAGGTTCCCAAAACAGAAACAAAATAAGTAAAACTGCTGGAATCTAAAAGCTTTCGAGCACATACCACTGAAACAATCGTGGAATCCTGGCGTTGATAACCATAAACACTCCTGCAGCAACCTTTTTCTCCTATCCTCCTGCTTCTTTTGTAGCTACTTCTTATGCTCCCTTTTTTCCTTATGCAGTAGAACAAGAAGAACCATCGCCGTTTACAGAGAGTGTTCGGCACGAACCAACTCCAGTCAACTTCAGAGAGCCACGGTTGCCCATTTACATCGGTGAGACTGATCCTGTCAAGCATCTTCAAGCTTTTGAATCAGCCGTTGCTCTCAAGACCCTCTCCGATGCTACCAAGAGCAAACTCCTCGTGACAACCTTTGATGGTCAAGTGAGAGATTGGTTCTATGGACTTCGTGCTCAGTCCATCTCAACCTTTGCTAATTTGCGAAGGGAGTTCCTGCTAAGATTTTCCACCACTTCAAAGAGGAAGGGCAGTCCAAAAGCCCTCTTCGAGATCAGGCAGCGAGATAATGAGACTTGGTCTCATTTTATGGATCGCTTCCAGAGAGAAATCTTAGACATTGAGATCGTTGATCAAGAAATGTACCGAGTGGCTCTTATTCACGCCCTGCGTGAAGGACCACTCAAATTTGAGGCTAACGTCCGAGCACCCAGGACTTATCAAGAGTTGATTGGTTTAGCCAATTCATACATCCGCGGTGAAAAGAGCAACCCCAGTTTTGTCTCCAGGCTTGTATTGGAGAAAAATTCTTCTTCTTACAGGCAGCCTCCGAGGTCTCCTCGGAAAGATTTTTCACCCCACTCTAGGAAAATAAAGAAGTTCCAGCATCATCATCAACACTCCTTCCCAGGTCAGGATCGTGTCCACGAGCGATTGCAACCGCTACCAGCCCCTCCTCTGCAAATAGCCTCTGTACATCACTCACAAGACAATGATGTACCGTACTCTGGACTCGATGAGACCATGCAAGAAGTCTGCCAGATCATAAAGGATAGGGCAAATTCAAAAAGACCTTACCAGTCGGCAAATCAAAGATCAAGAGATTCAGATCCGTTCTGTGAATTCCACCGAGAGAAGGGTCATTTCACTGAAGACTGCAAGGCCCTTCGGCGACTAGTTGAAAGATTACTTATCGAGGGCAAGATCAACGACCTGATCAAAAAAGTTGATTCTTCAAAGCCTTCCACCTCCAAGAGCAAGGAGGTGGCTGAAGTTCAATTGAATTGCGTGGACGTAGAGGATGCAGGCCGTTTGGGGCCTATCAACGTTCGGCCCGAGTGCTTTGACGCCAATGACGAGGGTGACCTTGGAATGCTATTCTAAAGCAAAGAGGACGTCGCAGCTCTTCGAGGATCCTCATAATAATGACCGGTTGTTTTTACTCTACTCTTCAAACACAATATCTTTCAATACTTCTAAGTGTTTCTTTTTCTATCTCAATAAAGTTTATGTCAGAGATCCCATACTGACACTTTTCCCTTTGTGAAGTTCTTCCTCCTCTACTTTTTCTCTTTGCTAAAGAGATCACTGAACCACCGAGATATCGCCAAGTCTTGCTCAGGGCCCCCTCGAGATTGTCCTTTGGCGTAAGACCGCAATGACCACATATCACGGGGAGTTTACGCATATGTGCAGTGGGGGCCGTTCAACTCTCGTGCGGAGGATGACGGGACTTTGGATCCTTGCCAGCATCTAACACGGAGCGCGTTTTCAGGGAGGACCCATGTGTTAGCTCTGCTGTGCTTCATTTAAGGATATGTTACAGTTACGATGATCTTTGCGTGATAAGAAATAGCGATCAAGTGTAGCCTTGTCTCTTCGATCATCTCACAATTGTAACGGCCGAACACTCCTTGGTACTCTCAATCCGTGCCTTCTCGGGGCCCACAACTCCGCTGATCAATTCACAGACAAGTAATAGGCAGCTTGGCGCAACTAGTCTAATTGATCAGCGATGCTTGTAACCCGAGGCATGAGAGAAGTGCATCTGTCGATTCCTTCTCAGGAATTTCCGTTCTTGTTTTTCTTGTGTGCCCTTCTAAGGGAGCGCGACCGGCCCGCTTTAGGTAGGACTACCCTCTATATAGTTTCTTTTAAAGGCAAGCGGTGCATAACGCCCACGGGGAACACTTGTGGCAGTATCCAGTCTTTTTTGAACACCATAGAGATGTAGCCCTCCTTTGTCTTTTTGCCTTTTTACAGGTCAACAGGTTAAACTCAATCTATTCTAAGGATTGAAAATATCTTTTTGGCTTATGGTCATCTTATATGCGCTGCCTGCATAAAGTTCTATCATATGACTATCAACAAGCTCTCTTATCAGATATTTCTGGCACAAATCATTAATCGGAGTATCTGGTTCTTCATGATTGACAAGTTATGTTGTTACAATTCTAAACTAAGATGGTTTCATCTTGCTGATCTGGTTTTCATATTAACGTTATACCTTGATCACGCGAGACAATCATTATCGCGGTTTGATCTTTATTCAATTGATAGCAGAGTTTGCCATGTATCTCTTCTGTTATCCGATTATATCTTATAATATCAAATGTCAACATTCGCAGGTTCTGCCCAGGTATTTGCGACTTAGTTTCATTTCCTTTATATCTACCTGCTCACTCTCCTTTTGCAGAGACTAGCAGACATTAGCAAGTTCCTCTCAGACACTTGCAGCTTATTTTCCTTCTCTATCTGCTTGCTCACTCTTCTTTCGCAGAAACCAGCAGATATTGGCAAGTTCCCTCCAGGTACTTGCATTTTAGTTTCCTTTCATATCTGCTTGCTTTCTCTTCTTTCGCAGAGACCAGTAGATATTGGCAAGTTCCCTCCAGGTACTTACATTTTAGTTTCCTTTCATATCTGTTTGCTTACTCTTCTTTCACAGAGACTAGCAGATATTAGCAAGTCCTATTCAGGTACTAGCAATTTAACTTTATTTCATGATTGTGACTTACTTCTTTTTGCAGAAGTTAACAGGTATTTGCAAGTCTCCTTCAGGTACTTGCAAGTCATTATTCTTCTATGTTTTCCTCTCACCTTTGTCTTGCAGAGGTCATTAGAAGACATTCAAGTTTACTTCATTTTGCAAAGCAACTCAGGTACACTCCAGATGTGCCTCTTTTCGCTTGCATTCATTTTTTCCTTCGCAGGAAAAAGAAGCATTGGCAAAACCTTTTCTGAAGAGAGACATCAGGTTCTATCTCCCCCTGCCTCTCATTTTTCCCGAGGGATGGATCACGATTTTCGTGGGTCTCCTACTTTTTCGAAGTTCCCTTCGGGTCTTAAAAAAGTGTGGGGATTATGTTAACCCCGAAATCGGCGATCCCTCCTAGGGTTTCCAGGTCGCAAGTCGCGGCCTGCTCTGGGTTCCCCCTGAAGGTCGCGGCCTGTCAGCCTCTCCTTCCAAGGGTGGGCGGACTAACCTCTCAATCCGCTCAGTCCGCTAAGACCGCGCGGTTAGGTCGGTCTCTTTAGCCAGACTGCCCAGGTCGCGTAGGTCCCGCTCGGTCTGCAGGGGTGCGGACTACTGCCTCAGTCCACACGAGCAGACCGAACGGTTTGTTCGGCTAACCACGCAGCAAGTTCTCCTTTCTCAGGTGCGGACTGCCAAACGATGTCGCGGACTCCCATTCCTATCCGCCTAGATCGCTCGATAGCGACATGATTAGGTGGCGGGTTTCATCTTCAATCCGCCTGTCAGAGGTCACCAGGTTGCGATCAACCCTCCTATCCGCCAGTAGTAGGCGGACTCGGTCTCAGTCCGAAAGGTCGTCTGTCAGCAGCGGCGACTTGCCTCCAAGACTCCAGCCAGCAGTAGCGACCTGCATCCAGGTCGCCAGTCAGTAGTGTGCGGTCTGGACTATTCGATTCGCCAGGTCACTAATCCTTGTCCCCAAGCCAAGGATACCACCAGCGGGCAGCCTGCACGACCCCTCCGTCGCGAGTTAGGTGAGCTCGAAGAGCAGTCCGCAAGAAGATCCTCAGCTCGGCAGCTAATCGTTTATCATCTCCGCTGCGAGATGGGCGGACTCGTTCAGCAGTCCGCCAGCTAGTTCTCCAGGTTTCCGGCAAGAGAGGCGGACTCGTCGTGCAGTCCTCCACTCAGCTTCCAGCACTTGCTTCCCAACAGCAGGCAGCTTCTTCCTCAGCTCGCACAGCCCAACGCGAGCTCGCCCAGCAGCAGCCATCTCCAGCTCCAAGTCGCTGACCGCGCGACCTGGAGCAGACTCCGCGGACTCAGCGGACTCAGCACCGTGCTCGCTCAGCTCACCGCCTCACTAGTGGTGACGTTACCAAGACCGTTACCTCCTCCGGCCTATAAATAGGCCCCAAGACCTCTCATTTTGGAGGAGAGAAGAGGCATCAAGTTCTCGACCTCAACTCCTGCGGACTCGGTTTCCCAGTCCGCACGACCTGCTCCCCCAAGCTGTCCGCCCGTCTTGGTTCAGCAAGCCGCCCAATCAGTTAGTCGCGCGGTCTGCCGACCTCCCCTTCACAGTCCGCGCGGCCTCTGGCAATCTCCTCTCCTTAGCCGCCAGCTTCCCCCCTTGTACCCCTTGGTACTATTTTCCCATGTAATGGTGAACTAGCAAATTGTAAACTTGCTTCTTGATTAAAGAAAAAGCCCATCGCAAGAGTGGCATTCAAGCCGCGGCGGGCGAAGTCTGCTATTGCCGCTGCTAGCGGCCTCCTTTCTTCTTCTCTCCTCTCTCGGCCCCAACCTTCAAAGCTAACCCTCAAGTAGATGTCTGCTCGACAGTACCTGAGCAAGCTTCTCCCCTATCCCCGCAACCCTTCTTCCTTCATCCTCAGCTTGTGAGATCGATCAATCCTTTAACTGGTCGGTGTCGCATTTCGCGCATCAACATTAGCAATAGGATGAGTACCCCGCTCAAGGTATATAGTACACTATATAACTCTCTCAGGTGGAAGACCGGGAAGATTATCTGGGAAAACATCAGGAAACTCACGCACCACCGGAACATCCTCGACACGTGGCAAACTACTAGAGGTTCCCAAAACAGAAAAAAAATAAGTAAAACTGCTGGACTCTAAAAGCTATCGAGCACATACCACTAAAACAATCGGGGAATCCTGGCGTGGATAACCATAAACACTCCTGGGATGGTCGTTGTCCATCTTGAAGTCCAAGCGCTTAACCTTGCACTTAATGACCGCATCATATCTGAACAACCAGTCCATGCCCAAGATAATATCAAAATCTTACAGGTCTATAACCTTCAAATAAGCGACAACTAGGAAATTGCCTAAAAAAATTGGACAACTCTGAATACCTTGGTCCAACACCATAGAATCACTAGAGGGAAACTTGACACGAAACGCGTCACAAGCACGATTGAGGTTTAAACGATGATGCTCAATAAAATCCCTATCCACAAATGAGTTGGTAGCACCAGAATCAAAGAGAATGTGTGCCCAACGGTTCTTTACCTTAAATCTTCCTATAAAATCACATACATAACTAGCAGAAAAACATCGAGATTATAGCTACGTGATAAAAAGGAAGGAACCAAAACTAGGTTAGAATCTAACCTGAAATCACTTGAGTAGACGTCTGCACTTCCTCCAGGGACACCACGTTCAGCTTGACCTTCCCTTAGTCTAATGTTGCCATGATGACAAATCCTGAAGTGGCACTGGCTGCAATGTGGGCTGAGTCTACGGGCACTTTGACTTGAGATGTCCCTTCTGTCCACACTGAAAGCAGACCTTATCATTAATCAAGCAATGGGCAGCATTGTGCCCTTTCCGCTCTCACAGAGCACATACGAGATCTCCTTTGGGAGCGCCGTGAATAGCATGCACTTGTTCCTTCTTCTGAGCTCCTATTCTCTTGAAACACTTCTCAAATGGGTGGCCCGACCAACCAAAAAAACTACACACTTCCTTGCTTCTCTTCCTAGAAGCAGGACCAGATTCTCTAGATTTCTTACCCTCTTTTGACTTCCTTTTATCCTTCCACATCTGCTGGCCTCGATTCTTAGCATTGTTTATTACTTCGACCCTCAGAGCAGCTTCTACTATAGCAGCATAACTTTCTGATCCATAAGTACTGGTCAGCTATTGGTTGTCATTCCTAAGACCACCTAGAAAATGCTTAACTCTATTAGCTTCAGAGGATACCAGGTCAGGGGAAAACTTGCTCAGCTTACTAAATTCCATCTCATACTCACTCACTGTGAGCTGCCTCTACTTCTGGTGTAGAAAATTGTTCATCAAGCGGTCCTGCTCGACCGACGACAGAAACTTTCTCAGTAATAGCTCCTTGAAGGTTTCTCATGAACTTTTGTCCTTAAAGTTCTTCTTTTCTCTCAACCACCAGCTCTTTTCCAAACCCTTCAGCTGGTAGGCAACGACCATCACTCTCTGGTTGATAGAAACTCATGAGTAAGAGGACATCTCCTTGATAGCTATAATCCAGTCATCCAAAGCCATGAAGTCTACCCTACCATCGTAGGTAGGAGGTCCCAATCGCTAGAAATGCGAGATGAAGTAAATCTCTGGTGGCAACACAGCTGGGGGCACTAGAGGAGCAGGAGGAACAGGAATAGCTTGACCCATAGTAGGGTCTTGTATTCTAATCGGTTCCCTAGAAACAACAGACAGCAAGACTTAGATCTGTGTCAACATCTACAGCATTTTCCTACACAGGGCCTCATTGCTCTATCGTAGTCCTTCTATAAGGCCTCATTCCGAGCTCCTGATGACTAGCCCTCAGATTAGGGAGTCGACCTTGTCGCATGACATCTAGACATTCTAATACCACAATTAACAACTAATCAAAACCAAGCTTATCACAAGAACTACACCACTTAGTTCAGACAATACATATACAAATACTTGCTTAAGCTGCTAACTTGCTCTGAGAATTTTATTAATGATTTCATGCCTAATCTTAGGATGAAATACCATCATCCTACTGACTCATGTGCCTAAACCATGAATGCATGAATTCTTATGATTTTTGACTCAAAACCATGTGTGTACATGTGTCATCATGTAAATCTATAGTTTAGCACCTGTGTTAATGCAATGCTATGTCATGAATATTGTTCTATAAAATCTAATAAAGGCCTTAGTGCATGTTATGAGCGGCGTACACATGGAATATTATGCATCCAATACTACATAATATCATAAGCAATGAAAAGAAAAAAATCTAATGTACATTCATGTGAAGATTGTTATGCATCCCATACTACATAACAGTCATATGTTGCCTCCTATGAGGATCCATATTCAAACACATATTATGCATCCCATACTACATAATATGCCTCGTATACCTCTTCTCATGCTTTTTAGTGTTGTGTTCATGCTTCAGCCAAGACGCACTGATGACACATCAGTGTGTGTATGCAATGGAACAAGAAAACTAAAACTAACCAGAGATGGTTGCTTGACCAATTGTCAAACAACCCATCCCTCAGATACCAACTGTCACAACCCGCATTTTCTCTTAATTTAAATGTATATCAGAGTAAGAGAAAATATGTGTCGTGATGCCACGTCGTGTAGGGGATAAGTGCAAACGTTCAGGCAAACACCAATCCTAACATAGTTTATGAAAATACCAAGTTATGAGGTGAGAAAATCATGTTTTAAGTTATGTTTTGGTTGATCGTATCCCTCGGCTAAGTTGATCAACTAGTCTACAAGTGAAATTATAGTTATACGCTGCGGAAAATAGTTTGTTTATATTATTTGACATCCTGCATGAGAAAAAAATCCATATAGGACAACTCAAGGTATGCAAGACTCTAGATCTAGTATAAGTATAGAGATTAGTTTGTACGTTCAACAAAGATATAGTGACCTTAGCTTTTAGAAAATGATATGCATATGATAGAAGTAATTCTTTTATAATTTAAAATATCTAACATGCAACCTAGCATAAAACCTTCCTAGAGAGAAAGTAAAAACCAACGAATCGCATAAAAATGACTTAGCAGCTAGCAAGTACTTAACATTAAACAAAATCTAGTTGGCATCAACATCCTGACATAAACCCACCAAAATAATGTATGTCTTAACTAAAGGAAAAAAACAAACATCTACCTCACAATTGGTGAGGAAAAGTCAGTTGTAGAACACCAGCTAAAAACCAAAACTCTTAGCCGCTCAACAGGCTACTGCTCCAAACCAAAGGCATTCACAAGAAAAGAATACGTCAGCAAGATTGTATAAGTGGTTATCAAAGATAAAAAGGTTAGCAATGAACCAAACAGGAATAAGGGTTACCAACCCAAATATAAGGAAGCTGTCAGAACACAGCAAAATAGCTATAGACAGTGATAAAAGTTTTAACTTATAAAGTCCAAGAGTAAGGAAATTGCACCAAGTGCGAAACGAAGCCATGCTTCGGGAATACCTGCCATAGTAAGCAGAGCAATATATATTTATGTAATACAAGAAAAAAGACTTAACAATTCTACGCATATGCATCATTAACACTGGAAGGAAATAGTCCTGAGTCGGTGGCCACATAGCCCAACCAGAACTTACAGACCCAAAACATTTCAAGAAGGTACTGTGGTGGTGGCAACATTGTCCAACACAACCAGACAGTCCAATTGTCTCAACAGGACACTAGGGTAGTTGCCTCAATATCCAACTCGACCCATCAATCCAAACATATTAACAAGGTACTGTGGTGATGGCCACTTTGTCCAACTTAACCCCACAGTCCAAAAATATCTCCAACAGTGTAATGTTTCACAATTGCCACTAGGTTGGGGGTCCTGTATCCACTACCAACCAATGGCGACTCTTATCATCCATAATCACCTATAAACTCAGCTAAGCCATAGGAACTCTCCTTTGACATAAAGGAAGAAAAGTCCCAAGAAAAAATCATTCTAAGCCATACCCGACGAATTCCACTTAATTCGGCGAGAAATTTCTAAGTCCAAGCTGATTCGTCGAGTATACTCGACAAATATAAAAGATACACGATGAATCGGCCTAAAATACTAAGTCTAGGGAAAAGCGTCGAGTACACTTGATGCCGCATTGAGTTAATTCAACACAATCAATGCCAAGCTAGATAACTCAACGAATACACCTTCACTCAACGCCGCATTAACTCCACTCAACGCCGCATTGAGTCGACTCAACGCTTTTGACTTAGCTATTAAACTACTCAACACCAAGGTTACACTCAACGCTGTCTCACTCAATGCCTTGTTTAGTGCATTCAGCGCACTCAATTTTTTTTTTTACTTTGTCTCATAGACACTCAGTGCCACTCAATGCCAAGGCTATGCACTCAACGCCACTGTCATTACTCGATGAATTAGTCGAGTTTACTTGACAAAATTAACTTAGGATCAAGGATCATTCAATGCCAAGATGATTTAAATGGTTGGATATTAATAATTTGGAATTTTTTTTATTAAAAACTCCGTTTTGTATCCAAACAACTTTTTGAAATCTCTGTTTTCTAAACTTTGTTTCACCCAAATAGTTTTTTAACAAAACTCTGTTTTCCAGATGTAGCACTTTTCCTATCATCAACAGTTCATCAGCAGCTTTCCATCAGCAACAGCCCAACCAAACATAGCCTAAGTCACAAGCAGCTGGATGGAACCTGCGAATGCTGACTGTTGATATGATAAGATACAATTAGATAGCCGAAGAGATACCTGACAAACTCTGCTACTAACTGAATAAAGATCAACCAGTAATAATGATTGTCTCGCGTGATCAAATATGATATTTTATACATGAAATCCACATCAGCAAGGTGAAACCATTTTAATTTAGACTTACAACATCATGACTTGCCTAATCCACTAAATGCCAAGCCTTATACTCGACGATTTTAACTTAGCTTATTACATCACTCAATGCCAAGATGATATTTGTAGACTCAATGCCTAATACTCGATGAATTGGACTTAACTCAATGGCAATCATTACCCGATGAATTTACCTCGGATACTCGATGAATTTGACTTTGCTCCTACTGATACTTTCCGAATTTTAATTGGACCAACTCAACCTTCACCCGATTGATCTAGAGGATAATCAACGATTTTTTTGACCCACCATATACGATAAATTACCCAACTGTCATAGAAGCCTAATTCTGACTTACAGTGATGACCATATAAGATGAATTTAAATAGTTTAACAGGCTTATACTCGACGAGTTTGTATAGACTAGCATTCATATAAAAAGAGTTTTTTCCTTATGCTAACTGTCAAATTCGACGGAACTTACCTTGACCTAATTGGAAATCCTACACACGCAACAAGCTGTCCTTTATCAAACCCTACACCACTCCTAAAATCTAAGGAGAAAAGGGAAGAAAAGCCATAAAGAATAACAAGAAACAAACTTGGCAAGAGTGAGAAAGCACCACTTACCTCAACCTCCAAAAATCCAGCCAAGCAATGCTCCTCCTCACGGATCTGGCCGTAAATACGCCTAAGTAGCAAAACTTGAAACTTTTCTAGAGAAAAGAAGGTCAAAACTGCATACCTTAATCCCTAAAAATCCAAGAAAGGGGAAAACCTAACCGTAGAAACGTTGATCGCGGTGAGAGCAATCTTAATCTACACTCCAACAACGGTTTCGAGCACCAAAGCTTCTGCAATCGGCGGCCGAAAGCTTAGAAGTGTCTGTCGTTCTCGCTCTTTCGCAACAGTTCGACGGTTTCGGGAAGGAGATGATGAATAGGGTTTACGTCTAATCAGAGGCTATTTATATGGAATAGATAATATAATATAATAATATATTATTATTATAATTAAAACGTCCAAATGACCAAAAATCATTCTAACTCGAATTTCTACAAAAATCGCATCGTAGCTAAATAACCACGCTACAAATCCAACGGCGAAGTCGGAACTAAGATCCGACAAACCAAACTCGGGTAAAAATCTCCCGAAGTCAAAACACCACCATTCCCAAAAAGGCTCCACCGTGTTCCAAAACGAACCCCAGCTCGCAAGGAAATATCAAAATTCACAAGAAATTAGCCATGCTAACATTCTAAATTAAAACCCCGGGTACCAATGAGGAAAAGGCCACGCTCCAACAACGACACCCATTAAACAAGCATCAAAGTAACGCCCTGACGTCAAAATACGTCACTAAAGGAATTTAAATAAACCTTGAAAAAAATCTGGGGCGTTACACCAGGAGGGTGCGTCTATCAGATGGATCAGAGCTTCTATCATCTGCCAACTACAACATGGAGATAGAGAGTGGAGGAATGGTATTCGAAGCATCGGCGATGATTTTGAGAATGTTGGACTTTGATTTGATCCTGGGCATGACTTTGTTGTATTGGAACCACGCCCGAATCGATTGCCCGTCAAGGAGAATCACCTTATTGCATGGGGATACCGACATCATCATCAAAGGTATTAGACCTATTTCTCGTACTCTATTATCATCCGTGCAGGCTGTCAAAGCCAATGAGCAGGGAAATGCGGTGTACAAGATCTTTTTTGAGATGGTGGAGATGGATGCCTCTGTTGTTGATATTCTAGTAGTTCGGTATTTCTCCAACATATTCCCATAGAAATTGCCCGGATTACCTCCGATTAGAGACATGGATTTTTGAATCTAGATGGTGTTAGGAGCAAGTCATGTGTCTCAGGCACCTTACCGGAGCAGCCAAGGAGCTAGCAGAGTTCCGGACTAAATTACAGGAGTTGGTGGAGTTAGGTTTTGTAAGTCCAAGTTCATCGCTATGGGAAGCACCGGTGTTGTTTGTGAAGAAGAATGATGGGTCTTTTAGGCTATGCAATTACTACCGCGAGATGAACCGACTAACAGTGCAGAATACGTATCCGTTGCCCCGGATTGACGAGCTATTTGACCAGCTACAGGGAGCCTTCTGGTTTTCCAAGTTTGACTTGAGGTCGGGATACTACCAGCTGCGCATTCAGGATGATGATATACCGAAGACGGACTTCAGTTCTCGGTACAGACTATACGAGTTCACAGTAATGCCCTTCGGGATCACGAATGCACCTTCGACATTCATGAGTATGATGAACTTTGTGTTCAAACCATACTTGGATATATTCTTCATAGTCTTCATTGAAGATATATTGATCTATTCTTAGACAAAGGAGGAGCATACCCAGCATCTGGCTCTAGTGCTGGGCAAACTAAGAGAGCATCAAATGTATGCGAAGTTCTGCAAGTGCCAGTTCTGCCTATAGGAGGTAGCATTTCTGGGTCATACCATCAGTGGAGTTGGGTTGGCTATGGACAAGGCCAAGGTGCATGCAATTTGAGATTTTCCATGACCCAAGTCAGCTTCATACATCCGAAGTTTCTTGGTACTAGCAGGATACTATCGCAAGTTCATGGAGGGGTTCTCGAGGATAGCACTCCCCCTTACATCCTTGGCGAAGAAGGATACAGCTTTTATTTGGACTGAGAAGTGCGAAACAGCATTTCAGGAGTTGAAGGACAGGCTCACCTCCTCCCCCATCCTTGCACTTCCATCTGGGAAGGAAGGATTTCACATTTATACTGACGCATCATATTAGGGGATGGGTGCAGTCCTAATGCATCATGGACACGTCATCGCATATGCTTCGTGATAGCTGAAGAAGCATGAGCAAAACTACCCCGTACATGATTTGGAGCTCGGGGAAGTGGTATTCGCGTTGAAGATTTGGAGGCATTACTTTTATGGGGTTCATTGGAGATCTTCTCATATCACAAGAACCTCAAGTATATATATACGCAGAAGGATCTAAATCTATGCGCCAGAGGAGATGGCTTGAGTTCCTGTGCGATTACGACTACACGATGCATTATCACCCAAGGAAGGCAAACACCATGGTGGATGCCTTGAGCAGGAGATCTGATACTACTTGATTGGATCTCCGAGTGATGGCAATGGAGCTAGTACGGATGATGGAGGATATGCACATTACCATGATTTCTAGGGTTGAGCCGGATGTTTATCGGGAGTACTTGGCCTCCCTGAGCATTGTTTGCGACATACGAGACTGTATTCGGGCACAACAGAGACAAGATGCAGCTTTGGATCCCATATTCAGATCCCTGGAAGGGGGTAAGTCAGAGGATTATTCACTGTGTAATGACCTCGTTCATTTTCGTGGCCGCATTTATATACCTGTAGGAGGTGGTATCCGGTAGGGCATACTCTGGGAGGCACATTGTACTCGGTACTCAGTGCACCCCGGGATCACCAAGATGACACCGAACCTGCGGAGGGACATGTACTTGCCAGGGATGAAGAGGGATATCATAGATTATGTGACATATTACGATACCTGCCATCGGGTGAAGGCAAAGTGCAAAAGTATAGGAGGACTTCTATAGCCATTGTCGGTGCCAGAGTGGAAGTTTGAGGATATAGCTATGGATTTCATACACAGATTGCCTCACTCCAACTCTTGGCACAATTCTTTTTGGTTTATTGTCGATAGGCTGACCAAGGTGGCCCAATTTATACCAATCAAGAAGGACAACCCAGTTGCAGTTTTGGTGAGGTTATTTGTGGAGTAGTTTGTCAGATACGATGACGTCCCCAGGACGATCGTCTCTGACCATGATGGTCAGTTCACTTGTAGGGAGTGGAGAGCGGTGCAGGAATACTTAGGTTCCCAGCTTGATTTCAACACCGCTTTCCATCCATAGATCGATGGGTAGACGGAGCGGGCCAACCGAACTATGGAGGATCTGTTGTGCTTATGTATATTATGTAACACCCCAAAATATTGTAGGAGCGACGGGGATCGAATTTGGCCAAGACAGATTTTTAGTGCAGGTGACACGGGCCCCAACACGGGCGTGTCGGAGGCCGTGTCGGGCGTGTCGAGCTCGGGCCGTCGAGCTGGCCGTGTAGTCAACCTGTACAGGTCGACGATGGTCGTGTGGTGGAACACGGCCTAGGACACGGGCGTGTCCCAGGCCGTGTCACACCCGTGCTGTGCGGTTGGGTACACGGGTAATGACACGGGCACGAGCACGGGCGTGTCTAGTTTGATACGGGCGTGTCTGATGCCGTGTCACCAAGCCGTGTACCTCTCTGACTGCGAAGTGTTGATTTATTGCACACGGGTGGCGTGACACGGGTCCCGATACGGGCGTGTCGCAGGCGACACGGGCGTGTCGGAGGCCGTGTCACATGCCGTGTTGCTGGTTTTCAATTTTGGTCGAAACGGCGAATGAGCTACACGGCCAGGCACACGGCCGTGTGTGAACCCGTGTTCGGCCCAGTTTTTGGGATTTCAGATCTAATCTCGACCGTTCGTTTCCTTGGCTTTGGATCCGACGGTGGGGGGCTGCTCCTGGGTGGTTTTAGCCGGGAATAGGGTTTTGAAACCCCTATTTCTCTTGGATACTCTCTCTCTAAAACCTAGAGAGAAGGGAGAGCTTGGAGGAGGAAGAAGGAGGTCAACTCCGGTGGCCGGTGGAGATTCGGGGCTCCAAATCGCGAGCCGTCTTCGGATCCGCGAAGGCAAGGAGATTGCGGTGCTTTTCATCCCCATAGATTTTCACGGCGCCGCGGAAGAACACAAGGGTAACGATTTCTCATCCTTGGGCATGTGAAGCCCTCTTTTCCTTTGCATAGGAAGCCCTCTCTCGCGAGTGAGCGAAGAGTTGGAGCGTTCCTTGGGGTAGATATGTGAAGTCCCCCTTGTGTAGAGTCCGTATGTGAAAACGGACATAGGTATTGTGTGTGAAGCCTATTCGGACATGTTGGTCCGGATCGGTGATGTTGCATTGCATTTGAACCGGGCAAGAATCCGGGTGTTTGGGTGTTTTCGGGTTTTCTAAGTGGTAGATTGCATCAGGGAGCCTTGGAGATTAACTCCAAGGTGTACCCGGAAAACTGGGCAAAAGCGTGTTTTGCCAACATGGTGGCCGGGGAGCCAACGTGAACATAACCGGGTTATGTGATTGTTGTGGTGGGAACGGGACTCGGTGAGTCTTGACCTGCGCATATGGATTAAATTGCCGTTGCGGTGTGAGCACGGGTCAGGCGGAACCGTACCCGGTCTATGTCGTTCGGTAGGACCGTTGGCATGGATCAGGGTCTTCGGCGGTCTATGGCTTAAATTGCCGTGACCAAGGCCAGGAAGGCAAAATGCTCATATGGATGACCGTCCAAGAGGCAGTGGTGGATTGGGAACATCTATGGCTTGAATTGACGTGATGTTGGCCGGTTCACCGAGAATGTGCCCTGAGTGCATGGGGTGTGTGGCCGTGCGAGAGCCCATGCCTGTGGTGAAGTGCAAATACTTTATATAATTGCCTATGCTAATAAAGTGCAGGGAAAGAGCATTGCCGCCCCGAATGTGGGGGCGGGATCGTTATAATTTGGTCAGCATTGCTGACCGTTGCTATTGTTTGACACCGGGCGGTGGTTTGTGGCTTGCAGGTGATGCAGAGCAGAGCGGGAAATAGCGGGCTAAAGCCCTTGTTGCTGTGCCGGCCCTCGAAGGCCTAATTGCTTATGTTTGTTTCCCGTTTTCATGTATGGCCGGCCTGCGTTCCGAAGTTTGGAAAACACTTCTTTTATTAAGTGAACAGTGTAAGGCCTTAAGGCCATTTCTCTTTGGTTGTATGTATACATTCCTGAGTTTGTAGTGGACATTCATGCTGTTGTGGCTGGGTTCTTATTTCTTTTGCAACTTAATAAATTTCTTCCGCTAGGTGTTGTGTAGGACGACATGATTGGTTGAATGGTTTCAACGCGTAACCAACCGGTCTGTCCGTAGTATATGGCGTCGGGCCCCGGCCGGACCTACTGCTATATGCTATGCGACGGATAGGGGTGTTACATATTAGATATGGGGAAGCCCTAGGAGAGACTGCTGCCACTATTAGAGTTCTCCTACAACAACAGTCACAAGAAGAGCATTGGGATGGCACCATTTGAGGCCCAATTTGGTAGGAAGTGTCGGACACCTCTATATTGGGTCCAGGATGAGGATCCGCGAGCTCTTGGATCGGATTATATTGAGGATATGGATGCACACATACAGCTGATCAGGGATCGTATGTTGGAGGCACGGAGCAGACAGGCCAAGTATTACGATGCGAGGCATCAGAAGGTGGAGTTTCAGGTAGGAGATAGGGTGTTCTTGAAGATACGTCCAGTGCACGGTATTTCGCGGGTGCGGAGGCATAAGAAGCTCAGCCATCGATTTTTGGGACCATACTTGATCCTGGAGCGGATCGGTCCTTTGTCTTACCGGCTGGAGCTGCCGCCAGAGTTAAGGAACCTGCACGATGTCTTACATGTCTCCTCGCTTCGGAGAGCGTTACTTTAGCCAGATCAAAATATCACCACTACAGCAGGCCTTGTAGCACCTTATAGATCAGTCCATTTGCAGTCGATCCAGATCGATGACACGACGATCAGAGCGCTACGGAAGAAAAAGGTTCCCTTGGTCAAGGTGTTGTGGTCCAACCATGGATGGGAGGAGCACACCTAAAAGCCAGTGGATCTAATGCAAGAACGATATCCGGGACTCTTCTCCTCAGGTATATCTTAAGTATTTTTGAAAAGTTTCTTACGTTCATGTGCATAGAAACCCCGTAGACCCGAACTTGAATTTCGGGAATGAAATAATTTTTTTTGTTTATTGGGATTTGTAACATCCCATTTTCTTCCTGACCCCTTAACTTAGATTAGGATAGGACATGTGGTGGGTGAATGAGTTAGGCTAGGTTTGACCCAAGGAGTTAGGGTGGACTCACATAGGGCCCATTATAGGGTTCAATCAACTTTAACTTAGAAAAATGTTATGGATTCAATAAGCATCGAGTGAACACGACGCCATTCGACGAAGCATCGAGTGCGTTCAGTGAAATCAATGCCATTTGATGAAGCGTCGAGTACGTTGAGTGAACTCGCCGTCATTCATCAAAGCGTCGAGTGTGTTGAGTGGTCTTAATGCCATTCTACTTTAACAGAAATATTTTCTGGATTCAACAGGCATCGAGTGAACACGACACCATTTGACGAAGCGTCGAGTGCGTTGAGCAGTCTCAACGCCATTCTACTTTAATAGAAAAAAAAATTGGATTCAACAGGCGTCGAGTGAACACGATGCCATTCGACGAAGCGTCGAATGCATTGAGTGGTCTCAACGCCATTCGACATTAATAGAAAAATGTTCTAGATTCAATAGGCGTCGAGTGAACACAATGCCATTCGATGAAGCTTCGACTGCGTTGAGTGAACTCGACTCCATTCGACGAAGTGTCAAGTGCATTGAGTGAAGTCGACGCCACTTGATGAAGCGTCAAGTAATAATCAAAGCTTTTGTACTTAGAGTATTTTTTCAGTCTAAGCTGTGATTACTAGTTTATATGTACGGCTTGAACTGGGTTTTTCGGGACAAGCGCAGATGGATCATTTAAACCCGTCTCTTCAACAAGACCTATTTAATACATTGATCTTCTCAAGAAGACCTATTTAAAGCAATGATTGGTGATCCAATACTAGTGTGACACGTGGAAAGCAACTTAAACCCTAATTCTTCTTATAAAAAGGGAAGAAACGAGAAACCCTAGCTTTCACTCCCAATTTTGCCAAGCCCTCCATCACCATCATTGAGCTAGGGGAGTGGGAAATGACTCCTAGAGTTAAGCTTTTGCTGGAGAAATAAGGGAT
The DNA here is from genome assembly GCA_039513925.1 of Platanthera zijinensis. Lineage (NCBI taxonomy): Eukaryota > Viridiplantae > Streptophyta > Magnoliopsida > Asparagales > Orchidaceae > Platanthera > Platanthera zijinensis. The sequence continues at coordinate 82,480,958 of CM077086.1, forward strand.
CGAGCTAGTTCACCAGAGCAGTCGTCGGCCATGGCTCACCACTACCGCACCAGCCACCAAGCTAGCATCCAGATCCGTTTCTCCTCCTCTCCCTCAGTGCTATTCTTCTAGATCCACTAGGAGAGATATCAGGCTCAAATGAGCCTGATGCCATGAAAGATAGAGGGAATATTCTGATCTTTTCTTCTTGCTAGGGTTCGCCGAAGGAGCCGCCACCGGTGGCCATGTCGTCGGGAAACGCTAGCCACCACCTCAATGGAGGTGGTGGCACTAATCATCGGCTGTGGCTGTGGCCCACGTGGCCGGAAACAAGGTTTGAAGTTGCTACAGGCGGAATAGATCCTAGGCGTTGGATATCGGGGAAGATAACTCGATGCCATTGAATTAAAGATTAATTAAACTAGAGTATCATTTAATTAATGTGTATATTCTATCACATTTATTTAGATATGTTGCATGTTGCTTTTGGGCCCCTTAGAAGACATTTCAGAAAACATCATCAACATGAAAAATGTAGATCCCGATCTTACCTTTAATTTGACACCCTAATCATATAATTTGGAGCAGTGTAGCTCCTTGTAGGGTCATTCTCCTAGGACTGCTCCTATACTAGGGCAGAAATTCAAATGGATGGATAGGCTACACTATAATTGCACGTGGAGTGAAATTTAGGTCATGCATGTGTGTATACCATACTTAGACGATGTCTAAAAAGCAGAATTTTTGGAGGATATTTTCCTATAGTTTTAGTCAAAATTTGATTTATGAAATAAATTAAATTTAGGGAGTTTTACAACTCCAAATAGCCCCAAATTTGAGTGGCATGGTTCTAAGGTCATCTTATGGCCTTGGTAAAAATTTGGAGTCATTTAGTTCTCTGCAGGTTAAAGGAGAACATGCATTGTGAAGGTAGATTTGTAAATAGTGTGTAAATAGTAAAATGGGGTAAAATGGGAATTTAGCCCATTTGTCCCAATGCATGTTCATGAAATTTTGGACAGAGGCTTATGGAGGTAAAATACTCCTTTCATGAGAAAATTGGGATTTTTGGAATCAAAAATCCCATAAGGTGGATTTATTTCAAAAATAGCACATTTAATTGTTAAAATGAAAAATAGGGCTACTGGACTTAGAAAATTCCAAATTATTGATCCAAGCCCTAATAAGTCATTTCACTTCTCTGGAAATATTTATGAGAATTTTTTATAATTATTCCATCTATAAATAGTGTAATTACATTTTTACCCTTATAGGACTTTGATCAAAAACATGACTGTTCATGGAAAATTATGAGAAAATGTCTAGGCCCTTATTTCTTCAATAAAACCCCTGAAAATTTTATTAATATTTTTCAATGATTATTTATGATAAACACTATAATAGTTGCATTTTTGTAATTATCTTAACATGTGAATATCTTAGGTCAAATCACTGACTAGGAGTATGAAAATCTGTTTTGACCATTATCTTATTAATTTTAGAGAGTAGAAATTTTTCTGTAATTTTTTATATGATTATTTTTAATACTTCATTTGAAAAAGGAAGATAATGAGGCTTTAATCATAAATGGAAAGCAATTGTCAGATCAAATTGGAAAATCAGGATTTTTGGTGATTAGACATTTTTTTAACATAGATGGCCTTCAGATAATTTATTTAGACCTAATGGACACTGGTTTGAGTAGTTCATGTTTAAAGTGACCTAGGTCACTTGATTAATTAATTTCAATTATGGTCCAAAATAATTAGAAAAATGATGGAATTCTTAATGATCAATATTATACACATGACAAACCCATGATAAAAATTTGGAGGTCTTTGGCCCAAGGAATTAGAAGTCATGTCATATGGGTTAGAATTAGGTCATGGACTGTGTTTAGTAAAAGTAATAAGAAGCTTTAGAGTACTTAGGGTGATGAGATATAGTTAAATTAAGAGATGTATTGGGAATTGAAACCCTGGTTTGTATCATAAGTATGTTACTACATAGTAACAAGTGTTAGAGTGCAAGTCACAAGGAGAATAACTATAATAGGGTCAGACAAAAGATCGTCGCTCTCCCAATCAGTACCTTAAGTCATTAGGTTTACTCAAGAGTAATAACGAGATTGGGGTATTAGTAATGGGTAGACACTAATATAAGCAAGTGTCCTTGAGAAAGTGAGCTTTGGGCTTCAGCCCATCGTAGTTCCTAGTGCCCTCGAGAGCCCTTCACCGGGCATGCCCTAGCCAGTCCAAGGATTAACCCTAAATTACTGTGTATAATAAGAATTACACAAGAATATTCTAATCAGTTAAGATAAATGATGTGACAAACTCACATGTATAGGGTTTGAGGAATACAGGACAGGTTTAGTCCTACGAGCTAGAGGCTCAGGTGTTTGATACAGGATGGGTTCAATCCTGCGAGCTGGAGGCTCGGGAGATTTACTTCAGGACGGGTTTGTCCTGCAAGCTGGAGGCTCGGGTTTGAAATAATTTGCATGTGCATAGAACATATTAGTGGCGGGTCATACAGTAGTGTCTAGTCATCACTCCAACGGTAGTACGGTGACTCTAGTGAGGTGTAGGGGTTTGAGGGGCCAGTAGGTTATTTTATACTGCGGTCTGAAGGGCAATCCCAGATAATGCACACCGGACCAAAAAGACTTGTGGGGATAGCCAGCAAATTTGTACGCAAAGACTCTAGAGTGAACCTCAGATGTGCACAGAGGCGTATGAAGGGTCTAGGCCTAGTAGTGTGTATACCTGCCTAGGAAGTGAAGACGCCCACTCCACTACTGTCGTAGCCACAACGATGGTACCAGAGAGTTAAGCTAATACCAAAAAGTGGGAACTAATGGTCTGTGATCACAGAGTCGTGTGTGTAAGTTGCACTTGTATGAATCATACTCGTATAACACATCATATCTTATCATACATACATACTTAGGGCATACGCACTGCGGATCCTTATCATATAAATTAGTATGGGGTCTTTTATATTATAAGTTATATTTATGAAACCTTAACTTATATGTTTGTGAAAGAAAAGGGATAGATACTACTCTAGAGGGGAGGTGAATAGAGTAATCAAAAATTACACTAGCAAAGTTGACTGTCTACTCAACTCCCTTGGAGTTAATTGCGGAATGAAGGTTATAGATATTTGAGATGAAACCCTAAAGCCTAGCACAAGTGTTGTGCACAAAAGGCAGCCAACTGTAATTACAGTTAAGGCTTGGAATCCTAAATAGCAACTAGCAATCCTAGTTAAAATCTAATCACAGCCAATCAGCACAGAGAATTAATTAAAAAATCCAGACGACACAAGGAATTTATAGTGGTTCCCCAAACAACTTGGGTACGTCCACTCTTCTACCAACAAGGTAGGAATCCACTCAGGTTTTTGATCAGGTGCCCTGCCACCAACAAGATCTACTTCAAGTAGATCCAGAAACCCTTTAGACTTTTGATCAGGTGTCTAAAAACCAACACAGGTTTTTGATCAGGTGCCCTGCCACCAAGGTATACTTTTGAAGGGAGTAATAACCCTTTATAGTAGGGGGAAAGGAGGTTAAGATGTCTTCTCTATTTTACAAAAGATTAGAAAAGCACAAGAACTTACACTGAGCTAGAAAGCTCTAAAGAATCAAGGCTCCCCCTGGCTAAAAGAATGTCCAGGTGAAGTCTTGCTTCAGTGCAGAAACACTTCAGAAAATCTGAAGGAAAAAAGCTACAAGAAGATAAAGAATATGAATTTTAAAATTCTTCTTTAGGCAGCTATCTTCTTCTTCTTCTTCAAAAAGCTCTGAGTGAAAATCTTCCTGGAGGCAGGAGAACTCAGGTTGAAGAAGAGTGAAGAGCTAAAACTTCTTCTCAGTTGGATGTGAACGAGCTGAGAGCACTTGAAAACTGTAAGTTGTAAGCTTGAATGCAGCTGTTAGCTTTTTGTATATATGAACTGGTTTTTGTCTATGTGAACTAGTTGATTTCTTTCTTTAAAGAATTCTTTATATAGCAGCAGCAGCAACGACTCTTATTTGAGTTTGAATCTTGTCTTCTACTAAAATCTGCAAGCTGGGCTGCAAGTAGCATAAAGCAAAACAAATACTGCAGACAGATATCCTATAAGAGGATAAAGCTTTCTAAGAAGTTGCAAATAACTCTGATAAAATAATACTAGAGAAAGTCACATCAGAAGAGACTCTTTACAGCCAAGGAAGACTTTCTGAGTCTAACGACTATAAAAGGCAGCCTGGCAGATACAGCAGAAATCATATCTCAGCTAATAAGACAAAAACCTTTGTCAGAAAAGATTGGCTCATGCATAAGGAATGGAGCAGATATTGCATGGAAATAATATCACAACTTTATTCAAATAATCTTTTATAAAATATGCCAAAATAAATATGAAATAAATCACATCATAGAAGATGACAAAATTACTTAAAACATACAGCAAAACGTCGAACGACCCTCGGAGATCGTCGACCGAAGCATAGAGATCGTCGACATATCAGACAGATAGTCGAACGATCCAGATAGTCGAACTATCAAAGAGGATAGTCGAACTACCACAACAGATAGTCGAACTATCAGGACAGATAGTCGAGCTATCAGATAGTCGATCTATCAGGACAGATAGTCGAGCTACCAAACAAAATAGATAGTCGACCTATCAAACTGATAGTCGACCTATCAAAGAAAACAGTTAGTCGACCTATCAACAGATAGTTGAGCTATCAACGAAAACAGATAGTCGACCTATCAACAGATAGTTGAACTATCAGATAGTTGAACTATCCAAGCAGATAGTCGAACTATCAAAGAGAACAGATAGTTGACCTATCAAACAGATAGTCGAACTATCAAAGAAAATAGATAGTTGACCTATCAAACATATAGTCGAACTATCAAAGAAAACAGATAGTCGACCTATCAACAGATAGTCGAACTATCAGATAGTTGAACTATCCAAGCAGATAGTCGAACTATCAAAGAAAACAGATAGTCGACCTATCAACAGATAGTCGAGCTATCAAAGAAAGCAGATAGTCGACCTATCAAACAGATAGTCAAACTATCAAAGCGGACAGATAGTCGACCTGTCAAACAGATAGTCGAACTATCAGATAGTTGAACTATCCAAGTAGATAGTTGAACTATCAAACACAACAGATAGTCTACCTATCAAACAGATAGTCGAACTATCAACGCAGACAGAACGTCGACCAACTGATAGACGATCGTCGAACAGTCGATAGACAATAATCGAGCGGCGTTCGACCATAGTCGAACGAAAAACAACTTAACCAAAAATACATCTGGAAAAGTGACGCCTCTAAAACTAGAGCAACAAACTAAACAACTAACCTTTGACCATAGATGAATCTTGGGTCAAGAGACAGAAAGAGATGACTGCACTCAAATCAAAACTAGGGTACCAACAATTTCCCCCTATTTGAGTTAAGTCTCTCAACAATTAAATATAAAACTAAATACAGAAAAATAAATAAAATGCATGAAGAGAAATAACTAAGCAGATAACATCAATCAATCAGATAAGCAAATAACTGTCAATTAATGAATTTTTAAGATGCTTCAGAATTAGGTTTAGGATCAGAAAAGCTAGGAACAAAATTAATCTTTCTAGAAGGATCTAAAGCTTCTTTTCTCGACAACTTCAGGTCTTGTTCTCCAATGATTTTCAATTCTGTTGCTCTTGGGACAATTGCCTCAGGATGTTTTTCCATGCACTTTAAAGGATCAAATACCTCAGGTCTAATCTGGAATTTATCGAGCTCCTTCATTCTGAATTTTGACATCGTGGTTAATCCTGCAGTGTCTTTCCCTTCAGCTTTAGCTTTCTTAATTTGAGTTGAACCCACAAGTTCAAGAAAACGAGCCATCCTGAAATTAGGATCAAGATCTGGGCTTTCATACACATTTTCAGAAGATGTATCAACTGGTTCTTTATCCTGAATAACTAGATAAGAAGGAGGAGCAGACTTAGCAAATATCTTGCTAGAATTTTCAGAGAAAATAATTCGCTTACCTTTTGAAACGGCCTTCACAGAATGATCTGGCTTTGGAGAGGTTGAGCTCTTGAGTTCTTTGGAATGAGGAGGAGAGAAAGTTGGTCTTTGATACGCCACCTCCTTTACTTGTTCCTTAACAACATCAAGTCTTTGATAGCTAGTTTGAGTTTTACCTTGATATCCTTGAGAACTTCTCCTTTGTGATGACTGAGATGGATTGAACCTTTCAGACTGAGCAGCAGGGTTTGCAGATAAGTTTCCTGAGGCTCCTGCACTGGGAGGTGGAGGAGAAGGACCTCTAGGAGTCCATCTTGGGACAAGACTGTCATACCTCTTTGACTTCTTCCTTTGCTTCTGCTGATTTTTAGAAAATGCCATCCAGTGCTGGAAATCTTTTGATTTAGGATCAATTCCTTTCAGGATATAGTAAGGAGTATCATTATCTGGATTTGGAGGAGGAGGAGCCACAACTTTCCTTTTCTATTTAGCAGATCTTTTTCTTTTAGACTCATCAGATTCATCAGAATCAATATCATCCTCAGAATTTGAAGAAATAGGAAGATCATACGGATCAATTGCTTCTTGCATAGATCTTTCCTTTTCTTTTAGAGCAGCTTTTTCTAATTCTTCTTCCATGGCATCCTGTGCCAGGAGAGCATCTAAATCCAATCCAGGGGAATCATCCCATACAGTAGACTTTTCAATTTGAGCATCTGCAGCCTTTTCTTGTTGATCAGAAACTGTCATGGTGACCAGTTCTATTTGCACTGCTAGCTGAGCTGGCTGAGCAGCCTCAGAAACTTGAGCAACTGGTTCTGTTTCAGTTTGAACTTCTATAGCTGGTAGGTGATCAGGCTCTTGAACATCTAAAACTTCTTCCATTTTATCTATAATATTATGAATAAAATTTTGCTAAATGACATCGAATCATCCCTTCCAGGTATTCCCAAACTATCATATCAGTTACCAAGTCTAAAAAGTGAGTAAAAGGGATACCTTCAGAATTGTCCTTTGCGTGTACTAACTCCCATAATTCATCTAGAAAGGAAGTGATAACTCCTTCTAGGTATAGGGCGACCAGGGGAGTAGAACATTCTTCTAAGCAAACTTTAACAATGAAATTAGACTTCAATAAGGCATCAGAAATTTCTTTTTCAGACAAACTTTAAGGAGGAGCTGATTCTTCTAATTCTTTCTCTGCCACTGCAGGAGGATCTGTTGGAGGGGAGGCCAAAGGCAGCTCAGAGACATCTTCATTAAGCATCTCCCCCTACCTGATTTCAGTAGATAGTGAAATCAGGCCCCTAGAGGAAGAGGGCTCAACAGACTTTGAGAGTGCTCGAATAGCAGCAGTCAAAGAAGAGATGGAGGAAATAAGGGGAGCAATTGCCTCTTCAATCATAATTTTGATCGAAGGAGTAATTAACTCCAAGATGCTAGAAATGAGTTCTGGAGAGATTTTAGATGATGAAGGGGGAATCTCAGTGGATGTATGATCAGCAGGAATGGTGTATTCTTGATGAACTGGAGAATGAACTGGAGATGGAACTGGAGATGGAGAGTGATGGGTGGGTGCACGATGATCAATGTGATCTGAAGAAGGAATTGGAGACTGAGGAGGAGTAGAAATCTCAGAAACCAACAAATCAAAACTGGGATGAGAGATCCCAGCAAGATGAGACGGGAGAGGAGATGCAGGAGGTGATACATGGTGAGAAGCAGAAGGTCGTACTTCAATTGAAGTTGATGGAACTTCAACTGAAGTAGACGGTAATGCAGATGAAGAAGATGGAAGGGAGAGATTTGCTGAGCCATCTTCTTGTAGGAGAGGAGTGACTGAGGCAGTCCTAGTGCTCTCAGATGCAGCTGGAGCAACCCCTGCAGGAGCGGGCTTCAGAAAAGTCCTTTTCCACTTGGCGAACAAGGTTGGATCCATCTTCTTGCTGGCATTGATGGAGGTAGCAGCTGAAACTAACAGATGGGGATACTTTTCCTTCAGAAAAACCCCAGCTACCCTACCCAGGGTAACTTCTTTCTTGCTGTTCTTTTTCCTGATCAAATCAAACAGAACTCCTGCCCAATTAATCTGTTTCTTATTCACAATTGCACACATCAGTGCAAACTGCTGCCTTGTAATGTTGTCATGGGCAGAGTGCTTTCCCAATAGCACTTTTCCGACGATTTCAGCAAGGAACTTAATCTTAAACGGAAAGTTTACTTTAAGCAGCTTAGAGGGAATGCCTTCGGCATGTCCCAGCTCTGTCAGCATTCTCCCAAACTCTGGGGTATCTTGCTCGTAATCTTCTTCCCCATTTATCAATCCAAATATTTCAGTTAAAATGGCGGGAGTCAAAGTTACCTCTTCTCCGCCAATAGTTCCGGTCATAGAATCATCATTTGAAGACGAAGTAAATGCCCATTCTTTGATCTCTTGAATATTTATCTTTATCCTGGAGGACATGAGCTTTTCTAAACCTTGATCTTTGCATAAGGTGAGAATTTCCACAATTCCGGATTCGCAGCAGCTGAAGGAATCGAAATCCACACTGAAGCCTGCATCAAACTTCACCACTGTCAGGAGCGCTGGAGCTATCGCCATTGAAGGGGCTAGAGAAGACGAGGGAGACGGCGAAGGCGAAACGACGGAAATCGCGAGACAAAGAGCAAGTGGGAAGACGGAATGCGAGAAGACACTCTCCGTCGACGATAAAAACAACAATCTCTTAACCTAGGTAGACCATCGGCTTTATATTAAAACAACGATCGTCGATCTATTTAAAAGATACTGGAGATGATGGTCGAACGGTCGTTCGACGCTCGGTCCTGAAGCAGAGTAGTCGATCAATCATTCGACTATTTCTGTCTTCACAAACAACAAGTTGTCGTCAACCATAGATTGACGATAGGCTCGACCTGTTCGACGATCTTCGAACGCCGGTCGACGATCTTCAAGCAGATAAGCTATCGTCAACCATAGGTCGATGATAGGCTTGATCTGATCGACTATCTTCGAGCGTCGTTCGACGATCTTCAAACAGGTTTCAGCAAGGCAGACGTCACACTTAGTCTCTTCCATTAATCATGCCTAGTTGAACCAAAAAGAACAGATGCTTCTGTTCATCTAAGGGCTTGGTGAATATATCACCTCTCTGAAGGTCTGTGGATATGAACTCAAGGCTGATCTTGTTCTTTTCCACACAATCTCTCAGGAAATGGTGTTGGATCTCAATGTGTATCGTTCTAGAGTGGTGCACAGGATTTTGTGTAATAGAGATAGCACGGGTACTATCACACATGATTTTTGTGTTCTTATCTGAGTACCCATAATCCAAAAGCTGGTTTTGTGTCCACAGGATCTGTGAACAACAACTAGCAGCTGCTATATATTCAGCTTCTATAGTTGAAGTTGAGACAGAAGCCTGCTTCTTACAGAACCAAGAGACCAATCTCTCTCCCAGGAAATGACAAGTTCCTGAGGTACTTTTCCTGTCAACTCGACAGCCAGCATAATCAGAATCAGAATATCCAATTAATTCAAATTCTGACTCAGCTGGATACCAAAGTCCTAGATTTGGACATCCCTTCAGGTATCTCAAGATTCTCTTGAGAAGAATCAGATGAGATTCCTTGCGGTTGACCTGGAATCTAGCACAAAGGCATGTAGCAAACATTATATCTGGCCTACTTGCAGTTAAATACAATAGGGAACCAACAATGGCCCTATATTTCTTTTGATCAACAGACTTTCCCTGATCATCAGAATCTATAACTACATTAGTAGCCATAGGTGTATGCATTGCTGAAGCATCAGCCATCCCAAACTTCTTTACCAATTCCTTGGCATATTTGGATTAGGAGATGAAGATGCCATCAGCATCTTGCTTTACTTGGAGACCAAGAAAGTAAGACAGCTCACCCATACTACTCATCTCAAACTTAGAATGCATCAAGTTAGAGAACTTTTTGCATAGTTTGGGATCAGTGGAACCAAAAATAATGTCATCCACATATACTTGAACTAACAGGATTGTGTCCTTGTGGTGCTTGATGAAAAGGGTTCTATCAACTACTCCCCTAACAAAGTTGTGCTCTAACAAGAAACTAGCTAGAGTCTCATACCAGGCTCTGGGTACTTGTTTGAGTCCATAAAGAGCTTTTTACAACTTGAAAACATGTGAGGGCTGAGTTGAAGAAACAAACCCAGGTGGCTGTTCAACAAATACCTCTTCCTTTAGCTCACCATTTAGAAAGGCACTTTTGACATCCATCTGAAAACTTTAAACTTCATATAGGCTGCATAGGATAGAAAGATCCTTATTGCCTCTAGCCTTGCAACAGGAGCAAAGGTTTGGTCATAATCTATACCTTCCTCCTGTCTGTAGCCCTGAGCTACAAGCCTAGCTTTGTTCCTTACAATGATTCCATTTGCATCCAACTTGTTTCTATACACCCACTTGGTGCCTATGATCAGTTGGCCTTTAGGTCTTGGAACCAAAGTCCATACTTTACATCTTTCAAATTGATTGAGTTCCTCTTGCATAGCAATGATCCAGTGGGGATCTAGCTCAGCATCTTTAATGGTGAGGGGCTCAATCTGTGAAAGGAAACAAGTATGCATCACATCCTGTCTTAACTGATGTCTTGTTTGAACACCAGCTGATCTGTCTCCTATCACTTGAGATGTAGGATGATCTCTAAGTGTGACAACATCAGCAGGTGGGATGTGATCTTCAGCAATAGTTGGGATTAATTCCTCAGGAGGAATTTGATCTACTATTGGTGGTGCAGCAACAATTTTTGCAAGGTCTTCATCACTATCTGATTCAGTGATATGAAGAGTTAAAAGATGGAGAATCTCTTGAGTGACATCTTTGCTAGATTCTGGTACCTGTAATGAACTTGAGGAAAGGAAAGTTTCCTTCTCCTTGTAAAACATTTGAGATTCATCAAAGGACACATGAACAGACTATTCAATTTTAGAAGAAGATTTATTAAATACCCTATAAGCTTTGCTTACTTGGGAATATCCAAGAAAAATTCCCATTGAAGCTTTTGCTTCAAACTTTCTAAGATATTCTTTATTATTATTATGAATATAAACTACACAACCAAATACTCTAAAATAATTTATTTTAGGTTTCTTTCCTTTAAGCAACTCATAAGGAGTTTTGCACTTAAGCTTGTGTATCAGACATCTATTAAAGACATAGTTGGCTGTACTAACAGCTTCTGCCCAATAGGAAAGAGGCATATTAGCATCTGCCAACAATGTGCCAGCAGCTTCAATCAGGGTTCTGTTCTTCCTTTCAACTGCCCCATTTTGTTGGGGAGTTCTAGGAGCTGAGAAGCTATGTTTGATACCTTCTCTCTCACAGAATTCTTGCATAAGAAGAGAGTCAAACTCAGTACCATGATCACTTCTGATCGAGGCCACATGAGTAGAGTACTCAGTCTGCATACATAATAGAAAATCTGTAAGGGCTTTGAAGTTATCAGCCTTAGTTCTCAGAAAGAACACCCAAGTGAACCTAGAGAAGTCATCTACAATGACTAGGGTGTAATACTTCCCTCCTAATCTCTGTACATTTATTGGGCCAAATAGGTCCAAATGTAATAAATACAGGATTCTAGGAGAATCACTTTTATTTACTGATTTAAATGAATTCTTGGTTTGCTTGCCTAATTGACAAGCCTTGCATAGGCTCTCCTTCTTGTAGGGGCAAGAAGGTAAACCTCTAACAAGATTGTGTTTAGATAACCTAGATATATTCTTGAGGTTAACATGGCTAAGCCTTTTATGCCATAAAGTATTGTTATTTTTACTTTATTAAATAAGCAGATTTCAGCGTGAGTTGAGTTAAAATCTACTAAATAAATGTTACCTTTTCTAATACCTACTAACACAACATTATTATTTAAAGTAATATTACAAAGAGAGTTAGAAAATGATACCTGGTATCCAGCATCACATAACTGACTTACTGAAATGAGATTGTGCTTTAGTCCAGTTACATAAGCAACTCTCTTGAATGTTACAGATCCAATTGTCATCCTGCCATAGCCTTCAGTTTGACCACAGCTTGAATCTCCAAAGATCACCTTTGGGCCAAGCTTTGCCTTGAACCTTGACAGATGTTCTTTATTTCCTGTCATATGCTTGGAACAACCACTATCCAAATACCACTTATTCTGAGTGATAGGATAGGTCTTTACCTGTAGAAAAATAAGTTAAACATTGTGGACCCAGGTAACCTTGGGTCCCTTGTTTTTCACATAAGAAAAACTGGAAATAAATGAATAAGCAGGTTGAGGGTGATAACCTAACGGGTAAGATCTCCTAGGTGGGATTCTCCATGCAGATGATGGGTCAATGAACCTAGGGTTTCTATTTTCATTCTGGTTTCTAAAGTTCTGGTTGAAGTTTTGAAATTCATATTGAAAACGTCGATCAGCGTTCGACGATGGGTGCCCAGATCGTCGATCTCCGTTCGACCATTGGGCCTGCGATCGTCGAGCAGCGTTTGACGCTCTTTGTATTTCCTTAAATTTTTGTTTTCTTTTCTCTCTCTTAGCTTTATTTAAAGCTTTATTAACTTGATTAACTTGCTTAGTGTTCTTTATCCCATCAGTTGAGATAAAGTTCACTGGAGTTGAAAGATGGTTTTTAAGAATGATTGGGGGTTCACTAGAAGATGCTCCTAAGCCTAATTTGTTATTGCCTGACCTAGTGTTAGACATGCTGGTTATTTCAAGCAACTTAAGGCTTCTACCATTCAGAGATTCTTCTAACCTTTTGGACTTAGCTAATTCATTCTTAAGGAATTTTATTTCTTCACTAGAATTAGTGAGTTCTGCTGTTAACCTAATGTTTTCATTAGAAATTAATTCAGATTCAGCTAGTTTATTTCTAAGCTCTTTTATTTCATTTTCAGAACTAATTAAATCTAAACATAAGGATTTAAAATCTGATTTAAATTCATCAGATGTAAAATCGTAAGATGACAATACCTCATCTTCAGTTGGCATTTCTTCATCAGAATCTGAACTCTCTGCAGCTGAGTGATTGCTACAGGCATCAATTGCCATCAGGCAAACTTCCTTTGCCTTCTTTTCTTCTTCATCCTCACTGGAGCTTGAGGAGGAAGATTACTCATCAGAATCGCTCCAGGTTTCAGCAACAAAACCTCTCTCCTTCTTTTTGTTCTTGTAGGAGGATGGCTTGGAATGCTTCCTGTGCTGATCCTTGTCTTTCCTTTTCTCTTTATTCTTTTCCTCTGGACAATCTGGAAGAATATGTCCAGGCTTCCTGCAACCATAGCAAATTATTTCTTTAGTAGGAGTACGATCATTCCTTGGTTTATCTTCATATTTTGAAGATTTCTTTCTGAATTCTTTCCTTCCAATCTTGAGAAACCTTTTGGAAAATAATGTCATCAATTCCTCATTGGACTGGCTTCCTTCAGAAGCATCAGCAGCTTTGAGAGCATGGGTTTGCTCTTTTCTTGTGGGAGTTGGATTCTTTGCTTCAGCCTCAGCTTACCTGGACTTCAGCACTTGCTCAAAGGACTTGAGCTTGCCAAGGAGGGCTTCTGTTGAGATTTCATTTGTGCTTCTGGCCTCCTTGATAGGCCAGATCCTCAGATCCCATGTGCTAGGGAAGCACATAAGAATCTTATCATTGACCTCTGTCAATGAAATATCCTTATCAAGAGTCCTCAGCTCATTGATGATTGAGCTGAGCCTTGTGTACATTGCTTCAACTGATTCAGCATCAGTTTTCTTGAAATTTTTATACTGCGAGATAAGGTTGGACCTTCTGTCCTTCCTTTCATCAGCTGAACCAGCTATAATCTGGTTAAGTGTATCCCACATTGCTTTTGCTGAGGAGCAGTCAGCAACCTTCTTGAATACTTCATCAGACATTGTCTGAGCCAGAATGTTCATTGCCTTAGCATCTGCTATCTTTGCCTTTTTGTATTCATCATTGTAATCTGGAGGAGGCACTGCACTCATATCAGTTGATGATGAAGCAGTAGCTGCAGCAGGTGCTCTTGGTGGTCATGTCAAAATAGAAGCAAAAATACTCTCATCAATAGAGTTCATATATAACTTAATCCTTGCCTTCCAGATGCTAAACTTAACTGAGTTACATGTTAGAGGTCTGGTGCTAGAGTAATCCTTGGACTGGGCCATGATAGTGAAAGTGAATATCTATAATCCTTGGTATCTATCAGGATCTTGTGACTTAGGTGTTAGCATATACAGTCAGACAACCTCCCTCTGATACCAATTGAAAGAAAAGGGATAGATACTACTCTAGAGGGGGGGGGAATAGAATAATCAAAAATTGCACTAGCAAAGTTGACTGTCTACTCAACTCCCTTGGAGTTAATTGCAGAATGAAGGTTATAGATATTTGAGATGAAACCCTAAAGCCTAACACAAGTGTTGTGCACAAAAGGCAGCCAACTGTAATTATAGTTAAGGCTTGGAATCCTAAACAGCAACTAGCAATCCTAGTTAAAATCTAATCACAGCCAATCAGTACAGAGAATTAATTAAACAATCCAGACGACACAAGGAATTTATATTGGTTCCCCAAACAACTTGGGTACGTCCACTCTTCTACCAATAAGGTAGGAATCCACTCAGGTTTTTGATCAGGTGCCCTGCCACCAACAAGATCTGCTTCAGGTAGATCCAGAAACCCTTTAGACTTTTGATCAGGTGTCTAAAAACCAACACAGGTTTTTGATCAGGTGCCCTGCCACCAAGGTATACTTTTGAAAGGAGTAATAATGTAACACCCCAAAAAGGCCCCAAAAAGACTCAACATGAAGTTTGAGTAGCAGGCTGGTTTACACGGCCTGGGACACGGGCGTGTCCCAGGGCGTGTCGGGTGTACACGGCCTGGGACACGGGCGTGTCCCAGGGCGTGTTCGAATTGTTTTTCGAATTTGGCCTATTCAAGTCAGAGCCGGACACGGCCTTGAACACGGCCGGGAACACGGGCGTGTCAGGCTGGACACGGGCGTGTCAGTTGCCGTGTTCCGACCCGTGTACTGGTTGCAGCTCGATGAAGCAGGAGACACGGGCGTGTCTCAAGAATGACACGGGCGTGTCAGGTTCGACACGGGCGTGTCGATGACCCGTGTTGTTCAGTCGGTTCAAACTGTGTGTGCCGCTTAAAGGGTACACGGCCTGTGACACGGGCGTGTCACAGGCCGTGTCGGCCAAAAAATGGGTTTTTGGGCAAATCTTGACCGTTCAGTTTTCTCTCTTTTGATCCAAGGGTTCAGGTGGTTTCCTGGCTGGATTAAGTCGTGAGAGAAGAATGAAGAAGTCATTCTTCATTTGGCTTAAGGAAGAGAGAAAGAGAGAGGAAGAGAAGAAGAAGGAGGAGGAGAGCAAGCCACCGGCGGAGCTCCCGTGGTCCGATTCGTGATCTGATGCCGGCGTTGTGAAGGCAAGGCTGCTGCGGTTCTTTCTCACCGGCTAGTTTTCGATGGCACCGAAGAGATCGACAAGGGTAACGATCTCCCTCCTTGGACATGTGAAGTCCTTCTTTTCTGCATTGCATAGGGAAAACCCTTCCCCGCGAGTGTGCGGTGGGTTGTGGTGTCCCTTGGGGTAGATATGTGAAGTCCCCCTTGTTAGAGGCCGGAATTGGAGTATGGCTCTAGGCATGCTGTGTGAAGCCCATCTGGATGTAATCTGGATTGGTGATGCTTGTTTGCATATCGGAGAAGGCTCCGTGATAATGGCTTGTGATGCCTTGTTCCTACCTGTTGCTTGGTGCGGCAGGAAGTACTGGACGATGTCCAGGAAATGAAGAGGGTTGGAGGCAACTCTTGTGGTCGTGTGTTGCCACTTTGTGAATGGTTGAGCCGTTGGGCTGCAACTCGATGAAAAGGCAGATTGCCGAACAGGAAAGGTGATACCGACCCGCGCCTATAAATAGCCATGGATACTTCCGTATTCGAGGTGGCACGGCGACTTGAGCAATGGGGGGTGGCTGATCCGTACCTGCGTTAGGTCCGTCCGACTTGGAAGCCTGGTTATAGGTTTTGTTGGAGCGCCTAATGAGAGTCTTAGGCCCGCGCGCCGGAAAGACTAGAATGCTCAAATACCGTGTAGACGGTGGTGTTGACCCTGGTATTCCGGTACACCAAAAATGTGCCCTGAGTGCACGGACTGTCGGGCCGGGTGGCCGATGGTTGTGATGGCTTGAATGTGCCTGTGCGCACATAGTTGCTATTTGATGATGCCATGCTTGCAAGGAAAGAATGCTCATGCCCCGAGAAAGGGGTAGGATTGTTATAATTGGGTCAGCTGAATGCTGACCGTTGCATTGTTTGCCACCGGTTGGGTGGATTGTTCCCGTGCAGGTGCTGGAGAGCCAAGTGGTAAGTGATGGGCTGAAGCCCTACTGCTGATGATGCTGCTGCTGCGGCTAGCCCTTGAAGGCTAAGCGAATGGCTTTGTTTTGTTTTCTCTTTTACTCATGTATGGCCGGCCTGCGCGCCGAGGTTTGTAAAACATGTTGTTTAAGAGGAACTGTAAGGCCTTAAGGCCAAACTCTTGTATTTGTGTACATTCCATAGTATATATATAAAGGTGGTTTTATATATTGGACATTCCGGTTGAGAGTTCAAAGTACTACTTAAAGCTTCCGCTAGAATGCTCTGAGTTAGGATTCGTGTTTGGTTTGGTATTATCCTGTGACCTCACCGTCTGTTTGTGGCATATAGTGTGGGGCCCCGGCTGGACCTTCTACTATACGTCATCTAACGGATGGGGTCGTTACATTTTGGTATCAGCTTTCGTCGGTCTTCCTCTTTCGAATTCGTGTTCGAATTCTTTTGTGGGGTGGCGAGCACGTGTTTGTGCGACCTGCTGTAACGCTAATGAACTCTGGAATGTCCATTAAGGAATGTACAAAATCTTGTTTGAGGAATCTGCGCGTTCCTTTTTGTGTTGTTTTGCTTGCATACGTTCGCTAATGTGTGTCTTGTCCACCTATAGGTGATACGTAGTGGTGCTGGGCAGTCTGAGCCCCAGCGCTCTGATGAGAGTGCGGCACCAGCTGAGGTGCCAACACCTCCTCCATCTGTGGAAACTGTTCGCTTAGTTGTTGAGGCGCTCTTTGCCATGATTCAGCCGACCGGGCAAGCGCAGCCGGCAGTAGTGCCAGTTCGTGTTGATGTAAGACCCGAGCCGGTTGAGGCTGTAGATCCACGAGCAGCTGACCGACAGTTGAAGCAATTCATGAGCTTCAGTCCTCCTACGTTTGCGGGAATGGGATCCCCAACGCAGGCGGAAGATTGGTTATCGCGTGTCAAGAGGATAATGACAGCGATCAGGGCGGAGGAAACTCTCAAGGTCACCTTAGCCACCTTCATGCTTGAAGGGGAGGCGCGGTTGTGGTGGGACGAGGTTGAGCTACACCATTTGGTGGGCAGGCAATTAACACAAGTGTCGATTGAGGAGTTCTCTCGAATATTTCTGGCGAAACATGTCCCAGCGGCGCAACGCATTGCTATGGAAAATGAGTTCCAACGGTTAAAGCAAGGGGAAGATAGTGTGGATATCTACTTGCACGAGTTTACCAGGTTGGGACGATATGCGGGAACAATCTTCGCAGATGACCAAAGGAAAACGAATCGGTTCTATGAAGGATTGCGGGATGAGTTGCGATTCCTGCTTTCGAGTTCTGTGAGCCAAGGGTTTCAGGCGTTGGTTGATACTGCGTGCGCATTGGAGAAGGACATGAGGCGAGTGCAAGGGAACAAGGGCTTGGGTGTGTCAAAGCCAGAGGTTCAAGCACCACGCCCGAGCAAATCGTTTTACCAGAAGAAAGGGGGTAAGAGGTCCAAGCCATCGGGGCAAGTGACTACGACCGTGGTGTCGGGAGCGACATCAAGGCCGGATTCTCGTACATGCTATAACTGTGGCCGGGTGGGGCATATTGCTCGTGACTGTCGGGTTGTGCAGCCCAAAGGGGAAAAGAAGGAGGGTGCGTCATATGCTGAGAAGGGCAAAGCGGTGGTGGATTCCTCTGCTTCTCAGGCACAGCCCCGAATCTATCAACTTGGCCAATAGGAAGCGATTAAGCAAAGTGACGTCGTCACAGGTACGAGTTGAGTTAGTTTACTTGCTGTGCTTTTGGTTTTGGTTATGTTTATCTTGTGCATGATGTATGTGTGCTGCAGGCTTTGTCCTGATTCGGAATAATTTAGCGAGAGCCCTGTTTGATACGGGTGCTTCGCATTCTTTTCTGTCTGAGGATTTCGTATCTTGCATTGGGGTACCAAGTCATGTGACGGTGGATAGTACAAGGGAGCTATTGCCGAATGGCTGTGTGATGCTTGCGGATAGGGCTTGCGATGTGGATGTGCAAATAGGAAGTCGGGATTTCGGTTTGAGTGCAGCTGTGCTACCGTTATCGGAGTTTGATGTGATCTTTGGTATGGACTGTCTCTCGGAGCAGCGTGCCTTTAATGATTGCAACTCCAAGGAGATTACACTGGGCCAGAATACCGGGCTTGTGACGAAGTTCGCTGGTATGCGAGGAGTTGGCGGAACGTTGTTGTCTGCACTCCAAGTCGTCAATGCTGTTCGGAAGGGCGCGGAGTTATTCTTCATGCTAATTCAGGCTGTTGAGCCAAAGGCCAGTGTTGGTGAAGTGCCAGTTGTGTCAGAGTTTGCCGATGTGTTTCCTAAAGATCTTCCTGGGTACCACCCCAGCGGGAGATTGACTTCTCTATTGAGTTGGTGCCAGGTGCGAAACCTGTGGCCCGCTCTCCATATCGCGTCGCGCCAAAAGAGATGGCTGAGTTGAAAGTCCAATTGCAAGAGTTGTTGGAGCAGGGATATATACGCCCAAGTATGTCACCTTGGAGCGCGCCTGTTCTATTTGTGAAAAAGAAAGACGGTAGCTTACGGTTGTGTATTGACTACCGCGAGTTGAATAAGCTGACGGAGAAAAACAAATATCCGATCCCACGGATTGATGACCTTTTTGATCAGCTGGCAGGATCAACGGTCTATTCCAAGTTGGATTTGAAATTGGGATATTATCAGCTAAGGATTCGGGAAGGTGACATTCCCAAGACGGCGTTTGGAACACGCTACGGTCATTATGAGTTCACGGTAATGCCGTTTGGCCTATGTAATGCGCCTTCGGTATTTATGGACCTAATGCATCGAACGTTCCGAGAGTATTTAGATTTGTTTGTTATAGTGTTTATCGATGACATATTAGTATACTCTCAGTCGGAAGAGGATCACGCAAACCATTTGCGGTTGGTCTTGCATACCCTGCGGAGGAATAAGCTTTTTGCCAAGTTCTCAAAGTGTGAGTTCTGGCTCTCTTCAGTAGCCTTTTTAGGCCATGTGGTAAGCGGAGAGGATATTGCGGTGGATCCGTTGAAGATAAGTGCCATCCGAGATTGGCCAGTGATGTCTTCAGTGGCCGAGGTCAGGAGCTTCCTTGGACTTGCGGGCTACTATAGACGGTTTGTGGAAAACTTCTCACGGATTACTTTACCTCTCACCACGCTGACGAGAAAAGATCAAAAGTTCATTTGGACGCCGGAGTGCGCGCGAGCTTTTGAAGACTTGAAGAGTCGTTTGACCACGGCGCCTGTGTTGACATCGCCATGTGGTACCGATGGGTATGAGATCTATAGTGATGCATCTGGGAGCGGTTTAGGCTGCGTTCTTCTGCAGTTTGGGAAAGTGATTGCTTATGGCTCGCGTCAGTTGAAAGTGCATGAGCGGAATTACCCCGTCCATGATTTGGAGTTGGCGGCGGTAATCTTTGCGCTCAAGTTGTGGCGGCACTATCTATATGGCGTTAAAGTGGATATCTATACGGATCACAAGAGCCTAAAGTATTTGTTGGATCAGAAGGATCTGAATATGCGACAACGAAGATGGATGGAGTTCCTCGGGGACTACACCTTCGAGATTCACTATACTCCCGGGAAGGGAAATGTGGTCGCTGATGCTTTGAGTCGAAAGACTCCGGTACGGGCAAGCTGGTTGCAGAGGCATGATCAGCGTTTGATCCAAGAATTGGAAGCATTGGAGATATCGTGTGTTGACAAGGGTGCGTCAACCGATGCATGCTTGAACTGGACGGAGGTGCAATATGACCTTACGGACAGAGTTCGGCGAGCAACGGAGCTTGATGAAAGTCTCCAGCGCTATGCTAAAGATGGGCCGGATGATCAATTCTCTTGGGATAACGGGTTGTTACGGAGAAATGGTCGAGTGTGCGTCCCAAGTGTGGGTAAATTGAGGGAAGAGTTGATGTACGAAGCTCACTTTGCAAAGTACTCAGTTCACCCAGGGAGCACAAAGATGTACAGAGATATGAAAAAGCTGTTCTGGTGGCCCGGACTAAAGAAAGATGTGGCTCGTTATGTGGCTAAATGCAACACCTGTGCGTTGGTGAAAGCAGAATGCCAGAAGCCTAGCGGTTTCCTGAAGTCGTTACCTATTCCGGAGTGGAAGTTCGACGATATTTCGATGGATTTCGTGCACGGGTTGCCGAGATCTCAATGCGGTCATGATTCAATCTGGGTGATTGTGGACCGGTTGACGAAAGTGGCACACTTCCTTCCAAACAGAAGAGACGATTCAGTGGAAACCTTGGCCAAGCTGTATGTGGAGCAGGTTGTTCGACTGCACGGTGTTCCTCGGAGCATCGTTAGTGACCGTGATGGGCGGTTCACATCGAATGATTGGCGGCTCGTTCATCAAATGTTGGGTACAAAGTTAGCGTTTAGTACGGCCTTTCATCCCCAAACGGATGGCCAGACTGAATGAACCAACAGGACGATGGAGGACATGCTCCGCATGTGCGCCCTAGACTTTGGTAAGAGATGGGAAGATTATATATTTCTCGTCGAATTTGCCTATAATAATAGCTACCAAGCGAGTATTGGTATGGCACCATTTGAGGCGTTGTATGGTCGGAAATGCCGTACACCGTTAGCTTGGGCAGAAGCAGGCGAATCTAAGCTGAATGGGAAAAAGGAAGTCGAAGAAGCTACTTCGCTCATACGCTCTATTCGGGAGAGGCTATTGATAGCCCAAGATCGTCAAGCAAAGTACTACAATGCCAAGCACCGGAACGTGGAGTTCGCGGTGGGTGATTGGGTATATTTGAAGATCAAACCCTTCAAAGGTGTGTCCAGGATTCGGCGTTTGAAAAAGCTAAGTCTGAGGTATCTTGGTCCGTTTGAGGTGGTGGAGCGAGTTGGGGAAGCTGCTTATCGACTAGCACTTTCAGCGGACTTGGGTGGATTACATGATGTATTTCACATCTCAGTCCTTCGTAAGGCGGTAAAGGATCCAGCTCAAGTAGTGGAGAATGATCGGGTACCGGTCGAGTATGGGCTAACGACGAGGGTTAGACCCATTCGGATCGAGGATCGAGCCGAGAAACAGTTGCGGAACAAAGTGATCGGGATGGTCAAGGTCCGATGGGACAATTGTGGCCGTGAAGAGCTAACATGGGAGCGAGAGCAGACCATGCGAGCTGAGTTTCCCGAGTTATTTGTATAAACTGTAGACCGTGTACTTTTTGTTATAACAGAGTTATAGCATTGCTGGTTTTTGTTTCCTTACCGTGCAAATTTCGGGACGAAATTTTGTTAAGGGGGGAGGGTTGTAACACCCCAAAAAGGCCCCAAAGAGACTCAACATGAAGTTTGAGTAGCATGCTGGTTTACACGGCCTGGGACACGGGCGTGTCCCAGGGCGTGTCGGGTGTACACAGCCTGGGACACGGGCGTGTCCCAGGGCGTGTTCGAATTGTTTTTCGAATTTGGCCTATTCAAGTCAGAGCCGGACACGGCCTTGAACACGGCCGGGAACACGGGCGTGTCAGGCTGGACACGGGCGTGTCAGTTGCCGTGTTCCGACCCGTGTACTGGTTGCAGCTCGATGAAGCAGGAGACACGGGCGTGTCTCAAGAATGACACGGGCGTGTCAGGTTCGACACGGGCGTGTCGATGACCCGTGTTGTTCAGTCGGTTCAAACTGTGTGTGCCGCTTAAAGGGTACACGGCCTGTGACACGGGCGTGTCACAGGCCGTGTCGGCCAAAAAATGGGTTTTGGGGCAAATCTTGACCGTTCAGTTTTCTCTCTTTTGATCCAAGGGTTCAGGTGGTTTCCTGGCTGGATTAAGTCGTGAGAGAAGAATGAAGAAGTCATTCTTCATTTGGCTTAAGGAAGAGAGAAAGAGAGAGGAAGAGAAGAAGAAGGAGGAGGAGAGCAAGCCACCGGCGGAGCTCCCGTGGTCCGATTCGTGATCCGAAGCCGGCGTTGTGAAGGCAAGGCTGCTGCGGTTCTTTCTCACCGGCTAGTTTTCGATGGCACCGAAGAGATCGACAAGGGTAACGATCTCCCTCCTTGGACATGTGAAGTCCTTCTTTTCTGCATTGCATAGGGAAAACCCTTCCCCGCGAGTGTGCGGTGGGTTGTGGTGTCCCTTGGGGTAGATATGTGAAGTCCCCCTTGTTAGAGGCCGGAATTGGAGTACGGCTCTAGGCATGCTGTGTGAAGCCCATCTGGATGTAATCTGGATTGGTGATGCTTGTTTGCATATCGGAGAAGGCTCCGTGATAATGGCTTGTGATTCCTTGTTCCTACCTGTTGCTTGGTGCGGCAGGAAGTACTGGACGATGTCCAGGAAATGAAGAGGGTTGGAGGCAACTCTTGTGGCCGTGTGTTGCCACTTTGTGAATGGTTGAGCCGTTGGGCTGCAACTCGATGAAAAGGCAGATTGCCGAACAGGAAAGGTGAAACTGACCCGCGCCTATAAATAGCCATGGATACTTCCGTATTCGAGGTGGCACGTCGACTTGAGCAACGGGGGGTGGCTGATCCGTACCTGCGTTAGGTCCGTCCGACTTGGAAGCCTGGTTATAGGTTTTGTTGGAGCGCCTAATGAGAGTCTTAGGCCCGCGCGCCGGAAAGACTAGAATGCTCAAATACCGTGTAGACGGTGGTGTTGACCCTGGTATTCCGGTACACCGAAAATGTGCCCTGAGTGCACGGACTGTCGGGCCGGGTGGCCGATGGTTGTGATGGCTTGAATGTGCCTGCGCGCACATAGTTGCTATTTGATGATGCCATGCTTGCAGGGAAAGAATGCTCATGCCCCGAGAAAGGGGTAGGATTGTTATAATTGGGTCAGCTGAATGCTGACCGTTGCATTGTTTGCCACCGGTTGGGTGGATTGTTCCCGTGCAGGTGCTGGAGAGCCAAGTGGTAAGTGATGGGCTGAAGCCCTACTGCTGATGCTGCTGCTGCTGCGGCTAGCCCTTGAAGGCTAAGCGAATGGCTTTGTTTTGTTTTCTCTTTTACTCATGTATGGCCAGCCTGCACGCCGAGGTTTGTAAAACATGTTGTGTAAGAGGAACTGTAAGGCCTTAAGGCCAAACTCTTGTATTTGTGTACATTCCATAGTATATATATAAAGGTGGTTTTATATATTGGACATTCCGGTTGAGAGTTCAAAGTACTACTTAAAGCTTCCGCTAGAATGCTCTGAGTTAGGATTCGTGTTTGGTTTGGTATTATCCTGTGACCTCACCGTCTGTTTGTGGCATATAGTGTGGGGCCCCGGCCGGACCTTCTACTATACGTCATCTAACGGATGGGGTCGTTACAAATAACCCTTTACAGGAGGGGGAAAGGAGGTTAAGATGTCTTCTCTATTTTACAATAGATTAGAGAAGCACAAGAACTTGCACTGAGCTAGAAAGCTCTAAAGAATCAAGGCTCCCCCTGGATAAAAGAATGTTCAGGTGAAGTCTTTCTTCAGTGCAGAAACACTTCAGAAAATCTGAAGGAAAAAGCTACAAGAAGATAAAGAATATGAATTGAAAAATTCTTCTTTAGGCAGCTATCTTCTTCTTCTTCTTCTTCAAAAAGCTCTGAGTGAAAATCTTCCTAGAGGCAGGAGAACTCAGGTTGAAGAAGAGTGAAGAGCTAAAACTTCTTCTCAGTTGGATGTGAACGAGCTAAGAGCAGTTGAAAACTGTAAGTTGTAAGCTTGAATGCAGCTGTTAGCTTTTTGTATATATGAACTGGTTTTTGGCTATGTGAACTAGTTGATTTCTTTCTTCAAAGAATTCTTTATATAACAGCAGCAGCAACGGCTCTTATTTGAGTTTGAATCTTGTCTTCTACTGAAATCTGCAAGCTGGGCTGCAAGTAGCATAAAACAAAACAAATACTGCAGAAAAATATCCTATAAGAGGATAAAGCTTTCTAAAAAGCTGCAAATAACTCTGATAAAATAATACTAGAGAAAGTCACATCAGAAGAGACTCTTTATAGCCAAGGAAGACATTCTGAGTCTAACGGCTATAAAGGACAGCCTGGCAGATACAGTAGAAATCATATCTCAGCTAATAAGACAAACAACTTTGTCAGAAAAGATTGGCTCATGTATAAGGAATGGAGCAGATATTGCATGGAAATAATATCACAACTTTATTCAAATAATCTTTTATAAAATATGCCAAAATAAATATGAAATAAATCACATCATAGAAGATGACAAAATTAGTCAAAACATAAAGCAAAACGTCGAACGACCCTCGGAGATCGTCGACCGAAGCACAGAGATCGTCGACCTATCAGACAGATAGTCGAACGATCCAGATAGTCAAACTATTAAAGAGGATAGTCGAACTACCACAACAGATAGTCGAACTATCAGGACAGATAGTCGAGCTATCAGATAGTCGATCTATCAGGATAGATAGTCGAGCTACCAAACAAAACAGATAGTCGACCTATCAAACAGATAGTCGACCTATCAAAGAAAACAGATAGTCGACCTATCAACAGATAGTCGAGCTATCAACAAAAACAGATAGTTGACCTATCAACAGATAGTCGAACTATCAGATAGTTGAACTATCCAAGCAGATAGTCGAACTATCAAAGAGAACAGATAGTCGACCTGTCAAACAGATAGTCGAACTATCAAAGAAAACAGATAGTTGACCTATGAAACAGATAGTCGAACTATCAAAGAAAACAGATAGTCGACCTATCAACAGATAGTCGAACCATCAGATAGTTGAACTATCCAAGCAGATAGTCGAACTATCAAAGAAAACAGATAGTCGACTGATGAGTCCTCTTTATATACCTATTTTCGGACTCATCTGGGCTTATTTCCTTGTCTTTGCACACCGTTTAGCGTCATTTGCACTCCTTTTGTTTCGCTACGGTTTTCCACGCCCTGTGCACCTTTGTTGCCCATTTTCTGTGCTTGTGTGCATTTACTTTCTGGCTATGTTTATCACTGTTTGCTGTGGCTGCCGCGATCGATGCCCCGTGCAGTTTTCATGCAGGTTTGGGGATCGTGAGGGCATTCGGGATAGGCGTTTCACTATTTTTGGCAAAGGAGTCAGTGGTCGTGCGTTTTTACCCACGCACGACCATCGACCTCCTTGCGCACGATCACTGATCGTGCGCAGCCCGGTCTCATTTGTGAAACTCTGTCTTGAACCTTCCGCACGATCACTTGCCATACCACGCACGACCACTGCTCGTGCGCCGCCGATCGTGCGCAGTCATACCCATTTTGCAAAGTCTGTCTGGCTATTTCCGCACGATCATCAGCCTTGCCTCGCACGATCACTGATCGTGCGCTGCTGATCGTGCGCGACTACTGATTTTCTGATGCAGTTTTGCAGGTTGCTCACGCACGGGCGCTGACCTTGGTCGCGCACGATCACTGGTCGTGCGCCAGTGGTCGTGCGCGCTATTTATTCTGCAAGCTATAAATACGCTGTTCCGCGAATTAGGGCAGGACGATCATTACGGAACCTTCGCCAGTCTGCCGTTTCACCCTCCAGCAAGTCCCATTCACCTCCACCTTCATCCATACCAACGGGAGGACCTTCTCCGGTGATTCCGAAGCATTTCGCCTCCTCCGGCGATCCTCCCGGCCATTGAAGCATTCTTCTCCGAGCTTTCCACCAAGGAAGAAGACGAAGCACCCCTAGAGAACGGAGTTACAGGCCCTCGAGGTGACAGCTCGGTGGTACCGGAAGCCCTCCTCGGACTGCGCTTGGAAGCGGATTGACAACCCGCACCTCCGGCCAACAACCGCGGTGGATCTTCAATCTCATGGTTGTGCATTTCCTCTCTTTTTCTTGTTGTATGAAATGTTTGTGCTTGTAATGGACATCAACTTCTAGCATTATTGTTATCAGTTGTATTTCATCTTGCTCTTGAGATTTATTCTTTGATGCGCCTCGCTTCATCTCGCTCCACTCCACATGTTCGTTTCACTTAAGCTTGCTCCGCATTAACCACCTCACTCGCTAGATTTCCGTCCACTCGCCAATCGAAGTACGGCATCGCGGCCGCTACATCCATCTCGCCTTGAGAAGCGGTGATTGCGACCCGCATAGTTTACATTAGTGTAATCGGTCGTAAGACCACCAACAAAAGCACCTTTCTTTTCTGTTTATTTAAATTAACTCTCATAACGATAGTTTTAGAGTCTAGATCGTTCGACGCCAATTGCATTCCTCAAGAGACCGACATCCGGGGATTCATTCCCAACTTTATTACTTGAGCGACCGGTACGCTTGCCGTATTTTACGCGCATCAAGTTTTTGGCGCCGTTGCCGGGGAATGCAACTGTTGAACGATCATGATTTCTGAAAGTATTGGTATAAGAGTTAGTGCTTTTTGATTTTTGTCCCTTTGTTTTGTTGTTTCAGTGAATACAGGGTCAATATTCTATCAATGCCTTCTATTCAGCAGCTAATTTATCAAGCCCGTCTCACCAATCGAGTGGAAACTGGAAATGACAGTTTTGAGATTTCCTCTGATTTGATCGAATATATTATCGAAAATTGTCAGTTCAGCGGAGATGGAAGTGCTGATGCCTTGTGCCACGTGCGCAGGTTTTTAGAAATTTATGACACATGCTCTTCGAACACTGCCAACGGCGAGCAGCTGAAGATTCGACTCTTCTCCTTTTCCTTGAAAGGCAGCGCAAAACGATGGTATAATGATACCAGGTTGGAGATGTTTCATTCGTGGAAGCAGCTTGAAGGAAATTTCTTGGCCAAATTCCGGCGGCAAATGCTCACCACGGACGATTACAAGGAGCTCATCACCTTCTCCCAAGGAGATGAAGAATCCTTGTTCGCAGCTTGGGAGCGTTTTCAGTATTTGCGGAGGGAATGCTGTAGAGAGGGAATGTCAGATGTTTTGCTGCTCCAAACCTTCTATTTTGGGATCCTAGACAGATTCCGGCCAGCACTTGACATTGCAGCTGGAGGAACTCTGCTTAACAAACCCTGTCGGGATGCATGGGAAATAATCGACAACATTGCCCAAACCAGCAGGCATTGGAATTCCCCACCTTTCTCCAACCTCTCCGCGGAGGCAAAGTTGGTGGTCACTAATGAAGCCGCCGAGCTTCCCGTGTCTGTGATGGAGCGTTTTTTCGCGTACTTCTGCAAAATTATGGATGTGTTCAACGATCAAGCCGCCACCATTCAGCGCCTACAAACGGCCATTGGGATTCTTACGGAAACGTTGCTCAGCTCCACCAGTCAGAAATGGGAAACAGTGCAATCAATGAGGTTGAGAAGTGGAAAAAGTCTCGAGAGAGTCTTGCCGCCCGACCCTCCTACACAATCTTCGTGTGTACCCATCTCTGACTCGACAATTGAACCTCCGTCTGCACCGATCGCACAAGAACCCGTGTCAATACCGCCACTCGTGAGGATCACCTCGAGGCCGCCATTTCCCCATCGGTTGAATAATGAAAAGACTGAAAGGCATTTTCAGAAGTTCCTGGAAATCATGAAAGGAGTTCAAGTTAGCATACCTTTAACAGAAGCTATCACGCAGATTCCAGGATATTCCAAGTTCCTCAAGACCCTCATCTCGAGGCGTCAATCCTTGGAAGGTCTGAATATGATTAACCTCACCAAAGAGTGTTCCACTCTCTTCACCAACTTTTCCCCTACCAAACGCAGAGATCCTGGCAGCTTCACCATACCTTGCAGAATTGGTCCCCACAGGTTTGGCCACGCACTTTGTGATCTGGGAGCGTCGATTAACCTGATGCCCCTCTCCATCTTCCAGGAGCTGGGAGTTGGGATTCTCCGGCCCACCCATCTGAGGTTGCAGCTAGCCGATCGATCGATAAAAACGCCAGCTGGGATGGTTGAAGACCTCATCGTCATGGTTAACGACCTTGCTTTCCCGGCCGATTTTGTCATCCTTGACATGGAGGCTGATCCCAAGGTCCCTATAATTCTGGGAAGGCCCTTCCTAGCCACTGCCCGGGCTATTATCAACGTCGACCGGGGAGAATTGACCCTAAGCCTGGGAGAAGACTCAATTTCCTTCAATGTCCATGAACCTCCACAACAACTCAGAATCACTAATTGTGACAGCGCTGACTTGTTTGACGAACCGGGAACGAGCAGCGAATTGATTCCTGACCCTGATGAGCCAGAATGGGAAATTGAGGACACACCAACCGCTACCTCGTCTGGGACTCCACATCTGACCAAAGAACCCACCATCACTTCTTCTATCACTGCCACTACCGTCCCCTTGAAGCCGCTGCCCGAATCCCTGAAATATGCTTTCTTGGAGGAAGGCACAGCATGTCCGGTGATCATCTCCGCCACTCTCTCTGCCGACAACGAACGTGCTTTGGTCGATGTGTTAAAAAAATATAAGAATGTTTTTGGACGATCTTTGGCTGACATTAAAGGCATTAGCCCGGCGTTCTGCATGCACAAGATCCTCCTTGAAGATCAATACAAACCTTCGGCACAACCGCAAAGAAGACTGAATCCCAAGATGCATGCGGTAGTTCAGGCGGAAGTCATAAAATTGCTTGACGCCGGTATAATTTACCCCATCAGTGACAGCAAATGGGTAAGCCCGGTCCAAGTTGTGCCCAAAAAGGGCGGAATTACTGTGGTGGCCAATGACGAGAATGAATTACTGCCTACCCGTGTGGTCACTGGGTGGAGAGTTTGCATTGATTACAGGAAGCTGAATGAAGCTACACGCAAAGATCATTACCCGCTCCCTTTCATCGATCAAATGCTGGAAAAATTGGCTGGTCAGGAGTACTACTGCTTTCTGGATGGATATTCGGGATACAACCAAATCGCAGTCGATCCTGAAGATCAGGACAAGACGACATTCACCTGCCCATCTGGCACCTTCGCGTTTAGGAGAATGCCGTTTGGATTGTGCAACGCCCCGGCAACCTTCCAACGTTGCGTCATCGCCATTTTTGGCGACATGATCGGTGATTTTCTCGAAGTCTTCATGGACGATTTCTCTCTTTTCGGGAACACTTTTGACTCCTGCCTCGCTAATTTAGCCAAGGCCCTGCAGCGTTGTGATGATACCAATCTTGTCCTGAATTGGGAGAAATGCCACTTCATGGTTCGTGAGGGCGTCGTTTTAGGCCATAAGGTCTCTCGTCGGGGGCTCGAAGTCGATCAAGCAAAAATCGGTGTCATCAAGAACCTTCCTCCTCCATCTTCTGTCAAGGGAATCCGCAGCTTTTTGGGACACGCCGGCTTTTACCGAAGATTCATTAGCAATTTTTCATCAATATCCAAACCTCTCACAAATCTGTTGACTAAGGACGCCTTGTTCGTCTTCGATGAAAATTGCATGCAAGCCTTCACAACTCTCAAGGACCGGCTAATCTCTGCTCCCATTTTGGTGGCGCCGGATTGGACTTTGCCCTTCGAAGTCATGTGTGATGCCAGCGATTTTGCAGTTGGTGCGGTGCTTGGTCAAAGGAGAGACAAAGTATTTCACACCATCTCTTACGCGAGCCGAACCCTCCACGATGCCCAGCTCAATTACACTACCACAGAAAAGGAGCTTCTGGCCGTGATTTTTGCTTTCAAAAAATTCCATTCGTACTTGGTGTTATCCAAAGTCATTGTCTACACTGATCACGCAGCTCTGAGGTATTTATTCAAAAAAAAAGATGCCAAGCCTCGGCTAATCCGATGGATTCTCCTGCTGCAAGAATACTCCATTGAGATCCGAGATAAGAAAGGAGTGGAAAATGTCATCGCCGATCACTTATCCAGATTGGAGAATAATAGCGGTGGATCTGTTTTAGAGGATGAGCGTAATGTGATTGCTGAATGCTTCCCGGATGAGCGATTATTCTCCATCGCTTCCCTCACCTCGATGACCCCGTGGTACGCAGACATGGCCAACTATCTTGCATGCAAATCTGTCTCCCCAAGCCTATCATCGCAGCAAAAGCGGAAACTTCTATCTGATGCTAAACATTATTTCTGGGAAGACCCGCTACTTTTTCGCACGTGCAATGATGGAGTTATCAGGCGCTGCGTACCCGAGAGTGAATTCCAATCCGTTTTAAACCACTGTCATGATCGGGAGGCCGGCGGACATTTCGGCGCCACAAGAACGGCACGCAAGATTCTGCAATGTGGCCTATTTTGGCCAACCCTTTTCAGAGACGCCCACAGTTATGTTACTAAATGCAATGAATGCCAAAGGACCGGTAATATTTCTAAGAGGGACGAAATGCCCCTCAATAACATGCTCGTTTGTGAGCCATTTGATGTTTGGGGGATAGACTTCATGGGACCCTTTCCCATGTCGTACGGCAAACTCTATATCATTGTTGCGGTTGACTATGTTTCCAAGTGGGTCGAAGCCGAAGCTGTTGCTGCAAATGATGCTCGCACTGTTCTAACTTTCTTACATAGAAATATTTTTTCTCGATTTGGCGCTCCGCGCACAATCATCAGTGACGGCGGGAGTCACTTTTGCAACAAGTCATTCTTACAACTCATGAAGAAGTTTGGAGTTCATCACAAAGTCTCTCTCGCCTACCATCCTCAGACTTGTGGGCAAGTTGAAGTCTCCAACAGGGAGTTAAAAAGAATAATTGAAAAATCCATAAATTCCAACCGAAAAGAGTGGGCTAAGAAGGTCGACGACGCTTTATGGGCATACCGAACCGCCTTCAAAACTCCTATCGGTATGACCCCCTTCCAACTCGTCTATGGAAAGGCCTGCCATTTGCCGGTCGAATTAGAACACAAGGCGCTATGGGCAACCAGATTTCTGAATATGGACATTGAGACTGCAGCAGGAGAACGCCACTCCAGGCTGAATGAACTGGAAGAACTACGACATTTCGCTTACGAAAACGCGCGGATCTACAAAGAAAAAACAAAAAAATGGCACGACCGTCACATCCTTCCAAAAGAATTCCAACCGGGAGATCAAGTCCTAATGTACAACTCCCGCCTCCGTTTATTCCCCGGAAAGTTAAAATCGCGGTGGAGCGGCCCCTTTACAGTGCTCGGAGTCTCCCCTTTTGGAGCTATTGAAATATCCGGGAAGAGCGGCGACAAATTCAAGGTCAATGGGCATCGACTAAAGTTGTACGATGGAGGTGCTATCATCGGCGAACCTCAAAGCTTACTGCTCGAAGACCCACTACTTGGTGACGGGGCGGTGCCTTGATCCCAATTTCCGCTGCGGATCTCTTATTTTGTGTTGGAACATTTTGAGATTTATTTTATTTTATTTTGATGCATAAACATTATATACAACTGCTAATACAGGTATTTGGTCCACCTTAAGGACGGTAAACAAAAGGGCTATTCGGGAGACAACCCAAGCTTGGACCTTTTGGGTCCCCTTGTTTTTGTTTGATTTTATTTTATGCTTTCTATCTTTTTGTATTTTCTATTGTTCGGCCTAATTTGCAGGTTCAGCTTATCTTTTGTGCGATGCAGCACTGCCCGCGAATCATCATGCTATCTTCTGGCATGCTCCCCTCTTTGGAGCATTGGTACTCTCTCTCGCTTCAGATTTCATTTTCTGGTTGAATGTTTATTTTTCTTGCTTATGTTTTCATTCAAGTCTGGGGGGAAGAGCCGCTTGTGCACTCCACGAGCACATTTAATTTCGCATGCCAGTAGTTTTCCTTTTTCGCTTTATTATGTTAGATTCCTGTTGCACACCACTGCACCCACTTGAGCGCGAGCTTAGCTGTTAGCGTGCCACGAGTTGAGCTTGTATCTTTGTTAGATTTGGAAAATTTCTGTGCTAGTTCAGGATTGCGCGACGGAGTAAAATGTTGGCCTTGCTGTGTTTCTAGTCAACTGTTCTCGTTTTGTATAGAAATTTGTGTAGATTTAATTTTTCTGTATGCTTATAGTTTTATATTTTTCTATTTGCATACATATTTCTTATTTTACTCAAAAGTTTGTGAATCCGGTGTGAATCAAACGGTAACGTAGGAATGTGTGTAGCCGCCACTAGACTCGTATTGCTTGAGTCGGGAGGAAGGATTATCCTTCTCGGTTGCTAAGAACTTGCCCCAAGCTATTCTTGAAGCATTGGTACACGGTTAGTCTAGCGTGAGAGTGATGTAGGCCACCTTTTGGCCAGGTTGAGCTTTGTACCCATTCCTAACATCGCCCTTGCCTGCCCCTTTGTGCCTACCCTTCTTTTTGATTCAGCTCCACTATATTCGCCAAAGCCTCATAGCCGATCCTAGTCGCACGCCCAAGTCGAGCTTAGTGTTTTATATTTTCATGTGGGGTTGTGATGTGGTATTTTTATTCGTGAAAATGTGGAAGTGCCCTCAAGCTTTATTTGCTG
This sequence comes from Platanthera zijinensis, assembly GCA_039513925.1. Lineage (NCBI taxonomy): Eukaryota > Viridiplantae > Streptophyta > Magnoliopsida > Asparagales > Orchidaceae > Platanthera > Platanthera zijinensis. The sequence continues at coordinate 82,513,687 of CM077086.1, forward strand.
AAAATTGTGTTTTGTGAAAAGAAAAATATTTGAAAAAGAGAAAAAGTGAAAATGAAAAGTGAAAAGAAAAAGTTTGATTGAAAATCTTTATTTGAGATGATTTGGATTTCGAGTAGGCGGTGCACACACCCATTTAGTAAAAGTTAAGTCTGGGGGTGTGGTGCACCCGTGTTTATTTTGTGGGCAGCGGGTACTAGTTCTGTACGTTTGCTCATTTGGGTTAGGTGCATACCCATCATGTTTATCGTTGTTTTCCTCACCGTAACCCAAGCCCCATTATTACCCGTAGTCCTACGGACTTGCGCTTGAGTTGACTAGTGCCGTGGAGAGAGTGCGATCGGGCAAGCTTATGGTTTCCGACATTGGTGGATTCCTTTGGGGGTAATCTTGAGCCCCGGTCTTCGGCAATGCTCACCTTAGTGGCCTGTCTACTTTCTCCCTGCGTAGGACCTGCTGATTCACCGTGATTCCACTTTTGAGTAATAATAAATTTTTGTTACGCATTGTGAAAAATATAAAATATTTTGTATACTTAAGAATTCCCTCTACTTTATTTTTATGCACGTGAGCATGCGACTTCGCATGGTACTCCGTTTGGCAATTTCTCTTTTTAGCTAGTTCATTTTTCTCCGTCTGCTTAGGTTCTGTTTGCTCGGGACGCGCAAACGGTTAAGTCTGGGGGTGTGATGAGTCCTCTTTATATACCTATTTTCGGACTCATCTGGGCTTATTTCCTTGTCTTTGCACACCGTTTAGCGTCATTTGCACTCCTTTTGTTTCGCTACGGTTTTCCACGCCCTGTGCACCTTTGTTGCCCATTTTCTGTGCTTGTGTGCATTTACTTTCTGGCTATGTTTATCACTGTTTGCTGTGGCTGCCGCGATCGATGCCCCGTGCAGTTTTCATGCAGGTTTGGGGATCGTGAGGGCATTCGGGATAGGCGTTTCACTATTTTTGGCAAAGGAGTCAGTGGTCGTGCGTTTTTACCCACGCACGACCATCGACCTCCTTGCGCACGATCACTGATCGTGCGCAGCCCGGTCTCATTTGTGAAACTCTATCTTGAACCTTCCGCACGATCACTTGCCATACCGCGCACGACCACTGCTCGTGCGCCGCCGATCGTGCGCAGTCATACCCATTTTGCAAAGTCTGTCTGGCTATTTCCGCACGATCATCAGCCTTGCCTCGCACGATCACTGATCGTGCGCTGCTGATCGTGCGCGACTACTGATTTTCTGATGCAGTTTTGCAGGTTGCTCACGCACGGGCGCTGACCTTGGTCGCGCACGATCACTGGTCGTGCGCCAGTGGTCGTGCGCGCTATTTATTCTGCAAGCTATAAATACGCTGTTCCGCGAATTAGGGCAGGACGATCATTACGGAACCTTCGCCAGTCCGCCGTTTCACCCTCCAGCAAGTCCCATTCACCTCCACCTTCATCCATACCAACGGGAGGACCTTCTCCGGTGATTCCGAAGCATTTCGCCTCCTCCGGCGATCCTCCCGGCCATTGAAGCATTCTTCTCCGAGCTTTCCACCAAGGAAGAAGACGAAGCACCCCTAGAGAACGGAGTTACAGGCCCTCGAGGTGACAGCTCGGTGGTACCGGAAGCCCTCCTCGGACTGCGCTTGGAAGCGGATTGACAACCCGCACCTCCGGCCAACAACCGCGGTGGATCTTCAATCTCATGGTTGTGCATTTCCTCTCTTTTTCTTGTTGTATGAAATGTTTGTGCTTGTAATGGACATCAACTTCTAGCATTATTGTTATCAGTTGTATTTCATCTTGCTCTTGAGATTTATTCTTTGATGCGCCTCGCTTCATCTCGCTCCACTCCACATGTTCGTTTCACTTAAGCTTGCTCCGCATTAACCACCTCACTCGCTAGATTTCCGTCCACTCGCCAATCGAAGTACGGCATCGCGGCCGCTACATCCATCTCGCCTTGAGAAGCGGTGATTGCGACCCGCATAGTTTACATTAGTGTAATCGGTCGTAAGACCACCAACAAAAGCACCTTTCTTTTCTGTTTATTTAAATTAACTCTCATAACGATAGTTTTAGAGTCTAGATCGTTCGACGCCAATTGCATTCCTCAAGAGACCGACATCCGGGGATTCATTCCCAACTTTATTACTTGAGCGACCGGTACGCTTGCCGTATTTTACGCGCATCATCGACCTATCAACAGATAGTCGAGCTATCAAAGAAAGAAGATAGTCGACCTATCAAACAGATAGTCGAACTATCAAAGCGGACAGATAGTAGACCTATCAAACAGATAGTCGAACTATCAGATAGTTGAACTATCCAAGCAGATAGTCGAACTATCAAACACAACAGATAGTCGACCTATCAAACAGATAGTCGAACTATCAACGCATACAAAACGTCGACCAACTGATAGACGATCGTTGAACAGTCGATAGACGATAGTCGAGCGGCGTTCGATCATAGTCGAACGAAAAACAACTTAACCAAAAATACATCTGGAAAAGTGACGCCTCTAAAACTAGAGCAACAAACTAAACAACTAACCTTTGACCATAGATGAATCTTGGGTCAAGAGATAGAAAGAGAAGACTGAACTCAAATCAAAACTAGGGTACCAACAGTTTGTATGGGCATTCATATAAGTTAAGGCACTCCTGTGATGTTAGTGTAGCTGTAGATAGTTTACTTTCTGCTCAGTTTCTTTACTTTACTTACAGCACTCTCATTCAATTTTACTTTACCTGTTGCACTTCTTTCCTTACTTCTTTACTTACTTTACTTGTGCTATAATAACTGTTTATATAATGATATAACTATTAGAAACATGACCATGATAGAATAGTCCCACCGTCACCTGCTTCCATTTTGTACTGCTTTGATGTCCTCCACTTTAGTCCTCCCGCTCGGTGCCTAGGAGTCGCGGGGGTGAGCCAAGGACAAAATGGCTTAGTCATTATAACTAACGATCAGTTGTGACCTTATCATTTTAGGAACTTGAGGAGCTGGAGCACTAGTACGACTAGCAGGATGAGGTGGCAGGACCTGAGGAGCAGATACCACGTACTACTACCATAGCTCAGCGTCAGGTGATGACGAGTGTTTCAGTTCCGCTTCCGCATAGTGTTGTTGTGAGAGAGAGCTTTGATTCCATTTTGGCATGAACCTGGCATAAGACCTAACTCTCTTTTTTTGTACTCATTATGGACTGATGTACTTTTCATCTCTATATATTATGATGTTATTGCTATGACTTGTAGACTTGCTAGTTTTCATTTACTATTATAGTTGTACTTCTTTCCTTGATTGGCCAACAGGTTGAATGATCGTACTAGCCGGCAGGATCGGCATCGTTCGGTGTCTACTAGCCAATGTGTTAGTTTCACTGTAAGGCGGCGATTCTGGGCATAAGATCTGGTAAACTCCTTGGTAAGGGGGAGAAGGGTATTACAGCATCACCGAGTTGGACTAACGTTCGCGACTACGGCTTCACCCATAATTCCTAATCAACTAGCAGAGAGGATTTATAATGAAACATCATGTCGGGGACAGACACAATTGACCTGGTGGCTCCTCTTAAACCATGGCAACCCGAAGCCCCTTCATTTGAGAGATCCGGTGCCTACATGCTTGAAAGATAACAAGATGAAATGGATGCTATGCACGCATCCTAAAAACCGAGAGGAGAAGTTTTTTTCCTTACGACTCCTCTTCCTCTCCATGGAGATCTCGATTTGCACGGATGAAAATGTGCGCCTTCAAGTCCTCTCCATGGATCTGGCTTCGGTTCGATGAACGGAGACTCAGAGCTTCGCTAATGGCGGAGAAATTCCTTCTTCTTCCTCCTTCAAATCCTGTCTCCCAAACCCTAACTCCCATTCAAAATGAGAAGAAAATGAGGGAAAATAACCTTTCAGCCCAACTTAAGCCTCTTTGACAAAGCGTCCTGGGCCATAGGATTACATCCCAAGAAGGATCAGACGACCTAAACTTAGCCGTTACGAAACTGCTCTCGCATGCTACCGTCGGGAGGTAGCTACCTACCTCGCCGCGATAACTTCCCGAGCCGCCGAACATAAATAATGCAGCACTACTGCCGATAGTAGCAATACCACTGCGTAGCAACTCACTCAACGCTTCTGTCTCGACGCATTTGACTCAACGATTTGGCTTACTGCCGAGCGGTAATTAGCTAGCGTCGCACGCTACCACTCGATGCTACCACTCGATGCTACCACTCGATGCTACCACTCGATGCCTACCACTCTATGCCTTCCACTCAATGCCTTCCACTACACGCCTTCCACTTAATGTCTTCAACTCAATGCAAGAAGTCTACCGTCGGGCGATAGCGAACTACCGCCACACGGTAACTCCTAGAGCCTCAAGTCTAGAAAACTAGGGTGTTACAAGGTTGACTTTGAAGTGCCTTCCCTTTACCTTTGGTATCGGCTCTCTTAGTAGCCTTAACTTTCTCAGCAATAAGGCCAAGACCACTACCCTTCTTAGAAGTAGAGAATTCATCAATGAGAGGAAGAATGGTCTTTAGCTTAGAGTAACTTTCAATAAGTTTCCTTTCCACCAAGAGTTGTTCTTTTAGCTCGGCAAAGTATTTCTCCTTCTGACTTAATAGTTCAACAGAGCACTTCAATTCCTCTTTCAAGGACTGAACCTCATCTCTGAGAGGAGTTAATTCAGAAATTTCCTCCTTCAGTTGTGATCTTACTGCCTTGAGAGAAGCAATTTCTTTTTATTACTTTTTGAATACCTTGCGACATTTATCAATGGCTCTCAAAAGTTCTTGATGTTGATTCATCAAGTCAGAATCATCTTCCTCAGAAGAATGTTCTTCATGACAATTATAAGAAGTTTCAGATTCAGAGAGCAATATGTGAGAGTTTACCTTCCCATTAAATTAGGAGTCACCTACTTCCTCATCTGATTGAGCCATGAGCCCGAAGTAAGCTTCTTCATTTTCAGAGCTTGACTAACTTCAGTCACTGTCGCTAAGAGTCTTTGAATTCATTGCAACAAAGATCTTCTCTTGCTTCCTCTTACCTTTGAAGGATCTCTTATCTTATTTCTTGGATCCTTCCTTCTTTTTATATGGACACTCTACAATCACGTGTCCTGGCTTATTACAACAATAACCAACTATGTTAGAAGGAGAATGTTTGTTTGGTTTAGACTTATACCTGTCATCTCGGTTGTAGCTTTTCTTTGACCAATCACAATCACTGTTAACTTAGAAATCCATGATCCTCTTTGAGGTTAGCTCGCTAGTCACGGACTACTCCAGCTCGTCTCGGGGGGTTCACGGCCATCTTTTCAGCAAGCCGTGCGGACTAATTTTCAAACAGCATTATCTTCGGGCGATAGCGGTATCGTCAGGCGATAACTCTTCTTTGGCGGATTCCCTTTTCTATCCGCATAAATCGCATGGTAGCCACATGCTCTGCAGGTGGCGTGGACTATTTTCTAAGCCCGCTCGAGCAGGTCGTGTGGCTAGGTAGGCTTACCGTACTATCGCCTGGCGATAGCAGTAAACGCCAGGTGATTGCCCCCTTTTCTCTGACATGTGCGACTAACATGCCAATCTGCCTCAGTCCACCTAGAAGAGGGAGGACACCTTCTCAGTCCGCCTAGCAGGGGCAACCTACTCTAGTCCGCCCAGTAGGGGCGACCTTCTCAAGTCCTCCTAGAATTGGATACCTACCTCCTCAGCCCTCCCAGCAAGGGAGACTTTCTCCAGTCCGCCCAGCACGGGCGACCTGCCTCCTCAGCCCGCCTAGCAGATACAACATGCCTGCGCAGTCCGCCACATAGAAGGTGACCTTGCACTTAGACCCATTCTGCACTCTGACCATTTTGGGTGATGTCAACAAGCCCAATTCTAGAAGCTTTTTCCTCGAGACTTAAATAGGCCCCCATACCTCTCATTAGAGGAGGACAAACTCAGGGGCCACCATCGCATCAATCCTTGTAGATACAATTTCCAGTCCGCTGACCTTAATCAGCGGTCTACCCATCATCTAAGGCGGACTCCGCCGATAGCCCGCATGACTAGGAGTATAGGCCGGCAACCATCAACTCGACAGCGGCTAAATTCCTCAGGTTGCTATTGCTGAGTGATAGTGAATATCACCAGGCGATAGCAAACTCCATATCCTCAGTGGGCAGTTCGCTCAAACTGCCTCACAGCTCATCCTCAAGCGACATGGGCGACCTAGAATTGCGATATGCGACTTCGAGACAGCCTGCGCTGTCTGGCGGCTTGATAGCTCAACTCGCGCGGCCTCTAGAGACTTCTCTTTCTAACCGTCAGCTTCCTTTTGTAGTCTTTTATTTACTTTTCCATGTAAAGGAACTTGACTTAAGTTGTAATACATGTTTATAATCAAGGGAAAGCCCGCCACAAGAGAGGCATTTGTCGTGGTGGGCGTAGTCTGGTCTCGCTGCATGCAAGAGGCCATCCCTCCTCTTACTTTTTCTCTCTTCTTCACTCGCCACTCAAAGCAACTAGCTACTTAGCAGTTCCTCATCAACTTCCCCTTACCCGTGCATCTTAGATCGAATGCCTACACCTCTCGAGCTCACGGAGAGGCGCATTTTTGGCATCAACATAAAACACGCGACCTTCAGATTCTGAGCAGTTGATGAACTGCAGTTGTAGTGAAGATGTGTGATTGAATTCAAAATACACCCAAGCTTCAAGAAATTATAACCTTTGATCCTTTTCTACAACCTAAATTAGAAGAGTTCATCATGTCCCATTAACTCCATCAGGTAAGAGTTCTTATTCTCACATGGCTGATGGACTAACATCTTTTGTAGGAGAAGAGCAAGTTTCTTCTCCCTTTGCACCCCATATTCAAAGAGAAGTGGTTCCTTATGATTTCAAAGAACCTCGTCTGCCAGTTTATTTTGGAGCAAGTGATCCGGTATCTCACTTACAAGCTTTCGAATCAATTGTTTCATTGAATGCTTTATCGGATGGTATCAAATGCAAGATTTTTATTATCTCTCTTGGTGCTCAAGTGCTGGATTAGTTCTACCATTTACTGCCTCTCTCAATTAATTGTTTTAATGATCTTCAAAGATAATTTCTCTTAAGGTTTGGTACCTTAAAGAAGAGAAGGAAAAACTCAGCCGCTCTTTTTCAAATCAAGCAAGGAGATGACGAGTCAAATGCCCACTACATCGACCGATCCCAAAAGGAAACTCTTAACGTTGTCAATTCTAATCAAGACTATTACAAATGTGCTTTCATAAGCGAACTTCGAGAAGGCCCTCTAAAATTTGAAGACATTGTAAAGGAACTCAAAACCTATGGGGATCTTATTAATTATGCAAATCAGATCGTTGGAGGTGTAGCAGTGAATCATGGCTATATTTCTCGTCTAAATCAGATGGCTCATGCGCCAGAAAAGATTTCATGCCATTAGTAAGGTGATGGATCTCTTCAGGAATATCTACCGCTTTTTCACAATGATAACCTATTGCAATATGATCAAGATCCTAATCTCCCAGTATCTCAACATGTAATATGTTATGACCACGGCAACTCATCTACGTCTCAACACCAACAATCAAAGTTTTCAGAGTCAAGTCTTGATAACTCTAATACGTCAATTCGGACTTATGACAATGACTCTCATGTTTCTCGCCAATACAAGCAAGCTGGATCAAAAATAAAGTATACAAGTTTAACTATCTCTATGGAGGAAGTTCTTCAAATCATCAAGCAAGAGCCAGGTTTTAAATGGCCTTTCCTTATACGACCTAGTCAAAGATGTCACAATAATTTATTTGGCCAATACCACATGTGTGTGGGTCATGATAAAGAGAAATGCAGAGCTCTTCATAAGCTCGTAGAGAGATTGCTGGAAGAAGGCAAGTTGCAAGAATATATTTCTTAAAATCATCATTATAAAATCCTCTCCTGCAACGTCGAGTTCTTACTCAACACTAGAACTACATTGAAAATTTATTAGTGGTAAAGTTTGTTTTACCCAATCTCCTTCAATCATGCTTTTCAATCGTTCACACGATTGAATTTGTCCTTGAAACTTTCGGCATTCAAACCCACTTCGCCTAGTAGCCATATTTCCAAAGAGGCAATCAAATCCACTTTTTAGTTGTCGCCTAAAAGCTCTTTGAGGCAATCAAACCCACTTCTTTGTGGTCGTATTAAAGCTTCTTAGTCCATTGTTCAGTGTCCTCTCTCAATAGATGTGTTTCCTTCTCTCTTTCTTGAGTTTAGAGCTTTTGTGACCTCGTGAGAAAAGCTCTTCCCACTTGGTCACCTAAGTCCGTAATCCTCAAGTAGTCATTTAACCTTTTTGGTTATATTTTATATGTCGGCTTTGGACCTTATTTATTGAAGAGATTTGCAGGGATTCACATGGTATTTGCAGTTCTCTTCAGGAACTCGTGCTTTTTAATTATTTCATATCTGCTTCTTACCTCTCCTTTGCAGATATCAACAGGTATTCGTGAGTTCTCTTCAGGTACTCATGCTTTTTAATTATTTAATATCTGCTTCTTACCTCTCCTTTGTAGAGATCAATGGGTATTTTCGAGTTCTCTTCAGGTACTCCTGTTTTTTAATTATTTCATATCTGCTTTTTACCTCTCCTTCGTAGAGATCAGCAGGTATTCGCGAGTCCTCTTCAGGTATTAATGTCTTACGTTTCTTTTTACCTGCTTTATCTTGCTCTTCTTTTGTAGAGATTAGCAGGTATTTGTGAGTTATCTCTAGGTACTCGCATTCCATTTTTCTTTATACCAGCTCCTTACTCTTCTTTTGTAGAGACTAACAGATATTTGCGAGTTTCCTCTAGGTACTTGCATTCTATCTTTCTTTATATCTGCTCCTTATTCTTCTTTTGAAGAGACTAGCAGATGCTTGTGACTTCTCTTTAGGTACTTGCAACTTATTTTTCTGTTGTATCTCCTCTCATCTCTATTTTGTAGAATTTAGCGGAAGACTTCTATAAGTCTTCTTCATCTTGTGGAAACAATTCAGGTATTTGCAAGATACTCAATTTTTACATGCTTTGACTGTTTCTCCTTTGCAGAGAAAAAAGTAAGCAAATTAGGACTCTTCTAGGGAGGGACATCAGGTTCTATCTCTCCCTCTCCCTTTTCTTTTGTTTCTTGAGGGGCAGACCGTGGTTTTGGGGGTTGTCTCTACTTTTTCGAAGTTTCTTACAAACTTATAAAAGTGCGGCAATTATGTTAACCCAGAAATCCACGATCCTCTACGAGGTTAGCACGTTCTTCGCGGACTACTCCAGCTCATCTCGAGGGGTTTGCAACCAACTTTTCAGTAAGCCGCACAGACTAGTTTTCAAACCGCACTATAGCCGAGCGATAGCGATATGGCCGGGCAATTGCTCTTCTTGGGCGGATTCCCTTTTCTATCCGCATAAACCGCATGGTAGCAACATGCTCTTCAGGGGGCGTGGGCTATTTTCTCAGCCTGCTCTTGCAAATTGCACTGCTAGGTAGGCTAACTATGCTATCACCTGGCGATAGTAGTTAACGCCAGGCGATAGCCCCCTTTTATCCGATAGGTGCGACCAGCATGCCAATCTGCCTCAGTTCGCTTAGAAGAGGGAGGACACATTCTCAATCTGCCCAGTAGGGGACAACCTGCTCCAGTCCGCCCAACATGGGCGACCTGCCTCCTCAGCCCGCCCAGCAGGGGCGACCTGCTCTAGTCCTCCCAGTATGGGCAACCTGTCTCCTCAGCCCGCCTAGCAGGTATGACCTGCCTGCGTAGTTTGCCACATGGGAGGCGACCTTGCACTTAGAACCATTCTGCACTCTGACCATTTTGGGTGACATCATCAAACCCAGTTCTGTAAGCTTCTTCCTCGAGCCTATAAATAGGCCCCCATACCTCTCATTAAAGGAGGACGAACCCAGGGGGAAACCATCGCATCAAGCCCTGCAGATACATTTTTTTGTCCGCCGGCCTTAATCAGCGGACTGCCTATCAGCTCCGGCTGACTCCGCCGATAGCCCGCACGTCTAGGACTATAGGCCGGCAACCATCAACCATCAACTCGGCAGCAGCTACATTCCTCGGGTCGGTATCGTCGACCGATAGAGACTATCGCCAGGTGATAGCGAACTCCTTCTCCTCTGTGGGTAGTTCACTCAAACCACCTCACAGCTCATCCTCAAGTGACTTGGGCGACCTAGAATTGTGACAAACGACTTTAAGACAGCCCGCACGGTCTCGCAGCTTGATAGGTCAACCCGAGTGGCCTCTAGCAACTTCTCTTTCTAACCGCCAGCTTCTTTTTGTAGTCCTTTATTTACTTTTCCATGTAAAGGAACTTGACTTAAGTCGTAATACAGGTTTATAATCAAGGGAAAGCCTGCCAAAAGAGGGGAATTTGTCATGGCGGGCTAATTCTGGTCTCGCCACCTGCAAGCGGCCATCCCTCCTCTTCCTTTTTCTCTCTTCTTCACTCGCGACTCAAAGTAACCAGCTACTCAACAGTTCCTCATCACCTTCCCCTTACCCCAGCATCCCAGATCGAACGACTACACCTCTCGAGCTCATGGAGAGGCTCATTTTTGGCATCAACAATCACAATGTTCTCTTTTGAAGTCAGAGGAGGAGCACTGATTTTTCATTTGCCTCCTCTTGCTGAGTAGTCCTTTGAATTTCATGGTGATTGGCAATAATTCTCCATCAGAAAATTCAGAGCATGACGTGCTTGGCTCTGAATCTTCTTGGTCATCAGAATCTTGTGCCCTTACTAGTGACACAGCTTTATATTTTCTAGACCCTTCGGCCTTCAAAGCTACCAACTTCTCTCTGCTCGGAGTCCTTCTGCTTTGCTCCTCCTTTCTTGTTTTCATCTATAGTTCATATGAAAGGGGTTTTTGAAGAGATTCTGAGGATCAATCTCAGGCAACTTTCCAAATTCCCGAATGGCCACCAACTTGGTGTCTCAGTCTTTTGTCAGGGATCTAAGAAATTTGTCGTTGAGCTTACCATTAGTAAAAGTACGACCATAGTTTCTGAGGTCGTTGACGATCTTAAAGAATTCCTCAAAACTATCAGTAATAGTATAGTTAGATCCTTATTTGAATGCCTCGTATTCTTGATTGAGCAGAGATCTATGATCATCTCTAACTTCCTCAGTTCCTTCCATGAGAACCATAAGACAGTCCCACATCTCCTTGGCAGATTTGTAGTGGAATAGATTTTGCAGCATTGAGTCGTCCATTGCACTGGCTATGATATTCTTTTCCTTTTTTATCCAAGCAGACTAGAGCTATTTCATCCTTGTTCAAGTCCATCATTTTCTTTGGAATCGTTACAGTAGAATTCAAAGAAGATGGCTATGTAGGAATGTGAGGTCCTTCTTCAACAATCTGAAAAATGTTCGTATCAACAGCTTCCATGTAGAATCTCACTCTCTCCTTCCACATGGGGAAGTTCTCCTTAGTGCACACAGGTAACTTCATCGAAGACATATCCTTGCTTCTGTCCATAGGAGTTAAGCGGATTCTCTTGACAACTAGAAGGAGATCTTATTCAAGGTGTTAACCTTATATCAAACAATACCCCTCTGATACCAATTGAAAGTGTCTAGTCGTCAACCTAAATTGTAAGACCCCCTTTTTTTTCTTTTTCAACCACCGGGGTCTTAGGCCCAGAATCGCCGCTTTGCGGTGACTCCTTCACGTCCTGAAGGGTCGTCACCACAAGGCGTCGATTCTGCCGGCCAATTCGATCACAGAAAGGTAGCACAATAAATGAAATAAGAGCAATGCAGTCCACCAAAAGAGAATATCACATAAAATAAAACTCCACGAAGGGAGTGTCCACAGAAAATCATCAGAGTACTATAAATGCGGGCTTATGCCCGGTACATCATGTCCTCACTACAATATCACTCATGCGGAAGCTAAAACAGATACTACTCAGGGTCGAGATTCACGGTCCCGGCTGTATGAACTCCGGAGCTAGACTGCCCCATCTCTAGGCGCACCGATCTCTGGGGCTGCTCCTCCATGCTGGGCTCCACGATCCCCTAAATGATGCGGTTCGAAAACCGTTAGTCATAAAGACTAAGCCCTATCATCCCCCACCCCTTCCCCCATGGCTCCTAGGTACCGAGCGGGGAGGAAGAAAGGGAAGGACATGATAGTAGAGATTAATCAAGAACAGATGGCAGCAGAACTAATCTAACAAGTTGTATTCGGTGAGCAGTAATATAATTGTTATAATAGGTCTAGCAGTAAGAAAAGCAAATATATGAATTTAACCTTCACTTATGCGAGAAAACATAAGCAAAAGGGATCTTTAGCAAGGCTCCCATCGTATAAGTGTCCCATACCACTTATACCTTGGGGTGTCGGTTATCAAACAGCAAAGGTTGTTATATATTGAAATTAACCTTTGATTTATAAACTTGCCCACACAAGCTTATAGACCAAGGGGTCGTTTTGCAGGTCCTAATGTATAAGCATCCCATACCACTTATACTTTAGGTGTCAGGGTTAATTGAATCGAATATGCTATGACATGCTAGTGGGTATGATGAAACATGCAAGTGCAACTCACACACCCGACTCTGTGCACACAGACCTTTAGTTCCCCCTTTCGGAGCCGTTACCTCCCAGGATACCTCCGTAGTGGCGGACGGAAGCGGTGGGTTGGGCCTCGCCCACCTCAAAACCAGTAAAAGCACCACTGGTCTGACCTATCGTACGCCTCAACGCTTGGTGCACTAAGCGGATGCCTGCGTACTGTTGCCGGCTGGTGCACCGGACTTCTGTTGGCGAAGTGCTAATCACCCCGCCGAGTCAACGATATCGGTGTCGGTGCAATCGAACTCCCCGATATCGAAAAACCCACCACCTTAACTTTTCCTATTTTATGCACATGCAAGTTTAATCGTAAGCATACAAACACCGAGCCGAAGCTCCCCGGACCAAACGTCCGTCTCCAAACCAACCGAGCCGAAGCTCCCCGGACCATCCCGTCCATCTCCAAACCAACCGAGCCGAAGCTCCCCGGACCATCCCGTCCGTCTCCAAACCAACCGAGCCGAAGCTCTCATCAAAATCCCTGTGCCAACAGTGTTTGTGAAAAGTGCAGCCCTAGTTACTAAGTTACTCTTGTCGATTTGTTATTACAGTTTACGTTAGCCCAGGACTGCCCCCGGTATTCCCCGTGAAGGGCTCTCAAGGGGCACTAGGAACCAAGACGGCGGCATTACGGCCCGAAGTTCCCTTTCGCAAGGCACTTATTGTTATTGGTTTATCTCCCTTAACCCGATTCCCTTCTCATATTACGATAGACTATCCTAGGGTGATTTTTAACCTTTCTCTCTTCGGGAAAAGGCGATCTTTCGCCGAAACCCGAGCACCTCTTAACTCTAGCTATCACCAATTCTCACTAATCTTTATACCTTTCTATTGTGACTTCCTCCACCATTGCCCACCCAGACAATATGATTAACTCCAATGACTTCCTCAAATCATGTCCTATTGCATTTCACAATTGCTATATGCAGACCGACCTAGACTTCATGTCGAACCGGTTATGCAATGATCCAAAACTCATCCAAATGCCCTAAATTATTTACTGGATACTCACCATGATATAAATGACCTAAATCCAGAAAATGGAAATTTTCCTAATCTATTTGTCATTTAATTAAATTCCTCGAAAATCCCAAGGGCTACCGGTTTGAACATGAACTACCCTAAGTAATCATGCAAGAAGTCCAGCAAATTTATGATAAATAGTAGGTTATCTCAATAGGTTAAATCCTAAGTATCATAATTTTTTCTATCATTAAAAGGGTATGAAAACTATTTTAGAAATAATCTCTAACTTCTGTTGTTTATGAATCAAGTACAAAAAATATTCTTCCAAAAATTATAAATAATTTATTCCATGCAGATAAAGGCCAAAAATTAACACTGGCCAAGTTTCATAATTTTCCAGCAAGTATTTTATCCATAATTAATTTTTAAACAATAAAACCCCTTTCTAATATCTGTAAACAAAGTACCAGATTTATTCAACATAAAATTCTATAAAAATTCAGGGATCAATGTTCTACTGGTCAAGATCTAAATCCAGAATTTTAACTGATTATAATTAATTTAAAACCTCCAAATATTTGAAACAACAAATCGGGCTAATAATCTTTTAACACATGAAGTATAATATTTATTAATCATAAAATTCCAGGAAAATTACCATAAGTCTAAAACATCCTAAAACTCCCTCCTCCCGAGTTTCATGATTTTTGGATTAGATTTAGTGCTTAAAATAACTGAATTACATTTCTACCCTAAATCAAACTCTCAACCTTCGAGGTACCTAATTACCTCCGATTCCTTCACTATATCAACCAGAGGGTTTTTAGCATATCATGCCACTCTCCTCCAAATTTCAAGGGCATACATAAGCTTTTGCTCTTATGTCCTTCACAAACCTCAAAACCCTTTATTTAGAGTTTGAGCTTGGATCCTAGGGTAAGTCAACCCTAAACCACTCCATTTTTCTCCAAGCAGGTTATAACACCCTTCTAAGTCAGAGGTCGGATTATCAGCCTCTGTTGAGGTGATTTGACCTTTCCAAACTCTCATTGCACTTTTTATTAAAAGATGTCTCACTAATGCCTAGTTAAGGGTAGAAGGTTTCCCACCCAAAACTCCACCAAATCAGTTGGAATTTTGTACAGACCTAGATTTAATAGCCAGGGACCACTCACCAAAATTTGGGAGGGTTTGGAGGTCATATGACCACTTGAATAAATTCCTCTAAGTTTATTAAATTAAAGCAAAAACTTTAGGCAAAGTATCTCCAAAAATTCCCATTTTTGGTCTGCCGTTAGGTATAGCTAAGGTTAACCCCCTGCCCAAATTTCTGGTCATTTGGACAAGGGACGAAGAGTGGGCATCCGTTTTAATTTCTGCCCAACTCTAGGTACAGCCCCCACTAAAACGGGTGCTGCGGCCGAACCGCTTACCCAAATGAGTTGAAACCAATTTTAGTTTTGTCTACACTCGAAGAGCTACGACTTTCGTGTCTGGTCACTTTTCCTAAAACGGCCTCTAAGTGCCTCATTTTGCAGCCCCAAAATATATTCGAATAATACCTCTTTCCATTATGTAATATATAATAATCTATATATTATAAAATTTATTCTACTGTTCATCTTCTTCATGAAACCGAAAACAGACACAGGAAACCATTTTTCCTGTAAGCATTCCGTGATCCGTCGCCGGCCGTCGGGTCACTTCCCTGGCCAGCCACCACCACCACCACCTCCATTGAGGCGATGGCTAGCGGTCGACGGTGGTTTGGCCGCCGGAGGTGGCGGTTTCCGGCGAACTCAAAAATACCTTTTTCATGGTTTTCCCATGAAAACGAGAGATGGGTCCGGCTCCGTTGAGCGCGAACTTCCTTTCTAAGAATCCTAAGATCTACCCACGAAAGAGAAGAAGCAGAGGAGGACCTTGTTCGCGGTTTGGAGGCGAGAAGAGCGACGGGGTGCCATGGCGCGGTGGTGGCGTTGCTGAACTTCTCCTACAGCAGGAACAAGGATCTGATCGTTTACTTGAGCGTGTAAACTTCTCCTCTTGCCCCAAGTGGGCTTTTATAAGTCAGAAAGTGGGGAGGTGAAAGGGTAAAGCCGTAATGGCCATGAAGGCTCCTCTTAATAGCCTTTCGGTTACTGTGACGGGATAAGAAACGGTGGAAGATGAACAGGTGTGTCCAGTTGGCGATTTCCTATTGGACCAACACTTCCTCCTTTATTATATAATTATAGAAGGAAAAACGGCCCGTAATTACTCCTGGTGTAACTTCCCACACCAGCATTTATTTCCACGCGCGTTAGAATAATTTCGGGCCTGAACCGTCGTTTCGGCCAATGTCACGGGCATGACACCTAGGTCACGGGCGTGACAAACCCGGTTGACAATTTTTGGGGTCGACGATCGTCGAACGGAGATCGACGGTCGTCGAAGGGTGGTCACGCCCTAGGTCACGGGCGTGACACTTAGGTCACGGGCGTGACAGGCCCGTGTTCAATTTCGACGATCTTTTGACGGGGATCGACGATCGTCGAAGGAGTCACGCCCCTGGTCACGGGCGTGACACTCTGGTCACGGGCGTGACATGCCCAGGCTGCTAGATCGACGATCGTCTCACGGAGATCGACGATCGTCGAAGGGGTCACGCCCTAGGTCACGGGCGTGACACCTTGGTCACGGGCGTGACATGCCCGGGCAGCAAGTTCAACGATCGTCTCGCGGAGATCGACGATCATCAAAGTAGTCACGCCCAAAGTCACGGGCGTGACGGGTCAGTCACGGGCATGACGGGTCGGTCACGAGCGTGACCAACCCGTGACCCGAAACCTAGATCGCTTTATTTCAATTTTTGGGCTTCACAGGGTTCTGTCACGACCAACCGACTCCTAGGGGTCTAGTCGGAAATGGGATGTTACAAATCCCAATAAACAAAACAAAAATTTCGTCCCCGAAATTGAGGTTGAGCCTACGGGGATTTCTATCGGAATAAATTAAACTTGTAACATCCCATACGATCTTTCTATCGGGTTAAGCGACTATTCGTTTGATAAAAGAAGACAATCTCCCCAATAAACAAAAGATTAGCCCCTAGCTTTCTGATCGAGTGCGCATGCCTAGGTCCTGAATTTTCCTATCTAGTCTTAACTGTCCAAAACAAGAAGGCAATCTATAGTATACCAAGAGGTGGTGAGATGTACCTGACTGAACAACTCCGGGTATCTTTGCCTCATCAGGTCCTGCGGTTCCCAGGTGTGCTCCTCCTGACCGTGATTTCTCCACAGAACCTTGACTAAGGGGATCTTCTTGCGGCTCAAGATCCGTACTCCTTTGTCGTCGATTCGAACCGGCTCCAAGTGAACAGATCGGTCTGAAGCTACCGGCCCTTCGGTGGTCAAAATCCGCTGCTCCGGGCGTAGTAGAGCCCTTCTCAGCGAAGAAATATGGAAGACGTCGTGTAGAGCTGCCAGCTCTGGTGGCAACTCTAGCCTGTAGGCTAGGGGTCCGATCCGCTCCAGGATCCGGTAAGGACCCATATACCTAGGGCTGAGCTTCTTCCTTTGACCGCGCACCCGTGAGACTCCTTGCATGGGCCGGATCTTCAAGAACACTCGATCCCCTACCCGAAACTTCACCTGACGATGCCTGGCATCATAGTATTTAGCCTGTATACTCTGCGCCTCCAACATCCTATCTCTGATCAGTCTCACCTGAGCCTCGGTGTCTTCAACAAAATCCGATCCCAACAGCTTCGGATCCTCGTCTTGAACCCAAGAAAGCGGGGTCCTAACACTTTCTTCCGTACAAGGCTTCATAAGGCGCCATCCTGATGCTGGACTGGTAGCTATTATTATAGGAGAACTCGACCAGCGGTAACATCTTCTCCCACGGCTCCCCTCGGTCCAGTATACACAGTCATAGTAAATCCTCCAAGGTCCGGTTGGTGCGCTCTGTCTGCCCATCCGTCTGAGGGTGGAAGGCCGTGCTAAAAGTCAATCGGGTGCCCAAATATGCCTGCACTGACCGCCACTCCCTGGATGTAAACCGTCCATCGCGGTCCGACACTATCGTCCGGGGCACGCCGTGATATCAGACATACTGTTCCACAAACTTTCGTACCAGCACTCCCACCGAGTCATCCTTCCTGATCGGTATAAAGCGGGCCACCTTCGTCAACCGATCAACAATCACCAAGATCGAGTCGTTCCCCGTCCGAGACCGGGGAAGACCATGTATAAAATCCATAGCTATATCGTCGAACTTCCACTCCGGCATCGAGAGTGGCTGCAGCAATCCTGCGGGGTTCCTGCACTCCGCCATCACCAACTGACACGCCTCGCAATGGGTCATGAAGTACGTAATGTCCTTCTTCATGCCCGGCCAAAACATCGTCTTCTTCAGATCAGCGGTCATCTTTGTGATCCCCGGGTGCACAGAGTACAGGCTGCAATGCGCCTCCATCATAATATCCTCTCGGATCTGGCCTCCTGCAGGTATATATACTCTGCCTCTGAAATGTAGCAATCCATCTCTCAGGGAATAATCTCCTGTCGAACCTTCCTCCAAAGCTCGGAACATCGGCTCTGCCCACGCATCCGTCCTCTGTCCGTCCCAAATGCGATCCCGAATATCGTCTATGGCCACCATCGATGCCAGATACTCCCTATACAGAACTGGGTCATCCTCGGACACTAGGGATATCTGCATATCTCTGAATGACCGGACTAGCTCCATGGACATAACCTGGGGCCCAGCTTCGGAAGTGGTAGCTCGCTGGCTCAACGCGTCGGCCACCACGTTTGCCTTCCCTGGATGGTAGTGCATCTCATACTGATAATCTGCTAAGAACTCCACCCAGCGCCTCTGCCTGATATTCAGCTCCTTCTGCGTGTCCACGTATTTCAGGTTCTTGTGGTCGGAGTAGATGTCGCAGTGGACTCCGTAAATATAATGGCGCCAGACCTTCAGAGCAAAAACGACCGCTCCCATCTCAAGGTCGTGCACTGGGTAGTTCTTCTCATGGGTCTTCAGCTGGCGGGAGGCATATGCTATGACGTGTCCATTCTGCATCAGCACTGCTCCCATTCCCTGGTATGATGCGTCGGTATACACCTGGAATCCTTCCTTTCCAGATGGAAGGGCCAGAATAGGGGCTGAGATGAGTCGGTCCTTCAGCTCCTAGAAAGCCGCCTGGCACTGCGGGGTCCAAACAAAAGGTGCCTCCTTCCTCGTCAAAGATGTGAGGGGGAGGGAAATCCGAGAGAACACCTCCACGAACCTCCGGTAATAGCCGGCAAGTCCCAAGAAACTTCGTACATCGGTGGCTGTCTTCAACTGCGGCCAATCTCGAACTGCCTGAATCTTTGCCGGGTCCACTGCCAACCCGGCTCCGCTGATAATGTGGCCTAGAAAAGCCACCTCCTTCAACCAAAACTGACACTTGCTGAATTTTGCATAAAGGTGATGCTCCCGCAACCTCTCCAAAGTCAGTGCCAGGTGTCGAGTGTGCTCCTCCTCCGTCCTAGAGTAGATCAGGATGTCGTCTATGAACACTATGACGAACACATCCAAGTAGGCCTCGAAAACTCGGTTCATGAGACTCATGAACGCCGACGGAGCATTCGTGAGCCCGAAGGGCATCACGGTGAACTCATACAGGCCATATCTGCTACTAAAGGCCGTCTTCGGGATATCCTTCTCCTGGATCCGCAGCTGGTAGTATCCTGATCTCAAGTCCAGCTTCGAGAAATAATGGGCCCCCTCCAGCTGGTCGAACAATTCGTCTATCCGTGGGAGCGGATAGGTGTTCCGGACGGTCAGCCTGTTTAGTGCTCGATAATCGATGCACAGGCGGAGTGTCCCATCCTTCTTCTTCACGAATAGGACCGGTGCTCCCCATGGCGAGGAACTCGGTCTAACAAATCCTGCCTCAACTAATTCCTGCAACTGAGTCCGAAAATCTGCCAACTCCTTTGGGGCCATTCGATAAGGAGCCCTAGACGCCGGCTTGGCCCCCGGCACAAGCTGTATCTGAAAGTCCTGCTCTCGGTGTGGAGGTAGTCCTGGCAGTTTCTCTGGAAAGATGTCAGCGAAATCTCGCACCACCGGGATGTCTGTCACCGACTCCCTAACTTCTGCCACCTCAAATAGGATCTGATAGACCTCCTCTCCCTGCAGATGGGCCTTAATGGCCTGTACCGAAGATAAGAGTATACGAGAGACAGTTCTTATACCTTCGATGGTAATGAAAGAGTCCCCGTGTCTCACGGTGATCCTCTTTGCCTGGCAGTCAATCTGGGCATAGTTCCAGTGCAGCCATACCATGCCCAGGATCAGGTCGTAGTCCGTCAGCTTCAAAATCGTTGCTGGAGCCTCGAACGCTTTTCCACCAATTTCTGCCTCCATATTGCAGTGATCCGTGGTAAGGAGCTCAGATCCATCCGGTAGTCGCACCCTCATTCTCGAGCCTGTGAACCGCTCTACGCCTTCTAGTCCTTCTACGAACGTCTCCGACACAAAGGAGTGAGTAGCTCCGGTATCAAAAAGCGTGCGGGCAGGCTTGCCGCTGATGAAGACTATACCTGGCGTGATTAAATATCTTAGGGTTCTATAAAGAATTTTCTTTCCTTGTTAATCCATCTAGTGTAATTCAAAGTTTTAACAGCTTAAAGGGAAATTCTATGAAAATAAAGAAGCATTGCAGCGTACCTGCGATGACCTGCTCCGGATTCCGAGGCTGCGCAAGGTCCAAAGCATATACCTGTTCTCTTCCTTGTCTACGATCTCCCTCATGGTATCCACGACCGCGGTCGCGTCCTCGGCCTCTGTAATGCTGAGCTGGTGGGCCGCCTTGTAGTGCTGGAGGTGGTTCCCCCCTCATCGGGCAGTTCCTCCGAATGTGCCCAATCTGATGACAAAGGAAGCACTCCGGTGGGGGATACGCCATTCCCCCGGGTCTCGGCATCTCCTGCATCCGAAGAGGTGGAGGGGCCAATATCACCTGTTCCCTCGGCTCCTGCCTCACGTCCCGAAGAGGCTGGTCCTCTGTCCTCCTCCTCTCTGGTACAGTACCTCGCTGCTGGTCATTTCTACCTCTCCGTCCCTGATCCTCTGCTGGCCGTTTCCGGCCCCGGGTGGCGTGCCAATCTGCCTCAATCCTTTTTGCCATCTCCAAAATCCGAGAGATGGGCCCGTCAGATACAAACAACAGGGGCTCCCTCAAGTCCTCCTGCAGGCCCTTATAGAACCTCCTGATATACCCTGCTTCGTCCAACTGGTAGGAATCTGCGTATCGGGCCAGATGGTCGAACTCTCGATGGTACTCCACCACGGTCCGTGTGCCCTGCTTCAACTGTAAGAACCGCTCCTCCAAATCATCCCTAGCTGACTGCGGAACGAAATGCTCCAGCAGTGCGGCCCTGAACTCCTCCCAGGTAACCTCCGCAACCTCCCTGTCGGCAAATATCGTGTCCAACAGCGTCTTCCACCACCTCTTTGCATGGGACTCCAGGCAAGAGATGACTAGAGCCACCCTCTCCTCCCAGGGACACCGTGTAAGACCCCCCTTTTTTTTTTTTTTAAACCCGGGGTCTTAGGCCCAGAACCGCCGCTTTGCGGTGACTCCTTCACATCCCGAAGGGTCATCACCACAAGGCGCCGATTCTGCCGGCATATTTCGATCACAGAAAGTAGCACAATTATTGAAGTAAGAGCAATGCAGTCCACAATAATAAAAATCACATATATATAATAAAACTCCACGAAGGGAGTGTCCACAGAAACATCAGAGTACTATAAATACGGGCTTATGCCCGGTACAAAATGTCCTCACTACAAGTCTCTCATGCGGAAGCGAAACAGTAAACTACTCAAGGTCGAGACTCACGGTTCCGGTTGTGTGAACTCCGGAGCTAGACTGCCCCATCTCTAGGCGCACCGATCTCTGGGGCTGCTCCTCCATGCTGGGCTCCACGATCCCCTAAATGATGCGGTTCGAAAACCGTTAGTCATAAAGACTAAGCCCTATCATCCCCTACCCCTTCCCCCATGGCTCCTAGGTACCGAGCGGAGAGGAAGAAAGGGAAGGACATGAAGGTGGAGATTAAACATGAAAACAGATGGCAGCGGAAACTAATTCTAGCAAGTTGTGTTAGGTGAGCAGTTAATAAATTGTTATAATAGGTCTAGCAGTAAGAAAAGCAATTAAATGAATTTAAACCTTCACTTATGCGAGAACACATAAGCAAAGGGATCTTTTGCAAGGCTCCCATCGTATAAGTGTCCCATACCACTTATACCTTGGGGTGTCGGTTATCAAACAGCATGGGTTATTATATGTTGAAAATAACCTTTGATTTATAAACTTGCCCACACAAGCTTATATACCAAGGGGTCGTTTTGCAGGTCCTAATGTATAAGCGTCCCATACCACTTATACTTTAGGTGTCAGGGTTAAATGAATCGATTATGCTATGACATGCTAGTGGGTATGATGAAACATGCAAGTGCAACTCACACACCCGACTCTGTGCACACAGACCTTTAGTTCCCCCTTTCGGAGCCGTTACCTCCCAGGATACCTCCGTAGTGGCAAACGGAAGCGGTGGGTTGGGCCTCGCCCACCTCCAAAACCAGTAAAAGCACCACTGGTCTGACCTATCGTACGCCTCAACGCTTGGTGCACTAAGCGGACGCCTGCGTACTCTTGCCGGCTGGCGCACCGGACTTCTGCTGGCGAAGTGCTAATCACCCCGCCGAGTCAACGATATCGGTGTCGGTGCAATCGAACTCCCCGATATCGAAAGACCCACCACCTTAACTTTTCCTATTTTATGCACATGCAAGTTTATCGTAAACACATAAAAACCGAGCCGAAGCTCCCCGGACCAAAACGTCCGTCTCCAAACCAACCGAGCCGAAGCTCCCCGGACCATCCGTCCGTCTCCAAACCAACCGAGCCGAAGCTCCCCGGACCATCCGTCCGTCTCCAAACCAACCGAGCCGAAGCTCTCATCATTCTTCCTGTGCCAACCGTGTTTGTGAAGAGTGCAACCCTAGTTACTAAGTTACTCTTGTCGGTTTATTATTACAGTTTACGTTAGCCCAGGACTGCCCCCGGTATACCCCATGAAGGGCTCTCAAGGGGCACTAGGAACCAAGACGGTGCATTACGGCCCGAAGTTCCCTTTCGCAAGGCACTTATTATTATTGGTTGTCTACCCTTTTACCCGATTTCCTTCTCGTATTACATTAGACTATCCTAGGGTGATTTTAAACCTTCCACTCCTCGGGGAAGACGATCTTTCGTCGAACCCGAGCACCTCTTAACTCTAGCTATCACCACTACTCACTACTCTTTATATCTTCCTATTGTAATTTCTTCCACAATTGTTCACCCAGACAAAATGTTTAAACCTCAAAGACTTTCTCAGATCGTGTCCTATTGCATCTCACAACCTGCTATATGCAGACCGACCTAGGCTACATGTCGAACCGGTTATGCAATGATCCATTACTCATCCAAATGCCCTAAACTATTTACTGGAGACTTATCTTGGTATAAATGACCTAAATCCAGAAAATGGAAATTTTCCTAATTTATTTGGCATTTAATTAAATTCCTCGAAAATCTCAAGGGCCACCGGTTTGAACATGAACTATCCTAATTATTCATGCAAGATGTCCAGCAAATTTATGATAATTAGTAGGCTATCTCAGAAGGCTAAATCCCAAGTATCATAATTTTCTATCATCAAAATAACCTGAAAAACTATTTGGAAATAATCTCTAATTTCTATAGTTTATGAATCAAGTACAGAAAATATTCTTCCAAAAATTCTAAATAATTTATGACATGAAGATTAAGGCCTAAAATTTGCACTGGCTAAGTTTCATAATTTTCCAGCAAGTGTTCTATCCATAATAATTTTTTAAACATAAAAGCCCTTTCTATCATTTGTGAATAAAGTACTAGATTTACTCAACATAAAATTCTATAAAAATTCAGGGATCAATGTTCTACTAGTCAAGATCTAAATCCAGAATTTTAACTGATTATAATTAATGTAAAGCCTCCAAATAATTGAAACAACAAATTGGGCTAATAATTCTTTAACACATGAAGTATAATATATATTAATCATAAAATTCCAGAAAATTACCATAAGTCTAATACATCCTAAAACTCCCTCCTCCCAAGTTTCATAATTTTTGGATTAGATTTAGTGCTTAAAATAATTAAATTACATGTTTATCCTATTCCAAAATCTTAACTTTCGAGGTACCTAACTACCTCCAATTCCTTCACTATTTCAACCAGAGGGTTTTCATCATATCCTCCCCCTCTCCTCCAAATTTCAAGGGCATACAAGAGCTTTTGCTCCTATGTCCTTCACAAACCTCAAACTCCCACCCGTTGGAGTTGAGCCAATCTCTTAGGGTAAAATCCACCCTAAGCCACACCATGTTTCCCAAGAGGGTAGACATAGACTCAACAAATTAGTGGCCAACAACTTCAGCCTCTTTTGAGGAGATTTGTCCACTCCATCTCCAATTGTACTTTTCCCCAAAGTACCCCTCACCAAGACCTATCTAGGACTTGATAATTCCCTATTCAAAACTCGACCAATCGAGTTGAAATTTTGTACAGATCTTAATATTGATGCCAGGGACCACCACCCAAAATTTGGGGGAGTTTGGGCTTAATTTCATCTCCTAATTAATTTTATATTGTTTATTAAATTTTTACAAAAACTTTAAGCAAAAGTTCTCCAAAAATTCTCATTTTTGGACAGCCTCTCGATATACATATTATAGACCTCCAGTCCAAATTTCAAGTCATTTGGACATGTTATGAACCGTGGGCAACCATTTTAATTTCTGGTTAACGTAGGTCTTGATCCCACCAAAATGAGTGCTGTGTTCAAACCACTCACCCAAATTGAATAAAATCAATTTTAAATTAAAGTAGACCCCGAGGGCTACAACTTTTGTGTCTGGTCATTTTTCCTAATTCGGCCTCTAAGTGCCTCGTTTTGTAGCCTCAAATATACTAATCCAAGTATATTTTTCCTTATAAAATTATTTACATAAGTTATATATTATAAACCGTTTTTACTGTTCATCTTCTACAAAGCCCGAAAACCAGAACACAGGAAGCCATTTTTCCTATAACATTTCCGTGATCCGTCGCCGGTCGTACGGTCACTTCCCTGGCCAGCCACCACCACCACCACCTCCGTTGAGGCGATGGCTAGCGGTCGGCGGTGGTTTGGCCGCCGGAGGTGGCGGTCTCCGGCGAACTCAAAAATATCTTTTTCATGGTTTTCCATGAAAACGGGAGATGAGTCCGGCTCCATTGAGCGCGAACCTCCTTTCTAAGAATCCTAAGATCTACCCATGAAAGAGAAGGAGTAGAGGAGGACCTTGTTCGCGGTTTGAAGGCGAGAAGAACGTCGGGGTGCCATGGCGCGGTGGTGGCGTTTGCTGGACTTCTCCTACAGCAAGAACAAGGGTCTGTTCTGATTACTTGAGCGTGTAACCTTCTCCTCTTTCCCTAAGTGGGCTTTTATAACTCAGGAAGTGGGAAGATGAAATGGTAAAAGCCATTATGTCCATGAAGTTTCCCCCTTAACGTTTCGGTGTCGGTGAAGGGATAAGAAACGGCGGAACTGAACAGGTGTGTCCAGCTGGCGGTTTTCTATTGGACCACCTTTTCCTCATTTATTATATGATTTCAGAAGGAAAACGGCCGGTAGTTACTCCTGGTGTAACTTCCCACACCAGCATTTATTACCACGCGTGTTGGAATAATTTCGGGCCTGAACCGTCGTTTCGGCCAATGTCACGGGCGTGACACATAGGTCACGGGCGTGACAGGTCCGAATAGCCAATCCTGGGTTCGACGATCGTCGAACTGAGATCGACGATCGTCGATGGAAGGTCACGGGCGTGACACCTCGGGTCACGGGCGTGACAGACCCAAACGGCAGATTGTGGGTCGACGATCGTCGAATTGAGATCGACGATCGTCGAAGGCTGGTCACGCCCTAAGTCACGGGCGTGACCTCTAGGTCACGGGCGTGACATGCCCGAACGGCAAATTTCGAGGTCGACGATCGTCAAATTGAGGTCGACGATCGTCGAAGGCTGGTCACGCCCTAGGTCACGGGCGTGACACTCATGTCACGGGCGTGACATGCCCAGGCCGCAAGCTCGACGATCGTCTCACGGCGATCGACGATCGTCGATGGAGTCACGCCCATAGTCACGGGCGTGACATCTTGGTCACGGGCGTGACATGCCCAGACAGCACTTTTGACGATCGTCTCGTGGAGATCGACGATCGTCGAAGTAGTCACGCCCAGGTCACGGGCGTGACGGGTCGGTCACGGGCGTGACCAACCCTTGATCCGAAAACTCGGTCGATTTATTTTCACTTTTTGTGCTCCCTGGGGTTCTGACTCGACTATCCGACTCCTAGGGGTCTAGCCGGAAATGGGATGTTACACACCGTATCCCGGTCAGCATCTCGTACATGATATCTAGCCACTCTTCCGTCCGAACCGCCGACTCAGTCCCCAAATAGGACGGGGGAGACAGTCCTCGGAAGATGCTTAGCCAGTTGGCCCCCGGATTTGGCTGCGGGGCCGGAACCTACTGGGCCCTGAAGGCCTCCAGGATGGCAGTCAGGGTCTGTCCCATGTCTGACTGAAGGAAAGGAGTGGGGACCGGTGGGGGTGGTGCAACATCCTGAGCCTGTTGAACCCCACCTTGTGGCGTAGTCCGTGCTGGAGGCTGCGTAACAAAAACACACGCTGAGAAAAACGTTCACACTTAAATAAAAGTGGACAAGTTATATGTGATCCCCCTTTGGGCACACCACTACTTCCGCTGCTTAGTTTGTCCCCAAACTAAACTCGAGCGGGGGTGACCCAGGGTTTGTGGACTGCTACTTCCTTCTGATCGATGTTTGCCTCTGATACCACTTGTAAGACCCCTTTTTTTTCAACCACCGTGGTCTTAGGCCCAGAATCGCCGCTTTGCGGTGACTCCTTCACGTCCTGAAGGGTCGTCACCACAAGGCGCCGATTCTGCCGGCCAATTCGATCACAGAAAGGTAGCACAATAAATGAAATAAGAGCAATGTAGTCCACCAAAAGAGAATATCACATAAAATAAAACTCCACGAAGGGAGTGTCCACAGAAAATCATCAAAGTACTATAAATGCGGGCTTATGCCCGGTACATCATGTCCTCACTACAATATCACTCATGCGGAAGCTAAAACAGATACTACTCAGGGTCGAGACTCACGGTCCCGGCTGTATGAACTCCGGAGCTAGACTGCCCCATCTCTAGGCACACCGATCTCTGGGGCTGCTCCTCCATGCTGGGCTCCACGATCCCCTAAATGATGCGGTTCGAAAACCGTTAGTCATAAAGACTAAGCCCTATCATCCCCCACCCCTTCCCCCATGGCTCCTAGGTACCGAGCGGGGAGGAAGAAAGGGAAGGACATGATTGTAGAGATTAATCAAGAACAGATGGTAGCGGAACTAATCTAACAAGTTGTATTCGGTGAGCAGTAATATAGTTTTTATAATAGGTCTAGCAGTAAGAAAAGCAAATATATGAATTTAACCTTCACTTATGCGAGAAAACATAAGCAAAAGGGATCTTTAGCAAGGCTCCCATCGTATAAGTGTCCCATACCACTTATACCTTGGGGTGTCGGTTATCAAACAGCAAAGGTTGTTATATATTGAAATTAACCTTTGATTTATAAACTTGCCCACACAAGCTTATAGACCAAGGGGTCGTTTTGCAGGTCCTAACGTATAAGCGTCGCATACCACTTATACTTTAGGTGTCAGGGTTAATTGAATCGAATATGCTATGACATGCTAGTGGGTATGATGAAACATGCAAGTGCAACTCACACACCCGACTCTGTGCACACAGACCTTTAGTTCCCCCTTTCAGAGCCGTTACCTCCCAGGATACCTCCGTAGTGGCGGACGGAAGTGGTGGGTTGGGCCTCGCCCACCTCAAAACCAGTAAAAGCACCACTGGTCTGACCTATCGTACGCCTCAATGCTTGGTGCACTAAGCGGACGCCTGCGTACTCTTACCGGCTGGCGCACCGGACTTCTGTTGGCGAAGTGCTAATCACCCCGCCGAGTCAACGATATCGGTGTCGGTGCAATCGAACTCCCCGATATCGAAAAACCCACCACCTTAACTTTTCCTATTTTATGCACATGCAAGTTTAATCGTAAACATACAACCACCGAGCCGAAGCTCCCCGGACCAAACGTCCGTCTCCAAACCAACCGAGCCGAAGCTCCCCGGACCATCCCGTCCATCTCCAAACCAACCGAGCCGAAGCTCCCCGGACCATCCCGTCCGTCTCCAAACCAACCGAGCCGAAGCTCTCATCAAAATCCCTGTGCCAACAGTGTTTGTGAAAAGTGCAGCCCTAGTTACTAAGTTACTCTTGTCGATTTGTTATTACAGTTTACGTTAGCCCAGGACTGCCCCCGGTATTCCCCGTGAAGGGCTCTCAAGGGGCACTAGGAACCAAGACGGCGGCATTACGGCCCGAAGTTCCCTTTCGCAAGGCACTTATTGTTATTGGTTTATCTCCCTTAACCCGATTCCCTTCTCATATTACGATAGACTATCCTAGGGTGATTTTTAACCTTTCTCTCTTCGAGAAAAGGCGATCTTTCGCCGAAACCCGAGCACCTCTTAACTCTAGCTATCACCAATTCTCACTAATCTTTATACCTTCCTATTGTGACTTCCTCCACCATTGCCCACCCAGACAATATGATTAACTCCAATGACTTCCTCAAATCATGTCCTATTGCATTTCATAATTGCTATATGCAGACCGACCTAGACATCATGTCGAACCGGTTATGCAATGATCCAAAACTCATCCAAATGCCCTAAATTATTTACTGGAGACTCACCATGATATAAATGACCTAAATCCAGAAAATGGAAATTTTCCTAATCTATTTGACATTTAATTAAATTCCTCGAAAATCCCAAGGCTACCGGTTTGAACATGAACTACCCTAAGTAATCATGCAAGAAGTCCAGCAAATTTATGATAAATAGTAGGTTATCTCAATAGGTTAAATCCTAAGTATCATAATTTTTTCTATCATTAAAAGGGCATGAAAACTATTTTAGAAATAATCTCTAACTTCTATTGTTTATGAATCAAGTAAAGAAAATATTCTTCCAAAAATTATAAATAATTTATTCCATGCAGATAAAGGCCAAAAATTAGCACTGGCCAAGTTTCATAATTTTCCAGCAAGTATTTTATCCATAATTAATTTTTAAACAATAAAACCCCTTTCTAATATCTGTGAACAAAGTACCAGATTTATTCAACATAAAATTCTATAAAAATTCAGGGATCAATGTTCTACTAGTCAAGATCTAAATCCAGAATTTTAACTGATTATAATTAATTTAAAACCTCCAAATATTTGAAACAACAAATCGGGCTAATAATCCTTTAACACATGAAGTATAATATTTATTAATCATAAAATTCCAGGAAAATTACCATAAGTCTAAAACATCCTAAAACTCCCTCCTCCCGAGTTTCATGATTTTTGGATTAGATTTAGTGCTTAAAATAACTGAATTATATTTCTACACTAAATCAAACTCTCAACCTTCGAGGTACCTAATTACCTCCAATTCCTTCACTATATCAACCAGAGGGTTTTCAGCATATCCTGCCACTCTCCTCCAAATTTCAAGGGCATACAAGAGCTTTTGCTCCTATGTCCTTCACAAACCTCAAAACCCTTTATTTAGGGCTTGAGCTTGGATCCTAGGGTAAGTCAACCCTAAACCACTCCATTTTTCTCCAAGCAGGTTATAACACCCTTCTAAGTCAGAGGTCGGATTATCAGCCTCTGTTGAGGTGATTTGACCTTTCCAAACTCTCAGTGCACTTTTTATTAAAAGATGTCTCACTAATGCCTAGTTAAGGGTAGAAAGTTTCCCACCCAAAACTCCACCAAATCAGTTGGAATTTTGTACAGACCTAGGTTTAATAGCCAGGGACCACTCACCAAAATTTGGGAGGGTTTGGAGGTCATATGACCACTTGAATAAATTCCTATAAGTTTATTAAATTAAAGCAAAAACATTAGGCAAAGTATCTCCAAAAATTCCCATTTTTGGTCTGCCGTTAGGTATAGCTAAGGTTAACCCCCTGCCCAAATTTCAGGTCATTTGGACAAGGGATGAAGAGTGGGCATCCGTTTTAATTTCTGCCCAACTCTAGGTACAGCCCCCACTAAAACGGGTGCTGCGGCCGAACCGCTTACCCAAACGAGTTGAAACCAATTTTAGATTTGTCTAGACTCGAAGGGCTACGACTTTTGTGTCTGGTCACTTTTCCTAAAACGGCCTCTAAGTGCCTCATTTTGCAGCCCCGAAATATATTCGAATAATACCTCTTTCCATTATGTAATATATAATAATCTATATATTATAAAATTTATTCTACTGTTCATCTTCTTCATGAAACCGAAAACAGACACAGGAAACCATTTTTCCTATAAGCATTCCGTGATCCGTCGCCGGCCGTCCGGTCACTTCCCTGGCCAGCCACCACCACCACCACCTCCGTTGAGGCGATGGCTAGCGGTCGACGGTGGTTTGGCCGCCGGAGGTGGCGGTTTCCGGCGAACTCAAAAATACCTTTTTCATGGTTTTCCCATGAAAACGAGAGATGGGTCCGGCTCCGTTGAGCGCGAACTTCCTTTCTAAGAATCCTAAGATCTACCCACGAAAGAGAAGAAGCAGAGGAGGACCTTGTTTGCGGTTTGGAGGCGAAGAGCGACGGGGTGCCATGGAGCGGTGGTGGCGTTGCTGAACTTCTCCTACAGCAGGAACAAGGATCTGATCGTTTACTTGAGCGTGTAAACTTCTCCTCTTGCCCCAAGTGGGCTTTTATAAGTCAGAAAGTGAGGAGGTGAAAGGGTAAAGCCGTAATGGCCATGAAGGCTCCTCTTAATAGCCTTTCGGTTACTGTGACGGGATAAGAAACGGTGGAAGATGAACAGGTGTGTCTAGTTGGCGGTTTCCTATTGGACCAACACTTCCTCCTTTATTATATAATTATAGAAGGAAAAACGGCCCGTAATTACTCCTGGTGTAACTTCCCACACCAGCATTTATTTCCACACGCGTTAGAATAATTTCGGGCCTGAACCGTCATTTCGGCCAATGTCACGGGCGTGACACCTAGGTCACGGGCGTGACAGGCCCGGTTGACAATTTTTGGGGTCGACGATCGTCGAACGGAGATCGACGGTCGTTGAAGGGTGGTCACGCCCTAGGTCACGGGCGTGACACTTAGGTCACGGGCGTGACAGGCCCGTGTTCAATTTCGACGATCGTTTGACGGGGATCGATGATCGTCGAAGGAGTCACGCCCCTGGTCACGGGCGTGACACTCTGGTCATGGGCATGACATGCCCAGGCTGCTAGATCGACGATCGTCTCACGGAGATCGACGATCGTCGAAGGGGTCACGCCCTAGGTCACGGGCGTGACACCTTGGTCATGGGCGTGACATGCCTGGGCAGCAAGTTCGACGATCGTCTCGCGGAGATCGACGATCGTCAAAGTAGTCACGCCCAAAGTCACAGGCGTGACGGGTCGGTCACGGGCGTGACGGGTCGGTCACGGGCGTGACCAACCCGTGACCCGAAACCTAGATCGCTTTATTTCAATTTTTGGGCTTCACAGGGTTCTGTCACGACCAACCGACTCCTAGGGGTCTAGCCGGAAATGGGATGTTACATAAATAACCTAGAGGGGGTGAATAGGTGAGTTCTGCGTCTTATAGTGGAATAAAAATTGCACAAAAAATAAGCACACAGAAACACAGAGAATTTATAGTTATTCCTCAAGTTGGGTGCGTCCATTGTCCCGCCACACCTATCTACCATGAAGGGATAGATTTGGCTACTTCACCTTTATCTCAGATTGAACACAATCTTACACCTCGGAGCCTCAACTCCTACAACTACGAGACAACTTCTCCTACAACTCGGAGAACAACCT
Source organism: Platanthera zijinensis (assembly GCA_039513925.1). Taxonomy (NCBI): domain Eukaryota; kingdom Viridiplantae; phylum Streptophyta; class Magnoliopsida; order Asparagales; family Orchidaceae; genus Platanthera; species Platanthera zijinensis. The sequence goes on from CM077086.1 coordinate 82,545,380, forward strand.
CTCCTACAACTCGGAGAGCAACCTCTCCTACAACTCTATTCAAAAACAAGGATCTACAACTTGGAGGCAAAATCTCCTACAATAGTATAAAATATTTACACAAAATAGATTACAAATAATCTTCTTCAGATCTGAAATCTTCAGTCTTCCTTTCCTCTGAAATATAGAACTTGAAAATCTTAAGGAGAAAGAGAATCTGAAATCTTTATGGTCTTGATCTGAACACACGGATCAACTAGATCTGAGTAGTAAGAGAACATTCAGAGATCAAGGATCTTGTCAACACGCTTGATGAAGAATGAATCATGCATCACGTCGTTGTCGGCTGAGAGAATCGCAAAAAATAGAAATGAATGGCGACAGGAGCTTTTCTTGGAATTTCTCGATTTGAACTTGGAAATACACGATTAGGGTTTCTTGAAATCAACCCTAGATATTTATAGGAACTTCTCTTCTCTAAAAGCTCGAAGATTCCTTCCATACTGAGAAATCCGCAAGTTACTATACTTGGTGGTCTAGACGATCCGAGACAGAAATTTGAAAACAGAAAAAATAATCCCTAAATATAATTCATCGATTATTGTCGAGTATATACGGGTATACTCATTGAACTGCTTCGAAACTCAATGAAAATAACTTAGACGATTCTAGACAAATCCAACAGAAAACTCAACGCTTTCCTGAAGATATACTCGACGAATTCGACAAATATCAACTAGCTACCTCGACGAGTATCGACAGATAATCTAAACGCATTCAACACATAGGCAAAGTGATATTCGACGAATTTGACATAGAGAAATCAAAAGAAGTAAATTCGAGAACTCATGGAATATCCAATGAGTCTCGACGAATTCGTCGTGTATCGACATATATATTCGAAAAATCTGACGAGTATCGATAAATACACTCGACGAATTTGACGAGTATACATGAAGATACTTGACGATTTTTTACTTAACTGATTTTCAGGAACTCATATATTATTCCCTAAGTAGATACGATGAATTAGATGAGTGCTAGTAGGTACACACGATGAATTCGATGAGTATTCATGAGTATACTCGTCGAATTCAACGAGTATTCACTACTTTACTCGATGAATTTTACATAGAGTAAAATTATGTTCTTCTGAATGTAGCAACTAGTCCTACCTTGTTTTTCCTAATATACTTGAATTAGAAGTAAACCCCAATAAAGAGATTCACGTTAGTCAACACATTGTCCTACACAATAAAGGATTACATTGTATAGTGTTGTGTTCCATAACCCACTGTAACCTGACATTGGGTTGTACTCAGCAATATAGTACTACAAGCACATAACTAAATAAAAGCATCAAACACAATCTAATTTCATCTTAGGTCAAAGGACACTTCTTCAAGTCAGGGTCATTATGGATGTAATACCCAACAGGTGCTACTGGGCCTGTTGTAACTGTAATGTGCTACTCCGGCCGAAGTAAGGCTCTCCGAAGCGAGGAGACATGGAAGATGTCGTGCATATTCCCTAACTTTTGCGGGAGCTCCAGCCTATATGCTAAAGGACTGATCCGCTCCAGGATCGTGTAAGGCCCCATAAACCGAGAGCTTAGCTTCTTGTGCCTCCACACCCCTGCAAGACTCCGTGCATCGGATGTATCTTCAAGAAGACTCTATCTCCCACCTGGAACTCCACCTTTTGATGCCTCGCATCGTAATTATTTGCCGTCCTGCTTTGTGTCTCCAGCATTTGTCCCTAATCAGTTGTATGTGTACCTTCGTGTCCTCAATATAAGCTGATGCGAGTGCATGTGGATCCCCATCCTGAACCCAAGATGGCGGAGTCCGGCACTTCCTACCATATAGGGCCTCGTACGATGTCATCCAAATGCTTTCCTGGAGACTTTTGTTATTAGAGAACTATATCAGTGGTAACAGTCTCTCCTAGGGCTTCCCCTTATCCTGAATACATAAGCAAAGCAAATCCTCCATGGTCTGGATGGTCCGTTCCATCTAACCGTCGGTCCTTGGGTTGAAAGCGGTGATGAAAGTAGGTCGAGAACCCAAGTACGTCTTCACTGCTCTCCACTCCCTATAAGTGAACTGAACATCGTGATAACAGATTATCGATCTGGGCATGCCATGGTATTTGACCAGCTGCACCACAAAAAGCCTCACAAAAACTGCAACTGGGGTGTCCTTCCTGACTGTAATGAACCATGCTATCTTGGTAAATATATTGATAATCACCCAAATAGAATCATGTCCAGCATGGGAGAGAGGCAACCCGTGCACAAAATCAATGTCTATGTCATCGAACTTCCACTCTGGCACTGACAACTGCTATAGTAGTCCTCCCGGGCTCTTACACTCTGCCTTCTCCTACTGGAAGGTCTCGTAATGTATCACAAATGATATATTATCCCTCTTCATCCTGGGCCAATACATGTCCCTTCGCCGGTCATCTATCATATGAGTGATTCCTGGGTGCACTCAGTATTAAGTATAGTGTGCCTTCCTTAGTATGTCCTCCCAGATCCCACCTCCTGCAGGTATATAGATACGACCATGGAAATGAATAAGGTAGTCACACAGTGTGTAATCCTCATACTTGCCCCGTTCCAGGGCCCTAATATGGGATCCAAAGCCTTGTCACATCTTTGTTGTACCTTGATATGATCTCATATGTCACAAATAATGCTCAGGGAGGACAAGTACTCTCTATAAACATCTGGCTCTGCCCTGGAAACCATGGTAATGTGCATATCCTCCAACATCTGTGCTAACTCCATGGCCATCACTCGGGGCTCCGGCCTAGTAGTGTCGGCTCTCCTGCTCAAAGCATCTACCACTGAGTTTGCCTTCCCCAGGTGATAGTGCATGGTATAGTCATAGTCAAACAAAAACTCTAACCATCTCCTCTGGCGTATGTTCAGATCCTTCTATGTATCAATATATTTTAGGTTCTTGTGATCTGAGAAGATTTCACAATGAACCCCTTATAGATAATGCCTTCATATCTTCAAGGCGAACACCATGCCCCCGAGCTCTAAGTCATGCACCGGGTAGTTCTGCTCGTGTTTCTTCAGTTGCCTTGACGCATATGCTATCACATGACTCTACTACATCAGAACTACACCCATCCCATGGTATGAAACGCTTGTATAGATGTGAAATCCTTCCTTCCCAGATGGAAGTGCAAGGATAGGGGAAGAGGTGAGTCGATCCATCAAATCCTGAAATGTTGCCTCATATTTATCTATCAAAGTGAATGCAACATCCTTCGTCGTCAAGGACGTGAGGGGAAGTGCTATCCTCGAGAACCCCTCGAAAAACTTGTGATAGTAGCCTGCTAATCCCAAGAAGCTATGGATATCTGAGGTTGACTTCGTCCGGGGCCAATCTCTCGTAGCTTGCACCTTGGCCAGGTCCACAGCCAAACCGGTCCCACTAATGAAATGACCCAGAAATGCTACCTACTGCAGCAAGAACTAACACTTGGAAAACTTGGCATACATCTGATGATCTCTCAACTTGCCCAACACTAGTCCTAAGTGCTGGGAATGCTCATCCTTTGTCTTGGAGTAGATCAAGATGTTGTTAATTAAGACTATGACAAATCTGTCTAAATATGGCTCGAACACATGGTTCATCAAACTCATGAATGTGGAGGGAGCATTTGTGAGGCCGAAGGGCATCACTATGAACTAATAGAGCCCATATCACGAACTAAAAGCTGTCTTCGGAATGTCCTCCTCCCAGATCTGCAGTTGGTAGTATCCGGACCTCAAGTCAAGCTTAGAGAACCAAAATGCCCCTTATAGCTGGTCGAACAACTCATCAATCTAATGCAGTGGATAAGAGTTCTGCACCGTCAAATGGTTCAGCTCCCGATAGTCAATGCAGAGTCATAGCGACCCATCCTTCTTCTTAAAAAAAAAATTTGGGCTCCCCATGTTGATGAACTCGGTCGGACAAAGCCTGACTCCACAAGCTCCTATAACTGGGTCCTGAACTCCGCTAACTCATTGGGTGCCATACTATAGGGTGTCTGAGCCACAGGTCTAGCTCCTGACACCAACTAGATCCGAAAATCCATATCTCAAGTGGGAGGTAATATGGGCAATTTCTCTGAGAATATGTCGTAGAATTCCTTCACTACCGGGATATCATCAATGGAGGCTTCTGCTTCTGCCATCTCTAAGTAGATCAGGTACACCCTGTCTCTCTGCTTATGGGATTTGATAGCCTATAAAGATGATAATAAAATATGGGAGACAGGTCTAATACCTTCGATGACAATCTCTAAATCTCCATGTTGTAAGGCGATCCTCCTCATCAGGCAATCGATTCGGGCATGGTTCTAGTACAACCATGTCATGCCCAGAATCTGATCGAAATCTGGAATATTCAAGATTGTCGTCGGCGCCTCAAAAATCTTCCCTCCAATCCCTGCATCCAAGTTGCACTTGACTGGGGATAGAAGCTTCGATCCATCTAGCAGACGCACCCTCCTATTCATGTCTGTGTAGCGGTGTACACCTTCTAGTCTGTCCAAGAAGTCTTCGGATACAAACGAGTGCGAGGCAACCGTATCAAACAAGGTATGGGTAGGCTTACCACTAATAAAGACTATACCTGAAGGTTTTGTTTTGTTTTGTCATGTTATTGTTCTACTAAGGGTTGTAAGGTACTACAATTGAAAATTAAAATTACAAAAAAAATTAAGTACCTGTGATGACTTCCTCAGGGTTCCTCGGCTCGGCAAGATCCAATGCATACATTTATTCTAGCCTCCAGCCTCTACTGTGAGGTCCTCGACCCTGTCCTCATCCTCAGCCTTGTCTCCGCTATGCTTGAGAGGCTGCTGGAGGTTGAGGAGGAGGTGTACAAAACTACTAAGGGTAATCAGCTTTAATGGCTAGTGGCACCCAACGAAAATCCCCTATCGTTGACCTCGATCATTTTGCCTCCTCGGCTCATGGATCTGCAATGGTGGAGGAGCTAAAACCACTTGAGGCCTCTGCTCCTGTCTGAAGTTGGGACGATGACGTCCTCCACCTCTCTTGTGGCTCATAACTCTACCCAACTGCGAGCCCCTGCTTCTCTCTCCGAAGAGTGGCTCATCTAGCGGTCTCTTCCCTCTGATCTGTACCATCAATTGATCTGCCTCAAGTTTCTTCTCCATCTTTATGATTTGGGTCAAAGTGCCATGAGATATAAATATTAGTGTCTGCCTCATTGTGTCTCTGAGTCCCCAGTAGAACCTCTTCCCATATCTCTTATCATCCAAGTCATGTATCCCCGCAAATATTTCCAAATGGGAGAACTCCCCCCGGTACTCTATCACAGACCTGCTCCCCTATCGGAGGTTCAAGAACCTCTCATCCATCTCTTCTCTGTCTGTAGCGGTCACAAAGTTTTCCAAGAAAACTTCAATTAATGCCTCCCATAAAATGTCAGAAGGCTCCCTATCTTCATAAGTGGAATCCATAAAGGACTTCCACCACCTCTTTGCATGGGCATCTAGTGCGGAAGTCGCCAAAGAAACCTCCTTGATGACTGGGCAGCTAATGCCTGCAAGCATCTCTTGTATGGTCTCAAGCCATTCCTCTATTTTCACAGCATTCTCCGTCCCATGATACATCGGGGGAGACAAACTCTTGAAGGCATTCAACCAATTAAATCCTGGATTCAGCTACACGACTGGGACCTGATGAGCTCTAATGTCCTCCAAGATAGTCGTCGGAGTCTGCCAAACACAGTCTACTGAAAAGGAGTGGTAGTCGAGGGGGAGGGACGACATTCCGCGATGCGGTTGCCTGTGGGGGTTACACAAAAGGTAAGGTTATATTAGGATTGGCCTTAACTCATTATTTAAATGGACTAATATTTATGACTTTTTATACATGGGCACACCATTACTTCCGCTGCATAGTTTTTCCGCAAACTAATGCTCGAGCGGAGTGACCCCGTGTTGTGGACTTCTTTCTCATATGATCGTTGTTAAGTGATACAAGTTTGTAAGACCCCACCCCGCACCAAGGAGTTTACCTGCTCTTATGCCCAAAACTGTCGCCTTACAGTGACACTAACTCACGGTTTAGTCTCCACCGCATGATGCCGATTCCACCGGCTAGTACGATCATTTTAACCTATAGGCCAAATCGATAATAGAAGTAAAATTGAAAGAATAACAAGTCCACATTATAGATATATCAAATAAATAAATAAAATTAGTCCAACAAAGAGTACAGAGAGAGAGTAAAGGGATTATGCCCTGGTACATGCCATAAAAAATAAATCTCTCTCACACACAACTCTAAGCGGAAGATAAACTAGAACATTCGTCATCACCTAACATTGAGTTATAGTAGTATTGTGTGGTATCTGCTCCTCAAATCCTACCACCCCGTCCTGCTGGTAATACTAGTGTTCCATCTCCTCGAGCTCTTAAAATAATATGGTCACAACCGACCATTGGTCATAAGTGTAAGCCGTTTTGTCCTCGCCTCACCGCCCCCCCCCCCCCCCCCCCCCCGCAACTCCTAGAAACAGTATCAGAGGATGAAAGCGGAGGACACAAAGCAGAAACAAAAGAGCAGGTGATAGTGGAACTAATCTATCATGAGTAAGCATCGAACCATGTTTACATCAATATACTAGTAGTTATATATGAGAAGTACAACAATTGAAGAACTATAATAGAATAATATAAATGAAATGAGTAGTAGGCAATATAACAGTGTAGTAAGGTAAACGACTACTGCTAAGCTACCATCACAAGAGTACCTTAACTTATATGAATGCCCAAACAAATTTATAAGTTGAGGTTTCAGGAAATATAACTTATCATATAAAAGAGTCTATACTAATTTATATGATAAGGGTCTGCAGTATGAATATCCTAAGTATTATATATGTTATGATGTGATATGTGTGCTAAGATTCATACAAGTGCAACTCACCTACATGACTCTGTGATCACAAACCCTTAATTCTCACTTTTTGGAGTTAGCTAAACTCTCTGGTACCACCCGTTGGATCTAGTGGCAACCCTTAGGGGGGTGAATATGGTTTTGAGCATTAATTAAAAAAATTCGAATTATTTCTTCCAAAGAAAACAAGTTCTGGAAGCTACCTCGGGGCGTTAGCTTGCTAACGCGTCGCGGTAGGTCACATACCTCATTTTCCTGGGAAAATTCCACCTTGGAGATCTACGCACCCATTAGAGTATCACCAGCTAACAACCACAACATTACGAGCAAGTAAAGAGAACAACAAATGAATTTTATTCAAACTAAATCAATGAGTGTTTTTATAATTACAAAAACTTGGTCTCCTTGATGCCAGAGATCGGAGGAGGTGAAATTCAAGAGTCTTTTCATTTTCTATACCGACCCACTACCCGGACCGGTTGGCTCTCTCCCTTTCCCTCCAATAAAGGTCTTTGAGACGGCTCTTCACCTTCATATAAGGAACTGTATTAAAGCAACGCTAGATCCCCCGATCTAAACGTCCCTTCCCCGGGACGATTTATCATGGAATCCTCCTCGGATTCCGACGACCTTCACGGTTGATTTTCCTCACAATAAAAAAGCAAGAAAGAGAAAAGTACAACAAGTATAAAAGATTAAATATGAATTTATATTGAATCTCCCTCAATACGATTTCTCCATTGAGCGATTTGTTACTGGTGCTTTAGATCTTAATGTGGATGCAACTGATCAACTCCTCATAGTCGTTGATTTGGCTCTCCGGAGATCTTCATGCGTGAATAGGAGGGAGGCGGTTTTCTTTTCCTATGATAGAGGTGGTGTTTCAGTGCTCCAAAGGTGGCATATGAACCCTAGGCTTGAAAATAGGTGTCTCTTTATTTCTGGAACGAAAAAATGAAGCTTTTATACATTTTTTGAAAATAGGCTACCACTGATGGTAGAGCTAGCGCCCGACGATAGGTCTACGGGCTTGATGCTGACAGCGGTCCAGCAAATTTTGAAAAATATTCAAAAAGAATATTTTCCTCTTTTTGTGCTAACGCCGCATGGTAGTAAGCTAACTCCTGGCGTTATCCCATTCGTCTCAAGGCACTCGATGAGCGTTGATTGAGATAGTGCGGCGCGGTAGCAAGCTATTGCTTGACGGTAGCTTTGTCTCGACGCCTCCATCTCGATGCTCATTGAGTGGGCTAGCACAGTGCAGTAGTAAGATAGCATTGCGCGATATCATCCTGAGCGCCTGGCTGACTTAAATCCTCAGGCTAGTACGGGCGGTTGATCTAACGCGATACAGTAGCATCTTGAGCTCCATATCAATTTAATTCAAGCTACCGCCTGACGGTAGCGCTTAGCGCGCGGCGGTAGGTTCCAAAAGACAGTTCCTTACTTTGCTTGAACCTGTAAACCTGCACACTCTACCAAACACAAGATGTTTTCAAATACAACTTAGGAATTGATATTATCAAACTTAGTATATGTGAACCGTCGGCTCCAACAAACTCCCTCTTTTGATAATATCAAATCTCATTCATGAGATATAACAATGAGATGCATGATACAGCGCATATGAGATATAATCATTAGAAAGTTCAGGTTTCAGGTTACATATAACTTCCCCTACACATGCGCTCCCCATATATACATGTTCTACGCGCTCCCCTTATCTACATGCACACAGTGTAACAAGCTCCCCCTAAACGTGATCTTCCCTAACCCATGACTCATGAACATTCTTATCTCCCCCTTTGATATTATTGAAAGGGGGTGGGCTAGACCAAAAGACACCAAATGCATGTACGAGAAAAAATGCAGTATATGATGAGCGTGATAAAGATAGCAAACAATGCACATTATAAAAAGTGAATTGAGAGGCGAACTATAATAGTGGTGACCAAACAAAAATTAGAGAATATAAAGCATATAGGTCAAACAGATGAGTGGATTACATAGAAATAGTTTAAATAAGTTTTCAGAATAAAAATAATTGGACAGCACAGGTTAAACACAGCACACAATGATTTAGAGTACAATGTTAAGATAGTTATAGAGTTAAACACACTGTAACATTATACGAGTCAAGAGTACAAATCGTGTACTAGTTGTTGGGTCCGGCGTTCCTTCACTTGTCCCGTGGCGCTCTGCTACTTATATAAAAAATTAAGTAGCGCCCTCTCCAACAGTCCGGGCTTTTGGTGCAGTTGGGTATGCGCTTGGTCCTTCAATTGGTATCAGAGGAGGTCACGGGTTCAAGACCGGGGGGGGGGGGGGGGGGGCGCTATTAAATCCTGATTTTTCCCTTCTACCTGTGTGGGTCCGGTGGGTCAGGCAACCGTGGACATGTGGTAACCCCACCTCTGAGCCGTGTGGGCCATGTGGTAACCCCACCTCTGAGCCGACGGGTTGTGCTGGATGCCGGGGGGGGGGGGATTGTTGAGTCCGGCGTTCCTTCACTTGACCCGTGGCGCTCTGCTACTTATATAAAAAATTAAGTAGCGCCCTCTCCAACAGTCCGGGCTTTTGGTGCAGTTGGGTATGCGCTTGATCCTTCACTAGTAATTACGTGTCATATACATACAATGCAATTTCAGTCCAATTCTAATGCATGGAAGCGTTAGATTGAGCAATGACATATGAAAGTGTAGCATCAAAAGAGAAAACATCAAGTAGAAATAACCTTCATTACATGTTTTATCTCAATAATTCACTATGCTATCACAAGAGAAATAAACTTAAAAATCACGTCAAGTTTCTATCTACGTCATACCAAAACTAGAACTAGGGGCATTAAGCTTAAGGTTTATTCTTTGCACATGATTGAGACGATTCTGTTGACCAAGGTGCTCATCCTCACAATGCTCATAAAGACTTATCAGGAGGAATGAGTAGTGTTTGGTGGGTATCTTTGACATATTAGTTGACAGCATGTTTTTTTTCATTTATGAGTTTTGTACTATCAATTTTATAGTTTTGATTTCAAGGACCTTGAATTAATCGAAATCTACCCACATAGATCAATACACTTTAACTTGTAAACGAAAGACTTTATCACTAAAGATTTGCCCAAAGTTCTAACCCTTATATTAACACATGTATATCGTTACATTGATTTCTCGAGTTATTCCTAACAGGTTAGACACAATATCACGAGTTATAATATGTAAGAATATATTTACTACATAATTACTCCCTCTAGGGATGTGTTAATAGTGTGAAGTCATTGCGCTACTTAAATCCTCACACATACCTAGAGGCATATTCAACATACACTGACATGTCTAGTAGCACTCAGTAGCTAAGCACCTATAGATTTGACACATCATAACATAAGAAAACAATGTTCACAGGGATTAATAATCCTAAATCAAACATTGTACATAGTCGTTATGGTCTAGGTTCTAGTCATGTCTGTCCTAAGAGTTATCAATCCACATTTATTTTATATTTTTTTATTTGGGGTTATATATATATATATATATATATATATATAGTTTTCTAAAAAACGTTTAAACAAAGCAAGCAAATCAAATAGAAGAAATGTTTTGGATTTTAAACAAAATGATTAATCAAATCAAATAAAGTAAACAATACAGCAAAATAAATGAAAAAAAATGTATGTTTTTGGATTTTTAGCGGGATTTTTCAAGTTTTTTTAAAGACAACACACACACAAACAAAAATAAACAAAAGCAAAAACAAAAAAAATAAACGTACCGCCAACGCTAATACTACTGCTCGGCGGTAACACACAGAAAATAAGAAAAATGAAAAAAAACATTCCAATGACAATTTGGGATGCAGTATGACTAGGTAGTGAGATCCAGAATTCCCAGCTCGAGTCGAAGTAGCGAGAAACGAGCATCTAGGAGGGGTTTTTTTTAAGATATCAGCTAGTTGATCATCAGTTACAATGAAGCTCACTCTCACATTCTCTTTCTTAATGTGATCCTGAATGAAATGATGATGAACATTAATATGTTTGGAGTGAGAGTGATGTACTGGATTATTTGTCAAGTCTATGACACTCTTGTTGTCGCACCTAAGGTTAATGTTCCTAAAGACTATGCCAAAGTCCTCTAACGTTTATGACATCCAAAGGGCTTATGCGCAATAACTTCCTAAGAAAATATACTCAGCTTCAGCAGTAGAGAGGACAATAGAGTTTTGTTTTCTACTTGACCATGAGACTGGTGTCCGACCTAGGAAGTGACAAGTACCACTTGTGCTCTTGCGATCAAGTGATCATCCAGTGTAATCAGAGTTAAAGTACCCATGGAGTGTGAAGACAGTGGTGTGGGGGTACAAAAGACTAAGATTTTTCGTCCCGATAAGATACCTAAAGATATGTTTAATAGCTTGAAATGAGATTCTTTAGGATTGGCTTGATACCTAGCACATAGACACACCGTAAATTTAATATCATGCCTAGAGGCACTCAAGTAAAGTAGTGATCCAATCATTCCTCTAAATATAGTTTGGTCCATTGAAATGCCACATTCATCTTTTCCTAATTTTAGAGTTGCACTCATTGGAGTTTTGACTTATTTCATATTTTCAAAGCTGAATCGCAAAGGCATGTCTTTTATGTATTTCGATTGACTTATAAAAATTCCATCTTTACGTTGAGAGATCTGAAATCCTAAGAAATATGTTAGCTCTTTAACTAGGCTTATTTCAAATTCATATTGCATTAAAGTGACAATTTCTTTGCATAATTTTTTATTTGTGGCCCTAAAAATGATATCTAGCATAAATTTGTAAAAGAATTATATCAAGATTCTCATGCTTCACAAACAGAGTGGTATCCGCACTACCTATCCTAAATCCATGTTCTAGGAGAAAAGTCGCGAGCCTATCATACCAAGCATGGGGTGCCTGCTTTAGTTCTTACAAGGCTTTCACCAACTTGTATATGTGATTTGGGTAGTTAACATTCTTGAATCCGGGTGGTTACTCAACATACACCTCTTCCTTAATATATCCATTCAAGAATGCATTCTTAACATCTATTTGATATTATTTAATTTGTTTATAACTCACAAACACCAAAAACATATGAATGGATTCAGGACATTCAACCAGTGCAAATGATTCCTCAAAATCCACACCCTCTATTTGTGAGTAACCTTGTGCCACCAACCTAGCCTTATTTCTAGTTATCCTAGAGTCATCATAAAGTTTATTTTTGTATACCCATTTCAAACCTATAACTAGATGGCTATCAGGACGCTCCACTAATACCCAGACCTTGCCTCTCTCCAATTGATTTAATTCTTCATTCATATCCATGAACCATGATTCATCCTTTAAAGCTTCTGAGATGTTCTTGGGTTCAATTTCAAATAATAAACATAGGTTCGAGAAAGACTCATGCAGGGCCGGTCGAGTTCTAAATCCTTGTGAGGGCTCTCCTATAACTAGTTCTCGTGGATGTTGTTTTGAAATGTTCAGAGTGCTTGGAGTCCTATATCCTTCTACGAGAGTTGGAACATCTACCTCCACTTCTCTCTCCTCACCCTTATCTCCTATTTGCACATCATCATAAACTTCCTCTTCATTCATCCTAGATTCTTTAGTTGGTGTTTTTTCGTTAAAGTGTACGTGAGCCGATTCTTTAACAACTAAGGTTCTCTTATTATAGACCCTATAGGCACGACTCGAACTCGAGTATCCTTAAAAGATGTCGAGGTCTGATTTTTTATCAAATTTTCCTAAGTTATCCTTATTGTTTAGAATGTAACACAAACAACCAAAGACTCTAAAATACGACATAGAGGGGTTCTTATCGAAATATAGCTAATGTGAAGTTCGCTTAATAATGGGGTGAAGCATGACCCGGTTCATTACATAGCTTGTTGTGTTAACTGCATATGTCCAATAATATCAAGGCAAGCCGAACTCGGCTAACATTATGCATGCTAGTTCTTGAACTGTACTATTCTTTCTTTCTACTACCCCATTCTATTATAGAGTGCGTGGGGCGGAGAATTCATTCTTTATTCTTAAATAATTACAAAAGTTTGTGAAGTTTTCATTCTCAAAATCTCTCCCATGATCTGACCTTATGCATTTTATTTTTAGTTCCTTTTCATTTTAAAGTCTAGTGCATAGATTTGTGAACTCACAAAATGTATCAGATTTATTTAGAAGAAAGATCGTCCAACAATAACGAGAGTAATCGTCTATGAGAACAAACGTGTACCATTTTCCACCTAAAGTACATGTACTAAGAGAACCAAACAGATCCATGTGAATGAGTTCAAGTGTTCTAGATTTGGAAATGTCATTTTTGCTTTTGAATGAGGTTTTACAAAATTTTCCATTTTGACACGGAGTGCATAAGAAGTTCAAACTACCGCTTAATTTTCGGGGTCCACGAACCAGGTCATGTTTCGATAGTTTGACAATTAGTTTACTTCTTTAATTTCCTTGTCTCCTATGCCAATGATCTAATTCATCATTCTCGGTAACTAAGCATTTCAAATTAGAGGTTGATATATCTTAAAAACTAATAGTGTAAACATTATGAGTTCTATGAGTAATAAGTAAAATACTATTAGTTTTAGCAACTAAAATCTTGCAAGTGTTTAGAGAGGATTCAAATATAACATTCAGGCCTTTATCGCGTAGTTGACTATAGTGTTGAGATTAAATTATGCTTAAGTCCATCTACAAACAATACATTTGAAATTGAAAATTCTTTGTTACCTATAGTGTTGATTCCAAGAATACTTCCTTTTTTGTTGTCCTTGAAAGTCATCATGCCCCCCTTTTTCTTCTTTAGGATAAGGAACTTGTCTTTATCTCATGTCATGTGCTTGTAACACCTAAAGGCCAAGTACCACATGTTCTCCTTATCCTTAGTATGCTAATGCACCTAAAAAGAAGATGAGGGTAACGATTTTGTTACCCAAATTATCCCATCCATACGATAGGTAGAAGACTTTGGTAGTCAGACTTGCATAGTTTTCTTGGCATCTTTTCTCAGACAAGAGCCAGATGTGTGACCAAACCTTTAACAGTTTGCACATAAGTTATAAGTAGTGGATGTTGCCTTTATCATGTTCTTAGTTCTCATGCTTGAGGATGGGGATAGACTTTCAGAATTATTGACCTTATTTTGTGCTTTTTTTATAATTCATTTTAGTCTTAGCTTGAGAGGGATTATCGCTCGGTGGTTGCGTTGGACTTACGTATCCTATTCCAAACATTTCAGATCAATGACATTGTGCTCCCAACAACATATTCAGAGATTTTTGCCATATTCCAAATTTATGGATAACATAGTTAAGATCATGGATCCTTGCCTTTAGGGCGGTGTTTTCAGTGGCTAGCATTATGCACCAATTGGCGAATTGTTTTTTGCTTTCATCTATTTTAGCAAGAGATATTTGAATTCTTTTCTACAAGACATTCCTTTCATTACTAAGATTGTTTGTTTTCAACGATGCCTTGGAGAGACTTGCTTTTAACTCTTCGATCGTTGCCATCGAGTGAGGACACTCTAGGCACTTGATCTTCTCTTTTCAACATTTTATTAATTCACTCTTTATATTTTCTAAGTCCTTTTTAATTTTCTTGTTTTCACTTCTAATGGACTTTTTCTCAAGTATAACACTATCTAACTTATCACACAGATGTTCATAAATTTCAAGAAGTTCATTATACGAGGGTGGAGTTACCTCAGTGTCGCTCTAGACACTGAATTCATCTTCAGAATCATCCTGATTCCTTCCCATAAGGTATAGATTCATTTCAACTTCGCTACCTGAGTCGAAGGCGATTGACTCGTCAGACCCATCCTCATCCCATGTTAGCGCATTTAGTACCTTCTTCTTTCCCTTGTGTCGGCTCTGTTTCTCCTTTTCTTCATTATGGATCCTTGGACATTCCCTCTTGATGTGCTCAGGCTTGTGACAGCGGTAGCACTCGGGTAGAGGCTTCTTATCATCACTCTCAATCTCCTTTGACAGTTTGTTCTACCTCATGGTTTCTTCAGCACCTTTCTTCAAGAATTTCTTAAACTTTCCCTGCCTCTTGGGATTATTCATGAACCTCATGAACTCTCGAACATAGAGGCTTTCTTCATCATTGTCCTTATATTCTTCAGCAGCATTTCTCCCCCGCACAGTCTTCAGTGCCAACCCCTTCTTCTTTATCTCCCTGGGATATTCCTCAGCTTGTATCATTAATTCGAGCTCATGTGTCTTCAGGTTTCCAATGAGGCTCTCTATCTCTAGGGTGCTGATATCTTATGATTCAGCAATAGCAGTCACCTTCGGGTTGAAACGTTAAGGCAAATATCACAGGATCTTCCTAACCAAATCTCTATTTGAGTATCTCTTCCGTAGGGATCTTGAGGCATTAATAATCTTGGTGAAGCGGGTATACATGTTGTCCACCTCCTCATCGATCTCCATTCGGAATTGTTCATATTTAGATTCTAATCGAAAAAGCTTCGACTCTTTCACCTGCGAGGTACCTTTGTGAGTCTGCTCAAGTAAACGTCATATATCATACGCAGTTTCACAATTACAGATTCTATTAAACTCAATTTTATACAATGTGCAGAATAGTGAGTTCATGGCTTTTGCATTGTTCATACATCTCAAGTTATAAGCGTCATCCCATTATCTTACAGTTTGACTATGACGGTATCACCTACAGTCATAGTGGGTGCAGTGTATTTTGTTTCAATCATGGCCCACACATCCATGTTTTTGGTCATTAAAAAGATTTTATTTGCGTTCTCCAGTGACTGTAGTCACTCCCCATAAATAATGGAAGTCTACTCACACCTTCTCCCTCAGGGAAAGCGTGAACCATGATGGCCATCATACTTCAGGATTTTAAGCCTTTTTGAAGTAACCTGCCTCTGATACCACGTGTTGGATCTAGTTGCCAACCTTAGAGGTGGGTGAATAAGGTTATGAGCGTTAATTAAAAAAATACGAATTATATTGTGCAGAGAAAACTAGTTCTGGAAGCTATCGCGAGGCGTTAGCTTGCTACCGCAGGGCATTAGCTTGGTAACGCGTGGCAGTAGGTCACAGACCTCGTTTTCCTTGGCAAATTCCACCTTGGAGATCTACGCACCCTTTAGAGTATCACTGGATAACAATCACAACATTACAAGTAAGTAAAGAGAACAGCAAATTAATTTTATTCAAACTAAATCAACGAGTGTTTTTACAATTACAAAAACTTGGTCTCCATGACACCGGAGATCGGAGGAGGTGAAAGTCAAGAATCTTTTTGTTTTCTATATCGACCCACTACCCTGACTGGTTGGCTCTCTCCCTTTCCCTCCAAAAAAGGTCTTTGAGTCGGCTCTTCACCTTCACATAAGGAAGTGTCTTAGAGCCCCCACTAGATCCCCCGATCTAGACGTCCCTTCCCCGATACGATTTCTCACAGAATCCACCCTGGATTCTGACGACCTTCACCGATCGATTTTCCTCACCATAAAAATACATAAAAGAGAAAAGTACAACAAGTATAAAATATTAAAGATGAATTTAGATTTAATCTCCGTCAGGACGATTTCTCCGTTGAGCGATCTGTGATCGGTTCTTGAGATCTTCGTGTGGATGGAACCGATCAACTCCACGTAGTTGTTGATGTCTTTGGCTCGTAGGAGATCTTTGTGCGCAAATAGGAGGGAGGCGGTTTTCTTTTCCTTCGATGGAGACTGTGTTTCGGTTCTCCAAAGGCGGAACATGAACCCTAGGCTTGAGAATAGGTGTCTCGTTATCTCTGGAATGAAAAACGAAGCCTTTTATAGGTTTTTCAAAAATTGGCTACCACCGACGATAGATCTAGCTCCCGGCGGTAGGCCGATGCGCTTGATGCTAACAGCTATCCTGCAAATTTGGAAAAAATATTCAAATAGAATATTTTCCTCTTTTTCATGCTAGCGCCACGTGGTAGTAAGCTAATGTCTGGCGTAATCCCAGTCGTCTCGACACACTCGACGAGCGTTGAGTGATTTAGTGCGGTGCGGTAGCAAGCTATTGCTCGACAGTAGCTATGTCTTGATTCTTCTATCTCGATACCTCCATCTTGATGCTTGTTGAGTGGTCTAGCGTGGTGCGGTAGTAAGATAGCGCTGCGTGGTAGCATCCCGAGCTCCTTGTTGAATAAATCCTCAGGCTAGCGTGGGCGATAGATCTAGCGTGGCGCGGTAGCAACCCGAGTGTCATGTCAATTTAATTCAGGCTACCGCTCGGCGGTAGCGCTTAGCACGCAACACTATGTTCCAGAAGAAAGTTCCTTGCTTCGCTTGAACCTGTAAATTTGCACACTCTACCAAACACAAGATGTGATCAAATACAACATGAGAATTTATATTATCAAACTTAGGATATGTGAACCATCAGCTCTAACACCACCGTTGTGGCTACGGCAGCAGTGGAGCGGGCATCTCCACTCCTGGGAGGGTATACACACTACCAAGCCTAGATCTCCCATACACCTCTATACACGTCCTAGGTGCACTCTAGAGTCTCTGCATACAATTTGTTGTCTATCCCACCAGCCTTTTTGGTCAAGTGTGTATTTTCAGGGATCATCCTCCAGACCGCAGTATAACACAATCTACTGGCCCCTAAAACCCTCATACCTCACCAGAGTCATCGTACTAACATCGATGTGATGACTAGCCCAGTACCGCATGACCCACCACTAATTTGTTTCTATTCACATGCAAGTTATTTTAACTCGAGCCTCCAGCTCGCAGGACTAACCCGTCCTGGTATACAACTCCCGATCTTCCACCTCTCTGGACTAACCCATCCTGATATATAACTCCAGAGCCTCTAGCTCGCAAGACTAACTCATCATGTATCCCTCCAACCCAACATGAGTGAGATTGCTACATTGTTCCTTCAGCCTAACCTATTAAACTGTTAGGTTTTGCTATACGTCACAAGACTTATGCGCAACGGAATTGGAACAAGAAAACCCAAAATAGTTCGGATCTAGCGATGAACATTAAACATGAAGTAAAGTACGGTAAAAAAAATTTACCTTTGAGGGATTAAGTAAATATCAACCAAGAAGCTCCAATTGATTCCAACAAACAGCAACAGCTTGAGTTCCGAGCGTAGAATAATGTCCACGCCTCTACGGGTGATCCACACGAATGGGAGAACCCTTAGACTCTTTTCTCACAAGATCTAGTTCGGAAGATAATATTCTGTGTCTTCACAGGCTGCTAGGTCTGCTATAGAAGAGGCAGCAGGGATGACTACGAATGCCCTGGAAACACTTTCCGGTGAAGTACTAAGACGGCGAACATTCAGCGACGAGATTGGGGTAGTCGGCCTTGGCGGAATAGTTCCATTGGGAGGGGAGAAGAGCTGACTTTGGATTAGGTCTTCACGTAACTCTCTTATTTGGTTTACTGTATATAACGTTTATATACTAAAGACCGAGCCAACCCATACTAGCACACCGCGCCGAACCGAACATAGCGAAAATAAATCAGACAAAACAGAATTCGTCGAGTATCACGTGGATATTTGTCAAATCAACACTTGACTCGACGAATTATAGAGTATACACATCGATATTCGACGAATCAACACTTGACTCGACGAATCGTTGAGTGCACTCAACACACTCAACGCCTCAGTGCTAGACTCGTCGAATCAACACTTGACACAAAAAATCATTGAGTCAACATTCGACTTGTAACATCCATCAAACAGCTAGACCCCAAGGATTTTATTTTGTCATGACTAGGTCATGACAAAACAATCAGAAGCTCTTAACCAAGTGGGCAATGCCCAAGGTAAAAATCACCTTGGTTTGCCTAAAACTCATCCTCAACATTTACGCTTAAGGTTTGACTTTAGGGCTACAACTTGGTCCCATGACCCTACCAAAACACCCCTAACACCTTGGGTAGTCCATAGGGTCACTAAGGACCCACTGTGGGCAGTCAAAGTGGTTAAGTTGACCTAAGTCAACCCTAACCCTAAATGGGTCAAACTAGCCTACTTAGGGTCAATTGACCTTCCCTTAGCCAAGTGGACCCCACCCATGCCTTCCAAACACTAAAGTGAGGTAAATGTGTCACCAAGGATCAATTGGGGTCAACCCTAGTGGCTAAGTTGACTCAAGTCAACCCTAGCCCCAAAGTGGTCAAAGTGCCCTTATTAAGGGTCAAGTGACCTCCAAGGTACCAAGTCAACCCTACCCAACCCTACCTATACCTTAGGGGAGGCCAATGGATCACCAAGGACCCATTGACGGTAACCCAAAAGGCCACTTTTACCAAGGTCAACTCTAGTCTAGGTTAGGTCAAGCCTAGCTCAAATGGGCTAACCTAAGCTCAAGCCTTCTTTCCATTTGGGCTAACCTTATTTCCATGAATAATATGGATTTTGTGGGCTGCCAATAGGCTGGAGTGGTCAGCAAGGTCAACCTTGATGACTAGGAGAGAGAAAACTCTAATTCCTCTTTAATGGAGGAGAGAGAAATGGTGAAAGAGAGCCATTCATGGCTAAGGAGGCCAAGGGACATTCTTGATGGCCTGATCCAATTCTCCATTCAATCTAGGAAGACCAGGGAGCCATTTTGGTGACTGTTCATGGCTGGAATAGTGATACCACACCATGGCCTTAATGAGCCTAAATTGCCAATAATGGTGGAATCAACTTGACCCCTCCACTCCCCCATTAAAGGGCTGGATTCAGTTTCCCTAGGGGAGAGGAGGATATTCCATCATCTTCCCGACCATTACAGTGGCTAGGGGAGGAGTATTTCTTATGGCCGAAATTCATGTTAAGGGGGCCATTAATGTCCACCACATCTAGACCCTTCCCCTCCCCCAACTAAGGATCTTAAAAGCTTCCCTAGGGCAAGAGCAAACTTTTCCAGCCTTTACCTGAAGGACCCGAGCGAGTTCACTTTGTTGTTGCAGAGCTTCGGTGACTCCCCCACCACCAATGGCATCCCGATGATTGACGCGTCTCCAGGCTACAAGCAAGGTCCTCCCCTTCATCTTTTTCTATGGGTAGATCTAGGGATTAATTAGGGACAAGGTACGGGCTCAATTGAGCCCGATCGGGTTGAATAATTCCATGAATATTTCGTGAAAATCCACCTCTCGAGTTCACCGGAATAGGATCCTCCGGCTGCCATGCCGCCGGCTGGCGATAGCCACCACCTCGACGGAGGTGGTGGAGACGATGGCCGGTCGGGGAGGTGGTCGGATTGCCGGCTATGGCTGCTGGAATATGCTCAAGGACTGGATGATCGGGGACGTCGACTGGAGGAGTAAGATGAGCCAGAGCCGCTGGATCTTGCTTCAAGATCCGTGCATGATCAAAATATTAATATTTCATTTTAGTGATTTCTGTCACATTATTTCAGTCACTTAGTAAATTAATTTAAAAATACCTAGAAGCTCTATATTAGGAAATGATCAACATATAACTTGTAGCCCTAGGGGTTTACTGGAATTTAAAATTGATTTCAATCAATTTGGGTAAGTGGTCTGACCACAACACTCATTTTGGTGCAACCTATACCTAGGAGTGACCAGTCACAAAAATTATTTCCCACACCAAACCACTCAACTAAATACCCTGAAATTTATGGCATAGGCTTTTCATAACCTTCCCCTCACACTGGCCAAAAATAAGAATTTTTGGACATTATTTTTCTATAGTTTTGTGAATAATTTAATAAATCATATGGAATTTAATTAGGGGCCCTAAATTCCTCAAAAACCTCCAAAATTTTGCTTAGTGATCTTGGAGGATAGTATAAAGCTCCATATTTATTTTCATTACTTTTGGGGATGGCTTAGGATGGAAACAAGCAAACCCTAAGTTGGATCAATAAGCGGGAAATAGGTCATAGTACTTTTTGTGGGTTTAAGTGGTCAAATCACCTCAACAGAGGCTGAGACTTTTCCTAATGGTTTATTATGACCTTGGACACCCTCCTATGGGAGATGGGGTGGATTGGGGTAAATTTTCCCTATGGCCCAAGTCCAAACAATAAGGATGGTCTTTGGTGTCTTGTGAAGGGCATGTGGTCAAATGACCTTGAAATGATTTAAAATTTGGTGGAGAGGACTCTAGGGTAGTTAGAGTCCTCTGGTAGAAATCTTATTTGATTTATAAGTTATTAAACCCATCAAAACCCTAACCCTAGTTTAGGGGACAAACTTTGTAGTGGTAGAATAGGTTATTAAAACTAATTGAACAGTGATGAAACTTGGGTAGTATAGTGATAAGATTAGTATGAACCTCTTGAAATTTAATTTGGAATTTTGGAACAATAATTTTAGTACTTCCTTTGTAATGAATGAGTTAGCCCTACTTAATTATTTGGATATTGTGAACTCATTGTCCATTTGAAAGTCATGAAAATTGGGCAAAGGGAGTTTTATACCATTATGCTCATGTATGAATTTTATTAGAATTTTTAATTACATATTTACAGTACCTACATCACAAACTCATAAATTTGGAAACTTGTTAAATAATTGATTCAGAGCTCATTTTTGGTTGAAAAATTATGAACCTTGATCAGTAGTGTTCCTAGGTTGATATGCTCATATGGGGATTTTATTACAATTTTTAGATGAATAATTGCTATACTGAGTTCATTAACCTATTAACTTGGATTATTATGAGAAAATTAAGTTTAGAGTTCATTATTCACTGATAAATTATGAAACTTAACCTGGAGTGTTTATATGTTTTTATGTTCATCGTTGAATTTTCTCAGAATTTTTGGAAGTATATTGGCAGTGCATGTCTCTTTAATTTGGTTAATGTAGGTTATGTTCAAAAATTATGTTTAGAGGTTTAAGTCTTACTGAAAAATTTGGAGACCTTGAATTTACTGATAAGTAGTCTTTTAATTATCATAATTTTGTGGAACATTTTGCATGGCTGAAAATAGTACTTCATGTTCAAACTAAGGCATTTGGATCACTTAGGAAATTAAATAAATTATCAAGTAATTTAGGAAAATTATAAACTTATGGATTTTGGCTAATCATGTCATGATAAACCCCAAATAATTATTATAGGGATATTGGATGATAATTTTGAGTACCTCCCATTATATATATCATATAGCTTAGGATGGTCTGCATTTAATAAAATTGCAGAAATCATGCTGTGGTGCAAAAAGAACCCAGAGAGTTGGGATGTTAGTGTACTGATCTGGTAAGTGAAATGAATTCTTCATCGGGAGTTGTGATGAGGAGTGGGAGGTTTGACTAGTGTTAGGAGGTGCTCGAGGTCGACGAAACATCGTCTTCCCCGTGACGAGAGAGAAAGAGTCAAAATACTATAGGGTTAGATACAGTACAACATTAAAGGGATTGGGAGTTGGGTAACAACCAATAATAATAAGTGCCTTGCGAAAGGGAGATTTGGGCTTCGGCCCATCGTAGATCTTAGTGCCCTTTTAGAGCCCTTCACGGGGTATGCCGGGGGCAGTCCTGGGCTAACCTAAATAGTTGGAATAATAAACTTCAAGAGAAAATAGTATAACTAGGGTTTCACTTCTCACACCCCGGTGTCTCGGGAAGTTTGTTTGACTAGGATGTCCGGGCGGTAGGCTCGGTGGTTGATACATCAAGGTTGTATGTGCACAAAAAATAAGGTGGTGGGTCTTCGGTATTGGACAGTCGTTCACACCAACGTCGATATGTTGACTCGACAGTGTGGGACACTTGTCTAAGGAAAGTCTGGTGGATATGGACAGCATAGTATGTGGTGACTCTAGGTTGTGTCCTTCTAGAGAAATACGTAAGGGCTAGGCCTGGTAGTGTGGATACCCACCTAGGAGTGGGGGGGCCCGACCCACTGTCTCCATTTGCCACTACGGAGGTTCCTGGGAGTGAATCTAGCTTCCCAAATAGGGTGAACAAAAGGTCTGTGCGCGTAGAGTCGTGTGTGTGAGTTGCACTGCATGGACATAAACATTAACCCACATAACATAGCATTACACACCATGGCATCATCATTCAACCCTTACCCATAAAGTATAAATCGGTTTGGGATGGTTTATACATTAGGCCTTGCAAAACGACCCCTTCGTATATAGACTTGTGTGGGCAAGACTATAAGTTAAGGTTATGCTTTATAATATCTTTTAAACAGCTTAAAACTGACACCCTATCGTATAGATATGAATGGGACTATCTATGCGATGGGAGCCTTGTAGAAGATCCCTTGGCTTATGTGTTCATTTCGGCGATCATATAAGATAAGGTTCCATATTTCATTTTTGATATGTTGAATCACTTACTGCTTATTCTACCTTATATATAGAACTTCTAGATTAGCTCCACTGTCACCTACCATTTTGTACTCTCCACTTTCATAGCTTCCCTTTCCTTCTCCCCACCCGGTGCCAAGGAGCCATGGGGGGAGGGGTAGGGGATGATAGGAATTAGTATTTGTTAGACACGAACAAGAACAACCGGAAGTGGATTAACAGAAATTTTATTATCCAAAAAAGGTATCTATTACAGAGGTATGGCCTCCCTTTTATATAATGGAGGAGAGATAAGAGAATACAAATTAGAGATGTGGGACTAAAAATTTACAGGACTAAGCGGCCTATATAAAAAACAACCCGCATAAGCCGCGCGGTTAGATGAGAAGGGCTAACTGATCGGCTACCACCAGAGAGAGAGAAGTCGCCATGGGAGACCGCTAGACCGCCCAGTCTCCAAGCCGCCTGAGACAAACCGCTAGACCGCTCAGACTTTAGACAGCAACAGCCTAGCAACCAAACCGCTAAAGGGAAACTGCAAGACCGCGCGGTCTTTAACCCACCAAGACAGACCGCCAGACCGCCCGATCACCAACTCAACCACTCCCCCTCAAGCTGGAGCATATATATCGATCATGCCCAGTTTGTCGCAAATATGAAGAAACGAGACGGATACTGGCTTGGTGAAGATGTCAGCCAGATCTTTATCAGAAGTGACGAAGGGTGTGCAAATTTGTTCCTTCAAAATCTCTTCACGAATGAAATGACAGTCGACCTCAATGTGCTTTGTTCTTTCTTGAAAGACCGGATTTTTGGAGATGTATATGACAGCCTTGTTATCATAGAACATAAGTAGAGGATGGTTGTAGACCTCTCCTAAATCCATCATGAGAGCCTGTAACCACTTTAACTCATAAGTGGTCGATGCCATACTATGATACTCTGCTTCTGCACTGGACCTGGAAACAACAGACATCTTCCTGCTCTTCCAGCTCACCAGATTTTCCCCAAAAAGGTGAAAAAACCCGAGGTTTACTTGTGATCCCCTTTGTCATCAGCATAACTCGCATCTTAGTATGCTTCAACCCTCAGATGACCATTCTTCTAAAAGATTAATCATTTCCCAGGCGCTGCTTTGCCATACTCGAAGATCCGCAAAATGGACTATAGATGGCACTCCCTAGGAGCTTGCATGAATTGGCTCACCTTACCCACATCATAGGAAATGTCGGGCCTGGTCACTGTGAGATATATGAGCGTACTAACAAGACGCATGTACCGCATAATATCTGAAAGAGGAGGCAAATCATCTGTCCAGGTTTTGTCTTCTCTAGTTGCCCGAGGGCATCAGGCAGGTTTTGCTCCAGTCAACCCTGCTTCTTTTAATAGATCAAGATCAAACTTACGTTGGGAGAGGACTAAGGAGTTGGGCTTCCGAGAGATTTCGATCCCCAAAAAGTACTTTTGAGAGCCCATATCTTTCATGACCAGATGTTGACGCAGATGCCGCTTTGTCAAGGCTACCCTTTCCTGGTCATCGCTAGTGAGAAGAATATCATCGACGTACACAGCAAGAACCACTAGTCCCGAGGAGGTTTTGCGAATGAATAGCGAGTGATCGGCAGAGCTTTGCACAAAACCAACGACCGCCACGATGCCGCTTAAATTTTCAAACCAAGCTCGAGGGCTTTGCTTGAGGCCATAGATTGCCTTCTTCAACCGGCATACTCGTGTCTCCCCCTTTGAAACATACCCAGGAGGTTGCTCCATGTAGACAGCCTCCTGAAGATCACAATAAAGGAAGGCATTCTTGACATCCAGCTAGGAATTAGGCCAATCTCTATTGACCGCCATAGAGAGGAGAACTCTTATAGTGCTGAGAAGAGCCACGGGAGAGAAGGTGTCAAAGTAATCAACCTCATAAGTTTGAGTAAAGCCCTTAGCAACAAGGCGGGCCTTATAACGATACACAGTGCCATCCGAGCCAAATTTGATCACAAAGACCCAGCGATAGCCAACAACATCGGTGCTGAAGGGAGGAGGAACAAGAGTCCAGGTACCCCGCTCAGTTAGGGTGGCCATTTCCACATCCATGGCCATCTTCCAATGAGGAATAGTAAGAGCCTCCTAGTAGGAACGGGGTGTGGCAGTGGTAGAGATAGTCAGTGCAAAGGCCCTGTGAGAAGAGGTAAGACGATCATTTGAAACAACAGCAGTAAGGGGGTGCATGGTATATGTCTGCAAACCTTTGCGAAGAGCAACAGGAAGATCCAGGTCGGCCAGTCCCTCGACATCCGGAGCATCCGTGGCGGAGAGAGCTGGCCCGAGAGTAAAGAGCAACAGCGGCGGAGATGAGGGAGACGGTAGTAGAGAAGAGTGAGAGAGAGGCGGAGGGAGAGGAGTGGATGGAGACGGTGTAGGAGGTGAGACCGCGGTAGGAGACGAGGGAACGAAGGGAACAATAGGAGTATCAGAAGTCGGGGGAAGAAGAGAGGAGTCATCTGAGAAGTAGAAGGCATTCTCGAAGAAGGTGACGTCAACGGAGATGAACTGTTTATGAAGAATGGGGTCAAAGAAACAATAGCCTTTCTGAGTGGTGGAGTACCACAGAAAGACATATTTGGTGGAGCGAGGGGAGAGCATATCACGGGTGGCAGATGGACCATGCACAAAGGCAGTGCACCCAAAGATTTGTAGAGGGAGAGGAAAGGGCTACTTGCCCGAATACAAAATGGATAATGGGGTATGCCCGTGGAGAACCGTGGAGGTAATGTGATTGATGAGGTTGTAGGGGAGGAGAACAACATAGCCCAAATAGGAGCGAGGAACATGCATCTGGGTCATCAAGGTGCGAGCGACATCGAGGAGGTGACGGTTTTTGCGTTCCGCCACCCCATTTTGCTGGGAGGTATAAACACAGCTAGTCTAATGAATAATGCCATGTTGCACACAGAAAGAGGTAAAAACATGACTCAGATATTCTTTAGTATTATCTGAGCGAAAGGTTTTAATACAAACACAAAATTGAGTTTTAATTAATTGATAAAAAGAGAGCCATACATCAAAAAGATCAGAGCAATCTCGTAAGAGATACACCCAAGTACATCTAGAAAAATCATCAATAAAAGTAACAAAATAAGAACTACCCCGACCAATGGTGAGGGTAGGAGCAGGTCCCCAGATATCTGAGTGGACGAGATCAAACAGACGGGTAGAACCCCGACCTTGCTTCGGCGGGAAGGAGGAACGATGATGCTTGGCAAGCTGACAAGCGTCGCAGATGAGAGGAGTACTGGAAGGAGGGAGGTGGGGAAGAAGCTGATGTAGAAGCCGTGGAGGAGGATGACCGAGGCGAAGATGCTACTAGAAAAGATCCGTAGAAGAAGAGGAGAAGGCGGAAATGTTTTTGAGGAAGTAGAGGCCGGCGCTCTCAGTCCCAATAGCAATCGTCCGCTGGGAGCTCGGATCCTGAAAAGAACAAGAAGTCAGAGTAAACGTCACAGAGCACTAAAGCTGCTTGTATAAAGAGGTAACCGACAATAAATTGCACGGAAATTTGGGCACATAGAGAGTGTCCGTTAGGCGAAGAGACGGAGTAACATTAACCACTCCCTACCTATGAACCGGGGAGGGAGAACCATCTACAACGAGGACCGAGGGCAACCGATCATGCTGTTCGAGGAGAGAGAAGCATTGAGGATTGCCCGTCATGTGATTAGTCGCACCCGAGTCGATAAGCCATTTACCTTGAGTCACCACGTGGGCACTACCAGATGATGTGACCACATAGGCAGACGACTTGGAAGAGGAGGTAGAAGAGTCACCCAAGGGTCAAAGATGGCGATGCTTCATCCAACAGCGATCCACAGTATGTTCAGTGCGCCACAGTGAGAGCAAAGGTAGCAGGAAGGAGCACGTCCTCTAGACTGGTGACTGCGGCTATTATAGCCACTCCACTGAGTTTAGTGAGCATAGTTGTCCAATGGAGTAGGAGCGGGCAGAAGAGGGTGCTGAAGAAGAGAGGTGACAGAGGCGATGCGGGCAACGGTGGCATCTAAGGTAGGAGATTCCGCCTCACCCAGAATTTTCTGGCGGATCATATCATAAGTATCAGGAAGGCGTAGAAGATAGCACACAACCAGAAGCTCCTGGATGTGCTTGTTTTTTTGAGACAAATCCGCAGAAAAGGGGCGATTCTGAAGATTCTCAGCCCCGAGAGCCTGAATTTGTTGGTAGGCAGCAGTAGGAGAAAAGGTAGGACGGGCAAAGAGGTCCGCATATAACGTATAGATGCGGGACGTCTGAGCCCCCTTGGAGTACAGAGCGGCAAGATGAAGCCAAGCGGCCTTGACCGTCTCATCATGACAGATGACGGGAAGGCATTCATCGGATAGGCTGTTATCGAGTCAAGTACGCACAAGTACGTCGCTCGCATCCCAGTTATCAAATAGAGGTGAAGTGGGAGGAGGAGGGTCATCAACGAGATGGTGTCATTTGGGTTGTGAGCAAAGGAGAAAGGTGAAGGAGACGCTCCAATCCGGGTAGTTGGAGCCGACAAGCTTGGAAAAAGTGCCAAAGTTCCCGGAAGGAGTAGGAGGAAGAGGTGGAGGCGGATTGGAGACAGGAGTGGTGGCAGTAGAAGCATCAGAAAGAGACATAGAAGAAAACAGCAGGAAGCCGTGCGGTTAGGAGACAAGTCACGCGAACAGGGATAAATCACAGCAGTTAGGAGAAAGAGAGCTGCAGTAGTCACGGTGTTAGACACCAACAGTAAGAAAAGCCACGACCAAGCTACAAAACCAAGCAGGGGGGAAGAATTCGAGCAGCTAGAAAGTAGCCCGCACGAACAGAAGGAAAAGAAGACCGCGCGAACAGAAAAAAGTCCGCGGGAAAGCTAACATGGCATGCGAGCAGAACATAGGTCGCACAGAGAGTCCGCACACACAGAGGGAAGTGATAAAAAAGAAGAAGAAAAGAAACCGCACGAAAAGACAACCAGAGAGGAACAAGTCGGCGGACAAAAAGAGGAACTGAATCAGGCGGAAAAGATCGAGTCCTCTGATACCATGTTAGAAACGAACAAGAACAAACTGGAAGTGGATTAACAGAAATTTTATTATCCAAAAAAGGTATCTATTACAAAGGTATGGCCTCCCTTTTATAGAATGGAGGAGAGATGAGAGAATACAAATTAGAGATGTGGGACTAAAAATTTACAGGACTAAGCGGCCTATAAAAAAACAACCCGCACAAGCCGCGCGGTCAGATGAGAAGGGCTAACTGCTCGGCTACCACCAGAGAGAGAGAAGTGTCCATGGGAGATCACTAGACCACCCGGTCTCCAAGCCTCCCGAGACAAACCTCTAGACTGCTTGGACTCCAGGCAGCAACAGCCCAACAACCAAACCGTTGAAGGGAAACCGCCAGACTGCGCGGTCTTCAACTTGCCAAGACAGACCGCCAGACTACCCGGTCACCAACTCCAATAGTCTTTATGACTAATAGTTTTCGGACCACAACATTACATGGGCTCTGGATGGGAGACAGGGACTAGCAGCACAGCGACCAGCACCAGCAGAGTACGGTGCGCATGGAGGTAGGCCAGTCTAGTACCGGAGCACTGGTGACCAGCTCCGTGAGTGATTTGTCTTTCTTATAGCTTCCGAAAGAGATTGTAGTGAGGATCTGATGTACCGGGCTTAAGCCCGTTTATATTTCATTTGTACTTTTCTATTGCAGTACTCTCTCTTTTCTATATTTATGGACTTGTTCTGATTTCTCATCTTTATATGATGTTCGTGGATTCAATTATATTTCAGTTTATGATTACTACTCACTCTTTGATGATCGAAAAGGCCGACAGAATTGGCGTTTTGTAGTGGCGGTCTTCTCGAGTGTCGGTGCCACCGCAAAACGGCGATTATGGGCATAGGACCCCGGGGTTTGAAAAGAAAAAAAGGGGGTCTTACAAGTGGTATCAGTGTAAACCTCTATCGAAAGAGAAGTAGTCCACAAAAACCTTAGGCCACCCACGCACGAGATTAGTTTGCAGACAAACTAGCAGCGGAAGCAGTGGTGTGCCCAAAAGGGAAATCACGTGTAGAAGTCCATTTTATCTCTTTCTTTCATCCCATTCGTACGCTACCTAACAATTGGAATTTTCCTTATAGCCTGCGACGAAATCTACTCCACAGCAGGGGACACCTCAAGCTCCGAATATGGTTCCACCTCCGCCGGCTCCAGCTCCATTTCAGCAGACGGAGATGGGGCAAACACTGACGGCCATTCTGGAGGCCTTCAGAGCTCAGCAAGCCCCAGCTCCACAGCCAAATCCCGGGGCCAACTAGATGAGTGTCTTCCAGGGACTTTCCCCTCCATCCTACCTGGGGATGGAGTCAACAGTTCGCACAGAGGAATGGTTTGATATCATCTATGAGATGCTTGCGGGGATTCGATGCCCCACTGAGGAGGCAGTTGCTTTGGCAGTCTCCTGCCTAGAGAAACATGGAAAGAGGTGGTGGAAGTCACAGCTGGACACCACTTTTGTGGATATGGATTGCGCAGATATCACTTGGGGAGAGTTCAGAGCAGCACTCCTGGGACATTTCTTACCTCAGTCGGTAAGGGATTAGTTAGAGGATAGGTTCTTACGATTGAGGCAGGGCAATAGGACATTGCAAGAGTATTACCAAGAGTTTACTAACATAGCCCACTATGCAGACTCTTATCAGTTGGACGACGCTGGCTACACCAGGAGTTTCTACAAGGGGCTGCACGACGACATGAGACAGGCCCTCCTCTTCATCTCTGAGGGAAGCTTGGCCAGGATTCTAGAAATGGCCAAGAAAAAGGAAGCAGATCAGCTTACAGTCAAGAGCCGGAAGAGACCGGCCTACGATGCAGTGATTGGAGGTCGTAGAGACCGTCCTCAAGGCCAGGTCATTAGGGAAAGAAGGAACGGGGATCAACCCCGTCAAGAGATTGGACAGGAGCAGAGGAACCAAGGGGTATTGGCTCCTTAGCCCTTACAGATACTGGAGATACCGAAGATAGCAGAGCAGACACCGGTATGCTTCCAGTGCAATCAGCCGGGACATTTCAAGAGGAATTGTCCCATAAGCCGAGCACCCCCACCAACACTTCAGGGTACCCCGCCTCCTCGGTGGTTTGGTGGTCGAAGACACAACCAAGGATGGGGATATCAGGGCAGAGACCACAGGCTAGAGAGGTAGCAGGTATATGCTCAAGATCTAGTATAACCCCGGAACCCGGAGCAGGTTATAGCAGGTATGCCAGTACATTTAAATTCTTTCCTACCTAAGAACTAGTTTTTATAGGCATAGACTAGTTAGAAATTAATAAAAAAAAAACTATAACTAGAATACTTAGACACTTAATTACCTCTGGCATAGTTTTCATCAGCGGCAAGCCCGCTCACACGCTCTTCGACACTGGTGCTTCACACTCGTTTGTGTCAAAAGATTTCGTGAAAGAACTGGCAGGCATAGAGCGATTCACAAGAAAGATGATGAGGGTGAGTCTGCCCAATGGATCAGAGCTAATGACCTCTTCTCATTGATATATGGAGGCGGAGATCGGCGGGAAGTCATTTGAGGCACCAGCAATGATCCTGAGGATGCCCGACTATGATCTGATCCTGGGCTTGACATGGTTGCACTGGAACCATACCTAGATTGACTTCTTGGAGAAGAGAATCACCGTAAGGCACGGGGACTCCTTTTTTATTATCGAAGGTATTATACCAGTTCCCCATATATTATTATCGTCTGTGCAGGCCGTCAAGGCCCACCTGCAGGGAGACAAAGTTTATCAGGTTCTTTTCAAGATGGATGTGGCAAAGGATTCTATTTCAGATATTCCAGTGGTGCGGGACTTTGTCGAGGTATTTCTGGAGAAGCTACCAGGGCTACCCCCGCACCGGGAGAAGGATTTCTAGATTCAGCTCGTGTCGGTGGATAAGCCGGCATCCAGAGCTCCTTATCGAATGACCCCGAAGGAGTTGTTGGAGTTTAGAAGCCAGCTTCAAGAGTAAGTGGAAGTCGGGTTTGTCCGGCCTAGCTCTTCACCATGGGGAGCTCCGGTGCTATTCGTTAAAAAGAAGGACGGGATGCTTCGGCTGTGTATTGATTACCGGGCCCTGAATAGGCTGATGGTCTGGAATACATATCCCTTGCCGAGGATAGACGAGCTATTTGACCAGCTGGAGGGAGCTCATTGGTTCTCAAAGCTGGACCTGAGATCGGGGTACTATCAGCTACGCATTCGGGAGGAGGACATCCTAATGATGCCCTTCAGCAGTAGATATGGACTGTATGAGTTTACTTTGATGCCCTTCGGGCTCACGAATGCACCCTTTGCGTTCATGACCTTGATGAACCGGGTGTTTGAAGAATATCTGGATGTCTTCGTCATCATATTCATCGACGACATCCTTATTTATTCGAGGACGAAAGAGGAGAACACGAGGCATCTGGCTTTGTCTTTAGAGAAGCTCCGAGAGCATAAGATGTATGCTAAGTTCAGCAAGTACCAATTCTGGCTAAAGGAGGTGGCCTTTTTGGTCCATATCATCAGTGGAGTAGGTTTGGCAGTAGATCCGGCGAAGGTCCAGGTAGTACAAGATTGGACACCACTAAAGATGGCCATGGATGTTCAGAGTTTCTTAGGACTTACTGGTTATTACCGAAAATTCGTAGAGGAGTTCTCTCAAATTGCCCTCCCTCTTACGTCCCTGGTGAAGGAGTCTCCTTTTATTTGGACACCACGATGCGAGTCTACCTTTCTGGAGCTGAAGGGTCGGCTCACCTCAGCCCCCATCCTTTCTCTTCCATTTGGGAAGGAAGGATTCCAGGTATATAAGGAAGCTTCCTATCAGGGGATGGGTGTCGTTTTGATGCAGAACGGGCACGTGATAGCCTACGCCTCCTGTCAGCTGAAGAAACATGAGCAGAACTACCCGGTGCACTACTTGGAGATGGGGGTAGTTATATTTGCTCTAAAGATCTGGCGACACTACCTCTACGAGGTTCACTGCGACATTTTCTCAGACAACAAGAACTTGAAGTATGTAGACACACAGAAGGAGTTGAACATCAGGTAGAGACACTGGGTGGATTTTCTTTCGTACTACCAGTACACCATGCACTACCATCCTGGGAAATCAAATGTGGTGGCAGACACTCTGAGATGGAGAGAGAGTACGTCAGGAGTAGGGCCGCAGTTGATGGCCTTGAAGTTGGTTAAGTCATTTAAAGAGATGCAGATATCACTAGTGTCCGAGGATGATCTTGAGTTATACATGGAGTACCTAGGATCGATGATTACCACCGATGGCATACGGGATCACATCAGAGACGGGTAGAGGCTGGATGCGAGAGCGGAGCCGATATTTAGGGCCTTCGAGGAAGGCACGGAAAGGGATTACTCCTTAAGGGATGGGCTCCTATGTTTTAGAGGCAGGGTTTATATACTGGCAGGAGGCCAGATTTGGGAGGACATCATGACGGAAGCTCACTGTAGCAGATACTCGGTGCACCCGGGGATCACCAAGATGGCAGTAAATTTGAAGAGGATAATGTACTGGATGGGCATGAAGAAGGACATTACGTATTTTGTGATGCATTGCGAGGCTTGCGAACTCGTAAAGGTAGAGTGCAAGAATCTGGCCGGATTACTACAGCCACTTCCGGTGCCGGAGTGGAAGTTTGAGGATATAGCCATGGATTTCATACATGGGCTACCCCGGTCTCATGCGGGGAATGACTCAATCTGAGTTATAGTGGAAAAACTAATGAAGCTGGCCAGATTCATTCTAGTAGCAAAGGATGCTCTGGTCAGTGTATTAGTACGGAGATTCATCGAGCAGTTTGTGCGCTATCATTGAGTACCCAGGAAAATCGTTTCAGATCGGGATGGGCGGTTCACGTCAAAGGAGTGGAGGTCATTTCAGGCCTATCTGGGTTCTCGATTGACATTCAACACGGCTTTTCACCCTCAGACCGATGGAAAGACGGAGCGCACCAACCGTACATAGGAAGATCTTCTGCGCCTATGTATTTTGGATCTCGGCGAGCCTTGGGAGAGATTGCTGCCGCTGATCAAATTTTCGTACAACAACAACCATAGGTCCAGCATAAGCATGGACCCTTACAAGGCATTATATGAACGGTGGTGCAGGACCCTACTATCATGGATTCAGGATGAGGATCTGAAGGAACTAGGCTCGGAGTTTGTGGAAGATACTGATGCTCAGGTTAGATTAATCTGGGACAGGATGTTGGAAGCCCAGAGCAAGCAGGCCAAATATTATGATGCAAGGCATCATCAGGTGGAGTTCCAGGTGGGATACTGGGTTTTCTTGAAGATACGTACAATTCATGGAGTCTCGTAGGTTCGCGGGTGGAAGAAGCTCAGTCACAGATATATTGGGCCTTATAGGATCCTGTAGCGGATCTGCCCCTTGGCTTATAGACTGGAGCTACTGCCGGAGTTAGTGGGATTGTATGATGTTTTCCACGTCTCCTCACTACGGAGGGCTCTACTATGCCCTGAGCAGCTGATTTCCACAACCGACGATCCGATGGCCTAAGATCGATCAGTCAGCTCGGAGCTGATCAGGATCAATGACACGGTAGTACGAGTCTTGCGATGCAAGAAGTTTCCGCTATTCAATGTTCTGTGGAGAAACAATTGGCAGGAGGAGCATACGTGGGATCTACAGGACTTGATGAAGCAAAAGTACCTGGAACTCTTCAATTTAGGTATACCTTAAACATTAGGGATGTTAATAGTTTCTTTTATTTCAGTAGAACCCCCCCCGTAGGCTTAACCTTAATTCCGGGGACGAAATTTTTATTTTTATATATTGGGATTTGTAACATCCCTCAAATAGCTAGACCCCTAGGATTTTGTTTTGTCATGACTAGGTCATGACAAAACCATCAGAAGCTCTTAACCAAGTGGGAAATGCCAAAGGTGAAAAATGACCCTTGTTTGCCTATAGCTCATCCTCAACATTTAGACCTAAGGTTTGTCTTTAGGGATACAACTTGGTCCCATGACCCTACCACAACACCCCTAACACCTTGGGTAGTCCATAGGGTCACTAAGGACCCACTGTGGGCAGTCAAAGTGGTTAAGTTAACCTAAGTCAACCCTAACACTAAATGGGCCAAACTAGCCTACTTAGGGTCAATTGACCTTCCCATAGCCAAGTGGACCCCACCCATGCCATCCAAACCCTAAAGTGAGGTCAATGAGTCACCAAGGACCCATTGGTCTTAACCCTAGTGGCTAAGTTGACCCAAGTAAACTCTAGCACCAAAGTGGTCAAAGTGCCCTTATTAAGGGTCAAGTGACCTCCAAGGTGCCAAGTAAACCCTACCCAACCCTAGCTAGACCTAAGGGGAGGCCAATGGGTCACAACGGACCCATTGAGGGTAACCCAAAAGGCCACTTTGACCAAGGTAAACTCTAGTCTAGGTTAGGTCAAACATAGCTCAAATGGGCTAACCTAGGCCTAAGCCCTCTTTCCATTTGGGCTAACCTTATTTCCATGAATAATATGGATTTTGTTGGCTGCCAATAGGCTGGAGTGTTAGCAAGGTCAACCTTGATGACTAGGAGAGAGAAAACTCCAGTTCCTCTTTAATGGAGGAGAGAGAAATGGTGAAAGAGAGCAATTCATGGCAAAGGAGGCCAAAGGCCATTCTTCATTGCCTGATCCAATTCCCCATTCAATCCAGGAAGATCAGGGAGCCATTTTGGTGACTTTTCATGGCCGAAATAGTGCTACCACACCATGGCCGAAATGAGCTTAAATGGCTAATAATGGTGGAATCAACATGACCCCTCCACTCCCCCATTAAAGGGCTGGATTCAGTTTCCCTAGGGGAGAGCAGGAGATTCCAACATCTTCCAAGCCATAACAGTGGCTAGGGGAGGAGTATTTCCTATGGCCTAAATTCATGTTAAGGGGGCCATTAATGGCCACCTCAGCTAGACCCTTCCCCTCCCCCAACTAAGGATCTTAAAAGCTTCCCTAGGGCAAGAGCAAACTTTTCCATCCTTTACCCTAAGGACCCGAGCGAGTTCACTATGCTGTTGCAGAGCTCTGGCGACTCCTCCACCACCAATGGCATCCCGGCGATGGATGCGTCTCCAGGCCGCAAGCAAGGTCCTCCCCTTCCTCTTCTTCTATGGGTAGATCTAGGGATTCATTAGGGACAAGGTTCGGGCTCAATTGAGCCCGATCGGGTGGAACAATTCCATGAATTTTCCGTGAAAATCCACCTCTCGGGTTCGCCAGAATAGGCTCCTCCGACTGGCGTGCCGCCGGCTGGCGATAGCCACCACCTCGACGGAGGTGGTGGAGGCGATGGCTGACCGGGTAGGTGGCCGGATGGCTGGCTATGGCTGCTGGAATATGCTCCATGACGGAAGGATCGGGGCCATCGACTGGAGGAGGAAGATGAGCCAGAGCCGCTGGATCTTGCTTCAAGATCCGTGCAGGATCAAAATATTAATATTTCATTTTAATGATTTCTGTCACATTATTTCAGTCACTTTGTAAATTAATTTAAAAATCCTTAGAAGCTCTATATGAGGAAATGATCAACATATAACCTGTAGCCCCACTTGAATTTAAAATTGATTTCAATCAATTTGGGTAAGTGGTCTGACCACAGCACTCATTTTCGTGCAACCTATACCTATGTGTGACCAGTCACAAAAATTTTTGTCCACATCAAACAACTCACCCAAATACCTTGAAATTTATTACATAGCCTTTCCATAACCTTCCTCTCATACTGGCTAAAAATCAGAATTTTTGAACATTTTTTTTTCTATAGTTTTGTGAATAATTTAGTAAATCATATGGAATTTAATTAGGTGCCTTAAACTCCTGAGAAACCTCCAAAATTTTGGTGAGTGATCTTGGGGGATAGTATAAGGCTCTGTTTGGGAAAACTTATGATGATGAATAAGCCGGTAATTGAAAATTGATGTTTGCATAGAGATTTTATAAAATCAATGATGAATAAGCAGTCGCTGTTTGGATAGTTTGGTCATAAGTGCTTATCTAAATTTCTCATTTATTCATAAGGGTCTGTTTGTTTGGACGTGTTTTTTTTCGTCCGTGCATGATTTTTTCGTCTAGGGACAGTTTTTTGCTCGGGCGTGTTTTTTCGCCCGTCACAATTTTTTTCGTCCGGAAAAGATTATTTTCGCCCAAGCTCGATTTTTTTAACCCAGATGTGATTTTTTTCGCTCGGGAGCGATTTGTTCGCTCGGGCGTGATTTTTTCGCAAGGTCGCGTTTTTTCGCTCGATCACGTTTTTTTTGCCCGGACGATTTTTTTCAACCGGACGCATTTTTTTTCACGCGGGCGCGATTTTTTCGCACAATCGCGATTTTTTCGCCCGGGCTTGTTTTTTTTCGCATGAGCGCGTTTTTTTCGCTCGAGCGCGTTTTTTTCTGCCTGATCGCGGTTTTTTCGCTCAGTCGCGATTTTTTTCGCCGGTGCGTGTTTTTTTCGCTTGGGCGAGATTTTTTCGACCGGCAGCGTTTTTGTCCCGGGCACAATTTTTTCTCACAGGCGCGATTTTACCCCAACACAATTTTTTCACCCTGATGAAATTTTTTCGCCTGACCAAAAAAGAAAAAAACTCCCTGATGAAAAAAACATGTCCGGGCGAAAAACAACACGCCTGGGCAAAAAAATACCCGTCCAAGCAAAAAATCACATCTCGCCGCGCCTGGGCGAAAAAATCTCTTTTAGGCAAAAAATCGCTTCCGGGCGAGAAATCGTACTCGTGCAAAAAAATCGCTTCTGGGCGAAAATATCGCGATCGGGCGAAAAAATCGCGCCCGGGCGAAAAAAACGCGCCCGGGCGAAAAAAACGCGCCCGAGGGAAAAAAACGAGCCTGAGCGAAAAAAACGAGGCCAGGCGAAAAAAATCACACCCGGGCGAAAAAAATCGCGCCCGGGCGAAAAAATCGCGCCCTGGCGAAAAAATCGGGCCCTGGCGAAAAAACCGCGCCCGGGCAAAAAAATCGCGCTCGGGTAAAAAAACCGTGCCCGAGTGAAAAAATCCTGCGCTGGTGAATATTTCGCCCGGGCGAAAAATATTGTGCGTTGGCGAAAAAAACTCTTCTGGGTGAAAAAAACGTGTCATAGTGAAAAAATCGCGTAAGGAAGAAAAGATCGCGTCCGGGCGAAAAGATCGCGCCCGGGCGAAAAGTTCGTGCCCGGGCAAAAAAAATCCCGTGAAAGTGAGGGAATAACATACTTACTACTCTAGAGGGGGTGAATAGAGTATTCAGAAAGAAATAGACTCTAAACACTTCTCTTAGAGCTATTTGTGGAATAGAAAGATACAAGCTTTAAACCTATAACCTAATAGAGTGTAGTGAATAAAAAAAGAAGCTAACTGAAGTTTCAGTTGAGCTTTTATCCTAACACAGCAATTAGCAACCTAGTTAAAACTATCACAACTACAGTGCATTAATTAAAATAAGCAACCAGACAACACAAGAGCTTTATAGTGGTTCCCCAATTGGGTACATCCACTCTTCTACCACCCTGGTAGGAATCCACTACAAGTTTTTGATCAGGTGCCCTGTCACCAGTAGATCTGCTTCAGGTAGATCTAAAGACCCTTCAGGCTTTTGATCAGGTGCCCAAAAACCAAACACAGGTTTTTGATCAGGTGCCTTGCCACCAGTAGTTCACTTTTGAAGGGAGTAATAACCCTTTTACAAGGAGGTTAAAAGAAGGATTAAAAAAGTCTTCTCTGTGTTCAGAGAAGCTAGAGGATTGCTCTGAGAATATCAAAGCTCCCCCTGACTTAGAGAATGTCCAGGAAGAAGCTTTGCTTCAGGGTGCAGGATCTCCAGATTGCTTTGAATGTCTTTCTAATGCAGCCTTGAAGAAGACTCAAGATTTTGATGAATGTTCTTCTTCAGCAGCTTTTGAAATCTGGATGGCTTGCAGCAATGATGTTCAGCAATCTGGGAAGGTTATTCTTCTTGAAGGATTGAACTCTGATTATTGGTTTTCCTGAAGACAGGATGAACTCCGGAAGAAGAAGAAGAACTTTTCTTTCTCTTGAGAGTTCTAGTTCTGTATCTGTTGTTCGAATATTTTGGGTTGTATATATTATGAATTCAGCCGACTGAACTGCTAATATAGAGACCTCTCTTCTTTTAATAATACCTCGAGCCCTGCACTTAAAAAACAAATAAGGAAACTGCAGCTAATACAATAAATACAATAAATCAAATAAGGAAACTGCAGCTATAATCTTTTCTGTCATTCCCAAAAAGGAATTAAGGATATTAAAAATATCCTATCAATTTGACTTCACAAATTGGCACAGGAAACAAAACCTAACGGTTATATTACAGCTGTAGAGAATCCACGATTTCCTCTAATAAAACAAATGACTTTATTCTGCCAAAACTCTTAATTAATGCATAAGGAGT
This sequence comes from Platanthera zijinensis, assembly GCA_039513925.1. Classification (NCBI taxonomy): domain Eukaryota; kingdom Viridiplantae; phylum Streptophyta; class Magnoliopsida; order Asparagales; family Orchidaceae; genus Platanthera; species Platanthera zijinensis. The sequence continues at coordinate 82,584,117 of CM077086.1, forward strand.
ATTGCAAATAAGCAAAAGAGTATAAGCGTTAAATTAAGCAGAATATCCTGAATAAAATATGTCTTAAACAAGAGGAAACAAAACAAGGGATCAAATGAAATGAATATTGATAATAGCAGACATAAATCGTCGACCATAGATCGAAGATCGTCGATCTGAACAAGCAGATCGTCGACCTGAAGAAAAACTGTCTTAACAGAGATCGTCGACGAAGGCTACACGATCGTCGATCTTAATAAGTAGATCGTCAAGCCCACTTCAGAGTTCATATAAATCTGAGATCGTCGGTCATCAATCGAAGATCGTAGAGCGAGATTCGACTCTCATCGAACACATTTATACTTAACCAATTTTCATTTCTATCCTTTCTCAACTAACCTTTCTGGGTCTATTCTAACCTAACCTAAGGTAGACTAACCTTTAGTCTAACCATTGACCATAGATAATTCGTGGGTCAATTAATCCTAATTGAGATGGCATTGCCAAAATCAAAACAAGGGAACCAACAATCTCCCCCTATTTGGGTGATATCACTCAAACAACAAAAAAATCTAATACAAATAGAAAAGAATAAAAAAACATCAATAGATATATCATCAAACATATTTGAATAAATCAGATAATCAAAACAAATATCACAATTATTTATTAATAGAATCTGGAGGGGAATAGAAGTAGTAGGAGAGAAAATGATTTTTCTCTGAGGATCATATGCATCCTTCTTAGATAACTTCAAGTCCTGGTCTCCAATAATCTTTTGTTCTCCAGCTTTAGGCAAAACAGCTTCAGGATGTCTTTCCATGTACTTTGAAGCATCAAAAACTTCTGAACTAACTTGGAACCTATCCAATTCTTTCTTTCTGTATTTTGACATTGTAGATAATCCTGAGATATCTTGACCTTCAGCTTTAGCTTTTCTGATTTGAGCAGCTCCCACTAATTCTAGAAGTCTAGCCATTTTGAAATTAGGATCAAGCTCTATACTTTCATAAGTATTATCATCAGCTGGATCCAATGGATTTACAGTCTTAAATTTTACTGATTGAGCTAGAAAACTCTCAGCTTGCTCTTGAGATGTCTTGACATTTGAAACTTTTGGCTCTTGAATCACAAGGTTAGATGGAGGAGCACATTCAGCATACTTCTTGCTTGAGTTATCAGAGTATATAACTCTTTTTTCCTTTGGCATCGAATGGCTTATCTTGAGCTGGTTTCTCCTTTGGAGGTGAAACTTTCTTTTGGGAGGAGACCTAGGAGCTTGAGGAGGGGAGAAGGTTGGTTGTTGATATACAACTTCCTTTACTTGCTCACTTGGAATGTTTGAATGCCTAAACAACCTCTGATTATAAGAACTGTTGGGAGGAGGCAGCCTGCCCTTCCTTTGATAGATATATGATTGATTTGGTCTGGAAGGAGGAGCAGAAGATCTTGGAGCTACATTACCTGATGCACAAACAGAGGGAGGAGGACCTCTCTGAATCCCCTTGGGAGGAGGAGAGTTCTTCCTGCTTTTCTTCCTTGCTTTCTGGGCATTTTTGGAATACCACATCCAGGCCTTAAAGCTTTTAGACTTAGGATCAATCCCTTTCAGAATATAATAGGGAACATCATGGTCTGGGTTTGGAGGAGCTAGAGCTATAGCCTTCCTCTTCTTTTAAGCAATCTTTTTCTTATTTCCTTCTGAGTCATATGAATCCTCATCCTCATCCTCAGAATGAGAGGACTGAGGTTTTGCATATAGATCATCAATATCTTCTATCAAAGCTTCCTCTTTTTCTTTAGCTTTCTGAAAAGCTTTTTCTCATTCTTCTTCTAAGATATATTAAGCCATAAGAGAATCAAAGTCTAGACCTGCGGTGTCATCCCAGACAGTAGAGGGCACAGTTGATTAAGCAACTATAACTTCTGGAACAATTTCTGGAGCAGCAACTGACAAAGCTTCATCTGGTCTAGCAGATTCAAGATTTTCCTTAACAGCATTATCTGAAGATTCCACTGAAGTCCACTTAACTTCCAAGAAGGATGTAATAACTCCTTCTAGATATCTGGCAATGATAGGAGCAGAAAGCTCCTCAAGACAGAACTTGAAAGAAGAAGCTGCTTCAGCTATAGTTTCAGAAATAATGAAACTATCTAAAATCTGAAGGCCCATTGGTCTTTGATAGCACACAATGGCCTGAAGGGGATCAAACACACAAGGGGTGGACTGACTGATATAACAGTCTCCACAGGATGAGAGTGAAGAATCATCATCTGAATCAAGAAATGTATCCAGTTCATCTTCAAGAACTACTGGAGCATCTACAACTATCATCTGCACTGTATCTTGAATGACTTCATCTGATTCTGGAACTGCATCTGAATACATTTCTAACTCCATTAATTCTTGAGATTGCACAACAGGAAGATCCCAAGCAGAGCCTAAAGCATCTTCATTGAGCATCTCCCCCTGCTTGGGTTCAGTGGGAACTAAACCCAGGCCCCTAGATGAAGAAGGGACTGAGAGGGCAAAAATCGAAGCAGCAAGAGATGAAATGGAGAGGGCAAGAGGTGCAATGGCTTTTGCTATCATGGTTTTGATGGATGGAGTAATTAGCTCCAGGATATTAGCAAGGAATTCAGGTGTAATTTGGAATGATGGAGGAATGATGGATGGAGGAACATCAGAAATGATGTTCTCCTGAACTGGAATAGGAGATGAAGTATGCAGAGTGAACGTAGAATCTAAGTTGAGATTTGGTATCTCAGCTAGATGAACTAGTGTTGGGGATGTAGATGGTGATGGATGGTTAACAGGAGATGAATGAATTTCAATGGAGGTGGATGGCAAGGAAGATGAAGGAGGATTTTTTCATTAGGTTGGGGAGTGGCTTAAGAAGCCCATGTGCCCTCAGATGTTATAGGGGCAGACCCAACCTTGAATGGTTTCTGAATAGTCCTTTTCCATTTAACAAACAAGGAAGGATCAATTCATTTGCTGGCATTTATTGCTGTAGGAGCAGAGCCTAACATCTGGGAAGCTTTCTCAGATAGAAAGAACCCAATCAACCTTCCTTGAGTCATCTCTTTCTTGTTATTCTTTTTCCAGATCAACTCAAATAGCAATCCAGCCAAGTTGATTGCTTTCTTATTCACTATAGCTGACATCAAAGCAAATTATTGCTTGTTGATGTTGTCGTGGGCTGAATGCTTTCCAAGCAGAACCTTTCCAACCAAATCAGCCAAAAACTTAAATCCAATAGATAAATTTACTTTCAAAAGCTTAGATGGAATGCCTTCTGCATGTCCCATCTCTAGCAACATCCTACCATATTCATCAATATCTTGCTCATAATCATCTGATCCATTCTTTAACTCAAATATTTTAGTCAAAATTGCGGGAGTAAGAATTACCTCCACGTCGTTGATGGTTCCTTTCATCACTTCGTCATCGGAAGAAGAAGTATAAACCCATTCCTTTATCTCTGATAGATGGAGTTTGATCTTTGTAGACATAAGCTTCTTGAGTCCTTGGTCGTCGCATAACTGCAGCATTTCTCTGAAAAACTTATTCGCAGTCACCGAAGGAATCGAAATCGACACTGAATCCGGCTTCAAACTTCATCACGGAAAGAGTCGCAGATGCAATCACCATGGAATCGATGAGAAGAACTGAGACGAGAACAATCACAAGAAGAGAGAGGATAAAGCGCGGGACGAGAGCTCGAAACAATCCTGGAAGAAGAATACGAAAAGGCGAGCTTCGTCGACGATCTTCAGACCTAAATAGACGATCGGTTTGAAATAAACTAGAGTCGTCGATCTATGAATGAAGATCAAGAGAATCGGTCGTCGATCGTTGATCGATGATCGATTTCCGAAGCAGAGTCATCGATCATCGATTGACGATTTCTTTCTCTAAATGCAAAGAGCTATCGTAGACCAAGGGTCGACGATTTAGCTCAACCTGTTCGACTATATTCGAACACCATACGACGATCTCAGAGCAAATTTCAACTTAGATGATTTTTACACTTAGTCAGATCCATTCATCATGCCTAGTTAATTCAAAAAGAATAGATGTTTTTGTTCATCTAAAGGCTTTGTGAATATATCTCCTCTCTGAAGATTTGTGGGTATAAACTCGAGATTTATTTTATTCTTATCAACACAGTCTCTTAGAAAATGGTGTCTAATGTTTATGTGCTTAGTTCTAGAATGGTGAACAGGATTTTGTGCTATGGAAATAGCACTGGTACTGTCACACATAATTTTGGTATTTTTGTGTGTGTAACCATAATCCAAGAGTTGATTTTGAATCCACAGTATCTGTGAACAGCAATTAGCAGCTTCTATATATTCAGCCTCTGCAGTTGAGGTTGAAACAGAAGCCTGCTTCTTGTAAAACCAAGAGACTAATCTCTCACCTAGGAACTGACAAGTCCCTGAGGTGCTCTTCCTGTCAACTCTACAGCCAGAATAGTCAGCATCTGAGTATTCAATCAACTCAAATTATGATTCAGCTGGGTACCAAAGTCCTAAATTAGGGCATCCCTTCAAGTATCTTAAGATTCTCTTGAGAAGAGTCAAGTGAGATTCCTTGGGGTTGACCTGAAATCTAGCATAGAGGCATGTGGCAAACATTTTATCAGGTCTACTTGCAGTTAGATATAATAGGGAACCAACAATGGCCCTATAATTTTTCTGATCAACGGGCTTGCCCTTTTTATCAGAATCAATAACTACATTAGTAGACATAGGAGTGTGCATTGCTGAAGCATTTGCCATCCAAAACTTCTTTACCAATTCCTTAGCATATTTAGATTAGGAGATGAATATGCCATCAGCATCTTGTTTCACTTGGAGACCAAGGAAATAAGACAGCTCACCCATACTACTCATCTCAAACTTAGAGTGCATTAGGTCTGAGAACCTTTTGCATAGTTTGGGATCAGTGGAACCAAATATAATGTCATCCACATAAATTTGAACTAACAGGATCTTGTCCTTATGGTGCTTAATAAAAAGGGTTCTATAAACTATGCCTCTAACAAACTTATGTTCATAGGAAACTAGCTAAAGTCTCATACCATGCTCTAGGAGCCTGCTTAAGTCCATACAGAGCTTTTTGCAACTTAAAAACATGTGAGGGGTGAGTTGAAGAAGTAAAACCTAGGAGGTTGTTTAACAAACACCTCTTCCTTTAGATCTCCATTCAGGAATGCACTCTTTACATCCATTTGGAACACCTTAAACTTCATGTAGGCTGCATAGGCTAGAAAGATCCTTATTGCCTGTAGCCTTGCAACAGGAGCAAAAGCCTGATCATAATCTATGCCTTCTTCCTGTCTGTAGCCCTGTGCTACAAGCCTTGCTTTATTCCTTATAATAATTCCTTGAGCATCCAACTTGTTTCTAAACACCCATTTAGTGCCTATAACAAGTTGGCCTTTCGGTCTTGGAACCAAATTCCAAACTTTACATCTTTCAAACTGATTTAGCTCCTCTTGCATAGCAATGATCCATTGGGGATCTTGCTCAGCATCTTTATGGTTAGGGGCTCAATATGTGAAAGAAAACAAGCAAGCATCACATCTTGACTTAGTTGATGTCTAGTTTGCACACCAGTTAAAATGTCTCCAACCATTTGAGATGTAGGATGATCTCTAAGTGTGACATAATCTGTTGGTGGTATGTGATCTTCAACAGCAGTTGGAATCAATTCCTCAGGTGGAATTAGATTGGCTGTTGGTAGATTTGCAATCACTTCTACTTGGTCTTCATCACTGTCTGAATCAACTATCTGAAGAGTTGGTTGAGGTTGAATCTCCTGAGTGAGTTTCAGCTCATCCAAATTCTTGTATAAGTCAGGTACCTGCAAAGAGTTACTGGAAGACGTTTCCTTCTCTCTAGAAAAAAGATTGTGATTCAGTCCTATGACATAAGCTACCTTCTTGAAAGTCACTAACCCTATGGTGAATTTACCATATCCTTCAGTCAGACCACAGCTGGAATCACCAAAGACCATCTTTGGTCACAACTTGGCTTTGAAGCTTGACAGGTTCTCTTTATTTCCGGTCATATGCTTGTGGCATCCACTATCCAAATACCACTTGTCCTGAGTGATAGGATAGTTCTTCACCAGCAATAAGATAAATTAGACATTGTGGACCCAGGTAACCTTGGGTCCATTGTTCTTCACATAGGAAATACTAGAAATAAAAGAGTATGCAGGTTGAGGGTGATATCCTAAGGGATGAGATCTCCTAGGTGGGATAATACAATTTGAAAATAGATTAGCAGAACTAGGGTTGCTATTAAACTTATTGTTTCTGTAAGAATTATTGTTATTCTGGAAATTTAGTTCTGATCGTCGATCGATGTTCGACGATCGGTACCCAGATCGTCGATCTTGGTTCACAGAAAAGGATTCTGGATTCCACGATCGTCGATCTCTGTTCGACGACTCAGGCTGAGATCTTCAATCCCTCATTTCTAAGTAGTTATACCCAGCAGGTGAGTTCAGAGATCATCGATTATCGTTCGACGATCAGTGCAGTGATCGTCGATAGGCGTTCGATGATTTTTGTATTTCTATGAATTTTTGTTTCCTTTTGTCTCTCTTAATCTTATTTAAAGCTTTCTTATCCTTTTGAATAACCTCAGTGTTGTGTATTCCTTTTTAAGAAACAAACTTTACTGGAGTAGATAGATTGTATTCAAGGAGCAATGAGGGTTCAATAGGGGAGGCACCTAAGCCTAACTTATTGTTGCCTGTCCTAGTGTTGGCAGTGCTTGTGATTTCTAACAACTTAAGGCTTCTGCCATTAAGTGAATCCTCTAACCTCTTAGCTTTAGCTATTTCTAATTTAAGAAATTTAATTTCTTCAGATGATCTAGTGAGTTCAGATTCTAACCTAATTTTTTCATTAGATAGATATTCTGATACAGCTAGTTTATCTCTAAGCAACTGAATCTCCTTTTCTTAGCTAAGTAAATCTAGGTAAAGAGTTTTATATTCATGCTTAAATTCATCAGTAGTAAAATCATATGATGCAATTACCTGGTCTTCATCAGATAATTCATCGTCCTCATCTTTAGTCATCTCTGCAGCTTAGTTACTGCTGTAGGCATTAATTGCCATAAGGCAAATCTCCTTAGCTTTCTTCTCTTCTTCATCATCTTCACTGGAGCTGGAGAAAGAAGAGTCTTCCTCAGTATCACTCCAGGTCTTTGCAACAATACCTTTCTCTTTCTTCTTATATTTGTGAGAAGATGTCTTGGAGTAGTGCTTCTCATGTTCCTTTTCTTTTCTCCTTTCCTTATGCTTTGTCTCTGGACACTCAGGGAGAATGTGTCTAGGCTTCCTGCATCCATAACAAATAATTTCTTTAGATGGGGTTTTATCAGACCTTGGCTTGTCATCATATTTTGATGACTTCCTTCTATTGTCCTTTCTGCCCATCTTGTAGAACATCTTAGCAAAGAGTGTCATCAGTTCTTCATTTGATTGAGTCACTTTGGACATATCATCAGCCTTAAGAGCAAGGGTTTGCTCTTTCCTTATTGGAGTAGGTGCTTTGGCTTCAGCTTCAGCTTCCCTGGTCTTCAGTACTTGCTCAAATGATTTGAGCTTGCCAATGAGAGCTTTAGTTGAGATCTCTGTTGTACTTTTGGACTCCTTGATTGGCCAGATTCTGAGATCCCATGAGCTAGGGAAGCACATCAGTATTTTATCATTGACTTCTGTCAATGTAATCTCCTTATCAAGTGTCCTCAACTCATTGATAATGGAGCTGAGCCTTGTGTACAGGGCTTCTACTGTCTCAGCCTCTTCCTTCTTGAAGTTCTAAAATTGGGATATGAGATTTGACCTTCTGTCCTTCCTCTCATCAGCTGAACCAGCTACAATATGATTCAGTGAGTCCCACATGGCTTTTGTTGAGGTGCAATCAGCCACTTTTTGGAATGTCTCATCAAACATAGTTTGAGCAAGAATATTCATAGCTTTGGCATCAGCTATCTTGGACTTCCTGTAATTTTCATTATAGTCAGGAGGTGGCACTGCACTAAGACTTGCAGATGTTGTAGCGATAGTTGCAGCAGGTGGTGTTGGTGGCCCTGTTAAGATAGAAGAAAAAATCTTCATCAATAAAGTTCATATAAAGTCTGATTCTTGCCTTTCAGATGCCAAACATGGCTAAGTTGCATACTGGAGGTCTGGTGCTAGAGTAATCTTTGTACTGGGCAATGAATCTAATGTGAGTGTATATGGTATCAAAATATCTTATCACAAGATCTTATGGTTTAGGTGTTAGCCTGTTCAACCAATCAACCTCCCTCTGATACCAATTGAAAGTGAGGGGATAAGATACTTACTACTCTAGAGGGGGGGGGGTGAATAAAGTATTCAAAAAGAAAGAGACTCTAAACACTTCTCTTAGAACTATTTGCGGAATAGAAAGATAAAAGCTTTAAACCTATAGCCTAATGGAGTGTAGTGAATAAAAGGAGAAGCTAACTGAAGTTTCAGTTGAGCTTTTATCCTAACACAGCAATTAACAACCTAGTTAAAACTATCACATCCACAGTGCATTAATTAAAATAAGCAACCAGACAACACAAGAGCTTTATACTGGTTCCCCAATTGGGTACATCCACTCTTCTACCACCATGGTAGAAATCCACTACAGGTTTTTGATCAGGTGCCCTGCCACCAGTAGATCTGCTTCAGGTAGATCTAAAGACCCTACAGGCTTTTGATCAGGTGCCCAAAAACCAAACACAGGTTTTTGATCAGGTGCCCTGTCACCAGTAGTTAACTTTTGAAGGGACTAATAACCCTTTTACAAGGAGGTCTAAAGAAGGATTAAAAATGTCTTCTCTGTGTTTAGAGAAGCTAGAGGATTGCTCTGAGAATATCAAAGCTACCCCTGGCTTAGAGAATGTCCAGGAAGAAGCTTTGCTTCAGGGTGCAGGATCTCCAGATTGCTTTGAATGTCTTTCTGATGCAGCCTTGAAGAAAACTCAAGATTTTGATGAATGTTCTTCTTCAGCAGCTTTTGCAATATAGGAGGTTTGCAATAATGATGTTCAGCAATCTTGGAAGGTTCTTCTTCTTGAAGTCTTGAACTCTGAGTATTGGTTTTCCTGAAGACAGGATGAACTCCGGAAGAAGAAGAAGAACTTTTCTTTCTCTTTATAGTTCTAGTTCTGTATCTGTTGTAAGAATATTCTGGGTTATATATATTTTGAATTCAGCCGACTGCACTGCTAATATAGAGACCTCTCTTCTTTTAATAATACCTCGAGCCCTGCACTTAAAAAAATCTTTCCAAATAATACAATAAATCAAATAAGGAAACTACAGCTAAAATCTTTTCTGTCATTCCCAAAAAGGAATTAAGGATATTAAAAATATCCTATAAATTTGACTTTACAAATTGGCACAAGAAACAAAGCCTAACGGCTATATTACAGCTAGAAAGAATCCACGATTTCCTCTAATAAAACAAACGACTTTATTCTGCCAAAACTCTTAATTAATTCATAAAGAGTATTGCAAATAAGAAAAAGAGTATAAGCGTTAAATTAAGCAGAATATCCTGAATAAAATATGTCTTAAACAAGAGGAAATAAAACAAGGGATCAAATGAAATGAATATTGATAATAGCAGACATAAATCGTCGACCATAGATCGAAGATCGTCGATCTGAACAAGCAGATCGTCGACCTGAAGAAAACTGTCTTAACAGAGATCGTCGACCAAGGCTACACGATCGTCGATCTGAATAAGCAGATCGTCGAGCCCACTTCAGAGTTCATATAACTCTGAGATCGTCGGTCATCAATCGAAGATCGTAGAGCAAGATTCGACTATCGTCGAACACATTTATACTTAACCAATTTTCATTTCTATCCTTTCTCAACCTTTCTGGGTCTATTATAACATAACCTAAGGTAGACTAACCTTTAGTCTAACCATTAACCATAGATAATTCTTAGGTCAATTAAGCCTAATTGAGATGACATTGCCCAAATCAAAACTAAGGAACCAACATCGCGGCTTGGTGAAAAAATCACGTCAGAACGAAAAAATCATATCTGGAAAAAAAATCACTCATATGGTTTTTTTAAGAGATAAGCGCTTATGAGAAGCCATAAGCTATACCCGGATAGCTTATTAAAAATCAACTTATCATCAATTTTAAAATAAGTGATTTTATATAAGCTGCACAAACAAACAACTATAAAACTGCTTTTGCATTTTAAATAGGGATTATTGATCAGCATAAGCTGTCCCAAACAGAGCCTAAGGCTCCATATTTATTTTCATCACTTTTGGTGATGGTTTAGGATGGAAACAAGCAAACCCTATGTTAGATCAATAAGGGGTAATTAGGTCATAGTACTTTTTGTGGGTTTAAGTGGTCAAATCACCTCAACAGAGGCTGAGACTTTTCCCAATGGTTTGTTATGACCTTGGACACCCTCCTATGGGAGATGGGGTGGATTGGGGTAGATTTTACCTAGGACCCAAGGCCAAACCATAAGGATGGTCTTTGGTGTCTTGTGAAGGGCATGTGGTCAAATGACCTTGAAATGATTTAAAATTTGGTGGAGAGGACTCTAGGGTAGTTAGAGTCCTCTGGTAGAAATCTTATTAGATTTAGAAGTTATTAAACCCCTCAAAACCCTAACCCTATTTTAGGGGACAAACTTTGTAGTGGTAGAATAGGTTATTAAAACTCAATGAACAGTGATGAAACTTGGGTACTATAGTGATAGGATTAGTATGAACCTCTTGAAATTTAATTTGGAATTTTGGAACAATAATTTTAGTACTTCCTTTGTAATGAATGAGTTAGCCCTACTTAATTATTTGGATATTGTGAACTCATTGTCCATTTGAAAGTCATGAAAAATGGGCAAAGGGAGTTTTATACCATTATGCTCATGTATGAATTTTATTAGAATTTTTAATTACATAATTACAGTACCTACATCACAAGCTCATAAATTTGGAAACTTGTTAAATAATTGATTCACAGCTCATTTCTAGTTGAAAAATTATGAACCTTGATCAGTAGTGTTCCTAGGTTAATATGCTCATATGGGGATTTTATTACAATTTTTAGATGAATAATTGCTATACTGAGTTCTTTAACCTATTAACTTAGATTATTATGAGAAAATCAAGTTTAGAGTTCATTATTCACTGATAAATTATGAAACTTAACCTGAAGTGTTTATATGTCTTTATGTTCATTGTTGAATTTTCTCAGAATTTTTGGAAGTATATTGGCAGTACTTGTCTCTTTAATTTTGTTAATGTAGGTTATGTTCAAAAATTATGTTTAGAGGTTTAAGTATTATTGAAAAATTTGGAGACCTTGAATTTACTGATAAGTAGTTGTTTTGTAATTATCATAATTTTGTGGAACATTTTGCATGGCTGAAAATATTACTTCATGTTCAAACTAAGGCATTTTGATCACTTAGGAAATTTATTTTAGTCACTTTGTAAATTAATTTAAAAATACCCAGAAGCTTTATATGAGGAAATGATCAACATATAACTTGTAGTTCTAGGGGTTATCTAGAATTTAAAATTGATTTCAATCAATTTGGGTAAGTGGTTTGACCACAGCACTCATTTTAGTGCAACCTATACCTAAAAGTGACCAGTCACAAAAATTATTTCCCACACCAAACCACTCAACTAAATACCTTGAAATTTATGGCATAAGCTTTTCATAACCTTCCCCTCATACTGGCCAAAAATCAGAATTTTTGGACAATAGTTTTCTATAGTTTTGTGAATAATTTAATAAATCTTATAGAATTTAATTAGGTGCCCTAAACTCCTCAAAAACATCCAAAATTTTGGTTAGTGATCTTAGAGGATAGTATAATGCTCCATATTTATTTTCATTACTTTTGGTGATGGTTTAGGATGGAAACAAGCAAACCCTAAGTTGGCTCAATAAGGGGTAATTAGGTCATAGTACCTTTATTGGGTTTAAGTGGTCAAATCACCTCAATAGAGGCTGAGACTTTGCCCACTGGTTTGTTATGACCTTTGACACCCTGCCATGGTAGATGGGGTGGATTGGGGTAGATTTGCCCTAGGACCCAAGACCAAACCCTAAGGATGGTCATTGGTGTCTTGTGAAGGGCATGTGGTCAAATGACCTTGAAATGATTTGAAATTTAGTGGAGGGGACTCTAGGGTAGTTAGAGTCCTCTGGTAGAAATCTTATTGGATTTAAAAGTTATTAATCCCCTCAAAACCCTAACCCTAGTTTAGGGCACAAACCTTGTAGTGGTAGAATAGGTTATTAAAACTCATTGAACAGTGATGAAACTTGGGTAGTATAGTCATAGGGTTAGTATGAACCTCTGGAAATTTAATTAGGAATTTTGGAACGTTAATTTTACTACTTCCTTTGTAATGCATGAGTTAGCCCTACATACTTATTTGGATATTGTGAACTTACTGTCAATTGCAAAGTCATAAAAATTGGGCAGAGGGAGTTTTAGATCATTGTGCTCATGTATGAATTTTATTAGAATTTTTAATTACATAATTACAGTACCTACTTCACAAGCTCATAAATTTGTAAACTTGTAAAATAATTGATTCAGAGCTCATTTTTGGTTGAAAAGTTATGAACTTTGATCAGTAGTGTTCCTAGGTTAATATGCTCATATGGGGATTTTATTACAATTTTTAGATGAATAATTGCTATACTGTGTTCATTAACCTATTAACTTGGATTATTATGAGAAAATCAAGTTTAGAGTTCATTATTCACTGATAAATTATGAAACTTAACCTGGAGTGTTTATATGTTTTTATGTTCATCATTAAATTTTCTCAGAATTTTTGGAAGTATATTGGCAGTACATGTCTCTTTAATTTGGTTAATGTAGGTTATGTTCAAAAATTATGCTTAGAGGTTTAAGTCTTATTGAAAAATTTGGAGACCTTGAATTTACTGATAAGTAGTTGTTTTGTAATTATCATAATTTTGTGGAACATTTTGCATGGCTGAAAATATTACTTCATGTTCAAACTAAGGACTTTGGATCACTTAGGAAATTAAATAAATTATCAAGTAAATTAGGAAAATTATAAACTTCTGGATTTAGACTAATCATCATGATAGACCCCGAATAATTATTATAGGAATATTTGATGATAATTTTGAGTACCTCCCATTGTATACATCATATAGCTTAGGATGGTCTGCATTTAGTAAAACTGCAGAAATCATGATATGGTGCACAAAGAACCCAGAGAGTTGGGATGTTAGTGTACTGAAAAATTTCGATTCTCGACGACTCTCGACGATCGTTGAGTATCGACGATCGATACTCTACGATTCTCGACGATCGAGACTCGTCGATTCTCGACGATCGATACTCGACGATTCTAGACGATTGATACTCGACGATCGATACTCGACGATTCTCAACGATCGATACTTGACGATTATTGATGATTTTCCCTTGGCAACATTTGTCGAACTCCATTATTTATGGTGATCGGTTACCTTTACCAACACAGTCAATCTTCCAACTTCTCCACATGCTCTTATGTGCGACCCTGCAGGCTGATATCGCGTTGGCAGTGAGATTACATGTTTGACTACTTCTAGATCACCATGGTAAATCCAACGGTCTCCCACTAGATCTTGAAAGTATCAAACCAAAAACCTCACAAACAATTAGCGGCATCTAGTAATGAATCATTGCTACCCAAGCAATAAGAGTTCATAACTCATAAGCCTAATGAACAATGTCCCAGCGTTGTCTTTGTCCCTTTGTCCCTTACATCCGGAAAGAACTAGAGGCATGGACCGTGTCACCCTCGTAATAGCTCAATCCAAGTTTCTTGATCTAGAACTGACTTCCAGAGAATGGTGAGTCCAATATCACATATTGACTCAACCAAGCATGGCCATGCATTTCTCAGTCCAGTTCCATCAAGGGGCCCATGGATGCAACTCCTGTCATATAGGAGGACAAATCCCATATCTGCTCACACACAAACACCCAAATGATTCGTAACGTGCCCAACAACCACCCTTATCATCAACCTTTCTCAAGGAAGACTTTAGATGGCATCAAAGCATGCTCTTTCTCACTTGATGAATGTTGTGACTTCAGGTCAAAGGACCACAAATCTATTGTTAATTGAGACCTACTCGTGACACGTTTAGATAACAATCCACAGAGTAGTCTCAGGTTGGGTTTGTCCAGTACAACTTGTTCATTAACAAGTACCCACGTGATGACTTGATATCACAATATCATGACCTATGAGAATTGGTCATCAGTCAACACACGTGCTAGTCTTAATGTATCATCATCACCCTTAGTTTCTATGATGATATAACGACCATGGACCTTTTAAGAATGATGATTCAAATAAATCATAGGCTCTCACATTCAAGTCACGTACTTGATGTCCTATGGAAGCTAACATTCTGAGGGTATTTATTATGTTAACATTTAACTATCGCATAGAGAAACCATAATAAAAGAACTTGCCATTAATTGTAAAAGAAAAATCTAGGTACACAATTCATCATATGAATAAATAACAAACAGCCAACAGAATATATGTTTACACGCAACCCACAAGACCCTCACTAGAGCTGATCATTTAGGTATCGAAAACCCATTTATCTAGTATGACCATCATGCTTTCTCTGCACGAGAGGCTTTGTCAGTGGATCCGCAATATTCTCCTCAGTCGGCACTCTGCAGATGTTCACATCTCCTCATTCGACAATCTCACGAATAAGATGGAACTGCCGAAGTATGTGCTTGGAGCGCTGATGAGATCTAGGTTCCTTAGATTGTGCAATTGCACCATTGTTATCACAGTAGAGAACTACGGGACCAATAATGCTTGGAACTACATCATGCTTGCCGATGAATTTCCTAATCCATACAGCCTCCTTCGATGCGTTAGCTGCAGCGATATACTCGGCTTCTGTTATAGAATCAGCAACTGTCTCTTGCTTGGAACTCTTCCAGCTCACAGCTCCTCCATTAAGGGAAAACACAAACCCTGACTGAGACTTTGAATTGTCCCTATCAGTTTGTAAGCTAGCATCCGTGTAACCACTTACAACGAGCTCTTCCTCTCCACCATACACCAAGAACACATCCTTTGTCCTTCTCAAGTACTTCAGGATATTCTTGACTGCAATCCAGTTACACTCACTGGGGTTTGACTGATACCTACTAGTCATGCTCAAAGCAAAGGATACATCGGGTCGAGTACATAACATTGCATACATGATTGATCCAATTGTCGAAGCATATGGAATCAACTTCATACGGTCCTTATCTTCACATGATTTTGGACACTGGTCCTTAGAGAGATTCACACCATGAGACATGGGAAAAAACCTTTCTTGGTCCCAAGCATGTTGAACCGCTTCAACACCCTCTCCATGTATCTACTCTCGGTCAAGCCCAGCAACTTCTTCGATATATCTCTATAGATCTTAATACCGAGAATGTAAGTCGCTTCACCCAAGTACTTCATAGAAAAGCAGTTCCCTAGGTTGTTCTTAACAACTTTCAGGGTAGGAATGTCATTCCCAATCAATAGTATGTCATCTACATACAATATCAGGAAGACAACAATGCTCCCACTGATTCGCTTGTAAACACAAGGCTCATCTTCATTCTTGATGAAAACAAAATCTTTGATTTTCTCATCAAAACGAAGATTCCAACTTCGAGAGGCCTGCTTCAGTCCATAGATGGACCTATTCAGATTGCATATTTTAGTGGCTTCATTTGGGGATACAAAACCCTCGGGTTGTGTCATGTGCACTTCCTTAAGGAGGTTTCCATTAAGGAAAGCCATTTTGACATCCATCTGCCAGATCTCATAGTCATAATATGCAGCAATAGCAAGCAATATCCTTATGGACTTTTCCATAGCAACAGGGGAAAAAGTCTCATCATAGTCAATACCATGAATTTGCTTGAAACCCTTAGCCAGCAGTCGCCCTTTGAATGTCTGTACATTACCATCCATGTCGGTCTTCTTCTTGAAGACCCATTTGCACCCTATGGGTTATACCCCTTCAGGTGGTTCCACCAAGTTCTAAACTTGGTTTACGTACATGGAGTCCATTTCAGATTTCATAGCCTCAAGCCATTTGTCGGAGTCTGGTCCATTCATAGCCTCTTGGTAGGTTGCTGGTTCATCATCATGATCCATAAGCAACACATTACCTATTTGTGACATGAGAAATCCATATCTCTCAGGCTCAAATCTAGGTCTACCAGATCTACGTAGTACTTGTGTTTCTTGAGCGGGTTCTCTAGCTACAACATCTTGTAGTCCTTTCTCAGATTCCAATTCTTGTTCAGTCACTACTTGTGGTTCTTGAACTTCTTCAAGTTCTACCTTTTCAGTCTTTCTTGATAAGAATTCTCTCTCCAAGAAGACGCCAGTCCTTGCGACAAACACTTTGCCCTCGGACGGTAGGTAAATGTAATACCCTTTCATTTCCTTAGGATATCCCACCAGATAACATTTATCTGATTTGGGTTCCATCTTGTCAGGCATTTGACGTCGCACATATGCCTCACAGCCCCAAATTTTAATGAACGACATACTAGGACGCTTCCCAGTCCATAGCTCATATGGTGTCTTCAGAACCGTTTTCGTTGGAGCGTGATTCAGGGTCATTGCAGCAGTCTCTAAAGCAAAACCCAAAAAGGAAACAGGCAAGTCTGCATGACACATCATCGAACGTACCATGTCTAACACAGTACGATTTCTCCTCTCAGACACACCATTATTTTATGGTGTTCTAGGTGGAGTGAGTTGTGATACAATACCACACTCTTTCAGATGATCACGGAACTCATGACTCAGGTATTCGCCACCTCGATAAGATCGGAGTGCTTTAACCCTTTTACCCAACTAGTTTTCTACTTCATTCTTGAACTCTTTGAACATTTCAAAGGTATCGGATTTGCACTTCATAAGATACACATATCCGTATCTTATGAAATCATCAGTAAATGTAACGAAATAGAAATATCCACCTCTAGCCATGGAGCTCATGGGTCCGCATACATCACTATGTACAACACCCAAGAGATCTTCAGCCCTCTCAGTATAACCAGTGAAAGGGGTTTTAGTCATTTTGCCTAACAAAAAAGATTCGCATCGCTCAAATGATTCATTCATATTGTAGTTCAAGACAAACTTCTCATAACTGTTTTGCAACGATTGCAGGAACAGATCTGTGGCAACCTCTTGACCCAGAGGAAAACCCAGCCTTTCAAGGTTCTCTATATACCCAATTATCTTGAGTACGTGAGTCCCTACTGAGGCCCGAACTCCCATCTTGCACTGAAACAACTCTTTTGTGACGTCAAACCTCTCTTGACGAGCTTACCCTTGAAACATTTTCTTGAGATTCTCGTCAATCTCCTTGCACCCCATGTTCTCATGTTGCTTCTGAAGCTAGGAATTCATGGTGGCAAGCATAAGGCATTCGACATCTAAGGCGTCATCAGTATACTTCTTATAAGTATCTTTATCAGCACGGGAAGAATTGCCGGTGGGCACCTCGGGGGCTTCTTCTTCCAAGACATAGAGCTTTCGCTCTTGCCTGAGAAAATTTCTCAGGTTCCTGTACTAGTCCATGTAGTTAGTCCCACTGAGCTTATCCTTCTCAAGGATGGCTCTCAGAGACAGAGTGGAGTGTGAACCACTTGCCATGGAATTCTACAAGAATTCATGCAGAATAATATCAGTACCAAAATTTAAAAATACAATTTATTTTTAATTTGGACTTCAATTAAAACTCCCACTATTTTATTCGTAATAATAGCCCTCACTATCAATTCAGAGAGTTCTTACGAGCTACTCTCTTAGTGTACAAGATCCGTATTTCACCAACACAATGAGTCAGCTTTGGCTTTTCTCTCACGATGTGGTTATTTAGGTAGGCAACGCTTGCCAATTGCATCCTCATGCAATTCTTGTATGGTTGGTGAATAACTCCTTATTCGCATCCATCACATGGTGCATGCCAACCCTATGCCTCTAGGCACTCAACCTTTGAGGTCACCTAGTTAAGTTATACCTGATGTCGACAGTAGGATATCATAATTATCCGCTTGCACCCTTACCAAGATAGATTAATGCACCTTGCTTTGGCAAGCCCACACTTCATCGATCGAGGCAGGAAGAGTGTCATCCATCGGAAGGCATCCGAACACTTAATATTTGATGAAGGGATTTTTTATAATAGGTTAACAATTAACCATGATCAAAATTTGATCAATGTGCATATCAACAAAAACATTTTTTTTCAAAATCCACATGCATCCCTTATGTGCACAACATGATACTATCAACATTTGATAGAAGAAAGGACTAAATCTGAACATCCGGACTCTTCCAAATCTTCAGATTTACATGCATTGGACAAAGGCAAAGGCAACTCGACTTAAAGCAATAGACAAGCTCGTCTCTCATTGTTGGATTTAAAATCCAAAACAATATACGGGTTCATTAACCACCCGAGAGACAGTTACTGCTAAGGAGATAATAATTTCTAACAATTAGAAATTACCACGAAATCCCAAATGTTCCTGGCAGGGTTCCAAGGGGCAGAGCCCCTAACCTGTGGGTTATGGGCCCACGGATTTCCCTTAGGAAAGTCATCAACAATTGATGTTCCAGGATGAAATCTAGACATTTAGAACACTTCTAAATCCCTAGGTTTACACGCACTTGAATAACCTAACTTCCAAAACAACAATCATGACCGCAACCTCCCTCTGATACCACTATTGGGTTTCTCTATGAGGATGGTACAACACTTGTGCACGCAGCGGAAGTAATAAAAATCAAGAACAACCCAAAGAGATTGGGATCGGGCCATGAATGTTGAATCAAGAATTTAACAAAATACTAGGTAAAAGTTACCTTTCCGGTGTTGAGTCAAAAATCAACAGAGATACTACAAGCTTTGAGTCCTTGTCGGTGGCGAGTTCTACGTAGAATAACGTCTACGTCTTTACAGAAATCCACACGAGCAGGAGAACACCGAGCCTCATCGTACGAAATATCAGGAAGGAGATCAACTGCACCTTGCACTCCCACGGACTGCTAGGTCCGCGCCAGGAATAGCAACACCGGCGAATGTCGCCGGAGAGGAGGAGGTCGGTGGAGCGAACGAGGCGGCGGAACACTTTCGTCCGGCGGGGTTCGGGAATCGGCAGAGCGAACGAGTGGCGGAACCCTTCCGTCGGGTTCGATTCAGCTACAGGAGAAAAAGCCGATTCAATTCCCAAAACCCTAAGTATCAATTTATACCAAAGGCATAAACAAACCTGAGTGTATCGCTATCCGCAGTCCACAAAAAAATAGGGTTTCTGGGAAAAATTCGACGAGAATCAGCATTCGTCGAGAATCGAACATTTCGATTCTTGACGACTCTCGATGATCGTCGAGTATCGACGATCGATACTCGACGATTCTAGACGATCGAGACTCGCTGATTCTCGATGATCGATACTCGATGATTCTCGATGATCGATACTCGACGATTCTCGAAGATCGATACTCGACAATTCTCGACGATTTTCCCTTGGCAACATTTGCCAGACCCCATTCTGTATGGTGATCGGTAACCTTTACCAACACAGTCAATCTTCCAACTTCTCCACATGCTCTTATGTGCGACCCTGCAGGCTTATATCGCGTTGGCAGTGAGATTACATGTTTGACTACTTCTAGATCACCATGGTAACGCCAAAAAAGAGTTTGTAAGGAATGGTCCTGAAGTTAAGTGCATTAAGGAGGGAATTTGCTCAACTTGTCTAAAGGGCAAGCAGACCAGGTCTTCCTTATATAGTCTTGATACCAAAGACTCAGTGAGGTGTTTATACCTCCTGCATATGGATCTATTTGGTCCTATGCAAGTTCATATTCTAGGTAGGAAAGTCTATACTCTTATGGTGGTTGATGATTTTTCTAGGTTTGCTTGGGTATTCTTCCTAAGGAGAAAATCTGAAATCCCAAATATCTTCCAGACATTTGTCAAGCAAATTCAGAATGAACTTAATAGTTCTGTGGTCAAAATCAGAAGTGATCATGGAACTGAGTTTCAGTCTGAATGCATGACAAAGTTCTGTAAAGCGCTTGGGATTCATCAAGAATTCTCCTCACCTAGAACTCCACAGCAAAATGGAATTGCTGAAAGGAAGAATAGAACTCTAATTGAGGCAGGTAGGACCTTGTTAAATGATACTTCCCTCCCAGAATATTTCTAGGCAGAGGCAGTAAATACTGCTTGTCATGTTCTCAATATAGCTTCCATCACCAAAAGCCACAAAAAGACTCCCTATGAGATTCTGAAAGGCAGAAAACCAAATTTATCCTATTTAAGGATTTTTGGTAGCAAGTGTTATGTACTAAATAATGGTAAGTCTCATTTGACAAAGTTTTTTGCCAAGTCCCACGAAGGGATATTTGTTGGGTACATCAATAATAGTATAGCATATATAATCTATAACTTGACTACATAAGTTGTAGAAGAATCAGTCCAGGTCGTCTTTGATGAGTCTAAGTTGATTAACTATGAGCTGCCAAGTACTTCTTCAAGTTCTACAGTTTTAAAAGATGAGATGAAAAATCTGACCATCAGGGAAGATAAACCAGTAGGCCAAGAGATTAAAGATGATGGATGTTATCTAGGGGGAGCTCAAGACTTACAAACTGAGAATGAAGAACAACCAGCTGAAGACATTGAGGATCAGCAAGCTGAAGGAAATGAACAACACCAAGCTGAATAAAGATTGCCACTAGCTATAAGAAATTTAATAGATCATCCACCTCACCAAATCATTGGTGTAGTAAGTCATGGTTTGATGACCAGAAGCAAGAGCTTGAATTCAACACTATGCTCAATCTTTCTGTCTCAAATAGAACAAAAGAAGTTTGAAGAAGCTATCCAAGACTCACTCTGGATTGCTGCTATGCAGGAAGAGCTGAACCAATTCAATAGATGCAAGGTCTGGAAACTGGTTCCCAGACCTAAGGGAAATAATGTCATAGGGACTAAATGGATCTACAGGAATAAGTTAGATGAAAATGGCATTATTGTCAAGAACAAAGCCAGATTGGTTGCAAAAGGCTACAGGCAGGAAGAAGAAATTGACTTTGATTATACTTTTACCCAAGTAGAAAGGCTGGAAGCAATAAGACTATTCCTTGCCTATGCAGCCCATAAAGGATTCAAGGTCTTCCAGATGGATGTCAAGTCATCATTTCTGAATGGAGATCTAAAAGAGGAAGTATATGTGGATCAGCCATCAAGTTTTGTAGATCCATACTTTCCTAATCTTTTTTATAGTCTTAAGAAATCTCTATGTGGGTTGAAACAAGCCCCTAGAGCATGGTGTGAGACATTGTCTACTTTCCTTATTGAGAACAAATTCACAAGGGGTAAAATAGACAAGACCCTATTCCTAAGGGAATCAAAGGGCAAGATCATCCTAGTTCAGATATATGTTGATGACATAATCTTTAGATCTACTGAAAACAACCTTTGCAGGAAGTTTTCCAAACTTATGCAAGGGAAGTTTGAGATGAGCAGCATGGGTGAGCTAAAGTTCTTCTTGGGACTCTAAGTAAGAAAGACTGATGATGGACTATCCATATCCTAGTCTAAGTTCATCAAGGAGTCGATTAAAAAATATGGCATGGAGACTGCCTCCACCATGAAACCTCCAATAGGATCAAGTATGCATATAGGCAAAGATGAGGCAGGGAAACCTGTTGTTGAGTCTTTGTATAGAGGGATAATTGGCTCCTTACAATACTTGACTGCAAGTAGATTTGACATCATGTATGCTACATGTGTCTGTGCAAGATACCAAGCATGCCCTAAAGAGTCTCATTATTCTACTGCAAAGAGAATTTTAAGATATCTTAAGGGGACACCAGATCTTAGTCTATGGTACCCTAGGAATGGAGATTTTCTGCTAACAGGTTTTTCAGATGCAGACTTTGTAGGCTGCAAGGAAGACAGGAAAAGTACCACTGGTACATGTGAATTCTTAGGTGGAAGACTGGTGTCATGGAGCAGCAAAAAGCAGACAAGTGTTGTTATATCCTCAGTAGAGTCAGAATACATAGCAGCTAGAAGCTTCTGTGCCCAGTTGCTTTGGATACCACATCAAATTGAAGACTATGACATCAAGATAAGTCAAACTCCTTTATATTGTAATTCAACTAGTTCTATATCAATTGCTAGAAACACTATTTCACATAGCATAACAAAGCACATTGAAATTAGATATCATTTTATTAGAGAACATGTTGAGAAAGGGGACATAAGTCTAGAATCTGTTTCTACTAACAATCAAGTAGCAAAAATATTCACCAAACCTCTAGATGAAAGTAAATTCAACTATTTTAAAATTGAATTAGGAATTTTGAACCTGGAATGAGATGATAGGTCAAAGGAAATTTTCTTTTCAACATATGACTAAGTGACAAAACAATTTATAAGTGCCGAGTCCTTAGTAGTCAGTGTCGACACACAGAATTTGGTGTTGACATAAAGTAGGTTATTGTGTCGACAAACAGAAGCAGTTGTTGACACATAGAGCTTGACTGTGATGACACATAGAGTTGTCGAGACACTAAACCATCTGTCGAGACTTTATAAGTTTGTGTCGACACACAAAAATTGGTGTCGACACATGGAGTTGTCAAGACTCAAAACCCTTAGTCGCCACTTTTAGAGGACAGTGTCGACACAACCAAATTTTTGTTGACATACAAAACTATAATTTCAGCCCGCCTTTTGAGCTACCCTATTTAGAAAAGTATAAATAGGAGGAAGCGAGACCTTATCGACTACGCTCTCTAAAATTTCGAGGCCAAACCATTAGTGTCGACCAAGAAACTCTATTTCTCTCTCTTCAACTTCCACTTCTCTCATCTCAAATGGCACCCAAGATGGATAACAACATCAATGAAGGTTATGAGCTTGTTCGGGGTGCATTCGCTGATGCAGAACCTGGTATTAAGGCGGTAGTGGACCTAATCTAGGAAGAATGACTGGGTTATGTAGTTTCAGAACCAACAAGGATATGGAAGAAAGAAGTCTTAGAATTCTATTCCAACGAAACAATGAATTCGAAGGGGAACAAGATTAAATCCACTGTTCATGGAGAAACAGTAAAAATAACTTCCAAAAATCTGAGCAAATCCCTTCAACTACCAAGGGTTAAAGAAGAATTGGAGATTGAGTCTGCACTGATTGTAGAAGCCCTCAAATGGTGTAGGCTGACCACAAACACAAACATTGGATTATCCATGACCAGGAAAGGGATGAACTCCAAGGGGAAGTTTCTGTCTGAAGTTATAGGGAAAGTTATCCTTTGCAAAACTGGGGGGCATGATAGGATTTCCTCCTACATGTTTAGCCTAATGACCAGAATCATATTCAAGATAAAAACTTACTGGAGTACTGTTATCTTCAACAAGGTTAAGGAAAGCATTAAGATGCCTAACTTAGGCCAAATACTGATTTTGTATCTGGCTGCCAACATAACTGAGGTACTGAACCAAACTGTTGGTTCAAATATTAATCACATGAGAAGAATGGATATTAGAATCCTAACTAGATGGGACAGAGTATTGTCCAAAGAAGACCCTGCACCTAAGCAGAAGCCCAAAAGGGAAAGAAATTCTAAGAAAGATACAGTGGAAGCTGAGGAGTCCTCTAGTGACTCAGAATAAAGGGTTGAATTCAGCTCTGATGAAGACACCACTGAACTACCCAGGAAGTCTCCCACTTACACACCTGGAACAGAAGCTCATATCCAGGGGAGGCTGCCCATCTGCCAGATAATCAGGAGATATCAAACTAATGGGGAGATATTACTATAGTTGAGCTAGATAGCAAGACTGCAAACCTCACTGTGATGGAAGTAGTTCAGGACATCAACACAGCTGCAGAAACTTCTGAAAAAGAGGCACAAGATGTGCATATTCTAGATCTGTCAGAGAAACCTCAGACAACTAAGAATGATGTAATCCAGGGATTAGAGACTGACTTCCAGGGGAAGAAGAAGAGGTTCAAAAGGAAGATATTTTTGTAGATCAACACACTGCTGCATGGGTTGAGGGGGAAGTGCAAGACCTATCCCCAAGACTAGATATAGATGTTCAAGGCACAATAATGGAACTAGAAATATCATCTGATTTTGAAATTGAGGAAGAAGCCTCAGTCCTTAAGAAAAGGAAGATATTGGAGCTCAAGAAGAAGAGTTCAGGCTACAAGAAAGCATTACAAGCTGGGAAAACATCTCTTACTCTAGAAGTAGACTTCAGTTCCCTACTGGTGAATCTGCAAGAAAAACTTGATGACCAAAGGCATGCACTAGAAATATATGTGGATGAAAGCCAAAAGGAACTCCAACTTAATCTGGCTCAAGACATCAAATCTATAAGATTTGAAGTAAATTTGCTCAAGAAGGAGATGGCAGACTACTTCCATAAGGAAGGTAATGTTGTGGTATTCCTTGCCAAGTAGCAGGAGGGAATAAAAACTAAGGTAGATGAACTGGTTGTTCAGAAGGGATGTGTGCTTGAAAATCAGAAAAGACTGAATGAAAACTTGCTTGACAAACATTTCAACAATTTGACCAAATTGACTGAACAGACCACGACCATAAAAACTCATGTGGACACCAAAGTTTCTGCTATAGAAGCACAGATAAAACTAGATTTGGAAGCAGTTGATAATGCAATTAAAACTTCTGAGTCTTCTATTTCAGCTCAAATAAAGAAATTTAAAGCCTACTATACAACTGGAAACTATCATGTGGTGGATCAAGTCAGATTTCAGAAAAATGACCTCGGGGATCACATTGCCCGAGAAGTCATAAAGGGGGAGAGATTGCTTATCAAAGCTAGCTCTGATCATGCCAAATGGGTATCAAATACAATCAGAGCTACCTTGGGATATCCACCATTATGTGATGACAATAACATTGTTGAATCTGTATGCCAACCTGCAATCTTGGAGTGGATGCAACCTGAAGTGGCTCATGTCATATATCCCCCTTCTGAGTATGAAGAAATTCATCAGGCAGTCTAGGATATGTACAACCCTCCACTGGATAAAGCGCCATTAATTTCTGAAGAAGTAGAAATGGCTGATCCAGTTTGATTAAAGAACAAGAGGCCCAAATATCCAAGAAAGGATTCAGAGAACAGGCTGAGGCTAGGACTGACTTTGAGAAATATAGTCCAACCTCCAGAAGCATCATCCAAACTGCATGGAATGCAGTGGCTGAAAATCAATATAACAGGGGCAAGTGGTACTCCAAAAAGGAATAGGATAAGTATCTTGCACAATAAGAAAAAATCTACAAATTCAGGAAGGACTTGAAGGCTGGTAGAATTCCTTCAAACTCCATAGAGCCTTGCAAGTATTTCCCCAAACAATTCCATTACTTTAAGAGGCAAAAATTGAAAGCAGCTCAACTTAAAGCCAAAGACATTAAGGGAAAGAAGGTTGTTGTTGATGATGAAGCTGAAGTCAAAGCTACTGTCCAATCAGGAAAAGGGATTGTAATCAGGGAACCAGATCAATCCTAATTTTAAACTGACTTGGTTCTAGGAGAACTTTGTAGATCTTTTATTGTTTTGTTGTAACACATAAACATTGTATTCCTACTTTGCTTATATGATAAGATATTATTGATTGCTAATAATTTATATACCTATGTCTCTGAGTTACATAGTTTCTTATGATATTTCATGTTGAATATTTGTGTATGATATGCTAGAACTGCTATTGAATTAATTTGAAATTTCTAAATACATCATGCTTATTTTTTCTTTATATATTGGTGTATATCGTTGACTATGGGTTATGACTTCTCCAAATAGGGGGAGATTGTTAGGTACTTTGTATATTGTGTACCTGATTTGGAGAAGCCTCACCTGACTCAATAATATACATCAGGTTATATTTGATGGTGTATTGAGTTTTCTTGTACAGGTAGAAGGATGAAGAAAATATTCTAAGTATAAAAGTGTCGAGGCATTTATAATGTGTCGACATCTTTGAAGGAGCAACGTCGAGATCAGAAGCAAAGTTGTGTCGACACACAGGACTTGTGTCGACACATGAAATTTGAGTCAATAACAGTTGTGTCGACACTCGGGACTAGTGTCGACACATTTAGATTTGAAGTGCTGACATGAGTAGAAGGACTTGTGTCAACATAAAGAGTTAAGTCTAGATCAGCTGTGTCGACACATAGGAATTGTGTCGACATGCAGAGTTTGGGTCTACATCAGCTATGTTGTAAAGTCACTTAAGTTTGTCGACACATTCTACAAAGGGAGTGTAGAGACTGGATGAAGAGCAGTGTTGACAGTTTCTGAAGAGTGTCGATAACATCAAAGGATTTGTGTCGACACATTGTATAAAAGCTGTGTCGATAGTTTCTAAAGTTTGTCAACAACGCAAGAGGAAGTGCGTCGACACCCGGGTAATTGTTTCGACACATACCTTATCTGTGTCGACACATACTATCCTTGTGTCTCGACACATTCAGCTGAGTTAAATAACTCAAAGTGCCAGATCTCTAGACAAAAGACTTGACAGCTGCCAGGATTGTCAAGGCCTGTTGGACATGTAAGAACTGTCAAATGTCAGTCATCCACTGGATCAGTCGGTTGCCTCTGATGTGATCTATAAATAGAGCCAAGCAATCAGATAAAATTATATATATATATATACAGTAATACAAAAAAATTAGAGGGAAGCCAAAAAGTAGGAGGAATACTCCAATAAGAATTCACAAAATTCTATATAGCAAGAAGGTTCTGATTCAAAATAAGAGAAGGAGACAACATCTCTTTGGATTTGTCAATGATTGCTAACTCAAGTCAGCAAGAAGGAAGAAGCTGAGTCTACATCAACTTCTCAAGAAGATTCAACTTAGGTTCTCTCTTTCAAGAAGATTTGAATAAGCTAAGTAAGGTTGAATCTAATTCATTGCAGAAAAGGTCTGAAGGAAGCAGATTAATCAAGATCTGATGAAGATTCCATCACCCCTCTTTTCTCTATCTGGGTGAAGGAAGAAAAGTAATTCTTTATACAAATTTTTTTAAGATCCTTTTTTTAGATCTGAGTGTAAGAGATTTCAATCTCTAAGCTATAATCCTGTAATTATAAAGGCTGAGGTAGGGATGTTAGCCTGAGGTAGGAGATTAAGTTATGTGAGTTATAGGTCTGGTGATAAGTTCTGAGGTAGGGCTTAATAGCCTGAGTAGTAGAAGTGTGGATTCACTCTGAGGTAGGGTTCTTGGGAAGAGCCTAAGGTGTAGGACTTGTTGAAGTCTGAGTTGTAGGAACCAGTTTGGGTTCTGAGTTGTAAGATCTGAGGATCTGAGAATGTGGAAGCTAGGAAGTTTTGCTGAATCTAGTGTATTGCTAGATAGGTGAAGGGGTAAAGTGGATGTACCCATCTCTTAGGGAACCACTATAAACCTGTGTGTCTGCTATGATTGATGTGTTGTATGCTGTGATTGCTATAGAACTTAGCTATACTGTGAATAATCTATTATCTGTCTAAGAAAAAAAAGAATTGAACCTATTCACCCCCCCCCCCTTCTCCTCTAGGTGTTTAGACAATTTGGAAACCAATTCTTTCAATATCATTGCATACATGATTGACCCAAATACCGAAGCATATAGAATCAACTTCATGCGGTCCTTATCTTCACAAGATTTAGGACACTGGTCCTTAGAGAGACTCACACCATGTGATATGGGTAAGAATCCTTTCTTGGACTCAAGCATGTTGAACTATTTCAACACCTTATCAATGTAAAAACTTTAGGTCAAACCCAACAATTTCTTTGATCTATCTCTATAGATCTTAATACCAAGTATATAAGTCGCTTCACCCAAGTCTTTCATATAAAAGAAGTTACCTAGGTTGTTCTTAACAAATTGTAGGGTCGGTTTGTCATTCCTGATCAATAATATATCATGTAAATATAATATTAGAATACAACAATACTCCCACTAATCCTCTTATAAATACACTGTTCATCCTCGTTCTTGATAAAACCAAAATCTTTGATCTTTTCATCAAAATGAAGATTTCAACTTCGAGAAGCCTTCTTTAATCCATAATGGATCTCTGCAGCTTGCATATTTTAGTTTCTTCAACTAGAGATATAAAACCCTCGGGTTGTGTCATATACACTTCCTCAAGTAGGTTTCAATTTAGGAAAGCCATTTTGACTTCCATCTGTCAGATCTCGTATTCATAATACGCAGTAATAGCAAGTAGAATTCAGATGGACTTAACTATAGCAATAGGGGAAAAGGTCTCATCATAGTCAACACCATGAATTTGTTTGAAACCTTTAGCCAATAGTCTCCCTTTGAATGTCTATACATTCCCATCCATGTCGGTCTTCTTCTTGAAGACCCACTTGCACCCTATGGGTCGTACCCCTTCAGGTGGTTCCACCAAGGTCCAAACTTAGTTTACATACATGAAGTCCATTTCAGATTTCATGGCCTCAAGCCACTTCTCGAAGTTCAGTCCACTCATAGCCTCTTGGTAGGTCGCAGGCTCATCATTATGATTCATAAGCAATACATTACCTATTTGAGACACGAGAAATCCATATCTCTCGGGCTCAAACCTTGGTCTACCAGATCTACGTGGAATATGTGTTTCTTGAGCAGGCTCTCTAGCTATAACAACTTATAATCCTTGCTCAAGTTCCAATTCCGGTTCATTCATGTTTTGTGGTTCTTGAACTTCTTCAAGTTCTACCGTTGTAGTATTTCTACTTAAGAACTCTTTCTGAAGAAAGATACCAGTCCTTGTAACAAACACTTTGCCCTCAAATGAAATGTAGAAATAGTACCCTTTAGTTGCCCTAGTATACCCCATAAGATGACCGTATTTGACTTGGGTTCCAGCTTGTTAGGCATCTAATGTATCGCGTATGCCTCAAATCCCCAAATCTTAATGAATGATATAATTGGATGCTTCCCAGTCTATATATCATATGGTGTCTTTAGAATATCTTTCGTGGGAGCACGATTTAGTGTAAAAGCAGCAGTTCATAGAGCAAAACCCCAAAATGAAACAGGCAGATCTGCATGACTCATCATCGACCGTACTATGTCTAACATAGTACGGTTCCTCCGCTCAGACACACCATTATGTTACGGTGTTCTAGGTGGAATGTGCTATGATACAATACCATACTCTTTCAGATGATCCCAAAACTCATGACTCAGGTATTTTCCACCTCGATCAGATCAAAGTTCTTTAATCTTCTTAGCCAGCTGGTTTTCTACTTTGTTCTTAAACTCTTTGAACTTTTCAAAGGTTTCAAATTTGAACTTCTTAAGATACACGTATCCGTATCAACTGAAATCATTAGTAAATGTAACAAAGTAGAGGTACCTAACTCTAGCCATAGAACTCATGGGTCTGTAGACATCACTATATACTATACCCAAGAGATCATCATCCCTCTCATTAAAACCAGTAAAAGGGACCTTAGTCATCTTGCTTAATAAACAG
The DNA here is from genome assembly GCA_039513925.1 of Platanthera zijinensis. Taxonomy (NCBI): domain Eukaryota; kingdom Viridiplantae; phylum Streptophyta; class Magnoliopsida; order Asparagales; family Orchidaceae; genus Platanthera; species Platanthera zijinensis. Next base: position 82,613,755 of record CM077086.1, read on the forward strand.
GATTCGCATCTCTAAAAAGATTCATAATAAAATTTGTCTAGTAGTCCATCTTTATGGAGCTTGGATATGCATTTCTCGTTTATATGGCCCAAACGACAATGCCAAAGGTACATAGGATTTGATTCATTCCTTTTTAGTCTTTTAGTATTTTCTATATTATATATCTAATGGTCTAAGTTCAAAACATATAAACCATTAAACATTTGGGCTATACCATAACAAATATCATTCTTAAATATATAACAACAATTGTTCTTAATAACAAAAGAAAATCCAATCATGTCCAAACATGAAATAAATATAATGTTTCTAGTTATGGAAGGAACGTAATAATAATTATCTAGTTCTATTACAAGCCCACTGGGCACAAAAATACGGTAAACTCCTATGGCGATAGCAGCAACTCTTGCCCCATTACCAACACGCAGGTCCACCTCTCCTTTACTCAGCAATCTTCTCCTTCCCAGTTCCTGCACATTTATACAAATATGAGAACCACATCCGGTATCTAATATACATGATAAAGGAGAATAAAGGTTTATCTCTATAACATAAATACTTGAAGCGGAAGTCATACCTCCCTTCATTTTTTGCAGACCCTCAATGTAAGAAGGATAGTTCCTTTTCCAATGACCAGCCTTGCCATAGTGTTGGAATTTCCCTTCTTTTGCTAAGCCTTTCTTCTTCAGTGTTGAAGACTTGGGCTCAAGAGATGACTTAGGTCCCACCTTCGTCTTCTTGAAGCCCTTGCCCTTTCCCTTACCTTTATGCACCATTAGTATGGGGCTAGCAGGCTTGGCCTTCTTCATATTGATTTCGGCAGTTCTCAACATGCTTAGAATCTCGGGGAGTGTCTTGTCTATTTCATTCATATTATAGTTCAATACAAACTACTCATACTATCCGGCAATGATTGCAGGATCAGGTTTGTAGCAACCTCTTGGCTTATAGGAAAGCCTAGCCTTTCAAGGTTCTCTATATACCCAATCATCCTGAGTACGTGAGTCCCTACTAGTTTCTAATCCCCCATCTTACACTGAAACAATGCCTTGGTGATGTCAAACCTCTCTTGACTAGCTTTCCCTTGAAATATTTTCTTGAGATGCTCGTTAATTTCCTTGCCACCCATATTCTCATGTTTCTTCTGTAGCTAAAAGTTCATGGTTTACAACATGAGGCATTCGACATCAAAGGAGTCATCCTGATACTTATTATATAAATCTTTATCAGATCAGGATGCATTCCCGGCAGGCTCATTAGGGGATTCCTCTTCCAAAACATAAAGCTTATGCTCTTACCTGAGAACAATTTTGAAGTTTCTATACCAGTACAAATAGTTCGTCCCACTAATTTTTTCCTTCTCAAGGATGGCTCTAAGGGACAGGGTGGAATGAGATCCACTTGCCATGAAAATTCTACATGGATTCATCCAGAGAAAAATTAGTAAAACATTTCAAAATACATTTTATGATTTCAATTAGGACTTTAATAAAAATAACTCCTACTATTTTTATCAAACTGATTACCCTTGATATAAATTCAGAGAGTTTATGCGAGCTAATCTCTTAGAGTACTAGATCTATATTTCACCAACACAATGAGTCAGCTTTGGCTTTTCTCTCACAATACACTTATTTAGGTAGGCAACGCTTGCCGATTGAATCACTATGCAACTCTTGTATGGTTCGTGAATAACTCTTTATTCGCATCCATCATATGGTGCATGTCAACCCTGCCTATGCCTCTGAGCACTCAACCTTTGAGGTCACCCAGTTAAGTTAGACCCGATGTCGACAGTGGGATATCACAATTATCCGCTCGCACCCTCACCAAGATAGATTAATGCACCTTGCTTTGGCAAGAGCACACTTCATCGATCGAGGAAGGAAGAGTGTCATCCATCGAAAGACATCCGAATACTTAATATTGCTTAAGGGATTTAAGATGCTTGATTAACACTTAATCATGGTTAACAATTAACCAATGCGCACATTCACAAAATAAAATTTGAAGCATTCATAATCCAAATGCATACCAGATGTGCACAATAAAGTCAGCAATACTTGACGAACTGGGCTAAATCTGAACATCTAGAACCTTTCTAAATCTTTAGATTTACATGCACTGAACATAAGCAACAGTAACTCCACTTACACAATAGACAAGCTCGTCTCTTTATGTGAGATTCAAAATCTAACACACTTGGTTTCACAAACCAAAAAGAGGGACGTTTACTATTAAGGAGTAACAAAGATACCACAATGAAATCACATGTGTTCCTGGCGGGGTTCCAAGGGGCTGTGCCCCTGGTGGTGGTCTCGCTACCACCGATACAACACAAAATCCATCAACATTTGATGTTCCAGGAATAGATCTAGGCATCTTAGAATACTTCTAAAATTTCTAGATCTACACGCAATAGATCTAGCAACTTTTAAAATAATGATCATCACATCCAACCTCCCTCTGATACCACTGTTGGGTTTTACTATACGTCATAACACTTATGGGAAGCGGAATTCGAACAAGAAAACCCAAAATAATTCGGATCTAGCGATGAAAATTAATCAAGAAGTAAAGTGCGGTAAATAAAATTTTACCACTGAGGGATTGAGTCAATACTCAACCAAGGTGCTCTGATTGATTCCAACGAACGGCAACGGCTTGAGTTCCAAGTGTAGAATAATGTCCACACCTCTACAAGTGATCCACACAAATGGGAGAACCCTTAGACTCTTCTCGCACAAGATCTAGGTCAAAAGATAATATTCTGCATCTTCACAGACTGCTAGGTCTGCTATAGAAGAGGCGGCGAAGAGTACCAATGCCCTGAAAACACTTTCTGGTGAAGTACTATGACGGCAGATATTCGGTGGTGAGATCGGGGTATTCTTCCTTGGCGGAACAGTTCTGTCGGGAGGGGATAAGATTCGACTAAGGATTAGGTCTTCATGTAACTCTCTCATTCGGTTTACTTTATATAATATTTTTATACTAAGTACCGAGCAAAACCATACCAGCAGACTGCGTCGAACCGAACTTAAAGAAAATAAACCAGACGAAATAGAATTCATCGAGTATCATGCTGATATTTGACGAATCAACACTTGACTCGCCAAATCGTTGAGTATACATGTCGATATTCGACGAATCAACACTTGACTCGACGAATCGTTGAGTGCACTCAACGCACTCAATGCCTCAATTCCAGACTCATCGAATCAACACTTGACTCGAAGAATCATTGAATGAACTCAACGCACTCAATGCACTCAACGCCATCATTTGACGAGTCAACATTTAACTCGACGAAGGCGTCGAATGATCTCGACGCTCTCAGCGCCTAATTTGACAAGTCAACATTTTGACTCTACGAAGGCGTCGAGTGTTCTCAACACTCTCAACGCCTAATCGATAAGTCAACATTTGACTCGATGAAAGCATTAAGTGGTCTCGACTTACTCAATGTCTGGCTGTGTAGTCTTGATACACTCAACTCCATCATTCGACGAATCAACGATTGACTCGACAAATCGTCGAGTGGTGTCAACACTCTCAACGCTAACATGACGAATCAACACTTGACTCGATGAAATCTTTGAGTGTTCTCGACACACTCAATGCATGGCTGAGTCCAGTACATTACTCATCGCATGGCAGAGCTTGGTCCTTCACTCATAACATGAGCAATACCAACATAATCCAATCTTCCAAATTCTCCAAACGTTCCTATGTGCGACCCGGATAAGCTCATACTGTGTTGGCAATGAGACTACATGCTTGATCACTTCTAGATCACAATGGTAGAACCAACATAAACTACTCTTGTCTAACTTTAGTTGTACTTAGATACTTAGGGTTAATCCTAGACTTCCAAAGGTCTACCCGATTAAGTGCTCGTAGCGGTACTACGTAATACGATGGGCTTAATTCCAAATCCACCTTTCCAGGACACTTAGTTATATTGGCGACTATGCGTTATTAAAATCCCACTCTCATTGTTGCTCTTGAGTAAATTAAACGACAAATGATATCTATAGGAGAATGGCGATCTTTCGTCGAACTCTGATCTAGCTGGCGCTCAAAACAAAATGGTGGCATATTCTAGAATTCCAACCATACTTTCAAGGTCACTCAAACATATCTTTAAATTAGTTGGATTCCACTACCCTGACTGTCATACCCAGCCCACCATTATGCATCTATTGCATAGACGGAGCGAACTCGAAAACCCCTAAGTTGTATGCAAACCTACTTGTTGATCTTCATGAACCAAAATCACTTCTAATGATGCACCAAGACCTTATTCGTGACTTTAGGTGGCTGGGAAACATTTTTATGTGAATTGAATGTCCTAAACACTATATGACACTTTTTGCTAAATGCAGCCCAAGGTCTATCCTTAGCCCATGTGAGGTGACCTCTAATTCCTTAGGCCAAAGGCCTCCAAATTTTTATCTTGGGTTAATCATATGGTAAATAGTCGTAAATAAGAATTTCATAATTTTTTTAATTATTTTGTGCCATAATTAAAATTATTTAATTAAGTCACGTTGAACATGAACTACCAAAACCAGAGGCCCTCAAGGTCTAGCTAATTTATTTGGTGTTCATCTTGGCATAAGAAATCAGTGTACAAAATGACCTAATTTTCTAGAGTGATTTGACCCATGTTTTTTAATTATGAATATTAATACCATATTATCCTTTTACAAAGGAAGTACCCAAAATAATGCTCCAATAATTTAGAAAAAATTCCTAGATGATAGTCTTGTCATGGTAGTAGACTAAACAAATTTTCATAATTTTCCATAGAGGTTTGACTTATGATTTTCAAAATCTAAGATATTTACAAAAACGTATCTACTCATTTAAACATCATTTCTATCCCTCCAAAAATATTAAGAATCTTTACAGAGGTCTATAGTACAGAATTAAAGCTCTAACAGATGTTTCAAATTTTTCCAAGTCATATAATTCACATTTCTAACCAACAAAATTTAAGGGCATTAAAGTAATTAGTACTAATCTCCACATGAATTAAATTCCAAAAATCCTCATAAATTTTCCAGAGAAACAAAATAGTATTTTGGGCTTGTGTCAATGATTTAGAATTTTCCAAGGCTTCCCTAATTTCCTATCATGACATAAAAGTGTGTCAAATTTAAAATAAATTGAAACTATATTTTTTTCCAAAAATCATATCTTCTCCATGGATGATGTATTTCATCTCCATAAACCCTAAACCAAGGTTTCATTGACATGCAATGAGACACATGTGCTTAATTCCCCATTTTTTCCCTTTTTGCTATTGGCACACCATACACATATATACCTTCTCCATACAAGTTGGATCCTCTAACATGCAGAGGTCCAAATGACTCTAAATTTTTACCATGACACTAAAATTACCTTCGAGTCATGCCACCCAAATTTGGGCGTATTTGGAGTTGTATATCTCCCTAATTCACATTAATTTGATAAATTAAATTATGAAGTAAAACTATATGGAAATATTCTCCAAAAATTCTGATTTTTGGGCACAAGCTAGATCTAATATTTATACATGCATGGTCCATATTTCATTACATTGTTAATTATAACCTGTCATATCTACCCATTTTAATTTCTGACCTAGGCTAGGAGCAGTCTTAGGAGAATAGCTCTACAAGGAGATACATGCTCTAAATGGCTTTATAAATGTGCCTAATTAAAGGTAAGCTATAGGGCTACATTTTTATGTTTGTGACTATCACTAAATCCGCACCTAAAGGGCCAAAAATTAGCAAGCAAGGTACTGAAATTAATGTGACAGAAATGAAATAATATTATAGTTTATAATACATCAAAACTGACGGCATCTGGTTGTCTTCCCCAACTAGTCAACAGTTCAAATCAACCCATGTTGTACCTCCTTCATCACCAATTTCCGTCCACTTGGGCCACCACCACCACCGTCTCTCATCACCACCATCTTCATTGAGGTGGTGGCTCGCGTTTCCTGGCGACATGTCCGCCGGAGGTGGCTCCTCCGGTGAACCCGAGCAAGAAGAAAAGCTTAGCAATTTCTCCCTTTTCTCCCATGGCATCGGGCTCAATTGTGCCCGATATCTCTCCTAACTGATCTAGAAAGCTAGCACAAGAGGAGGGGAGGAGAAACGGACCTAAAGACGGGTTTGGCGGCGGGTGCGGTGGCGGTGTGCCATGGCCGACATCTTCTTCGACAAGCTCTCTCCTGAAGTCACTTCTCCACTATTTGCCTTGATCCAGGACTCGAACCCAACTACTCTCAGTGCTCTGAAGCTAAAGGAAGGGATATTTTTGGCTGTGAGTGGCTGTATAGTGAGTTGTTATTATGGGTAGTTCGTCCATGAGCATAGGTTGCTCCTCCTTGCTGTCATGTGTCCACCACCCCTTAAATCCTGCTTGGAATGAGCTGGTAAGCTCAGATATGTGCTTAGGAAGAGAGGATGAAAAAGTCTAGTTCTCTACCTAAAACACCTAGAGGGGGGTGAATAGGTTAGTTTTGCGTCTTTTTACAGAATAAAAAGTGTACAAGAGATGCGCAAAAAATAAACAATCAATACACAGACGACACCGAAGATTATAGTAGTTCCTCAATCTTTGGTACATCCACTCTCCACCTCACCGATCTAGCACCACGCTAGACTCGGCTACTTCACTATTATCTCGGATTGGAAAATAATCCTACAACACTGAACAACATTCCTACAACTCGGAGTAAAACCACTCCTACAAAAACTCGGAGATCAACTCCTGCAAACTCGGAGTATAACTCCTACACAAATAAAATGGAATTACAATAAAATACACAAACATTTCTTCACAGATCTGATTGATTCTCGGCCTCTTCCTTCTTGAAAAATTATAAGGCTCTGTCAGAAAAGTCGAGTAAGAAATATGAGAACACTTCGATCTGAGAATGTAGGATCGCCACGATCAAGGAGAAGATTTGCAGATGTCGATGAGCTTGATCGGTTGAATCCTTCTTGTCTGAATTTCGGGATCGAGATATTTGATGATGAAGAACACGGTCTTGTCAGCGGTGGCGCTTCCCGATTTAGCAACTTGAAAATGATTAGGAAATCTGTAAAAATTCTTAGGGTTTGTCGATTCTGACATGATCTTTTATAGGTCTTACATAACGGTCTGATTTCATTAATTACAATCCACGTGGACCAATCAAGAGTTAATTACATTTGAAATCAAATCCCGTCAGACACTTAACGAAATTCAAAATCAGAACTCTATTTCTCGATAGAAATAAAGATTACTCGAGTACGAGTTCTGTTTCTCGAGAAAAGATATAAAGTTCCTGAGAAGAAACACTTAAGGAAAATATAGAAGATGAATTCTGGTTTCTCGAGAAATTTTTTTTTTACTCGAGAACAAGAAAGCGCCTCGAGAAAAGTTTTCTGTTTCTCGAGTAAGAACATCTGGTTCTCAAGAACTAACCTTGGCCTTCTCGAGAAATGTCTTTGGCTTTCTCGAGAAAAGGACTTAGAAAAATTCTGAGATTAAATTTAAGGTTACTCGAGAAAGCTAAGATCTACTCGAGTATTGCATGGCTTTCTTGAGAACTACACTCAGCTTTCTCGAGAAAAGGACTTCTACTACTCGAGTACTGACTTTGCTATCTTGAGTAATAATTTTAGTCTTACTGGAGTAATAAATAATCTTTATCGATTAAAATACTTAGAAAAATTTTGTCAACTAAAAAATGATTTTCCTCTAAGAAACCAGCAACCAGCTTTTCTCCCATAACTTTAGCACTTAAAAATTAAGTGTGTCCCAAAAGAGAGGTTACACATGAGTCAACACCATGGATCACACAATGAGGGATTACATTGTATGGTCTTGTGTTTGGTGACCCATTGTAAACTGTGAAAGTGATGAAAGATACAACTCTAGAGGGGGGGTGAATAGAGTATTCAAAAATTAGAACACCCAACCCAACTCCCTTAGAGTTAATTTGCGGAATTAGTTTATAGATATTGACAACCCTAGAGCCTAACGCAGAGTGTAGTGCACAAGAGAGAGCTAACTGTAATTACAGTTAAGCTTGAAGTCCTATCACAGCAACTAGCAATCCTAGTTAATTCTACACACAGCCACAGTACAATGAATTAAATAAAAAGCACAGACGACACAAGAAATTTTATAGTGGTTCCCTCTAAATAGGTACGTCCACTCTTCTACCACACTAGTAGGAATCCACTACAGGTTTTTGTTCAGATGCCCTGCCACCAACTGATCTGCTTTAGGTAGATCAAGTAGACCCTTTGAGCTTTTGATCAGGAGCTCAAAATCCAACACAGGTTTTTGATCAGGTGGCCTGCCACCAAGGGTTCACTTTTGAAGGGAGTAATAACCCTTTGTACAGGAGGTTGAGAGAGTTAAGGCTTCTTCTCTATTGTTAAACAGATTAGAGAAGCTAGTGGATTGCACAGAGCTAGATAGCTCTAAAGAATCAAGGCTCCCCCTGGCTTAGCGAATATCCAGGAAAGAGTCTTGCTTCAGGGTGCAGGAACTCTTCTGAACTAAGACAAAGAATTGTCTTGAAGTTCTGAAGGGAAAGCTTGAAGAAGATTCTTGATTTGGAATAGGTGTTCTTCTTCAAACAGCTTCCTTTCTTCTTCTTCTTCTTCTTCTTCTAAAGGCCTCTGAGTGAAAGTCTTCCTGTAAGCAGGATGAACTCAGGATGAAGAAGAATATAGAAGAGCTTTGATCTTCTCAGTTGAATAAGAAATGCTGAGAGCTGAGAACTTTCTTGCTTTCTCTCTTTTTCTATGCTGCTGGGTGTATGTGTTGTATATCAGTTCTTGTTGTCTGAGTATGTATTTCTTCTTTCAAAAGAAGCTCTTTTTATATGAGCCTTTGTAACGGCTTTAATTTGAGTTTGAATCTTTGTCTTCTTCTGGCATCAGCAAACTGGGCTGCAAAAAGCATAAAGCAAAAACAAAACCTGCAGACAGACATACTATAAGAGGATAAAGCTTTCTAAGAAGCTGCATAACCAATCAGATAAGAAGGGGCTAGAAAAAGGTCACATCAGAAAGAACTCTTTACAGCCAGAAAAGACTTTCTGAGTCTAACGGCTATAAAGGACAGCCTGGCAGACAAAGCAGAAATTGTATTTCAACTAATAAGACAAAACACTTTTTTAGATAAAGATTGGCTCATGCATAGGGAATGGAGCAGAGATTGTATGGAAATAATATCACAAATTTACAGAAATAATATGCCAAATAAATATGAAATAAATCATAAAAATAGAAGAGGACAAAATTATTAAAGACATACAGCAAAACGTCGAACGACCCTCAGAGATCGTCGACCGAAGCACAGAGATCATCGACCTATCAGACAGATAGTCGAACAATACAGATAGTCGAACTACCAAAGAAGATAGTCGAACTACTACAGCAGATAGTCGAGCTATCAGATAGTCGAACTATCAAGACAGATAGTCGAGCTATCAAGCAAAACAGATAGTCGACATATCAAAGAGATAGTCTAACTATCAAACAAAACAGATAGTCGACCTATCAAACAGATAGTCGAACTATCAAAGAAAGCAGATAGTCGACCTATCAAACAGATAGTCGAACTATCAAAGAAAACAGATTGTCGACCTATCAAACAAATAGTCAAACTATCAGATAGTTGAACTATCCAAGCAGATAGTCGAACTATCAAACACAACAGATAGTCGACCTATCAAGACAGATAGTCGAACTATTAAGCAACACAGATAGTCAACCTATCAAACAGATAGTCGAACTATCAGATAGTTGAACTATCTAAGTAGATAGTCGAACTATCAAGAAATCTGTCTGGTCAAAAGACGTCGAGCGGGGCTCGACGATCGGCGATGCAGATTCCACTGAACGTCGAGCTACCAAGAGTTGAACTAACTTAGAGATAGACGATCTGCTGACAAACGAACGTCGAACAACTGATAGACGATCGTTGACTAGTCGATAGACGATAGTCGAGCGACGTTCGACCATAGTCGAACAAAAAACAACTTAACCAAATTGTCATCTGGAAAAGTGACAACTCTAAATCTAGAGCAAACTAACTAAACAACTAACCTTTGACCATAGATAAATCTTGGTTCAAGAGATAGAAGGAGAGGACTGAACTCAAATCCAAACTAGGGTACCAACAATCTCCCTCTATTTGAGTTAAGTCTCTCAACAACAACAAAAACACAAAACTAATTACTGAAAATAAATAAAGTGCATGAAGGGAAATATTTAAGCAGATAACATCAATCAAGCAGATAAGTAAATAATTGTCAATCAATGAATTTTAAGGAGCTTCAGAATTAGGTTTAGGAACAGAAGAACTAGGAATAAAAGTAATTTTCCTAGAAGGGTCTAGAGCTTCTTTCTTTGACAACTTTAGATCTTGCTCTCCAATGATTTTCGATTCAGATGCCCTTGGAACAACTGCCTCAGGATGCTTTTTCATGTATTTTGAAGGGTCAAATACCTCAGGTCTAACATGGAATTTATCAAGCTCCTTCATTCTGAATTTGGACATAGTTGTTAATCATGCAGTGTCTTTACCTTCAGCTTTGGCTTTCTTAATTTGGGTTGATCCAACAAGTTCAAGAAATCGAGCCATCCTGAAATTAGGATCAAGCTCTTGGCTTTCATACACATTTTCAGAGGTTGTATCTACAGGTTTCACAGCTTTAAATTTAATAGACATATCTAGCAGACTTTCAGCTGGCTCTTTATCCTGACTAACTAGAGAAAAAGGAGGAGCAAACTCAGCAAATTTCTTGCTAGATTTTTCAGAGAAAATATTTCTTTTACCTTTTGAAACAGCTTTCACTGCATGATCTGGCTTTGGAGAGGATATGCTTTTGAATTCTTTGGAAGGAGGAGGAGAAAAAGTTGGTCTTTGATAAACCACCTCCTTCACTTGTTCCTTTACATCAGCATCATGTCTTTGATAGCCAGATTGCGTTCTACCTTGATATCCTTGAGAACTTTTCCTTTGAGATGACTGAGATGGGTTAAACCTATCAGTCTGGGCAGAAGGATTTGCAGATAGGTTTCCAGAGGCTCCTGCACCGGGAGGTGGAGGAGGAGGACCTCTAGGAGTCCATCTTGGGGCAGGACTGTCATACCTCTTAGACTTCTTTCTTAGCTTCTGCTAATTCTTAGAAAATGCCATCCAGTGCTGAAATTCTTTAGATTTAGGATCAATGCCTTTCAAGATATAGTAGGGGACATCATTGTCAGGATTTGGAGGAGGAGGAGCCACAACTTTCCTTTTCTTCTTAGCAGATCTCTTTCTCTTGGACTCATCAGATTCATCAGAATCATCCTCATCCTCAGAATTTGAAGATGGAGGAAGATCATACGGATCAATTGCCTCTTGCACAGTTTTTTCCTTCTCTTTTAGGGCAGCTTTTTCTAACTCTTCTTCTATGGCATCCTGTGCCAGGAGAGTGTCTAAATCTAATCCAGGGGAATCATCCCAGACAGTAGACTTTTCTATTTGAGTTTCTGAAGCCTTTTCTTGTTCATCAGTAATTGTCATGGGGACCAGTTCTTCTTGTACTGCTAACTGAGCTGGCTGAGCAGCCTCAGGATCTTGAACAATTTGTTATGGTTTAGGTTGAACTTCTAGAGCTGGTTGATGATCAAGCTCTTGGACAGCTAATACTTCTTCCATTATATCTGTAGTATTATGAACACAAATTTGCTAAATGACATTTTATCATTCCTTCTAGGTATTCCCATACTAACATATCAGTTATCAAGTTTAGAAAATGAGTAAAAGGGATACCTTCAGAATTTTCTTTTGAATGTCCTAACTCCCATAATTCATCTAGGAAGGAAGTAATGACTCCTTCTAGGTAGAGGGAAATCAGGGGAGTGGAGCATTCTTCTGGGCATACTTTGACAACAAACTCAGATTTCATTATAGCATCAGAAATATCTGTTTCAGACAATGGAGGAACTGATTCTTCTATCTCTTTTTCTGCATCTGCTTGAGGATCTGCTGGAAGGGAGGCTAAGGGCAGCTCAGAGGCATCTTCATAAAGCATCTCCCCCTGCCTGGTTTCAGTGGAAACTGAGACCAGGCCCCTAGATGAAGAGGGCTCAGCAGATTTTGAGAGTGCTTGGATGGCAGCAGTCAAAGAAGAGATGGAGGATACAAGGGGAGCAATTGCCTCTTCAATCATGATTTTGATTGAAGGAGTAATTAACTCCAGGATGCTAGATATGAAGGCTGGGGTGATTTCAAATGAAGGTGGGGGAATCACAGAAGATGGATGAACAGCAGGGATGGTGTATTCTTGATGAGATGGAGAGTGAGCTGGAGAATGATGGATGGATGCAAGAAGATCAACATGATCAGAATGAAGAATTGGAGACTGAGGAGGAGTGGAAGGCTCAGAAGCCAATAAATCAAAACTAGGATGAGATATCCTAGCAAGATGAGGAGGGAGAGGGGATGCTGGTGGTGATGCATGGAGAATTGTGGAGGAATCAAGAAGATGAGATGCAGAGGATGGAATTTCAACTGAAGTAGATGGTGGCACTTCAGTGGAGGTTGAAGGTAATGCAGATGAGGTGGATGGAAGGGAGAGATTGGCTGAGCTTGCTTCTTGAAGGAGGGGAGTGACTGAAGCAGTCCTTGTGCTCTCAGATGCAACTGGAGCAACCCCTGCCGGAGCGGGCTTCAGGAAACCCCTTTTCCACTTGACAAATAGCGTTGGGTCCATCTTTTTGTTGGTATTTATTGAAGTAGAGACTGAGACCAATAAATGGGGATATTTCTCCTTTAGAAAAATCCCAACCACCCTACCAAGGGTGACTTCCTTCTTGTTATTCTTTTTCCTTATCAAATCAAACAAAACTCCTGCCCAATTAATTTGCTTCTTGTTCACGATGGCACACATCAGGGGAAACTGTTGCCTGGTAATATTATCGTGGGCAGAGTGCTTTCCCAGTAGCACTTTTCCGACGAGTTCAGCAAGGAACTTAATCTTCAACGGAAAATTCACCTTTAGCAGCTTAGAAGGAATGCCTTCGGCATGTCCTAGTTCAGTCAGCATTCTCCCAAACTCAGGGGTATCTTGCTCATAATCTTCTTCCCCATTTAATAATCCAAAAATTTCAGTTAAAACGGCGGGAGTCAAAATTACCTCTTCTCCGCCTATTGTTCCGGTCATAGAATCGTCATTTGAAGACGAAGTGAATGCCCATTCCTTAATCTCGGGAATGTTTATCTTTATTCTTGTTGACATGAGCTTTTCCAATCCTTGGTCTTTGCATAAGTTGAGGATTTCCACTATAGCAGATTCGCAGCAGCTGAAAGAGTCGAAGTCCACACTGAAGCCAGCATCGAACTTTACTACGGACAGGAGGGCTGGAGCAATTGTCATCGAAGAGGGTTGGAGAAGGCGGGAGAGACGGCGAAGGCGAAACGGCAGAAATCTCGAGACAGGGAGAAAGCATAAAGGCGGAATGCGAGAAGATGCTCTCCGTCGACGATAAAAAGAACGATCTCTTAACCTAGGTCGACCATCGGTTTTATATTAAAATAGCAATAGTCGATCTATTTTAAAAGATACTGGAGACGATGGTCGAACGGTCGTTCGACGATCGTTCCTGAAGCAGAGTAGTCGATCAATCGTTCGACTATTTCTGTCTTCACAAACAACAAGTTGTCATCAACCATAGATCGACGATAAGCTCGACCTATTCAACGATCTTCGAACGTCGATCGACGATCTTCAAGAAGATAAGACATCATCAACCATAGGTCGACGATAGGCTCCATCCGATCGACTATCTTCGAATGTCGTTCGACGATCTTCAAACAGGTTTCAATAAAGGCAGACGTCACACTTAATCATTTCCATTGATCATGCCTAGTTGAACCAAAAAGAACAGATGCTTCTGTTCATCTAAGGGCTTGGTGAAAATATCACCTCTCTGAAGGTCAGTGGATATGAACTCAAGGCTGATCTTGTTCTTTTCCACACAATCTCTCAGGAAATGGTGTCTAATCTCAATGTGCTTGGTTCTAGAGTGGTGCACAGGATTTTGTGCAATGGAGATAGCACTGGTACTGTCACACATGATTTTTGTGTTCTTGTGTGTGTACCCATAATCCAAAAGCTGGTTTTGAATCCACAGGATCTGTGAACAATAGCTAGCAGCTGCTATATATTCAGCCTCTGCAGTTGAAGTTGAGACAGAAGCCTGCTTCTTACAGAACCAAGAGACCAATCTCTCTCCCAGGAACTGACAAGTTCCTGAGGTACTTTTCCTGTCAACTCTACAACCAGCATAATCAGAATCAGAGTATCCAATTAATTCAAATTCTTATTCAGCTGGGTACCATTGTCCTAGATTTGGACATCCCTTCAGGTATCTCAAGATTCTCTTGAGAAGAATCAGATGAGATTCCTTGGGGTTGACCTGGAATCTAGCACACAGGCATGTAGCAAACATTATATCTGGCCTACTTGCAGTTAAATACAATAGGGAACCAACAATGGCCCTATAATTCTTTTGATCAATAGGCTTTCCCTGATCATCAGAATCTATAACTACATTAGTAGCCATAGGTGTATGCATTGCTGAAGCATCAGCCATCCCAAACTTCTTTACCAATTCCTTGGCATATTTGGATTGGGAGATGAAGATGCCATCAGCATCTTGCTTTACTTGGAGACCAAGAAAGTAAGACAGCTCACCCATACTACTCATCTCAAACTTGGAATGCATCAAGTCAGAGAATTTTTTGCACAGTTTGGGATTAGTGGAACCAAAAATAATATCATCTACATACACTTGAACTAACAGGATTGTGTCCTTGTGGTGCTTGACGAAAAGGGTTCTATCAACTACTCCCCTAACGAAGTTGTGCTATAACAGGAAACTAGCTAGATTCTCATACTAGGCTCTGGGTGCTTGTTTGAGTCCATAAAGATCTTTTTGCAACTTGAAAACATGTGAGGGCTAAGTTGAAGAAACAAACCCAGGTGGTTGTTCAACAAACACCTCTTCCTTTAGCTCACCATTTAGAAAGGCACTTTTGACATCCATCTGAAAGACCTTAAACTTCATATAGGCTGTATAGGCTAGAAAGATCCTTATTGCCTCTAGCCTTGCAACAGGAGCAAAGGTTTGGTCATAATCTATACCTTCCTCCTGTCTGTAGCCCTGAGCTACAAGCCTAGCTTTGTTCTTTACAATGGTTCTATTTGCATCCAACTTGTTTCTAAACACCCACTTGGTGCCCATGATCAGTTGGCCTTTAGGTCTTGGAACCAAATTCCATACTTTACATCTTTCAAACTGATTGAGTTCCTCTTGCATAGCAATGATCCAGTGGGGATCTAGCACAGCATCTTTAATGGTGAGGGGCTCAATCTGTGAAAGGAAACAAGCATGCATCACATCCTGTCTTAATTGATGTCTTGTTTGAACACCAGCTGATATGTCTCCAATCACTTGAGATGTAGGATGATCTCTAAGTGTGACAACATCAGCAGGTGGGATGTGATCTTCAGCAATAGTTGGGATTAATTCCTCAGGAGGAATTTGATCTACTATTGGTGGTATAACAACAGCTTCTGCAAAGTCTTCATCATTGTCTGATTCAGTGATATGAAGAGTTGATAGAGGGAGAATCTCTTGAGTGACATCTTTACTAGATTCTGGTACCTGCAATGAACTTGAGGAAGGGGAAGTTTCCTTCTCCTTGTAAAACATCTGAGATTCATCAAAAGAAACATGCACAGATTCCTCAATTTTAGAAGATGATTTATTAAATACCCTATAAGCTTTGCTTACTTGGGAATATCCAAGAAAAATTCCCATTGAAGCTTTTGCTTCAAACTTTCTAAGGTATTCTTTATTACTATTATGAATGTATACTACACAACCAAATACTCTAAAATAATTTATTTTAGGTTTCTTTCCTTTAAGCAACTCATAGGGAGTTTTACTCTTAAGCTTGTGTATAAGACTTCTGTTCAGCACATAATTAGCTGTGCTAACAGTTTCTGCCCAATAGGAAAGAGGCATGTTAGCATCTGCCAATAATGTACCAGCAGCTTCAATCAGGGTTCGATTCTTCCTTTCAACTACCCCATTTTGTTGGGGAGTTCTAGGAGCTGAGAAGCTATGTTTGATACCTTCTCTCTCGCAGAATTCTTGCATGAGAAGAGAGTCAAAATCAGTACCATGATCACTTCTGATCAAGGCCACATGAGTAGAGTACTCAGTCTGCACACATAATAGAAAATCTGTAAGGGCTTTGAAGTTATCAGACTTAGTTCTCAAAAAGAACACCCAAGTGAACCTAGAGAAGTCGTCTACAATTACTAAAGTGTAATACTTCCCTCCTAGACTCTGTACATTTATTGGGCCAAAGTGGTCCAAATGTAATCAATACATGACTCTAGGTGAATCACTTTTATTTACTGACTTAAATGAATTCTTGGTTTGCTTGCCTAATTGACAAGCCTTGCATAGGCTCTCCTTTTTGTAGGGGCAAGAAGGTAAACCTCTAACAAGGTTGTATTTAGATAACCTAGATATGTTCTTGAGGTTAACATGGCTAAGCCTTTTATGCCATAAAGTGTTGTTATTTGTTACTTCATTAAATAAGCAGATTTCAGAATGGGTTGAATTAAAATCTACTAAATAAATATTGTCTTGTCTAATTCCTACTAACACAACATTACTATTTAAAATAATATTACAAAGAGTGTTAGTGAATGATACCTGATATCCTGCATCACATAACTGACTTACTGAGATAAGGTTATGCTTCAGTCCAGTTACATATGCAACCCTTTTGAAAGTTACTGCTCCAATGGTAATCCTACCATATCCTTCAGTTTGAACACAGCTAGAATCCCCAAAGATCACCTTTGGTCCAAGCTTGGCCTTGAACTTTGACAGATTTTCTCTATTCCCTGTCATATGTTTGGAGCAACCACTATCCAAATACCACTTGTCCTGAGTGATAGGATAGGTCTTCACCTACAGTGAGTTAAGTTAAACATTGTGGACCCAGGTAACCTTGGGTCTATTATTCTTTACATAATGAAAACTTGAAATGAAAGAATAAGCAGGTTGGGGTTTATAACCTAAAGGGTAAGATATCCTAGGTGGGATGCTCCATGCAGTTAATGGGTCCACAAACCTAGGGTTTCTATTCATGTTCAGGTTTCTAGGGTTCTGATTATAATTTTGAAATTCATGTTGAAAACGTCGATCGGCGTTCGACGATGGGTGCACAGATCGTCGAGCTTCGTTCGACCACTGAGCATGCGATCGTCGAGCAGCGTTCGACGCTTTTTGTATTTCCTTAAATTTTTGTTTCCTTTTCTCTCTCTTAGCTTTATTTAAGGCTTGATTAACTTGTCTTACTTGCTCAGTGTTCTTTATCCCATCAGCTGAGATAAATTTCACTGGAGTTGAAAGATGATTTTTAAGGATAATTGGGGGTTCACATAATGAAGCTCCTAAGCCTAGCTTATTATTGCCTGACCTAGTGTTTGACATGCTGATAATTTCTAGCAACTTAAGCCTTCTACCATTCAGAGATTCTTCTAACCTTTTTGACTTAGCTAATTCATTCTTAAGAAATTTTATTTCTTCACTAGAATTAGTGAGTTCTGCTGTTAACCTAATGTTTTCATTAGAGATAAATTCAGATTCAGCAAGCTTATTTCTAAGGTCCTTAATTTCCTTTTCAGAACTAATTAAATCTAAACACAAAGATTTAAAATCTGATTTAAATTCAGCAGATGTAAAATCGTAAGAAGACAATACCTCATCTTCTGTTGGCATTTCTTCATCAGAATCTGAACTCGCTACAGCTGAGTGATTGCTGCAGGCATCAATTGCAATCAGGCAAATTTCCTTTGCCTTCTTCTCTTCCTCATCCTCACTGGAGCTTGAGGAGGAAGATTCCTCATCAGAATCACTCCAAGTTTCAGCAACGAAACCTCTCTCCTTCTTTTTGTTTTTGTAGGAGGAGGGCATGGAATGCTTCCTGTGCTGTTCTTTTTCCTTCCTTTTCTCTTTATTCTTTTCCTCTGGACACTCTGGTAGAATATGTCCAGGCTTCCTACAACCATAGCAAATTATTTCTTTAGCAGGAGAACGATCATACCTTGGTTTATCTTCATATCTTGAAGATTTCTTTCTGAAGTCTTTCCTTCCCATCTTAAGAAACCTCTTGGCAAATAATGCCATTAGTTCCTCATTGGATTGGCTTCCTTCAGAAGCTTCAGCAGCTTTGAGAGCAAGAGATTGCTCTTTTCTTGTTGGAGTTGGAGTCTTTGCTTCAGCCTCAGCTTCCCTGGTCTTCAGCACTTGCTCAAAAGACTTGAGCTTGCCAAGGAGAGCTTCTGTTGAGATTTCAGTTGTACTTCTGGCCTCCTTGATAGGCCAGATCCTCAGATCCCATGTGCTGGGGAAGCACATAAGAATCTTATCATTGACCTCTATCAATGATATATCCTTATCAAGAGTCCTCAGCTCATTGATGATTGAGCTGAGCTGGGTGTACATTGCTTCAACTGATTCAACATCAGTTTTCTTGAAGTTTTCATACTAGGAGATAAGGTTGGACCTTCTGTCCTTCCTTTCATCAGCTGAACCAGCTACAATCTGGTTCAGTGTATCCCACATTGCTTTTGCTGAGGGACAGTCAGCAACTTTCTGGAATACTTCATCAGACATTGTCTGAGCCAGAATATTCATTGCTTTGGCATCTACTATCTTTGCCTTTTTGTATTCATCGTTGTAATCTGGAGGAGCCACTGCACTCATATAAGTTGATGATGAAGCAGTAGCTGCAGCATGTGCTCTTGGTGGTCCTGTCAAAATAGAAACTAAAATACTCTCATCAATAGAGTTCATATATAACTTAATCCTTGCCTTCCAGATGCTAAACTTAGCTAAGTTGCATGTTGGAGGTCTGGTGCTTGAGTAATCCTTGGACTGGGCCATGAAGTGAATATCTATAAGCTTGGTATCTATCAGGATCTTTTGACTTGGGTATTAGCCTATACAGTCAGTCAACCTCCCTCTAATACTAATTGAAAGTGATGATAGATACAACTCTAGAGGGGGGTGAATAGAGTATTCAAAAATTAGAACACCCAACTCAACTCCCTTAGAGTTAATTTGCGGAATTAGTTTATAGATATTGATAACCCTAGAGCCTAACACAGAGTGTAGTGCATAAGAGAGAGCTAACTGTAATTACAGTTAAGCTTGAAGTCCTATCATAGTAACTAGCAATCCTAGTTAATTCTACTCACAGCCACAGTACAATGAATTAAATAAAAAGCACAGACGACACAAGAAATTTTATAGTGGTTCCCTCTAAATAGGTATGTCCACTCTTCTACAACCCTAGTAGGAATCCACTACAGGTTTTTGTTCAGGTGCCCTGCCACCAACTGATTTTCTTCAGGTAGATCAAGTAGACCCTTTGAACTTTTGATCAGGAGCTCAAAATCCAACACAGGTTTTTGATCAGGTGCCCTGCCACCAAGGGTTCACTTTTGAAGGGAGTAATAACCCTTTGTACAGGTGGTTAAGAGAGTTAAGGCTTCTTCTCTATTGTTAAACAGATTAGAGAAGCTAGTGGATTGCACAGAGCTAGATAGCTCTAAAGAATCAAGGCTCCCCCTGGCTTAGAGAATATCCAGGAAAGAGTCTTGCTTCAGGGTGCAGGAACTCTTCTGAACTAAGACAAAGAATTGTCTTGAAGTTCTAAAGGGAAAGCTTGAAGAAGATTATTGATTTAGAACAAGTGTTCTTCTTCAAACAGCTTCCTTTCTTCTTCTTCTTCTAAAGGCCTCTGAGTGAAAATCTTCCTGTAAGCAGGATGAACTCAGGATGAAGAAGAATGCAGAAGAGCTTTGATCTTCTCAGTTGAATAAGAAATGCTGAGAGCTGAGAACTTTCTTGCTTTCTCTCTTTTTCTATGCTGCTGAGTGTATGTGTTATATATCTGTTCTTGTTGTCTGAGTATGTATTTCTTCTTTCAAAACAAGCTCTTTTTATATGAGCCTTTGTAACGGCTTTAATTTGAGTTTGAATCTTTTTCTTCTTCTGGCATCAGCAAACTGGGCTGCAAAAAGCATAAAGCAAAAATAAAACCTGCAGACAGACATACTATAAGAGGATAAAGCTTTCTAAGAAGCTGCATAACCAATCAGATAAGAAGAAGCTAGAAAAAGGTCACATCAGAAAGAACTCTTTACAGCCAGAAAAGACTTTCTGAGTCTAACGGCTATAAAGGACAGCCTGGCAGACAAAGCAGAAATTGTATTTCAACTAATAAGACAAAACACTTTGTCAGATAAAGATTGGCTTATGCATAGGGAATGGAGCAGAGATTGTATGGAAATAATATCACAAATTTACAGAAATAATATGCCAAATAAATATGAAATAAATCATATAAATAGAAGAGGACAAAATTATTAAAGACATACAGCAAAACGTCGAACGACGCTCGGAGATCGTCGACCGAAGCACAGAGATCGTCGACCTATCAGACAGATAGTCGAACGATACAGATAGTCGAACTACCAAAGAAGATATTCGAACTACCACAGCAGATAGTCGACCTATCAGAACAGATAATCGAGCAATCAGATAGTCGACCTATCTAGACAGATAGTCGAGCTATCAAGCAAAACAGATAGTCGACCTATCAAACAGATAGTCGAACTATCAAACAAAATAGATAGTCGACCTATCAAACAGATAGTCGAACTATCAAAGAAAGCAGATAGTCGACCTATCAAACAGATAGTCGAACTATCAAAGAAAACAGATAGTCGACCTATCAAATAGATAGTCGAACTATCAGATAGTTGAACTATCCAAGCAGATAGTCGAACTATCAAACAAAACAGATAGTCGACCTATCAAGACAGATAGTCGAACAATCAAGCAACACAGATAGTCGACCTATCAAACAGATAGTTGAACTATCAGATAGTTGAACTATCCAAGAAAATAGTCGAACTATCAAGAAATCTGTCTGGTCAAAAGACGTCGAGCGGGGCTCAACGATCGGCGATGCAGATTCCATAGAACGTCGAGCAACCAAGAGTTGAACTAACTCAGAGATAGACGATCTGCTGAGAGACGAACGTCGAACAACTTATAGACGATCGTCGACCAGTCGATAGACGATAGTCGAGCGACGTTCGACCATAGTCGAACAAAAAACAACTTAACCAAATTTTCATCTGGAAAAGTGACAACTCTAAATCTAGAGCAAACTAACTAAACAACTAACCTTTGACCATAGATAAATCTTGGGTCAAGAGACAGAAGGAGAGGATTGAACTCAAATCCAAACTAGGGTACCAACAAACTGACATTGGTCTACACTTGACAATTATAACCTGCAAGCACACAACTTGAAAAGAGCATCAAATACAAACATAATTCATCTTAGTTCAAGGGTGACTTCATAAAAATCTATGTTATTGTGGATACAATACCCAACAATCTCTCCCTATTTGTAGAAGTCAAAACCCTCTACACTAAGATGAATTATATCAAGATAAACAAATAAAATAACTAATAAACAGAATAATAGGAAGAAATGTTATGTAATAGAAGATTTAGATCATCAAAATTTAAAGATTAATATATATTGACATTGTCAAGGATAAAGTCCTATTCCAGAAAATCTCATATAGGAAACTTCTGATCATCTTCAATTACTTCTTGCTCTGTTGTTGATGCTACCTCTAATATATCTCTTCTTGTGTCTAAAAAGACATGAACGGCTTTGGAAAGTACTTAGATGGTCTGGGAGGAGAAGTAGGGTCTTTACGACTATTCTTTTTATCATGAAGCCTTCTTAGAGTCATAGATTTTTCATACTTTTCCCATTCAGAGTGAGAGTAATAGGTATCCTTGTTCTCTCTGAATTCCACCACTAGTCTTAAAGTATCCAGAATAATTGATTTAGATGTAGGGCTCCAGACTTCAGCATGTTCCCTTCCTACATGTTTTTGCATAGGAATGGACCTGCTTGTAGAAGCACCTTCACCATACTTTCTTCTCTTGGGTATCTGCACTTCAGGAGGAATATTAGATGGAAGGTTCTGAGAAGATTCTGGTTGATCTGAATTCCACACTGAGAATACTGAGCAGGAGGAGCTTCATAATAAGAAGTTTCAAAAATTTGAGGTCTAGGTGATAATGAGGGCTTCTGGACTGTTGGATTGAGCTGAGGAGGAGGAGCAGCATTTGGATCAACTTGAAATTCAGGGAAGATCTAGTTGCTCATCCAAACTGCTATCCCATGGGTATGAATTTTAACATCAATAATCTGAGTTTGAACATCAGTACTTATCTCATTTAGCTTTGCTTCCCATTGGGTCTTCATGTCTTCAGAGGCTTTTGATTGATATTCTTTGACTAAGTCCACCCCCTTTCTTACTTCTACAGTAAGGGTTGATATGGAATCTTCTTTGAATTTCCCAACTTCCTCACATGTTTTGAAATTTTGTTCTTCTGTTTTTTTCCGTAGAAGAATTTGATTATTGGCTATTGTTTCTGCCTAGTCCATAACTTTACCAATACTTATTATAGTGTGGTCTATAGCTTTGCCTCTAATTTGTAGCAGCCTTTTTAATTCATCAGTATTGCTCTGGATTTCTTTAAATCCTTGGCTCATTTCCTTTTCTAAAGCCGAGACCTTATTTATGATAGCTTGAATGGAGGTATAAAAATACTCTCTTTGCTTAGACAACATGGCTTCTATTTTACTTAAGATATTATCTTCAGTAATGACTTCAGTCTGAGGAGGTGGAGGAGGTAGAATTTGAACTGTCCAGGGAGCTACTTCTTCAATGAGAATAGTAGAGGTGGAGGTCTAATTTCTTCTAGCAGTTGTAATTTCATCTTCAGCATCATCACCTATGAAAGTGCGAATGTTGAAGTGTAGGCTTGGGAGAGGTGGTTCAGCTGCTTCAGGAGATAATTCTTCAGCATCAAAAATTTAAACTATCTCTTCATCTTGCACACCCTCAACATGAGACTGAGGCTGAGAAGATTCTGGTTCAGAAGGATTTTTTTGGTTTAGATGGTTCTTGTTGAGATGGACTTTCTGTTTGAGATGGATTTTCTGGTTGAGAGGGATTTCCTTCAGGCAAAGAGGAGAGAGGTTCTTTAGAGGTCAGTTCCTCTATCATCCTTTCGATGTCAGCTTCTGTAGATATTACTTGATCATCTACCTGGGCA
This sequence comes from Platanthera zijinensis, assembly GCA_039513925.1. NCBI lineage: Eukaryota > Viridiplantae > Streptophyta > Magnoliopsida > Asparagales > Orchidaceae > Platanthera > Platanthera zijinensis. The sequence goes on from CM077086.1 coordinate 82,637,067, forward strand.
TCAGTAAGAGGTTCTTGATCAGATAGGTCAGCATCAATAAGACCTGAGCCATCTTCTTGGACAGAAGTGCCCTTTGAAGCAGAAGATAGAGCCGTAGCTTCTTCTATGGCTATATGTTAAGCAGCTGGTGGAGTTATGACTTGGTCTTGAATATCAGTTTTGACTGTGGGTAGAACTAGAACTTGAGCAGACTGCACTGTCACTTGTATAGATAGAGCAGGATCCCCCTCAATAACTGCACCAGATGTGTCAGTTTTTTGATGAGAGAGGGGAGATGGGGTCCTGACTTCATCTACAATTGTCCTTCAAGTTGGGGGGCTTGGCCTGGCTTTTGAAGTTTGATTTCCCATCTCTGGATGGAGGTAATTGAAACCTTCTTCATGTGATGAATGGCCATGCCCTTATCTAAGGTAAATATATCTGGCCTCAACTTATTTAGATAGAGAGACAGAATTCTTCCATAGTTGGGGCTTTGTATACTCTTTTTGATCTTATCGAAAATCATCATCCCCCATTAAAATTTCTTTCTACAGATTACTGCAGTCATCATATAAAAGAATTCAAAGGTGATATAGCTTATTGAACTGGTGCGGCAGAGAAGAACCTTTCCCAGAATATCGGCAAGTAGCTTGATCTCTGCATTCATGTGCTGTCAGCGAATTATGATGATTGAGTCGGGAAGGCCACAGAAGCTGAAATCCATATCATAGTCTGGCCCTACTAGGTCATCATCCTTATCAATCACCGGCAGCCACAGAAGTTGAGAGATAGAGGTTGATATCATCTTGACTTTGATGTCGCATACCTTGGTTTTCAGAACTTTTCCATTGCGCTTGACCTTAGCATTCTGGAAGAACTCTTCCACATCAGAAATAAGAACTTTGCAAGGGTATTGAAGAACAAAGGTCAGTCCAGCGGTGTCGAGCAATATAAGAACATTTCTAAAGTCATCTGAAATATCGGCAATCCGAGTTGAATTGAGTTCACTATCGATGCCTATCTTTGATGATGGAGCCATTGAATGAAGAACTGAAAGTCTACTAGCCGGCGAGAAGAGGAACAAGGTTATTCGTGGGAGTAGCGGCGGAGATGAAGAAGATGAAGGGTTTTCTCGAGTATGAGATTTTAAAATCCGAGATTTGGACTTTTCTGGACTTATTCAATTTATATAAACCCTAAATATTGATTATTAAGGAAAGAAATAATAATAAAATACCTGAAGTATGGAGGTTTGAGTGACCGGGTGCCAATATCAAAATTTGAACTTTGATAAGATTATGCATCTGATTTCTCGAGTGAAAGACATTTCTCGAGAAGAAGCTTACATGTTCTCGAATAGAGATATCATTTCGGAGAGGCAAACCTGATGTTCTCGAGTAGAGATATCATTTCCGAGAAGCAAACCTGATGTTCTCGAGAGTAAGCTAAGTACTCGAGTAAAGAAGTTGTTCTCGAGAAGTAAAGTCCTAACTTAGAATTTTCTTGAAGGGTAATCCAATTCTTGAGCTTTGCTGTGAGGCCATATTATTAAGTATTCCTTGTTGAGCATGCCAAGTTCTATTTTGAAGAACGAGAACTTGGCCTCGTCCAGTGGCTTTGTGAATATGTCTGTAACCTGTATGTCAGTTGGAATGTACTGGAGATTGATGTCTCCACGCTCCACATGCTCCCTGATGAAATGGTACCTCAGCTATATGTGCTTTGTCAAGCTAAGAGAGACTAGGTTGTTGGCTATTGAAATTACACTGGAGGATTCATAGAACAGTGGGATGTCCTTGAATTTGAAGTTATAGTCTTCAAGTTGATTCTTGATCCAAAGTAATTGTGCAACAACTGCCGGCAAAAATATATTCTGACTAGGCCGTTGAGATTGCGACACAATTTTGCTTCTTGCTGCTCCATGAGATGAGTCTTCTTCCAATGAATTGGCAAGTCTCGGAATTGATCTTTCTATCATCTTTACTACCTGTAAAATATGCATCTGAAAATCTAATTAGCTCGCTATGATTACTTCTTGGGTACCATAAGCCAAGATTTAGTGTACCCTTAAGGTATCTCAAAATCCGCTTTGCAATAGTGTAATGAGATTCCTTAGAGTTCACCTGATATCTAGCACACACACATGTTGATATGATGTCTGGCCTATTAGCAGTAAGGTAGAGTAGGGATCCAAATATGCTTCTGTACTTGGTTTCATCAAAAGGTTCCCCTTTTTCATCCTTGTCTAGAGACATAGCTGAACCCATTGGAGTCCTCATAGAGGTTGCATTCTCCATTAAGAATTTCTTAACCAACTCTTTGGTGAACTTTGTCTGAGAGATGAAAATTCCATCCTCAGATTGTTTCACCTGAAGTCCTAAGAAATACTTCAGCTCTCTCATACTGCTCATTTCAAAATTCCCTTGCATAAGTTTGGAAAACTTCTTGCAAAGGTTGTCGTCAGTAGAGCCGAAAATGATGTCATCGACATAGACTTGCACTAGCAAAATTTTGCCTTGTACTTCCCTAAGAAATAATATCTTGTCTATATTTCCCCTTGTGAACTTCTTCTAAAGAAGAAAGTTAGACAGCATTTCATACCAAGCTTGTGGAGCTTGTTTCAAACCATATAGCACTTTAAATAATAAATAAACAGATTCAGGATGTTCAGGGTCAACAAAACCTGGTGGTTGTTCTACATACACTTCTTCCTTTATGTCACCATTAAGGAAGGCTGACTTCACTTCCATTTGGTAGACATTAAAGCCTTTGAGTGCAGCATATGCGAGGAACAACCTGATTGCCTCCAGTCTTGCCACTGGAGCATATGTCTGATCAAAGTTGATCCCTTCTTCTTGTCCGAACCCTTTGGTGACGAGTCTTTCTTTGTTTTTTATTATGGTTCCATCTTCATCCATCTTATTTCGGTAGACCCACTTTGTTCCAATCACATTCTTACCTTTAGTTCTTGGCACAAGCTTCCAGACTTGCCAATGTTTGAACTGATTTAGTTCTTCTTCCATTGCTATTATCCAAGATGCGTCCTTGTTTGCTTCCTCAAAATTCTTTGGCTTAGCCTGCGAGAGAAAACTCAAATACAAATTCGCATTAGTTGTACCTCTACGAGTTCTGACACCATACGAGGGTCTCCTATGATTTTATCAATTGGGTGATCCTTCAAGTGTCTGAGCTCTAAAGTCCTTGCATCTAGAGCTTCGTTTATCAGCTTGAATGACTTCTTCATCATGGTGATCAACCTCTCTAATTGGGGTTGGAGTGGTGATCTTGAAGAATTCTTGACCTTTTTCTTTAATTGGCTCATCCAAGCTTAATTCCTTTATTCTTGAACCTATATCTTCAACAAACACACTAGAAGAGCTGTTTTGTAGCAAGCTCGTCTCATCAAATACAACATTAATAGATTCTTCTACGACCAGTGTTTTCTTGTTAAAAATCCTATATGCCTTATTATTGCTGCTATATCCTACGAAAATACCTTCAAAACTCTTTTCACTGAATTTAGTTGTGTGATAATTCTCATTGTTAAGTATGAAGCATTTACTACCAAAGATTCTAAAATATGAAATAGTCAGTTTCCTGGCCTTTAGTAGTTCGTAAGGTGTTTTATCATGGTTCTTATTTATGAGTGCTCTGTTTTGCACGTGACAACACTACTAGAAAAATGGCTTTTAGCCACGGTTTCTTTTGCCACGGGGAAAAATCGTGGCTAATAGTGAGTATTAGCCACGGTTTTATTCCGTGGCTAATACTGGACTTTTAGCCACGGTTTGCCTGAACCGGGGCTAAAAGTCCAGTATTAGCCACGGTTTGCCTGAACCGTGGCAAAAAGTCGTGGCATTGTTTAGTCCCACATCGCCAAAACAAAATGACATTTTTGAGTTTATAAGGAATTTATTTCAACAAGCATTTGAAATAAATATGGCGGTGGCGGCGGCCGGGCGGCGGCGGCGGCGACGACGGCGGCCGGGCGGCGGCGGCGGCCGGGCGGCGGCGGCGGCGGCCGGGCGGCGGCGGCGGCCGGGCGGCGGTGGCGGCTGGGCGGCGGCGGCGGCCGGGCGGCGGCGGCGGCCGGGCGGCGGCGGCGGCGGCCTGAATTTTTTATGTTATGAGTGGCCTTTTAACCACGCCAATTAACCCGTGGCTAAAAGTCCACTATTAGCCACGGCAATGAACCGTGGCTAAAAGTCCAGTATTAGCCACGATTTTGGACTTTTAGCCACGGTTTGGACTTTTAGCCACGCTCGTATTGCCCACGCCCATTTTCCGTGGGCAGACCGTGGCTAAAAGTCTTTAGCCACGGTTTTGGACTTTTAGCCACGGCAATCTGCCGTGGCTAAAAGTCAGTTTTCTAGTAGTGCAAGCAGTGTTGATGGCTTCAGCCCAGAAGTGTTCTGGTAGTGAGGCATCACTCAACATGGTTCTGCAGGACCCTATGAGTGTTCTAGTCCTTCTCTCAGGGACTCCTTTCTATTGAGGAGTACGAGTAGAGGAAAACTCATGAAAGATACCTAGGCTTTCATAGAATTCTATAATGGCCCCAAATTTTAACTCTGTTCCAATGTCACTTCTGATTTTGACAACTGAACAGTTGTATTCATTCTGGATCTGCTTGACAAAATTAGTGAAAATATCAAAAGTATCTGACTTGTGTTTTAGAAAGAAAACCCATGCAAAACCAGATTAGTCATCTACAATAACCAGTGTATAATCCTTACCTTCCAAACTTCTAATTTGTAGGGTACCGAATAAGTCCATATGAAGTAGGTGTAAACACCTATTAGAATCCTTGCCAATAATGCTCTTAAAGGTAGCCCTTGTTTGCTTTCCTTTACACATGCGTGACACAGTCTATCTTTAATGTACTTAACGTTGGGTGCATCAAGTACTAAATTAAGATAAAATAATTTATTAATAGTTTTGTAATTTATTTGTATTAATCTCTTGTGTCATTGGTCACCAAGAGACGCACTATCTTTTACCAAAAAGCACACTGGTGTAGAACAGTCTATGCAAATAAAATTTAAACAAAATATATATCTACTACGAGTGCCTGATAGAATCATTTCTAAGTTATTTACTGATTTTATCAAGAACTTGTCTGCATAAAATTCTACTATGTATCCTTTATCACGGAGTTAGCTTATGCTTATAAGATTATGTTCTAGTCCTCAACATAAGCCACATCTGAGAAGGATACACTACCGTTAGTTATCATACGATAGCCTCTTGTGATTCCCCTATCAGAACCTCCAAATATAACCTTTGGCCCATTCACAACTTGAGAGAACTTCTAAAGAAGACTTCTTGTCCCGGTCATGTACAGAGAGCATCCACTGTCCAAATAATAGATAGGTGATTTGTTGGCCTTTGGACATACCTACAAAAATAGAATCAGTTTACCTTAGGAACCGAAACGTGTTTTGGTCCTTGGTTATTTGTCAGCATGCTCCCCCTTGGATTGTTAACATTTCGAGTGGTCTGCCTCGTATGATTAACGAGAGGAGCTTTAAATCTTCTGGGATTAAACAAGCAATCTACAACAAAGTGACCAAATTTTTCGCAACACCAACAGTCAAACCTGTTGTACATTTTACAAGTCTCCTTCTTGACCTTTTGAATGTGTGGTCTTGCTGGGGCGGCTGTTCTGGAAGTAGAGGCCTCATGATGATGGCACTCATAAGCCTTATTCACCTCCTTTCACATTGGTACTACTGGTTAGGCCTTATGTACCTTCTTAATATTATGGCCATGAACGTATGGACCATAGTATTTCATTTGTATTTCCTTATAAGGTGCCTTGAGTACACTTTCACCAAAGTTTCAGGGACGGTTCCATCCTTGGTACCATGACTTAGGCTCTACATAAGTAGGCCTGGCAAAATGACCATTGGATGAATCAAAATCAAACTCATTTGTTGGGAAGATGACCTTCTTAGATGAAGTTTGATCTAGAGGATCTTTCCCCTTCTCCTTGGCTAGAGCTTTCTTAGCAGCCTTATTTCTTCTTTGAGCTTTATTCCTCCTAGAAGATTTACTAGGAGCATCCTTATGGCCTAAGCCCGCTCCCTTAGCCTGAGCAGAGAATTCAACAATAAGTGGAAGGACTGTCTTGGGCTTGGAAAAACATCCAACAAGTTTCTTTTCAACGACAAATTGTTCTTCCAACTTCTCGATGATTTTCTCTTTCAGGTTTAGGTGCTCGAGAGCTTTGTTGTATTCTTCAATCACGACATGGAATTCCTTTCTGAGTGAGTCCATCCTTGTGACTTCCTCCCTCAGAGTGTTCTCCTCAGCCTTAAGAGATTTGATCTCCTTGGCTTGAGTTCTCGCGACTTTTTGACATTTGTCATAAGCCTTGATTAATTCATTGCATTGAGTCATGAGTTCAGACTCATCATCAGAAGATCAATCCTCATGATCATGGTCTGAAGCATTTGATTATGAGAGAGGGGTGTGAGAATTTTCCTTCCCAGTGTATTGTGGTTCTTCTTCCTCGTCTGTCTGTGCCATCAGCACAAAGTATGCTTCCTCTTCCTCACTTGACTTAGATGAGTCAGTGTCTCTGAGAGTCTTGGCCTTCTTGGCTACTAGGCTTCTTTCAGATTTCTTTTTACTATAAGAAGACTTCTTTTCTTCTCATCTTCCACCCTCTTTCTTCTTGTGCAGGCAATCAACAATTACGTGCCCTGGCTTATTACAACAGTAACAAATAATGTTAGATGAAATATGTTTGTTTGGTTTGGAGTTATACCTGTCATGGCTACTTGAGTCTTTCTTATGATGATCACCATCATGACGTGATCTTCTGGAGAAAAATTCTTTGTCTTTCCATTGCTTCTTCTTACTCAGGAATTTTTTGAACTGTCTAAAGAGTAGGGAGAACTCTCCATCTGATAGCTTTGAGCCCGAGGTACTCGGCTCCGAGTCTTCTTCTTCACTTTCTTCCTGTGCAGGAGCAGGAGATGTAGCTTTAACCTTCCTTGAGATATCTACCTTTAGTGCGACATACTTCTCCTTTGATGAGGATCTGCTTCCCTCTTCTTCAGCTTTTCTTGTATTTATTTGAAGCTCATATGACATCAGCTTCCCGAAGAGGTTCTGAGGATCATTCTCGGCTAGCTTTCCAAACCACCTTGTGTCACAGATATTATTGTCCCATTCCTTTATCAAGGATCATAAGACCTTGTCGTTTAATTCTCCGTTAGTGAAGACTCAGCCATAGTTCCTCAGGCCGTTGACGATCTTCAAAAAATTTTCAAAAGTGTCTTCTATAGTTTCTTTGGGGCCTTGTCTGAAGGCCTCATACTTTTGGTTAAAAAGGGATCTTCTATCATCCCTTACTTCTTCGGTACCCTCCATCAACATGATCAGTGACTGCCACATCTCTTTGGCAGATTAGTAGTGGATGAGATTTTGTAGCATTGAGTCATCGACTGCACTTGCGATGATATTTTTAGCTTTCTAGTCTAGAGAGAAAAGTGCAATCTCATCTTTATCTAGATCCATCGGCTTCTTTTGTACTTTCTTTGAGGAATTAATAGTGGAGGCCGTCATAGGAATGTAGGGGCCTTCTTCCACTATCATGAAAATCCTTGGATCCACTACTTCCATGAAGAACTTCACCCTTTTTTCCACATGGGGAAGTTTTCCTTAGTGCATATGGGGAGATTAGAAAAATCCTTGACTCTGTCCATGCTTGTACACTCTTAATACAACTAGGAGCAGATTTGTTCAAGGTATTAACCTTTTGATGAACAACCTTCCTCTAATACCAATTGAAAAAGTCTAGTTGTCTACCTAAACCACCTAGAGGGGGTGAATAGGTGAGTTCTGCGTCTTTTTGTGGAATAAAAATTGTAAAAGAGATGCGCAGAAAATAAACATGCAATCCACAGATGACACCAAAGATTATAGTGGTTCCCCAATCTTGGGTATATCCACTCTCCACCTTACCGATCTAGCACCACGCTAGACTCGACAACTTCACTATTATCTCAGATTGGAAAACAATCCTACAACTCAGAACCACGTTCGTACAACTCGGAGTAAAAACACTCCTACAACAACTCGGAGATCAACTCCTACAAACTCGGAGAATAACTCCTACATAAATAAAATGGAATTACAATAAAATACACAAACTTGTCTTCACAGATCTGATTGATTCTCGGCCTCTTCCTTCTTGAAAAATTATAAGGCTCTGTCAGAAATGTTGAGGAAGAAATCTGAGAACACTTTGATCTGAGAACGTAGGATCACCACGATCAAGGAGAAGATTTGCAGATGTCGATCAGCTTGATCGGTTGAATCCTTCTTGTTTGAATTTTGGGATCGAGAAGTTTGATGATGAAGAATACGGTCTTGTCTGCGGCAGCACTTCCCGATTTAGCAAGTTGAAAACGATTCAGAAATCTATAAAAATTCTTCTCTGGGTTTGTCGATTCTGACATGACCTTTTATAAGTCTTACATAACGGTCTGATTTCATTAATTATAATCCACGTGGACCAATTAAGAGTTAATTACATTTGAAATCAAAACCTGTCAGACACTTAACAAAATTCAAAATCAGAACTCTGTTTCTCGAGAGAAATAAAGATTACTCGAGTACAAGTTCTGTTTCTCGAGAAAAGATATAAAGTTCCCAAGAAGAAACACTTAAGGAAAATATAGAAGATGAATTCTGGTTTCTCAAGAATGGATAGATTTTACACGAGAAAAAATTTTCTGTTACTCGAGAACAAGAAAGCGCCTCGAGAAACGTTTTTTATTTCTCGAGTAAGAACATCTGGTTCTCGAGAACTCGCCTTGGCCTTCTCGAGAAATGTCTTTGGCTTTCTCGAGAAAAGGACTTAGAAAAATTGTGAGATTTAATTTAAGGTTAATCGAGAAAGCTAAGACCTACTCGAGTATTACATGGCTTTCTCGAGAACTACACTCGGCTTTCTCGAGAAAAGGACTTCTGCAATTACTGACTTAACTATCTTGAGTAATAAATTTAATCTTACTCGTGTAATAACTAATCTTTCTCGAGTAAAATACTTAGAAAAATTTTGTCAACTGAAAAATGATTATCTTCTAAGAAACCAGCAACCAGCTTTTCTCCCATAACTTTAGTACTTGAAAGTGAAGTGTATCTCAATAGAGAGGTTACACATGAGTCAACACTATGGATCACACAATGAGGGATTATATTGTATGGTCATGTGTATTGTGACCCATTGTAAACTGACATTGCTCCACATTTGACAATTATAACCTACAAGCACTCAACTTGAAAAGAGCATCAAATACAAACTTAATTCATCTTAGTTCAAGGGTGACTTCATACAATCTAGATTATTGTGGATAAAATACCCAACAGAGGAGGGGGGCCAAATGGCCTTCATTCCATCATTTCATCTTTTCTCTCTCCTTAATTTAGGAAAATTCCAGTTTTTACCCCTCATACATGTCACTTCCCTCCAAAATGAGAGTGTAGGGGTGGTCATTGGGTTAATGGGCTTAAAATGGGCCATGGTTCAAGGTCTTAGCCCATTGGACATGGGCTTGGTTCTTTAATTCCTCAATTAGACCTAAAGTTGACCGAGTTTGACTTTAGGGTTAACTTGGTCAATTTGATGAGTGGGCTGCCCCCACATGATGGTTATGAGCCCTATGACACCACCTAATATTGGTTGGGTCATGGTGATGTCTTACTTGAGCTAATTGGACCTATGTAAGTGATATTGACCAAATTAGGGTTAGGGTTGACTATGGTCAAATTGGACCAATATGTGACCATAAGATGGGGCTTTAATGCTTTTTAGTCCGTTGCACTCCAATTAGGGTTTGGAGTTTAATGGTGGGGTAAAATTTGCCATGTGATGTTCAACTGAGCCACTTAGGGTTGAATTAACCCAAGTTGACCCTAAGGATAGTTTGGTCAAATTGGCCAATTTGGTGACCCTATGATAGGGCTTCTAGGTCACTTAAGTTTTCTAGGGTAAGGGGCATGGTGGTGAGGTCAATTTGTACTTATGGTTTCCAATTTAGGCTAGTTGACTTGAACACTATAGTAGGTCCCATGTAAGTCAACCTAACTCCTTGGGCCCTAAGGTCAATATATTGCCTAATCCCTCTCACTCACCACATATCCTACCCTAATGTGTGTGTTAAGGGGTCTAGAAGGAAATGAGATATTACCAGTCTAACATGTTCATTAATGGAGAATACAACAATGAAGATTTCTTTGCCAGCCTCTCAGAACTAGGGGTGAAGCGCTCTCACAGCTCTCCAATCACCCCTTAGAACCCCAGCAAAAGAACAACTTCATCTGCCAGGAATATCACTCCCCAAATCGAAGGGGGCGCATTCTCATCATCAAGTCCCACGAGCTTTTCAATAGATGAGAACATGACACTTTCAGGTGCGACAAGGCAGCAACAGTCAGCCACCACTACTATTAGGAGCCTCCCTAGAGCAGTGGGGGATGAGATGCAAGAGTACACGAACATTGCGGTCCCAATGGAGGAAGTTTTTGAAATTCTCCGGCAACATCCCGACTTCCAACCTCCAAGACACATGAAAGGAGGACTCGTGGGTAGGAACCCATATCATTCCTACAAATTCCACCATGGTGTAGGGCTTGATATACAGAATTACCAGGTTCTCCATAGCATAGTTGAATGGCTATTGAAAGAGGGAAAGTTGGAAAATTTGTTGGCTGGGAGATAATCAGAAAGGGCCGAGGAGGTCCTCCCTTTGCGAAAGGTAAATGAGAAAGTATGAGAAGGGTAGGGCGCCCCAAGCTATAATCTCATAGATCAAGGAGATGTGGAAAAATAATGCATAGAAGTTAAAGGGGTTGGAACACTTAGGAGTATCCATTACATCCACGGCGGAGCTAGAGTATAATCATCCCATAAGGGGAGCATAAGGCACCTGGAGGGGGAGAGAATTAGCCTTGGCATCACTTGCTCTGCCACCTCGTAGAGAAGTGGCGTTTAAGGAAGAAGGACTACCCAAATTCATCAAACCCTTTCATGATGCGATCGTCATCGAGGCCATCTTAGGGGATTATGCGATCATCAAAATCTTTTTGGACACAGAAAGCTCCGTTAATGTCCTATTCAAGCCCTCCTATAAAATGCTAAGGAATAATATCCCCTGAGGGCCTACAATGTGTAATATCCCAATTTGAGTTATACCCCCCCCCCTCCCCGAGTGACTTGTGTCACTACGCGTTGGCCTGGACTAGGTAGAAGTCTTCAGGCCGTGAGGATGTCATGATTGAGTCATGGTTAACAAAGGTGCAAGATTTAAGTTACAAAATTAAACAAAAGTATGAATGGAGACACATTAGTAGAAATGATACACCACTTCCAAAAGAAAAGGCCCATTCATCCTTGCCTCCTAATAAGCCGTCATGAAGAATTTGGGTACCCAAGGGAACCGCCACACACTGTCTCACTAGGATACCTAAATTTCTTATCTACTAGTATCCACAATTTGTGTGAAGTAAAATCAAAATGAAATATACTATAGTTTACTTCACGATTTGTTTATGTTTTTTTATTTTTTGTTCTTGCATTTATTTGTTTGAGCCTACACGATTTATGGTCACATTTGTTATATGATAAGATTTGACTTAGACTAGTTGAGCCTAATTTATTAACAAATAAAATTGAATGTAATTGAATAAATAGTCAGAATTCCAAGTGACATACTTATCTTAGTTTCCTAGCTCGAGCCATAATGAAGGCATATGAATATTAAGTTAGGAGTTCCACCTTGGGCGCATGCAAATCACGTATATTTGTGTTAAAACTTACGCAGCATTGCACATGTTTACCAAAACTTATCTTTCTAACATTGTCGCTCACTATACGAAAACCTCATTATTCATGCTAGGTATATCATTAAATGATTTATTAAAGTAAAATTAAATGTGCCCCTTATAATAAATTAACAAAGATGAATATGAGCATCACATACACCTTAATGATTTAGTACAATCAATTGATATAGTAAACTCAAATTTTATCTATTTCAATAACAAAATTCATAAGTGCACTTTAGAATAATCTTGAAGTGACTGTGTCTATCAATCTTAGGAATTATAAATCATGTGACAGATATTAGTATCACTGTGTCGTACTCAGCTGTGTGTATTGTGTGTATGGAGTGCTTCACTTATATTTGTTTATATCTCTTTCTTATGAGGACCATAGAATCAAGTGTGCACTAATCAAAATCAAATCACATAATTGTTATCACATCTTTCTTGATCTATAAAATATATTTGTATTGTATAAATGCAACATCTTTTTAATATCAATCAACTAATTTTTAGAAGCATAACACTACATTTTGTATTGTACTCATCACTCTAGCATCTATATATGGTATATGTCAAATTGAATATCTTTGCTAAGAACTTTATGCCTTGATATGCTAACTATTTAAAAGTTTAAAATATTAAAAATGGAAAATCGTGATATCTATGTAATTGAATGCATAAATATAAAACTGTAACTAGATTTAAAATCAACAATCTGTAAAACTACTATAAATCCAAACTCTTATCATGCATTTGTATCATTGTTCTATATACATATTCTTAGGAACTACATGCATAAGTATAATCATGATAATTCACCAATTGTTTGTGTCTTACAATAGTGGAGGCATAGGGTTGCACTAGAGATGCTAACCTATAAACCATGTCTTGCCCTTAACCGGGGAGGGTTCCAGTAGGGACTTGAGAGGCACTAGGGGAAAGAGTGTTAGGTTGAGCGAGATCTTTTGTATGCATATGAGATTAACACCCCAACCTACAATATTCGTGTAGCTCCCCATGCCCATCCATCACTTAGTACGGGGCTAGGGTGTAGGCACATAGTTTTTGTTAATTATAATCTTGGACATGCTTATATCATATCATTTGCATGACTAGTATCACTCTCTAGGCCACGATCCACTAGTTCATGCATATTTGGCAAGTACAAACATGTGAACCATGTGTCTCTTGCTTACTTATTCTTCAGTCGTGATGTTGTTTGTAAAACACAAGTACTTTCAAAAAAATTAAAGAGTGAAAAGCTATCAAAATATACGTCATTTTTTCACGAACTTTTATCTCTCTGAGTTAACGTCGCGCGACAGCACTAATGCTGGCTGTAAGTTTGTTATGTATGCTTATCTCGTGTCTATTTTCTCTTTTTATGTCTTTTATTTTCATGTACTTATGTTTGGTGTGCATTCCACTTTCAGTTTGTTTTATATATAAAAATTAAATAAAAATTTGAAAAAACACAAAACACTCTTTTTGATTTGTTTTTCAGTTTGATTTATTCTACTCTGGGACAAGTGTTTGTTGTATTTCTTTTCATTATTGAAATAAACATATGTGCAATAGAATGGTACCATCATTCTTAGGACATACATGACTAGAGTCTAAAGCATAATGAATAAGTGCAATGTTTGATTTAGGATTGCTATTTTTTGTTGAACATTGTCTGTTTTGTCATGTTGTGTCAAATCTTTTGGTGCTTAGCTACCGAGTGCAATGGATAATGTATGTTGAATATGCCTCTAGATATGTGTGATTATTTATATAGAGAAATGACATCTCACTATTCACGCATCCCTAGAAAATACACTCGAGTAGGAATTTCAAAGATTGCATGTTATAACTCGTGATATTGTGTCTAACACGCTAGGAATGACTGAACAATCAATGAAATGGTGTTGCTATTTTTTATATAAATCTTAGAATATTGGACCAAAGTTCTAGTGAACAAGTCTTTTGTATACAAGTTAAAGTATATCTATATATGTGGGTAGATTTTGATTGATTTGGGGACCTTGAAATCTACAATAATATAAAAGTGATAGTGAAAAAAATGAATAAAAAATGTGAAAAAAAATATGTATGCTATCAAATTATATAGCACGGATAACCCCCAAGCACTACTCATTCCTCCTGATAAGCCTTTATGAGAATTGTGAGGATGAGCATCTTGGTCATTACAATCATTTCGAACTTGTGCAAAGAAACTAAATTGAGTTAGAGCCCCTTGTTATAGTCTTGGTATGATATAGATAGAAATGTGACGTGATTTTTCACTTCATCGCTCTGGTATTAACATATTGACTTATTGAGGTAAAACATGTACTAATGATTTTTTCTAAATGATGTTTTTTTTCTTTAAGATGCTACACATACACCTATCATTATTTTATCTAACACTTCCATGCATAAGAATTGGACTAAAACTGCATTGATTGTCTATCGTTTATGTATACTAGTACATGATTTCTATTCATGACGCTCACAATGTTTCATTATATTAACTCTATAAATCTCCTAACATTGTACGCAAAATCTTGTGTACTTAGATTCACATGTGTTGTCCAAATTTAATATGCTCTGCAAAATTTTTAAAAATCAGCTATTTTTCTTGTGTTGTGGGTTAGTACTCATTGTATTCTGCTAATTCTCTTGCCCCGGTGCTTATGTTTTATCCCAATCATTTGTGCATGTTTTTTGCGGAAAAATTCATCACTTTATTTTTTACTCGTGACACGTTCGTTCATCCCCGACCCTTTCATTAATATCAAAAGGGGGAGATTTGAGTGTTCATGATCTAATCCTATGCTAAGTCGCATAGGGGAAGATCACATGTAGGGGGGAGCACACATGTAGGGGGAGCCCATATAGGTGGAGCACACGTGTAGGGGTAGTCGTATGCTATTGTAACGCCCCCGATTTTTCCGATAATATTATTTGAATTAATATCGTCATATTTATGACCTCAAGGCGTTACCTTTTTATGTCATGTTGATGTAGCTGCACCGTTAGTGCATTTTCGCGTTCGTTGGGTCTGTTTGACCAGATTTTTGGGATTTTGATTGAATTGAATGTTCTCCTTGATTGAAAGGGCTGAAGTTTTGAGGTTTTGGACTTGTCCAGTTTTATTGTGATCCAAGCATTTTGCAGTCTCGGCACGCGTTTGGATCCTTGTGATGATTTTTGCTTGTGTAAGCATTTGATGTTTGTGTCTCAAGAATGGTGCATCGGATTCAAGGGTTGTCTTCGCTGTTGAATTTGTTTAATTCGACGCGCGTTTGGGCCTCCGTTTTGAATTCGTATTCCCTTGTTCAAACCATTTGAATACGAATATTATTATATTATTAAAGCCTTAAGCCCATTTTGATTCTCGGGACGCCCTCCTTAAGTGTAGGATTTCGTCGATCTGAGGTGGGAGATAATTTTTTAAGCCGCTTTCTGGGTTTTTGTTCAAAGCGTCGATCGGAGTTCGACGATCGGAGTTCGACGATCGTCGAACGGAGTTCGACGATCGTCTAACGAAAGGTGATGTATGGGATTTGACTAAGCGTCGAGCAGAGGGCGACGATTGTCTAGTGGAGTTAGACGAAAGTCAAATGGAGCTCGACAAAAGTCGAACTGAGTTCGACGAAAGTCAAACGGAGTTTTCCTTTTTGCTTGATGAAAGTTGATCGGGTTTTCTGTTGTACTCAACGAACTCCGACCAGAATTCGTCGAATGGGTTTTGTGTTTGACGATCTTCGGGCAGAATTTGTCGAATGGAGTTGTTTTCCCCACTAGTTCTCGAGAGGTTCTTTTTAGTACTCAAGAACTGCCCTGTTGATTTCGAGAATTTCTTTCCAGTACTCGAGAACTGCCAGGTTGATCTCGAGAATTTCATTTCAGTACTCGAGAAGCCCTGATTTTCTCGAGAAGTGTTTTATTTCTCGAGAGGGAATGTCATTCTCGAGTAGTGCTTGTCCTGTTCCCGAGAAGTCTTCTTCTTCTCGAGAGGTTCGGTCCAGCTAACCCTCTTCCTCGGTTCTTTCTTAGAAAAATAATTGTTATAGGTAAAAATTATTTTTTAATATTATAAATTATACCTTAAATATATATATATATATATATGTCCTTATTCCTCCTTATTTTAGACCTAACTCCTGTTCATCTCCAGAACCAGAGCAGCGAGAGAGAGAAGGCTTTTTTTTGTGATTCTTCTGGTGGCTGCCAACGGTGCTCCGGTGCTCGAAATCTTCAACCGATCATAGATCCGAAAAGCTCTCAGCGAGAGCTACGCCATTGTGGTAAAATCTTCCCCATTTCTTGAGTTTTCACGTTAGGTTTTTTGGCCCTAACCTCTTCTTTTGACTATTCTTGTTAGATTTCGACTTCCCTTATCTTCTTTAACCCCGATCTGGGACAAGGAGCGATTTGGAGAGTTTTTTTTGACAAAACCAAGGAAAGTGGTGTTTTCTCCCCTCTTCCATTCTTTCTCCCGATCTGCTGAAATTTTTAATTTCTTTTGTCGTTATCATTAATAACTTGCTGATTATAGTGTTGTCTTAACCCTTTGTTTAAAAACACTTGTATCATCATGTTCTTGATTTTCTAAATCTAACCTTGTTTAATGGCATATGTTTTGATGATGTGATTGAATATTGCTCTTTTAACCATCCCTTAACTATTATGTAGGGCGTGTTAGAGTTTATCTAGGATTGTAGATCCTTCCTAAAGGATGATAAATTGTTTCTTAATCTAAATTGTCTAGTAGAATCCGATGTGCCAAGTCTTGAGATATATCATGATTCTCTTATTTGTGAGAGTTTGTGGGCGTATCCACCTCCGCAATGTGAGACTTATTAGTACCTTTTGGAACTCTATCGGGTGTTTGGGCATCTTCAGTGAATGGTGGAGTGTATGAGTCTCCCCCTAAGTTAGACGGATATTATATTTATGAGGGTGTGTCCAGATGAGTGACCACCTCGCCCGTGTTTTTGGGTAAAGTTGACCACATGTGGCTAATAAGGTTGTTGTGATATTCTTGCTTATGATTTAATCATGCTTTCCACCTTTTTAGTCATATGCATCTTGTATGAGTTGTTGTACGTGATGATTCACCTAAGTTCTATTTTTTTAATTTTGGCATTTCACTTCTGTACTTTACTTCAGTACTTTTTGTCTTCGGTTGGTACCCCTTTTGACCTTATTTACTTTTTGGATTTCTTTTTTGCCATCGCTTGTACTCTCTTAATGAGGTGTTATATGCTTGGGATGCCTCAGGTTCGGAGCTTTAGCAGGTAGTGGAGCTGGTTTTGGGAGTTCTTGGGTAGTAGTGTTGGTTGTTGTTTTCACCTCGCCGTTATGAGGTAGTTTGTTGTTTCAATTGACTTTACCTAGTTCAGACATACTTTTGTTTTATGTGGGTGCATGTCAGATTGTTGATGCCCACAGGGTTGTTGATTTTGGATAATTACTAGCTGCTAGTTATTTTCTTTGTGATGAATTGGATTACTTGCTCTTTGGGATGATTTATGTTAGGAAGGCATGTTAGGTATTTTCAAGTATAAAACCTATTATTATTACTTCATCCATTGCATATTTTAAAACTCTAACTCATTATATTTAGCGATCGTAAAAGCTATTTTTACTACTATTATAAACCTAGATGATGTAGGGTACGTCTCGGGTCGGAGATCTCCACGAAAACAACGCTTCCTAGGCACTACACGTCGTAGATCTATCGCACCTACATAGTACCTATCGCTCACAATAGTCCTCGTCGCAAGAACGCAGCGCAAATAACAAAGGAGGAATGGTCGACTCGAAAACAACGATCGGAAATTTGAGTCGGAGTATTCCCCAAGAAAACACAAAGGTTGCCACTCCTTTCAGAGAGCAAGACCAAGGCTATAGGCCAAGATCCGCTCAAGCAAATAGGATCCACCCGATCCGGAATTAAAAAGCCTTGCAACGGCGATCTCGATTCAAAACTTGTAGCGATTAAATTAAAGATCCGGAGAAAACGAGCGTGAAACCACCACAACTAAAGAAGAGAATCACACTAGGAAGAGGAAAGAGATTACCCAATCGGGATGAACGTTTCACACAAAGATAGGGTGGGAGATTCACTCTCTCCACGGATCCACCGGCATCACACCGAAGGGTTTGCAACCTTCTTCCCGGAGTCGCACCAAGGAAGCCGCGCCGGAGTCGCACCAAACGGATGGAGGGAGCAAAGGAGGCCGGCGGCTTCACACCACAAGCAAGGGGGGGGGCGGCGGCTTGGAGGCTCCTCTTCTTGGCCTAATTCCTCAAGGGGATTAGGGTTAAAATCTTTCTCTAATTATTTCATAAGAAGGCCTCCTTATATAGGAGTTACAAACAAACCTTAACCCTTCATGATGGAGATGTAATCTCATCCACCCGAATGGCTAAGTGCAAACCAAAAATAAAATTGTTTAAATAAAGAAATAAAAACATGCTATGAATATAAAATTATCACTTAAACATTGGATAATTTTATATTCTAAAAATATAGAAATAGAGTTCATGAAATAAGATTATTACAGCTAAATTTCCATGGCGGTTCGAGCACGCCGCGAGCGGAGGTTGTAACATCGCCTTCCGTTAGCATCATCGTGCCGCCTCACGTCCTTGAGTTGTATTTCCTTATCAACCGGATCATCATCAGCATCTTCAGCATCATCTTCAAATGGTGGAGGAGGGGTCACGCCATCAATCCTCCCCCGCTCAAATCCACGCATCTCCGTTGCGTGGTCCAAGCGATAGCGGTGAAGGAGAGCGGCATCCAAACTTTGCAGCTCCATCTCGAGTACCCAAGAGTCATCCGAAGGGGGTCGACCTCGCCAACGGATGAGAAAGCGGTGGGTGTTGCCATCAGCAGTGGTAACAGGCTCAGCATCAAGTATCATCTTTGGAGTGGAAAACGTCCGTGGAAACCTAGGGAACATATTAGCAGTAGGCAGAAAAGAAGGCAACGTACCATCCGATGATATACCTGTGGGGACCGAAAGAGAGAGATCATCCGTGCTACCACTCCCCAACCCATGAGAATTTAGCGTGGGAGAAGAAGACGACAAAGAATTCAACTCTTGTGGTGGTGACACAAACATCGTTAAATCCGAAACGTTAAAAATGGGGGAGATACCCCAATCAGCAGGCAAGTCCAAAACGAAAGCGTTGTCACCTAACTTTTTAACAATCCGAAAAGGGCCGGCGCGCTTTGGTGCTAACTTTTTAACGGTGCCAGTTGGCAAGCGTTCGGGAACCAAACGGACTAAAACTAGATCGCCAATTTTAAAGTTTGATACCCTCCTATGTAAATTAGCGTGTGCTTTATAAGAGTCATACTGCGTAGTCAAAGTGGCCCGTATACGTGCATGTAAATCATGGATGTGCTGGGCGAAGGATTGTGCAAACTGACTTGCCTTATACGTTGGTGGCAATGACACCAAGTCAAGCGGCACAGGAGCCTTATACCCGTGAACAATCTCATTCGGCGACAGACCCGTAGACCTATTCTTGGAATTAGTGTAGGCTAATTGGGCATGGGGAAGGAGAATATCCCAAGTACTCTTGTGATCACTCACAAGACATCTAAGAAGACTGCCCAAGCTTCGATTAACAAAAACCAAACCATTCACATAACGGTGGAAGACTATTCGAAACACGTGTGCCACATGACTTGAATTAATGGTATAAAATAACGGAATTATGTCCGGTGGCACATGTGCTTTAAATTCAAAAATTAACGTAGCGGGTTCTAACGTTTTCGTTTTAAATTTAAAATTAAATTTTGATTTAAAAATATCATAATAAATAGTCAGCGGAAAACGTTCGACATCAACTACGTTCGCCCACGTCCTTCTAAGTAAGTTTAACGGGATGGCAGGAATAATAAACTTCTCTAAATATGAAGGGCTAGAAATGACTACATCATCTACTCGAGCTAAGGGAATCGGAGGGAGAGTCGACAGGGTTGACTCCGTAGGGGGAACCAAGTCACACTCAATGTCAAAGCATGGATTAAGTGTCCAAGAGAACGCCTCCGGTTGCAAGCCTTTAAAATCACAAGTAAACTCGAATAGTGGATTCGTCCTCACTGAAAACTCATCCTCAGTTAACGTTTCGCCCCAGAATGAATCCACCAAATCATTAGAAATTTTATTTAAGTCAGAAACAGTGATCGTCTCAATAGTAGGCAAATTCGTATCCGATAAAATTTCCAAACTAACTTGGGCCTCAGGCGAAGGGGCTATCATCAAAGAAAAGTCAGTTGGGCCCTCAGTGTTATCGTCATCCAAACATAATTCTTCCCATGAGGTGGGGACATCGTCTAAGTCAGAATAGGGGGATGGGCAAATCGAATCCAGGGGAGTATAATAATTAGCTTGAGTTCCAAGCGGCGATAATAACGTCAAAGGACTAACTCCCGGATGTATCACACTAAGCTTATCCCAAACTGAACATCCATCCCAAGACGACTCTACCAATACCGTAGAAACCTCTAATAATCCTGGGTCAACCAATATAACGTCGGATCCTAGCAAGTGATCACCTAAATCAGTGACATGTAAGCTCTCAGCATCGGATGACTCTACCGACTCAACCGAAATGTCTACTAGCTCAGGGTCAACAAAAGATTCCATGACTAAATTATCATCGAAGGGGATTGGAGATGATTCCTCGGGGGAGAAATCCTCTTCCAGGTCACTAGGGTAACCAATCTCCTCAACGTCACTAAAAGCGTCAGTGAAACTTGCCTCATCCTCAGTGACGGGCGCAGTCCTAATCACATCCTCAGGTTCAACAGGAGAGTCGGGCACTATCGTAAGTGAAGGAAGACTCTCATCTGGCTGATTAATTTCATCTTCAAGAGATTCCATATCCACGTAAGCATCCTCAGACGTATCAGTCACTATATCAGAGGGCTTAGATGTCGAGGCTAAGGAAGCAAGCACCCTAATAGTAACCTCTTTCGAGTTCAAATTTTTGGGTCGGAATGGCTTATGTTTTCTATAGGTGGGACTAGGCACACTCTGGGTAATACTACCTCTCTGGGGATAGGATATATCCTGAGGCGTAGGGTCACTCCTATAAGCGGATACGGGTCTAGTGCTGTAACTATTCTTACTAACGAGTGTGGTGCTATTAGTGCGCAGGTAGGCGGGATCAAATTGATCCGAGAGGAGGTTACGCATGTGCGGCCAAGCATAACGATAGCTACCAACACGACGCTCTTCGTTTAACCAAAATAATCGGGCCCGACCTACTAATCGCTCTCGGGCAAAGCTAACCTTTTCATAGTCATCCCATAAGTGATAATTAAAATATTGTTCTAATCCCTTAAGCCAATCTCTAAAAATTTGGGGATACTCTAAACCGTCATAAGTAGGATAAATATGGTGTGCCCTAGGGGTGTGCTTAGCCATATCCTTAGCATAGGAATAGTCTAACCGAGAAGCATATACGTCATATGTCATTTAGTGATAACCGGAGAGTAAACTCGATCCGATACTTGTGCACATGCAGAGAAAAGTAAACTGGCTATAATTAAATCTCAAAGATTTAATTGTTCCCGCTAGTTTCAAAAAATAATATATGCATATTTTTTTATTTTCTGAGCAAGAAAATTATAAGGATTATTAATTAAATTTTTTCAGATTTTTTTATCGCAGAAAAAAAAAATTTAGCCTGCTATTGGCACAATAAATACTACATTTTCAAATTAATTAATAAAAATAATTACTGACTGAAAAATAAATTTTTTTTTGTTTTCTTACTAATAATTAGATGGAGAAATACCAGAAATTTGAAAGTTTAGATTTTGAGAAAAAAAATAACATTTTTAGGCCGCTATTTGCAGACCACTATTATTTTTTTTTTGTAATTTTGAGATAAATTTGAAATGTTGGAATTTGAATTTTGAATTTTGAATTTTGAATTTTTAAATTTGAAATTTGAAATTTTGAAATTTGAATTTTGAATTTTGAATTTCGAATTTTGAATTTCGAATTTTGAAATTTGAATTTTCAATTTGAATTTTGAAATTTGAATTTTGAAATTTGAAAGTTGAAATATGAAATTTGAAATTCAATTTCAGATATGAATTTTAAATTTTGAAATTTTAATTTTGAAAATTTGAAATTTAAAATTCGAAATTTGAATTTTAAAATTTGAAATTTGAAATTTGAAAATTTGAAAATTTTAAATTTGAAATTTGAAATTTAAATTTGAGATTTGAATTTTTTTTTTAAATTTCGCTGAAAAATAAAGATTTCAGCCCGCTATTTACAGACCAACTGGACAGAATTACGACGTTTCCAATTTGCAGGCTGACCTAACGAGGACGAATCGAAAAATTTTCTGTTTTAATGTTGCTGGAAATAAGGTTAGGAAGCTACAGAAATTTTTTCAGATTTTTTTTTGACAAGTTTTAAAATTCCGAAGGATTTACAAAATGCAGACCAAACCGAAAATTTCAGATTTTTGAAAGTTCATATCAACCAACGAAGAACGCAGAGAGGATGTTTGCAACTTGGGAGTTGAAACGACCGCCTCTGATACCAAATTGATGTAGGGTACGTCTCGAGTCGGAGATCTCCACGAAAACAACGCTTCCTAGGCACTACACGTCGTAGATCTATCGCACCTACACAGCACCTATCGCTCACAATAGTCCTCGTCGCAAGAACGCAGCGCAAATAACAAAGGTGGAATGGTCGACTCGAAAACAACAATCGGAAATTTGAGTCGGAGTATTCCCCAAGAAAACACAAAGGTTGTCACTCCTTTCAGAGAGCAAGACCAAGGCTATAGGCCAAGATCCGCTCAAGCAAATAGGATCCACCCGATCCGGAATTAAAAAGCCTTGCAACGGCGATCTCGATTCAAAACTTGTAGCGATTAAATTAAAGATCCGGAGAAAACGAGCGCGAAACCACCACAACTAAAGAAGAGAATCACACAAGGAAGAGGAAAGAGATTACCCAACCGGGATAAACGTTTCACACAAAGATAGGGTGGGAGATTCACTCTCTCCACGGATCCACCGGCGTCACACCGAAGGGTTTGCAACCTTCTTCCCGGAGTCGCACCAAGGAAGCCGCGTCGGAGTCGCACCGAACGGTTGGAGGGAGCAAAGGAGGCCGGCGGCTTCACACCACAAGCAAGGGGGGCGGCGGCTTGGAGGCTCCTCCTCTTGGCCGAATTCCTCAAGGGGATTAGGGTTAAAATCTTTCTCTAATTATTTCATAAGAAGGCCTCCTTATATAGGAGTTACAAACAATCCTTAACCCTTCATGATGGAGATGTAATCTCATCCACCCGAATGGCTAAGTGCAAACCAAAAATAAAATTGTTTAAATAAAGAAATAAAAACATGCTATGAATATAAAATTATCACTTAAACATTGGATAATTTTATATTCTAAAAATATAGAAATAGAGTTCATGAAATAAGATTATTAAAGCTAAATTTCCATGGCGGTTCGAGCACGCCGCGAGCGGAGGTTGTAACGTCGCCTTCCGTTAGCATCATCGTGCCGCCTCACGTCCTTGAGTTGTATTGCCTTATCAACCGGATCATCATCAGCATCTTCAGCATCATCTTCAAATGGTGGAGGAGGGGTCACGCCATCACTAGAGTCTTGCATACCATGAGTTGTTCCCTTGGGAATGTCTACACTCATGTAGGATGCTTAATCTCATGAATGAAGTATTTTTTCCGCAGAGTATAAACTATTTTTCTTTCGTGGACTTGTTGAGCCACCAAGCTGAGGGATACGGTTAAATGCTTAACTTAAATTGGTTTTTTACTAAATCACTTAAAGATCTCTCTTTTTGTGTCTAGTAGGAGTTTTGCCTGAGCGTCCGCAGTTATCCCCTGCTGACGTAGCATCATGATGCGCTTTTTCCCTTACTCTGATAAGTTATTAAATGCGGTGAAAATGCGGGTTGTGACAGTTGGTATCAGAGGGAGTTTGGTTTGACAAGTTGGTCGAACCAGCCACCCGTTGTAGATTTGATTTCCTTCATTCATTTTCATACACACACCGATGTGTCATCAGTACGTCTTAGCCGAAGCATTGTCACTACACTCATAGAATGACGAGAAGTATACTGGGCATATTATGTTGTATGGGATGCATAATATGTGTTTCTATATGGATCCACCATAGGTGGCAACATGTGACGGTTATGTAGTATGGGATGCATAACCACCATTACATGGGTGCCCATTAGCACGTTTTCTATTCTCTTTGCATACAATGTTATGTAGTATACGATGCATAACATTTCATGTGTACGCCGCTCATAACATGTATTAAGGCCTTTTTAGAATGCATAGCACTGCATACATTACATATCATCGCATAATCATGCATGCTAAGTTAAGGTTTACATGATGACACATGTACACACATGATTTTAACAAGAATTAAGAATCCATGCATTCATGTCATAGACACATGAGCCGATAGGATGAGAGGATATCATCCTAAGTAGTACATAGCATCATTGTAAAGTCCCAGAGCAAGTTGCAGCATAAGCAAGTGTCTTTTATGTATGTTCTAAACTAAGTTGTGTGGCCTGGTCGTAATCTAGTATTTTGATGAGTTGTTCGTTGCCTTTTAGAAATGTTGCCACAGCGTCCTGGGACGTGGTCAACTCCCTATTCATAGGGTGAGACGTTAGGTGCACAAAGCGAGGCGTTTATCGAGAGTTCGCGTCAGAGCAACGAGGCTCTGTCGAGGCAAGTAGTTGTGAGGAATTCGCAGATTTAGTCCTTGTTGTCTGACGCTCCAGTGCAGCAACCCTTAGTGCAATATTCTATCGTGGGTTAAGCCGTACCCATTACTCCTTCTCCTCTGGTGCCCCCAGTGACGCTATAACCAGAGATGATTTTTACCTCGCATTTCCAGCGATTGGTACCTCCCACTTACGACGAGAGAGCCAACTTTATGGTTTTGGATGATTGGATCATCACTATCGATGAAAGTTTCTCGTATTTGGGGATTGTAGAAGCCTAGAAGGTAATGATTGCAGCCTATCAGCTAAAAGTCCTGGCAAAACATTGGTGTATTAGGGAGAAGGAGAGCCTAAATGAAGAATGCTCGTGGGAATCTTTTAAGAAGATGCTACTGAAGAATTTTATACCCTCGGTTGAGCAGGACCGTCTGATGAATAATTTCCTGTATCTGAAGCAGAGACAGCTCACGGTGAGCGATTATTAGATGAGTTTAGTAAGTTGAGCAGATTTTCTCCTGATTTGGTAGCTTTAGAGGAGGGAAGAGTGAAGCGCTTCCTCGGAGGACTAAGAAGCGATGTCAAACAATGGGCATGCTCTTATAGAGCTGAAAGTTATACTGAAGCAGTGGAAGCCGCTCTGAAAGTTGAGGCGATTGAAAATGCCAAGAATCGAGGTGTCGCGGCAAGAAAAGAGAAGAAGAAAGGTGATGAGTATGGAAGCTCTAGGGCATCAGAACCTTCTTCGAAGAGGAAAAGTTGAGAAATATGTAGCTTCTGTGGTCGATCCGGCCACCCTAACGAAAGGTCTTTCAAAATGACTACCACTCTGAAGTAGCAGCAGGTGCTCGCCATCCAAGGTGCAGCCAAAGGAGATCTTATGTGCACATTTTGTTCAAGGAAGGGTCATGACGTGAGTCGTTGCTGGTCGAAGGGGAAGGCTTGCTTCCAGTGCGGGCAGAAGGGGCACCTGATGTCTTCATGCCCCAAGGCTCAGTCCCCACTACAGCCTGCCCTACTTCAATCTCTGCCGCCGCAACCAAACCAGGACAAAGCGAAAGGAAAACTAAATTTGGTGACCAGAGAGAAAGCTCAGACATCTACCCAAGTGATATCAGGTTAGATTCTAGTTTAATTCTTACTCTCCTTTGTTTGCCCTAGTTTTCATTCCTTTAGTTATGTATGTTGCAGTTTTAGGGGAGTTTAAGGTGAAGAATAGGTGGGCACACGTTCTTTTTGATTCGGGTGCCACCCATTCCTTTGTGTCACGAAGTTTCGTAGATAAACATCATTTGAACATGGATCTATTAGGAAATTCCTTCAACATGAAGCTTCCCTCCGGAGATCTGGTGATATCAAATCAAGGAATTCAGAGATGCCCTATTTGTCAAGGCGATTTCCTAGCTTTTGCTGATCTAATGGTGTTGGACCTGGAAAATTTCGACGTGATTTTGGGCATAGACTGGTTGTCCAAGTATGATGCGGCCATCCAGTGCAAGGCAAAGCGACTGGACTTCAAGATGCACAACGACCAACCTATGAATGTTTATGGTTTAAAGGGCAAGGGTTCCCTCTTTATTTCTTCGGTGCGTGCTTATCGAGCTCTAGAGTCTGGTTGTTAGGCATATCTTGTATCTATTTCTACTTTGGAGACAGCTTTTGTTACGCCACGTCTTGAGGATATCTCGGAGGTACGAGAGTTTCCAGATGTCTTTCCTGATAGTCTTCCAGGACTTCCTCCCGATAGTGAGGTGGAGTTTGTGATATACCTCAAGCTAGGTACTCACCTGATTGCTAAGGCACCGTACCATATGGCTCCTCGTGAGTTAGAAGAGTTACGCACTCAGCTAGATGAGTTGTTGTAGTGTGGCTTTATTAGGCCGAGTTCTTCTCCATGGGGTGCCCCTGTTTTGTTCGTAAAGAAGAAAGACGGTTCCATGAGGCTCTGCATTGATTATAGAGAGTTAAATAAGGTAACCATCAAGAACAGATGTCCATTGCCACGGATTGATGATCTGTTTGATCAGTTGTGGGGATGTGTTATGTTATCGAAGATTGACCTTCGATCAGGCTACCACCAGTTGAGGGTCTGTCAGGCTTATATACAACGGATGGCTTTTCGTTCCCAGCACGGGCATTTTGAGTTCTTGGTGATGTCCTTTTGTTTGACAAATTCCCACTATGCTTTTATAAACTTAATGAATAGAGTGTTCAAAGATTTCTTGGACCGTTTTGTAGTTGTGTTCATAGATGATGTTCTCGTGTATTCCCACAGTGTTAAGGAGCATGCTCAACATTTGCGCTTAGTTTTTTCAACCCT
Source organism: Platanthera zijinensis (assembly GCA_039513925.1). Classification (NCBI taxonomy): domain Eukaryota; kingdom Viridiplantae; phylum Streptophyta; class Magnoliopsida; order Asparagales; family Orchidaceae; genus Platanthera; species Platanthera zijinensis. The sequence continues at coordinate 82,663,966 of CM077086.1, forward strand.
GAGGGAGAACAAACTCTATGCCAAGCTGAGTAAGTGTGAATTCTAGTTACCCTAGGTGTCTTTTCTGGGCCATGTTGTGGGTAAGGATGGTATTTCCGTAGACCCGACCAAGATTTCTGCTATGATGGAATGGAAGAGACCTTCTACACCTAAGGAGATTAGGAGATTCTTTGGCCTAGCTAGCTATTATAGAAGGTTCGTTGAAGGGTTCTCTGTGTTTTCTACACCTTTAACTAGAGTTACACAGAAGAACACCGCATTCATTTGGGGCAATAAGTGTGAAGAAACTTTCCAAGAATTGAAGAAGAGATTGTGTACTTCTCCTATTTTAACTTTGCCTATGGAAGGAGTCGAGTACATTGTGTATGTGGATGCATCACACATTGGACTTGGTTGTGTTTTGATGCAAGAAGGGAAGGTGATAGCGTACGGAATAAGGTAATTAAAGATTCATGAAAGGAACTATCCTACGCATGATTTGGAGTTTTCTGTTGTAATTTATGCGCTGAAGCTTTGGAGACACTTATTGTATGACACGCTATGCAAGATCTACACAGACCTTAAGAGTTTGAAGTATGTCTTCACTCAGAAGGAGCTGAATTTGCACTAGTGTAGGTGGTTAGAGTATGTGGCTGATTATGAAGTAGAGATCTTGTATCACCTAGGAAAGGAAAATGTAGTAGCCGATGCTTTGAGTAGGAATACCACCAAAATCTTCAATCTATCTGTACAATCCCTGGTGGAAGAATTCCTGTTGATGGACATCAAAGTTGGGAGTAGTATTGGGCCTGCTAGTTTGGAAGCATAAGAGCCCTCTTGGATTTCCCTTACCAGAGTGCACCAGAAGGATGATCCTGATTTGTTGCATCTCCGGAATAGGACTGCAAAGGGAGAGCTACTTGATTTCTCTTTAAACGAGTTAGATACTCTGAAATATTAGGGTAGATTTAGTATTCCCTCTTTTGGTAACATTCAGGCTAAGATTTGCAGCAAAGCTCATAGTTCTAGTGTTACCTACCATCCTGGTTCCACCAAAATGTATAAAGATTTGAAGCAAATTGTTTGGTGGTCGGGAATGAAGAATGATATGGCAAAGTTTGTGTCATAATGTTATATGTTTTAGCATATTAAGGCTGACCACAGAAGGCTTGGTGGTAAACTGACACCGCTTGATATTCCAAGTTGGAAATGAGAAAGTATTTCGTGGATTTCATTACCGGTTTACCAAAATCTCCCCGCGGGCACGATGCTGTTTGGGTGATAGTTGATAGATTGATTAAGTGTGCTCACTTTGTGCCCTTTAAGATTGGGTATTCTATAAAGAAGATAGCTGAGTTATATCTTAATGAAGTCATCAGGTTACATGGAGTGCCTGTTAGCATTGTTTTTGATCGAGACTCCAGATTCACGTCTTGTTTTTGGAAGAGTTTACAAGAGGGGTTGGGTTCCAATTTAGGGTATTCCACCGCCTATCATCCACAGACAAATGGTCAGACACAAAGGGTAAATCAGATCGTGGAAGATATGATAAGGTGTCATATATTGGATCACGGTGGTGCTTGGGATGAACGCCTCAGACACATGGAATTTGCATACAATAATAGTTATCAAGAGAGTCTGCAGATGGCCCCGTTTGAGGCCTTGTACGGAAGTTGTTGTAGGACTCCTTTGTTTTGGGCTGAAATTGGTGAGAGACCGCTGCTAGGTCCAGAAGCCCTTGAAGAGATGAATTGTGTTGTAACTCATATTCGAGAAAAACTCCGTATAGTACAAGAGTGTTATGAGAAATATGTTAATCGACGAGGAGTTGATCTGGGGTTCGACGTTTGGGACATGGTTTTTCTGAAAGTCTCTTCGATGTCAGGTGTTAAAAGGTTTGGAAGGAACCACAAGTTAGATCCTCGGTATATGGGACCTTTTCAAATTCTTGAGTGCATCGGAGTGTCAGCTTATAGAGTAGATTTGCCTGCTACCTTCCCTGGTGTCCATGATCTGTTCCATGTGAGCCAGTTGTGGAAGTGTGTTCGTAGTAATCGTCAAGTCCCTGACTCGGTGCCCTAGATTCAGCCCAACCTTTCATATGTGGAAGAGCCAATTTGTGTTTTGGAATCTTAAGATCGAGTGTTACGGAGAAAGACCATCCCCATGGTCAAGGTTCTTTGAAGAAATCAAGACGTCGAGAGAGCATCGTGGGAATTGGAGTCGGCAATGAGGGAATCTCATCCTCATCTCTTCTCTTAGTTTCTGGTATGTCTCCCTGTTTTTGGTGAATGTTGGTGTTTCTCATTTTGGTTTGATATTGAAGTTGTGATAAGTTTCAGGACGAAACTTCTTTTTAGGGGGAGTGACTGTAACGCCCCCAATTTTTCCGATAATATTATTTGAATTAGTATCATCATATTTATGATGTCAAGGCGTTACCTTTTTACGTTATGTTGACGGCGCTGCACTGTTAGTGCATTTTCGCATTTGTTGGGTCTGTTTGACTAGATTTTTGGGATTTTGATTGAATTGAATGTTCTCCTTGATTGAAAGGGGTGAATTTTTGAGGTTTTGGACTTGTCCAGTTTTATTGCGATCCGAGCATTTTGCAGTCTCGGCGCGCGTTTGGATCCTTGTGATTTTTGCTTGTGTAAGCATTTGACGTTAGTGTCTCAAGAATGGTGCGTCAGATTCTAGGGTTTTCTTCACTATTGAATTCGTTTAATTCGACGCACGTTTGGGCCTCCGTTTTGAATTCGTATTCCCTTGTTCAAACCATTTGAATACGATTATTATTATATTATTAAAGCCTTAAGCCCATTTTGATTCTCGGGAAGCCCTCCTTAAGGGTAGGATTTCGCCGATCTAAGGTGGGAAACAATTTTTTTTAGGCGTTGTCTGGGTTTTTGTTCAAAGTGTCGATCGGAGTTCGACGATCGTCGATCGGAGTTCGACGATCGTCGATCGGAGTTCGACGATCGTCGAACGGAGTTCGACGATCGTCGAACGGAGTTCGACGAAGGTCGAACGAAAGGCGCTGTCTGGGATTTGACTAAGCGTCGAGCTGAGGTCGACGATCATCGAACGGAGTTCGACGAAAGTCAAACAAAGCTCGACAAAGTCTAACTGAGCTCGATGAAATTAGAACTGAGTTTTCCTTTGTACTCAACGAAAGCCGATCGGGTTTTTTGTTGTGTTCGACGAAGTCTGACCAGAATTCGTCGAACGGGTTTTGTGTTCGACGAAATTCAGGCAGAATTCATCGAACAGAGTTATTTGCCCCTCTAGTTCTCGAGAGTTTCTTTTCAGTACTCGAGAACTGCCCTGTTGATTTCGAGAATTTCTTTTCAGTACTCGAGAACTACCCTGTTGATCTCGAGAATATCATTTCAGTACTCGAGGAGCCTTGATTTTCTCGAGAAGTTTTTTATTTCTTGAGAGGGCATGTCATTCTAGAGTAGTGCTTGTCCTGTTCCTAAGAAGTCTTCTTCTTCTCAAGAGGTCTGGTCCAGCTAACCCTCCTCCTCGGTTCTTTCTTAGAAAATAACTGTTATAGGTAAAAATTATTTTTTAATATTACAAATTATACCTTAAATATATATGTCCTTCTTCTTCCTCCTTCTTTTAGACCGAACTCTTGTTCATCTCTAGAACCAGAGCGGCGTGAGCGAGAGAGAAGGTTTTTTTTTGTGATTCTTCCGGTGGCTGCCGACGGTGCTCTGGTACTCAAAATTTTCCTTCGATCATAGATTCGGAAAGCTCTCAGTGAGAGCTACGCCATCGTGTTAAACTCTTCCCCATTTCTTGAGTTTTTCACGTTAGGGTTTTTGGCCCTAACCTCTTCTTTTGACTATTCTTGTTAGATTTTGACTTCCCTCGTCTTCTTTAGCCCCGATCTGCGATAAGGAGAGATTTGGAGAGTTTTTCCGGCAAAACCAAGGCAAGTTGTGGTTTTACTCCCCTCTTCCCTTCTTTCTCCCGATTTTCTGAAATTTCTAATTTCTTTTGTCGTTATCATTAATAACTTGTTGATTATAGTGTTGTCTTAACCCTTTGTATAAAAACACTTGTATCATCATGTTCTTGATTTTGCTAATCTAACCTTATTTAATGGCATATGTTTTGATAATGAATCTTTGTCTTTTAACCATCCCTTAACTATTATGTAGGGCGTGTTAGAGTTTATCTAGGATTGTAGATCCTTCCTAAAGGATGATCAACCGTTTCTTAATCTAGAATTATCTAGTAGAATCTGATGTGCCAAGTCTTGAGATATATCATGATTCTCTTGTTTGCGAGAGTTAGTGGGCGAATCTAGCTCCGCAATGTTTTGAGACTTATTAGTACCTTGTAAAACTCTATTGGGTGTTTGGGCGTCTGCGGTGAATGGTGGAGTGTATGAGTCTCCCCCGCAATTAGACGGATATTATATCTATGAGGGTGTGTCCAGATGAGCTACCACCTCGCCCGTGTTTTTGGGTAGAGTTGACCATATGTGGCTAATAAGGTTGTTGTGATATTCTTGCTTATGATTTAATCATGCTTTCCACCTTTTTAGCCTTATGTTTCTGGTGTGATTCGTTGTACGTGATGATTCACGTAAGTTATATTTTCTGATTTTGCCACTTTACTTCTATACTTTACTTCTGTACTTTACTTCAGTACTTTTGGTCTTGGGTTGGTATCCCTTTTGATCTTATTTACTTTTTGGCTTACTTTTCTGCCACCGCTTGTACCCTCTTGCTGAGGTGTTCTGTGTTTGGGATGCCTCAGGTTCAGAGCTTTAGCAGGTAGCAGAGCTAGTTTTGGGTATTCTTGGGCAGTAGTGTTGGCTGTGGTTTTCACCTCGTCGTTACGAGGTAGTTTATTGTTTTAATTTACTTTACCTAGTTTAGACATACTTTTTTTATGTGGGTTAGTGTTAGATTGTTGACGCCCATAGGGATGTTGATTTTGGATAATTACTAGCTGCAAGTTGTTTTCTTTGTGATGAATTAGATTACTTGCTGTCTAGGATGATTTATGCTAGGAAGACATGTTAGGTATTTTCAAGTATAAAACCTACTATTATTACTTCATACATTACATATTTAAAAACTCTAACTCATTATATTTTGCGACCGTAAAAACTATTTTTACTATTATTATAACCCTAGAGTCTTGCATACCATGAGTTGTTCTCTAGGGAACGTCTACACTCATGTAGGATGCTTAATCTCATGAATGAAGTATTTTTTCGCAGCGTATAAACTATTTTTCTTTTGTGGACTTGATAAGCCACCAAGCCGAGGGTGTAACGCACCCGATTTTTTAATAATATTATTTTATTTGGTATCGTCATATTTATGATGTCAAGGCGTTACCTTTGAACGTTATGTTGACGGTGCTACACCGCTAGTGCATTTTTGGCATCCGTTGGGTTTGTTTGACCAAATTTTTTTGGGGACTTTGATTTGGATTGAAGGTTTTCCTTGATTGAAAGGATTGAGTTTTGAGGTTTAGAACTTGTCCAGTTTTATTGCGATCCGAGCATTTTAGAGTCTCGGCGTGAGTTCGGATCTTTGTGATTATTTAGCTTATGTAGAATTTGATGTTTGTGTCTCAAGAATGATGCGTCAGATTCTAGTGTTATCTTCGCTGCAAAATTCGTAGAGTCGGCGATTTATTCCGGAATATTAGTCGAATCGGAATTTCTGAAATTTGTTCTGCTTGTACTCGAGATCTCCCCTTTAATTCTCGAGAAGTCCCTGTTTGTTCTCGAGTAGTCGTGACTTGATGTTCTCGAGAAGCCCTTACTAGTTCTCGAGAATCCTTATTGTACTCGAGTATTCCTAGCTTGCTGTTCTCGAGATGCCCTTGTTTGCTCTCGGAAGTATCTTATCTCTCGAGAAATCCATCTTCATTACTCGAGTAATTCTTCCTTGGTACTCGAGAAAGCCTGTCTTGCTGTTCTCGAGAAGCCTTCTAGTACTCAAGTAACCCTTCTTCTGTACTCGAGTAGGCCTTCTTCAGCACTCGAGTAATGCTTACTTTCTTTCTCGAGAAGTTATCTTAATCTCCTTATAGTACTCGAGTAATCCTTCCCTAGTACTCGAGAAGTCCTACCTTCAGTTCTCGAGTAGCCTTCTAGTACTCGAGTAATCCTTCCCTAGTACTCGAGAAGTCCTGCCTTCACTTCTCGAATAGCTTTCTAGTACTCGAGTAACTCTCCTTTTATACTCGAGAAGCTTTCTTTAGTACTCGAGTAATCCATGTCTTCATCTCGGAAATCGGTTCAGCTGACCCCAGTTCATTCTTCTAAGTGTAAAGATTTTTATATTATATTTATTATATATATATAAATATAAATACCCTTCTTCTTCTTCATCCATCATTTGGACCGAAATTCTTGTACATCTCCCGAACTAGAGAAGCCTGAGCGAGAGAGAGAAAGTATTTTTCGTGATTCTTCTAGTGGCCGTCGATGGTGCTCCGGTGCTAGAAATTTTAAACCGATCTTAGATCCGAAAATCTCTCAGCGAGAGCTTCATCATCGTGGTAAAATCTTCCCCATTTCTTGAGTTTTTCTCCTAAGGGTTTTTGTCTCTAACCTCTATCTTGGCTATTTCTTGTTAGATTGCGACTCTCCTCGTATTCCTTAGCCCCGATCTACGACTTGGAGCGATTTGGAGAGTATTTCCGGCAAAACCAAAGCAAGTGGTGGTTTTCCCCTTACCCTCTTCTTTCCAATCTTGATAATAACTAGTAATCTCTTTTTCTTCAATCTTTCTGCACTATTGTCATTTCAATTTATAGGTATATTTAATCTTCCTTTGAATCCACTTGTGTTATTAGTTTGGTCATGATGATTTAATCTTGTAAGTGTTGTAGAGATTTTATGGAAATGTTTAATTGATGGCTTTAATCATTCCTAACTATTATGTAAGATGTGTTTAGAGTTATTTAGGACTGTGAAATCTTTCCTGAGGTTGATCAACCGTTTCTTAAATCTAGATTTTGTCAAGTAGAATCTGATGTGCCAAGTCTTGAGATATATCATGATTCTCTGGTTGTGGGATTAGTGGACGTAACCACCTTTGTTATGTCTGAGATTTATATCATGGTTTTTCTTTATTGCGGGTGTTAATTGGAAAATCCACCGCCACAAGGTTTGTTTCCTTTATTAGTATCTTGTGGAACTCTATCGGGTGTTTGGGCGTCTGCGGTGAATGGTGGAGTGTATGAGTCTCCCCCGCAGTTAGTCGGATATTATATATCTGTAAGGGTGTGTCCAGATTAGTGACCACCTCGCCTGTGTTTTGGGTAGAGTTGACCACATATGGCTAATAAAGATTTGAGTATTCTTTTTATGATTTAATCTTGCATTCCACCTTTTTAGCCTTGTGCATCTTGTGTGATTTATTGCACGTAACAATTCACGTAAGTTCTATTTTCTGATTTTGGTACTTTACTTATGTACTTTACTTCAGTACTTTTGGTCTTGGGTTGGTACCCCCTTTTGACCTTTGTTTACTTTTGGTTTACTTTTCTACCACCGCTTGTACCTTCTTGCTGAGGTGTTGTGTTTGGAATGCCTCAGGTTCGGAGCTTTAGTAGGTAGTGGATCCAAATTTGGAGTTCCCGAGCAGCAATGTTGGCTGTGGTTTCCACCTCGCTGTTGCGAGGTAGTTGTTGTTTCTGTTATTTTCCTTAGTTCAGACATACTATTGTTTTGTGTGGGTTCATGTTAGATTGTTACCGCCCATAGGGTTATTGATTTTGTATACTTTCTAACTGCTAGTTGTTCTCTTTGTGATGGATTGGATTACTTGCTCTCTGGGATGATTTATGATAGGAATGCATGTTAGGTATTTTCAAGTATAAATTCTACTATTATTACCGCATGCATTGCATATTTTAAAACTCTAACTCATTATATTTTGCGACCGTAAAAGCTATTTTCACTACTATTATAAACCTAGAGTCTTTCATACCATGAGTTGTTCCCTGGGGAACGTCTACACTCATGTAGGATGTTTAATCTCATATATGATGAATTTTCTGTAGTGTATTAACTATTTTCCTTTCATGGATTTGATGAGCCACCAAGCCGAGGGATACGGTTAAATGCTTAACTTAAATTCTATTTTTACTAAATGACTTGAAGATCTTTCTGTTTGGATCTAGTAGGAGTTTTTTCTAAACATCCGAAGTTATCCCCTGCTGACGTGTCATCATGACGTGCATTTTCCCTTACCATGATATACACTTTTAATGTGGTGAAAATGCGGGTTGTGACAGTTGGTATCAGAGCGAGATTGGTTTGACAAGTTGGTCGAACCAGCCACCCATTGTAGATTTGTCTTCCTTCGTCCACTTGCATAAACACACTGATGTGTCATCAGTACGTCTTAGCTGAAGCATAGTCACTACACTCATAGCATGACAAGAAGTATATGGGGCATATTATGTAGTATGGGATGCATAAAATGTGTTTGTATATGGATCCACCATAGGTGGCAACATATGACGGTTATGTAGTATGGGATACATAACAACCAATACATGGGTGCCCATTAGCACGTTTTCTCTTCTCATTGCATGCAATGTTATGTAGTATGGGATGCATAATATTTCATATGTACGTCGCTTATAGCATGCATTAAGGCCTTTTTAGAATGCATAGCACTGCATACATAACATAACATCGCATAATCACGCGTGCTAAGTTAAGGTTTACATAATAATACATGTACACACATGATTTTAAACAAGAATAAAGAATCCATGAATTCATGTCATAGGCACATGAGTCGATAGGATGACAGGATATCATCCTAAGTAGTACATGGCATCATTATAAAGTCCCAGGGCAAGTTGCTGCATAAGCAAGTGTCTTTTAAGTATGATCTGAACAAAGTTGTGTGGCCTAGTCGTAATCTAGGATTTTGATGAGTTGTTTGTTGCCTTTTAGATATGCTGCCAAAGCGTCCTGCGAAGAGTTTGAATACCCAGTTGGAGGGTGAGTCATTTGGTATGCAGAGCGATGCATTGATCGAGAGCCTATTTCAGAGAAATGAGGCTCTGTCGAGACAATTAGTTGTGATACAATTGTAGATTCAGTCCTTGTTATCTGCCGCTCCTACGCAGCAACCCTTAGTGCAAGATCCTGTCATGGATCAAGCCGTACCCATTACTCCTGCTCCTCTGGTGCCCCTGGTGACGCTACCACCAGAGATATATTTTGTATCGCACTTCCAGCGATTGTGACCTCCCACTTATGACGGGAGAGCCGACTGTATAGTTCTGGATGATTGGGTCATCGTTATAGAAGAGATGTTCTCGTACTCGGGGATTGCAGAATCCCAGAAGGTAATGATTGCAGCCTATCAGCTAAAAGGCCTGGTAAAGAGTTGGTGGATTTGGGAGAAGGAGAGCCTAAATGAAGGATGCTCGTGGGAATCATTTAAGAAGATGTTACTTAAGAAGTTCCTACCCTCGGTCGAGCAGGACCGTCTGATGAAAACATTCCTGCATATGAAGCAGAGACAGCTCACGGTGAGCGAATATGAGATTGAATTTAGTAAGTTGAGAAGGTTTGCTGCTGATTTGGTAGCTTCAGAGGAGGGAAGATTGAAACGTTTCCTTATAGTACTAAGAAGCGATGTCCAGCAGTGGGCTTGCGCTTATAGAGCTGAAAGTTATGCTGAGGCAATAAAAGTCGCTTTAAAAGTTGAAGCGATTGAAAATGCCAAGAATCGAGGTGTCGCGGTGAGAAATGAGAAGAGGAAAGGTGTTGAGGATGGAAGCCCTAGGGCATCTGGCCCTTCTTCGAAAAAGAAAAGTTGAGAGATATGTCGCTTCTGTGGTCGATCCGGCCACCCGTACGAGAGGTGTTTCAAGAGGACTTCCACTCTGAAGTAGCAGCAAGTGCTCTCCATCCAAGGCGCACCCAGAGGATACCTAGTATGTTCGTTCTATACACGGAAGGGTCATGACGTGAGTCGTTGCTGGTCGAAGGATAAGGCTTTCTTCTAGTGCAGGCAGAAGGGGAATCTGAAGTCTTCATGCCCCTAGGCTCAGTCCCCACTGCAGCCTGCCCTGCTTTGGGCTCTGCCGCCGCTGCCAAACCCGGACAAAGGGAAAGGAATGCAAAATGTGGTGACCAGAGAGGAAGCTCAGACCTCTACCCAAGTGATATTAGGTTAGATGTTAGCTTAATTTTTACTCTCCTTTGTTTGCCCTAGTTTTCGTTCATTTAGTTATATATGCTACGGTTTTAGGGGACTTTAAGGTGAAGAATAGGTGAGCGCGTGTTCTTTTTGATTCGGGTGCCACCCATTCCTTTGTGGCACGGAGTTTCGTAGATGAACATCGTTTCAACCTGGATCAATTAGGAGATTCCTTCAACATCAAGTTTACCTCCGAAGATCTGGTGATATCAAATCAAGGAGTTTTGAAATACCCCATTTTTTGGGTTATTTCCTAGCTTTTGCGGATCTGATGGTGTTGGATCTGGTAGATTTCGATGTGATTTTGGGCATGGACTAGTTGTCCAAGTATGATGCGGTCATCAAATGCAAGGCAAAGCCACTGGACTTCAAGTTGGACAACGACCAACACATGAGTGTCTGTGGTTTTCTGGATAAGGGTTCCCTCCTTATTTTTGCTGTACGTGCTTGTCGAGCTCTAGAGTCTAGTTATGAGGCATATCTTGTTTCTATTTCTGCTCTGGAAGCAGCTTTTGTTACACCACGTTTTGAGGATATCTCGGTGGTGCGAGAGTTTCCAGATGTCTTTCCTGATAGCCTTCCAGGACTTCCTCCTAAGAGAGAGGTGGAGTTTGTGATAAACCTCGAGACAGGTACTCGTCCTATTACTAAGGCACCATACTGTATGGCTCCGCATAAGTTAGAAGAGTTGCGCACTCAGCTGGATGAGTTGTTGTGGTGTAGTTTTATTAGGCTGAGTTCTTCTTCGTGGGGTGCTCCTGTTTTGTTCGTAAAGAATAAAGACGGTTCCATGAGGCTCTGCATTGATTACTGGGAGTTAAATAAGGTAACCATCAAGAACATATATCTGTTGCCTCAGATTGATGATCTTTTTCATTAGTTGTGGGGATGCACTGTATTTTCGAAGATTGTCCTTCGTTCAGGCTTCCACTAGTTGAGGGTCCGTAAGGCTTAGATTCTATGGACGGCTTTTTATTCCCTGCATGGGCATTTTGAGTTCTTGGTGATGTCCTTTGGTTTGATAAATGCCCCCTCTGTTTTTATGGACTTAATGAATAGAGTGTTCAATGATTTCTTGGACCACTTCGTATTCGTGTTCATAGATGACATTCTCGTGTATTTCCGTAGTGTTGAGGAGCATGCTCAACACTTGCGCTTAGTTTTGTCAACCCTGAGGGAGCATAAACTCTATGCCAAGCTAAGTAAGTGCGAATTCTGGTTACCCCAAGTGTCCTTTCTGGGCTATATTATGGGCAAGGACCGTATTTTCGTAGACCCTACCTTGATTTCTACTGTGATGGAATGTAAGAGACTTTCAACACCTAAGGAGATTAAGAGATTCTTAGGCCTGGCTGGCTATTATAGAAGATTCGTAGAAGGGTTCTCTATGTTGTCTGCACCTCTAACTAGACTTACACAGAAGAACACCGCGTTCATTTGGAGCGATAAGTGTGAAGAGGCTTTATAAGAATTGAAGAAGAGATTATGTACTGCTTCAGTCTTAACCTTACCGACTAAAGGAGTCGAGTATGTTGTACATGTGGACCCATCACACATTAGACTAGGTTGTGTTTTGATGCAAGCAGGAAAGGTGATAGCGTGCGGATCAAGATAATTAAAAATCTTTGAAAGAAACTATCCTACGCATGCCTTGGAGTTTGCTGTTGTAATTTATGCGTTGAAGCTTTGGAGACATTTATTGTATGGCGCGTTGTGCAAGATCTACACAGACCATAAGAGTTTGAAGTTTGTCTTCACTCAGAGGGATTTAAATCTGCGCCAGCGTAGGTGGTTAGAGTATGTGGCTGATTATGAAGTGGAGATTATCTATCATCCAGGAAGGGCTAACGTAGTAGCCGATGCTTTGAGTAGGAAGATTACAAAAATCTTCTATCTATCTGTACAATCCTTGGTGGAAGAATTCTTGTTGATGGACATTGAAGTTGGGAGTAGTATTGTGCCTGCTAAGTTGGAACCAGAAGAGCCCTCTGGGATTTCTCTTACCAAAGTGCACCAAAAGGATGACCCTGACTTGTTGCATCTTTGAAATAGAACTGAGAAGGGGTAGCTACCTGATTTCTTGTTGGACGAGTTGGATACTCTCAATTATCGGGGTAGATTTGGTATCCCTGCTTTTTGTGATATTTGGGCAAAGATTTATAATGAAGCTCATGTTTACAGTGGTGCCTACCATCCTGGTTCCACCAAAATGTATAAGGATCTAAAGCAAATTGTTGGTGGCCGGGAATGAATAATGTCATAGCAAAGTTTGTGTCTGAATGTTACACGTGTCAGCGTGTTAAGGCAGACCATAGAAGGCCTGGTGGTAAACTGACACTACTTGATATACCAAGTTGGAAATGGGAGAGTATTTCAATGGATTTCATCACCGGTCTACCGAAATTTCCCCGTGGGCACGATTCTATTTGGGTGATAGTTGATTGATTAACTAAATGTGCTCACTTTGTGCCCTTTAAGATTAGGTATTCTATGAAGAAGATATCTGAGTTATATCTCGATGAACTCATCAGGTTACATGGAGTGCCTGTTAGCATCGTATCGGATTGAGATTCCTAATTTACATCTCGTTTTTGGAAGAGCTTACAAGAGTGGTTGGGTACTGATTTAAGGTATTCTACCGCCTATGATCCGCAGACAAATGGTCAGACGAAAAGGATAAATTAGGTCGTGGAAGATATGATCAGGTGTTATATATTGGATCATGGTGGTGCTTGGGATGAATGCCTCAGACTCATGGAATTTGCATACAATAATTGTTAGCAAGAGAGTCTGCAGATGACTCTGTTTGAGGCCTTGTATGGGAGGCATTGTAGGAATCCTTTGTTTTGGGCTGAGGCTGGTGAGAGACCTTTGCTAGGTCCGGAATCCCTTGAAGAGATGAATCGTGTTGTAACTCATATTCGAGAGAAGATCCGTGTAGCACAAGAGCGTTATAAGAAGTATGCTAATCGACGAAGGGTCGATCTAGAGTTCATCGTTGGGGACTTGGTTTTTCTGAAAGTCTCTCTGATGTCAGGTGTTAAAAGGTTTGGAAGGAACCACAAGTTAGACCCCCGATATGTGGGACCTTTTCAAATTCTTGAGAGCATCGGAGTGTCAGCTTATATATTTGATTTTCCTGCTACCTTCCCTTGTGTCCATGATGTGTTCCATGTGAGCCAGTTTCAGAAGTGTGTTCATAGTAATCGTCAAGTCCTTGACTCGGTACCTCAGATTTAGCCCAACCTTTCGTATGTGGAAGAACTTGTTCGTGTTTTAGAATCTCAAGATCGAGTGTTACGAAGAAAGACCATCCCCATGGTCAAGGTTCTCTTGAGAAATCAAGACGTCGAAAGCGTGACATGGGAATTGGAGTAGGAGATGAGGGAATCTCATCCGCACCTCTTCCCTTAGTTTCTGGTATGTCTCCATGTTATTGGTAGTGTTTGATTTTCTCGTTTTGATTTTATTTTGGAGTTGTGTTAAGTTTCAGGACGAAACTTCTTTTTAGGGGGAGTGACTGTAACACCCCTGATTTTCCTGATAATATTATTTGATTTGGTATCGTCATATTTATGACGTCAAGGCGTTACCTTTTTACGTTATGTATACGGCGTTGCACCGCTAGTGCGTTTTTGGCATCTATTGGGTTTGTTTGACCAGATTTTTTTGGGGGGACTTTGATTTGGATTGAAGGTTTTCCTTGATTGAAAGGATTGAGTTTTGAGGTTTTGAACTTATCTAGTTTTATTGCGATCCGAGCATTTTGCAATCTCGGCACGGGTTTGGATCTTTGTGATTATTTTTTTTTGTAGCATTTGATGTTTGTGTCTCAAGAATGGTGCGTCGGATTCTAGTGTTATCTTTGCTGCAAAATTCGTAAAGTCAGCGATTTATTCCGAAATATTAGTCGAATCGGAATTTATGAAATTTTGTTCTGCTTATACTTGAGATCTCCCCTTTCGTTATCGAGAAGTCCCTGTTTGTTCTCGAGTAGTCGCGACTTGATGTTCTCGAGAAGCCCTTGCTAGTTCTCGAGAAGCCTTATTGGACTTGAGTAGTCCTGGCTTGCTATTCTTAAGATGCCCTTATTTGCTCTCGAGAAGTATCTTAGCTCTCGAGAAATCCATCTTCATTACTCGAGTAATTCTTCTTCATTACTCGAGAAGTCCTATCTTTCTGTTCTCGAGAAGCATTCTAGTACTCGAGTAATCCTTCTTCTGTACTCGAGTAGGCCTTCTTCAGCACTCGAGTAATGCTTACTTTCTTTCTCGAGAAGTTCTCTTAATTTTCCTTCTAGTACTCGAGTAATCCTTCCCTAGTACTCGAGAAGTCCTGCCTTCAGTTCTCGAGTAGCCTTCTAGTACTCGAGTAATCCTTCCCTAGTACTCGAGAAGTCCTGCCTTCAGTTCTCGAGTAGCTTTCTAGTACTCGAGTAACTCTCCTTCTATACTCGAGAAGCTCTCTTCAGTACTCAAATAATCCATGTCTTTTTCTCGGAAATTGGTTCAACCGACCCCGGTTCATTCTTCTAAGTGTAAAGATTTTTATATTATATTTATTATATATATATAAATACCCAACTTCTTCTTCCTCCATCATTTGGACCGAAATTCATGTTCATCTCCCGAACTAGAGAAGCGTGAGCGAGAGAGAGAAAGTATTTTTCGTGATTCTTCTGGTGGCCGTCGACGGTGCTCCGGAAATCTTAAACCGATCTTAGATCCAGAAAGCTCTCAGCGAGAGCTTCGTCATCGTGGTAAAATCTTCCCCATTTCTTGAGTTTTTATCATTAGGTTTTTTGGCCCTAACATCTATCTTGGCTATTTCTTGTTAGATTTCGACTCTCCTCGTCTTATTTAGCCCCGATCTACGACAAGGAGCGATTTGAAGAGTTTTTCCAGCAAAACCAAGGCAAGTGGTGGTTTTCCCCTTACCCTCTTCTTTCCAATCTTGATGATAACTGGTAATCTCTTTTTCTTCAATCTTTCTGCACTATTGTAATTTCAATTTGTAGGTATATTTAATCTTCCTTTGAATCCACTTGTGTTATTAGTTTTTTCATGATGATTTAATCTTGTAAGTGTTGTAGAGATTTGATGGAAATGTTTAATTGATGGCTTTAATCGTTCCTAACAATTATGTAGGATGTGTTAAGAGTTGTTTAGGACTGTGAAATATTTCTTCAGGTTGATCAACCATTTCTTAAATCTAGAATTTGTCTAGTAGAATCCGATGTGCCAAGTCATGAGATATATCATGATTCTCTGGTTGCGGGAGTTAGTGGACGTAACCACCTTCATGATGTCTGAGATTTATATCAAGGTATTTCTTTGTTGCGGGTGTTAGTGGGAGAATCCACCACCGCAAGGTTTGTTTCCTTTATTAGTATCTTGTGGAACTCTACAAGGTATTTGGGCGTCTACGGTGAATGGTGGAGTGTATGAGTCTCCCCCACAGTTAGACATATATTATATATTTGTTAGGGTGTGTCCAGATGAGTGACCACCTCGCCTGTGTTTAGGGTAGAGTTGACCACATGTGGCTAATAAAGATTTGAGTATTCTTTTTATGACTTAATCTTGCTTTCCACCATTTTATCCTTGTGCATCTTGTGTGATATGTTGTACATGATGATTCACGTAAGTTCTATTTTCTTATTTTGGTACTTTACTTCTGTACTTTACTTGAGTACTTTTGGTCTTGGGTTGGTACCCCCTTTTGACCTTTGTTTACTTTTGTTTTACTTTTATGGCACCGCTTGTACCTTCTTGCTAAGGTGTTCTGTGTTTGGAATGCCTCGGGTTCGGAGCTTTAGCAGGTAGTAGAGCCGATTTTGGAGTTCCTGAGCAGCAGTGTTGGTTGTGGTTTCCACCTCGCAGTTGCGAGGTAGTTGTTGTTTCAGTTATTTTCCTTAGTTCAGACATACTATTGTTTTATGTGGGTTCGTGTCAGATTGTTGATGCCTATAGAGTTATTGATTTTGGATACTTGCTAGCTATTAGTTGTTCTCTTTGTGATGGATTGGATTACTTGATTTTTGGGATGATTTATGCTAGGAATGCATGTTAGGTATTTTCAAGTATAAAATCTACTATTACTACCGCATGCATTGCATATTTTAAAACTCTAACTCCTTATATTTAGCGATCGTAAAAGCTATTTTCACTACTATTATAAACCTAGAGTCTTGCATACCATGAGTTGTTCCCTAGGGAACGTCTACACTCATGTAGGACGTTTAATCAAATAAATGATGTATTTTCCGCAGCGTATTAACTATTTTCCTTTCGTGGATTTGATGAGCCACCAAGCCGAGGGATATGGTTAAATGCTTAACTTAAATTTGATTTTTACTAAATCACTTGAAGATCTTTCTGTTTGGGTCTAGTAGGAGTTTTGCCTGAGCATCTGCAGTTATCCCTACTGACATGGCATCATAATGCGCATTTTCCCTTACTCTGATATACTCCTTTAATGCAGTGAAAATGTGGGTTGTGATAGAGGGATACGTTAAATGCTTAACTTAAATTGGATTTTCACTAAATCACTTAAAGATCTCTCTTTTTGTGTCTAGTAGGAGTTTTGCCATAGAGTCCGCGGTTATCCCATGCTGACGTGGCATCATGATACGCTTTTTCCCTTACTCTGATAAGTTATTAAATGCGGTGAAAATGCGGGTTGTGACAGCTATCTTGATTAATAAACATGTTATGTTTCATGTGTATTGATTGGATTACACTATACTATGCTATTATTATTTTTATCTCATTAACGAAATTTGATATTATCAAAGGAGGAGTTTGTTGGAATATATGATCCACATCACTTTAGTTTGACAATATCAAATCCTGAGTTGTATTTAAACATACTTGTGTTGGGTATAGTGTGCAGGTTTACAGGTAAAAAAGAACAAGTAAATCAATCTCAATGACCTACCGTCGGGCACTAACCAATTCGGCAATTGTTGAGTCAATTCGTCGAGAGGAAATTGCTACCGCCAGGCATTAGCTTTTACCGCGCCGCAATATAAAGAAGCGGAAAGATTATTTCACGATATTTTTCCAAAATTACTAGACAGCTGGCAGCACCGTGCGAATGGACCTACTGCCAGGTGCTAGCCCTACCGTTGGTGGTAGTATATTTTTATAAATGAGTATAAAAGCGTGTGTTTCTTTTCCTGAAGATAACAAGGAGGATTTTCATTCTAGGGTTCTGTCATCTGTTGGAACACCCTCTTATTTATTTGGGCTAGGATTACTATTAGGATTTTATTTTGACCCAACTTGTATAGACTTAGGGGCGTATTTTATTTCCAGAAGTATTTAGGGAGGAATTCCAGAGAAACTCCGTTCGACGAACTCTGAACTCAGTTCGACGAACTCTAATCTCAGTTCGATGAACTCTAAACTCAGTGCGACTAACTCAAACTCAAACTCTGAGTTGAGTTCGACGAACTCTGAGCACAGTTCAACGAATGCAGAGCTCAGCTCGACAAAAGTATGAACTAAGTTTGTAAAAGATCAGTTCGACGAATGTCAGGCTCAGTTCGATGAATGTCAGGCTCAGTTCGACGAAATGCTTGCTGAGTTTGATGAATCAGACGGTTTCTCTATCAACAGAAGGCAGAATGATTTCAAAAATATTTGGTAATTGAAACTCTGATATTTAATGCTAAATATTCTATTGAATATAACCATTTAAGGATGCATTAAATATGGATTTATCATAGAGTTTAAGATCTAATTAATTCCAAGGCAGTTACAAATTCTAAAGGGATTCAGACATTTCAGAATCGTTTTATTTAAAATATTGAAATCTTCCCTAACAGTCTATATATACAGAAGATTGTTGCTTCAAGGTTGATCAACTAAGAGAGACAGATTTGGCACATAGAGATATACATACATCCTGCTTTTCTTGAGACATATCCATAATCAGACATCCAAATACAGATTTGTCTATAATATCAACTGGAGAGCAAAAGTTTATAAGAAGGCCTACACCCTTATCTCTACTCAAATAAGGGGGAGCTTTTTGCTACATCATCCACTAAGTCTTCTCAGAGATTCTTGACAGAGAAGACAACGTCAACTTCTTTTAGTTTATTCTTTAAACTGTGTACAGGGTTTTAACTCCCTTCAAAAGTTTACTCTTGGTTCCTAAGTCACCGGATCAAAAGACTAAAGCTTGGTTTTTGGGTACCTGGTCAAAAGTCCAAAGGGTTTCTAGATCTCCCTTAGAAAATAGATCTTCTGGTGACAGGGCATCTGAGCAAAAACCTGTAGTGGATTCCTACCAGGGTGGTAGAAGAGTAGACATACCCAGATTTATTAGAGAACTACTATAAAATACTTGTGTCATCTGTGATTGATTTCTTCTTATTTGTGTGCTGTGATTTTCATATATATATATATATATCACTAATTTTAAATCCGCTATAAAAATAAATCAAAGTTTTTAAAATACTTTATTCACCCCCTCTAGAGTAAAGTTAGATATATCCCTCACTTTCATTGTTATCTGTGAGAACGCGAACCTTCATCTCTGTGCAAGGAAAAACAATATTTCTTCCTCATGTTCGTGATTGAAGAATTCCGAAGGAAAAAACTCTGACAACAATTCAATGACTGATTGACTGCAAAGAAACGATATTCAAAAGTATCAATCGTGCAACATTCTACAAAGGATTTCTACTTTTGAGGGAGAAATATTTAACTCCATATATTTTATTCTGTATTTTCTTTTCTTCTATCTGATCTGTGTATGAGGGAAATCTACCTAGGAGGTCGTCAGATATTTGGGAGGAATCCATAGGAAATTTTACTGGGAGGACGTCTAGATCTGGGAGATCTAGTGGGGCTCTAAGACCCTTCCTAGGAGGAAGGTGAAGAGCTGGCTCGTCAATATTCTTGGAAAAAAGAGTGAGGGCCAACCAGTCCTGGGAGGGTCGGTATAGAAATCAAAATAAGATTGTATACATCGCCTTTGATCTCTGGTGTCACGGAGATCCAATTTTGTTATTGTAAACAACTATTCTTATTTTGAACAAAATTATTTGTTTTTATTTCATCTAAAATTTGTGATTGTACGTTGCTGGAGGTTTGAGTGTTATGTGGAAAATTTGAAATCTAAGGTTTACAAAGAAAATTGATCACTGTGACTTACCGCCGAGCGCTAGCCTTACCGCCCGTAGTTGCATCCAAAGCTCATTTTCTTGGTAAAACTTATTTTATTTTAGAACTAACTTTAAAAACCTTATTCACCCCAACCCCCCCCCCCCCCCCCCACTCTAAGATTAGCCACCAGATCCAACACAGTTATGAGTTAGGTTTTTGACTCTCCTTTGTTCTTCTGAAAGTAATCGGAAAGAACTTGCTTTCTTCCAATACGACTCTTTAGGTTTTGTGATTGCTACGACAATGACGTTTGGTCGGATACTTGGGTACTATTCTATTGCCATAGCATATCTCCTTTTATACCTTTTTCTTCTGCAATAGTTCTGGAATACGTCTTGTCATCAGCATGGACATGAATATAATAGTCTATCCTTACTTTATATGTTAGCGACAATTTTGAAGCCCGCCATGCTGTACGGCCTCAACAGTAATATTTTTCCCGCTTCAATGATAACGTTAAGTATAATAAACTTTCTTGGTGGTATCGGCCTTGGCACTGAGAACTACTTCATTCAGCTTCTGCTCCACGATATCGTTGAGTAGTGACTTCATTCTTAATAATATGTCAACGATATAATGGACACAGCTATACCTACTCAGTGGTATAGTCCTTCGATCTAAACTTGTTTTAGAGTCAACAAAAAAGTGACCTTAATAAACATGAAGTAGATATATCATCAAATACATTATTCTCTTAACATTGTAGGTGATGCTTCTTCAAATCTAAGAATATTGGGGAAATATTCCAAACAGAAGGAACAGACCTGGCGATTCTGTCTCCCTTAGGGCCTCGCTCCCTCAGATGAAGGCCAAGAAGGTGGCGGCTTCTAAGGACAAAGACACCGAAAAAGACCCTCAGGGTAAAGGTAAAAGCGCAAAAGTCCCTAAAGCGGAGGGTCTGGTCGCAGGAGGCAAGCTAGAGTCCTCAGATCCCCGAGAAGACAGACTACCCAAATCTCATCGCAACTTTGGATTGGGCCAGATAGTCATGGACAGCACTGGCGAGCCGTTGGTGCTATGGGATGAGGCGGCGAATAGAATATCAGTCCCCATTCTTCTCCCCTCTTGGTCAAAACAGTGACCACCCAGCGGGCACGCTTATGCTCTTGGCTTCGGGCTCTACAGGAACAAAGATGCAATAACCTATGACGACATTACAATGCAGAAACTCGCCCACTAGAGTTCACGAGCTCAGATGTGTTCCTTGGAGCTCGCACATATAGTCATGCGTTGAGGTTTTTATCTGACCCGGAAATGGAATTACACGGAGGAATCATGTGCACTCACTATGGATGAGTTGCAAACATGAAGCAGAGGCTAGAGTTCATCGAGGATCTCCTCGTAGAGAGCTCTGGTGCGGTGGTGAGTGTTATTCTTCCCCCTTTTTCCTGCCTTTGCATCATTAACCAACTCCCTTTGTTACACCACTTCCCTTATTTTTGTAAGATGTCAAGACCGTTGACCGGTTGCAGAAGCACGTTTCATACTTGGAGGGCCAAAATAAGGAACACAAGGCTGAGCTCACCTGCTTCCTTAAAAATATATTGCTCCTGAGTTGCGACGAGTCGACCAGTAAAGGCGTTGGACCAAGGCAATTCAGCAAGCTAGAAGTTGATGAGATGATGAGGACCAACTCCATCAAGCCTGCTGAACACATCCTCAAGATGATGTAGTATCTAAAGGTCATGAAGCCCGGCTACGAGAAGGTTACCGCTAAGGAACTGGTCCCGGAGTTGTTCGTGAATCTCGACCTCTTAGAGGACGAGTTCAGCTCGCTATTTGGAGATGACGCCAATGACTTGGGGGGCAAGACGTAAGAGATAGCTTAGGGACTCTCTTTGTTTTATACTCGGGCTTAAAAATTATATATATATATTCGCAGGCAATTACCCTAAACGTGAGCTTGTTTTCAACGGACCTGTGTCGATTACCAGTCCATACGAAATGCCTCAAGGAACCAAGTTAGGCCATTGGCGCCCACCTCTCACTAGATCCACCTTGTTCCTGCTCTCTCCATGCTCATAATTATTTGTGTTGTTGATGGAACTTGCGGTTAATCTTTATTTTTTGTAAGGCACGGGTTCGACCGATGAGTAGCCCTAGGTTCGACAGGCGAGTAATCGTGCACTACTCCCACTCGCCTAAGTATCATCATTTCCCCAGTCTCCACCTATCGATGAGTGGTCTTTCGGACTTGCCAGCTAGTTAAGAGCCTAGTCTGTAGGTTAACTTGGGATCTATATTTCAACAACCTTTTTCTTTTCATCCTGCCACCGAGTGAGCCTTTGGTCCAGCCAGCTAATGAAAGCCTGGTCAGCGGGTCTTCTTATGGCCTATATTCCAACAACTTCTATATTCTCATCCTTCCACCAAGTGAGCCTTCAGACCTGCCAGGTAGTGAGAGCCTGGTCAGCGGGTTTGCTCGGGGCCTATGATTCAACAACTTTTCTCTTCTCATCCTGCCACTGAGTGAGCCTTTTGACCAGCCGGCTAGTGAAAGCCTGGTCATTGGGATCTTCTCTGGATTATTTTTCAACCTGCCACAAAGTGCCTTCCAGCCATGCTAGTTACTGAGATCCTGACAGCGGGATTTTCTTGGTGTCATTTTTCAACTGACCTTCAACCTGCCATCGAGTGCCTTCCATCACTAGCACCTAGTGAGAGCCTGACAACAGGATCTTCTTGAGGTATTTTTGGACTCACTTTTAACCTACCACTAAGTGCCTTCAACCCCTTCCAGCTAGTGATAGCTTGACAATGGGATCTTCTCTAGGTCATTTTTCAACTACTATCAACCTGTCATTGAGTGCCTTCCAGCCCTGCTGGAGCAGGATCTCCTCAGAGTCAACATTTCAACTATCATTATATCATAAGGAAATAGAATTTATACTCTGAGAGAAATAAATTGCAAGCAAGATATCACAAAAATATACAATCTTGTTATTTAAACTAAAGGTAGAAATGTTTCAAGTCATCACCACTCGATGTGTGACCTATGGACACCCCTCCACATTCTGAAGGTGGAACCCTCCTTACTTTTGGACCTCCTCGACTATGTAAGGACCCTACTAGTTAAGATTAAGCTTCCCAACAGTTGTCGACTTCCCGGATGCATTGATTTTCTATAGGACCAGGTCTCCTTCCATGAATTGTTTGATCTTGATATGTTTGTCAAAGTACATGGCCATTCGGCGCTTGACTTCCTCCTACTAAATGGCGGCCAGATCTCGGATCTCTTCCACCATGTCTAGTGAGAGTCATAACTTGCTTCATTCTCTTCTCTCCATTCTTCATATCCTCCTCCTGCATCTACCACTTGAGGTTACTTGGCATTGAACTCCACTGGAAGCACGGCCTCACAGCCGTAGGAAAGTTTGAAGGTGGTCTCTCCTGTGGCTGTGATAGGGTTAGTTCTCAGGACACATAAGACCAAGGGAAGCTACTCTACCCAATTTCCCTTCAAGTTATCCACCTTCTTCTTCAATAGGTTCACGATGATCTTGTTGCCTCCTCCACCTGCCCATTTCTCCTAGGGTGGTGGACCGACGCAAACATTAGGTCTATCTCTAGCTGGCTACATAAATTGACAAACTCCCTACTAGCAAACTGTGGTCCATTATCAGTGACTATGTCTTGAGGAAGTCTGTGATGGCAGATGATCTCTCCCCATACAAAGTTATGAATGACTTGGGACGTCACCTTGGCCAGCGCCTTGACCTCCGCCCACTTCGAGAAGTAGTCGGCCATGATTAGGAGGAACCTCCTTTACCCACTTGCCTGGGGGAAAGGTCCTACGAAGTCCATTCCCCAAATTATGAAGGGCCAAGGCATTATGATACTCCAAAGACTTTGAGTTAGCAAGAGTTGGAGTGGGTCAAACAGTTGGCACTTTTCACATCTTCTTGTAAACTCTGTCATATCTTTACCCAAGGTCGGCGAGAAATATCTTTGCCTCATCACCCTCGACTCCAAGGTCCTACTTCCTGAGTGGTTGTTGCATTGTCTGTAGTATACCTCTTATAAAATCTTCGGGACCTCCTTTTTAGACACACACCGTGCCAAGAGCCCCAAAAGAGTCTTCTGATACAAACCTCCTTCGTCCAATAGATAATATGTTGACTTGTGCATGAAGCATTTCTTGTTCGGGATCTGAGATCGCTAAGTTGTCAACCTAAATCACCTAGAGGGGGTGAATAGGTGAATTTCGCGTCAAATGCGGAATAAAAAATATAACACAGCACAGATCCGTAATCAAGCAATCACACAGACGACAAGAGATTTATAGTGGTTCCCCAATCTTGGGTACGTCCACTTTTCTCACCGATCTAGCAAATCACTAGACTCGGCTACTCCACTATCTCGGATTGCAAAAACAATCCTACACCTCGGAACCACGTTCCTACAAAACTCGATCCCAAACGGATCTACACTCGGAAGATAAAACTTCCTACCACTCGGAGAAAGATCTCCTACAATAAAATTGGTTTGAATAAAGTTTACAAATAAGAATATCACAGATCTGGATCTTTGACGTAATCTTCTTCTTGAGAGCTTTTCGGTTTGAACAGAAACAGTTGAAGAAGACTTGACTGAGATCCACGATTATGAGATATGGAATCACCACGATCAAGAAAGTAAATCAGAGACGATGAAGCACAGAGAGATCGGATGATTCTTCTTGAGTCTGGATCGCTAGAGAATCAGAGATCGATAGCTGCGGCGTGAGAACGACGATCCAGAGCTTCTTCCGAAAACGGTAATGGCGGCGAATGAGAAAATTAGGGTTTTCGGGATTTTCTCTTTCTTAAAAGATAATCTCTGTAAACACGTATTTAGTCAAATCTGAAAAGACCTAATTATAGGCTATCTCCAATGGTCATAATCGTAATTAAGATTGACACGTGGACCAATCAGAAAAAGGTTAATTTCAAATCTCCGTCAATTCTGGACTTTAACGATTTCTGGAATTCTGAGCCGACATACTCGGGTTAGATAAGATACTCGAGTATAAAGGTCTGCTACTCGAGTAGATAAGAGAAACATGTACTCGAGTAAAAGAAATGACTACTCGAGTGCCTTGGAAGAACTACCCGAGTTACTCTAGATAGATTACTCGAGTAAGTAGAAACATCTACTCGAGTACTAATCCAAACTACTCGAGTATAAGAAAAATCTACTCGAGTTCTAAGCCAGTCTACTCGAGTATAAGAAGGATCTACTCGAGTGCTAAGCCACTTACTTGAGTATATGAGTGAAGTTACTCAAGTATGTGGACTTAGAAATATTTAGACTGAACAGTTAGCCCTACTCGAGTATAACTAAGAGACTACTCGAGTATAACTAAGGCTCTACTCGAGTACACAAACACCTACTCAAGTAAGAAAAAGAGGTACTCGAGTATATGAATAGATTTACTCGAGTATATGGACTTAGAAACTTTTTGAGATGAGAAGTCCAGATCAACTCGAGTACGATCAGAACACTTACTCGAGTAACTTGAGAACTACTCGAGTATGTAATCCAATCTACTCGAGTACTAAGTCACTTACTCGAGTATATAGAAGATACTACTCGAGTATGTGGACTTAGAAAAAAATTTCTTCTGATAAAGTCTTAAATACTCCAGAGTCCAGTAGTCCAAGTGCATGGAAACAAAGTGTACCCTAATAGAGAGGCTATACATGAGTCAACACCTTGGATCACACAATGAGGAATTACATTGTATGGTCCTGTGTTTGATGACCCACTATAGACTGACATTGGTTTACACTTGGCAATAGAGTCCTGCATGCACAACTTAAACACAACATCAAATACAACTTAATTCATCTTAGTTTCAGGTCTGACTTCCCACAAATCTGGGGTATTGTGAAGATAATTCCCAACAATCTCCCCCTATTTGTAGAAGTCAGCACCCTTTGCACTAAAATGAATTTCTAGAAAAGAAATGATCATCTATAACAACAAGCAATAGAAAATGACTAAAACAGAGAATAATATCAAATAAGGGAACCATAATCAGAATTAGATATATTAAATAGAAAGATTTTCCAGTTCCACAAAACACTTTCAGGGGTAATTCTCTCTGAGATGTTTAGCTTTCTTCATCTCTTGCCTTTCCAAATAACTGAAGGGTTTAGGAAAATAAGTCTTTGGCCTTGGAGGAGCTGCTGGATTGTTGAATCCCCATTGTCTGTCATGTAATCTGATCTTGATTTGAGATACATCATAGGCTTTCCATTCTGAGTAGCTGTAGAATTTGTCTTTATTTTCCCCAAAATCAGTTACCAGCTTTAGAGTGTCAAAGATTAAAGATTTGGAGGTTGGACTCCAAACTTCTGAATGTACTGACTCTGATCTGCCCTCTGAAGCTTGAGCTTGCTCTCTCTTAGGTGCAGAACGGCTAGCAGAAGCGCCGTCACCATATTTTCTTTTCTTGTTGGGGCCACCTTGATCAGCAGGTCTTCTAGAGGAGGAAGCACCTCGATCAAAGTGCCCCTGAGAGCTGGCAGGGACATCCTCTTTCCACACATCAGAATATGAAAGAGGAGGCTCAGACATCTCTCCAGCAGGTCTGGGAGAGAAGGCTGGCACTACCTCTGGAATGGTAGCATGAACCTAGGCATCAGATGGAGGATGTTCCTCAAGAGGATCTAAGCTTTTAGGAATGATGGAGGGGTCGAGCTGGAATTCTGGAAAATTCTGATTATGTACCCAAACTGCAGTGTCATAAATGTAGAATTTGACAGATTGTAGCTGGGCTAGAATATCTGCTTTCATGGTGTTAACTAATCCATCCAGGGTCTCTTTAGACTTGGTAGAGATTTTAGCAGAAATTTTCTCAACTTGTTCTTTAACTATTTTCTCCCCCTTGCTGATTTCTACAGATAGCTTTTCAATAGCTTCATCTTTGAATGTGCCTACTTCTTCACAAACTTTCATCACATTGGTTTCTGCTCTTTGGTCTAGCAGAATCTGGTTATGTGCCACTGTTGAGCTTGATTTCTGACTTCACCCATGCAGGTGGTGGTGTGATCTATCGCTTTTCCACCTATTTTGAAGAGTTGCTTAAGTTCATCAGTGTTGGCTTGAATTTTTGCAAAGCCTCTGCTCATCTAAGTTTCAAGAGTAGAGACCTTGTTGTTAACTGATTTCAGAGACTCATCAAAGTAATTTCTCTGTTCTTGGAGCATCTTCTCAATCTTACGGATGATGTTTGAGGAGCTGAGGGAAGCAGAAGATGGAGCACTGGGAGAAGTAGAGACCTGAGGGAGCTGAGAGACTGAGGGATCCCAAGGAGCATCTTCACAATTTCTTTGATCTTGTCCAGTATCATCATTCCAAACTGGAATTTCTTCCGGCATACTATGGCTTGCATAACATCAAAAAAGTTTTGGGAAATTTCTCTGAGGGAATAGGTTTTGCAGAGAAGAACTTTGGCAATGACATCCACAAGAAATTTGCCCTCTAAATTGAAATCTGCACGTCGGAACGAATATCCTTCATACGGGTTTATTCCACAGAAGAAACTGGTTCTCTTGGAATCTTCAGGAGTCAGATCATCTTCTTCATCCACCACTAGCAATTTTAACAGAGTAGCTAAGGAAGTTTTGTCCAGACGGATTTTTATCCCACTAACCTTGGTTTTGAGAACTGTACCATTTTGCTTGACCTTCAGATTCTTGTAGAACTCTTCCACTGCAGAAAATAGGATCTTACACGGCGTATGTAGTAGGAACGACAGCCCGGCTGTGTCAAGGAGAATGAGAAGGTTTCGGAAGTCATCCGAGAGTTCGGAGATTCCATCTATAACCAATTCGGACCCGATTCCGATCTTGGATGGAGGAGCCATCGAGTTCTGGAGTAACGGATTCTGGAGAAGACAACGCTCTGCGGTTCTGGAAGGCGAAGCGCCGGCGAGTACTCGAGAAATGTTTCGTGGAAATGGATTACGGGATCATTCTATTTATATACATAACCCTAATTAGGTTTAAGATTGGGTTTTAAAATAAAACATACCTTAAGAGGGGCGGCAAAAATCGAGGTGTGCGAAAAGAGAAAAATGAGATTTTCAAAGTTCTGGAATTTCCAGGTACTCGAGTATATATCGGCATACACGAGTAATCTGTTGTAACCTACACGAGTAAGTCGAAGACCAAGTAGATCATGAAGTACTCGAGTGAGTTACTAAGTACTCGAGTATGAAGAATATGTACTCGAGTGAATTTTTACCTACACGAGTAGATACTTTGAGTTACTCGAGTATATTGTAATGTACTCGAGTGTAGTCGTGTAACTACTCGTGATTGTTTCCAAGTACTCGAGTATGTGAGTACACTTACTCGAGTAAGTCACTTTGACAAAATATTTTTCTCGAAGCACTGATCTTTACCTCCACCAAATTTTAACTCTAAGACTTTGATAAAGACCACTAATCTTCTTTGTTGAGCATCCCAAGTTCATTTTTAAAGAATGAGAACTTGGTCTCATCTAGCGGCTTCGTGAATATATCTGCAACTTGCCTATCTGTGGAGACATATTGTAGATCTATGTCTTCATTCTCCACATCCTCCCGGAAGAAGTGATATCGAAGCTCTATGTGCTTTGTCCGGCTGTGGGAGACTGGGTTGTTGGCGATTGCTATTGCACTGGAAGAGTCGCAAAGCAGAGGGATGTTCTGGAACTTCATGTTATAGTCTTCAAATTGATTCTTGATCCATAGAAGTTGTGCACAATAGCTCCCTGCAGAGATGTACTCTGACTCAGCCGTTGAAATTACAACACAGTTCTGCTTCTTACTCCTCCAGGAAATAAGTCTCCTTCCCAGGAATTGGCAAGTCCCAGAAGTGCTTTTCCTCTCCTCTTTACTTCCTGCAAAATCTGCATCTGAAAATCCAATTAGTTCACTGTCATTACTTCTTGGGTACCATAAGCCAAGATTTGGTGTACCTTTGAGGTATCTCAAGATTCGCATTGCAGCAATGTAGTGAGATTCCTTAGAGTTCACCTGAAATCTAGCACATACACATGTTGAAAACATTATGTCTGGTCTACTTGCGGTAAGGTAGAGCAAGGACCCAATTATGCTTTTGTACTTGTTTTCATCAAAAGGTTTCCCTTTCTCATCCTTGTCCAGAGACATAGCTGAGGCCATTGGAGTCCTCATAGAGGTTGCGTTCTCCATTCCGAATTTCTTAAGTAGCTCTTTGGTGAATTTGGTCTGTGAGATGAAAATTCCATCCTCAGATTGTTTCACCTGAAGCCCTAAGAAATACTTCAGCTCTCCCATACTGCTCATTTCAAACTTCCCTTGCATAAGTTTAGAAAACTTCTTGCATAGGTTGTCATCCGTAGAGCCAAAAATAATATCATCAACATATATTTGTACCAGCAAAATCTTGCCTTTTATTTCCCTAAGAAATAATGTCTTGTCTATCTTTCCTCTTGTGAACTTGCTCTCAAGAAGGAAGCTAGACAACATCTCATACCAAGCTCGGGGAGCTTGTTTAAGACCATATAATGCTTTTTGCAGTAAGTAAACATGATTGGGAAAGTTTGAATCAACAAAACCTGGCGGTTGCTCTACATACACTTCTTCCTTAATGTTACCATTTAAGAAGGCAGACTTTACATCCATTTGATAGACTATAAAGCCCTTAAGTGCAGCATAGGCAAGGAATAGCCTGATCGCCTCCAGTCTTGCCACTGGAGCATATGTTTGATCAAAGTCGATTCCTTCTTCTTGATGATAGCCCTTGGCGACAAGTCTTGCTTTATTCTTTATAATTATTTCATCTTCGTCCATCTTATTCTGGTAGACCCATTTTGTCCCGATGACATTCTTACTCTTGGGTCTAGGAACAAGTGTCCAAACTTTGCAACGTTTGAACTGATTCAACTCTTCTTCCAAGGCTAGTATCCAGGATGCATCCGAGTTTGCTTCCTCGAACTTCTTAGGTTCAACCTGTGATAGAAAGCTCAAGAATAAATTCTCGTTAGTTGTACCTCTCCGAGTTCTGACACCATCCTGAGGATCTCCTATGATTTGATCAAGGGATGATCCTTCAAGTGTCTGAACTCTAGAGTCCTTGCATCTGGGATCTCTTCAGCCACTGGTGTTACATCTTCAGCTGGGATGTGTTCTTCATCTTGATCATCTACCTCTCCAATAGGGGTTGTAGAGGTGATCTTGATGAACGTCTCATCTTTATCTTGAGTAGGCTCATCCAAGCTAAGTTCCTTCATCTTGGTACCTGCATCTTCAATGAGCACACTAGAAGAGTTGCTTTGCAGCAAACTCGTCTCATCAAATACAAGGTGTATCGACTCTTCTACCACCAGAGTTTTTCTATTAAATACTCTATAGGCCTTACTATGGCTACTATAACTTACAAAAATACCTTCAAAGCTTTTCTCGCTAAACTTGGTAGTGCAATACTTGCCGTTGTTAAGTACGAAGCACTTACAGCCAAAGATTCTAAAATATGAAATGGTTGGTTTCCTGCCTTTTAGAAGTTCGTAAGGAGTCTTATCATGGTTCTTGTTAATGAGAGCTCAATTTTGCACGTGACAAGCGATGTTGACGGCTTCAGCCCAAAAATACTCTGGAAGTGAGGCATCACTCAACATAGTCCGACAAGCCTCTATGAGTGTTCTGTTCCTTCTCTCAGCTACTCCATTTTGCTGTGGAGTGCGAGGAGAGGAAAACTCATGAAAGATACCTTAACTTTCGCAGAATTCTGTCATAGCTCCAGACTTGAATTCTGTTCCATTGTCACTTCTGATTTTGACTACGGAATAGTTGTATTCATTCTGGATTTGCCTAACAAAACTAGTGAAAGTACTGAAGGTGTCTGACTTGTGTTTCAGAAAGAACACCCACGCAAAGCGCGAGTAATCATCCACAATAACCAATGTATATTCCTTACCTCCCAAACTTCTAACTAGTAGTGGACCAAATAAGTCCATATGGAGAAGTTGTAAGCTTCTATTGGAATCCTTGCCTATTATGCTTTTAAATGAACTCCTTGTTTGCTTGCCTTTGATACAGGCGTGACAAAGACTGTCCGTAACGCACTTGACATTAGGGGCATCACGTACTAAGTTTTGGGAGAATAGTTTATTAATAGTTTTGAAATTAATATGTGCTAGTCTCTTGTGCCATTGGTCAGCAAGAGATGCACTACTTTTTGCTAAAAGACACACTGGTGTAGACGAGTCAATACAAATGAAGTTTAAACAGAAAATATTTCTGCTTCGAGTGCCTGATAAAATAGTTTCCATGTTGTCAACCGATTTTATCAAACACTTGTCAGCATGAAATTCAACCACGTATCCTTTGTCGCATAGTTGGCTTATGCTGATGAGATTGTGTTCCAATCCTTCAACATAGGCTACATCCGAAAAGGATACGCTACCATTAGTAATCATACCGTAGCCTTTAGTTATTCCTCGATCTAAACCTCCAAAGATGACCTTTGGTCAGTTGCAGACTGAGGTGAAATTTCTGAGTAGGCTTCTTATCCTGGTCATATGCCGAGAGCATCCACTGTCCAAGTACCAGATTGGCATTTTGGTGGTCTTTGGACATACCTGCAATTACAATCACTTAGCCTTAGGAACCCAAACAAGTTTGGGTCCTTGGTCTCGAGTTAGAATACTCCCCCTACGAGCATTAGCCTCATGAGTGGTCATTCTCACGTTGCTAACTTGAGGGGTTGCAACATTTCTAGGATTGAACCAACAATTGATGCCAAAATGACCAATTTTGCCACAGCACCAACAGTCGAACCTGTTGTATCTTTGCCTAGTGTATTCCTGCTTGATTTTCTTAAGTGACGGTCTAGCAGGAACTTCACTCTTGGAGGAAGAAGCTTCATGATGATGGCAGCTACATGAAGTCTTCTCCTTTATAGGCTTTTCCACAATAGGTTTTACCTTTGGTGTCTTCTTGATGTTATGACCATGAGCATATGGTCCATAGTTCTGAAGTTGAATCTCTTCATAAGGTGCCTTAAAGACACTCTCGCCAAAGTTACGAGGACGAGTCCAACCTTGGTATCTTGACTTAGGCTTCTCGGGGATCGGCCTAGAGAAGTGTCCATAGGTGGACTCATAGTCAAGTTCGTTCGTAGGAAAGATAACTTTCTTGAATAATACCGGTTCCAAGGGAGCTTTACCCTTTTCTTCAGCTAGATCCTTCTAGGCAGCCTTATTCTTTCTCTTGGCCTTGTTTCTCCTAGAAGATTTACTAGAAGCACCAATGTGGCCTATACCAGCACCCTTGGCCTTAGCTGAGAACTCAGCAACGAGTGGAAGAACTGTCTTAGGCTTGGAGAAACTCTCAACAAGTTTCTTCTCAGCCTCGAGTTGTTGTTCCAATTCTTTGATGATTTCATCTTTAAGGTCGAGGTGCTTGATAGCTTGATTGTATTCTTTCATAGCAACATTGAAGTTCTCTTGAAGAGAATTAGTCTTGGTGACTTCTTCCCTCAAGCTGCTCTCACTAGCCTGTAGAGATTTTAATTCTTTGGCTTGAGTTTTCACGACTCTGCGACATTTTTCGTAAGCCGTGAGTAACTCCTTATACTGTCCCATGAGTTCATATTCATCTTCAGAGGAATAGCCCTCTTGCTCATTATCATCATCAGATTCAGAGAGAGGAGTGTGAGATTTTACCTCCCTAGTGAACTGGGGGACTTGTTCATCATCAGAGTGAGTCATGAGCCTGAAGTAAACTTCCTCTTCTTCACTCGACTCAGATGAGTCGGAGTCGCTGAGAGTTTTGCTCTTCTTGGCTAATAAGCTCTTCTCTGTCCTCTTCTTGTGGTATGAAGATTTC
The DNA here is from genome assembly GCA_039513925.1 of Platanthera zijinensis. Taxonomy (NCBI): domain Eukaryota; kingdom Viridiplantae; phylum Streptophyta; class Magnoliopsida; order Asparagales; family Orchidaceae; genus Platanthera; species Platanthera zijinensis. The sequence continues at coordinate 82,696,179 of CM077086.1, forward strand.
TTTTCCTCTCTTCTGCCACCCTCTTTCTTCTTGTGAGGGCAGTCCGCGATGACGTGACCTGGCTTATTACAACAATAACAAATGATGTCAGTTGAAATTTGTTTGTTCTGTTTGGAGTTATACCTGTCATGGCTGCTCGAGCCATTCTTTCGCTGATCACCGTTATGTCGTGATCTTCTGTATGAGGCATCTTTGCCTCTCCATTGCTTCTTCTTATTCAAGAATTTCTTGAACTGCCGCGAAAGCAAAGAGAACTCTCCTTCAGATAGTTCTGAGCCTGAGGTGCTTTGCTCGGAGCCTTCTTCTTCACTTACTTCTTGAGGAGGTGCTGGCGAGGCAGCTTTTCCCTTCCTTGAACTGTCAGCCTTTAAAGCAACCGACTTCTCTTTTGAGGAGAAGCGACTTATCTCTTCTTCGGCTTTTCTGGAGTTGATTTGCAGTTCATAGGACATCAACTTGCCAAATAGATTATGTGGATCTGTCTCTGCTAGTCTGCCAAAATCTCGGATGGCTCAGAATTTATTGTCCCATTCTTTGGTGAGAGATCTCAGAAACTTATCATTCAGCTCCCCATTAGTAAAGACTTGGCCATACACTCTCAGTCCATTGATTATCTTAAAGAAGTTTTCAAATGTGTCAGCTATGGGTTCCTTGTGACCTTGTCGGAAGGCTTCATATTTCTGATTCAGTAGGGACCTCCGATCATCCCTCACTTCTTCAGTACCTTCCATTAAAGTAACTAGGGACTGCCACATCTCTTTAGCTGATTGGCAGTGAATTAGATTCTGCAGCATTGAGTCACCGACTGCACTTGCGATAATATTTTTAGCTTTATTGTCTAGGGAGACAAGTGCAATCTCGTCCTTATCCAAGTCCATCAACTTCTTTGGGACCTTTTTGGTTGGGTCTATTATTGATGCAGTCATAGGAATATGCGGACCTTCTTCCACAATCATGAAGATCCGAGGGTCTACTGCTTCCATGAAGAACTTAACTCTTTCCTTCCACATAGGAAAATTGTTTTTGGTGCAGATAGGGAGCTTAGCAAAATCCTTGGTCTTACTCATGCTTGATACTTCTCTGGAGACAACTTGATGAGGATTAGATCAAGGTGTTAACCTTTTAACGATCAACCTCCCCCTCTGATACCAATTGAGAGCGCTAAGTTGTCAACCTAAATCAACTAGAGGGGGGTGAATAGGTGAATTTCATGTCAAATGCGGAATAAAAAATATAACACAGTACAGATCCGTAATCAAGCAATCACACAGACGACAAGAGATTTATAGTGGTTCCCCAATCTTGGGTACGTCCACTTTTCTCACCGATCTAGCAAATCACTAGACTCGGCTACTCCATTATCTCGGATTGCAAAAACAATCCTACACCTCGGAACCACGTTCCTACAAAACTCGATCCCAAACGGATCTACACTCGGAAGATAAAACTTCCTACCACTCGGAGAAAGATCTCCTACAATAAAATTGGATTGAATAAATTTTACAAACAAGAATATCATAGATCTGGATCTTTGACGTAATCTTCTTCTTGAGAGCTTTTCGGTTTGAACAGAAACAGTTAAAGAAGACTTGACTGAGATCCACGATTCTGAGATATGGAATAACCACGATCAAGAAAGTAAATCAGAGACGATGAAGCACGGAGATATCGGATGATTCTTCTTGAGTCTGGATCGCTAGAGAATCAGAGATCGATAGCTGCGGCGTGAGAACGACGATCAAGAGCTTCTTCCGAAAACGGTAATGGCGGCGGATGAGAAAATTAGGGTTTTCGGGATTTTCTCTTTCTTAAAAGATAATCTCTATAAACACATATTTAGTCAAATCTGAAAAGACCTATTTATAGGCTATCTCCAACGGTCATAATCGTAATTAAGATTGACACGTGGACCAATCAGAAAAAGGTTAATTTCAAATCTCCGTCAATTCTGGACTTTAACGATTTCTGGAATTCTGAGCCGACATACTCGGGTTAGATAAGATACTCGAGTATAAAGGTCTGCTACTCGAGTAGATAAGAGAAACATGTACTCGAGTAAAAGAAATGACTACTCGAGTGCCTTGGAAGAACTACCCGAGTTACTCTAGACAGATTACTCGAGTAAGTAGAAACATCTACTCGAGTACTAATCCAAACAACTCGAGTATAAGAAAAATCTACTCGAGTTCTAAGCCAGTCTACTCGAGTATAAGAAGGATCTACTCGAGTGCTAAGCCACTTACTCGAGTATATGAGCGAAGTTACTCAAGTATATGGACTTAGAAATATTTAGACTGAACAGTTAGCCCTACTCGAGTATAACTAAGAGACTACTCGAGTATGACTAAGGCTCTACTCGAGTACACAAACACCTACTCAAGTAAGGAAAACAGGTACTCGAGTATATGAATAGATTTACTCAAGTATATGGACTTAGAAACTTTCTGAGATGAGAAGTTCAGATCAACTCGAGTACGATCAGAACACTTACTCGAGTAACTTGAGAACTACTCGAGTATGTAATCCAATCTACTCGAGTACTAAGTCACTTACTCGAGTATATAGAAGATACTACTCGAGTATATGGACTTAGAAAAAAAATTCTTCTGATAAAGTCTTCAATACTCCAGAGTCCAGTAGTCCAAGTGCATGGAAACAAAGTGTACCCCAATAGAGAGGCTATACATGAGTCAACACCTTGGATCACATAATGAGGAATAACATTGTATGGTCCTGTGTTTGATGACCCACTATAGACTGACATTGGTTTACACTTGGCAATAGAGTCCTGCATGCACAACTTAAACACAACATCAAATACAACTTAATTCATCTTAGTTTCAGGTCTGACTTCCCACAAATCTGGGGTATTGTGAAGACAATTCCCAACAGGATCTCCTCCGAAAACTTGCTCTTTGTTAAGAAAGTCACAAAAGGGTCCATCCATGAGGGGAGATCGACCTCGATTAGTTCACCTTCTTCTATGGATGGGCGAAACAAATTTGTGAAGGTCCCTCCAGCCCGGGGTCCATACTTGGTCAACCGATTAGTTTGAGTGCTTTCTTCTCGCGGTACATGTCGAATAGAGAAGGTTCCAAACCCCTGATGAGACCTCTCACCTTGGCCAAATACCTCATATGTCTGGGCTCCCAAGTGTCAAATTCACCTCTAACTTTTGATGCTACCACCATTGAGTCTGTGTGAACCTTTTTATCATACGCCCCCAGTTCCCTGGCCAGATGCAACCCCACGATCACGGACTCATACTCCGCCTGATTATTAGTGATGAGAAAATATATCTCCATGGCTTGCTCAATCCTGTTCCTGGGGGGCTTTCCATCACCACCCCCTCTTAGGGAGTGCCTCCCCAAAGCTCCATCTATCAGCAACTTCCAGGAGACTTGATGATCAGTCCCTTTTTCCTCCACCTCATCAACATAGTCGGCTTAAATATTCTCCACTGCCTGAGCCTTTATCAATAAATGGGGGAAGAAAGAAATATCGAATTCACTCAGCTCCACCGACCACTTGGAAAGTCTTCCGGAATGCTCTACACCTTCAAAGATTTTGCGAAGTGGGTGGTAGGTCACCACTCAGATTGAGTGCGCTTGAAAGTATGGTCTGAGCTTCCTGGCAGATATGACTGAGGCAAATGCCAATTTCTCTAGAATCGAATATTGCAGCTTTGCTTTCTTTAAGACTTTGCTCACGTAATAATTAGCAGTTGCTTCTTACCCTCTTACCAGAACAGGACGGAGCTTAATGCCTCTGCCCCTAACCAAAGGTATAATGTTAGATCCTCTCCCTCCTTGGGTCCCTGGAGAAGTGGAGCCTTGAGTTAATTCTTCAAGGCTTCGAAAGCCTCCTTACACACTCCTGACCACTCAAATTTTTGATTTCCTCGTAGCACCTTGAATAAGGGCAAGCACTTCTCTCCTGCCTGTGAGAGGAACCTGCTCAACCCTATGAGCTTCCCTATCAGGTCCTAAATTTCCTTTGTGCTTCATAGCGACTCCAACTCAATTATAGCCTTCACCTTGCTATGGTTGGGCTCCATTCCCGTTGGAGTGAGGAGGTGACCCAGGAATTTCCCTCCGCTGGCCCCAAAAACACACTTCACGGGATTTAGTAACATCTTGAACATCTACAGTATGGCGAAAGTTTCATACAGGACCTGGAGGTGAGAGCTCACCTCCCTTCTCTTCACCATGAGTATGTCTACATACACATCCAAGTTTATTCCCCTCTACTTTTGAAATACTCGGTCTATCATTCTTCGATATATTGCTCATGAAATCTTCATCCCAAACGGCATCATCTTATAACAGTAGCACCAATCTCTCGTGATGAAGGAGACATCTTTGACATCCGGTGGGTGCATCTTGATCTGGTGATAACCAGAAAAAGCATCCATGAAACTCATCATAGAAAAACTGATGGCTGAGTCAACCAACTCGTCGATTCTAGGCAAAGGAATCCATAGGACATGCTTTATTCAAAAATGAGAAATCAACACACATCCTCAATCGCACATCCCCCATCTTTACCATTACCATATTGGAGACCCAATCTAGATATTGGCTCTCCGATATAAACCTGTTTTGAGGAGTTTCTCCAAGTCCTCCCAAATGGGCTCCTCCAGCTTGTTGGCGATGGTCCTCTTCTGGTGGATGGGAATGCCCTCTGGTTCGAGGTTGAGATAATGGCATGCCACATCCACGTCAATGTCTGGCATGTCTGCTGCGCTCCATGCGAAGACTTCCATGCTCTTCTAGATGCACTCCAATATCTTCCTCTGATCTTCTAGGCCTAGAGCTCCGCTGGCCCTCACTTTCTCTGTTGGAAAAAACCCTTACGATTTAGCTTAACAAATTATGATTAGTAATTTTAAATCCTAGTTCTATTACCCATGTTGTATAGTAAGGGTAATTTGGTCTTACAATTCTTAAAGTATCAGTGATATAAAGGATATATATACAAGACATACATGACGAGACATGATTTGCCAATGTGACCGATGGAAGTAAAAAAACATACAAGCCAAGCGGACTGAGCTAGTAACTTCCACTACTATCGAACTGAACAATGGAGTCCGCTGAGACCGTCAAGTCATCAAACCGTAACTCAACTGCATGGACACCTCATTATTCAATACTGAAGAACTATGTCCGCAATCTGCAAGTCGTCTGACCGTGAGGTCACCTTGCTGCTAGAATCCGCGAACAACTGCTACCGAACAAAATAGGCAGACCGTCAACTTGCAGATAACCTTATTGAACTGGGAAAGATTGTCAATGAGAAGACCTCTTGGTTGTAAGTCACAACCTACAGCAAACCGCTGATTGTATCTACAGAACCCGTATTGATCCCTAATGCAGTCAGAACCAAGTCCCTGGCTTCCCAGCGCTAGCCGCATAATCTGAAACCTCAAAACTGGTTAACTTCTCAATCTGCGTGAATAACAAAAACCTGTCCACAACAAATAACACAAGCTCACTTACTGTTCATTCGTTCGTGCTTTATGATGTGACAGGGGGTGTTATTTAAAGGTGCAGAGAGGGGTGTGGTCACCTCCCTAACTAATAGGATTACAATCCTTCTCACAGCTAGCACAAGACATATTAGCATAATGTAGACACAAAGTCAGTCTGCAATACCTTCAGACACCGCTTGCCATAGCCACCAGCCCGCAGCACCTTGCGGACACAGTTCTAGCCCGCACATCTGCTACCCGTGACTAAGGAAAAATCCTGCTTAGTCAAGCTGCTGGATAGACAGCCAGTCTGAATAACCTCTAAAATCATTCTTTATATACAAAGTCAATCATCCCGCACAACATGCAGACTACTAGATAAAACAATATTTCTGTGCCATCAAGTGGACACAGTGAACAGGGATTAACAAGACTTGGCATATAACTGAGACCAAGTCAAACTACCAAGAGCCCATGGCACAAACTTCATACCGGCGGACTCAAAAACTAGTCTACACTAACCGAGAAACTCTGCGGTCTCAACCTAACCACGCCATCTAAGAAAAAGACCAACGCACAAAACCATGCTGATCTTCCGAGCTACAAATGAGTCTGTAATAACTAGAACGGATGCAGGCCCACGATTTTGAAGGGATAAGTGCGTTCTTAGGATTCGTCAATTAATTTAAATGCGCAACGAGCAAAGTTCTCTAAATTAATACTGACGATGGTTCCTATAATATATCAATATAACAATGCACAATGCAAAGGGATGCTACCCCTTTTATAGATTGAACAAGGGCTAAAGGACATTATTCGCTCAAGCAAAAAGTACCTACCCGATCCGGACAATTAGCAATTTCCAATTAAATTATGCGCAAACATTCACAATTCCAATAAGAGAAAATCCGGACTAAAATAGCGATTAAAATAGAGTCCAATATTCAACCCCAAATTAATTTAATATGAGGGTTGCCAAATCACTTGAACACTGAAGAAATCAAGGCTAAGGAAATCGATTTTTACAAGTGTTCACGAAATTTACCCGCTCTAATTTTATGAAAAAATATTCAGGAAAATAATGCTTGAAATTTGGATTTTAATTACGCACAACATTCAATATAAATAAGGGCTAATTACCAGCCTTCTATTCCACCACAATCTCACAAATAGTATAGAAGAAATCATACAAAGAGGTTTAAGAAATTCGTTACCCAATCCCCAGAAGTCCGTCCACAAGATGAGTGGAGGAATCGCACACGTTGGTGGTTGATTTTCTATTTCCACTCAAACTCCACAGATCTGCTCCGGAAGATTAATACACGAGCCGTTTTCTCTTGCAATAACTGAAAGATTAGGTTGATAGACCCTAAACACCTAGATGGGGGGTGAATAGGTTCAAATCCTTTTAATTAACTTAGGCAATTAATAATGTTAAAGCACAGTAAAATAATCACAGCACATACAATCAAAGCAAGTTCACAGCACAGTACACAATGGTTTATAGCGGTTCCCCAATTTATGGGTATGTCCACTCTCCCCCTTCACCTATACAGTAGAGTACTGGATTCGGCCAAACTTCCTTCCACTATTTCAGATCCATAGATCTTACAACTCAGAACCCAACTGGTTCCTACAACACTTCTTCAAGTCCTACACCTTAGATTCTTCCCAAGAATCCAACCTCAGTCAACAGCCCTACCTCAGCCTTTATCACCAGGCCTATAACTCAGACTTCTTCAAGTCCTACCTCAGGCACTAATCCCTACCTCAACCTTTATAAATTTAGGCTTACAACTCAGATCTATATAAGATCTTATAAGGAAATTAATTGTTTTAAACAATAAAATCTTCACCCTGATAGAAAGAGAATAGGGTGAAAGCTTTTTGATCAGTTCTTGATAGAACTGATTACTTTTAGATCCAACCTATCATAGCTTCTCCAAAACTTCTTGAATTTGTACCAAGTAAGGTTGATCTTCAATTGGAGTTGGAGTTGATCTTTAATCCAGCTTCCTTCTTGAATTAAGAATCAGATCTGAATTTTTCTAGTAGACTCTTCAGGATCTACCTTCTTCTGGGTTTGTCTCATGTTCCCCCTCTCTTGTTTATTATTACTGTCCTTTTGATTTTGATAGAATAGGTCTATATATAGAATCCCTCCAAGGTTACCGGCTGATCCGGTTTATAACGGCCTTCTGACAGCTTCTTCCTTTTCAGATCTTTCTTTTTGAGCTCTTCTTCCTTGATCTTCTGCCTTTCAAGGTAATGATAAGGCTTTGGAAAGTACTTGCTAGGCTCCACAAAGTTAGCAGGTAACTTTCCAGCTTTGATATCCTTTCTGAACTAATGTATGGCATCTTGCCTCTTCTGATACTTGCTCCATTCATATTCAGAGTACCATTTTCCTCTATCATGCATATTGTCTTTTATAGCTTTCCAGGCAGTAAGAATGATATTTCGAGAGGTTGGACTCCATTGCTCAAAATCAGGCTTTAATTCTTCCTGATCTCTGAATCTTTTCTTAGAAAGCTGAGCTTCTTTCTGAGCATCCCTAGCTCTTTGTGCTTCTTTCTCTTTTTGTAAAGCAGCTTCAAACATTTTAATCTTTGCAATAATAACATTATGAGCCTCCTGTGGAGGGCTATACATATGTTGTACTACTTGCTGTACTTCTTCAAAATCAGCTGGAGGATAGATGACTTGTGCAACTACCTACTGAACACCTTCATTGTTGGCAGGTTGAATACCAGATTCAGCAGTGTTATCATCATCACAAAGGGGTGGTTATCCAAGAGTAGCTCTGATGGTATTAGATACCCATTTAGCATGATCAGAGCTGGCTTTGACTAACACTCTCTCCCCCTTTATGACTTCTCTGGCCACATGATCTCTGAAATCATCCTTTTGAAACCTTACTTGATCAGCCAGATATTATGTACCTTCTTTGTAGTAGGCTCTGAATTTGTTCAAGCGATCAGAAATAGCCCTTTGAGATTCCTGAATGCTATTTGTACAACAGCTTGATCTTCTTGGATTTGCTTGGATACTTCAGTTTTTAAATCAGTAGCAATACTTCCCAGTTTTTTGAGAATTTCATCATGTGAGTCCTTGAGATTTCCATTTGATCTGAATTAATTTTCTAGAATATATCCTTGCTTGACTGCAATGTCTTCAATTTCAGTCTTTATTATATGTTGTTGCTTGTCCAGGTAAACCACAGTATTACCTCCTTTATGAAAGCAATCTGTCATCTCATTCTTATGCAAATTTACTTCAAATCTGATAGATTTGATATCTTGTGCCAGCTGTAACTGCATTTTTTTGTGTGACTAATCCACATACTTTTCCATAGCAAGTCTTTGCTCATCCATTTTCACTTCAGTTGTATTAGAAGAGAATTGTAGTCTATTCCTGGAGTAGATGCTTGAGGCACTATTTGGCTTTCTTATAGCCTATGCTTCTTTTCCTGAGAGCCACCAGCTTCCTTTTCTTAGCCATGGAAGCTTATTCATCATCAGAATAATTTGAGGAACTTTCTATATCCACAGTATCCTTAGGTCTGGAGGCATGTAGTTGTTTCTCCCCCTCAGTCCTTAGCAGCTCCCCCTCAGTCCTTGCATCTTGGAGGTCAGAAACAATTCTTCCAAAGTTACATCCTGCTGCATTTGAATAGGAGGTATAATTTTCTCTTGTCCAATAAATGGTTCTACCTGGACATCAAGATAATTCTCTAGGGTTTTCTCTATGCTGGAGGAGTGGAGGTGCTCATCTTGATTTGGATCTGGCATATGCACATCCTATGCTTCTGTTTCAGAGATGACTGTTGCTATATTGTTTATTTCTTATACTATGTTCAGAACAGTATTAGTTGCATACTCACTCTCCAAAGAAACTTCAGCAATAACTCCCCCTTGGGCAGGCAGCTCTGATTGTTCAGGGTCTTGAACAACTAAAGTTTCATTGTTTTCTCCACCTAGAGATGATACTACCTGAGTGTCATTAGTTTGGATGCCCTCCCCTTGGGCTTGAGCTTATTTATCTAGTTGTGGTGTAGGTGATTTTCTTTGTTGTTCTTCATCTGAGATGAATAAAACCTGCTCTTCAGAATCACTGAAAGATTCTGCTTCCTGGGTGGTAGTTTTCTTTTTCTAATCTTTCTTCTTTGGTTTCAGTGGAGTAGAAACATCTTTGATCAAAACTCTATCCCACCTGGATAGTATTCTCAAATCCATTCTTCTCATGTGATTTATCTTGGTTCCTTAAGTTTGATTCATCATCTCTAGGATGGTAGAAGCCAGATACAAGCTAAATATCCTACCAAGATCAGGCTTCTTGGCACTTTCTTTAATTTTGTCAAAAATTATAGCTGACCAGTCTGTTTTCACTTGGAAGATAACTTTGGTCATGATTTTGAACATGTAGGTAGAGAACCTATCATGACCTCGTGTTTTGTAAAGAATAACTTTGCCTATTATTTCTGACAGGAATTTACCTTAGGAATTCATTCCCTTTCTGGTCATTGAAGAACCAATCTTGGTATTGGGATCCAGAACTACCATTGGAGTGCATCCCTTATCATGGAAGATGTGATATCTTCTTCTTCCTTAATCTTTGGAAGCTGAAGTTACTTTCTGATATTCTTCTGGGAGAGTTTTACTGTAGAACCATTTACAGTGGACTTCAACTTCTTTCCTTAAGAATCCATTGTTGCGGAAAAGTAAAATTCAAGAACCTCATTCTTCCATATCCTTGTAGGTTCAGAGATCAAGTATTCCAATCCATTTTCTGCGATTAGGGTAATCACCCCCTTGATGTCTGGCAAGGCAGTCTCGAACGCCTTGCGTACTAGTTCATATCCTTCATTGATCTTGTCTTCCTATTGTGGCGCCATTGGTGAACGAGAGAGAACAGAGTCTACGGGAGACTTTTTTGTCGACACAAAGTCTAGAGTTGAGAGTTCTGAAAGCACAGTCGGCCAGATTTTGTCTTCTCCTATTTATAGTGTGCTTGTAAAGGGTAGGTCAAAAGACGAGCCTAACTTAGGAATAAACTAGTCGACAAAACTTTACATGTGTCGACATAGATGACCTAGGTCTCGACAAAACTTTATTGAAGTCGACATGTCTATGTGTCGACATACTTTTGCCTATGTCGACATAGAATACTGAAGTCTCGACAAAATACTGTAAGTGTCGACATGTCTATGTGTCGACATAGATTTTTGTGTGTCGACAAAAAAATCTTCTAATACATGGTCTCGACAGAGTTATATCGACACAGATTTTATTTCTGTGATGACACAGTCAGTTTCTTTGTCGACACAACCTGTTGATAGTGTCGACACAGTTAGCTTGTGTCGACACAAACTTTCTAACTTAGCCAAATTTCTTGAGGAAGTTTTATGCTGACTAAATATCTCATTCTAGGTTCAACATACCTAATTCAATTTTAAAATAATTGAATTTACTTTCATCCAGAGGTTTTTTAAATATATTAGCAACTTGATTATTAGTGTTGATAAATTCTAGACTTATGTATTCTTTTTCAACATGTTCTCTGATGAAGTGAAACTTTATTTTTATATGTTTAGTTTTGCAATGTGAAACAGGATTTCTAGCAATAGACTAGTAGAATCACAATATAATGGAATTCTACTTACCTTGATGTCATAGTCTCCAAGTGTATGTTGTATCTACAACAACTGAGCACAGCAACTGCCTGCAGCTATATACTCTGATTCAGCTGTGGAAATAGATACACTTGTCTGCTTTTTCCTGCTCCATGACACCAACCTTCCACCTAGGAACTGACATGTACCTGTGGTGCTTTTCTTGTCTTCTTTGCAGCCTGCAAAGTCTGTATCTGAAAAACCTGTTAGCACGAAATCTCTATTCTTAGGGTACCAAAGACCTAGATTAGGTGTGCCCTTTAGATATCTCAAAATTCACTTTACAGCAGAATAAAGAGATTCCTTTTGGCAAGCTTGGTACCCAGCACAGACACATATATCATACATGATGTTTGGTCTACTAGCAATCAAGTAAAGTAGGGAGCCAATTATCCCTCTATACAAAGACTCATCAACAGGTTTTGCTGCCTCATCTTTGCCTATATGCATACTTGTTCCCATTGGAGTTTTCATGGTGGAGGTTGTCTCCATGCAATATTTCTTGATTAAATCCTTGGTAAACTTAGACTGAGATATGGACAATCCATGATCAGTTTGTCTAACATGGAGTCCCAAGAAGAATTTCAGCTCACCCATGCTGCTCATCTCAAACTTCCCTTGCATAAGATTGGCAAACTTACTATAACAGTTATTTTTAGTTCATCCAAAGATAATGTCATCAACATATATCTAGACTAGGATGATCTTACCTTTTGATTCCCTAAAGAATAGAGTCTTGTCTATTTTCCCTCTTGAGAATTTATTCTCAATAAGGAAGGCAGACAAAGTTTCATACCAAGCCCTAGGGGCTTGTTTCAATCCATATAGAGCTTTCTTAAGCCTATATACATAGTTGGTATAATGAGAATCAACAAAACCTGATGGTTGTTCTACATATACTTCTTCCTTCAAGTCACCATTCATAAAAGCTGACTTGACATCCATTTGGAATACTTTGAACTCTTGATAAGCTGCATAAGCCAGGAATAGTCTTATTTCTTCCAACCTTGCCACTGGGTCAAATGTATTATCAAAGTCTATCCCTTCTTCCTGTCTATAGCCCTTTGCTACCAGTCTGGCTTTATTTTTGACTATGGTACCATTTTCATCTAGCTTGTTCCTATAGATCCACTTAGTTCCTATGATATTGTGATTGTTAGGTTTAGGAACTAACTCCCAGACTTTACATCTTCTGAATTGATTCAGCTCTTCCTGCATGTCATCAATCCAATTTGTGTCTTGTATGGCCTCTTCAAACTTCTTAGGTTCCATCTTGGACAAGAAGCTTGAACAGATAACTTTGTTCATGCTTTTTCTTCTGGTCAGAACTCCATGACTTGCATCACCAATGATTTGCTGTGCTGGATGATCCTTCAAATGTCATCTTGTTGTAGGAAGTCTATCCACCTCTTGGTCTTCTCCATTGTCCTCACCTAGATGAACTCCATTGTATTCATCTTCATTCAGTGAGTCTTGTACTCCCCCTGGACAGCTTCCATCATTTTCTTCATCATGACTTGCAGGTTGGTCTTCACTAATTGTAAGCTTGTCCATCTTTTTCTTCAAACCTGAAGGGCTAACAGAAGTACTAGACAGCTTACAGTTAATAAGCATAGACTCATCAAAAACTACATGGACAGATTCTTCTACAACTTGTGTAGTCAAGTTGTAGATTCTGTATGCTCTACTGTTATTGTTGTACCAAACAAATATCCCTTCTAGGGATTTGGCAGCAAACTTAGTTAGATAATGCTTGCCATTATTCAGAACATAACATTTGCTACCAAAGATCCTAAAGTAGGATATGTTTGGTTTTCTGCCTTTCATAATCTCATAGGGAGTTTTCTTGTGTCTCTTGTTGATGGAAACTCTATTGAGAACATGACATGCAGTGTTTACTACCTTAGCCCAGAAGTATTCAGGGAGAGAAGTGTCACTTAGTACAGTTCTACTTGCCACAATAAAAGTCATATTATTTCTTTCAGTAACCCCATTTTACTGGGGAGTTCTAGGTAAGGAGAACTTCTGATGAATCCCAAATTCTTCACAGAACTTTGTCATACATTCAGACTGAAATTTAGTCCCATGGTCACTTCTGATTTTAACCACTGAATTGTTCAGTTCATTCTGAATTTGTCTAATAAAATACTGGAAAACAGTTGGGATTTCAGATTTCTGCCTCAAGAAGAAAACCCATGTAAATCTAGAATAGTCATCCACAACCACAAATGTGTAGACTTTCCTACCTAGACTATGAACTAGCATGGGACCAAATAGATCCATATGTAAGAGGTATAGACATCGTAAAGAATCTTTGGTATCATGTCCATGGAAAGAGGTCTTGGTCTGTTTGCCCTTTTGGCAAGCTGAACACACACCCTCTTAAATGCACTTGACTTGAGGAACATTCCTCACTAACTCCAAACTAAAGGGTTGGCTTACTAACTTATAGTTAAGGTGAGCTAGCCTCTTGTGCCATTGGACACAATGAGATTCTTTCTCATCTGCAACTAGAGAGATAGGTGAGTACTTATTCTCACAATCAAGGTTCAGACAATAGACATTTCCTTTCCTAGTGCCTGTCAGAATGATCTCTTGATCACTTGACCTTCTTATTTGGCACACACCCTTGAGGAAAGAAGTGTCATAACCAAGATCACTAAGTTGACTTATGCTAATTGGGTTATGTTTCAGACCTTTCACATAAGCCACTTGAGTGATAGTGATAGAGTTATAGGAAATGTTACCAAACCCTTTGATGCCTTTTCAGATCCACCAAAGATCACTTTGGGTCCATCTTCTATAAAGGAGTAGTCCTTCAGCATCCTTCTTATTCTAGTCATGTGCCTGGAACATCCACTGTCCAAGTACCATATAGGGGTATGGCCACTTGGACTCACCTGCATCAAATAAAATTACCTATCCTTAGAACCCCAATAGTTATTGGGTCCTAGGTTTAGGTTAGTTAGATTTTTGACATGCTTACCTGCAGCCTTTCTGACAGGTAAGCTGGCCTTATTCTGAATACTAACATTGAATTAACAATCAATGGCAAAGTGGACCACCTTACCACAACACCAGCACTCAAATCTGTTGTACCTTTTCTTAAGTATAGGCTAAACAATATTGTTGTCAGCAGTCCTTTTAAGTGCAGGTGCTGGAGCAGCAAATACTAAGGATTCCTTAAGAACCTGATGGGTTTGCTCATGGGGTGACCATTTAGCATTGGCACCCTTACTATTCAGATCACCATACTTACAGTGACCATGAGTGATGTCATGATCATACCTGTTAGTAGGCTGCATAACTTTCCTAAAAAAAATAGGGGGTTTGAAGGCTAGTGGCTGAACTAGGGCTTTGCCTTTTCTTTGAGAATTGGTTGCCCTTTTTCTTCCCTTAAAGCCTAATCCTGTCTTACCATTTTGGGAGATGAGATTATCAATTATGGGTAAGACTGATTTTGGCTTAGAGAATTTAGCCACTAGATCCATTTCTTTTTGAAGTCTTACTTCCAGATTCTTGATGTGATTATTTTTGAAAGTGATTGTACCCATCTGAATGACAGTTATGTAATTCAGTTTGGCAACCTCATTCAATTTCAAATCCAGCATATTTGTTGAATCTGATGCAGCTAGTTTGAGAGATTTAATTTCCTCAGTCTGCTTCTTGATAAGGAATCTTCTTCTCTTAAGGGCTTGCAACAGACCACCATACTCATCAATTAATTGATGAACATCCCCTTCAGATTCAGAACCATCCACATCTCTTGATGCAGATGCTTCTGATTTTGATCCAGTATAATACTCAGAAGCTAAGGATGGATTGTATACCTTACTTGGACCAGGCTGATCCTGGCACTTATCTTCCTCAGATAGAGCCATCAGGCCTCTACAATAATATTCTTCACATCCATTGATAGAATCTAGCATTTGCAAGAATTCAGATTCTACAGGATCATCTTCTGTAGAGAACAATCCAATATAGGCTTCTGCTTCATCCCCTTCTCCAGATTCTGATGATGAAGAGTCAGTCCAACTCTTCTGCTTCTAGGCAACAAGGGATCTCTCCTTCTTGCCCTTATTCTGATGCTTTTTCTTGTCCTTAGACTCCTTTCTTTTATCAGGACATTCATTTATGACATGTCCTGGCCTGTTGCAACAATAACAAACAATTTTAAAAGAAGTTTGTTTACTAGGATTAGAGCCATACTTGTCATCCTTAGAAGTCTTCTTCTTCTTATAATAGTCATCCTTGGAGGAAGATGAAGATGGCTTGGTTCTCTATTTCTTCTTCTTCAAGAACCTTTGAAACTACCTTGTAAAGGCAGCAAAGTCCTCATCAGAATTGTGGCTATTTGAAGTGTTGATGTCAGTATCTTCTAGTTCAACTTCAGCAATTTTCCTGGGAGGAGAAGGTTACTTTCTCCAGCCCTTTCTTGTAGCTTCGCCTTGAAGGCAACTGACATTTCTTTGTATTCAGACCTATTGCTTTTCTCCTTCTCCTTTCTAGCAGTGAGCTGCATCTCATAAGATAACAGTTTACCAAACAGGGTTGGTGGAGGTGTATCAGCAATCTTGGCCACTTCTCTGATGGCACATATTTTTATATCTCAGTCCTTGGTTAGTGACCTGAGAAACTTGACATTCAGTTCATATGTGCTAAAGACTCTTCCATAGGTCATTAACTCATTCATTTGTGCTAAAGACAATTCTAAAGAACTTCTTGTAACATTCTGTTATGCTATCTGACTTGGCTTGTTTGAAGCTCTCATATTATTGATTCAGCATGGACTTTCTATCGTCTCTAACTTCTTCAGTTCCCTCCATGTAGACAATCAAGGTGTCCCACATCTCCTTGGAGGTTTTGCAATGAACCAAATTATGAAATGTATAATCATCTATGGAATTCACAATTAGGTTGTGTGCTCACTTGTCTAAGGTAGCTAGGATGATCTCTTCCTTAGTCATTTCATGAAAGCTCTTTGGTGTTTTGAGATTTGCATCAATAACTGATATGTTCATCGGAATGAAAGGACCTTCCAAAACTGTGATGTAAATTATTGGATTAGATGCTTCCATGAACAATCTGACCCTTTCTTTCCATATGCAAAAATTCTCTTTCCTGCAGATAGGTAGTTTCATGGATCAAATTTCCTTCTGATTTTCACTTGAACCCATTCTAGCTAAACAGTTAATTGCCTTGGAGATCTACTCAGACTGTTAGGTCTATATTTGAGTCAACCCCCCCTCTGATACCACTTGAAAGATTAGGTTGATAGACCCTAAACACCTAGAGGGGGGTGAATAGGTTCAAATCCTTTTAATCAACTTAGGCAATTAACAATGTTAAAGAATAGTAAAATAATCACAGCACAAACAATCACAACAAGTTCACAACATAGTACATAATGGTTTATAGTGGTTCCCCAATTTATTGGTATGTCCACTCTCCCCCTTCTCCTATCCAGCAGAGTACTGGATTCGGCCAAACTTCCTTCCACTATCTCAGATCCACAGATCTTACAACTCAGAACCCAACTGGTTCCTACAACTCAAACTTCTTCAAGTCCTACACCTCAGATTCTTCCCAAGAATACTACCTTAGGCAATATCCCTACCTCAGCCTTTATCATCAGGCCTACAACTCAGACTTCTTCAAGTCCTACCTCAGGCACTCAGCCCTACCTCAGCCTTTATAAATTTAGGATTACAACTCAGATCTATATAAGATCTTACAAGGAAATTATTTGTTTTAAACAGTAAAATCTTCACCCTGATAGAAAGAGAATAGGGTGAAAGCTTCTTGATCAGTTCTTGATAGAACTGGTTACTTTTAGATCCAACCTGTCTTAGCTTCTTCAAAACTTCTTGAATTTGTACCAAGTAAGGTTGATCTTCAATTGGAGTTGGAGTTGATCTTCAATCCAGCTTCCTTCTTAAATTCAGAAATAGATTTGAATTTTTCTAGCAAACTCTTCAGGATCTGCCTTCTTCTGGGTTTGTCTCTTGTTCCCCCTCTCTTGTTTATTATTACTTTCCTTCTGATTGTGATAGAATAGGTCTATATATTGAATCCCACCAAGGTTACTGGTTGATCTGGTTTATAACGGCCTTCTGACAGCTCTGACAAGTGTGTCAGCTTTGTTACTTATGACAGCTGTCAGATCTTCAGTCTTGAAAACTTACTCCTCCTTGAACTTCTATCTCAGCAGAAAAGGGAGTTGAGACAACTCCAAATTTGTCAACACAAATAGACCATGTGTCGACACAAGTCTTGAAGGTGTAGACACAGCTCCCACATTGTCGACACAGTCATACTTTAACTTATTGACACAGCTTTTGTTGGATGTGTCGACACAAGCCCTGTGTGTCGACACAACTGCTTATGGTCTTGACACAGCTTCTATTGACAGATTTCTTGAGTATGTGTCGACACAAGTCATGTGTGTCGACACAAGCCTTTTAGTCTCAGTCTAACTATTGTTAACAGATTTCTTTGAGTGTGTGTCGACAAAAGTCATATGTGTCGACACAAGCCTTCCAGTCTCAGTATAGCTATTGTTGACAGATTTCTTTGAGTGTGTGTCGAAACAAGTCCTGTGTGTTGACACAAGCCTTCCAGCCTCAGTATAGCTGTTGTTGACAGATTTCTTTGATTGTGTGTCGACACAAGTCCTGTGTGTCGACACAACAACTTCTGGTCTTCAACATAGTTGGAATTGAGTGTGTATCGACACAAGTCCTAGGTGTCGACACAACTACTACTGACAGAATTTCTGTGCGTCGACACAAGTCCTGTGTGTCGACACAATCTTGCTTCTGGTGTCGACATATTTCCCATACAAGTGTCGACACTTGTACTTAGAAAATTTTCCTGCATTTCTTTAACATGAACATTAAACTCAACATCCCATCAAATACACATTGATGTATATCATTGAGTTTAGTTCGGCTTCTCCAAATCTGGTACACATTTTCCAATGTACCCAACAATAACCCTAGGAGAGGGAAACCTTGATTGGAATATATATTTTGATAGAAGAGAGAGAAAAGGTGGTGGCCAAGTATTAACAAAGTGGTGAAGAGTTGGTGGCTAGGGGTTTGGCCGACCTTTTAAGGGGTGATGAGGGGGGTCGGGTTTGGTGTGTAAGGAGGTTGTTGGCTCGGGTTTGGGTGTGGAGGAAGATGGCCAAGTGGTGGAAAGGTAGGAGGAGGGTGGAGGCTAGGGCAACCCTAGGTTGGATGAATTTCCAAGGAGGGTAAGGAGGAGCTCGGGTTCTAGGAGGGAGTGGTGAGGGCTGGTCAAATGATGGTGTTGGTGGAGATGTGGGCTCAGTTTTGGGTGGAGGAGTAGGTTAGTTGAGAGAGAGAAAAGGAGGGGAAAAGTGGCGACTAGAGGGTGGCCGGCTAGGGCTTTGTGAGAGGTTGAAGGCTCAGTTTTGAGGAGGAGGAGGAGAAGAGGGGCTGTTTAGTGGAGATTGGTGGAGGAGGAGGAGGAGGAATAGAGAATAGAGAGGAGGAAAGGTGTGGCCGGCAGCCAAGAGAGGGGAGAAAGAAAGGGGGGGGGCAAAATTTTGGAGAGAAGGAGAAGAGAGGAGGAGGGAAATCTCAAAGCAAGATTAGGGTTTTAATTTGTCATTCATTCTCTACATAATCCTTCATGACATGGCATATATATAGGCTATGTAACACCCCAGAACTCAAAATATGTTTGTACACATTTTTGAGTAGCAGGCTGGTAGACACGGCCTGGGACACGGGCGTGTCCCAGGGCGTGTCGGGGGTACACGGCCTGGGACACGGGCGTGTCCCAGGGCGTGTTCGATTTAAATCTCAAAATTGGCCTATTCGGGTCAGAGCCGTACACGGCCGTGAACACGGCCATGAACACGGGCGTGTCAGGCTGGACACGGGCGTGTCGGCTGCCGTGTTCCGACCCGTGTACTGGTTTTGGAAGTCGATGGGTACCGTGTAGCAGGGGACACGGGCGTGTCTCAAGACTGACACGGGCGTGTCAGGTTCGACACGGGCGTGTCGAGCCCCGTGTTGTTCAGTCGGTTCCAAACCGCGTGTGCCGCTTAAGGGTACACGGCCTGTGACACGGGCGTGTCACAGGCCGTGTCAGGCAAAATTGGGTTTCTTGGGCAGATCTCGGCCGTTCGTTTCCTTCTATTTGGATCGTGTGGTCCATGGCATTTCCAGCCTCTTTAAGGCCGTGGATGGAGTTGAAAGCTCATTCCACTTAGCCTTTCTTCTTAAGAAAGAGAGGAGAGCTTGGAGGAGGAGGAGGAGGAGGCCGGTGGAGCTTCGTCGAGCCGAATAGAGAGCCGAGAGCAGCGTTGCGGAGGCAAGGCCGCTGCGGTGGTTTCCATCCGGCTAGTTTTCTATGGCGCCGAAGCGATCGTCAAGGGTAACGATCTTTCTTCCTTGGGCAGGTGAAGCCCTTTGTTTTGCATGTGCATGGGATCCTCCATCAAGAGATGGAAACGCGTAAGTGATTCCAGCAGCTGAGTCTGCATCTAGAGCCGGAAGTCTGTAGTACGGCATAGGCATGCTGTGTGAAGCCCATCCAGACGTATGTCGGGATTGGTGATGTTTATATTGCGATCCGGAGAAGACTCCGTGTATTCATCGTTTAGCCTGCGGAGATGGTGAGGACGATGTGTTTGGTGAGGATGCTTTGTATAGCTCCTTTGGTTGTATGCTTTTAAGAGCTGGTTGATGGAGTGCGGACACCTCTGAGTGGGTGGGTGCGTGAGGTCTTCAACAGGGGTTTGGAGGCTTATGCCCATTCTACCAAGTGGCGATGAACACCTCTGAGTGGGTGGGTGCGAGAGGTCTTCAACAGGGGTTTGGAGGCTTATGCCCATTCCAACAAGTGGCAATGTTAAGATCGGGTGAGCGGTCGATTGGTAGCAAAGCAGCAGGGCGAATTCCCTAGGCTTGTTACACTACGGGGGTAGGTCGACTGATAGTGCTCACGGGTTTTGGTGTGGTGCGTACCTCTGAGTGAGACGGGTGCGTGAGGTCTTCAACAAGGGTTTGGAGGCTTATGCCCGCCTACCAAGTACAAACCATGAAAGGTGCCCTGAGTGCACGGAGCGCCTGGCATTGAGGCCGGCGTTTGTGATGTTGGGTGTATGTGCTTTATATGTTGAAATTGCTATACATGCAGGGAAGGAACCACTGCCCCGGGTAAGGGGTGGGGTCGTTATAATTGGTCAGCTGAATGCTGACCGTTGCTTTGTTTATCACCCATGGGGTGGACGTCCTTATGCAGGTGTTGCGGGCTGATGGATTGAGCGGGCAAAAGCCCATGCTGCTGGTAGGCCCTTGAAGGCCGTGCGAAGTGTTGGATTTCATGTGTGGCCGGCCTGCGTGCCGATGTATGAAATTATATGTGTTGTAAAGAGTAACTTGTAAGGCCGTAAGGCCGTGTGCGGTATGGTTTTGTAAACATTCCTGGTGATCTATATAAATGTGATATTTATATATTAGTGGACATTCAATGGTATGAGTTCTTGCACTTAATAAGCTTCCGCTAGAATGCTCTGAGTTAGGACTCGTTTGGTTTGGTATTATCCTGTGACCTCACCGTCTGTTTGTGGCATATAGTGTGGGGCCCCGGCCGGACCTTCTACTATACGTCATTTAACGGATGGGGTCGGTCTTCCCTTCCGAATTCGTGGTCGAATTCTTTTGTGGGGTGGCGAGCACGTGTTCGTGCGACCTGCTGTAATGCTAATGAACTCAAGAATGTCCACTAGGAATGTGTGTGTGTGTGTCTATTCAGTGAGTTTGCCGTATTACCATGGAAAGTAATGCTATCTTGTTCACCTATAGGTGACGAGGAGTGGAGCTGGGCAGTCGGAGCCCCAGCGTTCGGATGAGAGTGCGGCACCACCTGACGTGCCTACACCTCCCCCTTCTGCGGAAACGGTGCGCTTAGTTGCGGAGATGATCTTTGCTATGCTTCAGGCACAACCTTTTGGACAAGCAAGGCCCGCTGTGGCGCCAGTGCACGTTGGTGCGAGGCAAGAGCATGTTGAGGTTGGTGCGAGGCAAGAGCATGTTGAGGTTCCGGTTGCTGTGCAAGCAGCGGACGAGCAACTTAAGCACTTTATGGAATTTAATCCGCCTACGTTTGTCGGGGCAACGTCTCCAACAGAGGCCGAGGATTGGCTCTCTAGAGTGAAAAGAATCCTGGCTGCGCTCAGGATTAATGAGGAGCAGAAAGTCCCGTTAGCCACTTTCCTCCTGGAAGGAGAGGCGAGGCTTTGGTGGGATGAGATCGAGTTGCACCAGTTGGGCGGTAGAGATCTGGGCGACATATCGATGGACGAATTCTCTAGATTGTTTTGGGCGAAATATTTGCCAATGGCGCAGAGAATTGCAATGGAAAATGAATTTCAACGTCTGGTACAGGGTGATAAGACCGTGGACGATTACCTGCATGAGTTTACCAAGCTCGGTCGTTATGCGGGGTCGACGTTTGCGGACCAGGCGCGGAAGACAAATAGGTTCTATGAAGGGCTGCGTGATGAGCTGAGGTTGGCTCTCCCAAGTTCAGTGAACCAAGGATTCCAAGCATTGGTGCATACCGCTAGTGCGCTAGAGAAGGATTTGAAGCGGGTGCGGGAGAAGAAGATCGTAGCGGTGGAAAAGTCCGACTTCAAAGTTCCGCCATCCGAGCAGTCCGATTTCAGGAAACGTGATAAGAAGCGGTTCAGGCCTGCTGAACAAACTTCTGCAGATGTTGCGTCAGGAGCAACGTTTGGGCAAGAACGGGTTGAGCCGCGGACATGTTTCATTTGTGGGAGGCCAGGACATATCGCGCGATTTTGCTGGAATGGTGCGTCCAAGGGTGAAAGAAAGACAGGTGCGTCTTATGACGAGAAGGGTAAAGCTGTGGCAGAGTCGTCTGCATCGCGGGCGCAACCGCGAATATACACTCTTGAGATGCAGGAGCCGCAAAGCTCAAATCAAGCAGAACAGCAAATCCGTGCTTTGGACTTGATGGAGGCCGCTAGACAGATTCTGCGAGATGCGGAGAAGCCGAAATAAAGTGGAGTGTGCACTTTATTATGTTGTCTATTGTATGTATGTATGTTTTTCTGTTTGGGTCAAACAGTGTGGTGGTACGATTCCATGGGGCGAGCCAAGCTGTGGCCTCTGAGCTCTAAACCTGGATCGTTTTGGGTTGTATCGCAACAGTGTGGTTGTGTTGATGCTTGTGCGTTGCGCTAAATTTCGGGACGAAATTTCTATAAGGAGAGGAGGGTTGTAACACCCCAGAACTCAAAATATGTTTGTACACATTTTTGAGTAGCAGGCTGGTAGACACGGCCTGGGACACGGGCATGTCCCAGGGCGTGTCGGGGGTACACGGCCTGGGACACGGGCGTGTCCTAGGGCGTGTTCGATTTAAATCTCAAAATTGGCCTATTCGGGTCAGAGCCGTACACGGCCGTGAACACGGCCATGAACACGGGCGTGTCAGGCTGGACACGGGCGTGTCGGCTGCCGTGTTCCGACCCGTGTACTGGTTTTGGAAGTCGATGGGTACCGTGTAGCAGGGGACACGGGCGTGTCTCAAGACTGACACGGGCGTGTCAGGTTCGACACGGGCGTGTCGAGCCCCGTGTTGTTCAGTCGGTTCCAAACCGCGTGTGCCGCTTAAGGGTACACGGCCTGTGACACGGGCGTGTCACAGGCCGTGTCAGGCAAAATTGGGTTTCTTGGGCAGATCTCGGCCGTTCGTTTCCTTCTATTTGGATCGTGTGGTCCATGGCATTTCCAGCCTCTTTAAGGCCGTGGATGGAGTTGAAAGCTCATTCCACTTAGCCTTTCTTCTTAAGAAAGAGAGGAGAGCTTGGAGGAGGAGGAGGAGGAGGCCGGTGGAGCTTCGTCGAGCCGAATAGAGAGCCGAGAGCAGCGTTGCGGAGGCAAGGCCGCTGCGGTGGTTTCCATCCGGCTAGTTTTCTATGGCGCCGAAGCGATCGTCAAGGGTAACGATCTTTCTTCCTTGGGCAGGTGAAGCCCTTTGTTTTGCATGTGCATGGGATCCTCCATCAAGAGATGGAAACGCGTAAGTGATTCCAGCAGCTGAGTCTGCATCTAGAGCCGGAAGTCTGTAGTACGGCATAGGCATGCTGTGTGAAGCCCATCCAGACGTATGTCGGGATTGGTGATGTTTATATTGCGATCCGGAGAAGACTCCGTGTATTCATCGTTTAGCCTGCGGAGATGGTGAGGACGATGTGTTTGGTGAGGATGCTTTGTATAGCTCCTTTGGTTGTATGCTTTTAAGAGCTGGTTGATGGAGTGCGGACACCTCTGAGTGGGTGGGTGCGTGAGGTCTTCAACAGGGGTTTGGAGGCTTATGCCCATTCTACCAAGTGGCGATGAACACCTCTGAGTGGGTGGGTGCGAGAGGTCTTCAACAGGGGTTTGGAGGCTTATGCCCATTCCAACAAGTGGCAATGTTAAGATCGGGTGAGCGGTCGATTGGTAGCAAAGCAGTAGGGCGAATTCCCTAGGCTTGTTACACTACGGGGGTAGGTCGACTGATAGTGCTCACGGGTTTTGGTGTGGTGCGTACCTCTGAGTGAGACGGGTGCGTGAGGTCTTCAACAAGGGTTTGGAGGCTTATGCCCGCCTACCAAGTACAAACCATGAAAGGTGCCCTGAGTGCACGGAGCGCCTGGCATTGAGGCCGGCGTTTGTGATGTTGGGTGTATGTGCTTTATATGTTGAAATTGCTATACATGCAGGGAAGGAACCACTGCCCCGGGTAAGGGGTGGGGTCGTTATAATTGGTCAGCTGAATGCTGACCGTTGCTTTGTTTATCACCCATGGGGTGGACGTCCTTATGCAGGTGTTGCGGGCTGATGGATTGAGCGGGCAAAAGCCCATGCTGCTGGTAGGCCCTTGAAGGCCGTGCGAAGTGTTGGATTTCATGTGTGGCCGGCCTGCGTGCCGATGTATGAAATTATATGTGTTGTAAAGAGTAACTTGTAAGGCCGTAAGGCCGTGTGCGGTATGGTTTTGTAAACATTCCTGGTGATCTATATAAATGTGATATTTATATATTAGTGGACATTCAATGGTATGAGTTCTTGCACTTAATAAGCTTCCGCTAGAATGCTCTGAGTTAGGACTCGTTTGGTTTGGTATTATCCTGTGACCTCACCGTCTGTTTGTGGCATATAGTGTGGGGCCCCGGCCGGACCTTCTACTATACGTCATTTAACGGATGGGGTCGTTACAGGCTACACCACTCAATCTCCACCCTTGAAAAATAAAATAAACTCATGATGGTAATATGCACCCATCATGAAAGAAATACAATAGTACTTGCATGAAATAAAATATTAGATGGTTATAATCACCCATCATAATACATGAAATAAAAAATACATGAAATAACTGTTAAAATAAAATTGCTTAAAAATAAAATTGCTAAAATAATAAAAATAAAATATATAATTATAATTATGTAATTTATAATTATATATTTTATTTATTTGCGGCGGCGGACGTCGTGCAAAACATGTAGCAGCGGCGGCGTTACCGAAGAAACGTCGTTGTAGACTCCCATCTTCGAGCTTGCGGCAACGACCGTCCCAATCCACAAACTCACGATGTCGTGGATCCACGGCCGCATCATCATCGTCACCATCAATCCTCCCCCACTCAAAATTTCTCATCACCGATGAGTGGCCCGTGAGGGGGGAACCGTCCAAAGCAACAGTAACATGGGGCAAATCTGGCCCCGTAATCCGTGTCATAATAGCATGAACATCCCATAGCACTAAGAACCTATCAGGTGTAGAAATAGTAAAACTCGAAATGGTGTCAGGCAGAAGAAAAATAACTTGAATCTTACCATCCAGTTCAAGAACCAAGGAGTCCATGTGGAAATGAGATACGACAATATTAACACTCCCCAACCCAAGAGAATATTTAGTGGTAGGAAGAAACGACGGAGAAAGCTACTCAAGTGGAATAGAGACGTACAGTAAAAAGTCCGGAAACTTGAAATAAAGTGAAACACCCTGTGCCGTATAAAAATCTGAAATAAAAGCATGAAATCCGACGTTCTTCATAATCATGGATGGGTCGGCATTCCTAAATATTAATTTATTAACGGAGCCAGAAAGCATCTGCTCGGGGACTGACCAGACTAAACCCAAATCACTAAATCTAGCATCAGATGGTCTCAAAAAGGAGTGGAAGTGCGTGCGACATAACTTAAAGTGAAACTCTAATGTCCTAGATACATGAGGAGAGAATCCATGTGCTACATGACTAGATCCAAACGTAGAGGGTAAGGGGGTTAAGTCAGGTGGCACGGGAGCCTTATAATTAGAGATTAATTTAATGGGCCCTAAAACCGCAGTCTTAAATTTACCCTTAATATTCTTATGCTTGGCATAAAGATATGCCAAGGTGAACCGCTCATCACAAACACTTGAATTGGACGCTCCCGGATGTGAAATGATGTGTGAGCGATACAACTCAATGGACCCAACGAAAGTCACTAACGTGGGGAAATGAGTGTCATCAAAATGCGGTGAGTAAATGCATGTGATCGGGTGTGGTATATAAGTATGTATAGGGGACACCGCAATAAGAGGCACTATTGACAAAGAATCATAATCAGTTAGAGGACGAAACCGTAGTCGGACACGCAGAAAAATGAGCTGTCAAAAGTGACGCGTAATCATGTCTATGAGGTGCGGTGAAAAGTCCAAATACTAGTGCGCTCAACATAGTAATATTTATACGTTGATACAATGCCAATGTAGGAACTAATAAAGTGCGGGTGACACAAAAACTCAGACTAGGTCTACCGGTTCCACGTCCTAAAAAGTAAACTAATGTGGGCAAATAGATAGGGGAAGGTTCGGTAAAATCAAACCCAGGATAAAATCTGAATCAGTATTGATTTCACCCAACGGTGATAATATCAAAGAACTCTCATCCGTGTGTACAACCAAAGAATCGTCAAAAAATACCCTTCCCTCAGATGGTAGCTCATCCACAATAAAAATAGGGACATCCTCACTTTCAGACTCCTCAGATAACTCAAATACAATCTCAGTGGGTGTAATCGTAGGCTCTAACACGATGGGGATCGTATCCTGGAGATGGCACACAATACTATGGTGAACAGACATAATGCTAGTAGGGCACGTAATAATTAACGGAATACTCTCACAGATATGAATATCATCATCCAAACATCATCTTCCAAATCACTAGGTATTCTCTCAATTTCAGACTCATCAGAATCGTCGGGCACTAACGTACATGTCAGAATACTCTCATGGGGTCATCCTTAGAATCAAGAGATACCACATCTACATCAGAATCCTCATTAGTTTCAATCACAATCTTAGGAGGCTCAGTCATCGAGGCTAGCGGAGGCAACACCCTAGCAGTAGCATTTTTGGAGTCCAAGATATAAGACCTATTAGAAATGGTTTCCCTAAAAGTGGGTGGTGGTCCTAAGACAGACTCTCCCTTCTGAAACGAGCGAGTATTATTCCCTGTTTTAAGGGCAGCCAAATCATCTAACATCTGCGTTCGATGGTACGTAGGGACGTACTGGTCTGTCAGCATGGCATTCATTACTTCCCAACCAATAAGTAATTTACCATTCTCGGTTCTCAGACGTCGTTCCTCATTCAACCATAATATCTTAGCTCTACCAGACAACTTTATTCTCGCCACTCGTACCTTATCCGCATTAGTCCATTTTACCACTCAAAGTAGCACTCTATTTCCTTAACCCAGTCTAGGAAAACTTTGGGACATTCTAAACTATCATAAGTAGGTGACTCAATTCTAGTAGGAGGATAAGCGTGGGGACGATTGGTATTCCTATGGTATGAAGGCAAGGCTGGGATGTTTTAGCCATGGCATTATCATACCAATAGTCTAAAAGGGAAACGTGAACGTCATAGGCCATATAAGTGAGAACCGGAGAGAAAACTCGATCTGATTCTTGTACATATGGAATGAATTAAGGATTCTGACCCATATAATCTAAGATAAACAGATTTGTTCCCGCTTAGCAACTAGGGTAATAAATATAAAATTTTTATTTTCTTGCTGGAAATAATATGAAGATTATTAAATAATTTTTTTATTATTCTTTTTGCAGAAAAATAAAAAAATATAGGCCGCTATTTGCAGACCAAATTTAAAATTTTATAATGATTTAATAAAAATAATGACTTAATAAAAATAAAATATTTTTTTGATTTTTTACTAATAAAATGATGGAGAATTTCCAGAATTTTATTTTTTTGAATTTTGAGAAAAACTGAGAACTTTAGGTTGTTATTGGCAGACCAAAACTAAAAATTTTGTTTTATTATTTTGACAAAGAAACATGCAAGTGTGTGACAGCGAAATAATAAAAGGGGGAGGGTGCCAATTAGGAAATTGACGTAAACCTTCCTCTGATACCAAATTGATGCAGGCTCACGGTTTTGACGGGATAAGTGCGTTCTTAGGATTCATCAATTAATTAAAATACGCAGCGAGCAAAGTTCTCTAAATTAATACTGACGATGGTTCCTACAATATATCAATATAACAATGCACAATGCAAAGAGACGTTGCCCCTTTTATAGATTGAACAAGGATTAAAGGCCAATGTTCGCTCAAGCGAAAAGTACCTACCCGATCCGGACAATTAGAAATTTCCAATTAAATTATGTGCAAACATTCACAATTCCAATAAGAGAAAACCCGAACTAAAATAACGATTAAAATAAAGTCCAAAATTCAACCCCAAATTAATTTAATATGAAGGTTGCCAAATCACTTGAACACCGAAGAAATCAAGGCTAAGAAAACCGATTTCTACAAGTGTTCACGAAATTTACCCGCTCTAATTTTATGAAAAAATATTCGGGAAAATAATGCTTGAAATTTGGATTTTAATTACGCACAACATTTAATATAAATCAAGGCTAATTACCAGCCTTCTATTCAACCACAGTCTCACAAATAGTATAGAAGAAATCACACAAAGAGGTTTAAGAAATTCGTTACCCAATCCCTAGAAGTACGTCCACAAGATGAGTGGAGGAATCGCACACGACGGTGGTTGATTTTCTATTTCCACCCAAACTCCACGGATCCACTCCAGACGATGAAGACATGAGTTATTTTCTCTTGCAATAACCCTAGGAGAGGGAAACCTTGATGGGAATATATATTTGGATAGAAGAGAGAGAAAAGGTGGTGGCCAAGTGTTAACAAAGTGGTGAAGAGTTGGTGGCTAGGGGTTTGGCTGACCTTTTAAGGTGTGATGAGGGGGTGTCGGGTTTGGTGTGTAAGGAGGTTGTTAGCTCGGGTTTGGGTGTGGAGGAAGATGACCGAGCGGTGGAAAGGTAGGAGGAGGGTGGCGGTTAGGACAGCCCTTGGTTGGCCGAATTTCCAAGGAGGGTAAGGAAGGGCTCGGGTTCAAGGAGGGAGTGGTGAGGTCTAGTCGAATGATGGTGTTGGTGGAGATGTGGGCTCGGTTTTAAGTGGAGGAGTAGGTTGGTTGAGAGAGAGAAAAGGAGGGGAAAAGTGGCGGCTAGAGGGTGGCCGGCTAGGGCTTTGTGAGAGGTTGAAGGCTCGGTTTTGAGGAGGAGGAGAAGAGGGGTTGTTTAGTGGAGATTGGTGGAGGAGGAGGAATAGAGAATAGAGAGGAGGAGAGGGGTGGCCGGCGGACAAGAGAGGGGAGAAATAAAGGGGTGGCCGAAATTTTGGAGAGGAGGAGAGGAGGAGGGAAATCTCAAAGCAAGATTAGGGTTTTAATTTTTCATTCATTCTCTACATAATCCTTCATGACATGGCCTATATATAGGCTACACCACTCAATTTCCACCCTTGAAAAAAATAGACTCATGATGGTTATATGCACCCATCATGAAAGAAATACAATAGTACTTGCATGAAATAAAATATTAGATGGTTATAGTCACCCATCATAATACATGAAATAAAAAATACATGAAATAATTCTTAAAATAAAATTGCTTAAAAAATAAAATTGCTAAAATAATAAAGATAAAATATATCATTATAATTATGTAATTTATAATTATATATTTTATTTATTTGCAGCGGCGGACGTCGAGCAAAACATGTAGTTGCGGTGGCGTTTGCGAAGAAACGTCGTGGTAGATTCCCATCTTCGAGCTTACGGTAACGACCGTCCCAATCCATGAACTCTCGATGTCGTGGATCCATGGCCGCGTCAGCATTTTCGCGATCATGAACTCAGTGAACTTCAAACATGTCCACTCCTACAGATAGACAACCAATCCGCGCAGTTACATCCTAAGAACAAGATGACTGCAGAATCACTAGCCGAACTGGCTAATCTCCACTTCAGACTGTGTGGTCTGAGCAATCATACCATTACCATCTAGCTGCACGATTTTCCCAGTCATACAGCAAATTTCACTTCAAAAAACTCAATACTTCCCCATGAATAGAGAAGTGGAAACCAGCCCAAGTAATCCCCATAACCGTTCAAATGGCCCCTTCGACAGCAGCTTTGTGAAGATATCCGCGATATTGTGCTCGCTCCACACATGCCCAACCATAAGATACCCCTCCAACACCTTCTCTCGAATGAAGTGATACTCAATCTCAATATGCTTGGTTCGCGCGTGACAATTTATATTGTTAACAAGTTTTAGAGCACTTTTGCTGTCATCGCGAAGTAGAGTGGGACCTCGCACTTCCTCATGGATGTCCTTTACTAGCCTCCTGAGCCAGATGGATTCCCGAGTTGTCAAGGCTGAAGCCTTGTACTCCACATTCATAGTAGAGACAAACACGGAATCTTACTTTTTGCTGCACCATGAGATACCTGTTGATCCACATGTAAAAACATAACTATAAGTCAACTTCCGGTCGTCTGAGTCTCCCCCATAATCAGCATTTGTGTAACCACGTAGGTTGAATCTCGTGTCTCTCCCATAAAAGAGAGCCATATCAGAATTGGTCTTAATGTACTTCAATATATTCTTGGACGCTACTAGATGAGGATTTCGAGGCTCCGCCATATATTGATTTATTTGGCCTACAACATAAGTAATGTCTGGCCTCATAATTATCAAGTATATAAGGCTCTCAACAAGAGCCCAGAACACCAAATTATCTGGAAAAACCCTCCCTTCATCACGTCAAATTTTGAGACCAAAATCTAGAGGTGTATAACAACTCTTTCCCTCTCGTATGCCGAACTGCTAAAT
Source organism: Platanthera zijinensis (assembly GCA_039513925.1). Lineage (NCBI taxonomy): Eukaryota > Viridiplantae > Streptophyta > Magnoliopsida > Asparagales > Orchidaceae > Platanthera > Platanthera zijinensis. The sequence goes on from CM077086.1 coordinate 82,726,594, forward strand.
GATCTGTTCTGCAAAGCCTCTTTGGTAAACAAGTATGCCTCTCTTTCTTCTCTCCACCTCGAGTCCAAGGAAGTGGTGGAGCTCACCAAAATCCTTCATCTCGAAATGAATAGCTAGATCTACCCGGAGCCTATCTACTTCCTCCTCAGAGTTCCCCATGACGATCATATTGTCAGCGTATAATAGAACTAAGACATGAAGCTCCCTCTTCTTCTTCTTTATGAACAGGCTTGAATCTGAGTCAGAGTCAGAATAACCGCAAAACTGGAGGTATTCTACGATCTTTTCATACCATGCCCATGGTGTCTAGTTCAAGCCATAAAGAATCTTTCGGAACTTGCAGACGTATCCTGGATGATCTTCAAACACGTAACCCGGTGGCCTAACCATGAAGATTTCTTTATCAATCTCTCCATGAAGAAAAGAATTTTTACGTCAAGCTGACACATCTTCCATCCTTGGCAAGATGCCAAGGCAATCACCACTCATACTAAAGTCATTTTGTTAATGGGACTAAACGTCTCCTCATAGTCTTCTAAAGACTGTTGAGAGAACCCTTGAGCTATAAGACAAGCCTTTTATCGCTCGATGCTTCCATCTGCCTTCTTCTTTATCTTGTATACCCACTTGCATGTCACAGGAGTAATGTCATTGACTTTGGGCACAAGATCCCAAGTCTCATTTTTTTTAGGGCAGTCATCTCCTCATTCATGGCTTCATCCCACTCTTTGACTCCAATGGATTCTTCAAAGCGAGAAGTCTCTCACTCGCCCAGAGGGCCTATAAATAAACAAGAGATGAAACTCACCATGTTCCCTTTTGTTGGGTACATTGGGAACAGTATACCTGATCTGGAGAAGTCCCCTTGAAAACTCAATGATATACCCAAAGGTGTATTTGATGTATGCTAAGTTTATATGTACAGGTCCAAAGTTGAAGAAATTATTCTAAGTCAAAGTGTTGAGACAGCATGTGTCGAGACAATACTTCTAGGTCGACACAAGGTAGATCAGTAGTCAACACAGAAACAAAAGATGTGTCGAGACAATACTTCTATCTCGACACAAGGCAGAACTAAGATATGTCGACACAGACAACAGATGTGTCGACACAAATAATAGATGTGTCGAGACAATACTTCTGTCTCTACACAAGGCAGAACTAAGATGTGTCTACACAGATAACAGATGTGTCGATATAAATACCAGATGTGTCGACACAATTATACTATCTCAACACTTTTTGTTCTGAGATGAAAACTATTATAAGTATTGAAGTGTTGAGTCTGTCAAAGATGTCTCAACACAGATTTCGAGACAACTTGTCTACTTCAACGCTTATATGATAGAATGTGTTTAGTCAACATCAATCTGGTCAAGACTGGTCAGATCATTCTGGTCGACACAGGAAGGCTTCACTTCTATAAAGACAGATCATGGAAGGATTTGCTGGCAGTTGTTGATGTCATCAATACCTGTCCAAACAGTCTGAGATTTCTATAAATAGGAGGTGTTGGCTTCAGAAGAATATACGAATACTGATTCTATTCTATTCGTCAGTCTCTCTCTATTCTAAAAGAGAAATCAAGAAGTTAAAAGAGAAGAAGAAGTTGATCTTCAAGAAAGTCTTCAGATCCCTTTTCCTAGGTTGATCTGGGGATTAAGTGGTCTGTTCATCAGCATCTTCAAACTATTCAATCTGATCTTCATAAAGAAGTTACTGATTCAGAAGAAATTAAATTCATCCTGCTGATATATCAAGAAGAAATCAAACTTCTACTGAGTGAAAAGATCTGTACACACAGATCCAACAGATAATAGGTTTTCTGTTTTTCTATAATTTGTTTTATCAAATTTCATTATAAGATCTTCTAAAGATCTGAGTGGGTAGGAGATCTTATTCTCTGAGTTTTGTAAGCCTAATCTATAAAGGCTGAGGTATGATTCTAGGTGAATCTGTAATGTCCCAATTCGCGCTAGGCCCCTCGCACGTGTTCTGAGTTAAGAGACTCAACTCGGGCTCGGGGTGCACTGACGCGAGGTGTCAGGTGCATTGAATAAGTGTAGGGTTGGGCTCAAGGATACCATAACCAGTAGCCGAGATGAGGGAACTCGGCCAAGTAAAAATCGACGGGAATGGAGGTTGATGCTCGTCGATCGTCGAGAATGGAGGTTGATACTCGCCGATTCGACGGGTATCGGTGGTCGATACCCGCCGGACTCAGAACTGCAGTAGGATAAGGGAAAATCGTCGAGAATGCCTGACGATTCTCACCGATCGCCGAGAATACCCGGTGATACCCACCGACCGTCGAGTATCGCAAACTGATACTCAACGCACACAACGACAAGATGTCCGATAAAACGGCTAAGGGAAAATTGTCGAGTATCATTGTTGATACTCGACGAATTCGTCGAGAATGACACGCTAATACTCGCCGATCAACGGCAATCACTGGCTGATTCCAGCCGAATTTGACTTGTGCGTTTTCTGCGCCCAGGCAGATTCACCGGCTTGTACAGGCGGACCGAACCGTACTTCGGGATTCGTGCAGAATGATCCTTGGACCGGTCACTTCAAATGAAACCTAATTTGGACGGTCCAATTAGAGAGTGACACGTGGCGGAAGGGACTTAACCTAATATGTAATAAAAAAGGGAGTAAACTAAACCCTAGCCATCGAATCCGATCATTCTTGCCGAGCCGTCACTATGCAAAGCCGACGGGAGCGGAAGAGGAGGATATCGCGGGTCACCGGAGCCGGATTCTGGAGAAAAAGCTCTGCCGTTTCCGTGGAAGAACACTGCTAACGAAGGCAAGGATGCCGCGGAGAAGGGTAACGCGATCCATGGCCGGCAACGGAGGAAATGCTGGAAATGAAGTGAGTTTCCTCCCCTCTCCCTTGGTGCTAGATCTGTAGGTATTCTTAGGCGAGACATCGACTCAAAAGAGTCTTGATGTGTGAGATGAAGCTTTCTAGGAAGGTCATGCTAGAACTTGTGTTCTAAAGTTTAGTCATCTTCAACCTCTCCTCGCTTCAAAGTGATGATAGGGGTGGTCTCATGAAGAATAAATGGCCTCAAGAGGGAGAATAAGGGTGGAGGAACTTCTGGTTGCGATTTGGGGAAAATCGCTTGAGGAGGAAGATGAACGGATGCCGTTCACTTCGCTTCAAGATGCGTGCAGAATCTGTGTTCTACACGCAGCAACCTTCTTGGCTACTTTTAAGCAAGAAAGGGTCGGATCTGGGCTTTCGACTAAACACGAAAGTCGTAGCCCTTCAAATTACCTTTCCAACGAGTGGTTGCACGTTTCCAGGAGATACCTGTAGCCACGGGAAAGTCCGTTTGAATCCGCTGCGGTTGGGAGTTAATGCCCAAGAAATCTGTATCCTGTACGCAGCAGACTCCGAGTTGGATTTCTGGTATGATGTGACCAGATCTGGGCTTTCGACTAAACACAAAAGTCGTAGCCCTTGAAATTACCTTTCCAACGAGTAGTTGCACGTTTTCAGGCGATACCTGTAGCCACGGTAATCCTCAGTCAAAGTTGCTGACCAGATTACATATAATTCTAGGTGATTACAATATGAACTTGGATTCGATGGAATAGATGTTGCAATCCATCTCGAGGTTGGGTGAATTCTTTTGTGTTTATCACCGAGTTAATGTGAAGTTTGATGTTTGAGGACTTGAATTCCTATGCCGAGATGTGAATCAAGCCTAAGTGAATGAAAGGCTTTGTTATATTTGGTAGATCACCATTATGCGCATTATCTATAATATGTTGAATTCATGTGGAAGGATTTGTAAATGATTAAACTATGGCCCTGATGTATAATGAATTAATGGAAGGGAATGGATAGTCCAATGCTTAGAGTGTCGTCTCCCTACGGGTAGCATTGTGGAAGTTAACAAGAGCGGTGTTGACCGTCACTAATGGGAATGAGGTTGAGTTGGATAAAATTAGACGGTTGGGCTTGGTCCTCGGTGTTCACGTCCCGAGGCTCCATCCGTATTTGTTGGATGGTTGGGCTTGGTCCTCGTGCTTTCTCCGAGGCTCCTTCCATGCCATGAATTGTGGAATTGCATGCGGTGTGAGTCGACATGCGGTGTTGTAATCCCGGGTTAAGGATAGTGTGGCAGGTCTACGGGCTCGCCAATCGTCACACCGATGGGAGTTGACAGTTAGACCTTGGGCGGTTGGGCTTGGTCCTTGGTGTTCACGTCCCGAGGCTCCTTCCGTGCCAAGTGAACGGTTGGGCTTGGTCCTCGTGCTCATTTCCGAGGCTCCTTCCGTGTCATACCATAGGCCAGTCGGGGCTAGGATCTTGGTGCATATTTACCCGAGAGAACCCGCTGAGCCGTAGTACGCATGTGAGCTCCGCTGTTGTGTTCTTAGCGTTGAAGCGTACGGAGGCCTAGGCCAGGTAGTGTGGAGACCAGCCTAGTAGTGGATATGCCCGCTCTACTGTCACCGTTTGGCCACGACGGTTGATGCCTGAGAGGTTAGCTACCTGCTCGAATAGTGGGAACTATAAGTCTGTGTCGACATAACGTTTGCATGTGCCTGATCATGGGTGTGTCATTGCATTGTATACATAGCATTGCACTTCATTACATACACAAGGCCCTCATCGTATAAGTTTGTATGGGCACTCCTATACGATGAGTTACTTTCTACTGAACGACCCTCAACTTATATGCTTGTATGGGCACCCATATAAGTTGAGTTACTTACTGTTCTATATATATACTCTCTTGCTGCTGTAGATTATAGACTTGTAAAATAAGACCTTGTTCATTTGTATACTGTTTCTATTGCTATTTATGATATGTACACACACTTCACCTGCTTGTACTACTAATATATATTTATTGTACTTGTTCCTTCCTCCGCCCGGTGCCGAGGAGTCGCCGGGGGAGCGGATGTGAAACCACTTAGTCTTTTTGACTAACGGTTGCTACGTCTACCTTTTTAGGAGGAAACCCCGCAGGTGGAGCAGCAGGCTATGCAGACGGACAGCCAGGCTAGGGTGACAGGGCCTGAAGGGACGGTATCGTCGCTACCGTCGGTTACAGATGTGAGTGAGAGAGAGATTTTGTTGTAGCCCTTCGGGGCAATTTTGTTCTCGTACTCTGATATTAGATGCTTGATGTAGCTTCTTTATTTATAATATTATGGACATATGCTTAATGTGGATTTGACTTTCATATTGTTATGGTTGGGTTGGCAGTTATTTTCTGATATTGGTTGTAGCCGGCAGAGTAGGCGTCCTGTAGTACAGGCTAGCTCGAGTTCTAGTACTACCACAAGGCGGCTGTTCTGGGCATAAGACCCCTCTCATGCCGTGTTTCGTGTTCCGGGAGGGGGGTCTTACAGAATCTGAGGTAGGTGATTTGGGGCAAATCACTGAGATTGTATGCCTAATCTATAAAGGCTGAGGTAGGAGATTGAGGAGATCTATGAGGTAGGAGATTGAAATATATTTGAGGTAGGACCAGTAGGTCTGAGTGTAGGTATCTTAGAGAGAAACTGAGCCTTGTAGGACTTGAGTTGTGAAGGAGGAGCTATAACCTTATCTAGCACATTGCTAGTGAGGAAGAAGGGCGAAAGTGGTTGTACCCTAGATAGGGGAACCACTATAAACTTGGTGTGTCCCTTGTGCTGTGTGATGTGTTCCTTGCTGTGTATGTTGTGATCAGTTCTTGTTGTTCTATTGTTTATGTTGGGTACAACTTATATTTTGAATTGTATTAGGGCACATTGCTAAAGTTAAAAGAACTACAAATAATTTTAATAGATCACCTATTCACCCCCCCCCCCCCAAGGTGACTTTCTACCCATAGGCTTGACTTTCAAGTGATATTAGAGGGAGGTTCTCCAAAGATAGACCTAACAGGCTGGAAAAGATCCTAAGGGTAGTTGAAGGTTATCTGACCTATGGCTTCTGAATCAAACAGAGAACTCAGTTCCATGAAATTTCCCATCTACAGTAAGGATAATTTTGATATATGGCAACAAAGAGTAAGACTGTTCATGGAAGCATCAGACCCAAGAATCTTTGTTATAATTCAAGAAGGACCCTATGTGCACATGAAATCATCTGTCCTAGATGCAAATATTCAAACTCCCAAGACATTGTCAAAAATGACAAAGGATGAGGTCATACTTGCTACTAAGGACAAAAGAGCGCAGATCATAATAGTGAGTGTTATAAATAACTCAACATTTCAGAATCTGGTGCACTGTAATTCGTCTAAGGAAATGTGGGATACCTTGATAGTGAATATGGAAGGTACAACAGAGGTGAGAGATGACAGAAGGTCATTCCTTAACAAGCAATATGAGGCATTTAGACAAGGGAAGACAAATTTAATTGAACAAACATATGAAAAGTTCTTTAGAATAGTCAATGACTTGAGAAACTATGGGAGAAACTTCTCAAACTATAAACTGAATGATAAGTTTCTGAGATCCCTAAATAAAGAATGGGATATCAAGATTTGTGCAGAAAGGGAAATGAGAAATTTGAGAAATCTGCTTCCCCAAGACATATTTGGGAAATTAATGTCACATGAGCTTCAACTCAATTCAAGAAAAGTTGAAGCAGAAACTACCAGACAATCATCTCAGTCTAAATCATTGGCCTTCAAAGCTGACTCTTCCAAGAAAACTATAAGGGAAATTCCATCATCACCTATAAGAGATAAAGAGACAGATAACACTGGACCTTGCTCTTCTTCAGAAGAGATATCAGATAATGAACTTGCCTTATTTACAAGGCAGTTCAATAAGATGTTAAGAAAAAGAAAACAGTGGAGCAATAGGAAACCTTCTAGTTCTAGTTCTCACAAAAGCAAAGACAATCACAGTGACAAATCTGTGATCAGGTCTGACTCCAATCAGAACAAATAATCTAAGACTGATATTATTTGTTTTTTTTGTAACAGTCCTGGGCATGTCATTGCTGATTTCCCAGAAAAGAGAAAGGAGAACAAAAATTCAAAATAAAGGAAGGTCTTCAAGGATAATAAATCATAAAAAGGTCTGATGGCTAAGAAGACAAAGACCTTGTCTGACAGTGATTCTAATTCAACTAAGTCAGAAGAAGAACATGGGGGGTTGTATTCATATGACGAGGATTTCATCAGAAGAGCCATCTACAAAGGAAATAACTCCAAAATTTCATCATCCTATGGTGACCCTGAAGAATACATGGAAAGCAATCTGATGGCTATAGCTGATGATCCAGAAACTGGAACTCACAACTGTGAGAATTCTTAGGTAATTAATGATAACTCTTCCTGCACTAAGACTTCTGGCTATGAGACTGGAGATGAGGCAAACTAAGGTGAATTACTAGTTGATCCACATGAGATTAACTCAGGGACTGAACAGAAGCAACTCATACTTAGGTTTGGTAAACTGCTAGCTGTTTTAGTCAAAAGCAAGAAGCTTGTTAAAGAACAAGCAATAAAAATTGCATCACTAAAAAGTCTTGAGTATCATCACAAGATGGATACTCAGAAGCTTGTCTTTAGGGGTCTAAGTTAACAAAGTTAACCGAGATCATTGATGATCAAATAAATGAAATTAAGAAAAAGGATGCAATCATTAAGGAGCTAGAAACAAAACTCCTAAATGAAAGGAAATTGGTTGAGCAGTTTTAAAAACCAAAGACTATTTTTCCTATTATAGACACCTTCTCGGGAAAACCTAGAGGTGGTCTGGGGTTTATTAAACCCAAGAGAAGGAGGGGAAAAAAGCAAAAGGGATCAAATGGTCAAATCATTCCACAATCAGCTATACAACTTAATAATACAAGAGAACATCTTAAGGCTGTGAGACAAGACCCATCTTGTGTTCACAATCAAGATAAAGACAAAAGTGCTAACTCCTATCCAAAGGGGTGTCAGCACAAAGATTCTTTTGTTCCTCCTAAAAGGAGATATAATAGATTTTAATGTTGGTGCTGTGGAAAGATAGGACACTTTGCCCTAGATTGCTGGTTCAATCCAACAGTGCCTCATAGTCTGAAGACAATTCCTTTCAAGAGATCAACTAGTGGCTTTGATTGAGTCACAGCTAACAAGAACCTAGGACCCACGACTATTTGGGGTCCTAAGGAAAAGTAATTTCTTATTTTGCAGGAATGTCCAAGCACCAGACCAATCTGGACTTGGATAATGGATGCTCAAGACATATGACTGGAATAAGAAGAAATCTGAGGGAATATATTCCTGTGGAAAATGGACCAAAATTGGTCATTAGAGGAGCTGACAAAGGCATCACCAAAGGTTTTGGTAAGATCACAAATGGTCCAGTCACAATCACTCATGTAGCTTATGTGGAAGGGTTGCAACACAACCTTTTAAGCATAAGTCAATTTTGTGATTTGGGATATGACACATTGTTCCACAGAGATGAGTGCCTAATAAAAGATCAAGTGACCAAGAGGTCATCTTGACTGGCACTAGATGTGGAAATGTATACTGTTTAAACTTCCTATGTATTAAGTCTAACTCACCCCTGTGTCTAGCTGCAAGTAAGAAAGCTTCACAATGTGTTATATGGCACAAGAGGCTAGCCCACTTGAACTATAAGTCTTTAGGGAAACTATACAGCAAGGAGCTTGTTAGGAATGGTCCTAACATGAGATGCACTAAGGAGAGCATCTGCCAAGCATGCTAAAAAGGCAAGCAGACTAAAGCTTCATTCAAATGTTGTGAATCCAAAGACTCTGTGAGGTGTTTATACCTCCTGCATTTGGACTTGTTTGGTCCTATGCCAGTTCATATCTTAGGAAGGAGAGTCTATACTTTTATAATTGTTTATGACTACTCCAGATTTACTTGGGTATTCTTCTTCAAGAAAAAGTCTGAAACTCCTAATGTCTTCAGGAATTTTGTGAAACAAATTCAGAATGAACTTAACAGTACTGTGGTCAAAATGAGAAGTGACCATGGAACTGAATTCCAATCTGATTGTATGACAAAGTTTTGAGAAAAACTAGGAATTAAGCAAGAATTTTATTCTCCAAGAACACCCCAGCAAAATGGAATGGCTGAGAGGAGAAACAGAACTCTCATTGAAGCTGGTAGAACCCTTCTAAGTGATTCCTCGCTTCCAGAATATTTTTGGGCAGAGGCAATTAACTCAGCTTGTTATGTTCTAAACAGGGCTTCAATCAACAAGAGATTAAATAAAACTCCTTATGAACTTATGAAGGGCAAAAAACCAAACATAGCCTATTTCAAAATCTTTGGATGTAGATGTTATGTCTTAAACAATGGAAAAACCTACTTAACCAAGTATGCTGAAAAGTCTTATGATGGGATATTTGTTGGTTATAGCAACCATAGCAAGCCTATAGGGTCTATAACTTGAAGGATCAAGTTGTAGAGGAGTCATTCCATGTTGTATTTGATGAAAGTTCTATGTTCTATGATGGTAAGACAGGTACTTTAAACACAACACAAGTGGACTTGAGGCTAAAAGAACTGGCCATGGAAGATACAAAAACATGCAAGCATAATTTGCAAGAGGAAATCAACATTGTTGAAGAAGTACTGGGACAGGAAGTACCTAAAGAAACAACTCAACAGCATGATCAAGATGATCCTGGAGAAGAAGTGATACTACCAGTAGCTGTCAGGAACCTAAAGGATCATCCAATAGAATTGATCATAGGTGATGCTGCTCAAGGAGTTACCACAAGAAGCAGACATCATAACACAGTGATGTATTCAAGTTTTCTATCACAAACAGAACCTAAGAAGTTTGAAGAAGCAAATATGGATCCATTTTGGATTGGTGCAATGCAAGAAGAATTGAACAAATTCAAGAGGTGCAAGGTCTGGAAGTTGGTTCCAAGACCTGATGATTACAATATCATTGGAATAAAATGGATTTATAGAAACAGCTAGATGAAAATGGAGTGGTAAAAAGAAATAAGGCAAGACTGGTTGCAAAGGGTTATAGACAAGAAGAGGGAATAGACTTTGACCATACCTTTGCACTAGTGGTTAGGTTGGAAGCTATAAGACTCTTCCTAGCCTATGCATCTTACAAAGGTTTCAAAGTATACCAAATGGATGTTAAGTCAGCTTTTCTGAATGGTAACCTTAAGGAAAGAGTATATGTAGAACAACCCTCAGGTTTTGTTGATTCAACTAAACCTTATCATGTTTATTTACTTTCTAGAGCTCTCTATGGATTAAAACAAGCTCCAAGGGCTTGGTATGAGACTCTGTCAGAATTCCTTCTAGAGAATAAATTCTCAAGAGGAAAGATTGACAAGACACCATTCCTAAGGGAATTCAAAGGTAGGACAATTTTAGTCAAATATATGTTGATGAAATTATATTTGGTTCTACTGATGATTCACTTTGCACTAGATTTGCTAAGCTAATGCAAAGTAAATTTGAGATGAGTAGCATGGGTGAACTTAAGTTTTTCCTGGGTATCCAAGTTAAATAATCCCAAGATGGACTTTTCATAAGTCAATCAAAGTTCACCAAGGAGTTAATAAAAAAGTATGGCATGGAAACTGCCACTACTATGAGAACTCCTATGGGATCAACCATGTCTTTGGACAAGGATATTGCTGGAAAGCCAGTTGATATTACCTTATACAGAGGGATAGTTTGATCACTACTTTATCTAAATGCCAGTAGACCAGATATAATGTATGATAATTGTATCTGTGCTAGATATCAAGCTTGCCCTAAAGAATCTCATTACACTGCAGTCAAAAGAATTCTGAGATATCTAAAGGGCACACCAAATCTTGGTCTTTGATATCCTAGGAGTAGTGATTTTGAACTGATAGGATTTTCAGATGCAGATTATGCATGTTGTAAAGAAGACAGGAAAAGCACCTCAGGGTCATGTCAATTCCTGGGTAGAAGGCTAGTCTCATGGAGTAGTAAAAAGAAAACAAATGTGTCCATATCAACAGTTGAATCTGAGTATATCTCAGCTGGGAATTGCTTTGCTCAACTTCTGTGGATTCAGCATCAGCTACAAGATTATCAGTTACAGATAAGTAAATCTACATTGTTTTATGAGTCTACTAGTGCTATTTCAATTGCAAATAACTCTGTATCTCATAGTAGAACTAAGCACATTGAAATCAGATATCAATTCAATAGGGAACATGTAGAAAACAAAGACATCAGTTTAGAATATGTTCCTACTGATAAGCAATTAGCTGACATATTTACAAAACCACTAGAAGTAGAAAAGTTTAATTTCTTCAAATTTGAGCTAGGCATGCTAAGTCTTGAATGAGCCTAAACATAGACTAAGTCAACAAAAATGCAAGCCTACTATCCAGCTGTCACGTCAAGATATAGACATCATCAGGATCAGGGGTCAATAATTCAGGAGTCAGAAATCAGGCTAAGTATGTTTTGTGTCGAGACAAATCAAGTGTGTGGACACAAACTAGGGTTGTCGACACAATTTATGTATATGTGTCGACACAATCTACACTGTCCTGTGTCGACACAAGAAAGTGTCTTGGCACTGCTTGTTGAGATTGATGGAGGTTTGTCGAAACCAGTCGACACATTTTCTCTGTCAACAAGTTCCGAGTGTTGACCTAAGGGATTTTTCCAAACTTATGAATATGTCTTTAGGCGACGCGCCCTTTCACCTTCTCAGTAGAATGGCCTATAAAAAGGACATAAACTGTAGAAATTCTCTACCAGATCCTTCTCTCTTGTTTAGTGTTGAAACCTAGATTTTCTTTTATCGACTCTCTTCAATCTCTCGGTTTGACAATTTCAAAATCAATAACAATGCCTCTAAGGAAGGATGATAATATCAATGAGGGATACGAACTAGTGTGTCATGGATTCAAATCAGCAGACAAAGAGATTACAAATGTCATTGGCCTAATCAAAGAAGCTATACTTGAGTATCTTTTATCTGAGCCGACGATCATATGGAAAAGAGAAGTAACAAAACTTCTGATAAACGCCTCGATCAATTCTAGCGCCATAAAGATCAAATCAACCGTAAATGGACAGAAGGTCAAGATCACAGGCAAACGGTTGGCCCAGGTATTTCAATTACCTAGGGTTAAATAAGAAGATATAGTCGACTCCTCTAAGACTACTGATGTACTTCAATGGGGTTGTTTGGATTCAGTTACCAAGATTAGTAGTTCACTGAATAGGAAAGGTATGAACAGCCAAGGAAAATTTCTATCTGAAATTGTTGGTAAGGTTCTATTGTGCAAGACAGGTACACATGACAGAATCTCAGTTCAGATTTTTGAGATAATGACTAGGATCATTTTCAAACTTCAGACAGACTGGAGCAGACTGTTATTTGACTTAATTGCTAAATGTATCCAGAAACCCAACCAGGGTAGAATACTGAGATTGTATCTGAATAAAGTAATTCCTGCTAAACTCAATCCAAAATTGGGTTCAAAGATAAATCACATGAGACAGATGGACATGAGGATTTTGTCTTGATGGGACAGAGTCTTGGCCAAAGATACACTAGTACCACAGAAGCCTAAGTATATCAAGAACAAGAAACCATTATAAGAAGAAAGTGAATCCTCAAGTGATTCAAAAGAGCAGATCAATTTCAGTTCAGATGGAGCTGAAGTAAGAATCCAAAGGAAAACTCCAAGTATTACAACTGGAACTGGGGATCAGGTCCAGGGGGAGTTAAAATCCTCTACCGCATTCCATGCAGAGAAAACCATGGATGAAACAACTGTGTTAGATAGTGAAACTGTCACTGATATAGTACAGGATGTTCTCAAAGATCTGAATACACAATAAGATGAGAATATGCCTGATATTATGTATGAAAAATCTCCTGAAAAAGATCCTGATGACACAAAAGGGATGGATGCTCACATCCAGGGGGAGATAACAGATCCTTCTAGGGAAAACATAGCACCTGTAGAAGTTCAACAACCTGAACCAAGTTTAGTAGAAATACACCTTGATCAATAGGGTACAGCAGTTAAGGGGGAGCAATCAGCCAAGTCTCCTAAGACTGGAACTGAAGCACTAGCTGATGTAGACACAGCTGTTGAAATTACCAGTTCATCTGAATCTGATAAGGGAGAGGACACAAGGCAACAACAAACCAGAATATATGAAAGGAAAAAAGAAGAGTCAGAGCTATAAGAAAGCTTTACAATCACTCAAGTCCACTCCATCTGCTTCAATAGATGAGAGTTCTCTCATGGTTCAGCTGCAGATAATGCTAGACAAATAAAGAACTGACCTAGAAAAGTATGTGGATGAGAATAGGAAGGATATGGAGTTCCACCTAGCTCAAGATATAAAGTCAATCATATTTGAAGTGAATCTGATGAAGAAAGAAATGACTGATTGTTTTCACAAAGGAGGCAATATAGTGGTTTATCTTGCCAATCAATAGCAAGAGTTAAAATTTAAGATAGATGATATAGTGCAAAAACAAGGCTTTAGTCTGGAGAATCAGAAGAGACTGAATGAAAATTTGATGGAAATTCATACGATCACTCTAAAGAAGATAGATGATCAATCCACTTCTTAGAGGCTAAAGTAAATACTCAACTAACTGAGTTACAGACCAAGCTTATAATGGATTCAGCTGCAATGTTGTAAGCTATAAAAGATTCATCAAAGGGTCTCTCTGATCAAATGACAAAGTTCAAGAAATACTACACCACAGGGAACCATCATGTGGTGGATCAAGTGAGATTTCAAAAGGATGATCTGAGAGATCATATTGAGAGAGAAATCATAAAGGGGGAGAAAGTGATGGTAAAGGCTAGCTCAGAACATGCCAAATAGACTTATAATAGCATAAGAGCGACACTAGGATACCCTCCTCTATATGATGATGATCAATTTGCAGAGTCTGGTTGCCAACGAGCTCTGATTAAAGGAATTGCTCAGGAGACAACCAAAATCATATACCCTCCTTCACAGTTTGAGGACATTCATAATCAAGTTCAACATATGTATAGTCAACCTCAGTATAAACATAGAGTTAATTCTAAAGAGGTGGAAATGTCTGAAGCTGCTCTACAAAGGGAGAGAGAGGTCAAATTGTCAAAGAAAATATTTAGAGAATAGGCTGAGGAGAGGCCTGACTTTAAATAATGGAGACCAAAATCAAGGGACATCATTCTTACTTCATGGAAAGCAGTCATGGCCAATAAATTTGACAGGGGTAAGTGGTATTAAGAGCAGGAATGGAGGAAGCATGAAGAGCAATAAAATTCCATCTATAAGTTCAGAAGGGAGCAGAAGGAAGGTTTAATTTCTTCTACTGCTATTGAACCATGCAAATACTTTTCTAAGCCCTTTCATTATTTTGAAAGACAAAGAATTAAGGCTGAGCAGCTTTCCGGCATCAAAGACAAGAAGGGCAAGCATGTTGTTGATGAAATCATTCCATCTATTCAGGCCAAAGTACAGTCAGGGAAAGGCATTATGATTACAGAACCTGATCATTCTTAGGATGTATTTACTTTGCTTAGAATTAATGTAATTCTATATAAGCTCATTGTAATTTTGATACTGATAACATTTTGGAATAAGAATGTTTTATGGTAATTTTTATTTCTGCTGTAAAAGTTCATCTGGTTGAATGTTAAATCCTTTACGTTATATTCATCAAGATTATTATGTTGGTGTATATAATATATTTGCGATTATGACTTCTCCATATAGGGGGAGATTGTTGGGTACATTGGGAACAGTGTACCTGATCTGGAGAAGTCCCTTTGACAACTCAATGATATACCCAAAGGTGTATTTGATGTATGCTAAGTTTATATGTGCAGGTTCAAAGTTGAAGAAATTATTCTAAGTCAAAGTGTTGAGACATCATGTGTCGAGACAATACTTCTGTGTCGACGCAAGGAAGATCAGTTGTCAACAAAGAGAATAGAAGATGTGTCGAGACAATACTTCTGTCTCGATACAAGGCAGAACTAAGATATGTCGACACAAACAATAGATGTGTCGACACAAATAACAGATGTGTCGAGACAATACTTCTGTCTCTACACAAGGCAAGACTAAGATGTGTCGACATAGATAACAGATGTGTCGACACAAATAATAGATGTGTCGACACAACTATACTATCTCAACACTTTCTATTCTGAGATTAAAACTATTCTAAGTATGGAAGTGTTGAGTCTGTCAAAGATGTCTCAACACAGATTTCGAGACAACTTGTCTACCTCAACGCTTATATGACAGAATGTGTTGAGTCAACATCAATCAGGTCAAGACTGGTCAGATCATTCTGGTCGACACAGGATGGCTTCACTTTTATAAGGACAGATCAAGGATGGATTTGCTAGTAGTTGCTGATGTCATCAATACCAGTCCAAGCAGTCTGAGATTTCTATAAATAGGAGGTACTGCCCTTAGAAGAATATACGAATACCGATTCTATTCTATTCATCAGACTCTCTCTATTCTAAAAGACAAATCAAGAAGTTTAAAGAGAAGAAGAAGTTGATCTTCAAGAAAGTCTTCAGATCCCTTTTCTTAGGTTGATCTGAGGATTAAGTGATCTGTTCATCAGCATCTTCAAACTATTCAATCTAATCTTCATCAAGAAGTTGCTGATTTAGAAGAAATTCAATTCAGCATGCTGATCTATCAAGAAGAAATCAAACTACAGCTGAGTGAAAAGATCTGTACACACAGATCCAACAGATAACAGGTTTTCTTTTTTTTTTGTAATTTGTTTTATCAAATTTCATTGTAAGATCTTCTAAAGATCTGAGTGGGTAGGAGATCATATTCTCTGAGTTTTATAAGCCTAATCTATAAAGGCTTAGGTAGGATTCTGGGTGAATTTGAGGTATGTGATTTGGGGAAAATCACTGAGATTGTAGTCCTAATCTATAAAGGCTGAGGTAGGAGATTGAGGAGATCTCTTAGGTAGGAGATTGAGATATCTCTGAGGTAGGACCAGTGGGTCTGAGTGTAGGTTTCTTGGAGAGAAAATGAGCCTTGTAGGATCTGAGTTGTGAAGGAGGAGTTATAACCTTATCTAGCACATTGCTAGTGAGGAAGAAGGGGGAAAGTGGATGTACCCTAGATAGGGGAACCACTATAAACGTGTTGTGTCCCTTGTATTGTGTGTTGTGTTCTTTGTTGTGTATGCTGTGATCAGTTCTTGTTGTTCTATTATTTATGCTGGGTACAGCTTATATTCTAAATTGTATTAGGGCACATTTCCAAAGTTAAAAGAACTACAAAGAATTTTTATAGATCACCTATTCACCCCCCCCCTAGGTGACTTTCAACCCATAGGCTTGATTTTCACCTTTATTGTATCGAGATGGTGGTGTTATGGTCCTCTTCGACCACCGAAGGACCTGACCTTGGTTGACCGCCTTCGTTGCTTCTTTTGAACTAACTCTGATCTCGGTCATACTTGGAGCATCGCTCCCCATGCTTCCTGAACCAGAAGCCTCTGCCCCGGAGGTAGAAACACTTGGATCTCCTGGTGATACAGGCAACTCTACTAGAAGATCCTTAGCACTTTCTCTTACTTGTCATCTAACCTGCTTTCTTGTAGTTCCACAGATGAGCTACCTCCATATGATGTCAGTTTGTTGAAGACAATGTCTCTTGAAAAGACTAACTTCTTCGTGGCAGGATCCATACACTTCCATCCATTCTTCCTCTCATCATAGCCCACGAAGACAAGCTTCCTCGCCTTCGCATCCAGCTTAGTTCTAAGAGAATCTGTGACATGTATATAACATGTCAACCCAAACACCCGTAGGTGTTTAACATAGGGCTTCTCCATAAACATCAGATTATAAGGAGACTTCATATTGATCGGACTCAGGGGCATTTTATTGATGACGTATGTCATGCAAGCCATCCCTTCTACCTAGAAAGACCTAGGAATGCCTTTGGCATGAAGCCAACACTTGTAGGTCTCCGTTAGATGACAGATCTTCTGCTATGCTACTCCATTTTGTTTTGAAGTAATTGCATAAGTCAACTCTCTCTAGATTCCGTGCTTCCTACAGAAGTTAGAGAAATCAATTGAAATGAATTCACCTCTGCTGTCCATTCTTAACTTCTTTATTCGCAGGCCAAGCCGGCCCACCACAAACTCCTTGAACTTCACGAACAATTGGAATGTGCTTGACTTCTCCTTTATGAAGTACACCCATGTGTACCAAGAGTATTCAGTAATCAAGACAAGCAGGTACCTGTTGCCTCCAAGACTGGCAGTGATGGTGGGTCCTATCAGATAATCAGGGTTGCACTCTTATGGTGCTTTAATTTAATAAACTTAGTGAAATTTATTTAAGTGGTCAAATGACCTCCAAACCCTCCCAAATTTTGGTGAGTGGTCCCTGGCTATAAAACTTAGCTCTGTACAAATTTTCAACTCACTTGGATGAGTTTTGGATAGGGAGTCACCTATTCTTAACTAGGCAATAGTGAGGCATTTTTGAGTAAAAAGTTCACTAGAGGTTAGAACGGTCATATCACCTCAACAGAGACTGATATCTTGACCACTGACTTGGAGTGGTTACTATAACCCACTTGGAGAGAATGGTGTAATTTAGGGTTGGTTTACCTTAGGATCAAAACTCAAACCCTAAATGGAGGGTTTTGAAGGTTATGAAGGACATAGGGGCAATTGCTCTCGAATTGCCTTGAAACTCTTTAGTGTTGACATTAGCATGATAAGAATTATCTGGATGGAATCTTGGAGGATTTGGGGACAAGTAGATACCTTAAAACTCTAATCTTAGCTGTAGGGTAAAATACTAATTAAGCACAATCCGTCACTAAACATTATCTAAAGGCTGTGAAACTCGGGTAGAGTGAGTTTTGGAGTGGGTAGAATCTATAGAAACTTTACTGGAATTTTATGATGTTTATTTCCAATACTTCATTTGTAAAGTTAATTATAACTCTAATTGATGTTTTAATTATTTGTATCTTTCTGATCATTGAAATCTCATGAAATCTTGGAAGTAAATGTTCTAGGACAGAATGGTTACCCTTGAATTTTTGTATAATTTTTAGTTGAGTAAATCTAGTACTTTCTTCACAAATGTTAAAAAGGAGTTCTATGCTTTGGAAATTAATTATTGATGATATTATTACTGAAAAATTATGAAATTGGGCCAATGCTATTTTTAAGGCTTTATCTGCATAGTATAATTTATTTATCATTTTTTGAAGAATATTCTCTGTACTTGATTCACAAATAATGAAATATAGAAGCTATGGTTAAAATAGTTTTAGTGCCCTTTTGATGATAGGAAAATTATGATACTTTGGATTTACCATATTGAGATAACATACTATCTATTATAATTTTGTTGGACATCTTGCATGAGAACTTAGGGTAGTTCATGTTCAAACCGGTAGCCCTTGGAATTTTTGAAGAAATTAGTTAAATGCCAGATAAATTAGGAAAATTACCATTTTCTGGATTTAGGTTAATTATATCATGATAAGTCTCCAGTAAATAAATTGCAATAGGACATGATCTGGATGAGTTTTGGATCATTGCTAACTGGTTCGACATTTAGTCTAGGTTGGTCTGCATATAGCAAATTGTTAAATTGCAATAGGACATGATCTGGGATAGTGATGGAGTTAGCCATTTTGTCTGGGAGGATAGATGTTGATGATATCGCAATAGAATGAAATGAAGAATAAAGAGAAGTGGTGATAGCTAAAGTTAAGAGGTGCTCGGGTTTGACGAAAGTTCGTCTTTTCCGAAGAGAGGACGGTTAAAAATCACCCTAGGATAGTTTATCGTAATATGAGAAGGGAATGGGTAAAGGGGATTAACCAATAACAAAAAGTTCCTTACGAAAGGGAACGATGGTCTTCAGCTACCATCATAGTTCCTAGTGCCCTTTGAGAGCCCTTCACGGGGAATACCGGGGGCAGTCCTGGGTTAACGTAAACTGCATTAACAAACTGACAAGAGTAACATAGTAATTAGGATCTCACATTTCACAAACACTGTTAGCACAGGAAGATTAATGGGAGCTTCGGCTCGGTTGGTTAAGAGATGGGCAGAATGGTATGGGGAGCTTCGGCTCGGTTGGTTAAGAGACGGACGTTTTGGTCTGGGGAGCTTCGGCTCGGTTTTTGTGTGATTACGATTATATTTGCTTGTGCATAAAAGGAACTAAAATTAAGGTGGTGGGTCTTCGGTATTGGAGGGTCGATGCACCGACGCCAATACGCTGACTCGGCAAGTGTGGTTTTTACACTTCGCCAAAGCTAAATCCGGTGCGCCAGCCGGCAAGAGTACGCAGGTGTCCGCTTAGTGCACCAAGCATTGAGGCATATGATAGGTCTGACCGGTAGTGCTTTACTGGTTTAGAGGTGGGCGAGGCCCAACCCACCGCTTCCGTCTGCCACTACGGAGGTATCCTGGGAGGTAACGGCTCCGAAAGGGGGAACAAAAGGTCTGTGTGCACAGAGTCAGGTGTGTGAGTTGCACTTGCTTGTTCCATCATACCCACTTGCATGTCATAGCATAATCGATTCATTAAACCCCTGACACCTAAAGTATAAGTGGAATGGGATGCTTATATATTAGGACCTGCAAAACGACCCCTTGATCTATAAGCTAGTGTGGGCAAGTTTATAAATTAAGGTTAAATTCAATATATATGTGCTGCTGTTTGATAACCGACACCCCAACATATAAGTGGTATGGGACACGTTATACGATGGGAGCCTTGCAAGAGATCCCTTGGCTTATGCGCTTCCGCACATAAGTTAAGGTTACTTTTCCTACTTTCTATTTCTATCATATTTATTATAGAATTGCTAGATTAGTTCCGCTGCCACCTATTTGCTTTTGATTTAATCTCCACTTTCATGTCCTTCCCTTTCTTCCTCTCCGCTCGGTACCTAGGAGCCATGGGGGAAGGGGTAGGGGATAATAGGGCTTAGTCTTTATGACTAACGGTTTTCGAACCGCATCATTTAGGGTATCGTGGAGCCCAGCATGGAGAAGCAGCCCCAAAGACCGGTGCACTTGGAGATGGGGCAGTCTAGCTTCGGAGTTCATACAGTCAGGACCGTGAGTCTCGACCCTGAGTAGTTTCTATCTTTGCTTCCGCATGAGTGATTTGTAGTGAGGACATGATTGTACCGGGCTTAAGCCCGTATTTTTAGTACTCTGATATACTATTCTTTGGACACTCCCTTCGTGGAGTTTTATTTCTATATATGTGATTTATTTCAGTGGACTTGCTTTTACTTACTTTATTTGGTGCTACCTTTCTGTGATCGAATTGTCCGGCAAAATCGGTGCCATGTGGTGATGACCCTTCAGGACGTGAAGGTGTCACCGCAAAGCGGCGATTCTGGGCCTAAGACCCCGGTGTCTAAAAAGAAAAAAGGGGGGGTCTTACAAGTGGTATCAGAGGGAAACATCGATCTGAAAAAGGTAGCAGTCCACTAACCCTGGGTCACCCCCGCTCGAGTTTAGTTTGGGTACAAACTAAGCAGCGGAAGCAGTGGTGTGCCCATATGGGGATCACATATAAATTATCCACTTTTAGTAAAAAAATTTGATTGAACGTTTTCTGAAGTGTGGGTTTTTGTTACGCAGCCTCCAGCACAGCCTACGCCACAAGGTGGAATTCAACAGGCTCAGGATATTGCACCACCTCCACCGGTCCCTACTCCTTTCCTTCAATCAGACATGGGACAGACTCTGTCTGCCATCCTGGAGGCTTTCAGGGCCCAGCAGGTTCCGGTCCAGCAGCCAAATCGTGGGGCCAACTGGTTGAGCATATTCCGAGGACTTTCTCCCCCGTCCTACTTAGGGACAGAGTCGGCGGTTCGGACGGAAGAGTGGCTGGATATTATGTACGAGATGTTGACCGGGATATAGTGTCCCTGGGAGGAGAGGGTGGCTTTGGTTGTCTCTTGCCTAGAGTCCCATACCAAGAGGTGGTGGAAGACGCTGCTGGACATGATGTTTGCCGATAGGGAGGTTGCGGAGGTTACCTGGGAAGAATTCAGGGCCGCGCTGCGTGAGCATTTCGTTCCGCAGTCGTCCAGGGATGAGTTGGAGGAGCGGTTCTTACAGCTGAAGCAGGGCACCCGGACGGTGGTGGAGTACCTTCGGGAGTTCGACCATCTGGTTCGATATGCAGATTCTTATTAGTTGGACGAAGCAGGGTATATCAGGAGGTTCTATAAGGGCCTGCGGGAGGACTTGAGGGAGGCTTTGTTGTTTGTATCTGACGGGCCTATCTCCCGGATTTTGGAGATGGCAAAGAGGATTGAGGCCGATTGGCACACCACTCAGGGCCGGAAGCGGCTGGCAGAGGATCAGGGACGGAGAGTCAGAAATGATCAGCGACGAGGTGTTATACCAGAGGGGAGAAGGACAGAGGACCAGCCTCGTCAGGAAGTGAGACAGGAGCCGAGGGAGCAGGTGATATTGGCCCATCAACCTCTTCGGATGCAGGAGATGCCGAGACCCGGGGGAATGGCGTATCCCCCACCAGAGTGCTTCTTTTGTCATCAGATTGGGCACATCTGGAGGAACTTCTCGATGAGGGGGGCACCACCTCCAGCACCAAAAGGTGGCCCACAAGCTCAGCATTACGGAGGCCGAGGAAGCGGCCGCGGTCGTGGATACCAGGAGGGAGATCATAGACAGGGAAGGGAGCAGGTATATGCTTTAGACCTTGCGCAGCCTCGGAATCCGTAGCAGGTCATAGCAGGTACGCTGCAATGCTTCTTTATTTTCATAGAATTTCCCTTTCAGTTGTTTAAACTTAGAACCACACTAGATAGATTAGCAAGGAAAGAAAACTCATTATAGAACCCTAAGACATTTAATCACCCCAGGTATAGTCTTCATCAGTGGCAAGCCTGCCTGCACGCTATTCGATACTGGAGCTACTCACTCTTTTGTGAGAAATTGGATGATTTAAACCTCACCCAAGAGGTCTACCAGAGATTTATTGCAGGTACCCCAACAGTGTGAGAAATTAGATGATTTAAACCTCACCCAAGAGGTTATATCATATCCCCCTCCTCAAGTTGATGGAGACAGTGAAGAAGATATCATTAAAATAATTGTTGAACCTACAACAGCCAATATAATTTGACGTTCGTAGAAGGACTGGAAGGCGTGGAGCGATTCATGGGCTCGAAGATGAGGGTGCGACTACCGGATGGATCTGAGCTCCTTACCACGGACCACTGCAATATGGAGGCAGAAATTGGTGGAAAGGCATTCGAGGCTCCAGCGACGATTTTGAAGCTGACGGACTACGACCTGATCCTGGGCATGGTATGGCTACACTGGAACCATGCCCAGATTGATTGCCAAGCGAAGAGGATCACCGTGAGACATGGGGACTCTTTCATTATCATCGAAGGTATAAGACCTGTCTCTCGTATACTCTTATCTTCGGTACAGGCCGTTAAGGCCCATCTGCAGGGAGAGGAGGTTTATCAGGTTCTATTTGAGATGACGGAAGTCAAGGAGTCTGTGAAAGACATCCCGGTGGTGCGAGATTTCGCTGACATCTTTACAGAGAAACTACCAGGACTACCTCCGCACCGAGAGCAGGACTTCCAGATACAGCTTGTGCCGGGGCCCAAGCCGGCATCTAGGGCCCCTTATCGGATAGCCCCGAAGGAGTTGGCGGAGTTTCGGACTCAGTTGCAGGAGTTGGGGGAGGCGGGATTTGTTAGACCGATTTCCTTGCCATGGGTAGCCCCGGTCCTATTCGTGAAGAAGAAGGATGGGACACTTCGTCTGTGCATCGATTATCGAGCACTAAACAGGCTGACCGTCCGGAATACCTATCTGCTGCCAAGGATAGACGAGCTGTTCGACCAGCTGGAAGGGGCGCACTTCTTTTCAAAACTGGATTTGAGGTCGGGCTACTACCAGCTTCGGATTCGAGGGGAGGATATTCAGAAGACTGCTTTTAGTAGCAGATATGGATTGTTTGAATTTACGGTGATGCCCTTCGGGCTCACGAATGCACCTTCGGCGTTCATGACCCTCATGAACCAGGTTTTTAAGGAGTACCTAGATTTGTTTGTCATTGTGTTTATCGATGACATCCTCATCTACTCGAGAACAGAGGAGGAACACAGTCGCCATCTAGCACTAACCCTATAGAGACTGCGGGAGAATCACTTATATGTAACGTGCAGCAAATGTCAGTTCTGGTTGAAGGAGGTGGGCTTCCTAGTTCATATTATCAGTGGATTCGGGTTGGCAGTGGATCCGGCAAAGATTCTGGCAGTTCGGGATTGGCCGCAGTTTAAGACAGCCACCGATGTACGAAGTTTTCTAGGACTTGCCGGTTACTACCGGAAGTTCGTGGAGGGGTTCTCTCAAATTGCCCTCCCACTCACATCTTTGACGAAGAAGGAGGTACCTTTCGTTTGGACCCCGCAGTGCCGGGCAGCTTTCCAGGAGCTGAAGGATCGACCCACCTCGGCCCCCATACTTACTCTCCCCTCGGGGAGAGAAGGTTTTTAGGTCTATACCGATGCTTCCTACCAGGGTATGGGAGCTGTACTGATGCAGAATGGCCATGTGATTGCATATGCGTCTCGCTAGTTGAAGAAGCACGAGCGGAACTACCCAGTGCATGACCTTGAGATGGGAGTGGTCGTTTTTGCTCTGAAGGTCTGGCGCCATTATCTTTATGGAGTCCACTGCGACATCTACTCCGACCACAAGAACCTGAAATACGTGGACACGCAGAAGGAGCTAAATATCAGGCAGAGGCGCTGGGTGGAGTTCTTAGCAGACTATCAGTATGAGATGCACTACCATCCAGGGAAGGCAAACGTGGTGGCCGACGCGTTGAGTCGGAAAGCTGCCACTTCCGAAGTCGGGCCCCAGGTTATGTCTATGGAGCTAGTCCGGTCCTTCAGAGATATGCAGATATCCCTAGTGTTCGAGGATAATCCAGAGCTGTATAGGGAGTATCTGGCATCGATGGTGGCCATAGATGATATTCGGGACCGCATCTGGGACGGACAGAGGACAGATGCATGGGCAGAGGCGATATTCCGAGCCTTGGAGGAGGGTTCGACAGGAGATTATTCCCTGAGAGATGGATTGCTACATATTAGAGGCAGAGCATATATACCTGCAGGAGGCCGGATTTGGGAGGACATCATGGAGGAGGCGCATTGTAGCAGATATTCTATACACCCGGGGATCACCAAGATGACGGCAGATTTGAAGAAGATGATGTTTTGGCCAGGGATAAAGAAGGACATTACGTACTTCGTGACCCATTGCGAGGCATGTCAGTTGGTGAAGGCGGAGTGCAGGAACCCCGCAGGACTGTTGCAGCCACTCCCGGTGCCGGAGTGGAAGTTTGATGATATAGCTATGGATTTTATACATGGGCTTCCCCAGTCTCGGACAGGGAATGACTCGATCTGGGTGATTGTTGATCGGTTGATGAAGGTGGCCCGCTTTATACCAATCAGGAAGGATGACTCGATGGGAGTCCTGGTACGGAATTTCATGGGGCAGTATATCCGATATCATGGCGTGCCCAGTACTATAGTGTCGGACCGCGATGGACGGTTTACATCCAGGGAGTGGCGGTCAGTGCAGGCATATCTGGGCACCCGATCGACTTTTAGCACAGCCTTCCACCCTCAGATGGTCGGGCAGACGGAACGCACCAATCGGACGCTGGAAGATCTTTTGAGGCTATGCATTTTGGACCGCGGGGAACCATGGGAGAAGCTCTTACCCCTGGTCGAGTTCTCCTATAATAACAGCTACCAGTCCAGCATCAGGATGGCGCCTTATGAAGCCTTGTATGGACGAAAATGCAGGACCCCGCTTTCTTGGGTTTAGGACGAGGATCCGAAGGCGTTGGGATCGGACTTTGTTGAAGACACCGAGGCTAAGGTGAGACTAATCAGAGACAGGATGTTAGAGGCGTAGAGTAGACAAGCTAAGTATTATGACGCCCGGCATCGTCAGGCGGAATTTCAGGTGGGGGACCGTGTAACGCACCAAAATGTTGTAGGAGCGACGGGGATCGCTTTTGGCCAAGACAGTTTTTTTGGAGCAGGTGACACGGGTCCCGACACGACCGTGTCGGCCGTGTCGAGCTGGCCGTGTGGTCGACCATGTTAAGGTCGACGATAGTCGGGTATGGAACACGGCCAGGCACACGGCCGTGTCCCAGGCCGTGTAGCATCGGGTCGTTTCGAAACTTTTCTGAGGTATTGCACACGGGGCATGACACGGGTCCAGACACGGCCGTGTCCCAGGTGACACGGGCGTGTCAGGGACCGTGTCAAAGGCCGTGTAATTCTCTGACTGAAAATGGTGAAAACGGGTGCCGTGACACGGGTCACGACACGGCCGTGTGGAGGGAGACACGGTCGTGTCGAAGGCCGTGTCAGGAGCCATGTGCTGGTTTTCGAATCGATCGAGACGGCGAATGGGTAACACGGCCAGGCACACGGCCGTGTTGCAACCCGTGTTCGGCCCAGTTTTGTGAATTTTTAGGCTGAATCGTGGCCGTTCGTTTCTTTGGCTTGAGATCCGACGGCTGGGGGCTGGACCTGAGGGATTATGCTCGGGAATAGGGTTTGAAACCCTCATTTTCCTTTGGGCTTTATCTCTCTTGATTCTAGAGAGAAGGGAGAGCAAGGAGGAGGAAGAAGGCCAAGATCCGGCCGCCGGCGAAGCTTCGGAGGTCCGTTTCGCGAGCGGAGTTTAGATCCGCGAAGGTGGGAGCGTTGCGGTGGTTTCCAACCGAGCAAATCTTCTCCATGGCTAGGAAGAGGGGACGGAAGGTAACGACATTTCTCCTCTCGGTTTTTAGGATTTAGGATGCATGAATAGCATCCCCTTCCTTTCGTGTTTTGAGCACCGGATCTCTCAAATGAGAGGGATTCGTGTAGCCTTGGTTCAAAAGGAACCTCCGGGTTGATCGTGTTCATCCCGGCATGCTTGCATTAGAGGTCCGCTCCGTTAGCGGATTAGGCATTGTCGGTGAAGCCATGGTCGCGACCGATAGTCCGACCCGGTGATGTTGCATAGCGAGCTTCGGTAGAACATCCGTTGCGGCAATACGTCGTTGTATGTATGTGTTTTCCCCCTTATATTTGAGTGAGTACTCGTAGTCGGAACCGGACGAGGTTAGCTCCGCTTTGTGCGGTAGATGGTTTCCTTGGAGCATGGGAAAGACACGGTGCGAATGGTAATTGTGGTGGGGAAACCTTGTTTTGTGCTGTGCAAAGGTGCGGCTAGGTCTCCGTGGTCGGCTGGCTATCCCGTGACGCGCAAGTAATGTAGGGAAAGTGTCCCGGCGAGACTAGCCCTTGTGTGAGACTGACGAGAATGCCGAGCGGAGGGCAAGCCCGGGCAATGTGGCCATGAGCGGGTGGGGTCCAGCAAGGCTTCTTAGAATCGGTCAGTGTGAGACGGAACCCTGACGTGCGACGTCAGAATATGCGGGCAAGCCCGGGGTTTAAGACCCATGTGCGAGTGGGGCCATTGCAAGGTTTCGTGTGACGGCCTGTGTGCCGTTGGGGACATGGTGTTTCCCTTTTGTTTGCGGCTTTAAGCCAATGGGGAAACGGAAGTACCCAATGTTTGATGTTGTGCTAGATGCATACGAGCTAGGGTGCCTTGGGTGAAACCCGGGTTGCATTCATGTTGCATAGTAGGCCCCTTTTACTTTGTACAAAATATAGAGAACATATATGCTGTATGAGACATCCAAGCCTGTTTACCGCTTTAATAAATATGCTCTTTTGGTATACGAAGTGTTAACTTGCAGGTGGAGTGGTACCCCGGGGTCCATTAGGGACGGCCGGGAGGAGATGTGTTTGTTACACAGTAGAGGTCAGCCTTTGCTGACCCACGTTACTTCAAATCCTTACAGGGCAAGGATCGCATGCAGGAGCTAGCGCACCGGGCGAAAAGCCCTAAGCCTCATGAAGTGTTGTTGTGCTTGGCTAGTTTCTTTTCCTTGTTTTGCTGATGTTGTTTGATCATGTCCGGCTTGCATGCCGAGGTAGCCTAGGAGTGCTTGGCACTTTTATATTTTTTGGACTTATATTGTGTAAGGCCTTAAGGCCATTTCGATACTCTATTGTTAGTGGATAACTTCTGTCTTTTAATTTTATGTTTCCGCTGTGTTTGTCTGGAGTTTTGAGTTTGGGTAGTTTCATATCATCTTTTAATACTAAAGCTGTGGTGTCCGTATGTTGTGGGGCCCCGGCCGGACCCATATTATATGGTCTTTACAGGGGAGGTGTTACAATTTGGTATCAGAGGGAGGTTAGCGTTCCATTGAGAAGTTTCGCGGTCGAAAGTATAAGTCAAGTCACGTATAAGAAGTTATCCACATAAGAGTATCGCGGGGCCATGAGTGTCCTTGTGTTCGAGTCTTGCAATTAGAGACTGATTTGCGTTTTCTTGCTTGTGTTTAGAGTGCAAGCAACGAGGCTGGGACCTCGAGGCCAAGAGAAGAGCTCTCGGCAAGTAGTGCGACCGCTCAAGGTCCGCTAGGGATGGGGGTCACGCCGGCTGACTTCTGCCGTATGCTTGCAAAAGCGATGGTGGCGGCCCAGGCTGCAGCGACAGCACAGGTAGCAGCTCCCGTTGCTCAGGTAGCAACTCCTGCTACCCCGGTCACGGCAGCGACCATGCAGGTTGAGGAGGCCAGGCGGGCGGAGCCGCAGGCCGAGAGAGTGGTTGTCGGGCAGGGGGACCGGCAGATGAAGTAATTTATGGGCTTCCACCCTCCAACCTTCAAGGGAATCGGCACGCCCACAGATGCAGAGGATTGGTGGGCTAGAATTCAGGAGCTTCTGAGGGTGGCAGAGGCGCCAGATGAGAAAAAGGCAGAGTTCGCATCCTTTATGTTAGAGGGAGATGCCAAGTTATGGTGGGTGAGCTACAGTGGTCGGCAGTTTCCAGGACGCACACCATCCATTGAGTAGTTTGGGAATGCCTTTCTGAAGAAGTACATTCCCGCATCAACAAGGTTAGCCCTCCAGAGGCAGTTTCTACATCTTGTGCAGCGAGACAAGACAGTGGATGAGTATGTTCAGGAATTTACTCGATTGGGTCGTTATGCGGGGACGACCATGGCGGATGATGAAGAGAGGGACAATCTCTTCTACCATGGATTGAGGGAGAATCTAAGACAACCCCTCATATCGATGAAGCGTGCGGGCTTCAACGAATTGGTGGAGGCGGCCCAAATTTTGGAGAGCGATATGGAGCGATCCCAGCGCCGAAAGGGTTTCACACCCAAGCAGGGGTAAGAGAAGAAGTCGGCTCAGTCCCATGGAAAGGCGGAAGGGAGCCGATGGAAGAAGAAGCCTCCCCCGTTTAAGTCGGGCGAGAAAAGTAATTGGACGTCCGGAGGGTCACGCTCTAAGGGACCGCAGACGTGTTACAGTTGTGGCAAGCCAGGCCGCATAGCAAGATTTTGTACCCAAGGGGGCGCTGAGCAAGAGCCAAGGCAGGAGCAGACTGTGCGCTCCGGCCCCAGTGCCGCAGAGAAAGGGAAGATGGCGGAGTCGAGTGCTTCCCGGTTTCAACCAGTGCAGCCAAGGGCCTACAACCTTGGGCAGCAGGAAGCAATCCGTCAACCCGATGTGGTGACAGGTACGAGAATTCAACCTGCACCTTAGATTTCTTCCTTTCAAGCCTTTTTATGTTTGTTGCATGTGTGTAGGCTTTGTATTGGTATCTGGGTACCCCGCTAGGGTACTTTTCGATACGGGAGCGTCGCACTCCTTCCTTGCGGAAAGTTTCATCCGGAGGATTGGAGTTGAGTCCTTCTCAACGGACTCAGAGTTGAAGGTGCGCATGCCCAATGGGTCATCTATGACTACCAGGGCTAGAGGCCGGATTTGTGGGGTTGACTTCGTGTTGGTAGCGGTAATCTTGCCATTGTCCGAGTTCGATGTGATCTTGGGGATGGACTGGCTAGCGAAGCAGCGTGCCAGTATCGCCTGCTTGTCCAAGGTGGTAACCCTGAGGGGCGTGGGGCAAGCAGAGGTCAAGTTTGAGGGCCTGCATGGAGTGGCCTGTTCCCTAGTTTCGGCACTTCAACTAGTGCGAGCTGTTAACCAGGGAGGTGTAGCTCTAGTAGCGTTGTTGGAGGTTAGCCTTTCCAGGCTGTCTCTTGGGGAAGTGCCCGTTGTGGCGGAGTTTGGAGATGTTTTTCCCGAGGAGCTACCGGGAGCACCTCCTCGGCGAGAGATTGATTTCTCCATCGAGTTAGTGCCCGAGGCTAGACCGATGTCACGTCCACCATTTAGGATGGCACCAAAGGAGTTGGCTGAGCTCAAGGTTCAGTTGCAGGAGCTTTTGGAACAAGGGTATATCAGACCCAGCTCTTCACCGTGGAGTGCGCCGGTGTTATTCGTAAAGAAAAAGGATGGTAGTATGCATTTGTGCATAGACTACCGAGAGTTGAACAAATTGACAATCAAGAACAAGTATCTGATTCCTCGGATAGACGATCTCTTCGACCAGTTGGTGGGGTCGGTGGTGTACTCCAAGTTGGACTTGAAGTCCGGATATTATCAGTTGCGGATTCGTGACGAAGACATACCCAAGACAGCGTTTTGTACGAGATATGGTCATTTTGAGTTCTCGGTGATGCCGTTCGGGTTGACAAACGCGCCGTCCGTGTTCATGGACTTGATGAACCGAGTGTTTCGCGAATACTTGGACAGGTTCGTTGTCGTTTTTATCGATGACATTTTGGTGTATTCCAAGTCGGAAGCGGAGCACGAGGTGCACTTAAGGACAGTGTTGCAAGTATTGAGAGAGAACCAGCTCTATGCGAAGTTCTCCAAGTGTGAGTTTTGGTTGGAGAAGGTGGCGTTTTTAGGCCATGTGATTAGTGGGGATGGGGTGGCAGTAGATCCAACGAAAGTGAAAGCCATCAGAGATTGGCCAGTTTTGAGGACGGTGGCGGAAGTCCGGAGCTTTCTTGGACTAGCCGGGTACTACCGAAGGTTTGTGGAAAACTTTTCGCGGATAGCTCTACCCCTCACTTCGCTAACTCGCAAGGATCAGAAGTTCGTGTGGACTCAAGAGTGCAGTCAGGCATTTGAAACCCTGAAGGAGAGGCTGATGATGGCACCGATCCTAAGTCTACCAAAGGGGACCGAAGGATTTCAGATTTTCAGCGACGCATCCGGATGCGGTTTAGGGTCTGTGTTGGTGCAGCACGGCAGTGTGATAGCTTTTGGGTCAAGGCAGCTGAAGCCTCATGAGAGAAATTACCCCGTCCATGATCTGGAATTGGCGGCGGTAATTTTTGCTTTGAAGCTGTGGAGGCACTACGTTTACGGTGCGAAGGTGGATATCTTCACGGACCACAAGAGCCTGAAGTATCTCCTGGATCAGAAGGACCTAAATATGCGGCAGCGCAGGTGGGTCGAGTTCCTTGGGGACTACGAGGTGGCGATTCAGTATACGCCAGGAAAAGCCAATGTGGTGGCGGATGCTTTGAGTAGGAAATACTCGGGGCAAGGAAATTGGATTGAAGCTCACGATGAGCGGTTAAGGCAGGACTGGGAGTCCCTTGGTTTGGAATGTGTGGCAAGAGGCGAGTCTCGCGTGGCTCGGCTAAACTGGATTGAGATGCAGAATGACTTATGCGATCGTATTCGAGAAGCAACCCGTGTGGATGAGGAGTTCCAACCCTTCGTGGAGGAAGCTCTTAAGGGCGAGGGTAGCGCCTGGGAGATGGTCGATGGGGTTCTGAGGAAGGGCGGAAGGATTTGTGTACCGCAGTTCGGCAAGCTCTGCGAGGAGTTGATGTATGAGGCCCACTTCACTAAGTACTCCGTTCACCCGGGTGGTACAAAGATGTACTTGGATTTGAAGAAGTCCTATTGGTGGCCTGGGATGAAGCGGGATGTAGCTTTGTGTGTGAGTCGGTGCCAAACTTGTGCCTTAGTGAAGGCCGAGTGTCAGAAGCCGGGCGGGTTCTTGAAGCCTCTTCCAATCCCCGAATGGAAATTTGAGGACATCTCCATGGATTTTGTGCATGGGTTGCCTAAATCGCAGCAAGGCAATGATGTCATTTGGGTGATTGTGACCGCTTGACCAAAGTGGCACATTTCATCCCAAACCGGAAGGAGGACGGTGTGGAAAAGTTGGTGGAGTTGTGCGTCCGCAATATTGTGCGACTTCATGGGATTCCGAAGAGTATAGTCAGCGACCGGGATGGGCGTTTCACGTCGAAAGATTGGAGGTTGGTGCAGAAGAGCTTGGGCACAAAACTCAGGTTCAGTACGGCCTTTCATCCTCAGACCGATGGGCAAACTGAGAGAACGAACCGTATTTGGAAGATATACTAAGGATGTGTACTCTCGACTTCGGCAAGAAGTGGGAGGATCACCTCTTCATGGTGGAGTTTGCGTATAACAATAGCTACCAAGCTAGTATCAAGATGGCGCCATATGAAGCTCTTTATGGGAGGCGGTGTCGAACACCGATGACTTGGACAGAGGTGGGATACACAAAGCTTTTGGGGAAAGAAGTGGTAGCCGACGCTAGTGAGCTAGTGCGGACCATCCAAGAGCGCATGAAGGTAGCTCAAGATCGGCAGTCGAAGTATTTCAATGCTCGCAACAGACATGTGGAATTCGCGGTGGGCGACTGGGTGTATCTTAAGATCAAGCCGTTCAAAGGCGTTTCACGAATTCGCCGACTGAAGAAGCTGAGTCCGAGATTTTTGGGACCATTCAAGGTCATCGAGCGAGTGGGAGAGGCAGCGTACCGGTTGGCGTTGGCCACGGAGCTAAGTGGATTGCATGACATTTTTCACGTCTTCGTCCTGAGGAAAGCCTTGTTAGAGGCCAGCGTGGTGATTGAACCGGCGGCGGTGCCGGTAGAGGAAGACTTGAGGACGCGAGTACGTCCTGTCGGGATAGAAGATTCGGAGGTTCGGCAACTGCGGAACAAGGAGGTCCGACTCGTAAAGGTCCGTTGGGACAATTGTGGCTGCGAGGAGCTCTCATGGGAGCGAGAGCAGGCCATGCTGGAGGAGTACCCCGAGCTTTTCTCCTCAGGTATCATTTAGAATTTGTGTTCTTTCCATGTTTTAAATTTCGGGACGAAATTCTTTTAAGGGGGGGGAGAATTATAACGCCCTAAAATATTGTAGGAGCGACGGGGATCGCTTTTGGCCAAGACAGTTTTTTTGTAATAGGTGACACGGGTCCCGACACGGCCGTGTCGGAGGCCGTGTCGGCCGTGTCGAGCTGGCCGTGTGGTCGACCATGTTAAGGTCGACGATACTCGTGTATGGAACACGGCCAGGCACACGGCCGTGTCCCAGGCCGTGTAGCATCGGGTCGTTTCGAAACTTTTCTGAGGTATTGCACACGGGGCATGACACGGGTCCAGACACGGCCGTGTCCCAGGTGACACGGGCGTGTCAGGGGCCGTGTCAGAGGCTGTGTAATTCTCTGACTGAAAATGGTGAAAACGGGTGTCGTGACACGGGTCACGACACGGCCGTGTGGAGGGAGACACGGCTGTGTCGAAGGCCGTATCAGGAGTCGTGTGCTGGTTTTCGAATCGATCGAGACGGCGAATGGGTAACACGGCCAGGCACACGGCCGTGTTGCAACCCGTGTTCGGCCCAGTTTTGTGAATTTTTAGGCTGAATCATGGTCGTTCGTTTCTTTGGCTTGAGATCCGACGGCTGGGGGCTGGACCTGAGGGATTATGCTCGGGAATAGGGTTTGAAACCCTCATTTTCCTTTGGGCTTTATCTCTCTTGATTCTAGAGAGAAGGGAGAGCAAGGAGGAGGAAGAAGGCCAAGATCCGGCCGCCGGCGAAGCTTCGGAGGTCCGTTTCGCGAGCGGAGTTTAGATCCGCGAAGGTGGGAGCGTTGCGGTGGTTTCCAACCGAGCAAATCTTCTCCATGGCTAGGAAGAGGGGACGGAAGGTAATGACATTTCTCCTCTCGGTTTTTAGGATTTAGGATGCATGAATAGCATCCCCTTCCTTTCGTGTTTTGAGCACCGGATCTCTCAAATGAGAGGGATTCGTGTAGCCTTGGTTCAAAAGGAACCTTCGGGTTGATCGTGTTCATCCCGGCATGCTTGCATTAGAGGTCCGCTCCGTTAGCGGATTAGGCATTGTGGGTGAAGCCGTGGTCGCGACCGATAGTCCGACCCGGTGATGTTGCATAGCGAGCTTCGGTAGAAAATCCGTTGCGGCAATACGCCGTTGTATGTATGCGTTTTCCCCCTTATATTTGAGTGAGTACTCGTAGTCCGAACCGGACGAGGTTAGCTCCGCTTTGTGCGGTAGATGGTTTCCTTGGAGCACGGGAAAGACACGGTGCGAATGGTAATTGGGGTGGGGAAACCTTGTTTTGTGCTGTGCAAAGGTGCGGCTAGGTCTCCGTGGTCGGCTGGCTATCCCGTGACGCGCAAGTCATGTGAGGAAAGTGTCCCGGCGAGACTAGCCCTTGTGTGAGACTGACGAGAATGCCAAACGGAGGGCAAGCCCAGGCAATGTGGCCATGAGCGTGTGGGGTCCAGCAAGGCTTCTTAGAATCGGTCAGTGTGAGACGGAACCCTGACGTGCGACGTCAGAATATGCGGGCAAGCCCGGGGTTTAAGACCCATATGCGGGTGGGG
The DNA here is from genome assembly GCA_039513925.1 of Platanthera zijinensis. Lineage (NCBI taxonomy): Eukaryota > Viridiplantae > Streptophyta > Magnoliopsida > Asparagales > Orchidaceae > Platanthera > Platanthera zijinensis. The sequence goes on from CM077086.1 coordinate 82,760,266, forward strand.
CTATTGCAAGGTTTCGTGTGACGGCCTGTGTGCCGTTGGGGACATGGTGTTTCCCTTTTGTTTGCGGCTTTAAGCCAATGGGGAAACGGAAGTACCCAATGTTTGATGTTGTGCTAGATGCATACGAGCTAGGGTGCCTTGGGTGAAACCCGGGTTGCATTCATGTTGCATAGTAGGCCCCTTTTACTTTGTACAAAACATAGAGAACATGTATGCTGTATGAGACATCCAAGCCTATTTACCGCTTTAATATATATGCTCTTTTGGTATACGAAGTGTTAACTTGCAGGTGGAGTGGTACCCCGGGGTCCGTTAGGGACGGCCGGGAGGAGATGTGTTTGTTACACAGTAGAGGTTAGCCTTTGCTGACCCATGTTACTTCAAATCCTTACAGGGCAAGGATCGCATGCAGGAGCTAGCGCGCCGGGCAAAAAGCCCTAAGCCTCATGAAGTGTTGCTGTGCTTGGCTAGTTTCTTTTCCTTGTTTTGCTGATGTTGTTTGATCATGTCCGGCTTGCATGCCGAGGTAGCCTAGGAGTGCTTGGCACTTTTATATTTTTTGGACTTATATTGTGTAAGGCCTTAAGGCCATTTCGATACTCTATTGTTAGTGGATAACTTCTGTCTTTTAGTTTTATGTTTCCGCTGTGTTTGTCTGGAGTTTTGAGTTTGGGTAGTTTCATATCATCTTTTAATACTAAAGATGTGGTGTCCGTATGTTATGGGGCCCCGGCCGGACCCATATTATATGGTCTTTACAGGGGAGGTGTTACAGACCGAGTGTTTTTGAAGATCCGGCCCATGCATGGAGTTTTACGGGTGCGCGGTCAGAGAAAGAATCTCATCCCTAGGTATATGGGCAATTATAGGATCCTGGAGCGGATCGGGGCCCTAGCTTACAGGCTGGAGTTGCCAGCAGAGCTAGCAGCTCTACACGACGTCTTCCACATTTCTTCACTGAGAAGGGCTCTACTACGCCCGGAGCAGCAGATTTTGACCACCGAAGGGCCGGTAGCCTCAGACCGATCTGTTCACTTGGAGCCGGTTCGGATCGATGTCAAAGGAGTATGAAAGTGAAGGGATAGATACTACTCTAGAGGGGGGGTGAATACAGTTATCAAATTTTGCACTAGACAAAACTTAATGGTCTACCCAACTCCCTTGGAGTGAAGTGCGGAATGAAAAGATTATAGATATTGATTTAACCTTAAAGCCTAACACAAGTGATGTGTACAAACTCAAGCTAACTGTAATTACAGTTAAGGCTTGGAAAACCTAATCAGCAACTAGCAATCCTAGTTATATCTATTCACAGCCACAATGCAGGAATTAAACAAGTGAATCCAGACGACACAAGGAAATTTATAGTGGTTCCCCAAACAACTTGGGTACATCCACTCTTCTACCCACACGGAAGGAATCCACTCAGGTTTTTGATCAGGTGCCCTGCCACCAACAGGATCTGCTTCAGGTAGATCCAGAAACCCTTTAGACTTTTGATCAGGTGTCTAAAAACCAAGCACAGGTTTTTGATCAGGTGCCCTGCCACCAAGGGATACTTTTGAAGGGAGTAATAACCCTATACAGGAGGGGGAAGAAGGTTAAGATGTCTTCTCTATTTTACAAAGATTAGAGAAGCACAAAAACTTGCACTGAGCTAGAAAGCTCTAAAGAATCAAGGCTCCCCCTGGCTCAAAGATGTCCAGGTGAAGTCTTGCTTCAGTGCAGAAAACTCTTCAGAAAGCTCTGAAGGAAAAACTACAAGAAGATAAAAAATAATAAAATTAAAGATCTTCAAGCAGCTGTCTTCTTCTTCTTCTTCTTCAAAAGAACTCTGAGTTTGAACTTCCTGAAAGCAGGAGAACTCAGGTTGAAGAAGAGTAGAAGATCTTAACACTTCTCAGTTAGATGGAAATTGCTGAGAGCAGAAGACTTGATCTTGATGAAGGCTTGAATGCTTGAGAATATCTGGGTAACTAGTTAGCTAGCTTGAATCCTTCTTCAAAGGGTCCTTTATATAACATCAGCAAGCAACGGCTCTCTTCAATTTGAATTACTTGTCTTCTTCTGAGACTTGAGACCTGGGCTGTAAATATCAAGAAGACAAAACAATCTCTGCAGCAGAAACATTCTATAAAAGGAATAACCCTTTTTCTAGGAAGCTGCAGGAAGCAATTTGATAATAAAGTACTAAATAAAGTCATATCAGAAACAAACTCTTTATAGCAAAAAGAAGACTTTTCAGTCTAACGGCTATAAAGGGCTGACAGCAGATAAAGTAATTTATAATGTCAGCTAATAAGACAAACAACTTTATCTAAAAAGATTTGACTCTGGCAAAAAGAATAGAGCAGATATGCCTGGAAATATTATCATAAAACTTAAAACAACGTGCCAGAAAATGTATTAATTAATTAAATATAATAAATAAATACAAAATATAAAGGCAGACAGAAAACATCGAACGACCTTCGGACATCGTCGACCGACGCACGGAGATCGTCGAACTATCGTACAGATAGTCGAACGATCCAGATAGTCGAACTATCAAAGGAGATAGTCGAACTATCACAGCAGATAGTCGAACTACCAGAAGATAGTCGAACTATCAGATAGTCGACCTATCAACAGATAGTCGAACTATAAGGGCAAAACAGATAGTCGAGCTATCAACAGATAGTCGAGCTATCAGATAGTCGACCTATCAACAGATAGTCGAACTATCAAAAACCAACAGATAGTCGACCTATCAACAGATAGTCGAACTATCAAAGCAGATAGTCGAACTATCAAGCGAGAACAGATAGTCGATCTATCAACAGATAGTCGAACTATCAGGGCAAAACAGATAGTCGAGCTATCAACAGATAGTCGAGCTATCAGATAGTCGACCTATCCAAGCAGATAGTCGAACTATCAAAGCACACAGATAGTCGAGCTATCAACCGATAGTCGAACTATCCACGCAGACTGAATGTCGAACAACTGATAGACGATCGTCGAACAGTTAGTCGACGATAGTCGAGCGGCGTTCGACGATAGTCAAACGAACAAACTACTTAACCAAATTCTCAATCTGGAAAAGTGAGGACTCTACAGCTAGACTACTAACCATTGACCATAGATAATTCTTGGGTCAAGGGACTAAAAGGAGAGAACTAAACTCAAATCAAACTAGGGTACCAACAATCTCCCCCTATTTGAGTTAAGTCTTCTAAAAACTAAAACACAGAGCTAGCTAATAAAACACTATAAACAATACAGGAAATAGATAGCAATTAACTAGCAGACATCAAACAGATAGATAATAGACAAATATAACACAGCAGTCAATCAAACTATTAAGAGTCTACAGAATCTGGCAAAGGGTCAGAGGAACTAGGAACAAAAGAAATTTTCCTTAGAGGATCAACAGCTTCTTTCTTTGACAGCTTCAAGTCCTGCACACCAATGATCTTCAATTCTGCAGCTCTTGGGACTACTGCTTCAGGATGCTTTTCCATATATTTTGAAGGATCAAAAACTTCAGGGCTAACCTGGATTTTATCCAATTTCTTCATTCTGAATCTAGACATAGTAGTGAATCCTGTAGAATCTTTACCTTCAGCTTTTGCTTTCTGAATTTGAGCTGAGCCAACTGTCTCAAGAAACCTAGCCATCCTGTAGTCAGGATCTAGTTCTTGGCTTTCATACAGATTTTCAGAGGAATTATCAACTGGCTTAACAGATTTAAACTTTGTAGACAAATCTAACAAACTATCAGCTGAATCTTTTACTTCTTGAATCACAAGAGAAGACGGAGGAGCAAACTCTGCAAACTTTTTACTTGAATTTTCAGAAAAGACAGTTCTTTTTCCTTTTGCAGTGTTCTTATCAACATGAACTGGTACAGCAGTTGAAACCTTTCTCTTAGGAGAAGGAGGAGGTGAAAAGGTTGGCTTTAGATACACAACCTCCTTAACTTGTTCTTTCACTTCAGCTTCATGCATTTGACTGCCAGAATGAGACTTTCCATGAGAACTGTGAGTGCTTTTCCTTGATTGATGCTGAGAAGAAGCAGATCTTGTTGATGGAGCAGATTTTCCTGAAGAGGCAGAAGGGTTGGCAGAAAGATTACCAGAAGCTCCTGCACCTGGAGGAGGAGGAGGAGGACCTCTGGGAGTCCATCTTGAACCAGGACTATCATATCTTTTAGATCTTTTCCTTTCTTTCTGCTGGTTCTTGGAGAACCACATCCAGTGCTGAAATTCCTTTGACTTAGGGTCAATGCCCTTCAGAATATAATAAGGAGTATCATTGTCTTTACTGGGAGGAGGAGGAGCAGCAGCTTTCCTTTTCTTTTGAGCATCTTTCTTTTTCCTTGATTTCTCAGATACATCAGAATCATCTTCATCATCAGAGTGAGATGATGGAGGATTATCATAAGGATCATAGGCTTCAGAAACAGCCTTTTCTTTTAACTTCAGATCTGATTTCTCTCTTTCCTCTTCAATGGCATCTTGAGCCAGAAGGAAATCTAAGTCCAACCCTGGTGAATCATCCCAGATAGTTGACTTTTCAATTTGCAGCTCTTTTTCTTTCTCTTTCAACAAAGACTGTACTCTTAGATTCCAAGCAGCTCTTGCTTGTACTTCTTCCACACTCAGAACAGGAGTGTCATCTTTGACTTCATCTTGATTCTCAGACTCATCTTCTCTATCATCTAAAAAAGAATCCAATTCTGGATCTACTTGGATATCAGGAACAACTGGATCAGCTTCAGAAACAACTGCTATGATCTGAGCAGCTAAATCTTCTCTAATAAAATCTGTAGAATTATGAATACAGATCTGCTAAATAAGCAATAATCATTCCTTCAAGGTATTCACTAGCTAGCAAATTAATTGACTCGTCAATAAATCGAATGAGTGAATTACCTTCATACTTGACCATCTCCCATGATTCATCTAGATATGAAGTTATAATACCTTCTAGGAATCGAGCAACCACGGGAGTGGTGAGATCTTCTAGGCAGACTTTTACAGCAATTTCAGATAGCATAATTCCATCAGCTATTTCCTTGTCAGATAACACTGGAACTACTTCTTTTTCAGCTGGAGCAGACTCTTCCAGGGCTGTCATTACAGTATCTGTTATAGCTGGAAGGGAGGCAGGAGGTTCTGAGGCATCTTCACAGAACATCTCCCCCTGCCTGATTTCAGTGGAGACTAAAACCAGGCCCCTTGAGGAAGATGGCTCAGCAGATTTGGAAAGAGATTTGATGGTAGCGGTTAAGATATCAATGGAGGAGGCAAGTGGAGCGATTGCCTCTTCAATCATAATTTTGATTGAGGGGGTAATCAACTCCACAATGCGGGAGATAAGTTCAGGAGTAATCTCAAAAGATGATGGAAGTGTAGTAGATGGAGCTGCAGCAGATATGGTTGAAGTGCTGGGATGAAGAGTGGTGTGGACTAGTGATTGAATTGGAGATGGAGATGGAGAGTTAATTGGAGAATTAACTGGAGAATGAATGGGAGACTGAGAAGGAGTTGGAATCCTCTCAGATCCTAACAAATCAAAACTAGGAGCAGATTTCCTAGTCTGATGAGAAGGAAGAGGAGATGCTGGAGGGGAAGGAAGAACAACCGTAGTTGTTTCTCTAACAGGAGAAGGGGAAAGTCTTACTTCAACTGAAGTTGATGGTACTTCAACTGAGGCAGACAACATAGCAGAAGAAGAGGGAAGGGAAAGAGCTGAGCCAGCTTCAACAGGGTGAGGAGCGACCAAATCGGTCCTGGTGCTCTCAGATGTTGCTGGAGCAACCCCTGTGAGAGCGGGTTTCACGAAGGTTCTCTTCCACTTGGAGAACAGGTTTGGATCCATCTTCTTGCTTGCGTTTATTGTTGTTGCGGTTGAACTCAGCAGCTGGGGGTACTTTTCCTTCAGGAAGATTCCAATAACCCTTCCGAGGGTAACTTCCTTCTTGCCATTCTTTTTCCTTATTAAATCAAACATTACTGCTGCCCAATCGATCTTTTTCCGATTAACAATTGCACACATTAGTGCAAATTGTTGCCTTGTGATATTATCATGAGCAGAGTGCTTACCGAGGAGCACTTTTTCGACCAACTCAGCAAGAAACTTAATTTTGAAGGGGAAATTTACTTTGAGCAGCTTCGTGGGAATGCCCTTTGCATGTCCCAGCTCAACTAACATTCTTCCAAATTCTTGAGCATCTTGCTCATAATCCTCTTCACCATTTATTAAACCAAAAATATCAGTCAGAACGGCCGGAGTTAAGATTACCTCTTCTCCGCCGATGGTGCCAGTCATCGAGTCGTCGGTGGAGGACGACGTGAAGGCCCATTCCTTGATCTCAGGTATATTTATCTTAATCCTTGAAGACATTAACTTCTCTAGACCTTGATCCCTGCACAGCTGAAGAACTTCCACGATCCCGGCTTCGCAGCTACTGAACGCGTCAAAATCAACACTGAAGCCTGCATCAAACTTCATAACTGCTAGAACTGCTGGAGAGACCGCCATTGATTGCTGGAGAAACGATGGAGAAAGATGGCGAAGACGAGGGAGACGAAGCGGCAGAAAATCGCAAGCGGGAAGATAGAATGCGAAAAGTCACGCTCCGTCGACGATAAAACAAAAGATCTTTTAACCTAGGTCGACTATCGGCTTTATATTAGACCGGAAATAGTCGATCTATTAAAAAGATACTAGACCCGATAGTCGAACGGCCGTTCAACGATCGGCTCAGAAGCAGAGTAGTCGAGCCATTGTTCGACTATTTCTGGCTTCTCAAACAACAAGCTGTCGTCGTTCAGAGATCGATGATGAGCCCGACCTGTTCGACGATCTTCGAACGTCGTTCGACGATCTTCAAACAGATAAGCTATCATTAACCAGAGGTCGACGATAGGCTTAATCCGTTCGACGATCTTCGATCATCGTTCGACGATCTTCAAGCAGGTTTCAACATAGGCAGATATAGTCACACTTAGTCTCGTCCATTGATCATGCCTAATTGAACTAAAAAGAACAGATGCTTATGTTCATCTAAAGGCTTGGTGAATATATCACCTCTCTGAAACTCAGTGGATATGAACTCAAGACAAATCTTGTTCTTTTCCACACAATCTCTCAGGAAATGGTGCCGAATCTCAATGTGCTTCGTTCTAGAGTGGTGCACTGGATTTTGTGCAATTGAAATAGCACTGGTACTATCACACATGATTTTGGTGTTCTTGTGTGAGTAACCATAATCCACAAGCTGGTTTTGAATCCACAGGATCTGTGAACAACAACTAGCAGCTGCTATATATTCAGCCTCTGCAGTTGAAGTTGAGACAGAAGCCTGCTTCTTACAGAACCAAGAGACCAATCTCTCTCCCAGGAACTGGAAAGTTCCTGAGGTGCTCTTCCTATCAACTCTGCAACCAGCATAATCAGAATCAGAATATCCAATTAATTCAAATTCTGACTCAGCTGGGTACCAAAGTCCTAGATCTGGACATCCCTTCAGGTATCTCAGGATTCTCTTTAGAAGAATCAGATGAGATTCCTTGGGGTTGACCTGGAATCTAGCACAAAGGCATGTAGCAAACATTATATCAGGCCTACTTGCAGTTAGATATAATAGGGAACCAACAATGGCCCTATAATTCTTTTGATCAGCTGGCTTGCCGTGATCATCAGAATCAATAACTACATTAGTAGCCATAGGTGTAGGCATTGCTGAAGCATCAGCCTTCCCAAATTTCTTTACCAATTCCTTGGCATATTTGGATTGGGAGATGAAGATACCATCAGCATCTTGCTTAACTTGGAGACCAAGAAAGTAAGACAGCACACCCATACTACTCATCTCAAACTTAGAGTGCATCAGGTCAGAGAACCTTTTGCAAAGTTTGGGATCAGTGGAGCCAAATATAATATCATCTACATACACCTGAACTAACAGGATTGTGTCCTTGTGATGCTTGACGAAAAGGGTTCTATCAACTACTCCCCTAGTAAAGTTATGCTCTAAAAGGAAACTAGCTAGAGTCTCATACCAGGCTCTGGGAGCTTGCTTTAGTCCATATAGAGCTTTCTGCAACTTAAAAACATGTGAGGGCTGAGTTGAAGAAACAAACCCTGGTGGTTGTTCAACAAACACCTCTTCCTTAAGCGCACCATTCAGGAATGCACTTTTGACATCCATTTGGAACACCCTAAACTTCATGTAGGCTGCATAGGCCAAGAAGATCCTTATTGCTTCTAGCCTTGCAACAGGAGCAAAGGTTTGGTCATAATCTATACCTTCCTCCTGTCTGTAGCCCTGAGCTACAAGCCTTGCTTTATTCCTTACTATAATTCCATTTGCATCCAACTTGTTTCGATACACCCACTTGGTGCCTATGATCAGTTGGCCTTTAGGTCTTGGAACCAAAGTCCAAACTTTACATCTCTCAAACTGATTGAGTTCCTCTTGCATAGCAATGATCCAGTGGGGATCTAGCTCTACATCTTTAAAGGTGAGGGGCTCAACCTGTGAGAGGAAACAAGCATGCATCACATCCTGTCTTAATTGATGTCTTGTTTGCACACCAGCTGATATGTCTCCAATCACTTGAGATGTGGGGTGATCTCTAAGTGTGACAATATCAGTAGGTGGGATGTGATCTTCAGCAACAGTTGGGATTAATTCCTCAGGAGGAATTTGATCTACTGTTGGTGGAACAACAACTGCTTCAGCAATGTCTTCATCACTGTCTGATTCAGTGATCTGAAGAGTTGATAGTTGAAGAATTTCTTGAGGAGCATCAGGTACCTGCAATGAACTAGAGGAAGGACAATTTTCTTTCTCCTTGTAAAACATCTGAGACTCATCAAAAGACACATGCATAGATTCTTCTATTTTACAGGTTGATTTGTTATAAACCCTATAAGCTTTGCTTACTTGGGAATATCCAAGCATGATTCCCATTGAAGCTTTTGCTTCAAATTTTCTAATATATTCTTTATTGTTATTATGAATATAAACAACACAACCAAAAATTCTGAAATAATTAATTTTAGGTTTCTTTCCTTTAAGCAACTCATAAGGAGTTTTACACTTAAGTTTGTGTATCAAACTTCTATTTAAGACATAATTGGCTGTACTAACAGCTTCTGCCCAATAGGAGAGAGGCATGTTAGCATCTGCCAACAATGTGCTAGCAGCTTCAATGAGTGTTCTATTCTTCCTTTCAACTACCCCATTTTGTTGAGGAGTTCTAGGAGCTGAGAAACTATGTTTGATACCTTCTCTCTCACAGAATTCTTGCATGAGAAGAGAGTCAAACTCAGTACCATGATCACTTCTGATCAAGGCCACATGAGTAGAGTACTCAGTCTGCACACATAGTAGAAAGTCTGTAAGGGCTTTGAAGTTATCAGACTTAGTTCTCAAAAAGAAAACTCAACTGAACCTAGAGAAGTCATCTACAATTACTAAAGTGTAATACTTCCCTCCTAAACTCTGTACATTTATTGGGCCAAAAAGGTCCAAGTGTAATAGATACAGGATTCTAGGAGAATCACTCTTATTTACAGATTTAAAAGAGTTTTTGGTTTGTTTGCCTAGCTGACAAGCCTTGCATAGGCTCTCCTTCTTGTAGGGGCAAGAAGGTAAACCTCTAACAAGGTTGTGTTTAGATAACCTAGATATATTTTTAAGGTTAACATGACTAAGCCTCTTATGCCACAAAGAATTATTATTAATTGTTACTTCATTAAACAGGCAGATTTCAGAATGAGATGAATTGAAATCTACTAAATAAATATTACCTATTCTAATACCTACTAAAACAACATTATTATTTAAAGTAATATTGCAAGAGGAGTTAGAAAATGAAACCTGGTAGCCAGCATCACATAGCTGGCTGACTGAAATCAAATTATGCTTCAGTCCATTGACATATGCAACTCTCTTGAAAGTAACTGCTCCAATTGTGATCTTGTCATAGCCTTCTGTCTGACCACAGCTGGAGTCTCCAAAGATAACCTTTGGGCCGAGCTTAGCTTTGAACTTTGACAGAAGATCTTTATTTCCTGTCATATGCTTAGAGCATCCACTATCCAAATACCACTTATTTTGAGTGATTGGAAGTCCTTCACCTGCAAGACATTTATTTAGACAGTGTGGACCCAGGTAACCTTGGGTCCCTTGTTTTTCACATAAGAAAAACTGGAAATATATGAAAATGCAGGCTGAGGGTGATAACCTAGTGGGTGAGATCTCCTAGGTGGGATTCTCCATGCAGATGATGGGTCAACAAACCTAGGGTTTCTATTTTCATTTAGGTTTCTATGGTACTGATTATGATTTTGAAAATCATGTTGAAATCGTCGATCGACGTTCGACGATGGGCGCTCAGATCGTCGAGCTTCGTTCGAACATTGAGCTTCCAATCGTCGAGCGGCGTTCGACGCTCTTTGCATTTCTTTAAAAAATTTCTTTCTCTTTTCTCTCTTAGCTTTATTTAAAGTTTTATTAACTAGGTTTACTTGCTCAGTGTTCTTCATTCCACTAGGTGAAATGAAGTTTACTGGAGTTGAAAGGTTATTTTTAAGTAGTACTGGGGGTTCACTGGGAGAAGCTCCTAAGCCTAGTTTGTCATTACCTGACCTAGTGTTAGTCATGCTGGTAATTTCTAACAACTTAAGGCTTCTACCATTAAGTGATTCTTCTAGCCTCTTAGACTTAGCTAACTCCATTTTAAGAAATTTAATTTCTTCACTACAAGTAATGAGATCTTCCTTTAACCTAACATTTTCTGTAGCTATTGATTCTGAGTCAGCTAACCTATTTCTAAGTTCTTTTATTTCCTTTTCTGAGCTAATCAAATCTAAGCATAAAGATTTAAATTCTAACTTAAATTCAGCTGAGGTAAAATCATAAGAAGAGAGTACCTCATCTTCTGTAGGCATCTCTTCATCAGAATCTGAACTCTCTGCAGCAGAGTGGTTGCTGCAAGCATCTATTGCCATTAGGCAAACTTCTTTTGCCTTCCTCTCTTCCTCATCCTCACTGGAGCTTGATGAGGAGGATTCTTCATCAGAATCACTCCATGTTTCAGCAATGAAACCTCTCTCCTTTTTCTTGTTCTTGTAGGAGGATGGCTTGGAGTGCTTCCTGTGTTGTTCTTTTTCTTTCCTCTTGTCTTTGTTTTTCTCCTCTGGACACTCTGGCAAGATATGTCCAGGCTTCCTGCAACCATAACAAATAATTTCTTTAGCAGGAGAGCGATCATACCTTGGTTTGTCTTCATAGCGTGAAGACTTCTTTCTGAACTCCTTTCTCCCCATCTTGAGAAACCTCTTGGCAAACAATGCCATCAGTTCCTCATTTGATTGGCTGCCTTCAGAAGCATCTGCAGCCTTAAGAGCTAGAGATTGCTCTTTTCTTGTTGGAGTGGGGGTCTTTGCTTCAGCTTCTGCTTCCCTTGTCTTCAGCACTTGCTCAAAAGACTTGAGCTTGCCGAGGAGGGCTTCTGTTGAAATCTCATTAGTACTTCTGGCTTCCTTGATGGGCCAGATCCTTAGATCCCATGTGCTAGGGAAGCACATAAGAATCTTATCATTGACCTCTGTCAATGATATGTCCTTGTCCAGGGTCCTCAGCTTATTGATGATTGAGCTGAGCCTGGTGTACATGGCTTCAACTGATTCAGCATCAGTTTTCTTGAAGTTCTCATACTGTGAGATCAGGTTGGACCTCCTGTCCTTCCTTTCATCAGCTGAACCAGCTACAATCTGGTTCAGTGTATCCCACATGGCCTTTGCTGAAGAGCAGTCAGCAACCTTCTGGAATACCTCATCAGACATTGTCTGAGCCAGTATGTGCATTGCCTTGGCATCTGCTATTTTGGCCTTCTTGTACTCATCATTGTAATCTGGAGGAGGCACTGCACTCATATCAGATGATGAGGCAGTAGCAGCAGCAGGTGCTCTTGGGGGACCTGACAAAATATAAGCAAAGATGCTTTCATCAATAGAATTCATATATAATTTTATCCTTGCCTTCCAGATGCCAAACTTAGCTAAGTTGCATGCTGGAGGTCTGGTGCTGGAATAATCCTTGGACTGGGCCATGATAGTGAATATCTATAAGCTTTGGTATCTATCAGGATCTTGTGACTTAGGTGTTAGCCTATTCAGTCAGTCAACCTCCCTCTGATACCAATTGAAAAAGAAGGGATAGATACTACTCTAGAGGGGGGGTGAATAGAGTTATCAAATTTTGCACTAGACAAAACATAATGGTCTACCCAACTCCCTTGGAGTGAAGTGCGGAATGAAAAGATTATAGATATTGATTTAACCTTAAAGCCTAACACAAGTGATGTGTACAAACTCAAGCTAACTGTAATTACAGTTAAGGCTTGGAAAACCTAATCAGCAACTAGCAATCCTAGTTATATCTATTCACAGCCACAATGCAGGAATTAAACAAGTGAATCCAGACGACACAAGGAAATTTATAGTGGTTCCCCAAACAACTTGGGTATGTCCACTCTTCTACCCACACGGTAGGAATCCACTCAGGTTTTTGATCAGGTGCCCTGCCACCAACAGGATCTGCTTCAGGTAGATCCAGAAACCCTTTAGACTTTTGATCAGGTGTCTAAAAACCAAGCACAGGTTTTTGATCAGGTGCCCTGCCACCAAGGGATACTTTTGAAGGGAGTAATAACCCTGTACAGGAGGGGGAAGAAGGTTAAGATGTCTTCTCTATTTTACAAAGATTAGAGAAGCACAAAAACTTGCACTGAGCTAGAAAGCTCTAAAGAATCAAGGCTCCCCCTAGCTCAAAGATGTCCAGGTGAAGTCTTGCTTCAGTGCAGAAAACTCTTCAGAAAGCTCTGAAGGAAAAACTACAAGAAGATAAAAAATAATAAAATTAAACATCTTCAAGCAGCTGTCTTCTTCTTCTTCTTCTTCAAAAGAACTCTGAGTTTGAACTTCCTGAAAGCAGGAGAACTCAGGTTGAAGAAGAGTAGAAGATCTTAACACTTCTCAGTTAGATGGAAATTGCTGAGAGCAGAAGACTTGATCTTGATGAAGGCTTGAATGCTTGAGAATATCTGGGTAACTAGTTAGCTAGCTTGAATCCTTCTTCAAAGGGTCCTTTATATAACATCAGCAAGCAACGGCTCTCTTCAATTTGAATTACTTGTCTTCTTCTGAGACTTGAGACCTGGGCTGTAAATATCAAGAAGACAAAACAATCTCTGCAGCAGAAACATTCTATAAAAGGAATAACCCTTTTTCTAGGAAGCTGCAGGAAGCAATTTGATAATAAAGTACTAAATAAAGTCATATCAGAAACAAACTCTTTATAGCAAAAAGAAGACTTTTCAGTCTAACGGCTATAAAGGGCTGACAGCAAATAAAGTAATTTATAATGTCAGCTAATAAGACAAACAACTTTATCTAAAAAGATTTGACTCTAGAAAAAAGAATAGAGCAGATATGCCTGGAAATATTATCATAAAACTTAAAACAACGTGCCAGAAAATGTATTAATTAATTAAATATAATAAATAAATACAAAATATAAAGGCAGACAGAAAACGTCGAACGACCTTCGGAGATCATCGACCGACGCACGGAGATCGTCGAACTATCGGACAGATAGTCGAACGATCCAGATAGTCGAACTATCAAAGGAGATAGTCGAACTATCACAGCAGATAGTCGAACTACCAGAAGATAGTCGAACTATCAGATAGTCGACCTATCAACAGATAGTCGAACTATCAGGGCAAAACAGATAGTCGAGCTATCAACAGATAGTCGAGCTATCAGATAGTCGACCTATCAACAGATAGTCGAACTATCAAAAACCAACAGATAGTCGACCTATCAACAGATAGTCGAACTATCAGATAGTCGAACTATCAAAGCAGATAGTCGAACTATCAAGCGAGAATAGATAGTCGATCTATCAACAGATAGTCGAACTATTAGGGCAAAACAGATAGTCGAGCTATCAACAGATAGTCGAGCTATCAGATAGTCGACCTATCCAAGCAGATAGTCGAACTATCAAAGCACACAGATAGTCGAGCTATCAACCGATAGTCGAACTATCCACGCAGACTGAAAGTCGAACAACTGATAGACGATCGTCGAACAGTTAGTCGACGATAGTCGAGCGGCGTTCGACGATAGTCGAACGAACAAACTACTTAACCAAATTCTCAATCTGGAAAAGTGAGGACTCTACAGCTAGACTACTAACCATTGACCATAGATAATTCTTGGGTCAAGGGACTAAAAGGAGAGGACTAAACTCAAATCAAACTAGGGTACCAACAGAGTACGGATCTTGCGCCGTAAGAAGATCCTCTTAGTCAAGGTTCTGTGGAGAAACCACGGTCGGGAGGAGCACACCTGGGAACCGCAGGACCTGATGAGGCAAAAATACCCGGAGTTGTTCTGTCAGGTATACATCACCACCTCTCAGTATACTATGAATCGCCTTCTTGTATTGAACCGGTAGGACTAGGTAAGGGAAATTGAGAACCTAGACAGGCGCAGAATAGTAGGGGCTAATCTTTTGTTTAATGGGGAGATTGTCTTCGTTTATCAAACAAGTAGTCTCGCTTCGACTCAATAGAAAAAAAAATCGTATGGGTTGTTACAAGTTTAATTTATTTTAGTAGAAATCCCCGTAGGCTCAACCTCAATTTCGGGGACGAAATTTTTGTTTTGTTTATTGGGATTTGTAACATCCCATTTCCGGCTAGACCCCTAAGATTCGGTCTGTCGTGACAGAACCCTAGGGAGCACAAAAATTGAGGTCCATCGACCTAGACTTGGAGTCACGGGTTGGTCACGCCCATGACCAACCCGTCACGCCCGTGACTAGGGCGTGACCCCTTCGACGATCGTCGAGCGCAGTATTTGCAACCCGGGCCTGTCACGCCCGCGACCTATGTATCACGCCCGTGACCTAGGGCGTGACCCCCTTCGCCGATCATTGATCTCCGAGAGACGATCGTCGAGGACAGATTTTGCATCAAGGCCCTGTCATGCCCGTGACCTACGTGTCACGCCCGTGACCTAGGGTGTGACCCCCTTCAACGATCGTCGATCTCCGCGTGACAATCGTCGAGGGCAGAATTTACATCATGGCCCTGACACGCCCGTGACCCACGTGTCACGCACGTGACCTAGGGTGTGACCACCCTTCGACGATCGTCGATCTCAGGTCGACGATCGACGAACCCAGAATTTGTCACCCAGCCTTGTCACGCTCGTGACCTACGTGTCACGCCCGTGATAAAGGCCGAAACATCAGCCAGGCTGGAAATTTCTGTAACCGAAGTCATAATAAATTATGATTATGGGAATTTACAGTAGGAGTATTTATGAGCCATTTCTTTCTCTAAATACTTAATAAAATGGGGAAGAGTGACCCAATAGGAAATCACCACCTTGATTAGTCTTCTCATCTTCCACCGTTTCCTTCCCTGCACCATAACCGAAATAATATTAAGAGAGAGAGGGCATTCATGGCCCTGAATGTTTCATCCTTTCCCCTCCCCACTTGGAGATCTTTAAAAGCCCCCTTAGAGCAAGAGGAGAAGGTTACACTCTAGACCCAACAAATTCAGATTTCTGCTCTTGCTGTAGGAGAAGTTTGGGAACGCCACCACCACGCCATGACAATCCGACGTTCATCTCGTCTTCAAACTGCGAACAAGGTCCTCCTCTACTTCTTCTCTTATGGGTAGATCTTAGGATCTTAGAAATGAAGTTCGTGCTCAACGGAGCCGAACCTATCTCGAGTTTTCATGGAAAACCATGAAAAATATATTTTTCGGGTACGCCGGAAACCGCCACCTCCGTCGGCCAAACCACCGCCGACCGATATCCATCGCCTCGACGGAGGTGGTGGTGGTGGTGGCTGGCCAGGGAAGTGATCGAACAGCCAGCGACGGATCACGGAAAGGTTACAGGAAATATGGTTTTCTGAGTTTCTATTTCGGGTTCTATTTTGTAGGGGAGATGAATAGTAAAACATTATTATAATATAAAAATTAAGTACATAATATATAAGGTAAATATACATAAAATAGGCTTATTTTGATGCTGCAAAACGAGGCATTTAGAGGCCGTTTTAGGAAAAATGGCCAGTCACGAAAGTTGTAGCCCTTCAAATCTAAATTAATTTAAGTAGTCAAATGACCTACAAACCCTCCCAAATTTTGGTGAGGGATCCCTGGCTATAAAACTTAGCTCTTTACAAATTTTAAACTCACTTGGATGAGTTTTGGATAGGGAGTCACCTATTCTTAACTAGGCAATAGTGAGGCATTTTTGAGTAAAAAGTGCACTAGAGGTTAGAACGGTCATATCACCTCAACAGAGACTGATATCTTAACCACTGACTTGGAGGGGTTATTATAACCCACTTGGAGAGAATGGTGTAATTTAGGGTTGGTTTACCCTCAGATCCAAACTCAAACCCTAAATGGAGGGTTTTGAAGGTTGTGAAGGACATGGGGGCAATTGCTCTCAAATTACGTTGAAACTTTGTAAAGTTGACATTAGCATGATAAGAATTATCTAGATGGAATCTTGGAGGATTTGGAGACAAGTAGATTCCTTTAAACCCAAATCTTAGTTTTAGGGTAAAATACTAATTAAGCACAATCCGTCACTAAACATTATCTAAAGGCTGTGAAACTCGGTTAGATTGAGTTTTGGAGTGGGTAGAATCTATAGAAATTTTACTGGAATTTTATGATGTTTATTTCCAGCACTTCATTTGTAAAGTTGATTATAGACCTAATTGATGTTTTAATTATTTGTATCTTTCTGATCATTGAAATCTCATGAAAGCTTGGAAGTAAATGTTCTAAGACAGAATGGTTACCCTTGAATTTTTGTATAATTTTAAGTTGAGTAAATCAAGTACTTCCTTCACAAATGTTAAAAAGGGGTTCTATGCTTTGGAAATTAATTATTGATGATATTATTACTGAAAAATTATGAAATTGGGCCAATCCTATTTTTAAGGCTTTATCTGCATAGTATAATTTATTTATAATTTTTGGAAGAATATTCTCTGTACTTAATTCACAAATAATGAAATAGAAAAGTTATGGTTAAAATAGTTTTAGTGCCCTTTTGATGATAGGAAAATTATGATACTTTGGATTTACCATATTGAGATAACATACTATTTATTATAATTTTGTTGGACATCTTGCATGATAACTTAGGGTAGTTCATGTTCAAACCGGTAGCCCTTGGAATTTTTGAAGAAATTAGTTAAATGCCAGATAAATTAGGAAAATTACCATTTTCTGGAGTTAGGTTAATTATATCATGATAAGTCTCCAGTAAATAAATTAGGGCATTTGGATGAGTTTTGGATAATTGCTAACCGGTTCGATATTTAGTCTAGGTTCGTCTGCATATAGCAAATTATTAAATTGCAATAGGACATGATCTAGGATAGTGTTGGAGTTAGCCATTTTGTCTGGGAGGATAGATGTGGATGATATCGCAATAGAATGGAATGAAGAATAAAGAGAAGTGGTGATAGCTAGAGTTAAGAGGTGCTCGGGTTCGACGAAAGATCGTCTTTTCCGAAGAGAGGAAGGTTAAAAATCACCCTAGGATAGTTTATCGTAATATGAGAAGGGAATGGGTAAACATCTTGTCTGTGACTTATCAAATGGAAGGCAATGTTCCTTACCATATTGACACCTCGAACAGACATGACCGTCGTCGAAGGATGACAATCTTAGAAAACCTTTCACAAGGCTCCTTACTGTCATAGCTTTCAACTTGTCCATCCCGGCATGTCCCAACCTCTTGTGCCAGATAGCAACACTATCATTGTCTCTCATCTGATCAATATAGGAACTTGTTGATAACACAAACAAGTCCTTTACTCTTCTCCCAACATGAGCAATATCAGCCTTCACCGCTGACACGTTGGAGAGAAACTTCACTTCTATCGGGCCGAACAGAACGTGATAACCCGCATCCACCACGTCGGTCACTGAGAATAGGTTCTTCTTCATGCCCAGTACGTGATAAATACTTCTCAAGGTGAGTGGACCCTTATCACTGCCCAAATAAATGACGCCCTCCTTTTCGACTGCATGTACAATATTGATGAGTCCTCTTTATCATTTTCGTAGTATTTTCTTGTCTTTGCACACCGTAGCGTCATTGCATCTTTTGGTTCGCTATTACCTGAGTATGTTTGTAGAGAAGAAAACTTTGACTCATCCTCAGTGAGGTGGTGACCACACCCCGAGTCCACGATCCATTTGTCTTAGTATTTAATGGAAAATAAAGCACGAACACATGTTCTCGTCATGAATGCATTTCCCCATCCTCTTTCCTCGGTACTAGAACAATCTTCTTCTTTACCTACAGCGTGCCCTGGCTGAAGTTTAACATTGCAGTCCTTCTTGAAGTGACCAGGAAAGTTGCATCTGTAGCACCTTAGCCCTTCCTTCTTCTTCTTCCTATCCCACTTAGAAGACTGGCTCTTCTCTTGCTGATATGAAGTATAAGGACCATCTCCAGTAGATGACTTTTTCTTCTTGTCCCACTTCTTCTTCTTCTCTGAAAAGCCCTTCCTTCTTCTTCTTCCTAAGAGCTGGCTCTTCTCTTGCTGATCACTATCTCCTCCCACTTCTTCTTCTTCTCTGAAAAAAGAGCATCACTATCTCCTCCGGAGATAGTAATACCAGCCATCTGGCTTGCTAAGCTTTCCTGCGAAGCAAGTAGGTTCTCCAGCTAAAGAAATGACGGTTGAGTGTCACAGCCTTGAACAGAAGTAACAAAAGCAACATACTCCTACAATCCGCAGATTATGTGCCTTTTAAGCTTCGCCTCTAAAATTGGTTCATCCGGATCAAATGCAGAAATTCTAGCACATAGATTATTCAGCTTCAGGAAGAATGTGGAAATTGACAGATCACCCTGAGTGACTCTCGCCAACTCATGTCGCACTACGTTCTTCTTTTTGAACAACCCATCATGGGAAGTCCAAATCTCAGTAGCTGGCCAACATCCAATGATGTGGTCAAAGAGCTCCAGTGAGATAGCCCGCTTGAAAGTAAACTCCGCTTTAGTGTTTGTCCTTCTCCAAGCTCTCACTGCTTCACCATTATCAGTTGCAGCAGTAACCTCTTGCCTTTTGTTTCCACAAATGACCTCCAAAAGATTTTCGCCCAGAAGGTAACTCTCCATGCACGACCTCCACTTCTTGAAGTAAGTCGATGTCAAGAGTTCAATTCCAATACCTCTTACAAAACTACCTTTCATTACATAAACACTGGTCTACTTAACTCCCAAAATCAAAGAGCAAACTTGATGGTTGATCACTGCTCAAAAACCTATGTTCCCTCTAATACAATGTGAAAATTTTTGATAAGCGGAAAATAGGAACCAAGTCACAGGAACACTCAACCAAACTAAGTCAAATAAACCAGATGCAAGTAGAAGAGCAAGCAAACCTTGTACTATTAAACTTCTTTACAATGCAAGACATACATGGCGAGACATGATTCGCCAATGTACCTGATGGAAGCAAAAACATAAAAGCCAAAAACAAGCTGAGCGGACTGATCTAGTAACCTTCACTACAATCGAACTAAACAAGGGAGTCCACTGAGACCATCAAGTCGCCAGACAGCAACTTAACCGCGCAGACAAGCCATTATTCAATGCTGAGGAACTATGTCTATAATCTACAAGCTACCTAACCGCATGGTCGCCTAGCCACCAAAATCAGCAAACAACTGTTACCCAATAGAATAGACAGACCTCCAACTAGAGGACATCCTTATTGAACTAGGAAAGATTGCAAATGAGAAGACCTCTTGGTCGCAAGCCGTAACTTGCTGCAAACTGCCAATTATATCCACAGAACTCGCATTGATCCCTGACGCAATCAGAACCAAGTCCCTAGCTTCTCAGTGCTAGCCACACAATCTGCTATAGCAAAACCGGTTAACTTCTCAATCCCGTGGATAACAAAAACCTGTCTGTAGCAAACAATCCGAGCTCACTTACTTTTCATTCATTCGTGCTTTATGATGTGATAGGGGGTCCTATTTATAGGCGTGGAGAGGAATGTAGTCACGACCCTAACTGATAGGATCACCACCCTTCTCGCAGCTAGCACAAGACCTATTCGCATAGTGCAGAAATAAAGCCAGTCTGCAACACCTTCGTACACCGCTTGGCATAGCCACCAGTCCGTAACACCTTGCGGACACAGCTCTAACACGCAATTCCACTACCCTGTGACTAAGGCACAATCCTGCTTAGTCGAGCTACCGGATAGACAACCTATCCGCATAACCTCTGAAAGCCTTCTTCAGACAGAAAGACAACTAGCATGTGCAACATGCGGACTGCTAGATAAAATAATCTATCCATGCCATCAAGCAGACATAGTGAACAGGGATCAAATAGACTTGGCACAAAACCGAGACCAAGTCCAAACAACCAAGAGCCCATTGCGCGAACTTCATACCAACGAACTCAAAAACCAGTCTGCACTAACTGGCAAACTCTACAATCTCCACCTAACCACACCATCCGAGAACAAGACCAAGGTACAAAACCATGCTAATCTTCCGAGCTCCAAATGCACAATAACCCATACTAAGTGAACTTCAAATAAGTCCACCACTCCTATAGATAGACAACCAATCCATTCTACTACATCCTGGGAACAAGCTGAATCAAGCCGAACTGGCTAGTCTCCACTTCAGACTATGCGGTCTGAGCAGTCAAACCATCACCATCTAGCCACGCGGTCTGCCTTGTCAGACCGCAACTTTCACTTCAAAAAACTCAACATGAATTGACAACATACGTCAGCTAGATCACGACGCAAAGTCCACTGGAATTCGATGTTACTTTGAATTGAAGTCAGAGCAACTTAATTTGTATAAGTCGATGAAATTAATGATTAAATCAACGTAAGCTTTGACATGATATCGACAGAACGTTGACTACAGAGATTTTCATACAGACGGTCGAAAATTAATGTTGCTTCGACAAAATTCTACGTTTTGTAGACTGGATTTCTTAATAGAATTTGTTTTGTGCCTTTAATCTAAATTACATCACGAAGGGGTTTACATAATAGATTCTTGGAGACGTTAGAGGATGTCGATCTATATATATATATAATGAGATACAAAAAATGGGAACAGAATCACAGATTATCAATCATCAACAGTACACGATCAAGAAAATCATATCAAAACGAGAGAAGATTAAATTCGACAGAGAAAGCTTGGAAGATTATCATCTGCAATTGAATCTCTTCCAGTATCAATCGATTGGTTTGATAGTTGTTGAATTTGATAAGAGAATTAGAACTTCTTCTCAATACAAAGTTACAATATATTTGGAGAAAAAGTTTGAAAGATCATCTGGAGATTGGGCTCATAGTCTTTGTTATTTTGATATTCAGAGATTCATCAGAAGTTCAAGTGATCATCATTAATTGTCCTCAGAAACCTAAATAGATGACACTAAGGGAAGAATCATCTTAACTCAAATCTTCTCTTAATTTTCTTTTTACATTTGAGAAAAAGAGTTTTAAGAATCCCTCTACAAAAGATTCAGTGAGAGCTTCTAAGAGCCTCCTAGAGAAAAGACTCAGATTATAATTGCTTCAAGGTCTCCTTATTTAAAGCTCTAGTGTGGTTCTAAGAGTATCCTGATTAAAATACTCGGACACTGTGATAGTGAATTCCTACCAAGGGGGTAGAAGAGTGGATGTACCCAGATTGAAGGGGAACCACTATAAACCTTGGGTCTTCTGTGATTTTGCTTTTATTTCTTATTATGTGCTTTTGTGTTGTGATTTTAATTAACTGCATCTAATTCTGGTTTATTGTTTATGTAAATGCAAATTTTCTGAATTAATGAAAGTATTTGAAAATAATTTAAATCTCTATTCACCCCCCCCCCCCATCCTCTAGAGAAAACTCTGAGAAATATTGCAATTAAACTCTTATTTCAATTGGTATCAGGGGAGGTTGATCATCAATAAGCTAATATATAGAAGATTAATCTATAAAAGTTTAACACCTTGATCAAAAGATCATATCAATTGCAATAATAAATTCAAATTTTTATTTACAAAAATAGCTTCAAATACTTTCAAATGATTTGCTTCTACTAGGCCAACAGTCTGTAATCTTTATAGGTTTACACTCTGAAAAGCCAGAATTAGATTGTATATAAACTCTATTGATGAGAGCATTTTTGAATCAATCTTGATAGGACCACCAATACCATATAGAAAGGATGCAGATGAAAGTATAACTGTAGAATCTATACCAAGAAAAAAATGGACTGATGTGGAGATGAGAGCTAAAGATTGTTGGGAATATTGCCCTTCAATGTTCCCTGAATTTGAACAGGCATCACCATCAATGCTAAGTGCATAATTGTATTTGATGTATGTTTAAATTCAATGTATGCAGGTTGTCTACTATACCATGATTAGATAGAATGGCAAGGTCATAATACTAGTTTGACTCAAGAAAGGTTGCTAGCAAAGCAGAAATCTGGCTAAGTCCAGAAGCGTCGAGTGAAAGCAGTTAGCTCAATGCCCAGAGGCTAAAAGCGTCGATAGAAACTCAAGCATTCAAAACCTCAGAGGAGCTGAGTCATGCTGACGTCAGTGGATATTCAAATATCACGGGTTTTACACTCTAGAAGACAAAAAGCGCCGCTTTCCTTTAGTACTGCTTGTATATATTTGTGCTCTCCATGTGGATCGAGTACTTGGTGTAATGAGCCTCGTACATCAACTCCTCCCATATTTTACCCACTCTTAGAATGCACAAATGACTGCCCTTCCACAACAGTCCATTATCAATCTTAAACTGGGCATTTAACCCTTCCAAAGACTCAGCCATGTAGCATTTCATGCTGTCTTCCAAATACAAAGCCTGTCGAATCCGATCGGTGAGGTCATACTGCACCTCAATATAACTCAAACGTGCTTCAGCACTCGACCTCATATCAACATAAGAGATCTTTAAGGCCTCCAAATCTCTAACGAGACGCTCCTCATGCAACATTAACCAATTGGCCTGCGCGGGAGGTCTGCGACTTAACGCGTCCGCAACCGCATTACCTTTGCCAGGAACATAATGTATCTTGAAGGTGTAGTCCCCAAGAAACTCCATCCACCTTTGTTGATGCATGTTTAGGTCCTTCTAATCCAACAGATACCTCAAGCTCTTATGATCTGTGTAAATGTCGACCTTCACGTCGTACAAATAGTTCCTCCAGAGCTTCAACGCGAATATCACAACCGCCAATTTAAAGTCATGGACCGGATAATTCCTCTCATGCACCTTCAACTGGCACAAACCATAAGTTGTTACTCTCCCATGCTATAACAAAATGCAGCCTAAGCCGTTGCCTGAAGCGTCGTTGTAGATCTCAAAGACTTCTGTCCCACATGGCGAGCATAGAATGGGCATCGTGGTCAGACAAATTTTCAGTTCTTTGAAAGCTTGCGTGCACACCGGTGACCAAACAAACTTCGGGTCCTTCCTCGTCGGGATCATAAGATGTAACTATTGAAACCGAAAATCCGTCTCTTGTGGAGTCCACCCTTGGGGAAGGGGTGGTCACGCACCTACTTCTCTCCTGCAAGAAAAACAACCAAGGAAAGAAAGAGCAAAGGACTAGACCAAGGGCCCGGCGCAGAGGTCCGACCACAAACCCGGAAGATCACTGAGCGCTTCCCCTCCTTAGCCAAATGTCGGGCTAAGGTACCTCAGAAAGCTCTAGAAGATTGGGGGATAAGTAAGCATGCCATATGAGGTACCCCTTGGGTCCTATTTATAGATTTCTGAAACGATCTGCAAGTAACTAACCTCTGCCGGCCTGGAATTACTGGAAACCTCTTGGGGTGGCCTGCCAACAGCCAAACTCCGCTGTTCTGAATAGCTATGTGCAGCCCACCTGGGTCTGCCAACAGCGAGACTCCGCTGTTTTAACGGGCTATGGGCAGGCCAGCGGGGGCAAAAGGATGGAAAACACATCACCACTGAAGGGGGCGAGCTACCCTGCATTGGCCCCTACTCGGCAAATGCGGCGAGCAACAAGGGAGCTGGTACTCGCAAGCCTCATCTCGGTAGTAGGCGAGCATAGCCTTGGCCTGCCTCACTCGTCTGCCACAAGTGAAAGCTGGCGAGTGCGAGCTGACAGGTGTCGGGATGTCCCTCAACGCCGAGGACTTGGCTCGCCTAGGGTCTGTGCTAGTCTTGGCCAATCTGACTCCTGCCGGCCCCACTCGCCGGATACGGGGTTGTACACAATCCCCTCTCTTTGCGAGGTTGGCACAAACTCGGAAAGAAACATCCAACCCCGCAGGATTTGGCGAGTGGGGCAGACCCTGAGGGAATCTCTCGGTAAGGTCTACCGGCAGCTATATATATCTGCACATGCATGTCGGGCTGACCTTTGCCCTTCCCTTCATTATTTCCTTGATAAGATGTCGCTCCCCAAAGAGGTTTTGGAGAGATTGGCGGTATCGCGGGCGGAGACTGCGGCTCGCATTGCAGGCCTAACCGACCTCAGCGCCCTGCCCCATAATCTGGCCGAGTTCGGCTCGCCCAAGAGGGTGAAGCCCCTTCCAAAAGATGCTGAGCCCATCTATCACGATCTCCAGACTTTCCTGAACAATGGGGCCGACTCTTCCACGCGGCCGACCTCATCTTGGGAGAAGGAGGTCGTTGCTCCTCTCGCCGCTCAGACCAGCCAGGGGCGAAGTAGGGAGAATTCTACGCCGCAGGTCAAGAGCCCTCTTAGCAGCCCGCGGGATCAGGCGTCCGATGCGCGCTTGCGAGTCTCGCCCTCTAACTTTGGCATGACGGGGCGAGACCTTTAAGAGCCAATGTTGCTGACTCGCAATCCCTCTCAGCTGCATTTCGCCTCCGCACCCCGGGGGGAAGGGACCAAGGTCATCCCTACCCCCGGGTTCGTTCTGCTTTCTCCGAAGATTCCTCGTTATGGCCGCGGCAAGGTTTTGGAGGGTCCGCCCCCTCGCCGTGTCGGTCTGGAAGGGGGAGTGCATGGTAAGCTTTCTCGAACTGTTTCTAATCCTGACGGTGCTCGCCTCATGTTGCTGAACCTCGGTATGGTTTGCACAGATCTTACTGTGGACTTAGAGGATGACGAGTCTGCGGGTACAACTCGGTACTCGCCTCTGCCCTCCCCGCGCACTTTGGACGCCTTTCTAGATTTCGAGCTGGAGGGCCCTGAATGGTCGAGGCGAGAACAGCTGGTTCTCAAGAAGTTGGTGCGCGAGTTTCACGAGGTGCGGAGGGACAATCTCAGAATGCAGCGCGAGTGCAAGCCACTTGCTCTCATGGCGGGGTCAGCCCGGCCTTGGAGGAGGCATCTTCTTCAATGATTCTAGATGAATATTATGAGAGTTTACAAACAGTCCACCGGAACCTGGGGCAACTTTGCGAGCTCCGCGCGCGGCGATCCGGGGCGTCAGGGTCGCAAGAATGGGGTAGCTAGAATTGGCCCCCTGGCGGGCCTATCAGTACTCGCCCCTCTTCTCCCCTAGCCCACGCGGGTGGGAGGATTTTTTATTCTTCTTTCATGAATGCTACGCGAATCTAGCGTGTAATAATCTGAACATTACGTTCGTTATTGTTAATACGCTTAATTCATAATTATTGGCGCATCGCGAGTCTCGTCTTGTCTCAGCGGAGGATTGATCCGCGACAGTTAGTAAGCCTAAATCGGCGAGTAGGCGAGCTGGATAAGAGAGTTGGGGTGATCGGACCAGGGTGGTCCCGAATTCTTCCCCCTATAAATAGGCCTCCCCACCAACCCCTGTCACACCTTTATTTCTTCCGTACTCTCTTCGCCTTCGTTCCCTGCCGTGAGTGCTTCTACATCTTTGATCCTCGGAGAACATGGGCAAGGGAAATCCTGACTCGGATGGGAGGGCCAATGTGCTCGGCATTTTGCCGAGCACTACTTCTTTGAAGGGAACACCACGAAGGAGGAACTTGCCGAGTGCATGGCTGACTACATTCCCTCTGGTTTCGCGGCCCGCCTTCCCTCAGAACACGAGGCCATCAACTCGTTCTACCCCGACGAGCTCGCCTTCCCCGTCTCGCATTTCGAGATGGGGTTGCGCCTTCCCCTCTGGCCGGGAATCTTCCATGTGTTAAAATACTACGGCGTAGTGCCCGTGCAACTTAACCCGGACGCCATCGCCATGATGGTGGCATTCGCCTGCTATCTCCGCCACGAGCGGATTGAGTTCAACTTGGCGGTCTTCCGCAAGTTGTTCTCTTACAAGGCCACCACCGATGGGGTCACCTTCTTCAGTTGTACTCTTATCAAGGTTCGCGAAGTCGCGAACAAGCATCATAATTGGATGACCAAGATTGTTTTCATTAAGGGCGATCTCAGCAACATCCCCTTCTCGTCCCAACAGAAGGCCAAGGAGGTGTACCGCACCCCGTCGGTGTCGGGCAACGACGTCGAGCTCCACAAATTCTTCCTCCACAAAGTGTTCGAGGTCGCCTTCCTCTGCTGAGGCCTCGATTCCCTTCTCCCTATCCTCCCTGGTAAAGGTATGTTCGGATTTCCTTCCGCTTTTGCTGGGCTCGGCGGGGATAGAGTTGGCTAAATTGTCTTTTTTGTAGGGGAGCGAATCATCCCAGAGAATCCGCCCTTCGCGGGCCCGGGTCTTTTCAACGACCCTCTCGAACTCGCGCGGGCGGCAGCGCTGGCCTACCGAGATGACGCGATGACGTCTCGGCCTTCGTCCAGCAAGAAGAGGTCGGCACCTGGGGGACTGGGCTCGTCTCGCCGGCCCCTGGACAGCAAAAAGAAGTCTAAGGCCATCTCCCTGGGGGGAAGGTGATCCCCCTAATTCATGGACCTGCTCGAGACCCCTTCAGACGCCTCGCCGGGGAGCCCGCTGCTAGAGACGTCTTGGAGGGATCGCCGAAAGGGCGAATCTCCGGTTCCCAACATCGTAGGGGAATTCGTGCCCGGCGAGTTGGGCCTGCCCAAAGAACATCCCCACTTCGGCATGGGGGAGAAATGTAAAGATTCGGCCGGCGAGCCGATGATCAAGTGGGACGAGGTGGCCCACCGAGTCACGATCTCCACTCGCCACCCTTCCGGGGGTGCTCGCCAGCCTCCCACCGGCCATGCTTACGCGCTTGGCTTCGGCCTCTATGGTCGCGACGGGGCCAATTCCTACAAGCAAATGACCCCTTGTCAGCTGGGTCGCGAGGGCCTTCGGGCTCATTTGAGGTCTTTTGAGCTGCACCATATGATGGCGCGGCGTAGCTTCAACCTTAGCAAGCTTCTGTCAAAGGCCGAGCAGGAGCGCGATGTTGCGAAGGACCAGGCCGCTGATGCAGGGAGGCGGTGTGGTATTGCCGAGGATCTACTCACAAAGGCCGCGGGCGGGCTAGTAAGCGTCGGTCGTCCCTCTCCATTTTTACTTAGACGATTTTTTTATACTGACGATGTCTTGGGTCTGCAGGATGCCGAGGCTGCGCGCGAGTTGTAGGACCGCGCCTCTGGCGTGGAGGAGGAGGTCGCCCGATTGCGAACTCGCCTCGCCGAGCAGGAAGTTTGCTCAGGCGAGCAGGGGATGCACGCCGCAGAGCAGGGGGCTCGCACCTCTCAGCTAGAGGTAGAGGTGGGGTAGTTGCGAGAGCAGAACCGCGGGCTTTATGCCGAGCTCCTTCAGCAGGAGGAGCTTCTTATCCCTGCGGATGGTGGTGAGCCTCTATTCCCCTTCCGGCAGCCGCGTTTTTTCGGTGAGAAGGAGGTCACGGAGCGGCTATGGGTTAATTTGATCGAGTCTGCCGAGTGCCTCCTAAACGTCATGAGAGGAACCTGGTTACTGGCGGTCGGTTGCGAGGAGGTCGCGGTTCGTTACCTCATGTCAGGCCTATACCCGCCGAGTCCACCTAGCAAGAAGGAGGATAGCTTTGCCTCACTGTTCGGGGACGCGGACAAGGACACAGGGCATGGAGGCGAAGGAGGTCGTGCTTCTGGGGAGGAGGGCAAGAGCTAGGCTGGATCTCTTTTTCCTTTTTGTTTTCCATTTTTTCTTTGTATCCTCGCGAATTCGAGTTCCACATATGTAATGGACTACATCTTTTGCAATAAAAAATTTTTTATCTTCTTTGGTATTTGACTACTGTGACGCGCATTTTTTCCCTTTCCCCCCCTTTTTTGTTTGGTGACCTCTGGCCGAATTTACCGCCATTAAGAGTATGCCGGGTTAAAAACTTTTATTTTCATTAGTCGGGGAGTGTTGGTAGTTGCTAAGTCTGCGAGTTTGGACTCGCAGGTGGGTACTCGCCTTGCCTGCGAGCACTCAACTCGCCTGCGAGTCCTCAACTCGCTTGAAAGCCTCGACTCGCCTATAACCGCCTGATTCGTCTGTAAGCGCTCGACTCGCCTTCTGGCAGTGTTGAGGGCCTTCCGGGCCCATCCCCCGAGAAACTTCCAACCCAACCAGCTTGGCGGGAGCCTAGCAGCGGGACCTGCTCGGGGTCGAGGGCAGACTCCTCCGAGTGACTTCAAGCCCTGCAAGCTTGGTGGGAGCCTGGAAGCTGGATCTGCTCGGGGTCGAGGCCAGACTCCTCTGAGTGACTTCTAGCCCCGCTAGCTTGGTGGGAGCCTGGCAGCGGGATCTGCTCGGGGTCGAGGGAAGACTCCTCCGAGTGACTGCTAGCTTGGTGGGATCCTGATAGCAGGATCTGCTCGGGGTCTGAGGCGGACTCCTCCGAGTGACTTCCAGCCCTACCAGCTTGGTAGGAGCATGACAGCAGGATCTGCTCAGGGTCTGAGGCAGACTACTCTGAGTGACTTCCAGCCCTGCCAGCTTGTAGGATCCTGGCAGCGGGATCTTCTCGGGGTCGAGGCCAGACTCCTCCGAGTGACTTCCAGCCCTGCCAGCTTGTTGGGAGCGTGGCAGTGGGATCTGCTCGGGGTATGAGGAGGTGTAACACCCCAAAAAGACTCAAAAATAGTTTTGAGGTGCAGGTCATTTTACACGGCCTGGGACACGGGCGTGTCCCAGGGCGTGTCGGGGGTACACGGCCTGGGACACGGGCGTGTCCCAGGGCGTGTCACTCAAAGAAAATGCGTTCTGAGTCAGAAGGTTACACGGCCTAGAACCAAGCCTTGAACACGGGCGTGTCAGGTTAGACACAGGCGTGTCCGATACCGTGTGCCTACCCGTGTACTGCTTGCAGCTCGATGAGGCAGGGGTGACACGGGCGTGTCTCAGGAATGACACGGGCGTGTCAGGTTCGACACGGGCGTGTCGATGCCCGTGTTCTGGTAAAGTTCAGTCGGTACGAATACCGCGTGTGCCGCTTAAGGGTACACGGCCTGTGACACGGGCGTGTCACAGGCCGTGTCAGCCAAAAAAGTGAGTTTTGGGCAAATCGTGGCCGTTCAGATTTCTCTCTTTGGATCCAAGGGCTCAGGTGATTCCTGGCTGGATTTAATCAGTAGAGGCTGAGGAAGAATTCATTCTTCATTTGATTAAGGAAGAGAGAAAGAGAGAGGAGCAAGAAGAAGGAGGAGGAGATCAAGCCACCGGCGGAGTTCCCGTGGTCCGATTCGTGATCCGAAGCCGGCGTTGTGAAGGCAAAGCTGCTGCGGTTCTTTCTCACGGGCTAGTTTGCGATGGCTCCCAAGAGATCGACAAGGGTAACGATCTCCCTTCTTGGACATGTGAAGTCCTTCTTTTCTGCATTGCATAGGGAAAACCCTTCCCCGCGAGTGTGCGGTGGGTTGTGGTGTCCCTTGGGGTAGATAAGTGAAGTCCCCCTTGTTAGAGGCCGGAATTGGCATACGGCTCTAGGCATGTTGTGTGAAGCCCATTTGGACATGGTCTGGATTGGTGATGCTTGTTTGCATATCGGAGAAGGCTCCGTGATTATGGCTTGTGTTGCCTTGTGCCTACCTGTTGCTTGGTGCAGCAGGAAGTACTGGATGAAGTATAGGAAATGAAGAGGGTTGGATGCAACTCTTGTGGCCGTGCGTTGCCACTTTATGAGCGGTTGAGCCGTTGGGTTGCAACTCGATGAAAAGGCAGATTGCCGAACAGGAAAGGTGAAACCGACCCGCGCCTATAAATAGCCATGGATACTTCCGTATTCGAGGTGGCACGACGACTTGAGCAATGGGGGTGGCTGATCCGTACCTGCGTTAGGTCCGTCCGACTTGGAAGCCTGGTTATAGGTTTTGTTGGAGCGCCTAATGAGAGTCTTAGGCCCGCGCGCCGGAAAGACTAGAATGCTCAAATACCGTGTAGACGGTGGTGTTGACCCTGGTATTCCGGTACACCAAGAATGTGCCCTGAGTGCACGGACTGTCGGGCCGTGTGGCCGATGGTTGTGATTGCTTGAATGTGCCTGCGCGCACATAGTTGCTATATGATGATGCCATGCTATGCAGGGAAAGATTGCTAATGCCCCGAGAAAGGGGTAGGATTGTTATAATTGGGTCAGCTGAATGCTGACCGTTGCATTGTTTGCCACCGGTTGGGTGGATTGTCCCTATGCAGGTGCTGGAGAGCCAAGTGGTAAATGAAGGGCTGAAGCCCTACTACTGTTGTTGCTGCTGCTGCGGCTAGCCCTTGAAGGCTAAGTGAATGTTTTTGCTTGTTTTCTTTTACTCATGTATGGCCGGCCTGCGCGCCGAGGTTTGTAAACCATACGGTGTGGAATGAGGAACTGTAAGGCCTTAAGGCCAAACTCTATGTATTTGTTGTACATTCCGTGGCTATATATATAAAGGTGGTTTATATATTGGACATTCCTGGTTAGAGTTCAAATTACAACTTAAAGCTTCCGCTAGAATGCTCTGAGTTAGGATTCGTGTATGGTTTGGTATTATCCTGTGACCTCACCGTCTGTTTGTGGCATATAGTGTGGGGCCCCGGCCGGACCTTCTAATATACGTCATTTAACGGATGGGGTCGTTACAGGAGGACTCCTCCGAGTGACTTCCAGTACTTCCAGCTTGGTGGGAGCCTGGCAGTGAGATCTGCTCTGGGTCGAGTCCAGACTCCTCTCTCGAATTCGTGGACGAATTCTTTTATGGGGTGGCGAGCGTGTGTTTATGAGCCCTGCTGTAACGCTAATGAACTCTGGAATGTCCACTATGGAATGTAAAAAATCTTGTTTGAGGAATCTGCGCGTTCCTTTTTGTGTTGTTTTGCTTGCATACGTTCGCTAATGTGTGTCTTGTCCACCTATAGGTGACGCGTAGTGGTGCTGGGCAGTCTGAGCCCCAGCGCTCTGATGAGAGTGCGGCACCAGCTGAGGTGCCAACACCTCCTCCATCTGCGGAAACTGTTCGCTTAGTTGCTGAGGCTCTATTTGCCATGATTCAGCCGACCGGGCAAGCGCAGCCAGTAGTGGAACCAGTTCGTGTTGTTGTACGACCCGAGCCGGTTGAGGCTGTAGATCCACGAGCAGCTGACCGACAGTTGAAGCAATTCGTGAGCTTCAGTCCGCCTACGCTTACGGGAATGGGATCCCCAACCCAGGCAGAAGATTGGTTATCGCGTGTCAAGCGGATAATGACAGCGACCAGGGCGAAGGAAACTCTAAAGGTCACCTTGGCCACCTTCATGCTTGAAGGAGAGGCGCGGTTGTGGTGGGATGAGGTTGAGGTACACCATTTGGCGGGCAGGCAATTAACGCAAGTATCGATTGAGGAGTTCTCTCGAATATTTCTGGCGAAACATGTCCCAG
This sequence comes from Platanthera zijinensis, assembly GCA_039513925.1. Taxonomy (NCBI): domain Eukaryota; kingdom Viridiplantae; phylum Streptophyta; class Magnoliopsida; order Asparagales; family Orchidaceae; genus Platanthera; species Platanthera zijinensis. Next base: position 82,792,089 of record CM077086.1, read on the forward strand.
CGGAGCAACACATTGCTATGGAAAATAAGTTCCAACGGTTAAAGCAAGGGGAAGATAGCGTGGATATCTACTTGCATGAGTTTACCAGGTTGGGACGGTATGCGGGAACAATCTTCGCGGATGACCAAAGGAAAACGAATCGGTTCTATGAAGGATGCGGGATGAGTTGCGATTCCTGCTTTCGAGTTCAGTGAACCAAGGGTTTCAGGCGTTGGTTGATACTGCGTGTGCGTTGGAGAAGGACATGCGGCGGGTGCAAGGGAACAAGGGCTTGGTTGTGTCAAAGCCAGAGGTTCAAGCACCTCGCCCTAGCAAATCGTTTTACCAGAAGAAAGGGGGCAAGAGGTCCAAGCCGTCTGGGCAAGTGACTATGACCGTTGTGTCGGGGGCGACATCAAGGCCGGATTCTCGTACATGCTATAACTGTGGCCGGGTGGGGCATATAGCCCGTGACTGTAGGGTTGTTCAGCCCAAAGGGGAAAAGAAGACGGGGGCGTCTTATGCTGAGAAGGGCAAAGCGGTGGTTGATTCCTCTACGTCCCAGGCACAGCCCCGAATCTATCAGCTTGGCCAACAGGAAGCGATTAAGCAAAGTGACATCGTCACAGGTACAAGTTGATTATAGCTTACTTGCTTACGTGCTATTGTTTTTGGTTATGTATAGCTTGTGCATGATGTGTGTGCTGCAGGCTTTGTCCTGATTCGGAATAATCTGGCGAGAGCCCTGTTTGATACGGGTGCTTTGCATTCTTTTCTGTCTGAGAAGTTCGTATCTCGCATTGGGGTACCAAGTCATGTGACGGTGGATAGTACAAGGGTGCTATTGCTGAATGGCTGTGTGATGCTTGCGGATAGGGCTTGCGATGTGGAAGTGCAAATAGGAAGTCGGGATTTCGGTTTGAGTGCAGCCGTGCTAACGTTGTCGGAGTTTGATGTGATCTTTGGAATGGACTGGCTCTCGGAGCAGCGTGTCTTTATTGATTGCAACTCCAAGGAGATTACACTGGGCCAAAATACCGGACTTGTGACGAAGTTCGCTGGTATGCGAGGAGTTGGCGGGACTCTGTTGTCTGCACTCCAAGTCGTCAATGCTGTTCGGAAGGGCGCAGAGTTATTTTTCACGCTAATTCAGGCTGTTGAGCCAAAGTCCAGTGTCGGTGAAGTACTGGTTGTGTCAGAGTTTGCCGACGTGTTTCCTAAAGATCTTCCTGGGTTATCACCCCAGCGGGAGATTGACTTCTCTATTGAGTTGGTGCCAGGTGCGAAACCTGTGGCCCGCTCACCATATCGCGTCGCGCCAAAAGAGATGGCTGAGTTGAAAGTCCAATTGCAAGAGTTGTTGGAGCAGGGATACATACGCCCAAGTATGTCACCTTGGAGCGCACCTGTTCTATTTGTGAAAAAGAAAGACGGTAGTTTACGGTTATGTATTGACTACTGCGAATTGAATAAGCTGACGGAGAAAAACAAATATCCGATTCCGCGAATTGATGACCTATTCGATCAGCTGGCAGGATCAACGGTCTATTCCAAGTTGGATTTGAAATTGGGATATTATCAGCTGAGAATTCGGGAAGGTGACATTCCCAAGACGGCGTTTGGAACACGCTACGGTCATTATGAGTTCACGGTACTGCCGTTTGGCCTATGTAATGCGCCTTCGGTATTTATGGACCTAATGCATCGAACGTTCCGAGAGTACTTGGATTTGTTCGTGATTGTGCTTATCGATGACATCTTAGTATACTCTCAGTCGGAAGAGGATCATGCAAACCATTTGCGGTTGGTCTTGCATACCCTGCGGAGGAATAAGCTTTATGCCAAGTTCTCAAAGTGTGAGTTCTGGCTCTCTTCAGTAGCCTTTTTAGGCCATGTGGTAAGTGGAGAAGGTATCGCGGTGGATCCGTTGAAGATAAGTGCCATTCGAGATTGGCCAGTGATGTCTTCAGTGGCCGAGGTCAGGAGCTTCCTTGGACTTGCGGGCTACTATAGACGGTTTGTGGAAAACTTCTCACGGATTGCGTTACCTCTGACCACGCTGACGAGAAAAGATCAAAAGTTCATTTGGACGCCGGAGTGCGCGCGAGCTTTTGAAGACTTGAAGAGTCGTTTGACCACGGCGCCTGTGTTGACATCGCCATGTGGTTCTGATGGGTATGAGATCTATAGTGATGCTTCTGGGAGCGGCTTAGGCTGCGTTCTTCTGCAGTTTGGTAAAGTGATTGCTTATGGCTCGCGCCAGTTGAAAGTGCATGAGCGGAATTACCCCGTCCATGATTTGGAGTTGGCGGCGGTAATCTTTGCGCTCAAGTTGTGGCGGCACTACCTTTATGGCGTTAAAGTGGACATCTATACAGATCACAAAAGCCTAAAGTATTTGTTGGATCAGAAAGATCTGAATATGCGACAACGAAGATGGATGGAGTTCCCTGGGGACTACACCTTCGAGATTCACTATACTCCCGGGAAGGGAAATGTGGTCGCTGATGCTTTGAGTCGGAAGACTCCGGTACGGGCAAGCTGGTTGCAGAGGCATGATCAGCGGTTAATCCAGGAATTGGAAGCATTGGAGATATCTTGTGTTGACAAGGGTTCGTCGACTGATGCGTGCTTGAACTGGACGGAGGTGCAATATGACCTTACGGACAGAGTTCGGCGAGCAACGGAGCTTGATGAAAGTCTCCAGCGCTATGCAAAAGATGGGCCGGATGACCAATTCTCTTGGGATAACGGTTTGTTACGAAGAAATGGTCGAGTGTGCGTCCTGAGTGTGGGTAAATTGAGGGAAGAGTTGATGTACGAAGCTCACTTTGCAAAGTACTCAGTTCACCCAGGGAGCACAAAGATGTACAGAGATTTGAAAAAGTTGTTCTGGTGGCCCGGACTAAAGAAAGATGTCACACGTTATGTGGCTGAATGCAATACCTGTGCATTGGTGAAAGCGGAATGCCATAAGCCTGGCGGTTTCCTGAAGTCGTTACCTATTCCGGAGTGGAAGTTCGATGACATTTCGATGGATTTCGTGCACGGATTGCCGAGATCTCAACGCGGTCATGATTCAATCTGGGTGATTGTGGACCGGTTGACAAAAGTGGCGCACTTCCTTCCAAACAGAAGAGACGATTCAGTGGAAACCTTGGCCAAGCTTTATGTGGAGCAGGTTGTTCGACTGCACGGTGTTCCTCGGAGCATCGTTAGTGACTGTGATGGGCGGTTCACATCGAATGATTGGCTGCTCGTTCATCAAATGTTGGGTACAAAGTTAGCGTTTAGTACGGCCTTTCATCCCCAAACGGATGGCCAGACTGAACGAACCAACAGGACGATGGAGGACATGCTCCGCATGTGCGCCCTAGACTTTGGTAAGAGATGGGAAGATTATATATTTCTTGTCGAATTTGCCTATAATAATAGCTACCAAGCAAGTATTGGTATGGCACCATTTGAGGCTTTATATGGTCGTAAATGTCGTACACCGTTAGCTTGGGCAGAAGCAGGCAAATCTAAGCTGAGTGGGAAAAAGGAAGTCGAAGAAGCTACCTCGCTCATATGCTCTATTCGGGAGAGTCTATTGATAGCCCAAGATCATCAAGCAAAGTACTACAATGCCAAACATCGGAACGTGGAGTTCGCGGTGGGTGATTGGGTATATTTGAAGATCAAACCCTTCAAAGGCGTGTCTAGGATTCGGCGTTTGAAAAAGCTAAGTCCGAGGTATCTTGGTCCATTTGAGGTGGTGGAGCGAGTTAGGGAAGCTGCTTATCGACTAGCACTTTCAGCAGACTTGGGTGGATTACATGATGTATTTCACATCTCAGTCCTTCGTAAGGCGGTGAAGGATCCAGCTCAAGTAGTGGAGAATGATTGGGTACCGGTCGAGTATGGGCTAACGACGAGGGTTAGACCCATTCGGATCGAGGATCGAGCCGAGAAACAGTTGTGGAACAAAGTGATCGGGATGGTCAAGGTCCGATGGGACAATTGTGGCCGTGAAGAGCTAACATGGGAGCGAGAGCAGACCATGCGAGCTGAATTTCCCGAACTGTTTGTAAAAACTATTATCAAGTTATAGCATTGTTGGTTCTTGTTTCCTTACCGTGCAAATTTCGGGACGAAATTTTGTTAAGGGGGGGAGGATTGTAACACCCCAAAAAGACTCAAAAATGGTTTTGAGGTGCAGGTCATTTTACACGGCCTGGGACACGGGTGTGTCCCAGGGCGTGTCGGGGGTACAAGGCCTGGGACACGGGCGTGTCCCAGGGCGTGTCACTCAAATAAAATGCGTTCTGAGTCTGAAGGTTACACGGCCTAGAACTAAGCCTTGAACACGGGCGTGTCAGGTTGGACACGGGTGTGTCCGATGCCGTGTGCCTACCCGTGTACTGCTTGCAGCTCGATGAGGCAGGGGTGACATGGGCGTGTCTCAGGAATGACACGGGCGTGTCAGGTTCGACACGGGCGTGTCGATGCCCGTGTTCTGGTAAAGTTCAGTCGGTACGAATACTGTGTGTGCCGCTTAAGGGTACACGGCCTGTGACACGGGCGTGTCACAGGCCGTGTCAGCCAAAAAAGTGAGTTTTTGGGCAAATCGTAGCCGTTCAGATTTCTCTCTTTGGATCCAAGGGCTCAGGTGATTCCTGGCTGGATTTAATCAGTAGAGGCTGAGGAAGAATTCATTCTTCATTTGATTAAGGAAGAGAGAAAGAGATAGGAGGAAGAAGAAGGAGGAGGAGATCAAGCCACCGGCGGAGTTCCCGTGGTCCGATTCGTGATCCGAAGCCGGCATTGTGAAGGCAAAGCTGCTGCGGTTCTTTCTCATCGGCTAGTTTGCGATGGCTCCCAAGAGATCGACAAGGGTAACGATCTCCCTTCTTGGACATGTGAAGTCCTTCTTTTCTGCATTGTATAGGGAAAACCCTTCCCCGCGAGTGTGCGGTGGGTTGTGGTGTCCCTTGGGGTAGATATGTGAAGTCCCCCTTATTAGAGGCCGGAATTGGAGTACGGCTCTAGGCATGTTGTGTGAAGCCCATCTGGACATGGTCTGGATTGGTGATGCTTGTTTGCATATCGGAGAAGGCTCCGTGATTATGGCTTGTGTTGCCTTGTGCCTACCTGTTGCTTGGTGCAGCAGGAAGTACTGGATGAAGTCCAGGAAATGAAGAGGGTTGGATGCAACTCTTCTAGCCGTGCGTTGCCACTTTATGAGCGGTTGAGCCGTTGGGCTGCAACTCGATGAAAAGGCAGATTGCCGAACAGGAAAGGTGAAACCGACCCGCACCTATAAATAGCCATGGATACTTCCGTATTCGAGGTGGCACGGCGACTTGAGCAACGGGGGGTGGCTGATCCGTACCTGCGTTAGGTCCGTCCGACTTGGAAGCCTGGTTATAGGTTTTGTTGGAGCGCCTAATGAGAGTCTTAGGCCCGCGCGCCGGAAAGACTAGAATGCTCAAATACCGTGTAGACGGTGGTGTTGACCCTTGTATTCCGGTACACCAAGAATGTGCCCTGAGTGCACGGACTGTCGGGCCGTGTGGCCGACGGTTCTGATGGCTTGAATGTGCCTGCGCGCACATAGTTGCTATATGATGATGCCATGCTATGCAGGGAAAGATTGCTAATGCCCCGAGAAAGGGGTAGGATTGTTATAATTGGGTCAGCTGAATGCTGACCGTTGCATTGTTTGCCACAGGTTGGGTGGATTGTCCCTATGCAGGTGCTGGAGAGCCAAGTGGTAAATGAAGGGCTGAAGCCCTACTGCTGTTGCTGCTGCTGTAGCTAGCCCTTGAAGGCTAAGCGAATGTTTTTGCTTGTTTTCTTTTACTCATGTATGGCCGGCCTGCGCGCCGAGGTTTGTAAACCATACGGTGTGGAAAGAGGAACTATAAGGCCTTAAGGCCAAACTCTATGTATTTGTTGTACATTCCGTGGCTATATATATAAAGGTGGTTTATATATTGGACATTCCTGGTTAGAGTTCAAATTACAACTTAAAGCTTCCGCTAGAATGCTCTGAGTTAGGATTCGTGTATGGTTTGGTATTATCCTGTGACCTCACCGTCTGTTTGTGGCATATAGTGTGGGGCCCCGTCCGGACCTTCTACTATACGTCATTTAACGGATGGGGTCGTTACAGGAGGACTCCTCCAAGTGACTTCCAGCACTTCCAGCTTGGTGGGAGCCTGGCAGTGAGATCTGCTCTGGGTCGAGTCCAGACTCCTCTATGTGACTTCTAGCCCTGCCAGCTTGGTGGGAGCCTGACAGCGAGATCTGCTCGGGGTCTGAGGCGGACTCCTCCGAGTGACTTCCAACCTTGCCAGCTTGGTGGGAGCCTGGCAGCGGAATCTGCTTGGGGTCGAGGCCAGACTCCTCTGAGTGACTTCCAGCCCTGCTAGCTTGGTGGGAGCCTGGTAGGGGGATCTGCACGGGGTCTGAGGCGGACTCCTCCGAGTGACTTCCAGCCCTGCCAGCTTGGTGGGAGCCTGGCAGCGGGATTTGCTCGGGGTCGAGGCCAGACTCCTCCGAGTTACTTCCAGCCCTGCCAGCTTGGTGGGAGCCTGACAGCGGGATCTGCTCGGGGTCTGAGGCGGACTCCTCCGAGTGACTTCCAGCCCTGCCAGCTTGGTGGGAGCCTGGCAGCGGGATCTGCTCGGGGTCGAGGCCAGACTCCTCTGAGTGACTTCCAGCCCTGCCAGCTTGGTGGGAGCCAGGCAGCGGGATCTGCTTGGGGTCTGAGGCGGACTCCTCCGAGTGACTTCCAGCACTGCCAGCTTGGTGGGAGCCTGGCAGCGGGATCTGCTCGGGGTCGAGGGTAGACTCAGTATTCCACTTGCATGAAATATATGATGAGCATAAGAATCTTGAAAAAATTTATTCCATAACACGGGACTTACACAACTCAGGGGTAAAAACGCTTCAGGTCGTCACCACTCCAGGTGAGACCTAGGTTCTCGCCTTTCGCATTCTGAAGACGATACCCTCCCGACCTCAGGACCTCTTGTACTATATATGGTCATTCCCAGTTGGGGTTGAGCTTCCCCACCGCGGCTGACCTTCCTGCGGCGTCCACATTTCTTAAGATCAAGTCTCCTTCTGTGAACTGTTTGACTCTAACGTGCTTGTCAAAGTATTTGGCCATTATTCTCTTCACCTCATCTTTCCGGAGGGCAGAGAGGTCTCGTAGCTCTTCAACCATGTCAAGCGAGTGTCGCAGCTCCTCCTCATTCTCGATCCTCCATCCTTCCTTGCCTTCTCCTGCCTCGGTCACCCGAGGCGTCCGGACCTCGAACTCCACTGGTAGCACTGCCTCGCATCCATGGAAGAGTTTGAATGGAGTCTCCCCCATGGCCGTGTTCGGCGTGGTTCTAAGGTCCCATAGGACCGAAGGGAGCTGCTCCACCCAGCTTCCTCTCAGATTCTCTACCTTCTTTTTGAGGAGGTTAACAATGATCTTGTTCGCCACCTCCACCTGCCCGTTGCTCCTGGGGTGATGAATCGAGGCGAACTTAAGGTCGATCTCGAGTTGTTCACAAAATCTTATGAACTCGGCGCTGGCGAATTGAGGGTCGTTGTCCGTAATAATGGCCTGAGGCATCCCATGACGACAAATAATCTCCCCCAATACGAAGTTCCTGATGACCTGGGAGGTCACTTTGGCCAGCGCCTTAACCTCCAACCACTTAGAGAAATAATCAATCATCACAAGAAGGAACCTTCTCTGACCGCTGGCCTGCGGGAAGGGCCCGACCAAGTCCATTCCCCAAATTGCAAATGGCCAAGGGGCTGTGATACTTCTTAGACGTTGGGCAGGTTGCAGCTGGAGGGGAGCGAACAGCTGGTACTTATGACACTCCTTTGCAAACTTTGCCGCATCTTTGCCCAGGGTTGGCCAGAAATATCCTTGCCTGATGATTCTTCCTTCCAGCGTCCAACTCCCAGACTGACTTCCACACTCCCCGGAATGGACCTCCTCCAAGACCCTCAGGACCTCCCCCTCGGCCACGCAACGTGCCAACATCCCTGAAAGGGTCTTCCGGTATAACTGGCTGTCTCGCATGAGATAGTATGCTGACTTGTATTTGAGCTTCTTCCTGTCCATCCCCTCAGGATACTCCCCGGTGGATAAAAAGGTCACGAATGGGTCCATCCACGAGGGGTGCTGCTCCACCTCCATCAGTTCCCCCTCGTGGATGTATTGGCGGAAGAGATCTGTGATGATACCCCCCCCCCCACCCGAGGACCGTGCTTTGCCAGTTGGTCCACCTGTTTGTTCTCCCCCCTGGGCACGTGCCGGATAGAAAAAGCCTGGAGGGTGTCGATGATTCCTTTCACCTTTGCCAAGTAAAGTTGTAGGGTCGATTCCCTTGCCTCAAACTCCCCATTAATATGGGAATCCACTACCATGGAGTCAGTGAGGACCTCCACGTCAATTACCCCTAATTCTCTGGCTAAGCGCAGACCTGCAATCACAGCTTCATACTCAGCTTGGTTGTTAGTGTTGGGAAAATACTTTACTACCGTCTACTCAATCCTTGTCCCCTGGTGGCTTTCCAAGATGACCCCTGCCCCTAGGGAATGCCTTCCCGAGGCGCCGTCCACCATGACCCTCCAAGGGACCCGGCGAGTGAGTTCCTCCTTTGCCACCTCGACTACGTAGTCAGTTAGGAAGTCGGCCATCGCTTGGGCCCTGATTGAGAGGCGAGGGACAAAGGAGATGTCGAACTCGCTCAATTCCACCGACCACTTAGACAATCTTCCCGAATGCTCCACCCCCTCGAAGTTGTTGCGGAGGGGGTGGTCAGTCACCACCTGGATCGAGTGTGCCTAGAAGTAAGTTCGGAGTCTCCGGGCCAAAACGATCAGAGCAAAGGCCAGCTTCTCCAGTATAGGATAACGGATCTCGGCCTTCCTCAGCACCCTACTCACATAGTAAATTGGGAGCTGCTTCTTCCCCTCTTCCCGAACCAAAACTGAGCTAAGGGCCTCCGCCCTAACCCTGAGATATAAGAATAAGTCCTCCCCCTCCTTTGTCCCCTGGAGCAGGGGGGACTGAGTCAGCTGCCTCTTTAGGGCCTGGAATTCCTCCTCGCACTCCGGGGTCTACTCGAACTTCTGGCCTCCTCTCAAGGTTATGAAGAAAGGGGAGCACTTCTCTCCGGCCCGGGAGAGGAACCTGCTTAACCTTCCAGCTTCCCTGTCAGTCGTTGTACCTCTTTGGTATTCCATTGTGACCCTAGTTCCATGATCGCTCGAACCTTGTCCCGGTTGGGTTCTATGCCGGCAGGGGTGAGGAGATGTCCTAGGAACTTCCCCCTACTTGCCCTAAAGATGCACTTCAAGGGTTTCAGCCTCATCTTGTATTTGCGTAGGGTGGCGAAGGTTTCCTCAAAATCCTGGAGGTGAGAGTTGACATCCTGACTCTTGATCATGAGGTCGTCAATATACACCTCCAAGTTTCTTTCCCTCTGCTCTCGAAAGACCCTATTCATCATCTTTTGATAGGTCGCGCCTGCGTTTTTCAGCCCGAAGGACATCATTTTGTAGCAGTAGCACCCATCCCTAGTGATGAAGGAGACATACTTGACGTCGGGAGGGTGAATCCTGATCTGGTGATAACCTAAAAATGAATCTAGAAAACTCATTACAGGGAAACCGACGGCTGAGTCAACCAGCGCGTCGATCCGAGGCAAGGGGTAACAATCCTTGGGACATGATTTATTAAGCAATGAGAAATCAACATGCATACGCCACCGGTTGTCTCCTTTTTTAACCATTACAACATTGGAGACCCAGCCGGGGTATTGAATCTCGGATACAAAGCCGGCCTCGAGGAGCTTGGCCACCTCCTCTCAGATTGGCTCGGCCAACCTGTCCGTCGTGGGCCTCTTCTTCTGTTGGATGTGATGAGCCTCCGGATCAAGTTTGAGACGATGGCAGTCTACGTCCGCGTCGACCACTGGCATCTACGCGGCACTCCAGGCGAAGATATCCACGTTCTTCTGGATGCACTCCAGCACCCTGCCCTGAGCCTCCGGGGTCAGTCCTCCGCTGACGCGGACCTTCTCAACCTTGCCTTCGAGAGTGAGGACCTCCATCTCCACCACCTCTTCCGCCGCCTGCAGACGAGACTGCTCCCCCCATTCTTCAGCATTCCCCCCTCCAGGGGTGAGTACCTCCTCCTCGAATTCTTCCACAGTCATCGCCTCGGCCGGCTCCTGAACCTCCTTTGTCTCCTCCTCCCGAGGGCTGGTATCCTCTACTTCTATTTCCTCCTTGCTGGCCTCCTGCTCTGCCTCCTCCATCCTCCGCCCCATCTCCTCGGCACCCTCCTTCCATGAGATGGAGTTTACGGCGGTGACATAGCACTCCCTTGCCATTTTAGGGTCTCCGCGGACCCGGACCTGGACCCCTTCAACATTGAACTTTAGGCATTGGTGGAAGGACAAGGGGACACAGCGGAAGGCGCTGATGAGGGGCCTCCTTAAGATGGCGTTGTATCTACTAGGGGCGTCCACAATGACGAACTTGCAATTGCGAGACTGCCCTCCAAGAGAGACTTGGAGTCCTACCCCTCCTTCGACTTCCTTCCTCTCCCCCGAGAAGCCAAACAGGGGCCAACCTGAGGCCAACACCCTTCTGGCCTCCACCTTCATCGCGTCAAACACCTTCTTGAAGATGACGTTGACAAAGCTCCCATTTTCGATGAGGATCTGAGAGACGGTGAAATCCTCGATGGCTGTCTGGATGACCAGCGCATCGCAAAAGGGGTCTTCGTGACCCGACATGTCCTTGACCATGAATGTGATTCTTTCTTCCGGGGGCAGGGTCTGGGATGTGGAGCCAACGCTCCGTCAGTACATGGTGTGGAGGCTCGCCTTATGGGAAGCCTCAATCCTCGCCCACCCATGGATTGCTCTGATCCCTCCCCGGGTTCCCACATCTGCCCGGTCATCGAACCTGTCCTCCTCTGACCGAGGCAGGACCTCCTCAATCACCAACCGTTGGCGGTCTTGCTGCTGCTGCTCCCTGTTTTCTCTCATCTCGAGGAACTCCGGGCACGTGGCCGTGGCGTGCCCTTCCTCCCGATGGAAGTCACGGTAGGGTAACTCCACCCTAACCTCCCTTCTTCTCCTCCGTGTTGCTCTTCTCCTTTCCCTCATGGCTATGGCCATAGCCTCCTCTTGATCGAGAAGGGGGGGCCTCTGGCCCTGCCTCCCACCTGGAGGGTAGAACTGGCCCTGGCCTCCTTAGTGGTTGTATCCTTTGTGGAAGCCTCTCCTCACCTCCTGCTCCTGCCATTTGGGCCTCCACCCTAGCCGTTGATTCGGCTCCTAACGCCCCCATCTGGGCTGCTACTGCGGCTGCTCCCTCTGCCGGGGCTCAGCTCTTTTTTCTTCCTGATCTCTGCCTCCTCTTGGCCTCTCCTCCTCCGTAGCCCACCTGGCTAACCTCCGGGCAAACTCCGGGTTTGACGCGTCCCCGTCTACTTCTCTTGCCGCTCTCTCCATCAACTCCTCATAGGAGAGGGGGGAATCCTCTTCAACTCCATTCGAAAGAAACCCTGCTGCAGCCCCAGGGTGAAGGCCATCATCAGAGTATGGCCCGGCATCTCCTGAACCTGGGTGACCTCCTCCTGGAAGCGATCGACGTAGCTCCCCAGGGTCTCATTCACTCCCTGCTTGATGTGGAACAGGGACTCTGACTCCCTCTTCCTCTTCTTCGAGGTTTTGAACCACAACATGAACCCCAGGCGGAGGTCCTCAAAATAGTAGATGGAACTGGTTGGCAGCTGGTGGAACCACTCCCTGGCATTCTCTTTCAGAGTGATGGCGAAGAGCCTGCATTTGAAGCCATCTGACATCTGTCGGATCGAGTCCACATACTCAAACCATTGGACGTGCTGGATCGGGTCTCCCTTCCCGGAGTAGTAGGACATATCGGGCTCCCTGAAACCATCTGGGACTGGTGCAGAGGAGACCAGCTCGCTGAAGGGACTCTCTCCCACCATTGGGCGAGCCGGAGGGTCTCGCGTTCTCAACTCGCCAAATCTGTCGCCGCCTCCCAAGCCTGGAAAAAGCACTCGCCCGGGGAGCTCGGCGCCCCGGCCTTCCTCGGCGACCTCCTTCCCTGCTCACCGAGCGAGAGCGTCCTCGCCGAGTAACGGATCCGCGAGAACTGGGATTACTGGAGTCGAGCACTCGGCACACGTGCTGAGTGAGAATCGAACCAGGACGAGTACCTCCTGCCTGAAGTCCTCGAACATCCCAATCATCGCGAGAGGAGGAGGGGGTGGCCAGCCGGTCCTGTCCGATCCTTTCCCTTCTCTTCCAGTCATTGAGCTCGTTGAAGGTTTTTTGTGCTGACCACTTTCCATGCTCACCGCACCAAAATGTTGAAACCGGAAATCGGTCTCTTGTGGAGTCTACCCTTGGGGAAGGGGTGGTCGCGCACCTACTTCGCTCCTGCAAGAAAAAACAATCAAGGAATGAAAGAGCAAAGGACTAGACCAAGGGCCTGGCACGGAGGTCCCACCACAAACCAGGAAGATTACTGAACGCTTCCCCTCCTTAGCCAAATGTCGGGCTAAGGTACCTCAGAAAGCGCTAGAAGACTGGGGGATAACTGAGCATGCTATCTGAGGTACCCCTTGGGTCCTATTTATATATTTCCGAAAATGGTCTGCAAGTAATTAACCTATGCCGACCTGGAATTACTGGAAACCCCTTGGGGTGGCCTGCCAACAGCCAAACTCCGCTGTTCTGAATAGCTATGTGTAGCCCACCTGGGTCTGCCAACAGCGAGACTCCGCTGTTCTAACGGGCTATGGGGAGGCCAGCGGGGGCAAAAGGATGGAAAACACATCACCGCTGAAGGGGGCGAGCTACCCTGCAATGGCCCCTACTCGGCAAAGGTGGAGAGCATCAAGGGAGCTGGTACTCGTAGGCCTCGACTCGGTAGTAGGCGATCTTAGCCTCGGCCGTCCTCACTCGTTTGCCGTGAGTGCGAGCTGACTGGTGTCGGGATGTCCCTCAACGCCGAGGACTTGGCTCTCCTGGGGTCTGGGCTAGTCTTGGCCAATCTGGCTCCTGCCGGCCCCACTCGCTGGATACGGGGTTGTACAGTGACGCTATCCGCGAGAAGTTCTCCATGAAGCGCCAATAGTAGCCGGCAAGCCCCAGAAAACTCCAGACTTCTGCCATAGAAGACAACACGGAGCACTCCTGTATTACAACAACCTTGGTTGGATCCACTGTGATACCATCACCACTGACAATATGACCAATGAATGCCACAGAAGATAGCCAAAACTCACATTTAGAGAACTTGGCGTAACTCTGATTACTCCTTAAGGTCTCCAGAATAATGTGCAAGTGCTCCATATGATCATCCTCGGATTGGAATTATACCAGGATATCATCAATGAACACTATCACGAACCGATCCAAATACTCCTTGAACATCCTGTTCATTAGGTCCATAAACCCTGATGGCGCATTCGTCAGCCCAAAAGGCATAATAGTGAACTCATAATGCCCATATCATGTACTGAACGCCATCTTGGTAATATTACTTTCCCTGATTCTCAGCTGATAATAACCAGATTTCAAGTCTAGCTTCGAATACAGAGTTGACCCAACTAGCTGGTCGAACAGATTATCGATCCTCGGAATCGGGTACTTGTTCTTCTCTGTTAGCTTGTTGAGTTCCCGATAATCGATATATAGTCGCAGACTTCCATCCTTCTTCTTCACGAAGAGGATCGGGGCGCCCCATGGTAACGAACTTGGACGCACAAACCTGTCACAACCCGCATTTTTCCCAACAATTTAATTATATCAGAGCAAGGGGAAAATACGCGTCGTGATGCCACGCCGTGCAGGGGATAACTGCAGACGTTCAGGCAAGACACCAAACTCTACAATTTTAATAGAAAATATAAATGGTTATGAATAAAATCCAGTTTAAGTTATGATGGTAGCCGTATCCCTCGGCTTAGTGAATCATCTAGTTCACGATTTAAAAATATAAATTATACGCTTGCGGAAAATACTTATTTAAATTGACTCTAATATCCTACATAAGTATAAATGTCCCCGAGGAACAACTCATACAATGCAAACCCTAGATTTATAATAAGGGTAGGAAAGTCTTTACGCTAAATAGAAAGTAGTGGCTTAGTTTTGAAGGAGATGATGAGTATGCTTTACTAATAGTAGGGTTTTATAGGTCAAAATACCTAACATGCAGTCCTAGCAAGGAATCATCCCAGAGAGCAAGTTATCTAAATCAAAACATAAGAAACTACTACAGCCAGCAAGTGTCAAAAATCAACAATCCTGTGGGCGTCAACAACCTGACACGAACCCACAGTATTAGGTATGTCTGAACTAAGGAAAACAACTAAAAAGACAAACTACCTCGCTATGGCGAGGTGCAAATCCACAGCCAACACTGCTGCTCAGAAAACCAAAACTAGCTCCACTATCTGCTACTGCTCTGAACCTGAGGCATTCCAAAAAAACAGAACACCTCAGCAAGAAGGTACAAGTAGTGGCAAGAAAATAAATAAAGTAAACAAATGAACAAGGTCGAAAGGGGTACCAACCCAGGACCCAAAGTACTGAAATAAGGTACAAAACAAAATTAGAGAAATAGAACTTACGTGAATCGTCACGTACAACCAATCATGCCAGATACCCAAGGCAGGGGGAAAACAAAGGCATGAGTAAATCATAAGAAAGAAACTAAAAAAAAACAACTTTATTAGCCGCGTGTGGTCAACTCTATCTAAACAGGCAGGGTGCTCACTAATAAGGACACACCCCTCACAGATGTTAAAATCCGTCTAATTGCGGGGGAGACTTATACACTCCACTAGTCGCCGCAGGATGCCCAACCACCAATAGAGTTGCACGACCACTAATAAAGGAAAACAAACCTTGCGGTCGGTGGATTTGCCCACAAACACCCGCAAGAACGAGTCACTAGGAAATAAATCACAGGATTTGGCACATCGGATTCTACTCGATATATTCTAGGTTAAAAACACGGTTGATCAACCTCTAGAAACGATTTACGACCCTAGGTAATTTCTAACGTGATAAATAGGGCGATAAAAGCCCACAATAAAACCCTACATCGTACTTCTACAACTCCACAAGACGAGATTTTTCATGCCAAAAACTAAATAAAAACCAAGAAAACTCATAAGGAAGACTCAACAAGCATACTAAACTGAATATCAAAAGTGCACAAGGATTGAGAACTAAAGTTTAACCGTTACCATCGAAATCGGACGAGAGGGAAGGAGGGAAAACCACTACTTGCCTTGGTTGCACCGGAAACGTTCTCTGAATCGTTCCACGCCGTAGATCGGGGCAAAAGAACTCAGGAGAAGTAGAAATCTAAACAACAATGGCGGAAAAGGGGTTAGGGCCGAAAAACCCTAACAAGAAAACTCACGGAAAGAGGAAGAAATTACCACGATAGCGTAGCTCTCGGTGAGAGCTTTCCGGATCTACGATCGGTTGAAGATTCCGAGCACCGGAGCTCCGTCGGCGGCCACCGGAAGATTCACGAAAAGGAGAAACTTATCTCTCGCCGCTGGTCTGGTTCGGAATAGAAGTATCGGAGAAGATGAAGTTATATCCTAATAACCTAAGAGAAAAGTATATATATATAGTTTTTTTTTCTTTTATAAAAATTTCAACTTAAAAGGGACAGCCTCGGAAATATCAAAAATAGGCATTCAAGATGACCTCAAATCGATAGGTGGTCAACATAAAAGTTGTAGATCTCGTCGAGACAAACAAAATTCATGTTGACCATTTTTTGATACGATGCTTTTTTGACCATCAAAACGGCGCTCTAACGCTGACAGGAAAGGAATACTCGAGTGGAAGCATACATACTCGAGTAGAAGCATACATACTCGAGTAGAATCATATATACTCGAGTAGGAGTTCAAATATACTCGAGTAGCAGTTCATATACGCGAGTAGGAGTCCATATACTCGAGTAAGAGTCCATATACTCGAGTAGGAGTCTATATACTCGAGTAGGAGCAGAATACACGAGTTCCAGCAGAATAAACGAGAATAAGGGTTCAAGATGACCTCAAATCGAAGAGTGGTCAACATGAAAGTTGTAGATCTCGTCGAGACGAACAAAATTCATGTTGACCATTTTTCCATACCACTCCTATTTGACCCTCTAATTAGCGCCCGAACACCGACACAAAAATAATAATAATAAAAAACGGTCGAGATAAAGGCTTGAACTCTCGAGATTTACATAGAAACTTGCCAAAATACGTATAGGACTCGAGAAAACAACTAGGATCGATTAGAGTCAAAGGGAGAATGCTCGAGGAGAAAATTGACGGGATGAACCCAACAACGAATTCGAAACCTAAATCCGACGAGCCATTCCTGAGATAAAAATTTCCAAATACAATGACATAAATACTCAAAACTTCAATCGCGCGCCGAGACTCCAAAAATGCTCGGATTGCGACAAAACTTGACGAGCAAGTTTAAAATTACTCAACTTAAACCTCATAGAAATATTTTCTGATTTCGACAAAAATCCAAGAAATTGGCCGACTCGACCGAACGGACGCGAAAATGCCTTATCGGCAATGCGCCGTCAACCCGACGTTAAAAGTAACGCCATGACGTCATAAATATGACGATACCAAAACCAAACATAATCATCGAAAAAAATCAGGGGCGTTACAGTCACTCCCCCTAAAAAGAAGTTTCGTCCCGAAACTTATTACAAATCCAAAATCTAACAAAAACGAAGAAATCAAACACAACCTAAAACATATAAACATACCAGAACTAGGCAAAGAGGTGCGGATGAGATTCTCTCATCGCTGATTCCAACTCCCACGTCGCGCTCTCGACGTCCTGGTTTCTCCAAAGAACTTTGACCATAGGAATGGTCTTCCTCCGCAACACTCGATCTAGAGATTCCAAAACGCGGACAGGCTCTTCCACATACGAAAGATTGGGCTGAATCTGGGGCACCGAATCAAGGACTTGACGACCATTACGAACACACTTCCGCAACTGGCTCACATGGAACACATCATGGACACCAGGGAAAGTAGCAGGCAAATCCAGCCGATAAGCTGACACTCCGATGCGCTCCAGAATTTGAAAAGGTCCCACATACCGGGGATCCAACTTGTGGTTCCTTCCAAATCTTTTAACACCTGGCATCGGAGAGACCTTCAGAAAAACCAAGTCCCCAACAGCAAACTCCAGATCGACCCTTCGTCGATTAGCATATTTCTCATAACGATCTTATGCTACATGGAGTTTCTCACGAATATGAGTTACAGCACAATTCATCTCCTCAAGGGCTTCCGGACCTAGCAACGGCCTCTCACCAACTTCAGCCCAAAACAAGGGAGTTCTACAATGCCTCCCATATAAGGCCTCAAACGGGGCCATCTGCAGACTCTCTTGATAGCTATTATTGTAAGCAAATTCCATGAGTCTGAGACGCTCATCCCAAGCACCACCATGATCCAAAATATAACACCTGATCATATCTTCTACAATCTGATTCACTCTTTCCGTCTGACCATTCGTCTGCGGATGATAGGCGGTGGAGTACCTTAAATCAGTACCCAACCCCTCTTGTAAACTCTTCCAAAAACGAGACGTAAATCTGGAGTCTCGATCTGACACGATGCTGACAGGTACACCATGTAATCTAATAACTTCTTCAAGATATAATTCAGTGATCTTTTTCATAGAATACCCAATCTTAAATGGCACAAAGTGAGCACACTTAGTCAGCCTATCGACTATCACCCAAACCGAATCGTGCCCACGGGGAGATTTTGGTAGACCGGTAATGAAATCCATTGATATACTCTCCCACTTCCATTGTGGAATATCTAGCGGTGTCAGTTTACCACCAGGCCTCCTATGATCTGCCTTAACACGCTGACACGTGTAACATTCTGACACAAACTTAGCTATATCACCCTTCATTCCCGACCACCAAACAATTTGCTTTAGATCTTTATACATTTTGGTGGATCCAGGATGATAGGAAACACTGGAACCATGAGCTTCTTGACAAATCTTAGCCCGAATGTCACCAATGGACGGGATACAAAATCTACCTCGATACTTCAGAGTACCTAACTCATCCAAAGAAAAATTAGGTAACTCTCCTTTCTCAGTTCTAACCCAAAGGTGCAGCAAATCAGGATCATCCTTCTGGTGCACTCTAGTAAGGGAAATCCAAGAGGGCTCTTCTGCTTCCAAACTGGAAGGCATCGAACTACTCCCAACTTCAATGTCCATTAACAAGAATTCTTCCACCAGGGATTGCACAGATAAATTGAAGATTTCAGCTGTCTTCCTACTCAAAGCATCAGCTACTACATTAGCCTTTCCCGGGTGATAAAGGATCTCCACTTCATAATCAGCCACATACTATAACCACCTACGCTGGCGCAGATTTAATTCTTTTTGAGTGAATACGTACTTCAAACTCTTATGGTCTGTGTAGATCTTGCACATCGCGCCGTACAATAAATGTCTCCAAAGTTTTAACGCATAAATCACTGCAGCAAACTCTAAATCATGAGTGGGATAGTTTCTTTCGTGAACTTTTAATTGTCTTGATCCGTATGCGATCACCCTTCCTTCTTGCATCAAAACACAGCCAAGTCCAATGTGTGATGCATCCACATACACAGCATACTCAAGTCCTTCAGTAGGCAGAGTTAAAACTGGAGCAGTACACAATCTCTTTTTCAATTCTTGGAAGGCTTCCTCACACTTATCGCTCCAAATGAACGCGGTGTTCTTCTGGGTAAGTTTAGTTAGAGGGGAAGACAACATAGAGAACCCTTCCACGAATCTTCTATAATAACCGGCCAGACCTAGAAAGCTCCTAATCTCCTTAGGAGTAGAAGGTCTCTTCCATTCCATCACAGCAGAAATCTTTGTTGGGTCTACAGAAATACCGTCCTTGCCCACCACATGGCCCAAAAAGGACACCTGGGGTAACCAGAATTCGCACTTACTCAACTTAGCGTAGAGTTTGTGCTCCCTCAGGGTTGACAAAACTAAGCGCAAGTGTTTAGTATGCTCCTCGACACTGCGGGAATACACGAGGACGTCATCTATAAACACAATAACAAAATGGTCCAAGTAATCCTTGAACACTCTATTCATTAAATCCATGAACGCCGAGGGTGCATTTGTCAGTCCAAAGGACATCACCAAGAACTCAAAATGCCCATGCCGAGAACGAAAAGCCGTCTGGGGTACATCAGCCTCACGGACTCTCAACTGGTGGTAGCCTGAACGAAGATCAATCTTCGAAAACACAGCGCATCCCCACAATTGATCAAATAGGTCATCAATCCGAGGCAACGGATATCGGTTCTTGATGATTACCTTATTTAACTCTCGATAATCTATGCAGAGCCTCATAGAACCATCTTTCTTTTTAACGAACAAAACAGGAGCACCCCAAGGTGAAGAACTCGGTCTAATAAAACCACACTGCAGCAACTCATCCAGCTGAGCGCGCAACTCTTCTAACTCTCGCGGAGCCATGCGGTATGGTGCCTTAGCAATAGGGCGAGTACCTGGCTCGAGGTCTATCACAAACTCTACCTCTCTTTCAGGAGGAAGTCCTGGAAGACTATCAGGAAAGACATCTGGATACTCTTGCACCACCGAGACATCCTCAAGACATGGTGTAACAAAAGCTGATTCCAAAGCCGACAGAGAAACAACATATGCCTCACAACCAGACTCTAAAGCTCGACAAGCACGTACCGCAGAAATAAGGAGGGAACTCTTGCCTTGTGAACCATAGACACTCATAGGTTGGCCGTTGCCCATCTTGAAATCCAGCCGCTTAGCCTTGCATTGGATGACTGCATCATACTTGGACAACCAGTCCATGCCCAAAATCACGTCAAAGTCTGCCAGATCCAATACCATCAAATCCGCAAAAGCTAGAAAATCGCCTAGACAAATAGGGCATCTCTGAATTCCTCGACTTGCTGTCACTAGATTTCCAGAAGGAAGCTTGACGTTGAAGGAATCTTCTAATTGATCCACGTTCAAACGATGTTTATCTACAAAACTCTGCGCCACGAAAGAATGGGTGGCACCCGAATCGAAAAGGACGCGCGCCCACCTGTTCCGCACCTTAAACTCCCCTATAATCGTAGCATACGTATCTAAACGAACGAAAACTACCACAAACAAGGAGAGTAAACATCAAGTTAGAATCTAACCTGATATCACTTGGGTAGAGGTCTGAGCTTCCTCTCTAGTAACCACGTTTAACTTTCCTTTTCCTTTGTCCTGGTTTGGTGGCGGCGGTAGAGCTCGGAGTGGGGTAGGCTGCAATGGGGGCTGAGCCTGAGGGCATGCAGACTTCTGGTGTCCCTTCTATCCGCACTGGAAACAAGTTCTATCCTTCAACCAGCAACGACTCACGTCATGACCCTTCCTTGAACAAAATGAGCACACCAGCTCTCCCTTGGGTACGCCTTGAATGGCGAGCACCTGCTGCTTCTTCAGGGTAGCGTTCCTCTTGAAACACCTTTCGTACGAGTGGCCAGATCGACCACAGAAACTGCATATCTCTCCACCTTTCTTTTTCGAAGGGGGGCCAGATGCCCTAGAGCTTCCGTCTTCGGCACCTTTCCTCTTATCTTTTCTCGCTGCAGCTCCTCGATTCTTGGCATTTTCAATCGCCTCAACCTTCAGTGCGGCTTCCACTGCCTCTGCAAAATTCTCCGCTCTATAAGCGCATGCCAACTGCTGGACATCGCTTCTTAGTCCTCCAAGGAATCGCTTCACTCTACCATCCTCCGAAGCTACTAAATCTGGAGCAAATCTACTCAACTTGCTAAACTCAATCTCATACTCGCTCACCGTGAGCTGTCTCTGTTTCAGGTATAGGAAGTTATTCATCAGGCGATCCTGCTCGACCGAGGGTAGAAACTTTTTCAGCAGCATCTTCTTGAAAGACTCCCAAGAACAACCTTCCTTCAGACTCTCTTTTTCACGAATCCACCAGTTCTTTGCCAATCCTTTTAACTGGTAGGCCCCAATCATTACCTTCTGGGCTTCTATAATCCCCGAATATGAAAACATCTCCTCGATAGAGATGATCCAATCATCTAAAACCATAAAGTCTGCACTTCCGTCATAGGTAGGAGGCCCCATCCGCTGGAAGTGTGAAATAAAATTCATCTCTGGTGGTAGAGTCACCGGGGGCACTAGAGGAGCAGGGGTATCGGGTACAACTCAATCCATAATAGGGTCTTGCACTAAGGGTTACTGCACAGGGGCGGCAGACAAAAAGGATTCCATTTGCGATTGTATCGCAAGCACTTGCCTTGACAGAGCCTCGTTGCTCTGACGTAGACTCTCGATCAATGCATCACTTTGCGCACCTGACGACTCACCCTCCGACTGGGGAGTCGACCTCGTTGCAGGACGCTTAGGCGGCATTTCTAAAAGGGTAACAAACAATCACTCAATTAAAATCCTAGATTACGACTAGGACAAACAAAACTAGTTCAGACCATACTTGAAAGACACTTGCTAAAGCTGTCACTTGCTCTGGGATTATATGATGATGATATGTCCTACTCAGGATGATATCTTATCATCTTATTGACTCATGTGCCTATGATATGAATGCATGAATCCTTTACTCTTATTTAAAATCATGTGTGTACATATGTCATCAAGTAAATCTTTAGCTTGGCATGTTGTGCTTATGTTATGTTATGCTATGCATGTGGTGCTATGAATTCTATAAAAGGCCTTAATGCATGTTATGAGCGGCATACACATGCAATGTTATGCATCCCATACTACATAATATTGCATGCAACGAAAAGAAAACGTGCTAATGAGCATTCATGTGGTGAGGTTATGCATCCCATACTACATAACCCTCACATGTTGCCATCTATGTTGGATCCATATACAAACACATATTATGCATCCTATACTACATAATATGCCCCGTATACTTCTAATCATGCTTATGAGTGTAGTGTTCATGCTTCAGCCAAGACATATTGATGACACATCGGTGTGTGTATGATATGACACTAAACAACTAACACTAACAAAGGAAGGTTGCCCGACCAATTGTCAAGCAACCTCCCTCTGATACCAACTGTCACAACCCGAATTTTTCCCAACAATTTAATTATATCAGAGCAAGGGGAAAATACGCGTCGTGATGCCACGCCGTGCAGGGGATAACTGCAGACGTTCAGGCAAGACACCAAACTCTACAATTTTAATAGAAAACATAAATGGTTATGAATAAAATCCAGTTTAAGTTATGATGGTAGCCGTATCCCTCGGCTTAGTGAATCATCTAGTTCACGATTTAAAAATATAAATTATACGCTTGCGGAAAATACTTATTTAAATTGACTCTAATATCCTACATAAGTATAAATGTCCCCGAGGAACAACTCATACAATGCAAACCCTAGATTTATAATAAGGGTAGGAAAGTCTTTACGCTAAATAGAAAGTAGTGGCTTAGTTTTGAAGGAGATGATGAGTATGCTTTACTAATAGTAGGGTTTTATAGGTCAAAATACCTAACATGCAGTCCTAGCAAGGAATCATCCCAGAGAGCAAGTTATCTAAATCAAAACATAAGAAACTACTACAGCCAGCAAGTGTCAAAAATCAACAATCCTGTGGGCGTCAACAACCTGACACGAACCCACAGTATTAGGTATGTCTGAACTAAGGAAAACAACTAAAAAGACAAACTACCTCGCTATGGCGAGGTGCAAATCCACAGCCAACACTGCTGCTCAGAAAACCAAAACTAGCTCCACTATCTGCTACTGCTCTGAACCTGAGGCATTCCAAAAAAACAGAACACCTCAGCAAGAAGGTATAAGTAGTGGCAAGAAAATAAATAAAGTAAACAAATGAACAAGGTCGAAAGGGGTACCAACCCAGGACCCAAAGTACTGAAATAAGATACAAAACAAAATTAGAGAAATAGAACTTACGTGAATCGTCACGTACAACCAATCATGCCAGATACCCAAGGCAGGGGGAAAACAAAGGCATGAGTAAATCATAAGAAAGAAACTCAAAAAAAACAACTTTATTAGCCGCGTGTGGTCAACTCTATCTAAACAGGCAGGGTGCTCACTAATAAGGACACACACCTCACAGATGTTAAAATCCGTCTAATTGCGGGAGAGACTTATACACTCCACTAGTCGCCGCAGGATGCCCAACCACCAATAGAGTTGCACGACCACTAATAAAGGAAAACAAACCTTGCGGTCGGTGGATTTGCCCACAAACACCCGCAAGAACGAGTCACTAGGAAATAAATCACAGGATTTGGCACATCGGATTCTACTCGATATATTCTAGGTTAAAAACACGGTTGATCAACCTCTAGAAACGATTTACGACCCTAGGTAATTTCTAACGCGATAAATAGGGCGATAAAAGCCCACAATAAAACCCTACATCGTACTTCTACAACTCCACAAGACGAGATTTTTCATGCCAAAAACTAAATAAAAACCAAGAAAACTCATAAGGAAGACTCAACAAGCATACTAAACCGAATATCAAAAGTGCACAAGGATTGAGAACTAAAGTTTAACCGTTACCATCGAAATCGGACGAGAGGGAAGGAGGGAAAACCACTACTTGCCTTGGTTGCACCGGAAACGTTCTCTGAATCGTTCCACGCCGTAGATCGGGGCAAAAGAACTCAGGAGAAGTAGAAATCTAAACAACAATGGCGGAAAAGGGGTTAGGGCCGAAAAACCCTAACAAGAAAACTCACGGAAAGAGGAAGAAATTACCACGATAGCGTAGCTCTCGGTGAGAGCTTTCCGGATCTACGATCGGTTGAAGATTCCGAGCACCGGAGCTCCGTCGGCGGCCACCGGAAGATTCACGAAAAGGAGAAACTTATCTCTCGCCGCTGGTCTGGTTCGGAATAGAAGTATCAGAGAAGATGAAGTTATATCCTAATAACTTAAGAGAAAAGTATATATATATAGTTTTTTTTTCTTTTATAAAAATTTCAACTTAAAAGGGACAGCCTCGGAAATATCAAAAATAGGCATTCAAGATGACCTCAAATCGAAAAGTGGTCAACATGAAAGTTGTAGATCTCGTCGAGACAAACAAAATTCATGTTGACCATTGTTTGATACGATGCCGTTTTGACCATCAAAACGGTGCTCTAACGCTGACAGGAAAGGAATACTCGAGTGGCAGCATACATACTCGAGTAGAAGCATACATACTCGAGTAGAAGCATACATACTCGAGTAGAATCATATATACTCGAGTAGGAGTTCAAATATACTCGAGTAGGAGTTCATATACTCGAGTAGGAGTCCATATACTCGAGTAGGAGTCCATATACTCGAGTAGGAGTCTATATACTCGAGTAGGAGCAGAATACACGAGTTCCAGCAGAATAAACGAGAATAAGGGTTCAAGATGACCTCAAATAGAAAAGTGGTCAACATGAAAGTTGTAGATCTCGTCGAGACGAACAAAATTCATGTTGACCATTTTTTCATACCACTCCTATTTGACCCTCTAATTAGCGCCCGAACACCGACACAAAAATAATAATAAAAAAAAACGGTCGAGATAAAGGCTTGAACTCTCGAGATTTACATAGAAACTTGCCAAAATACGTATAGGACTCGAGAAAACAACTAGGATCGATTAGAGTCAAAGGGAGAATGCTCGAGGAGAAAATTGACGGGATGAACCCAACAACGAATTCGAAACCTAAATCCGACGAGCCATTCCTGAGATAAAAATTTCCAAATACAATGACATAAATACTCAAAACTTCAATCGCGCGCCGAGACTCCAAAAATGCTCGGATTGCGACGAAACTTGACGAGCAAGTTTAAAATTACTCAACTTAAACCTCATAGAAATATTTTCTGATTTCGACAAAAATCCAAGAAATTGGCCGACTCGACCGAACGGACGCGAAAATGCCTTATCGGCGATGCGCCGTCAACCCGACGTTAAAAGTAACGCCATGACGTCATAAATATGACGATAACAAAACCAAACAAAATCATCGAAAAAAATCAGGGGCATTACACAAACCCCTGCTCTATCAATTCTTAAAGTTGCGCCTTCAATTCTGCCATCTCTCTCGGTCCTAAGCAGTAAGGAGACCGTGGCACAGGCTTGGCACCAGGCACCAACATAATGGTGAACTCGATCTCTCTCTGAGGTAGGGCTCCAGGAAGATTTTCGGGGAAAACGTCGGCAAACTCCGACACCATAGGAATACTGGCCAAGTCAGGCTTAGGATTCTTAGCCTCAAGTAGAGTGAAGAATAGCTCCGCACCCTCACGAACTGCTTTAACCACTTGGAGAGCAGCCACCATCATCTTGCTCGGACCCTTCATACCGGAGAAAGTAGTTTCTTGGCTAGTATTCATCCCCAGTTTAACATTCTTCGAACTACAATCAATGAACGTGCATTGCTCCGAGAGCCAATCCATGTAAAAGATCACGTCAAACTCTACTATTCGTAGTAGTGACGCTTCGAAGTCAAAAGCTTGACTTCCTATCAGCACTTTAACGTAATAAACTCTATCTGCGTGCATCGAACATCCATTAGGCAGCAATACATCTAACCTATCCTTCGCCACCGAAGTAGGCACTCCGATACGAGCTACGAAGTCCTTGGATAGAAAGGAATGTGAAGCCCATATATCAAATAGCGCTCGAGCCGGACAGTCCATAATTATGACAAATCCTAAAACACGACAGTCAAACAGCTAAAGCATAAGTCGTAAGGTATAGAAAGCACTAAAGCTAAAACCTAACACATACCTGTCACCATATAGCCTTGCTTGATGGCCTCTTACTGGCTAAGGTTATAGACTCTTGGTTGGGTTGGAGTCTGATGGGATGCGATTAACTCTACCATATTCCCCTTTTCAGCATAATACACTCCTACCTTCTTGCCCGATTTGCCACTCCAACAATCGCGGGCTATATGCCCCGGCTTCCCACAAGTGAAACAGTGTATTGGGCCTCCACGCCCAGACGATGCCCCAGAAGTAACCGACGAAGAAGCTGGTCTGAAAGGTTTGGCCTTCTTGTTCCACCTTCAGTACCCAGTCTTCTATGGACTTGGTACCTTGAACTACGGGCTCTTCACTGCCAAGTCCTTCTTACTATGTACCCTCATTAGAACTTGTTCCAGAGATCGGGTCGTATTGATAAGGGTTAGAAATCCCTACGTCATTGGACCTGAGAGCAGCAACCTCAGATCATCGCGCAGTCACTCATTGAACCAGTTGTTCTTGCGCTCTTCATCCAAAAAAGTGGAGCCAGCATAACGTCCCAATCTTGTGAACTCATGTAAGTAGTCGTCCACACTACTCTCTCCTTGAGTAAGCCTCTGTAACTGATTATCTATTGCTATTTTCTGCACTATCGGGACGAACCGTGCTAGAAATAGTCTCGAGAACTCCTCCATCGATACGTCGGTGAGTTGTCTCCTAGCCAAATTATGCAACTCTAACTCATCCCACCACGGCCTTGCCTCGCCATCTAGGAGGAAAGTGGTTATTGTAGCCTTCTTCCACTCCTCGGTCTTTGTAGATGTCATGACTCTCTTTACCCTAAAAAGTCAGTCCTCAGCTTGAGTTGGGGATCCAGTTCCTGAGAATACTGGTGGATTAAAATCTCATCACGTGCTTTAAGTGCTTCTCAGTAGCTCTTCGTTGCACTACAAGCTCTGTCGCTACTTGATCTTCCACTATAGGCTCTGCTACGCCAAGCGGCACTTGACCTAACCCAGGAGCATAAGGCTGCACTTGCCACCACGATTGGTCATTAATAATAGTGAACACCGCTTCCGATACCATTTGTATGGTTTCTGCAGAAGGAGGGGTTGCAGGCGCGTCGTTAGGCGCACTACTCTCTGCTGAGTGTTGTTGTTGTGACTGCCCCGCACCGCTTCTAACCATTTATAGTTGTAAAAACACTCGATCAGGCGAAAAACAGATTGCAAAAATGTAATCATTGGAACACTCAGGTTCCTCAAACATGGGTATTTTCATTCCTAAGTGGACATTCATGGGTTCTTTTATGTTATAACGGCAATGCACATACAAGTGCTCACCATCCCTTAAAATAATTCAGCCACAAATTCGAAAAAGGAAGGCCGACACTAGAGTCTGATACCAACTCGTAACACCCCCATCCGTCACATAGCATATAACAGAAGGTCCGGTCGGGGCCCGATGCCATATACTACGAACAGACCATGGAGTCACTAAATTGAAACCATAATCCAACATTTCGCATCCTAACACAGAGTGCATTCTAGTGGAAGTAATTTAAAGGTTAAAAATAGAACCCAATAACAACATGAATGTCCACTACCACAACTAGGAATGAATAACAAATACACAAAGAAGTCTTGGCCTTAAGGCCTTACAAGGTTTACTCAAATTAAACTGTCTTGTATACATCGACACGTAGGTCGGCCACACATGAGTAATAAATAAACAAAATGGTCAATTCGCTTTGGCCTTCAAGGGCCAGCTTATCTATCCTGGGCTTTAGCCCACTATATCTCGCTTGGCTCAGCTGCACCTACAAGCAACATTCAACCACAACGGTGGAAAACAAAATCAACGGTCAGCATTAGTTGGCCAAGTTATAACGATCCCACCCCTCACTCGGGGTGGCGGTGCTCCTTCCCTGCAGGCATTAGTATTAACATAATATGACAATAAGAACGTGCAACTTAAGCACCATTCGCTATAGATGTTGGCAAAAACACCCAACTCCCCATGCTCTCAGGGTATATTCTTGGTGCACAAGAGCTCAAGAGTCACACCTTCATTCTCTATGACAGTTAGCAACGTTTGAGTATTCAAGTCTTTCAGGGCCAATGCAAAATACAATGCCCCTATGGCTACGATAAAGTCATGGTGGTTTAAATTCCACACTTTGACTCACTCCAAGTTGATCGGCATAGGGTTGGGTGCAGTTTAGCTATTTCCCGGTGCTCAAATCATCGGGTGTATCAAGCCACGACGCGGTTCAGCATCCCCTTTCCCATCTGTATGATTCATAACACTGTTATGATCCTAGGCTAGCACTTACGGCCACCAAAGCTGAGCAAATTAAGCTCACACCCACAAACTTGGTCCCCAGGTCTCAGAGAGATAGGACTCACAACAATAGCCCTCAAGTCCCCACGTGATAGGCTTCTCAACAAAAAATACAACGCTCACAGGGAGCTACTGCTGGCGGTAGCACTACCGTCGCACGATAGGGGTAAGACTATCGCTTCTTCCCCTTAAACGGGTGTTTTCCTGGAGACTACCACCAGTACTCTCAACGTAGTCAACTGCGCATCCCATGACTCCGAAATCTACGCGATAACCATGGAGTCTTCTCTGGCATACAAAGCATACAAACATCACCAATCCAAACCAACCTGTCCGGATGGGTTTCACACAGCATGCCTATTCCGTACTTCGATTCTGGATATAAATGCAATCTAATGGGGATATACGGATCTACCCATCGGGAGAACCACATCCACGTGTTTGTGGAGTTTCTACCCTCTAATGCCAAAAGAAAGGACTTCACATGTCCAAGGAAAAGGATCGTTACCCTTGAAGTCCTCTTTGGCGCTATGGGAGAAATCTAGACGGTTGAAATCGACCGCTCCAGACTTGCCTCCGTAGATCCGAACTCCAAATCTCAAATGGAGGCGTAAACTCTACTTTCTGGTGCTGCTGCTCCTCTTCTAGAAATCCAGGCCAAGTTCTCAACTCCAAAGGGAATGAATGGAAATGGCCAAACCATAGCTTTAAACTAAGCTACTGTCGCTCGGTACATAACTATCGTCGTGTGATACTGTTATTCAATGCCTCGTTTTGCGTGTAACCACCTAGGTATACCTATCACAGCTCGATACGTGTCTACGCAGTTACAGAATCGCCAATGCCACGCAATAGGTCAATACCTCCAAACGATACCCGACGCCGGTTACGAAACGATCACCTATGCTAACGCCACGCAGTAACATCCTGAGAGATCTATCAATTTAATTGACCCTGCTACTGCCAGCGATAATACTAACATCGGGTGGTAGCTCAACTCGAAGCTCTCAATGCCTGACACTACTGTCATGCGGTGTTAGTCTACCGCCGCGCGGTATCCCTTTTTCCTGCCTACAGAACTTTGGGGTGTTACAATACAAAAGCAGAGTCTCGAGAAAGAAAAATATTACTTTTGGGAAAGAACTTTTTTATCATCTTCTTCTTTTCTACAGATGAGAAGTTTTCTAAGAACTTGTGCTACTATTAATCTGTGATTCACAGGTAGTGTTGGTTGTTGAAGAAATAATTTACTGAAGATTAAATCTATCTTCAATAGTAAGTTCATAGAGTTTTCTCTCTGAGTTCGAAGGAGAAGCAAAGCTAAAGTTAGCTGGTTGAAGAAAGACTTCAATAGTAAGGTCAAAGAGCTTTCTCTCTAAGCAAGAAGAAGAACTAGAACAAGCCTAAGCTATTGTTCATCTTCAAGGCCACTGCAGTCAACTCATCTACACAAAAGGCTTAAAGAAACAGAGCTCTGCATTTACTTCACAGCACAAGCAGAACATTCCTGAAGATCTATTCTTGGTGACATGGAGAAGATAGGGATGAGCTCACTAAGACCAAAAAGGCAGGCTCAGAGAACACTTTCTCTAGAACAAGTCATCAACAACAAACTCACACTTTCTATAGGATCATTCTTGATATGAGTTGTAAGCCTAAAATATAAAGTTTGATGTAGAATCCAATTATGGATCTGAGTTATAGGGCATGTGTTCCTGAGGTAGGATCCAATTATGGATCTGAGGTAGGAGATTTATTCTCTGAGCTGAAGGTCCTTTGGCCTGAGGTAGGATCTTGATCAGATCTAAGGTAGGAGAGTTATTCTCTCTGAGTATAGGGCTATCTTCCTAGCCTGAGGTGTAAGACTTTGGATTAATTCTAAGGTATGTGATCAGAAGGATCACTGAGCTGTAAGATATTTTATCTCTGAGTGTAGGGCCTTGTGCATGAGGTAGGACTGGAGGAGTCTGAGAGATCCTGAGGGATCTATGTTGTAAGATCCTAGAGCTGAGATTGGAGAAGATTGCCTTGTCTAACACACTATTAGAAAGGTGGGAGGGACTGTGGATGTACCCATACCTTGGGAACCACTATAAATACTTGTGTGTTGGTTTCTCTTTCTTGAAAGCTAACTAAACTAACTGAACACACTTCATATCTAAATAAAAAGATAGTCTTAAAGACTAAGAAACCTATTCACCACCCTAGGTGTATAGTTACTCTTGAAACAAAGCTTTTTAAAGATTGTGATGCAAAAGCTATGAATATCTTGGTCTCTACCATGTCAGATGACATATTTCAAAAGGTTGTAGAATGTCTCTTAGTAAAAGAGATATGGGAATCACACTCAAGGATTATTGATGGAAATGCAGATAAGAGAAATGATAAGAGATCACTTCTAATCTCTCACTTTGAAAATTTCCAAAAGAAATTTGATGAATTTGTAGCAGAGATGTATGATAAATTCAGTATCATAATTAATGAGTTAAAAGGACTAAACAAGGGCATATATCTCACAAAAATTAATGATAAGTTACTCATGTGCTTTTCAAGTACATGGAATTCTAGAATTTGTGCTATTAGAGAAGCAAGGTGTCATAAGTATGAGCAATTATTGAAAAGTATAGTAGAAACTAAATCTAAAGGGAATAGCTTGTCATCTAGAGAAAAATAAGTTTCATTCAAAGTTACTTATGATGAACCATCTATTATAGAAAATGAAATGTTCAATCTTCTAGCAAGAATATTTAGAAAATGGATTAAATCAAAAGGTTCAAGAAAAAGAGACAGTAGTATGGGAAAACCAAAATTTGACAAGACTCCCAATATGGAGATAATTTGTTTTACTTGTAGAAAACCTGAACATATTTCCACAAAATGTCCAGAATTGCAAAAAAAAGATCAAGCTCAAAGGATTAAAAGAAGAAATATCTGAAAAAGAAGGATAAGAGAAAGTAAAAGAGTTTTATTATTAAAATCATGAGTGACACAAGCTCAAAATCCAGTTCTTCATCAGATAATGAAGAGGAAAATGTTGTTGAAGAAGATTATCTCATGGCTTTGAAGATAGAATATTATCATGATTCAATTGAGGTACTAGATTATTTTCATGATATAGACTTCACTTTTGATGATTTTAAGATATGTTTTAGAGAATTCTGTATAGATCAAATAGAATTTGAAAAGGATATCAAATGATTATGGCAAACATTAAAAATATATGAATATTGTCCTGATGATATTTAGCAAATAGAACAAATAAAGAATTTAGAAGCTGAGATAAATAATTTGAAGGAACAAATTAGAAAGTTAACACAAGAAAATTCTTCATTGAAAGAAGAACTATCAAAGGCAAAAGTATTTGAAGACTCTTTGAATGAAAGGAGTAATCAGCTTAAGAATATTACTGAAAATCTTAAGAAAAGGTTTGATCATTTACCTTAGGAGAAAACCCTAACAGGATAGTAGCAATAGATAATAAACCTACTTGAAAAAATCCTATATCATTCATTAAAGCAAAGGAAGTAATCTACAAAAGTACATAATAACTATTTAAATTTTAATAATGGTAAGAGAAAGTTTAAAGGAAAAAAGTGTTGCAAATAAATAACCAATAATAGATAAGAAATAGAAATCAGTAGTTTCAATGAATCAGGAACATGCGTTGATTTCATATCGACGCAACTCTTGTGAAATGTCGACATAAAATTAACGTTTTCCTAATGTTGTGTCGACTTCAACTCGATGCATATCCCTTGAAAGTAATTATTTATATCAGAAATGTTTACCAGGATTGTTTTATCAAAGGCCATATAACTAGAAGCTATTGGTTTAATAGACCAACACTCTTTTATCCTAAAGGATATTATGAAAGACCTTCATATACATTCATTACTCCCTATAATGGTAAAAGAAGTAATGGTTCCAAGGTAACCTGGATCCCAACTAATGTTTAAATTCATGTCCAGAAAAAAACTCTATCCTTCCATAAATCAGTAGTGGTATTTTGACAGTTGATGCTCCAGGCATATGACTGGACAATGAGATATGATGATAAATTTCAAGGACAAAATTGGTCCCATGGTAGTATTTAGTGATTCCAACTATGGTCAGACCAAAGGTTATGGTATGATCAAAATTGAGGATATCATCTTTATTACAGTAGCTCATGTTGAAGGACTTCAACATAATCTGATTAGCATTAGTCAACTTTGTGGTAGTGAATACAAAGTTGTTTCACTAATAATCATTACCAAATAGTAAATTCTAGAATAGATGACATTGTGCTAACTAGATCTAGAAAAAGGTATTATATATGTTATTAACTTTGACTCTACTAATAATGAATTATGTTTATTCAATATTGAAATAGATAGGAATGAGCTGTGGCATAGAAGGCTTGGCCATATAAATCACAAAACCATAGCAAAGCTTTCACAAAATGAGTTAGTAAGAGGCTTACCAAAAGGTAAGTATAGAAAAGTCAATTCGTGTAGAGCTTGTTAGCTAAGTAAACAGGTGAAATCTTCATTCAAACCAATTGGTAAGCATGATTTCCAAAAAAATCTTATTCCTACTACATATGGATTTTTTTGGTCCTCTTACCACTCAAATTTTAGGAGGTAAGTCTTATACATTTTTTTATTGTAGATGATTTCTCAAGGTTCAGTTGGGTATTCTTTTTAAAAGCAAAGTCTGAAACCTTCTCAACCTTCACAAGATTCATTAAACAGATTCAATCTGAATTTGATATCAAATTGTCATTGATTAGAAGAGATCATGGCACAGAGTTTGAAAATTAGTTGATGTGTATATTCTGTGAAGATGAGGGGATAAGGAAATATTTTTCAGCTCTTAGAACTCCTCAACAAAATGAAGTTGCTGAAAGGAAAAATAGAACACTCATTGAAGCTAAAAGAACTTTATTAATAGAGTCTAAGTTTCCTAGGTCTTTTTTGGCTGAAGTAGTGAACACTGCTAATTATGTTCTTAATATAAGTCTTATTCACATGACCAGACTAAAGACACCTTATAAAGTTTTGAACGATAAGCCACCTAAGGTTTCTTACTTTAGAATATTTTGTTGTATCTATTACATTCTTAACAATGAAAAAAGTTACCTAGCCAAATTTGATAAGAAAGCTGATATTGGAATATTTTGGATATTCCTTATCTAGCAAAGCCTATAGGTGTTATAATAAAATGACACTTAAAAATCCATGCATGTAGTATTTATAAAACTCATGCTTATTCCTAAGGGGAGGAAGCTTCCACCAGAAAGTTATTGCAGGAGCAGATTGTTATGGATGAGAACTTCAAAGAATTAAAGATTGTGGGGAATATAGAAAGCATTTCTGCAAAGAATAATCATTAAAAAGAAGATGATACTGAGACCTTAGAAGATGAAGTTCCTATAGAAGTACATATTAACCCAATAGTCATGAAACAAGTTATTGCTCAGTAAGTTGGATTACATCATGAAGATGGAATAAGAGAATAAATTAACCATGATCTAATTGATCAAACAAGAATTGATCCAAATAGGTCAATTTGGAGGGATCATCCCTCTTCTTAAGTCATTGGTAATATAAATCAAGGGGTAAAGACTAGAAGACAACTATCAACTGGAGAAATATTATAGTGCTTCTTATCTCAATTTAAACCCAAGAAATTTGAAGAAGTTGATACTGATCCACACTAGATTATAGCTATGCATGAAGAACTTGCACAATTTGAAAGAAATAAAGTGTGGGAATTAGTGGAGAGACCAAAGAATTATCCAGTTATATGAACTAAATGAGTTTTTTGGAACAAATTGAATACAAACGGAGTGATTGTGAGAAATAAAGTTAGACTGGTTACTCAAGGGTATAGACAAGAGGACGAAATTGATTATAACAAGACCTTTGCACCAGTAGCAAGGTTAGAAGCAATCAGACTATTTCTAGCATATCCAGCTTATAAAAGGATTAAAGTTTACCAAATGGATATCAAGAGTGCCTTTCTTAATGGATTCCTATAAGAAGAGGTTTATGTAGAACCACATCCAGGTTTTGTCAATCCAACTCTTCCCCCTTATGTTTATAAATTAAATAAAGCACTTTATGGTCTAAAGCAAGCTCCAAGAGCCTGTATGAGATCTTATCCACATTTCTCTTAGATCACTCATTCACAAGAGGAAAGGTTGAAAAAACCTTTTTACTAAAAGACATAATAAAAAGCTGCTTATTGTCCATATTTATGTTGATGATATTATATTTGGGTCAACAGACTTTGGATTATGCAAAATGTTTGCTGACTTAATGCAATCCAAGTTTGAAATGAGTAGCATGAGAGTGTTATCCTTCTTCCTTGGTTTATAAGTAAAACAAAGTAATGAAGGTATCTTCATTTCACAATCTAAATACACCAAGGAATTGATTAGGAAATTTGGCATGGAAACCGCCACTATTATGAAAACTCTCATGGCTACTAATGTTGTTTTAGATAAGAATGTATCTGGTAAATTTGTAGATCAAAAAACATATAGAGCAATCATTGGCTCACTTCTTTATTTAACAGTAAACATACTTGATATAATGTTTGTTACAGGTGTTTGTGCAAGGTTTCAGGTTGATCCTAAAGAATCACATCTTAGTTCTATAAAAATAATCTTAAAATATCTTAAGGGTACACCTGAAATGGGATTGTAGTATCTAGCATAATCAAATTTTGAACTATATAGTTATTCAGATGTTGATTTTGCAGGATGTAGATTGGATAGAAAAATTACCTCAGGAACTTGTCAATTCCTAGGTGCTAGACTGATATCTTGGTTCAATAAGAAGCAGACATCAGTCTTAACTTCTATAGTTGAAGCAGAATATATTGTTCTTGGAAG
The DNA here is from genome assembly GCA_039513925.1 of Platanthera zijinensis. Classification (NCBI taxonomy): domain Eukaryota; kingdom Viridiplantae; phylum Streptophyta; class Magnoliopsida; order Asparagales; family Orchidaceae; genus Platanthera; species Platanthera zijinensis. Next base: position 82,827,167 of record CM077086.1, read on the forward strand.
CTGTTGTTTACAGATTCTATGATGCAGAATCAATTACTTAATTATAACTTAGGTTTTTCTAATTCCATAATATTTTGTGATAGTTCAAGTGATATCTCAATTGTTTCAAATCCTGTCTTGCGCAACAGGACAAAGTATATAGAGATGAAACATCACTTTAACAGAGACAATGTTGAAAAAGGAAAAATTCCCTAGAATATGTGACTTCTGAAAATCAGAAGACAGATATTTTCACTAAGCTTCTTGATGAAACAAAGCACAACTACTTTATCAATGCTTTGGGTATGCTTGATAAAACTCAGTAATCTTAAATGACTTAATTTTAACTACAAATATTTCTGGGAAAACCTGCATGAGACTTAATTTTTTATGTCTGCACTCGACGTAACATCGAATAGAAAAGGACATAATGTCAAATTCTATTTGACGTAACGTCTAATAAGCGATGCTTATGAAGAATAATGAATCCATTCTACACAATGTTGATCCCATTCAACGCGTGCGTCGATTATCATACTTATGTATACGATGAAAAGAAATTGACGCTACGCTGACTAACAAAATTATTTATGCCATAATTTCTCGACATATCGTCTATTTCTCTCCAAACTCTTCATCTTCTCCGCTCTATTTTCTTTCTACCCTTTCTCTTCGGTCTCTCTTGTACAAATTCAGGATTCAATATTGATCTTGAATCATTTTGCAATTGTAGGAGATTCAATCAAAGGAATTTTGTAATTATTTATAGATGATGGTTTAAATAATCTAATCACTTCAAGTTGTTTATTTTATTCTATGAAATTAGCTGAGTTCATTAGTTCATTTACAATAGATGAAGATGGCTCAATGATAGGGCAGATAAATGGATCAGAGGTCAGTATAACTACGGAACTTATACAGACCTTATTTTATCTGTCATCAGGAGAAGGAGATGTTGAACTAACTGAAGAAGAAATTAAGGAAGCTTTGGTAAAGATGAATTTCTATAAGGATAAACAAATTCATTTGAAAAAGAAAGATTTTTCAGAAAAATATGAGTTTCTTGCTGATATAATGGGAAAAGTGTTGATGTGCAAGATATCAGCACATGATGTTATTCCTAAAGCTCAACTGCATAAAATGGGAATTCTGGTTTTGAGAAAGAAGATTAATTGGAATAAGTACAGCCATAAGGATAATGTATATATGACATTAATGTGTCAGGTATTAAAACTGCACTACCTTACTCTGTGCAAATCAAAAGGAGTAAATATACCACCTAGAAAGAGACTCATTATTGCTTTGTTCTCAAAGAAAACTAGACAAATACTAAAACCTAGTTCAATTAAAGAAGTTTCTCCCCCATCCTCACAATTAATAGATGAGTCAGTTCCATCACAAAACATTGTTCTAGAGTTAAGTTTAGATCAAAATATCAACATTGAACTTCCAAATATAGAAACAAATATGCAACACCATAATGATCAACTTTCTCCTGAACACAGTCATGTTGCAGTATCAACATCAGAGACATTGGATATTAACAAAATAGTTCTTCAAGTCATACAACAAACAACTATTTTATTGACTTCTCTTATAGATGAACATGCTTCAAATTGCAAATCTTCTTTTTAAATTATGCTTAATCAGGTTTCTGAGGTGCAAACTTCTATAAAAAAATATTTAGAATAAACTGGTCTCCAAAGAAGTAATAAGATCTTTCTTAACCTCCTTAGCTCATGAGGTTCAGAAGGGGGAGATATCTGAAGAAGACTAGTACATGGAACCTTTAGAAGAAGATGAGGCTCTCCTTAGGAAGACTCATACAGTTCTTTTGTTTAGAGAAGCAGAAGAACAAACAGCTAAAAATCAACCTATTCATATGGAAATAGAACAAAAAATTTATCAAGTTATTCATTGTTCTAATGCATTAGTCCAGGGGAAGTCAATGAAAGAAAATTTAACTAATATTCTTCTGATTGTTAGAAAAGTTGTGGATGATATTGTGACAGCTCGAGGAATGTCAAGATTCATCTATTAAAAAGTTCAGTAGGGTGTACAAGTTTCCACTAGAAAAAGGAAAATCCTTCTTAGAATAAATATATTCTGAAGATATAAATTTTTGTGGACTATGCTGGTAACTTTAAAAACTTTTATGCAAATCTTATATATTCAGTTGCCTTATATCTATGTCCCTTAACATTCTTAACTATTAAGAGTGCATGCTCAGTCAAAATTTTGTATAATTTATTGCTGCATATTTGTGAAATTACTTTTGAAGTTTTGTAAAATTTGTTAAGGTAAATAGGGGGAGATTGTTGGGAAAAATCCTTATGATTTAACTTAACAAATTATGTTTAGTGATTTTACATCCTCGATCTATTATCCATGTTGTATAGTGAGGGTAATTTGGTCTTAGAAGTCCTAGGGTGTCAGTGATATAAAGGAACTATATACAAGGCATACTGAATCGAAGAGAAAAATCTTGAATTACCAATATGCATCGACTAGATCTCGATGCAACATCGACTAGAATTTGACGTTACTTTGAATTGAAGTCAGGGGCAACTTAATTTGGATAAGTCAGCGGCACTAAAGGATTATATCAACGTAAGCTTCGACATGATATCAACAGAATATCAACTACAGAGATTTTCATACAGACAGTAAGAAATTGACGTTTCTTCGATAAGAACTCGATATTAGGTCGACTGGATTTCTTAACAGAATTTGTTTTGTGCCTTCAATCTGAATTAAATCAAGAAGGGGTCTACATAACAGATTCTTGGAGACACTAGAGGATGTCGATCTATATATATATATATATATATATATATATATATATATATATATATATATGATATGCAAAAAAGGGAACATAATCACAAATAATCAATCATCAATAGCAGATGATCAAGAAAATCATATCAGATCGAGAGAAGATTAAATTCGACAGAGAAAGCTTAGAAGATTATCATCTGCAATTAAATATCTTCCAATATCAGTCAAATGGTTTGATAGTTGTTGAATTTTATAAGAGAACTAGAACTTCTTCTTAAGATACATTAACAATATAGTTTTTGAATTTGGTAAGAGAACTAGAACTTCTTCTTATCGTGAGGCATAGGGATACGGCTACATGATGTATTCGGTATTAGACTATCCCATCTAGTAAGATCAGGACACACAGTCCCAGCCGTCTAAACTCTAGTACTAGACTGTCCCATCTCCAAGCGTGCCGATCTCCGTGGTTGCTCCTCCATGCTGGGCTCCACGATCCCCTAAAATGATGTGGTTCGAAAATCGTTATTCTAAAAGACTAAGTCCTATATTCCCCCACCCCTTCCCCCATGGCTCCTAGGCACCAAGCGGGGAGGAGCAAAGGAGAGGAAATGAAGGTGGAGAATAACAAATAACAGGTGACAGGGGAATTAATCTAGCAATTCTAAGAGTACATGTAACAGCAATGGAAGTAAGAAATATTGTATATATAATATGAAACGTTAACTTATATGAAAAGCACATAAGATAAGGGATCTTCTGCAAGGCTCCTATCGTATAAAAAGTCTCATACCATTTTATATGATAGGGTATCAGTTTTCTAGCAAGCATACAAGTATATTTACTGCATAAAAACCTTAACTTATAAGCACGCTCACGCAAACTTATACACCAAGGGGTCATTTTGCAGGGCCAATTGTATAAAGTGTCTCATACCACTTTATACAATAGGTGTCAGGGGTTATATGTAATGATGATGCTATGATATGCAAATATGCCATGATGTGAACATGCAAGTTCAACACACCCACTCGACTCTATGCACACTGACCTTTAGTTCCCCCTTTTTGGAGCCTAACCTCCCAGGATACCTCCGTAGTGGCAAACGAAAGCGATGGGTTGGGCCTCGCCCACCTATAAACTGGTAATTGCACTACCAGTCAGACCTATCGTACGCCTCAATGTTGGTGCACTAAGCAGAGCTCATGCGTACTCTTGCTGGCTGGCGCACCGGACTTTACTTGGCAAAGTGCTAAACCACACTTGCCGAGTTGACGTATTGGCGTTGGTGCATAGACCCTCCAATACTAAAGACCCACCACCATATACTTTATGCACATGAAAATTATGTATCAGCTACCGAGCCAAAGCTCCCTGGACCATCTCGTCCGTCACAATCAACAACCGAGCCAAAGCTCATCGGGCCAACCTACCCATCACCAAATCCACCGAGCCTACATCCCGAGTGACCCAACCTAATATCCTGAGGAATCGAGGTGAGTGAAAGTGAATCCCTAGTTATACTAGTTACTCTTGTAGTTTACTTTGCCTACAGTTTAGGTTAGCCCAAGACTGCCCCCGGCATACCCCGTGAAGGGCTCTTAAAGGGCACTAGGAACTACGATGGGTTGAAGCCCAAAGCTCCCTTTCGCAAGGCACTTATTATTATTGGTTAATACACGACTCTTGATCCCTTTAGTATTACACTGGTTCTAACCCTAATGAGTTTTGACCCTGTCTCCCCCTTCACAGGATAGACGATTTTTCGTCAATCCCGAGTACCACTTAATCTTAAACAACTCTACAATCCTACTCTTCCCATCTTCCAATGATATACTCCAATCCACATACCAAAATCAGTAAACATAATCCCATCTCCCTATGACCATTCCCCATGTTAACACGATTTCTGTAGTTTTACTAAACGCAGACCATCCTACGTTATATGATGTATACAATGGGAGGTACTCCAAATTATCATCCAAAATCCCAATAATAAATATTGGGTGTCTACCATGACATTATTAGCCTAAATCTAGAATTACATAATTTTCCTAATTTAATTAATAATTTATTTAATTTTTCTAAGTAATCCAAAAACCCAAGTTTGAACATGAAGTACCCATATCAGACATGCAAATGCTTCACATAATTTATGATAAATACAAGATGACTATTTAACAGAAAATCCAAAGTCTGCCAATTTTTAAGCAAGGTTTAACCTCTAAACCTAATTTTAAAATAGAATCTACATTAATAATTTTAAGGACAATTGATAGTTGTTGAATTTTGTAAGAGAACTAGAACTTCTTCTCAAGAGTCATAATTGTACTAGGAGTGGTTGCAACAATCCTGCGGGGTTTCTGCACTCCGCCTTCTCCAGCTAGCATGTCTCGCAGTGGGTCACGAAGTAGGTGATATCCTTCTTCATGCCTGGCAAGTACATGGTCTTCTTCAGATACGTAGTCATCTTCGTAACTCCCGAGTGTACCGAATATCGGCTGCAGTGGGCCTCCGTCATAATATCTTCCCGGACCTGGCATCCCTCTGGTATATAAGCACGTCCTCTGAAGCATACCAGTTCATCCCTCAATGTGTAATCCCAAGTAGTACCTGCCTTCAAGGCCCGGAATATCGGCTCCAACTTGGCATCCTGCCTCTGCCCATCTCTGACTCAGTCTCAAATGTAATCAGTAGCGCTCATTGTGGCTAAATACTCCTAATAAAGATCAGAGTCATCAGGTAAGGGGCTCTAAAAAATGGCTTAGCCCCCGACACAAGCTGTATCTGAAATCCTGCTCTCGGTGCAGGGGTAGTCCTGGCAACTTCTCTGGGAATATGTCAGCAAAGTACCGCACTACCAGGATACCAGAGATGGAATCCTTGGCCTCGGCCATTTCAAACAGCACTTCATAGACTTCCTCCCCCTGTATGTTGGCCTTGACGGCTTGTACGGATGATAACAGGAGAGGGGGAATAGGTCTAATACCTTCGATGATGATGTAGGAATCCCCATGCCTTACGGTGATCCTCTTTGACAGACAGTCAATCTAGGCATGGTTCCAATACAACCATGTCATGCCCAGGATCGGATCATAGGCTGGCATCCTTAGGATCATTGTTGGTGCTACGAATGCCTTTTCGCCGATCTCCGCCTCCATGTTGTAGTGGGCGGAGGTGAATAGCTCTGATCTGTCAGGTAGCCGTATCCTCATCATAAAGCCTGTGAATCGCTCCATGCCTTCCAACCCTTCAACGAAGGCTTCCGACACGAATGAGTGTGAAGCACCCATATTAAATAGCGTATAAGCGGGTTTGCCACTAATGAAGGCTATGCCTGGGGTAGTAAAATATCTTAGAAGTCTAGTTATGGTTTTCTTTCCTAGTTTATCAATTCTATATCCATAAATCTAATTACTTAGGAAAGAGAGAACTTAAATTAACTGGCATACCTGTGATCACTTGCTCTGGATTCCGATGTTGAGTCAGATCCAGTGCATACACTTGCTCCCTCTCCTGCCTGCGGTCTCTGCCCTGGTATCCATGTCCTAAGCTTCCAAAATACTAAGCAGGTGGGGCAACCCGTGCTGGTGGTAGGGGTTCCCCCCTCATGGGGCAGTTTCTCCGGATATGCCCTATCTGATGGCAGTTAAAACACTCTGGCGGGGGATATGCCATACCCCTGAGTCTCTACATCTCCCTCATCTAGAGAGGTTGAGGAGCCATAACCACTGGCTACCTCGGCTACTATCTCACCTCTTGACGAGGTCGATCCTCTACTCTTCTCCCATCTCTCCCATCAGCAATGCGACCCCGTCGCTTATCATTTCTGGCTCCTCGGCCCTGATCCTCAGTCGGCCGCTTCCGGCCTTGAGTATTGTGCCAATCTGCCTCAATCCTCTTCGCCATCTCCAATATCCGAGGAATAGGCCCGCCAGACACGAACAGTAGAGCCTCTCTCAGATCCTCTCACAGGCCCTTGTAGAACCTTTTGGTGTATCCTGCCTCATCCAACTGATAAGAATCTGCAAACCAGGCTAGATGATTGAACTTCCGATGGTACTCCACAACCATTTTGTTGCCTTGCCTCAATTGTAGAAACTTAACTTCCAGCTCATCTCTGGCCGATTGCGGAACAAAATTCTCCCACAGTGCGGCCCTGAACTCCTCCCAAGAAATATCTACAACCTCTCTATCAGCAAACGGCGAGTCCAGCAGAGTCTTCCACCATCTCTTAGCATAAGTCTCCAGGCAAGAGACCACCAAGGGCACCCTCTCCTCCCATGGGCTCCGTATGCCATTCTGCATCTCATACACAATGTCCAGCCACTCCTCCGTCCAAACTGCCGACTCTGTCCCTAAGTAAGATGGGGGAGAAAGTCCTCAGAAAATACTCAACCAATTTGCCCCCGGGTTTGGCTGTGGAGCCGGGACCTACTGGGCTCTGAAAGAATCCAGAATAGCTGTCAGGGTCTGCCCCATCTCCGACTGTAGGAATGGAGTGGGCGTCGAGGGAGGTGGTGCAACATTCAGAGCTTGCTAGACTCTGCCATGTGGTGTGGGATGTACTGGAGGCTTCACAACAAGGACCATTGTAAGTAAATGACCCAAACCTAATTAAAAAAGTGGAAAAATTACATGTGATCCCCCATATGGGCACACCACTATTTATACTGCTTCGTTTGTCCCCAAACAAAACTCGTGCGGGGATGACCAAGGGGTTGTGGACTGCTACTTTTCCGATCGAGGTTTCCTCTGATACCACGTGTAAGACCCCATTTTTTTTCCTTTTTAAACCACCGGGGTCTTAGGCCCAGAACTTCCATTTTGCGGTGACACCTTCACACTAGAGAAGGTCGTCACTACAAAATGTCGATCCTGCTGGCCGATTCGATCACAACTGTAGCAAATTAATAAAAGGCAAGTCCACAAACATCACATATGTAGTAAATAATCTCCACGAAGGGAGAGTCCACATATATAATAAAAGTACAGAAACTTGGGCTCATTCCCAGTACATCAAAATCCTCACTACATATCTATCATCGTGGAAGAAAAACTAAATAACTACTAGCGATCGGGACTCATAGTCCAAGCTATTTGAACTCCGATACAATACTGTCCAATCTCCAAGCGTACCGACCTCCGGGGCTGCTCCTCCAAGCTGGGCTCCACGGTCCCCTAAAATGATGTGGTTCGAAAACTGTTAGTCTAAAATACTAAGTCCTATCATCCCCCTCCCCTCCCCCATGTCTCCTAGGCACCGAGCGGGGAGGAGGAAAGGAGAGGAAATGAAGGTGGAGAATAACAAATAATAGGTGACAGCGAAATTAATCTAGCAATTCTAAGAGTACATGTAACAGCAATGAAAGTAAGAAAGACTATATATATAATATGAAACCTTAACTTATATGAAAAGCACATAAGCTAAGGGATCCTCTGCAGGGCTCCTATCGTATAAAAAGTCCTATACCATTTTATACGATAGGGTGTCAGTTTTCAGGCAAGCATACAAGTATATTTATTGAATAAAAACCTTAACTTATTAGCACGCTCGAGCGAACTTATAAAACAAGGGGTCATTTTGCAGGTCCAATTGTATAAAGCGTCCCATACAACTTTATACAAGAGGTGTAAGGGGTTATATGCAATGATGATGCTATGACATGCAAATATGTCATGATGTGAACATGCAAGTGCAACACACACACTCGACTTTGTGCACACAAACCTTTAGTTCCCCTTTCTGGAGCCTAACCTCCCAGGATACCTCCGTAGTGGCAAACAGAAGCGGTGGGTTGGGCCTCGCCCACCTCTAAACCGGTAATTTCACTACCAGTCAGACCAATCGTACGCCTCAACGCAGGTGCACTAAGCGGAGTTCCTGCATACTCTTGTCGGCTGGCGCACCGGACCTCACTTGGCGAAGTGCTAAACCACACTTGCTGAGTCGACGTATTGGCGTCGGTGAATCAACCCTCCAATATCGAAGACCCACCACCTTATACTTTATGCACATGCAACTTATGTATCAACTACCGAGCCAAATCTCCCCGGACAATCCCGTCCGTCACAATCAACAACCGAACCAAAGCTCGTCGGGCCAACCTGCCCATCACCAAATCAAACGAGCCTACAACCCGAGTGACTCAACCTAACATCCCAAGGCATCGAGGTGAGTGATAGTGAATCCCTAATTATACTAGTTACTCTTGCAGTTTATTTTGCCTATAATATAGGTTAGCTGAAGACTACCCCCGGCATACCCCGTGAAGGGCTCTCAAAGGGCACTAGGAACTACGATGGGCTGAAGCCCAAAGCTCCCTTTTGCAATGCACTTATTATTATTAGTTAGCACATGACTCCCGATCCCTTTAATATTACACTTGTTCTAACCCTAATGAGTTTTGACCCTGTCTCCCCCTTCACAGGATAGACGATCTTTCGTCGATCCCGAGTACCACCTAATCTTAGACAACTCTACAATCCTACTCTTCCCATCTTTCAATGGTATACTCCAATCCACTTACATAAATCAGTAAACACAATCCCATCTCCCTATTTCCATTCCCCATGTTAACACGATTTCTGCAGTTTTACTAAACGCAGACCATCCTAAGTTATATGATGTATACAATGGGAGGTACTCCAAATTATCTTCCAAAATCCCTATAATTATTAGATCTACCATGACATGATTAGCCTAAATCCAGAATTACATAATTTTCCTAATTTAATTAATAATTTATTTAATTTTTCTAAGTAATCCAAAAACCCAAGTTTGAACATGAAGTACCCATTTCAGACATGCAAATGCTCCACAAAATTTATGATAAATACAAGATAACTATTTAACAGAAAATCCAAAGTCTGTTAATTTTTCAGCAAGGTTTAACCTCTAAACCTTTAAAACAGAATCTACATAAATCATTTTAAGGAAGCAAGTGCTGCCAAAATACTTCAAAAAAAATTTGAGAAAATTCAAGCATGTATATAATGACCTATGATCACTCTCGGTCTAGTTTCATAATTTTTCAATGAGTAGTGAACTCTAAATTTAATATTGCATAATATTCCAATTTAATGCCCTAATGAACTAAATACAGAAATTGTTTATCTAAAAATTACAATAAAATTCTCACATGAGCATATTGTCCTAGTAACACTACTGATCAAGTTTCACATTTCTAAATCAATTATAGGGCTCTGAATCAATTTTTGAATATAAATGCATTCTCACAAGCTTGTGAACAAAGTACTGAAAATATAATTTTGAAAACTATAATAAAATTTGTGTAAGAGTATATTGACATAAAATAACCTCTGCCCAATTTTCATAACTTCCTACTCAACAGGGTGATCATAATAATTGAAAGATTATCAAGGGCAATTTCATGTACTCTAAAGAAGGTGCTAGATGTATTGATCCAAAATTACCAATAAAATCACCAAAGGTCCTTATTGACCCTATGACTATACTACCCAAGTTTCATGGCTTTTGATTAAGTTTTGGTGGCCTATCTTGCATGTGTATGGGTTGTGCCCTAAGCTAGGGTTAGGGTTTTGAGGGGATTATCCATCTTCAAATCCTCTAGAAATTTTATCAGAGGACCTTAGCAACCCTAGCATCCTTTCTACCAAATTTCAAGTCCATACAAGGGCATTTGACCCCTTACCCTTCTCAACCCCCCAAAGTCCAAACATAGGGTTTGAAGTTGGGTCCTAAGGAAATTCAATCACAAACCACCCCCATATTCCATTTGAGGGTGTTAGAAGTCATTCCAAACCAGTGGTCCAAATTTCTTCCTCTGTTGAGGTGGTTTGACCACTCAAAACTCAAAGTGCACTTTTGACCTAAATACCCCTTATTAGGGCAAAGCTAGGGTTTGCTCAAATCCTATTCAAATCAAGTCAAAAAGTGGTGAAACTTTACCCAGATCCTCATGATGACCCCAAGGACCAATCACCAAAATTTGGGAGGGTTTGGTTGCCATTTAGTCCCCTAATTAATTTTCCCTACTATATTTAAATAATTTCAAAACCTATAGAAATGCTGTCCCCAAAAATTCCCATTTTTGGGCAGGACCTAGATATTGGTTAGGGTGACTCCCTGTCCAAATTTCAGGTCTTTTGGACAAGAGATGAAGTGGGGGCACTAATTTTAGTTTCTGCCCAACCCTAGGTATAGACCCCACCAAAATGGGTGCCCTGGTCAAACCAGTTGTATAAATTTGCTCAAATCAATTTTAAAATAACGTAGACCCATAAGGCTACAATTTATATGTTGACCACTTTCCATGATTAAGCCTCTAAGTATTTTTAACTTTATTTACAAGGTATTTGAAATAGTGTGACAAATTCATTAAAATGAAATAAATATAATCCTATAGTTTGAACAGTAGCCGCACGCATCTTGACACACATTTGGACGGCATCCCGTCATCATCCTCGCGCGCCAATTGCAAGGATTTATTCCTCCTGGGCCAACTTCATACCTCTACCACCGGCCTCCCGGCCACCTCCCTGGCCGGCAACCGCCACCACCACCTCCGTCGAGGTGGTGGCTATTGCCAGGCGGAGGCACAGTCGCCGAAGGGGCGGATTCTGGCGATCCCTACAAGCTAACTTTTACGGAAAACTAGGAGAAAACCTCTCCCAATCGGGCTCAATTGAGCCCGATTCTTGGCCCTAACCATTCTTATGATCTACCCACTAGAAAAGAGGAAGGGGAGGACCTTGTTTGCGGCCTGTGAGCGGGTGGTTTTCCTCCTTGCCATCTCTGGCCGCCGATTTGGGCTTCTCTGCAACTTCTACACCAAAACCACTGGAACTGAAATGTGATCGGAGGAAAATCTTTCCCTTGCCCTGGTGAAGGTTTCTAATGAAGGAATTGGGGAAAAGTGGCTTGTAACTCCCCAATTCATCAAGGCACCATTAATGGCCATAAGGGTGAAATTTCGGTTTCACCCAAATTGATGGGCTGAGCCACCCCACTGGCCAGCCATCTCCTGAAAACATCTCCCCTTCCTCCAAGGAGTTAAAGCCCCATCAAAAGGAGGGGTTATGGAGCCTCCATGGCCATTATGCTCTTACTTTCTCTCTCCTCCAAATTTGGGTAACTTCCTCTCTCTCCCCTAGTCACCAAACTCTGAATTTGGTGGGCCCAAAATGTTTCTCTCCACCTCCTAGACAAATGGGCCACACTAGTTTGGGCTTAGCCCACTTGGATTGGGCTTGAGCTAGCCATTTAGGCTAGTTTGACCACTTTGACCCATGAGTTGACTTTGGTCAACTTAGCCACTAGGGTTGACCCCAATGGGTCCTTGGTGACCCTATAGACTACCCAAGGTGTTAAGGGTGTTGTGGTAGGGCTATGGGGTCAAGTTGAAGCCCTAAAGTTAGACCTTAGGTCTGATGTTGAGGATGTGTTATAAGCAGACCAAGGTGATTTTCACTTTGGGCCTTGCCTACTTGATCTAATTCTTCTAATGGTTTTGTCATGACCTAGTCATGACAAAACAAACACCTAGGGGTCTAGTTGTTTGAGGGATGTTACAAATCCCAATATATAAACAAAAAATTTCGTCATCGAAATTCTAGTTACGCATACGGGGTTTCAAGTATGAAAGGTAAATTGTAACATCCCAAGAGGTTGTGAGTAATACCTGACTAAAAAACTCTGGGTACCTTTGTTGCATCAAGTCCAGATGCTCCCATATGTGCTCCACTCGCCCATGATTCCTCTATAGGACCTTGACCAATGGAACCTTCTTGCGGCGCAAGACTCGTATTCTCTTGTCGTCAATCTGGACTGGTTCTAGGTGAACTGACCAATCAGATGCTATCGGCCCATCCGTGGCCGTAATCTACTGCTCTGAGCATAGTAGAGCCCTCCTAAGAGAGGATACTTGGAACACGTCGTACAGACTCGCCAGCTCCAGTGGCAGCTCTAGCCTGTTTTCTAAGGGACCGATCCGCTCCAGGATACTGTAAGGCCCCATATATCTTGGGCTGAGCTTCTTCTTCCGACCACGCACCCGTGAAACTCCATGCATTGGTCGAATCTTCAAGAATACCCAGTCCCCCACCTGAAACTCCACCTGACGATGCCAAGTGTCATAATACTTAGCCTGTCTGCTCTGTTCCTCTAACATGTTCTCCCGTATCAGCCTCACCCGAGCCTCGGTGTCCTCAACAAACTCCGAGCCCAATACCTTCTGATCCTCGTCATGTACCCATGACAGCGGATTCCTATACCTTCATCCGTATAGGGCCTCAAAAGGAGTCATCCCTATGTTGTACTGGTAGCTGTTATTATTTGAGAACTTGATCAGTGGCAACAGCTTCTCCCAAGGCTCTCTGTAGTCCAGAATGCATTGTCGTAGTAGATCTTCCAAAGTTTAATTGGTGCGTTCTGTCTGCCTGTCGGTCTGGGGATGAAAAGCTATACTGAATGTCAGCCGAGTGCCCAAGTAATTCTGCACTGATCTCCACTCCCTAGACGTAAACCGTCCATCCCGATCTGATGCGATCGTCCTAGGTACGCCATGATAACGTACGAACTGCTCCACAAATTTCCGAACCAGCACACCAACCGAGTCATCCTTCCTGATAGGGATAAATCTGGCTACCTTCGACAGCCGGTCGACGATCACCCAGATCGAATCATTCCCTGTCCGTGATCGGGGAAGCCCATGTATGAAGTCCATCTCGATGTCCTCGAACTTCCACTCTGGCACTGGGAGTGGTTGCAACAATACTACAGGGTTTATGCACTTCGCCTTCACCAGCTGGGATGTCTCGTAGTAGGTCACAAAGTAGGTGATATCCTTCTTCATGCCTGGCCAGTACATACTTTTATTCAGATCCGCAGTCATCTTCGTAACACCCGGGTGTACCGAATATCAGCTGCAGTGGACCTCCGTCATAATATCCTCCCGGACCTGGCCTCCCTCTGGTATATAAGCCCGTCCTCTAAAGCATACCAGGTCATCCCTCAATGTATAATCCCCAGCAGTACCTACCTCCAAGGCCCGAAATATCGGCTCCAACTTGGCATCCTGCCTCTGCCCATCTCTGACTTAGTCTCGAATGTCATTAGTAGAACTCATCGCAGCTAGATACTCCTCATAAAGCTCGGGGTCATCAGGTAAGGGGCTCTAGATGTCGGCTTAGCCCCCGGCATAAGATGTATCTGGAAATCCTGCTCTCAGTGCGGGGGTAGTCCTGACAACTTATCTGAGAATATGTCAGCAAAGTCCCGCACTACCGTGATACTAGAGATGGAATCCTTGTTCTTGACCATTTCAAACAACACTTCATAGACTTCCTCACCATGCATGTGGGCCTTGACGGCCTGTACGGATGATAACAGAAGAGGGGGAATAGGTCTAATACCTTCGATGATGACAGAGGAATCCCCATGACTCACGGTGATCCTCTTTGACAGGAAGTCGATCTGGGCATGGTTCCAATACAACCATGTCATGCCCAGGATCAAATCATAGGTTGGCATCCTTAGGATCGTTGCTGGTGCTTCGAATGCCTTTTCGCCAATCTCCGCCTCCATATTGCAGTGGGTGGAGGTGAATAACTCTGATCCGTCAGGTAGCCGTATCCTCATCATCAAGCCTGTGAATCGCTCCACGCCTTCCAGCCCTTCCATGAAGGCTTCCGACATGAATGAGTGTGAGCACCCGTATTGAATAGCGTATAAGCGGGTTTGCCGCTGATGAAGACTATGCCTGAGGTAGTAAAATATCTTAGAAGTCTAGTTATGGTTTTCTTTCCTAGTTTATCAATTCTATATCCATAAATCTAATTACTTAGGAAAGAAAGAACTTAAAATTAACTGGCGTACCTGTGATCACTTGCTCCGGATTCCGATGTTGAGTCAGATCCAGTGCATATACTTGCTCCCTCTCCTGCCTGCGGTCTCCGCCCTGGTATCCAAGTCCTCAGCCACGTCCTCGGCCTCAAAAATACTGAGCAGGTGGGGCAACCTGTGGTGCTGGTAGGGGTTCCCCCCTCATGGGGACGTTTCTCCAGATATGCCCTATCTGATGGCAATTGAAACACTCTGGCGGGGTATATGCCATACCTTCATGTCTCTGCATCTCCCTCATTTGGTGAGGTTGAGGAGCCATAACCACTGGCTGCCTCGGCTCCTGTCTCACCTCTTGACGAGGTGGATCCTCTGCTCTTCTACCATCTATCCCATCAACAATGCGACCCCATCGCTAATCATTTCTGGCTCCCCGGCCCTGATCCTTAGTCGGCCGCTTCCGGCTGCCTCAATACTCTTCGTCATCTCCAATATCCGAGGAATAGGCCCGTCGGACACGAACAGCAGAGCCTCTCTCAGATCCTCTCGCAGGCCCTTGTAGAACCTTTTGGTGTATCCTTCCTCATCCAACTGATAAGAATCCGCAAACTGGGCTTGATGATTGAACTCCCGGTGGTACTCCACTACTGTCTTGTTACCTTGCCTCAACTGTAGAAACCTGTCTTCCAGCTCATCTCTAGCCGATTGTGGAACAAAATGTTCCAACAGTGCGTCCCTAAACTCCTCCCAAGAAATCTATGCAACCTCTCTATTCTCAAATGTCGAGTCCAGCTGAGTATTCCACCATCTCTTAGCATGAGTCTCCAGGCAAGAGACCACCAAGTGCACCCTCTCCTCCCATGGGCACCGTATGCCAGTCAGCATCTCATACATAATATCTAGCCACTCCTCCGTCCAAACTGCCGACTTTATCCCTAAGTAAGATGGGGGAAAAAATCCTCGGAAAATAATCAACCAAATGGCCCCCGGGTTTGGCTGCGGAGCCGGGACCTGTTGGGCCCTGAAAGCATCCAGAATAGCTGTCAGGGTCTGCCTCATCTCCGACTGTAGGAACGGATTGGGAGCTGGGGGAGGTGGTGCAGCATTCGGAGCTTGTTGGACTCCGCCCTGTGGTGTGGGATGTGCTGGAGGCTGCACAACAAGGACCATTGTAAGTAAATGACCCAAACCTAATTAAAAAAGTGGACAATTTACATGTGATCCCCCATATGGGCACACCACTGCTTCCGCTGCTTAGTTTTTCCCCAAACTAAACTCGTGCAGGGGTGACCCAGGGGTTGTGGACTGCTACTTTTCTGATCGAGGTTTCTTCTGATACACTTGTAAGACCCCATTTTTTTTTCTTTTTAAACCACCGGGGTCTTAGGCCTAGAATCGCTATTTTATGGTGACACCTTCACACCCAGAAAGGTCGTCACTACAAACACCAATCCTGCCAGCCGATTCGATCACAACAGTAGAAAATTAATAAAAGGCAAGTCCACAAATATCACATATGTAGTAAATAATCTCCACGAAGGGAAAGTCCACATATATAATAAAAGTATAGAAATTTGGGCTCTTGCCCAGTACATCAAAATACTCACTACATATCTCTCATCGCGGAAGCAAAACTAAATAACTACTAGCGATCGGGACTCACAGTCCCAACAGTCTGAACTCCGGTACTAGACTGTCCCATCTCCAAGCATGCCGACCTCCGGGGCTGCTCCTCCATACTGGGCTCCACGGTCCCCTAAAATGATTTGGTTTGAAAACCGTTAGTCTAAAATACTAAATCCTATCATCCCCGCCCCGTCCCCCATGGATCCTAGGCACCGAGCGGGGAGGAGGAAAGGAGAGGAAATGAAGGTGGAGAATAACAAATAACAGGTGACAGCGGAATTAATCTAGCAATTCTAAGAGTACATGTAACATCAAGGGAAGTAAGAAAGACTGTATATATAATATGAAACCTTAACTTATATGAAAAGCACATAAGCTAAGGGCCCTTCTGCAGAACTCCTATCTATTGGAACCCTAGTTTGGATTTGGGCAAGGAGTACTATTAGGATGTTTTAGATTGACCCAAAATGTATAGTCAGGGTCATAGGATTATTTCTAGGTCTGCCTCAAAAGAACTCCAGAGAAATCTTGCAGAAATCAGTTTTGACAAAGGCAGGAAATGAGCTCGACAAACTTCAAGCAGCGTTCGACGAACGTTGAACTCAGGTCGACAAAACTCAGAGATTTATCTCTGAGTTAAGCTCGACGATCTCTGAGCTTCGGTTGACGATAGCTGATCTCAAGACAGAATCTCAGCTCGATGCAGAGGTTATTCTGGTCGATGATCCTTGAACTGAGGTCGACGAATCCTGTGCAGTTTTATAGTCAGAGGCTTTAACAGCTGGAAGAATTAATTATTGTTTAAAGCATTCAATATCTCTCTTATTTAATGCATATAGCCATTCAACAGCAGCAGTTAATGTGATTAATTTCCCAAGCATCTTTCTCTCTCGGGAATGCTTCAGCCATTTCAAGATAGAGTTAATTCAAATGTCTGAATACGGCTCAGGGGAATATATTCAGATTGAAGGTTTTGCAGACACACAAGAAGTGACTGACATTAAAACGATGCAATAGTCAGAATAGAGATTCTGAAGAACAAACACGGCTTTCTTTCATATAGTGTTCTTCATCATCTGCTCCAGGCTTTCAAGAGACGACAAATACAATATAAGTCTAGAAGCTTGCTGGAGAACAACATCAGAGCTTAAGATCTACACATTCTTGAAAAAAGCTTCTCAATCCTGAACAACTCTACATCTCAGGGGGAGCTTTGAAAAGATCTGGAATCCACACAATGTCTTCTCAAAGTGCTTTTGAGAATAAAGAAGACTAACATCACTTTCTTTCCCACCCCACTGTGCAGAGTTTTTACTCCCTTCAAAAGTGAACTCCTTGGTGATAGGGCACCTGATCAAAAACCTATTGGTTTTTGGGCACCTGATCAAAAGCTCAAAGGGTTGCAATATCTCCCTTAAAAAATAGATATTGTAGTGGCAGTCACCTGATCAAAACCTGTAGTGGATTCCTACCAGGGTGGTAGAAGAGTGGATGTACCCAGTTTTGGGGAACCACTATAATCCTTGTGTCGTCTGTGCTTGCTTATTTATTTCTTTATTTGTGTGCTCTGATTTCTTTTTCTCTGTATATATTTTTATCTCTGAGTAAACATAAGATCTATCCCTACCTTTCAATTGTATCAGAGGGTGGTTCCTTTGGTTGTATAAGCTAACACCTGAACCAAAACGATCTGATAGATCTTATATTTCTTAAGAGTTTATCATGGCACAAAATGAAGAATTTCCAGGCACTAGACCTCCTATGTGCAATCTAGATAAACTTGCACAATGGAAGGCAAGGATTAGGCTTTTTATGAACTCTATTGATGAAGATATTTTCAATTCTATCTTGACAGGTCCATTTTAATCTCAAGCAATAACAAGCACAAATATTGTTCCATCATCTGAGTGGATAGATGCCCAAAAAAGGCTAAAGATTGCTGATGCAAGAGCAATGAACATTCTTGCTCAATCAATGTTTGATGACATTTTTCAGGAATTTATTGAATGTACTTCAGCAAAGGAAATCTGGGACTCCCTCACAGCAATGGCTGTTGGATCAGCAAAAGAAAGAACATTAAAGGTTGAATCTTGGAGTGACTCTGAAGCTTCATCCTATACAACTGAAGATGAAGAAGAGTCAAGAGCAAGAGAGTTTTGCTTGATGGCAATAAATGCATCCTGCAGTAAATCTGATGATGAATCAGATTTTGAAGAATCAGAATGTGAATCAGAAGAGGATCAGGTTATCTCTTCTTTTGATTTGTCCTCAAAATATTTTAAAGAAGATTTTAAAATTTTATGCAATGATTTAATTCAATCTGAGAAGGAAATAAAACTTCTCAGAGAGAAAGTGTATAATCTATCTTCTGAAAAAAAAATCTTAAAGAAGATTTAAAAAATGTTTCTGAACAATTAGCTTCTTTAGAAACAATTAAAGACAACGAAAAAATAATAATTTAGACAATATAACTGAATTTTTACCAAAAACAATTAAACAATTTCAGAAAATTTGTGTTCAACATAATTCGTCGAACGGAGCTCGACGAAAACTACACTCTTCGTCGAACCAAGGTCGACGATCCCTGACCAGAGATTTTGATTTTAACTTGTCTGGAAATTATGATCGATGAAAGAAATTGTCTTCGTCGAACCGAGATCGATGATCGTGGAACACAGAAAATAGATATTATAGTTTTGTGAACCGAGATCGACGAAATTGATTCCCTTCATCGAACTCAGGTCGACGAAAATATTTTTCGTCGAACTCAAAATTTCAGAACAGAAATTTTTATCCTTTTGAAACTTATAATCAAACTCAAATATTTAAAATCCTTTTACCCAATGGTTCATACCTTCTAGGAAATTTCACCCTCTAGGCTACAAAGATCAACCTGAATATTCTTTTATATCAAAGTATTATGATAAAGAACCAGGACCCAAGGTAATCTGGATCCAGAATTCCTAACCTCTTATTTCAGGAAAAGACCCTTCAGTATAGGGGTAGTTGTATATGTGGAGACTGCTTTAAAGGATACAGCAGCAGCAGTTTTAATTAATTAGAAATCAGGGGGATGATATCAAGGAAATTGTTGAATATAGTAGGAGCAACATATCTGAAATATGCTCAGTTAAAGATAAGCAAAGAACAGCTACATAGCTTATCCAAAAAAAATTCTTATTTTTAGTTTAAAACTTTGTTGTTGTATATTTTATTTCTCAAAGCACCAATTTTAAATTTGCTTTGTTTTCCTTTTGTGAAAATATTATCCTCACCTAAATAGGAGAGATTGTTGGAACCCTAGTTTGGATTTGGGCAAGGAGTACTATTAGGATGTTTTAGATTGACCCAAAATGTATAGTCAGGGTCATAGGATTATTTCTAGGTCTACCTCAAAAGAACTCCAAAGAAATCTTGCAGAAATCAATTTTGACAAAGGCAAGAAATGAGCTCGACAAACTTCAAGTTGCGTTCGACGAACGTCAAACTCAAGTCGACGAAACTCAAAGTTCTATCTCTAAGCTGAGCTCGACGATCTCCGAGCTCCGGTCAACGATCTCTGATCTCAAGACAGAATCTCATCTCAACGCAAAGGTTATTAAGTTTAACGAACTCTGAACTAAGGTCGACGAATCCTATGCAGTTTTACAGCAGAGGCTTTAACAGCTGGAAGAATTAATTGTTGTTTAAAGCATTAAATATCTCTATGATTAAATGCATATAGTCGTTCAACAACAGCAGTTAATGTGATTAATTTCCCAAGCATCTTTCTCTCTCGGGAATGCTTCAGCTATTTCAAGATAGAGTTGATTAAAATGTCTGAATACGGCTCGGGGGAATATATTCAGATTGGAGGTTTTGTAGACACACAAGAAGTGACTAAAAACAAAACGATGCAATAGTCAGAATAGAGATTCTAAAGAACACAACAAAGCTTTCTTTCATATAGTGTTCTTCATCATTTGCTCCAGGCTTTCAAGAGAAAACAAATACAATATCAGTCTAGAAGCTTGCTGGAGAACAATATCAAAGCTGAAGACCTACACATTCCTGAACAAAACTTCTACTCCCTGAATAACTCTACATCTCAGGGGGAGCTTTGACAAGATCTGGAATCCACACAAAGTCTTCTCAAAGTGCTTTTGAGAATAGAGAAGGCTAACATCACTTTCTTTCCCACCCCATTGTACAGGGTTTTTACTCCCTTCAAAAGTGAACTCCTTGGTGATAGGGCACCTGATCAAAAACTTATTGGTTTTTGGGCACCTGATTAAAAGCTCAAAGGGTTGCAATATCTCACTTAAAAAATAGATATTGTGGTGGCAGTCACTTGATCAAAACCTGTAGTGGATTCCTACCAAGTTGGTAGAAGAGTGGATGTACCCATTTTTGGGAAACCACTATAATCCTTGTGTCGTCTGTGCTTGCTTGTTTATTTCTTTATTTGTGTGCTCTGATTTATTTTTCTCCTTATATATTTTTATCTCTGAGTAAACATAAGATCTATCCTCACTTTCACTATCATATAAAAAGACTCATACCATTTTATACGATAGGGTGTCAGTTTTCTAGCAAGCATACAAGTATATTTACTGAATAAAAATCTTAAATTATAAGCACGCTCGCGCGAACTTATAAACCAAGGGGTCGTTTTGCAGGGCCAATTGTATAAAGCGTCCTATACCACTTTATACAATAGGTGTCTGGGGTAATATGCAATGATGATGCTATGACATGCAAATATGTCATGATGTGAACATGCAAATGCAACACACCCACTCGACTCTATGCACACAGACCTTTAGTTCCCCCTTTCTGGATCTTAACCTCTCAGGATACCTCCGTAGTGGAAAACGGAAGCGTTGGGTTGGGCCTCGCCCACCTCTAAACCGGTAATTGCACTACTAAGCGGAACTCCTGCGTACTCTTGCCGGCTGGCGCACCGGACTTTACTTGGCGAAGTGCTAAACCACACTTCTGAGTCAAAGTATTGGCGCCGGTGCATCGACCCTCCAATACTGAAGGCCCGCCACCTTATACTTTATGCACATGCAACTTATGTATCAGCTACCGAGCCAAAGCTCCCCGAACCATCCCGTCTGTCACAATCAACAACCGAGCCAAAGCTCGTCGGGCCAACCTGCCCATCACCAAATCCACCAAGCCTACAACCCAAGTGACCTAACCTAACATCCCGAGGCCTCGAGGTGAGTGAAATTGAATCCCTAGTTATACTAGTTACTCTTGCAGTTTATTTTGCCTACAATTTAGGTTAGCCCAGGACTGCCCCCAACATACCCTGTGAAGGGCTCTCAAAGGGCACTAGGAACTACGATGGGCTGAAGCCCAGAGCTCCCTTTCGCAAGGCACTTATTATTATTGGTTAATACATGACTCCCGATCCCTTTAGTATTACACTGGTTCTAACCCTAATGAGTTTTGACCATGTCTCCCCCTTCATAGGATAGACGATCTTTCGTCGATCCCGAGTACCACCTAATCTTAGACAACTCTACAATCCTACTCTGCCCATCTTCCAATGGTATACTCAAATCCACTTACCAAAATCAGTAAACACAATCCCATCTCCATACAACCATTCCCCATATTAACATAATTTCTGTAGTTTAACTAAACGCAGACCATCCTAAGCTATATGATGTATACAATGGGAGGTACTCCAAATTATCATCCAAAATCCATATAATAATTATTGGGGGTCCACTATGACATTATTAGCCTAAATCCAAAATTACATAATTTTCCTAATTTAATTAATAATTTATTTAATTTTTCTAAGTAATCCAAAAACCCAAGTTTGAACATGAAGTACCCATTTAAGACATGAAAATGCTCCACAAAATTTATGATAAATATAAAATGACTATTTAACAAACAATCCAAAGTCTGACAATTTTTCAGCAAGGTTTAACCTCTAAACCTAATTTTAAAATAGAATCTACATTAATCATTTTAAGGAAGCAAGTACTGCCAAAATACTTCCAAAAATTCTGAGAAAATTCAAGCATGTATATAATGACCTATAATAACTTTAGATCCAGTTTGATAATTTTTCAATGAGTAGTGAACTCTAAATTTAATATTGCACAATATTCCAATTTAATGCCCTAATGAACTAAATACAGAAATTGTTTATGTAAAAATTACAATAAAATTATCAGATGAGCATATTGTCGTAGGAACACTACTGATAAAGTTTCACATTTTTAAATCAATCATAGGGCTCTGAATCTATTTTTGAATATAAATGCATTGTCTAAAGCTTGTGAACAAATTTCTGAAAATATAAATTTGAAAACTATAATAAAATTCATTTAAGAGTATACTGACATAATATACCCTCTGCCTAATTTTCATAACTTCTTACTCAACAGGTTGATCATAATAATTGAAAGATTATTAAGGGAAATTTCATGTACTCTAAAGAAGGTGCTAGATGTATTGATCCAAAATTACCAATAAAATCACCAAAGGGCCTTATTGACCCTATGACTATACTACCCAAGTTTCATGGCTTTTGATTAAGTTTTGGTGGTCTATCATGCATGTGTATGGGTTGTGCCCTAAGCTAGGGTTAGGGTTTTAAGGGGCTTATCCATCTCCAAATCCTCTAAAATTTTTACTAGAGGACCTTAGAAACCCTAGCATCCTTTCTACCAAATTTCAAATCCATACAAGGGCATTTGACCGCTTGCCCTTCTCAAAAACCCAAAGTCCAAACATAGGGTTTGAACTTGTGTCCTAAGGCAATTCAATCTCAAACCACCCCATATTCCATATGAGGGTATTAAAAGTCATGCCCAACCATTGGTCCAAATTTCTTCCTCTGTTGAGGTGGTTTGACAACTCAAAACTCAAAGTGCACTTTTGACCTAAATACCCCTTATTAGAGCAAAGCTAGGGTTTGCTCAAATCCTATTCAAATCAAGTCAAAAAGTGGTGAAAATATACACAGATCCTCATGATGACACCAAAGACCACTCACCAAAATTTGGGAGGGTTTGGGGGTCATTTTGTCCCCTAATTAATTTACCCTAGTACATTTAAATAATTTCAAAAACTATAGAAAGGTTGTCCCCAAAAATTCCCATTTTCGGGCAGGACCTATATATAGGTTAGGGTGACTCCCTGTCCAAATTTCAGGTCTTTTGGACAAGAGATGAAGTGGAAGCACTCATTTTAGTTTCTGCCCAACCCTAGGTATAGACCCCACCAAAATGAGTTCCCTGGTCAAACTAGTTGTCCAAATTGACTCAAATTAATTTTAAAATAAAGTAGACTCATAGCGATGCAATTTATATGTTGACCGCTTTCTAAGATTCAGCCTCTAAATATTTTTAACTTATTTTACACTGTAACTAAAATAGTGTGACAGATTCATTAAAATGAAATAAATATAATCCTATAGTTTGAACAGTAGCCGTATGCATCTTGATGCACATTTGGACGGTATCCCATCATTGTCCCCACGTGCCAACGGCCAGGATTTATTCCTCCTGGGCCAACTTCACGCCTCTGCCACCGGCCTCCCGGCCACCTCCCTGGCCGTCCACTGCCACCACCACCTCCGTCGAGGTGGTGGCTATCGCCAGGAGGCGGTACAGCTGTCGGAGGGGAGAATTCTGGCGATCCCAACAAGCTAACTTTTACGGAAAAAACGAGGAGAAAACCTCTCTTGATCGGGCTCAATTTAGCCCGATTCTTGGCCCTAACCATTCCTATGATCTACCCATAGGAAAAGAGGAAGGGGAGGACCTTGTTTGCGGCTGTGAGCGGGTGGTTTGCCTCCCTTCCATCTTCGGCCGCCGATTTGGGCTTATCTACAACTTCTACACCAACACCACTGGAACTGAAATGTGATCGGGGGAAAATCTTGCCCTTGCCCTGGTGAAGGTTTTTAATGAAGGAATTGGGGAAAAGTGGCTTGTAACTCCCCAATTCATCAAGGCACCATTAATGGCCATAAGGGTGAAATTTTGGTTTCACCCAAATTGATGGGATGAGCCACCCCACTGGCTGGCCATCTCCTGAAAACTTCTCCCCTGCCTCCAAGGAGTTAAATCCCCATCAAAAGGAGGGGTTATGGAGCCTCCATGGCCATGATGGCCATTATGCTCTTACTTTCTCTCTCCTCCAAATTTGGGTAACTTCCTCTCTCTCTCTCCTGGTCACCAAACTCTGCATTTGGTGGGCCCAAAATGTGTCTCTCCACCTCCTAGACCAATGGGTCATACTAGTTTGGGCTTAGCCCACTTGGATTGGGCTTGAGCTAGCCATTTAGGCTAGTTTGACCACTTTGACCCATGAGTTGACTTTGGTCAACTTAGCCACTAGGGTTGACCCCAATGGGTCCTTGGTGACCCTATGGACTACTCAAGGTGTTAAGGGTGTTGTGGTAGGGCTATGGGGTCAAGTAGAAGCCATAAAGTTACACCTTAGGTCTGATGTTGAGGATGTGATATAAGCATACCAAGGTGATTTTCACATTGGGCCTTGCCTACTTGATCTAAAGCTTCTGATGGTTTTGTCATGACCTAGTCATGACAAAATAAAGACCTAGGGGTCTAGTTGTTTTAGGGATGCTACAGTAAGGTAACTCCACCCTACCCTCTGCTCCTCTTCCTCTTCCATTCCTTCTTCCTCTCCCTCTTCCTCGGGCGATCGCTATAGCTTGTTGTTGTAGGGGGAGAGGATGCCTCGGGCCCTGTCTCCACTCCGTAGGGTTGTAACTCACTTTCCCCTGTAGTAATCCCCCCCCCCCACTTTGAAATCCTCTCCTTTTCCCCTGAACGAGTCCCCCCTGGGGTCTCCAGGGCAGCAGGTTGTTTAGCTCCTGGTACCCCATACCTTATTGCTTCCCCTAGAACCCCAGACCCCTAGGCACTTCTCTCCTTACTTCCTTCTTACTGCTTCCTCCCTGCTCCTTCACATCATCCTCAGTCAATCTAGCCAACTTTTTGGCGAACGCCGGATCGTTGCCTCCCCCTCGATTTCCTTTGTCGTCCTCTTCGTCAACTCCTCGAATGATAGAGGAGGCTCCTGCTTTAGCTCCATCTTGAAAAACCCCTCACGAAGACCCAAGGAGAAGGCTAGAATTAGGGTATACCCTGGCACTTCCTGAACTAAGAGAACCTTTTCTTGAAACCGGTCCACATAACTCACCAACGTCTCATTCAAACCCTGCTTGATTGCGAACAAGAACTCTTCCCCTCTTCTTCGACATCGAGAACCTCAACAGGAGCCCTAAACACAGGTGCTTAAAGAAAAAAATTGAGCTTGTAGGCAGATGATGAAATCAGTCCCTCGCATTTTCCTTAAAGTTGATAGCGAAGAGTCAGCACTTGAAGGCATCCGAGATCTGCCTGAGGGAGACGGCATCCTCGAACCATTGTACATGATGCGCTGGATCATCCATGCCCATGTAGTAGGACATCTCTAACTCTCTAAATCCCTAAGGGACTAGGGTCGAGACGATCAACTCATTAAAGGGGCTCCCTCCTCCTACAATGAAAGGTTTGGTTTAAAGATCCTAAACGCCTAGAGGGGGTGAATAGGTTCAAATCCTTTTTAAAACTTAGGCAATTAAAATGTTATTCACAGCATAGTTATTTGATCCACATCTATCACAACACAGAGTAAATCAAGCACAGAAAAATCACAGCACAGTACACAATGGTTTATAGTGATTCCCCAATTCGTGGGTACGTCCACTCTCCCCCTTTACCTATCTAGTAGAGTGTTGGATTTGGTCAAACTTGCTTCCACTAACTCAGATCCTCAGATCTTATAACTCAGAACCCAACTGGTTCCTACAGCTCAGACTTCTTCAATCCCTACAACTCAGATTCTTCCCAAGAATCCTACCTCAGGCAATAGCCCTACCTCAGCCTTAATCACCACGCCTATAATTCAGATCACCAAGATCCTGCCTCAGACACTCAGCCCTACCTCAGGCTTTATATATTTAGGCTTACAACTCAGAGAGATAACTCTCCTACACTCAGATCTACAAAAGATCTTACCAAAAATTGATTATAAAAGTTACAAATACTTCACCCAGGTAGAGAGAGAAAGGGATAAAGGATTCTTGATAAGTTCTTGATTGAACTGATTTCTAAAGATCCAACCTGTCTTAGCTTTATTTAAAGCTTCTTGAATCTAAACATAGTAAGGTTGATCTTCTTTTGAAGTTGGAGATGATCCTCAATCCAGCTTCCTTCAATTCAGAAATAGATCTGAATCCTTCTTACAAACTTGTTCAGAATTTTCCCTCATTTAATGACTTATAGATTTCAACTGCTAGAAGAATGTCAAGTCCTTCCTTCTTGTGTGTCACCCCTTTTTTTGTTGTGTATCTTTGTGATAGCACAGGTCTTTATATAGACCCATCTGAGGTTACCGGTTGATTCGGTTCATAACGGCCTTCTGACAGTTCTGACAGATGCAACAGCTTTGTTAATTATGACAGCTGTCAAGTCTTCAGTCTTGAAACATGATGCCTCAATGTACTCTATCTCAATAGAAAAGCAGCGAGACAATACTCCAAATGTGTCAACACAAATAGACCATGTGTCGACACAAGTCTTGATGGTGTCGACACAGCTCCCACAAAGTCGACACAGCCATTCTTCATCTTCTCGACACAGCTCCTATTGAATGTGTCGACACAAGTCATGTGTGTCGACACAATTTCTTCTAGTCTTGATATAGTTGGTGTCGATAGAATTCTTGAGTGTGTGAAAGACTTGATTTCAAGATCCTAGACACCTATAAGGGGGTGAATAGGTTCTAATTTTCTTTAATAAATTTTAGGCAATTAACTTTGTTGGGTATTGTATCCACAATTACCTGGATTTGAGCAAGCCCCTATCAAGCTAAGGTGAATTCACAATGTATTTGATCATTTGTCTTCAAGTTGTGCTTGCAGTTATTCCACGCTAAGTACGCACCAATGTCAGGGTGCAGTAGGTCAATATACACGGGTCTGTGCAACGTAATCCCTCGTTGAGCAGATCAGTGTGTTGGCTTACGTGCACTCTCTCTATTGGAGTGTACTTATGTTCAAGTACAGGGCTAAGATAGATCAAGAGCAGACAAGGAGCAAGGATGGGTCAAAGACCAGCTCACGGGAAGATAGATGAAAAATCGTCTAAGGAAAATTCGACGAGAATCACTAAGTGATTCTCGCCGATTCGACGGGAATTACTAGTGATTCTCGACGAATCATCGAGAATCACTAGCCTACTCTCGCCGAATGTATCCGACTGTCTCAATGCCGTCTAGAATTCAGCTAAGGCAGAATCGATGAGAATCACTAAGTGATTCTCGCCGAATCGTCGAGAATGACTTTGCATTCTCGCCGATTCGTCGAGAATGGATTGTGATTCTCACCGATTCTCTCTGGATGGCTTGCTTTTCAGCTAGAATTCTTTCAAGTAGAATTCGACGGGAATCATAAGTGATTCTCGCAGATTCGTCTAGAATCACCAATGATTCCCGCCGAATTTGCCTTAGGCGTTTTCCGTCGACTCGCTGGACCAGACCATGTACTCAGGCGCTGTTTGAACCGGAATTAGGGTTTCGTCTTGTGGGGCCCACAACGGTCATAAAGGAGTATTCTACAGTATAAATACTCTCCAATTTTAAATGTAAGGAGCAGCGAAGAAAACAAAAAAGTCGGCCTTCGCCGACGTGACCTAGCAGATCGCGGATTTCCTTCCGCCGCCGTTGTCGCTCGAAAGGTTGTCGCCGCCGCTGATCGGATTCTTCTTGATCTCTCGGCGATAGAAACTTAGCCAAGCAACGCATCTCACGTTTCTTTCTTGAGATCCTTTGTCTCTTGGTTTGTTGAACGGGAATACCTTCCCCTTCAGAATCGATTGAGACGATCGATCCAAATAAGATCGTTGGTAGACCTTGCTAGCTTTGTTAAGAAGTTTGGATCTACAAAGCATCGCCGCCGCAATCCTTGCCGCCGCCGATCTCGGGAAGATCTTCTCCAAGAGAGTGCTTAGGTTGTGTACTCTTCGTCTTCTACAAGAATGCTTCATCGAACGAAGAGGGACACCAAGCGCTCCAAACATAGTTTGTATTTTTGTACATTCTATTTTTACTTTTGTTGTAAAGGAACTTTGTTTCCTCATTGTAAGGGTTGGGTGCAACCCGTGGTGGAGGTGTAGTGACTCCTTTGGGTGGAAGGGTTTCTTCCATAGTGAGAGGATTGGATTTCAATCTTGTTGGTGAAGTGACGGAGTCGTCCCTTGTTGGGAGATAGGTCGAAGGGGGAGAGTGGACATACCCAAATTGGGGAACCACTATAATTGCATGTGTGTTTCTGTGTTGTGCGTGTTTTGTTTTCTTGTGCAGGTTTATTTTTAATTCCGCAAAAAGACTGCAAATCACCTATCCCCCCATATGTGAAGGTAGTTGACACTAGATTGACTTTCAAGTGGTATCAGAGGGAGGTTACTCGTCAACTAGGTTAACACTTTGAGTAAGATCCTGCCTCTAGTGTCAAGAAGAAAACCAGACTCAAGCATGGAGCTATATTCTGATGTCTCTCCTTTGAGACTCCCCGCATGCACAAAGGAGTATTATCCCATCTGGAAGATGAGAGTGTTGTTTCATCTGGAGGCCATCGACCCTCGATCATCACTCATCTTGGAAGAGGGTCCCTTCATTCCCATTAAGGCTTCCGGCTCAGGAAAGGATCTCCAAATCCCCAAGAGTCCCGAAGAGATGTCTGAGACCGAGCTCTCACTGTTCAACTTGGACAAGTTGATTCGTCAGATCATCACTGACGTCTGGTCTTGTATATCTCGTTCAAGAGTGGACAAGTGTAGGACTGCCAAGTCCATGTGGGAAACCATCTCAGACCTCATGGAGGGATTGGAGACAGCTGGGACCAGGTGCCAGCTGTAGGATGAAGCCTATGTGGGGGTCCTCATTTCTGAAGATGAAGGTCAAGACCAATCTCTCAATATCAGGGCTCCTGTGTCCTTGTCCTAGACTGAAGAAGAGGTTGAGGAACACAGTTCTGATAAAGCTGACACAACAGTCTCTGCCGATCTTAACGCTGACCCGGAACATCAAAGTAAGGATCAGGTAACTTCTTCATCATGCTCCTCTCCCCTTGAATTTCCTGAAGACAGGAACAGTTCAGAGGGTTATCCATCTAGTGATGAAAGGGAAATGGATAGCTTCAATCAAAGGATTGAAAATCTTGATTCCCTTGAGAGTGCCCTTCAGAAGAGCAACTTACTTGTTGAGGAACAAGCTAAGGAGATTGCTCAGCTAAGGACCTTGATGAATCTCCAATTGGAATCCATCAAGGTAAAGGACTCAATGATCTCAGATCTAGAGAGTCGTCTAGAAACCGAGAAGAGGATAGTTTCTAACTTTTCTAAGATAGATGCTATCAAAATAAAAGCAGAAAATGGGTGGATATCCCAAATCATTAATTCATGGAGAAATGGGGAAACTGTGTTCAGACCCCCCACCTCAAGTAGGAAGGGCACACATCATGCTTTCAGGTATGACCACAGGAACAACCTTGGTCACTACAAGAGTGATCGGCCCTCAGGTGGAAATACCCACAGTGTAAGAGCTATCATGGCTACCCATGAGAGAATACCATAGGCTCATCCTGAACCCTTTGTATTCTCGGCCTCAGCCCCAACTCGTCATGAATCTGCAGGAACCAGCTCTCACTACATCTCTTACCACCCCAAGACACAGGAAAGGGGGGTTTGGAAACATGTAGTAAGTACCCATGGGGCCCCCGGATGGTTGTTGACTGAAAGGAAGGCACCACCTCCCAGGCCTCATGACACTCACCACATGCTCTTTATCCACCCTCCCTCGTGTCTCGGTGGAAAAAGCAAATTCGTGAGCAGAACTTGCCCGGTCCCGTTTAGACCCAAGATCATGACCACCTCAGTCAGTAGATCAGGTCAGAAATGGCGATACAATATTCGTGATTGTTGGTGCTGCGGTAAGGTGGGTCACTTTGCCGTAGATTATTGGCACAATCCCTCTGTGCCAAGGGCAAGGGTATGTCCACTTCCTCTGGGCAGAGTTAGCCTTCGTGATAGGATTCCTGTAGGAAGGCATTCGAGATTTTATGCTGACAAGAACCTAGGACCCAATACTTATTGGGTTCCTAAGGTAGGATAATATTTTTTGTTGCAGGATAGTCTAGGTTCCCGTTGATATAACGGGAACTAGACATGAGATGATCCAAGAATGATATGGAACAAGTATTTGGGATAAGATCAGTGCTAACTACAATGGCCTACTCAAATTGGACACCTGGTGTACCTCAAGTAGAAGATCTGAATGATAAATTTTATGATCTCAGGTACACGCGTTCAGTTTCAATACTTAGAGTCATATTATATTGATGTTTACATATATATATACTCATATAGCCACACGAATTTGTCAATTCATACTCTAAAAGTTAATGTTTATATATATTTATACACATATACGTTCACACGCCTGATGAAAGGACAAAATTGTTACAATCTGAAGAATTCTGTGTAGTTACATATTTAGAGTTGAAAATGAATCTCAATAGGTATAAATCAGCCCATTTGAAATTAAAGAACGTATACCAGTGGGTGTAACCAAATATTACAATCTTTCACCTAGAATTACTCTGGAATTACGTATAGGGCTTATATATTGTTCAACTCGATCGAGGTTTCATGATCAAGAAATAACTTGGGGGAAAAGGCTTGAAATTAACATGCCACGGTTATTAACTTGGGTGTAGCATAATTAACATGCCACTTGGAGTTGTATAGAAAATACGGTCGACTTACCCGGTTCGGAAGAAATAAAAAAAAATCCCGAAGGACTCTTCACCTTCCGAAATCACTGAAATCCCGACGAATCCCCTAGAGCATCCCGTCGACTTCCCAGACTCCTCACATTTTCCCATCAATCGTATGAAAGCTCCCCGTGCTTTGATCGCTCGGTGCTCTCCATCACTTCTCCGTGCTTCCGTTATCCTAAGGACGCAAGGATCTTGTCGTGATCCCGTCGATTCCGTGCCTTCATGTCGCCGTCATCCCACCAAACCGCTCAGCGCTAGGGTAAGTTTCCCTCTTCCTTGAAGTTTCGTGTCTAAGTGTAGCTCCTATTCTAGAAGTACTGATAGGGTTAGACACTTGAACATGTCCTGTTTAGGTTTGCAATGGCTCCTAGAACCACTGTAGGACTCCTCACTGGAAGTGAACTGGTTCGGACAGGCTTCTCTCATGCCTCCGATGAGTTCAGGAATATTATCATCATGCTTGAAGAGGCCGGACTTACATTCATCCTGGAGCATCCTTGCAAAATTCTGGATAAGGAGGTGCTGGAGTTCTTTACAACGGCAAGGCTACGGCACAAAGATACAGTGATCAAGAGTAAGATTGCCGGTGTACGGATCAAGATGACAGCAGGAAAACTGACACAATATTTGCAGCTCTCCAGTTCTGATCAAGAAGATTATCTGTAGGAAGAGGATCGAGCCAAGACTCTCTTATTCTGTGGACTAGCTCGAGGAACAAAATCGATCAAGAGAAAGGAAATGAATGAGGAAGGGAAGCTGCTGTCGGAAATCATTGGGAAAGTCCTGATCTGCAAACCAGGCTCCCACGATCATATCTCGGGAGATATGTTCAAGATCTTAGTGGCTATAGTTGTCGAAAGAGATACAACTGGGGAGCTATGTTGTTTGAGAAAATAAAAGATACTCTGCAAACCCCAAGTTTTAGAAGATTCATCAGCATGTTTCTCAACCAGCTGGATGGAGACATGTTCGATATGAGTAAGGGAGTTCCTCTACACTACCTGAAGAAAATGGATTAAAGTGTTTTTTATAGATGGGAAAGAAGAATTGGTCAAGCAGCCGTTGCTGAAGAACATGATGAATCCCTGGCTGATTCCCATGGGGATGAGGACAATAGAACTCTAGAAGATCCCGTGGCTGAACCCAGTGAAGTTCCTGATCTGTTGCCTGCAGGAATCGAGGGGGAGCCTCTACCCCTTGCGACTGGAACTCACAGGACAGATCTCTCAGTACCTGCTCCTACTGATGTTGTTTCTGATATCTCTCAGATAGCCAAAGATGCAGTTGATACCCTGGCCACTGATCTGGGGATGAAGATAAAGATGAGGAGGCCTTGGACAATGATGCAATTGACAATGATGATATGGAAGATGAGGGTGCTAAAGAAGTGGAGGATGTGGTTGAAGATGAAACAACCTTGAGGGAGAGGGTGGAGATGGTGGAGCCACGGGATGATGTTGAAGTTCCATCTAAGGAACAGGCTCCAGTGATAGTTCCTGAGAAATCTTGTGCAACAATGGAGGGGGAGTCCTCTCAGCAGAGGCTGATGAGCATTCCTGAGAAATCTACAGAGGTTGCCCATATTCCCCCATTGGAGACTGTGCACGTATCAAGCTCCCCCAGTGATTCTGCTGAATAAGAAGAACAAGGCATGCCTCAGGGTCATCCACTACGACCAAATCTAGCAAATCACACTGTGAACATCATTCAAGGGATAGTGGATGAACTCAAAGATTCTTTTGAGAAATCACACAATAAGGTATTAAAAAGAATTAAACAATCTGAGGAGCTAATGCTGAAGAATGTTGTGGAAATCAATCATAAGATGGATCTGATGGAACAGAAGTTTGATACCAAATATGCAGAGGACGGCACAGCAGTAAATCTTCTAATGCAAGGCCTCCAGAAGAATACAGCTGATCTAATGGTGGTGAACCAAAACGCACATGTTGTGGCAAACAACATTAAGCTATTTGATGCCAGCATGGTAACTCTCAACGCAAATCAGACTTCCCTTCTAACTGATTTCACTCAGACTGCAAAGCCTATAGAAGAGTCACAGCATACTTATGCAAACTCCATTGCCCTCGAAGCCAAAAAGGGGGAGAATGCATATAAAGCTAAGATGGCAGGGCTGGAACAGATTATGGTCGAAAACTTCAAGCAGTCAAATAAGTATGTCTTTGATAGCTGCCACTGGCTAGTGCAGCAAGCATCAGGTGTACAAATCCCAATTTCGGTTCCTTTTTCTGATGAGGTTTCCTTTGCTGCTAATGAGGGTGAAAATGTTGAGGAGGTTCTTCTTAGTGAAGCTGATGCTAAGAAGGCTGCAAGGGCTGCTAACAAAGTTACTCTCAAGACCATGTTTGACCAGGAAGCCATAGCAAGAGGAAAAAGGAAACTCCAAGAAGGGACGTCCAAAGAAACTCCAACCGAAAAGAAAGTAAGATTGAAGGAGGATGAAGTGAGAAATGAAAGATGGAGTCATGTTTCAAGGAGCATTATTTTGGACACTTTTATGCTACAGCAGAGGGGGGAAATCAATCAGAATGATATATACAATCAGTATGAATGGGAGATGCACAAGATGTATGAGGCGAAAAGAAGCATATTCTTCAGGACCAACACTGAGCGACATAAAGATCCTCCCCCAGATACTATCCGAAGCCCAAGGAATATTTTGAGAGACAAAGCAAGAAGTACTTGGATCAGCAACTTAAGGACGAACTAGCTAAGGAGAAATAGGCTTAGGATTTTGGCTTATCTATTCCTTATTGCATATTTATCTTTTCAAGTTGTCATATGAAAAATTCTTGTGGACACATATATATATGATTTCATGAGTGACTCAAGTATTGTTCTGTATGCTTTTAATTCTCTATGTCTTGTCTCGCTCAATTTGTTTTGTATATTACTGTGGTTGGTGAAATTTATCTTAGCTAGTAGGATTTTGGCTTCTTCAAATAGGGGGAGATTGTTGGGTATGGTATCCACAATTACCTGGATTTGAGGAAGCCCCTGTCAAGCTAAGATGAATTCACAATGTATTTGATCATTTGTCTTCAAGTTGTGCTTCAGTTATTCCATGATAAGTGCACACCAATGTCAGGGTGCAGTAGGTAGTTATACATGGGTCTGTGCAACGTAATCCCTCGTTGAGCAGATCAGTGTGTTGGCTTACATGCACTCTCTCTATTGGAGTGTACTTATGTTCAAGTACAGGGCTTAGATAGATCAAGAGCAGACAAGGAGCAAGGATGGGTCAAAGACCAGCTCACGGGAAGATAGACGAAAAATCGTTTAAGAAAAATTCGATGAGAATCACTAAGTGATTCTCGCCGATTCGACGGGAATCACTAGTGATTCTCGACGAATCGTCGAGAATCACTAGCCTACTCTCGCCGAATGCATCCGACTATCTCAACGCCATGTAGAATTCAGCTAAGGCGGAATCGACGAGAATCACTAAGTGATTCTCGCCGAATCGTCGAGAATGACTTTGCATTCTCGCCGATTCGTCGAGAATGGATTGTGATTCTCGCCGATTCTCTCTGGATGGCTTGATTTTCAGCTAGAATTCTTCCAAGGAGAATTCGACGGGAATCATAAGTGATTCTCGCCGATTCGTCGAGAATCACCAATGATTCCCGCCGAATTTGCCTTAGGAATTTTCCATCGACTCGCTGGACCGGACCATGTACTCAGGCGCTGTTTGAACCGGAATTAGGGTTTCGTCTTGTGGGGCCCATAATGGTCATAAAGGAGTATTCTACAGTATAAATACTCTCCTATTTTGAACTTAAGGAGCAGCGAAGAAAACGAAAAAGTCGGTCGTCGCCGACGTGACCTAGCAGATCGCGGATTTCCTTCCGCCGCCATCGTCTCTCGAAAGGTTGTCGTCGCCGCTGATCGGATTCTTCTTGATCTCTCGGCGACAAAAACTTAGCCAAGCAACGCGTCTCACGTTTCTTTCTTGAGATCCTTTGTCTCTTAGTTTGTTGAACGGGAATATCTTCCCCTTCCGAATCGATTAAGACGATCGATCCAAATAAGATCGTTGGTAGACCTTGTTAGCTTTGTTAAGAAGTTTGGATCTACAAAGCATCGCCGCCGTAATCCTTGCCGCCGCCGATCTCGGGCAGATCTTCTCCAAGAGAGTGCTTAGGTCATGGACTCTTCGTCTTCTACAAGAACGCTTCATCGAACGAAGAGGCCGGCACACCAAGCGCTCCAAATGTAGTTTGTATTTTGGTACATTCTATTTTTACTTTTGTTGTAAAGGAACTTTGTTTCCTCATTGTAAGGGTTGGGTGCAACCCGTGGTGGAGGAGTAGTGACTCCTTTGGGTGGAAGGGTTTCTTCCATAGTGAGAGGATTGGATTTCAATCATGTTGGTGAAGTGACCGAGTCGTCCCTTGTTGGGAGATAGGTCGAAGGGGGAGAGTTGACGTACCCAAATCGGGGAACCACTATAACTGCATGTGTGTTTCTGTGTTGTGCGTGTTTTGTTTTCTTGTGCAGGTTTATTTTTAATTCCGCAAAAAGACTGCAAATCACCTATCCCCCCCCCCATAGGTGAAGGGAGTTGACACTAGATTGACTTTCAAACTTGTTCTAACTTAGCACATATAAAAACAATTCTCAGCACAGCAATCACAACACAGCAACCACAGTCACCAATCACAGCATAATACAGTACACTAGATTTGTTAATGTTCCCCAAGGTATGGGTACATCCACTTCCCCCCTTCGCCTATCCAGTAGAGAACTGGATTCAGCCCAACTACCTTCCACATACTCAGATCCACAGATCTTACAACTCAAAACCAGATTGGTTCCTATAACTCAGACTTATGCAAGTCTTACCTCAGATTCTTCTCAAGAATCCTACCTCAGCCTTTATCACTAGGCTTACAACTTAGACTTTCATAAGTCCTACACCTCAGGCACTCAGCCCTACCTCAGCCTGTATAATTACAGGCTTACAACTAAGATCTTACAAAAAATCCTACAAGAAATTGAATGTTTTAAAGGGTAAAGAAATTTCACCAGATAAAACTCTCTATTGGTG
Organism: Platanthera zijinensis; assembly: GCA_039513925.1. Taxonomy (NCBI): domain Eukaryota; kingdom Viridiplantae; phylum Streptophyta; class Magnoliopsida; order Asparagales; family Orchidaceae; genus Platanthera; species Platanthera zijinensis. The sequence continues at coordinate 82,863,311 of CM077086.1, forward strand.
AGAGCTTCTTGATCAGTTCTTGAATAAACTGAATCTTCAGATCCAACCTGACTTAGCTGTTTTAAAGCTTCTTGATTGAACAAAATAAGGTTGATCTTCACTTGATGTAGAAGTTGATCTTCAGATAGCTCCTTCCTTAAATTCAGAATTAGATCTGAATCTTTCTTACAGACTGTTCTGGATCTGTCTTCTTAAGGGTTTCCCCTTTACTTGTTGTCAAACTCTCTTTCCCGTAATTGCTTGATTACTTAGTTGGTTAGTATTTGGTTGTCAAGGATCAGTCTCTTATATAGAGTTTCCTCATGATTACCGGCTGATCCGGTTTGTAACAACCTTCTGAAAGTTCTGACAAAGGTGTCAGAGCTGTTGATTATGATAGTTATCGAGTCACCAGTCATGACAGTTGATTCCTCAAAGACTTTACAACTCAGCATAAACCACTCAGCAAACTGCTTCACATGTGCGACACAAATAGACTAAGTGTCGACACAAGTCTTGATGATGTCGACACAACACTCCATGTGTTGATATAGTCATTCTTCTGCTACTCGACACAACTTCTGTTTGTATGTGTCGACACAAGTCCTGTGTGTCGGCACAACTTCTCCTGGTCTCGACATAACTGATGCTGACAGATGGCGTTGAGTGTATGTCCAGCTGTTGTTGAGTATGTATCGAGACATCGTTGAGTATTTGTCGACACAAGTCCTGTATGTCGACACAAGCCTTCAGACTTAGTATAGTTGTTGCTGTTAGATGGCATTGAGTGTCGTCCAGATGTCGTTGAGTGTGTGTCGACATAAGTCATGTGTGTCGACACAACTGCTTCTTGTCTTGACATAGCTGATGCAGACAAATGGCGTTGAGTGTATGTCGACACAAACATTCTTTAGGTGTCGACACAATTCCTGAGTGTCGACACATGCCTTTTTTCTGATGTCGACATAACTCCTGGGTATCGACACAGCTTCTGCTTTAGGTGTCGACACAATTCCTGCCTTAGGTGTAGACACAATTTTGGGTATCGACACAGCTTCTTCTTCAGGTGTCAACACAATGCCTGGGTGTCAACACAGGCCTTGCTTCTAGTGTCGACACAACATCTGGGTGTCGACACAATTCGTCATAAGTGTCGACACTTGTACTTAGAGAATTTTCTTGTAAACCTTACACCTGCACAATGAAACTCAAACATCCCATCAAATACAAAATAATGTATATCATTGAGTAAGATGAGGCTTCTCCAAATCTGGTACATATTTTTCAATGTACCCAACAATCTCCCCCTATTTGGAGAAGTCATAACCCTTAGTCAAAAATATACATCACTCATAATAAAGCACATAAAAATAGATATACATACATTTCAGTGCAAGAAAATATACAAGCAATGTAAATAACTAAAATCAATAGTGAAGCTGATTTTACTTTTTAATCAGAAAATTCTGGGTTTACATGTGTTTCCTTAGAACAAAAACAAAATAGTTATATTGTTCTATACATAAGCCTATTTATCCTATGATTGACTAGGCTCTTTAATTACAATGCCTTTTCCAGATCTAATCTTTGCTGCAAGGTAGGTTCTGTATCATCAGCAGGTTTCTTATCTTTGAGATCCTTTTTCTTCAGTTCTTCAGCCTTTATCCTTTGCCTTTCAAAATAGTGAAAAGGCTTGGGGAAGTACCTGCTAGGCTCTAGAGCATTAGCAGGTAACTTCCCAGCTTTTGCACTCCTTCTGTACTGAAGAATTGCTTCTTGCCTGGCTTGATACTTGTTCCACTCTTGCTCAGAATACCATTTAACCCTATCATAGGTCTTATCCTTTACAGCCTTCCAGGCAGTCAAAATAATATTCCTGGAAGTAGGGCTCCATTGCTCAAAATCACGCTTTAATTCATCCTATTCTCTAAACCTTTTCTTGGATAGCTGTGCTTCCTTATGAGCCTCCTTGGAAGCCTCTGACATCTCTACTTTTTCAATAATCACATTTGGTGCCTCCTGTGGAGGGCTATATATTGTCTGCACTTCTTGTTGAACCATGTCAAAGTCAGTAGGAGGGTAAATAACATGTGCAACTTCAGGCTGATCTCCTTCAATATAAGCAGGTTGCACTCCAGACTCAGCAATATTGTCATCATTACACAAAGGAGGAAAGCCAAGTGTGTAATACCCAATTTTTTTTGCAACAACCACCGGGGTCTTAAGCCCGGAACCGCCATTTTGCGGTGACACAATCCTCCGGGATGGTCGACACCACAAAACGCCGACTCTGCCGGCATCTCAATCACCATCGACTGAAGAAGTAGTAAGAAGGGACATAAGTGTCCAAGGCCACAATATCAATAAAGAGGAGATCACAACATCATATAGTCCACAACATAACAGTCTAAAGTAAATGGTAAGGTAAAATAAGAAAAGAGGGCTTATGCCCAGTACATGTAATCCACACTACAAGTCACTCGCGGAAGCAAAACTAAAACTAAGCGTCACCGTAACTGTCATTGAAACGAGAGCACCCAAGCTAGACTGGCCCATCTCCACCGACTCCGTACTCTCCTAGTGCTGCATCTCTGGGTGCTTTTTCCTTTTTGGCCTGTAGTCGCCGCCTCGCAATCCACATCTGCGTCTACGTCTTCGGTCTCCTGACCGCTGAGCTGGTGGGATCCCACCCATTATGGGGCATTTGACCCATGCATGCCCCGGCTGGTGATAATGGTAGCACGGTCGTGGGGTCAACTCCGTCGGAATCTGCAAATCTGGTGTCTCTTCTATATGGTACACCTAAAATGTTTTGGTCCAAAAACCGTTAGTCTAAAAGACTAAGTCCTATCATCCCCCACCCCTCCCCCATTGCTTCTAGGCATCGGGCGGAAAGGAGTGAAAAGGAGGACCAAAAGCAGGGCGGAATCAAGCAGGTGACAACTATCCTAAGGAATAAAAGATGGCAGGGGTATCACAATAATTAAGTATGAGTAAATAAGTGTGTAACAAAAGTAAACAGTAAGGAGTATCAAGTAAGTAATAGCAACAAGAAATATAACCATTGATTTATAGGGATTTCCCCTATAAACCAAGGGGTCGTTTTGCAGGGCCTATCGTATAAAACGTCTCATATCATTTTATACGATAGGTGTCAGGGGTTATATGCAATGTTTATGCTATGACATGCAAATATGATATGGAATGCACAAGCAAGTGCAACTCACCAACACGACTCTATGCGCATAGACCTTTAGTTCCCCTTTTTGGAGTTAGCTAAACTCCCAGGAGCCTCCGACGTGGCCGGACAGAGACAGTGGGGTGGGCCTTCCACTCCTAGACTGGTAATCACACTACACAGCCTAGCCCCTCTCGTACATTTCCGTACTATTCCTAGAAAACTAGCTAGTCTCCTGAGTCAACGTACCGACGACGGTGTGATCGATTGTCCAATACCGAAGACCCACCACTATTATGCACATGCAACCATGACAGTTTATATCTAACTATGATACCGAGCCTCCAGCTCTCTAGACTACCGAGTCTTCTAGTTCACCAAGTTCCCGAACATCCAGCACCCCAGACTTCCAAGTCTATACCAAGTCCCCGAGCATTCAGCTCCCCGGACTTCCAAGTCTATTCTAAATCCCCGAGCATCCAGCTCCCTGGACTTCCCGTTCATGACCTAGTCCGCTTAACACAACCAGTTGGCCCTCAGACCCCGGACCTAATCTATCCATTCAATATCAATTCCTCTGCCTAAGTGCACAATTATGAGTGTAAGGTGAAGCTAATATTAGGGTTACTCTTGTTCATTTTATTCCTAAGATTTAAGGTTAAACTTGGACTTTCCGAGGTCTACCCGGTGAAGGGCTCGCAGCGGTACTAAGAACTACGATGGGGTGAATCTCAAAGTTCCCTTTCCAAGGCACTTAATGTTATTGTTTTCTACCCTTACCAAACTCTCTTTAAATTCAGTAGCACTATTCATAAGTGAAATTAACTTCCGAGCTAACCTACTCCAATCCTATCACTATAAGCGGACCATATCAAGCTACATAGTGCTTCTGTTAGGGGGTATTCTATTTCCTCATCCAAATGTCCTAAAATCAGTACTGGGAGTCTATCATAACCTAATATGACTAACTCCAAGGTTTTCAAATCTTCCTATTTATTGGGGCATTTAATTTATTTAAACTGTGGCTCATAATGCCCTATTCTGAACATTAAGTGTACCATTAATTATGCAATAAATCACCGTAAAATTATGATAAATTTAACAAGACATTTAAACTACAATTCCAAGGTTTGAGAATTTCTAGAGGTGTTTAGGGATGTCTTCCATATTTTACCAGTTAAGGTCATTAACACCATTTAATGAAGCAAAGGCCATAAATAATACTTTAAAAATTATAGCAAAATTCCTGTAAGTGTATCTTGGCCTAAAAACACCCAAAAATTGTTCTCCCAAATTTTTTAGAGAATAAAATCCCCTAATTTAATTTATGATCAAAATCTACTAGCCATGTATTAATGAAACAAGTACTGTAATTATGCATCCAAAAATTATAAAAAAATTACAGGAGCTTAATAATGATTTCAAACCATCTAACACCCAGTTTTATATTTTTTCTCTTCCATGATGGGCTCTGAATCTAATTTAATGTAAACTTCCCATTTCCTATCTTAATGAAGAAGGTACTGTTTTTACTTATCTAAAAATACAGAGAAAATTACAGAATAACAAAAATGGTTAGATAAACCCACTGGTCTAATTTCATAATTTTCCTATAAATAATGTGGCATTTTTTTTATTTTGAATAATAATCCCAAATAGTGAATTAATGAAGCAAGTACTTGAAATTACCAGTTTAAAATTCCAATAAAATTCCAGAAAATCTATCATGCTATAAAATGACCTATTCCATAATTTCATAGTATTCCAGGGAACATAAACTTCATAATAATCAAAATAAACTCTTAGGGCACATTTGAGGTTGTGAAAAAAATACTATTTATAATTACCCAAAAATTCTACCAACATTATTTTAGGTCCATCTCTACCAAAGAACTACCCTGCCAAAATTTCATCTGATTTTAAATTTATTTGCTAGCCTAATAATCAAAATAAGGTTGGTGCCCCAAAATTAGGGATAGGGTTTTGAGGGGGTTAAAGGCTTCCAAATTCCCTAAAATTTTAACCAGAGGACTATACTAACCCTATGGTCCTCTCCACCAATTTTTAAGTTATTCCAAGGTCATTTGACCCCATGACCTTCAACCCTAAAAATCCCCATTAAGGGACCTACCCTAGGGTTCTAGGGCTACCCTACTCCAAACCACCCCAAATCTCATTTGAGGGTGTTACATGCCATATAAAATCAGTGGCCAAAATATTAGCCTCTGTTGAGGGGATATGACCACTCAAACCAAAGGGGGTTTTTTAACCTAATTAACCTTATAGGGGTCAACCTAAGGTTGGCTAAAAACCTAATAAAAACATCTCCAAATGAGATGGAATTTTTACCACAGCCCTAATATGCTCTCTAGGACAGCCCACCCAAATTTGGGGGGAATTTGATGTGTTTAGAATACCTAAATAATTTATATATAGATTATTAAATTTTTACAAAAACTATTGAAAAATATTCTCCAAAAATTCTGATTTTTGGATATGTCCTAGGTATGGCTAATAATAGCCCATACCCCAAATATCAAGTCATTTTGATATCTGGATTGATGTGGGCATCCAAATAAATCTCAGGATAGCCCTATGGATAAACCTCACCAAAATGTGTGTTGTGGTCTAACCAGGACTCCAAATAGAGTAAAATCAATTTTAAATTACACTAGACTTCAAGGGCTACATTTTCTATGTTGACCACTTTTTCTGTAGAGGGTTTTAAGTATTTTTAAAAATTAAATCTATACACAATAATTATAATCATAGAAAAAAAAACAATAAAAGGAATAAATTCCTGCACGAATCTTGAAGCAGCATCCAAGGGCTGTTGGTCATCTTCAAGCTCCAGCCAAGGGACGGGATTATCCCAACCTGGAGCTCCTTTCAGGGCATTTTACGGCCACTCCGGCCACCTCCCTGGCCAACACCACCGCCACCACCTCCGTTGAGGTGGTGGCTAGCGTTTGGCGGCGACCATGCCGCCGGAGGCAGCGGTTTCCGGCGAACTCACACCGCCATTTTTCATGGAAAAATCCGAAATTTCAAGCTCCTAATCAGGCTCAATTGAGCCCAATTTCACCACCTAAATCGATCTAGATCTAGCACAAGGATAGGGGAAGAGGATTGGACCTCATTTGGGCAATTCCTTGCTCCATCCGCCGGCCGTCATTGTTCCTCCTCCAAGCTTTGGGTGCCATCCGATTTCTTGCAAGGAGACCTCCAAACTCTCGGGAAATGGGAGGGTTTCACTGCTCAGAGGCTTGTGAAGGTTATAGGGGGTTTAATTGGGGGTGGTAGTGGCATAAACCCCATATGCCATTAATGGCCTCTTCACCTCCCCTCCCATGGCTGACCCTATGCATCCCCCCTGCCTTAATTCCTCCTAGAAACGGCTGGAATCTTCTCAAATTCATCAGAGAAGATGAATGAGAGTGTAATGGGGGGATGCCAAGGGGGTGTGTCACCTTAATGTCCATGAATGTCCACTTTCTCTCTCCTCAAAATTGGGGAAAACTCTCATTTCTCTCTCCTAATCACCATGGCCGAATTTCCACTCCCTCCCATGTTTAATATCAGCCTCCTAGGATGGTTGACCACTCAACTTGGGCCTAACCCAAAGGGTTGGGCTAGGTTTTAGTGATTTGACCTAAGTTGACCAAGTTTGACTATTGGTCAAATTGGGCTCTAGGGTTGACCAAACCATGGAATTTTTTGCCATTGGGTCCCTTATGAGGTTATGACCCTAGGAGTGTTGTCAACTTGAAGTTGTGGTGGTAAATAAGGGTGTTTAATGGAAAATCACCATTTTGACCTATTAGGGATATTTTGGTCATTTTGCCCTATGGTGACCCTAGGATGGGGATTTTTGGTCCACTAGGTCTCTTATGATGTTCTAGACCTAAAAGTGAAGTCAATTCCATATGGTGATTGTCAGTTAGGTCAATTGATGGGGAATTGACCATTTTGCCCTAATTAGGGTTAGAGTTGACTTTGGTCAACTTTGCCTATTTGACTAGTCCCAATGGGTCCTGAATGTCTCCATGGGCTCCTAAATGACCTAGGGATGTTGTGGTGGGGTCACTGAGCCAAACTAGAGTCCTTAAGTCAAACCCTAGGCTGAATATTTGGAAATTACTATTTACAGACCAAGGTGCTTCAACCCCTTTTTTGTCTAAGTCCAAGAGGTTCCTGAGCTACCAAAGCCTTGTCATGACCTAGTCATGACAAATTCACTTGGGGGGTCTAGCTGTCTCGGGGATGTTACAAATCCCAATAGACAAACAAATAATTTCGTCCCCGAAATTCAGGTTAGGCTTGTGGGTGCTCTACTGAATGTATCATCCCAAGGAGACAAATTAGACCAGAGATGAAGAGCTCTGAATACTTCTACTGCATCGATTCCAGAGATTCCTCAAGTACGTTCCTCCTATCCATGGTTCGATCATCGGACCTTGCCTAGCTGGACCTTCTTGTGCCGTAAGGCCTGCACTGTCAGATCGTCTATCTTGGCCGACTCTGAGCGGACTGATCGAACCTTCCTCCCATACAAACCTCGAGATATTATACTCCAACTCATGTTGTCCCATATTTACTACTCATATTAGCTCTTAATCACATTTGGATCTAGAATTTCTTCCAAATACCGATCACCGTATTTATGAGGTCATCATACTTAAACTAATTCCTAGAATCATTAGGCGATTATAGAGTATCATCTTTGCCGGTGGTTTTAGGGTAAAATCTTCCAAAATAACAAGATTCGTCATTAGTTAATTTCATTATACGAACGATCGCATTAACCCGTTACTTCTCGTAGTCATGAGTCTGCCAAAGTTGACTGTCCTATTATCGAAGCTTTGTGTCCTATACTTGATATCATCAAGATAATAATTGAAGAATCATTACTTAGATGGAAACTTTTTAACCAATCATTATACCCAATTTATAATTCCAAGGGTTAATATACTTCCAATGTCCTCGAGCATTTGTTCAATCAACGACGTTTAACCCTAGTCCTGATAACATTATAGGTCGTCAATCCAAACACATTTTTATCACAATCTCGTCTCTGTCCAAATAACCTCGAACATAGTCAAGTTCAACATCACAATGCTTGTGACACTATAATAGCTACCTAGGTCCAAGGGGCCCTAAGTCGGTATATACTCCACCAAGAGCCAAGCCCCCAATAGACAAACAAGATAATCCTCTACCTGCTCCGGGCTAAGTATCTCCATATGTTATATTCACCCTAGGTATTCCCACAATCCTTAGGGCATATCAACCAAGACTTGGATTCCATATTGAGACTTGTCGACATTCTCCATACTTTAACTCTTCAATTCACCGGTTGCGACAATTTCCTCAAGGTAAACATGTGACCTGATCCAAAATGATCTCGCACTAGGATCTGCTCCTAGTCGCTTCGGGTATCTGCGTACCTTAATCCTACCTAAGGCCTACTATTGACTAAGCTACTGTTGGGATCGTCAAGGTAAGCTATTCGTCCTAATTGGGTTGAGTCTAACTCCTACAGTAGGCGGTCTACCTAGGTTTGTTATGAGTGAACATTAGCATGTGATTTCCCACCATGGGCCCACCACTACTTCCGCTGCTAGTTTGTCCTCAAACTATGCTCGCGTAGGGTAGCCCAGGGATTTTGGACTTCTTCTCTTCGGAACGAGGTTTCCTCTGATACCACTTGTAAGACCCCATTTTTTTTGCAACAACCATTGGGGTCTTAAGCCCAGAACCGCCGTTTTGCGGTGACACCATCCTCTGGGATTGTCGACACCATAAAACGCCGACTCTGCCGGCATCTCAATCACCATCGACTGAAGAATTAGTAAGAAGGGACATAAGTGTCCTAGGCCACAATATCAATAAAGAGGAGATCACAACATCATATAGTCCACAACATAACAGTCTAAAGTAAATGGTAAGGTAAAACAGGAAAAGAGGGCTTATGCCCAGTACATGTAATCCTCATTACAAGTCACTCGCGGAAGCAAAACTAAAACTAAGCGTCACCGTAACTTTCACTGAACCGAGAGCACCCAAGCTAGACTGGCCCATCTCCACCGACTCCGTACTCTGCTGGTGCTGCATCGCTGGGTGCTTTTTCCTTTTCGGCCTGTAGTCGCCACCTCGCAATCCACGTCTGCGTCTACGTCTTCGGCCTCCTGACCGCTGAGCTGGTGGGATCCCACCCATCATGGGGCATTTGACCCTGTATGCCCCGGCTGGTGAAAATGGTAGCACGGTCGTGGGGTCAACTCTGTCGAAATCTACAAATCTGGTGTTTCTTCCATATGGTATACCTAAAATGTTGTGGTCCGAAAACCGTTAGTCTAAAAGACTAAGTCCTATCATCCCCCACCCCTCCCCCATTGCTCCTAGGCACCGGGCAGAAAGGAGTGAAAAGGAGGACCAAAAGCAGGGCGGAATCAAGCAGGTGACAACTATCCTAAGGAATAAAAGATGGCAAGGGTATCACAATAATTAAGTATGAGTAAACAAGTGTGCAACAAAAATAAACAGTAAGGAGTAGCAAGTAAGTAATAGCAACAAGAAATATAACCAATGATTTATAGGGATTGCCCCTATAAACCAAGGGGTCGTTTTGCAGAGCCTATCGTATAAAACGTCTCATACCATATTATATGATAGGTGTCAGGGGTTATATGCAATGATTATGCTATGACATGCAAATATGATATGGAATGCACAAGCAAGTGCAACTCACCCACACGAATATATGCGCATAGACCTTTAGTTCCCCTTTTTGGAGTTAGCTAAACTCCCAGGAGCCTCCGACGTGGCCGGACGGAGACAGTGGGGTGGGCCTTCCACTCCTAGACTGGTAATCACACTACACAACCTAGCCCCTCTCGTACATTTCCGTACTATTCCTTGCAAACCAGCTAGTCTTCCGAGTCAACGTACCGACGACGATGTGATCGATCGTCCAATATCGAAGACCCACCACTATTATGCACATGCAACCATGACAGTTTATATCTAACTATGATACCGAGCCTTCAGCTCTCTAGACTACCGAGTCTTCTAGTTCACCAAGTTCCCGAACATCCAGCACCCCAGACTTCCAAGTCTATACCAAGTCCCCGAGCATTCAGCTCCCCAGACTTACAAGTCTATACCAAGTCCTCGAGCATTCAGCTCCCTGGACTTCCAAGTCTATTCTAAATCCCTGAGCATCCAGCTCCCTGGACTTCCTGTTCATGTCCTAGTCCGCTTAACACTACCAATAGGCCCTCAGACCCCGGACCTACTCTATCCATCTAATATCAATTCCTCTGCCTAAGTGCACAATTGTGGGTGTAAGGTGAAGCTAATATTAGGGTTACTCTTGTTCATTTTATTCCTAAGATTTATGGTTAAACTTGGACTTTCCGAGGTCTGCCCGGTGAAGGGCTCGCAGCGGTACTAAGAACTACGATTGGGTGAATCTCAAAGTTCCCGTTCTAAGGAACTTAATGTTATTGTTTTCAACCCTTACCAAACTCTCTTTAAATTCAGTAGTACTATTCATAAGTGAAATTAACTTCCGAGCTAACCTACTCCAATCCTATCACTATATGCGGACCATATCAAGATACATAGTGCTCCTGTTAGGGGGTATTCTATTTCCTCATCCAAATGTCCTAAAATCAGTACTGGGAGTCTATCATAATCTAATATGACTAACTCCAAGGTTTCCAAATCTTCCTATTTATCGGGGCATTTAATTTATTTAAACTATGGCTCATAATGCCCTATTCTGAACATGAAGTGTTCCATTAATTTAGCAATAAATCACCGTAAAATTATGATAAATTTAACAAGACATTTAAACTACAATTCCAAGGTTTGAGAATTTCCAGAGGTGTTTAGGGCTGTCTTCCATATTTTACCAGTTAAGGTCATCAACACCATTTAATGAAGCAAAGGCCATAAATAATACTTTAAAAATTATAGAAAATTCTTGTAAGTGTATCATGGCCTATAAACACCCTAAAATTGTTCTCCCAAATTTTTTAGAGAATAAAAACCCCTAATTTAATTTATGGTCAAAATCTACTAGCCATGTATTAATGAAACAAGTACTATAATTATGCATCCAACGATTATAAAAAAATTACAGGAGCTTAATAATGATTTCAAACCATCTAACACCCAGTTTTATATTTTTTCTCTTCCATGATGGGATCTGAATCTAATTTAATGTAAACTTCCCATTTCCTATCTTAATTAAGAAGGTACTGTTTTTACTTATCTAAAAATACAGAGAAAATTACAGAATAACAAAAATTGTTAGATACACCCACTGGTCTAATTTCATAATTTTCCTAGAAATAATGGGGCATTGTTTTGATTTTTGAATAAAAATCCCAAATAGTGAATTTATGAAGCAAGTACTTGAAATAATAAGTTTAAAATTCCAATAAAATTCCAGATAATCTATCATGCTATAAAATGACCTATTCCATAATTTCATAGTATTCCAGGGAACATAAACTTCATAATAATCAAAATAAACTCTTAGGGCACATTTGAGGTTGTGAATAAAGTACTATTTATAATTACCCAAAAATTCTACCAACATTATTTTAGGTTCATCTCTACCAAAGAACTACCCTGCCAAAATTTTATCTGATTTTAAATTCATTTGCTAGCGTAATAATCAAAACAAGTTTAGTGCCCCAAAACTAGGGATAGGGTTTTGAGGGGGTTAAAGGCTTCCAAATTACCTAAAATTTTAACCAGAGGACTATACTAACCCTATGGTCCTCTCCACCAATTTTTAAGTTATTCCAAGGTCATTTGACCCCATGACCTTCAACCCTAAAAATCCCCATTAAGGGACCTACCCTAGGGTTCTAGGGCTACCCTACTCCAAACCACCCCAAATCTCATTTGAGGGTGTTACATGCCATATAAAATCAGTGGCCAAAATATTAGCCTCTGTTGAGGGGATATGACCACTCAAACCAAAGGGGGTGTTTTAACCTAATTAACCCTATAGGGGTCAACCTAAGGTTGGCTAAAAACCTAATCAAAACATCTCCAAATGAGATGGAATTTTTACCACAGCCCTAATATGCTCTCTAAGACAGCCCACCCAAATTTGGGGGGAATTTGATGTGTTTAGAACACCTAAATAATTTATACATAGATTATTAAATGTTTAAAAAAACTATAGAAAAATATTCTCCAAAAATTCTGATTTTTGGATATATCATAGGTATGCCTAATAGTAGCCCATACCCCAAATTTCAAGTCATTTTGATATCTAGATTGATGTGGGAATCCAAATAAATCTCAGGATAGCCCTATGGATAGACCTCACAAAAATGTGTGTTGTGGTCTAACGAGGACTCCAAATCACGTGAAATCAATTTGGAATTACACTAGACTTCAAGGGCTACATTTTCTATGTTGACCACTTTTTTTGTAGAGGGGTCTAAGTATTTTTATAAATTAAATCTATACACTGCAATTATAATCACAGAAAAAAAAAACAATAAATAGAATAAATTCTTTCATGAATCTTGAAGCAGCATCCAAGGGCTGTTGGTCATCTTCAAGCTCAAGCCAAGGGACGAGATTATCCCGACCTGGAGCTCCTTCCAGAGCATTTTACGGCCACTCCGGCCACCTCCCTGGCCGTCCACCACCGCCACCACCTCCGGTTAGGTGGTGGCTAGCGTTTGGCGACGACCATGCCGCCGGAGGCGGCGGTTTCCGGCAAACTCACACTGCCATTTTTCATGGAAAAATCCGAAATTTCAAGATCCCAATCAGTCTCAATTGAGCCCGATTTCACCACCTAAATCGATCTAGATCTAGCACAAGGATAGGGGAAGAGGATCGGACCTCATTTTGAGAAATTCCTTGCTCCATCCGCCGGACGCCATTGTTCCTCCTCCAAGCTTTGGGTGCCATCCGATTTATTGCAAGAAGACCTCCAAACTCTCGGGAAATGGGAGGGTTTCACTGCTCAGAGGCTTGTGAAGGTGATAGGGGGTTTAATTGGGGGTGGTAGTGGCTTAAACCCCATATGCCATTAATGGCCTCTTCACCTCCCCTCCCATGGCCGACCCTATGCATCCCCCCTGCCCTAATTCATCCTAGAAATGGCTGGAATCTTCTCAAATTAATCAGAGAAGATGAATGAGAGTGTAATGGGGGATGCTAAGGGGGTGTGTCACCTTAATGGCCATGAATGTCCACTTTCTCTCTCCTCAAAATTGGGGAAAACTCCCATTTCTCTCTCCTAATCACCATGGCCAAATTTCCACTCCCTCCCATGTTTAATATCAGCCTCCAAGGCTGGTTGACCACTCAACCTGGGCCTAATCCAAAGGGTTGGGCTAGGTTTAAGTGATTTGACCTAAGTTGACCAAGTTTGACTATACGTCAAATTGGGCTCTAGGGTTGACCAAACCATGGAATTTTTTGCCATTGGGTCCCTTATGAGGTTATGACCCTAGGAGTGTTGTCAACTTGAAGTTGTGGTGGTAAATAAGGGTGTTTAATGGAAAATCACCATTTTGACCTATTAGGGGTATTTTGGTCATTTTGCCCTATGGTGACCCTAGGATGGGGATTTTTGGTCCACTAGGTCTCTTATGATGTTCTAGACCTAGAAGTGAAGTCAATTTCATATGGTGATGGTCAGTTAGGTCAATTGATGGGGAATTGACCATTTTGCCCTAATTAGGGTTAGAGTTGACTTTGGTCAACTTGGCATATTTGACTAGTCCTAATGGGTCCTGAATGTCTCCATGGGCTCCTAAATGACCTAGGGATGTTGTGGTGGGGTCATTGAGCCAAGCTAGAGTCCTTAAGTCAAACCCTAGGCTTAATATTTGGAAATTACTATTTACAAACCTAGGTGCTTCAACCCCTATTTTTGTCTAAGTCCAAGAGGTTCCTGAGCTACCAAAGCCTTGTCATGACCTAGTCATGACAAATTCACTTGGGGGGTCTAGCTGTCTGGGGGATGTTACAAATCCCAATAGACAAACAAATAATTTTGTCCCCGAAATTCAGGTTAGGCTTGCGGGAGCTCTACTGAATGTATCATCCCAAGGAGACAAATTAGACCAGAGATGAAGAGCTCTGAATACTTCTACTGCATCGCTTCCAGAGATTCCTCAAGTACGTTACTCCTATCCATGGTTCGATCATCGGACCTTGCCTAGCTGGACCTTCTTGTGTCGTAAGGCCTGCACTGTCATATCGTCTATCTTGGTCGTCTCTGAGCGGACTGATCGAACCTTCCTCCCATACAAACCTCGATACATTGTACTCCAACTCATGTTGTCCCATATTTACTACTCATATTAGCTCTTAATCACATTTGGATCTAGAATTTCTTCCAAATACCGATCACCGTATTTATGAGGTCATCATACTTAAACTAATTCCTAGAATCATGAGGCGATTATAGAGTATCATCTTCGCCGATGGTTTTAGGGTAAAATCTTCCAAAATAACAAGATTTGTCATCAGTTAATTTCATTATACGAACGATCGCATTAACCCGTTACTTCTCGTAGTCATGAGTCTGCCAAAGTTGACTGTCCTATTATCGAAGATTTATGTCCTATACTTTATATCATCAAGATAATAATTGAAGAATCATTACTTAGATGGAAACTTTTTAACTAATCATTATACCAAATTTACAATTCCAGGGTTAATATACTTCCAATATACTCGAGCATTTATTCAATCAACGACGTTTAACCCTAGTCCTGATAACATTATAGGTCGTCAATCCAAACACATTTTTATCACAATCTCGTCCCTGTCCGAATAACCTCAAACATAGTCAAGTTCAACATCACCATGCTTGTGACACTATAATAGCTACCTAGGTCCAAGGGGCCCTAAGTCGGTATATACTCCACCAAGAGCCAAGCCCCCAATTGACAAACAAGATAATCCTCTACCTGCTCCGGGCTAAGTATCTCCATATGTTATATTCACCCTAGGTATTCCCACAATCCTTAGGGCATATCAACCAAGACTTGGATTCCATCTTGAGACTTGTCGACATTCTCCATACTTTAACTCTTCAATTCACCGGTTGCGACAATTTCCTCAAGGTAAACATGTGACCTGATCCAAAATGATCTCGCACTAGAATCTGCCCCTAGTCGCTTCGGGTATCTGCATACCTTAATCCTACCTAAGGCCTACTATTGACTAGGCTACTGTTGGGATCGTCAAGGTAAGCTATTCGTCCTAATTGGGTTGAGTCTAACTCCTATAGTAGGCGGTCTACCTAGGTTTGTTATAAGTGAACATTAGCATGTGATTTCCCCCCATGGGCCCACCACTGCTTCCACTGCTAGTTTGTCCTCAAACTAAGCTCGCGCGGGTGGCCCAGGGTTTTTGGACTTCTTCTCTTCGGAATGAGGTTTCCTCTGATACCACTTGTAAGACCCCTTTTTTTTGCAACAACCACCGGGGTCTTAGGCCCAGACCCACCTAGGTAGACCCCGGTGGTTGCTGTCTTCACAAGGCAGTTTCAGAGATTTCTGAAGAAGAAGAAGTGGAAGTCAATGCAATACTTGCTAGGCTCCTGAGCATCAGGAGGTAGCTTCTCACTCTTAGCCTTTCTTCTGTATTGAACTATAACATCTTTCCTAGCCTCATACTTTTGCCACTCCTGCTCATTATATCATTTACCTCTTTCATGAACTTGGTATTTTACAGCTTTCCATGCAGTTAATATGATATTTCTTGAAGTGGGGCTCCACTGCTCAAAATCAGGTTTTAACTCTGCCTGATCTCTGAATCTCTTCTTTGATAATTGAGCATCTTGCTGACATTAGCATGTGATTTCCCACCATGGGCCCACCACTACTTCCGCTGCTAGTTTGTCCTCAAACTATGCTCGCGTAGGGTAGCCCAGGGATTTTGGACTTCTTCTCTTCGGAACGAGGTTTCCTCTGATACCACTTGTAAGACCCCATTTTTTTTGCAACAACCATTGGGGTCTTAAGCCCAGAACCGCCGTTTTGCGGTGACACCATCCTCCGGGATGGTCGACACCATAAAACGCCGACTCTGCCGGCATCTCAATCACCATCGACTGAAAAATTAGTAAGAAGGGACATAAGTGTCCTAGGCCACAATATCAATAAAGAGGAGATCACAACATCATATAGTCCACAACATAATAGTCTAAAGTAAATGGTAAGGTAAAACAGGAAAAGAGGGCTTATGCCCAGTACATGTAATCCTCATTACAAGTCACTCGCGGAAGCAAAACTAAAACTAAGCGTCACCGTAACTTTCACTGAACCGAGAGCACCCAAGCTAGACTGGCCCATCTCCACCGACTCCGTACTCTGCTGGTGCTGCATCTCTGGGTGCTTTTTCCTTTTCGGCCTGTAGTCGCCACCTCGCAATCCACATCTGCGTCTACGTCTTCGGCCTCCTGACCGCTGAGCTGGTGGGATCCCACCCATCATGGGGCATTTGACCCTGCATGCCCCGGCTGGTGAAAATGGTAGCACGGTCGTGGGGTCAACTCTGTCGAAATCTGCAAATCTGGTGTTTCTTCCATATGGTACACCTAAAATGTTGTGGTCCGAAAACCGTTAGTCTAAAAGACTAAGTCCTATCATCCCCCACCCCTCCCCCATTGCTCCTAGGCACCGGGCAGAAAGGAGTGAAAAGGAGGACCAAAAGCAGGGCGGAATCAAGCAGGTGACAACTATCCTAAGGAATAAAAGATGGCAAGGGTATCACAATAATTAAGTATGAGTAAACAAGTGTGCAACAAAAATAAACAGTAAGGAGTAGCAAGTAAGTAATAGCAACAAGAAATATAACCAATGATTTATAGGGATTGCCCTTATAAACCAAGGGGTCGTTTTGCAGAGCCTATCGTATAAAACGTCTCATACCATATTATATGATAGGTGTCAGGGGTTATATGCAATGATTATGCTATGACATGCAAATATGATATGGAATGCACAAGCAAGTGCAACTCACCCACACGAATATATGCGCATAGACCTTTAGTTCCCCTTTTTGGAGTTAGCTAAACTCCCAGGAGCCTCCGACGTGGCCGGACGGAGACAGTGGGGTGGGCCTTCCACTCCTAGACTGGTAATCACACTACACAACCTAGCCCCTCTCGTACATTTCCGTACTATTCCTAGCAAACCAGCTAGTCTGCCGAGTCAACGTACCGACGACGATGTGATCGATCGTCCAATACCGAAGACCCACCACTATTATGCACATGCAACCATGACAGTTTATATCTAACTATGATACCGAGCCTTCAGCTCTCTAGACTACCGAGTCTTCTAGTTCACCAAGTTCCCGAACATCCAGCACCCCAGACTTCCAAGTCTATACCAAGTCCCCGAGCATTCAGCTCCCCAGACTTACAAGTCTATACCAAGTCCTCGAGCATTCAGCTCCCTGGACTTCCAAGTCTATTCTAAATCCCTGAGCATCCAGCTCCCTGGACTTCCTGTTCATGGCCTAGTCCGCTTAACACTACCAGTAGGCCCTCAGACCCCGGACCTACTCTATCCATCTAATATCAATTCCTCTGCCTAAGTGCACAATTGTGGGTGTAAGGTGAAGCTAATATTAGGGTTACTCTTGTTCATTTTATTCCTAAGATTTATGGTTAAACTTGGACTTTCCGAGGTCTGCCCGGTGAAGGGCTCGCAGCGGTACTAAGAACTACGATTGGGTGAATCTCAAAGTTCCCGTTCCAAGGCACTTAATGTTATTGTTTTCAACCCTTACCAAACTCTCTTTAAATAAAGTAGCACTATTCATAAGTGAAATTAACTTCCGAGCTAACCTACTCCAATCCTATCACTATATGCGGACCATATCAAGATACATAGTGCTCCTGTTAGGGGGTATTCTATTTCCTCATCCAAATGTCCTAAAATCAGTACTGGGAGTCTATCATAATCTAATATGACTAACTCCAAGGTTTCCAAATCTTCCTATTTATCGGGGCATTTAATTTATTTAAACTATGGCTCATAATGCCCTATTCTGAACATGAAGTGTTCCATTAATTTAGCAATAAATCACCGTAAAATTATGATAAATTTAACAAGACATTTAAACTACAATTCCAAGGTTTGAGAATTTCCAGAGGTGTTTAGGGCTGTCTTCCATATTTTACCAGTTAAGGTCATCAACACCATTTAATGAAGCAAAGGCCATAAATAATACTTTAAAAATTATAGAAAATTCTTGTAAGTGTATCATGGCCTATAAACACCCTAAAATTGTTCTCCCAAATTTTTTAGAGAATAAAAACCCCTAATTTAATTTATGGTCAAAATCTACTAGCCATGTATTAATGAAACAAGTACTGTAATTATGCATCCAACGATTATAAAAAAATTACAGGAGCTTAATAATGATTTCAAACCATCTAACACCCAGTTTTATATTTTTTTCTCTTCCATGATGGGATCTCAATCTAATTTAATGTAAACTTCCCATTTCCTATCTTAATTAAGAAGGTACTGTTCTTACTTATCTAAAAATACAGAGAAAATTACAGAATAACAAAAATTGTTAGATACACCCACTGGTCTAATTTCATAATTTTCCTAGAAATAATGGGGCATTGTTTTGATTTTTGAATAAAAATCCCAAATAGTGAATTTATGAAGCAAGTACTTGAAATAATAAGTTTAAAATTCCAATAAAATTCCAGATAATCTATCATGCTATAAAATGACCTATTCCATAATTTCATAGTATTCCAGGGAACATAAACTTCATAATAATCAAAATAAACTCTTAGGGCACATTTGAGGTTGTGAATAAAGTACTATTTATAATTACCCAAAAATTCTACCAACATTATTTTAGGTTCATCTCTACCAAAGAACTACCCTGCCAAAATTTTATCTGATTTTAAATTCATTTGCTAGCGTAATAATCAAAACAAGTTTAGTGCCCCAAAACTAGGGATAGGGTTTTGAGGGGGTTAAAGGCTTCCAAATTACCTAAAATTTTAACCAGAGGACTATACTAACCCTATGGTCCTCTCCACCAATTTTTAAGTTATTCCAAGGTCATTTGACCCCATGACCTTCAACCCTAAAAATCCCCATTAAGGGACCTACCCTAGGGTTCTAGAACTACCCTACTCCAAACCACCCCAAATCTCATTTGAGGGTATTACATGCCATATAAAATCAGTGGCCAAAATATTAGCCTCTGTTGAGGGGATATGACCACTCAAACCAAAGGGGGTGTTTTAACCTAATTAACCCTATAGGGGTCAACCTAAGGTTGGCTAAAAACCTAATCAAAACATCTCCAAATGAGATGGAATTTTTACCACAGCCCTAATATGCTCTCTAAGACAGCCCACCCAAATTTGGGGGGAATTTGATGTGTTTAGAACACCTAAATAATTTATACATAGATTATTAAATGTTTAAAAAAACTATAGAAAAATATTCTCCAAAAATTCTGATTTTTGGATATATCATAGGTATGCCTAATAGTAGCCCATACCCCAAATTTCAAGTCATTTTGATATCTGGATTGATGTGGGAATCCAAATAAATCTCAGGATAGCCCTATGGATAGACCTCACAAAAATGTGTGTTGTGGTCTAACGAGGACTCCAAATTGCGTGAAATCAATTTGGAATTACACTAGACTTCAAGGGCTACATTTTCTATGTTGACCACTTTTTTTGTAGAGGGGTCTAAGTATTTTTATAAATTAAATCTATACACTGTAATTATAATCACAGAAAAAAAAACAATAAATAGAATAAATTCTTTCATGAATCTTGAAGCAGCATCCAAGGGCTGTTGGTCATCTTCAAGCTCAAGCCAAGGGACGGGATTATCCCAACCTGGAGCTCCTTCCAGAGCATTTTACGGCCACTCCGGCCACCTCCCTGGCCGTCCACCACCGCCACCACCTCCGGTTAGGTGGTGGCTAGCGTTTGGCGACGACCATGCCGCCGGAGGCGGCGGTTTCCGGCAAACTCACACCGCCATTTTTCATGGAAAAATCCGAAATTTCAAGATCCCAATCAGTCTCAATTGAGCCCGATTTCACCACCTAAATCGATCTAGATCTAGCACAAGGATAGGGGAAGAGGATCGGACCTCATTTTGAGAAATTCCTTGCTCCATCCGCCGGACGCCATTGTTCCTCCTCCAAGCTTTGGGTGCCATCCGATTTATTGCAAGAAGACCTCCAAACTCTCGGGAAATGGGAGGGTTTCACTGCTTAGAGGCTTGTGAAGGTGATAGGGGGTTTAATTGGGGGTGGTAGTGGCTTAAACCCCATATGCCATTAATGGCCTCTTCACCTCCCCTCCCATGGCCGACCCTATGCATCCCCCCTGCCCAAATTCATCCTAGAAATGGCTGGAATCTTCTCAAATTAATCAGAGAAGATGAATGAGAGTGTAATGGGGGGATGCCAAGGGGGTGTGTCACCTTAATGGCCATGAATGTCCACTTTCTCTCTCCTCAAAATTGGGGAAAACTCCCATTTCTCTCTCCTAATCAACATGGCCAAATTTCCACTCCCTCCCATGTTTAATATCAGCCTCCAAGGCTGGTTGATCACTCAACCTGGGCCTAACCCAAAGGGTTGGGCTAGGTTTAAGTGATTTGACCTAAGTTGACCAAGTTTGACTATACGTCAAATTGGGCTCTAGGGTTGACCAAACCATGGAATTTTTTGCCATTGGGTCCCTTATGAGGTTATGACCCTAGGAGTGTTGTCAACTTGAAGTTGTGGTGGTAAATAAGGGTGTTTAATGGAAAATCACCATTTTGACCTATTAGGGGTATTTTGGTCATTTTGCCCTATAGTGACCCTAGGATGGGGATTTTTGGTCCACTAGGTCTCTTATGATGTTCTAGACCTAGAAGTGAAGTCAATTCCATATGGTGATGGTCAGTTAGGTCAATTGATGGGGAATTGACCATTTTGCCCTAATTAGGGTTAGAGTTGACTTTGGTCAACTTAGCATATTTGACTAGTCCCAATGGGTCCTGAATGTCTCCATGGGCTCCTAAATGACCTAGGGATGTTGTGGTGGGGTCATTGAGCCAAGCTAGAGTCCTTAAGTCAAACCCTAGGCTTAATATTTGGAAATTACTATTTACAAACCTAGGTGCTTCAACCCCTATTTTTGTCTAAGTCCAAGAGGTTTCTGAGCTACCAAAGCCTTGTCATGACCTAGTCATGACAAATTCACTTGGGGGGTCTAGCTGTCTGGGGGATGTTACAAATCCCAATAGACAAACAAATAATTTCGTCCCCGAAAATCAGGTTAGGCTTGCGGGAGCTCTACTGAATGTATCATCCCAAGGAGACAAATTATACCAGAGATGAAGAGCTCTGAATACTTCTACTGCATCGCTTCCAGAGATTCCTCAAGTACGTTACTCCTATCCATGGTTCGATCATCGGACCTTGCCTAGCTGGACCTTCTTGTGTCGTAAGGCCTGCATTGTCATATCGTCTATCTTGGTCGTCTCTGAGCGGACTGATCGAACCTTCCTCCCATACAAACCTCGATACATTGTACTCCAACTCATGTTGTCCCATATTTACTACTCATATTAGCTCTTAATCACATTTGGATCTAGAATTTCTTCCAAATACCGATCACCGTATTTATGAGGTCATCATACTTAAACTAATTCCTAGAATCATGAGGCGATTATAGAGTATCATCTTCGCCGATGGTTTTAGGGTAAAATCTTCCAAAATAACAAGATTTGTCATCAGTTAATTTCATTATACGAACGATCGCATTAACCCGTTACTTCTCGTAGTCATGAGTCTGCCAAAGTTGACTGTCCTATTATCGAAGCTTTATGTCCTATACTTTATATCATCAAGATAATAATTGAAGAATCATTACTTAGATGGAAACTTTTTAACTAATCATTATACCAAATTTACAATTCCAGGGTTAATTTACTTCCAATATACTCGAGCATTTATTCAATCAACGACGTTTAACCCTAGTCCTGATAACATTATAGGTCGTCAATCCAAACACATTTTTATCACAATCTCGTCCCTGTCCGAATAACCTCAAACATAGTCAAGTTCAACATCACCATGCTTGTGACACTATAATAGCTACCTAGGTCCAAGGGGACCTAAGTCGGTATATACTCCACCAAGAGCCAAGCCCCCAATTGACAAACAAGATAATCCTCTACCTGCTCCGGGCTAAGTATCTCCATATGTTATATTCACCCTAGGTATTCCCACAATCCTTAGGGCATATCAACCAAGACTTGGATTCCATCTTGAGACTTGTCGACATTCTCCATACTTTAACTCTTCAATTCACCGGTTGCGACAATTTCCTCAAGGTAAACATGTGACCTGATCCAAAATGATCTCGCACTAGAATCTGCCCCTAGTCGCTTCGGGTATCTGCATACCTTAATCCTACCTAAGGCCTACTATTGACTAGGCTACTGTTGGGATCGTCAAGGTAAGCTATTCGTCCTAATTGGGTTGAGTCTAACTCCTACAGTAGGCGGTCTACCTAGGTTTGTTATAAGTGAACATTAGCATGTGATTTCCCCCCATGGGCCCACCACTGCTTCCGCTGCTAGTTTGTCCTCAAACTAAGCTCGCGCGGGTGGCCCAGGGTTTTTGGACTTCTTCTCTTCGGAATGAGGTTTCCTCTGATACCACTTGTAAGACCCCTTTTTTTGCAACAACCACCGGGGTCTTAGGCCCAGACTCGTCGTTTTGCGGTGACACCATCCTCCGGAAAGGTCGACACCACAAAATGCTGACTCTGTCGGCCATCTCAATCACCATCGACTTAAGAAGTAGTAAGAAGGGACATAAGTGTCCAAGGCCACAGTATCAATAAAGAGGAGATCACAACATCATATAGTCCACAACATAACAGTTTAAAGTACATGGTAAGGTAAAATAGGAAAAGAGGGCTTATGCCCAGTACATGTAATCCTCACTACAAGTCACTCGCGGAAGAAAAACTAAAACTAAGCGTCACCATAACTGTCACTGAACCGAGAGAACCCAAGCTAGACTGGCCCATCTACACCGACTCCGTACTCTGCTGGTGCTGCATCTCTGGGTGCTTTTTCCTTTTCGTCCTGTACTCGCCGCCTCGCAATCCACGTATGCGTCTACGTCTTTGGCCTCCTGACTGCTGAGCTGGTGGGATCCCACCCATCATGGGGCATTTGACTCGTGCATGCCCCGGCTGGTGACAATTGTAGCACGGTCGTGGGGTCAACTCTGTCGGAATCTGCAAAACCGGTGTCTCTTCCATATGGTACACCTAAAATGCTGTGGTCCGAAAATCGTTAGTCTAAAAGACTAAGTCTTATCATCCCCCACCCCTCCCCCGTGGCTCCTAGGTACCGGGCGGAAAGGAGTGAAAAGGAGGACCAAAAGCAGGGCAGAATCAAGTAAGTGACAACTATCCTAAGGAATAAAAGATGGCAGGGGTATCACAATAATTAAGTATGAGTAAACAAGTGTGAAACAAAAGTAAACAGTAAGGAGTAGCAAGTAAGTAATAGCAACAAGAAATATAACCATTGATTTATAGGGATTGACCATATAGAACAAGGGGTTTGTAGGGCCTATCGTATAAAACATATACCATTTTATACGATAGGTGTCAGGGGTTATATGCAATGTTTATGCTATGACATGCAAATATGCTATGGAATGCATAAGCAAGTGCAACTCACCCACACGACTCTATGCGCATAGACCTTTAGTTCCCCTTTTTAGAGTTAGCTAAACTCCAAGGAGCCTCCGACGTGGCCGGATAGAGATAGTGGGGTGGGCCTTCCACTCCTAGACTGGTAATCACACTACACAGCCTTGCCCTTCTCGTACGTTTCCGTACTATTCCTAGCAAACCAGCTAGTCTCCCGAGTCAACGTACCGATGACGGCGTGATCGATCGTCAATTACCGAAGACCCACCACTATTATGCACATGCAACCATGACAGTTTATATCTAACTATGATACCGAGCCTCCAGCTCTCTAGACTACCGAGTCTTCTAGTTCACCAAGTTCCCGAACTTCAAGCACCCCAGACTTCCAAGTCTATACCAAGTTCCCGAGCATTCAGCTCCCCAGACTTCCAAGTCTATACCAAGTCCCCGAGCATTTAGCTCCCCGGACTTCCAAGTCTATTCTAAATCCCTGAGCATCCAGCTCCCTGGACATCCCGTTCATGACCTAGTCCGCTTAACACTACCAGTAGGCCCTCAAACCCCGGACCTACTCTATCCATTCAATATCAATTCCTCTGCCTAAGTGCACAATTGTGGGTGTAAGTTGAAGCTAATATTAGGGTTACTCTTGTTCATTTTATTCCTAAGATTTAAGGTTAAACTTGGACTTTCCGAGGTCTGCCCGGTGAAGGGCTCGCAGCGGTACTAAGAACTACGGTGGGGTGAATCTCAAAGTTCTCTTTCCAAGGCACTTAATGTTATTGTTTTCTACCCTTACCAAACTCTCTTTAAATTCAGTAGCACTATTCATAAGTGAAATTAACTTCCGAGCTAACCTACTCCAATCCTATCACTTTATGTGGACCATATCAAGCTACATAGTGCTCATGTTAGGGGGTATTCTATTTCCTCATCCAAATGTCCTAAAATCAGTACTGGGAGTCTATCATAACCTAATATGACTAACTCCAAGGTTTCCAAATCTTCCTATTTATCGGGGAATTTAATTTATTTAAACTTTGGCTCCAAATGCCCTATTCTGAACATGAAGTGTACCATTAATTAAGCAATAAATCACTGTAGAATTATGATAATTTTAACAAGACATTTAAACTACAATTCCAAGGTTTGAGAATTTCCAGAGGTGTTTAGGGCTGTCTTCCATATTTTACCAGTTAAGATCATCAACACGATTTAATGAAGCAAAGGCCATAAATAATACTTTAAAAATTATAGAAAAATTCCTGTAAGTGTATCATGCCCTAAAAACACCCTAAAATTGTTCTCCCAAATTTTTTTGAGAATAAAAACCCCTAATTTAATTTATGATCAAAATCTACTAGCCATGTATTAATGAAACAAGTACTGTAATTATGGATCCAAAAATTATAAAAAAATTACAAGAACTTAATAATGATTTCAAACCATCAAACACTCAGTTTTACATTTTTTGCTCTTCCATGAGGGGCTCTGAATCTAATTTAATGTAAACTTTCCATTTCCTATCTTAATGAAGAAGGTACTGTTTTTACTTATCTAAAAATAAATAGAAAATTACAGAATAACAAACATGGTTAGATACACCCACTGGTCTAATTTCATAATTTTCCTAGAAATAATGGGGCATTGTTTTGATTTTTGAATAAAAATCCCAAATAGTGAATTATGAAGCAAGTACTTGAAATAACAAGTTTAAAATTCCAATAAAATTCCAGATAATTTATCATGCTATAAAATGACCTATTCCATAATCTCATAGTATTCCAGGAAACATAAACTTCATAATAATCAAAATAAACTCTTAGGGCACATTTGAGGTTGTGAATAAAGTACTATTTATAATTACCCGAAAATTCTACCAACATTATTTTAGGTCCATCTCTACCAAAGAACAACCCTGCCAAAATTTCATCTGATTTTAAATTCATTTGCTAGCCTAATAATCAAAACAAGTTTACTGCCCCCAAAACTAGGGATAGGGTTTTGAGGGGGATAAAGGCTTCCAAATTCCCTAAAATTTTAACCAGAGGACTATACTAACCCTATGGTCCTCTCCACCAATTTTTAAGATATTCCAAGGTCATTTTATCCCATGACCTTCAACCCTAAAAATCCCCATTAAGGGAGCTACCCTAGGGTTCTAGGGCTACCCTACTCCAAACCACCCTAAATCGCATTTGAGGGTGTTACATGCCATATAAAATCAGTGGCAAAAATATTAGCCTATTTTGAGGGGATTTGACCACTCAAACCCAAGGGGGTGTTTTAACCAAATTAACCCTATAGGGGTCAACCTAAGGTTGGCTAAAAACCTAATCAAAACATATCCAAATGAGTTGGAATTTTTACCAGGGCCCTAAAATGCTCTCTAAGACAGCCCACCCAAATTTTGGGGGAATTTGATGTGTTTAGAACACCTAAATAATTTATACATGGATTATTAAATGTTTACAAAAACTATAGAACAATATTCTCCAAAAATTCTAATTTTTGGATATGTCCTAGGTATGGCTAATAATAGCCCATACCCCAAATTTCAAGTCATTTGGATATCTAGATTGATGTGGGCATCCAAATAAATCTAAGGATAGACATATGGATAGACCTCACCAAACTGTGTGTTGTGGTCTAACCAGAACTCCGAATCGAGTGAAATAAATTTTGAATTACAATAGATTTCAAGGGCTACATTTTCTATGTTTGCCACTTTTTATGTAGAGGGGTCTAAGTATTTTTAAAAATTAAATCTATACACTGCAATTATAATCACAGAAAAAAAAACCATAAATAGAATAAATTCCTGCACGAATCTTGAAGCAGCATCCAAGGGTTGTTGGTCATCTTCAAGCTCAAGCCAAGGGACGGGATTATCCCGACCTAGAGATCCTTCCACAGCATTTTCTAGCAACTCCGGCCACCTCCCTGGCCGCCCACCACCGCCACCACCTCCGTTGAGGTGGTGGCTAGCGTTTTGTGGCGACCATGCCGCCGGAGGCGGCGGTTTCCGGCGAACTCACACCTCCATTTTTCATGGAAAAATCCGAAATTTCAAGATTCCAATCAGTCTCAATTGAGCCCGATTTCACCACCTAAATCGATCTAGATCTAGCACAAGGATAGGGGAAGAGGATCAGACCTCATTTGGAGAAATTCCTTGCTCCATCCGCCGGCCGCCATTGTTCCTCCTCCAAGCTTTGGGTGCCATCCGATTTCTTGCAAGAAGACCTCCAAACTCTCGAGAAATGGGAGGGTTTCACTGCTCAGAGGCTTGTGAAGGAGATAGGGGGTTTAATTGGGGGTAGTGGTGGCTTAAACCCCATATGCCATTAATGGCCTCTTTACCTCCCCTCCCATGGCCGACCCTATGCATCCCCCTTGCCCTAATTCCTCATAGAAATGGCTGGAATCTTCTCAAATTAATCAGTGAAGATGAATGAGAGTGTAATGGGGGGATGCCAAGGGGGTGCGTCACCTTAATGGCCATGAATGTCCACTTTCTCTCTCCGCAAAATTGGGGAAAACTCCCATTTCTCTCTCCTAATCACCATGGCCGAATTTCCACTCCCTCCCATGTTTAATATCAGCCTCCTAGGCTGGTTGACCACTCAACCTGGGCCTAACCCAAAGGGTTGGGCTAGGTTTACGTGATTTGACCTAAGTTGACCAAGTTTGACTATTGGTCAAATTGGGCTCTAGGGTTGACCAAACCATGGAATTTTGTGTCATTGGGTCCCTTATGAGGTTATCACCCTAGGAGTGTGGTCAACGTGAAGTTGTGGTGGTAAATAAGGGTGTTTAATGGAAAATCACCATTTTGATCTATTAGGGGTATTTTGGTCATTTTGACCTATGGTGACCCTAGGATGGGGATTTTTGGTCCACTAGGTCTCTTATGATGTTCTAGACCTAAAAGTGAAGTCAATTCCATATGGTGATGGTCAGTTAGGTCAATTGATGGGAATTGACCATTTTGCACTAATTGGGGTTAGAGTTGGCTTTGGTCAACTTGGCATATTTGACTGGTCCCAATGGATCCTGAATGTCTCCATGGGCTCCTAAATGACCTAGGGATATTGTGGTAGGGACACTGAGCCAAGCTAGAGTCCTTAAGTCAAACCCTAGGCTGAATATTTGGAAATTACTATTTACAGACCAAGGTGCTTCAACCCCTATTTTTGTCAAAGTCCAAGAGGTTCCTGAGCTACCAAAGCCTTGTCATGACCTAGTTATGAAAAATTCACTTGGGGGGGGTCTAGCTGTCTGGGGGATGTTACAAATCCCAATAGACAAACAAATAATTTCGTCCCCGAAATTCAGGTTAGGCTTGCGGGAGCTCTACTGAATGTATCATCCCAAGGAGACAAATTAGACCAGAGATGAAGAGCTTTGAAAACTTCCACTGCATCGCTTCCAGAGATTCCTCAAGTACGTTACTCCTATCCATGGTTCGATCATCGGACCTTGCCTAGCTGGACCTTCTTGTGTCGTAAGGCCTGCACTGTCATATCGTCTATCTTGGCCGTCTCTGAGCGGACTGATCAAACCTTCCACCCATACAAACCTCGAGACACTGTACTCCAACTCATGTTGTCCCATATTTACTACTCATATTAGCTATTAATCACATTTGGATCTAGAATTTCTTCCAAATACCGATCACCGTATTTATGAGGTCATCATACTTAAACTAATTCCTAGAATCATGAGGCGATTATAGAGTATCATCTTCGTCGGTGGTTTTAGGGTAAAATCATCAAAAATAACAAGATTCGTCATCAGTTAATTTCATTATACGAACGATCACATTAACCTGTTACTTCTCGTAGTCATGAGTTTGCCAAAGTTGACTGTCCTATTATCGAAGCTTTGTGTCCTATACTTGATATCATCAAGATTATAATTGAAGAATCATTACTTAGATGGAAACTTTTTAACTAATCATTATACCAAATTTACAATTCCAGGGTTAATATACTTCCAATGTACTCGAGCATTTATTCAATCAACGACGTTTAACCCTAGTCCTGATAACATTATAGGTCGTCAATCCAAACACATTTTTATCACAATCTCGTCTACGTCCGAATAACCTCAAACATAGTCAAGTTCAACATCACCATGCTTGTGACACTATAATAGCTACCTAGGTCCAAGGGGACCTAAGTCGGTATATACTCCACCAAGAGCCAAGCCCCCAATAGACAAACAAGATAATCCTCTACCTGCTCCGGGCTAAGTATCTCCATATGTTATATTCACCCTAGGTATTCCCACAATCCTTAGGGCATATCAACCAAGAGTTGGATTCCATCTTGAGACTTGTCGACATTCTCCATACTTTAACTCTTCAATTCACCGGTTGCGACAATTTCCTCAAGGTAAACATGTGACCTAATCCAAAATGATCTCGCACTAGGATCTGCCCCTAGTCGCTTCGGTTATCTGCATACCTTAATCCTACCTAAGGCCTACTATTGACTAGGCTACTGTTGGGATCGTCAAGGTAAGCTATTCGTCCTAATTGGGTTGAGTCTAACTCCTACAGTAGGCGGTCTACCTAGGTTTGTTATGAGTGAACATTAGCATGTGATTTCCCCCCATGGGCCCACCACTGCTTCCGCTGCTAGTTTGTCCTCAAACTAAGCTCGCGCGGGTGGCCCAGGGTTTTTGGACTTCTTCTCTTCGGAACGAGGTTTCCTCTGATACCACTTGTAAGACCCCTTTTTTGCAACAACCACCGGGGTCTTAGGCCCAGACCTGCCGTTTTGCGGTGACACCATTCTCCGGAAAGGTCGACGCCACAAAATGCTGACTCTACCAGCCATCTCAATCACCATCGACTGAAGAAGTAGTAAGAAGGGACATAAGTGTCCAAGGCCACAATATCAATAATGAGGAGATCACAACATCATATAGTCCACAACATAACAGTCTAAAGTACATGGTAAGGTAAAATAGGAAAAGAGGGCTTATGCCCAGTACATGTAATCCTCACTACAAGTCACTCGCGGAAGAAAAACTAAAATTAAGCGTCACCGTAACTGTCACTGAACCGAGAGCACCCAAGCTAGACTGGCCCATCTACACCGACTCCGTACTCTGCTGGTGCTGCATCTCTGGGTGCTTTTTCCTTTTCGGCCTGTAGTCGCCGCCTCGCAATCCACGTCTGCGTCTACGTCTTTGGCCACCTGACTGCTGAGCTGGTGGGATCCCACCCATCATGGGGCATTTGACCCGTGCATACCCCGGCTGGTGATAATTGTAGCACGGTCGTGGGGTCAACTCTGTCGAAATCTGCAAAACTGGTGTCTCTTCCATATGGTACACCTAAAATGCTGTGGTCCGAAAACCGTTAGTCTAAAAGACTAAGTCTTATCATCCCCCACCCCTCCCCCGTGGATCCTAGGTACCGGGCAGAAAGGAGTGAATAGGAGGACCAAAAGCAGGGCAGAATCAAGTAAGTGACAACTATCCTAAGGAATAAAAGATGGCAGGGGTATCACAATAATTAAGTATGAGTAAACAAGTGTGAAACAAAAGTAAACAGTAAGGAGTAGCAAGTAAGTAATAGCAACAAGAAATATAACCATTGATTTATAGGGATTGACCCTATAGACCAAGGGGTCGTTTTGTAGGGCCTATCGTATAAAACATCCCATACCATTTTATACGATAGGTGTTAAGGGTTATATGTAATGTTTATGCTATGACATGCAAATATGCTATGGAATGCATAAGCAAGTGCAACTCACCCACACGACTCTATGCGCATAGACCTTTAGTTCCCCTTTTTGGAGTTAGCTAAACTCCAAGGAGCCTCCGACGTGGCCGGACGGAGACAGTGGGGTGGGCCTTCCACTCCTAGACTGGTAATCACACTACACAGCCTTGCCCTTCTCGTACGTTTCCGTACTATTCCTAGCAAACCAGCTAGTCTCCCGAGTCAACGTACCGATGACGGTGTGATCGATCGTCAATTACCGAAGACCCACCACTATTATGCACATGCAACCATGACAGTTTATATCTAACTATGATACCGAGCCTCCAGCTCTCTAGACTACCGAGTCTTCTAGTTCACCAAGTTCCCAAACTTCCATCACCCCAGACTTCCAAGTCTATATCAAGTTCCCGAGCATTCAGCTCCCCAGACTTCCAAGTCTATACCAAGCCCCCGAGCATTCAGCTCCCCGGACTTCCAAGTCTATTCTAAATCCCCGACCATCCAGCTCCCTGGACTTCCCGTTCATGACCTAGTCCGCTTAACACTACCAGTAGGCACTCAAACCCCGGACCTACTCTATCCATTCAATATCAATTCCTCTGCCTAAGTGCACAATTGTGGGTGTAAGTTGAAGCTAATATTAGGGTTACTCTTGTTCATTTTATTCCTAAGATTTAAGGTTAAACTTGGACTTTCCGAGGTCTGCCCGGTGAAGGGCACGCAGCGGTACTAAGAACTATGATGGGGTGAATCTCAAAGTTCCCTTTCTAAGGCACTTAATGTTATTGTTTTCTACCCTTACCAAACTCTCTTTAAATTCAGTAGAACTATTCATAAGTGAAATTAACTTCCGAGCTAACCTACTCCAATCCTATCACTATATGTGGACCATATCAAGCTACATAGTGCTCATGTTAGGGGGTATTCTATTTCCTCATCCAAATGTCCTAAAATCAGTACTGGGAGTCTAGCATAACCTAATATGACTAACTCCAAGGTTTCCAAATCTTCCTATTTATCGGAGCATTTAATTTATTTAAACTTTGGCTCCAAATGCCCTATTCTGAACATGAAGTGTACCATTAATTAAGCAATAAATCACTGTAGAATTATGATAATTTTAACAAGACATTTAAACTACAATTCCAAGGTTTGAGAATTTCCAGAGGTGTTTAGGGCTGTCTTCCATATTTTACCAGTTAAGGTCATCAACACGATTTAATGAAGCAAAGGCCATAAATAATACTTTAAAAATTATAGAAAAATTCCTGTAAGTGTATCATGCCCTAAAAACACCCTAAAATTGTTCTCCCAAATTTTTTTGAGAATAAAAACCCCTAATTTAATTTATGATCAAAATCTACTAGCCATGTATTAATGAAACAAGTACTGTAATTATGCATCCAAAAATTATAAAAAAATTACAAGAACTTAATAATGATTTCAAACCATCAAACACTCAGTTTTACATTTTTTATCTTCCATGAGGGGCTCTGAATCTAATTTAATGTAAACTTTCCATTTCCTATCTTAATGAAGAAGGTACTGTTTTTACTTATCTAAAAATAAATAGAAAATTACAGAATAACAAACATGGTTAGATACACCCACTGGTCTAATTTCATAATTTTCCTAGAAATAATGGGGCATTGTTTTGATTTTTGAATAAAAATCCCAAATAGTGAATTTATGAAGCAAGTACTTGAAATAACAAGTTTAAAATTCTAATAAAATTCCAGATAATCTATCATGCTATAAAATGACCTATTCCATAATCTTATAGTATTCCAGGGAACATAAACTTCATAATAATCAAAATAAACTCTTAGGGCACATTTGAGGTTGTGAATAAAGTACTATTTATAATTACCCAAAAATTCTACCAACATTATTTTAGGTCCATCTCTACCAAAGAACTACCCTGCCAAAATTTCATATGATTTTAAATTCATTTGCTAGCCTAATAATCAAAATAAGTTTACTGCCCCAAAACTAGGGATAGGGTTTTGAGGGGGTTAAAGGCTTCCAAATTCCCTAAAATTTTAACCAGAGGACTATACTAACCTTATGGTCCTCTCCACTAATTTTTAAGATATCCAAGGTCATTTTACCCCATGACCTTCAACCCTAAAAATCCCCATTAAGGGAGCTACCCTAGGGTTCTAGGGCTACCCTACTCCAAACAACCCTAAATCTCATTTGAGGGTGTTACATGCCATATAAAATCAGTGGCAAAAATATTAGCCTATGTTGAGGGGATTTGACCACTCAAACCCAAGGGGGTGTTTTAACCTAATTAACCCTATAGGGGTCAACCTAAGGTTGGCTAAAAACCTAATCAAAACATATCCAAATGAGTTGGAATTTTTACTAGAGCCCTAAAATGCTCTCTAAGACAGTCCGCCCAAATTTGGGGGGAATTTGATGTGTTTAGAACACCTAAATAATTTATACATGGATTATTAAATGTTTACAAAAACTATAGAAACATATTCTCCAAAAATTCTGATTTTTGGATATGTCCTAGGTATGTCTAATAATAGCCCATACCCCAAATTTCAAGTCATTTGGATATCTGGATTGATGTGGGCATCCAAATAAATCTAAGGATAGCCCTATGGATAGACCTCACCAAACTGTGTGTTGTGGTCTAACCAGGACTCCGAATCGAGTGAAATTAATTTTGAATTACACTAGACTTCAAGGGCTACATTTTCAATGTTTGCCACTTTTTATGTAGAGGGGTATAAGTATTTTTAAAAATTAAATCTATTCACTGCAATTATAATCACAGAAAAAAAAACAATAAATAGAATAAATTCATGCATGAATCTTGATGCAGCATCCAAGGGTTGTTGGTCATCTTCAAGCTCAAGCCAAGGGACGGGATTAGCCCGACCTGGATCTCCTTCTAGGGCATTTTCTGGCAACTCCGGCCACCTCCCTGGCCGCCCACCACCGCCACCACCTCCATTGAGGTGGTGGCTAGCGTTTGGCAGCGGCCATGCCGCCGGAGGCGGCGGTTTACGGCGAACTCACACCGCCATTTTTCATGGAAAAATCCGAAATTTCAAGCTCCCAATCAGGCTCAATTGAGCCCGATTTCTCCACCTAAATCGATCTAGATCTAGCACAAGGATAGGGGAAGAGGATCAGACCTCATTTGGAGCAATTCCTTGCTCCATTCACCGGCCGCCATTATTTCTCCTCCAAGCTTTGGGTGTCATCCGATTTCTTGCAAGGAGAGCTCCAAACTCTAGGGAAAATGGGGGTTTTCACTGCTCAGAGGCTTG
Source organism: Platanthera zijinensis (assembly GCA_039513925.1). NCBI lineage: Eukaryota > Viridiplantae > Streptophyta > Magnoliopsida > Asparagales > Orchidaceae > Platanthera > Platanthera zijinensis. The sequence continues at coordinate 82,897,246 of CM077086.1, forward strand.
TGAAGGTGATAGGGGGTTTAATTGGGGGTGGTACTGGCTTAAACCCCATATGCCATTAATGGCCTCTTCACCTCCCCTCCCATGGCCGACCCTATGCATCCCCCCTGCCCTAATTCCTCCTAGAAACGGCTGTAATCTTCTCAAATTAATCAGAGAAGATGAATGAGAGTGTAATGGGGGGATGCCAAGGGGGGGTGTCACCTTAATGGCCATGAATGGCCACTTTCTCTCTCCTCAAAATTGGGGAAAACTCCCATTTCTCTCTCCTAATCACCATGGCCGAATTTCCACTCCCTCCCATGTTAAATATCAGCCTCCTAGGCTGGTTGACCACTCAACTTGGGCCTAACCCAAAGGGTTGGGCTAGGTTTAAGTGATTTGACCTAAGTTGACCAAGTTTCACTATTGGTCAAATTGGGCTCTAGGGTTGACCAAACCATGGAATTTTGTGCCATTGGGTCCCTTATGAGGTTATGACCCTAGGAGTGTGGTCAACGTGAAGTTGTGGTGGTAAATAAGGGTGTTTAATGGAAAATCACCATTTTGACCTATTAGGGGTATTTTGGTCATTTTGACCTGTGGTGACCCTAGGATGGGGATTTTTGGTCCACTAGGTCTCTTATGATGTTCTAGACCTAGAAGTGAAGTCAATTCCATATGGTGATGGTCAGTTAGGTCAATTGATGGGGAATTGACCATTTTGCCCTAATTAGGGTTAGAGTTGACTTTGGTCAACTTGGCCTATTTGACTGGATCCAATGGGTCCTAAATGTCTCCATGGGCTCCTAAATGACCTAGGGATGTTGTGGTGGGGTCACTGAGCCAAGATAGAGTCCTTAAGTCAAACCCTAGGCTGAATATTTGGAAATTACTGTTTACAGACCAAGGTGCTTCAACCCCTATTTTTGTCTAAGTCCAAGAGGTTCCTGAGCTACCAAAGCCTTGTCATGACCTAATCATGACAAATTCACTTGGGGGGTCTAGCTTTCCGGGGGATGTTACAAAGTGCAGCTCTGATGTTATTAGAGACCCATTTTGCATGATTAAAGCCAGCTTTGACTAATAATCTCTCCTCCCTTTATGACTTGTCTAGCTATATGATCCCTCAGATCATTCTTTGAAATCTTATTTGATCAGCTAGATATTATGTACCTTCTTGATAGTAGGCTTTTAATTTAGTCAGGTTATCAGAAATGGTCTTTTGAGAGGCTCCAATAGCTGTTTGGACAGCAGCTAGATCATCTTGTATTTGCTTTGATATTTCAGTTTTTTCAAATCAGTGGAAATACTTCCCAGTTTTTTTAGAATTTCTTCATGGGAGTCTTTGAGATTTTTCATTAGAGCTGAATTGATTTTCTAAAACATATCCTTGCTTGGTGGCAATGCCCTCAACCTTAGTCTTCAGCAGCTGTTGTTGCTCAGCCAAATATACTACAGCATTGCCTCCCTTATGGAAGCAATCTGTCATCTCTTTTTTATGCAGATTGACTTCAAATCTGATATATTTAATGTCTTGAGCCAGCTAAAACTGCAGTTCTTTATTTGACTCATCCACATATTTCTCTAAGGACTGCCTTTGTTCATCCAATTTAACTTGTAGTTGGACCAGTAATGAACTGAAGTCCATGCTTGGAGCAGGTGGTGGTGTGACTGTTTGCAAGGCTTTCTTGTAGCCTGAGCTCCTTTTCCTGATTACAACCATTTTCCTCTTCTTAGCCATAGAGGCTTCCTCATCATCAGAGGGTTGTGATGAGCTTTCTATATCAACTATTTCTTTATTAGATGGGGCATTCAGTAGTTCCTTCCCCTCAATTCCTGGCAGTTCCTTTTCTATCTGTGATTATTCCCCCTCAGTCCTTGCAGCTGGTAAATCAGGAAATAGCTCTTCCATAGTTACCTCTTACTGCATCTGTACAGGAGGAACAAGATTAGTTTGGAAAACAAAAGGTTCTCCCTGGACATCCAGATTGTTGTCCAGGGCTTTCTCTATAAAGGAGGTACTTACTTGCTCAACTTGAGCTGTATCTTTTATCTGCACATCTTGTGCTTCCTTCTCAGCAATTTCCAGTGCTTCTTTGTTTAAGTCTTATACAATGTCCATTATTGTATCACCAGCATGCTCACTTTCCAGAGTAGCTTCAGCAATACCTCCCCCTTGAGCAGGCAGCTAAGATAATTCAGTGACTTGTACTGCTAGTTCAGGATGTTCTCCCCTGGAGTGGAGGCTATCTGTTGTTGTGGGTGCTGACTGCTCTCTTCTAGATCTTGAGCTTCTTTTTGTTGTTCGTCTTCATCTGAACTAAAGACTACCTCCTCCTCAGAATCACTGGAGGATTCTTCTTGCTGAACAATTTCTTTCTTTTTCTTATCTTTCTTGACCTGTTTCTATGGAGTAAAAACCACTTTGGTCAATACTCTATCCCATCTAGATATAATCCTTACATCCATTCTCCTCATATGGTTGATCTTGGATCCTGGTAGTTGGTTCATAACATCAGGTATTGTAGAAGCTAGACATAAGCTTAGTATCCTTCCCAGATTTGGCTTCTTTACTCCTTCTTGGATTTTGTCAAATACTATTGATGTCCAGTATGTTTTTACAGTGAATATGACCCTTTTCATTAGATTGAACATGGAGACTAAAACTCTGTCATGTCCACCAGTCTTATACAGAATCACCTTGCCTACTATTTCAAACAGAAACTTTTCTTGGGAATTCATCCCTTTCCAGGTAATGGATGATCCAACTTTTGTATTAGGGTTCAACTCGCACCAACTTAGTGCATCTTTAGTATTGTATGGAACTATTTCATCATCATACTTAACCATGGGAAGTTGGAGTGATTTCCTAATTGTCTTTAGTGTTAGTTTCACTCGGGAGTCCTGAACTGTCGCTTTGATCTTCTTCCCTTCAGCATCCACAGTTGCTGATGAATAAAATTCCAGTACTTCCTTTTTCCAAATTCTTGTTTGTTCTGAGACCAAGAACTCCAACCCATTTTCCAAAATTAGGGTAATTACACCCTAGATGTCTTGTGAGGCTATCGTGAACCCCCCACGAACAAGCTCATAACCTTCATTCACCTTGTCATCCTTGTGGGGCGCCATTGACGAGAGGGAGAGAGAAAGAAGAGAAGAAAAGTGAATATCTATGTCGACACAAGGTCTAGAGTCGCGAAATCTGAAAGCGTAGTCGACCAGATTTTGTCTCCCCCTATTTATAGTCTACTGGTAACGGGTAGGTAAAAGGACGCACCTTACTTAGTAAAAATACTTGTCGACATAGTTGTACATGTGTCTACATAAAAGACTTAGGTCACGACGTAAACTAAATTTTAGTCGACATGTCTATATGTCGACATATCTATGTGTCGGAATACTTTTGTTAGTGTCGACACGGGTTGGTCAAGTCTCGATATAGTTGTGTCGACACCTATTCTTCTATCTACACAGATACTGTTTCTGTGTCGACACATCCTTTTTCTTTGTCGACACAACATACTGAGTGTGTCGACACAATTTGCTTGTGTCGACACAAACTTTGTACTTAGACAAATTTTCTGAGATATATTGCGCTTACATATTCTACTTAGGAATGCTTGAGCTAACATATTCTAGGTTCAACATACCTAATTCAATTTTAAAATAATTGAATTTAGTTTCATCCAGAGGTTTTGTAAAAATATAAACAATTTGATTATTTGTGTTTACAAATTCTAGATTAATATCTTCCTTCTCCACATGTTCTCTTATAAAATGAAACTTAATTTCTATATGCTTGGTTCTACTGTGAGATACAGGATTCTTAGCAATAGAAATTGCACTAGTAGAATCACAGAATAGTGGAATTCTACTTACCTTGATGTCATAGTCTTCAAGTTGATGTTTTATCCACATCAATTATGCACAGCAGCTGCCTGTAGCTATATATTCTGACTCAGCAGTTGGGATAGCTACATTTGTTTGCTTTTTGCTGCACCATGACACCAGCCTTCCACCTAGGAATTGACAAGTTCCTGTAGTACTTTTCCTGTCTTCTTTGCATCCTGCAAAGTCTGCATCTGAGAAGCCTGTTAGTAAGAAATCTCTATTCTTAGGGTACCAAAGACCTAGATTAGGTGTGCCCTTAAGATATCTCAAAATTCTCTTAACTGCAGTATAATGAGATTCCTTTGGGCAAGCTTGGTACCTAGCATAGACACATGTAGCATACATGATGTCAGGTCTACTAGCAGTCAAGTAGAGTAAGGAGCAAATTATCCCTCTATACAAAGACTCATCAATAGGTTTTCCTGTCTCATCTTTGCCTATAGGCATACTTGTTTCCAATGGAGTTTTCATGGTGGAGGCTGAATCCATTCCATATTTCTTAATCAACTCCTTGGTGAACTTAGACTGGGATATGGACAATCCATCATCAGTCTGTCTTACTTGAAGTCCCAAGAAGAACTTCAGCTCACCCATACTGCTCATCTCAAACTTCCCTTGCATAAGTTTGGCAAAATTTCTACAAATGTTGTCTTCAGTAGATCCAAAAATAATGTCATCAACATATATCTGGACTAGGATTATCTTGCCTTTAGATTCCCTAAAGAATAGAGTTTTGTCTATCTTTCCTCTAGAGAATTTATTCTCAATAAGAAAAGCAGACAAGGTTTCATACCAAGCCCCAGGGGCTGGTTCAAAACCATATAGAGCTTTCCTAAGCCTATATACATAATCAGGATAATGAGAATCTACAAAACCTGAGGGTTGTTCAACATAGACTTCCTCTTTTAAGTCACCATTCATAAATGCTGACTTTACATCCATCTGATATACCTTGAACACTTGATAAGCAGCATAGGACAAGAACAACCTTACAGCCTCCAGCCTTGCCACTGGTGCAAAGGTTTGATCAAAGTCAATCCCTTCCTCTTGCCTGTAGCCTTTTGCTACTAGTCTGGCCTTGTTCTTGATTATAGTGCCATTCTCATCAAGTTTGTTTCTGTAGATCCACTGGGTTCCTATAATGTTGTGATCCTTTAGTTTAGGAACTAGTTCCTAGACTTTACACCTTCTAAATTGATTCATATCTTCTTGTATAGCATCAATCCAGTTTGTGTCTAGCATGGCTTCTTCAAACTTCCCGGGTTCTATCTGTGACAAGAAACTTGAATATAAAACTGTGTTCATGCTCTTGCTCCTGATTAGTACACCTTGACTTGCATCACCAATGATTTGATGAGCTAGATGATCCTTTAGGTGTCTTCTTGCTGGAGGAAATCTGTCAGCCTCTTGGCCTTCTTCATTTTCCTCAACCTGATGCTCATCATTGTCTTCTTCATCCAATGAGTCTTGTTCTCCCCCTGGACAGCATGCATCCTTTTCTTCATCTAGCATAGCAGGTGCTTCTTCATTGATAGTCAGCTTATCCAGTCTATCCTTTAAACCTGTAGAACTACCTGAAGAGCTAGACAATTCACTGTTAATCAACTCAGACTCATCAAATACTACATGGACAGATTCTTCTACAACTTGTGTAGTCAAGTTGTAGATCATGTATTCCCTACTATTATTGATGTACCCAACAAATATCCCTTCTAGGGATTTGGCAGCAAACTTAGTTTGGTAGTGCTTACCATTAACTAGGACATAACACTTACTACCAAAGATTCTTAGGTAGGAAATGTTTGGTTTTCTGCCTTTCAAAATCTGATAGGGAGTCATATTATGTTTTTTTATTGATGGAGGCTCTATTGAGTACATGACATGCAGTATTTACTGCCTCTACCCATAAGTACTCAGGGAGAGTAGTATTACTAAGTAGTGTTCTACTTGCCTCAATTAGAGTCATATTCTTTCTTTAAGCAACACCATTTTGCTGGGGTGTTCTAGGTGAGGAGAACTTTGTCATACATTCAGACTGAAATTCAGTTCCATGGTCTGGAAAACAGTAGGAGTTTGTCACAGAACTTTGTCATACATTCAGACTGAAATTCAATTCCATGGTCACTTCTGATTTTGACCACTGATTCGACAAATTCATTCTGAATTTGTCGAACAAAGGTCTGGAAAACAGTAGGAGTTTCAGATTTCTGCCTCAAGAAGAAAACCCATGTGAATCTAGAATAGTCATCCACAATAACAAATGTATATACTTTCCTACCAAGACTATGGACTGGTATACGACCAAACAAATCCATATGCAAGAGATATAAACATCTCATTGAATCTTTGGTATCTAGTGCATGGAAAGAGGACTTAGTCTGTTTGCCCTTTTGGCAAACTGAACACACACCCTCTTTAATGCACTTGACTTGAGGACCATTCCTCACTAACCCCATGCTGAACAGCTGTCCTATAGACTTATAGTTCAGATGAGATAGCCTCTTGTGCAATTGGACACAAAGTGAAGCTTTCTCTCCTGCAACTAGACAAATAGGCGAGATGTTAAACTCATAATCTAGGTTAAGACAATATACATTCCCTTTCCTAGTGCCAGTCAAAATGATCTCTTGAACACTTGACCTCCTTATTTTGCACTACCGTTTGAGGAAAGAGATTTCATAACCTAGATCACTAAGTTGACTTATGCTAATCAGGTTATGTTTTAGACCCTTCACATTAGCCACTTTAGTGATAGTAATTGAATCACTAGAAATGTTACCAAATCCTTTGATGATTCCTTTTTATGATCCACCAAAGATTACTTTGGGTCCATTCTCTATGGGTATATAGTCCCTCAACATTCTTCTTGTTCCAGTCATGTGTCTGGAACATCCACTATCCATGTACCATATAGGGGTATGGCTACTTGGATTCACCTGCATCAAATAAAGAATCACTTATCCTTAGAACCAAAATTATTATTAGGTCCTAGATCCTTGTTAGTTTGAAATCCTGCAGTTGTTCTAACAGGAAAACTATTCTTGGTTTTAACACTTGTATTGAACCAGCAATCCATGGCAAAGTAGCCCACCTTGCCACAACACCAACACTCAAATCTATTGTACCTTCTTTTAGGTACAGTCTTCACAACTTTGTTGTCAGCAGTCCTGTTAACTGTAGGTGCTGGAGCAGCAAACCCCAAGAATTCCTTTTGAACCTGATGGGCTTGCCTATAAAGTGACCTATTCGCATTTGCACCCTTAACCATGAGATCTCCATACTCACAGTGACCATGAGTAATATCATGATCATACCTATTTGTAGGTTGCATCACTTTCCTAAAGAAAATAGGAGGCTTTTTAACTAGTGGCTGAACTGGGGCCTTACCTTTTCTTTGAGAATTGGTGGCCCTAGTTCTTCCCTTAAAACCTAGACCAGTCTTTTCTTTATGGGAAATGAAATTGTCTATTAAGGGCAAGACATATTTTGGCTTAGATAATTTAGCCACTAACTCTCTTTCTTGCGGAAGTTTTGCCTCCAATTTCTTGATATGATTTTCCTTGAAAGAGATTGTGCTCATCTGAATAACAGTAATGTTTTTCAGTTTATGTTGGGTATTATATCCACAATTTCCTAGATTTGAAGAAGACTCCAGTCAAGCTAAGATGGATTCACAATGTATTTGATGATCTTCTATCAAGTTGTGCTTGCAGTTATTCCATGCTAAGTACACACCAATGTCAGGGTGCAGTGGGTGAATATACACGGGTCTGCGCAATGTAATCCCTCGTTGAGTAGATCAGTGTGTTGACTCGCGTGTGCTCTCTCTATTAGAGTGTACTTATTTTCAAGTACAGGGTTAAGTCAGATCAAGAGCAGAAGAAGGAGCAAAGATGGGTCAAAGACCAAGTCATCAAAGGAAGGAAGAGAAAATTCTTCTAAGTAAAAATCGACGGGAATCACTAAGTGATTCTCGCCGACTTTGACGGGAATCGTTAGTGATTCCCGCCGATTCGACAAGAATCAGTCTTCATTCCTGCCGACTTCTTCCGGCTGACAGTTTTCCAACAGGATTCAGCCAAGGTAGAATCGACGGGAATCGTGAGTGATTCCCGCCGACATCGACAGGAATCACCAACGATTCCCGCCGATTTTTCCTTAGGCATTTTTCTCGTTCGCTGGACCGAACCACCTTGCCGAGCGCTGTTTAGGCCGGGGCTAGGGCTTCTCCTTGTGAGCCCCACAATGGTCATTAGGGTTGGATCTAGTATTTATACTCGCATATTTTGAACTTCTACAGCAATCCATTCTCTAAAATCAAAAAGGAGGCCGAGTGTGACCTAGCGGATCACGGAAAGCGCCGATCGCCTGTAGCCGCTCGCAAGGAAGTCGTCGCTGATAATCTCCGATCATCTCTGATCTTCCGACGACAGTATCGAGGCAAGCCGAGCGTCTCACGTATCTATCTTGAGATCTCTTGTCTTTTGATTCGTAGAACGAGACTTGTTATCCATTTCGAATCGGTTGAGACGATTGATCCGACTGAGATCGTTGGTAGACCTTACTTGCTTCGTCAAGAAGTTTGGATCTACAAAGTATCTCCGCCGCAAGCACTTGCCGTCGCCAATCTTGACAAGATCCACTCCAAGAGAGAAATCCGGTTGTGGACTCTTCGTAACATTCAAGAAAGCTTCAATGAACGAAGAAGGACCTCGGAATCTCCAAAAGTTTTGTTTGTATTTTCTTTTACATTCAATTTTGATTTGTTGTAAAGGAATTTTTATTCCTAGTTGTAAGGGTTGGGTGCAACCCGTGGTGGTGGAGTGGTGACTCCTTTGTTGGAAGGGTTCCTTCCATAGTGTAAGGATTGGATTTCAATCCGATTGGAGAAGTGACTGAGTCGTCCCTTGGTTGGAGATAGGTCGAAGGGGGAAAGTGGACGTACCCAAATCGGGGAACCACTATAACTCTTTGTGTGTTTTTTGTGCTGTGTTTGTTAATTTGTGCAGGTTAATTTAATTCCGCAAAAGACCGCACGACACCTATTCCCCCCCCCCCATAGGTGGATTTAGTCGACACTAGAGACTTTCAAGTGGTATCAGAGGGAGGTTACTCATCTATAAGGTTAACACCTTGAGTAAGATCATGTATCTAGTGTCAAGAAGAAAATAAGACTCAAGCATAGAGCTATACACTGATGTCTCTCCTCTGAGACTCCCTGCCTGCACAAAAGAATATTATCCCATCTGGAAAATGAGAGTTTAGTTTCATCTGGAAGCCATTGACCCTCGTGTGTTATTCATTATGGAAGAGGGTCCCTTCATTCCCATGAAGGCTTCTGGTTCTGGAAAAGATCTCCAAATCCCCAAGAGTCCCGCAGAGATGTCTGAGACTGAGCTCTCACTATTCAACTTGGATAAGCTGGTTCGACAGATCATTTCTGATATTTGGTCTGGATCATCTCTTACAAGATTGTATAAGTGTAAGACTACAAAGTCCATGTGGCAAACTATATCTGACCTCATGGAGGGAACGAAGACTGCCGGGACTGAATGCCAACAAGAGGATGAAGCATATGTGGGGGTCCTCGTCTCTGAAGATAAAAGTCAAAAACAACCTCTCAATATCAGGTCTCTAGTGTCTCTATCTGAGACTGAAGAAGAGATTGAGGAATGTTGTTGTGATGAAGCTGAAACATCAGTCTCTACAGACCATAACTCTAACCCTGATCAGCACAATTAGGATCAGGTATCTTCCTCTTATTGCTCCCTTCCTCTTGTATCTCCTGAAGACAGGAGAATTTCAGAGATTTGTCCATCTTTTGAGGCAAGGGAAATTGACAGCTTCAATCAAAAGATTGAAACTCTTGATTCCCTTCGTAGAGCCCTTCAGAAAAGCAACTTGCTTGTTGAGGAACAAGCTAAGGAAATTGCTCAACTGAGGACCATGATGGACCTCCAATTGGAATCCATCAAGGTGAAGGACTCAAAGATCTAGGATCTAGAGTTTCATCTAGAGACCGAAAAGAGGATAGTATCTAGTTTTTCCAAGATATATGCTATTAAGAGAAAGGGAGAAAATGGGTAGATCTCGCGAATTATAAAATCGTGGAGAAATGGGGAAACTGTTTACAGACCCCCCACACCGAGTAGGAGGGGCACTCATCATTCTTTCAGGTATGACCATAAGAACAACTATGGTCACTGCAGGAATGATCAACCCTCATGTGGAAATACCCTTAGTGCAAGTGCTGTTATGGCTACCCATGAGAAAATACACATGGCTCATCCCAAACCGTTTGTATTTGCGGCCTCAGCCCCCTCACCTCATGAAATTGCTAGAACCAGCTCTCACAGAACTTCTTCCCACCCTAGGACAAAGAAAAAGGGAGTTGGCAAACATGTAGCAAGCATCACTGGGGCCCCCGAATGTTTGCTGGCTGAAAAGAAAGCACCATCCCCCAGGCTTCATGATACTCACCACATGTCCACCATCAGACCCCCCTCAAATCTCGGTAGAAAGGGTAAATGTGAGAGCAGTTCCAGCTTTGCCTCTTTCATACCTAGGGTCATGACTAACTTCGTTAATAAACCTGGTCAGAAAAGGAGGTACATAATTCATGAGTATTGGTGTTGTGGAAGAGTGGGTCACTTTGCCATAGATTGTTGGCACAATCCTTCTATGCCAAGGGCAAGGGTATGTTCACATCCTTTGGCAAGAGACAGCTTTCCTGATAGAAATCCTATAGGAAGGCATGCTGTATTTTATGCTGATAAGAACCTAGGACCCAATACCCATTAGGTTCCTAAGGTAAGGTAATTCTTTTTTGCAGGATATTCTAGGTACCCATGAACCTGATGGGACCTAGACAAGAGATATTCCAGGCTTGCTATGGAATAAGTATATGGGATAAGAGATAATGCTAACCACAGTGTCCTACTTTTACATGATACCCTTCGTACTTCAAATAGTGGATCCGAATGATCAACCTAGTAATCTCAGGTACGCGCATTCAGTTTCAAAAATTGAATCGCATTACATAGATATACATATATATATATAGACATATATGTATATTTTCTTTCAAGATATATATCTGCACACCTTAAATGGAAGGACACGCAAGCCAATAACTGTATGATCCTTATTTTAGAATCTGATAAATTTTCTATATCTTGATAATGTGTGAGAGTGGGTGTCAATTGGTCTGATGAATCTCAAGGAACTTGTACCAGTAATTGCAACTAATATTTTTTAAATTTTGACTCACCAAGAAATAGCCAATGATTATTTATAGTGTTATCCTTCCATCGACTCGGCGTAGCTATTCTGACCTGAAAATTTTTACCCATTATTTAAAAGGGAAAAGTTTCGAATAAGCAGGAATTCTCATCGCCTCAAAGGTTAAAATGTACAGGAATTCTGACCTCAAAGGTTTAAATGTACAAGAAATAGCCAGTGCTTAACGTTACAATTTTCCCATCGTGAAAGAGCTTGTTTAATAGAACGGAAAGCAGCAGAAACCCTTCACCTTCCCGTCGACCCTTCAGCTTCCGGCAGAAAGCAGCGGAATCCTCTCCATTTCCCGTCGACCCTGCAGAAACCTCGTCGAATCCCTTCAGCAGATCTCGCGGAAAAGAGCCTTCCGTCGCTCCCCAGCCGTAGTTCGTCGACTTCCGCAACCTTTGAGTCTACCGTCCATCGCTCTCGTCGATCGTAGCCCGTATTCGTGTCCCGTCGATCGTAGCCCGTCGACTCTGCATTACCGTCATCGACATCAGCTCGACGCACGTGACACGTCGTTCCACCGCAATCCTTCAGTCTGGACGCAAGCATCTCATTGTCCTAGGGCTACTCTCCTCTCACCGCCTGCTATGCGTCTCCTTCCTTGCACCCTCCATTTGAAAGGTTCATAATGGCTCCTCGAACAACGGTCGGGCTCCTCACTGGAAGTGAGTTGGTTAGGACAAGTTTTGCACATGCTTCAGACGAATTCAGAAACATCATCTTGATGCTGGAACAAGCCGGGCTCTCCTTCATTCTCGAGCACCCGTGCAAGGTTCTAGACAAGGAAGTTCTTGAGTTTTACGCAAACTCCAAGCTGCGACACGAGGATAACCTGATAAAGAGTAAGATAGTAGGTCTAAGGATAAAGATGATGGCTGCCAAACTGTCACATCATCTCCAGCTCTCCAGCTTCGAACAAAAGGACTATCTAGATGAAGATGATCGTACGTGGACACTTCTTTTCTGTGGATTGGCTAGAGGGACCAGGGCTATTAAACGCAAAGACATGAATGAAGAAGGAAAGCTTATCTCAGATATCATAGGGAAGGTTCTGATCTGCAAGCCTGGCTCACACGATCACATCTCAAGGGACATGTTTAAGATCCTGATCGTCATAGTGTGCAGAAAGAAATTGAACTGGGGGGCCATGTTATTTGAGAAAATAAAAGATACCCTATGTACCCCTAACTTCGGGAGAATCATCAGTCTCTACCTGAATCAGATGGATGGAGATAGATTTGATATGACTAATGGAGTTCCCCTTCACTACCTAAAGAAGATGGACTCCAGCGTCTTTGATAGGTGGGAAAGAAAAATTTTCCAAGGGGGTGCGTCTGTAACACGTGTTGATGAAGAAGACAGAGCACCAGAGTTCACAAATCCTTCGGATCAGCCCAGTGAAGTTCCTGATCTGCTGAATGCAGGAACTGAGGGGGAGTCGTTACCTAGTCCTTCTGCTACTATCAGGATGGAAGCCTCAGTCACAGGACAAGTAAACGATGTTACTGACATCACCCTCATCACTAAGGAGGAAGTAGAGACTCTCGCTACTGATCAGACTGACGAGGAGGAATAAGAGGATGATGTAAAGAATATTACTGCTAGTGAGGATGATGTGGATTCCCCTGAACAGTAGGTTGTTGAGGAACTTGATGATGAGAAAGCTGGAAATGATATGTCCATGAGGGAGATTGATGTTGACCTCCCTTCTGAGGAACAGATTCAGGTAAAAGTTCCTGATGTATCTGGCGCATCAGTTGAGGGGGAGACCTCCCGGCCTCAGGAACAACCTTATACTATACTGAAGGGGGTGATGAGTATACATGGAAACTTGGCAGATGTTGCCTCTATCCCTCCACTGGAGACCGTAAATTTATCAAGCTCCACAAGTGTATCTGAAGAAGAGAATCCTGACTCACAGAGTCCTACCCCCCCCCCCCCCCCTCCAGAGCACGACTAGGTCATACATTAGGATCATCCGTTAGGACCTAGCCTGGCAAATCACACTGTAAATATCATTCAAGGTATAGTAGATGAACTGAAGACCTCCTTTAAACGATCTCACAACAGGGTACTTAAACGAATAAAGCAATCAGAGGATCTGATGCTAAAGAATATTGTGGAGATAAATCACAAGCTGGATAAGATGGAACAAAAGTTTGAAGCTAAGTATGTAGAGGCTGGCACTGCCGTCAATCTTTTGATGCAAGGGCTACAAAAAATGCAGTTGACCTGGCAGTGGTAAATCAAAATGCTCATGTTGTTGCCAACAACATAAAAATTGTTTGATGCCAACATGGTCACACTCAACACGAATCAAAATACCCTGCTGACCAATTTTACTCAGAATATAAAGCATATAGATGAGTCACTGCATTGTTATGCAAACTTAATTGCCTTAGAAGCCAAAAAGGGGGAGAAGGATTATGCAGCTAAGATGGCAGGGTTAGAGCAAATCATGGTCGTCAACTTCAAGCAATCAAATGAGTATGTTTTTGAAAGTTGTCATTGGCTAGCTCAGCAAGCTTCAGGTATACATATTCCTGTTAATCCTACTGATGATGTTACTGCTGCTGCTGATGAGGTTGTTATTGCTAAGGAATTTCCCGTAAGTGAAGCTGATGCCAGAAAGGCTGTTAAAGCCTCTGCCAAAGCTGCTGACAATGCAATGTTTGATCAAGAAGCGATTGCGAAAGGGAAAAGAAAACTTCAAGAATGAACTTCTAAAGAAACTCAAGCAGAGAAGAAATTAAGAAGGAAGGAATGTGAAGTTAAGAATGAACGATGGAGTCCTGTGTCTAGGAACATCATACTGGATACATTCATGCTACAACAGCGGGGAGAGCTTAATAGAAATGAAGTATATAGTCAGTATGACTGGGAAAAGCACAAAGAATATGAGGCTAAAAGAAACATTTTCTTCAGGTCAAACACAGTGGAGAACAAAGCTCCTCCCCCCCCCCCCCACCGGTACTACCCGAAGCCAAAGGAATTTTTTGAAAGGCAAAGCAAGAAGTACCTGGCTAAACAACTAAGAGATGCTGAGGCAAAGGAGGGATAGACTTGAAATCTAAACTTTTTATTTTTAATCTGCGTGTACGTCTATTCTTGTAATTATAAATGAACAACTGTTTAGATATATATATATGTGATCATATGCTGATTCAATTTTTATTTTGAATGCGTGAAATTTTATTATTCTGACTACTTGTCTTGCATACCTTTATATATATCTTTTTGGTTGGTGTAATTCATCTTAGCTAGTAGGATTTTGGCTCTTCAAATAGGGGGAGATTGTTGGGTATTGTATCCACAATTACCTGGATTTGAAGAAGACTCCAGTCAAGCTAAGATGGATTCACAATGTATTTGACAATCTTCTATCAAGTTGTGCTTGCAGCTATTCCATGCTAAGTACACACCAATGTCAGAGTGCAGTGGGTCAATATACACGGGTCTGCGCAATGTAATCTCTCGTTGAGTAGATCAGTGTGTTGACTCACGTGTGCTCTCTCTATTGGAGTGTACTTATTTTCAAGTACAGGGTTAAGGCAGATCAAGAGCAAAAGAAGGAGCAAAGATGGGTAAAAGACCAAGTCATCAAAGGAAGGAAGATAAAATTCTTCTAAGACAAAATCGAAGGAATCACTAAGTGATTCTCGCCGACTTCGACGGGAATCGTTAGTCATTCCCGCCGATTCGACGAGAATCAGTCTGCATTCCCGCCGACTTCTTCCGGCTGACAGTTTTCCAACAGGAATTCAACCAAGGCAGAATCGACGGGAATCGTGAGTGATTCCCGCCGACATCGACGGGAATCACCAACGATTCCCGCCGATTTTGCCTTAGGCATTTTTTCTCGTTCGCTGGACGGAACCACCTTGTCGAGCGCTGTTTAGGCCGGGGCTAGGGTTTCTCCTTGTGGGCCCCACAACGGTCATTAGGGTTGGCTCTAGTATTTATACTCGCGTATTTTGAACTTCTACAGCAATCCATTCTACAAAATCAAAAAGGAGGCCGAGCGTGACCTAGCGGATCGCGGAAAGCGCCGATCGCCCATAGCCGCTCGCAAGGAAGTCGTCGCCGATAATCTTCGATCATCTCTGATCTTCTAACGAGAGTATCGAGGCAAGTCGAGCGTCTCATGTATCTCTTTTGAGATCTCTTGTCTTCCGATTCGTAGAACGAGACTTGTTCTCCATTTTGAATCGGTTGAGACGATTGATCCGACTGAGATCGTTGGTAGACCTTGCTTGCTTCGTCAAGAAGTTTGGATCTATAAAGTATCGCCGCCGCAATCACTTGCCGCCGCCGATCTTGACAAGATCCACTCCAAGAGAGAAATCCGGTTGTGGACTCTTTGTAACTTTCAACAAAGCTTCAACAAACGAAGAAGGACCTCGGAATCTCCAAAAGCTTTGTTTGTATTTTCTTTTACATACAATTTTGATTTGTTGTAAAGGAATTTTTATTCCTAGTTGTAAGGGTTGGGTGCAACCCGTGGTGGTGGAGTTGTGACTCCTTTATTGGAAGGGTTCCTTCCGTAGTGTGAGGATTGGATTTCAATCCGATTGGAGAAGTGACCGAGTCGTCCCTTGGTGGGAGATAGGTCGAAGGGGGAAAGTGGACGTACCCAAATCGGGGAACCACTATAACTCTTTGTGTGTTTTCTGTGCTGTGTTTGTTAATTTGTGCAGGCTAATTTAATTCCTCAAAAGACCGCACAACACCTATTCCCCCCCCCCCATAGGTGGATTTAGTCGACACTAGAGACTTTCAGTTTGGCAACCTCCTTCAGTTTTAAATCTATCAACATGACAAAATGTGCAACGTCCTCTTTTTATTGCACCTGAAAGTGTGTTGGCGGCGAGATAACTTATAAATTTAGTCAACATTAATCATAATTCTTGAATTATCACCCCCTCCTCCATAATCCACATGGTCTTCTGTCAAATATTATCCCATCCACTGTAGAAGGACTGCACTATAATACTTCCAGTATATCAGCCGTTGGATATTCAATATCCAAATCTTAACAATTCCATATCCACAATTCACCGTGAATTATTTCGAGATAGGTTTAGGGTTTAACCTACTAAATGGTCCCATTGAGCTTTCTTAAAACCGTTCTCTACTTTTTAGCAAGTGGATTGTGTCCATCCCCAGTATGAGTTGCATTAGAAATTCTCTTCGCTAGTGGATTAGCCTTGGTTAAAGAGGAACCTCCAGGTTGATTGTGTCCATCCCCAGTATGAGTTGCATTAGAAATTCGCTTCGCTTCTCCGGGTTTTTTCACAAAAACATGCTGCCTCCATAAATGCATGCTCCCATCAAGCTGGCAGGGATGTAGGCTCACTCGGTGGTTGGAGTTGGATGAGGAGAGGAGACCCCGAGAAGACCCGCTGACCAAGCTCCCATCAAGCTGGCAGGGCTGTAGGCACACTCGGTATGAGTTGGCAGGGATGTAGGCTCACTCGGTGGTTGGAGTTGGATGAGGAGAGGAGACCCCGAGAAGACCCGCTGACCAGGCTCCCATCAAGCTGGCAGGGATGTAGGCTCACTCGGTGGTTGGAGTTGGATGAGGAGAGGAGACCCCGAGAAGACTCGCTGACCAGGCTCCCATCAAGCTGGCAGAGCTGTAGGCACACTCGCGTAGCCTTGGATAAAGAGGAACCTCCGGGTTGATTGTGTCCATCCCTAGTATGAGTTGCATTAGAAATTCGATTCGCGTAGCCTTGGTTAAAGAGGAACCTCCGGGTTGATTGTGTCCATCCCCAGTATGAGTTGCATTAGAAATTCGCTTCGCTAGTGGAAAATGATGATTGTCTCGGTATGGGTGACATGCATTTATGGCGGCAGCAGGCTTTTGTGAAAAAACCCGGAGAAGCGAAGCGAATTTCTAATGCAACTCATACTAGGGATGGACACATTCAACCCGGAGGTTCCTCTTTAACCAAGGCTACGCGAATTCCACTAGCGAAGCGAATTTATGGCGCCTCAGGTCATCACGTAGACCCTCGTAGAACTGGTTGGTCTTACGCCCCTCATCGGCAAACGTAGAGCCAGCATAACGACCCAACCATATAAACTCATGGAGATACTCATCCACCCAACCATTATTTCTGTCATGAGAGGGCAATCACGTGTTAAATGATAGACGACTGGGATTGTGGTTCGCATGTTCTCCTTCCCTTGGACTCTCTTCAGATCTTTCTCCAATGATTGGGCCGTATTGACTAGGGTTAGGAAGCCTTGCGTCATAGGCCTAGAAAGTAGTAGCCTCAGGTCATCACGCAGACCCTCGTAGAACTGGTTGGTCTTACGCTGACCCTCGTATATCTCCATGAGTTTATATAGTTGGGTCGTTATGATGGCTCTACGTTTGCCGATGAGGGGCGTAAGACCAACCAGTTCTACGAGGGTCTGCGTGATGACCTGAGGCTACTACTTTCTAGGCCTATGACGCAAGGCTTCCTAACCCTAGTCAATACGGCCCAATCATTGGAGAAAGATCTGAAGAGAGTCCAAGGGAAGAAGGACATGCAAACCACGATCCCAGTCGTCTATCATTTAATACGTGATTGCCCTCTCTTGACAGAAATAATGGTTGCGTGCATGCGTGCGTGTACGTGCATCCGGTATTTTGCAAGTGTGCATGCGTGTACGGTAGAAATGCAGTTGTGTTAATTTTTCAGTCACTTTGTTTTTCTTATTTTTTTTTGCAAGTGTGCGTCCACTTCTCCTTTAGTTGATGTTACTGATTCTGATCCAGTAACAGTTGGGCAAAGTCTATTAGTTGAGACTCCCCCTCAATTACTTCAGTAGTAGTTCTCTCTTCTTCCAACCTTTTAGTTTATTGGGGAGAGTTTTACATAAAGGACTCCTCCATAACAGCTTTAATATTTTGGGCAGAAAGTTATAAGCTAACTAGGAATGAAATGGAAGTTGTTGCTGAGGGAGAAGTTCACTTATAACTTTCTGCCCAAAATATTAAAGTTGTTATGGAGGAGTCCTTTATGTATAACTCTCCCCAATAAACTAAAAGGTTGGAAGAAGAGAGAACTACTACTGAAGTAATTGAGGGGGAGTCTCAACTAATAGACTTTGCCCAGACTACTGGATCCGAATCAGTAACATCAACTAAAGGAGAAGTGGATTGTTCTAATTCTGAGGTGGATGCACACCAACTCATTAATGCGTATGGTGGGCTATTGCAAGCCATGAAGAGGAGCAAGTTTCTTGTCAAGGAGCAGTCCGTGCATCTATGAATCTTAACGGGGTGGACCCATGCACATGCTCATCACGAAAGTTTGCCTCCGCACGGGTTAGCTTGATTTTATGATAATTCTCGCCTTAAATTTATAACTAAATCAAAATAATCAGAAGCTGAGGGAGAATTGTATACCCTGCTTGGACAAGGCTGATCCTGGCACTGATAATTTTTGACAGATCCATCAGCCCTCTACAGCAATAGTCTTCCCCTCCATTTATGGAGTTCAGCATTTGTAGGAATTCTAGTTCCCTAGAATCCTCTTCTGTTGAGAACATCCCAACATATGCTTCTGCATCATCTTCTTCTCCTGATCCCGAAGATGAAGAGACTGTCCAACTCTTCTGCTTTTGAGCAACAAAAGATTTCTCCTTCTTTCCTTTCACTTGATGCTTCTTCTTGTCCTTAGATTTATTCCTCTTATCTAGACAGTCAGTTATGACATGTCCAGGCCTATTGCAACAATAGCAAACAATCTTAGAATTAGTTTGTTTACTAGGTTTTGAGGAATACCTGTCCTCCTTGGGAGTCTTATTTTTCTTGTAATACTCATCCTTGGAGAAGGATGTAGATGGCATGGTTCTCCATTTCTTCTTTTTCATGAACCTTTGAAACCGTCTTGTAAAGGTAGCAAAGTCCTCATCAGAGGTTTGGCTATCTGATGTGTTGTTGTCAGGATTTTCTTCTTCTGCCTCAGCACTCCTTCTAGGGGGATAAGGAGACTTTCTCGTACCATTTCTTGTGCCTTCGGCCTTGAAGGCTACTGACTTCTCTTTGTACTCAGACCTACTACTTTTCTCCTCCTCTTTTCTAGCAGTGAGCTGCATTTTGTAGGATAACAGCTTTCCAAATAGTATTAGTGAAGGTGTATAAGCAAGCCAAGACACCTCTCTGATGGAAAATATCTTTGTGTCCCAGTCCTTTGTTGGTGATCTGAGAAACTTTTCATTCAGTTCATATGTGCTGAAGACTCTTCCATAGGTCATCAGCTCATTTACAATCCTGAAGAACTTCTTGTAACATTCAGCTATGTTATCAGACTTGGCTTGTCTAAAGCTCTCATATTCTTGATTTAGCATAGATTTCATGTCTTCTCTGACTTCTTCAGTTCCCTCCATGTAGACAATCAAGGTGTCCCACATCTCCTTAGAGGTTTTACAATGCACCAGATTCTGAAATGTGGCATCATCTATAACACTTACAATAATGTTTTGTGCACTTTTGTCTAATGTTGCCAGGATGATCTCATCCTTGGTCATTTCAGAATAACTCTTTGGGGTTCTATCATTGGCATCCAGAACTGATACCTTTATTGGAATGAAGGGGCCTTCTTGTACTGTAATGTAGATTCTTGGATCAGATGCTTCCATGAACAACCTGACCCTTTCCTTCCATATGCCAAAGCATTCTTTCCTGCGGATAGGCAGTTTCATAGATCCAAATTCCTTCTGATTCTCATTTGAACCCATTCTTGAAATCTGTTAATTGCCTTGGAGATTCACTCAGACTATTAGGTCTATCTTTAAGTAACCTCCCTCTGATACCACTTGAAAGACTTGATTTCAAGAGCCTAGACACCTAGAGGGGGGTGAATAGATTCTAATTTTCTTTAATAAATTTTAGGCAATAAACTTGTTCTAACTTAGCACAGATAAAAACAATTCTCAGCACAACAATCACAGCACAGTACAGTACACCAGATTTATAGTGGTTCCCCAAGGTATGTGTACATCCACTTTCCCCCCTTCGCCTATCCAGTAGAGAACTGGATTCAGCCCAACTTCCTTCCACTTACTCAGATACACAGATCTTATAACTCAGAACCAGATTCTTCTCAAGAATCCTACCTCAGGCTTCAGCCCTACCTCAGCCTTTATAACTAGGCTTATAACTCAGACTTTCACAAGTCCTACACCATAGGCACTCAGCCCTACCTCAGCCTTTATAATTACAGTCTTACAACTCAGATCTTACAAAAGATCCTACAAGAAATTGAATGTTTTAAAGGGTACAGAAATTTCACCAGATAGAACTCTCTATTGGTGAGAGCTTCTTGATCAGTTCTTGAATAAACTGAATCTTCAGATCCAACCTGACTTAGCTGTTTCAAAGCTTCTTGATTGAACAAAAAGGTTGATCTTCACTTGATGTAGAAGTTGATCTTCAGATAGCTCCTTCCTTAAATTTCGAATTAGATCTAAATCTTTCTTACAGACTGTTCTGGATCTGCCTTCTTAGGGGTTTCCCCTTTACTTGTTGTCAAACTCTCTTTCCCGTAATTGCTTGATTACTTCATTGGTTAGTTTTTGGTTGTCAAGAATCAGTCCCTTATATAGAGTTTCCTCATGATTACCGGCTGATCGGTTTGTAACAACTTTCTGACAGTTCGGACAAAGGTGTCAGACCTGTTGGTTATGACAGCTGTCGAGTCACCCGTCATGACAGTTGATTCCTCAAAGACTTTACAACTCGGCATGAACCACTCAGCAAACTGCTTCACAAGTGTCGACATAAATATACTAAGTGTCAACACAAGTCTTAATGATGTCGACACAACACTCCATGTGTTGACACAGTCATTCTTCTGCTACTCGACACAGCTTCTGTTTGTATATGTCGACACAAGTCCTGTGTGTCGACACAACTTCTCCTGGTCTCGACATAACTTGCAACACCCCTATCCGTCGCATGGTATATTACAGTACGTCCGGACGGGGCCCGACGCCATACACTACAGACAGACCGAAGGGTTACAGAATGAAACCATTCTCCCAAACATAAACGTCCTACACAGAGCAACTAGCGGAAGCTTTTAATTAGTTGAAAGAACCCAAATAATAGATAGAATGAAACATGATGTCCATTAACCACATTAGGAAAGAAATACCACTATACATAAAAGTACTCGGCCTTATGGCCTTACAAATGTTCACTTAATAACATAGTGTTTTACAGACATCGGCTCGCAGGCCGTCCACACATGACAGAAATAAAATAACAGTTCGCTTTGGCCTTCGAGGGCCAGAACAGCAGCTTGGGCTTCAGCCCGCTATTTGGTACTTGGAACCGCTGCACCTGCAAGCAACATTCCACCGTATGGTGGCAAACAAAGAAACGGTCAGCTAAAGCTGACCAAATTATAACGACCCCGCCCCTTATTCGGGACGGCGGTGCTCCTTCCCTGCATTTCATTAGCCAGCTAAACAATTAAGTGCATAAGTATATTTCACCATAGGTGTAGGCTCGCCCGGCCCAACACTCCGTGCACTAAGGGCACATTCTCAGTGAATCCGGTCAATTCCGTGGCTTCACTACCATCCAAAAATCCTAGTGAAAGTACAACCTAGCACAGTTCACCACAGGTGGAGGCTCACACGGCCGCCCACCCCGTGCACTCAGGGCACATTGACGGTGTACCGGACTTCCCGGATACCACCTCCATTCAGAGGTCCTTGACTTGACGGATTACTTTGAGCATTTCAGTCTTTACGCCCCCTGGCCTGAGACTCTCATTATACCACCGACGAGAGCTAATTTCCGCTACTCTCATATCATAGTCCACCTAATGCAGGTACAGCTCCACCATTTCCCGTTGCTCAAGTCGTCCTACCGTCTCCGAATACCGTAGTACTCATGGACAAACCTGCAGGGCGCGGGTCGGTTTTGCCTTTCCTATTCGGCTCCCTGGCCTAATAATTTTGAACCCCATGGGCTCACCGTTTTCCAAAGAAAGACCCTACATGTCTCCTGGATACAGGCCTCGCACATACAATCTCCAATTATACAAGGTTGTCCCCAGGCCACCTAGTTGGCAGGAATGTGTTTCCGCCCAATTTTCTGGGTGCACCTTAGAGTTAATCCCCAAGGCTCCCTGATGCAATCTAACGTGTATAAAACAAGAAGAACAACACAATACGGAGTCTTCTACGATAATCAATGCACAATGCAACATCACCGATCCAGAAAAACACGTCCGGGTAGGCTTCACACACAATGCTTATGCCCGTACTTCGATTACGGACTCTAAACAAGGGGGACTTCACATATCTACCCCAAGGAACACCGCGCACTCACCGCACACTCGCGGGAGCGGGTTTCCCATACAGAAAGGAAGAGGACTTCACATGTCCAAGTTGAGAATCGTTACCCTTGAAGTCCGTTTTGGCGCCATGAGAAACTAGCCGGATGGAAAGCTTCATAACGAGAATGCCTCCGTGGATCTGGTCTCGGTTTTCGATTCTGTGGTCCGATGCTCCGCCGGTGGCTGGGATCCTCCTCCTCCTTCTTCCTTGCTTTCTCCTCTCTCTAAGACTTAAGAAAGAGAAAGGCCAAAAGAAAATGAGGAGTTTAACTCCCACTCCTGGCCTTAAGGAAGGAGGATTAATCCTAAGCCGTCGGATCTTATTTAAAGAAAACGAACGGCTCGGATCCAGACAAAAAAGTCACTAAAATAAGCCGAACGCGGCTTTGCACACGGCCGTGTGCCTGCTTACACACGAAGTCGTCGATCCAGAGTAAGACACGGGTCGAGACACGCCTGTGTCTCAACCTGACATGCCCGTGTCGGGTCATCGACACGCCCGTGATTAGGGGTGTGTCACACACAACCGCCACGCCAACTGCCACGTCCCTTGGTGGACACGGGTGGCCACACGCCTGTGCCAAATCTGACACTCCCGTGTCATACAGTATACGCCCGTATAACCCGGCCGTGCACTCTTGACAACACACCCATGGTTTCAACCTGAGAAGAACACGGGTGTGGACACGCCCGTGTCACCCCTGACATGCCCGTGTCATTACTGTTCAAAACCGTGTTTCATGCCGTGTCCTTTCCTGGACATAGCCCAGCCAACAAAGAATGACACGGCCATTGACACGCCCGTGTCCCAGGCCGTATAGCCCTATATAGGCACCAAAAATTCCTTAGGCTGCGACCGGCTCGTTTACAATTTTCAGGGAGTTACAAATCCCCCCCCCCCTTAAAGAATTTCGTCCACGAAATTATGTAAAGATACACAACCTAAGATTTACCCAAACAAAATAACTCAGGGTATTCCTCCAACATAATCTACTCTAGATCCCATGAAAGATCTTCACGACCGCAATTATTTCAACGGACCTTAACCATACAAAAACTTCTTATTGTAGCGTCGTGTGACTTCAAAGTCTTCAATACACACGGGCTTGACCTTCGTCGTCACCCCACAATCAACCGGCACCTGATCGACCGCAACCATATACGAAGGCTCTAGCACCGCTTTTCGCAACCCCGATATGTGGAATACATCATGTATCCCACTCAACTCCACTAATAACTTCAGTCGATACACTGCTTCACCTCTCCGCTCTAGGAAATCAAATGGTCCAAGGTACCTCGGACCCATCCTCCGCAGGCATCAGGCTCGCGAGACACCATTGAACGGCATGATTTTCAACTACGCCCAATCGGCAACAGCAAACTCCACATTCCTATGCTTTGGCGTTAGTATTCTGCCTATCTGTCGTGATCGATCTGCAATTATTCTTGAACTATATGTACCGTTGAAGTGGCGTCTTACACTATTTGTCGTTTATACAACATCGACTCACCCGTCTCCAACCAAGATGACAGCGTGCGACCTTTTTCTCCCATACAAGGTCTCGACAGGCGCCATTTGTTTACTCGCCTGGTAGCGGTTGTTACTCGCAAACTCCACCATGTACATGTGATCTTTCCACTGTCTTCAATAATCCAAGACGCACATGTGAAGTATGTCCTCCATCGTTTGCTGGCCCATTCGGTTTGAACATCCTTCTGTGAACGGAAGACCGTACTAAAGCTTAGCTTAGTTCCCAAGAATCTATGCACTAGCCTGGTATCGTTGGACGTGAAGCGTTCATCTCAGTCACTTACAATACTACGGGGTGCACCATACAACCGAACAATGTTATCCATGTAGTGTTTGGCTAACTTTTCCACCGGATCATCCTTTTTCAGTCCGGGCCATTAGAACAACTTCTTAAAACCTCTACACATTTTGTGCACTTCGGGTGAATTGAGTACTTGGTATAATGAGCCTCGTACATCAAGTCCTGTCGCTAACTCTCCACACATGGGGCGCACAGACGAATGTCCTTCCGCAACAGTCCGTCTTCAAAACCATATTGGGGATTTGACCTATCAAAAGCATCATTCGTGATCTGCTTGACCACGCAAGAGATTTCCAATATATCCAAAACTTGCACCAAAATGTATGTCGAAGGTGTTGTCCCCCGATAAATCCATCCACCTCCACTGCCACAAGTTTAAATCATTTTTATCCAATAAGTACTTCAGGTCCCTGAGATCGATTTAGATACCAACCTTGCCATCATTTAGGTAGCGCCTTTATAGGTTCAGGGCAAATATCACGGTCGCTAACTCCAAGTCATGGACCGGATAAATCCTCTCGCGTACCTCCAACTAATACAAGCTAAATGTTATTACACTCCCACGCTGGAGCAGAACACCATACAAGTCACTGCCCCAAGCATCGCTGTAAATCTCAACTTCTTCGGTCCTACTCGGTGAACATGGAATAGTTGTCGAGGTCAACAGCCTTTTCAGCTCTTTAAAAGCTTGTGCGCACTCCAGCGACCACACAAACTTTTGATCTTTCTTCTCCAAAGTCGTGAGGGGTAATGTTATCCTCTAGATGTACTCTATGAAGCGTATGTACTAGCCGGCCAGTCTTATAAACTTCGGACTTTTCGCCAACGCAAATAACACAAGTGTTGGGTATTGTATCCACAATTACCTGGATTTGAAGAAGCCTCCAGTCAAGCTAAGATGGATTCATAATGTATTTGACAATCTTCTATTAAGCTGTACTTGCAGCTATTCCATGTTAAGTACACACCAATGTTAGGGTGCAGTGGGTCAATATACACGGGTCTGCGCAACGTAATCCCTCATTGAGCAGATCAGTGTGTTGTGAAAGTGAGGGTATAAGATACTTACTACTCTAGACGGGGGGTGAATAGAGTATTCAAAAATAAAGAGACTCTAAACACTTATCTTGAGCTATTTGCAGAATATAAAAACTAAAGCTTTATACTTAAAGCCTAACAGAGTGTGGTGAAAAACAGAGGATGCTAACTGAAGTTTCAGTTGAGCATATGTCCTAACACAGTAACTAGCAACCTAGTTATATCTATCACATCCACAGTGCATCAATTAAAGTAAACAACCAAATAACACAAGAACTTTATAGTGGTTCCCCAATTGGGTACATCCACTCTTCTACCACCCTGGTAGGAATCCACTACAGGTTTTTGTTCAGGTGTCATGCCACCACAAAATCTGCTTCAGGTAGATCTAAAAACCCTTCAGGCTTTTGATCAGGTGCCTAAGAACCAAACACACAGGTTTTTGATCAGGTGCCCTGCCACCAAAGGTTCACTTTTGAAGGGAGTAATAACCCTTTTATTGGAGGTTAAGGGAAAGAGTTGAAGGTGTCTTCTCTGTGTTCAGAGAAGCTAGTGGATTGCTATGAATATATCAAAGATCCCCTGGCTTAGAGAATGTCCAGGAAGAAGCTTTGCTTCAGGGTGTAGGATCTCCAAATTGCTTGAGTAGACTTTCTAATGCAACCTTGAAGAAGACTCTAGCTTTTGAATGGATGTTATTCTTCAAGAGCTTTTGCAATCTACAGCAATGATGTTCAGCAATCTGGGAGTGATCTTCTTCTTGAAAGCTTGAGCACTGAGAATTGATTTTCCTGAAGACAGGATGATCTCAGGAAGAAGAAGAACTTCTCTTTTTCTCTTGAGAATTCTGGTTTTGTGTCTCTCTTTGAATTGTATTGTGTTGTTGTATATTGTATTCAACCGTCTGCACTGATAATATAGAAACTATTTCTTCTCTGAATAAAGCCTCGAGCCCTGCACAAAAAGATCTTTCCAAATAATACAATAAAACAAATAAAGAAACTGTGCCAGAAATCTTCTCTATCATTCCCAAAAAGGAATTAAGGATATTAAAACATCCTATCAAATTGACTTTATAAATTGGCACAGGAAGCAAGGCATAACGGCTATATTACAGCTGTTAGAAAGATACGATTTCTGTTAATAAAACAAACAACTTTATTCTGTCAAAATCTTTCAATTAATGCACAAGGGATATTGCAAATAAGCAAAGAAATATAGGCATTAAATTAAGCAGAATATCTGAATAACATATGTCTTAAACAAGAGGAAATGAATCAATAATTCAAATGAAAAAAATACAAATAATAGCAGACAGAAAACGTCGACCAGAGAACGAAGATCATCGATTTGAACAAGCAGATCGTCGACCTGAAGAAAAACTATCTTCACAGAAATCGTCGACCAGGGAAACACGATCGTCGATCTGAGCAAGCAGATCGTCGATCACACTTCAGAGTTCATATGAATCTGAGATCGTCGATCATCAATCGAAGATCGTCGAGCGAAGTTCGACTATCGTCGAACACAAAACTACTAAACCAAATTCTCATACAAAACCTTTCTAAACTAGCTTAGCCTGAGGGTAGACTAACATTTAGTCTAACCATTGACCATAGATAAATCTTGGGTCAATTGCGCCTAAGAGAGATGGCATAGCCCAAATAAAAACTAGGGATCCAACAATCTCCCCCTATTTGGGTGATGTCACTCAAACAAAATAAATCTAATACAAGCAAAAAAGAAATAGATATATCAGCAAGCATATTAGAATAAATAACACAGTCAATTGCCAATAGAGTTTGAAGGAAGAATAGAAGAAGCAGGAGAGAAAGTAATTTTTCTTCTTGGATCAGAAGCATCCTTCTTTGATAGCTTCAAGTCCTGTTCTCCAATAATCTGTAGTTCCCTTGCTTTAGGCAGAACAGCTTCAGGGTGTTTTTCAATATACTTGGAAGCATGAAAACCTCTGAACTGACTTGAAATCTGTCCAATTCTTTCTTTCTGAATTTTGACTTGATAGAAAATCCTGTAATGTCTTTTCCTTCTTCTTTGGCTTTTTTGATTTGTGCAGATCTAACCAATTCTAAAAATCTAGCCATTTTATAGTTAGGATCAAGCTCTTGACTTTCATAAGCATGTTCATCAGAAGGATCCAATGGATTTATAGTCTTGAATTTTACTGATTGAGTTAAGAAACTCTCAGTTTGCACTTGAACTGGCTCTACATTTATATCTGTTGGCTCTTGAATTATAAGACTAGTTGGAGGAGCAAACTTAGCATACTTTTTGCTTGATTTATCAGAATATATAACTCTTTTTTCTTTGAAATTTACTGGTTTGGCCTGAGCAGGTTTTTGCTTTGAAGGTGATCTAGAGGCTGGAGGAGGAGAGAAGGTGGGTTGTTGATATACAACTTTCTTAACTTGCTCTCTTTGAATGTTTGATTTTTTTAGAGTGCCTCTGATCACTAGAAATGCTTGGAGGGGGATGCCTTCCCTTTCTATGATAGGTATAGGGATGATTTTGCCTGGCTGAGGGAGCAGAAAATATGGGAGCAATATTTCCTGAGGCACCAGCAAAGGGAGGAGGAGGAGAAGGACCTCTCTGAATTCCCTTGGTAGGAGGAGAGTACTTCCTGCTCTTCTTCCTTGCTTTCTGTTCATTCTTAGAGAACCACATCCAAGCCTCAAAATTTTTCTCTTTAGGATCAATTCCTTTCAAAATGTAGTAGGAAATATCATTATCTTGATTAGGAGGAGCTGGAGCTGTGGCTTTCCTTTTCTTTTGAGCAGACCTTTTCATTTTCTTATTACTATCAGAATCATCAGAATCTTCATCTTCATCCTCAGAATGTGAGGGTTGAGGTTCTGCATACAGATCATCAATTTCCTTTAACATAGCCTCCTTTTTCTCTTTAGCTTGCAGAAGAGCTTTTTCTTTTTCTTCTTCTAGAATGTCTTGGGCCAGGAGAGAGTCCAAATCTGGACCTGGGGTGTCATCCCAAAGGGTATAAGGCACAGTAGTCTCAATTTCTGGAACTATTTCTTGAGCAACAGAATTCCATTTAGCTTCTAAGAAAGATGTTATAATATCTTCTAGATATCTAGCAGTAATAGGAGTAGAAATCTCCTCAAGATAAACTTTAAAAGCAAAATTTGCTTCTGCTATTGTTTCAGAAATAACAAAGCTATCCAAAAGCTAAAGGCACATTGGTCTCTGGTAGCACAATATGGCCTAAAGAGGGTCAAAAGAACAAGGGGAGCAGATAGGATTATAAAGGTCTCCACATGATGACTCATCATCTAAGTCAAGGAATGCATTCAGTTCCTCTTCCAAAACTACTGGAGCATCTGAATCTTCAACTATCCTCTGAACAGAATCTAGAAAAACTGTATCTGGAACTAAAACTGAAAATCTTTCTAACTCTAAAAATCTTTCTAACTCCATAGTAGGGCCTGAATCATCTTCATCAAGCATCTCCCCCTTCCTGGGTTCAATGAAAACTAAACCCAGGCCCCTAGATGAAGAAGGGACTGTGGGGTTGGAAATGGAGGCAGCAAGAGAAAAGATAGATTGAGCAAGAGGGGCAATGGCCTCAGCAATCATGGATTTGATAGAAGGAGTTATGAGGTGAAGGACAGTTGCAATGAATTCTGGTGTGATTTGAAACAATGAAGGAATAATAGAGGGGGAATCATCAGAATTAATATTATTTTGAACTGGGGTTTCAGTATTTGGAGAAGTATGATGAGATGGATGATCAGCAGCTGGTGAGGGATGATTTGAGGTAGCTGGGGAATGAGATGGAGAAAGCAGATTGAACAAAGATTCTAAATTTAGATTTGGAATCTCAGTTATGTGAGCTGGTGTTGGAGAAGCGGGTGGAGATGGATGGTTCACAGGAGAAGAAGGAATGTCAATGGAGGTGGATGGCAAGGAGGAGGAAGCAGGGATTTCTTCACTATGGAGGGAAGCGGCTTCAAGAGCCCTTGTACCTTTAGACGTTATATGGGCAGACCCAGCCTTTGAAGTCTTCTGAATAGTCCTCTTCCACTTAATTAACAGAGAAGGATCTATTCTC
Organism: Platanthera zijinensis; assembly: GCA_039513925.1. Taxonomy (NCBI): domain Eukaryota; kingdom Viridiplantae; phylum Streptophyta; class Magnoliopsida; order Asparagales; family Orchidaceae; genus Platanthera; species Platanthera zijinensis. The sequence goes on from CM077086.1 coordinate 82,926,708, forward strand.
TTACTTGCATTGATCGCTGTAGGAGCTGAGCCTAATAGCTGGGAAGCTTTCTTAGAGAGAAAGAACCCGATCAGCCTTCCTTGCGTTACCTCTTTCTTGTTGTTCTTGTTCCTGATCAAATAAAACAACAGACCAGCCCAGTTGATTTCTTTCTTATTCATGAGAGCTGACATCAAGGCAAACTGATGCCGGTTGATGTTATCATGGGCGAATGCTTTCCAAGCAACACTTTTCCAACTAGATCAGCCAGAAACTTGAATCCGACAGATAAGTTTACCTTCAGGAACTTGGATGGGATGCCTTCTGCATGACCCATTTCCAACAGCATCCTTCCGTACTCAGCAGAATCTTGCTCATACTCATCAAAGCCATTCTTTAACTCAAAAATTTCAGTCAGAATTTCTGGAGTAAGAGTTACCTCCGCGCTGCTGATTGATCCTTTCATCTCTTTGTCATCAGAAGACGATGTATAAACCCATTCCTTGATTCCTGATAGGTGAAGTTTGAGCTTTGAGGACATGAGTTTCTTAAGACCTTGATCTTCACACAACTACAGCATTTCCTGAAAAACTTGTTCGTGGTTTCTGAAAGACTCGAAATCAACACTAAATCCTGCATCGAACTTCATCACGGATAGGGTTGCAGAGAAAATCGCCATTTGATCGATGAGAGTACCTGAAACATAGAGAGAGAGAGAGATAAAGCGCGGGATGAGAGCTCAAAACAAGCCTGGAAGCAGAATATGAAACGGCGAGCTCCGTCGACGATCTTCAGACCTAAATAGACGATCGTTTAGAAATAAACTAGAATCGTCTCTGAATGAAGATCAGGAGAATTGGTCGTCAATCGTCGATCGTCGATCGATTTCTAAAGCAGAGTCATCGATCGACGATTTCTTTCTTTAAACGCAAAGAGCTGTCGTAGACCTAGGGTCGACGATTTAGCTCAACCTGTTCGATGATCTTCGAACGCTGTTCGACGATCTCAGAACAGATTTCAACTAAGCAGATTTTTCACTTAGTCTGATCCATTCATCATGCCTAGTTGATTCAAAAAGAATAGATGTTTCTGTTCATCTAAAGGCTTTGTGAAAATATCACTTCTCTGAAAATCTGTGGGTATAAACTCGAGATTTATCTTATTCTTGTCAACACCGTCTCTAAGAAAATGGTGTCTAATGTCAATGTGCTTAGTCCTAGAATGTTGCACAGGATTTTGTGCTATGGAAATAGCACTGGTACTGTCACACATAATTTTGGTGTTTCTGTGTGTGTACCCATAATCCAAGAGTTGATTTTGAATCCACAGAATCTGTGAATAGCAACTAGCAGCTGCTATATATTCAGCCTCTGCAGTTGAAGTTGAAATAGAAGTCTGCTTTTTGCAAAACCATGAGACTAATCACTCACCTAGGAACTGACAAGTCCCTGAGGTGCTCTTCCTGTCAACTTTACAGCCAGCATAGTCAGTATTTGAGTATCCAATCAACTCAAATTCTGATTCAGCTGGGTACCAAAGTCCTAAATTAGGACAACCCTTCAAGTATCTTAAGATTCTCTTTAGAAGAGTTAAATGAGATTCCTTGGGGTTGACCTGAAATCTAGCACAGAGGTATGTGGCAAACATTATATCAGGTCTACTTGCAGTTAGATATAATAGGGAACCAATAATGGCCCTATAATTTTTCTGATCAACAGGCTTGCCCTTATCATCAGAATCAATAACTACATTAGTAGCCATAGGAGTGTGCATTGCTGAAGCATCTGCCATCCCAAACTTCTTTACCAATTCCTTGGTATATTTAGATTGGGAGATGAAGATGCCATCAACATCTTGTTTCACTTGGAGACCAAGGAAATAAGACAGCTCACCCATACTACTCATCTTAAACTTAGAATGCATTAGGTCTGAGAACCTTTTGCATAGTTTGGGATCAGTGGAACCAAATATAATGTCATCCACATGGATTTGAACTAACAGGATCTTGTCCTTGTGGTGCTTAATGAAAAGGGTTTTATCAACTATGCCTCTAACAAACTTATGTTCTAAAAGGAAACTAGCTAGAGTCTCATACCATGCTCTAGGAGCCTGCTTAAGTCCATACAGAGCTTTTTCTAACTTAAAAACATGTGAGGGATAAGTTGAAGAAATTAAACCATGGGGTTTTTCAACAAATACCTTTTCCTTTAGCTCACCATTTAAGAATGCACTTTTTACATCCATCTGGAACACCTTAAACTTCATGTAGGCTGCATATGCTAGAAAGATCCTTATTGCCTCTAGCCTTGCAACAGGAGCAAAAGTCTGATCATAGTCTATTCCATCTTCCTATCTGTAGCCCTGTGCTACAAGCCTTGCTTTATTCCTTATAATAGTTCCTTGTGAATCCAACTTATTTCTAAACACCCATTTAGTGCCTATTATTAGTTGGCCTTTTGGTCTAGGTACCAACTTCCAAACTTTGCATCTTTCAAACTGGTTTAGCCCTTCTTGCATAGCAATGATCCAGTGGGTATCTTGCTCAGCATCTTTTATGGTTAAGGGCTCAACCTGAGAAAGAAAACAAGCAAGCATCACATCTTGACTTAGTTGATGTCTAGTTTGCACACCAGTTGAAATGTCTCCAATCACTTGAGATGTTGGATGATCTCTAAGTGTGACATAATCAGTTGGTGGTATGTGATCTTCAACAGCAGTTGGAATTAATTCCTCAGGTGGAATTAGATTGGCTGTTGGTAAAGCTGCAATCACTTCTACTAGGTCTTCATCACTGTCTGAATCAGATAACTGAGGAGCTGGTTGAATCCCCTGAGTGAGTTTCAGCTCATCTAAATTCTTGTATAATTCAGGTACTTGCAAAGAACTACTGGAGGAAGTTTCCTTCTCTCTGTAAAACATTTTGGATTCATCAAAAGATACATGAACTGACTCTTCAATTTTTAATGAGGATTGATTAAAAACTCTATAGGCTTTGCTTACTTGGGAATATCCTAGAAAGATTCCCATTGAAGCCTTTGCCTCAAACTTTCTAATGTATTCTTTGTTATTGTTGTGAATGTAAACTACACAGCAAAAAATTCTAAAATAATCTATTTTAGGTTTCTTTTCTTTAAACAATTCATAAGGATTCTTCCCCTTTAGTTTATGTATCAGACTCCTATTCAGTACATAGTTGGTTGTGCTAACTGCTTTTACCCAGAAGGATAGAGGCATATTAGCATCTGCTAACAATGTTCCTGCATCTTCAATCAGGGTTCTGTTTTTCCTTTCCACTACCCCATTTTGTTGTGGAGTTCTAGGAGCAGAGAAGCTATGCCTGATACCTTCTTTCTCACAGAATTCTTGCATAAGAAGAGAATCAAACTCTGTCCCATGATCACTTCTGATTAGGGCAATGTGAGTATTGAACTCAATCTTTATACATTGTAGAAAGTCTGTAAGAACTTTAAAGTTATCAGATTTAGTTCTCAAGAAGAACACCCAAGTGAACCTTGAGTAATCATCTATAATCACTAGGGTATAGAATTTCCCTCCTAGACTTTGTACAGCTATTGGACCAAAAAGATCCAAGTGCAATAGGTACAGAATTCTAGGTTAATCACTTTTATTTACAGCTTTGAAACTATTTTTGGTTTGCTTGCCTAACTGACAAGCCTTGTATAGGCCTTCCTTTTTGTAGGGGCAAGAGGGCAAACCTCTGACAAGGTTGTATTTAGATAACCTAGATATATTCTTGAGGTTAACATGACCTAGCCTTCTATGCCACAAAGTATTATTGCTACTCACTTCATTAAATAAGCAAATTTCAGAATAAGTGGATTTAAAATCTACAAGATAAATATTTCCTTGCCTAATGCCTACTAATACAATGTTATTATTCAAAGTAATATTACACAGAGTATTAGAAAATCAAACCTGGTAGCCAGCATCACAAAGTTGACTTACAGAAATGAGATTGTGCTTCAGTCCTGTGACATAAGCTACCTTCTTGAAATTCACTGACCCTAAGGTGAATTTGCAATATCTTTCAGTCTGACCACAGCTGGAATCACCAAAGACCACCTTTGGTCCCAACTTGGCTTTGAAGCTTGATAGATTATCTTTATTTCCTGTCATATGCTTGGAGCATCCACTATCCAAATACCACTTGTGCTGAGTGATAGGATAGGTCTTCACCTGCAATAAGATAGATTAAACATTGTGGACCAAGGTAACTTTGGGTCCATTGTTCTTCACATAGGAAAAACTAGAAATAAAAGAATATGCAGGTTGAGGGTGATATCCTAAGGGATTAGATCTCTTAGGTGGGATAATCCATTTTGAAGATAGATTAGCAGACCTAGGGTTGCTATTAAACTTATTATTCCTGTAAGTATTGTTGTAATTTTGAAAATTTAGTTCTGATCGTCGATCGGTTGTCGACGATCGGTACCCAGATCGTTGATCTTGGTTCACAGAATAGAATTCTGGGTTCCACGATCATCGATCTCTGTTCGACGACTCGGGCTGAGATCGTCAATCCCTCATTGTCAAGTAGTTATACCCAGCAGGTGAGTTCATAGATCATCGATTGTCGTTCGACGATGGGTTCAGCGATCGTCGATGGGCGCTCGACGATTTTTGTAGTTCTATGAATTTCTGTTTCCTTTTGTCTCTCTTAATCTTATTTAAGGTTTTCTTAGCCTTTTGAATAACCTCAGTGTTGTTTATTCCCTTTTCAGAAACAAACTTTACTGGAGTAGACAGATTGTATTCAAGGAGCAATGGGGGTTCACTAGGCGAGGCACCTAAGCCTAACTTATTGTTGCCTGTCCTAGTGTTGGCAGTGCTTGTGATTTCTAGCAACTTAAGGCTTCTGCCATTAAGTTAATCTTCTAACCTCTTAACTTTAGCTAGTTCTAATTTAAGAAATTTAATTTCTTCAGTTGCTCTAGTGAGTTCAGATTCTAACCTAATGTTTTCACTAGATAGAGATTCAGATCCAGCTAGTTTATCTCTAGGAAATTTAATCTCCTTTTCTGAGCTAAGTAAATCTAGGCAAAGAGTTTTAAAATCATGCTTAAATTCAGCAGATGTGAAATCATAAGATGCAATTACCTGGTCTTCATCAGATAATTCATCCTCCTCATCTTCAGTCATCTCTACAGCTGAGTTGCTGCTGTAGGCATTAATTATCATAAGGCAAATCTCTTTAGCTTTCTTTTCTTCTTCATCATCTTCACTGGAGCTGGAAGAGGATGAGTCTTCCTCAGTATCACTCCAGGTCTTTGCAACAAGACCTTTCTCGTTCTTCTTGTATTTGTGAGAAGATGTCTTGGAGTAGTGTTTCTCATGTTCCTTTTCTTTTCTTCTTTCCTTATGCTTTGTATCTGGACACTCAGGGAGAATGTGTCCAGGCTTCCTGCATCCATAACAAACAATTTCTTTAGATGGGGTTTTATCATACCTTGGCTTGTCATCATATTTTGATGACTTTCTTCTGTTGTCTTTTCTGCCCATCTTGTAGAACCTCTTGGCAAAGAGTGCCATCAGTTCTTCATTTGATTGAGTCACCTTGGACTCATCATCAGCCTTAAGAGCAAGGGTTTGCACTTTACTTGTTGGAGTAGGTGCTTTAGCTTCAGCTTCAGCTTCCCTGGTCTTCAGTACTTGCTCAAATGATTTGAGCTTGCCAAGGAGAGCTTCAGTTGTGATCTCTGTTGTACTTCTTGACTCCTTGATTGGCCAGATTCTGAGATCCTATGTGCTGGGGAAGCACAGCAGTATTTTATCATTGACTTATGTCAATGTAATCTCCTTATCAAGTGTCCTCAGCTCATTGATAATGGAGCTGAGCCTTGTGTACATGGCTTCTACTATCTCAGCCTCTTCTTTCTTGAAGTTCTCATATTGGGATATGAGATTGGACCTTCTGTCCTTTCTCTCATCAGCTAAACCAGCTACAATCTGATTCAGTGAGTCCCATATGGCTTTTGCTGAGGTGCAATCAGCCACTTTCTGGAATGTCTCATCAGACATAGTCTGAGCCAGAATATTCATAGCTTTGGCATCAGCTATCTTGGTCTTCTTGTAGGTTTCATTATAGTTAGGAGGTGGCATAGCACTGAGATTTGCAGAAGTTGTAGCAGTAGTTGCAGCAGGTGGTGTTGGTGGACCTATTAAGATAGAAAAGAAAATATCTTCATCAATGGAGTTCATATAAAGTCTGATTCTTGCCTTCCAGATGCCAAACTTGGTTAAGTTGCATACTGGAGGTCTGGTGCTAGAATAATCTTTGTACTGGGCCATGAATCTAAAGTGAGTGTATATGGTATCAAAGTATCTTATCACAAGATCTTATGGTTCAGGTGTTAGCCTATTCAACCAATCAACCTAGGAATGGTTAAGCTGTTGAATAACCAACCTCCCTCTGATACCAATTGAAAGTGAGGGGATAAGATACTTACTACTCTAGAGGGGGGTGAATAGAGTATTCAAAAATAAAGAGACTCTAAACACTTCTCTTGAGCTATTTGCGGAATATAAAAACTATAAGCTTTATACTTAAAGCCTAACAGAGTGTAGTGAAAAATACAGGATGCTAACTGAAGTTTCAGTTGAGCATATGTCCTAACACAGTAACTAGCAACCTAGTTATATCTATCACAGCCACAGTGCATCAATTAAAGTAAACAACTAGATAACACAAGAACTTTATAGTGGTTCCTCAATTGGGTACATCCACTCTTCTACTACCCTAGTAGGAATCCACTACAGGTTTTTGTTCAGGTTCCCTGCCACCACAAGATCTGCTTCAAGTAGATCTAGAAACCCTTCAGTCTTTTGATCAGGTTCCTAAGAACCAAACACACAGGTTTTTGATCGGGTGCCCTGCCACCAAAGGTTCACTTTTGAAGGGAGTAATAACCCTTTTACAGGAGGTAAAGGGACAGAGTTGAAGGTGTCTTCTCTGTGTTCAGAGAAGCTAGTGGATTGCTCTGAATATATCAAAGCTCCCCCTGGCTTAGAGAATGTCCAGGAAGAAGCTTTGCTTCAGGGTGTAGGATCTCCAAATTGCTTGAGTAGACTTTCTGATGCAGCCTTGAAGAAGACTCTAGCTTTTGAATGGTTGTTCTTCTTCAGAAGCTTTTGCAATCTACAGCAATGATGTTCAGCAATTTGGGAGTGATCTTCTTCTTGAAAGCTTGAGCACTGAGAATTGATTTTCGTGAAGACAGAATGATCTCAGGAAGAAGAAGAACTTTTCTTTTTCTCTTGAGAATTCTGGTTTTGTGTCTCTCTTTGAATTGTATTGTGTTGTTGTATATTGTATTCAACCGTCTACACTGATAATATAGAAACTATTTCTTATCTGAATAAAGCCTCGAGCCCTGCACAAAAAAATCTTTCCAAATAATACAATAAAACAAATAAAGAAACTGCGCCAGAAATCTTCTCGATCATTCCCAAAAAGGAATTAAGGATATTAAAATATCCTATCAAATTGACTTTATAATTTGGCACAGGAAGCAAGGCATAACGGCTATATTACAGCTGTTAGAAAGACACGATTTCCTTTAATAAAAAAAACAACTTTATTCTTTCAAAATCTTTCAATTAATGCACAAGGGATATTGCAAATAAGCAAAGAAATATAGGCATTAAATTAAGCAGAATATCTGAATAATATATGTCTTAAACAAGAGGAAATAAATCAATAATTCAAATGAAAAAAATACAAATAATAGCAGACAGAAAACGTCGACCAGAGAACGAAGATCGTCGATCTGAACAAGCAGATTGTCGACCTGAAGAAAAACTATCTTAGCAGAAATTGTCGACCAAGGAAACACGGTCGTCGATCTGAGCAAGCAGATCGTCGATCACACTTCAGAGTTCATATGACTCTGAGATCATCGATCATCAATCGAAGATCGTCGAGCGAAGTTCGACTATCATCGAACACAAAACTACTAAACCAAATTCTCATACCAAACCATTCAAAACTAGCTTAGCCTGAGGGTAGACTAACATTTAGTCTAACCATTGAACATAGATAAATCTTGGGTTAATTGCGCCTAAGAGAGATGACATAGCCCAAATCAAAACTATGGATCCAATATGTTGACTCATGTGTGCTATCTCTATTGGAGTGTACTTATTTTCAAGTACAGGGTCAAGATAGATCAAGAGCAGAAGAGGAGCAAAGATGGGTCAAAGACCAAGTTCATAGGAAGGAAGAGAAAAATCGTCTAAGTCAAAATTGACGGGAATCACTAAGTGATTCTCGCCGATTCGACGGGAATCATTAGTGATTCTCGCTGAATCGTCGAGAATCAGTAAGTAATTCCCGCCGACTTCATCCGGAGGACTGTCCTCCTACAAGAATTCTGCTAAGGCTGAATCGACGGGAATCACCAAGTGATTCTCGCCGATTCGACGAGAATCACCTTGCATTCCTGCTGATTCCCTCCGGATGACCAGATTTCTAACTGGAATTCTGCCAAGGAAAATTCGATGGGAATCGTGAGTGGTTCCCGCCGACTTCGATGGGAATCACCAGCGATTATCGCCGATTTTGCCTTAGGCAAAATTCCCGTCCGCTGGACCAAACAAATTTCGTTGTTCGCCGTTTTGACCGGGACTAGGGCTTCTCCTTGTGGGCCCCACAACGGTCATTTAGTGTTGGCTTCCAGTATATATACTTGTGTATTTGAACATACCGAGCAATCGAACAACGAAAAATAAAACCGAGGCCGAGCGTGCCCTAGCCGATCGCGGAACTTCACCGATCGCCGTCGCCGCTCGCAAGCTAGTCGCCGCCGCTGATCTTAGAGATTCTTTGATCTTCCGACGACAGTACCGAGGCAAGCCTAGTGTCTCACGCTTCTATCTCGAGATCTCTTGTCTCTCGATTTCTTGAACGAGGATAGTTCTTCATTCCGAATCGATTGAGACGAAAGATCCGATTGAGATCGTTGGTAGACCTTGCTTGCTTCGTTAAGAAGTTTGGATCTACAAAGCATCGCCGCCGCATTCACTTGCCGCCGCCGATCTTGTCAAGATCCTCTCCAAGAGAGAACACTGGTCGTTGATTCTTTGTCTCTTTCAAGAAAGCTTCAACAATTGAAGAAGGACATCGGGATCTCCACAAGTTTGTTTGTATTTCTTGTACATTCAATTTTATTTTTGTTATAAAGGAATTTTTGTTCCTAGTTGTAAGGGTTGGGTACAACCCGTAGTGGAGGAGTAGTGACTCATTTGGTTGGAAGGGTTCCTTCCATAGTGTGAGGATTGGATTTCAATCTGGTTGGTGAAGTGACTGAGTCGTCCCTTGGTGGGACATAGGTCGAAGGGGGAGAGTGGACGTACCCAAATCGGGGAACCACTATAATTGCTTGTGTGCTTTTCTGTATTGTGTTTGTTTATTTGTGCAGGTAATTTAAATTCCGCAAAAGACTGCACGACACCTATTCCCCCCCCCCCCATAGGTGGACTTAGTCGACACTAGATACTTTCAAGTGGTATCATAGGGAGGTTACTCATCAATAAGGTTAACACCTTGAGTAAGATCCTGTGTCTAGTGTCAAGAAGAAAACAAGACCCAAGCATGGAGTTGTACACTGATTTCTCTCCCCTGAGACTGCCTGCATGCACAAAATAATATTATCCCATCTGGAAAATGAGGGTTCAGTTTCATCTGGATGCCATTGACCCTCGTACGTCTTTCATTATGGAAGAGGGTCCCTTCATTCCCATGAAGGCTTCCGGTTCTGGAAAAGATCTCCAAATCCCCAAGAGTCCGGAAGAGATGTCTGAAACTGAGCTCTCACTATTCAACTTGGACAAGCTGGTTCGACAGATCATCTCTAATGTTTGGTTTGGATCATCTAGTACGAGATTGGATAAGTGTAAGACTGCAAAGTCTATGTGGCTAACTATCTCTAACCTCATGGAGGGAACGAAGATGACTGGGACCGAATGCAAGCAAGATGATGAAGCATATGTGGGGGTCCTAGTCTCTGAAGATGAAAGTCAATACCAACCCCTCAATATCAGGGCTCCTGTGTCCCTATCTGAGACTGAAGAAGAGATTGAGGAATGTATCTGTGATGAAGCTGAAACATCAGTCTCTACAGACCTTAACGCTAACCCTGATCAGCACAATCAGGATCAGGTATCTTCCTCATCTTGCTCCTTGACTCTTGAATCTCCTGAAGACAGAAGAAGTTCAGAGGTTTGTCCATCAAGTGATGCAAGGGAGATTGACATCTTCAATCAAAAGATTGAAACTCTTGATTCCCTTCGTAGTGCCCTTCAGAAGAGCAACTTGCTTGTGGAGAAACAAGCTATGGAAATTGCTCAGTTTAGGACCATGATGGATCTCCAATTGGAATCCATCAAGGTGAAGGACTCAAAGATCTCGTATCTAGAGTTTTCTCTAGAGACCGAGAAGAGAATAGTTTCTAACTTTTCCAAGGTAGATGTTATTAAGAGAAAGGGAGAAAATGGGTGGATCTCACGAATTATAAAATCATGGAGAAATAGGGAAACTGTTTTCAGACCCCCCACACCGAGTAGGAAGGGCACACATCATGCCTTCAGGTATGACCATAAGAACAACTATGGTCACTGCAAGAATGATCAACCCTCATGTGGAAATACCCATAGTGCAAGTGTTGTTATGGCTACCCATGAGAAAATACATTCGGCTCATCATGAACCTTTTGTATTCACTGCCTCAGCCTCAACACTTCATGAGATTGCAGGAACCAGCTCTCACAATACCTCTCACCACCCTAGGACTCAGGGAAAGGGGGTTGGCAAACATGTAGCGAGTATCTATGGGGCCCCGGATGTGTGCTGACTGAAAAGAAGGCACCACCTCCCAGGCCTCATGACACTCACCACATGTTCTCCATCCACCCTCCCTCGTGTCCCAATGGAAAGGGTAAATCTGAGAGCAGAACCTGCTCTGCCCCTGTCAGACTTATGATCATGACAAACTCAGTCAGTAGATCTGGTCAGAAAAGGAGATACAATATTCATGAGTGCTGGTGCTGTGGCAAAGTGGGTCACTTTGCCATAGATTGTTGGCACAATCCTTCTGTGCCAAGGGCAAGGGTATGTCCATATCCATTCGCTAGAGATAGCCTTCCTGACAGAAATCATATAGGAAGGCATCCTGTATTTTATGCTGATAAGAACCTAGGACCCAATACATATTGGGTTCCTAAGGTAAGGTAATTTGTTTTTTCAGGATAGTCTAGGTACCCGTGAATATGATTGGACCTAGACAAGAGATGTTCCAGGAATGCTATGGAACAAGTATATGGGATAAGAGATAATGCTAACTACAATGTCCTACTTGAACTGGATACCTGTTGTACTTCAAATAGTGGATCTGAATGATCAACCTAATGATCCCAGGTATGCGCATTCAGTTTCGAAAATTGAATCGCATTACATAGATGTTTATATATATATATATATATATATATATATATATATATATATATATATATCCAAACAGATATGTAGATTCTCTTTCAACATATAAATATATATATATATATATACACACACTTGATGGAAGAACGCAGATGCTAATAACTATATGATCCTTAGTTTGGAATCTGATAAATTTTTTATATCATTGATAATGGGTGACACTTGGTGTCAATCGGTCCGATGAAACTCAAGGGACGTGTTCCAGTAGTTGCAACGAAAATTTTACTTTTTGACTCACCAAGAAATAGCTAGTGCTTATTTCTAGGGTTAACCTCCTTTTAACTCGACTTAGCTATTCTGACCGGGATATTTATTATCCAACATTTAAAAGGGCAAAGTTTCGAATTAACAGGAATTCAAATCGACAATTTAAATGTATCGATATAAAAACGGTCAAGCGAAAACCTGCCATTCCCAAAGGAAATATCGGATACAGCGGCAATCTTAGGAAATAAATAGCGCTAATTGCAGAAATCCCGACCCTTCGTATTCTGGAAATAGCGGAAATTCCTCCCGTCACTCTCGTCACTTGGTGTTCTCATTGACACCCGATCGCCTCTCGTTGACTCCTGCTCTCGTCGATTGCAGTCCACCGTTGTCCTCTCCCCGATGGCTCGGTGTTCCCGTCTCCGGCATCTGCTTGACGCAAGTTTCTCGCCGATTCACCGCCAGTATTCCCGCTCTCGTCGACTCACGCTCCCATCGATTGCAGTCCCGACGCAAGCCGCTTATTCGACTAGGGCTTCTCTCTGCTCGGTGTAAGGGTAACGACTGTTCCTCCTTGAATCTCTAGCTTGTTTGTAACTTGTCTTGTTCCTACTAGTTTAGTTCCTAATCTATAGACCTAGATAGAGTTAAGTCCCTTGGATTTTACTTGTTTAGGTTTATAATGGTTCCTCGAACCACGGTCGGGCTCCTCACTGGGAGTGAGTTGGTTAGGACTGGCTTCGCCCATTCTTCTGGCGAATTCAGGAACATCATCTTGATGCTTGAGCAAGCTGGGCTCTCCTTTATTCTCGAGCACCCGTGCAAGGTCCTAGATAAGGAAGTTCTTGAGTTCTACGCAACCACCAAGCTACGTCACGAGGACACCGTAATAAAGAGTAAGATAGCTGGACTACGGATCAAGATGACTGCTGCAAAATTATCACATCATCTGCAGCTCAACAGCTCTGTACAAGAGAACTACCTGGATGAAAATGATCGTGCAAGGACACTACTATTCTGTGGACTAGCGTGAGGGACCAAGGCCATCAAACGCAAGGACATGAACGAAGAAGGAAAGCTCCTCTCAGATATCATCGGGAAGGATTTGATATGCAAACTTGGCTCCCATGATCATATATCAGGTGACATGTTTAAGATCTTGATGGCTATAGTGTGCCAAAAGAAATTCAACTGGGGGCCATGTTATTTGAGAAGATAAAGGATACCCTACGTACTCCCAACTTCGGGAGAATCATCAGTCTATATCTGAATCAAATGGACAGAGACAGATTTGATATGACTAAGGGAGTTCCTCTTCACTACCTGAAGAAGATGGATTCTGATAGAATTAATTTCAAGATAACCCAAACACCTAGAGGGGGGGTGAATAGGTTCTTTTCCTTTTTTACTTAAGACGGAATATTTTTCAGATCTTAAGATAGAATCTAAGTATTCTACAGCAATCACAACACAGAAATCACAATCATACAAACATCACAGATTGCACACAGGTTTATAGTGGTTCCCTAAGGTCTGGATACATCAACATTCCCCCTTCACCTATCTAGCAGTGTGCTAGATTCGGCCTAACTTCTTCCTTCTTCTCAGATCCACAGATCTTACAGCTCAGAACCCTAAAAGGTTCCTACAACTCAGAACCCTATAAGGTTCCTACAACTCAGGATAACAGCCCTACCTCAGCCTTGCCCCAAGGCCTACAACTCAGATAACTAATTCTCCTACACTCAGGCTCAAACAGCCTTACCACTTAGAGATCTAAATCTCCTACACTCAGCCTTTATAACACAGGCTTACAACTCAGATCTTTGAAAAAATCCTACAGAATTTGATAAGTATTTTTGATGGACTCTTACCCTTGTTGAGAGAGAAAAGATAAAAGGATTCTTGATCAGCTTCTTAATGAGACTGATGGCTGAAATCAACCTGTTCTTAGCTTTCTTCAAAGCTTCTTGAATCTGAACTCAATAGGGTTGATCTCCTTTGAAGTCGACTGACTGCCAGCTTCCTTCTTAGAATCAGAAATAAATCTGAATCCTTCTTAGCAGATTGGTTCAAGATCTGCTTCTTAGGAGACTTGTAAATGTCTCCTCCATTACTTCAACAGCTGAAGATCTCTCTCTCTCTCTTCAGAACTTATGAAGTTTCTTCAGAATTCTTGCTTGAATTCTCCTTAGATCTTCTCACGAAAATCTTCTTCAGTGTGACGTGATCTTTCTTGATCAATGATCAATACTTCAGTAGTTGTGCATGTTGTTGTTGTTCATCATCTTTGATTTGACAGAATCCATCCATATATATAGACTTCATCCATGGTAACCGGCTGATCCAGTTTCTAACCAACTTCTGACAAGTCTGACAGCTTCAGTGAACTTGTTGGAATGCACAGCTGTCAAGTCTCCAGTCAGTTCTTGAACCTTTGTCTTTGTCAACAAAGCGTCGAGACTGATTGTCATTATGTGTCGACACAAGTAGATAAAGTGTTGATACAAGCTTTGGTGATGTCGACATAACTCCTTTGGTGTCGACATAGCTTCTTGACACTACATCTGTAGAATGTGTCGACACTGCCTCTTTGTGTCGACATAGACACTTCTTCACTACACAGCACTCAACATTGTTGAAACTCTGTTGAGTGTCGACACAAGTAATGTGTGTCGAAACAGATGATATAGTCTCAGAATTTGTGTGTCGACACTGCATCCAGGTGTCGACACAGTTGATGTCGACTAATACTCCTGTGTGTCGACACTGCCTCCCGGTGTCGACACATTTGATGTCGACTAAAATATTCTGTGTGTCGACACAGTTTCTTCTGGTGTCGACACTGCTTCTCCAAGTGTCGACGCAGGCTTTCTTAAGTGTCGACATATGGACTTAGAAACTTTTTTCCTGCATTTTAGCAAATGCTAAACCTGCACATATAAACTAAAAATAACATCAAATACACCTTGATGTATATCATTGAGCTAAGTGAGGCTTCTCCAAATCAGGTACACATTTTCCAATATACCCAACAGATTCCAGCGTCTTTGATAGGTTGGTGAGGAGAATTGGCCAAGGAGGTGCAGCTGAAACACATGGTGATGAAGAAGACAGAGCTCTGGAGTTCAGAAATCCTTTGGATGAGCCCAGTGAAGTTCCTGATCTGCTGCATGCAGGAACTGAGGGGGAGTCTTTACCCAGTCTTTCTGCTGACATCTGGATGGATGCCACAGTCTCAGATCAAGTAGATGTTGTCACTGATATTTCCCTCATCGCAAAGGATGCAGTGGATACCCTCGCTACTAATCAGACTGATGAGGAGGAAGTAGATGAGGGTATGGAGAATGATGCTGCTAATGAGGATGATGTGGAGAATGCGGTCGCTGATGATGTGAACAATGAGCAAGCTGGAAATGAAATGTCCATGAGGGAGATTGGTGTTCAACCCCCGTCTGTGGAACAAATTCAGGCAAGGGTTCCTGATGTGACTTATACAACAGTTGAGGGGGAGATGAGTATACATGGAAACTTGGCAGATGTTGCCTCTATCCCCACACAAGAGACTGTGAATCTATCAAGCTCTACCAGTGTATCTGCAGAAGAGAATCCTGACTCCCAGAGTCCTATCCCCCCTGAGCACGACTAGGACATGCATCAGGTTCATCCGCTAGGACCTAGCCTAGCAAATCACACGGTAAATATCATTCAAGGTATAGTGGATGAACTGAAGGCCTCTTTTGAACGATCTCACAACAAGGTGCTGAAACTAATTAAGCAATCTGAGAATCTGATGCTTAAAATGTTGTGCAGATAAATCATAAGCTGGATATGATGGAACAAAAGTTTGAAGCTAAGTATACAGAGGCTGGCACTGCCGTCAATCTTCTAATGCAAGGGCTTAAGAAAAATACAGCTGATCTGGCAGTGGTAAACCAAAATGCACATGTTGTGTCCAACAACATCAAGTTATTTGATGCCAACATGGTGACACTCAACGCAAATAAGACATCCCTGCTGAATGAGTTCACTAAAACTGTTAAGCATATAGATGAGTCACTGTATTCATATGCAAACTCCATTACCCTAGAAGCCAAAAATGGGGAGAATGAATATACAGCTAAGATGGCAGGGCTAGAACAAATCATGGTCGACAACTTCATGCAGTCAAATAAGTATGTTTTTGAAAGCTGTCACTGGCTAGTTCAGCAAGCATCTTGTATACAAATTCTGGTTCCTCCTACTGATGAGGTTACCACTGTTGTTGATGAGGTTGCAAGTGCTGAGGAGGTTCCCCTGAGTGAAGCTGATGCCAGAAAGGCTGCTAGGGCCGCTTCCAAAGCTGCTCGCAGTGCCATGTTTGATCAAGAGGCCATTGCAAAAGGGAAACGAAAACTTCAAGAAGGAACTTCCAAAGAGACTCCAGCTAAGAGGAAAGTAAGATTGAAGGAAAGTGAAGTGAAGAATGAACGATGGAGTCCTACATCGAGGAGCATCATACTGGATACTTTCATGCTACAACAGCGGGGAGAGCTGAATAGAAATGAAGTATACAGTCAGTATGAGTGGGAGCTGCACAAGGAGTATGAGGCTAAAAGAAACATATTCTTCAGGTCTAACACTGTGGAACATAAAGCTCCTCCACTCAGGTACTACCCGAAGCCAAAGGAGTACTTTGAAAGACAAAACAAGAAGTTCCAGGCTGAACAACTAAGGGATGCTCAAGCAAAGGAATAGATTTTCTTTCTATATACGTGTATATCTTTTCTTGTATTTAAATGAACAACCTTTGGAGATATATATATATATATATGATCACATGCTGATTCATTTGTTGTTATGAATGCGTGAAATTTTATTATTCTGAATTCTTGTTGCGCACATTTGTTATGTATATCTTTCTGGTTTGTGTAATTCATCTTAGCTAGTAGGATTTTGGCTTCTTCAAATAGGGGGAGATTGTTGGGTATTGTATCCACAATTACCTGGATTTGAAGAAGCCTCCAGTCAAGCTAAGATGGATTCACAATGTATTTGACAATCTTCTATTAAGTTGTGTTTGCAGCTATTCCATGCTAAGTACACACCAATGTGAGGGTGCAGTGGGTCAATATACACGGGTCTGCGCAATGTAATCCCTCGTTGAGCATATCAGTGTGTTGACTCGCGTGTGCTCTCTCTATTGGAGTGTACTTATTTTAAAGTACAGGGTCGAGATAGATCAAGAGCAGAAGAGGAGCAAAGATGGGTCAAAGACCAAGTTCATAGGAAGGAAGAGAAAAATTGTCTAAGTCAAAATCGACGGGAATCACTAAGTGATTCTCGCCGATTCGACGGGAATCATTAGTGATTTTTGCCGAATCATCAAGAATTAGTAATTGATTCCCGCCGACTTCATCCGGCTGACTGTCCTCCTACAAGAATTCTGCTAAGGCAGAATCGACGGGAATCACCAAGTGATTCTCGCCGATTCGACGAGAATCACCTTGCATTCCCGCCGATTCCCTCCAGATGACAAGATTTCCAACTGGAATTCTGCCAAGGCAAATTCGACGGGAATCATGAGTGATTCCCGCCGACTTCGACGGGAATCACCAGCGATTCTAGCCGATTTTTCCTTAGGCAAAATTCCTGTCTACTGGACCGAACCAAGTTCGATGTGCGCCGTTTTGACCAGGACTAGGGCTTCTCCTTGTGGGCCCCACAACGGTCATTTAGGGTTGGCTTCCAGTATATATACTCGCGTATTTGAACATACCGAGCAATCGAACAACGGAAAATAAAACCGAGGCCGAGGGTGCCCTAGCTGATCGCGGAACTTCACCGATCGCCGTCGCCGCTCGCAAGCTAGTCGCCGCCGCTAATCTTAGAGATTCTTTGATCTTCCGACGATAGTAGCGAGGCAAGCCTAGCGTCTCATGCTTCTCTCTCGAGATCTCTTGTCTCTCGATTTGTTGAACGAGGATAGTTCTTCATTCCGAATCGATTGAGACGACTGATCCGATTGAGATCATTTGTAGACCTTGCTTGCTTCGTCAAGAAGTTTGGATCTACAAAGCATCGCCGCCGCATTCACTTGCCTCCGCCGATCTTGTCAAGATCCTCTCCAAGAGAGAACATCGGTCGTGGATTCTTCGTCTCTTTCAAGAAAGCTTCAACGAACGAAGAAGGACATCGGGATCTCCACAAGTTTGTTTGTATTTCTTGTACATTCAATTTTTGTTTTGTTGTAAAGGAATTTTTGTTCCTAGTTATAAGGGTTGGGTGCAACCCGTGGTGGAGGAGTAGTGACTCCTTTGGTTGGAAGGGTTCCTTCCATAGTGTGAGGATTGGATTTCAATCCGGTTGGTGAAGTGATTGAGTCGTCCCTTGGTGGGAGATAGGTCGAAGGGGGAGAGTGGACGTACCCAAATCGGGGAACCATTATAATTGCTTGTGTGCTTTTCTGTGCTGTGTTTGTTTATTTGTGCAGGTAATTTAAATTCCACAAAAGACTGCACGACACCTATTCCCCCCCCCCTAGGTGGACTTAGTCGACACTAGATACTTTCAACAAGCAACTCACGTATCACAAATATCTTTGACGGGTCCACCACGACACTTTCTCCACACAAGACGACCAAGAAACGCTACTAAGGGTAACCACAAAGCTCGCACTTGGAGAATTTTGCATACAACTGATTTCTCCTTAATGTCTCCAATACCAAATCTAGATGCTTGGAATGATCACCCTCATACCGAAAGTATACCAGTATGTCGTCGATAAAGGTTATCACGAACTGGTTCAGGTACTCACTGAACGCCCTATACCTCAAATTCATAATATAGACGGCACATTTGTCAACACAAGCAGCTTAACGATGAACTCATAATGCCCATATCGTGTGCTGGACGCCGTTTTGGGAATATCACTTTCCCTTAGTGACAAATAATAGTATCCAGACTTCCGATTCAACTTGAGTACACACTTGACCCATTAAGTTGATCGAACAGATAATCACTCCTTGGGTTGGATACTTAATCTTTTCCCGTTAACTTAATCAACTTCTAGCAACCATTACATAATTGTAAGCTTCCATCCTCTTTTAACAAGAGGACCGATGTGCTCCAAGGCAATAAACTTGGACGCACATAACCCTGTTCTACCAGCTCTTGAAGTAATACTTCAGTTCCGACATCTCACAACCATAGCTAGTACCAAACTGACCACCTTACGTTTGAAATTGATGTGCGCACGCTGCTTCGAGAGCCAATCATTCCAAAGATTACATTGAACTCTATAGACAGCAGTAGCGATGCTTGCAATAAAAACTCCTGACTCCCTAACTGTAACTTCAAACAACATGCTCAATTCGGGTGTAAAGAGTACCCATTAGGCATCAGTACTCTCGATTTTACTCTTGCCATCAAAGAAGGAACTCCGATGCACGATACACATCCTTCGGACAAAAAGGAATGGGAAGTTCCCATAACGAACAGTGTTTTCGTCAGACACTCAGAAAATCAATACAAATCGTATCATAACCAAACATTGGCTAATTTGCGTAAGGCAACAAGTATCTAAAACTGACATACCAAAAATTAAACCATACATGTCACCATGTCAGTATATTCCATAACCTCCTGATGGCCAAAGTTGTATCCTCTAGGTTGGGATGGAGCATATTGAGGTGTAGCAGTCTCCAACCCTTTTCCCTTCTCTTCGTTAGTCGCTCTAGGCTTCTTCTCGGACTCCAGACGTCTGCTTCGACACTCTCGGGCAAAGTGTCCCAACTTTCTACAGCAAAAGCATGCGTCCGGGTCTCGACCAATAATTGTTCCAAATGCACCAAAAGAAGGAACTAGACCCTCCCTCCTTGCCTTTTTACACCATCTATGGAAACCGGACTTCGAGGTAGGTAGCGCCTTGATCTCTGTCTTCTCAACACTAGAGTCTTTCTTCTCTTGGGCTCCCTTCATAGCTGTCTCTGTCCCCTGATTGTCTTTACGACAATCTCAGGCAAAGTGACCAAACCTTCCGCATTTATAATAGTAATATGGAGTTTGACTAGCAGATACGTCAGGCCTCACTTTACTCCTCTTTCGGTGTACAGGCTTTGCGGGACCTAGGGAGTTTGGTAACCTGCGCACTGACGTCTGGTTGGTTCTGGCCTGATCTGCTTCCAAAGCTCTAACCGACTCCACTAACGCTCGAAATCCAAGTAACTTTGGTCCTACGAGTAGCAATCGTAATTCATCACGCAGACTGTTGTAGAATCTATTAACTATAGTTTGCTCGTTCTCCAAATCAAACCCTTGGTAGTGCCTTATGAAAAGAAATGCCTGCAAATACTCCTCAACTGAGTGCGTACCCTGCACTAAAAGCATGTTCAACTGCTGATCCAAAGGTCTACATGCTATTTGTTCCATCACACCACTCAGTTTTGAAGTCACCCCAGGGACAGGGGGCTGCACTTGCCCTCCAAGTTGTACTTTAGTCACCGCGAACACAACTTCAACTATCCTTCTCATGGTTTCAACAGAAAACAGGGTCTCAGGCACTCTGTTAAGTGCACTACTCTCCGTGGAGTGCTGACCTTGCGACTGCCCCGCACCACTCGTAGTCCCCTAAAAAGCATAACTATCGATTAGGCGACATACAAATTGTTAAAAGCAATCATTAGAACACTCAGGTTCCTCAAAACAAGTGTATTTTCATTCCTAAGTGGACATTCATGGGTTCTTTTTATGTTATAACGATGACGCACATACATATGCTCACCACCCCTTAAAAGAATTCGCCCACAAATTCCAATAAGCAAGACCGGAACCTCCCTCTGATACCAAATTGTAACACCCCTATCTGTCGCATGGTATATAGCAGTAGGTCCGGCCGGGGCCCGACGTTATACACTACAGACAGACTGAAGGGTTATAGAATGAAACCATTCACCCAAACATAAACTTCCTACACAGAGCAACTAGCGGAAGCTTTTAATTAGTTGAAAGAACCCAAATAACAGATAGAATGAAACATGAATGTCCACTAACAACATTAGGAAAGAAATACCATAATACATAAAAGTACTCGGCATTATGGCCTTACAAATGTTCACTTAACAACATAGTGTTTTACAGACATTAGCTTGCAGGCTGATCACACATGACAGAAATAAAACAACAGTTCGCTTTGTCCTTCGAGGGCCAGCACAACAGCTTGGGCTTCAGCCCGCTATTTGGTACTTGGAACCGCTGCACCTGCAAGCAACATTCCACCGTATGGTGGCAAACAAAGCAACAGTCAGCTAAAGCTGACCAAATTATAACGACCCTGCCCCTTATTCGGGACGGCGGTGCTCCTTCCCTGCATTTCATTAGCCAGCTAAACAATTAAGTTCATAAGTATATTTCGCTACAGGTGTAGGCTCGCCCGGCCCAACACCACGTGCACTCAGGGCACATTCTCAGTGAATCCGGTCAATTCCGTGGCTTCACTACCATCCAAAAATCCTAATGAATGTACAACCTAGCACAGTTAACCACAGGTGGAGGCTCACATGGCTGCCCACCCCGTGCACTCAGGGCATATTGACGGTGTACCGGACTTCCCGGATACCACATCCATTCAGAGGTCCTTGACTTGACGGATTACTTTGAGCATTTCAGTCTTTACGGCCTCTGGCATGAGACTCTCATTATGCCACCGACGAGAGACAATTTCCGCTACTCTCATGTCATAGTCCACATAACGCAGGTACAGCTCAACCATTTCCTATTGCTCAAGTCGCCCTACCGTCTCCAAATACCGTAGTACTCATGGCCAAACCTGCAGGGAGCAGGTCGTTTTTGCCTTTCCTGTTCGGCTCCCTGGCCTAATAAATCTTATTGGGTACATTGGAAAATGTGTACCTGATTTGGACAAGCCAAACCTAGCTCAATGATATACATCAAGGTATATTTGATGTTATTTTGAGTTTATATGTGCAGGTTAAGAATGTGCTAAAATGCAAAGAAAAATTTCTAAGTCCATGTGTCGACACCTGAGGAAGTTGTGTCGACACTTCAGTAAGATTGTGTCGACACTTGGAAATGGCTGTGTCGACACATCAGTGAGTTTGTGTCGACACCGGGAGGTAGTGTCGACACACAGAAGCTTAGTCGACATTAACTGCGTCGACACCGGAAGGCAGTGTCGACACACTGAATTACTAGTCGACAATCAACTATGTCGACACCGGGAGGCTGTGTCGACACACAGAGGCAGAGTCGACAACAACTGTGCTGTCACCTAGAGGTAGTGTCGACACACGCTATGTTCTGAGTCTACATCAACTGTGTCGACACACAGGACTTGTGTCGACATACAGCTGAGTCTAGACCAAGTTGATTGCTGATGAATGGTGAAGTGTTTTTGTTGACACAAATAATCAGTGTCGACACATTCTCAAGATGAAGTGTCAAGAAGCTGTGTCGACATCAAGGCAGCTATGTCAACACCACCAAAGTCTGTGTCGACACTTAAGTCACTTGTGTCGACACATATTGACAGATGGTCTCGACACTTTATGATAGTCAGTCTCGACGCTTTGCTGACAAAGAAAAAGGCACAAGATCTGTTTGATGACTTGACAGTTGTGACTTACAACAGGTTTACTGAAGCTGTCAGACTTGTCAAAAGTTAGTTATAAACCGGATCAGCTGGTTACCATGTATGAAGTCTATATATATAGATGGATTCAGAAGAAGAGATAATTAATTCATTATTATTGACACACAAAAACACAACTATTGTGAGATAGATCTCTGATCAAGAAAGTGCAAGGCATAGAAGAAGATCTTCATGAGAAGATCTAAGAAGACATTCTGAAGTGTTCATCCACTCAGATTTTGTCTAAGTTTAATTCAATCAAGAATTCAGAAGTTTCTTCAAGAGGTTTGGATAGAGAGAGATCAAGCTACTTGAAGTCAAGAAGGAGACAATCACAGGTCTCTCAAGAAGCAGATACTGAACTAATCTGTCAAGAAGATTCAGTTCTATTTCTGTAATCTAAGGAGGAAGCTACCAGTCAGTTATATTCAAAGGAAATCAACCCAACTAAGTTCAGATTCAAGAAGCTTTGAAGAAAGCTAAGTTCAAGTTGATTTCAGCCATCAGCCATCAGCCTCTTCAAGAAGCTGATCAAGAAAGTTCTTATCCCTTCTCTCTCAACAGGTGTTGGGATTTGTCTCCACAATACCTCAGATTTGTAGGAGGTCAGACCTTGAACTAAGATGAATTAAGGTGAATTTGATGCTGTGTTTAAGTTGTATGTGTGCAGGTTCTAATTGCCAAGTGTAGACCAATGTCAGTCTATAATGGGTCACCAAACACAGGACCATACAATGTAATCCCTCATTGTGTGATCCAAAGTGTTGGCCCATGTATAGCCTCTCTATTGGGATACACTTCCTTCATGCACTTGGATTGATGGACAGAAGCATTGAAGCAAATTTCCTCTTAGAATTTTCCTAAGTCCTTTATACTCGAGTATTTCCTTGTAATACACGAGTAAGTATATTTATACTCGAGTAAGTGCTTTCTGATACTCGAGTATATATTCTGATACTCGAGTATATATTCTGATACTCGAGTATATATCCTGATACTCGAGTATATATTCTGATACTCGAGTATATATTCTGATACTCGAGTAAGTATGTTTATACTCGAGTAAGTGTTTTCTGATACTCGAGTATATATTCTGATACTCGAGTATATCTGCTGATACTCGAGTAAGTATGTTTATACTCGAGTAAGTGTTTTCTGATACTCGAGTATATATTCTGATACTCGAGTATATCTTCTGATACTCGAGTAAGTATGTTCATACTCGAGTAATTGATTTTTGATACTCGAGTAAATTCTTCCATACTCGAGTAATTGACTCTGATATAAACGTTTCTCAGGTATATTTTCTGATACTCGAGTATATCGTCTTGATACTCGAGTATATCGTCTTGATACTCGAGTATACCCTTCTATTACTCGAGTATACACTTCTGATACTCGAGTATACCATTTTTTGATACTCGAGTAATTCTTTCTTCTCTCCTGTAATTCTCTCTTTCTATACTCGAGTATACTGCCTCTTGCTACTCGAGTAATCCATCTCTCCATACTCGTGTATATCCTCCATTACTCGAGTATCGCAGTCAACTTCTCCAGAATTATTCTAAGTCCATTTTCATCATAAGTACTTTGAATCTGTCAATTCTGATTGGTCCACGTGTCATCATTAATCAACGTTATGACCGTTGGAACCCACCTATAAATAGGTCTTTTCAGAAATGACTTTTCAAGCGTTATTACAGAAATATTCTTTTTAAGAAAGAGGAATTCCGTGAACCCTAATTTCACGCCGCCGCCATTGCCGTTCACGGAAGAAGAAGAAAAGTTTGGATCGCGACCTTCGTTTTCATCGATCTTTTCTCCAGCGATCCAGAAGAAAGAGAATCACTCGATCTTGCCAAGCCTTGAAGATTCCAGATCTACTTTCTCGATCGAGGTGGTTCTAGATCTCAGATTCGTGGATATTTCTCTAGTCGTCTTCTACATTTTCTGATCAAGCCGAAGTTCCTAAAGAAGAAGACAGATCCAGATCTGAGATTGTTGTTTTGATTTTTATTTTCAAACCAAATTTCATTGTAGGAGATTCTTCTCCGAGACTTGTAGGAAGTTTTGTCTTCCGAGTTTTTGTAGATCCGTTTTGGGATCGAGATTTGTAGGAACGTGGTTCCGAGGTGTAGGATTGTTTTCAATCCGAGATAGTGGAGTAGCCGAGTCTAGTAATTTGCTAGATCGGTGAGGAAAGTGGACGTACCCAAGATTGGGGAACCACTATAAATCTCTTGTCTTCTGTGATTGCTTGATATTTGCTGTGTTAGTTTTTAATTCCGCATTTGACACGCATTTCACCTATTCACCCCCCTCTAGGTGATTTAGGCTAACAACTTAGACCTCTCAATTGGTATCAGAGGGAGGTTGATCGTTAAAAGGTTAACACCTTGATCTTATCCTTCTAAGTTGTTTCTTGAAAAGTATCAAGCATGAGTAAGACCAAGGATTTTGCTAAACTCCCTATCTGCACCAAGAACAACTTTCCTATGTGGAAGGAAAGAGTAAAGTTCTTCATGGAAGCAGTAGATCCCCGGATCTTCATGATTGTTGAAGAAGGTCCCCACATTCCTATGACTGCATCCACCATAGATCCCACCAAGCAAGTTCCCAAGAAGCTGATGGATCTAGACAAGGATGAGATTGCACTTGTCTCTCTGGACAAGAAGGCTAAAAATATTATAGCAAGTGCAGTCGACGACTCAATGCTGCAGAATCTAATTCATTGCCAGTCTGCCAAGGAGATGTGGCAATCCCTTGTGACTCTAATGGAAGGTACAGAAGAAGTAAGGGATGATCGTAGATCCCTACTGAACCAAAAATATGAAGCCTTCAGGCAGGGTCATAAGGAAGCCATAGCTGACACTTTTGAGAACTTCTTCAAGATAGTAAATGACCTAAGAGTGTATGGCCGTGTCTTCACCAACGGGGAACTCAATGACAAATTCTTAAGATCCCTAACCAAGGAATGGGATAATAAGGTATGTGCCATTCGGGAGTTTGGAAGGTTAGCTGAGACAGACCCGCAGAATCTGTTCGGAAAGCTTATGTCTTACGAGCTGCAAATCAACTCAAGAAAAGCTGAAGAAGAGACGAGCAGGTCTGCATCCAAGGAGAAATCTGTCGCTCTAAAGGCAGATAGCTCAAGGAAGATAAAGGCTAGCTCTCCTGCCCCAGTTCCTGAAGCTGATGAAGAAGAATCATCTGAGCCTAGCTCATCTGGCTCAGAACTATCTGATGGAGAGTTCTCCCTACTCTCAAGGCAGTTCAAGAAATTCTTGAACAAGAAGAAGCAATGGAGAGGCAAGGATGCCTCATATAGAAAATCACGACATGACAGTGATCATCGGAAGAAAGGCTCAAGTAGCCATGACAGGTATAATCCTAAACCGAACAAACAGATTTCTACTGACATCATTTGTTACTGTTGCAATAAGCCAGGTCACGTCATCGCCGATTGTCCTCACAAAAAGAAAGAGGGTGGAAGAAGAGAGGAAAAGAAATCCTCACACCCCAAGAAGAGGACAGAGAGAAGCCTAGTAGCCAAGAAGAGCAAAACTCTCAGCGACTCTGACTCATCTGAGTCGAGTGAAGAAGAGGAAGCTTACTTTGGGCTCATGGCTCATTCGGATGATGAACAAGTCCCCCAGTTTACTGGGGAGGTAAAATCTCACACTCCTCTCTCTGATTCTGAAAATGACAATGAGCAAGAGGGATATTCCTCTGAAGATGAATCTGAACTCATGGGACAGTATAAGGAATTACTCACCGCTTACGAGAAATGTCGTAGAATGGTGAAAAGTCAAGCCAAAGAGATCAATTCTCTACAGGCTAGTGAGAGCAACTTGAGAGAAGAAGTCAGTAGGACTAACTCTCTTCAAGAGAACCTAAATGAAGCTATGGAGGAATACAATAAAGCTCTCAAGCACCTCGACCTTAAAGAGGAAATCATCAAAGAACTGGAAAAACAGCTCGAGGCTGAAAAGAAGCTTGTTGAGAGCTTCTCTAAGCCTAAGACAGTTCTTCCAATCGTTGCTGAATTCTCTGCTAAGGCCAAGGGTGCTGGTTTAGGCCACATTGGGTCTTCTAGTAAATCCTCTAGAAGAAACAAGGCCAGGAGAAAGAATAAGGCTGCCCGAAAGACTCTAGCTGAAGAAAAAGGGAAAGCTCCCTTGGAACCTGTTGTGTTCAAGAAAGTTATCTTTCCCACGAACGAACTCGATTATGAGTCCACCTACGGACACTTTTCTAGGCCAATCCCTGAGAAGCCTAAGTCAAGATACCAAGGTTGGACTCGTCCTCGTAACTTTGGCGAGAGTGTCTTCAAGGCACCTTATGAGGAGATTCAGCTTCAAAGCTATGGACCTTATGCTCATGGTCATAACTTTAAGAAGACACCAAAAGTAAAACCCGTTGTAGAAAAGCCTATGAAAGAGAAGACTTCATGCAACTGCAATCATCATGAAGCCTCTTCCTCCAAAAGTAAGGCTCCTGCTAGACCTTCATTCCAGAAAGTCAGGCAGGACTACCCAAGGCAAAGATACAACAGGTTCAACTGTTGGTGTTGTGGCAAAATTGGTCATTTTGCTAGTGATTGTTGGTTCAATCCTAATAATGCTGCTACCCCTAAAGTTAGCAACGTGAGAATGACCACTCATGAGGCTAATACTCGTAGGGGGAGCATTCTAACTCGAGACCAAGGACCCAAACTCGTTTGGGTTCCTAAGGCTAAATGATTGTAATTGCAGGTATGTCCAAAGGCCACCAAAATGCCAATCTGGTACTTGGACAGTGGATGTTCTCGGCATATGACCGGGACAAGAAGCCTACTTCAGAACTTCATCCCAGTCTGCAACGGACCAAAGGTCATCTTTGGAGGTTCAGATCGAGGAATCACTAAAGGCTATGGTATGATTTCTAACGGTAGCGTATCCTTCTCGAATGTAGCCTATGTTGAAGGATTGGAGCACAATCTCATCAGCATAAGCCAACTATGCGACAAAGGATACGTAGTTGAATTTCATGCTGACAAGTGTTTGATAAAATCGGTTAACAATATGGAAACTATTTTATCAGGCACTCGAAGCAGAAATATTTTCTGTTTGAATTTTATTTGTATAGACTCTTCGACACCAGTGTGTCTTTTGGCAAAAAGTAGTGCATCTCTTGCTGACCAATGGCACAAGAGACTAGCACATATTAATTTCAAAACTATTAATAAATTATTCTCTCAAAACTTAGTGCGTGATGCACCCAAGGTCAAGTGCGTTACGGACAGTCCTTGTCACGCTTGTATCAAAGGCAAGCAAACAAGAAGTTCGTTTAAAAGCATATTAGGCAAGGATTCCAATAGAAGTTTACAGCTTCTTCATATGGACTTGTTTGGTCCACTGCAGGTTAGAAGTTTGGGAGGTAAGGAATATACGTTGGTTATTGTGGATGATTACTCGCGCTTTGCGTGGGTGTTCTTTCTGAAACACAAGTCAGATACCTTCGGTATTTTCACTAATTTTGTGAGGCAGATCCAGAATGAATACAACTGTTCCGTAGTCAAAATCAGAAGTGACAATGGAACGGAATTCAAGTCTGGAGCCATGACAGAATTTTGTGAAAGTCAAGGTATCTTTCATGAGTTTTCCTCTCCCCGCACACCACAGCAAAATGGAGTGGCTGAGAGAAGGAACAGAACACTCATAGAGGCTTGTCGGACCATGTTGAGTGATGCCTCACTTCCGGAGTATTTCTGGGCTGAAGCCGTCAACACCGCTTGTCACGTGCAAAATCGAGCACTCATCAACAAAGACCATGATAAGACTCCTTACGAACTTCTAAAAGGCAGGCAACCAACCATTTCATACTTTAGAATCTTTGGTTGTAAGTGCTTCGTACTTAACAATGGCAAGTATCACACTACAAAGTTTAGCGAGAAAAGCTTTGAAGGTATTTTTGTAGGTTATAGTAGCCATAGTAAGGCCTATAGAGTTTTCAATAGAAAAACTCTGGTTGTGGAAGAGTCGATACATCTTGTATTTGATGAGACGAGTCTGTTGCAAAGCAACTCGTCTAGTGTGCCTATTGTAGATGCAGGTACAAAGTTGAAAGAACTCAGCTTGGATGAACCTATTAAAGATAAAGATGAGACGTTCATCAAGATCCCCTCTACAACCACCTTTGGAGAGGGAGATGATCAAGATGAAGAAGACATCCCAGCTGAAGATATAACTCCAGTGGCTGAAGAGATCCCAGATGCAAGGACTTTAGAGTTCAGACACTTGAAGGATCATCCTGCTGACCAAATCATAGGAGATCCTCGGGATGGTGTCAGAACTCGTCGAGGTACAACTAACGAGAATTTACACTTAAGCTTTCTCTCACAGGTTGAACCAAAGAAATTTGAGGAAGCCAACTCCGACGCATCCTGGATTCTAGCCATGGAAGAAGAATTAAATCAGTTCAAAAGATGCAAAGTCTGGACACTTGTTCCTAGACCCAAGCATAAGAACGTCATCGGGACAAAGTGGGTCTACCGGAACAAGATGGATGAAGACGGAACAATTATAAAGAATAAAGCCAGACTTGTCGCCAAGGGATATCGTCAAGAGGAAGGGATCGACTTCGACCAAACTTATGCTCCAGTAGCAAGACTGGAGGCAATCAGGTTATTTCTTGCCTACGCTGCACTTAAGGGCTTTACCGTCTATCAAATGGACGTGAAGTCCGCCTTCCTAAATGGTAACATTAAGGAAGAAGTGTACGTAGAGCAACCCCCAGGTTTTGTTGATCCAACCCTTCCTAACTATGTGTATTTATTACAAAAAGCACTATATGGTCTCAAGCAAGCCCCTCGGGCTTGGTATGAGACGCTGTCTACCTTTCTTCTTGAGAACAAGTTCACAAGAGGAAAGATAGACAAGACATTATTTCTTAGGGAAATAAAAGGCAAGATTTTGCTAGTGCAAATCTATGTCGACGACATCATTTTTGGCTCTACAGATAATAACCTCTGCAAGAAGTTTTCTAAACTTATGCAAGGGAAGTTTGAAATGAGCAGTATGGGAGAGCTGAAGTATTTCTTAGGGCTACAAGTGAAACAATCTGAGGATGGAATTTTCATCTCTCAGACCAAGTTCACCAAAGAGCTGCTTAAGAAATTCGGAATGGAGAATGCAACCTCTATGAGGACTCCAATGGCCTCAGCTATGTCTCTGGACAAGGACGAGAAAGGGAAACCTTTTGATGAAACCAAGTATAGAAGCATAATTGGGTCCTTGCTCTACCTTACTGCAAGTAGGCCAGATATAATGTTCTCGACATGTGTATGTGCTAGATTTCAGGTGAACTCTAAGGAATCTCACTACATCGCTGCAAAGCGAATCTTGAGATACCTCAAAGGAACACCAAATCTTGGCTTATGGTACCCAAGAAGTAATGATAGTGAACTAATTGGATTTTCAGATGCAGATTTTGCAGGAAGCAAAGACGACAGGAAAAGCACCTCCGGGACTTGCCAATTCCTCGGAAGGAGACTCATTTCCTGGAGCAGTAAGAAGCAAAACTGTGTAGCCATCTCAACGGCTGAATCAGAGTACATCTCTGCAGGGAGCTGTTGTGCACAGCTTTTGTGGATCAAGAATCAGTTTGAAGATTATAACATGAAGTTCCAGAACATTCCACTATTCTGTGATTCTTCCAGCGCAATTGCAATAGCCAACAACCCAGTCTCCCACAGCAGGACCAAGCACATAGAGCTTCGCTACCATTTCATCCGGGAGCATGTGGAAAATGGAGATATAGATCTACAGTATGTCTCCACAGACAGGCAAGTTGCAGATATCTTCACCAAGCCGCTGGATGAGTCCAAGTTTTCATTCTTCAAAACTGAGCTTGGACTGCTTAACAACAAAGACCAATGATGGACTCAGAAATTTAGAAGAGGTCAGAAATGTTGGATACTCTAAGGTACATTTTTTTAGTGGAAATTCCTTCAAGAAATTTGAGACTCGAGAATAGTTACATTTACACGAGTGAAATAGTGAATACTCGAGTAACAAGTCAAATATACTCGAGTAATCAAATCAATACTCGTGTATGCACTCCTTATACTCGAGTATGAAAAGTCTTCAAAATTTAATACTCGTGTATTGAACTTCATATACTCGAGTAATCAGATTGATACTCGAGTATGAATTTCCTATACTCGAGTATGGAAAATTCCGTGAAGGCTTAATACTCGTGTATACTCAGTACATACTCGAGTATATGTTAAGGATTACTCGTGTATAGAATGACCTAATCGAGTATACTAAATCCAATACTCGTGTATGCCGTACACTCCTCTCGTGTAATCGGATTTCTCTGGAATTTTTCAAACTCTCTATTCGCACAACTAATTTGCCGCCTCTTCAAGTATGTCTCTATACTTAATTCGTTTTTAAACCTAATTAGAATTATTTATATATATATATTCAAAACGACAAAGTCCTCTCCACTTCTCATTCACTCGAGTAGTCGCCGGCTGTTCGTATTCCCGAAACCCTGTTCTTCGTCTTCCGTCGCCGCAGATTTCCGTCTTCCTCATTGCAGAATCGCTGATGGCTCCTCCCTCCTCCAAGTTTGGAATCGGCTCGGAATTAGTGACTGATGGCATTGAAGATATCTCCGATGATTTCAAGAACCTTCTAATTCTCCTGGACACGGCCGGATTGACCTTCGTTCTTCAAGAACCTTGCCGCCTTTTGCTTCCTGATGTTGAAGAGTTCTACAAAAACTTGAAGATTAGGCACAATGGTACAGTTCTGAAATCAAAGGTAAGGGGAGTTGATGTTCGGTTAGATAAAACCTCTGTCGCCACTCTGCTTCGGATGCCCGTGGTCGACGAAGAAGATGATCTAGACAAGGCAGATGCCGACCGCACCTCCTTATTCTGTGGTCGAGATCCAGAAGGTGGAGGTGAAACCCTGAACCGCTCTCTGTTCAATCCAGAAGGGAAGTTTCTAGTTGACATCATTGCCAAAATCCTCTGGTGCAAGACTTACTCCATTCGAGATGTATCACAAAATCTTTTTGATGTTATGCAAGCTATTGTCTGCAGGAAGAAGTTTCAGTTTGGAATGATGATACTAGATAAGATCAAAGAAAGCGTCAAACATCCCAGCTTTGCCAGGATTATCTCCCTCCTCCTCCATGAGATTAATCCAACAGTGTTTGACTTCTCTAAAGGGACTCCTCTTCACCACATGAAGAAAATCTCAATATCATCCATTCAGAGGTATGACCTCAAGATCATGAACCCTGCCCAAGTCTCCAAGGCTGATGCCACCTCAGAGCAACACCAAGACAACAGTATCCCTGAAGACAGGATTCCATCTCCTTCTCTACATCAAACTGCTGCTACCACTAGTGCAATAGTTGAGGGGGAGCCTGCTTCTTCACAATCAGTAATACCAGAACAAGAAGAAGTAAGAATTACCACTCCTCAAATCTCTCCTCCTCCAGCAGATATTCAATCAGCAAATCCAGACTCAGAGATTCCAGACTCAGCAGCCCTTCTGTCTACAGCTGAGGATATCAACAAATTCATTGATGAGCTCAGCTCAGATGCCCCTCTCTTCCAGAATGACTCAGCTACTAAGTCTCCAGTTCAGCCTGAGGTCCATACTCCAGTTCAGTCTCCTGCTAGAACCCCAGCTCCTTCTCCTGCTAAATCTCCAGTCCAATCTCCTGAGAGTGAGCCTAGTAAATCAGCTCATATTCTCCTGTCTGATGATGAGATGTCTCCAGATCCTGTGGAGGCACCTCTGAGGACTTTGGATTTCTCCATGCCCTCTCTCCTACCCTCAGAAGAAGATGTTGACACAGTTCCATTCAAGAGAGCAGTCAGCTCAGTGGTGATCTCAGAAATCCCTCCTTGGACTGCTTCTGCTTCTGCTTCTGCTCTTGCCCCTGCTGCTTCAGCTCCTGAACCAACCTCAGCTCCCTCCTCTTCAGATATAATAAGCAAGATTGAGCTTATGCTCAAAGAACAGAGAGAATACTTTGATGCCTCTCTGCAATCAGTAACATCCAAGGTCTCTGCTCTTGAAACAGAGATGAGCAGAGGCTTTGCTGAGATTCAAGCAAATACTGATGAGTTAAAAAGGCTGTTCCAAATTGGAGGCAAGGCCATAGACCACACCATTACAAGCATTGGTGAGCTAAGAAATCAGGCTGAGACAGTAGCTCACAACCAGCTCAAGCTAGATGAGAGAGCTGAAATGAATGTTGTGAAAGTGTGTAATGAAGTGGGCACCTTCAAGGATGAAGCCATTGCAAAGCTAAACATAGATATCAGCAAGGGGGAGAAAGTTGTAAAAGAACAAGTGGACAAACTACATGAGCAAGCTCAAATAGCTGTAAAGGAACAAGTTGAAACTCTCTCTAAACAGGCTCAAACAACAGTGGATGGAATTGTAAAGGAAATGAAAGCAGACATTCTCTCTCAACTTCAATCTGTAAAGTTTTATACCTATGATACTGCTGTGTGGCTGCATAACATGAACTTCCCCAATGCTCAGCTCAACCCAGCCATCATTCCTCAGCACCTAAATCCTCTTGAAGAGCAACCCTCTGCAGATGCCCCTGTCCAAGCTACCATTCCAGAAAGTGGTGTGCCAGTCTTCTCTCCTAGACCTGAGGGTGATCTGACTGAGCCTCCTCTTAACTACTCTGACATGTGGCAAGATGATTTTGTTTCCAGTTCTCAAGGTCCATCTAAAAGGAAAAGAAAGTATGGTGAAGGTGCTTCTGCAAGTCGTTCTGAACCCAGAAGAGATCCAGCAATTGTTCACTCAGAGGTTTGGAGTCCAACCTCCAAATCCCTTATTCTTGATACCCTGAAATTAGTGACAGATCTTGGTGAAAACAGAGACAATCATTACAGCTACTCAGAGTGGAAAGCATATGAAGCTTCTCAGATTAAAATCAGACTCCATGACAGAAACTGGGGACACAACAACCCTGCTGCTCCTCCCAGGCCCAGGACCTATTTCCCAAAGCCTTACAGCTACCTGGAGAGGCAACAGCTCAAAAGGGAAAGAATGCACAAGGATGCTTCATCATGAGTGGATCTGAGAAAGTGGAATTGGACTATCTTGTTTATGTGCTTTAAAAACATTTCCTCATATATATATATATTTAATTCTGATTATGGCCATATTTTTGTTTACTCTGCTTTAGTTAAGCTTATTCTCCTGTTATATGCTTGCTGTTCTTTTACTCTTAAGTAATTCACCTTAGTATAGAGAGTGCTGACATCTACAAATAGGGGGAGATTGTTGGGATTTGTCTCCACAATACCTCAGATTTGTAGGAGGTCAGACCTTGAACTAAGATGAATTAAGGTGAATTTGATGCTGTGTTTAAGTTGTATGTGTGCAGGTTCTAATTGCCAAGTGTAGACCAATGTCAGTCTATAATGGGTCACCAAACACAGGACCATACAATGTAATCCCTCATTGTGTGATCCAAAGTGTTGGCCCATGTATAGCCTCTCTATTGGGATACACTTCCTTCATGCACTTGGATTGATGGACAGAAGCATTGAAGCAAATTTCCTCTTAGAATTTTCCTAAGTCCTTTATACTCGAGTATTTCCTTGTAATACACGAGTAAGTATATTTATACTCGAGTAAGTGCTTTCTGATACTCGAGTATATATTCTGATACTCGAGTATATATTCTGATACTCGAGTATATATCCTGATACTCGAGTATATATTCTGATACTCGAGTATATATTCTGATACTCGAGTAAGTATGTTTATACTCGAGTAAGTGTTTTCTGATACTCGAGTATATATTCTGATACTCGAGTATATCTGCTGATACTCGAGTAAGTATGTTTATACTCGAGTAAGTGTTTTCTGATACTCGAGTATATATTCTGATACTCGAGTATATCTTCTGATACTCGAGTAAGTATGTTCATACTCGAGTAATTGATTTTTGATACTCGAGTAAATTCTTCCATACTCGAGTAATTGACTCTGATATAAACGTTTCTCAGGTATATTTTCTGATACTCGAGTATATCGTCTTGATACTCGAGTATATCGTCTTGATACTCGAGTATACCCTTCTATTACTCGAGTATACACTTCTGATACTCGAGTATACCATTTTTTGATACTCGAGTAATTCTTTCTTCTCTCCTGTAATTCTCTCTTTCTATACTCGAGTATACTGCCTCTTGCTACTCGAGTAATCCATCTCTCCATACTCGTGTATATCCTCCATTACTCGAGTATCGCAGTCAACTTCTCCAGAATTATTCTAAGTCCATTTTCATCATAAGTACTTTGAATCTGTCAATTCTGATTGGTCCACGTGTCATCATTAATCAACGTTATGACCGTTGGAACCCACCTATAAATAGGTCTTTTCAGAAATGACTTTTCAAGCGTTATTACAGAAATATTCTTTTTAAGAAAGAGGAATTCCGTGAACCCTAATTTCACGCCGCCGCCATTGCCGTTCACGGAAGAAGAAGAAAAGTTTGGATCGCGACCTTCGTTTTCATCGATCTTTTCTCCAGCGATCCAGAAGAAAGAGAATCACTCGATCTTGCCAAGCCTTGAAGATTCCAGATCTACTTTCTCGATCGAGGTGGTTCTAGATCTCAGATTCGTGGATATTTCTCTAGTCGTCTTCTACATTTTCTGATCAAGCCGAAGTTCCTAAAGAAGAAGACAGATCCAGATCTGAGATTGTTGTTTTGATTTTTATTTTCAAACCAAATTTCATTGTAGGAGATTCTTCTCCGAGACTTGTAGGAAGTTTTGTCTTCCGAGTTTTTGTAGATCCGTTTTGGGATCGAGATTTGTAGGAACGTGGTTCCGAGGTGTAGGATTGTTTTCAATCCGAGATAGTGGAGTAGCCGAGTCTAGTAATTTGCTAGATCGGTGAGGAAAGTGGACGTACCCAAGATTGGGGAACCACTATAAATCTCTTGTCTTCTGTGATTGCTTGATATTTGCTGTGTTAGTTTTTAATTCCGCATTTGACACGCATTTCACCTATTCACCCCCCTCTAGGTGATTTAGGCTAACAACTTAGACCTCTCAACAGGGGTAAGAGGTTATATAATTCCTTATCAAATTCTATAGGATCTATTCATAGATCTGAGTTTAATCTTGTTTTATAAAGGCTGAGTGTAGGAGATTTGTTCTCTTAGGGGTAGGGCTGTTTGTGCCTGAGTTGTAGGAGACGGTGTTCTCTGAGGTTTAGGCCTTGTGGCAAGGCTGAGGTAGGGCTTGTTAGCCTGAGTTGTAGGAATGTGGAGAAATTCTGAGTTGTAGGAATCCTTCTGGATTCTAAGCTGTGGGATCTGAGGATCTGAGATAAATGAAGAAGTTAGGCCGAATCTAGTATACTGCTAGATAGGTGAAGGGGGAAAGTGGATGTACCCATACCTTGGGGAACACTATAAATCTGTTTGCAATCTGTGATGTTTGTATGATTGTGATTGTTGTGCTGTGTTAGCTGTAGAAATATCTGATTTACTCAAAGAACTGTAGTTATTTTCTGCCTTAAGTTAAATCAAGGAAAAGTACCTATTCACCCCCCCCCCCTAGGTGTTTAGGTACTCTTGAAAGTAAAACTATCAAGTGGTATCAGAGGGAGGTTACTCAAAGAAGTACTTAACAGTCTGAGTTAGATCCCTAAGGCAAAATCAATAAAATGGGTTTTGTAGAGAATCACAAGGAACTAAGGTCAATGAAATTACCCATCTGTAGGAAAGAGATTTTTGGAATCTGGAAAGAAAGGGTTAGGTTGTTTATGGAGGCCTCTGACCTAAGGATATATATCACAGTAAAAGAAGGTCCATATATCCCAATGAATGTGTCTGTTCTAGATGCAAATCAAAGAACTCCTAAAGATTTTTCTGAAATGACTAAGGATGAGATTATACTGGCAACTATGGATAAAAGAGCTCAGAATATCATAGTGAGTTCCATAGATGATTCTACTTTCCAAAATTTGATTCACTGCAAAACCTCCAAGGAAATGTGGGACACTTTGATTGTCTATATGGAGGGTTCTGAAGAAGTTAGACAAGATAGAAAGTCTATGCTCAATCAAGAATATGAGAGTTTCAGACAAGGGAAGTCTGATAGCATATCTGAATGCTATAAGAAATTCTACAGGATAGTGAATGAACTAATGTCCTATGGAAGGGTCTTCAGTACATATGAGCTGAATGACAAATTCCTAAGATCCTTGGAAAAGGATTGGGATACCAAGATTTGTGTCATTAGAGAAGTGGCCAAACTAGCAGACATTTCTCCTCCAACCTTATTTGGAAAGTTGTTATCATATGAAATTAAACTAATGGCTAGGAAGGAGGAAGAAAGAAATACAAAAGGAGAGCATAGAGAAAAGTTAGTGGCCTTCAAGGTTGAAGCCACTAGAAAGAGCAGGAGGATGTCTCCATCACCTCCTAAGGAAGTTGCTGAAGTTATCTCAGAGAATTCAGACAATCAGAACTCAGATAGCAGTGATTCAGATGCAGATTTTGCTGTCTTTACAAGGCAGTTTCAGAGGTTCTTGAAGAAGAAGCAGTGGAAGTCAAGGCCCTCCACATCACAGCTAGTTTATGACTAATATCAAATGAGAATATCATCAAGAAAGAAAAGGAGCAGGTCTAAGACCAGTAAAGCTACAACATCAAAAATTGTTTGATATTGCTGCAATAGGCCTGGACATGTGGTGGTTGAGTGTCCAGAAAAGAGGAAGGAGTCAGCAGACAAAAAGAAGACTCAACAAAAGGGCAAGAAGGAGAAATCCTTTGTTGCTAAGAAGGAGAAAAGTCTTACAGATCAATCCTCCTCAGAGTCAGAATCTGAAGTTAAAGCATACATTGGACTGTATGCAGCTAGTGAAGAAGATGAGTTTATGAAATTTCTGAACTCAATCTATGAATAAGAAGACCATCAATGCATGGGACTGATGGCTGAATCAGAAGACAACAAGTGCCAAGATCAGCCTGGTCCTAGCAAGGTATAATGTTTGTCTAGTAATTCAGTTTGTAGTACTGGCACAGAGTCAGATACATCTGCATCAAGTGATGTGGATGGATCTGAGTCTGAAGGTGATATTCATCAGTTGATAGATGAATATTGGGACTTATTGCAGGCTCTAAAGAAAAGCAAGAACCTGGACAAAACTCAGGCTAAGGAAATTGCAGATCTTAAGATAGTTGCATCTGGTTTAGAGAAAGAATTGGATCAAAAAATGAATGAGGTTGCCAAGCTGAAAACAATTACTATTATTCAGATGGGTACAATCACATATAAAAATGATCTAATCAGAAGTCTGGAAGTCAGACTTCAAAAGGAGAAAGATTTGGTGGCTAGTTACTCTAAGCCAAAATCAGTCTTACCCTTAATAGATGAGTTTATGGCTCAAAAGGGTAAGGCAGGATTAGGCTTTAAAGGTAACACCAGGGCTGTCCAATTCAAGAGAAAAGGTAAAGTACCAGTCCAGCCAGTAAATTTTAAAGTGCCTGTAATGTTTAGAAAGGTACAAGTGCCTTCTAACAAATATGATCTTGAAAACATTCATGGTCATAATAAGACTGATGTTCTGAATAACAAGGGTGTTAATGCCAATAAGTAAGCCCATGTCAATAAACCTCATGTTCCAAGGAAAACAGTGGGTGTAGCTGCAGCAGCACCAGCACAGAACAGAAATTTTTCTGCCAAAAATGTATCTAGACCTAGATACAACAAGTATGAATGCTGGTGTTGTGGCAAGACAGGCCATTTTGCCTTAGACTGCTGGCATAACATAAGTGTCAGGAAAAACAATAGTCTACCAGTTAGAAGAGCTGCTAGTTGATTTGATATGAATGGTGCTAACTTGAACCAAGGACCCAAGACTTACTTGGGTTCTAAGGGAAAGTTATTCTTTATTGCAGGAAAGTCCAAGTTGTCATGCCCCTATATGGTACTTGGACAGTGGATGTTCCAGGCACATGACTGGAACAAAGGGGCTACTGAAGGAGTACTCACCTATCAAGGATGGGCCTAAAGTAATCTTTGGTGGATCTGAAAGAGGAATTATCAAAAGATTTGGTAACATTTCTTCAAACCAAATTACCATCACTCAAGTGGCTTATGTAAAAGGTTTGAAACATAACTTGATAAGCATAAGTCAGCTGAGTGATCTAGGATATGACATTTCATTTGTTAAAAATGGATGTCATATCAAAAGGTCAAGTGATCAAAAGGTCATATTGACTGGGTATAGAAAAAGAAATGTTTATTGTCTTGACTTTGTGTATGAGAACAAGGTTTCTCCTATTTGACTTGTAGCTGATGAGAAAGCCTCTCATTGTGTCAAATGGCACAATAGGCTAGCCCATCTTAACTACAAAATAATTGGTCAAATCTTTAGCAAAGAGTTAGTGAGGAATGGTCCTCAAGTCAAGTGTATAAAGGAAGGGATATGTTCAGCTTGTCAAAAGAGCAAGCAGACAAAATCCTCCTTTCATAGTCTTGAAAACAAGGATTCAGTGAGGTGTCTATACCTCTTACATATAGATCTTTTTGGTCCTATGCCAGTTTATAGTCTAGGTAGGAAGGTCTACACTTTTGTGGTGGTAGATGACTATTATAGATATTCCTGGGTATTCTTTCTGAGACAAAAATCAGAAACCCCAAGTGTTTTACACAGTTTTGTCAGACAAATTCAGAATGAACTGGACAGTATAGTGGTCAAAATCAGAAGTGACCATGGCACTGAATTTCAATCTGAAAGTATGACAAGATTGTGTGAAGAGTTTGATATTTTTCAAGAATTCTCCTCACCTACAACACCACAGCAAAATGGTATTGCTGAAAGAAAGAATAGAATATTGATTGAGGCTGGTAGAACTCTATTGAGTGACACTTCTCTCCTAGAATATTTCTGGGCTGAGGCAGTAAACACTGCATGTCATGTGTTCAACAGGGCTTCTATCACCAAGTACCACAAAAAGAATCCCTATGAGATCATGAAAGGTAGAAAACCAAATCTATCCTATTTTAGAATCTTTGGTTCCAAGTGTTATATCCTTAACAATGGCAAGTCTTATCTAACTAAGTTTGCTATCAAATCCCAAGATGGGATATTTGTTGGGTACAGCAACAATAGTAAGGCTTATAGGGTCTACAACTTGATTACCCAAGTTGTAGAAGAATTTGTACATGTTGTCTTTTATGAAACTAGATTAATCAACAGTGAGTTGCCTTGTAGTTCATGCAGTCCAACAGGTATAAGCAATAAAATGGACAAGCTTTCCATTGTAGAAGGCTCAACTGAAGATGAAGGATTGGAAAATGATGGCTACTGTCCAGGGAGAGTACAAAACTCTCTAGAAGCTGATGACAACCAAGAGGTACAGCATAATGAAGAAACTGGAGGAGTTCAGCCAGAAGGATGTCTACCTCCAGCTGTAAGACATCTAAAGGATCATCCAGCAAATCAGATAATTGGTGATCCAAGACATGGAGTGCAAACCAGAAGCAGAAATCTGAATACAGTCCTGCACTCAAGTTTTCTATCTCAACTAGAGCCAAAGAAATTTGAAGAAGCTATCCAAGACCAACACTGGATTAATGCTATGCAAGAGGAGATTAATCAATTTAGAAGATGCAAGGTCTGGGAGTTAGTTCCTAAACCAAAATACCACAACATCATTGGTACAAAGTGGATTTTTAGGAACAAGTTGGATGAGAGTGGAGTTATTGTGAAGAACAAAGCAATATTGGTTGCAAAAGGATACAGGCAGGAAGAGGGAATAGACTTTGATCAAACATTTGACCCAGTAGTAAGACTGGAAGTAATCAGGATGTTCCTTGCCTATACAGCATATCAAGGCTTCAAGGTATACCAAATGGATGTGAAATCAGCATTCCGGAATGGTGATCTAAAAGAAGAAGTCTATGTAGGGCAGCCATCAGGTTTTGTAGATTCTCTTAAACCTGATTATGTCTATAGACTTAGGAAAGCATTGTATGGGTTAAAGTAAGCCCCAAGGGCTTGGTATGAAACCCTGTCTACTTTCCTTATTGAGAACAAATTCTCAAGAGGTAAAATAGACAAAACTATATTCCTAAGGGAATCTAAAGGTAAGATAATCTTAGTTCATATCTATGTAGATGACATAATTTTTGGGTCTACAGAGAATAACCTTTGCAAGAAGTTTGCCAAACTTATGCAAGGGAAGTTTGAAATGAGCAGTATGGGGGAACTTAAGTTCTTCTTGGGACTCCAAGTAAGACAGACTGATGATGGCTTGTCCATATCCCAATCTAAGTTCACCAAGAAGACATCTCATTAGAATTTGTTAAAACTGATTATCAAATTGCAGATGTATTTACTAAGCCTCTGAATGAAACTAAATTCAATAGATTTAAAATTGAATTAGGAATGCTGACCATAGGTTAGTTTACCAAAAATTGGCTAAGTAAAGTGGTGTCGACACTTTCAGTAATAAAGTATCGAAACAGAGGATTTGTGTCGACAATTCAGGGAAATTGTGTCGACACAGAGTCGATTGTGTCGACTCCTAAGGGACAAAGAGTCGACACAACCAGAAATATAATGTCGACACAACTAGAGTAATGGTGTCGACACTTACAGATTTTGTGTCGACACTTGTACTAAGAGTCGACACCGAATTTCTGATGAACTACTACGTATCTCCAGTGTCGACATATCATCAATTGGTGTTGACACATAGTAGTCTGCACCGTGGTCGAGACAAAAGAAGTTTGTGTCGACACTTTTCAACAGTTTCGACACTTTTAGACAGTTTTTTCCCGCCTTTTGACCTTCTTTGATTAGAAGGGTATAAATAGGTCAAGAACTTATTCTGTCGACATGCTCACCAGGGTTTCGAGACAAAAACCATGTGTCGACATTCTCTCTACTCTCCACCCAAGCTTTCTTTTCATTCCAATGGAGCCCAAGGTTGAAGACAACATCAATAAAGGATATGAGTTGGTTAGGCATGCATTCGACGATGCCGCAATAGAGATCAAACAGGTCATTTCACTTCTTGCAGACAACAGCTTAAAATATCTTGTCTCTGAACTTACAAAGATATGGAAGAAAGAAGTATTCGAGTTCTATACTGCAGCATCAATGGACTCAACAGGATTGAAGTTCAAATCCACTGTACATGGAGAAAAATTCAAGTTGTCTCAGAAGAGGTTGAGCAAGATTCTCCATATTCCTAGAATACATGATGAGGAAGAGGTCCCAGCCTCAAGGACCAGGGAGGCGCTTCAATGGTGTGGATTGGATCCAACCTTAAAGATAGGAGCAGCCATCAACAGAAAAGGCATGGATCATCAAGGGAAATTCCTACCTGAAATAGTAGGAAAAGTGATATTATGTAAATCAGGTGGCCATGATAGGATATCAGCCTATATGTTCAGCCTGATGACAAGGGTAATCTTTAAGATTCAAACCAATTGGTCTGTAGTACTGTTTGATAAGATAAAAGAAGGGATCAAGAAGCCAAACTTGGCTAGGATCATGAGTCTGTACCTGGCTGGAATAATTCCAGAGGTGATGCAACAGATTCCTGGATCAAAGAAAAATCACATGAGGAGAATGGACATAAGGTTATTCTCGAGATGGGATAGAGTTCTTTAAAAGGAGATGCCTGATGTGGACAGGCAAGAGCTAACAGAAAAATCACCAGCACATTACCTTTCTGAGCATGGTCATGAAGATGCACAAGTCCAGGAAAAGACTATATCTGCACAGGTGTAGGGGGAGCCAATTATTGCACATTTGCAAGGGGAGCCAGATTCTGAACAGGTGCAAGAGGAAGAAAGAATCAATTTATCAGAGGACATTATTTCTCAAACTGATCTTGATATTTCTGGAGTTGTTGCTGCTGCTGAGAAAGTACTATCTCCTGCTCACACTCAACAAGAATTCACTCTTGAAGAGTTGTTTCCTGATCTTGAATGAGCAGTAGATAAAATGGAGACCCAAAGATTTGAGGAGGATCAAGTCAGGATTGAGGGGGAGTAGGTTAATATTGAGGAGGAGCAACATGGAGCTGAGAAAGAAATTTCTTCCACTCCTCAAGAGAGAGTTAATATTGAAAGTTCTTCAGAATCTGAGCATGAAGAAGTCAGGGAGGCCAAGAAAAGAAAACTAATGGTCTTTAAGAGAATAAGT
Organism: Platanthera zijinensis; assembly: GCA_039513925.1. Lineage (NCBI taxonomy): Eukaryota > Viridiplantae > Streptophyta > Magnoliopsida > Asparagales > Orchidaceae > Platanthera > Platanthera zijinensis. Next base: position 82,969,258 of record CM077086.1, read on the forward strand.
CAAAGTTATAAGAAGACTCTCCAAATAACTACTTCACAATCTACTTCTGATTTTGCTTATAGCAAGCTTATGGTGAATTTACAAATGAAGTTGGATGAGCAAAGACTGGCCTTGGAAAAATATGTGGATGAAAGCCATAAGGCTCTTCAATTTGATCTAGCCCAAGACATAAAGTCAATCAGATTTAAAGTTATTCAGAATAAAAGAGAGATGACAGATTGCTTTCACAAAAGGGGCAATGCTGTGGTATTTCTTGCAAAACAACAAGCAAAAATAAAGAAGCAAGTGAACGAGATTGCTGTTAAACAAGGCTATGTCCTTGAAAATCAAATAAGAATGAATGACAATCTGACAGAATCTCACAATGTGATTGTCACTGAGTTAACAAATACTTTTACTGGAATGACTGCTACAAGGGCTAAAGAAATGGAAGACTATGATAAGAAGCTACAGGCTGCCCTAGATTCAGTTAAAACTGCCATCACTTCATCTGAGAAGTTAATTAGTGACAAGCTTCAAAAGTTAAAGCCATTCTTTAAAGATGGTATCAATTACCTGGATGGGCAAATAAGATTTCAAAAAGAGGACTTAAGAGATCATATGACCAGAGAAGTCATAAAGGGGGAGAGGGTGTTAGTATATGCTGGCTCTGATCATGCCAAATGGGTAACCAACAGCATTAGAGCCACTTTGGGGTATCCACCCTTATGTGATGATGATAATATGGCTGAGTCAGGTGTGCAAATAGCTCTACTTGGAGGTGATCAACCTGAGGTTGCCCAAGTCATTTACCCACCTGCAGATATTGAAATGGTACATCAACAAGTTGAGTCTATGTACAGCCCTCCTCTACCAGTTACTAATGTTATTATTGAAAAGGTAGATATGCCAGAAGCTGGTCTGAAAGCTCAGCAAGATGCTCTATTATCAAAGAAAAGATTCAGAGAGCAAGCAGAACTAAAGCCAGACTTTGAGAAGTGGAGCCCTACTTCAAGGAATATCATATTAACTTCCTAGAAAGCTGTAAAAGATCAAGTACATGAAAGGGGTAAATGGTACAATGAGCAAGAATGGCAAAAGTATGAAGCCAGGCAGGAGGCCATACTTCAATACAGGAGAAAGTCTAAGAGTGGGAAGCTACCTCCTGATGCTCAAGAGCCTAGCAAGTATTTCCCCAAGCCTTTTCATTATTTTGAAAGGCAAAGGATCAAGGCTGAAGCACAAAAGAAAGCTGATTTGAAAGGCAAGAAGCTCATGGAAGATACAGAACCTCCTGTGCAGGCTCAGATTAAATCTGGAAAAGGAATAGTCATCAAGGAGCCTGCCCAGCCTTAGTCTAAGCTTTACTACTAGTTTTTTGTCCAAGAACTATGTAATTGTTAGTTTGTTAAAGAAATCAATGTAAATATCTTGTAACAAACATTTTTGAGTTAATATACAAAATATTGTTCTGTGATCATTTTCTTTTACATCTTTATTCTGTGATGTAACTATGATATGTGTTTTGTTTATAAAGTACCCTGTAATATAATGCTTATATACATCATCATGTTTATTTTCTAAGTGGTGTATATCATTGGCTAAAGGGTTATGACTTCTCCAAATAGGGGGAGATTGTTGGGTACATTGGAAAATGTGTACCTGATTTGGACAAGCCAAACCTAGCTCAATGATATATATCAAGGTGTATTTGATGTTATTTTGAGTTTATATGTGCAGGTTAAGAATGTGCTAAAATGTAAAGAAAAATTTCTAAGTCCATGTGTCGACACCTAAGGAAGCTGTGTCGACACTTCAGTAAGATTGTGTCGACACTTGGAAATGGCTGTGTCGACTCATCAGTGAGTTTGTGTCGACACTGGGAGGCAGTGTCGAGACACAGAAGCTTAGTCGACATTAACTGTGTCGACACCGAAAGGCAGTGTTGACACACTGAATTACTAGTCGACAAACAACTGTGTCGACACCGGGAGGTTGTGTCGACACATAGAGGCAGAGTCGACAACAACAGTGTCGACACCTGGAGGCAGTGTCGACACACGCTATGTTCTGAGTCTACATCAACTGTATCGACACACAAGACTTGGGTCGACACACAGCTGAGTCTAGACCAAGTTGATTGTTGATGAATGGTGAAGTGTTTGTGTTGACACAAATAATCAGTGTCGACACATTCTCAAGATGCAGTGTCAAGAAGCTGTGTCGACATCAAGGCAACTATGTCGACACCACCAAAGTCTGTGTCGACACTTAAGTCACTTTTGTCGACACATATTGACAGATGGTCTCGACACTTTATGACATTCAGTCTCGACGCTTTGCTGACAAAGATAAAGGCACAAGATCTGTTTGATGACTTGACAGCTATGAGTTACAACAGGTTTACTAAAGCTGTCAAGCTTGTCAGAAGTTAGTTATAAACCGGATCAGCCGATTACCATGGATGAAGTCTATATATATAGATGGATTCAGAAGAAGAGATAATTAATTCATTGTTATTGACACACAAAAACACAACTATTGTGAGATAGATCTCTGATCAAGAAAGTGCAAGGCACAGAAGAAGATCTTCGTGAGAAGATCTAAGAAGACATTCTGAAGTGTTCATCCACTCAGATTTTGTCTAAGTTGAATTCAATCAAGAATTCAAAAGTTTCTTCAAGAGGTTTGGAGAGAGAGAGATACAGCTACTTGAAGTCAAGAAGGAGACAATCACAGGTCTCTCAAGAAGCAGATACTGAACTAATCTTTCAAGAAGATTCAGATATATTTCTGTAATCTAAGGAGGAAGCTGCCAGTCAGTTATATTCAAAGGAAATCTACCCAACTAAGTTCAGATTCAAGAAGCTTTGAATAAAGCTAAGTTCAAGTTGATTTCAGTCATCAGCCTCTTCAAGAAGCTGATCAAGAAAGTTCTTATCCCTTCCCTCTCAATAGGGGTAAGAGGTTATATAATTCCTTATCAAATTTTGTAGGATCTATTCATAGATCTGAGTTGTAAGCCTATTTTATAAAGGCTGAGTGTAAGAGATTTGTTCTCTGAGTGGTAGGGCTATTTGTGCCTGAGTTATAGGAGAAGGTGTTCTCTGAGTTGTAGGCCTTGTGGCAAGGCTAAGGTAGGGCTTGTTAGCCTGAGTTGTAGGAATATGGAGACATTCTGAGTTATAGGAATCCTTCTGGATTCTGAGCTGTAGGATCTGAGGATCTGAGATAAAGGAAGAAGTTAGGATGAATCTAGCATACTGCTAGATAGGTGAAGGGGGAAAGTGGATGTACCCAGACCTGGGGAACCACTATAAATCTGTGTGCAATCTGTGATGTGTGTATGATTGTGATTGTTGTGCTGTGTTAGCTGTAGAAATATCTGATTTACTCAAAGAACTGTATTTATTTTTTGCCTTAAGTTAATTCAAGGAAAAGTACCTATTCACCCCCCCCCCCTCTAGGTGTTTAGGTAGTCTTGAAAGTAAAACTATCAATTCTGAACCCCATGGGCTCACCGTTTTCCAAAGAAATACCCTACATGTCTCTTGGAGACAGGCCTCGCACATACAATCCCCAATTATACAAGGTTGGCCCCAGGCCACCTAGTTGGCAGGAATGCATTTCCGACCAGTTTTCCGGGTGCACCTTAGAGTTAATCCCCAAGGCTCCCTAATGCAATTTACCGTGTAGAAAACCCGAAGAACAACACAATACGGAGTCTTCTCTGACAATCAATGCACAATGCAACATCACCGATCTAGACACACACGTCCGGGTAGGCTTCACACACAATGCTTATGCCCGTACTTCGATTCCGGACTTTAAACAAGGGGGAATTCACATATCAACCCCAAGGAACACCGCGCACTGACCGCACACTCGCGGGAGTGGGTTTCCCATGTAGAAAGGAAGAGGACTTCACATGTCCAAGTTGAGAATCGTTACCCTTGAAGACCGTTTTGGCGCCATGAGAAACTAGCCAGATGGAAAGCTTTGTAATGAGAATGCCTCTGCGGATCCGATCTCGGTTTTCGATTCCGTGGTCCGAAGCTCCGCCGGCGGCTGGGATCCTCCTCCTCCTTTTTCCTTGCTTTCTCCTCTCTCTAAGACTTAAGAAAGAGAAAGGCCAAAAGAAAATGAGGAGTTTAACTCCCACTCCCGGCCTTAAGGAAGGAGGATTAATCCTAAGCCGTCGGATCTGATTTAAAGAAAATGAACGGCTCGGATCAAGCCAAAAAAGTCACTAAAATAAGCCGAACACGGCTTTGCACACGGCCGTGTGCCTGGCCGTATGCCTGCTTGCACACGAAGTCGTCGATCTAGAGAAGGACACTAGTCGAGACACGCCCGTGTCTCAACCTGACATGCCTGTGTTGGGTCATCGACACGCCCGTGACTAGGGGCGTGCCACACACAACTGCCATACAAACCGCCACGTCCCTTGGTGGACACAGGTGGCCACACGCCAATGTCGAATCTGACATGCCCGTGTCATACAGTACATGCTCGTGTAACCCAGCCGTGAACTCCTGCAGCACACCCAGGGTTTCAACCCGAGAAGAACACGGGTATGGACATGCCCATGTCACCCCTGACACACCCGTGTCATTACTGTTCAAAACTGTGTTTCCTGTCGTATCCTTTCCTGGACACGGCCATAGACACGCCCGTGTCCCAGGCCGTATAGCCCTATATAGGCACCAAAAATTCCTTAGGCCACGACCGGCTCGTTTACAATTTTCGGGGCGTTACATAACTGATGCTGACAGATGGCGTTGAGTGTATGTCCAGCTGTCGTTGAGTGTGTGTCGAGACGTCATTGAGTGTGTGTCGACACAAGTCTTTTGTGTTGACACAAGCCTTCAGATTCAGTATAGCTGTTGTTGTTAGATGGCGTTGAGTGTCGTCCAGATGTCGTTGAGTGTGTGTCGACACAAGTCCAGTGTGTCGACACAACTGCTTCTGGTCTTGACATAGCTGATGCATACAAATGGCGTTGAGTGTGTGTCGACACAAACCTTCTTCAGGTGTCGACACAATTCCTGAGTGTCGACACATGCCTTTCTTCGGATGTCGACATAACTCCTGGGTGTCGACACAGCTTCTGCTTTAGGTGTCGACACAATTCCTTCCTTAGGTGTCGACACAATTCTGGGTGTCGACACAGCTACTTCTTTAGGTGTCTATACAAAGCTTGGGTGTCGACACAGGCCTTGCTTCTAGTGTCGACACAACTTCTAGGTGTCGACACAATTCGTCACAAGTGTCGACACTTGTACTTAGAGAATTTTCTTGCAAACCTTACACCTGCACAATGAAACTCAAACATCCCATCAAATACAAATTGATGTATATCATTGAGTAAGATGAGGCTTCTCCAAATCTGGTACATATTTTTCAGTGTACCCAACAGTGTGTGTCGACACAAGTCCTATGTGTCGACACAATTGCTGTAGACTGAACTTCTATGTGTCGACACAAGTCTTGTGTGTCGACACAACTACTGCTGACAGAATTTATGTGTGTTGACACAAGTCCTGTGTGTCGACACAAACTGGCTTCTGGTGTCGACACATTTCCTTCACCAGTGTCGACACTTGTACTTAGAATATTTTCCTGCATTTCTTTAACCTGCACATTCAAACTCAACATTCCATCAAATACACATTAATGTATATCATTGAGTTAGGTAAGGCTTCTCCAAATCTGGTACACATTTTCCAATGTACCCAACAATCTCCCCCTATTTGGAGAAGTCATAACCCTTAGTCAATGATATACACCACTCATAATAAAATAAAGAATATGATATATAAAATTATTACACAGACAGGGTAACTCATAAGCAGAAACGGCATGAAATATCATCACACATTATAATAAAATTCATTGAATCAATAATCAGTTTTTGAGTTACAAGGATTTTAGAACAAAAGATTGCATAGTTCTAAACCTAGTCAATATATCCCTAGGATTGATCAGGCTCCTTGATTACAATTCCTTTGTCAGGTTGAATCTTAGCTTGTACATTAGCCTCTGTGTCATCAGCCGGCTTCTTTCCTTTCAGATCCTTCTTCTTGAGCTCTTCAGCCTTTATCTTTTGCCTTTCCAAATAATGATAAGGCTTTGGGACATAATTGCTAGGCTCTACAAAGTTAGCAGGTATTTTCCCAGCTTTGAGGTCTTTTCTGAACTGGTATATGGCATCTTGCTGCTTCTGATATTTACTCCACTCTTGTTCAGAATACCATTTGCCTCTATCATGCATATTTTCTTTCATAGCATTCCAAGCAGTAAGAAAGATATTTCTGGAGGTTGGACTCCATTGTTCAAAATCAGGCTTTAATTCAGCCTGCTCTCTGAATCTTTTCTTAGATAGTTGAGCTTCTTTCTGATCATCGCTAGCTTTTGTACTTTTTGCTCTCTTTGTAATGTTGCTTCAGACATTTCAACTTTTTCAAAAGTAACATTATGTGCCTCCCGTGGAGGGCTATACATGTGTTGTACTGTCTGCTGTATTTCTTCAAAATCAGAAGGGGGTAAATCACTTGGGCTACTTCCTGTTGAACCCCTTCATTGTAATCAAGGTGAATTCCAGATTCAGTAATGTTGTCATCATCACAAAGGGGTGGATATCCAAGAGTTGTTTTGATGGTATTGGATACCCATTTAGCATGATCTAAGCTTGCTTTGACTAACACTCTCTCCCCCTTTATGACTTCTCTAGCCACATGATCTCTCAGATCATCCTTCTGAAACCTTACCTGACCAGCCAGATATTCTGTACCCTCTTTATAGTAAGCCCTGAACTTCTTCAGGTGATCAGAAAAAGCCTTTTGAGATGCTTGAATTATTATTTGGACAGCATCTAGATCTTTTTTGATCTGCTTGGACACTTCAGCCTTGACATCAGTTGCAATATTCCCAATCTTTGTTAAAATAGCAGCATGTGAATCTTGGAGATTGTCATTCATTATGAGTTGATTTTCTAGGACATACCCTTTCTTGACTACAATGTCATCAACTTCAGTCTTTATATCATGTTGTTGCTTGGTCAAGTATACCACAGCATTACCTCCCTTATGGAAGCAATCTGTCATCTCTATTTTATGCAAGTTAACTTCAAATCTAATAGATTTGATATCTAGCGCCAGCTGAAATTGCAAATCTTTATTGCTTTCATCCACATATTTCTCAAGAGCAAGTCTTTGCTCATCCATCTTCACTTGCAGATTCACCAAAAGTGAACTGAAATCTACTACTGGAGCAGGAGTTTGTGGGACAGTCTGCAAGGCTTTCTTGTAGCCTGTGCTCCTCTTCCTGAGTGCCACCAATTTCCTTTTTTTTGCCCTGGTGGCTTCTTCATCTTCAGAAGAATTAGATGAACTATCTATATCCACAGTGTCTTTTGGACTAGAGGCAAGGAGTGGCATCTCCCCCTCAGTCCTTTCCATCTCCCCCTCAGTTCTAGCTCCTTGTAAATCAGGAAATAACTCTTCCAGAGTTACCTCTTGTTGCATCTGAACTGGAGGAATAATTTTCTCCTTCTCAACAAATGGATCCCCCTGGATATCCAAGTCCTTTTCTAGAGATTTCTCAAAAATAGGAGAATTGTGTTGCTCAAGTTGATCAGAAGCAGACATATGCACATCCTGTACTTCTTTCTTAGTGATGATGGTTGCAGCATTGTTGATTTCAGAAACTATTTCCATGACTATATCAGTTGCATTTTTACTTGCCAGTGCAACTTCAGTTATACCTCCCCCTAGGCCTGGTAGCTGTGGATGTTCAGGTTCATGGACAACTTAAGTTTCATTGTTCTCCCCCTGGAGTTAATACCACTTGATTGCCTTGAATTTGGATGCCCTCCCCTTAGGCCTGGACCTCTGTATCTGGTGTTGGTGTAGGTGATTTTCTTGGTTGTTCTTCATATGTGTTGAAGTCTACTTGTTCTTTTGAATCACTAGAAGATTCAACTTCCTTGGTTGGAGTTTTCTTTTTCTGAGCCTTTGTCATGGGTTTATGATATGTAGAAACATCCTTGGTCAACACCCTATCCCTTCTGGAGAGTATTCTTAAGTCCATTCTCCTCATATGATTAATCTTAGATCATGTTGTCTGATTCATTACTTCTGGAATATTGACAGCCAGATACAGGCTTAGTATCCTACCCAGATTGGGCTTCTTGAGACTTTCTTTGATCTTATCAAATACAACAGTAGACCAGTTTGTTTTCACCTTGAATATAACTCTAATCATAAGATTGAACATATAGGCTTAAATCCTATCATGTCCTCCTGATTTATATAGAATAACCTTGCATATGATCTCAAATAGGAATTTGCCCTGGGAATTCATTCCCTTCCTGTTCATTGAAGATCCAATCCTGGTAGTGGGATCCATTCCACACCATTGGAGAGCATCTTTAGTCATGTAAGATGTTATGTCATCTTCTTCCTTAAACCTGGGAAGCTGAAGTGTCTTACTTAAACTCTTCTGTGTGAGTTTTACCTTAGTACCATGGACAGATGACTCAATCTTCATTCCCTTAGAATCCATGGATGCGGATGAGTAAAATTCAAGAACCTCCTTTTTCCATATCCTGGTAGGTTTAGAAACAAAGTATTCCAATCCGTTGTCAGTGATTAGGGTAATCACGGCTTGAATTTCTTGGGAGGCAGTATCAAACGCTTTGCGAACCAATTCATATCCCTCGTTTACTTTGTCTTCCAGTTGTGGTGCCATGAATGACAGAGAGAGAAGAGAGTAGACGAAAGAAGTTCTTGTCGACACAGGGTCTAGAGTCGAGAGTTCTGGAAAGCACAGTCGACTAGATTTTGTTTTCTCCTATTTATAGTATCCTTGTAAAGGTAGGTCAAAAGTCGTGTCTAAATAAGAATCTTACTAGTCGACAAAATTTTACATGTGTCGACATAAACTACGCATGTCTCGACAGGGAATTGTAGGTGTCGATATGTCTATGTGTCGACAAAGATTTTTCTGTGTCGACACAAAAATCTTCCAATACAAGGTCTCGACGGCGTTGTATCGACACAAACCTTTTCTGTCGACACAGATTTTATTTTTGTGTCGACACAGTTTATTCTTTTGTCGACACAACTCGCTGATAGTGTCGACACAATGTCTATGTGTCGACACAACCTTTCTAACTTAGCCAAAATTTTGAGAAATGTTGAGCTGACCTAACATTTTACTCTAGGTTTAACATTCCTAATTCAATTTTAAAATAATTGAATTTACTTTCATCTAGAGGTTTTGTAAATATGTCAGCAATTTGATTGTTAGAATTGACAAATTCTAGACTTATATCTTCCTTTTCAACATGTTCTCTAATAAAATGATACCTGATTTCTATATTCTTTGTTCTGCTATGTGAAACAGGATTTCTAGCAATGGAAATAGCACTTGTAGAGTCACAATATAAAGGTATTTTACTTATCTTGATGTCATAATCTTCTAACTGATGTTGCATCCACAATAGTTGTGCACAACAACTCCCTACAGCAATGTATTCTGACTCAGCTGTTGAAATGGCAACACTTATTTGCTTTTTGCTGCTCCATGACACCAATCTTACACCTAGGAACTGACAAGTACATGTGGTACTTTTCCTATCTTCTTTGCATCCTACAAAATCTGCATCTGAAAATCCAGTTAATAGGAAATCTCTATTCCTAGGGTACCAAAGACCTAGATCTGGTATGCCCTTAAGATATCTCATAATTCTTTTTAATGTAGAATAATGTGAATCTTTAGGGCATGCTTGATATCTAGCACAGACACATATTGCATACATGATGTCAGGCCTTCTAGCAGTCAAGTAGAGGAGGGAGCCAATTATCCCTCTATACAAATTCTCATCAACAAGTTTTCCTGCTTCATCTTTGCATAGAGGCATACTTGACCCCATTGGAGTTTTCATGGTGGATGTTGTATCCATACCATATTTCTTTATCAACTCCTTGGTGAACTTAGACTGTGATATGGACAAGCCATCATCAGTCTGTTTTATTTGAAGTCCTAGAAAGAACTTTAGCTCACCCATACTGCTCATTTCAAATTTCCCTTGCATAAGTTTAGCAAACTTCCTGCAAAGGTTGTTTTCAGTATATCCAAAAATTATGTCATCAACATAAATCTGAACTAGTATAATCTTGCTTTTGGATTCCCTAAGGAATAGAGTTTTATCTATTTTCCCCCTTGTGAATTTATTCTCAATGAGGTCCCTACTACATAGCTGTTAGAAACACATAGAGCAAAAAGCTGTTTGATAGAAAGTCGGATACGTTTGATAGTAAAAAACCTTTAACCGAATAGGAAGCCAGCTTCCACTTGTGTCTCCTGGGCCGGTTGACCCTTTACCAAAGGACAAGTCCTAACTCAAATCCTAACTAAAAGGCAAGTTCCTAACTAAGAAACCTAAGCTAAAAGCGCAAGTGGGGTCTATTACTTCCTTTAGAACAGACAGAAGTGAAGGCCTTGCTACATACGAAATTGGTACAGGCAGAGGTAACAAAGGCAAAGGCGAAAAGATCTATATCTATAGGGAGCTATATATAGTGTTGGAAATCGTATGCGCCGTAGCCGTCCAATAATGCATTACCACGTATCGGCATAGCAGGTGCATGACCCTACCCCAATAGAATAGTCAAGTTGTGTACAAGTGAAATCTTCCTCGGGGCGGGGAGTGAGGGCAAAGCATAGACTTTCATCCAAGACTATATCACCTTGAAAAGAGCAAGAATAGTCAAAAAAAGGAATTTAGGTTTCCTATTCCTTTAGTGGTTTCCACTCTAACCAGTTCGTGTGAATCCATAGCAACAAAGCTCATGTCTGAAAGCATTCCATACGTAATACTTCTAGCATATATATAAGAAAAGAAAAAAGAAAAGAAGAGAGAAAGGGGCAAAATGCAATCCATCCACCAGTTCACAAAGAGGTTTCCGGGACGGGGGCGAGGCATAAATAAACGACTTCCTCTTCGCCTACTAATCTTTTAGAATACAGTAATAGAAGGCGAAGACTCGCAAACCACAAAACAATCTCGTTTGTCAAAATGAGCTCGAGATGTGCAGCGTCGTGTGACGGACATTTCAATGGTAGAGCTCTCTTCCTTTCTTCCCGATTCTCAGTGACACGAATTCTTGCTAATCCATAGAACTGCTTGACGTAATCCGTCGGCTCGTGCGACGACCGTCTTGAGCGAAAACAACTGACCGATGATGGAAAGCTTTCTCTTTATGTACGGACAACCAAAGAATTGCATTGCATATGTAACGGTTTCATCCGCGCCGACTGATCTAAGAGTATAGAATATTGGTTGGAAAAAAGATAGGAAAGAATGTTCCCTACCTAACCGTATACTAAGAAGTGAGAAGTGAGGCGACCATAGGGAGAGGAGCGATGTCAATTTTCTTGTTCTGTGAGTGAATGGAAGTGTGGTTGTAACTGCTTTACCGGCTCAAGTAATCATTCCCATCCCTTTCAATGTCTCTCGTCTTTTCTCCAAGAGAGAAAACCAGAGCTTCCTTTTGAGGTATGGTGATAGCGGTCGACCCCTACCAAGCCAGAGCTCAATTTTACCTGAGTTCTGGGTGAGAAGGGTCTTAAGCTGCATCGACTTCAACCGTAACACTGTCCTAGAACAGGACGATTGATGCAAGGAACCCAGGGTTTTGTAACCACCCCCACCAATCCGGACTAATGTACTTAACCGAGAGACATTATATCTCAAGGCTAAGGCCATCACCCCAAAAGGTGAAAATAAGTTACAAACAGCCCTGACAAACACCGCTGAGACGTCCTTAGACATCCCTTTCACAAGTGTCCGCTTAGCGAATTCAGCTGCGCCAGTATCAGAAATCAAGGACTTCCATCAGCCAGTCATGGACCGGCTTTAGGAGTCTCTGATTGATGTAGTTACCAATGGCGAAAATTCGTCGTTTCCCTCCCCCTTCGACCTTCATACCTAGACGATCGCATATCGGGGGTACACCGTTTATCTCCCAAAAAGACCACAGCTTAGGACCTACATGGTTCTCTAACTCCTCTTTGAGGAGTCCGATTAACCATTTATTAGAAGGGTCGTAAGCGAATCTTGTACAGGGTAACCAGAGATACCCCTGGGACCAAGTCCTGAGAAACGTGAACCCGCTCCATAAGGAAAGCGAAATCACGCATCTCAAACATCAAAGAGGGTAAGCTAGACATAGCCCAGAAGCTCATAGGCAAGATGAGGCCTATTGGTAGAACGAGTGGCTAATGGATATCTTCGACTATCCTTACCGAAGTTTCAACAACTTAGTGACTGGCACTAAACGACGATTCTTCCCTCTTCTAAATGAATCAAACTCTCCTCTCTCCTTATTGCATATATAATCGAAGTCGCTATCTTTCTTCAAGTGATAGATCGGATCGAGAAACCATCGCCCCAGGTGCGCACGCGCGGGGTTGTTTAGTTGCTGACTACTACCTTTATTGAAAAGTACGAGTTAGTCGACTTAATGATACGATTAATAACTAGTCAATTGAAAAGAACCTTAGGAAGCACGCCAACCCCAACATATACCTAGGAGCTTCACGACCTTACTCAATGCTAGCAACTACTGCCATACCAGACAAACATATAGAAAGAGAAAGCGTTGAACCGCGTGAGGCAACGACTTCGTAAGAGACCCGACTGGGCAAACTGGAATGGGAACCCCAGTTAGATTCAGGCATGCGAGAACTCTCAAACGATCGTAAATGCCTCATATCGAGCTTGTAATTCACGTTGTTCTTCTTTAGAGTGAGAGCCCTCTTTTTTTTTTAGAAAGAAAAAGCCTCCTCTTAGACTGACAGCTTTACCATTTTCAATAGTTGAAAGAGTTTCTACTGATTGCCTAAAATCACTTGATGGAAGAGGCTTTCTCATCTCTAAATCAAAATCACACTTTCACTTTCTTGAACAGACTTTGACTTAACAACTTAAAAGATAGGCCACTCGTATTCGCGAGTAAGATTTCTCTTTTATATTCTATATTGGCTAGAAAGATGCTTTTGACCGCGCATCTGCTATTCCTAAATGCTTCTTGCTCACTGGAAGGATTGCCAAAAAAAGAATGACCAAAGGGCAGATAAAGCTAAGGAGAAGGGATTTTCTTAACTGGGACTTCAAAAAGATCGGCAGAGCGTAGGACTTTGGCTGGTCTGACTCCTGGAATAGAAAGAGATGGCCTTGGGAATCTAACTCGTACTTTTCAATAAAGGTAGTCTGCCCTTTTTTATGCAATTGGATGTTTAACCAAAGGCTTCTACAGACTCCTATCTGACAAAGAGACTCCAATGTAAGGAAACTTGACTGGAAACTCTTACCACCTTACTTTATAGGGGTAGAACCAACTCAACGTCTCCCTTAAACAACAATAAGAAGAGAAGCAACTCACTTGCCCACTCGCTGTAACGCACTCAAGAATCATTCCAATGATCTAGGTTTTTCCTATGGAAACTAACTAGTGCCTCGAGAGGGAGGAAGATATTAGAATCAACAACTTCGGAAGAGACGGGTCGCGAACGGGTAATAGGTTAGTGAAATCTTTCTTGAGTTCTGTTATCTCCTGAGGTAAGTACTATAGTCAGGGGCGTACCGATGCTTGAGTTAATCGATGAGCTAAGTCCCCTTTGCTGACTAACCCACGGGGCGGTATTGATGTTGCTGATTTCATCCCGAGTTGAAGAGTGAAGTAGCCGCTGATCCAAGGGGTAGTTAACATTTCATATTGTTGGCTGTTCTAGGAGCTACTGACTTTCTTTTTTTCGTGAAGATTGGACTGCTCTTGGGGGAACAGCTTAGTCCTCTTCTAGTCGAGTAAGGTGCTTCCCTCTGAAGCTCTTATGGGGGGACACATCCTTTCTAATACGCCTTTCCCGGGCAAGGATTAGCTTCTGATCTTCTTGCCTCCAGAAAGAAAGACCAGCGCGATGGCAAAAGTACCTATAAAAGAGTCAAGGGCTTATCCGGGCGCGGACATCCCTTTATCCAATGTCTGAAGCAAGCCTTTCTTTACCAACCGATTTTTCCTCAAAAGAGTCCTTAGGTTAGGTAAAGAATATCGATAAGTAAGGAAGGTTTAACAAGAGCCCTCCCTTTGATGGCATGAGCTTGGCTTCTTCGGATGCTCGATTCTAAGATCGTCTTCTCCCTCACACCATTCTCTCAAAGCATCGGATTCAATTACGAGTTGGCCTGCAGCTCCTTTTTTCTATTCCGACAACTTGGGATACTTATATAGACTACGTAAACCTCAAGCCTAAACCTTATGTTCACCTCTTCTACTTGTCTGTCCTGCTTCCTCTTTTCATTCAATATCCCCTTCGAATCCTTATCCTGGCATCTGGTAGGTAAATGCCAACCAATTTCTTTCCCTTGCTTCTTTTCTTATTATTTCTCTCTCATACTCATACTCATATAGATAGAGAACGATTTAGTTACCTCAGAGAAAAAGAGAAAGAGAATAATAGTAGCTCAATTGCTCAACCGTCGGCTATAGCTGAAGAAAATGCCATCTCAGGTTCTCTTTTCTCTTTCTCTTCCTTCTTTAATAGGAGTAGGAGGCTTTCAGGGAAGTAGCTCTTGCTAGAGTGAAGAGGAAGGGGACATAAGAAGAAGTGCTCCCTAGGAAGTCAATCTATTTGTACTGAACTATTTGCACTAATTTGCTCTATTTATTAGTACCAAGACATTTGCATAAAAAACTCTTAAGGAACGTAGCGAGATGGGGTCATCGTATTAAGCCTGGGACTTACGCTAAGTCTTATGTTGGTAATATTTTATTGAATAGAAAAGGTCAAATAGTGGTACAATATAGTGAATCATAGAATCGAATTCATTAACTATTTCCCAACTAGGGGCAGGGATGAGGGGCAACTGGGAAATACCAGAGTAGAGAGCGAAAGAGATTCATTTTCAATCCACCAAAGGGACTAAGAAAAGGATGTCGGGCGAATGAGGAGTAGGGATCCGATGAGAGCCAGGAAACTATGCCGGCGGACATGATGGAAAAATACAAGGAGAGCGGAAGGGGGGACAGGCACTTTCTTACTGGCCCGTAAGAAAGAGTAAAGGATAGAGACTGTGGATATCTCTTTTGTCTTAAAAAAGGACTACACTACAACTGTCACGAATGCCTGATCTTGCAGAGCCTGGGCCTACAGAATAGGTTTAGCTTTAAACCTTGCTGGCTTACTGGATGGCCTAGAAGATGACTATCTGATAAGAAGTCAGCTAGTGCTTTTGTACGAGAACCCACTATCAAAACAAAAAAAAGTGACTGGCTTATCTTTGCCAACTGAAAGGAGGACGAATGGTTAGGGTCCGAAGGAGAATTTGATTCAAATAGGCTAGCTAATAGAATCGTCTAACTGAGAATGGAGCTAAAATCCGGCTCGGTTAGGGTAGACCCAGGGGAAGAGCTGCGCACAAAGGTTTGAACCATGGGGCAGGGACGGCGACCAAGAACAGGAGAGCACTCGGTCTAGTTCCTTGTGATCCTAATAAAGGCTCAGTGGCTCAGCTTGAGAGCAGGAGAAAAAGCCAGAGGGACCACCATTGATAAGAATCGACATATTCGCCGTGGCAAGGAAGTTCAATTGTTGATTCGGAGAATGCCCTGTGAGAAGGACAGGAAGAACCGGCTTTGGTTACAGTAGAAAAGAAAGAATTGTAAGTGGAAAAGCGATTTCCGTACTAGTTGACTAAGAAGTAGAGCCAACTGTAACATCCGACCAGAGAGTTCCATCATGTAGCTGGGAAAGCAAAGAATGGAATGTCTGTTCTGTAACAATTGATTATTCTTTTTCAAGAGCAAGCCATAAGGACTCTGTAGATCGCGAGAATGCATGTTCTGATGCGGTGAGAATCTGCTTCCAAAAAATTTTCACAGAAGGGAGGTTAGCGGGATCCCTTATCTGAGGCGCGTAGTGAAGAAGCTCGACCATGAAAAGGAGTGGAACCCTAGCAATAAGGATGACTCTCGAAAGCTTGCCACCCTTATTCCATTAGTGGGACGGGGATATCTGAAGTATACTCTTTCTCCTCAATCGGGGGGGATGCCATTCTTAAGATCTTTCGCTACCTTTCTTTCAGGTAGACAATGTCTCATACCAAACCCTAGGAGCATGTTTCAACCCGTAAAGGGCTTTCTTAAGTCTATAGACATAGTTTGGAAAATGAGAATCAACAAAATCTGATGGTTGTTCTACATATACTTCTTCCTTCAAGTCTCCATTCAGAAAAGCTGACTTGACATCCATCTTATAGACATTGAATCCTTGATAGGCTGCATAGGCAAGGAATAGTCTTATGGCCTCCAACCTTGCTACAGGAGAAAAAGTTTAGTCAAATTCTATCCCTTCTTCCTTCCTATAACCTTTTGCTACCAGCTTTGCCTTATTTTTGATTATGATTCCATTCTCATCCAACTTATTCCTGTAAATCCATTTTGTTCCAATGACATTGTGTCCTTCTAGTCTTGGAATACGTTTCCATACATTGCATCTCTTGAACTAGTTCAGTTCTTCTTGCATGGCACCTATCCAATGAGAATCCTTAATAGCTTCCTCAAACTTCTTAGGTTCCACCTGGGACAAAAAGCTTGAACATAGTACAGTGTTCATGCTCTTGCTCCTTATCAGAACACCATGTCTTGCATCACCAATGATTTGGTGTTCTGGATTATCCTCCAGATGTCTTCTTGCTGAAGGAAATCTGTCCACCTCTTGGTCTTCTTCATTTTCCTCACCAAGATGTACTTCATTGTCTTCATCTTCATCTAGTGAATCTTGTACTCCGCCTGGACATCATCCATCATTTTCCTCATCCTGTCTTATAGTTTGGTCTTCAATAATTGTTAGCTTGTCCATCTTTTCCTTCAAACCTATAGGGCTAAAAGAAGTGCTAGACAGCTCATAGTTGATTAGCTTAGATTCATCAAAAACTACATGGACAGATTCTTCTACAACTTGTGTAGTCAAGTTGTAGATCCTGTATGACCTACTATTATTGTTGTACCCAACAAATATCCCTTCTTGGGATTTGTCAGCAAACTTAGTTAGATAGTGTTTGCCATTACTAAGAACATAACACTTGCTACCAAAGATTCTAAAGTAGGATATATTTGGTTTTCTGCCTTTCATAATCTCATAGGGTGTCTTCTTGTGTCTTTTGTTGATGGAAGCTCTATTGAGAACATGACATGCAGTATTTACTGCCTTAGCCCAGAAATATTCTGGGAGTGAAGTGTCACTTAGTAGTGTTCTACTAGCCTCAATAAAAGTCCTATTCTTTCTTTCAACAATCCCATTTTGCTGGGGAGTTCTAGGTGAGGAGAACTCTTGATGAATCTCAAGTTCTTCACAGAACCTTGTCATGCATTCAGACTGAAATTCAGTCTCATGGTTACTTCTGATTTTGACCACTGAATTATTAAGTTCATTCTGAATTTTTCTAACAAAATTCTGGAAGACAGTAGGGGTTTCAAATTTCTGCCTCAAGAAGAAAACCCATGTAAATCTAGAATAGTCATCCACAACCACAAATGTGTAAGATTTCCTACCTAGACTATGAACTGGCATAGGACCAAATAGATCAATATGCAGGAGGTAGAGACATCTCACAGAATCTTTGGTATCATATCCATGAAAAGAGGTCTTGGTCTGTTTGCCCTTTTGGCAAGCTGAACATACACCCTCTTTAATGCACTTGACCTGAGGACCATTCCTTACTAACTCCATACTAAAGAGTTGTCCTATTGACTTGTAGTTAAGGTGAGATAGCCTTTTATGCCATTGGACACAATGAGATGCTTTCTCATCTGCTACTAGACAAATATGAGAGATCTTATTCTCCCAATCAAAGTTAAGACAGTAGACATTTCCTTTTCTAGAGCCTTTCAGAATGATCTATTGATCATTTGACCTTCTTATTTGGCATTCACCCTTGTGGAAAGAAGTGTCATAACCAAGATCACATAGTTGGCTTATGTTAATTAGGTTATATTTTAGACCATTCACATAAGCCACTTGGGTGATAGTAATAGAGTTATTAGAAATGTTACCAAACCCTTTGATGACTCCCTTTTCAGATCCACCAAAGATCACTTTGGGTCCATTTTTTATAGGAGAGTAATCCTTCAGCATCCTTCTTGTTCCAGTCATATACTTGGAATATCCACTGTCCAAGTACCATATTGGGGTATGGCCACTTGGACTAACCTACATCAAATAAAATTACATATCCTTAGAACTCCAATAGTTATTGGGTCCTAGGTTCAGGTTAGCTTGATATTTGACATGCTTACCAGCAGCCTTTCTGACATGTAAGCTGGCCTTTTTCAGAACACTAGCATTGTACCAACAATCAATGGCATAGTTACCCACTTTGCCACAACACCAGCACTCATATCTGTTGTACCTTCTTTTAAGTACAGGCTTAACAGTATTGCTGTCAACAGTCCTCAAGTCTGTAGGAACAGCTATCTTTTTAAGTGCTGGTGTGGAGCATCAAACACAGATGACTCCTGAAGAACATGGTGTGTTTGCTCATGGGCTGCCCTATTAGCATTTGCTCCCTTGCCATTCAGATCACCATACTTACAGTGACCATGAGTGATTTCATGATCATACCTGTTAGTAGGCTACATCACTTTTCTGAAAGAAATAAGGGGTTTGAAGGCTAGTGGTTGAACTGGGTTTTTGCCAATTCTTTTGGAATTAGCTGCCCTAGTTCTTTCCTTGAAGCCTAATCTTGTCTTACCCTTTTGGGAGATAAAGTTATCTATTAAGGGTAAGACTGACTTTGGCTTTGAGAATTTAGCCACAAGATCATTCTCTCTTTGAAGTCTGACTTCCAGACTCTTGGTGTGATCATTTTTGAAGGTAATTGTACCCATCTGAATAACAGTTATGTTTTTCAGTTTGGCAACTTCATTCAGCTTCAAATCAAGCACTTTTGCTGAATCTGATGCAGTCAATTTAAGAGATGCAATTTCCTTAGCCTACTCTTTGACAAGGATTTTTCTTCTCTTAAGAGCTTGCAATAGACCACCATACTCATCAATTAGTTGTTGAACATCCCCTTCAGATTCAGAATCATCCACATCTCTTGATGCAGATGCTTCTGATTCTGATCCAATATAATAATTAAAAAATGAAGATGGATTTTATACCTTACTAGGGACCAGGCTGATCATGGCACTGATCTTCCTCAGACAGAGTCATAAGCCCTCTATGAAAGTGAGGGGTTAGATCTAGTATACTCTAGAGGGGGGTGAATAGAATATCTTTGGGTTTTAAAACTTTTGTTGTAAATAAAAACTTATTCCTAAACTAATATAATTTGTCATAGGCACAGTAAGTATAAATAATAACAAACACAGCAATCTTACTAGCACAGCCACAGCAGGAACAAAAAAAAGAGCATCCAGACAACAAAAGAATTTTATAGTGGTTCCCCAACCTAGGTACATCCACTCTTCTACCACCCTGGTAGGAATCCACTCAGGTTTTTGTTCAGATGACTGCCACCAATGAGCTTTTGATCAGGTACTCAAAAACCAAACCTCAAGTCTTTTGATCAGGTGACTTGCAACCAGGAATAACTTTTGAAGGGAGTTAAGAACCCTTTATACAGTGGGGGATGAGAGATTGATTTTGTCTTCTCTTTCTCTAAGTACAACTGAGAAGACTTGTGTGGATTTTTATGTTAGCAAAGGCTCCCCCTGAGATAATGAAAGGTTCAGGAAGTTGGAGCTTTGCTACATGGTGATAGGCCTTCAAGCTTTTGCTTTGACCAGTAGAGATTTAGGAACTTCTTGACTGATGTTGTAGTTGTTGTTCTTTGAAGAATCCTGGAATGAGTACAGAAGAAGACTCTTGATTTTGAATGGTTGTTCTTCTTCTTCTTCAACTTAAAGTTCTTCCTCTGGTCCAACACTTGTTTCTCTCTATCACTTTGTTCTGTGTACTCTGTGTCTCAGAGTGCTGTCGAGAGAGAGAGAGCAGAAGATCCTTGTTCACTATTATTGTTCTGTTCTTCTGTGTATCTTGTTCTTTGGAAGAGAAGGAAAAATCCCTTTTATGTTTTCCATATAAATTTCTTTTGAAATTTGAATCCTTCCTGCATTCAATGCTGACGGCCTTGAGAATGTTTGCATTGATTGAATTCCCCAACTGTCCCTTTGAAAAACGGCAAGCAATAATCCTGATGAAGACCATTACTAATGCTCCGTATAACGGTAATATTCAGAGAATATTTTAGCATTAATTACTCCGGAATTATTGCAATAGAATAGGGATAGAAGGATGGGAATAACCAAGTCTGGATTCGTCGAGCTAAGATCCAAGATCGTCGACCTCAGAACTACTGACTGCTGCTTGATGAATCTTTCCAATTCTGTGCACCAAGATCGTCAAGCTGAGATACAAGATCGTCGAGCTCAGCTCAGAGAATTTTCTCTGAGTTCGTCGAGCTGAGCATGGCTTTTGTCAACCTGAATTCGACGAACGTCGAACTCATTTTCTGAGTCTTTGATATTTCTCTAAGTCTTGAGTCTTTGGCAGTCTTTTATGGCTGGTCCATGCATTGTTAACTCTAAGGACTTGGCCTAGACTCTAGGACACAATCATGACCCTAGCTACGCATGTTGGGTCATATGATCCTAACTTAGTGAACCTAGCCCAAATCCAACTAGGGATCCAACAATCTCTCGCTATTTGGGTAAGGTCACTAATTACAGACTCATAATAAAATCAAAAATGTATAAAGCAAGAAAACATATATCTGGTAGGAAAAATTAGTATATGCAGCAGATATATATATATACAATAAGCTTTGTATCATAAAATGAGAAAGCAGTTTTAAAATATCACAAACCAATCAGTTCAAGTTTCATTTCTTTTTCTTTTTCTCCTTGTGCTTCTCCTCTTTGCCTTTGTCTCCAGACTGAGTAAATATGATTTCGCTGTTGGGATTTGCAGCTTGGGCCTTGGTCATTGTCATGTCAGCAGCCCCAATGATATTTAGAGAGGCAGTCCTTGGACCACTGCTTCTGGATGCAATTTTATGTAGTCATCAACATTAAATATTTTATTAGCCTTTTCAAACTTGTTAACCTCTTCCTTTCTGTACTTGGACAATGTAGAGTATTGAGAGGGATCCTTCCCTTCAGCTTTAGCTTTATTAATCATTGAAAGGCCAACCAGTTCCTGAAGTCTGACCATCTTAGTTGTTATAGTTGTCTCTGGATTTTCAAATAGTACAGGTGGGGAAGCAGGTTTTTTGGGGCTTTCAGCCTTTTGATATTCAGGGAATTGTTGTTGTTGTTGTTATTGATGTTGTTATTGTCGATACTGTTGCTTGCCATATGATAATCTACCTTGTTGTCTTTGGTAAGTTTGAAACTGAGTAGACCTTTGGGAAGTTGTGTCTGAAGCATCAGCAGTTGATGGAGGAGGAGGAGGAGGGTCCTTTCTGTATCTTTGAGTGGGAGGAGGTGAATATCCCCTGCTTCTCTTCCTTTCTTTCTGTTTATTTTTGGACAACCACATCCATGCTGACATGTCCTTATAAGGGGTAATTCTATGCAGTATATAATATGGAGTGTCATTTGCTGGATTTGGTTTGGGGGCAGGAGGTGGAGGAGCTTTCCTCTTCTTGGATGTTTTCTTTTTCTTAGGATCCTCATCTGAGTCCTCATCATTATCATCATCATCATCATTAGAATCTTGTGGTTTGTCATATAATGCATTTACTTCTCTTAGAGTCTCAGCAGATATTTCAGGTTTTTCAGCCTAGAAGGGAGCTGAAGAAGGAGCTGGAGAACTGCACACTTCAGTGCTTTCAGCAACTGACTTATTTTCCTCTTCTATATCAGCCATGATCAATGCATCAAGATCAGGCATTAGTGAATCATCCATAACAAAAACTGGAGCAAGAGGAGATGAGATAGTGGGGGAAATGTCTCTTGGAGGAGATGGACTGGCTGGGATTTCTGGAACAGCAAAAATGGCCTTAAGTTGCTCGGCAACCTTGGGGCTTATTGGTGAGGTGTAAGGGACTATAGCCATTGATGGCTTAATGCTTTCCTCTGGCAGACAGTTCAAGTGAACTGTATCAAACATGCTTAATGACTTTACAAGGTCAATTGTGGGATTTATAATAAGATCACCTGCAGTTTCTGGGACCTGCTTATCTATGTCCATATCAGATTCAATAAACTGAATGAAATTAAGAGAATCATCATCTATAAGTTCTTATGTTGCTGCTATTGGTACTGCTGCATCTACTGTTGCAACTGTTTTGTCTGCTGCATCTACGCAACTGTTTTGTCTGCTGCATCTGCTACTGCTTCTGCTGATGTTTTTTTTGTTGTATCTACTGCTGCTTCTGCTGCTGGTGCTGCTAGTGCTGCTGCTACTTCTTCATGGAATATCTCCCCCTATCTGGTTTCAATGGTAACTGAAGTCAGGCCCCTATCTGAAGAGGGAAAAGCAGAGAGGGCAGTGATTTGGGCAGCAAGGGAGGAGATGGAAACAGCAAGAGGGGAAATAGCCTCTGTTATGATGGTTTTGAGAAGGGGTGTGAGAAGTGCAATGAGTGGTGGTATGATGGAGGGATCCAATAGTGGTGAGGCAGAGGTTGTGACAAGGGGTGTTTGAATGGGGACAGAGGTAGGGATGGTAGTAGTTGGTGGAGTTAGAGGTGTTATATCTTGCATGTGAGTGTCTTGTAGAGGGTCATCTTGAGGAGGAGTATTGAGGGGGGAGGATAGCAGATGGAATGTTGGTAGGGATGACAGGTTGGATAGGGGGATGTCAGCCAAGTGCTGTGGAAGAGGAGATGGGGGTGGTGATGGTATTGATGTATCATGCAGGTGGGGAAGGAGTATGAGAGGGAATATGGGTTGGAGATGTATGTATTTTGGAGGATGGAGGTGTGGGAGTAGAGACTGTGATATGTGTGGAAGGTGAGGTTTTTTGATGTGTTGTCTGAGAGGGAGTTTGGATTGCTGGAGGTTTGGGAATGGAGGATGGAACCTCTTCAGTAGGGTGGGAAGTGGCTGGAGCAGCCCTGGTACTCTCAGAAGTTCTGATGGAAGAGGAGGTAGCCTTTGAGAGCTTGGTGATAGTCCTCTCCCATTTGCTAAAGAGGGCACAGGTGAGCCTCTTGCTGGCATTTATAAATATGGTCTGGGAGACCATGGATTCAACAGCCTTGTCTTTCAGGAAAATCCCTAAGATCCTTCCAAAACAAACCTCTTTCTTAGAATTCTTCTTCTTAATCAGATCGAGCAAGATCTGAGCCCAGTTAACTTGTTTCTTGTTTACCACTTCACACATTACCAGGAATTGGTGCCTGGTTATGTAGTCATGGGCAGTGTGCTTGCCCAGCAGGACTTTCCCTACAATGTCTGCTAGAAACTTAAATTTAGCGGACAGTTGTTTCTTCAGCAGTTTGTTAAGGTTATCTCCAGAATAACCCATTAGACTAAGCATCTCAGCATACTCTTCATTCTCAATCTCCAATTCTTCTGTTCCATTGTTTAATCCAAAAATTTCAGTTAACACTACAGGGGTAAGGAAGATGGCAATACCCGATATAGTTCCTGTCATTGTATTCTCTTCTATGGTGGATGAAGTATAGACCCACTCACGGATTTCAGTGCCAGATATTTTGATCCTTGTGGAAAGCAGATTCTTCAACTGCTGTCCTTCAAGAAGTCGCACGATTTCCAGAAAGATGGAGTCGGAATATTGGAAAGACTCGAAGTCGACATCAAAGCCAGTATCGAACTTCATTGCTGCGAGAGTTCCTGCTGGAATCGCCATTAGATCACCTACAAGAGAAAAATGAAGATCAAGTGCAAGGAACTGAAAGCGCGGGACGGAGGTCGAAGAAAACCTAAATATAAGGTTGTTCAGAATATGAATCGACAAACTCCGTTCCACGAGAAATAAGAAATTCTTCGATCTGAGGTCGACGAAATAATTTGGAGTTAAACAATTCGTCGAACTCAGTCTGAAGGTTTGAAGACATTTCGTCGAGCTCCGTTCGACGAAAGTTTTCTGAAGTAGATTCGTCGATCTCCGGTCGACGAAACTAACTTCACTCACAGAGAGTTCGTCGATTGCCGGTCGACGAATATCTCAAGAACTTTTCCCAGTTCGTCGAACTTCGTTCGATGATCTTTGAAAAATTCGTCGAGTGCAGACAGAAACTAAACTAAGTCTTCTCCATTGATCATTCCAAGCTGATTTAAAAAGAACAAGTGGTTTCTTTCATCCAGGGGTTTGGTGAAAATGTCAGCCCTTTGTAAATCAGTGTAGATATAGACAAGTTTAATTTTATTTTTGTCTACACACTCTCTAATGAAATGATGTCTAATGTCTATATGTTTAGTCCTACTGTGATGGACTGGATTTTGTGTTATAGCTATAGCACTTGTGTTATCACATAAGAGGGTTGAATTATTTAAGTTGAAGCCATAGTCCAGGAGTTGGTTTTGGATCCACAACATCTGGGAACAGCAACTGCCAGCTGTAATATATTCAGCTTCAGCAGTTGATGTAGACACAGATGACTGCTTTTTACAAAACCAGTACACTAATCTCATACCAAGGAACAGGCAGGTTCCTGAGGTACTCTTTATATCCACCCTGCATCCAGCAAAGTCAGCATCTGAGTATCCAGTTAACTCAAATTCTGACTCAATAAGATACCAGAGCCCTAGACTAGGACAACCCTTTATATATCTTAAAATTCTTTTTAGAAAAACTAAGTGAGATTCTTTAGGGTTCACCTGGAACTTATCACAAAGACATATGGTAAACATGATGTCAGGTCTGCTTATTATAAGGTATAGTAGAGACCCAACACTCTACAATAATGATCTTCACTCCCATTTAAAGAGTCCAGCATTTGCAAGAATTCAGTTTCTACAGAATCCTCTTCTGTAGTGAACAATCCAATATAGGCTTCTGCTTCATCCTCTTCTCCAGATTCTGATGATGAAGAGTCAGTCCAACTCTTCTGCTTCTAGGCAACAAGGGATCTCTCCTTCTTGCCCTTATTTTGATGTTTCTTCTTGTCCTTAGATTCCTTTCTTTTATCAGGACAATCAGCTATGAAATGTCCTAGCCTGGTCCAACAATAACAAATAATTTTAGAAGAAGTTTGTTTATTGGGATTACAGCCATACCTGTAATCCTTAGAAGTTCTCTTTGTAAGACCCCCCCCCCCCCTTTTTTTCTTTTTAAACCCCCGGGGTCTTAGCCCAGAACTGCCGCTTTGCGGTGGCACCGACTCACGGGAAGGCCGCCACTACAAAACGCCAATTCTGCCGGCCCTTTTCGATCGCAGAATAGTAGCATAATGAAGTAAAAGCAAGTCCACATAACCACATGTATATAAATAAATCTCCACGAAGGGAGTGTCCACAATAATAATATATCAGAGTACAAAGGAGGGCTTGTGCCCAGTACATCATATCCTCACTACAAGTCACTCGCGGAAGCAAAACTAAAACTAAGCGTCACCGTAACTGTCACTGAACCGAGAGCACCCAAGCTAGACTGACCCATCTCCACCGACTCCGTGCTCTGCTGGTGCTGCATCTTTGGGTGCTTCTTCCTTTTTAGCCTGTCGTTGCCGCCTCGCAATCCACGTCTGCGTCTACGTCTTTGGCCTCCTGGCTGCTGAGTTGGTGGGATCCCACCCATCAAGGGGCATTTAACCCATGTATGTCCCGGCTGGTGGCAATGGTAACACGGCCGCGGGGTCAACTCTGTCAGAAACTGCAACACCCGGGACCCTTCCATATGGTACACCTAAAATGTTGTGGTTCGAAAACCGTTAGTCATAAAGACTAAGACCTATCATCCCCTACACCTTCCCCCATGGCTCCTAGGTACCGAGCAGAGAGGAATAAAGGGAAGGACATGATGGTGGAGATTAAATCAAAGAAACAGGTGACAGCGGACCTATGCTAGCAATTTCCATAGTAAATATGATAGAAGCAGAAAGTAGGAAGTATAACCTTAACTTATGCGCGGAAGCGCATAAGCCAAAGGATCTTTTGTAGGGCTCCCATCGTATAAAGTGTCCCATACCACTTATACGTTGGGCTGTCGGTTATCAAACAGCAAGGAATGGCAAGTAAGTGAAAGTACAAGAAATATAACCATTGATTTATAGGGATTACCCCTATAGACCAAGGGGTCGTTTTGCAGGGCCTATCGTATAAAACGTCCCATACCATTTTACACGTTAGGTGGCATGTTTATGCTATGACACCCAATTATGCTATGAAATGCACAAGCAAGTGCAACACACCCACACGACTCTATGCGCACAGACCTTTAGTTCCCCATGTTCGGGCAGCTAGCTTTACCCCCAGGAACCTCCGTTGTGGCAAACGGAGACAGTGAGTCGGGCCCCCCACTCCTAGGCGGGTAACCACACTACCAGGCCTAGCCCTTCCGTACGCCCCTAGAAGAACACAACCTAGAGTATCCGCGTACTTGTGCTGGCTGTACACACCAGGCTTTTCGCCGAGTCAACGTACCGCTGCCGGTGTGATCGATCGCCTAGTACCGATGACCCACCACTTTTATGCACATGCAATCATGACAATTATATTTGTACAAGTTCTCATATTACCGAGCCTCCAGCTCTCTAGGCTACCAAGCATATACCAAGTCCCCGAGCATCCCGCTCCCTGGACTTCCCAATTACAAACCAACCACCATCACTACTAGTAGGCCCTTAGACCACGGACCTACTCTACCCATTCCATGTCATTTCTTCTTCCTAAGTGTACAAGTGTAGGTGTGAGGTACAACTATTATTAGGGTTACTCTTGATCATTTTATTCCTAAGATTTAAGGTTAACCTTGGACTTCCCGAGGGTTACCTGGTGAAGGGCTCACAGCGGTACTAGGAGCTATGATGGGGTGAATCCCAAAACTCCCTTTCTAAGGCACTTATTATACTTTATTGGTTCCCTTAACCCATTCCCTTCTCACATTACAGTGGGCTATTCCTAGGGTGGCTTTGACTCTTCCTCTTCTCGGGGAGGACGGTCTTCCGTCGAACCCGAACACTACCTATCGCTAGTCAACCTCACCCCCTACCCATCCTAACTTCCAATAATGAACTTGATTTAACTCATCCTGTCCAAACCAGCAAACTATCAAAATTCCATCTCCAAGTTCATTACCCACTCTAGCTCAGCTTCTGCAGTTTTACTAAACGCAAACCGTCCTAATCTTTATGAGGTATGCAAGGGGTGGTACTCCCAACTGTCTTCCAAATCCCATATAATATTTACTGGAGGTCTACCATGACCTAGTCTAAATCCAGAAAATAATAATTTTTCTATTTCATTTGGCATTTAATTTATTTATTCTAAGATCCCAAATGCCCTTGCATGAACATGAAGTGCACTAATGAGTCAATAATAAATCATCATAAAATCAGTAAAAATCATATGAGACATTTAAACAGCAATTCCAAGTTTTGAGAAATTCCAGAGATGTTTATGCCTATATTTCCTAATTTACCATTTTAGGTCATTTTTACTATATCATGAAGGAAGTACTGTAAATATTTATCCAAAAATCCCATGAAAAATTATAGAAGCTATATAGTAACCTAAAACCATCATAAGCCAAGTACCATAATTTTTCTACAACATTTGAACTCTGAATTTATCTTAATGCAAGGTACTAATTTTCTTAACTTAATGAAGGAGGTATTATTTTTATCCATCTAAAATTCCAGAGAAAATTACAGGGTGACTATCATGGTTTAAAACACGCACTGACCAAATTTCATAATTTTCCAATTAATAATTGGGCACTATTTGTATTTTTGACTATATATCACAATTAGTACATTAAAGAATAAAGTACCCAAAATAATCAGATAAAATTTCCAAGAAAATTACAGAAAGAATATCATGCTATAATATGCACTAATCCAAGATTTCATAACATTCCAGTGCATAGAAATTCCAAAATAATCAAGATAAATATCTAGGGCACGATTTGGGTTGTAAATGAAGTAATGTATAAATTAGCCCAAAAATCTCAACAAAATTATATTATGTCTACTTGGACCATAAAATCACTCTACCCAAATTTTTACTTGATTTGTAGTTCAGTGGATAGCTTAATAATTCAAATTAAAGTTGGTGACCTAAACTAGGGTTAGGATTTTAGGTGGCTTAGCTGTCTCCAAATACCCTAAACTTTTGTCCAGAGAACTATACTTGCCATATGGTTCTCTCCACCAAATTTTAGGTCAGTCCAAGGTCATTTGACCCCATGACCTTCACAACCCTACAAATCCCCATTAAGGTACCTACCCTAGGGTTCTAGAGCTATCCTACACCAAACCGCTCCAAACTCCCTTGGAGGGTGTGTCATGCCCTAAAAAGTCAGTGACCAAAATATCAGCTCCTGTTGAGGCGATATGGCTACTCAAATACCAAGGGGGTGTTTGATCCTAAATTATCCTATAAGGATCATCCTAGGGTTGAACACAACCCTATTCAAAACATCTCCAAATGAGATGAAACTTTTACCAGAACCTAATGATAAAGCCAGGGACCACTCACCAAAATTTGGGAGGGTTTGGAAGTCATTTAGCCATCTAATTAAATTATAATAGGGTTATTAAATTTTTCTAAAAACTATAGAACAACAATCTCCAAAAATTCTCATTTTTGGATAGCACCTAGATATAGGTAAGATTAGGCCACATCCCAAATTTCAAGTCATTTTGATAACTGGATTGGAGTGGGGAATTTTTCTAAGGTTAAGACAGCCCTATGGATAGACCTCACCAAAAAGTGTGTTGTAATCTAACCAGGACTCCAAATCGAGTGAAATCAATTTTGAATTAAAGTAGACTTCAAGGGCTACATTTTCTATGTTGACCACTTTTTATGTTTCAGCCCTTACGGGCTATAATTTTCAGTTTCAACCTGGTGTACAGTAAAAGAGAATTAATTCCTAACTATACAATATATTATATAATGCAATGTTACTGTTCATCTCCTTCTTCACCCGAACCCGAACAGAACCAGAAAACAACTATTCTTGTAGCTTTTCTAAGGCTATTTCCCGGCCACCCAGCCGTCTCCCTGGCCGGCCACCACCACCACCTCTGTTGAGGTGAGGGCTACCGTCGGGCGACGGCACGGCCGCCGGAGAGGCGGTTTCCGGCGAACCCGACCACCATTTATTTTTGAAAAACATGGAAAAACTCTCCCGATCCGGCTCTTTTGAGCCCGATATCTCTCCTAATGATTTCTAAGATCTATCCATAGAAGAAAGAGTAGAGGAGGACCTTGTTCGCGGTTTGAAGGCGAGATGGACGTCGGACTGTCATGGCGCGGTGGTGGCGTCGCCGAAATTCTTCTACAGCACCGTACAAGCTCCAAATCCGTCGGGTAAGGATGGAAACTCCATCTCTGAGTCTAGGGAGCCATTTTAAAGGGAAGAAAGGAGGGAGGGGAAAGGTTGAAACATTCATGGCCATTAATATTTCTGTTAATAACGTTTCGGTTATGATGCAGGGAAGAGGAGAAGTTGGAAGATGAATTGGCTGATCCAGGTGGCGGTTTCCTATTGGACCTCATTTCCTTATTTTATTAAATAATTAGAGTAGGAAACGGCCCATAAATACTCCTGGTGTAACTTCCCATAATCAGAATTGATTACGACGTCGGTTACCAAAATTTCCAGTCCGGCTGACATTTCGGCCTTGGTCACGGGCGTGACACATAGGTCACGGGCGTGACAGGCCCGGGTGGCTAATTCTGGGTTCGACGATCGTCGAACTGAGATCGACGATCGTCGAAGGGTGGTCACGCCCTAGGTCACGGGCGTGACAGATGGGTCACGGGCGTGACAGGCCCGGGCTTAACGATCGTCGAATTAAGGTCGACGATCGCTGAAGGGTGGTCACGCCCTAGGTCACGGGCGTGACACATGGGTTACGGGCGTGACAGGGTCATGAGACAAATTACGCGCTCGGCAATCGTCGTGCTGAAATCAACGATCGCCAAAGGGGGTCACGCCCTTGGTCACGGGCGTGACACCTAGGTCACGGGCGCGACAGGGCCGGGTTGAAAATTCTGTGCCCGACGATCGTCTCCCTGAGATCGACGATCGTCGAAGGAGTCACGCACTAGGTCACGGGCGTGACGGGTCGGTCACGGGCGTGACCAACCCGTGACCCGAAATCTCGGTCGATTTATTTCAATTTTTGGGCTTCCTAGGGTTCTGTCACGACCAACCGACTCCTAGGGGTCTAGCCGAAAATGGGATGTTACACTCTTCTTCTTGTAATAGTCATCCTTGGAGAAAGATGAAGATGGCTTTGTTCTCCATTTCTTCTTCTTCATGAACCTTTGAAATTGCCTTGTGAAGGCAGCAAAGTATTCATCAGAGTTGTGGCTATCTGAAGTGTTGATGTCAGTATTTTTTGGTTCAACTTCAGCAATTTTCCTGGGATGAGAAGGTGACTTTCTCCTTCTCTTTCTTGTGGCTTCAGCCTTGAAGGCAACTGACTTTTCTTTGTATTCAGACCTATTACTTTTCTCCTCTTCCTTTCTAGCATTGAGATGCATCTCATATGATAACAGTTTTCCAAATAAGGTTGGTGGAGGTGTATCAGCCAGCCTGGCCACCTCCCTGATGGCACATATTTTAGTATCACAGTCCTTAGTTAGTGATCTGAGAAACTTATCATTTAGTTCATATGTGCTAAAGACTTTTCCATAGGTCATTAGCTCATTTACAATTCTAAAGAATTTCTTATAGCATTCAGCTATGCTATCTGTCTTGGCTTGTCTAAAACTCTCATATTCTTGATTTAGCATAGACTTTCTATCCTCTCTTACTTCTTCTGTTCCCTCCATATAGACAATCAAAGTGTCCCACATCTCCTTGGAGGTTTTGCAATGGATCAGATTCTGGAATGTAGAATCATCTATGGCACTCGCAATTATGTTTTGTGCCCTTTTGTCTAAGGTTGCTAGGATGATCTCTTCCTTAGTCATTTCAGAATAACTTTTTGGAGTCTTGAGATTTGCATCAAGAACAGATATGTTCATAGGAATGAATGGCCCTTCTAGAACTGTGATGTAAATTATTGGATCAGATGCTTCCATGAACAATCTGACCCTCTCTTTCCATATGCCAAAATTTTCTTTCTTACAGATAGGAAGTTTCATGGATCCAAGTTCCTACTGATTTTCACCTGAACTCATTCTGGCTAACAGATAATTGCCTTGGAGATCAACTCAGACTATTAGGTCTAGATTGAGAAAACCTCCCTCTAATACCACTTGAAAGGTTTGGTTTATAGATCCTAAACACCTAGAGGGGGGGTGAATAGGTTCAAATCCTTTTTAAAACTTAAGCAATTAAAATGTTATTAACATCATAGTTATTTGATCCACATCTATCACAACGCAGAGTAAATCAAGCACAGAAAAATCACAGCACAGCGCACAATGGTTTATAGTGGTTCCCCAATTCGTGGGTACGTTCACTCTCCCCCTTCACCTATCCAATAGAGTGCTAGATTTGGCCAAACTTCCTTCCACTAACTCAGATCCTAAGATCTTACAACTCAGAACCCAACTGGTTCCTACAGCTCAGACTTTTTCAAGTCCTACAACTCAGATTCTTACCAAGAATCCTACCTCAGGAAACAACCCTACCTTGGCCTTAATCACCAGGCCTACAACTCAGATCACCAAGATCCTACCTCAGGTACTCAGCCCTACCTCAGCCTTTATATATTTAGGCTTACAACTCAGAGAGATAACTCTCCTACACTCAGATCTACAAAATATCTTACAGAAAAATTGATTATAAAAATGACAAATACTTCACCCAGGTAGAGAGAGAAAGGGATGAAGGATTCTTGATCAGTTCTTGATTGAACTGATATCTTAAGATCAAACCTGTCTTAGCTTTCTTCAAAACTTCTTGAATCTGAACACGGTAAGGTTGATCTTCTTTTGAAGTTGGAGATGATCCTCAATCCAACTTCCTTCAATTCAGAAATAGATCTGAATCCTTCTTGCAGACTTGTTCAGAATCTGCCTTCACTTAATGACTTGTAGATTTCAACTGTTAGAAGAATGTCAAGTCCTTCCTTCTTGTGTGTCGCCCCTTTTTTTGTTGTGTATCTTTGTGATAGCACAGGTCTTTATATAGAACCATCTGAGGTTACCGGGTTATCCGGTTCATAACGGCCTTCTGACAGTTCTGACAGATGCAACAGCTTTGTTAGTTATGACAGTTGTCAAGTCTTCAGTCTTGAAACCTGATGCCTCAATGTACCCTATCTCAGCAGAAAATCGTAGAGACAATACTTCAAATGTGTCAACATAAATAGACCATGTGTCGACACAAGTCTTGATGGCTTCGACACAGCTCCCACAATGTCGACACAGCCATTCTTCATCTTCTCGATGCAGCTCTTGTTGAATGTGTCGACACAAGTCCTGTGTGTCGACACAATTACTTCTAGTCTTGACATAGTTGGTGTCGACAAAATTCTTGAGTGTGTGTCGACACAAGTCCTGTGTGTCGACACAATTGCTGTAGACTGAACTTCTATGTGTCGACACAACTGCTGCTTACAGAATTTCTGTGTGTCAACACAAGTCCTGTGTGTCGACACAAACTTGCTTCTGGTGTCGAAACATTTCCTTCACCAGTGTCGACACTTGTACTTAGAATATTTTCCTGCATTTCTTTAACCTGTACATTCAAACTCAACATTCCATCAAATACATATTGATGTATATCATTGAGTTAGGTGAAGCTTCTCCAAATCTGGTACACATTTTCCAATGTACCCAACATACAATGCGAGTCGACCCGTCTCACGCTTGTGGCTCGCGGGTCCGAACACTCGATGGGCCGGGGAACAACTCTCGTCGGGCGAGATCTCTCTCACCACTTTTGGCAGGCACCTCCTTCCTAGGTCGCTGACCAAGGTCATTCTTGCCCAGAGAAGGGGGTGCGACCACCAGAACAAAAGGTATGGAGTATTCGCCTCTCGCGGCGAACGCGAGATGAATGGTCTGCAAAACCTTGCTCTTGAAATCTTCGAGCAACCTTACCATGACTCCATTCACCAGCGGTGGCAGGTTGCCCGAGTCGGTTCCCTCTCCTTCACCTCCAGCCATGAATCATACTCAAGATTTTCCTGTGCATGCTACAGTGCACGCTCACCGCACCAAAAATGTTGAAACCAAAACTTGGTCTCAAGAAGAGTTTGGACCCAAGGGTTGTAGCCCACACCTACTTCTCCTGAGCCAAAGCACTTGTCTAGTGGATAAGAACTAAGGAACAGACCCAAAGCTACAATGATGTGGTCCCGCCACACATCCGGATAATCGAAGAGAGCTTCTCCTCCTAAGCCAATGCTAGAGTAGTGCACCTTGGAAGGCACTGGATGCCAACCAACGCTATCCAGAGAAGGGAGAAGACAGAAAGACAGATCCTCTCCAAAGATGCCCTTAAGGGTCTATTTATAATTTTCTTAGGCTGGCCTGCACATAATTGAATCCCGCTTTTTAGTTTTACTAAATGCAGCCCAAAGTTTGTCTGCCAACAATGAAGCTCCGCTATTTGGGAAAGTAATTAACAGGTCAACAAGGACATTCTAATAAAACACTGTTGGGCGAGTGATTCTTGTGGCTATCACTCACCTGGGGTGGCGAGTGCCTTGATAAGGCCTGCACTCGCTGCCACTTTGGGGTTGAGGGCGAGTGTGAGTCTGTTTACCCCTACTCTCCTCTCCCATGCCTTAGTTTAGGGGCGAGCGCGGGTCGAAATACCCTCACTCGCCTCCTGCTAACCGTTGGCCCATAATGCAAGCGGGACCTAGTCACTCGCGAGTTGAGTGAGATCCCAATCACTCGCCCTCTCGGCTTGCCTTAACCTGATCGGCCCATTTTGTCCTCGACTCCACCATGGGGCTCACTTGCCAAATACGGGATTGTACAGAAGAAGTAGAGCCCCATGTCTGTCACTCGTTAATTATATATGTTTATTTTATATATACATTAATATTTATACGTATATAGTAAACAACAAGAATCAAATACTTGATGGTCCACTCTTACCTTAATTTGAAATTGGCGTGAGTTCAAATCCCACAATTCTTATTTTCAGCTATTAAAATTTTGTACTTCTTGGCCCGCCCGGTAACGAAAACCATGCCATGTTCCCACCCTGCTCGGCCAATTTTCCGGTTCTTGCCCGGTCCGCTAAGCTACCAATCCTTAGCCTTTACCAAACCGGCCGGTGATCCGCTCCAAGTCTGACCAGTTGAACCGGCCAGTCCAATCTAATTTTTAAAAGCTTGATTACAAAACATATCCCTTGCTTGTGACAATTACTCATTCAACTAAAGCTAGTTAAAGTTATTAGAATATTCTCAACTCAGGGGTTCATACATTATTTATCACTATTATGGGATTCCCCAAAAGTAGTTCGGTCAAACCAGAGTTTTTGTCATGACCTCGAACGGGTCGTCGACACACAATTCCAATAAGATCAATCTCACACAATCCCAAGTCTGTTTGATCTCCCAAATGGACATAGGAATGCCCGATGCACGCACAAAGCGGCCTCACGAGCACAGGTTATTGAGGGGTCTCAAACCCACAACTCCATGGTAAGGTTAGCTGATTTAGGGACTAATCTGGATGATTGTCAGCCATTTTAATCTTAATGTCAGCCAATTCTTTGTCACTTTTGGACTAGTTTGCGCTTGGAATAAGCCTCATGTAGGCCTCAAACAGGCTTGAACAAGACCAAATGAGAGTTGCCTCAAATGTGCCTAATATCCCTTTCCCCTGGCCTGAATATCAATTTCCAAATGAGGACAGCACCCCAATACAATAACAATGCTAGGCTAAGGCTCCGTTTGGCACGGTGCTGGCGGTCATGATCATGAGGGTTAAATTGCAATTCATTAACATCCACCTAAAGAACTTCATCCACTGTTTGTTAGGTGATCCTTAACGAATGACGGTTTAACTCATGCGTTTACGACCGCAACCACCGTGCCAAACCGAGCATAAAAAGACCAAACTTGGGCAGGGCATCGTGCCTGACAAAGCAACATTACGGAGCCCACATCAGCCTCAATCAATATGATACCATTCATGATTTTATTATTACAATAGTTTATGGAAAGATTGGGCGAGACCAGATGTCACACTACTCAGGTATCTATAAAGATCATTAAATACTCTAATGTCACAAAAATATTATAAAATTCAAAAATCTATAAAATCAATATTTAAATTTTTCACTCTCAAGCAGCTGATGAATGAACTGACAGTAAAATTCAAAAATCATTAAACTCATGCGGCAGATGGCAGAATAAAATTATTCTCAATAATAAACTATACAAGCAGAGGCCAAATCAGAACCAGTATTAGGAAAATCAAGTTACTTCATCAAGCAAATAACTTGAAGACAACAAACACTTGGGAAATTCCAGCGAGTTCGCTTGTCAGTATCACCTCATGGAGCCCTCAAGCCATAAAACTCTTCACAAACATGATAAAAATGTCGCCGAGAATAATAGACGATTGGTCGACACGGTGAACTGTCCATCGAAAAAAAATGAAAGTTCAGCATTTTTGGTATATGGGAAGGAGAGTACCCCTTCGCTTTTCCATAAAATAGAAATGGCCAACAAGAACACCTGCAATAGCGAAAAGGTCTCAGGCAAAGAGTTGCGAAAAGAACCAAACCAAGAACAAAAAAGTGGACTGGAAAAAAAAAACCTTTTTTCGTTGATTTGTGTTCGGAGTTCAATCATCTAGGTAATAATAAGAGCCCGCGTTCTTCTGCTCTCTATCTTTTGTCGAATCGAGCTTGTTGATGCGAGGTCGATAATTTGTCGGATCTCTTCTAAATGTAATATCAAGGTGCTGCAGTAAAACAATATCAATCAAAACAAATTTGACCCAAAAGTACTTATCTAAGAAAAGCTAAGATATTTTATAACAGCAAATAAGGTCCTCACCTGGTGGCAAAAAAGACTAGGAAAATGGCACCAAATGTGAAACTTATAGATTACTTACAGTGGCAATAATTTAAGTTGATCGATCGTCATTGCATGGTTTTGTATCTACTCTCAGTTGATGAACACGCTACAAGTTTTTGTTTCTTCCTACAACTGATAATAAGATTTGCTCTAAAGAACATTATATATCTATTTGTAGAACTTCAATCATGAAGAAGAGATCCAACAAAAGTCAGCATTGGCATAGGTTGTCAGTAAAAGTGCATGAGAAAACTTTTAGAGAAACATGTCGAAGAATCCCCCTTTCAATATGAGAATCTTTTGCACAGCATGATGATGAGAAGTCAATGGATTATGCATATGCGTCTAATTGTCTAAGAAAAATGAGAATCCCCTTCAAAGACAATCTTTTGTAGAACATGATGATTGCTTCAGACCATAAAGAGGCTTCTCCAGAAGAAAAAGAAAAATTACACGTGACATCCGTGGGCTGCTGGATCATGCCGAGGGAGATCGGAGAGCGTAGGAGGGCGGAGTCACAGTCGAGGCGACATGGTTGTCCCTCGTGTAGGAACTGCATGGACCTAGTCTCCCAATTGATGCATACCTCGCCGAGCGTGCAGAGCCAAGCCACTCCCAGCACGGCATCGAGGTCGCCTAAGCCAAAGGCATAGAAGTCCGCGATCACGGAATAGGGACCCATAGAGAGAAAGAAGGTCGTGCAACAACCCTGAGTTGGGCGGTGGTATCCATCGCCCATGCGGACCGCAACGTCCGGGACGGGAACCAAGGGAAGACGAAGCTGCTGCACCATGTGCTCAGAGATGAAGTCGTGGCTTGCGCCGTTGTCCACCATGATGATGATCAGACGATCCCGCAGTGTGCCCGAGAGCTACATGGTCTGCTGGCCGGAGATCCCGCATGTCGAGGCGCGGGACAACTCCAACCGGTGGAACGTAGTTGCGGTTGAGTCGAGAGGTGTCTCCTCCGGTGAGAGCTCCAGAGCCTCAAAGTCGGCCAAGGTAACCTCCGGGTCGACGTCACCGATGATGGCACAGAACTCCTTGACCACGCAGATGAGGGTAGGAGAATAAGGCTGACGACAGCGGAAACACAACCCCTTTC
Organism: Platanthera zijinensis; assembly: GCA_039513925.1. Classification (NCBI taxonomy): domain Eukaryota; kingdom Viridiplantae; phylum Streptophyta; class Magnoliopsida; order Asparagales; family Orchidaceae; genus Platanthera; species Platanthera zijinensis. The sequence goes on from CM077086.1 coordinate 83,006,501, forward strand.
GACCGAGGTCGTCCAACTCGCGGGTGGAGAATAGCTGAGGAAGGGCCGGTCGTCCTGGCTGAGCGGTTGGGGGAGGCCGAGGGGTTGGTGTCTCTAGAGAAGCGATCCGCCACGGTCGGTCTCCTGGTGGAGGTCTGCCTGACAGCGGCGGTGGTTTAGGAGACAAATCCGCCTCCACGAGCCGGGCCATGTCAAGGGTATCGAAAACCACCCGGGCTATCGGAAACCGTCCGGGGATGGTGAGTGCGGAGCCGGGAGCGGATGTGGGGCAAGAGGCCCTGCATGAAGAAGCCGAGATAATGATCAGGCAGTAAGCCCGGAACATGGGTAACGAGGGCAACAAACTCATCGATGTAATCATCCAATGCACCGGTTTGGCATACCCCACACAGTCGTTTGATGGCGGACCAGAATAGCGGTTGTCAAAGCGGCGGATCATCTCCTGTTTGATCTCCGACTAAGAGATAGATGGGTTGGTATGTCAGAGCCACCGTGCCCAATGAAGGGTGGAGTCGTCGAGTCCCACGACGGCGGTAGAGATCTTATCCTGCTCGGGAGTATGGTGGAGATCGAAGTACTGCTCCGCCTTGGCAATCCACCAAATCGGGTCCACACCGGCAAAGGTGGGAAGGTCCAGGGTAAGGGTTGGACGGCCTGGAGGAAACGGGGCCGCGGAGTCTCCGTTGTGTGGGAGGGGTGCCGCACCGAGGATGGACGCGCCGGTGGTCAGGCACGCGGATCAGTTGGAGGAGGAGGCGGAGGGCTAGAGGGCATCGAACTTGGCATGAAGGTCAAGAAGGGAGGCATGCATGGAGGACACAGGGGACTCATGGGCGTCGATGCGGCGAAGGAGGACCCCAGTGGAGTCCTCCTGCGGCGGTTCGACAGTGGACTGTGTCGTAGGGGCCATGGCGGTGGTTTGTGCTCGGGGTGCGGCGGCGCGGGCTGGCACGGCAGCGCGGAGAAGCAGGAGCGTCGGGACCATACACGTGTCGGCGAAGCAGGCTGGATGCGGCACGGGTTGGCACAGGCGCGTCAGTCGGGAGCAGGCGCGTTTGTTGCGAAAACGGCGCGAGCGGCGGTCGCGGGAATGGATCGCTGAAATGGCTTGATCGGGAGAGGTCGGCAGCGAAAAATCAACCGGCGGTCGGCAGAGCGGCAAGCCGGACCAGTTGATACTAACTAGGTAATCTAGCGGTAGAGGAGGGGGCGTCGGCGGTAGAGAGAAGAGGAAGAGAAAGAGCGGGAGACAAATTAGGGTTAGAGAGAAGAGCGAAACCACAACATTCATCCAAGATAACATTACAAGTCCAAATCAGCCCCTCTTATAGAGGAGGGTTGTCAATAACAGGAGGGGTGCCAATAACAGGAAATATAAAATAAGATAACATAAAACATAAATTGAATATTAATTATTCTTCGTGCCGACCCTGTCTGGGTTGTCCTCATCAGTCCAAGCCACTCCCGACGCACCCGGTTCAGCTTCATCGATCCGCACCATGTTCACCGCGAGTATCCGTAAAAGTATGAAGGATGGTATGAAGGATACCACCTGAGGGGTTAGATCTATTTAACTCTAGAGGGGGGTGAATAGAGTATTTTAAAATCTTATTGGATTTTTATTGCGGAATTAAAATAGTAATACTTATATGTGTAATCAGTTAGTGACGAAAATAAACCTAAACTATTCAACAAGCACCACACAATAAAAATAAGAGAGCATCACAGACGACACAAGAATTTTATAGTGGTTCCCCTAAACTTGGGTACATCCACTCTTCTACCACCCTGGTAGGAATCCACTCAGGTTTTTGATGAGGTGCCCTGCCACCAATCAGGTTTTTGCTCAGGTGTCCTGTCACCACAAGATCTGATTAAGGTAGATCAGGAAACCCTTCAGACTTTTGATCAGGTGCCCAAAAACCAAATCAAGTCTTTTGATCAGGAGACTTGCAACCAAGTGTTTAACTTTTGAAGGGAGTTAGAAACTCTTTGTACAGTGGGGTGAAGAAAATAAAAACTATATGTCGTCTTCTCTTTTCTCAAAACAACAGAGAAGACTTGCGGATCCTTGATGGTGTCAAAGCTCCCCCTGAGATGAAGAACTGTCCAGGAAGACTGAGAGCTTTGCAGGGTGAGTAGGTCTTCTTGAAAAAGTTCTCCAGAAAATTGTAGACAGATGAAGTTGATTGTCTCTTGAAAGCTTGCTGGAAGAACACTATATGAAGACCGTGCAGAACTTTTTCTCTTGAATGATTTCTTATTATTCTGAGTTTTCAAAAACTTCACTATATCATCTGCAGCAAATTGGTCTTTTTAATTCGATTGCCTTGATTGACTGCTGAAATCTTGAAACTTGGACAACGGCTAGAAGAGTAATAAAGTAATTCTTTAACTGTCCCAAGGATTAGTTGTATATTAACTCTGTGAAAACCAGTAATTAATGCTGCCATATGAACGACTATATTCAGAGAATATAAGCATTAATTATTCAGAGTAAAATAAGCAAGAAAGTAAGCCTTAAATAATCTGAAATAACTGCAGAGAAATAGAAACTGAACTGACAGAAAACATCGATCTGAGATCCAAGATCGTCGAACTCAAACCTCTCATTCATTGAGCTGAGCCATGAGAACTCTGAACTGAAATACAGCTTTCCATACTGGGCTCCAAGAACGTCGAACTGAGATAGAAGAACGTCGAACTCATTCCTGATAGAAGACAAGAGATCGTCGAGCTCAGTTCATCTTTCGTCAATCTCAGTTCAGAGAAGAGATTCTGAGATCGTCGAACTGAAAACGAAGATCGTCGAGCTCACTTCAGAGTTTGTCGAACGCCTTCTTAAAATAGATAAATCTCTGCCTTGTTCTGGTTTCTTCAGTCTTCTAAGTCTTCTGAGGACTTGGTCTGATCAATATGACTTGTTGACCTACCCTATAATCTAATGAAGACCTATGACTCTAGACTATACAAGGAGGGTCATACTTAAACCTAATTTAGTGAACCTAGCCCAAATTCAACTGGGGATCTAACAATCTCTCCCTATTTGGGTGAGGTCACTAACATAAAATAAAAGAAATAATCATAAAGCAAGAAAATATATATCTGACAAAAATAAAACATTCAGCAGATATTTACAAGATGTGTTTCATGATTAAACATAATAGAGTTCAAAAAATAAGAACAACACAATAACAAAATCACTGTTTCTGTTTAGGAATTGCTTTCTCTGACTTCTCAACAGGCTGCTTGAATATGATTTCTCTGTTTGGATTAGCAGCTTCTCTCCTTGACATAAACATGTCAGATGCACCAATAATGTTGAGAGAAGCTGCCCTGGGCACTACAGCTTCTGGATGTAGTTGCATATAATCATCAACATTAAAGAATTTATTAGCTTTTGAATACCTTTTGAGTTATTCTTTTCTGAAAGATGACATTGTTGAAAATAGAGAAGGATCATTTCCTTCAGCTTTGGCTTTGTTAATCTGTGAGTCCTATCAGTTCATGAAATCTAGCCATTTTGGCAGAGGTCTCCTGTTCTGGATCTACAAAAGGAATTGGAGGAGACTCTGGTCTTTTTGGACTAGAGTCCTGCTTTGATTCATCAATATTGTCTGTAGGAGTTCTCTTGGTTGAAGCTGGAGGAGAATGGCTTTGAGAAGATTGCTGACTGCCATGCCTGGAATGTCTTTGATATGTCTTGGTCACTGGAGCAGCTCTTTGAGTAATATTTCCAGAAGCACCTGAAGAAGGAGGAGGAGGAGGAGGGTCTTTCCTAAATTGCCTAGGAGGAGACCTGTACCTTCTCCTCTTCTTCCTTTCTTTTTGTTCATTCTTGGATAGCCACATCCATTGAGGCATCCTTGGGTATGGAGTTATCTTTTGCAAGATATAGTAAGGGGTGTCATTGTTAGGATTAGGCTTAGGAGCAGCCTTTAGAAAAATCTTTCTCTTCTTGGTAACTTTCTTCTTAGATAAAGGATCAGCAGAATCATCATCTGTGTCATCTTCAAAAGAACTTTGAGGATTATCATATAAAGCATCTATTTCTTTTACTGTTTCCTTTGAAATTTGTTTATCAGCCTGAGGAGGCTGGAGGTTGAACAACTGCAGGAAAGGCAACAGTCTTTGTGACCATCTGTGAATCTTCTATGTCTTTGTCAGTCAATAGAAAAGCATTCAGCTCAGGATCATTTTGCATCTGTACAATCTCTTGTGCAACATCTTGTACAATCAAATCATCTAGGCTGGGAATAGGACTGTCATCCATAGCATAGGTTGGGTCTTTAGGTTCCACAACCATGTCAGTAGCAAAACTGTCCTGAATGGCCTGAAGAGTTTTTGTACTTACTGGAGCTGTATAACAAATAATATCTGTGCAATACTTAGGAGAAACAAATAAAAGAATGTTTCTATATAGGAGGTCAAAAGAATCTAGAACTGAATTCAGTTCAACTGCTGGAGAAATGGAGAAGACTCCAGAAAGAATGACCAAGGAATCAACTGCATCTGGTATATCAGTATCAACAATCTCTACTGCTGCTGTTGCTATTGCTGCTGTTTCTGCTGGAACTGCTGGAAGGGAGACTTCTTCATTGAACATCTCCCCCTGCCTGGTATCAGAGATGTCTGATGCCAGGCCCCTTGATGAAGAAGGGCCAGAAATAGAAGCAAGTTGAGTGGAGAGAGTTTGGATAGAGAGAATTAGAGGTGCAATGGCATCCTCTATGAGAGATTTGATGGTTGAAGTGAGAAGAGAGATGATGGAAGATGGATCAGATGTGGATGATGGGAGAGAAGAAGTGGTGATACCACAAGAAATACAGATATTTAATGAAGTTAATGGAGGTGAAGGTAGAATTGGAGGGATGATGGTAGATGTGGAGGGGATGATTGGTGGAGTGAGTGGAGGGATGTCAGATGTGATATCCATAGAAGTGTCATCAGTAAGTGGAGATTGTGGAGGAGTATGTATTGGTGATTGTACTGGTGATGTAAGGAGATTGAAGGTGGGAGACATTTGTGTAGATACAGAAGTGGTAAATTGAATGTCCTGTAGGTAGTGAGGTAAAGGAGATTGAGGTGGAGATGGAGTGGAAATGACTGTGGAGATAACAGGGTCAGAAGGTTGTTGATGGGTTGGTGATGGAGGTAGTCTCGAGGAAGGTGGAGAAGGAGGAATTTCTGGTGCCTCTTCATCAGTAGGTGGGGGATTGACTCTTGGAGTCCTAGTGTCCTCAGAAGGTCTAGAGGAAGAGGAAGCCTTGGAGGATTTACTGATTGTCCTCTCCACTTCCCAAAGAGAACTGGGGTCAGCCTCTTGGAAGCATTAATGAAGATTGTTGGAATGACCAACAGTTGGAGACATTTCTCCTGGAGGAAGATGCCCAAAGTCCTCACAAAACACACTTCCCTTTTGTTATTTTTCTTCTTGATTAAATCAAATAGGATAGTGCTCCAATTTACTGATTTCTTATTTACCAGCGCACTCATCAACAAGAACTGGTGTCTGGTTATGTGGTCGTGAGCGGTGTGCTTCCCGAGCAGCATCTTGCCGACCACATCAGCAAGAAACTTGTACGCCACTGACAAGTTCTTTTTCAGCAACTTACTAGGGTTTCCCTCGGAGTGACCCATCCTTGTAAGCATTTAAGAAAACTCAGTTGAGTCCATCTCAAAATCATCGTTACCATTAACAAATCTAAAGATTTCAGATAAAATATCAGGAGTCAGTATAACCTCATGTCCAGATATTGTGCCGACTAGGGTTTGTGCGTCTGGAGATGACGAAGTAAAAACCCATTCCTTTATCTCTGCAACTGGAAGCTTCATCTGTGTAGTCATAAACTTTTGAAGTTGCGGCTCATTGAACAAGAGCAGTATGTCCTAAAAGATTTGATCGGAGTGCTTGAAAGAATCCATGTCTATATCAAAGCCAGCATCGAACTTCATCCCGGAAAGATTCGCCGCCGAAATCGCCATGAGAGCTCCTGCAAGGAAAAACAAGAGATCAAGTGCAAAGGAAATTGAAAGCGCGAGACGGATTTCGTCTAAAACTTAGATTATAAGGTCTTTAGAAGACGAAAAGACGATCTCAGTCCAACGAAAAAGAAAAGATCTTCGATATGAGTCCGACGAAGTATTTTAATAGAAAATGAGTTTGTCGATCTCAGTCTGAAGAAGATGAATAAATCGTCGATCTTCGTTCGACGAAAAATTCACTGAAGCAGGGATCGTCGATCTCCGTTCGACGAAATCTGTTTACCTAAGAAGTGATCGTCGATCTCCGTTCGACGAACTCTTCACGAAGCGTTCACAGATCGTCGATCTCCGTTCGACGAACTGTCAACAAATCGTCGACCTCAGACAGAAAGTTAAATTAATTCTTCTCCATTAATCATACACAGCTGATTTAAGAAGAACGGATGCTTCTTCTCATCCAATGGCTTGGTGAAGATGTCTGCTCTTTGTAAATCAGTGGAGATAAAGACAAGATTAATTTTCTTTTTGTCTACAGAATCTCTAATGAAATGATGTCTAATCTCTATATACTTGGTTCTACTATGATGCACTGGATTTTGTGCTATTGAAATAGCACTGGTACTATCACAATATATAGTTGAATTATTTAAGTTGTATCCATAATCTAGTAGCTGATTCTGAATCCACAAAATCTGTGAGCAACAACTGTCAGCTGCTATATATTCAGCTTTTGCAGTTGATGTGGACACAGAAGTTTGCTTCTTACAGAACAATTATAAATGTTTATACTTTGTAAAATAAAAATTATGAGATTACTCCCCGATAATGAAAGAATAAATGCAGTGCTGATTCGATGTCGCACGAAAATTTTATGTTCGGATTTTTGTTGCGATCGATTGATTTTGCGACAGTCGTTTCTCTTTCGTCTAATTTTATTTGATGGCTTGTTGAGTTGGTTTGGGGGCTGTTTGTTGGACTCCTATTTTGACTTTGGAGCTGGCTGTGCTTAGCTTATTGAAAACCGGCTGAACTTGTATAGAACTCCTGTGGCCGGTTACTTACAATTTCTTATATGTTTTGGGAACCGGCTACCTTCTATTGAACCGGCTCTACCGGTTAGGCGGTGATGTTATCCCGAGCTTTATATTTCTTATCCCTATCATTTCCCTCTCATTTCGGCGGGACGGAAGAAACTCGCGGAAACCGCTACCGCCGCTTGCTCTATCGAGCTCGATTCTTCTCCGATTTCTGTGATTCTTCTTGCGATTAAGAGGTAATCTCTTTCCCTCAACTCCTTTTGTGTTGATTATGAAGTTGGAGTATGGATTTCAGATGGGTGAAAACCCAAGGATTTGGGGTTTTGGTTTTCTTTACTCTCTTTTGTAATCAAAAGGTTCTGTATTGCTTACCAAACCCTACCCCTTGAATTTGAACCATATTTGGGAGAGATGAAGCTAGGGTTTCATTTGGAGTTTGGTTTGGTCTTGCTCTCCTTGTAAATTTGATGTGTGTGCCGACTCAGTTGCTGTGTGTCTGTGTGTCCCGGTTGTACCTTGACAATTGGTGTGTGTGTGTGCCGGCTGTACTGTTGAGACTACCTGAGTACTACAGGTGGTGTTTGGGCTGCTTGTGTTAGCTATCCGGCTATTTTAGAAGGGATTTATACTTTGAGGTGAGCTGCTGTTCACAACACTTGGAGTTGCCATGGTGGAAACCCTTGCGGTTGTGTATTGGAGCAATTTGGATTTTTTTATCGTGGGTATTTCAACTCTGTGGTTGGTTGAATGATATGCATTCAATTTAGGTCACCCACGTTAGTCCTTTCCTAGACAACTCCTAGATGTCGTAGTTGTGACCGTCGTAGGAGTCCACTCATAAATATTTAAGGCGCAATCCTAAAGTAAATTATATTTTGATACTGCAGAGAATGACGTCCGGCGATAGGCGCGATGTGACTCCTTCGAGGGACAAGGGCAAAGGAAAAATTGGGGTGAGTCCTTACTGCTTTCTGGTGAACTTGTTAAGTTAGTTATTTTCTTGTTGTTTGATATCACTGAATATATGAATCGCCGAAAACGCTAACGTGGCTTAGCGAGCGATAGATTTCTGAGGGGAAAACATATAAATAATTCCTATTTTGTTAAGAAAATGAAATGAAACGAAAATAAAAATAGAATTTGAATTGAAACTAAGATAGCGTCGATGCATTGAAAAGCTAAGGGTCAGCCTAGTAGGGGAGGAATGCTTCAGACTCCTACACCTCGTGAGAGGGGTAGAACTCTCACACCTCGTAGGAGGGGTCGAACTCCGACAGAATATGAAAGGAATCCAATTTAGGAGGCGTGGAAGCCTGTTGCGCGTCTGAGCGCCCTAAAGCGGATATTGATATGAAGGGTCGACGGACCCGGATGATTGAGATATTTGAAATGACCCTTAGTAATTCGAGAAAATTGAAATTTGATGGAAACATAATAAATGAAATATGAATTGATATCAGAATAGAATTGTTGATTTTCCCTGTGACTGGCTTACAGATGTGTTCAGATATATATATATATATATATATATATATATATATATATATATATATATATTTATTTATTTATTTATTTATTGCTGCTGACTCTCTTGTCTGCTTGTAGTGTAAGATTCAGGTAAGGGTAAGGAATTCACTTAGTTTTTAAAACTAATTGGTTCCAAAATTTTCTTTCAGGATTCGAGTACCAGCGTACTAGACCCCGCTAGGCGGGCTCATGCAGAGGAAAACCGTAGACCAACTGATGACGTGGCTCATGCTTGTTTGCAGTGCCAGACATCATGTATGCTACATGTGTCTGTGCTAGATACCAGGCATGCCCTAAAGAGTCAATATTTGTTGCAAAGAGAATTCTGAGATATCAGGCGGGCTCATGCTTGCAGTGTCAGACATCATGTAAGCACAGACACATGTAGCATACATGATGTCTCGCGAAAGGGAGCTTTGGGCTTCAGCCCATCGTAATTCCTAGTGCCCTTTGAGAACCCTTCACGGGTATGTCGGGGCAGTCCTCGGCTAACCTAAACTGTAGGCAAACTAAATTGCAAGAGTAACTAGTATAATTAGGGATTCACTTTCACTCACCTCGATGTCTCGGGATGTTAGGTTGGGTCACACGGGAAGTAGGCTCGGTGGTTTGGTGATGGGTAGGTTGGTCCGGCGATCCAGGGTCTTTAGTTCATTTATGATAACATTAAGCTTGTTATACATCTCAGCCACTGTTTCAGATTCCTCCTTTTTGAAGTTCTCATATTGAGATATTAGGAGGGATCTTCTGTCCTTTCTCTCATCTGCTGAGTTTGCCACCATCTGGTTTAGAGAGTCCCAGATTTGTTTTGCTGAGTGCATTCAGCCACCTTTTGAAATATGTCATCTGACATAGTTTGAGTCAGGATATTCATAGCTTTTGCATCAGCTATTTTGGCTTTCTTCTGAGCATCAGTCCACTCAGGTGGTGGAACTGCATGAGTGTCAGATGTTGTTGCAGTCACTGCTGTAGGTTGAGGGGGTCCTTCCAAAATTGAATTGAAAATATCCTCATCAATAGAATTTATGTAAAGCTTGATTCTTGCCTTCCAGAGTGCAAATTTGTTCAAGTTGCAGACAGGAGGTCTGGTGCTAGCATAATCTTTATTCTGTGTCATTGCTGTAACAACACCCTAGAAAGAGAGATCTAACAAGGATTTTGGTTCAGAAGTGAATCTGTGAAACCAAAGAAACACACTCTCTGATACCAATTGAAGGATGGTATGAAAGATACCACCTGAGGGGTTAGATCTATTTAACTCTAGAGGGGGGGTGAATAGAGTATTTTAAAATCTTATTGGATTTTTATTGCGGAATTAAAATAGTAATACTTATATGTGTAATCAGTTAGTGCAGAAAATAAAACTAAACTATTCAGCAAGCACCACACAATAAAAATAAAAGAGCATCACAGACGACACAATAATTTTATAGTGGTTCCCCTAAACTTTGGTGCATCCACTCTTCTACCACCCTGGTAGAAATCCACTCAGGTTTTTGATCAGGTGCCCTGCCACCAATCAGGTTTTCGCTCAGGTGCCCTGTCACCACAAGATCTGATTCAGGTAGATCATGAAACCCTTCAGGCTTTTGATCAGGTACCCAAAAATCAAATCAAGTCTTTTGATCAGGAGACTTGCAACCAAGTGTTTAACTTTTGAAGGGAGTTAGAAACTTTTTGTACAGTGGGGTGAAGAAAATAAAAACTATATGTTGTCTTCTCTTTTCTCAAAACAACTGAGAAAACGTGTGGATCCTTGATGGTGTCAAAGCTCCCCCTGAGATGAGTACTGTCCAGGAAGATTGAGAGCTTTGCAGGGTGAGTAAGTCTTCTTGAAAAAGTTCTCCAGAAAACTATAGACAGATGAAGTTGATTGTCTCTTGAAAGCTTGCTGGAAGAAGAACACTAGATGAAGACCGTGCAGAACTTTTTCTCTTGAATGATTTCTTATTGTTCTGAGTTTTCAAAAACTTCACTATATCATCTGCAGCAAATTGGTCTTTTTAATTCGATTGCCTTGATTGACTGCTGAAATCTTGGAACTTGGACAACGGCTAGAAGAGCAATAAAGCAATTTCTTAACTGTCTCAAGGATTAGTTGTATATTAACTCTGTGAAAACCAGTAATTAATGCTGTCATATGAAGGCTATATTCAGAGAATATAAGCATTAATTACTCAGAGTAAAATAATCAAGAAAGTAAGCCTTAGACAATCTGAAATAACTGCAGAGAATTAGAAACTGAACTGACAGAAAACGTCGATCTGAGATCCAAGATCGTCGAACTCAAATCTCTCATTCGTCGAGCTGAGCCTTGAGAACTCTGAACTGAAATACAGCTTTCCATACTGGGCTCCAAGAACATCGAACTGAGATAGAAGAACGTCGAACTCATTCCTGATAGAAGACAAGAGAACGTCGAGCTCAGTTCATCTTTCGTCGATCTCAGTTCAGAGAATAGATTCTGAGATCGTCGACTGAGAACGAAGATCGTCGAGCTCACTTCAGAGTTCGTCGAACGCCTTCTTAAAATAGATAAATCTATGTCTTGTTTTGGTTTCTTCAGTCTTCTAAGTCTTCTGAGTGCTTGGTCTGATCAATATGACTTGTTGACCTACCATATAATCTAATGAAGACCTATGACCCTAGACTATACAAGGAGGGTCATACTTAACCTAATTTAGTGAACCTAACTCAAATCCAACTAGGGATCCAACACAGTATCCATTTGGAAAATATGAATAAGAAACTTCACGGTCTCTATATATATTAATGAGACAGTGAATTGAACAAGTAGTGAAGGGTTGAATGCAACTTTAATAAGCATGTAATCATCCACAATAGAGATCGCAAATCTCCATGTAAACTTCATTACTACTGTGAAACTTCGATATTGGGTATGCAGTAATGCTTAAACGCAAAATTCCTGCTACTCTATGATGGGAGATGAATAATCCATCAATTTCAACGTTAAACAAACTGAAAATTAAGGTGCTTAGCTTTGACCTTCGGTGAGTGGAACTAGATTATTATTTAGCAGCTTATTGAATTGAAGTATTCCTTCACTATACATTATTATAACCAACAATTTCATATAAATCCAGGGAATGAAGTTACGGATCATTTGCACATTTACATGTCTAATTGTCTATATAAATGAAAATCCCCTTTTATGATGTAACATTAGGGCTTCCATTTTATCCTTTATTTCATTTTAACCCTCTTAATATGCACGAGAGTGAAAGAGAGAGGGAGGGAGAGGAGAGCGCAAATGGGAAATAGAGATAGAGGAGAGATAGAGATAGGGGGAGAGGGAGAGGTAGAGTGGGCGGGGACAATGTGCGCAGCTACTACTTTATATGAAAGAAAAAGAAAGGTCAGGGACCAAAAGGTGCTTTAGATCACTGATTGGAAGATTTTAATGACGGTAAAATATCTACTTAATGAGCACGGAGATCTTGTAAATGGAAGAGAGGATAATGATACCATGTGATACCATGACAACTTAATCATTTAAATTTAAAAAATAACAAACTTAAATATCTAAAAAATGTTCAGCTTGATATGGCTAAGTATAATCACATGAAATTCATGGCACTCACTGATAAGAAGCGATTCATCCCAGATACTAATGTCTGAGGAGTATTAGCAATGCAATCCACCGATGGTTTCCCCTCATAAACAATAACTTTGTCAGCCAGATATGTTGCCATGATGAAATCGTGCTCCACAACAAAGGCTGTTTTCTTCGCGTGAAGAATGAACCTCTTTATCACCTTTGATGCAACGATACGCTGCTCAGAGTCCAGATAAGCACTCGGTTCATCTATCAAGTATATGTCCGCAGGCTGTCCAAAGAAATTTAAAAAAAAAAGAATTAGGCAAAAAAATTATAAATCATAGCATCCTAATACAAACATTCCAAGTGATCGATAGAAATTAGATAATATTTTTTTAGGGTCATTTGCTAGGACTTTATTATGAGCAAGCTCTGAAAACTTAACGGAAGTGGCGGTGGAGGCAGAGATACAAGTGTCTAGCTCAACCCTAACCCTAGAATGGGGATTAAGAGGAGAACTAGATGAAGAGAAAAGAAGACTTGAGAGAGAAGGATACAAACCACACTAAGGCTCCGTCTGACGCGGCGTTTTTTGCTCCAGTTAGTTTGAACAAAAACGCCACCGTCATAAAATGTATGTTTGGCATGACAACGATTATGACTGCCACCAAGAAAAGAAAGCTGATTTGAACATAAAAGTAAATGAAGTTAGATATGTGAGGTCAGGCGTTCACGGACAACGGTTGATAACCACCACGTTCACGACCACTAATGTTGTGTCAAACAAAGCCAAAAACATCATGAATCAAATGATTGTAACTATGACTCGACTCGACTCATACAACTTGACTCGTATACCTCGCCTCGATGACTCGACTCATACAACTTGACTCATATAACTCGACTAGACTCATACAACTTGACTCATATAGCTCAACTCGATACGACTCGACTCATACAACTTGACTCATATAACTCGACTCCAATACCTAAAGGCTCATAACAATATAACCGTTAAAAGATATCTGACAACGTAGGGACCCCTAAAAGACCTCCCCTCCAACGTTACATAATTACAGGAACCTTTACTTCCAAAATCACCAAAACCTACCCTCTAAATTTACACTGCTAACATGCATGTATGCTAAAAACATATATAAAAAACTAAGATGGACAGCTGAAACTTGTTATTCCTGAACAACGCATCGAAAAAATTATGCCCACCTTTCCAAGGCAGAGGCACAATGCAACCCTTTGTAACTCTCCACCAGAGAGATTAACAACTTCTTGGTCCATCAATTGCTCGATTTGCAATGGTTTCATGACATCGGAAACAAACTGAGGATGCATGTATGAGTCTCGAATCTTTTGATGTAGCAGGTGTCTCACGGACGCCGGGAATTTGGGGCTGATTTTTTGAGGCTTATATGAAACATTAAATTCAGGTATTTCGACATCTGAACCCTCAATACTGTCTGGCTTCAGCAATCCAGCCTACATTGGCACAAAAATGAGAGACATTAGAAATTTCAATGAAACATTAGCAGAACAAACACCAATAATTTATTACATGTAATAAAAAAAACACTATCGTAACATTTACATGTATATAATCTATCATCATCATCAAATATTTACAATATTGGTTTAACATAAACTACACAAATCATGTTGCTTTAAGTCTACCGCTTCTCCCATCTAATTCTTCAATACAGCTCTATCTAAACACTGAATTTATTACTTTTTGAACCTTTATTGTACATTTCTAAATCACCTAGATTTATTTTATATTATCACATTTTAGATAGATATCAATTACAGTTCCACAAATATATTCATTTTGTAATTTATATTTTTTAATTTTACAGCACATCCATTTCAGCATTCTTATTTTGCAACTCACCATTGTTCCAAATTTTTCGCTCAACATAGTAAATATCTCGTTGACTAAAACTGTCATTAACAAAAGAATAAACCAAGGTACATTGTTTAAATATTTTGTGCAAGTATTTCAATACTAAATATTAAAAATATATATAATGTCAGGTAAATCTTTTGTTCACCGCACAACTACTCTAATACAAACTGAGGGTCTAAGGATGAATGACAGATGTAGAACTTCACTAATATTGCAAAAATACAACATATAAAGCCTAAATGAGATGTGCACGTGTCCAACTAAACGAGGGTTAGTTGCTATATAAAGCTTCCACACCAAGAGAGACTCAAATGATCCACGATGTCCCAGGACTTGCATTATACTAACTTACATAGAGAAGGAACAAGAGTAGTGTGACAACCAAAATGCAACTAAGAAGAAAAAATACATAAAGTGTGTGAGTGTGCATTCTAATTAAAATTGAACAGGTCATCAAGGTCAAGTCAAGTGTGACCATCATCATGCGCAAAGGATTCAAAATCAACAACGGTAATGTCTTCATCTTTGGCGCCCAGAAGCATGTGCAGTTATTTATTGGAACAATTATGGGTAGGGGAATATAGTTGTTTGCAGCGTAAATAGTTAATGGTGTAAGTCGGTAAATCATTTTCATTGTTATCTTAAATTCGATGTCTGAAAATATGATTGTTAATAAAATGCATACCTTTTCAATGTGATATAAATTGTAAATTATTAAGTACTTGTGCGACATGGTTTTGTCATGATCATTAAATTTTAAAGATTTTTCCTATCATGTCAGCATGTCAGTATGCATACTGTGATAGTCAAGTGGCTATCTAACAATAATTTGGGCATGGATTTGTGAAAAAAACCATGAATAAAGCATCCATACTCAGTGTTGGAGCTAGTGGAGACCGGGCGGACTTGTTTCTAACCGCAGCGGTCTACTGGTCTTAGCGACCTGGCGGTTTGGTCCAACGGTTTGGTGGTGAACCTCAGCTTGCGGTCAGGAGCAGCCGCAGCGGTCTGGCAGTAAGCCGCAGTAGTGGGATATCGGTTAGCCGCAGCGGTCTGGATGAAGCCGCAGCAGTCTGGCAGAAAGCCGCCGAAGCAGTCTGGAAGAAGCCGCAGTGGTCTGGTTGAAGCCGCAGCGGTCTGGTTGAAGCCGCAGCGGTCTGGTTGAAGCCGCAGCGGTCTGGTTGAAGCCGCAGCAGCGGACAGGTGGTTAACCGCAACAGCGGTCTGGTGGCAACCCACAGTTGCGGTCTGGCGGCCTGTATCAGCGTTCTTCCCTGGAGCAGATAGGCGACTTTACTAGTTGCCGCTTGTTGTTTTATTATTTGTTGTATAGTGGGCGGTTTGACCGTGTCAAACCGCATAGGCCTCCCGGCTTGTATTTAGTTCCACATCGGTTGTTGTATTCTCTCATCTCCACTGATTTCTATAAATAAGGGGTCATACCTATGTAATGATTACCTTTTTGGAGCAATAAAGTTTGTCTTTATTTAGCTCTTTGTCCATTTTTCACTTGGTATCAGAGGCATCAATCCTTTGCTCCATTTCGCGCGGTTTCTAGTCTGTCTGCGCGGCTTCTCTTGTGTTCGCGCGGTGTTCATTCTGTCCGCGCGGTTTCCCTCCCTGCCCTCCCTTGCTTGCTTCTCTTTCTGGTCGCGCAGTATCCTTGAACGCGTGCTTCCTTTGCTTCTCTCTTCTCGTTGCAATTTCTCTAACCGCTTCAAGTTCCGCATTCTGATCGTGGCTTCTTTTTCTTGCCGCTGGTGTGTTGTCATCTTGACTGTGCGGTCTTTTTTCTTCTCGTTGCTTGTCTGTCCGGGCAGCTTCTCTTCCCTTGTGCGGACTCCGCATTTTGGTCGCGGCATTTTTCTTGCCGCTGGTGTGTTGACACCGAGACTGTGCGGTCTCTGCTCCTGTTCGCGCGGCTTGTTTCGTTGTTTGTCCGTGCGGCTTGTTTCGTTGTTTGTCCGCTCGGGTTGTCTTTTGACACCGTGCGGTTTCTCTTCCCTTTTGCAGACTCCGCATTTTGGTCATAGCATTTTTCTTACCGCTGGTGTGTTGACAACGAGATTGTGCGGTCTCTGCTCCTGTTCGTGCGGCTTGTTTCGTTGTTTGTCCGCGCGGGTTGTCCTATGACACCGTGCGGTTTCTTTCTGTTTCTATGGACACTCTTTCTTCTACTCTCTTTATTCCTTCTCCTTTTCTACTTCTTCTTTCTCTGCTTCTGGTAGTTTGGCGACTGCTTCGAAGCTTACAGGTCCAAATTATCCTTACTAGAGTGTATCTTTTGTTTTTCTCTTGCGTTCTCAGCGCAAACGTCATCATTTGACTGATGACCCTCCACCTTCTGGATCTGTTTCTTTTGATGACTGGGATGCTTCTGATGCGTTGGTCCGGACTTGGTTGACCAACAGTTTATCTGACGAGTGCCTTCCTATCATTCAGCATGATCCGACGGTCAAGGTTGTCTGGAATCATCTTGACCCCTTATATTCCAAGGGCGCCCAAACTTCCCGAATATACACTTTGTATGCTGACCTTTTCGCTCAACCAGCCATGACTCCTGCTTCTGCCTATCAGGAGGTTCAAACTCTTGGTGCTGAACTTCTTCAGTACCGCCCTTTTTCTGCGGATCTGGTCGAGCAACACCGGCATTTTCAGGAACATCTGGTTGTTTGCTATTTACTTCGCCTGCCGGATTCCTATGATATGATTCGTCAGCAAATTCTTGGAGAGGCGGATACTCCAACTCTGGATGCTACTGCTGCTCGGATATCTGCTGTTACCACTCTTCTTCAATGTCCTTTGTTATCCTCTCCATCTCCGTCTCCTGATCTTGTAGCTCATCCAGCTCATCATGACATCTCTACTGGCCATGGTGGCTGTACTATTGGTCGAGGTGGTGGACGTGGTTCTTCCAAGCATCTTTGCTCTCATTGTGGCTGGCTTGGTCACTTGGTTGATCGGTGTTGGACCAAGTTTCCTCATCTTCGTCCAACTTCTGTTGATTCCTCCAAGCCGTCAATGTCTTCTCTTGCCACTTCTGAAACTGCTCAGTTGGCTACTACGGTCTACGGGTAGGTGGCTTATTGATTCTGGTGCCACAAATTATATGACCGGCAATTCTCGCCTTTTCTCCTCTCTTCACAAGAGTAACCGGTTACCTCCGGTGCTTATTGCGGATGGTTTTCCTTCTCCGGTTTGTGGGACTGGCACTGTGTATATCACTCACTCTCTTCTGCTGCAGGATACCCTTTATGTTCCGAATTTTCCGTGCAATCTTCTTTCAGTTACAGCTATTTGTAAACAGTTGCATTGTGAAGGTATTTTTACTGCTTCTACTTGTGTTTTTCAGATTCCTCATTCCAATGAGGTGATTGCTACTGGGACTGAGAGCGGCGGTTTGTTCTACCTTGATACTGCTGCTTTTTGTCGCTTCTCTGCTTCAGTGGCATCTTCGTCTTGCACATCCTCCTCGAATTCTTTATCTGTTTTTCCCAGATTTACCTCGCGGCGATTCTACTCTGTAATGTGAAGCTTGTCAGTTTGGTAAGCATCACCGATCTTCTTTTCCGGCTAAGCAAGGCCGCAGTTCCTCTCGCCCTTTTGATTTAGTTAATTCTGATGTTTGGGGTCCTGCTCCCCTTCAAACTATTGGTAGGGGTAGTTTATATTTTGTTACATTCATTGATGATTTTTCCAGATGTACGTGGTTATATTTGCTCCGCGAACGATCTGAGATTTTTTTTATTTTTTTCGTCTTTTATAATGAAATACGTACACAATTTGATACCCCTGTTAAAATTTTTCGTACTGATAATGCTAAGGAATACCTTAGTCAGCAGTTTATTTTGTTTTGTTTGGATCATGGTGTGGTCCATCAAACTATTTGTTCTTATACTTCGCAACAGAATGGTGTTGCGGAGCGTAAGAATCGCCATCTTTTAGATGTGCCTCGTAATCTTCGTACTCATATGCATGTTCCCCGGTCCTATTGGGGTCATACGGTTCTTCTTTCCTGTTTTCTCATTAATCGGGTTCCGTCTTCGATTCTCCATGTCAAAACTCCCTTTTTTATTTTCTATCCCGATGGGACGCCCTTTTCGTTAGCTCTTCGTGTCTTTGGTTGCACGGCATTTGTTCACACTCCTGCTTCTAGACGTGACAAACTTTCTCCTCGTTCTGTGAAGTGCGTCTTTTTGGGCTATTGTCCGACACAGAAAGGGTATCGTTGTTTTAATCATATTCTTCGAAAACAGTATGTGTCGGCGGATGTTACTTTCTTTGAGAACCTTCCTTTCTTATCCCTCTCTTTCTTCTGCTTCTGATAGTTCTTCTCCTCCCGTTATTTCGGCATCGCTTCTGGAGCCTATCTTGCTTTCTTCTTCTCTTATTTCTGATTCTTCTTCTGACTCCTCTACTGTCCCTGTTTCTTCTCCTGCGCCGCTGCAACCAGTTCTCGGGCCAGTAGTCTCCTCTTTGGATGGGGTTGATACTGTAGACAGGTAAGATCTCGATCTTCCGATTGCTCTTTGGAAAGGTGTTCGCTCTTGCACCCAACATCCTGTTCAGGTCGTGGTCTCTTATGCTCGACTCTCTCCTTCATCTAGGAGCTTTGCTTTGGCCCTCTCAGCTCATGTTGTT
Organism: Platanthera zijinensis; assembly: GCA_039513925.1. Taxonomy (NCBI): domain Eukaryota; kingdom Viridiplantae; phylum Streptophyta; class Magnoliopsida; order Asparagales; family Orchidaceae; genus Platanthera; species Platanthera zijinensis. The sequence goes on from CM077086.1 coordinate 83,025,168, forward strand.
CCTGCTTCATATCAAGATGCTCTTGTTATCCCTCATTGGAAAGCTGCTATGGATGAAGAGATGTGTACTCTTACTGAGCGAGGTACTTGGACTCGTATTCCTACGCCTCCCGATGTTGATGTGGTTGGTTGTCGCTGGGTCTTTGTTATTAAGTTTCTACCTGATGGATCTATTGATCGTTACAAGGCCCGGCTTGTTGTCATAGGTTTTACGCACTTATGGAATGGATTTCGTTGACACTTTCTCTCCTGTGGCAAGGATTACTACAATTTGTGTTCTTTTTTCGGTAGCAGTCAACAAAGACTGGGAAATGTCTCAGCTGGGTGTGAATAATGTCTTTCTTTATGGTGATTTACAGGAAACTGTCTATATGGAACAACCTCCTGGATATGTTGCTCAGGGGGAGTCTCAGATCTGTAAACTGTGAAAGACAATCTACGGCCTTAAGCAAAGTCTCAGGGTCTGGTTTGACAAGTTTAATGATGTCATTTCATTGGTTGGGTTTGCTAGAAGTGCTGCGGATCACTCGTTATTCTTTCGCAAGACATCAGCTGGTCTTGTTATCATTGTTGTTTATGTGGATAATATTCTTCTCACCGGGGATGATAGAGAATGTGTGGAAATGACCAAAAAGCATCTCCTTAAGCATTTTGTTACTAAAGATATGAGATCTCCGAAGTATTTCCTGGGCAATGAGATATCCAGGAAACCAGGGTCTGTTATTCTTTCATAGAGAAAGTATGTCTTGTACCTTTTGAAAGAGACAAGTCTTCTTGGAGCTAAATCGGCTCGTTCTCTGATGTCGGTTGGAGATCACAAGTGTTGGAGTGAGGACTCACCTCTTCTTGAGGATGTAACCAGGTACAGACAGTTTGTGGGGAAACTCATTTATTTGACAGTCACAAGATTGGATGTTTGTTATGATATTGGAAGAGTGAGTCAGTTTATGCAAGCTCCTAAGGAGTGTCATCTACAGTCGGCAATGAAGATTCTAGAGTATGTGAAAGGTGCTCTAGGAAAAGGACTTCTGTTTCATAAAAAGGGACATTTGAAGGTTGAGGCATATTTTGATGCAAGCTATGCAGATGATAAGGAAGATAGGAAGTCCACGTCTGGGTTTTGTACCTTTGTTGGCGGAAATTTGGCTAATTGGAAGAGCAAAAAAAAAGCTGTTGTCTTCAGATCAAGCGCGGAAGCTGAGTATAGGAGCATGGCTCTAACTACTTGCGAGCTGAAGTGGTTACGACACTTATGCTTGATTTTGGAGAGCTTTATGATCATCCTTTGTCGATGTTGTGTGACAAAAAAACATTCATATATATTTCGAGAAATCCTGTCTTCCACGAGAGGACGAAGCATATCGAGGTTGATTGTCACTTCATTAGAGAAGAGATTTCGAAGAATCAGATATGCACTCCGTTTGTTACTTCAGAGAGAGAACTGGCTGATTTCTTTACCAAGTCAGTTACTCCTTCCGAGGAGGTTTGTAGCAAACTGGACATGGTAGATATATATATGCTCCAACTTGAGGAGGAGTGTTGGAGCTAGTGAAGACCGGGAGGACTTGTGTCTAACCGCAACGGTCTACTAGTCTTAGCGACCTGGCGGTTTGGTCCAGCGGTTTGGTGGTGAACCTCAGCTTGCGGTCAGGAGCAGCCGCAGCGGTCTGGCAGTAAGCCGCAGCAGTGGGATATCGGTTAGCCGCAGCGGTCTGGATGAAGCAGCAGCAGTCTGGCAGAAAGCCTCTGAAGTAGTCTGGATGAAGTCGCAGTGGTCTGGTTGAATCTGGCAGAAAGCCTTCGAAGTAGTCTGGATAAAGTCGCAGTGGTCTGGTTGAATCCGCAGCGGTCTGGTTGAAGCCGCAGCAGCGGACAGGTGGCTAACCGCAACAACGGTCTGGTGGCAACCCGCAGTTACGGTCTAGCGGCCTGTATCAGCGGTCTTCACTAGAGCAGATAGGAAACTTTACTAGTTGCCGCTTGTTGTTTTATTATTTGTTGTATAGTGGGCGATTTGACAACGTCAAACTGCATAGGCCGCCCGACATGTATTTAGTCTCACATCGGTTGTTGTATTCTCTCACCTCCCCCAATTTCTATAAATAAGGGGGCATATCTATGTAATGATTACCTTTTTAGAGCAATAAAGTTTGCATTTATTTAGCTCTATGTCCATTTTTCACTCTCAGTAATCAGATACTAAATAAAAGAATTTAGAAAAAATTACAAGAATTAAGCATACCAGCATGCGGATGAACGTCGTCTTCCCAGTTCCATTCTCCCCAAGCATCACAATGATCTGGGAGTCGGTAAATTCTCCCTCCATCACAAAAAGCTTGAAATTACCCTGCACTTTAACCATGGTGGGGTACTTATAACGTTGATATGTCTGAATCTCCTCAGCACTCTCCTGAGGAGTTTCCGCAACCTGAGAGACGATGTGTCAGAATTTGGAGATTCGTCCCTAAAACGTAAGTGATTCATAAGGGATTCGCAATAATGTCAGAATTGGTTTTTCCTTACCTTAAATGTAAGTGATTCGTCCCTGAAACGCAGATTCTCAGTTGGGACAAAACCAGCCAAGAAAATGTTAATGCCTTCTCTCACAGAAAATGGTAAGGTAACAACCCCATAAGCTCCTGGCTTCCCATATAAGCAACAAATGAAATCTGATAAGTAATCTAGGACACTTAGATCGTGCTCGACGACAATCACATAACTGAGACAGAGGAGCATGAGTTATCATCTGATAGTTTTTGAGATTAAAATCATATATCATTCAACAGAAATGAGGCCCTAGAAATAAAATTGGAGGTCCATTTTCATTGGAATTAGACCTCTAATTCCAATTTCGAAACTCCAATTCCGTTAAAACAATCAAACACAGAGATATTGGTCACCTGTTTGTTCTAAGCAAAGATCGAACGACTTGTGCAGCTTTAAGCCTTTGCCTGACATCAAGATAGCTGGATGGTTCGTCAAACATGTATATCTCTGCATTTTGCACAGCAACCACAGCAATAGCGAATCTCTGCAACTCTCCACCAGATAAATCTCCAACATTACGGTCAATAACTTGATTCAATTCCAGATCAGCACATAACTCAGCTTTCTTGTCTCTCTCATCCTTCTGGTCAAGCACCTGCCCAACATTTCCTTGGACAGCTTTGGGGATGTGATCGACATACTGTGGCTTAATAATTGCCTGTGAAATATCAAATAAATTCAAAATTAAGGACCAGAAAAGTAAAATGCAAATCAAAAGAATGGGTTCAGATTTTTTTCATTTTAATGAGATTTGAGTTTGCATAACGTCTAGAATCTTCTAAAAGCTTTCAAAATATTGGACCCTACCAGATATTTCCAAGAAAAAATCAAGAGAACAAGTAAGCGTTCTGCATTAAATTTCATCAAAATCAGTGTTTGTGTAAAGTTTTTGCCAAATTACTGAGCAACAGTGATGCCGGACAGCTGTCCCGCATCAAACAGTCTAGTGAGAGGGTAGAATATGTCACACATGCTGCTAGCAAGAGATCCCCCTAAAGGAGCAGGGGAGCACTCTTCTAGTGCATTTTGACAAATCTAGATAGTTAGAAATGTGAGGAAATATTAATTAAAATATTTCATGAAAGAATTAATCAAAAAAGTTACAATGAACCTTCAGATTATCCTCCAAAATGCGTGTGAAATAATTCTGAAGCTCTGATCCGCGGAAGTAAGTTAGGATTTCTTGCCAATCAGGAGGATTCTGCAGAAAAAAAAATCATGGAGATTAATAGAAATAAATTTTAAAAATGATGAACATAACCAAATTGTTCAAATGGATTACGTCAAATCGACCCAAATTAGGCTTCAACTTTCCAGCTAACACTTTAAGGGCCGTAGACTTCCCGATACCATTTGTTCCTACAAGCCCCAACACTTGCCCAGGTCTTGGCACTGGCAGCCTGAAAAGAAAAAGAAAATTAATAAACATGAATCATTGCTTCAAAAGAAAACAACTTCACCACAATTCAATCAAAAGTCTATGATACCTATGAAGCTTGAATGTGTTTGGCCCATAACGATGTGTCGTATCTTTGTCAAGGTCCTTCGGTAGGTTAATAATTTGAATCGCCTCAAAAGGACATTTCTAACAAAAAGAATAACTTAAATCTATCATTGTGTACAGCTGCTAAGGAAATATTAAGCAATACATCACAAACGTAAAATTATGGACCTTGACACAGATACCGCATCCAATGCAAAGTTCTTCTGAAATGAATGCAATTTTTGAGGCAGTTGTGACCTCTATGCAGAGTTTCCCTGCCCATTTCAGTCCACGAAAATGAATGAGTCAAATTTCTCCAGTAATATAAAGATAAAATATACAATAGAGAAGCCATTGGAACATAGGAAGGATTCCTCTGTTTCAGTCCACTGAATCATTCTTGCTATAAAAACTATGATCAGAATTCTATATGCATATTAACTTAGCAGATTTTCTAATCAACATCAACATGAAGAATGAGATGGCAAATCAGAACTTCAGTGTCGCTTTCAAATATTACTATGGCATGAATTCACACCATCAACAGGCTTATAGAAAATCTACCAGAAGAATCTACGTCTAAATAAAGTCATTAAGAGTGATATTAGGTCATCACCAAGTAACATAAATCACTAAAAACCCAAACAAATCAAAATTTTGGATCTACACAGCGACAGGCTCAGCTTATGCTCCAATAATTAGAAAGATCCACCTGAAAAACTGATACTAGCAATTTTCCACAAAAAATAGGATACCTAAAGAGAGGATTACTAAAACTTGTTTCAAATCGCTACAGGTGTTAGTTACAATACCTGTCTTCACCACGGGACAGCTCTTCTTGCACTCCTGCCGGCACTTTTTCGGCTTGCACCGATCGGAACTGACAATGGCGATTCTAGTCAATCTATCCGACATCTTGTCCCCGCAAATTTAAAAGCTCCGCAAGACCAAATCCTAGCCCACTATCGCTTCCGCGAAATCGTCTGATCCAGCAATCGAGAAAGGGAAGCGATGAGCAGCGAAGAAGGGTTTAAGATGTGCCTTATCTCTCCTCCTTGGCAGCAAAGAAGGGTTTAAGTTGCGCCGAATCATAGAAAACGAACAAGGAAGTCGGAATAGGATGGCAAGGGAGAATGAAAAACAAAAAGTAAAATGGCTTACCAGCAATTTGGCGAGGGAACCGAGGCGAGTAATGACGGGTTGAAAGGGAGTGGCGATGGATTTCTCTAAGCCCTAAATGAAGACTTCGAAACCAGTCTCTAGTGAAATTAATCAATTATAAAGAAACTGCAATAAAATAGGAATTGAACCTCTCATTCTCATCTCTTGAAAATGTTGGAAATGAAAAAATGGGTTGAACTGATAGATTTTAAAAAATCCGTATTAATCTCCTAAACAAGTTCCTATAGAAATCGGTTGAACTTAAATATTTTACAAAAAAATTCTTAAACCCTAAACAAGCGCCTACATGTCGAACTGCAAATATTTTACAAAATTTGTGTTAATCAATAAACAAGCAACTACAGAAACCGGTTCAACTACAAAAAAATTTACAAAATTTGTCATATAAACAAGAGATTAACAACAAACACGTACAGAAATCGGTAAGAAATGAGATAGATACCGAGGAAAAATCAGTACAGACGGGCGACAGTTAAGAAACCAGGGATCGTCACAGGCGCAGTAAAAGGGAGGGGAAGATCGCCGGGAAGAACACAAGAGAGTGGCCGCCGGTCGATCGGAAGATCGGGAGAATCCGGAGTATCACCGGAGAACCGCACGAAGGAAAGCTCTCTTCCACGGCTGGAGTTCACGTGTGAGAAAATAAGAACGGGAGGCCGGTTAGGCAAGAATTAGGCTTGTTTGGGAACCGGGTCCAGTGGCACGCCGGGGAGGAGAGAGGAAACGGCCGTCCCCAGGTTGAATGGTGCTCGGGCCGCCGGTCACAAAACGTCTGGTTTGCCCCCCTTTCACGTCGGCCGTCCTCAGCTGGAGCTCCCGATAGCTTACCAAACAACCTTCCGCCGTTTCAGCCTGGTTGGAATGGTGTCCCGCCAAAATTCCAAACAGAGTCTTAGGCTCTATTTGAAAAACTGGTGCAGCTTTAAAGGGAGAAAAAGGGAGATTCAAAACTGTATTTTTAAAACTGAAATTTTCTATGGGTAACCTCTGATTTGTGGGAGTAAAAATTATATAACTTTAAATAAAAATATATAAATGTATAATTACAAGTGTATAACTATCACTAATTATTTTACTAAATAAAAAATTTAATAAAATTTAACATTACTTGGCTTGCAATTAATAATTCTTAGTATGTTTTTCATCTTCTCAATGCTTCGTCCCCCATTAATGCTTTTTCCTCGCTGCCCTAGCAGAAGCTCGGCGCGGAAGCCCTGCGAGAGGACAAACGGTGGGAGGAGGAATGTCGTTGGAAGCCCTGTTGGGGGAGGAACGTCGGGGAAGCCCTGCTGAAAGGAGGTATGTCGGGGAAGCCTGCGGAAAATTAATTAAAAAAGAAATCAAAACGATCAGTTGAAACGGATGCTAGTGCTCGGATGGCCAGCGCCAAAACGGTCGGAAATCACCCTTTCACACTGGCCTTTCTAAAACGGAGCTCGCACTGGTTTCCCAAACGCCTTCACTCTGGATCGTCCCCGTCAGAACGGCGCCCCACCAGGTTGTCAAACAGAGCCTTAGAGGGGCGATTATTGCAACCGGGCTCGGCTCCTAAATCTAGAACCGGGTGGAGCAGGTGTTGCCGCGACCGAGAGAATGAAGACAACTCATATCTAAAAATTCAATGTAGAGCTGATATCCAGTCGAGTTCGAGCGGTTTTGGCTCGGCTCAAAATCGAAATTTTTGACTCAAACTTGGCTCGAAATCGATTTCGAGTCGAGTCGAGTCGGTTCGACTCAAAATAGCTCGATTCCGAGTTGGCTCGAAATCGAATCGAGTCGGCTCAAAATTGAGTAGTTTTTTTCTTTATTTCTAGTTGGCTCAAAATTAAATTGGACAGTCTATAAATTTAGCAAATGAAACACTTAAAAGTTTTCATTTTTTTAGGTTTAAATTTTATTATTTTTATTTTAAAATAAGAATATATTAATAAATACAAAATATTTTTATTTAATTCTAGCTGATTCGAATCATATTTCGAGCGATTCAGGACTGACTCGAAATCAGATTCGAGTCAAATTGAATCGACTTAAATTGAATCAAATCAATTTTAACCGATTCCGATTCGGCTCAATATTCGAGCGACTTTCGAGTTTCGAATATTATGCTCAACCCTAATCCAAAGGAAAGAACATGGCATCCCACTCGCGCGTGATCACCCCGATGTCTGAATGCCCCAGACCAAAAAACTTTTGGAATTAGAGAGTTTTTTATGGTGATGTTATATGCAAATCTTCTATGACTACTAACAAATCTTTTTTGACTACTAGCAAAACTAAATAAATTCACTTTTTTAAAATGCTTTGTTTTTTATTTCTAATTTTTTTATACTAGCAAACCCCTCTTGATGCACCCACCAGACTTTCCCCTGCACTATCCCCTCATTTGTCGCCATCACCGTCTCCAACCTGCCTTCAATTCACCTTCTTACGCCGGCCTGAGAGAAGGAAAAATTTTCCCTGCGTTAAACGCAGGGAAAATCCATGCGTCTTTAAATAGGTGGGACCCTTTATTTTTATGGTGTTTTTTTCCTTTCCCACTAGACGCCGCCTGACCCGCTTTTGGATGTTCTTCCTCCTCAACATTTCTCCTTCCCCTCTAGTGCCCACTTCGGAAAACCCTACCCGGAAGGTATACGGCCAAGGAGCAGAAGAACTGACAATCAAACCCAGAAGTATGTTTTAACTACTTTTTAGACCTTCGACAACTGCCAAAATGTCAGGTTCTTCTTTGCTTACAAAAATTTTCTTGCCCTGCAGATACTCCAGAAGCCTATATTTATCGGAACTCTATCCTTATCACTTGAAGATGGCCACCTCAAATCTCCCGACCACTGCCGAAACAGTAAGAATTCATTAAGAACAGGATTCCATTGTATGTTTAAACTTCATTGAGAACAAGATTTCACTGTATGTTTTCAGTACTTTTCTTACTGGATTTTATGAGTTTTTATTTTACAGTTTGAAATATCACCTACTTTTCAGACTGGATTTTATTCAACCTTCATCTAGTATTATAAATAAGCTAATTTTCAAACTGGATTTTTGACAAATTTTTTTTGGTCGCAGGTGAAGATAGAGTCATTTCCCTTTCCCATCGTCCACTCGGATGAAGAGGCCTACAAAATATATTGTGATTATGCTCATAAAAAAGGATTCAGCGTGCGTAAACAACATTTAACATGTTGGACGCATACAAGGATAGTTAAACAATGAGAGTTCTCCTGTGCAAAAGCCGGTCTGAAGGATACCAAGAAATCACCCTTAAAGTACCGCAAGTTGGATACCCGCACAGGATGTCTGGCTTGCATTACTTTCCAAGCTGATAAGGAGGGAAAAAATTGGACAGTAACGAAGTTTGTTGAGGAGCATAATCATCCTTTGGCATCTGAGAAAGAGGCGCATTTGTTGAGATCTCGCCGCAATATTTCTGAAATGCAAGGCAGCCTTATCAGAAATATGACTTCATCGGGCATTAGAGCAGTAGATTCGTATAACTTTCTATCTACTGAAGCTGGTGGTCCTGAAAACATCGGATTCTCCAAAATGGATGCCTTCAATTACGTTCAGAGGGAACGAAAAGCTTTGATATAAAGCGGTGATGCCTCTAGCTTGGTAACTATACTTCAAAAAAACCGTTTGGCGGATAACATGTTTTCCTACGAAATACGGACAGATGAATTCAGTAGATTGATAGGGTTTTTTTGGATGGATGGGCACAGCAAGATAGACTACGACTGCTTCGGAGACGTGCTAATATTTGACACCACGTATCGACTAAATAAGTACAATTTAGCATGCGCACCATTTATTGCCGTTAACCATCACTGGCAAAATGTGTTTGTTGGGGGTGCTTTTATCGCAGATGAGACTATCGAAACATTTTGTTGGTTGTTCGAGGCCTTTTTGAATAGTGTGGGTGGCAAACAACCAATTACAATTTTCACGGACCAAGATCAAGCAATGGCTGTCGCCATTGAACGAGTGCTGACATCTAGTCGCCATCGGCTTTGTCAGTGGCACATATGCAAGAAGGCACCCTCAAAGGTCCCTAGCTTCAATCATGACAGAAGTTTGCGAGGATTTTTCTATAATTGCATGAGCAAGTGTGATGGTGAAGAGGAGTTCAATAGGTATTGGCACGAAATGCTAATGAGAGGAAGCTTACAAGAGAACAAATGGCTGAGGGATATTCATAGTATTAGGAGGAGGTGGTCTACCGCATTTAACAAAGATTTATTGGACTTAGGAATTTTATCCACTCAAAGAAGTGAGTCAGCCAATAATTGTTTGCATGGATGTTCGAAAGGCACAAGTTCACTTGTTGAGTGTTTTTATGGAATGGAGAAACTTGTATCATCATGGCGGCGCAATGAGCACGACGAGGATTTCAAGTGCAAGCACGGTGCTATTACTGTACGATATAGCTTGTCTACCCTCCTAAAGAACATTTCTAAGCAGTATACTCGGAAAATTTTTGCAATATTCGAAAAAAACTACATGGATGGCGTAGTAGGAGTTGATGTGGTCGATGAAAATAGATATGATGACCGGAACGTTCTATACATTACAACCCAAAACAATGCAGTGGATGTTGATAAAAGATGGTTTGTTACATTTAACTCTGTCACAAATGAAGCGCAATGCTCGTGTCGTGGGTTCGAGACCAAAGGTATTTTATGCCGCCATATCCTAAGGATCTTTAACTTAAGAAGTCTAAAACAAATACCGAATTGTTATGTGCTAAAAAGATTTACTCTGAACGCCAAAAAAGGTATTTACCTTACAGACACACCCACCATGGCTGAATCCAACTCCAACATTTTATTTAGAAACCAGGTAATGCGATTTAGCTATGATCTCGTACGGCGCGTTGAAAATTGCAAACAAGCTAAAGAGTATGTTATAAGCACAATGAATGCAATGTCCAAAGAAATAGACGTATTGGTGGACAATGACGAGAACCTGAAAAAAGGATGTATTTATGATAATGAGGAACGAAAGGCAGAGGTAAACGATCCGCCAAAGAAAAGACCAAAGGGTGCTTCAAATGCACGCATGAAAGACCATTGGGAGCGAGGATATAAACAACCAAGTAATTTCTTCTTTTTCAATTGATAGAGTGTGTATTTCATTGTAATTATAAGTTAATATGTATATTTAATTGTTTGACAGAGAAAAAAGCAAGGGGCAAAGCTAACAAGATCATTCAGGTTGATCCACCAAACTTTAAAGAGTTTGGATTTTTTTCCCAGCACAACGCAAGAGCAGCCAGCTTCGCCAACCTCCATGCCGACATGCACCGATTCAAATGAAGACTATTTTGTTAATTTGTCTTTTAACTTTTCTAGCGTGCCCGATGTATTCAAGCCTTTTTGAGAACTTTGTTTAATGACTAAGGTATAATTTTTCCAATACTAGTGAAATGTCAAAATAATAAAATGTCGCAAAATGTCGATGAGTGTAATAATATTACAACACAAAAATATTTTATGTCTCCAAATTGTCAATGTTTTTCAAAACTAAATCATGAAAAATCCTTAGTATTTCGGCGGTTATCTCAGCACGATAACGCGGCATATCAGAATGCCAACCCTTTGTGCTGGCCCAAGACACCTCCTTTGGTGAAAGCGTGGTCTCCATGTACTTAAGCACGAACACGCCGCAGTCAAACCCATTGGCCTGCTTCGGAATTCCAGGTACATCTTCGATCTTCCAATCCAATATGTTGGACGGCAAGGATGCTCGACAGTCATCATGAAATGCCCGAATCTGCATGAAACATACGACATATATTTAATACAAAACAATAAAGTATACAAATAATAAATTAGTTATAAATACAAAACACACCAATCCTGGAAGAGATGATTGATGTCGGGCGCGCGGCATGGAGTCATAAAAATTCCACACACAACGCTTTAGATCACATACTAGAAGACACCAATGACTTGGAACGTGTACAGGCATTAGTATCAAATCCGCTTTGCCAACGTTCTGTTCGGTTATATGGCTGACAAGTGTTTCGCAATTATTTACCTTGCTCATTTTATAGTACTGCATATCTACATAGATTAGTGATTACTTTACAAAAAACTAGTTTTTAACTCTAGAAAAATCTACTCACAGCATGATCAGGCGAGACGTACAAAAAACTTCTTAATTTTTCGGGCGATCTCTTTCTCCTGGAAGATAGCACGAGTGCATAGGCATTCAGATGGACATCTGATAACCAATCCTCACCCAGCAGGTCGTCCAATAATGCTCTCGTAATATGAACATTTCCACATTGAAAAATTGTTTGATTGCTGAGATAAATATAAAGAAATTTGGTACACCTGGGTAACTGTGCAAAAAAAAACAGTAAATCCACTTTGACAAAGCATAAAGATGTACCTTCCTGTGAACCGTGTCAGGACAAACTCAATAATCTCGCGTTGTCTCGCCGTTAATAGTGCTTTACCGGGGTACGACTCTTCAAACTTCAATTTGACTTGTTTGGGTGTGCCTTGCTCATTTTTCTTATAACGTTTCTTCGTGGATGGTGGGGTGGTGTCAACAAGCGTCACCTCGACTGTAGAAAGTGGAGTGGGATTTATGGTAGAAGGTTCAGGAAATGGATTAGGGAAATGAGCTGGAGCCCTTTGGGGTCTGTCACTTGGTTGTCCAAACCAAGACATACACAAATCCGTTAGAGAACGGACCTCCTGGCTAAGAATTTGTACGGCAGACATAACACGGTTTTCCATACCTCTCAAGCCCTCCGCCACCCTCAAAAACTCCTCTTTCTCACGCTTGACCCTTCGTAGAAATTTTCTCTCTTCCCGTCTCCTACTTCTCCTCTCTACCCTTTCCTCCTCTATTCGCTCATACTCGTCAATATTAAATTCAACAAACTTTTTTTTCTTACGCACCTGCATAGCATGACAGATCATATAAAATACATTGATTATAAATAATGGTTACTAGAAAAGATTCTACCTTTTCTAATTTAGTTTTGGTTGGTTCAAAGTCTGAATCTTCGTTTTCCTCCCCGAGTAGCGCATTCTCTTCCAATAATATATGTGTGAATTTTGTTTTGACCTAATGCAAACATAGGTATTTGGAATATTGCACAACCAATAAATCTTTCATTGCAACTGAAATGAAGGAGATGACAAACCTGATCCGGAAGCTGCAGAGTATAGGGGAGATTAAAACAAACCTTCAAGCTATAACTTAACTTTAAAGACCATCGACAGATCCGGGGTCGTGCAATGAAATCGACGACAGGTTGGAGATTTGTGTGCTCATAGATCCACACCTACAAAATTGGGATGTTAGATGTCTTTAATTTATAAAGTAACATAATGAGTACTACCTTACTTACCAGAAGAACTACCGAGCAACCTTCGAAATAACCCAAATTCTCCCCTGGGTCCCGGAGAATGCTCTTGGCATTCAAGTCCGCTATCTGGGCATGCAAGTGTTTGTGGATGGCCAAGGGCCAATTGTACTTCGTAAACATTTCAAGACCTTCGATTGCCAACACAGATTTGGGAATTTTCAAACTCATTTGTGGGAATAAGAAGACGGCCAACATATAACGAACAAGTAGGTCGACTCGCCTATTTTCCAAAGTGGGGGACAACTCTTCATTTACCAAACCATTCAGTTCTTCGATCATATTCTTTTGAGTATAACGAGCAAAAGGCCTTCTTACGAAAGAGAATTCAACGCCCCTATTCGGTAACCCCAAAATCATCGCAATCTCATTAACAGTGAGTGAGACGTAGACATTGCCTAGTAGGAATGCTTGTTCCTTACAATTATAAATGCGGACAAGAATATACAAAAGGGGTATATTTTGTGGAATCTTCGGAATACTAAATAGTGGTAGAATTCTAGCCTCATTTAAAATATTCTTTGATTCCTCAGATAAGACATCAAGTAGAGGTTGAGCATTCTTAATGAAAGTAGATACTGCGCATCTGCAATTGAGGTATAGGCTACCAGGCACTGAGTGTAGAAAATAATACACAGGGCAAATAACCAAATTAGATAAATTAAAATCAACAAATATAACCGTAAAAAAATCTGTCTTACTTGTGATAGTTAAAAATATATAACTGCGCTGGATGTAGATATCAACCAACTGTAAAACATAAATCAAACAAAACTGTTCAAGAAATGGAGGTAGAACAACAAAGAAAATTGACTGGAAAAAACTGGTCAGCTATCCGACTGAAAATAGAACACAGAAAAAAGACTGGAAAAATAGAGGGCAGAAATCCGACTGTAAAACAACAAATAGTAGTGACTGGAAAAAACTGTGCAGCAATCCGACTAAAAATAGAACACAGAAAAAAGACTGAAAAAATAGAGGGCAGCAATCCGACTGTAAAACAACAAATAAAAGTAACTGGAAAAATCTGGGCATCACTCCGACCGTAAAACAACAAAGATCTTTAACTGGAAAAAATGGGCTGCACTTCGAATGTAAAACAACAAATAAAATGACTGGAGAGGCACGAGAACGACAGAAAAAAATGGGCAGCACTCCGAAAAAAATGAAATATACCTCTATATGCGGAGGCGGTGAGGAGGAAGGAGAGGCACGGGTACGACGGAGATATTAGAACGGCAGATGGTAGGAGGGAGAAGCACCTACAGGCGTAATGCGAGGAACGTCGGTGGGAAGGAAGAAACAACCCAAGGGAAGGGCAGAGATGTGAGGAACGCCGCTTAGGTTTTCCCCTTTCCGTCGGTAGAGGAGTTCGCGAGCGGAGTACAACGGAAGCCAGAAATTCAAAATTATTGGTGGGCCCGGGTATTTAAGAACGCAGGGATTTTCTCTGCGTTTACGCAGGGAAAATTTTTCCCTGAGAGAAGGCTTGTACCATGGGACGCGATTAAAAGCTTCTCTTAACTGTAATGGCGAGATCTTCTAAGGTCCAAGCAATGTACCACTTTCCGACAGGCAGAGCACGTCGTAGCGGAGGTCGCCCACACAAATATATTATTCCATCCTGCTCCACTAAACATGATCTATGTCCTGATCCAAGTTCTAGGGTTTACATACATACTTTTTAAAAAATAGAAATTAGTCAAGCGGATTGCATTTTCCGTGGCCATCAAATTCCAAATTAATTTGAAGAAATTTTGGTAAAAAAAGGGTAAAGTTCTTTCGTGGGAGGATCCGAAGGAGAGATCTCAAATTGTCTGCTTCACAAATATTGAAATATAGCGGTTTAAAGCTATCAGATCCGTGCTCTAGAGTTTCAAAATATAGCTTGACCTCATTGCGATCAGTCACTGTCAAAGTGCAAGTTTGAATCTCGCCTCCAATGTAGAGCCGACCGGCAGGTGCTGTAACGCCTCAAAACCCGAATACGTATTGGTCACTACGTTTAGAATACCCTTAGCTAAGCCTTATGAAAATTGGGGATGCATTGTTAGTGTTTAGAAGGACTTTTTGAGCCCTTGCAGTTTAACACGGCCTTTGACACGGGCATGTCCAAATCCATGTCCTGCTCTGTGGTTGTCGGGCTGTGTCGACTGAGCAACACAGCCTGGGACACGAACGTGTCTGAAGCCGTGTCGGGCACACGACCTGTGACATGCCCGTGTCACAGGGTCGTGTCCTGTTCAGGCTTGACGGTTTTTGTGTCGATTGAGGCACACGGGCTTGTCCAGGGTTGACACGGGCATGTTAGAGGTCGTGTCTTGTTCTGAGATCGACGATTTATCTTACGATTGTGAGACACGGTTTGTGACACGGGCGTGTCACAAGCCGTATACGGACCAGGAAGACGCTTTTAAAGGCTAATCAGGGCCTTTCGTTTCTTTTAAGTGGGATCCAACGGCCTTGAATCCTCCCTGGTGGTATAAGGTCGGGAAATGAGGGTTTAAACCTCATTTCCTTTGGCCCTTTCTCTTTCTAAGAGGTAGAGAGAGGGGAGAGCAAAGGGAGAAGAAGAAGGAGGAATTCCGCCAAAGTTGGAGCTTCGGAACTCCAAATCTCGAGTCGAGCCCAGATCCGCGGAGGCGAGTCCGTTGTGGTGGTTTTTATCCGGCTAGTTTTCCATGACGCTGAAACGAACCTTTAGGGTAACGATTCTCTACTTGGACATGTGAAGTCCTCTTCTTTTTTGCATAGGAAACTCTCTCCCGCGAGTGGGCGGTGAGTGTGAGGTATTCCTTCGGGTAGATATGATTTATCCTCATAGTTTTGCATTTAGAGTCAGGAATCGAAGTATGGACGTAGGCATGGTGTGTGAAGCCTATCTGGGCATGTTGATCTGGATCGGTGATGTTTTCATTATGCATGTATTGCCGGAGAAGACTCTGTGCTGTTTGTTTTTCTGGTTTTCTACGTGGTAGATTGCAATATGGAGCCTTGGGGACTAACTCCAAGGTGCAGCCGGAAAATTGGGCAGAAGCGCATTTTTGTCATCTTGGTGGTCTGGGAGCCAACCTTATACATAACTGGGTTATGTAATTTTGTGTGATCGATACTTCGAGAATCGGGAAAGCTTGACCCGCGCTGATGACTTAAATTGATATAGCGACGTGAGCAACGTGTTGAGTGGAATCGTACCCGCTCTATGTGGTTCGATTAAAGAGACCTAAGGTACGTGGAACTTACCGATGACATAGAGGGTGGGTCTTAGGCTTCGGCCGAAAAGACTTGTTTGCTCACAATGGTTGTCATCCTGGGGGCGGTGGTGGACCGGGTTTCACCGTGAATGTGCCCTGAGAGCACGGGGTGTGTGGCCGTGTGTGCCTACCCCTGTGGTGAAGTGTGCTTAAATTATACTTTCATTATCATGTTTGGTTATACTAATGAAATGCAAGGAAGGAGCACCGCCGCCCCGATTAAGGGGCGGGGTCGTTATAATTTGGTCAGCTTTAACTGACCGTTGCCTTGTTTTACCATCATTCGGTTGTTTGTTCGTATGCAGGAACAGGTGAGCCTAAAGGCAAGTAGCGGGCTGAAGCCCTTGATGATGTGCTGGCCCTTGAAGGCCAAAACGAAATGTTTACTTTATTATGCTCATGTGTGGCCGGCCTGCGTGCCGAAATATGGAAAACATGTATTGTTTAAGTAAATACTTGTAAGGTCATAAGACCGAGACTTTTGTGTATTTTTGTTGTCATTCCTACTCTGGTTATTGTGGACATTCATGCTTTTGTAATTGGGTTCTTATAACTGTTTTAAAAATCTTCCGCTAGAATGCTCTGAGTTAGAATGTGTGTTCTTTTGGCAGTAATTTAATATTAATACGTAACTCTACTAACTGTCTGTGGTATATGGTGTGGGGCCCAGGTCGTACCTTCTGTTATATTCCATGTGACGGATGAGCGTGTTACAGGTGCATCGCCGACGAGCCTAAAAAAACAAGTAAACAAGCCGAGAAGAACGGCGCCATGGCCGCTTGGTCATCTTTCCCGCTGTCGAGGAAGGAGGATTGAAAAGAGAAATTGCCGCCTGATTTGCTTGTATAAAGAAAATAAGAAATATGAAAAAAAAATTAATAAAAAAACAATTTTTTTATTTGCTTATAAAAGCTCCGTTTTTTATAATTCTGAATCAATCTTGCCATCCTTATTAAATTGTTTATTTAAAAACAAAAATGTGACTGTTCAAATTTGAAGGTTATCTATAAACAATGTATACATTTATAAAAATCTATAAACAATGTATACATTTTTTAATATTAGTCATACATCTTATAAAACCACACTTTTGTTGGATCTTAAGGCACCCATAGGGAGTGAATAAGGGCAAATTGTAATTTTACGCCTAACAATTACTTAGCCAAATTTTTACTGAAATCAAGTAAACTTATTCACAACTAAATATTCAGAACAAACATTTAAAAATTTATAAGAAAATTGAAATGCATATTTATTTCATAAGTGATAAAAATTACAAATAATATATTTCAATAAATCTTGAAACCGAAACTATAAAGAAAAAAAATCTTTTTTTCGAATCTACCGGTCCTTCTCTCAAGAACCGGTCTACTAAAGCATATCTCTCCCTATATACAACAACTAGTATTCTTGTTAAAATTTGATATAATAGAAAACGGGAAACCAGGCACAGGAACACTCAATCAATTCCGAGTCCAAATAAACCAGATACAAACCAGAAGAGCAGGAATCTTGTACTAAACAATCTTTACAAGGCGAGACATACATGGCGAGACATAATTCGCCAAAGTAACCAAAGGGAAAGCAGAAACAGTTACAAGGCAAAACCTAACCGCCCGGACTCAAAGAGTTAGTCGCCGACTCTACTGCTACACTACAGAGTCCGCACAAACCGCCAGGTCACCAGACCGCAAACCAAGCCAAGCAGACTACTCGTTATTCCAATGCAAGAAGGAACTCTACTTGATGGCGCACCCCCTCCACCACTACTTGGAGACGATGCTGACGATGATGAGGTTGACCCGGTTGCTGAGGCAATTCAACTGAAGGACGTGAGGCGTCACGATGATGCTAGCGGAAGGCTACGTTACAACCTCCGCCCGCGGCGCGCAACATTCGCCGCACCGCATTAAAACATTTCCCTTTCATGCTTTATTATTTCTATTTTAGGAATATAAAATTATCCAAGTTTGAAGTGATAATTTTATATTCAATATTGCACTTTTTATTTTTGCATTTGGACAATATTTTTATTTGGTGTGCATTTAACCATTTGGATGGATGAGATTACATCTCCATCATGAATGGTTAAGGCTTGTTTGTAACTCCTATTTAAGGAGGCCATGTTATGAGATCATTAGTGAAAATTTGAAACCCTATTCCTCTCTTTGAGAATTTCGGCCAAGGAGGTTGCCCCTCATTGCCGCCGCCCCCTCTCTAGTGGTGTGAAGCCGCCGGCCCCCCTTTGCTCCCTCCATCCGGCTCGGTGCGACTCCGGCGCGGCTTCCTTCGGTGCGACTCCGTGGAAGAAGGTTGCAAGCCCTTCGGTGTGACGCCGGTGGATCCGTGGAGAGAGTGAATCTCCCACAAGTATCTTGTGTGAACGTTCTCCGATTGGGTAAAATATCCCATCCCTCCTTGTGTGATTTCTTCTAATTAGTTGTGGTGGATCGCAAATCGTTTTATCCGCTTTGTTAAATCAATCGCTGCACTTTTCATTTCGAATTCGCCGTTGCTAGGCTTTTTATTTCCGGATCGGGTGGATCCTATTTGCCGGAGCGGATCTTGGCCTATAGCCTTGGTTTTGCTCCCAAAAAGGTTGGCAATCTTTATGTTAATTTGGGGAACGATCCGACTCAAATTTTGATCGCTATGTTCGAGTCGACCAATCCTCCTTGTTATTTTTATGCGCTGCGTTTGTGACGAGGAAATATTGTGGGCGAGAGGTGCTGTGTAGGTGCGATAGTTCTAAGACGATAGTGGGCGAGGAGTGAATTATTTCCGTAGAGATCTCCGATTCCGGACATCCCTACATCAATTTGGTATCAGAGGCGGTCGTTTCAACTCCCAAGTTGCAAACATCCTCTCTGCGTTCTTCGTTGGTTGATATGAACTTTCAAAAATCTGAAATTTTCGGGTTGGTCTGCATTTAGTAAATCCTTCGGAATTTTAAAACTTGTCAAAAAAATCTGAAAAAATTTCTGTAGCTTCCTAACCTTATTTCCAGTAACATTAAAACAGAAAATTTTTTGATTCGGCCGCGTTAAGTCTGCCTGCAAATTAGAACATCGTAATTCTGTCCAAATCTATCCAGTTGGTCTGCAAATAGCAGGCTGAAATTTTTATTTTTTCAGCAAAATTTCAAAAAAATTTTTTTTAACGATCTACGTGTTTCTCACATCACGCTTGTCAAAAAAAAAATTATTTTCATTCTAGCTACAGCCCTAGGAAAAATTATCTTTCATAATTTTCTGGGTCTTGCATGCGCACAAGACTAGGCACGGAGTATTCGGCACCGTCTACGTCTAGGATGGCTGAGAACGAACACGAAATTCGTAACACTGAAGCGATAGCAGGCCTTCGTAACGATATGACGGAACTTAGGGCCACCTTAGCACAGATTTTACAAAATCAAGCTAGGCCACCCCCACCTCCCGCTAATGTTGAGTTGCCCCACCGGCGCCAACATATTTCCGATTCGGATTCCGATGGCGACTCCCCACGGGTGCCCCCTCGAGGCAATCGCCACGGGCGAGAGTTTGATATTACAAGGGCCATCAAAATTGATGCCCCCACTTTCGATGGTATGGGAGATCCACAGAATTTCCTCACATGGATAGTGGACATGGAATGCTATTATGATTGACACCATCTTACGGATCCCCAAAAGGTCCAAGTTGCCAGGATGAAGCTAATCGGTCGCGCCAAAACTTATTGGCTGAATGAAGAGCGTAGGCTAGGGACTGGGGACGGAGACCCGATTATTGGATGGACCGTCATGAAGAATTTGCTGACCGATCAGTACGTCCCCGCGTACCATCGGACACAAATGTTTGACGAGCTCGCCTCCCTGCGGCAAGGCTCCAATTCTGTATCAGAGTACATGGGAGAATTAAAGGACCGGTTGGTGCGTTGTAACCTGAGGGAGATCCCCGAAGTCACCCTTTCTAGGTTTCGTAAGGGGCTTCAACCCGATATTCAGCGGAAGCTCTTGCGTTATGGCCACACTGATTTGAACACCACATTCAATGCCGCCCTCGACATTGAAAAACACTTAGCCACTAAGGCTCACTCCCGTTATTCTCATGCGAAAGGAAAATCCTCTACCGGAGCATCTTCCTCCACCTATCAAGATAAGGGGAAGTACCGGTCGGCCGAGTCCAAGTCTGTCGTGATCACGGCTAGGAACACCAAGAACCCCGCGAGTGAACGCATTCCAATCGGAAAGGTGAGCAAGACTAACGCCACATGCTATTCTTGCGGCATTCAAGGTCATTATGCATTCGAATGCCCAACGAAGACTAAAGCCATAGCCCTATTAGAGTCGACGACCGATCTTGCGGATTATGTTTATGAGGCTGCTGAGGAGAGCGACCCGGAAGGGGTCCCAAGTGACTTAGAGGACGATCACCCCCTTATGGTGATGCGTTGTATCTTGGCCACCCCTCGACCATTAGATGAATGGAAAAGGACGAGCATATTTTCCCTGATTTTTAAGAGTGGCGAGAAACTCTGCAAGCTGATTGTTGATAGTGGTAGCTGTGTGAACGTTGTATCTGAGAACGCCATAGCACGTATGTCCTTGACCACGGAACCACACCCGACCCCATATAAGGTCGCTTGGATCAACAAGATCTCCGTACCCGTTACCAAGCGATGCTTGGTCCCACTCTCATTCAAATCCTACGTTGATGAGGTGTGGTGTGATGTCCTTCCGATGGACGCTTGTCATGTGTTGTTAGGCCGCCCTTGGCTATATGACCGTGATGTTACTCATTTTGGTAGAGCCAACACATATGAATTCAAATTCAATGGCAAAACCGTCACCTTGAGACCGACCATCCCAAAGGAGCCCGTAGTCTTGGCTAAGGACACCACTATCCCGGTAGAACGGAAAGCATTGAATCTAGTTGGTAAGAAAGAGTTTGAGAGAGATCCGTTCCTTGATGGAATTATGTATGCGCTAGTCCTCCTAAGTGCGAAGCCCGATTCTAGCGTTTTGGATGAGTTACCTAGTGAGTTACGGGTACTATTGGAAGAATATAGGGACGTGTACCCGGATGAGCTACCGTCCACGTTGCCCCCGCTTAGAAATATTCAGCATGCGATAGACCTCATCCCGGGGTCTTCCTTGCCAAATCAGCCCCATTATCGACTCCACCCCGCAGCTCACCTGGAGTTGCAGTCCCAGATAGAGGGCTTGCTAGAGAAAGGTTTCATTAGGACTAGTATGAGCCCATGCGCGGTACCAGCCCTTCTTGCCCCCAAGAAGGATGGTACGTGGAGGATGTGCGTTGATAGCCGGGCTATCAACAAGATCACCATCAAGTACAGGTTTCCCATTCCCCGCCTAGATGATTTGTTGGATGTCTTGTCTGGGGCCACCGTATTCTCCAAATTAGATCTTCGGAGTGGCTATCACCAGATTAGGATACGAGAGGGCGATGAGTGGAAGACAGCATTTAAGTCGAAGGATGGACTGTACGAATGGCTTGTGATGCCCTTTGGGTTATCCAATGCCCCTAGTACCTTCTCCCGGATGATGACACATGTCTTTCAGCCATTCATGGGGAAGTTCGTTGTCGTCTACTTTGACGATATACTGATTTATAGCACCTCTACTACCGAGCACATCTCCCACATGAGAGTGATCCTTTCCACCCTGCGGAAAGAGACCTTATTTCTCAATCTTAAGAAATGCACTTTCAATGCCTCGGAGGTAGAGTTCTTAGGTTATATAGTCGGGTCACAGGGTATTCGAGTTGATCCGGGTAAGGTTCAGGTCATTAAGGACTGGCCCGTGCCAACCACCCTACGTGAGGTACGTAGTTTCCATGGGTTAGCCACGTTTTATCGTCGTTTCATACGAGACTTCAGTAGTATTATGGCGCCTATCACCGACTGTATGAAGAAGGGAGAGTTTACATGGACGAAGTCTGCCACCTATGCTTTTGAACGAATAAAGGAGCTTATGACTGAGGCACCTGTCTTACGTCTACCTGACTTTTCTAAAGTCTTTGAGCTCACATGTGATGCGTCTGGAGTAGGAATTGGAGGTGTCCTGAGCCAGGAGGGCCATCCCGTTAGCTATTTCAGCGAGAAGTTGTCGGGCCCCAAGTTGAATTATTCCAATTACGATAGGGAGTTCTATGCTGTAGTCCGATGTCTACACCATTGGAGGCACTATCTCCTCTCTAAGGAGTTCGTGATCCTCTCCGATCATGAGGCCTTGCGTTTCATTAACGGACAGCATAAAATCAGCCCAAGACACGCTAAGTGGGTAGCATTCCTACAAGGTTATACATTTAACCTCAAACATCTTAAAGGAGCTGATAACCGAGTCGCCGACGCCCTTAGTCGTCTTACGCTTTTACTCACTTCTATGGAAGTACATGTTATAGGATTTGAGCGGGTTAAGGATGAGTATGCTACGTGTCCTGACTTCCAAGACGTCTATTTATCAGCCCAGGATAGTTCCCCCACGACAATATCTGCATACGTCATTAAGGACGGTTACCTGTTTAGGCACGGAAAGCTATGTATTCCACAGTCATCGTTGCGTCTACATATCATTTGGGAATTGCATAGCGGAGGGTTGAGTGGTCACTTCGGTAGGGATAAGACGGTTACGTTAGTCGAGGAAAAGTTTTATTGGCCCAAACTTAAGACTATGGTAGGAAGAGTCGTGAGTAGCTGCCGAACGTGTCAGGTTTCTAAGGGTGGTAAAACCAATGTAGGATTATATACACCCTTGCCTATTCCCTCCATGCCTTGGGTGGATGTTAGTATGGACTTTGTATTAGGCCTTCCCCCTACCCAACGTCGTCATGATTCCGTTTTTGTAGTTGTGGATAGATTTTCCAAGATGGCTTATTTCATCCCGTGCAGTAGAACAAACGATGCGTCTCATGTCGCTAAACTATATTTTAAAGAAGTCGTTAGTCACCGCGGAGTGCCAAAGACCATAGTTTCGGATAGAGACGTAAAATTCACTAGTTATTTTTGGAAAACGTTATGGATATTAATGGGAACAAAGTTATTGTTTTCCTCCGCCTATCATCCCCAAACGGATGGGCAGACGGAAGTAGTTAATCGGAGTTTAGGGAATTTGTTAAGATGCCTTGTGAGCGATCATTTAGGCACTTGGGATCTTCTCTTACCCCACGCCCAATTAGCCTACAATAATTCCAAAAATAGATCTACGGGTATGTCTCCGAATGAGATTGTCCACGGTTATAAAGCTCCTGTGCCGCTTGACTTGGTACCGTTGCCTCCAACGTACAAAGCAAGTCAATTTGCACAATCCTTTGCCCAACACATCCATGATCTACATGCACGTATACGGGCCACTTTGACATCACAATACGACTCTTATCAGGCGCACGCTAATTTACATAGGAGAGTATCAAACTTTAAAATTGGCGATCTGGTTTTAGTCCGTTTAGTTCCTGAACGCTTGCCAACTGGCACCGTTAAAAAGTTAGCACCAAAGCGCGCCGGCCCTTTTCGGATTATTAAGAAGTTAGGTGACAACGCTTTCATTTTGGATTTGCCTGCTGATTGGGGTATCTCCCCCATTTTTTAACGTTTCGGATTTAACGATATTTGTGTCGCCACCACAAGAGTTGATTTCTTTGTCGTCTTCTTCTCCCACTTTAAATTCTCATGGGTTGGGGAGTGGTAGAACGGATGATCTCTCTCTTACGGTCCCCACAGGTATATCATCGGATGGTACGTTGCCTTCTTTCTTGCCTACTGCTAATATGTTCCCCAGGTTCCCACGGACATTTTCCACTCCAGAGATGATACTTGCTGCTGAGCATGTTACCACTGCTGATGGCGATACCCGCCGCTTCCTAATCCGTTGGCGTGACCGCCCCCCTTCGGATGACTCTTGGGTGCTCGAGTTGGAGCTGCAAAGTTTGGATGCCGATCTTCTTCGCCGCTACCTCTTGGACCACGCAACAGAGATGCGTGATTTTGAGCGGGGGAGGATTGATGGCGCACCCCCTCCACCTCTACTTGGAGACGATGCTGACGATGATGAGGTTGACCCGGTTGCTGAGGCGATTCAACTGAAGGACGTGAGGCGTCACGATGATGCTAGCGGAAGGCTACGTTACAACCTCCGCCCGCGGCGCGCAACATTCGCCGCACCGCATTAAAACATTTCCCTTTCATGCTTTATTATTTCTATTTTAGGAATATAAAATTATCCAAGTTTGAAGTGATAATTTTATATTCAATATTGCACTTTTTATTTTTGCATTTGGACAATATTTTTATTTGGTGTGCATTTAACCATTTGGATGGATGAGATTACATCTCCATCATGAATGGTTAAGGCTTGTTTGTAACTCCTATTTAAGGAGGCCATGTTATGAGATCATTAGTGAAAATTTGAAACCCTATTCCTCTCTTTGAGAATTTCGGCCAAGGAGGTTGCCCCTCATTGCCGCCGCCCCCTCTCTAGTGGTGTGAAGCCGCCGGCCCCCCTTTGCTCCCTCCATCCGGCTCGGTGCGACTCCGGCGCGGCTTCCTTCGGTGCGACTCCGTGGAAGAAGGTTGCAAGCCCTTCGGTGTGACGCCGGTGGATCCGTGGAGAGAGTGAATCTCCCACAAGTATCTTGTGTGAACGTTCTCCGATTGGGTAAAATATCTCATCCCTCCTTGTGTGATTTCTTCTAATTAGTTATGGTGGATCGCAAATCGTTTTATCCGCTTTGTTAAATCAATCGCTGCACTTTTCATTTCGAATTCGCCGTTGCTAGGCTTTTTATTTCCGGATCGGGTGGATCCTATTTGCCGGAGCGGATCTTGGCCTATAGCCTTGGTTTTGCTCCCAAAAAGGTTGGCAATCTTTATGTTAATTTGGGGAACGATCCGACTCAAATTTTGATCGCTATTTTCGAGTCGACCAATCCTCCTTGTTATTTTTATGCGCTGCGTTTGTGACGAGGAAATATTATGGGCGATAGGTGCTGTGTAGGTGCGATAGTTCTAAGACGATAGTGGGCGAGGAGTGAATTATTTCCGTAGAGATCTCCGATTCCGGACATCCCTACATCACTACTTGCCGATCAGCAAGCTGCCTAACCGCAAGGTCGCCTAGCTTCCTGACTGCATGATCTGCTGCTGCCGAACTGAACAGGACGCTAGAATCGGACATCTTATTGAATCGGGAAACTAGTTGCAGAAGAGAGACCGTCTAGCCGCAACCCGCGACCTGCTGTTAACCGGTGGTTGCTATCCGCAAAGTCCGCACTGTACCTGAGAACCAAACTCCTGGCTCTTCAGTGCTATCGGCACAACTGTTCATTCGCTTCTCATATTGATGTGACAGGGGGTCATATTTATAAGCACGGTGAGGAGTGTAGTCACCTCCCTAGCTGATAGGATAACCGCCCCATCCTATGGCAAGAACCAAGTGTATTCGCAAGCCGCGGATACACAACCAGTCCGCCGTAACCTGTACCGGATAGCCAGCCCGCCAATAGCATCACCAAGGCCGGATAGCAACCTCTATCCGCCTTGTCGCCAAAGGCCTAGCCAGGACGCCGCCACCAGCAGAACTCTGCAGCAACACCTTGTCCGCCTATTAGCGGACACTACTCTAGTCTGCGTGCCCTACAGACACAACACCAGTCCGCACACCCAAGTTAGCAACCAAGGCACAACAACCAAGCTGCCCAACTTGGAGGACACTGCATCAGTTCGCACGCCTTGTGGACTCAACTCCAGTCTGCATTCCCTAAGCTCGCAACCAATGCACACGACAACTACTGCCAAGCTTGGCGGACTAAGAAGCAGTCCGTGCTTAACCGCTCGATCTCGCCGGACTGAGCCAAATCTGGACGGTTTAGAACCAACCAAGTCCACAACACCGGCCAAAAGGGCCAGTCCACACTTACTAGCGGACACTATACCCAGTCCGCCAATCCCGGCGAACTCCAGCACCAGTTCGCTCTAACCGGCGAACCCTACGGCTACCACCAGCCGCACCACCAGAGCTAGACCAAGGCATCTGCCATGCCAGTCTGCCGAGCTCCAGCCAAGTACGCATCTTGCCGGACTCTGCGGATAGAGAAGCTATCCGCCCATTTACCTTATGGGATCCAACAACATGTTGAGCATAAGCTGGACTGGCTAGCCGTCGCCTCTATCCGCACAGTCTACGCGAACAGATAACCCAGACCGCAAAAGAACAAGCCGTCTGTAATAGCTCTGCCGACCTGCCTAACCGCTAGTCCTATCCGTATATACTGTGCGGACAGGTCGTCCAGGTCGCCCAATCACCCACTTTCACTTCACCATTTTCAACACTTCACCTAGATCTCACCACGACCTAGTCGCTGCACACACGACGGCGATTTCCCCCTAAACCACACACGAGCTTAGTCGTCACTCCCAAGGCAGTGAATTCTCTACCGATTATAAAGTAAATGAAAAAGAAAAAGAAATCTTAAAATAAAAACTCTATCAGGTCTTGAGCACTGAAGAGGCCAGAAAATCTTTACGAAGATCGCCGGAGATGAGAAGCACGAACGGTCCCTTCTTGGCTCTTGAGATTTCACGAACACTTAGGAGTTTTTTTGGTTTCACGGAGTTATCTGGCTGAAGATGCACGGGATCAAGGCTCTTGGAGGTGTGTAACATCAAATTCCCGGATTTCAACCCATTTATAGTTTATGCACCATTGCGCGGAGATAGCACGACATTGCCTGTGATATCTCCACGGACTGCCACGTGTCCCACTCTGTAATAACCGTACTGAGATGTTGAAGATTGTATACGGTCGTGGGCCTATCGCGCTTTTGCCTGGAGGTATCTCTAATAATGCGCATCGTGGAAACTGTTTGGAATCATGGCCTTCATTACGGCTGACTTCATCATGCTAATGCAGGGCGGTAGTAATTGTCACCCGTGATATCTCAACTTTTTAAAATTGTAGAACGTTTCCTATCCAAAATTATCACAGTATTGTACCTGCTATATATTCATACCACAAACACACTATGATCAAATACATTCAGGATTTATTATTTTCAAACCAAGGAGTGCGGGACACATGCTCCAACAATCTCCCCCTTTTGATAATAACAAATCCTCTTAGAAAAAAAATCCTCTATCATCTATAATAAGGTGTACAATATATGATAAGCAACATAAGTACTTGAAGTGCACATACTCCCCTAAATGGATGAGTTGTGTCTTATTAATATGTTTATATTTATGAAATTTAAGAAGTAAAAAAATTACTTCACCTTAATGTAAGCTACCCACCACTAACAATCTAACAATAGAGTTCGTTTGATATTCTCCCCCTTTTGTTATTAGCAAAATATATGAAAGCAAAAATGTAATATAATAGGATGAGAAGAAATTGACAAGAAAGTGAAAAAGGTAGGATCAAATGTACTGCACAAAAAGAGAAGTCATCAAGTAATAATAAACATTGTCAAATTCATGCAAAAATATCTAAAAGAAGTATGGAAGGTGAGACATAAATATGGAAATTATTTTCAGTTCAATTCTCGTGAGAAGAACTTTTTTAATAGATAATGGTGTATACAAATTGTGCTTTGTTAGAAAAGAATAAGCGATGTAATTAAAAAACGCATGAAATTGTGAAGTTGAAGCACATAACATGGACTATACATAAACAACTTTGGACTCAGGTAGGAATTCATTGCACTTTAGAGAAGAGAAAATTGTCCATAAATGTGTGCACAAAGGTACTTTATGATTTTTTTCCAAGATGCTCAATCTCACAATGTTCATTAAGACTTATCAGGAGGGTGAGTAGTGCTTGGTGGAGTATCCTGAACCGATTATTTGAATAATATTTTTTTTTCGTGTTTTTATATAATAAAATTTTGTTCTTCTGTTTCTAGTAAGCATTCAGTACTCTGAATCCACTTGTATAGCACAACATATATAAATTTTGTAAAGCCAAGTTAGTTAAGAAAAATGTGCAAGAATCGATGATAACCAAGTTGTGTTATGTATGTCAAATTTGTAATGTGAAACAAAAAAAACACATTCACGTAAATTGAAAATTGGCAAACACTCGTAATATACCAAAAAGTCTAAGTATGAAGTCATTATGATGTGTAAAATATTACTCATACTTAGAGGCATACAAAAATAATTTGAAACATTTACTATTCACAAATCCATTATAAAAGAGAAGATATTCATAGCATGAAAGTTCGTACACAATGTTATATGAAACTTGAAAAAAATGAAAATCACATTGAACAACTTCCAAAATGTACAAACCAACAAACAACCATTGATATCATGTCTAAAATATGTGTAATATACGGGAAACAGGATTTGATAGAAAAATTGGATTTTTGAATCAATAAGTCACTATCGCGAGCGATACCGATATTGCGTCGCAACATCAATTTTTATATAAAAGGCGGACTTCAGTCCGGATTTCATTCCTCTCACTAATTTCCTATAACCCTAACGCGAGAAACGAAGGTGTTGCCGGCGTAAGCTTCAAATCCATGGTAAGTTTGTGGTTTTTTGGTTGAAATTTTTTTGGAATTTCGGTTTTGAAGTTGATTTTAAGAACCTTTTGAAGTTAAGAAAAGATTTGATGAAGAAAAATTTTAGATTTCACGTTTTGTGCAAGAACTTAGAAATATCTAAGTTTTAGAATTAGATTTGCATGGATCTAGTAGAACTATATCATATATTTAATTTTAAGGTTGGTTTTCAGGTTTGTGTAGACTTAAAAACATAGATTTAAGATTTTTGATTGAAATTTTTGTATGGACATGCATAACCGCTATTGCCCGACGATAGTCACTGTCCCCCGGCGGTAGTAAAAATTCTGCCTTTTAATAAATTTTTCGGATTATTGTAGGAATGGCCTTCAGTGCAAGAGCACGAAAAAGTTCTTCCAGCAATCCACATTCATCCTACCAATCCTTTCCAAGGATTGAAAAAGCAACTATATGGATTTCAAAATCGTGGAGTTCGATATACCTCGAGACGCACATATCTACGATAACTTAACACAGACATGTACTGTTGGGAACATTGCCCTTCAGTGTTCCTTAGATTTGAAGATGCATCACCTACAATACTAAGTGCATATTATATTTGATAAACCTCTTTCTTTCATATTATTACAGGTTTAAGTTGTTCTAAAACATGGTTAGAACTTCACTAGATATTGCTCCTTTGTCTCAACTGTTTAAGGATCAATTCGCTGAGAAGACGGTGTAGTCTCAGCGGAAGCGCTGAGACGCAACTGATTTGCCGCTAAGATATAAGACATTCTCAGCTCCATTGACAAGCAGTCTAATTCAGTGGAATCGATGAGAAGACAGCCTAGTCTTAGCAGAACCGCTGAGATAGAAGCTAGTCTTAGCTAATTCGCTGAGATGTTTTCAAAAAGAGACATTAAGAAGGCGTGATATATTTTTGACGGAAAGGTGATAAAGCAAGATAACTTTATCTATTCCTAACCAAGGTGTGTCAGTACAAAGTCAAAGAGTTGTTGATGTGCTGAAGGATATAAAAACAACACTTAGGTCAATTGAACAAGGTTTCAGCCAAGAAGTGCTAAGTTCTGAAAAACTAAAATCTGACCTAGCAGAAAGTTCTTCCCAGTCGTGAATTGGGAGAAGTCAATCTTCCTGATAGCTGTGCACTTCAATTTCAGGAAGATAATTTATTCTTGCTGATTAGGTTCAGGAGAACATGTTGATTCACTTTAGACTCAAGTGGTAGATCTTCTTCCTTCTACTGAAGTCAGGAGATCAAGGTGGAGCAAGGGCTTAAGCTGTAAAACAATTTTCGAATACTTCTCCAAGTTAGCGAACTGCTGTATAAGTTCATCAAAAGACAAAGGCTGATGGTTTATTATCTAATGTCTTTTGTTGAAATCATTTACATATATTCTTTGTAAGAACATTGTTGTTCTGAGTGTAAGGTATTGGACCTAAGTGTAGGGTTGTTGAGCCTTAGTGTAGGGCTGTTGAGCCTGAGTAAAAGGCTGTTGAGCTTGAGTGTAGGGCCTGTGTGCCTGAGTGTAGGGCTATCCTCTTAGCTTGAGTTGTAGGGCTTCTTGATAGGCCTGAGGTAAGTGACTGGGAGGGTGACTGAGCTATAGGAGTAGAGTGTACTCTGAGTTTATAGGGTTGTGTCCTGAGGTAAGGTCTTGGAGGAGACCTGAGAGATCCTGAGGGATCTGTGTTGTAAGATTCTTGAGTTGAGTTTTGGAGGAGGTTGCCTTGTCTAACATACTATTAGAAAGGTTGAGAGATAGAGTGGATGTACTCATACCTTGGGGAGCTACTATAAACCATAGTGTGCTTTTTGTGTATGTTTTATTGAGCAAAACGACGACAACAGGTAAGTATAAAAAGAAGAAACCAAACAACCTATTCACCCCCCTCTAGGTGATTTAGACTACTACAAAGTTAACTATCAAGTGGTATCAGAGACAGAGTTGTCAAAAAGGACTTAGGAGTCTGGCCAGATCCTATAAGAGGTAGTATACTATTCCAAATATGTCTGCTGTAAAGGCTCATAATAAGATGAGCTCTATGAAGTTGCCTATATGTAGAAAAATGTCCTTTGGCATATGGAAGCAAAGGGTGAGGCTATTCATGAAAGTCTCAAACCCTAGGGTCTACATCACTATTAAGGGGGACCTTATCCCCCAAAAGACCTCCACTATTGATCAGAATATGAAAGTGCCCAAGTCATATACTGAGAAGACTAGGGATGAAGTTGCACTTGCTACTATGGATAAGAGAGCTAAAAATATCATAGTAAGTGTAATTGATGACTCCACCTTTCAAAACTTGGTGCACTGTAAAACTGCTAAAGAAATGTGGGATATACTAATTATGTATATGGAAGGCACTAAAGAAGTAAGGGATGATAAGAAATCCCTGCTAAATCAGGAATATGAAGCCTTCAGCCAAAATAGCAAGGATAACATAGCTGAATGCTATGAAAGATTCTTCAGGGCAGTCAATGAGCTGAGGACCTATGGAAGGGTCTTCAGCAACTATAAGCTAAATAATAAGTTTATGAGGTCTCTAACTAGAGACTAGGACACAAAAATCTGTGCCATAAGGGAGGTGGCCTAGCTAGCTGATACTCCTCTACATACTCTATTTGGAAAGTTGCTCTCTTATGAGATGCAACTATCTGCAAGGAAGGGGAAAGCAAACTAGGGCCACCTTTAATAATATTGGCTCCAAAGATACTAAAAGATGCCTTTATCTATTGTATATATACTTATTTGGTCCTTTTCCCATTCAGATCCTAGGTGGGATGTTGTATAACCTAGTGGTTGTTGATGATCACTCAAGGTATACATGGGTATTCTTCCTTAAGAATAAGTCAGATACCCTAGATATCTTTATGAACTATGTCAAGGCAATTCAGAATGAGTTGCAATGTACTGTGGTCAAAACAAGAACTTACCATGGTACAGAGTTTCAATCTGGGGCCATGACAAAGTTCTGTCAAGAATTTAGTATCTACCAAGAGTTTTCCTCTCCCAGAACTCCCTAACAAAATGGAGTGGCTGAGAGAAGAAATAGGACCTTGATAGAGGCTGGTAGAATACTACTTATTTACTATTCACTCTTAGAATATTTCTGGGCTTAGGCAGTCAATACTGCATGTTATTTTCTAAATAGAGTCTCCATTAACAAGGCCCAAGGGAAAACCCCCTATGAAGGGAAAATAACCAATAATTTCATATTTTAGAATCTTTAGTTGCAAATGCTACATTTTAAATAATGGAAAAGCTCAACATACTAAGTTTGCTAAAAAATGCAATGTAGGTGTTCTTGTTAGATATAACTCACATAGTAGAGTCTATAGGATATTCAATAAGAAGACTCATGTAGTTGAAGAATCTATGCATGTTGTCTTTGATGAAACTAGCCTGCTTTATAAGGGCTGGTCCAGCACTCCTATTCTTGTAGGTAATGATTAGAAAATGCAAGAGCTCTCTATTCAAGACATACCCAGCTCAAATAGGGTTACTTCAGAAATTGAAGCACTTAATGAATGAGCAAATCCAGCTAAAGGTGATCAGATTACTGAAGAAGCAGATGCTGTAGAAGAAATCCAGCAAGCAGTTGACAGATTGCCTGCTGCAACCAGGCTTCTGAGAGATCACCCAAGGAATTTCATTATTGGGAATGAAAATCAAGGTATTACTATAAGAAATAGAGTTCACAATGAGGCCTCATTCCTGAGCTTCCTGTCTTAGGTTGAGCTGAAGAGGTTTGAAGAAGCAAACAAAGACACCTTCTAGATCAGTGTCATATAAGAGGAATTACAACAATTCAAGAGATACAAGGTATGGAAGTTGGTGCCAAAACCACAAGGACACAACATCATTAACACCAAGTGGATATATAGGAACAAGCAAGATGAGAATGGTGTAATCATCAAGAACAAGGCAAGGTTGGTGTCTAAAGGTTATATGCAAGAAGAAGGAATAGACTTTGACGAAACTTTTACCCCAGTTGCAAGGTTAGAGGCCATTAGGATGTTTCTTGCCTATACTGCATATAAGGGATTCAAAGTCTACCGGATGGATGTCAAGTCAGTATTCGTAAATGGTAACCTCAACGAAGAGGTATATTTGGAGAAACCCTCAGGTTTTGTATATCCAACCCTCATTAATCATATTTACAAACTAAAGAAAGCTTTATATAGTTTAAAGCAAGCCCCAAGGGCTTGCTTGGTGTGAAACCTTTTCTGGATTTCTCATTTATTGAAACCGAAAAATCGGTCTCTGGGGATTTTACCCTTGGGGAAGGTGTTGGGTTCATTGTTCCCAATGTCCCTGATTTGTGAGAAGTCAAACATGTCAATGACACACACATCAAATGTATTTGATGTGCATTTGAGGTCTTGAGTGCAGGTAGTCCGTATCACAGTGATTGGACATGTGGACATAATAAGTGGTTGCTGGACATAGAAAAAATTGAATAAGTCCACAGGCGTTGAGTGGAGCAAGCTCACTCAACGCCAGAGGTATGGATTCAATATTGTCTAGTAGAAATTTGCCTAAGTCCACAAGCGTTGAGTGAGGACAGCTCACTCAACGCCATATAACATATAGCGTTGAGTCTATCTCAGCCTAACTGGTAGATAACCAAAAATTTTGGCTCAGTCCACAAGCATTGAGCGTGGTCTATTCACTCAACACCATACAACTTTATCGTTGAGTGTTGCTGTGCCAGTCAACTCCATAGAAAAGTTGGGCAAAATTTTCACTAAGTCCACAGGCGTTGAGTGTAACTTACTCTCTCAACGCCAAGGCGCAGAAATATTTGCTAAGACAAATAGTGTTGAGTGAGTCAAGCTCACTCAACGCTCTCAACACTCTCGATGCTCTCAACGCCGTGAAAAAGGAATTTGGCTAAGTCCAAATGATTGGACTGCTTGTGCTTTTGTCGAGCTCAGCTTCGTCGAACTGAGCTCAGCGTTCGTCGAACTGAGCCTGGAGTTCATCGAACTGAGTTTGGCCTTTCGTCGTTCTAAGTCTATAGTTCATCGAACTGAACTTGTACTTTCGTTGAGTTGAGCTCGACGTTCGTCGAACGGAGCTCAGATTTCGTCGAGCTCAATACTTGGACAGAATTTTGTCTAAGTGTTATGGCGTTGAGTGATACATACTCACTCAATGCCTTTGGTTCTGATGATTGAATTTTGTCTAAGTTCAGAGATGCTGAGTCATGCTGACGTTAGCAAAGTCAAATTATCAACCAAAATTCAAATGTTGCGGAATTGCTGCCCTAGACGTTGGCGGTCAGCTATCATCATCTTCTACACTTTCCAAGGAATATTTCCATCATAAAGTGTTGGGGCCCACACGTAGCAAGGAGCCGTTGAATCAAGATTAAATGGAAGGCATGCGCTGAATGGCTTAATCTCAGCCATCAATTCTGGTGGTGGGACCCACTGCTCAATTGGCCTTCAGAGAATAAAAAGAAGCAAATCGGCCAGAGCAATCAATCGAATTAATTCCTTGTCTAAGTTTTCAGAAAACGAAAAGTGCGGCCGAACTTCATCTTCTTCCTCACCATTATCGTCGAGCTGAAGAAGTTGTTCTGTATAGAGAACCTTGCTGGGAAGGAGATAGCTGAAGTAATTACCATCTGCAACAGCAGGATCAGAATCCATTCTGAGGGTGCAGATCTTCAAATTCTGTAGAGAAAAGTAAGCTGTTGGAAGAAAGATTCTACTGCCTACCTATTGTCTTCAACAGTAATTGGTTGGACTAATATCTACTCAGTCCAGGAAGAAGGAGACAAAGAGATCTTTCTCTGGTGTCTAATCATCTCATTCTTTATTTCTTCTTGTGTAAAGATTCTTGGTGAATTTGGAGTTGTAAGCCTATATTATAAAGGCTAAGGTCTTTGTGACCTGTGTTTGGCTTTGTGCCGGATGAAAGGTCTTTATAACCTGGGGTTGCCTTAGTGCCTAAGTGTTAGGTTTGTATGACCTATGTGGTCTTGTGGGATCTGTGCTGTAAGATATTAAGTAGCTGAGTTTTGGAGGGAAAGCCGAATCTAACATACTGTTAGATAGGCGCAGAGGGACAGTGGATGTACCCAAGATTGGGGAACCACTATAAAATTATTGTGTCGTCTGTGGATGTTCTTGAAATCTGATAACTAACCTAATCACAGGCACAAAAATCTAATAATAAGTTAGAAAAGTTAAATAGAGACAAAAACCTATTCACCCCCTCTAGGTGTTTAGCTAACCTTGAAAACAAGACTTTCAGAAGGGGTGATCACACACCTACTTCTCTCCTACAAGCAAAATGACAAGGAAAAGAACAAGGAACTGACCCAAGGGCTCGACACAGAGGTCTCACTACACACCCGGAAGATCTTAGAGCGCTTCCCCTCCCTAGCCAAGAGCCGAGCTAAGGCAACCTCAGAAAGCACTAGAAGACCGGTGTTGGGTACATTGAAAAATATGTACCAGATTTGGAGAAGCCTCATCTTAGTCAATAATATGCATCAATTTGTATTTGATAGATGTTTGAGTTACATTGTGTAGGTTCAAGAAGTTGAAGAAAATTTTCTAAGTACAAGTGTCGACACTTGTGAAGAAGTTATGTCGACACCCAAGTTAAGTCAACACTTATGAAGGAGTTGTGTCGACACCCAAGCTAAGTCGACACTTATGAAGAAGTTGTGTCGACACTCAAACTGAGTTGACACCTAGATAAGCAGCTGTGTCGACACCCAGAATTGTGTCGACACCTGAGGCAGAATTTGTGTCGACACCTAATACAGGAGCTGTGTCGACACCAAGGAGCTATGTCGACACTGAAAGTAGTTGTGTAGACACACTGGAATTGTGTCGACACATCAACTCTCAAAGTGCTGTGTCGAGATCAGAAGCAATTGTGTCGACACACAGGACTTGTGCCGATATACACTCAACGCCATCTGTCTACAACAGCTATGTCGAAACCAGAAGGACTTGTGTAGACACACAGGACTTGTGTCGACACACACTCAACGCCATCTATCTGCAGCAGTTATGTCGAGAACATGAAGACTTGGGTCGACACATACAACAGAAGAAGTGTCGAGTAGCAGAAGATTGACTGAGTCGACACATTGAATGCTATGTCGACATCATGAAGACTTGTGCCGACACTTAGCCTGTATATGTCGACACATGTGAAGCAGTTTTGTAGAGTGGAAAGTCTTTGACGAATCAAGTGACTTGACTGATGACTCGACAATTGTCATAACCATTCGGTCTGACACCTCTGTCAGAACTGTCAAAAGGTTGTTAAAAAATGGATCAGTCGGTAACCATTGGGAAACTTTATATAAGAGTCATATCTATGACAACAAAAGAAGAAGAGATACACCATAAGAAGAAGAACAACAACACTGGAGAATTCTTCAACAAGAATAGGGAAAACCCTTACGAAGGCAGATCCAGAGCTATCTGCAAGAAAGATTCAGAATTCATTCTGAATTTAAGGAAGAAGCTGATTGAAGATCATCTTCTACATCAAGTGAAGATCCACCTTATTTTGTTCTATCAAGAAGCTTTGAAAATCTAAGTCAGGTTGGATCAGAAGGGTCAGTTCATTCAAGAACTGATTAAGAAGGCTACACCAATAGAGAAATCTAGCTGATGAATTTTTCAGTATCTTTATATCATTCAATTTCTTGTAGGATCTATTGTTAGATCTGAGTTGTAAGCCTGAAATTATAAAGGCTGAGGTAGGGCTAAGGGACTGAGGTGTAGGACTTATGAAAAGTCTGAGTTGTAAGCCTAGTGATAAAGGTTGAGGTAGGGCTGAGGCCTGAGGTAGGATTCTTGGGAAGAATCTTAGGTAGGACTTGTTTAAGTCTGAGCTGTAGGAACCATTCTGGTTCTGAGTTGTAAGATCTGCGGATTTGAGCCAGTGGAGGAAGTTAGGCTTAATCCAGTTATCTACTGGATAGGCGAAGGGGGAAAGTGGATGTACCCATACCTTGGGGAACCACTATAAATCTTGTGTATGCTGTGTTGTGAATTGTGGTATGTGCTTTGAATTATCTATGCAAAATTTAATCTAGCTGTTTGCCTATAAAAATTGTATAAAAAGTTTAAAACCTATTCACCCCCCCTCCAGGTGTTTAGGCTCTTGAAATCAAGTCTTTCAAGTGGTATCTTTGGGAGGTTACTCAAAGATTGACATAACAGTCTGAGTGAATCTCCAAGGCAAATAACAGATATCAAGAATGGGTTCAAATGAGAATCAAAAGGAGTTTGGATCTATGAAACTACCAATCTGCAGGAAAGAATCCTTTGGCATATGGAAGGAAAGGGTCAGGTTATTTATGGAAGCATCTGATCCAAAAATTTACATCACAGTACAGGAAGGCCCCTTCATTCCAATGAAGGTATCAGCACTGGATGCAAATATGAAAACCCCAAAGAACTATTCTGAGATGACAAAGGATGAAATCATCCTGGCAACTCTAGACAAAAGGGCACAGAATATCATTGTAAGTGCCATAGATGATGCCACCTTTCAGAATCTGGTGCATTGTAAAACCTCCAAGAAAATGTGGGACACATTAATTGTCTACATAGAGGGCACAGAAGAAGTCAAAGAGGACAGGAAGTTTATGTTGAATCAGGAGTATGAGAGCTTTAGACAAGCCAAGAATGACAGCATAACTGAATGCTATAAGAAATTCTTCAGGATTGTAAATGAGCTGATGACTTATGGAAGAGTCTTCAACACTTATGAAGTAAATGACAAGTTTCTGAGATCTCTGACAAAGGATTGGGACACCAAGATTTGTGCCATCAGAGAGGTGGCAAGGCTGGCAGATACACATCCTCCCACACTGTTTGGAAAGCTGCTTTCATATGAAATGCTGCTTATAGCTAGGAAGGAGGAAGAGAAGAGCAGCAAATCTGAACACAAGGAAAAGTCAGTTGCCATCAAGGCTGAAGGCACAAGAAAGGGCAGGAGGAAATCTCCTTCTCCACCCAGTAGGAGTGCTGAGGCAGAAGAAGGAAATCCTGACAACAACACATCAGATAACCACTCTTCTGATGAGGATTTTGCAGTCTTCACAAGGCAGTTCCAAAGATTCATGAAGAAGAAGTGGATAACCAGACCTTCTACATCCTTTTCCAAGGATGAGTACTATAAGAAAAGGAAGACTCCCAAGGAGGACATGTATGCTTCTAAACCTAGTAAACAATCTAATTCTAAGATTGTGTGCTATTATTGCAACAGGCAAGGACATGTCATAGCTGACTGTCCTGACAAAAAGAAGGAGTCAAAAGACAAGAAGAAACAACAAGTAAAAGGCAAGAAGGAAAAATCCCTTGTTGCCCAGAAGTAGAAGAGCTGGACAAATTCTTCATCATCTGAATCAAGAGAAGAAGAAGATGCTTAAGTATATGTTGGGCTATTCTCAACTGAAGAGGATTCTAAGGAGTTAGAATTCCTACAAATGCTGGACTCCATAAATGGAGTGGAAGAATATTGCTGCAGAGGACTGATGGACCTATCAGAAAATGATCAATGCTAGGACCAGGCTGGTCCTTGTAAGGTATACATTTCTCCCTTAAATTCTTATTATTTTACTGGATCAGAATCAGTAGCATCAACTTCAAGAGAAGGGGATGGTTCTGATTCTGAGGGGGATGTACATCAACTCATTAATGAGTATGGTGGGTTGTTGCATGCTCTGAAGAAGAGCAAGTTTCTTGTCAAAGAGCAGTCCAAGGAGATTGAGTCTCTTAAGCTGGCTGCAACAGATTCAGCAAAGCTGTTGGATCTAAAATTGAATGAGGTTGCCAAACTGAAAAACATTACTGTTATTCATATGGGCACAATCACTTTCAAGGAGAATCATATCAAGAAATTGGAGACAAAACTTCAGCAAGAAAGAGAGCTAGTGGCTAAATTCTCCAAGCCAAAATCTATCTTACACTTAATAGACAATTTCATTTCACAAAAACGGAAGACTGGTCTAGGTTTTAAGGGAAGAACTAGGGCCACCAATTCACATAGAAAAGGTAAGGCCCCAGTTCAGCCTCTAGCTGCAAAACCCCCTATCTTCTTTAGGAAGGTGATGAATCCTACAAATAGGTATGATCATGACACTACTCATGGTCACTATGAGTATGAAAAACCCATGGGCAAGGGTGCAAATGCCAATAGGCCACTCTACAGGCATGCCCATCATGTATAAGAGAAATTCTTGAAGTTTGCTGCTCCAGCACCACCACTTAACAAGACTGCTGGCAACAAAGTAGCAAAGTCTGTACCTAAGAGAAGGTATAATAGATTTGAGTGTTGGTGTTGTGGCAAGGTGGGCTACTTTGCCATGGATTGCTGGTTTAACACAAGTGTTAAAATCAAGAGTAGTTTTCCTGTTAGAACAGCTGTAGGATTACAAACTAACAAGGACCTAGGACCCAATAGCAAATTGGGTTCTAAGGGTAAGTGATTCTTTATTTGATGCAGGTGAATCCAAGTGACCATACCCCTATATGGTACTTGTATAGTGGCTGTTCCAGACACATGACTGGAATAAGAAGATTGTTGAGGGACTATGTACCCATAGAGAATGGTCCCAAAGTCATTTTTGGTGGATCAGAAAAAGGAGTCATCAAAGGATTTGGTAACATTTCTTGTGACTCAATTACTATCACTAAAGTGGCTTATGTGAAGGGTCTGAAACATAACCTGATTAGCATAAGTCAGCTTAGTGATCTAGGTTATGACATCTCCTTTCACAAAGGAGAGTGTCAAATTAAGAGGTCAAGTGATCAAGAGATCATTTTGACTGGCACTAGGAAAGGAAATGTCTATTGTCTTAACCTAGATTGTGAGTTGAACAACTCACCTATTTTCCTAGTTGTAGATGAGAAAGCTTCACTATGTGTCAAATGACACAAAAGGCTAGCTCATCTGAACTATAAGTCCATAGGACTGCTGTTTAGCATGGGTCTGGTGAGGAATGGTCCTCAAGTCAAGTGCATTAAAGAGGGAGTGTGTTCAGCTTGCCAAAAGGGCAAACAGACCAAGTCTTTTTTTCCTGCACTAGATACCAAAGATTTATTGAGATGTTTATATCTCTTGCATATGGATTTGTTTGGTCCTATGTCAGTTCACAGTCTTGGTAGGAAAGTATATACACTTGTTGTTGTGGATGACTATTCTAGATACACTTGGGTGTTCTTCTTGAGGAAAAAAATCTGAAACCCCTAGTGTTTTCAAGACTTTTGTTAGACAAGTTCAGAATGAATTTAACAATTCAGTGGTCAAAATCAGAAGTGACCATGGAACTGAATTTCAGTCTGAATGTATGACAAAATTCTGTGAAGAACTTGGGATACATCAGGAGTTCTCCTCACCTAGAACACCTCAGCAAAATGAAATTGCTGAAAGAAAGAATAGAACTCTTATTGAGGCTGGTATAACTCTACTCAGTGATACTACTCTCCCTGAATATTTCTGGGTTGAGGCAGTAAACACTGCTTGTCATGTTCTCAATAGAGCATCCAAAAATAATAAAATTAAGTTGACTCCCTATCAGATTTTGAAAGGCAAAAAACCAAACATTTCTTATTTTAGAATCTTTGGTAGCAAGTGTTATGTCCTAGTTAATGGTAAGCACTACCAAACAAAGTTTGCTGCCAAATCCCTAGAAGGGATATTTATTGGGTACATCAATAACAGTAGGGCATACAGGGTCTACAACTTACTACTCAAGTTGTAGAAGAGTCAGTACATATTGTTTTTGATGAGTCTAGATTGATTAACAATGAATTGTCTAGTTCTTCAGTTAGTTCTACAGGTCTAACAGATAGGCTGGACAAGTTGACCATCAATGATGAAGTTCCTGCCAGGCTGGATGAAGAAAAAGATGCCAGCTATCCAGGGGGAGAACAAGTCCCACTGGA
This sequence comes from Platanthera zijinensis, assembly GCA_039513925.1. Taxonomy (NCBI): domain Eukaryota; kingdom Viridiplantae; phylum Streptophyta; class Magnoliopsida; order Asparagales; family Orchidaceae; genus Platanthera; species Platanthera zijinensis. The sequence continues at coordinate 83,065,476 of CM077086.1, forward strand.
TGAAGAAGACAATGTTGGGCATCAAGTTGAGGAAATTGTAGAAAGCCATAATGATGACAGATTTCCTCCAGCAAGAAGACACTTGAAGGATCATCCAGCTCACCAAATCATTGGTGATGCAAGTCAAGGGGTTCTAACTAGGAGCAAGAGCATGAACACAGTTCTATGTTCTAGCTTCCTGTCTCAAATAGAACCCAAGAAGATTAAAGAAGCAATGCAAGACTCCAACTGGATTGATGTTATGCAAGAAGAGCCCAGTCAGTTCAGAAGATGTAAAGTCTGGGAACTGGTGCCTAAACCTAAGGATCATAACATAATATGAACTAAGTGGATCTATAGGAACAAACTTGATGAGAATGACACCATAGTCAAGAACAAGGCCAGACTGGTAGCTAAAGGCTACATGCAAGAGGAAAGGTATTGACTTTGATCAAACCTTTGCTCCAGTGGCAAGGCTGGAGGCTATAAGGCTGTTTTTAGCCTATGCTTCCTATCAAGGGTTCAAGGTATACTAGATGGATGTGAAATCAGCATTTCTGAATGAGGATTTAAAAGAGGAAGTCTATGTTGAACAACTCTCAGGTTTTGTAGATTCTCATTTTCCTGATTATGTATATAGGCTTAAGAAAGCTCTATATGGTTTGAAACAAGCTCCAAGGGCTTTAGTATGCGACATTGTCTGCTTTCCTTATTGAGAATAAATTCTCTAGAGGAAAAATAGATAAAACTCTATTCTATAGAGAATTTAAAGGCAAGATAATACTAGTCCAGATATATGTGGATGACATTATCTTTGGTTCTAATGAAAACAATCTTTGTAGAAAGTTTGCTAAACTTATGCAAGAGAAGTTTGAGATGAGCAGTATGGGTGAGCTGAGTTCTTCTTGAGACTTCAAGTTAGATAGACTGATAGTGGTTTGTCCATAACTCAGTCTAAGTTCACCAAGGAGTTGATTAAAAAGTATGGTATGGACTCAGCTTCTAACATGAAAACTCCAATGGGAACAAGTATGCCTATAGGCAAAGATGAGGCAGGGAAACCTATTGATGAGTCTTTGTATAGAGGGATAATTGGCTCCCTACTTTACTTGACTGCTAGTAGACCTGACATCATGTATGCAACATGTGTCTGTGCTAGGTACCAAACTTGCTCAAAGGAATCTCATTATACTGCACTTAAGAGAATATTGATATATCTTAAAGGCACACCTAGTCTAGGCCTTTGGTACCCTAAGAATAGAGATTTCATTCTAACTGGTTTCTCAGATGCAGACTTTGCTGGATACAAAGAAGACAGTAAAGGGACTACAAGAACTTATCAATTCTTAGGTGGGAGGCTGGTGTCATGGAGCAGCAAGAAGCAAACCAGTGTAGCTATATCAATAGCTGAATCAGAATATATAGCTGCAGGTAGCTGCTGTGCACAATTGATGTGGATAAAATATCAACTTGAAGACTATGACATCCGGGTAAGTAGAATTCCACTATTTTGTGATTCTACGAGTGCTATTGCTATTGCTAAGAATCCTGTATCACACAGTAGGACCAAGTATATGGAAATTAAGTTTCATTTCATCAGAGAACATGTAGAGAAGGAAAATATTAGCATAGAGTTTGTGAAAACAGATAATCAAATAACTGATATTTTTACAAAACCTTTGGATAAAACAAAATTCAATAATTTTAAAATTGAATTAGGTATGATGAACCTAGAATAGGTTAGCACAAGCTTCCTTAAGTAGCATATGTAAGCACCAAATTTCTCTGGAAATTTGTCTAAGTACAAAGTTTGTGTCGACACAAACAAGTTGTGTCGACACACTCAGTATGCTGTGTCGACACAGAAAAAGGATGTGTCGACACAGAAACGATATCTGTGTAGACAGAAGAACTGGTGTCGACACAACTCTGTCGAGACTTAAATGGCCTGTGTCGACACAGACACAAGTGTGTCGACACTGACACAAGTAAGTCGACACATAGATGTGTCAAATTAATATAAGTATTGTCGACTCAGACATTTGCATGTCGACACATAGTCGTGTCGACTTAGACTAAGTATTGTCGAGACCTAGGTCATTTCTGACGACACGTATGCTGATTTGTCGACTAAGGCCCGTCGTTTGACCTGCCCTTGACACTAATACTATAAATAGGTGAAGCCAAAATCTGGTCGACTACGCTTTCAGAATTCCTGGCTCTGCACCTTCTGCCGACAAAGACCTTCTATTCTTTTCTCTCTCATCTCTCTCGTTGATGGTGCCTCATCAAGAAGACAAAGTCAATGAAGGATATGAGCTGGTTCGTGAAGGGTTCACGACAGCTTCAGAAGAAATTCATGGTGTAATTGCCCTAATTTCTGAGAATGGTTTGGAGTACTTGGTCTCTGAACCAACCAAGATTTGGAAGAAGGAAGTTTTGGAATTCTATTCAACTGCAAGCGTGGATACGGAAGGGAAGAAGATCAAACTAACAGTTCAGGATTTCCAAATGAAGCTTACACTGAAGACAATTAGGAAATCTCTTCATCTTCCCTTGGTTAAGGATACAAAAGAAATAACTCCATCCCTGACTATAGAAGCATTAAGTTGGTGCGGGCTGAGCCCTAATATCAAGGTTGGATCATCCATAACTCGGAAAGGGATGAATTCCCAAGGGAAGTTCTTGTCTGAAATAGTTAGGAAGGTGATACTATATAAGACTGGTGGACATGATCAAATTTCAGTCCACTTGTTCAATCTGATGACACGGATCATATTCAAAGTGAAAACTGACTGGACAGCAGTAATGTTTGACAAGATCCAAGAAGGAGTGAAGAAACTAAACCTGGGAATGATCCCAAGTTTATGTTTATCTTCAGTAATACTAGATGTTTTGAAATAAGTGGATGGATCCAAAATCAATCACATGAGGAGAATGGATGTGAGAATTCTGTTAAGGTGGGATAAGGTTCTGACCAAGGAAGTCATTACTCCTCAGAAACAAACTAAGAAAGATAAAAAACTGAAGAAAGTTGTTCAACAAGCAGAATCCTCTAGTGATTCTAAAGAGGAAGTAGTCTTCAGCTCAGATGAAGACCAACAACCAAAAAAAGCCCAAGATCAAGTGGTGGGCAGTGAGCCCCAAGAACAACAGATAGACTCCACTCAAGGGGAGAAAATACTGAACAAACTGAGCTGCCTGCCCAAGGGGGAGGCATTGCTAAAGCTGCCCTTGAGAGTGAATTTGCTGCAGATACTGTCATGAACATAGTATCTGAAATCAATAATGCAGCTCAAGACAATGTTGATAAAGAAGTTCAAAATGAGCAAGTAAGTATCTCCTCTAAAAAGAGGGCCCTGGACAAAAATCTGGATGTCTAGGGAAAACCTTTTGCTATTCAAACTAATCTTGTTCCTCCTATATAGGCGCAACAAGAGTTCACTATGGAAGAGCTCTTTTCTTATTTACCTGATGCAAGAACTGAGGGGGAGCAATCCCAGCGTGAAAAGGATTTACCAAGGACTGGGGGGGGGGGGAACAAATCAAAGAAAAAGATTTACAAAGAACTGAGGGGGAGCTGTATCAGCATGCCCCAACTGAAAAGGACACAGTTGATATATAAAGTACATCTGAAACTTCTGATGATGAAGAAGCCTCAATGACTAAGAAAAGAAAAATAGTTGCCTTAAGGAAAAAGAGTTCCGGCTACAAAAAGGCCTTGAAAACAGGCACAACACCACCTGCTCAAAGCTTGGACTTCAGTTCTCTACTGATCCAAATGCAAATTAAGTTAGATGAGCAAAGACAATCTCTGGAGAAATATGTGGATGTAACTCACAAGGAGTTGCAGTTCCAATTGGCTCAGAATATCAAGTCTATTAGATTTGAAGTTAATCAAAATAAAAAGGAAATGACAGATTGCTTCCATAAGGGAGGTAATGCTGTGGTATTCCTGGCCAAACAACAGCAGGATCTGAAAGTACAAGTGGAAGATATTGCAGTAAAGCAGGGTTATGTACTAGAGAATCAACTGAGAATGAATGAGAATCTTAAAGATTCACATCATGCTATCTTGATAAAAATTGATGCTCTAACAACTACTGTTAAAGCTGAAGTCTCAAAGCAGATCAAGGAAGATATAGCTACTGTTCAGGCCACATTTCAAGCCTCACAGAAGAATATGTCTGATTTCTTGACAAAATTCAGAGATTATTATAAAGAAGGAACTGACTATGTTATTAATCAAGTCAGATTTCAAAAAGATGATCTGAGGGATCATATTGATAGAGAAGTCATAAAGGGGGAGAGAGTAGTTGTCAAAGCCTGCTTTGATCATACTAAATGAATATCAAATAGCATCAGAGAAACTCTTGGATATCCTCCCCTATGTGATGATGACAATGTAGCTGAGTCTGGAATACAACCTGCTCATACTGAAGGAGATCAGCCTAAAGTTGCTCAGGTGATTTTCCCCCCAGCAGATTTTGAAATGATTCAAGAGGAAGTTCAGAAAATGTATAGTCCTTCACTAGAGGCACACAATGTTATTCTAGAGAAAGTAGAAATGTCAGAAGCTGCCATAGAAGCTCAGAAGGAAGCTCAGCTATCCAAAAAGAGGTTCAGAGAACAGGCTGAGTTGAAGCCAGACTTTGAGCAATGGAGTCCTACTTCCAGAAATATTATACTGACTGCCTGGAAAGCTATGAAGGATAAAACCCATGATAGGGGTAAATGGTATTCAGAGCAGGAATGTAATAAGTATCAGGCTGGGTAGGAAGCCATTCTTCAACACAGAAGAAGTGCTAAGGCTGGGAAGCTACTTGCTAATGCTCAGGAGCCAAGCAAGTACTTCCCAAAGCCATTTCACTATTTTGAAAGGCAGAGAATAAAGGCTGAAGAACAAATGAAAAAAGCTCTGAAAGGAAAGAAGCCTGCTGATGATACTGAACCTCCTTTGCAGGCTAAGATCAAGTCTGGAAAAGGTATTGTTATTAAAGAGCCTAGTCAGTAATAGGATAGCTAGGATTATGTAAAAGAACAATGTAATATTTTGTTTTTTGTTCTAAAAGAAAATCTTGTAAACATATCATTTTTCTGAATTAAATGAAATCAGTTTTAGTATTAATTTTTGTTGTTTAAAATGATTATATGTTAACCTGCTGTGAAATTGATGTACATCTATTTATATTATGTTTTATTATGAGAGGTGTATATCTTTGACTAAGGATTACGACTTCTCCAAATAGGGGGAGATTGTTGGGTACATTGAAAAATATGTACCAGATTTGGAGAAGCCTCATCTTAGTCAATGATATGCATCAATTTGTATTTGATAGATGTTTGAGTTACATTGTGCAGGTTCAAGAAGTTGAAGAAAATCTTCTAAGTACAAATGTAGACACTTGTGAAGAAGTTGTGTCGACACCCAAGCTAAGTCGACACTTATGAAGGAGTTGTGTTGACACCCAAGCTAAGTTGATACTTATGAAGAAGTTGTGTCGACACTCAAACTGAGTTGACACCTAAAGAAGCAGCTGTGTTGTCACCCAGAATTGTGTCGAAACCTGAGGCAGAATTTGTGTCGACACTTAATACAGGAGCTGTGTCGACACCAAGGAGCTATGTCGATACTGGAAGCAGTTATGTCGACACACTAGACTTGTGTCAACACATCAACTCTCAAAGTGCTGTGTCGAGATCAGAAGCAATTGTGTCGACACACAGGACTTGTGTTAACACACACTCAACGCCATCTGACGCACACTCAACGCCATCTGTCTGCAATAGCTATGTCGAGACCAAAAGGACTTGTGTCGACACACACTCAACGCCATCTGTCTACAGCAGTTATGTCGAGAACATGAAGGCTTGTGTCGACACACTGGACTTGTGCCGACATATACAACAGAAGAAGTGTCGAGTAGTAGAAGATTGACTGAGTCAACACATTGAATGCTGTGTCAACATCATGAAGAATTGTGTCGACACTTAGCCTATATATGTCGGCACATGTGAAGTAGTTTTGCAGAGTGGAATGTGCTGAGTTGGAAAGTCTTTGATGAATTAAGTGACTTGACTGATGACTCGACAGCTGTCATAACCAACCGGTCTGACACCTCTGTCAGAACTGTCAGAAGGTTGTTACAAACCGGATTAGCCGATAACCATTGGGAAACTCTATATAAGAGTCAGATCTGTGATAATAAAAGAAGAAGAGATACAGCATAAGAAGAAGAAGAACAACACTAGAGAATTCTTCAACAAGAACAGGGAAAACCGTTACGAAGGCAGATCCAGAGCTGTCTGCAAGAAAGATTCCGAATTCATTCTGAATTTAAGGAAGAAGCTGACTGAAGATCATCTTCTACATCAAGTGAAGATCCATCTTATTTTGTTCTATCAAGAAGCTTTGAAAAGCTAAGTCAAGTTAGATCAGAAGGGTCAGTTCATTCAAGAACTGATCAAGAAGGCTACACAAATAGAGAAATCTAGCTGGTGAATTTTTCAGTATCTTTATATCATTCAATTTCTTGTAGGATCTATTGTTAGATCTGAGTTGTAAGCCAGAAATTATAAATGCTGAGGTAGGGCTGAGGGCCTGAGGTGTAGGACTTGTGAAAAGTCTGAGTTGTAAGCCTAGTGATAAAGGCTGAGGTAGGGCTGATGCCTGAGGTAAGATTCTTGGGAAGAATCTGAGGTAGGACTTGTTTAAGTCTGAGCTGTAGGAACCATTCTGGTTCTGAGTTGTAAGATCTGCGAATCTGAGCTAGTGGAAGGAAGTTAGGCTTAATCCAGTTATCTACCGGATAGATGAAGGGGGAAAGGGGATGTACCTATACCTTGGGGAACCACTATAAATCTGGTGTATACTGTGCTGTGAATTGTGGTCTGTGCTATGAATTATCTGTGCAAAATTTAATCTAGCTGTTTGCCTATAAAAATTGTATAAATAGTTTAGAACCTATTCACCCCCCTCTAGGTGTTTAGGCTCTTGAAATCATGTCTTTCAACTGGGATATAAGTAAGCATGCCTTCTGAGATACCCCTTGGGTCCTATTTATAAATTTCTGAAAATGACTTGCAAATAGCCAACCTCCGCTATTCTAAACAGCTATATGCAACCCAACTGGGTTTGCCAACAATGTAACTCAGCTATTTTAATTGGCTATAGGCAGGCCAGCGAGGGAAGAATGGTAAAAACACATCACAGAGCATAGGGCGAGTAGCCCTCAACAATCTCTACTCGGCAGGGGCAGTGAGTGCTCGATGGAGCTGGTGCTCGCTACTTCTGCCCGGCCTTTGTCGAGTACGAGCCTAGCCTGCACTGCTCGCCTGCCGCAAGTTCGTTGAGTGGCTAGAGCTCAATAAAAGGCCCAGAGTTCGACGAAAGGCCCAGAGCTCGATGAAAGGCCCAAAGCTCGATGAAAGGACCAGAGCTCGACGAAAGGACCAGAGCTCGAAGAAAGGACCAGAGCTCGACAAAAGGCCTAGAGCTCGACGAAAGGCCCAGAGCTCGACGAAAGGCCCAGAGCTCGACGAAAGGCCCAGAGCTCGAAGAAAGGCCCAGAGCTCGACGAAAGGCCCAGAACTCGATGAAAGGCCCAGAGCTCGACGAAAGGTCTAGAGCTTGACAAAAGGACTAGAGCTCGACGAAAGGCCCAGTGCTCGACGAGCGGGGCTCGGCAAGTACAATCTCGCCTCCCCGAAGCATCTGACCTCCCCTGGGCGAGTCAGGGCTACTACCGACCTCTCTAGGATGAGCTCGCCCAGGAACTCAGACTGCCCGATCTGACCGACCTGGCTCCTGCTGACCCACTCGCCGGATACAGGGTTGTACATCATTAAGAACAAGTTCTTGAGGGGAAAGATAAATAGTATATTATTTCTCAGAGAAACAATAAGCAAATGTCTCCTAGTCCAAATTTATGTGGATGGCATAATATTTGGGTCTAAAGATGACAACTTTTGCACAAGGTTTGCTAACCTTATACAAGGAGAGTTTGAGATGAGTAGTATGTGAGAGCTCAAGTACTTTTTAGGCCTCCAAGTAAAACAATCTGATGAAGGGATTTTAATCTCTTAGACTAAGTACACCAGGGAGCTTATTAAGAAGTTTGGAATGGAATAAGCTTCTACCATGAAAACTCTCATGGGGTCCAACACTTCCCTGAACAAGGATGAAAAGGGAAAACCCTTTGATGAATCCATATACAGATGTATCATTGGATCCTTATTGTATCTGACTGCTAGTAGACCAGATATCATGTATGTAATATGTGTTTGTGCTAGGTATCAAGCATGCCCTAAGGAATTTCATTACTCAGCTACAAAGAAGATTTTGAGATACCTTAAGGGCATCCAACATCTTGGTCTTTGGTAGCCTAGAAACAATGATTTTGAACTAATTGGCTATTCGTATGCAGATTTTGTAGGGTGCAGTGAAGATAGGAGAGTAAAAGTGGTACTTGTCAATTCTTAGGAAGGAGACTGATCTCATGGAGCAGTAAGAAGTAGACTAGTGTGGCAATATTCACTACTGAGTCTGAATACATCTCTGCAGGGAGCTGCTGTGCACAACTCTTGTGGATACAACATCAACTAGAGGATTAAAACCTAAAGGTAAGTCACTCTCCTTTATATTGTGACTCATCTAGTGCAATTTCCATTGCTAAAAATCATGTCTCTCATAATAGGACTAAACATATAGAAATTAGATATCATTTTATTAGATAATATGTAGAGAGTGAAGATATTTGTTTTGAATTTTTCTCCATTGACAATCAAGTTGCTGATATCTTCACTAAGTTATTGGATGAGGCTATGTTCAATCACTTTAAATTGAGTTGGGGATGCTTAATGTAGAATAATTCATTTGCATTCCAATTGTTTTTTCATCACGTGCTATTCTAATTGTAGATTATTATCTCTACATTTTTGTACAACCCCATATCCAGCGAGTAGTGGGCGACATGAGTCACCAATCCAAGTCACAGGCAATCCGGGAGGAGGCGAGAGCTCAGTGTCCTCCTCAGCTCTCCCTGGTGGGGGGTAGAATAAGTGAGGGGTGAGTGGAGCAGGTCAGCTCGCACTCACCCCAGGGGTTTGACAAGTAGCAGGTGAGTAGAGGCAAGCCTAGTTCATTACTCGCCCAGGCGCATAGGGGGCAGCGAGTGCCAGCCCCACCAGACACCCATCGCTCCAAACACTCAATGCCTCTCCTTGGCATTGAGTAAGGCCCTGTCACTCGACGCATGTCCTTGGCATTCAGTGAGGCCCAGTCTCAACAAATCTCATAGGCATTGAGTGAGGCCCTTGCAGTCGGTGCCTTCTGCTCTCAGGCGGTGGGTAAAGCTGGACCCATAGTGGGGTGCTGAGGAGGCGAGTGTCTGGTTTGCGCATCACTCGCATCTTTTGGCGAGTGGGGAGTTTTTTTGGCCCGCACTCACCCATGTCCATACGGAGGCGACGAGTGCCAGTTCTATCGAGCACTCGCCGCCCCAGGCGAATGGAGGCGGCGAGTGCCAGCTCCATCGAGCACTCGCTACCCCAGGTGAGTGGAGGTTTTAGAGGGCCACTCGCCCAGTTTTTCTGAGACGTATCTTTAATATTTTTCCCCAGTTAGCATGTCTATAGCCTATTAAAATAGCGGAGTTACGCTATTAGCAGACCCAGGTTGGCTGCACATAGCTGTTTGGAACAGCGGAGGTTGGCTATTTGCAGACCGTTTTCAGAAATCTATAAATAGACCCACGGGGGTACCTCAGAAGGCATGGTTACTTGTGCCCCGATCTTCTTGAGATTTCTGAGGTATCCTTAGCTCGGCGCTTGGCTAAGGAGGGGAAGCGCTCTAAGATCTTCCGGGTGTGTGGTGGTGTAACACCCCAGAAATCTCAAAAGCCAAAGTGGGATTCAGGTTGGCTGACATGGCCTGAGACACGGGCGTGTCTCAGGGCGTGTCATGTGTACACGGCCTGGGACACGGGCGTGTCCCTATTCTCGACAAGTACTCGAGAACTGATCGTCGAGTGTGGAACATGGCCTGCGACACGGGCATGTCACAGGGGCGTGTTTGGCATACGACTAGGTACTCGAGCGTGTGCCTTAGCCGTATCCTGCTCGGGTAATTTTGGAGATCGTGTTATAGGGGTGACACGGCCGGGTACACGGCCGTGTACTGTGTGACATGAGCGTGTCAGGCTTGACACGGGCGTGTCAATGCCCGTGTTCTTGTTTATTTTCAGTCAGTTGTGCACCGCTTCAGGAAAACGGCCTGTGACACGGGCGTGTCATAACCCGTGTTCGGCAAAGGAAATCAAATTTAGGGCTGATCAGAGCCATTTGTTTTCTTTGACCAAGATCCAATGGTCTGGGCTCTTTCCTGGGTTGATAAGGCCGGGATTGAAGAGGAGAAAGCTCATTTGAGTTTCATCATTCTCTTTGAAAGAGAAGGGATAGATACTACTCTAGAGGGGTGGGGGGGGGTGAATAGAGTAATCAAAAATTGCACTAGCAAAGTTGACTTTCTACTCAACTCCCTTGGAGTTAAATGCAGAATGAAGGTTATAGATATTTGAGATTTAAATCTTAAAGCCTAACACAAGTGTTGTGCACAAAAAGGCAGCCAACTGTAGTTACAGTTAAGACTTGGAAACCTAAACAGCAACTAGCAAACCTAGTTAAGATCTAATCACAGCCACAATGCAAGTAATTAAATAAAGCAATCCAGACGACACAAGGAATTTATAGTGGTTCCCCAAACAACTTGGGTACGTCCACTCTTCTACCAACAAGGTAGGAATCCACTCAGGTTTTTGATCAGGTGCCCTGCCACCAACAAGATCTGCTTCAGGTAGATCAAGAAACCCTTTAGACTTTTGATCAGGTGTCTAAAAACCAACACAGGTTTTTGATCAGGTGCCCTGCCACCAAGGGATACTTTTGAAGGGAGTAATAACCCTGTACAGAGGGGGAAAGGAGGTTAAAGTGTCTTCTCTATTTTACAATAGATTAGAGAAGCACAATAACTTGCACTGAGCTAGAAAGCTCTAAAAGAATCAAGGCTCCCCCTGGCTAAAAGAATGTCCAGGTGAAGTCTTGCTTCAGTCCAGAAACACTTCAGAAATTTCTAAAGGAAAAAGCTACAAGAAGATAAATAATATGAAATAAGATTTTCTTCTTCAGGCAGCTATCTTCTTCTTCTTCTTCTTCAAAAGGCTCTGAGTGAAGATCTTCCTGTAAGCAGGAGAACTCAGGTTGAAGAAGAGAGAGGAACTTGAACTTCTTCTCAGTTAGATGTGAATGTGCTGAGAGCAGTTTGGAGACTGTAAGTTCTTAAGCTTGAATGCTGCTGTTAGCCTTTGAATTCCTTTTTCTTGGATGAACTTGATTTTTTGCTATGTGGACTAGTTCATTTCTTTCCTCAAGAAGGTCTTTATATAGCAGCAGCAGCAACAACTCTTACTTGATTTTGAATCTTATCTTCTTCTGAACTCTGCAAGCTGGGCTGCAAAAAGCATAAAGCAAAACAAAAATACTGCAGACAGATATCCTATAATAGGATAAAGCTTTCTAAGAAGCTGCAAATACTTCTGATGAAATAATATAAGAGAAAGTCACATCAGAAAAGACTCTTTACAGCCAAGGAAGACTTTTTGAGTCTAACGACTATAAAGGACAGCCTGGCAGAAATCATATCTCAGCTATAAGACAAACGACTTTGTCAGAAAAGATTAGCTCATGCATAAAGAATAGAATAGATATTGCATGGAAGTGTTATCACAATTTACTCAGATAATCTTTTATAAAATATGCCAAAATAATTATGAAATTAGTCACATCACAGAAGATGACAAAACTATTTAAAACATACAGCAAAATGTCGAACGACCTTCGGAGATCGTCGACCGACGCACGGAGATCGTTGATCTATCGGGCAGATAGTCGAACGATCCAGATAGTCGAACTATCAAAGAAAATAGTCGAACTACCTCAGCAGATAGTCGACCTATCACAGAAAACATATAGTTGACCTATCAACAGATAGTCGACCTATCAACAGATAGTCGAACTATCAGATAGTTGAGCTATCCAAGCAGATAGTCGAACTATCAAAGCAACACAGATAGTCGACCTATCAACAGATAGTCGAACTATCAGATAGTTGAACTATCCAAGCAGATAGTCGAACTATCAAAGCAACGCAAATAGTCGACCTATCAACAGATAGTCGAACTATCAAAGCAACACAGATAGTCGACCTATCAATAGATAGTCGAGCTATCAAAGCGGACAGATAGTCGACCTATCAACAGATAGTTGAACTATCAGGACAGATAGTCGAACTATCAAAGACAACAGATAGTCAACCTATCAACAGATAGTCGAGCTATCAACGCAGACAGAACGTCGACCAACTGATAGACGATCGTCGATCAGCCGATAGATGATAGTCGAGCGACGTTCGACTATAGTCGAACGAAAAACTACTTAACCAAATATTCATCTGGAAAGGCAATTCTACACAACTAGAGAATCTAACCTATCAACTAACCTTTGACCATAGATAAAACTTGGGTCAAGAGACAGAAGGAGAGGACTAAACTCAAATCAAAACCTAGGGTTCCAACACTCTTTCTAAAGTTAAGAGAGAGAGGAGAGCAAGGCAAGGAAGAAGAAGAGGAATCCGGCCGCCGGTGCTGCTGCGGTGGTCCAAATCGCGAGCCGAGTTCAGATTTACGAAGGCAAAGCTGTTGCGAAGGCTTTCATCCGTCTCAATTCTCTCCATGGCTCCAAGGCGACTTCCAAGGGTAACGATTTCCGTCTAGGACATGTGAAGTCCTATTTTATTGCATTTGCATAGGGAAAACCCTTCCCCGCGAGTGTGCGGTGAGTTGCGGTGTCCCTTGGGGTAGATATGTGAAGTCCCCCTTGTTAGAGTCCGGAATCAGAGTACGGATCTAGGCATGCTGTGTGAAGCCCATCTGGACATGCTGGTATGGATTGGTGATGCTTGTTTGCACATCGAAGAAGACTCCGTGATTATTGCTTGTATGCATGAAATCCGTGGTGGATACCTGTCGCTTGGTGCATCAGGAAGTACTGGAGGAAGTCCAGGAAATTGTTAGAGTTGGGTTCAACTCTTGTGGCCGTGAGTTGCCACTTTGTATGAGGTTGGGCTGTTGGGCTGCAACTATATATAAAGGGCTTCGTGCCGAACGGGAAAGGTGAAGCTGTACCCGCGTCAGTCCAGTCTTGAGTCTGACGATTTTGAGCAACGGGAAAGGTGGATCTGTACCCGCGTTATGGTTGTCTAACCTTGGGTGCTTAAGGCCCTGTTAGGATCACATAGCGAGAGTCGATGGATTGCGTGTTGATCAAACTAGTATGCTCATTGGTGGGATCCGGTGTTTCCGGTACACCCGAATGTGCCCTGAGTGCACGGAGCGTTGGGCCGTCGTGCCGACGTTTGTCATATGTATTGACTGTGCGGTCGTATACGTCTTGCGTGGTTTTCTATACATATTATTGGAAAAATGCTATGTAGGGATGGAATTCCGCTGCCCCGTGCCAGGGGCAGGGTCGTTATAATATGTCAGCTGAATGCTGACCATTGCCCTATTTGCCACCGCTTGGTGGATTGGTTATTGCAAGTGCAGGAGGTGCTGGTCCAAGCGGGACTTAGCGGGTTGAAGCCCAAGCTGCGTTGCTGCCCTAGAAGGATTTATTGTGTTTCTTCTTGTTCATGTGTGGCCGGCCTGCGTGCCGATGTCTGTAAACCACACCTTGTTAAGAGAAATTTGTAAGGACTTAAGGCCAGATACTTTGGTTGTATACATTCCTATGTTATAGTGGACAGTTCTTGTAACTCTTATGTTCAAGTTTTCAACCGTAAAGCTTCCGCTAAAATGCTCTGTGTTAGGATGCGTTGGTATTGATATTATTTAGTAGCGTCTCCGCCTGTTTGTGGAATATGGTGTGGGGCCCCGGCCGGACCCTCTATTATATTCTTCTTGACGGGTAGAGGTGTTACAATTTGGTATCAGCTTGTTTGTCGATCTCTTCTGAATTCGTGGACGAATTCTTTTGAGGGGTGGCCCACACGTGTCAGTGCTGTAGTTATAACACGTAACTTGAACTCAAGAATGTCCACTTAGGAATGCAAATACACTTGTTTGTTGAACCTGTGTATTGTTTGCCGTTTTACTTGTGTGTTTTACACATATAGGTGACTAGAAGTGTTGCGGGTCAATCCGAACCTCAACATTCTGTAGAAAGTGCGGCACCAGCTGAGGTGCCCACACCTCCTAAATCCGCTGAAACGGTATGTTTCATCACAGAAACGGTACTTGCTGTGATGAATGCTCAGCAGGCTGGGCAGGCACGTCCTACAGTGGTGCCAACGCATGCCGGGGTACGACAAGAACCGATAGAAGCTGTAGTTGATCCGCGAACAGCAGATCAACAATTGAAGCAATTCATGAGCTTCAATCCTCTACAATTTACTGGGGCAGGGTCACCGGCCCAAGCAGAGGATTGGCTTGCAAGGATCAAGAGGATTATTAGAGCTATCAAGGTTGAGGAGGGACAGAAGGTTATGTTGGACACTTTCCTACTGGAAGGAGAGGCTCGTTTATGGTGGGATGAGATTGAACTGCATCACTTGGCCAGTAGACAACATGCAGAAGTCTCGATGGACGAATTTTCTCGGTTGTTCTTGGCACAACATCTACCAATGCAGCAAAGGATATCGATGGAAATAGAATTTCAACGGTTAACCCGAGGAGATCATAGTGTGGATGAGTATCTGCATGAGTTCACATGTTTGGGAAGATATGCGGGTATAATCTTTGCCGAAGAAGAGCGTAAGACTAGTAGGTTTTATGCGGGACTGCGAGATGAGCTGCGGTATTTGCTCTCGAGTTCTGTGAGTCAGGGATTTCAAGCCTTAGTCTGTATGGCTCGGTCTTTGGAGGCGGACATGAGAAGAGGGCAGGCAAAAGGGACCTTGGCTGTGACAAAGCCAGAGTTCAAGCCGTCGCGTCCGGAGAAGTTTGGGTACCGTAAGAGATGGGGAAAGAAGTCCAAGTCTACTGGACAAGCTCCTTCTGTGACTGTGGCAGAGACATCTGGGAATGGATCTCGCGCTTGTTTTATGTGCGGGAAGTTGGGACACTTCGCACGTGATTGCCAAGTTGGTGCTCAAAAGGGTGACAAGAAGACGGGAGCGTCTTATGCGGAGAAAGGGAAGACTGTGGTGGAGTCTTCTGCCTCGCACGCGCAGCCCAGGGTCTTCAACCTTGGACAACAGGAGGCCATTAAGCAGGCGGATGTCGTCACAGGTGCACGCAGTTTTTAATGTTATTTTTTATTGTGTGCTGTGCTTGTTTTGATTGTGATATTTTAGGGTTTGTCCTTATATGAGAGTATCCGGCGCGAGCACTGTTTGACACAGGTGCTTCACATTCGTTTCTGTTTAAAGATTTCGTCTTTCGTGTCGGGGTACCTATCCAGACCACGACAGACAGTGTAAAGGTGTGGTTACCTCACAGATGTTTGATGTGCGCATATAAATCTTGCGGTTTGAGGTCAAGATAGGGAGTCGGGAGTTCAAGGTGGAAACATTAGTATTGCCGATCAAGGAATTTGATATAATATTTGGTATGGACTGGCTGTCAGAGCAGCGTGCCTGTATAGATTGCACTTCAAAAGAGGTCACACCCGTGCAAAATACCGAACAAGAGACCAAGTTCATTGTTATAGAAGGGATGCATGGGATGTTGTTATCTGCTCTCCAAGTCGTTAAGGCAGTTCGGAATGGTGCAGAGTTGTTCTTCACACTCGTAGAGGCGGTGGAGCCGAAGGCCAGTGTGAGTGAAGTGCCGATTGTGTCGGAGTATGCTGATGTGTTTCCAAAGGACCTTCCGGGGTTACCTCCCCAAAGGGAAATCGACTTCGCTATCGAGCTGGTGCCGGGTGCGAAACCTGTGGCCCGTTCGCCGTATCGGGTAGCGCCAAAAGAGATGGCGGAACTGAAAGTTCAATTGCAAGAGCTGTTGGAGCAGGGATACATACGCCCAAGTATGTCACCTTGGAGCGTGCCTGTTCTTTTTGTGAAAAAGAAAGACGGTAGTTTGCAGCTATGTATTGATTATCGCGAACTGAATAAGCTGATGGAGAAAAACAAGTATCCGATTCCACGGATCGATGACTTGTTCAATCAGCTAGCGGGCTCAACTGTCTATTCCTAGTTGGATTTGAAATCCGGGTATTACCAATTGCGGATTAGGGAAGGTGACATTCCCAAGACAGCGTTTGGCACACGCTACGGTCACTATGAGTTCACAGTGATGCCGTTCGGCTTATGTAATGCGCCTTCGGTATTCATGGATCTCATGCATCGAACGTTCCACGAATACTTGGATCTGTTTGTGATTGTGTTCATTGATGATATCCTCATATACTCACAGTCGGAGGAAGATCATGCAAACCATTTGCGGTTGGTATTGCATACCTTGCGGAGAAATAAGCTGTATGCCAAGTTCTCTAAGTGTGAGTTCTGGCTCTCGTCGGTGGTTTTTCTGGGCCATGTGGTAAGTGGAGAGGGCATAGCGGTGGATCCGGCAAAGATAAGTGCCATTCGTGTTGGGCCAGTGATGTCTTCGGTGGCGGAAGTCAGGATTTTATTAGACTGGCAGGCTACTATAGACAATTTATGGTGAACTTCTCCCGGATTGCTTTGCCTTTGACTATGTTGACGAGAAAAGATCAGAAGTTCGTTTGGACGCCGGAGTGCACGCGAGCTTTTGAGGAGCTAAAAGGTCGTTTGACCACGGCGCCTGTTTTGACATCGCCATGTGGTACAGACGGTTTTGAGATATACAACGATGCGTCAGGAAGTGGATTAGGCTGCGTTCTCCTGCAGTTTGGCAAGGTGATCGCTTATGGCTCACGTCAATTGAAAGTGCATGAACATAATTACCCCATCCACGACTTTGAGTTGGCGGCGGTGATCTTTTCGCTAAAGTTGTGGCGGCACTATCTTTATGGCGTGAAGGTAGATATTTATACAGATCATAAAAGCCTAAAGTATCTACTCGATCAAAAGGATTTGAATATGCGACAACGGAGGTGGATGGAATTCCTAGGGGATTATACCTTCGACATTCATTATGTTCCCGGAAAGGGAAATGTGGTCGCTGATGCCTTGAGTCGTCAGACTCCGGTGCGGGCAAGTTGGTTGCGGATACATGATGAGCGTCTAATCTAGGAGTTGGAAGCGTTGGAGATATCTTGTGTGGAAAGGGATTCTTCGTCCGATGCATGCTTGAACTGGATGGAGGTTCAATATGACCTTGCAGACAGAGTTCAGCGGGCAATGGAGTTTGATGAAAGTCTCCAGTGCTATGCAAAGGAGGGGTCTGGTGACCAATTCTCCTGGGATGACGGTTTATTACGGAAGGATGGCCGATTGTGCGTCCCTTGGGCAGGTAAATTGCGAGAAGAATTGTTATATGAAGCTTATATGAAGCAGACTTTACAAAGTACTCAATTCACCCTAGGAGCACAAAAATGTACAAGGACATGAAGAAATTGTTCTGGTGGCCCGGTTTAAAGAAGGACATAGCCGCGTATGTGGCTAAGTGTCGTACTTGTGCTTTGGTAAAGGCAGAATGTCAACGGCCGAGTGGTTTCCTAAAATCGTTGCCGGTTCCGCAGTGGAAGTTTGAGGATATTTCTATGGATTTCGTGCACAGATTGCCGAGATCTCAACGTGGGAATGACTCAATCTGGGTGATTGTAGACCGGTTGACAAAGGTGGGTCACTTTCTACCGAACAAGCGGGACGATTCTGTGGAAATGTTGGCAAAGATCTATGTGGAGCAGATTGTTCGATTGCACGGTGTTCCCCGGAGAATCGTAAGTGACCGAGATGGGCGATTTACTTCGAAAGATTGGAGGCTAATTCATCAGCTGTTGGGCACAAATTTAGCATTCAGTACGACCTTTCATCCGCAAATGGATGGCCAAACTGAACGAACAAACAGAACAATGGAGGATATGCTCCGTATGTGCGCCCTGGACTTCGGTAAGAAATGGGAAGATCATCTTGTTATGGTAGAGTTTGCCTATAATAATAGCTACCAAGCGAGTATCGGTATGGCACCGTTTGAAGCTTTGTATGGTCGCAAGTGCCGTACACCGTTAGCTTGGGCAGAAATTGACGAATCTAAACTTTTGGGACAAAAGAAAGTCGAGAATGCTAACTCAACAATACGCTCTATTCGAGAGAGACTACTAATAGCCCAGGATCGGCAAGCCAAGTATTACAATGCTAAGCACCAGAACGTGGAGTTCGCGGTGGGTGACTCGGTCTATTTAAAGATTAAACCCTTCAAAGGCGTATCTCGGATTCGGCGGTTGAAAAATCTAAGTCCGCGATACCTTGGTCCGTTTGAAGTGGTGGAGCGAGTTAGGGAAGCTGCCTATCGGCTAGCTCTTTCATCGGAATTGGGTGGACTGCATGATGTGTTCCACATCTCGGTACTAAGAAAAGCAGTCAAAGACCCAGCTCAAGTGATTGAGAATGATCGGGTGCCAGTTGAGTATTGGCTAACGACAAAGGTGAGGCCCATTCAGATCGAGGATCGAGCCGAGAAACAGTTGCGGAACAAAACAATCGGTATGGTCAAAGTCCGGTGGGACAATTATGGCCAAGAAGAGCTAACATGGGAGCGGGAGCAGACCATACGAGCTGAGTTCCCCGAGTTATTTGTGTAAACTGTTTGCTCGTCTGTATGGTGTTGCAACATATATGTAAAAGTATTACTTTTTATGTCATGCTTGCATCTCCCTACTGCATCCAAATTTCGGGACGAAATTTTATTAAGGAGGGGAGGATTGTAACACCCCAAAAATCTCAAAAGCCAAAGTGGGATTCAGGTTGGCTGACACGACCTGAGACACGGGCGTGTCTAAGGGCGTGTCAGGTGTACACGGCCTGGGACACGGGCGTGTCCCAGGGCGTGTCCCTATTCTCAATAAGTACTCGAGAACTGATCGTCGAGTGTGGAACACGGCCTGTGACACGGGCGTGTCACAGGGGCATGTTTGGAACACGGCTAGGGACACGGGCGTGTGCCTTAGCCGTGTCCTGCTCGGGTAATTTTGGAGATCGTGTTACAAGGGTGACACGGCTGGGTACACGACCGTGTACTGTGTGACAAGGGCATGTCAGGCTTGACACGGGCATGTCAATGCCCGCGTTCTAGTTTATTTTCAGTCGGTTGTGCACCGCTTCAGGAACACGGCCTGTGACACGGGCGTGTCACAACCCGTGTTCGGCCCAGGAAATCAAATTTAGGGCTGATCAGAGCCGTTCATTTTCTTTGACCAAGATTCAATGGTCTGGGCTCTTCCCTGGGTTGATAAGGCCAGGATTGAAGAGGAGAAAGCTCATTTGAGTTTCATCATTCTCTTTCTAAAGTTAAGAGAGAGGAGAGCAAGGCAAGGAAGAAGAAGAGGAATCCGGCCGCCGGTGGTACTGCGGTGGTCCAAATCGCGAGCCGAGTTCGGATTTACGAAGGCAAAGCTGCTGTGAAGGCTTTCATCCGTCTCAATTCTCTCCATGGCTCCGAGGCAACTTCCAAGGGTAACGATTTCCATCTTGGACATGTGAAGTCCTATTTTCCTGCATTTGCATAGGGAATACCCTTCCCCGCGAGTGTGCGGTGAGTTGTGGTGTCCCTTGGGGTAGATATGTGAAGTCCCCCTTGTTAGAGTCCGGAATCGGGGTTCGGATCTAGGCATGCTATGTGAAGCCCATCTGGACATGCTGGTCTGGATTGGCGATGCTTGTTTGCACATCGGAGAAGACTCCGTGATTATTGCTTGTATGCATGAAATCCGTGGTGGATACCTGTCACTTGGTGCAGCAGGAAGTACTGGAGGAAGTCCAGGAAATTGTGAGAGTTGGGTTCAACTCTTGTGGCCGTGAGTTGCCACTTTGTGTGAGGTTGGGCCGTTGGGCTGCAACTGTATATAAAGGGCTTCTTGCCGAACGGGAAAGGTGAAGCTGTACCCGCGTGTAACGCCCCGTTTTTTCAGCGATTATTTGTATTTTCGTTTGGCGTTACGATGACGCGTTTCCATGGCTTGAGCCGTGTGTGGAGTATGGTTTAGCTCCTTAGAACTGAGTGCCCTGTTTGGTAGCCTGTTGGCAAGATCTCCCTAGCAAACCGAGTCGTTTTGGTGACCCGGTGTGGCCTCTCGGGGGGATGTTTGTGTTTGGCTTTGTTTGGGTGTAACTCGAGTTCTGTTCGTCGAAAATTAATTTCGACTTCGCCGTTGTGTTCGTAGCGTGGGTATTTAGCTACGGTGCGAATTTCGTCGAATTCCGAGGTAGTTTGGTTTTCGCGTCGATTTGGTGCTTTATGTAATTTTGTAATTAATTATATTATTATATATTAATATATATATATATATATATATATATATATATATATATATATATATAAGCATTAGGTTAGAATTAGAGAAAGTGCCGATCATCTTCTCCGATTAAAAGAAACCGCCGGTCCTGTACGAGAGAAACGGAGAAATCGCCTACCCTTCCCTTCGGACGCCGATTCCCGGAGCGTTTGTGGACGGAATTCGATTCCGAGAGTGCATTCAGATTGCTCTCGTCAAGACCTTCATTCCTACGGTAAGAAATTCGATTTTCGTGGAGTTTTGGGAGGATTGGAATTTTCGGTTTTGGAGTTTTCCGCCATTAATGGCCGAGTGTTTGCTCTAGGTGTTGCGGCCGTTTGGATCCGTGCGAAGAGGAGGAAAGCAGTCCAAAGCTTCGCTGTGATTTGAGGCAAGTGGTATTCTTGCCCTTGCCAAGTTTTTTTTTTCGATTTTACTTGCTGAAATTGAAATCCCGGTTAGCCCAGGTTAGAGGCCTTGTTGTTCTCATTTTCTTGCTAACTATAGGGCTTAGTTCTTCCTACTGAAACCCCCCCTATTTTTGTGATGATTGGAATCCAAATTGTCGGCGTGGAGCCGTTGTTTTCCTTTACTCTGATTGTTGCTCTGGTTCGGGTGTAGCCGAGAGGGAGAGTTAGGAGGGGGTGTGGTTGACGATTTTCGTTAAGGTATTACTCGAATGATTAGGCATAGTTTGTATAGTAGTGGTGCGCGACGTTGGTAGTCTCCTGCTGCTATTGCAGTGACGTGAGTCGTGTGCGCGTTCCGGTGTCATTCGGGAAATTCCAAACGGTACAGGTTAGCCGCGCACGGTCGTTAACCGTTAGGGCGCACGACCACTGGTCGTGTGCCTCTGTTCGTGCGCGTGTAACTTTCAGTTTCCAAAGTTCTGTCTCGGAGATCGCACGAGCGCTGGCAAGCAGTGCGCACGACCACTGATCGTGCGTCACTGATCGTGCGCTGACGCTAAGTTTTTCTCAGGTTTTCCAGGTTCGCTTCGCACGATCATCAGCCGATGAGTGCGCACGACCACTGATCTTGCGTCACTGATCGTGCGCTCTGTATATTTTCTTTTGCTAGGCGAATTTAGCTGGTTTCGAGTGCGGGAGTTTAGATACTCAAGTGGCAGGCAACTACTCGAGTTCTGGATCTTCTGCCTTGGTCGTTCGACTATCGTCGAGCTCCGTATTCTTTAGTGGCATTATTTTGGCGGCGAGTGAGGCTAGCTCGCTCAACGCCAAAGTTTAGGTAGGCACTGAGTGGGTTTCACTCAACGCCTAGTCGTGTTGGTTTATTTCAACACTCTTCCTTTACCTTGTCTTTCGTTTCCGAGTGGATTTCCAGTTGTATTTCTGGGTTTTCCTTGTCGGCCGTTTTCTTTATTTTCCTAGAGGCCGAATCGTGGGTCGTGGTTAGTAGTGGTGGTTGTAGCTCTTTATGGGGGTGGAGTTGTGTGATATAGCCAAGGACACCCATGTTTTTCTTGCTCCAGGTACGGGCTGGGCATGTCGGGTGGAAGGTCCCTTGTGTTTTCACGTGTTGACCCTCGAGCTTTTGACTTGGACATGGTGGATTGGGGGACTGCGTTTGCCTTCGATCCGGTTCCTCGTTGTTGTTTTTACTACTATCACTTCCCACAGTTTAGGGTGTTAGAAGTTTCTTCTTTGGTAGTTTGCAGCATTCTGGCTCTTGGCAGCCTAGTAGGCCCTGCAGGATGTGGTTCCTGGGCTGGGTCGTTGCTGTTTCTTTGCACGTTGTGCATTTCTTGTGGTCCTATTTTGGACAGTTGTGACTCTTTCTACTGTATGTTTTTCTGGTACTTTTCCCCTTTTGGTTGACTCTTTCATGCAGTTTTACCTTATTTAGCTTGCTGAGGTGTTCTGTTTTCTTTTGGAATGCCTCAGGTTCTGAGCTGTAGCCAGTCTGGTGGCTAGTTGGAGGTGGTGTTGTTGGTGGACTCCCGGACTTTGGAGTTCTGTTTACCTTGTTAGTGAGGTTGTTTTCAGTACTTTCTTACAGACATATATTTGTGCTAGTGGGTTCGTGTCAGGTTGTTGGCGCCCACTGGTAGTTTTTACCTTGTACTAGATATATACTATTACTGCTACCGTTTTCTGGAGATAGTCTACTTGCTCTGAGAAGGTTTTATGCTAGGTTGCTAGTTATTTTTAAACTATAATTATTATTATAAATAAAGCTCATGATCAGCATGTTTTATAAGACGTATTCACTATTTTCCAAATCACGTATAAAGACCGCTTTCTTATATATTATATAAATTAAATGTAGGGTCTTGCATAGCATGAGTGGTTCTCTTGGAACCCTTATGCGCTCCTTAGGATGTTAAACCTAAATAAAGTATTTTTCCGCAGCGTATAAATATAGTTTTTCTTTTGTGGACTAGGTGATCCACTGAGCCGAGGGATACGGTCTCTAAAATATAACTGATTTTCTAATCATTAATCACATGATTTTCTTTCATTAAGTTGGTAGTTGGTTTTGCCTGAGCGTCAGCAGTTATCCCCTGCTTGACGTGGCATCACGACACGTGTTTTCTCTTACTCTGATAATTCTTAATTCGGAGAAAATGCGGGTTGTGACAGTTGGTATCAGAGGGAGGTTGCTTGACAAGTTAGTTGAGCAACCTTCCTTTGTTCGCTTATTAGTAGTTCAGCATCATGTCATTCACACACCGATATGTCATCAGCACGTCTTGGCAAAAGCACGAACACTACACTCATAGCATAACATGAAGTATACGGGGCATATTATGTAGTATGGGATGCATAATATGTGTTCGTATATGGATCCACCATAGGGGCTACATGTGAGGGTTATGTAGTATGGGATGCATAACCTCACCACATGACTGCGACTAGCACGTTTCTTTTTCGTTGCATGGAAATGCTATGTAGTATGGGATGCATAACATTTTCATGCGTACGCCGCTCATAACATGCATTAGGGCCCTTTTTTTAGAATGCATAGCACAATCATGCATATCATATCATTGCATAAGCACAACGCGCCGAGCTAAAGATTTGCAGGATGACATATGTACACACATGAGTTTTCAAATTAACATAAATTCATGCATCCGATCTAGGCACAAGAGTTAGTAAGGTGGTGGTTAACCATCCTAGGTTAGGGCATATCATCTAATTTTTTGTGAAGAAGATAAACTCTAAGAGCAAGTTTAGCAGCTTTAAGTCTATATCTACATATGTATTGTCTGTACTGGTAATCGGTTCTAGTCGTTAGATTTAGATCTGATTTACGTTGTAATGATTTTTAGGATGGCTAGGCGTCCTGCGACTCGATCGAATCCCCTGTCTGAGGGTGAATCTTCTGGAGCTCAGAATGATGCGGTGATCGAGAGTCTGTGTCAGAGTAGCGAAGCTATGGGCAGGCAGTTGGAGGAGGTGTAAGCCCAGATTCAGTCTTTGGTGGCTGTTGTGGCAGGTCAGGCTCAGGGTGCGCAAGTTCCTGCTGGGGGGTTAGCTGTTCCTCCTCCTCCTGCAACCTTGAGACCTCTAGTGGTGGTGCCAGCAGAGATGGCCTTCATCTCGCAGTTTCAGAGGCTGAGCCCTCCCACTTATGATGGGAAGACAGATTTCATGGTGATAGACGACTGGCTGATCTCCATGGAGGAGATGTTCTCGTACTCAGGGATTGCAGATGATCAGAGGGTGATGATAGCCGCCTATCAGCTCAAAGGGTTGGCTAAGATTTGGTAGCTGAGAGAGAAGGAGAGCCTGGTAGCCGGATGCTCTTGGGAAGTGTTCAAGGAGATGCTGTTGAGGAAGTTCTTACCCTCGGTCGAGCGTGACCGCCTCATGAACGACTTCCTCTATCTGAAGCAAAGGCAGCTCACGGTGGGTGAGTATGAGATAGAGTTTAGTAAGTTGAGCCGTTTTGCCCCTGGATTGGTCAGCGTTGAGGCTGATCGAGTTAAGCGATTTCTCGGTAGTTTGAGGAGTGAGGTGCAGCAGTTGGCCAGTGCTTATGGGTCAGTGACTTATGCTGGAGTTGTAGAGGCTGCTCTTAAGGTTGAGGCCATTGAGACGGCGAAGAGCAGAGGCCAGCAGTTGAAGAAGGATAAGAGGAAGTTGGTAGAGGAGAAGAAACCCCTGGTACCCGATGCTGTTCCGGGAAAGAGGAGCAGGGTGGTGTGCAGTTTTTGTGGCCGGTCAGGCCATCCTGTCGAGAGGTGTTTCAAGAAGGCGGCAGCTCAGAAGAAGGAGCAGGTTCATGCGATTCAGGGTGCTCCTAGGAGAGATGCCTCCTGTTCTATTTGTAAGCGATCCGGCCATGATGCGGCCCAGTGTTGGTCCAGGGATAGAGTCTGCTATCAGTGTGGGCAGAAGGGACACATCAAGTCGAGGTGTCCTCTGTTTCAGCCAGCTCTTCCTGCAGTTCCGTTACAGGCTTTACTTCCACCTCAGCGTGTGGGCAAGGGAAAAGGGAAGATGAACGTGATTTCTTCCGAGTAGGCTCAGACTTCGACCCAGGTGATCTCAGGTTAGTTGTTTGTTGTTTTTCTTTCTAGCCTGGTAGTTTAGTTGCTAGATTATTTGCGGTACTATTGTGCTAGTTCCTTAGCTTTGTGTGTTCCTATAGGGAAATTTAAGGTGAAGAACCGCTGGGCGTGTGTTCTGTTTGACTCCGGCGCTACCCACTCGTTCGTGGATAGAGCCTTTGTGGAGCGTCATCGGTTGTCTCTAGATCGTGTTCGGGATTCCTTCCGTGTCAAGTTTCCCTCTGGTGAATCTGTGTTGTCAGATTTGGGTATTTTGGATTGCCCGGTTTTGTTGGGGGATTTTCTTGCGAAGGAGGACCTGAAGATGATTGATCTAGAGGACTTCGATGTCATTTTGGGCATGGACTGGCTCTCTCGGTATGATGCGGTCATTCAGTGCAAAGGAAAGCGCTTGGACTTCATCAGGGACGACGGTCAGCCCGGCAGCGTGTATGCTGATCCGTGTCAGGATTCTCCTGTTCTCTCTGCGGTATGTGTTCAGAGTTTGTTTCTTTCTGATTGTTGTGTTTGTTTAGTCTCGGCGGTTGGAACCGTTGTTAGCGTGCCACGTTTGGAGGAGATTCCTATTGTTTGTGGTTTCGCCGATGTTTTTCCTGATGATCTTCCTGGTATCCCTCCTGAGCGGGATGTGGAGTTTGTTATTGATTTGGAGCCGGGTACGCGTCCTATTGCCAAGGCGCCATACCGGATGGCCCCTCGTGAGTTAGAGGAGTTGCGAATACAGTTAGATGAGTTGTTGGCTAAAGGTTTTATCAGGCAGAGTTCGTCGCCTTGGGGTGCTCCTGTTTTGTTCGTAAAGAAGAAAGATGGGTCGATGCGGCTTTGCATCGACTATAGAGAGTTGAACAAGTTCACTATCAAGAACAGGTACCCTCTGCCGAGGATCGATGATTTATTTGACCAGTTGCGTGGTAGCACGGTGTTCTCCAAGATCGATCTTCGTTCGGGCTATCATCAGCTCAGGATCCGTGAGGCAGATATTCCACGGACTACGTTTAGGTCGAGGCATGGACACTTTGAGTTTTTGGTGATGTCGTTCGGTTTGACCAACGCACCATCAGCTTTCATGGACATGATGAATCGGGTATTCAAGGATTTCCTAGACAAGTTCGTGGTGGTCTTCATTGATACGTGTTGGTTTATTCTCGCAGTGCTGAGGAGCATGAGCAGCATTTGCGTTTGGTCCTATCAGAATTGAGGAACCACAAGTTATTCGCCAAGTTGAGCAAGTGCGAATTTTGGTTGCCTCAGGTTTCTTTTCTAGGCCATGTGGTGAACAAGGATGGGATCTCGGTTGACCCAGAAAAGATTGCAGCAGTGATGGATTGGAGTAGGCCGAATACTCCTAAGGAGATCAGAAGTTTCTTAGGGTTGGCTGGCTATTACAGGAGATTCGTGGAGGGTTTCTCTTCTCTAGCCGCACCTTTGACCAAGCTGACTCAGAAGAATGTGGCTTTTGTTTGGAGCGAGAAGTGCGAAGAAGCTTTTCTGGAGCTAAAGAAGAGATTGTGCACTGCTCCCGTTCTGACCCTTCCTACTGAGGGCGTGGATTATGATGTGTATGTGGATGCTTCGCATATAGGACTGGGATGCGTATTAATGCAGGATGGAAAAGTAATTGCTTATGGGTCAAGGCAGCTGAAGACTCATGAGAAGAATTATCCTACGCATGACCTTGAGTTTGCAGCGGTTATCTATGCGTTGAAGTTGTGGAGGCACTTACTTTATGGGGCTCAGTGCAAGATTTTTACTGACCATAAGAGCCTGAAGTACGTGTTCACGCAGAAAGAGTTGAATCTGCGTCAGCGGCGGTGGCTTGAGTATGTGGCGGATTATGACGTAGAAATCCAGTATCATCCGGGCAAGGCCAATGTGGTGGCCGACGCCCTGAGCCGAAAGATGGGAAAGATCTTTAACCTCTCCGCCGATCGGTTAGTTGAGGAGTTCCTCCTTATGGATATTTCAGTGGGATGCTGTGGTTTGCAGAGTAGTTTGTCAGTGACAGAGCCGTCCTAGATTTCTTTGACTAGACTGCATCAGAAGGACGACCCGGATTTGTTGCACTTGTTCATCAGGACAGAGAAGGGAGAGTTGCCAGATTTTGCTATCGATGATGCGGGTACTTTGAAGTACCGCGACAGGTTTTGCATCCCCGCCATTGGGGATATTAGGAGTATGATTTGCAGTGAGGCTCATGGTTCCAGCGTTGCCTACCATCCAGGATCTACGAAGATGTACCGTGACTTAAGGCAAATTGCCTGGTGGTATGGTATGAAAGGAGATATAGCCCGATTTGTTGCTAAGTGTCACACTTGCAAGAGGGTGAAGGCCGATCATGGAAGGCCTGGTGGCAAGCTGACCCCGTTAGAGATCCCGACTTGGAAGTGGGAGAGTATATCTATGGACTTCATTACGGGTTTGCCAAAATCCCCGAGAGGATTTGATTCTGTTTGGGTTATAGTGGATAGATTGACGAAGTGTGCTCACTTCGTGCCTTATAAGATTGATTACCCGATGAAGAAGATAGCGGAGTTGACTTGAATGAAGTCATCCGACTCCACGGTGTGTCGGTTAGCATCATTTCTGATCGAGACTCCCGGTTTACTTCTCGTTTTTGGCAGAGCCTGCAGGAGGGTTTGGGTACGGATCTGAGGTATTCTACTGCGTACCACCCTCAGACCAATGGGCAGACGGAGCGGGTCAATCAGATTGTTGAGGATATGATCCGGTGCTATATTTTAGACCACGGTGGAGCGTGGGATGAGCGTCTGCGACTCATGGAATTTGCTTATAATAACAGTTATCAGGAAAGCTTGCAGATGGCTCCGTTCGAAGCTTTGTATGGGAGGCGCTGTAGGACTCCGTTGTTTTGGGCCGAGGCTGGTGAGAGGCCGTTGTTTGGTCCTGATGCGCTGGAGGATATGGAAGTCGCCGTGAAGCTTATTCGGGAGAAGCTTCGTATAGCTCAGGAGAGGTATGAAAAGAACGCCAATCGGCGTAGGTCTGCTTTGGAGTTTTTAGTAAGGGATCATGTATACCTCAAGGTTTCTCCAATGGTTGGTGTGAAGAGATTTGGTAAAAATCGGAAATTGGACCCAAGGTATGTGGGCCCGTTCGAGATTTTGGAGCGGATTGGTGTGTCTGCATATAGATTGGATTTGCCAGCGAACTTCCCTGGTGTTCATAATGTTTTTCATGTTAGCCAATTGCGGAAGTGTGTGCGCAGCAGTGGGCAACTCTTGGATGTTGTGCCCCAGTTGGAGCCCAACCTCTCTTTTGTTGAGGTGCCAGTTCGTATTTTGGATACTTAGGAGCGTGTGCTGCGAAAGAAGTCCATACCGATGGTGAAAGTTCTATGGAAAAATCAGGATTTGGAGAGCGCGACTTGGGAGCTAGAGTCAGCAATGAGGAGGGCGTACCCTCACCTGTTTCCCTGATTTGATCGGTATGTTTCCCTTTGTAACTTCTGTTTGTTACTTTTCCTTCTTTAGTAGGAGGGTTGTGCGTAAAGTTTCGGGACGAAACTTTCTTTTAGGGGGAGTGACTGTAACGCCCCGTTTTTTCAGCGATTATTTGTATTTTCGTTTGGCGTTACGATGACGCATTTCCATGGCTTGAGCCGTGTGTGGAGTATGGTTTAGCTCCTTAGAACTGAGTGCCCTGTTTGGTAGCCTGTTGGCAAGATCTCCCTAGCAAACCGAGTCGTTTTGGTGACCCGGTGTGGCCTCTCGGGGGGATGTTTGTGTTTGGCTTTGTTTGGGTGTAACTCGAGTTCTGTTCGTCGAAAATTAATTTCGACTTCGCCGTTGTGTTCGTAGCATGGGTATTTAGCTACGGTGCGAATTTCGTCGAATTCCGAGGTAGTTTGGTTTTCACGTCGATTTGGTGCTTTATGTAATTTTGTAATTAATTATATTATTATATATTAATATATATATATATATATATATATATATAAGCATTAGGTTAGAATTAGAGAAAGAGCCGACCATCTTCTCCGATTAAAAGAAACCGCCGGTCCTGTACGAGAGAAACGGAGAAACCGCCTACCCTTCCCTTCGGACGCCGATTCCCGGAGCGTTTGTGGACGGAATTCGATTCCGAGAGTGGATTCGGATTGCTCTCGTCAAGATCTTCATTCCTACGGTAAGAAATTCGATTTTCGTGGAGTTTTGGGAGGATTGGAATTTTCGGTTTTGGAGTTTTCCGCCATTAATGGCCGAGTGTTTGTTCTAGGTGTTGCGGCCGTTTGGATCCGTGCGAAGAGGAGGAAAGCAGTCCAAAGCTTCGCTGTGATTTGAGGCAAGTGGTATTCTTGCCCTTGCCAAGTTTTTTTTTTCGATTTTACTTGCTGAAATTGAAATCCCGGTTAGCCCAGGTTAGAGGCCTTGTTGTTCTCATTTTCTTGCTAACTATAGGGCTTAGTTCTTCCTACTGAAACCCCCCCTATTTTTGTGATGATTGGAATCCAAATTGTCGGCGTGGAGCCGTTGTTTTCCTTTACTCTAATTGTTGCTCTGGTTCGGGTGTAGCCGAGAGGGAGAGTTAGGAGGGGGTGTGGTTGCCGATTTTCGTTAAGGTATTACTCGAATGATTAGGCATAGTTTGTATAGTAATGGTGCGCGACGTTGGTAGTCTCCTACTGCTATTGCAGTGGCGTGAGTCGTGTGCGCGTTCCGGTGTCGTTCGGGAAATTCCAAACGGTACAGGTTAGCCGCGCACGGTCGTTAACCGTTAGGGCGCACGACCACTGGTCGTGTGCCTCTGTTCGTGCGCGTGTAACTTTCAGTTTCCAAAGTTCTGTCTCGGAGATCGCACGAGCGCTGGCAAGCAGTGCGCACGACCACTGATCGTGCGTCACTGATCGTGCGCTGACGCTAAGTTTTTCTCAGGTTTTCCAGGTTCGCTTCGCACGATCATCAGCCGATGAGTGCGCACGACCACTGATCGTGCGTCACTGATCATGCGCTCTGTATATTTTCTTTTGCTAGGCGAATTTAGCTGGTTTCGAGTGCGGGAGTTTAGATACTCAAGTGGCAGGCAACTACTCGAGTTCTGGATCTTCTGCCTTGGTCGTTCGACTATCGTCGAGCTCCGTATTCTTTAGTGGTATTATTTTGGCGGCGAGTGAGGCTAGCTCGCTCAACGCCAAAGTTTAGGTAGGCACTGAGTGGGTTTCACTCAACGCCTAGTCGTGTTGGTTTATTTCAACACTCTTCCTTTACCTTGTCTTTCGTTTCCGAGTGGATTTCCAGTTGTATTTCTGGGTTTTCCTTGTCGGCCGTTTTCTTTATTTTCCTAGAGGCCGAATCGTGGGTCGTGGTTAGTAGTGGTGGTTGTAGCTCTTTATGGGGGTGGAGTTGTGTGATATAGCCAAGGCCACCCATGTTTTTCTTGCTCCAGGTACGGGCTGGGCATGTCGGGTGGAAGGTCCCTTGTGTTTTCACGTGTTGACCCTCGAGCTTTTGACTTGGACATGGTGGATTGGGGGACTGCGTTTGCCTTCGATCCGGTTCCTCGTTGTTGTTTTTGCTACTATCACTTCCCACAGTTTAGGGTGTTAGAAGTTTCTTCTTTGGTAGTTTGCAGCATTCTGGCTCTTGGCAGCCTAGTAGGCCCTGCAGGATGTGGTTCCTGGGCTGGGTCGTTGCTGTTTCTTTGCACGTTGTGCATTTCTTGTGGTCCTATTTTGGACAGTTGTGACTCTTTCTACTGCATGTTTTTCTGGTACTTTTCCCCTTTTGGTTGACTCTTTCATGCAGTTTTACCTTGTTTAGCTTGCTGAGGTGTTCTGTTTTCTTTTGGAATGCCTCAGGTTCTGAGCTGTAGCCAGTCTGGTGGCTAGTTGGAGGTGGTGTTGTTGGTGGACTCCCGGACATTGGTGTTCTGTTTACCTTGTTAGTGAGGTTGTTTTCAGTACTTTCTTACAGACATATATTTGTGCTAGTGGGTTCGTGTCAGGTTGTTGGCGCCCACTGGTAGTTTTTACCTTGTACTAGATATATACTATTGCTGCTACCATTTTCTGGAGATAGTCTACTTGCTCTGAGAAGGTTTTATGCTAGGTTGCTAGTTATTTTTAAACTATAATTATTATTATAAATAAAGCTCATGATCAGCATGTTTTATAAGACGTATTCACTATTTTCCAAATCACGTATAAAGACCGCTTTCTTATATATTATATAAATTAAATGTAGGGTCTTGCATAGCATGAGTGGTTCTCTTGGAACCCTTATGCGCTCCTTAGGATGTTAAACCTAAATAAAGTATTTTTTCGCAGCGTATAAATATAGTTTTTCTTTTGTTGACTAGGTGATCCACTGAGCCGAGGGATACGGTCTCTAAAATATAACTGATTTTCTAATCATTAATCACATGATTTTCTTTCATTAAGTTGGTAGTTGGTTTTGCCTGAGCGTCAGCAGTTATTCCCTGCTTGACGTGGCATCACGACGCGTGTTTTCTCTTACTCTGATAATTCTTAATTCGGAGAAAATGCGGGTTGTGACACCGCGTCAGTCCAGTCTTGAGTCTGACGATTTTGAGCAACAGGAAAGGTGGATCTGTACCCGCGTTATGGTTGTCTAACCTTGGGTGCTTAAGGCCCTATTAGGATCACATATCGAGAGTCGACGACTTGCGTGCCGATCAGACTAGTATGCTCATTGGTGGGATCCAGTATTTCCTGTACACCCGAATGTGCCCTGAGTGCACGGAGTGTCGGGCCGTCGTGCCGATGTTTGTGATATGTATTGACTGTGCGATTGTGCACGTCTTGCGTGGTTTGCTATACATACTATTGGAAAAATGCTATGCAGGGATGGAATTCCGCTGCCCCGTGCCAGGGGCAGGGTCGTTATAATTGGTCAGCCTAATGCTGATCGTTGCCCTGTTTACCACCGCTTGGTGGATTGGTCCTTGCAGGTGCAGGAGGTGCTGGTCCAAGCGGGACTTAGCGGGTTGAAGCCCAAGCTGTGTTGCTGCCCTAGAAGGCTTTATTGTGTTTCTTCTTGTTCATGTGTGGTCGGCCTGCATGCCGATGTCATTAAACCACACCTTATTAAGAGAAATTTGTAAGGCCTTAAGGCCAGATACATTCCTATGTTATAGTGGTCAGTTCTTATAACTCTTGAGTTCAAGTTTTCAACCGTAAAGCTTCCGCTAGAATGCTCTGTGTTAGGATGCATTGGTATTGATATTATTTAGTAGCGTCTCCGCCTATTTGTGGAATATGGTGTGGGGCCCTGGCCGGACCCTTTATTATATTCTTCTTGACGGGTAGAGGTGTTACAGGGTTGACCTCCATACCGAGCCCTTGGGTCTGTCCCCTGTTCTTTTTTCCTTAGTCGTTTGGCTCACGAGAGAGAAGTAAGTGTGCGATCACCCCTTCCCCAAGGATGAACTCAACAGAGACTGAGTTTTCGATTTCAATATTTTTGGTGCGGTGAGCGTGGAGAGTGGTCAACAAAGAAAATCTTCAGCAGGCTTGATGACTGGAGGAGAAGGGCAAGGTTCGAACAGGGACGACTCGCCACCCCTTCCCCCTCTCGCCACGGTGGGGATGTTCGAGGAGTTCATGCATGAGGTGCTTGACCTCTTCAAGTTAGCACTCGGCGCACGTGCCGAGTGCTCGACACAAGCTGTCCTAGTTGCCGCTGACCCAGCTCTAGGAAAGGATGCCCCGGCTCGGCGATTTGGGAAGAAGGTTATAAAGGAGGGGATTGGGCACGATCTCCCCAGCGAGTGCTCTTCCCCGGGTCGGCGAGTGGAGGCCGGTTAAGCGAGTTGGGGGGGGGGGGGCGAGATCCTCCAGCTCGCTCAACATAGGGAGGTAGCCCCTTTAGTGAGTTGGTTTCTTCAGCTCCAGTTCCGAAGGGGTTTAGGGAGCCGGAGATGTCCTACTATACCGGGAAGGATGACCCGATCCAGCACATCCAATAGTTTAAGGATGTGGTTTCGATAAGGCAGATGTCAG
The DNA here is from genome assembly GCA_039513925.1 of Platanthera zijinensis. Lineage (NCBI taxonomy): Eukaryota > Viridiplantae > Streptophyta > Magnoliopsida > Asparagales > Orchidaceae > Platanthera > Platanthera zijinensis. The sequence goes on from CM077086.1 coordinate 83,098,442, forward strand.
ATGCCTTCAAGTGCAGACTCTATAACATCCAATTTCCAACTAGACCCCTAAGAGTGGTTTTGTCATGACTAGGTCATGGCAAAACCCTAGGAAGCCCAAGAAGACTAAGTGAGCTTAGGCATGAAGTTGGAAATCACCATGGTCTGCAAATAGTAGAATTCTAAACAATAGTTTAGGATGACCATAAGGCTTCACATGACTCCATGACCCCACCACAACATCCCTAACCCATTAGAGGGTCCATTAGAGCCATAGGAATCCATTGGTGTCAACCCAAAGTGGTCAAATTGACCTAAGACAACCATAAGCCTAAATTGGGCAAGGTGCCCTAACTAAGGGCAATTGGCCTCTAATGTGCCCAACCAACCCTACCCATGTCTTCCTAGAACTTAGGAGAGGCCATTGAGTCATTAAGGACCCATTGGAGTCAACCCAAAAGGTCAAATTGACCTAGGTCAACTCTACTCAAGTGTTAGGTCAAGTTGCTCAAAAGGGCCAACTCAAGCTCAAGCCCATTTCCCCCACTAAGGATAACCTCATTTCCATTAATAACATGAGTTAGTGGGGTGCCAATAGGCTGGAAGAGAGATCAAAATCGGCCTTGATGATCAGGAGAGAGAAAACTCCATTTTTCCCCTTTAATGGAGGAGAGAGAAAATGAGATGGAAGGCCATTTGTGGCTTGGAAGGCCAAGGGGCTTCCCCCTTCACCTCCAATGGCATTATTAATCTCCCCTGATGAATTAGGAGGAGATCAAGAGGTTGGCCAGGCTGTACAGGGGTTGGATTCAGTGGGCTTTTCATTGGCCAAAAATTACCTTCAAGGCCATTAATGGCTTTGAAGCTTAGGCCCTTCCCCTCCCCCATTTGAGTGTTTTAAAAACTTCACCAGACAGAGGGGAGGAGTTTCCATACTTTTTTTGAAGGAACCGAGTGTAACATCCCATTTTCGGCTAGACCCCTGGAAGTGGTTTTGTCATAACAGAACCCTAGGAAACCCAGGAATTGAAGTTTATCGACCAAGATTTTGAGTCAAGGGGTGGTCACGCCCGTGACCGACCCGTCATGCTCGTGACCTAGGGCGTGACCCCTTCGACGACCGTCAACCTCAGAAAGACGATCGGCGAGCTCAGAAATTTCAACATGGGCTTGACACGCTCGTGATCGATCCGTCACGCCCGTGACCTTGGAATGGCGTTGAGTGAGGTAAGCTCACTCAAAGCCATAAGCTAGACGACGTTGAGTGCACGGAATGCACTCAACTCCATCTGGTGTCGTCTGGTTGGCATTGAGTGAGCTGAGCTCACTCAACGCCGTAGACTGGATGGCGTTTAGTGAGCTTAGCTCACTCAACGCCGTAATCTGTCAGGCGGGATGGCGTTGAGTGCGTTGAGTGCACTCAACGCCATAAGTTGAACGACGTTGAGTGTACTGACCGCACTCAATGCCATTTGGTGTTGTCTGGATGGCATTGAGTGAGCAGAGCTCACTCAACACCATAATCTGGACGGCGTTGAGTGAGCTAAGCTCACTCAACGCCATCGTTTGAAAAGGACATATTCTGGATGGGGTTGAGTGAGCAGAGCTCACTCAACGCCATAATTCGGATTGCGTTGAGTGAGCAGAGCTCACTCAATACCGTATCTGGGATGGCGTTGAGTGAGCAGAGCTCACTCAACGCCGTAGCAAGGATGGCGTTGAGTGAGCAGAGCTCACTCAACGCCATTATACTTAGAATTTTGCTGGCATTTTTCTAGCAGATTGGTTATGGCTGTGTGCTGGTTCAGCTGAACCGGGCCGGTCTAGGAGTGGGCCGTTTTCTCCTATTAAGACCTAATAAGTCTTATTTAAAATAAGTTGACCGGTCAAGCTTGACACGTGGACCGACAGCTTTGCAAAAAGGGCGGTTACGGCCATGGCCGAGAGCTTGCTGTCATGGCCATCAATGGCATTTGATGCCGTGGCCTTCCCCTCCCCTTTTATGGCTGGATCCAACTCCTCTAGGGAAGAGGAGGAGTTTCCAGCCGTTAGCTTGCTGTCACAGAGCCGTTTCAGCTTCCCACCACCATGGCCGAGCCAAGCTATAATGGGCCATTAATGGCCACCAGCTTTTGGCTGTTCCCCCTCCTTAACCGAGCTTTTAAACACCCTCAGAGGCCTAAGAGGAAGTTTTCCCAGCCTTTACCTGAAGTTTTCGAGCCTCCCGCTGTGCGATTGAGAATTCCGGCGACGCCACCACCGCACTAATGGCATCCCGACGGTCTGCACGCCTCTAGCCCGCGAACAAGGTCCTCCCCTCCCTCTTCTTCCGCAGATAGATTTTAGGATTCAATAGGATTGAGAATCGGGCTCAACTAAGCCCGATTGGAGCTTTCATTTTCATGGATTTTCCATGAAATTCGCGTTCTCGGGCTCGCCGGAAAAAGCCTCTCCGGCGGCTGCGCCGCCGCCCGGCGATGGCCGCCACCTCAACGGAGGTTGTGGTGGCGGTGGCCAGCTAGGGAGGAGGCTGGACGGCCGGAGGCTGCGCTTGGAAGTAGCTCCAGGTCGGGCTGATCGTGGCCTTTGGTTGGAGGAAGAAGACAAAGCCAGGGCCCTTAGATCCCGCTTCAAGATCTGTGCAATTAATAAGCATTTTCTGTAATGAAATAACAGCCACCTTAGATAAATTAGGAAAAATACTTAGGGGCTTTTTATGAAGAAATGTACAACATGAAATTTGTAACCCTATGGGTCTACTATATTTTAAAATTGATTTGGGTCAATTTGGTCAACTGGTTTGACCAGGGCACCTCTTTTTGTGGGATCTAGACCTAGAGCTAGGCAGAGACTAAAAGGTTTTCCCACCCTTCATCCTTTGACCAAATGATCTGAAATTTTGGCAAGGAGCCTACCCTAGCTATACCTAGAGCGTGTCCAAAAATGGGAATTTTTGGGGAATGTTTTTCTAAAGTTTTTAGAAAAATTTAATAATCTTAGGAAAAATTAATTAGTTAGCTTAATGACTTCCAAACCCTCCCAAATCTTGGTGAGTGGTCCCTGGGTTTATTATAAGGTTTTGTATAATTTTTCATCTCATTTTGAGATGTTTTAGATTGGAAATGGACAAACCTAAGCTATGCCCTATTAAGGGGTTTTTAGGTTAAAAGTGCACTTTGAGACTTGAATGGTCAGATCACCGCAACAGAGGATGAGATTTTGACCACTGACTTAGAATGCTCTCGAGCACCCCCTCATGGAGTTTGAGGTGGATTGGGGTAGATTTGCCCTAGGATCCAAGGCCAAACCCTAAGGATGGCTCTTGGTGGGTTGTGAAGGTCATGGTGTCAAATGACCTTGGACTGACTTGAAATTTGGTGGGGAGGACCATAGGGCCATTATAGTTCTCTGGAAAAAATCTTAGGGGATTTGGAGACAGTTAGGCCACCTAAAATCCTAACCCTAGTTTAGGGCACCAATCTTAATTTGAATTATTATGCTGACATATGAACTACAAATCAAATAAAATTTGGGCAGGGTGATTTTCTTGTCTAAATGGACATAATATAATTTTGTTGAGATTTTTAGGTTAATTTATACAGTACTTTATTCACAACTCTTGTTGTGCCCTAGATATTTATTTTGATGATTCTTGAATTTCTGTTCACTGGAAAGTTATGAAATCTTGGATTAGGGCATCTTATAGCATGTTATACCTTTTGTAGTTTTCTTGAAAGTTTTATCTGATTATTTTGGGTACTTGCTTCTTTAACTTACCATTTGGGATATGTAGTCAAAAATGCAAATAATGCCCAATTATTATTTGAAAAATTATGAAATTTGGTCAGTGAGTGTTTCAAACCATGATAGTAACCCTGTAGTTTTCTCTGGATTTTTAGATAATTAAAAATAGTACCTCTTTCACTAAGCTAGGAAAAATTAGTATTTTACATTAAAATAAATTCAGAGCCCGTATATTAGTTAAAAATCATGGACACTACAACATTTTTGGTCTTTAGCAACACCTAACTTGGCAACAGTTATAAAAATATTGCCTAAACTTTGTTAGAGAACAGTTTTTAAGTGTTGCAATAGGTTTACATATTTAGGCAACACTTTCTGTGCAACATTCAGAAACTGTTGAAATAATCCCGTATAGGGAACATTTTTGAAATGTTGCCCTTGAAGATTCACTTTAGACAACAATTATGATATGCTGTCTTCTTAAAAATTAATTTGCAATATTTTAAAAGTGTTGCCTAAAAATTACTTTAAGAATAACCAAAATTATTATTCTCCCATGCCAAATTACTACTTTAAAAATTATTTTTATAAAAACAATATTTATAACACATACACAAACCCAGCTGAATTTGTGCTTAATTAAAACATCCCGACACTATTCACCCACCTCAAATTCCCGGTACCCTCTCTTCTTCTGCACGACCCAGCCTCACCTCGCCTTCATCCACCGATCCATCCACGACCCAGCCTCGCCTCGCCGTTAGACCTCCTCATACGCGATTTCTTCCTCATCTCGTCGGAGGAAAACTCCAGTTGCCGGATAAAAAAAGCCCCGCTCCTTCAAATGCCCCGAAACCCTACCCCCAAACGGCTCAAACCCTTCCTTTCCTGCAACCATCTTTCGCAGGCCATCGTTCTTCTCCCGCAAGCATCTTCTCGCAGGTCGTCGATGCTCTCCCGCAAGCATCTTCTCGCAGGCCGTCGCAAGCCATCCCGCAGAGAACTCCAACAACATTTTCTCCCACAAGCCATCGCATGCCATCTCCGGCCGTCGCATACCATCGCAAGCTCTGTGAATGCCTTCGGTGAAGCTTCTTTGTAAACCTAAGCACTCAAGCACTTCCGGTAAGCCTTCTCCTTTTCAAATTTAAGTACCTGCAGATATTTTTTGGACCTGCTTCAGAGCTTCCTCCCAGAATCACATCTTCTACTCCACTTGCATTTCCGAAAAGGCCTCCAAGCTTTACTTCCCTGGATGCTCACACTGCAGACTCTCCTTCAGGCCCTCTGGTAGGCCTTCTTTATTTTAACATTCAAATGACATTTATGAACTTTGGTGTTGGTGCTGATGAAGTGATTTTTATAATGCTTGGATTTCCACAATACAATGCAGTTGAAGCACCTTCATGCTGAATCTCAACAGCTTCTGCAAGGAAACACATTTTTCATTCATTTCCATGAATTTTGAGTATATTTTTAATGTTTAGACTACCTTTGCAATAGTCTAAACTATATATAAGTAAATACTATGGTGCATCTCAATTAAGAGAATTCCTAGGGCATGCCCTGCATTCTGATATTTTAGCCTCAGGCTTGCTAATTTATATTACAAAAAAATGCACCATTGTAATCATCAGCATCTTAAGCCAAGATATACACAGTTGGTAAGACAACAGTTGTTCCTAGACCTATAAGTCATCCCATGCAAATATACACATACTCAAAAGTACCATTGTAATCATCAGCATCTTAAGCCATGATGGACATCCTTTACAAAATGATTTGAACAAAATTTTTTTACAAGCTTGCAGTGTTCAGTTTTTGTTTGAAATACAATTGTCGATGTTCTTGATTTTTCTTTCACACATCTTCAAAGCAAGGTATGTGGAAACTCAAAGATTCGTTCTTCTTTTTAATTTGAATAAAAAAAATGTATTTTTAAATATTACGTGTGCACGCCGAATGTCACCCCCACGCCGAATGTCGCCCCCACGCCGAATGTCGCCCCCACGACGAATGTCGCACCCTAGCCGAATGTCGCCCCCTCGACGAATGTCGGCCCCACGCCGAATGTCGCCCCCACGCCGAATGTCTCCCCCACGACGAATGTCGCCCCCACTACGAATGTCGCCCCCACGACGAATGTCGCACTCTCGACCAATGTCGCACCCACGACGAATGTTGCCCGCACGGGGTCCCCCGTACACGACTGCTTCTCTTTATACTATAAGGAAGGAGCTATGTTACACCATGTGTAACATTTTATTGTGAAAATGCCCTCATAAAAACTGTTTTGGTGAGTTAATTGGGGGATATTTGGGTCATTTGGTGGGATCAAAACTTAATTAATAGAAACGGCACTGTTCATCCGCCTCAAATTCCCGATACGTACACGACTTCTTCGTTCCTTCTTCTGCGCAGGTAGGGCAGCGCCTACATCGTCATCTCCTCCTCTTTCTGCTTCCACAAGCCTGTCGCAAGCCTCTCCATCTTGGTCTACTCGCATTCTCTGACGCACCTCAAGTGGTAAAAAATCTTTACATCTTCAGATACCTCATTTCCGCCTCCTCATCCTCCATAGGCATGGCTGCTACTGAGGATCGAGATTTTGTCCGGCAGTTGACTCCTTGCTGGTTAGGGACTGTCAGAGAGGAAGGAGCTGTTTGGCTTCCGCTGGGAAGGCGACCGTGGAGAGCCCCGAATCCTCTTCCGCTTCGTTGCTTCACACATTCTCGCCTCGCCATTTTAGGGCTTCGTCGCTCCTGCATTGTTCAAGGTTCGACCACCAAATTTTTTCTCTTTCACTCTTGCGCTTAAATGAGATAGTTTGATTGCTTTATGGTTTCATCGCAATGCTTCTACTATTCAGCTTTCTGATCCAAAATGCCATATGCTTCTCCTCTAAACAAGGCTGGCTTAAGATAAAGTGCGATTCATATTTAATTTGTTGAACTTTAATTAATTAAAAAAATATCATATTTCAAGTTAAAAATGTTGTCATCATTCGATTTGTTGAACTTATTTTTTGCCTCCTCTTCTCTTAACTGTAATGAGGAAGCTGTTGATAATAGAGTCATGAATGTGGATGTTATGCAGCTAACGATGAGGGTGTTGGTATTGTCGTTGTATTAAACTTCAACATGCTTAATTATGCTAGGAGCTTTTCTGGCTTGCAAGTCAAAGGACATTATATAGCCGAAAGCCCCAGTTATATAGCTGACCAGCATGTGCCACACATGCTAAACTGTGTCCTTCTATAATGCTTTAGTTTTGGCAAGATTTAATTGCTGTAAAATACTTATTTGTATTTGACTGATTAATTTAATGTTCAGCTTTTGAACTTAGTTTGTGTTTAATTGATGCAAGGATTCAATGCTTGGTGGGATGCATTTACGAGTGATGATTGGATGTGCAAAGTAATTTTTTTTAGTATTTCAATGGATAATAAGTTTATTTTGATAAAAGTTTTATTTCATGTTTAACTATTTGTCCAACAAATTGAACCACTATTAGTTTGTATATAAAGATTTTGTGGAGCAAATTACTTAGAAATTGTTCTTGATGGTAACAGACTATGCAAATTATAAGAATTGATGTAACAATCATCAGGCAATTTTGTACTAAAGTATTCACGATCTTATGTAAAAATCATCAGGCAATTTGCGCAAGGAAAGTCGATTACTTGATTACCCACTCTCTATTTCTTCTTTTTTCTGAGTTTGAAACTTTGAAAGTTGAGTATGATGATTTCATAGTTTTTCAGAGTTTGGAAGAGACGTTGAGGGCTTATGGTGGATTGGCAGGAGACTCTGGAAGATATGTTGAGCAGGTACCCCTCTTTAATTACTTCATTACCCCCATCTATTTCTCCATTATCTAGAGTTAAAAATGTTGTCATCATTTGATTTGTTGAACTTATTTATTGCCTCCTCTTCTCTTAACTGTAATGAGGAAGCTGTTGATAATAGAATCATGAATGTGGATGTTATGCAGCTAACGATGAGTGTGTTTGTGTTGCCGTTGTATTAAACTTCAATCTGCTTTGTAATAATAGATGCTCACATAAAACAGCATATACAATATCTCCCAGTCTTTTTCTGAATGTTTTGTAACGAGGAGTTTGCTATGAGGAGTTTGCTATGAGGAGTTTGCTATGAGGAGTTTGCTGTGAGCATATAAAAAAACTGATCATGATATGGAGTAATGAGGAGTTTGTTGTGAGCTTTTATATGCCTTTAGCCTAATATTAGGAGTTGTTTTGTGTGATGTGTTCTCTGCTTGATATGTTTTAGCCTAATGAAATGAAATGGCATAAGTCCAACCGAAGTTGATAGTATTAGAACGATCTAAATGGAATTTTCTGCTTGATATGTTCTCTGCTTTGTGTGATGTGTTCTCTGCTATCAAAAGTTGTTTTATGTGATGTGTTAGCCTAATATTAGGAATAACATGGAGCAACTATCAACCCAAGCAAAGCAACCCTGTGAACTTGATTTGCTCGCAGCCTAATATTGGGGTTGTTTTATGTGATGTGTTCTCTATTTTATAGCTGCTCACAGCCTAATATTACTGCTCACATCTAATTGATTGGCGGGAGATATTTTATAGCTGCTCACAGCAAACTTTTTCTGCTCACGTAAGATATGTGTTCTCTATTTTATATGCTCTAAGTCATATTAGGAGCCAAATGTTAGGCTATCAAACTGTAATGTATTTTTTTTCATTTGCTTTGTAATGACAATAGGGAGATTTTTTTATGTTTATGTTTGTTTGTAGGCCTCCTCCACAGTTTCTCACCGCAGGAGGTTCTACTCCTCGACAGCCTCCTTCCGATAACCTCCTTCTTCCTACTTCAAGTTTGTTTTTTTTATACTTGATTCTATGCAATTAATGTTGTTTTCCTAAGATATGTAACATATTTTATATTGTTTCATTGTCTTTGCTTAAATATAGGCACTAAGCTATTCTTTCTATTTTGTTCATTTTCCCTGGTGACTTCAGGTGTCTGTGCACTCTCTGCCAAGCTCCCCCTCCAACAATCCGCTGACAGTTGGTGTACAGGTAAGATTCACAATTATTCGTAGTTGTGAAATTCCCAACCACCTGCTATTCGTGCATAATGAAACCTGCTATTCATTGTTTTTTCATCTCAGTTTTTATTAGCAGTTTTAAGATTCACAGTTTGAGAGCATGTTTGATATTCACAGTTTGAGAGCATGTTTGATATTCACAGTTTGAGAGCATGTTGGAAGAAAACATAAATTTTTATTTTTTGAAATAGATAATGTTTGCTCTGAATTGATTATCATCAAATAATTAAAATAATTTTTGCGGGAGAGCAAACATAAATGTTTTTGTGATAATTTCTGAGGGAGAGCAAACATAAATGTTGTTGATCTCTCTACCATTTATAAATTACCTGTAGAGAGCAGTGCAAGAAATTGAGATAATTTAGCGAGCTGCAGGTGCAGCTCGCTGAATTTCAGCGCGCTGCAGGTGCAGCACACTAAATTTTAGCGGCGCGCACCTGCAGCTCGCTGAAATTCAGCGAGCTGCACCTGCAGCGCGCTGAAATTCAGCGTGCTGGACCTGCAGCTCGCTGAAATTCAGGGGCTTGCAGGTGCAGCACGCTGAATTTCAGCGAGCTGCAGGTGCATCAAGCATATAAGAATCGTTTTTTCAATGAGATTCTCTAAATTCTGATTTTAAAAGGCCCCTACATTTATCCATTAATCTTCAATTCCGTCTATTTGCATGATCTTACCAGTATGCTCTATAGGTTGAACTTGAATAGCTTGATGTTCGCGCTGAATTTCAGCGAGCTGCAGGTGCAGCTCGCTCACGCTGAATTTCAGCGAGCTGCACCTGCACCTGCAGCGTGCAACACGCTGAAATTCAGCGTGCTGCAGGTGCAGCGTGCTACAGGTGCAGCGTGCAGCACGCTGAATTTCAGTGTGCTACACCTGCAGCTCGCTAAAATTTAGCGTGAGCGAGCTGCACATGCAGCTCGTTGAAATTGCAACACGCTGAATTTCAGCGTGCTGCACGTTGCACCTGCAGCACGCTTAATTTCAGCGTGCTGCAGGGGCAAGTCCCTGAATTTTAGCGTGCAATGCAAGCCACATGTACATTCTTCTACATCAACACACATTCCAAACTATGGAGAGGTATAATGTTGTAGATTTTCATACAATATATTAAAAATGCTTTTATATGTTTACAACTTTTTAATTATATATTGATCTTGATGTCATTATATTTATATATATTATTTTACTTTGTGCAGAAAGTTTTTGATGTTGGCCGGGATCAGGAAGACAAATGAGGAGTTGCAATATGATCGATGACCCCATTTCATGAAGACCATTTGATGTTTAAGTTAATTTAGATAATTTTGTTTGTGTGCTGTAATATTTAATTATTTTGAGGTATTTTGGTAAATTGTGATGTTAATGATGAGTTGTTAATTTAATGATAAAACATGTGCAACATTAATATTCTAAATGAAAATATTTGTCTTGTTAAATATTTATGCGTTATAAAAAATGTCTCATAATATAACATGTTTGTTTTTTAAGTTTTAATTTATTTTCATATTTTTCTAAAATTTATATTTTTTTATTAATTAAATAGTTTTGGCAACATTTATTAAATGTAACTCTAAACATTTTGAAAATGTTGCAATAGGTCCATGTAAAAAATGTTGCCTTTACTAGAGATATAGGCAACAGTTTCAAGTAATGTTGCCTAAACATGTGAAAATTGTTGCCTTAGGTCTTTGGTAACACGGGCATAGGCATACACCCCTATGACAACAATTTTCAATGTTTTGGCAACACTTTGCGGTTTTAGGCAACAATTTTCAAAAGTTGTTAAAGACCAAAAATGTTGCAGTGGGACTTGGTTTCTGATAGTTTTAGGTCACCATCAAGATTCTGTAATTTTATTGTGATTTTTGGGTGCATATTTAGAGTAATTGCTTCATAATGTAGTAGAGGTGACCTAAAATATTAAATTAGGAAATATAGGCCTAAACACCTCTGAAATTTCTCAAAATTTGGAATTACTGCTTAAATGCCTCATAGGATTTTTACTGATTTTATGATGATTTATTGTTGGCTGATTAGTGCACTTCATGTTCATACTAGGGCATTGGGAGGCTTAGAATAAATAAATTAAATGCCCGATAAATAGGAAAAATTTGGAAGTCTTGGACTTAGTTATATTATGTCATGATAGACCTCTAATAAAAATTATAGGAGATTTAGAGGACAATTTGGAGTACCTCCCCTTATATACCTCATGTATCTTAGGATGGTCTGTATATATTAAGATCACAGAAACCGAACTAGAGTGGGAAATGAACTTGGAGAGATGGAATTTTGGTAGTTTGCTGGTTTGGATAGGGCAAGTTAAGTTAAGTTTATTATTGGAAGTCAGGATAAGTAGAGTGTGAGATTGGCTAGTGTTAAGTGGTGTTCGGGAACGACGAAAGATCGTCCACCCCTGGTAGGAGAGGAAGAGGCTTAATTCTCTAGAGCTAGGTCTAAAGTAATCAAAAAAGGGATCGGGTAACGGGTATCAACCAATAATAATAAGTGCCTTGCGAAAGGGAACAGTTGGCTTCAGCTACCATCATAGTTCCTAGTGCCCTTTGAGAGCCATTCACGGGGAATACCGGGGGCAGTCCTGGGCTAACATAAACCGTAAAAATAATAAATTAAAAGAGCAACTAGAATAATTAGGGTTGCACTTTCACACACCCCGGTAGATAGGGAGGTAGAATAAGTTGGTTTGGTTGCCATTCAGACGATAGCTCTGAAGGTAGATGCACGGACGGGACAGTCCGGGGAGCCGAGGGCTCGAGGGTTTGAGTACAGAATAAGGTTGTGGGTCTTCAGTATTTGATTGTCATTCACACCGACATCGGTACGTTGACTCGGTGGTTTGGGACACTTAGCCAAAGAAAGTCTGGCGGATATAGCCAGCATAAGTATGCGGATACTCTAGGTCGTGTTCTTCTAGGGGCGTATGGAAGGGCTAGGCCCGGTAGTGTGGATACCCGCCTAGGAGTGGGGGGCCCGACCCACTGTCTCCGTTTGCCACTATGGAGATTCCTGGGAGTGAAGCTAGCTGCCCGAACAGGGGGAACTAAAGGTCTGTGCGCATAGAGTCGTGTGCGTGAGTTGTACTTTCATGAATCATGGCATAACATACCACTACACTCATATTTGCATACAACCGACACCCCAATGTATAAATCGGTATGGGACTTTTTATATGATGGGAGCCTTGCAGAAGACCCCTTAACTTATAAGTTTGTATGGGCATTCATATAAGTTAAGGTTACTCATTTATTTACTTACTTGCTTACTTACTTGTTCTATTTGTCTTCTTATATATTTGCTACTTACTACATGTCTGCTTTATTACTTACTATCGCAGAATTGCTAGATGTACTTTATTCTAGATAGTTGTTTATACACCATGATAGTTGTTAGATTAGCTCCTTTGTCATCTGCTTGATTACTCTCCACCTTTGTAGCTTCCCTTTCCTCCTCTCCGCTCGGTGCTTAGGAGCCGTGAGGGAGGGGTAGGGGATGATAGGGCTTAGTCTTTATGACTAATGGTTTTCGAACCACAACATTATAGGAGCTCCAGATGGGATCCAGGGACCAGCACCAGCGGAGTACGGTGCACATGGAGGTGGGTCAGTCTAGCACCGGTGCACCTGCGACCAGCTCCGTGAGTGATTAGTATTTTATAGCTTCCGTGATGAGTGATTTGTAGTGAGGACTCTGATATACCGGTCTCGAGCCCGTTTATTGATATTTCATCTGAACTGATCCTTGTAGTACCTCTATTTTCTATTATTATCTATTGATGGACGGGTTGTGATTTTCTATTCATACATGTTTCTGTGGACCTTTTTATATTTTATGTATACTTACTCCTCTCTCTTTGTGATCGAAAAGGGCCGGCAGAATTGACGTTTTGTAGTGGCGACCTTCCCGTTAGTCGGTGCCACCGCAAAGCGATAATTCTGGGCTAAGACCCCGGAGGTTGAAAAAGAAAAAAAAGGTGGTCTTACACCGAGCCCTCCCACTGTGCGGTTGCAACATACCTGAAGCTCCAAAATCCAGCCATGGCGCACCACCACCAAACCCGTCGGCAAGCACGGTTGAAGGTCCTCCTCTACTCCTCTCTTCGTGGGCTAGATCCTTAGATCATTTAGGAGAGAAATCGGGCTCAATTGAGCCCGATTGGGAGAGAAAAACTTCAGATTTTCTAAGAAAATCTTCCTCTCAGGTTCGCTGGAAACCGCCCCTTCGGCGGATGTGCCGCCCTCCGGCGATAGCCACCACCTCAACGGAGGTGGTGGTGGTGGTGGCCGGCCGGGGAGGGGACTGGATCGCCAACAAATGGCTTGGAAAACACCTTCAGGTTCGATCAATCATGACCTTGGTCAACATACCCTTAAGGGGTTAATTTAGGGCAAAGAGTGTTTGGGCCCTGGAGGGGCCAATTCTCACCCAAAGGGGGTGGGAATTGGGCCAGAGCTCCATGGTAAGTAAAAACACCCTCTCATGGATTTGGAGGTGGTTTGGGGTGGATTTGCCCTAGGACCCTAGTTCAAACCCTAAGGTTGAACTTTGGGGGTTTATTAAGGACATAAGGTCATATGTTCTTGTATGGACTTGGTGTTTAGTACATGTGATTCTAGGGTGGTGATATTTCCTAGGGAGGAATTTGGTGATATTTATACTTATGCACACAACTTAAACCAATTAGGGTTAGTTTAGGCCTTTACATTTTAGGAAAATATTGATGGGTCATATGATCTTGGATACTTATGAAATTTTGGTAGAAGAGTTTTTATAATAATATGAGCCTCTGGAAATTATTGTAGGATGTTTGGAAGACATTAACTCATACTTGTAGTTATAATCTTTATGTTGCCCCTAAGGATGATTTTGATAAAATCATGGTTAAACTAACTTAGAATGTTATGTAACTTAGTCAGTGATGATTTATGATCATATTAAAGCCATGGTAATTTTTGTATAATTTTGGATAATATTTTTAGGTACTTCTCTCTTTAATTCTATTTATTCTTTTTATCTTGAATTAATTATTTAGGGGCTGATTATTTTATAAAAGTTTGTGAAACTTAGTATTCTATGTTATTTTGGGATCATATAATGATAATAATTTTTGGGTGGCCACACCTTAAGTAAATCTAGTACTTCATGTTCAAAATTACCCATGACCTAACTTTTGGAAAATTTAATAAATGCAAATTAATTAGGAAAATTATAAGTTTCTAGATTTGGGATAAATATGTCATGATAGACACAAAATAAATATCTTAGGGCATTTGGATCAAAATTTGGAGTACCTCCAATCATGTACATCATATAGCTTAGGTTGGTCTACATTTAGTAAAACTGCGAAAATTATGATAACTTGAGGAATGAACATAGGGAGATGGGGTTATTGGTTTACTGATCTTAGTAAAGAGAAAAATAGAGCTTCTTTAGGAGTCATGATGAGGAGAGTGTTGGGTTGACTAGTGTTAAGAGGTGCTCAGGATCGACGAAAGATCATCTTTCCTGTGGAGAGAGAGAGAGAGTCAAAACACACTAGGGTTAGATCCAGAGTAATATTAAAAGGGATCAGGAATCAGTTTTTAACCAATAACAGTAAGTGCCTTACGAAAGGGAGCTTTGGGCTTCAGCCCATCGTAGTTCCTAGTACCCCTGAGAGCCCTTCATAGGGAATGCCCTGGGCAGTCCAAGGTTAACGTAAACCGTAAGAATAATCAATGTTTAAGAGTAACTAATATAACTAGGAATACACATACACTCACACTCCCCGATGTTGTGGGAGTTAGGTGGATCACATGAGCGGTAGGCTCGGTGGTTCTGGTGATGGGCAGGTTAGACCGGCGAGCAGATGGCTCAGTAGATAGTTGTGACGGACGGATTAGTCCGGGGAGCTTTTGGCTCAGCAGATGATTATGACGGACGAGATAGTCTAGGGAGCTTTGGATCGGTGGAAAATCATGGTAATATTGCATGTGCATAAGGTAAAGGTGGTGGGTCTTCGGTTTTGGAGAGTCGTCGCACCAAAACCAATACGTTGACTCGACAAGTGTGGTTTAGCACTTGGCCAAATAAAGTCCGGTGAGACAGCCGGCAAGAGTACGCAGGAGATTCTCTTAATGCACCAGCGTTGAGGCGTATGATAGGTCTGACCGGTAGTGCTGATACCGGTTTAGAGGTGGGCGAGGCCCAACCCACCGCTTCCGTTTGTCACTACAGAGGTATCCTGGGAGGTTAGGCTGCAGAAAGGGGGAATTAAAGGTCTGTGTGTACAGACTCGAGTGTGTGTGTTCCACTTGGATGCTCACATCATAGCATACTTGCATGACATATCATCATCATTGCATATAACCTTTGACACCTTTTGTATAAATTGGTATGAGACACTTTATTCAATATGCCTTGCAAAACGACCCCTTAGCTTATAAGCTTGTGTAGCATACTTATAAGTTATGGTTATTTTCCTTTGGATATTTATCACTTGCTTATAATTGACACCTCATCGTATAAATTGGTATTATAATCTTTATATGATGGGAGCCTTGTAGAAGACCCCTTAACTTATAAGTTTGTATGAGCATTCATATAAGTTAAGGTTACATATTTCTTTGTTTACCTTTCATATACTTACTGTTTTACTCAACCTGTTTATATAAAACTACTAGATTAGCTCCACCATCACCCGCCTTTTTATACTCTCCATCTTCACTACCTTCCCTTTACTTCTCCCCGCTCGGTGCCTAGGAGCCATTGGGGGAGGGGTGGGGGATGATAAAGCTTAGTGTTTTAGACTAACAGTCATTGACCAAATCATTTTAGGGGATCGTGGAGCCGAACCAGGAGACGGAGCCCCAGAGGTTGGTGCGCATGGAGACGAGGCAGTCTAGCACGGGATTCCAGCCAGTAGGGACAGTGAGTCCAGACCTTTAGAAGATATTATAGATTTACTTCCGCGTTGAGTGACTTGTAGTGAGGATCATGATGTATCAGGCAAGAGCCCTCTTATTAGTACTTTGCTTTATCATTTCTGTGGACTCTCCCTTCGTGGAGAATTATTTATATTAATGTGATTTCTAGGGGACCTGTATTTGAGTTCTATTTTACTCTTTATACTTATTTTACTTTTCTTCGATCGGTATGGCCGACAGGATCAGCGTTTTGTAGTGACGACCTTCCCAGGTGTGTTGGTGTCACTGCAAAGTGGCGGTTCTAGGCATAAGACCTCAGTGGTTTTAAGGAAAAAATGGGGTCTTACAAGTGGTATCAGAGGAAACCTCGATCGGAAAAGTAATAGTCCACTAACCCTGGGTCACCCCGGCTCGAGTTTAGTTTGGGGACAAACTAAGCAGCGGAAGCTACGGTGTGCCCATATGGGGGATCACATGTAATAGTCCACTTTTTAATTCATTCAATTTTGTACATTAACAAACAATTGAAATTCTTCTTTGTAGCCTGCGGCAAACCCTGCCCCTAGCAGGGAGCACCTCCAACTGCAAAGATCACATTATATAACTCTCTAGTCAATGAGGTAGACTCAACCCACTAGGACACATGACTAACTATGACGACTAGTAGTATTCCTTAGTCCAAAATAGACCTTGGGTATGAACTTGGTTAAGGTAAGGAGATACCCAAAGAGAATAAAGGAGAAGTATAACACAAGAATGACTACCTAAGCCATAAACTCAGGTGGCCCTACGGTCCCTATCAAGGATTACTCAAACTGGTAGGACTTCTTTAAGGAGAATTGAGACCAATAATCCATTAGCAAAATGGTAGAAGACACATAGTCTCAACCCTCGTACCAGTAACAAGATTACCTGGAGACAACCACTACGACAAACACCGAGGGTCGGATAGGAATTCAAGTTTGGAAGAGTCAATTGGGATTGGGAACATTTTGAACCGGATAAGGTTGTCGTAAATGTTACTCGGAGGGTTTAAAGTATGGAGTATATCAACAGGTTTCAGGTTGGAACCCCAAGTCGAAGATTGATGCCTTAGGGATTGTGTACCCAGCTAGGAAGGACATAATATGGTAATATCAAAGATACTTAGCCCAAGGTAGGTAGGAGCTTATCTTTTGTTTATTGGGGGCTTATCTTTTGTTTATTAGGGGCTTGTATTTTGTTTATTGGGAAAATTAGTTATTGACTTGGGTTTCCCTTAGACCTCATCTAGAAAACTTTGCATCGTGAATATAGTGTAATTGGAGTAAACCGTATTTGATGCTACTCGGGCATATTCGTAGGGATAAGAATCTGATTGTGAAGTGGAGATTTTATAGAGCCGTTGTGTAACATTCCATTTCCAACTAGACCCCTAAGAGTGGTTTTGTCATGACAAAACCCTAGGAAGCCCAAGAAAGAGTCAAGTGGACCTTGTGGTGTGGATAGGGCCACTATGGTCTGCACTTAGCAGATTTTTAAACCTTGGTTAAAGATGATCATGAGGCTTCACCAAGACTCCAAGACCCCACCCATACCCTTATAACCCTAGAAGGGGGTCAATGGGTCACTAAGGACCCATGGAGAGCAATCAAAGGACCTAAGTTGACCAAAGTCAACTATAACCCTAGCTAGGTCAAATTGACCTACACAAGGGTCCATTGCAGTCTATTAGCCAAATATACCCCACCCACACCTCCATAACCCTAGGTTGGTGTCAATGGGTCACTAAGGACCCATGGAGGGTAGTCAAGGGGGCTAAGTTGACCAAAGTCAACTCTAACCCTAAATAGGTCAAATTAACCTACACAAGGGTCAATTGCAGTCCCTTAGCCAAATGGACCCCACCCCTACCCTCATAGGCCTAGTGAGAGGCCAATAGGTCACCAAGGACTCATTGGGCCCAATCATAAAGACTAGGTTGACCAAAGTCAACTCTTGACCTAAAATGGTCAAAGTGCCCTAGTTAAGGGCCAAGTGACCTCCGAGGGCCAATCCAACCCCACCTTGACCCTAGGGGAGGCTAATGGGTCACCAAGGACCCATTAAAGAAATCTCAAGGACCAAATTGACCTAGGTAGGCCCTAGTCCAACTTTGGGTCAAGTTAGCCCAAATGGGATAACTCAAGCTCAAGCCCATTTCAATTGGGCTAACCATGACTTAAGTGACCAAATGGACTTGTGGGCTGCCATGGGACATGTAGGAGCCAAAAATTCAGGCTTGGTGACTAGGAGAGAGAAAGTCACCCATGGAGGAGAGAGAAAGAGAAGGAAGAAGAAGGAAGGAGGACTTTGTGCTCCTCCTCCCCCCTCCCCAACCTCCCCATTCATTTCAGAAGGACAAGGGGGAGTGCAGCAGCCATTGTGGACTGATTAGAGCAAGCTCCACCCCCTACCAACCTAGCCGCCAAAATTGACTTAGGCCAAAAATGGCACATGGCAATTCAACCACCTAACTCCCTCCTCTCCCTCTTTAAAAGCTTCAGTGAGGTCCAAGGAGTATTTCCCACTCTTTTCCTAAAGAAGCTGAGCCCTTTCCTCCATTTCTGAACAAGCCGACCACCACCGGCCACCACCATGCCAATCCGGCGATCAGCACGGCTACAGCCGCCACCACAGGTCCTCCTCCACTCCTTCTCTCATGGGTAGATCGTAGGGATCATTAGGGCCGAGGTTAGGGCTCAATTGAGCTCAATTGGAATTTCAAAATCATGGAATTTCCATGAAAATTCATCCTCTCAAGTTCTCCGGAATAGTGCTTCCCGGCGGCCTAGCCGCCGCCTGGAGATAGCCCCGACCACCACGAAGGTGTCGGCGGCGGTGGCAGGCCGGGGAGGTGGCCGGAGCGCCGACGGCAGCCGCTGGAAGTTGGCCCAAGCAGGAGAAATCCTGGACGTTGGCGCGCGGGGACGATGACGGGATGCCGTCCATGATGCGTCAAGATTCGTGCTGGGTCAGATCAGAAACTATAGCTTAAGAATATTTAATTTATTTCATTCTGTCACAAATTTTGTATTATTTGATTTTAATTATTAAAAATAGCTAGAGCCATTTTCAGAGAAAATAGTCAACAAATGAAAGGTAGCCCTATGGGTCCACTTTCAAAAAAAATTAATTTGAACCAATTTGGGTGAATGGTTAGACTAGGGCACTCATTTTGGTGGGGTCTATACAAATGACTAGGCAGTCATTAAACTAGTTGCCCACACTTCATCCTTGGTCCAAATGGTCTGAAATTTTGGCAGTGAGTCACCCTAACGTATATCTATACCCTACCCAAAAATGGGAATTTTTGGGAATAATTTTCCTATAGTTTTGTAAATAATTTAATTATGCTAGGGTAAATTAAATTATGGGTCAAATGAAGTCCAAATTCATCCAAATTTTGGTGGGATGTATATGCGGTCAATGTTGACCCCTGGTTAAAATTTCATTAAGTTTGGAGTTGATTTAAATGGGAATCAAGCAAACCCTAGCCTTGCCCTAGGAAGGGCATTTTGGTCCAAAATGTAATTTTGGGTTTTGAGTGTCCAATTCACCTCAACAGAGGTTCAAATTTGGGACACTGACTTGGAATAACTTTATACACCTTCCAATGAAAACTTGGGGGCATTGGATTTGATTTGGCCCAAGATCCTAGGTCAAACCCTAAGGAAGGGCTTTTGTACCTTGTGAAGGACATATGGCCATAACACCTTGTATGACTATGAAACTTTGTAGAGATGGTTTTAGGGTAACCATAACCCTCTGGTAAAAATCTTAGGTTGTTTTGAAAAGTTTGGGACCCACAAAAACCTAACCCTAGTTTAGGGCACAAACATTGTAGGGTTGGAATAGGCTAATTAAACTCCTCCAAATAAGGTAAAATTTTAGTATAATGGTCATAAGGATATTATTAGTCTCTAGTAATTTAATTGGAACTTTTGAGATAATAATTATGGCACTTCATTTGTAACACAAGGGATGCCTCATTTTAATAAACTAATTATTATGGTCCCTATGACCCCTGGGAGGTCATGAAAATTTGGCAGAGGATGTTTTGAACCATTATAAGCTTATATAAAATTTATGAAAATTTTTGGATATATATTTGAGGTACTTACTTCACAAGCTTGTTAAATGATGAAATTATTCAATAATTTAAATTAGTCCATATACTGATAAATAAATTATTAAATTTGGCCCAAACCATTTAAATGCCATTAGATTCATACTTGAATTTTCTCTAAATTTTTGGAAGCCATATAGTATTTTATATTTCTTTAAATGAATTTTTAAGGATTAAAATAAAATAATGATTTGGGGATAAAACCTTACTGAAATATTTTGGAAGATGAGTTATATCCTTATTTTGAATAACATATAAAAACTGTAGAATGATATCTTGACTGAAAATGGTACTTCATGTTCATTATTGGAAATTCTAGTCAATAGAATAATTAAATAAATTATTAAATAAATAAGAAAAATTTTGGATCTCTGGATTTAGGGCTTAAAGGTCATAATGGACCTCCATTAATTATTATAAGAGTATTGGATAATTATTTGATGTACCTCCTATTTTACATGAAGTTTGACATGGTGGTCTGCATTTAGCAATTTTGGAAAAACTGTATATTAATTTGTTTGAAGCTTATCACTCCTTAATCACTGATGATATTTGACCCAGAGCATTTATGGGCCCTTGCAATCATGTTAGAGTTATCCTTGAATTTTCAGAAATAATATTGCCCTGTTTATTATTTTTATGAATTATTGCAATATACCATTTAAATAAAAATCAGTGGCCTGAACCTTGCTGAAAAACTAAGAGATTTTGTATCTTAGGTTAAATGATTATATTAAGTATAACATAAATCTGGGGAGATTTTACCTTGTCAAAATTTGGTACCTTCAGCTCAATCTTGGAGACTTTGGCCACTATAAATATTTAATAAATTGCTAGATAAATAGGAAAATTGTAAAACTCTGGATTTGGGCAATAAAGGTCATAATGGACCTCCATTAATTATTATAGGAGTATTGGATGATTACTTGATATACTTCCCATTTTACATAACATTAAACCTTGGTGGTCTGCATATAGTAAATCTACAGAAATAATCTGGAGTACAAGTTAGACACATAAGTCAAAAATTAGTGGTTATAGGAATGAGTTCATCACTCAGGGTTGGATGAGCTAGGGATGGGTTTGACTAAAAGTTAGGTGGTGTTTGGGATCGACGAAAGATCGTCTTCCCCGTAGAGTAGAAGGTCAAAATCACCTTAGGTATAGTTTACTGTAATATGAAAATGAAATGGGTAAAACCTAAGTAGTATACATAAAGTAAATTGAGGAGTAGGTAGTAAACTTAGGATTTCACAGTCTCACACCCCTGTGTCTCGAGAGATAGTTTGGGTTACTCGGGCAATAAGCCCAGTGGTTAAGGTAATGGGCATGGTAGCCCGGCGAGCTTCGGCTCGGTTGTAGATTATGACGGACGGGATAGTCCGGTGAGCTTTGGCTCGGTTGTTGGTTATGACGGACGAGATAGTCCGGGGAGCTTCGGCTCGGTTGTAGATTATGACGGACGGGTTAGTCCGGGGAGCTTCGGCTCGGTTGTAGATTATGACGGACGGGTTAGTCCGGGGAGTTTCGGCTCGGTGGTTGATTATGACGGACGGGATAGTCCGGGAAGATTCGGCTCGGTTATTTGTTGGACTCATAACTATTGCATGTGCATAAAAGGTATAAGGTGGTGGGTCTTCGATATTGGGGAGTTCGTTGCACCGACACCAATATCGTTGACTCGGCAAGTGTGGTTTTACACTTCGCCAACAGAAGTCCGGTGCGCCAGCCGGCAAGAGTACGCAGGCGTCCGCTTAGTGCACCAAGCGTTGAGGCGTACGATAGGTCAGACCGGTAGTGCAAATACTGGTTTTGAGGTGGGCGAGGCCCAACCCACCGCTTCCGTCTGCCACTACGGAGGTATCCTGGGAGGTAACGGCTCCGAAAGGGGGAACTAAAGGTCTGTGTACACAGAGTCGAGTGGGTGAGTTGCACTTGCATGCTCACATCATAGAATATTTGCATTTCATAGCATAACCATTGCATATAACCTGACACCTAATGTATAAGCGGTATGAGACGCTCTATACATTAGGCCTTGCAAAACGACCCATTGGCCTATAAGTTCGTGAGAGCGTGCTTATAAGTCAAGGTTCTCTTTCAGTATTATTTATATGTTATGTCTGCTAGTAAAACCGACACCCTATCGTATAAATCGGTATGAGACTTTTTATACGATAGGAGCCCTACAAGAGATCCCTTAGCTTATGTGTTTTCACATAAGTTAAGGTTACTTATTTAGATTTTGTATAATTATTATCACACTTAACACTGTTAGTTTAGTTCCGTTGCCATCTGCAATTTGACATTCTCCACCTTCATGTCCTTTCCATTCCTTCTTCCCGCTCGGTGCTTAGGAGCCATGGGGGAAGGGGCGGGGGACGATGGGACTTAATCTTTTAGACTAACGGTTTTCGAACCACATCATTTAGGGGACCACGGAGCCCAGCATGGAGGTGAAGCCCAAGAGGTCGGCACGCTTGGAGATCGGACAGTCTAGCACTAGAGTCCAGACAGCAGGGACTGTGAGTCTCGAACACCAGTAGTTGTATTAGTTTGCTTCCGCGATGAGTGATTTGTAGTGAGGACTTGATGTACCGGGCATAAGCCCGAGATTTTCATTATATGTACTATCTGTGGACACTCCCTTCGTGGAGTTTATTTTTCTATATATGTGATTTCTGTGGACTTGCTTTTATACTTATGCTACAGTAGAGATCGATTTGGCCGGCAGAATCGGCGTCTTGTAGTGACGACCTTCCCGGGTGAGAAGGTATCACCACAATGCGGCGGTTCTGGGCCTAAGACTCCGGTGTCGAAAAAGGAAAAAAAATGGGGGTCTTACAAGTGGTATCAGAGGGAACCTCGATCAGAAAAGTAGCAGTCCACTAACCCTGGGACGCCCCCGCTCGAGTTTAGTTTGGGGACAAACTAAGCAGCGGAAGTAGTGGTGGGCCCATATGGGAAATCACATGAAAATTGTCCACTTTTAGTTAAATCTGTGAGACTTCTTATATTTGTCTTCTATTACGCAGCCCCCAGCGCAGCCAACACCACAAGGCGGAGTTCAGCAGACTCTGACTGTTGCACCACCTCCCCTGGTCCCCACTCCATTCCTACACTCGGAGATGGGTCAAACGTTGATGGCCATTCTAGATGCTTTCAGGGCTCAGCAGGTTCCGGCTCCGCAGCCGAACCCGGGGGCCAATTGGCTGAGCATCTTTCGAGGACTCTCCCCTCCATCTTACTTGGGGACAGAATCTGCTGTACGGACAGAAGAATGGCTAGATATTATGTACGAAATGCTGACTGGGATACGATGTCCCTGGGAGGAGAGGGTGGCCTTGGTTGTCTCCTGCATGGAGTCCCATGCCAAGAGGTGGTGGAAGACGCTGCTGGACACAATGTTTGCTAATAGGGAGGTTGCGGAAGTTACCTGGGAAGAGTTCAGGACAGCGCTGTTGGAGCACTTTGTTCCACAGTCGGCCAGGGATGAGTTGGAGGAGCGGTTCTTACAGCTGAAACAGGGCACCCGGACAGTGGTAGAGTACCATCGGGAGTTTGACCATTTTGCTCGATATGCAGATTCTTACCAGCTGGACGAAGCGGGATACATCAAGAGATTCTATAAGGGCCTGAGGGAGGACTTGAGGGAGGCTTTGTTGTTTGTATCTGACGGGCCTATCTCCCAGATTTTGGAGATGGAAAAGAGGATTGAGGCTGATTGGCACACCACTCGGGGCCGGAAGCGGCAAGCGGAGGATCAAGGCCGGAGAGCCAGAAATGATCAGCGGCAAGGTGATATACCAGGTGGGAGAAGGACAGAGGACCAGCCTCGTCAGGAAGTGAGGCAGGAGTCGAGGGAGCAGGTGATATTGGCCCCTCAGCCTCTTCAGATGAGGGAGGCACCGAGACCCGGGGGTATGGCATTTCCCCCACCGGAGTGCTACAACTGCCATCAGATAGGACACATTCGGAGAAACTGCCCCATGAGGGGAGCACCTTTACCAGCACCCCAGGATTCCCCGCATGCCCAACAGTTTGGAGGACGAGGACGTGGTTTCCAGGGTGCAGATCGCATGCAGCAAAGGGAGCAAATTTATGCACTGGATTTGGCTCAACCCCGGAACCCGGAGCAAGTAATCACTGGTACGTTAGAAAATTGTAAACTTATTTCCTCATGACCTTTAAGTTTATATAGAAGTGATAATCTAGGGAAGAAAACCATAGCTAGATTCTAAGACATTTAACTTTCCCCACCCCCAGGAATAGTTTTCATCAGCGGTAAACCCGCTTATACGCTATTTGATACGGGTGCTTCACACTCGTTTGTATCGGAAGCCTTCGTAGAAGGGTTGGAAGGCGTGGAACGATTCACGGGTCTGGTGATGAGGATACGATTACCCGATGGATCAGAGTTGTTCACCTCTGCCCACTGCAATATGGAGGCGGATATCGGCTGAAAGCTCCAGCGACGATCATAAAGATGCCAATCTTTGATTTGATCCTAGGAATGACGTGGTTGAACTGGAATCATGCTCAAATTGACTGCACATCCAAGAGAGTTACCGTGAGACATGGAGATTCCTACCTCGTCATTGAAGGTACTAGATCTATTTCCCCTCTCATGCTGTCATCTGTACAGGCCGTCAAGGCTCACTTACAGGGGGAAGAAGTGTATGAGGTAATTTTTGAAATGACTGAGGCCAAGGTCTCCACCTCGGGTATTCCGGTGGTGCGAGATTTTTACGACGTATTCCCAGAGAAACTGCCTGGGCTACCCCCGCACCGGGAGCAAGATTTCCGGATACAGCTGGTGCCGGGGGCTAAGCCGGCAGCTAGAGCCCCTTACCGGATGGCCCCGAAAGAGTTGATAGAGTTTCGAAGCCAACTCCAGGAACTGGTGGAGGCTAGATTTGTCCGACCAAGCTCTTGGCCTTGGGGAGCCCCGGTTTTGTTCGTTAAAAAGAAAGACGGAACTCTGAGACTGTGCATCGACTACCGAGCACTAAACCGATTGACAGTCTGAAATACATATCCACTGCCAAGGATAGATGAGCTGTTTGACCAGCTAGAAGGTGCGCATTTCTTTTACAAATTGGATCTAAGGTCGGGCTACTACCAGTTACGAATCCAGGAGGAGGACATTCCAAAGACTGCTTTCAGTAGCAGATATGGGCTATATGAGTTTACCGTGATGCCCTTCGGGCTCACAAATGCTCCGTCGGCATTCATGAGCCTCATGAACTGGGTTTTCGAGGCCTACTTGGATGTGTTTGTCATAGTATTCATAGACGACATCCTGATCTACTCTAGGACGGAAGAGGAGCACACTCGGCATCTGACATTGACTCTGGAGAGACTACGGGAGCACAAGCTCTATGCGTAGATCAGCAAATGCCAGTTTTGGTTGAAGGAGGTGGCTTTCTTAGGCCATATCATCAGTGGTGCTGGGTTGGCGGTGGACCCGGCCAAGATCCAAGCAGTCCGGGACTGGCCACAGTTGAAGATGGCCACAGATGTACGAAGTTTCCTAGGACTCGCCGGTTACTACCGGAAGTTCGTAGAGGGATTCTCTCGTATCGCCCTTCCACTCACATCTCTGACAAGGAAGGAGGTGCCCTTTATCTGGACCCCACAGTGTGAGGCGGCTTTTCAAGAGCTAAAGGGGCGACTCACTTCGGCTCCTATACTTGCTCTCCCTTCAGGGAAAGAAGGATTCCAGGTCTACACCGATGCCTCCTACCAGGGCATGGGTGCAGTGCTTATGCAGAATGGCCATGTGATAGCTTACGCTTCTCGGCAGCTGAAGAAGCACGAGCAAAACTACCCAGTCCATGACTTAGAGATGGGAGCTGTCATCTTTGCACTAAAAGTCTGGCGTCACTATCTGTACGGTGTCCACTCCGACCATAAAAATTTGAGGTATGTGGACACGCAAAAAGAGCTGAACATCAGACAGAGACGATGAGTGGAATTTTTGGCAGACTACCAGTATGAGATGCACTACCACCCGGGAAAGGCGAATGTGGTAGCAGATGCACTGAGCCGAAAGACCGCAAACGCCGGAGTAGGAACACAGTTGATGGCTTTGGAGTTAATTCAGATATTAGATAAGATGCAAATATCCCTGGTGTCCGAGGATCACCCTGAGTTATACCGAGAGTATCTTTCATCATTAATCGCCACTGATGACATTCGAGAAAGGGTCAAGGATTGACAGAGGCAGGATACCCAGCTAGAGCCGATATTCCGGACCTTAGAAGCAGGCACTGAGGGAGATTACACACTGAGGGATGACTTAGTATGCTTTAAAGGACGGGTCTACATACCAGAGGGAGGCCAGGTACGGGAGGATATCATGATGGAGGCTCATTGCAGTCGATATTCGGTACACCCGAGGATTACGAAGATGACTGCAGATCTGAAGAAGACTATGTTCTGGCCCGGCATGAAGAAGGATATCACCTACTTCGTGACCCATTGCAAGGCATGCCAGTTAGTGAAGGCGGAATGTAGAAACCCCGCAGGATTATTACAGCCACTCCCAGTACCAGAGTAGAAGTTCGATGATATCGCCATGGACTTTATACACGGACTTCCTCGATCAAGGACAGGGAATGATTCGATCTGGGTGATCGTCGACCGGCTGACAAAGGTAGCAAGGTTTATTCCAATCAGGAAGGATGACTCGGTGGGCGTGTTAGTCCGAAAGTTTGTGGAGTAATTCGTCCGCTATCATGGCATACCCAAGTCGATTGTGTCAGACCGAGATGGACGATTTACATCCAGGGAGTAGAGGTCAGTGCAGACTTACTTAGGCACTCGACTAACATTTAGTACGACTTTCCACCCCCAGACGGATGGACAGACTGAACGAACCAACCGGACTCTGGAGGATTTACTACGACTCTGCATATTAGATCGCGGTGAACCTTGGGAGAAGTTGTTACCGCTGATCGAGTTCTCGTATAATAACAGCTACCAGTCTAGTATAAAGATGGCTCCTTATGAGGCGTTGTACGGACGGAAGTGCAGGACTCCGCTGTCATGGATACAGGACGAGGACCCTAAGGCATTGGATTCGGAGTTTGTCGAGGACACCGAGGCTCAGGTGAGATTGATACGGGACAGGATGCTAGAAGCACAGAGCCGGCGGGCTAAGTATTACGACGCTCGGCACCGTCAGGTGGAATTCCAGGTGGGAGATCAGGTGTTCTTGAAGATCCGACCAATGCATGGAGTTACTCGGGTACGCGGACAGAGGAAGAAGCTTAGTCCAAGATACATGGGGCCTTATAGGATCCAGGAGCGGATCGGTCCCTTGGCATACATGCTGGAGCTGCCACCGGAGCTGGCGAGTCTGCACGACGTATTCCATATATCCTCTCTTAGGAGAGCTCTACTACGCCCAGAGTAGCAAGTTACAACCACAGATGGACCGATATCATCTGATCGGTCAGTTCACCTAGAACCGGTCCGGATTGACGACAAGGGGGTACGAGTTTTACGCCACAAGAAGGTTCCGTTAGTCAAGGTCCTGTGGAGAAATCACGGAAGAGAGGAGCACACATGGGAGCCCCAGGACTTGATGCGACAAAGATACCCAAAACTCTTCAATCAGGTATTCCTCACAACCACTCAAGATGTTCAATTTACCTTCATATTTTAAACTAGTAGAACTGAAATTTCAAGGATATGGGCTAAACTTTTGTTTATTGGGGTCTAGACTTTGCCAATTGGGGGATTTGGTCTTAAATTTGACTATCACCTTTAAACCTCATATAATCAAACATGGTGTCGTGACGTAAACCTTTCAACTCTCATGGGATGTTACAAGTTTCTTCCTTCCCGATAGGAGTCCCCGTAGGCTTAACCTTGATTTCGGGGACGAAATCTTTGTTTTGTTTATTGGGATTTGTAACATCCCATTTCCAACTAGACCCCTAAGAGTGGTTTTGTCATGAAAAAACCCTAGGAAGCCCAAGAAAGAGTCAAGTGGACCTGGTGGTGTGGATAGGGCCACTATGGTCTGCACTTAGCAGATTTCTAAACCTTGGTTAAAGGTGATCATGGGGCTTCACCAAGACTCCAAGACCCCACCCATACCCTTATAACCCTAGAAGGGGGTCAATGGGTCACTAAGGACCCATGGAGAGCAATCAAAGGACCTAAGTTGACCAAAGTCAACTATAACCCTAGCTAGGTCAAATTGACCTACACAAGGGTCCATTGCAGTCTATTAGCCAAATATACCCCACCCACACCTCCATAACCCTAGGTAGGGGTCAATGGGTTACTAAGGACCCATGGAGGGTAGTCAAGGGGGCTAAGTTGACCAAAGTCAACTCTAACCCTAAATAGGTCAAATTGACCTACACAAGGGTCAATTGCAGTCCCTTAGACAAATGGACCCCACCCCTACCCTCATAGGCCTAGTGAGAGGCCAATAGGTCACCAAGGACTCATTGGGACCAATCATAAAGACTAGGTTGACCAAAGTCAACTCTTGACCTAAAATGGTCAAAGTGCCCTAGTTAAGGGCCAAGTGACCTCCAAGGGCCAATCCAACCCCACCTTGACCCTAGGGGATGCTAATGGGTCACCAAGGACCCATTAAAGAAATCTCAAGGACCAAATTGACCTAGGTAGGCCCTAGTCCAACTTTGGGTCAAGTTAGCCTAAATGGGCTAACTCAAGCTAAAGCCCAAATGGGCTAACTCAAGCTAAAGCCCATTTAAATTGGGCTAACCATGACTTAAGTGACCAAATGGACTTGTGGGCTGCCATGGGACATGTAGGAGCCAAAAATTCAGGCTTGGTGACTAGGAGAGAGAAATTCACCCATGGAGGAGAGAGAAAGAGAAGGAAGAAGAAGGAAGGAGGACTTTGTGCTCCTCCTCCCCCCTCCCCCACCTCCCCATTCATTTTAGAAGGACAAGGGGGAGTGCAGCAGCAGTTGTGGACTGATTAGAGCAAGCTCCACCCCCTACCAACCTAGCCGCCAAGATTGACTTAGGCCAAAAATGGCACATGGCAATTCAGCCACCTAACTCCCTCCTCTCCCTCTTTAAAAGTTTCAGTGAGGTCCAAGGAGTATTTCCCACTCTTTTCCTGAAGAAGCCGAGCCCTTTCCTCCATTTCTGAACAAGCCGACCACCACCGGCCGCCACCATGCCAATCCGGCGATCAGCACGGCTACAACCGCCACCACAGGTCCTCCTCCACTCCTTCTCTCATGGGTAGATCGTAGGGATCATTAGGGCTGAGGTTAGGGCTCAATTGAGCTCCATCGGAATTTCAAAATCATGGAATTTCCATGAAAATTCATCCTCTCGGGTTCGCCGGAATAGTGCTTCCCGGCGGCCTAGCCGCCGCCTGGAGATAGCCCCGACCACCACGAAGGTGTCGACGGCGGTGGCAGGCCGGGGAGGTGGCCGAAGCGCCGGCGGCAGCCGCTGGAAGTTGGCCCAGGCAGGAGAAATCCTGGCCGTTGGCGCGCGGGGACGATGACAGGATGCCATCCATGATGCGTCAAGATTCGTGCTGGGTCAGATCAGAAACTATAGCTTAAGAATATTTAATTTATTTCATTCTGTCACAGATTTTGTATTATTTGATTTTAATTATTAAAAATAGCTAGAGCCATTTTCAGAGAAAATAGTCAACACATGAAAGGTAGCCCTATGGGTCCAATTTCAAACAAAATTAATTTGAACCAATTTAGGTGAGTGGTTAGACCACGACACTCATTTTGGTGGGGTCTATATAAATGACTAGGCAGTCATTAAACTAGTTGCCCACACTTCATCCTTGGTCCAAATGGTCTGAAATTTTGGCAGCGAGTCACCCTACCATATATCTATACCCTGCCCAAAAATGGGAATTTTTGGGAATAATATTCCTATAGTTTTGTAAATAATTTAATTATGCTAGGGTAAATTAAATTATGGGTCAAATGAAGTCCAAATTCATCCAAATTTTGGTGGGATGTATATGCTGTCAATGTAGACCTCTTGTTAAAATTTCATTAAGTTTGGAGTTGATTTAAATGGGAATCAAGCAAACCCTAGCCTTGCCCTAGGAAGGGCATTTTGGTCCAAAATGTAATTTTGGGTTTTGAGTGTCCAATTCACCTCAACAGAGGTTCAAATTTGGGACACTGACTTGGAATAACTTTATATACCTTCCAATGAAAACTTGGGGGCATTGGAGTTGATTTGGCCCAAGATCCTAGGTCAAACCCTAAGGAAGGGCTTTTGTACCTTGTGAAGGACATATGGCCATAACACCTTGTATGACTATGAAACTTTGTAGGGATGGTTTTAGAGTAACTATAACCCTCTGGTAAAAATCTTAGGGTATTTTGAAAAGTTTGGGACCTACAAAACCCTAACCCTAGTTTAGGGCACAAACTTTGTAGGGTTGGAATAGGCTAATTAAACTCCTCCAAATAAGGTAAAATTTTAGTATAATGGTCATAAAAATATTATTAGTCTCTAGTAATTTAATTGGGACTTTTGGGATAATATTTATGGCACTTCATTTGTAACACAAGGGATGCCTCATTTTAATAAACTAATTATTATGGTCCCTATGACCCCTGGGAGGTCATGAAAATTTGGCACAGGATGTTTTGGACCATTATAAGCTTATATAAAATTTATGAAAATTTTTGGATATATATTTGAGATACTTACTTCACAAGCTTGTTAAATGATGAAATTATTCAATAATTTAAATTAGTCCATATACTAATAAATAAATTATGAAATTTGGCCCAAACCATGTAAATGCCATTAGATTCATACTTGAATTTTCTCTGAATTTTTGGAAGCCATATAGTATTTTATATTTCTTTAAATGAATTTTTAAGGATTAAAATAAAATAATGATTTGGGGATAAAACCTTACTGAAAAATTTAGATATTTTGGAAGATGAGTTATATCCTTATTGTGAATAACATATAAAAATTGTAGAATGATATCTTGACTAAAAATGGTACTTCATGTTCATTATTGGAAATTCTAGTCAATAGAATAATTAAATAAATTATTAAATAAATAAGGAAAATTTTGGATCTATGGATTTAGGGCTTAAAGGTCATAATGGACCTCCATTAATTATTATAAGAGTATTGGATAATTATTTGATGTACCTCCTATTTTACATGAAGTTTGACATGGTGGTCTGCATTTAGCAATTTTGGAAAAACTATATATTAATTTGTTTGAAGCTTATCACTCCTTAATCACTGATGATATTTGACCCAGAGCATTTATGGGCCCTTGCAATCATGTTAGAGTTATCCTTGAATTTTCAGAAATAATATTGCCCTGTTTATTATTTTTATGAATTATTGCAATATACCATTTAAATAAAAATCAGTGGCCTGAACCTTGCTGAAAAACTAAGAGATTTTGTATCTTAGGTTAAATGATTATATTAAGTATAACATAAATCTGGGGAGATTTTACCTTGTCAAAATTTGGTACCTTCAGCTCAATTTTGGAGACTTTGGCCACTATAAATATTTAATAAATTCCTAGATAAATAGGAAAATTGTAAAACTCTGGATTTGGGCAATAAAGGTCATAATGGACCTCCATTAATTATTATAGGAGTATTGTATGATTACTTGATATACTTCCCATTTTACATAACATTAAACCTTGGTGGTCTGCATATAGTAAATCAACAGAAATAATCTGGAGTACAAGTTAGGCACATAAGCTAAAAATTAGTGATTATAGGAATGAGTTCATCACTCAGGGTTGGATGAGCTAGGGATGGGTTTGACTAAAAGTTAGGTGGTGTTTGGGATCGACGAAAGATCGTCTTCCCCGTAGAGTAGAAGGTCAAAATCACCTTAGGTATAGTTTACTGTAATATGAAAATGAAATGGGTAAAACCTAAGTTGTAGGCATAAAGTAAATTGAGGAGTAGGTAGTAAACTTAGGAATTCACACTCTCACACCCCTGTGTCTCGAGAGATAGTTTGGGTTACTCGGGCAATAAGCCCAGTGGTTAAGGTAATGGGCATGGTAGCCCGGCAAGCTTCGGCTCGGTTGTAGATTATAATGGACGGGATAGTCCGGTGAGCTTTGGCTAGGTTGTTGGTTATGACGGACGGGATAGTCCGGGGAGCTTTGGCTCGGTTGTATATTATGACGGACGGGTTAGTCCGGGGAGCTTCGACTCGGTTGTAGATTATGACGGACGGGTTAGTCCGGGGAGTTTCGGCTCGGTGGTTGATTATGACGGACGAGATAGTCCGGGAAGATTCGGCTCGGTTATTTGTTGGACTCATAACTATTGCATGCGCATAAAAGGTATAAGGTGGTGGGTTTTCGATATTGGTGAGTTCGTTGCACCGACACCAATATCGTTGACTCGGCAAGTGTGGTTTTACACTTCGCCAACAGAAGTCCGGTGCGCCAGCCGGCAAGAGTACGCAGGCATCCGTTTAGTGCACCAAGCGTTGAGGCGTACGATAGATCAGACCGGTAGTGCAAATACTGGTTTTGAGGTGGGCGAGGCCCAACCCACCGCTTCCGTCTGCCACTACGGAGGTATCCTGGGAGGTAACGGCTCCGAAAGGGGGAACTAAAGGTCTGTGTACACAGAGTCGAGTGGGTGAGTTGCACTTGCATGTTCATATCATAGCATATTTGCATTTCATAGCATAACCATTGCATATAACCTGACACCTAATGTATAAGCGGTATGAGACGCTCTATACATTAGGCCTTGCAAAACGACCCCTTGGCCTATAAGTTCGTGCGAGCGTGCTTATAAGTCAAGGTTCTCTTTCAGTATTATTTATATGTTATGCCTGCTAGTAAAATCGACACCCTATCGTATAAATCGGTATGAGACTTTTTATACGATAGGATCCCTGCAAGAGATCCCTTAGCTTATGTGTTTTCACATAAATTAAGGTTACTTATTTAGATTTTGTATAATTATTATCACACTTAACACTATTAGTTTAGTTCCGCTGCCATCTGCAATTTGACATTCTCCACCTTCATGTCCTTTCCATTCCTTCTCCCCGCTCGGTGCTTAGGAGCCATGAGGGAAGGGGTGGGGGACGATGGGACTTAGTATTTGAGACTAACGGTTTTCGAACCACATCATTTAGGGGACCACGGAGCCCAGCATGGAGGGGCAGCCCCGGAGGTCGGCACGCTTGGAGATCGGACAGTCTAGCACTGGAGTCCAGACAGTAGGGACTGTGAGTCCCGAACACTAGTAGTTGTATTAGTTTGCTTCCGCGATGAGTGATTTGTAGTGAGGACTTGATGTACCAGGCATAAGCCCGAGATTTTCATTATATGTACTATCTGTGGACACTCCCTTCGTGGAGTTTATTTTTCTAGATATGTGATTTCTGTGGACTTGCTTTTATACTTATGCTACAGTAGAGTTCGATTTGGCCGGCAGAATCGGCGTCTTGTAGTGACGACCTTCCCGGGTGAGAAGGTATCACCGCAAGGCGGCGGTTCTAGGCCTAAGACCCCGGTGTCGAAAAAGAAAAAAAAATGGGGGTCTTACACGTTGTCTACCCATACAAACGATAAATTTAATCATCGTAAGTTTGGTGTATCTCGGAACGTGTATCTCCCCAGAGTGAAGTAGGACGTCATGGATTTTATGACACACGGTGAGGTCTGTCGGCCGATGAAGGTTAAGTGCACGAATTTTTGGGGAACTATTACAGTCACTTCCCGAGTTAAATTGGAAGTTCGAGGATATAATTAGGGATTTTGATACACAGGATTCCTCATTCTCACTCCGGGCATAATTATACTTGGAACATCAATGATAGGCTGGCCGAGATAGTTGGGGTCACCCCGACCCGGAAGAAAACTCTCGTGGGTGTTTTATGAAATTTGTGAGTAGTTGTCCGTTATCATTGTGTGCTCAAGATGATCGTGTTGAATCAGGATGGATAGTGTACGTCCAAGGAGAGAACATTAGTCCAGGCTTATCTGGGCTCTCAACCGACATTCAACACAGCTCTCCACCCTCGTACGGAGGTGCAGGATTCCACTGTCATGGATCTAGGATGAGTATCCAAAGACACTCGGCTCGGAATTTGTGGAAAACACAGATACCCAAGTGTCACTGATTTGAGATAGGATGCTGGAGGCCTAGGGCAGACTGGCCAAATATTACGATGTGCGACATTGCCAAGTAGAGTTTCAGGATGGAGACTGTGTATTCCTGAAGATATGTCTGGTGCATGGAGTCTCGCGGGTACGCGGGCGAAAGAAGCTCAGTCTAAGGAATATCCTCCAATGTCGGGAACCATACGCTCGCCTGTTCACACTCTCTCCATGATGCTAGTTTGACTGATGCGTGAATCTGTGGGGCTTTTAGGAAAATAATGGGGCTTAGGCGAAGGCGGGATAGACAAGGTTAAATAAGACGGACACACACATCAAAAATGAGACCGCCCGAAAACAATCACAGCTCTAAACAACGACAAACACGCGCAACGCACCACAAGACTTGGATTTTTTTTACGATGGTACGCGCACGCCTACCACGATCACAAAATCAAAAACATTTCACAACTTAACAACAACATATATATTCTTTTTATTCCCAATCAGGAAATTTCAGTTCATTTACTTTTTTTTATTTTTTTTATTTTCTTTTAAACCAAATAGCCACAAACAAATACAAAGCACGACAACACCACAGCTGCACAAACACCATAAGCTGTACAAACACCACAAGCTGTGCAAACACCACAAGTTGTCGCACATAAAAAAACAAATGATAATAAAGCAAACTAACCAAGCGATCACATCCGGATGTGCGAGTAGGTGAGGCTGTAAGGCTTTGGTAGCGAGGCGTAGGTATGTCAAAGGAAGGGACAGGCTCAATAGGGATAACAACGGATAGATGTTGGGAATGGTACAAGGCTCAAACTTAAACAAATGACGACCTACATCACACTCACGCTGGACTAACCAAGCACCAATGCTTCGAGAGAAGCTTAGGGCAAGTTCTTAGTCACTGAGAAAGTTGATCCTTCCTCCTGACTCGAGCAATACGAGGCTAGTTGAGGCTACACACATTCCTACTCTACCGTTCGATTACTCCCGATTCAACAATTTTGAGTAGTGCAAACAATATTTACGAATGCAGAAAGGTATAAACTACGATCATAAAGAAAATTTGAATCTATACTATTTCTACACACCATGAGTACTCGATTAGGAGCACTGTACGAGTTTCACACTACTCTATCCTAAAATCCTAAGCCAGCACAACTATCTTAGAGTTATCACCAAAAAAATAAATTAAACTTGGGTTAAGCGCGTGCTTAAGTGTGCTCTCGTGCGGTGTAGATGCACAATGATGCCATGATAAAATAAAAAAAACTGAAAATGAAAATACTCTTGTGGTACGCAAGTTCATGTAGTGCATGCGCACAAGTAACTCGTGACTCTCCCCCGCCAGACTTAAAATAAACAACCTATCACAAGATTTACTATAAAAGCAATGAAGTTAAAGTCGGGGAAGTGGTTACCCAATGCTCAGTAAATGAGCATACCGGAAGATTGGCGTTAAATCATGAAGCCAAACCTGTAAAAAGTTTTAGATCACCCCGCCGCACCAAGGAGTGGCCACCTACAAAATAGCTCCAACAAAAATGTAAACCAAGCCTTAAAAAATATAAGCTAAGCAATACTTGCGAGTTATTACCAAACACAATATCACATCACATCTATCAAATGAAACTAAACACAATAGCACAGGTAAGATAGATAATGCAAACAAAACAACTAATAGCCACCCTGAGGACGAAGCCCCAGCTGAATAAAGTAATGTACAATTTCAGTTAAATAAATAACAAAATACAAGCATAGCAAGCAACCCTATCTGAGTAGAATAGAAGCAATCACTCAGGTAGATCAGAAAAAGGCAGAGGCGGAGTACGAGCATGCGAAGTAGAAACACGAGCAGGGACAGCAGGAGGCACCCCAAGAAAATCAACAATTTGCTCGGTCATGTTGTGCTGCTGGCGAATAAACTCTTCCATCTACACATGTCGAGCGTAGTAATTGGGATAATCCTCCGCAAAACTCCTATGATGCGAGGCATGTGTAAAAGAAGAAGAACGGTCCAGAGGCATAGTATGGTTAGGAGCGGTATCGTCGGGCCTACGAGACTCCAAAGAAAAACCCGTAGCAGCAGAAGGAGCCCCTGCAGGCTGCACTCGCTAACCAGTACGAAGAACGTAGCGCCATGTACCGCCAGAAGAAACATGTGGCACCAACCTGAAGGCGGTCATCATGGTCACAGAAATGAAATTGCCGCGGTAAATGGGAGTCATGGCGGGCAAAGTGTCAAAGACTCTTAATCCCTTGGCGATTCAAGTAATAAATTATGAACCACCGATGGCTTTCAAGGGCACATACGTGGCCTGGTGAAGGAAGTATTAAGAAAGACCCCGGCCTAGGTGAGGAGGGATGCCATGATGCATGCTGAAAAGGTAGAGCAGATCCGACCACCCTGCTACATTCTGGCTCATTGCACGGGCATTGATACTATGCCCGATCAAATGCTGAACATAGCAGAGCACGAGAGAAATGATCTGGGATGACTTGGAAGAACGCACTTCGTACTGTTGTGGCAATCCGGCGATCTCCTGCCAGAATATGTGTGGAGAAGCGCCGGTAGGGAACTCAAAGGGTCGGGCGAGGACGTCCGACTCGGTAAGTTCATCAACCGCGTATATCCCCGCATAAACGGCAAGCATGCCCATCATAAAAGTGTACGAGCGTAAGTTCAACCGAAAGGACACCATAGTGGACTCGGCGGTAGCAGCATCTCATCGCTCTATAATGCGGAAGGTGGAAAGAAATTTGAGTGTGAGCTCGTGAAATACCATCTCCACAATGGAGAATAGATGTCGCCAGGAACCCACATCGAGTAATTGGTCCACCTCAGCCTTTAGGCCGATGGCCGCTAGCTTCTCATCTGAAATGAAACGGAAATCCAAAAATGGTTTTTGGACCAAGCATTCATACCTCGTGACCATTTCAGGTCTCCCAAAGCAGATCATCCGCTCTCTGTCTTCAGTATTCACCAGAGCCTCCGACACATCTTCCGGCTCCTCTGAAACCGAAGATCTCGAGGAAGAGGAAGAAGCACCACCAATGCTACGTAGCTTGCTAATCACCTTCTTGTAACCCATGACGATGAGGAGAAAAGAAGTGGAAGAGAAAGAGAGGAGTGGGGGAAGATTTGGAAGAGGAGGAAGAAATTTTGTCGGAGAAGAAAGAGGCGAAGCAGTTGCTCGAGCAGACGCACGAGATTAGGGCCAGCGTGCGTCAAAAACGCTCGGCCTGCGTTTTTAATAAAAGAAAAATGCACGATCGTGCGTTTTTGCCGTGCACGGTTTCCCTAATAGTGCATTTTGCAAAAAAGTCCAATTTGCATCATTTTTTACGGGAAGCCTCATCCTGCGACAACAGCGAGAAAAATAAAAAAAACAAATGGAACCAAGAATATCCTTAGCGACTAAGCCACTTCCTGAATTAGGCACAAGCAGACAAAACTCTCGCAAGCAAGCATTCAAACATAAAAAATTTCAAAACAAACAACACACAAAGCTAACTTTAAAACAATAAATACTTACTAGTTCATCCAACTCCTAGATAAGTACTGGGGTTACTGTCATCCCAGCACGACTTATTCGAGATCCGAAAAGTACTAGCTAATGGGCCTATGAAAAGAAAAAATGCACAGGTAACTGTTCCATTATCCGTTGCGGTAACGGGTACCTATACAGAGATAAAATAGTTACCCCTCTGCCTAAATAATCATACATGCTCCTCACAGACAGAGGAAATAGGAAGTAAGAAGAGGAGGAGCGCTGGTCCTCACTCATCTCAGCACAAAATATATCCTTGCACAACAAGGTATCGTCCATCACAGGTATGTAGGAAGCAATGGCGATGACATGAGCACAAGGTACATCGTCATCCCAACGTACCCGTGGAGACTCATCATGCACAGGCTCAGATAAAGAAGGGGGATCAAGTAATAAAAAGACGAAGAACTAAAATAATCAGAAAATGGGAGAGTGATCCCGGTATCACTCTCAGCGAGATCATAGTATAGATCATCGTCGGTATCATACGAGTCGTATCGGTGAGAATCTGAGAACTCGATATCCATGGTGGTAAGAGGAACTGTCTCGTCCAATAAAGAGGTGCAAGCCTCCGCATCGGAAAGAGGATATTCCTCGTCCCACTGGGGTGCATAAAAGTGTTCCGAAGATCCACATTCTCTGTCAGAGATAGTAGAATCCTAATCCCACTTCGGCGCAACCTCGGGAACCAAATAATCAACAAACACGATATCATCAGCCGACACACTCAAAAATGGAGTAGCAAACTCGGGCAAAAACTGCATAGGGGCAAAACTGCTCTCAAAATTGGGCATAGAATGAGCAGGCCCCATTGCCAAATTATCCGCAGATGCCACCTTGTCGACGACCAGAACAATCTCATCATCCCATTCAAGAGTATCCATGAGTTCCAGATCCAATTCTCGCAAGATAACACTAGAGTGATCGTCATCACTCAAGGGAAGCTCACAAAAATAAACCGAGGGACCCATGAAAGATCTGTATGCGGGGAGAGATTCTTCGGTAATCTCAACGGGCAAAGATCGAGCAAGGTGCGCGATGTCAGTGTATGGGCCAGGCAACACCCTGTTAGGCCTGTCTACAACAATATTCCGCGAAAGGGAGGTTTCTACAGGCATGCCCACAGAGGGAGAAGGCATGCACAAGCAAGGGCAATCCTTAACCATGCGGCCTACACCTTGACATAACAAACACCTAAAGCAATGCTCGACTTTCGTTTCCGCCAAGACATCGATGCATCGGTGCAAAGCGTCATAAAGACAACACTCGACAACAGAGTACATCACGAATAAAAATAAATACCGAAAAGAGATACACAGTTAGAATGAAAATAACACAGATCTACTATCTAAATTAAAATCAGAAAAGGGCAGAAAGGAATAAGAAAAATAAAAATTTCTAAAAATTAAAGCAAAGAATAAAATGAATGTACAAATGGAAAAGGGCTTCGATCTACTATCTCCCTCTCTAAACACTCACACGACTGTGTTTCCCGACAATGGCGCCAAAAACTTGATGCGTCGAACGACAAGTGTACCAGTCGCACAACTAATATAAAATGGGTGGCTTCCCCAAGTATCGAACTCTTCAAGGAACATAGTAAGGAGGGAGTTAATATCGAGGAGGACTTGAGATTGAAGTCCTTAGGTCGTAGTTAACTTATGGGGGGTTTTGATAGTTGCAGAAAAGGAAAATAAAACACTATTAACTACTCCTATGCAGTGCCACTATGCATCGCTTCACCAAGCGGGATGGAAGACTACATGGGCTGCTATGCAAGGAATCGCTTGGCGGATGGACGAGTAGGCAATCGTAAGAACCAGAATTTGAGGGTCGTAAACACCGCTTCGCTAACCATACTTCTAGCAACTGCTAGAACGACAAGAATGGATGGATGGCGGATGGACAAATAGGCGCACCTCAAGCAAATAACAAAAACATACAATCACATATACATGATTACACATAAATGTATATTACATTAAGCATACTTCATCAAATATAAGAGATCAACTATACTATCAACAACAAGAGAATAAAGGTGTGCGAAATCGACCAGATCCGAAGTCTTGCTGAGGATTCATGGTAGGATTCATCGGGTTGTCATTCCGCATCCTAGCTCGGTCCTCAACTGCGTCCGGGGTAGAGGAGGTTGTCACTCACTCCCAATGAACCCGTCTTCTTCATGTCACGAGCCGGTGGAGGATGGCACAAACTTTTCCAAGCTTGATGGAGAAAGCTAAGTCAAAACTCCTCTTGAAGCCCAAGGATGAAGAAAGAGGCCGAGAGGAAGCTCCGGCTTGAGTTTGGCGTTGAATGCTTGCCCGTATCTCCCCCCCTTGGTGGAACGGCGAAGTTCCGCCCTAAAAACGTAGAAGGAAGTTGCTGGAAGAAGTCTATCCAAGCTATCCTCAAATGGAAGAAAATCTGCACTTAAATAGAAAAAGATCAGAAAATTGGTCACGCACGGTCTAGCGCACGACCGTGCGTGAACCGTGAGATATTCGCACATAGATAATGCCTGAGGAATAAGAAGCATTGACCCGTGCATTTTACTCGTGCACGGGCGATTCCGCCCGTGCGTGAAGGAAATCGCACGGGTAAACACAGAGCGCAGGAATGCAGGAGAAAACAGTGGAACCGTGCGTTTTACTCGCGCACGGGCGTTGTTGCCCGTGCGTGAAGGAAATGCACGATTAACCACAGATCACTGGAAAGCTTAGCAAAAGGTGGAGGCTGTGTGATTTCTTCTCGAACGGTTTGGTTGAAACCATGCGTGAACAAATCGCACAGGTAGAAATAGATGCCCCAAGGAATGCTGTGTGAAATGCGTGATTGGACTGGAACCATGAACGAATAAATGCGCACGACCGTGCGTTTTACACAGAACTGAAAATGGAATTCGGGACATCCCGACAACCTACACAGCAATAAAACCAGGCTGAAGCACAAGCTTCTAGCACCAAAATGCAAACAAAACTAAACAGAAAGATAATGAGGAGCACCATGTGCATACCCCCGACAATAGAATGCGCCATTGCAAACCCTTGGGCCAAAATAGTACAGTTAGCATGTAAAGCAAAATAAATGAAATATCAACGATAACATACTAAAAGTGAAGTGCAAGTGCGTGAAAACTAGCCCAGATGAGTCAAAAAAACACTATAAATATCGGACTCATCACCTGTCCTCTATGAGGATGGGAGGACAGACTTATCTGTCCGCTCAGGCCGTGCGGTGATAATACATTTTGTATTCTAAACTATTAGGGTATTTTTTTGGTTTTTAATACACAAATCATGTCTTGTAAGCTTATATATTGACCTCCTTATATATATATTACTGGCACTAATGTTTTATTCTCATTTTGCAGGTTTCTAGAGATTTTAGCCAAAAATGACCTGACACGCCCCACTGACACGCCCTCACTGGGCGTATCACAGGGAATCTGACTCGATCCCGAGGAAGTCTGCTGCCAGAGTAAACATAACGAGAAAAACTGCTGTCACGCCCCCCTAACACGCCCTACTAGGCCTGTCACAGCGCGTGTCACCCTCATCCCGAAGCCTACTGCCGAATTTAAATATTTTCTGATGCTGTATGTCAACAGTACTGACACGCCCCCTATATGGGCATGGACCTGGGGCGTGTTCCACCTTTTTTGATGACTGACGGATTTCCGACCAATGATTGAGACTTAAAGTGCCTTACACGCCCCTCCTACACGGGCGTAGCCCAGGGCATGTCCACTGACAATTAGAAGCAATCATCATTCCTGCCAGAATCCAGAGCCCGAGGTCAACTCCGTGTATGTCTTGCCCCCTGACACTCC
Organism: Platanthera zijinensis; assembly: GCA_039513925.1. NCBI lineage: Eukaryota > Viridiplantae > Streptophyta > Magnoliopsida > Asparagales > Orchidaceae > Platanthera > Platanthera zijinensis. The sequence continues at coordinate 83,139,834 of CM077086.1, forward strand.
CTCCCATGGCATGACCAACCTGAGAATTTTTCCTATAAATACAGTGGTACCCCTTGTGTCCAGAAGAAGTTTTGGTTTTGAGAGGGGAGGTGCTGCCCTTTTATTTCTTAATATTTTTTATGCTTTCTCTCTCTCTCTCTCTTTCTCATTTTGTGTTTTTCTTATCCCTAGCTTAGTGTAAGCTTTTGTTATAGCTTTTGTACTTGCTTTAGTTGCTAAATGTGATGCTAGTTTAGGTTTTTATTTTATGCAAGTGTAATCTTTCCTTTCAAGTTGTAGCTCTCTTTCAATATTAATATAAAGTGCCCTTTGTTTATTTTGTGTTCTTAATATTCTTCTACTCATCCCTCCTCCTCCACTTCTCCATGATTAACTAAACCTCCTTGTACTCGATCTTGATGATCTGAGGTTCGAGTGATTAAGTTATGATGCTTTGAATTTACCTTTTCTTTTTTGGGTTTAGGCCTTTGATTTACTGTTGATTATTCTTGTTTGGATTTATATCATCGATATATAATTCCCATCTTTGTTTTCACTCTTAGCTAGCCGAGAGGCTCGTAGTTTGAAGTGAAAACTCAAGAATAAAGAGAGTTGCACGCACCCCTTGAGAGAGGCAGACGTCCAAATCTCCCAGATTGGAGTGAAATCCAATAGTGGGGTTCACCGCGTAAAGCTAGTTTTAGGCCTCCAATTTGGACGAGAGTTCGGTCGAACCTTCCTAAACTCAGTTGGGCACGACTTTAAGAGAAGCATATTCAAGCTTTGGGAACCTCCACGGTCAAGGACCTTTACCCTATTAAGCTTAGGTTTATTATTGCAATTATTTTAGTCAACTCTTGCCGAAGTGATTCTCGATCGAGTGCTTTTCTATTTCATAGTTTCAACCCTTCGTTGTTATCGCATTCAATAGCTCTTTATTTAACTGCAAGTAGTTATCTTTTTAGCGCTATATCTCTTTTCTTAATCGCATTTAGATTTCTCTTTAACCCTAAAACCATCCTTCGATAAGATAATATTTTTCGTGTGAGTAGGTTTACTCAACAGTTCACAGGTTTAATACGACACTTGTGTACCCTATGTTGGGTACATTGAAAAATGTGTACCAAATTTGGAGAAGCCTCATCTTAGTCAATGATATGCATCAATTTGTATTTAATAGATGTTTGAGTTACATTATGCAGGTTTAAGCATTTGAAGAAAATTTTTTAAGTACAAGTGTCGACACTTGTGAAGAAGCTGTGTCGACACCCAAAAGCTGTGTCGACACTTATGAAGAACTTGGGTCGACACTCTGAAGTTGTGTCGACACTTATGAAGGTGTTGTGTCGACACTCAAGTTGTGTCGACTCTTATGAAGAAGTTGTGTCGACACTCAAGCTAAGTCAACATTTTTGAAGAAGCTATGCCGACACTCAGAATTGTGTCGACACCTGAGCCAGGAGTTATGTCGATACCAGAAGTAATTGTGTCGACACACAGGACTTGTGTCGACACACACTCAATGCCGTCTGGATACTTTCAACACTATCGACATTCATTCAACGCCGTCTGTCGATAACAGCTATGTCGAGACCAGAAGCAGCTGTGTCGACACACAGGACTTGTGTCAACACAATCTCAACGCCATCTGCCAGCAACAGCTGTATCGACACCGGAAGCATTTGTGTAGACACACATGACTTGTCTCGACACATTCAATAGAAGATGTGTCGAGAAGGAGAAGTATGTCTGTGTCGACACTTGGAGTATTGTGTTGACACCATGAAGACTTGTGTCGACACTTGGCCAATATGTGTCTACACAAATGAAGCAGCCTGCTGAGTGATTTGTACTGAGTTGGAATGACTTTGAAGAATCTAATGACATGTCTGGTGACTTGACAGCTGTCATACCCAACCGGTCTGACACCTCTGACAGATCTGTCAGTAGTTTGTTTGAAACCAGATCAGCCGGTAACCATGAAGCAAACTCTATATAAGAGATAGATCGGAAACTTCAGAAGGAGTAGTGTGGTGAAAAAAAGAGGAAAAAGAGAAACAGATTCAGAATTATTCTGCAAGAATGATTCAGAATCAAATCTTAATTTATGGAAGAAGCTGACTGAAGATCAACTTCAACAGCAAGATTATCCACCTTATTTTGTTCTATCAAGAAGCTTTGAGAGGCTAAGTCAGGATGGATGAGAAGGATCAGTTCAGTCAAGAACTGATCAAGAAGGCTACACCAATAGTGGAATCTAGCTGGTGAATTTGTTTATTTCTTATCCCATTCTATTTCTTGTAAGATCTATTATCAGATCTGAGTTATAAGCCTAGTTAAAAAGGCTGAGGTATGGCCGAGGCCTGAGGTAGGATTCTAGGGAAGAATCTGAGGTAGGACTTGTGGAAAGTCTGAGTAGTAAGCTAGTTATAAAGGCTGAGGTAGGACTGAGGCCTGAGGTAGGATTCTGGGGAAGAATCTGAGGTAGGACTTGTTAAGTTTGAGCTATAGGAACCATTTGGGTTCTGAGATTATAAGATCTGCGGATCCGAGCCAGTGGAAGGAAGTTATGCTGAATCTAGTTATCTACTGGATAGGCGAAGTGGGAAAGTGGATGTACCTATATCTTGGGGAACCATTACAGATCTGGTGTTTGCTGTAATGTGTTTAAGTTTTGTGATTTGATTAATCTGTGTTGAATAATTATCTAACTGTTTGCCTAAAAAGGACTTTAAAAGATTAGAACCTATTCACCCCTTCTAGGTGTTTAGGCTCTTGAAACAAAGTCTTTCAAGTGGTATTAGAGGGAGGTTACTTAAAGATTGACTTAACAGTCAAAGTTATTTTCCAAGGAAAATAACAGATATCAAGAATGGGTTCAAATTAGAATCAAAAGGAATTTGGATCTATGAAATTACCTATATGCAGGAAAGAATCCTTTGGCATTTGGAAGGAAAGGGTCAGGTTGTTTATGGAAGCATCTGATCCAAGAATTTATATCACAGTACAGGAAGGCCCCTTCATTCCAATGAAGGTATCAGTTCTTGATGCAAATATTCAAACTCCAAAGAGCTATTCTGAAATGACTAAGGATGAAATCATCCTGGCAACACTAGATAAAAGAGCACATAACATTATTGTAAGTGCTATAGATGATGCCACTTTTCAGAATCTGGTGCATTGTAAAACCTCCAAAGAAATGTCGGACACATTGATTGTCTACATGGAGGGAACAGAAGAAGTCAGAGAGGACAGGAAGTCTATGCTGAATCAGGAGTATGAGAGCTTTAGACAAGCTAAATCTGACAGCATAGCTGAATGCTATAAGAAGTTCTTTAGAATAGTAAATGAGCTGATGACCTATAGAAGGGTCTTCAGCACTTATGAACTGAATGATAAGTTTCTTTGGTCTCTAACAAAGGATTGAGACACTAAGATATGTGCCATCAGAGAAGTGGCCAGGCTGGCTGATACACCTCCACCTACACTGTTTGGAAAGTTGTTATCATATGAAATGCAGCTTACTGCCAAAAAAGAAGAGGAGAAGGGAAGCAGGAAAAGTCAGTGGCCTTCAAAGCTGAAGGCTCAAGAAAGGGTAGGAGAAAATCTCCTTCTCCACCTAGAAGGAGTGCTGAGGCAGAAGAAGGAATTTCTGATAATAACACATCAGATAGTCATACTTCTGATGAGGACTTTGCTGTCTTTACAAGGCAATTCCAAAGGTTTATGAAGAAAAAAATGGAGAACCAAGCCATCATCTTCATCCTATTCCAAGGATGAGTACTACAGGAAAAAGAAGACACCCAAGGAGGACAGGTATGCCTCTAAACCTAGTAAACAATCTAATACTAAGATTGTGTGTTATTGCTGTAACAAGACTGGACATGTCATAGCTGACTGTCCTGACAAAAGAAAGGAGTCAAAGGACAAGAAGAAGCAGTAGGTCAAAGGTAAGAAGGAGAAGTCTCTAGTTGCTCAGAAGGAGAAGAGTTGGACAGGCTCTTCATCCTCAGAATATGGAGAAGAAGAAGTAGAAGCATATGTTGGGCTATTCTCAACAGAAGAGGAGTCTAGGGACTAGAATTCCTAGAGATGCTGGACTACATAAATAGAGTTGAAGAACATTGTTGTAGAGGGCTGATGGCTCAATCTGAAGATGATCAGTGCCAGGATCAGCCTGGACCAAGTAAGGTAAACTATTCTCCCTCAGTTTTAGATTACTTTACTGGATCAGAATCAGAAGCATCTGCTTCAAAAGAAGTGGATGGATCTAAGTTTGAAGGGTATGTACACCAACTCATTGATGAGTATGGTGGGTTGTTGCAAGCTCTGAAGAAGAGCAAGTTTCTTGTTAAAGTACATGATAAAGAGATTGAGTCTCTTAAGCTAGCTGTAGCAGATTCAACTAAGATATTGGATCTAAAACTGAATGAGGTTGACAAATTGAAGAACATTACAGTTATTCAAATGGGCACAATCTCTTTCAAAGAGAATCATATCAAGAAATTGGAGGCAAAACTTCAGCAAGAGAGAGATCTATTGGCTATATTCTCCAAGCCAAAATCTGTCTTACCCCTAATAGATAGTTTTATTTCACAAAAAGGGAAGACTGGTCTAGGCTTTAAGGGAAGAACTAGGGCTTTCAATTCACATAGAAAAGGTAAGGGCCCAGTTCAGCCTCTAGTTGTTGAACCCCCTATTTTCTTTAGGAAGGTGGTGAATCCTACTAACAGGTATGATCATGACACTACACATGGTCACTGTGAGCATGGAAATCACATGGGCAAGGGTGCAAATGCTTATAGACCACACTATAGGCATGCCCATCAGGTTCAAGAGGATTTCTTGAAGAGTGATGCTCCAGCACCAACTCTCAACAAGACTGCTGGCAAACAAAGCAGTAAAGTCTTTACCTAAGAAAAGGTATAATAGGTTTGAGTGTTGGTGTTATGGCAAGGTGGGGCACTTTGCCATGGATTGCTGGTTTAACACTAGTGTTAAAACCAAGAGTAGTTTTCCTGTTAGAACAGTTGCAAGATTTCAAACTAACAAGGACCTAGGATCCACTAGCAAGTTGGGTTCTAAGGGTAAGTAATTCTTCATGTGTTGCAGGTGAATCCAAGTGACAATACCCCTATATGGTACTTGGATAGTGGATATTCCAGACATATGACAGGAACAAGGAGAATGTTGAGGGACTATGTGCCCATAGAGAATGGAGCCAAAGTTATCTTTGGTGGATCAGAAAATGGTATCATCAAAGGATTTGATAACATTACTAGTGATTCAATTACTGTCACTAAAGTGGCTTATGTGAAGGGTTTAAAACATAACCTAATTAGCATAAGTCAACTTAGTGATCTAGGTTATGTCATTTATTTTCTCAAAGGGGAGTGCCAGATAAGAAGGTCAAGTTATCAAGAGATCATTTTGACTGGCACTAGGAAAGGAAATGTGTATTGCCTTAACCTAGATTGTGAGTTTAACAACTCACTAATTTGTTTGGTTATAGGAGAGAAAGCTTCTCTATGTGTCAAATGGCACAAGAGACTAGCTCATCTGAACTATAAGTCTATAGGACTACTGTTCGACATGGGATTAGTGAGGAATGGTCCTCAAATTAAGTGCATCAAAGAAAGTGTGTGTTCAACTTGCCAAAAAAGCAAGCAGACTAAGTCCTCTTTCCAAGCACTTGACATCAAAGATTCAATGAGATGCTTGTATCTCATTCATATGGATTTGTTTGTTCCTATGCCCGTTCACAGTCTTGGTAGGAAAGTATACACACTTGTTGTTGTGGATGACTATTCCAGATATACATGGGTTTTCTTCTTGAGGCAGAAATCTGAAACCCCATCTGTTTTTCAGACTTTTGTTAGACAAATAAAGAATGAATACAACAGTTCAGTGGTCAAAATCAGAAGTGACTATGGAACTAAATTTCAGTCTGAATGTATGACAAGATTCTGTGAAGAACTTGGGATTCATCATGAATTCTCTTCACCTAGAACTCCTCAGCAAAATAGTGTTGCTGAAAGAAAGAATAAGACTCTAATTGAGGCTAGTAGAACTCTACTAAATGATACTACTCTCCCTAAATACTTCTGGGCTGAGGCAGTTAATACTGCATGTCATGTGCTCAATAGAGTCTCCATCATCAAGAAACACAAGATGACTCCCTACCAGATTTTGTAAGGAAGAAAACCAAACATATCTTACTTCAGAATCTTTGGTAGCAAGTTTTTTGTACTTGTCAATGGTAAGAAATACCAAACTAAGTTTGCTGCCAAATCTCTAGAAGGGATATTTGTTGGGTACAGTAACCAAAGTAGAGCATACAGAATCTACAACTTGACTATCCAAGTTGTAGAAGAATATGTGCATGTTGTATTTGATGAGTCAAAATTTATTCACAATGAATTGACTAGTTCTTCTATTAGCTCTACAGGTCTAACAGATAGGCTGGACAAGCTGACCATCAATGAAGATGTTCCTGCTAGGTTGGATGAAGATAAAGATGCCAGCTATCCAGGGGGAGAACAAGTCTCTCTAGATGAAGAAGACAGTGTGGAGCATCAAGTTAAGGAAACTGGAGAAGGCCATAATGCTGACAGATTTCCTCCAACAAGGAGACATCTGAAGGATCATCCAGTTCACCAAATCATTGGTGATGCAATTCAAGGTGTTCTAACAAGGAGCAGGAGCATGAACACAGTTCTATGTTCTAGCTTCCTGTGTCAAATAGAACCCAGGAAGATTGAAGAAGCAATGCAAGACACCAACTGGATTGATGCAATGCAAGAAGAGCTCCGTCAGTTCAAAATGTGTAAAGTCTAGGAGCTGGTGCCAAAACCTACGGATCACAACATAATAGGAACTAAATAGATCTACAGGAACAAGCTTGATGAGAGTGGCACCATAGTCAAGAACAAGGCTAGACTGGTAGCAAAAGGCTACAGGCAAGAGGAAGGAATTGATTTTGATCAAACCTTTGCTCCAGTGGCAAGGCTGAAGGCTATAAGGCTGTTCTTAGCCTATGCTGCCTATCAAGGGTTCAAGGTATACCAGATGGATATAAAATCAGCATTTCTGAATTGTGATTTAAAAGAAGAAGTCTATGTTGAACAACCCTCAGGTTTTGTAGACTCTCACTTTCCTGATTATGTATATAGGCTTAGAAAAGCTCTATATGGTTTGAAACAAGCTCCAAGGGCTTGGTATAAAAACTTGTCTACCTTCCTTATTGAGAATAAATTCTCTAGAGGAAAAATAGACAAAACTCTATTCTATAGGGAATCAAAAGGCAAGATAATACTAGTCTAGATATATGTGGATGACATTATCTTTGGTTCTACTGAAAAAAACCTCTGTAGGAAGTTTGCCAAACTTATGCAAGGGAGGTTTGAGATGAGCAGTATGGGTGAGCTGAAGTTCTTCTTGGGACTTCAAGTTAGACATACTGAGAATGGATTGTCCATTTCCCAGTCTAAGTTCACCAAGAAGTTAATTAAGAAGTATGGTTTGGACTCAGCTTCTACCATGAAAAATCCAATGGGAACAAGTATGCCTATAGGTAAAGATGAGGCAGGGAAACCTGTTGATAAGTCTTTGTATAGAGGGATAATTGGCTCTCTACTCTATTTGACTGCAAGTAGACCTGACATCATGTATTCAACATGTGTCTGTGCTAGGTATCAAGCTTGCCCTAAGGAATATCATTATACTGCAGTTAAGAGAATTCTGAGATATCTTAAGGGTACACCTAATCTAGGCCTTTGGTATCCTAAGAATAGAGATTTCCTACTAACTGGTTTCTCAGATGCAGACTTTGCTGTATGCAAAGAAGACAGGAAGAGTTCCACAGGAACTTGTCAATTCCTTGGTGGGAGGCTGGTGTCATGGAGCAGCAATAAGCAAACTAGTGTAGCTATATCAACAGCAGAATCAGAGTATATAGCTTGTAACGACCCCATCCGTTAAATGACGTATAGTAGAAGGTCTGGCCGGGGCCCCACACTATATGCCACAAACAGACGGTGAGGTCACAGGATAATACCAAACCAAACACGAATCCTAACTCAGAGCATTCTAGCGGAAGCTTTAAGTTGTAATTTGAACTCTAACCAGGAATGTCCAATATATAAACCACCTTTATATATAACCACGGAATGTACACAAATACATAGAGTTTGGCCTTAAGGCCTTACAGTTCCTCTTTTCACACCGTATGGTTTACAAACCTCGGCGCGCAGGCCGGCCATACATGAGTAAAAGAAAACAAGCAAAAACATTCGCTTAGCCTTCAAGGGCTAGCCGTAGCAGCAGCAACAACAGTAGGGATTCAACCCTTCACTTACCACTTGGCTCTCCAGCACCTGCATGGGAACAATCCACCCAACCGGTGGCAAACAATGCAACGGTCAGCATTCAGCTGACCCAATTATAACAATCCTACCCCTTTCTCGGGGCATTAGCATTCTTTCCCTGCAAAGCATGGCATCATCATATAGCAACTATGTGCGCGCAGGCACATTCAAGCCATCACAACTATCGGCCACACGGCCCGACAGTCCGTGCACTCAGGGCACATTCTTGGTGTACCGGAATACCAGGGTCAACACAACCGTCTACACGGTATTTGAGCATTCTAGTCTTTCCGGCGCGCGGGCCTAAGACTCTCATTAGGCGCTCCAACAAAACCTATAACCAGGCTTCCAAGTCGGACGGACCTAACGCAGGTACGGATCAGCCACCCCCCGTTGCTCAAGTCGCCGTGCCACCTCGAATACGGAAGTATCCATGGCTATTTATAGGCGCGGGTCGGTTTCACCTTTCCTGTTCGGCAATCTGCCTTTTCATCGAGTTGCAGCCCAACGGCTCAACCGCTCATAAAGTGGCAACACACGACCACAAGAGTTGCATCCAACCCTCTTCATTTCCTGGACATCATCCAGTACTTCCTGCTGCACCAAGCAACAGGTAGGCACAAGGCAACACAAGCCATAATCACGGAGCCTTCTCCGATATGCAAACAAGCATCACCAATCCAGACCATGTCCAGATGGGCTTCACACAGCATGCCTAGAGCCGTACTCCAATTCCGGCCTCTAACAAGGGGGACTTCACATATCTACCCCAAGGGACACCACAACCCACCGCACACTCGCGGGGAAGGGTTTTCCCTATGCAATGCAGAAAAGAAGGACTTCACATGTCCAAGAAGGGAGATCGTTACCCTTGTCGATCTCTTGGGAGCCATCGCAAACTAGCCGGTGAGAAAGAACCGCAGCAGCTTTGCCTTCACAACGCCGGCTTCGGATCACGAATCGGACCACGGGAACTCCGCCGGTGGCTTGAGCTCCTCCTCCTTCTTCTTCCTCCTCTCTCTTTCTCTCTTCCTTAAGCAAATGAAGAATGAAGTCTTCATCAGCCTTCACGGATTAAATCCAGCCAGGAAATCACCTGAGCCCTTGGATCCAAAGAGAGAAATCTTAACGACCACGATTTGCCCAAAAACTCATTTTTTTGGCTGACACGGCCTGTGACACGCCCGTGTCACAGGCCGTGTACCCTTAAGCGGCACACGCGGTATTCGTACCGACTGAGATTTACCAGAACACGGGCATCGACACGCACGTGTTGAACCTGACACGCCCGTGTCATTCCTGAGACACGCCCGTGTCACCCCTGCCTCATCGAGCTGCAAGCAGTACACGGGTAGGCACACGGCATCGGACACGCCCATGTCCAACCTGACATGCCCGTGTTCAAGGCTTGGTTCAAGGCCGTGTAACTTTCTGACTCAAATTGCATTTTATTTGCGTGACACGCCCTGGGACACGCCCGTGTCCCAGGCCGTGTACCCCCGACACGCCCTGGGACACGCCCGTGTCCCAGGCCGTGTAACATGACCTGCACCTCAAAACCAATTTTGAGTCTTTTTGGGGTGTTACAATCCTCCCCCCCTTAACAAAATTTCGTCCCGAAATTTGCACGGTAAGGAAACAAGAACCAACAATGCTATAACTTGATAACTCTGTTATAACAAAAGTACACGGTCTACAGTTTATACAAACAGCTCGGGAAATTTAGCTCGCATGGTCTGCTCTCGCTCCCATGTTAGCTCTTCACGGCCACAATTATCCCATCGGACCTTGACCATCCCGATGTTCCGCAACTGTTTCTCGGCTCGATCCTCGATCCGAATGGGTCTAACCCTCGTCGTTAGCCCATACTCGACCGGTACCCGATCATTCTCCACTACTTGAGCTGGATCCTTCACCGCCTTACGAAGGACTGAGATGTGAAATACATCATGTAATCCACCCAAGTCTGCTGAAAGTGCTAGTCGATAAGCAGCTTCCCCAACTCGCTCCACCACCTCAAACGGACCAAGATACCTCGGACTTAGCTTTTTCAAACGCCGAATCCTGGACACGCCTTTGAAGGGTTTGATCTTCAAATATACCCAATCACCCACCGCGAACACCACGTTCCGGTGTTTGGCATTGTAGTACTTTGCTTGACGATCTTGGGCTATCACTAGCCTCTCCCGAATAGAGCGTATGAGCGAGGTAGCTTCTTCGACTTCCTTTTTCCCACTCAGCTTAGATTCGCCTGCTTCTGCCCAAGCTAACGGTGTACGGCATTTACGACCATATAAAGCCTCAAATGGTGCCATACCAATACTCGCTTGGTAGCTATTATTATAGGCAAATTCGACAAGAAATATATAATCTTCCCATCTCTTACCAAAGTCTAGGGCGCACATGCGGAGCATGTCCTCCATCGTCCTGTTGGTTCGTTCAGTCTGGCCATCCATTTGTGGATGAAAGGCCGTACTAAATGTTAACTTTGTACCCAATATTTGATGAACGTGCCGCCAATCATTCGATGTGAACCGCCCATCACGGTCACTAACGATGCTCCGAGGAACACTGTGCAGTCGAACAACCTGCTCCACATAAAGCTTGGCCAAGGTTTCCACTGAATCGTCTCTTCTGTTTGGAAGGAAGTGCGCCACTTTTGTCAACCGGCCCACAATCACCCAGATTGAATCATGACCGCGTTGAGATCTCGGCAACCCGTGCACGAAATCCATCGAAATGTCATCGAACTTCCACTCCGGAATAGGTAACGACTTCAGGAAACCGCCAGGCTTCTGGCATTCTGCTTTCACCAACGCACAGGTATTGCATTCAGCTACATAATGTGCGACATCTTTCTTTAGTCCGGGCCACCAGAACAGCTTTTTCAGATCTCTGTACATCTTTGTGCTCCCTGGGTGAACTGAGTACTTTGCAAAGTGAGCTTCGTACATCAACTCTTCCCTTAATTTACCCACACTCGGGACGCACACTCGACCATTTCTTCGTAACAAACCGTTATCCCAAGAGAATTGGTCATCCGGCCCATCTTTTGCATATCGCTGGAGGCTTTCATCAAGCTCCGTTGCTCGCCGAACTCTGTCCGTAAGGTCATATTTCACCTCCGTCCAGTTCAAGCATGCATCGGTTGCCGCACCCTTGTCAACACAAGATATTTCCAATGCTTCCAATTCCTGGATTAAACGTTGATCATGCCTCTGCAACCAGCTTGCCCGAACCGGAGTCTTCCGACTCAAAGCATCAGCGACCACATTTCCCTTCCCGGGAGTATAGTGAATCTCGAAGGTGTAGTCCCCAAGGAACTCCATCCATCTTCGTTGTCGCATATTCAGATCCTTCTGATCCAACAAATACTTTAGGCTTTTATGATCTGTATAGATATCCACTTTAACGCCATATAGATAGTGCCGCCACAACTTGAGCGCAAAGATTACCGCCGCCAACTCCAAATCATGGACGGGGTAATTCCGCTCATGCACTTTCAACTGGCGCAAGCCATAAGCAATCACTTTACCAAACTGCAGAAGAACGCAGCCCAAGCCGCTCCCGGAAGCATCACTATAGATCTCATACCCATCTGTACCACATGGCGATGTCAACACAGGCGCCGTGGTCAAACGACTCTTCAAGTCTTCAAAAGCTCGCGCGCACTCCGGCGTCCAAATGAACTTTTGATCTTTTCTCGTCAGCGTGGTCAGAGGTAAAGCAATCCGTGAGAAGTTTTCCACAAACCATCTATAGTAGCCCGCAAGTCCAAGGAAGCTCCTGACCTCGGCCACTGAAGACATCACTGGCCAATCCCGAATGGCACTTATCTTCAACGGATCCACCGCGATACCTTCTCCGCTTACCACATGGCCTAAAAAGGCTACTGAAGAGAGCCAGAACTCACACTTTGAGAACTTGGCATAAAGCTTATTCCTCCGCAGGGTATGCAAGACCAACCGCAAATGGTTTGCATGATCCTCTTCTAACTGAGAGTATACTAAGATGTCATCGATAACCACAATAACGAACAAATCCAAGTACTCTCGGAACGTTCGATGCATTAGGTCCATAAATACCGAAGGCGCATTACATAGGCCAAACGGCATTACCGTGAACTCATAATGACCGTAGCGTGTTCCAAACGCCATCTTGGGAATGTCACCTTCCCTAATCCTCAGCTGATAATATCCCGATTTCAAATCCAATTTGGAATAGACCGTTGATCCTGCCAGCTGATCGAAGAGGTCATCAATCCGTGGGATCGGATATTTGTTTTTCTCCGTCAACTTATTCAATTCGCGGTAGTCAATACATAACCGTAAGCTACCGTCTTTCTTTTTCACAAATAGAACAGGAGCGCTCCAAGGTGACATACTTGGGCGTATATATCCCTGCTCCAACAACTCTTGCAATTGGACTTTCAACTCAGCCATCTCTTTTGGCGCGACGCGATATGGAGAGTGGGCCACAGGTTTCGCACCTGGCACCAACTCAATAGAGAAGTCAATCTCCCGCTGGGGTGGTAACCCAGGAAGATCTTTCGGAAACACGTCGGCAAACTCTGACACAACTAGTACTTCACCGACACTGGCCTTTGGCTCAACAGCCTGAATTAGCGTGAAGAATAACTCCGCGCCCTTCCGAACAGCATTGACGACTTGGAGTGCAGACAACAGAGTCCCGCCAACTCCTCGCATACCAGCAAACTTCGTCACAAGTCCGGTATTCTGGCCCAGTGTAATCTCCTTGGAGTTGCAATCAATAAAGGCACGCTGCTCCGAGAGCCAGTCCATACCAAAGATCACATCAAACTCCGATAACGGTAGCACAGCTGCACTCAAACCGAAATCCCGACTTCCTATTTGCACATCCACATCGCAAGCCCTATCCGCAAGCATCACACAGCCATTCGGCAATAGCACCCTTGTACTATCCACCGTCACATGACTTAGTACCCCAATGCGAGATACGAAATCCTCAGACAGAAAAGAATGCGAAGCACCCGTATCAAACAGGGCTCTCGCCAAATTATTCCGAATCAGGACAAAGCCTGCAGCACACACATCATGCATAAGCTATACATAACCAAAAGCAATATCGCTTAAGCAAGTAAGCTAACTCAACTCGTACCTGTGACGACGTCACTTTGCTTAATCGCTTCCTGTTGGCCAAGCTGATAGATTCGGGGCTGTGCCTGGGACGCAGAGGAATCAACCACCGCTTTGCCCTTCTCAGCATAAGACGCACCCGTCTTCTTGTCTCCTTTGGGCTGAACAACCCGACAGTCACGAGCGATATGCCCCACCCGGCCACAGTTATAGCATGTACGAGAATCCGGCCTTGATGTCGCTCCCGACACAACGGTCGTAGTCACTTGCCCAGATGGCTTGGACCTCTTGCCCCCTTTCTTCTGGTAAAACGATTTACTCGGGCGAGGTGCTTGAACCTCTGGCTTTGACACAACCAAGCCCTTGTTCCCTTGCACCCGCCGCATGTCCTTCTCCAACGCACACGCAGTATCAACCAACGCCTGAAACCCTTGGTTCACTGAACTCGAAAGCAGGAATCGCAACTCATCCCGCAATCCTTCATAGAACCGATTCGTTTTCCTTTGGTCATCCGCGAAGATTGTACCCGCATACCGTCCCAACCTGGTAAACTCATACAAGTAGATATCCACGCTATCTTCCCCTTGCTTTAACCGTTGGAACTCATTTTCCATCGCAATGCGTTGCGCCGCTGGGACATGTTTCGCCAGAAATATTCGAGAGAACTCCTCAATCGACACTTGCGTTAATTGCCTGCCCGCCAAATGGTGTACCTCAACCTCGTCCCACCACAAACGCGCCTCTCCTTCAAGCATGAAGGTGGCCAAGGTGACCTTTAGAGTTTCCTCCGCCCTGATCGCTGTCATTATCCGCTTGACATGCGATAACCAATCCTCTGCCTGTGTTGGGGATCCCATTCCCGTAAACGTAGGAGGACTGAAGCTCATGAATTGCTTCAACTGTCGGTTAGCTGCTCGTGGATCTACAGCCTCAACCGGCTCGGGTCTTACATCAACACGAACTGGCACTACTGCCGGCTGCGCTTGCCCGGTCGGCTGAATCATGGCAAATAGCGCCTCAGCAACTAAGCGAACAGTTTCCGCAGATGGAGGAGGTGTTGGCACCTTAGCTGGTGCCACACTCTCATCAGAGCGCTGGGGCTCAGACTGCCCAGCACCACTACGCGTCACCTATAGGTGGACAAGACACACATTAGCGAACGTATGCAAGCAAAACAACACAAAAAGGAACGCGCAGATTCCTCAAACAAGATTTTGTACATTCCTTAGTGGACATTCCAGAGTTCATTAGCGTTACAGCAGGGCGCATAAACACGCGCTCGCCACCCCATAAAAGAATTCGTCCACGAATTCGATAGAGGAAGACCGAACGAAGCTGATACCAAAATGTAACGACCCCATCCGTTAAATGACGTATAATAGAAGGTTCGGCCGGGGCCCCACACTATATGCCACAAACAGACGGTGAGGTCACAGGATAATACCAAACCAAACACGAATCCTAACTCAGAGCATTCTAGCGGAAGCTTTAAGTTGTAATTTGAACTCTAACCAGGAATGTCCAATATATAAACCACCTTTATATATAACCACGGAATGTACACAAATACATAGAGTTTGGCCTTAAGGCCTTACAGTTCCTCTTTTCAAACCGTATGGTTTACAAACCTCGGCGCGCAGGCCGACCATACATGAGTAAAAGAAAACAAGCAAAAACATTCGCTTAGCCTTTAAGGGCTAGCCGCAGCAGCAGCAGCAACAGCAGTAGGGCTTCAACCCTTCACTTACCACTTGGCTCTCCAGCACCTGCATGGGAACAATCCACCCAACCGGTGGCAAACAATGCAACGGTCAGCATTCAGCTGACCCAATTATAACAATCCTACCCCTTTCTCGGGGCATTAGCATTCTTTCCCTGCAAAGCATGGCATCATCATATAGCAACTATGTGCGCGCAGGCACATTCAAGCCATCACAACTATCGGCCACACGGCCCGACAGTCCGTGCACTCAGGGCACATTCTTGGTGTACCAGAATACCAGGGTCAACACCACCGTCTACACGGTATTTGAGCATTCTAGTCTTTCCGGCGCGCGGGCCTAAGACTCTCATTAGGCGCTCCAACAAAACCTATAACCAGGCTTCCAAGTCGGACGGACCTAACGCAGGTACGGATCAGCCACCCCCCGTTGTTCAAGTCGCCGTGCCACCTCGAATACGGAAGTATCCATGGCTATTTATAGGCGCGGGTCGGTTTCACCTTTCCTGTTCGGCAATCTGCCTTTTCATCGAGTTGCAGCCCAACGGATCAACCGCTCATAAAGTGGCAACACACGGCCACAAGAGTTGCATCCAACCCTCTTCATTTCCTGGACATCATCCAGTACTTCCTGCTGCACCAAGCAACAGGTAGGCACAAGGCAACACAAGCCATAATCACAGAGCCTTCTCCGATATGCAAACAAGCATCACCAATCCAGACCATGTCCAGATGGGCTTCACACAGCATGCCTAGAGCCGTACTCCAATTCCGGCCTCTAACAAGGGGGACTTCACATATCTATCCCAAGGGACACCACAACCCACCGCACACTCGCGGGGAAGGGTTTTCCCTATGCAATGCAGAAAAGAAGGACTTCACATGTCCAAGAAGGGAGATCGTTACCCTTGTCGATCTCTTGGGAGCCATCGCAAACTAGCCGGTGAGAAAGAACCGCAGCAGCTTTGCCTTCACAACGCCGGCTTCGGATCACGAATCGGACCACGGGAACTCCGCCGGTGGCTTGAGCTCCTCCTCCTTCTTCTTCCTCCTCTCTCTTTCTCTCTTCCTTAAGCAAATGAAGAATGAAGTCTTCATCAGCCTTCACGGATTAAATCCAGCCAGGAAATCACCTGAGCCCTTGGATCCAAAGTGAAAGTGAAGGGATAGATACTACTCTAGAGGGGGGGGGGGGGTGAATAGAGTTATCAAATTTTGCACTAGACAAAACTTAATGGTCTACCCAACTCCCTTGGAGTGAAGTGCGGAATGGAAAGATTATAGATATTGATTTAACCTTAAAGCCTAACACAAGTGATGTGTACAAACTCAAGCTAACTGTAATTACAGTTAAGGCTTGGAAAACCTAATCAGCAACTAGCAATCCTAATTATATCTACTCACAGCCACAATGCAGGAATTAAACAAGTGAATCCAGACGACACAAGGAAATTTATAGTGGTTCCCCAAACAACTTGGGTACGTCCACTCTTCTACCCACACGGTAGGAATCCACTCAGGTTTTTGATCAGGTGCCCTGCCACCAACAGGATCTGCTTCAGGTAGATCCAGAAACCATTTAGACTTTTGATCAGGTGTCTAAAAACCAAGCACAGGTTTTTGATCAGGTGCCCTGCCACCAAGGGATACTTTTGAAGGGAGTAATAACCCTGTACAGGAGGGGGAAGAAGGTTAAGATGTCTTCTCTATTTTACAATAGATTAGAGAAGCACAAAAGCTTGCACTGAGCTAGAAAGCTCTAAGGAATCAAGGCTCCCCCTGGCTCAAAGATGTCCAGGTGAAGTCTTGCTTCAGTGCAGAAAACTCTTCAGAAAACTCTGAAGGAAAAACTACAAGAAGATAAATAATAAGGTTAAAGATCTTCAAGCAGCTATCTTCTTCTTCTTCTTCAAAAGAACTCTGAGTTTGAACTTCCTGAAAGCAGGAGAACTCAGGATGAAGAAGAGTAGAAGATCTTAACACTTCTCAGTTAGATGGAAATTGCTGAGAGTAGAAAACTTGATCTTGATGAAGGCTTGAATGCTTGAGAATATCTGGGTAACTAGTTAGCTATGTGCTAGCTTGAATCCTTCTTCAAAGGGTCCTTTATATAACATCAGCAAGCAACGGCTCTCTTCAATTTGAATAACTTGTCTTCTTCTGAAACTTGAGACCTGAGCTGTAAATATCAAGAAGACAAAACAATCTCTGCAGCAGAAACATTCTATAAAAGGAATAACCCTTTTTCTAGGAAGCTGCAGGAAACAATTTGATAATAAAGTACTAAATAAAGTCATATCAGAAACAAACTCTTTATAGCAAAAAGAAGACTTTTCAGTCTAACGGCTATAAAGGGCTGACAGCAGATAAAGTAATTTATAATGTCAGCTAATAAGACAAACAACTTTATCTAAAAAGATTTGACTCAGGCAAAAAAAATAGAGCAGATATGCCTGGAAATATTATCATAATACAGCTAAAAAGATATGCCAGATAATGTATTAATTAATTAAATATAATAAATAAATACAAAATATAAAGGCAGACAGAAAACGTCGAACGACCTTCGGAGATCGTCGACCGACGCACGGAGATCGTCGAACTATCGGGCAGATAGTCGAACGATCCAGATAGTCGAACTATCAAAGGAGATAGTCGAACTATCACAGCAGATAGTCGAACTACCAGAAGATAGTCGAACTATCAGATAGTCGACCTATCAACAGATAGTCGAACTATCAGGGCAAAACAGATAGTCGAGCTATCAACAGATAGTCGAGCTATCAGATAGTCGACCTATCAATCAGATAGTCGAACTATCAAGAACAAACAGATAGTCGAGCTATCAACAGATAGTCAAGCTATCAGAAACAAACAGATAGTCGACCTATCAACAGATAGTCGAATTATCAGATAGTCGAACTATCAAAGCAGATAGTCGAACTATCAAGCGAGAACAGATAGTCGACCTATCAACAGATAGTCGAGCTATCAACGCAGAACAGATAGTCGAACTATCAACAGATAGTTGAGCTATCAGATAGTCGACCTATCAACAGATAGTCGAACTATCAACAGATAGTCGAACTATCAAAACCAAACAGATAGTCGACCTATCAACAGATAGTCGAACTATCAGATAGTCGACCTATCCAAGCAGATAGTCAAACTATCAAAGCACACAGATAGTCGAACTGTCAACCGATAGTCGAACTATCCTCGCAGACTGAAAGTCGAACAACTGATAGACGATCGTCGAACAGTTAGTCGACGATAGTCGAGCGGCGTTCGACGATAGTCGAACGAACAAACTACTTAACCAAATTCTCAATATGGAAAAGTGAGGACTCTACAGCTAGACTACTAACCATTGCCCATAGATAATTCTTGGGTCAAGTAGCTACAAAGGCAAGACTAAACTCAAATCAAACTAGGGTACCAACAATCTCCCCCTATTTGAGTTAAGTCCTTCAAAATCTAAAACATACAGCTAGCTATAGAACACTATAAACAATACAGGAAATAGATAACAATTAACTAGCAGATTATCAAACAGATAGATAATAAACCAATATAACACAGCAGTCAATCAAACTATTAAGAGTCTATAGAATCTGGCAAGGGGGTAGAGGAACTAGGAACAAAAGAAATTTTCCTTAGAGGATCATTAGATTCTTTCTTTGATAGCTTCAAGTCCTGCACACCAATGATCTTCAATTCTGTAGCTCTTGGGACTACTACTTCAGGATGCTTTTCCATATATTTTGAGGGGTCAAATACATCAGGATTGACCTGGAACTTTTCAAACTCTTTCTTTCTGAAAGCAGACATGGTGGTTAAACCAGTAGTATCTTTTCCTTCTGCTTTTGCTTTTCTTATTTGAGCTGCTCCAACTAGTTCGTGAAAACGAGCCATCCTAAAGTTAGGATCTAGCTCTGGACTTTCATAAACAGGCTCAGGAGGATCAGCATCTGATTCTTTATCTAGATAAGATATTGGAGCAAACTTAGCAAAAGATTCTTGCTAGAATTTTAAAACAAAGTAAACTACTTACCTTTTAAAACAACTTTCTCAAACTGAATTGGTGCAGCAGTTGAAACCTTTCTCTTAGGAGAAGGAGGAGGTGAAAAAGTTGGCTTTAGATACACAACCTCCTTAACTTGTTCTTTCACTTCTGCTTCATGCATTTGACTGCCAGAATGAGACTTTCCATGAGAGCTATGAGAGCTTTTCCTTGATTGATGCTGAGACGAAGCAGATCTTGCTGATGGAGCAGATTTTCCTGAAGAGGCAGAAGGGTTGGCAGAAAGATTACCAGAAGCTCCTGCACCTGGAGGAGGAGGAGGAGGACCTCTGGGAGTCCATCTTGAAACAGGACTATCATATCTTTTAGATCTTTTCCTTTCTTTCTGCTGGTTCTTTGAGAACCACATCCAATGCTGAAATTCCTTTGACTTAGGGTCAATTCCCTTCAGAATATAATAAGGAGTATCATTGTCTTTACTGGGAGGAGGAGGAGCAGCTTTTCTCTTCTTTTGAGCAGCTTTCTTTTTCCTTGATTTCTCAGATACATCAGAATCATCCTCATCATCAGAGTGAGATGATGGAGGATTATCATACGGATCATAGGCTTCAGAAACATCCTTTTCTTTAAGCTTCAGATCTGATTTCTCTCTTTCCTCTTCCATGGCATCCAGAGCCAGAAGGGAATCTAAGTCCAACCCTGGTGAATCATCCCAGATAGTTGACTTTTCAATTTGCAGCTCTTTTTCTTTCTCTTTTAAAGACTGTACTCTTAGATTCCAGGCAGCTCTTGCTTGTACTTCTTCCACACTCAGAACAGGAGTGTCATCTTTGACTTCATCTTGATTCTCAGCCTCATCTTCTCTATCATCTAAAAACGATTCCAATTCTGGATCTACTTGGATATCAGGAACACTTGGGGCAGCCTCTGAGACAATTACTATTATCTGAACAGATAAATCCTCTCTAATAAAATCTGTAGAATTATGAATACAGATCTGCTAAATAAGCAATAATCATTCCTTCAAGGTATTCACTAGCAAGCAAATTAATTGACTCGTCAATAAATCGAATAAGTGAATTACCTTCATACTTGACCATCTCCCATGATTCATCTAGATATGAAGTTATAATTCCTTCTAGGAATCTAGCAACCACGGGAGTGGTGAGATCTTCTAGGCAGACTTTTACTGCAATTTCAGATAGCAAGATTCCATCAGCTATTTCCTTATCAGATAATACTGGAGCTACTTCTTTCTCAGCTGGAGCAGACTGACTTTTACTGCAATTTCAGATAGCATGATTCCATCAGCTATTTCCTTATCAGATAACACTGGAGCTACTTCTTTCTCAGCTGGAGCAGACTCTTCCTGAGCTGTCATTACAGTATCTATTATAGCTGGAAGGGAGGCAGGAGGTTCTGAGGCATCTTCATAGAACATCTCCCCCTGCCTGATTTCAGTGGAGACTGAAACCAGGCCCCTTGAGGAAGATGGCTCAGCAGATTTTGAAAGAGATTTGATGGAGGCAGTTAAGATATCAATAGAGGATGCAAGGGGAGCGATTGCCTCTTCAATCATGGTTTTGATTGACGGGGTAATCAACTCCATAATGCGGGAGATAAGTTCAGGAGTAATCTCAAAAGATGATGGATGTGTAGTGGATGAAGCTGCAGCAGATATGGGTGTAGTGCTGGGATGAAGAATGGTGTGGACAGGGGATTGAATAGGAGATGGAGCTGGAGAGTTAATTGGAGAATTAACTGGGGAATGAATGGGAGATAAAGGAGGAGTAGGAATTCTCTCAGATCCTAACAAATCAAAGCTAGGAGCAGATATCCTAGTCTGATGAGAGGGAATTGGAGAAGCTGGAGGGGAAAGAGGAACAACCGTGGTTGTTTCTGGAGCAGAAGAGGGAGAAGGTCGTACTTCAGCTGAAGTTGATGGAACTTCAACTGAAGCAGACAGCAAAGCAGAAGAGGAGGAGGGAAGAGCTGAGCCAGCTTCGACAGGGTGAGGAGTGACTGATTCAGTCCTGGTGTCCTCAGATGTTGCTGGAGCAACCCCTGTGAGAGCGGGTTTCACAAAAGTTCTCTTCCATTTAGAGAATAGGTTAGGATCCATCTTCTTGCTTGCGTTTATTATTGTTGCGGTTGAACTCAGCAGCTGGGGGTATTTTTCCTTCAGGAAGATTCTAATAACCCTTCCGAGGGTAACTTCCTTCTTACCATTCTTTTTCCTTATTAAATCAAACATCACTTCCGCCCAATCTATCCTTTTCCGATTAACAATCGCACACATTAGTGCGAATTGTTGCCTTGTGATATTATCATGAGCAGAGTGCTTACCCAGGAGCACTTTTCCTACCAACTCAGCAATAAACTTGATCTTGAAAGGGAAATTTACTTTGAGCAGCTTCGTGGGAATGCCCTCAGCATGTCCCAGCTCAACTAACATTCTTCCGAATTCTTGAGCATCTTGCTCATAATCCTCTTCACCATTTATTAAACCAAAAATATCAGTCAAAACGGCCGGAGTTAGGATTACCTCTTCTCCGCCGATGGTACCAGTCATCGAGTCGTCGGTGGAGGACGACGTGAAGGCCCATTCCTTGATCTCTGGGATGTTTATCTTAATCCTTGAAGACATTAACCTCTCGAGTCCTTGATCCCTGCAGAGCTGAAGAACTTCTACGATCCCGGCATCGCAGCTACTGAACGCGTCGAAATCAACACTAAAGCCAGCATCAAACTTCACAACTGCTAGAACTGCTGGAGAGACCACCATTGATTCGCTGGAGAAAGCTCGAGAAAGATGGAGAAGACGAAGAAGACGAAACGGCTGAGAATCGCAAGCGGGAAGGCAGAATGCGAAAAGTCACGCTCCGTCGACGATAAAACAACAGATCTTTTAACCTAGGTCGACTATCGGTTTTATATTAGACCGGAAATAGTCGATCTATTAAAAAGATACTTGACCCGATAGTCGAACGGCCGTTCGACGATCGGCTCAGAAGCAGAGTAGTAGAACCATCGTTCGGCTATTTCTGGCTTCACAAACAACAGGCTTTCGTCATCCAGAGATCGACGATGAGCTCGACTTGTTCGACGATGGTCGAACGACGGTCGACGATCTTCAGACAGATAAGCCATCATCAACCAGAGGTCGACGATAGACTTGATCCGTTCGACGATCTTCGATCATCGTTCGACGATCTTCAAACAAGTTTCAACATAGGCAGATACAGTCACACTTAGTCTCGTCCATTGATCATGCCTAATTGAACTAAAAAGAACAGATGCTTCTGTTCATCTAAAGGCTTGGTGAATATATCACCTCTCTGAAACTCAGTGGATATGAACTCAAGACAGATCTTGTTCTTTTCCACACAATCTCTCAGGAAATGGTGCCGAATCTCAATGTGCTTCGTTCTAGAGTGGTGCACAGGATTTTGTGCAATTGAAATAGCACTGGTACTATCACACATGATTTTGGTGTTCTTGTGTGAGTAACCATAATCCACAAGCTGGTTTTGAATCCACAGGATCTGTGAACAACAACTAGCAGCTGCTATATATTCAGCCTCTACAGTTGAAGTTGAGACAGAAGCCTGCTTCTTACAGAACCAAGAGACCAATCTCTCTCCCAGGAACTGGAAAGTTCCTGAGGTGCTCTTCCTGTCAACTCTGCAACCAGCATAATCAGAATCAGAATATCCAATTAATTCAAATTCTGACTCAGCTGGGTACCAAAGTCCTAGATCTGGACATCCCTTCAGGTATCTCAGGATTCTCTTTAGAAGAATCAGATGAGATTCCTTGGGGTTGACCTGGAATCTAGCACAAAGGCATGTAGCAAACATTATATCAGGCATACTTGCAGTTAGATATAATAGGGAACCAACAATGGCCCTATAATTCTTTTGATCAACTGGCTTGCCATGATCATCAGAGTTAATAACTACATTAGTAGCCATAAGTGTAGGCATTGCTGAAGCATCAGCCATCCCAAATTTCTTTACCAATTCCTTGGCATATTTGGATTGGGAGATGAAGATACCATCAACATCTTGCTTAACTTGGAGACCAAGAAAGTAAGACAGCACACCCATACTACTCATCTCAAACTTAGAGTGCATCAGGTCAGAGAACCTTTTGCAAAGTTTGGGATCAGTGGAGCCAAATATAATATCATCTACATACACCTAAACTAACAGGATTGTGTCCTTGTGATGCTTGACGAAAAGGGTTCTATCAACTACTCCCCTAGTAAAGTTGTGCTCTAACAGGAAACTAGCTAGAGTCTCATACCAGGCTCTAGGAGCATGCTTTAGTCCATAAAGAGCTTTCTGTAACTTAAACACATGTGAGGGCTGAGTTGAAGAAACAAACCCTGTTGGTTGTTCAACAAACACCTCTTCCTTAAGCTCACCATTCAGGAATGCACTTTTGACATCCATTTGGAACACCTTAAACTTCATGTAGGCTGCATAGGCCAAGAAGATCCTTATTGCTTCTAGCCTTGCAACAGGAGCAAAGGTTTGGTCATAGTCTATACCTTCCTCCTATCTGTAGCCCTGAGCTGCAAGCCTTGCTTTATTCCTTACTATAATTCCATTTGCATCTAACTTGTTTCTATACACCCACTTGGTGCCTATGATCAGTTGGCCTTTAGGTCTTGGAACCAAAGTCCAAACTTTACATCTCTCAAACTGATTGAGTTCCTCTTGCATAGCAATGATCCAGTGGGGATCTAGCTCTGCATCTTTAAAGGTGAGGGGCTCAACCTGTGAGAGGAAACAAGCATGCATCATATCCTGTCTTAATTGGTGTCTTGTTTGCACACCAGCTGATATGTCTCCAATCACTTGAGATGTGGGGTGATCTCTAAGTGTGACAATATCAGCAGGTGGGATGTGATCTTCAGCAACAGTTGGGATTAATTCCTCAGGAGGAATTTGATCTACTGTTGGTGGAACAACAACTGCTTCAGCAATGTCTTCATCACTGTCTGATTCAGTGATCTGAAGAGTTGATAGTTGAAGAATTTCTTGAGGGGCATCAGGTACCTGCAAAGAACTGGAGGAAGGAGAATTTTCTTTCTCTTTGTAAAACATCTGATGCTCATCAAATGATACATGCACAGATTCTTCAATCTTACAGGTAGATTTGTTATAAACCCTATAAGCTTTGCTTACTTGGGAATATCCAAGCATAATTCCCATTGAAGCTTTTGCTTCAAACTTTCTAATATATTCTTTATTATTATTATGAATATAAACAATACAGCCAAAAACTCTAAAATAATTAATTTTAGGTTTCTTTCCTTTAAGCAACTTATAAGGAGTTTTACACTTAAGTTTGTGTATCAAACTTCTATTCAAGACATAATTGGCTGTACTAACAGCTTCTGCCCAATAGGAGAGAGGCATGTTAGCATCTGCCAACAATGTGCTAGCAGCTTCAATGAGTGTTCTATTCTTCCTTTCAACTACCCTATTTTGTTGAGGAGTTCTAGGAGCTGAGAAGCTATGCTTGATACCTTCTCTCTCACAGAATTCTTGCATGAGAAGAGAGTCAAACTCAGTACCATGATCACTTCTGATCAAGGCCACATGAGTAGAGTACTCAGTCTGCACACATAGTAGAAAGTCTGTAAGGGCTTTGAAGTTATCAGACTTAGTTCTCAAAAAGAAAACCCAACTGAACCTAGAGAAGTCATCTACAATTACTAAAGTGTAATACTTCCCTCCTAGACTCTGTACATTTATTGGGCCAAAAAGGTCCAAGTGTAATAGATACAGGATTCTAGGAGAATCACTCTTATTTACAGATTTAAAAGAGTTTTTGGTTTGCTTGCCTAGCTGACAAGCCTTGCATAGGCTCTCCTTCTTGTAGGGGCAAGAAGGTAAACCTCTAACAAGGTTGTGTTTAGATAACCTAGATATATTTTTAAGGTTTACATGACTGAGCCTCTTATGCCACAAAGAATTATTATTAAGGGTTACTTCATTAAACAGGCAAATTTCAGAATGAGATGAATTGAAATCTACTAAATAGATATTACCTATTCTAATACCTACTAAAACAACATTATTATTTAAAGTAATATTGCAAGAGAAGTTAGAAAATGAAACCTGGTAGCCAGCATCACATAGCTGACTGACTGAAATCAAATTATGCTTCAGTCCATTGACATATGCAACTCTCTTGAAAGTAACTGCTCCAATTGTGATCTTGCCATAGCCTTCTGTCTGACCACAGCTGGAGTCTCCAAAGATAACCTTTGGGCCGAGCTTAGCTTTGAACTTTGACAGAAGATCTTTATTTCCTGTCATATGCTTAGAGCATCCACTATCCAAATACCACTTATTTTGAGTGATTGGATAGGCCTTCACCTGCAAGACATTTATTTAGACAGTGTGGACCCAGGTAACCTTGGGTCCCTTGTTTTTCACATAAGAAAAACTGGAAATATATGAAAATGCAGGCTGAGGGTGATAACCTAGTGGGTGAGATCTCCTAGGTGGGATTCTCCATGCAGATGATGGGTCAACAAACCTAGGGTTTCTATATTCATTTAGGTTTCTATGATACTGATTATGATTTTGAAAATCATGTTGAAATCGTCGATCGACGTTCGACGATGGGCGCTCAGATCGTCGATCTTCATTCGACCATTGAGCTTCCGATCGTCGAGCGGCGTTCGACGCTCTTTGCATTTCTTTAAAAAACTTCTTTCTCTTTTCTCTCTTAGCTTTATTTAAAGTTTTATTAACTAGATTTACTTGCTCAGTGTTCTTCATTCCACTAGCTGAAATGAAGTTTACTGGAGTTGAAAGATTATTTTTAAGCAGAACTGGGGGTTCACTGGGAGAAGCTCCTAAACCTAGTTTGTCATTACCTGACCTAGTGTTAGTCATGCTGGTAATTTCTAACAACTTAAGGCTTCTACCATTAAGTGATTCCTCTAATCTCTTAGACTTAGCTAACTCTATTTTAAGAAATTTAATTTCTTCACTACAAGTAGTGAGATCTTCCTTTAACCGAACATTTTCTGTAGCTATTGATTCTGAGTCAGCTAACCTATTTCTAAGTTCTTTTATTTCCTTTTCAGAGCTAATCAAATCTAAGCATAAAGATTTAAAGTCTAATTTAAATTCTTCTGAAGTAAAATCATAGGAAGAGAGTACCTCATCTTCTGTAGGCATCTCTTCATCAGAATCTGAACTCTCTGCAGCAGAGTGGTTGCTGCAGGCATCTATTGCCATCAGGCAAACTTCTTTTGCCTTCTTCTCTTCCTCATCCTCACTGGAGCTTGATGAGGAGGATTCTTCATCAGAATCACTCCAGGTTTCAGCAATGAAACCTCTCTCCTTCTTCTTGTTTTTGAAGGAGGAAGGCTTGGAGTGCTTCCTGTGCTGTTCTTTTTCTTTTCTCTTTTCTTTGTTCTTCTCCTCTGGACACTCTGGCAAGATGTGTCCAGGCTTCCTGCAACCATAACAAATAATTTCTTTAGCAGGAGAGCGATCATACCTTGGTTTGTCTTCATAGCGTGAAGACTTCTTTCTGAACTCCTTTCTCCCCATCTTGAGAAACCTCTTGGCAAACAATGCCATTAGTTCCTCATTTGATTGGCTGCCTTCAGAAGCATCAGCAGCCTTAAGAGCTAGAGATTGCTCTTTTCTTGTTGGAGTGGGGGTCTTTGCTTCAGCTTCTGCTTCCCTTGTCTTCAGCACTTGCTCAAAAGACTTGAGCTTGCCGAGGAGAGCTTCAGTGGAGATCTCATTTGTACTTCTGGCTTCCTTGATGGGCCAGATCCTTAGATCCCATGTGCTAGGGAAGCACATAAGAATCTTATCATTGACCTCTGTCAATGATATGTCCTTGTCCAGGGTCCTCAACTCATTGATGATTGAGCTGAGCCTGGTGTACATGGCTTCAACTGATTCAGCATCAGTTTTCTTGAAGTTCTCATACTGTGAGATCAGGTTGGACCTTCTGTCCTTCCTTTCATCAGCTGAACCAACTACAATCTGGTTCAGTGTATCCCACATGGCCTTTGCTGAGGAGCAGTCAGCAACCTTCTGGAATACCTCATCAGACATTGTCTGAGCCAGTATATTCATTGCCTTGGCATCTGCTATCTTGGCCTTCTTGTACTCATCATTGTAATCTGGAGGAGGCACTGCACTCATATCAGATGATGAGGCAGTAGCAGCAGCAGGTGCTCTTGGGGGACCTGACAAAATAGAAGCAAAGATGCTTTCATCAATAGAATTCATGTATAATTTTATCCTTGCCTTCCAGATGCCAAACTTAGCTAAGTTGCATGCTGGAGGTCTGGTGCTAGAGTAATCCTTGGACTGGGCCATGATAGTGAATATCTATAAGCTTTGGTATCTATCAGGATCTTGTGACTTAGGTGTTAGCCTATTCAGTCAGTCAACCTCCCTCTGATACCAATTGAAAGTGAAGGGATAGATACTACTCTAGAGGGGGGGTGAATAGAGTTATCAAATTTTGCACTAGACAAAACTTAATTGTCTACCCAACTCCCTTGGAGTGAAGTGCGGAATGGAAAGATTATAGATATTGATTTAACCTTAAAGCCTAACACAAGTGATGTGTACAAACTCAAGCTAACTGTAATTACAGTTAAGGCTTGGAAAACCTAATCAGCAACTAGCAATCCTAGTTATATCTACTCACAGCCACAATGCAGGAATTAAACAAGTGAATCCAGACGACACAAGGAAATTTATAGTGGTTCCCCAAACAACTTGGGTACGTCCACTCTTCTACCCACACGGTAGGAATCCACTCAGGTTTTTGATCAGGTGCCCTGCCACCAACAGGATCTACTTCAGGTAGATCCAGAAACCCTTTAGACTTTTGATCAGGTGTCTAAAAACCAAGTACAGGTTTTTGATCAGGTGCCCTGCCACCAAGGGATACTTTTGAAGGGAGTAATAACCCTGTACAGGAGGGGGAAGAAGGTTAAGATGTCTTCTCTATTTTACAATAGATTAGAGAAGCACAAAAGCTTGCACTGAGCTAGAAAGCTCTAAGGAATCAAGGCTCCCCCTGGCTCAAAGATGTCCAGGTGAAGTCTTGCTTCAGTACAGAAAACTCTTCAGAAAACTCTGAAGGAAAAACTACAAGAAGATAAATAATAAGGTTAAAGATCTTCAAGCAGCTATCTTCTTCTTCTTCTTCTTCAAAAGAACTCTGAGTTTGAACTTCCTGAAAGCAGGAGAACTCAGGATGAAGAAGAGTAGAAGATCTTAACACTTCTCAGTTAGATGGAAATTGCTGAGAGCAGAAAACTTGATCTTGATGAAGGCTTGAATGCTTGAGAATATCTGGGTAACTAGTTAGCTATGTGCTAGCTTGAATCCTTCTTCAAAGGGTCCTTTATATAACATCAGCAAGCAACGGCTCTCTTCAATTTGAATAACTTGTCTTCTTCTGAAACTTGAGACCTGAGCTGTAAATATCAAGAAGACAAAACAATCTCTGCAGCAGAAACATTCTATAAAAGGAATAACCCTTTTTCTAGGAAGCTGCAGGAAACAATTTGATAATAAAGTACTAAATAAAGTCATATCAGAAACAAACTCTTTATAGCAAAAAGAAGACTTTTCAGTCTAACGGCTATAAAGGGCTGACAGCAGATAAAGTAATTTATAATGTCAGCTAATAAGACAAACAACTTTATCTAAAAAGATTTGACTCAGGCAAAAAAAATAGAGCAGATATGCCTGGAAATATTATCATAATACAGCTAAAAAGATATGCCAGATAATGTATTAATTAATTAAATATAATAAATAAATACAAAATATAAAGGCAGACAGAAAACGTCGAACGACCTTCGGAGATCGTCGACCGACGCACGGAGATCGTCGAACTATCGGGCAGATAGTCGAACGATCCAGATAGTCGAACTATCAAAGGAGATAGTCGAACTATCACAGCAGATAGTCGAACTACCAGAAGATAGTCGAACTATCAGATAGTCGACCTATCAACAGATAGTCGAACTATCAGGGCAAAACAGATAGTCGAGCTATCAACAGATAGTCGAGCTATCAGATAGTCGACCTATCAATCAGATAGTCGAACTATCAAGAACAAACAGATAGTCGAGCTATCAACAGATAGTCGAGCTATCAAAAACAAACAGATAGTCGACCTATCAACAGATAGTCGAACTATCAGATAGTCGAACTATCAAAGCAGATAGTCGAACTATCAAGCGAGAACAGATAGTCGACCTATCAACAGATAGTCGAGCTATCAACGCAGAACAGATAGTCGAACTATCAACAGATAGTTGAGCTATCAGATAGTCGACCTATCAACAGATAGTCGAACTATCAAAACCAAACAGATAGTCGACCTATCAACAGATAGTCGAACTATCAGATAGTCGACCTATCCAAGCAGATAGTCGAACTATCAAAGCACACAGATAGTCGAACTGTCAACCGATAGTCGAACTATCCTCGCAGACTGAAAGTCAAACAACTGATAGACGATCGTCGAACAGTTAGTCGACGATAGTCGAGCGGCGTTCGACGATAGTCGAACGAACAAACTACTTAACCAAATTCTCAATCTGGAAAAGTGAGGACTCTACAGCTAGACTACTAACCATTGACCATAGATAATTCTTGGGTCAAGGAGCTATAAAGGCAAGACTAAACTCAAATCAAACTAGGGTACCAACACAAAGAGAGAAATCTGAACGACCACGATTTGCCCAAAAACTCATTTTTTTGGCTGACACGGCCTGTGACACGCCCGTGTCACAGGCCGTGTACCCTTAAGCGGCACACGCGGTATTCGTACCGATTGAGATTTACCAGAACACGGGCATCGACACGCCCGTGTCGAACCTGACACGCCCGTGTCATTCCTGAGACACGCCCGTGTCACCCCTGCCTCATCGAGCTGCAAGCAGTACACGGGTAGGCACACGGCATCGGACATGCCCGTGTCCAACCTGAAATGCCCGTGTTCAAGGCTTGGTTCAAGGCCGTGTAACTTTCTGACTCAAATCGCATTTTATTTACGTGATACGCCCTGGGACACGCCCGTGTCCCAGGCCGTGTACCCCCGACACGCCCTGGGACACGCCCGTATCCCAGGCCGTGTAACATGACCTGCACCTCAAAACCAATTTTGAGTCTTTTTGGGGTGTTACATAGCTGCAGGTAGCTGCTGTGCACAATTGATGTGGATAAAGCATCAACTAGAAGATTATGACATCCAGGTAAGTAGAATTCCTCTATTTTGTGATTATATAAGTGCTATTTTTTTTGCTAAGAATCCTGTATCACATAGTAGGACCAAGCATATAGAAATTAAGTTTCATTCATCATAAAACATGTAGAGAAGGAAAATATTAGCCTAGAATTTGTGAAAACTGATAATCAAATAGCTGATATTTTTTACAAAACCTCTGGATGAAACTAAATTCAATTATTTTAAAATTTAATTAGGAATGTTGAACCTTGAATAGGTTAGCATAAGAATCCCTAAGGTGAATATGTAAGCATCAAATTTCTCTGGAAATTTGTCTAAGTACAATGTTTGTGTCGACACAAACAAGCTGTGTCGACACACTCAATATGTTGTGTCGAATAAGTAAAAGGAAGTGTCGACACAGAAACAATATCTGTGTCGACATGAGAATTGATGTCGACACAACTATGTCGAGATCATATGTCGAGAGGATTCATGTGTCGACACACAAAAGCAAGTGTCGACACAAGTCTGTCAAGAATTAAGTAGTAAGTGTCGACACAGACACAAGTGTGTCGACACAGACACAAGTTTGTCGACACATAAATGTGTCGACTTAAGATGAGTTATTGACTCTGACATTAGTATGTCGACACATAGTCCTGTCGACTTAAAACACGAATTGTCGAGACCTAGGTCATTTTTGTCGACACATATGAAAACTTGTCGACACTGGCACGTCTTTTGACTTGCCCTTACACTTATATTATAAATAGGTGAAACCAAAATCTGGTCGACTACGCTTTCAGTATTCTTGACTTTCCTCCTTCTATCAACAAAGCTTTTCTTTTCTCTTCTCTTCTCTTCCAACTCTTACATCAATGGCGCCTCGTCAAGAAGACAAAGTCAATGAAGGTTATGAACTGGTTCGTGAAGGGTTCATAACAGCTTCAGATGAAATTCTGGGTGTTATTGCCATAATTTCAGAAAATGGATTGGAGTACTTGGTTTCTGAACCAACAAAGATATCGAAGAAGAAAGTTCTTGAGTTTTATTCAACCGCTACAGTGGATTCTGCAGGCAAGAAAATTAAAGGGACTGTTCAAAATTCCCTAGTGAAACTCACACTAAAAACTATCAGGAAATCACTTCAGCTTCCATCAGTCAAGGATACAGATGAAATAACCCCTTCCCAGATTACAAAAGCTTTAAGCTGGTGCGGGCTGAGCCCGAATATTAAGATTGGATCGTCTATTACCAGAAAAGGGATGGATTCCCAAGGAAAATTCCTATCTGAAGTAGTTGGCAAAGTGATTCTTTGTAAAACTGGTGGACATGATAGAATCTCTGTCCACATGTTTAATCTTATGGTAAGGATCATATTCAAAATAAACATTGACTGGGCAGCAGTAATGTTTGATAAAGTTCATGAAGGAACGAAGAAACCAAACATGGGAAGAATTCTGAGTTTATGCTTATCTACTGTAATACCAGATGTATTAAAATAAGTGGCTGGATCAAAAATAAATCATATGAGGAGGATGAATGTAAAAATTCTATCAAGGTGGGATAAAGTTCTGACCAAGGAAGTCCCTGCTCCTCAGGAGCAAACTAAGAAAGATAAGAAAAAGAAGAAAGTGGTTCCACCGGCTGAATCCTCCAGTGATTCTGAGGAGGAAGTGGTCTTTAGTTCTTATGAAGACCAGCAACAAAAGGATGCACAAGAATAAGTGCAGGGCAGTATGCCCCAAGAACAACAAATGGACACAACTCTAGGGGAGAACAAATAGAACAAGCAACTGAGTTGCCTTCCCAAGGGGGAGGCATTGATGATACAGTCTTAGAAAGTGACTTGGCTGCAGATACTGTCATGAACATAGTATCTGAAATCAACATTGCCGCTCAAGAAACTGTTGAGACAAAAGCACAAAATGAGCCAATACAACACGAATTCACCATGAATGACCTATTCTCTGATCTTCCTCCTGCAAGGACTGAGGGGGAGAGGATTGCACAAGAAAAAGATATTCCAAGGACTGAGGGGGAGTTGTCTAAGGATGCCCAAGCTGAAAAGAATACAGTTGATATTGAAAGTTCAACTGAATCTTCTGAAGATGAAGAAGCCACAATGGCTAAGAAAAGGAAACTAGCTGCTTTGATGAAAAAGAGTTCTGGATATAAAAAGTCATTGCAAATAAGCACAACACCATCTGCACCAAGCTTGGATTTCAGTTCTTTACTGGTCCAGATGCAGATTAAATTGGATGATCAAAGTCAATCTATAGAAAAATATGTGGATGAAACTCTTAAAGAGTTACAATTTCAATTGGCCCAGGACATCAAATCTATTAGATTTGAAGTGAATCAAAATAAGGAGATGAAAGATTACTTCCATAAAGGAGGTAATGCTGTGGTGTTCCTGGCCAAGCAACAACAAGCTATCAAAGTTCAAGTGGATGAACTTGAAGTAAAGCAAGGATATGTACTTGAGAATCAGATAAGAATGAATGACAATCTTCAAGATTCATACTTTGCTATACTATCAAAGATAAATGATTTATCAACTACTGTGAAAGATGAAGTTTCAAAGCAAATCAAGGAAGATATAGCTGCGGTTCAGGCCACCTTTCAGGATTCTCAAAATAATATATCTGATTTCTTGACAAAATTTAGAGATTACTTTAAGGAAGGAACTAACCATGTTGTTAATCAGGCCAGGTTTCAAAAGGATGATTTGAGAAGTCATATTGAAAGAGAAGTCATAAAGGGGGAGAGATTACTAGTCAAAGCTAGCTCTGACCATGCTAAATGGATTTCCAATAGCATCAGAGTCACTCTTGGATATCATCCTCTTTGTGATGATGATAATGTAGCAGAATCTGGTATATAACCTGCCTATCTTGAAGGAGATCAACCTGAAGTTGCTCAGGTGATCTCCCCCCAGCAGACTTTGAAAGTGTTCTAGAAAAAGTGCAGAAAATGTATAGTCCTCCACAAGAGGCACAAAATTTAATTCTGGAAAAAGTAGAGATGTCAGAAGCTGCCTTAGAAGCTCAAAAGGAAGCTCAACTATCTAAGAAGAGATTCAAAGAGCAGGCTGAGCTGAAGCCAGACTTTGAGCAGTGGAGACCAACTTCAGGAAACATTATACTTACTGCCTGGAAAGCTGTAAAGGATAAAACCCATGATAGGGGTAAATGGTATTCAGAATAGGAATAGTATAAATACCAAGTTGCACACGAAGCCATTCTTCAACATAGAAGAAAAGCTAAGGCTGGGAAGCTACCTGCTAATGCTCAGGAGCCAAGCAAGTACTTCCCAAAGCCATTCCACTTTTTTGAAAGGCAGAAAATTAAGGCTGAAGAACTAAAGAAGAAAGCCCTGAAAGGGAAGAAGCCTGCTGAAGATGCTGAACCTTCTGTACAGGCAAAGATCAAGACTGGCAAAGGAATTGTCATTAAGGAGCCTAGTCAATAACATGATAGATAGGCTTATATATTAGAACAATGTAACATTTTGTGTTTTGATCTAGAAAGAAATCCTTGTAAACATGACATTGTTTTTTTAAAAAAATTGAATGAAATCAGTTCAGTTTTAATTTCTTTGTTGTTTAAAATGATTATGTGTTTACCTGCTGTAAATTGAATGTTCATCTATTTCTATTTTTTGTTTTATTATGAGAGATGTATGTCTTTGACTAAGGGTTATGACTTCTCCAAATAGGGGGAGATTGTTGGGTACATTGAAAAATGTGTACCAGATTTGAAGAAGCCTCATCTTAGTCAATGATATGAATCAATTTGTATTTAATAGATGTTTGAGTTACATTGTGCAGGTTTAAGAATTTGAAGAAAATTTTCTAAGTGCAAGTGTTGACACTTGTGAAGAAGTTGTGTCGACACCCAGAAGCTGTGTCTATACTTATGAAGAACTTGTGTCAACACTCTGAAGTTGTGTCGACACTTATGAAGGTGTTGTGTCGACACTCAAGTTGTGTCGACTCTTATGAAGAAGTTGTGTCGACACTCAAGCTAAGTCGACATTTCTGAAGAAGCTGTGTCGACACTCAGAATTATGTCGACACCTGAGCCAAGAGTTATGTCAACACCAGAAGTAATTTTGTCGACACACAGGACTTGTGTCGACACACACTCAACGCCGTCTGGATACTTTCAACACTATCGACATTCATTCAATACCGTCTGTAGACAACAGCTATGTCGAGACAAGAAGCAGCTGTGTCGACACACAGGACTTGTGTCGACACATACTCAACGCTATCTTCTAGCAACAGCTGTATCGACATCAGAAGCATTTGTGTTGACACACAGGACTTGTGTCGACACATTCAACAAAAGATGTGTCGAGAAGGAGAAGTATGTCTGTGTCGACACTTGGAGTATTGTGTCAATACCATGAAAACTTGGGTCGACACTTGTCAAATATGTGTCGACACAAATGAAGCAGCCTGCTGAGTGATTTGTACTGAGTTGGAATGACTCTGAAGAATCTACTGACATGTCTGGTGACTTGACAGCTGTCATACCTAACCAGTCTAATACCTCTAACAGATCTGTCAGTTGTTTGTTAGAAACCAGATCAGTCGGTAACCATGAAGCAAACTCTATATAAGAGACAGATCGGAAACTTCAGAAGGAGTAGTGTGGTGAAAAAAAGAGGAAAAAGAGAAACAGATTCAGAATTATTCTGCAAGAAAGATGTAGATTCAAATCTGAATTTAAGGAAGAAGCTGACTAAAGATCAACTTCAACAGCAAGATGATCCACCTTATTTTGTTCTATCAAAAAGCTTTGAGAAGCTAAGTCAGGCTTGATCAGAAGGATCAGTTCAGTCAAGAACTGATCAAGAAGGCTACACCAACATAGGAATCTAGCTGGTGAATTTGTTTTTTCATATCATATTCTATTTATTGTAAGATCTATTATTAGATCTGAGTTGTAAGCCTAGTTATAAAGGCCGAGATAGGGCTAAGGCCTGAGGTAGGATTCTAGGGAAGAATCTGAGGTAGGACTTGTTTAAAGTCTAAGTTGTAAGCCTAGTTATAAAGGCTGAGGTAGGACTGAGACCTGAGGTAGGATTCTGGGGAAGAATCTGAGGTAGGACTTGTTAAGTCTGAGCTGTAGGAACCATTTTGGTTCTGAGATTGTAAGATCTGCGGATCTGAGCCAGTGGAAGGAAGTTAGGCTGAATCCAGTTATCTACTGGATAGGAGAAGGGGGAAAGTGGATGTACCCATATCTTGGGGAACCACTATAGATTTTATGTTTGCTGTGATGTGTTTATGTTCTGTGATTTGATTAATCTGTGTTGAATAATTATCTAACTGTATGCCTAAAAAGGACTTTAAAAGATTAGAACCTATTCACCCCCCTCTAAATGATTAGGCTCTTGAAACAAAGTCTTTCACCCTAACTACAGTTCGATAGGTATATTTTCCTAGTTGGATTGCTAGTTCGGCTCTCTTTTTCTCCAGCAGAAAAGTGATCACCAAGTTTTTGGCACCATTATCGGGAAGCAACTTTTGTTGATAATCTGAAAACATGAACCTATTACTTTTATTATTTCTCTTTCTCATTCTCTTTCTAAAAAAAATTTAAAAATTTAAAAATTATTAACGCTCTTAATAGAAACCCACTTCACAATTTTTCTACACCACCTAACTCTCTCAAAAAGGGAAAAGTGGCTTAAATACCTCTATCTTGTCTAGTACCTTGTGAACCCTTCATTGGGTAGCCCTTGGGAAGTTCGGGAGTTAAAACATAAAAAAATCTATTTCAACAAAATTTAGCTTCTCTTTTTCTAGTTTATTTGTTTCTCATCTTTATCTTCTCTTCTTCTAGTACATGACCCGCGAGTGTCCGTCGGTTATTTTGGACTTGGACCACGAAATTGAGTATACTCTTCTGAGAAGATCGCGATTTCAAGTCCCTACTCTCCAAATACTGGTTGAGAATTCCGAGTCATTTTCAACTTTAAGAATGGAAGAACCCCACGTGGAGGAAGCCGTGCATAGGCCTATATCCTATTATGCACGACCGATTCTAGTGGGAACTGAATCAAGCATCATTCACCCTACTATAGCTAATAATAATTTCGAACTAAAGCCTAACATAATTCAAATGGTGTAGCAGTATGTGCAATATGACGGACTTCAAGATGAAGATCCGAACGCGCATATAGCAAGATTTCTTATGATTTGTGACACCTTCAAGATAAATGATGTCACAAATGATGCTATTAGGCTAAGATTATTTCCTTTCTCCCTAAGAACCAAAGCTAAATAATGGTTGATGACTCTGCCAAGAGGGAGCATCACCACTTGGGATCAACTAACTGAAAAATTTTTGACGAAGTATTTTTCGCCAGCTAAAACTGCAAAACTTAGGAACGATATTTCTGCCTTTGGACGAATAGACTCTGAAACCTTATATGAAACCTGGGAAAGATTTAAAGAACTATTAAGATGATGCCCCATCATGCGCTGCCTGTATGGTTACAAGTGCAGACGTTTTATAACGGGCTAAATCAAAATACAAAGCAAATGATAGAGACAGCTTCTTGTTGTACTTAAAACCATAAGACCCCGGAAGTAGCTCTTGAGTTTTTCGAGGACATGGCCATGAACACTTATCTGTGGAATGTGCCTAGGTCCCGCCCAAACAAACCTGCAGGTATATTTGAATTGGACAATGTCTCCCAGCTAGCTATGCAAGTGGAAATTTTAAGTAAAAAAAGTTACCGAGATGACTGCTGCCTTCCCCCCTCAGGTATGGGAATCTGCAACTCCTACTCCCGAACAATTAGATTATGATAATAATATGCATAGAAATGCATTTAATGATTTCTTACTACGAATTTTCATGCTCCTGGTTCTACTTTTCAGAATAGTTATAATCTTGCTTTACGGAACCACCCGAATTTTTCATGGAGTAATCCTTCGAACGCAATGCGCCCGCCACCACAAAATGATTTTTCTACACCACCTCAAACTTTTCAAAACTATTCAAAACCTCCATGCTTGGAGGAGTTACTTTCTAAATATATAACCACAAATGACTCTACTATAAGAATCTTAACCAGAAGCATTAAAAATCTAAAAAATCAAGTAGGACAACTCGCAAAAATTATTTCTGAGCGACCCGCATGGTCTCTTCCTTCCAATACCAAGCCCAACCCGAGAGAGCAAGCGAAATCTATAACTCTTCGGAGTTGGAAGCAAGTTTCTGGTATGGTTAGCGAAGAGCCCGAGGCAAGATCCACTCCTGTTTTAAAAATTCCGCCACCCTCCGAAAAAGAAGTTATCAATAGGCTCTCTGCTTTAGAAAATGATCTCACTCCACCACCTATCTTTAAAAATAATCCAACTCCACCATACCCTTCCGAACTTAACAAACAACATCAGGATAACCAATACTCCGGCTTCTTAGAAATGTTTAAGCAAATCCACATAAACCTACCCTTCCATGAAGCTATTTCCCAAATGTCGAAGTATGCTAATTATCTTAAGGTACTTCTGATGAATAAGAAGAAGTTAGAGAACTTGTTTCATGTCACGCTAAATGTCGAGTGCTCTGTGGTCTTGACAACCGGTTTGCCAAAGAAGATCTGTGATCCGGGTAGTTTTTCTATTCCTTGTGTCTTTTGTGATCTTTTTGTCAAGCACGCATTAGCTGACTTAGGTGTGAGTATCAACCTGATGCCCTCCTCATTGTTCAAGAAGTTAGGAATTGGTTGACTCAACCCCACAGGAATGAGTATCCAGCTCGCCGATAGATTAGTTAAGTACCTGTTAGGAATAGTGGAGGATGTCTTAGTCAAAGTGGGAAAATTCATCTTCCCGGTGGATTTCGTCATATTGGACATCGAAGAAGACGTCGAGGTTCCCTTGATCCTTGGCCGACCCTTCCTTGACACCTCCCGAGCTATCATTGATGTAAGTAATGACAAGATATTCCTTCGAGTAAGCGACGATGAAGTGATCTTCTTTATCACCCCTTCAATGAAAAATACCTTGGAGAATGACGACTCCTGTTTCTTCTTAGATACCTTAAGTGATGAATCTTCCTACAACATTTCTGACGATGAATTTCATGATTTTTGTTCTCCCTCAACTCTTCCTACTGAAAGTCTATAAGAAACCTCCATGGACACTAGCCCCACACCTTTTAATTTTCCATATAAAAAAGTCTACGAAGACATAGTTTTTGAAAAAGAAAGAATTTCTAAAACCTCGTATGAAGAATCCCCTACCCTAGAATTAAAAGAACTACCTTAACATCTCAAGTATGCCTTCCTAGAAAAAATTCCAAACTGCCAGTGATAGTTTCACCTACTTAACTGAAGTCCAAAATGACAAACTCCTTCTAATTTTACATAAACATCGTCAAGCTATTGCCTGGCAGATATCTGATATCAAGGGCATACGCCCATCCTTCTACACTCACAAAATCTTAATGGAAGATAATTCATGCAATTAAATCCAGCCTCAGCACCGTATAAACTCGAACATGAAAAAAGTCTTAAAGGGAGAGGTTATGAAACTGTTAGGCGCAGGAATTATCTACCCTATATCAGATAGTAAGTGGGTTATCCCTGTGCAGGTAGTGCCAAAAAAGGGAGGGATAACTGTAGTTGTAAATTAAAATAATGATTTTATCCCGACATGGACGGTGACGGGGTGGCGAATGTGTATTGACTATCATAAGTTAATCGACGTCACCCGCAAGGACCACTTTCCCTTGTCGTTCATCGATCAAATTTTTGAGCGATTATCCGGCCATAGCTTTTACTGTTTTCTCGATGGCCTCTCGGGGTATTTTCAGAAA
This sequence comes from Platanthera zijinensis, assembly GCA_039513925.1. NCBI lineage: Eukaryota > Viridiplantae > Streptophyta > Magnoliopsida > Asparagales > Orchidaceae > Platanthera > Platanthera zijinensis. The sequence goes on from CM077086.1 coordinate 83,179,136, forward strand.
ACTATATTTACTTGTCCATTCGACACCTTCCCCTACCGAAGAATGCTTTTTGGATTATGCAATGCGCCAGTTACATTCCAGTGATGTATGCTCGCTATCTTCGACAAGTATGTAGAAAGCATTATGGAGGTATTTATGGATGATTTCTCCGTGTTTGGCGATGCCTTTGATAGTTGTATAGAAAATCTAGAAAAAGTCTTAGAAAGATGCGAAGAAACAAACCTTTTCCTAAATTGGGAAAAATGCCATTTTATGGTGAGGAAAGGGTTAGTTTTGGGTCATAAGATTTCTGCGAGAGGAATTGAAGTAGACATAGCCAAGATAGAAGTTATCGAGAAGCTGCTGTCGCCTACGAACGTCAAAGTAATAAGAAGTTTCCTAGGACATGCTGGTTTCAAACGCCGCTTCATAAAAGACTTCTCCAAAATCACCAAACCCCTTACTCAACTCCTAGATAAAGTCGCCCCATTTATTTTTGATGACCTTTGTCAGTCTGCCTTTGAATTAATAAAAGATAAATTAATTAATGCCCCCATTATGATAGATCCGGTGTGGGACCTTCCCTTTGAAATTATGTGCGATGCGAGTAGTTTCGCGGTGGCAGTCGTACTAAGACAACGAATTTCTAAAAACTTCCACCCCATCTATTATGCAAGTAAAACACTTACATCGGCACAAGAGAATTATTCCACGACCGAGAAGGAGCTCCTAGTTGTAGTGTTCACTTTTGATGAATTCTGTTCATATATTACGTATTCCAAAATTATTATTTTTATGGACCACTCGGCCCTCAAATATCTTCTTGCTAAGATGGATGCCAAGCCACACATGATTTGCTGGGTCTTACTCCTCCAGGAGTTTGGCTTATAAATTAGTGATAAGCGAGGAGCCAAGAATTTTGCCGCCGACCATCTCTCACGATTAGATAAACCTTATATTGAAAATTTAGATGAACAATCTTTTAATGATTATTTTCCTGATGAAAAGCTGCTTTCAATTAACACTTCTCCTTCTCCTTGGTTTGCACACATAGACAATTATTTAGTGGCTCGTGTGCTCCCAAAAGTGTTGTCCTCTCAATAAAAGAAGAATTTTTTTTAGTTGAAGAACTATTTTTGGGAGGACCCGCATCTTTTTAGAGTCTGTGAAAGTTAGGGGATAGATAGTATTTACTCTAGAGGGGGGGGGGGGTGAATAGATTATTAAATTTTTTTACTTAGTTTTATTGCGGAATTAAAATATAGATACTTATAAGTAAGAGAGAAAATAAAACAAACTAAGATAATACAGCACAACACAGCACATAAAGAAAACACAAAGCAAACCAGACAACACAAGAAGATTTATAGTGGTTCCCCAAATCTGGGTACATCCATTCTTCTACCACCCAAGTAGGAATCCACTGTAGGTTTTTGATCAGGTGCCCTGCCACCTCAAGATCTCTTTCAGGTAGAACTAGGGACCCTTTGAGCTTTTGATCAGGAGCCCAAAATCCAATAGGTTTTTGATCAGGTGCCCTATCACAAAGAGTTCACGTTTGAAGGGAGAGATAACTCTGTACAGATGGTGGTAAAAGAAAAGTTTAAGGAAGTCTTCTCTTTCTCAAGCAAATGAGAAGACTATGTGGATTCCTGTAGAAAGCCCAAGCTCCCCCTAAGATGTTATATAGTTTCAGGATGAAGGAACTTGGTCCTGGATATAGGTATTCAAAGAATTGTTGTATAACCTTTTTGGATCTGTAGACTGATATTGATTAGAGGTCTCTGTAGATCTCTGAATGCTAAAGAATGAAGAAGACTTTAGAAAATTGTTTTGAATATATTATTCTTCTTCCTTTTGAAAGCAATGCAAAATTTCCTGTGAGAAAACAATGAATACTACAGGAGAAAAAATTTCTGTCAATTGTATCTTTTTCTCTAACTATCTGATTGACTGTATTGCTCTCACTTTTCTATCTCTGTTATGATCATCAGAAAAAAAAGACATTCTATTTGAATTTTCCAAGGCAATACTTAATTCTCTGCAGGAATCTAGGAGCTCAAACGACTAGAATGGATGACAACATAAATGCACTTCCTTAAATGTCTTCATAAAATATTCTGTGAATACCATAATTAATGCTTGTGAAATACGTCTATTAGCCTTGAGAATATTAGCATTAATTATCAGAATATAATTGCCATAAAATAATTGATCATAAAGAGAATAAATACATCAGACAATTTCTGTAAACTGATATCTGCAAGCAGCGTAAAATCATCGAACTCAATTAAGAGATCATTGACCCGAGAACGACTATCGTAGATCTGAGATAACTGCTGAGAAACAATAGATTATCGATGGGAGATCGACGATCGTCGAGCTGAGTTTGACTATAATTGAATTGATATAAATACTTCACAGAATTCTTCTGAGTCTAAATCTTGAGTCCACTGCAATGCTGGTCTGATGAAACCTGACCTAAATGGAACTAGCTTAGACTAGACAAAGACCATGGCTATACAGGTGGGTCAAAACATCTTAAGAGTAGACCTAGCACAAATCCAAACAAAGGTTCTAAAAACTCCCCCTATTTGTGTGAGGTCACTCAAGAATAAAATAAAATAAACTTAAATGAAATAAGAATACAAAGACCATAAATATCTGATATGATGAAATAACATCAACAAATATAATATAGCAATGCATTATAAATAGTTCAGCTAATCATTTAAGAATTGAAGAACACAAACTAAAAATTATCAGAAGGAGGACAAGAGAAGGGTTTAGAGAAAATTATCTTTCTTTTAGGATCTGGTGCTTCCTTCTTAGATGCCTTCAAGTCCCGCTCACCAAGAATTTTTTGAGATCCTGTTCTGGGCACAACTGCTTCAGGGTGTAGTGCCATATACTCAGCTGGGTTGAAAACTTTCTTCCTTACTTGTAGCTTGTCAAGTTCCTTTTCTCTGAATGATGACATAGTAGTGAAATTGGATAGGTCTTCACCTTCTTCTCTAGCTTTCCTTATTTGAGATAGGCCTTTCAGCTCTTGGAACCTGGCCATCCTAAAGTTTGGATAAACTTCTTAATCAACATGTGGCTGATCATCTTGAGGAGGTAACTGGGTAATAGATTTGAACTGAGTAGACTGAGCTTGAAAGTTTGGCACACTTTGATTTTCATCATCTTGAGAATAGAGAGATCTGGGAGGAGAAGCTTCACTGTACTTTCCTTTAGTCTTGTGAGATTCATCATGCCTTCTGGATTGATATTGAGCTGTCTTCTGAGCTTTAGGTGGAGCTAACTGTTGAGGAGGAGAGAATGTTGGCTTTAGATAAATAACTTCCTTTACATGCTCAGCTGAACTTAGATTTCTTTACTGCTGACTACCTCCTTGGGATTGAGGTCTAGATGATCCGTCCTGCCTTTGATAAGTTCTTGCAAATGAAGTAGGATTTGAAGATACATTATAACATCGAGAAATATTTCCTGAGGCTCCAACAGGAGGAGGAGGAGGAGGAGAACCTCTCTGAAACTTTTGAGGTGGTGAAGAATACCTCCTGCTCTTCTTCCTGGCCTTTTGCTCATTCTTTGACTACGACTTCCAGCTTTCCATGCTTGGATATGGTGTAATCCCTTTCAGAATGTAATAAGGGGTATCATTTGTGTTTCCTGGCTTAAGATCAGCTTTTGGAACATCCTTCCTTTTCCTTGACACTTTCTTCTTCTTAGGACTTGAATCCTCTGAGTCATCATCCTCATCATCATCAGATGAATCAGGAGGATTGTCATATAAATAATTAATTTCTTTTAATTTCTTATCAAAAATCTTCTTGGCAGCTAATTCTTTAGCTTATTCTTGAATATCAAGAGCTGAGAGTTCATCCAAAGAAAGAAAGGGGCTTTCATCTATTGGATACGATGGTCCAGAGGGACTTGAAACTGGATCAACAACTAAATCAACATGTTCTGTTATAACAGCAACAGTATCAATATCCATAGAAGATGGAGTCAATTACACAAAAGGAGCTTTTGGCTCAGAGAGGTTTATTAATTCTGTCTTTAGAGCTGAATCAAGATTTTTAGAGGCCACTAGACAAATCAGTTCTTCAACAATCAAAAGAGCATATAGCTCAACCTTATCTGTTATAATAGATGTAGGTTCAACAACCATAGAATATGGCACTTCTACACAAACTAAAACTGACATAACAACTGATTCTGCTGCATCTTCTTATATTGAAACACTAGGCTCAACAGAATATTGCATAAGCTGTTCCACAGCTTGAAGGCTCATGGGTCTGGTATAACGGACCATGGCCTTGGAGAAGCTTAACTCAACTGGAGACAAAACTGATCTAAACAAAGAAAAAGAACGCAAAAGAAACTGTAAATCAATAGTGGGATTTATAAAACAATCACCACTAGATATATTAGGAATTGACATATTAGTGTCCTCTTCTAAATTCAGAAAAGCAAACAGATCTGAATTTGAAACAATATCAGAATATGACATTTTAGAGTCTTCTACTTCTTGAACTGTTTCTTGAACTGCTTATTGAACTGCTGGAGGAAACAGGGCTAGAAGATCTGCTGAGGCTGGACCTACTACATCTTCATAAGACATCTCTCCCTGCCTGGTTTTAGTAGGAACTGGAACCGGGCCCCTAGATGTAGAAGGGACAGAAAAGGCAGCAATGGAAGCAGCAAAAGTTGAGATAGATTGAGCAAGAGGGGAAATAGCCTCTGCTATCAAAGATTTTAGAGATGGAGTGATGAGCTCCAGAAGATGAGCAATAAAAGGGGAATCAAAGTAGAGAAACTCAAAGGGTGTCTGAGTTGATACAAAATGATGAGAGGATGGAGGAATGAAATCAGTCATGATTTCATCCTGGGAAGGTGAATTATATGGAGAGTTTTGTGTTGAGACATCAATGTTAATGGGGGAATCATGATGATGGATAGGTGATGAATGAGGTGAGAGGAGGTCAGAATTTGGAAGGGACATAATGTTGAAGGTTTGAGTTTCAACAAGATGTTGGGGAATTGGTGACTTTGGAGGAGAATGAGGTATAACTGGGGATGATGGAGGAGTTTGAACAACATCTGAAGGTTGAGAAGAAACAAGAAAGAGGGCAAGAGGGAGAACTTATTCAATAGGGTTAGAAGTGGCTGTTACAACCCTTGTGTCCTCAGATATGTTGGAAGAAGATCCAGCCGTGGAGGGCTTTTGGATGGTCCTCTCCCACTTCCCAAACAGAGAAGAATCCAATCTCTTGCAAGCATTTATAGCTATGGTTGAAGAAACCAGTAGCTAAAGAACTTTCTTCTACAGGAAGATTCCCAGAATCTTTCCTAAACAAACTTCCTTCTTGTTGTTTTTCCTCTTTATTAAATCGAAGAACAAAGCAGCCCAATCTATGGACTTTTTGTTAACCGGAGCAGACATGATAGCAAACTGTTTCCTATTAATATTATTATGAGCATAATGCTTGCCCAGCAACACTTTGCCCACAATATCAGCAAGAAATTTAAAACCAACAGATAAGTTCTTTTTCAAAAGCTTAGATGGGATGACCTCAACATGACCCATCTCAACTAACATCCTACTGTATCCAGCACTATCCTTATCTAACTCTTCTTCTCCATTTTTCAATTCAAAAATCTCAGTAAGAATTTCAGGGTTTAGAGTCACATGCTGTCAAGAAATAAATCCAATCATAGAGGGGTCATCGGTTGAGGAGGAAGAATACACCCATTCTTTTATCTCTGAAAAAAATAGCTTAATCCTTGTTGTCATAATTTTCCTCAGAACCTGATCTTCACACAGTTGCTGCATATCTTTGAATATTTGATCATAATGGCTGAGTGATTTAAAGTCGACGTCAAAGCCGGTGTCGAATTTCATTGCAGATAGAATCACCGCTAGAATCGCCATTGAAGTTTTGTAGACTCAAGAGAGAAATGATCAAGTGCAAAGAGAAATTCTAAAAGCACGAGATAGAGATCGAAGAAAAACCTACATATAGGTTTTTGGAATATGAAAAGACGATCTCTGTCCGACAATAAAACCAAAGTTGTCGATCTTAGGTCAACAATTAATTTATAAATAAATAATATCATTGGCCTCTGATTTCAGAAGCGAAAATCGATAGTCAATTTTAGGTCGACGATAAATTCTCTGAAGCATGGTCATCGATCTTTGGTCGATAATTTTTGTCTTCACACGGAGCTGTCATCGAACTCAGGTCGACGATAGAGCTCAAGACGAGTTCGAAGATCGTCGATCTCTGTTCGATGATCGTTGAACAAATCTTCACACTTAGACAAAATTCAATTAAATCTATGCCATTTATCATTCCAAGATGATTTAAAAAGAATAGACGTTTTTGGTCATCCAACGGCTTGGTGAAAATATCTCCTCTTTGAAAATCAGTGGAGATAAACTTGAGATTAATTTTGTTTTTGTCTACACAATCTCTAAGGAAATGATGCCTTATTTCTATATGCTTGGTCCTAGAATGAAGGACTGGATTTTGTGCAATAGATATAGCACTGGTACTGTCACAAAATATGGTGGTATTTTTGAGAGAGTATCCATAATCAAGTATCTAGTTTTGAATCCACAAAATCTGTGAACAAAAACTATCAGATGCTATATATTTAGCTTCTGCAGTTGAAGTAGACACAGATGATTGCTTCTTGCAAAACCAAGACACTAATCTATCACCCAGGAACTTGCAAGTTCCTGAAGTGCTTTTTTTGTCAACTCTGCATCCCGCATAGTCAGCATCAGAATAACCAATTAAGTCAAATTATGACTATGTAGGATACCAAAGTCCTAGATTAGGACAACTCTTTAAATATCTTAAAATTCTCTTGAGAAGAATTAGATGAGATTCTTTAGGGTTGACTTGAAATCTAGCACAAAGACATGTTGCAAACATTATATCAGGTCTACTTGCAGTAAGATAGGGTTTAGGGTATTTAAGAATTTTAAGATATTTAAAGAGTTGTCCTAGATTAGGACAACTCTTTAAATATCTTAAAATTCTCTTGAGAAGAATTAGATGAGATTCTTTAGGGTTGACTTGAAATCTAGCACAAAGACATGTTGCAAACATTATATCAGGTCTACTTGCAGTAAGATATAATAGGGACCCAATAATGGCCCTATAATTTTTCTAATCAACAGGTTTACCCTTTTCATCAGAATCAATCACTGGATTAGAAGCTATGGGTGTTTTCATAGCTGAGGCATCAGCCATCCCAAACCTTTTGACTAATTCCTTAGCATATTTGGATTGAGATATAAAGATGCCTTTAGGTGCTTGCTTCACTTGGAGACCAAGGAAGTAAGAGAGTTCACCCATGCTACTCATTTCAAACTTACAATGCATAAGGTCAGAAAATCTTTTGCATAGTTTAGAATCAGTAGATCCAAATATAATGTCATCTACATATACTTGAACTTATATAATCCTATCATGATGATGTCTTATAAATAAAGTCCTATCTACAATGCCTCTAGAAATTTTTTGCTTTAAAAGAAAGCTAACTAGGGTCTCATACAAAGCTCTTGGAGCTTGCTTTAGACCATAGAGAACCTTATGCAATTTGAAAACATAAGAGGGGCGAGTTGAAGAGATAAAACCTGGTGGCTGTTCCACATATACTTCTTCTTTGAGTTCCCCATTGAGAAAGGCACTTTTGACATCCATTTGATATACTTTGAATTTCTTATATGCAGAATAAGCCAAGAATAGTCTGATAGCTTCAAGCCTTGCAACAGATACAAAGGTCTAATCATAGTCAATACCATCTTCTTGCCGATAGCCTTGTGCTACTAGTCTTGCTTTGTTTCTGATAATTATGCCTTGTGCATCCAATTTGTTTCTAAAAACCCATTTAGTTCCAATGACTAGATGGCCTTGGGGGTCTAGGAACAAAATTCCAAACTCTGTATCTCTCAAACTGATTGAGCTCCTCTTGCATTGCAATAATCCAGTGTGGATCTTGCTCATCATGTTTGGTGGATAGGGGCTCAATTTGAGATAAGAAGCAGGCATGCATCACATCTTGGTTGAGTTGATGCCTTGTCTGCACACCAACTGACATGTCTCATAATACTTGAGATATAGGATGATCTCTAAGTGTAACATAGTAAGGGGGCGGAGTTTGTTCAGAACCATCATTATGAATCAATTCCTCTCGTGGAATTATATTTGCTGTTGGAGGAATTTCATCCACTTCCAAAGATTCTTCTTCACTATCTTCATCAACTTGTGGAGAGGGATGTCATATCACCTTTTGGGTGAGATTTAAGTCATCCAACTTCTCACATAAGTTAAGTACATGCAAAGAGTTATTGGTAGAAGTTTCCTTCTCCTTGTAGAACATATTAGCTTCATCAAAGGTAATGTGCATAGATTCTTAAATTTTCAAATATGATATATTGAAAACCCTATATGCCTTGCTAACTTGGGAATATCCTAGAAAGATTCCCATTATAACTTTGGCTTCAAACTTTCTAATATAGTCTTTGTTGTTATTATGTATATAATAAATGCAACCAAAAATTCTAAAGTAATCTATTTTAGGTTTCTTCCCTTTGAGTAAGTCATAGGGAGTCTTGCCCTTAAGTTTGTGTATCAAACTTCTATTCAGGAAATAATTTGCTGTGCTTATAGTTTCTGCCCAATAGGATAGAGGCATGTGAGCATCAGCAAGAAATGTGCCTGCAGCTTCAATGAGTGTTCTATTTTACCTTTCAACTACCCCATTTTGTTGAGGAGTTCTAGGAGCAGAGAAGCAGTGCTTTATACCTTACTTCTCACAGAATTCTTGCATAGGACGAGATTCAAACTCAGTGCAATGATCACTTCTAATCAATACAACTAGAGTAGAGTACTCAATCTTTATGCATTTTAGAAAGTCTGTAAGAACTTTGAAATTATCAGATTTGTTTCTCAAGAATAAAACCCAAGTGAACCTAGAGAAGTGTAACGCCCCGTCTTTTCAGCGATTATTTTTATTCTCGTTTGGCGTTACGATGACGCGATTCCGTGGCTTGTGCCATGTGTGGAGTATGGTTTAGCTCCTTAGAACTGAGTGCCCTGTTTGGTAGCCTGTTGGCAAGATCTCCCTAGCAAACCGAGTCGTTTTGGTGACCCGGTGTGGCCTCTCGGGGGGATGTTTGTGTTTGGCTTTGTTTGGGCATAACTCGAGTTCTGTTCGTCGAAAGTTAATTTCGACTTCGCCGTTGTGTTCGTAGCGTGGGTATTTAGCTACGGTGCGAATTTCGTCGAATTCCGAGGTGAATCGGTTTTCGCGTCAATTTGGTGCTTTATGTAATTTTGTAATTAATTATATAATTATATAATTATATATATATAAACATAATAAGATGAAATGAAAAGCCCCATCATCTTCTTCACGTAAGAAACCGCCGCCCTTGTACGAGAGAATCGAGTAACCGCCGAGCCTTCCCTTCGGACGCCGATTCCCGGAGCGTTTGTGGACGGAATTCGATTCCGAGAGTGGATACGGATTGCTCTCGACGAGACCTTCATTCCTGCGGTAAGAAATTCGATTTTCGTGGAGTTTTGGAAGGATTGGAATTTTCAGTTTTGGAAGTTTTCCGCCATTAATGGCCGAGTCTTTGTTCTAGGTGTTGCGGCCGTCTTGATCCGTGCGAAGAGGAGGAAAGCAGTCCAAAGCTTCGCTGAGATTTGAGGCAAGTGGTATTCTTGCCCTTGCCAAGTGTTTTCTTTTATTTTATTTGATGAAATTGAAATCCCGGTTAGCCCAGGTTAGAGGCCTTGTTGTTCTCGTTTTCTTGCTAACTATAGGGCTTAGTTCTTCCTACTGAAACCCCCCCTAGGTTGTGATGTTTGGAATCCAAATTGTCGGCGCGAAGCCGTTGTTTTCCTTTAATTTTGATTGATGCTCTGGTTCGGGCGTAGCCGAGAGGGAGAGTTAGGAGGGGGGTGTGGTTGCCAATTTCCTTCGTTATGGTATTATTCGAATGGTTAGGCATAGTTTATACGGTAGTAGCGTGCGACGTTGATAGTTGTCTACTGCTACTGCAGTGGCGTGAGTCGTGTGCGCGTTCCGGTGTCATTCGGAAAATTCCAAACGGTACAGGTTTGCCGCACACGGTCATTAACCTTTAGGGCGCACGACCACTGGTCGTGTGCCTCTGTTCGTGCGCGTATAAATTTCAGTTTCCAAAGTTCTGTCTCGGGCAATCGCACGAGCGCTGACATCAGTGCGCACGACCACTGATCGTGCGACACTGATCGTGCGCAGTTGCTAGGTTTTCTGTCAGGTTTCCAGGTTCGTTTCGCACGATCATCAGCCGATGAGTGCGCACGACCACTGATCGTGCGTCACTGATCGTGCGCTTTGTATAATTCCTTTTGCCAGGCGAATTTAGATGGTTTCGAGTGCGGGAGTTTAGATACTCAAGTGGCAGGCAATTACTTGAGTTCTGGATCTTCTGCCTTGGTCGTTCGACTGTCGTCGAGCTCCGTTTTCTTTAGCGGGCTTGTGGGTAGTAACTTAATTTTGGCGGCGAGTGAGGCTAGCTCACTCAAGGCCAAAGTTTAGGTAGGCACTGAGTGGGTTTCACTCAACGCCTAGTCGTGTTGGTTTATTTCAACACTCTTCCTTTACCTTGTATTTCGTTTCCGAGTGGATTTTTTTTCCAGTTGTATTTCTGGGTTTTTCTTGTCGGCCGTTTTCTTTATTTTTCCTAAAGGCCGAATCGTGGGTCGTGGATAGTAGTGGTGGTTGTAGCTCTTTATGGGGGTGGAGTTGTGTGATATAGCCAAGGCCACCCATGGATTTCTTGCTCCAGGTACGGGCTGGGCATGTCGGGTGGAAGGTCCCTTGTGTTTTCACGTGTTGACCCTCGAGCTTTTGACTTGGACATGGTGGATTGGGGGACTGCGTTTGTCTTCGATCCGGTTCCTCGTTGTTGTTTTTGCTACTATCACTTCCCGCAGTTTAGGGTGTTAGAAGTTTCTTCTTTGGTAGTGTTGCAGCATTCTGGCTCTTGGTAGTCTAGTAGGCCCTGCATGATGTTGTTCCTGGGCTGGGTCGTTGCTGTTTCTTTGCACGTTGTGCAGTTCTTGTTGTCCTGTTTTGGACAGTTGTGACTCTTTCTACTGCATGTTTTCTGTTATTTTGTCCTTTTGGTTGACTCTTTCATGCAGTTTTACATTGATTTTTTTTTGCTTGCTGAGGTATTCTGTTTTCTTTTGGAATACCCCAGGTTCTGAGCTGTAGCCAGTTTGGTGGCTAGTTGGAGGTGTTGTTGTTGGTGGACTCCCGGACTTTGGAGTTTTGTTTACCTTGTTTGTGAGGTTGTTTTCAGTACTTTCTTACAGACATATATGTGTGCTGGTGGGTTCGTGTCAGGTTGTTGGCGCCCACTAGTAGTTTTTACCTTGTACTAGATATATACTATTGCTGCTACCATTTATTTTCTGGAGATAGTCTACTTGCTTTGAGAAGGTTTTATGCTAGGTTGCTAGTTATTTTTAAACTATAATTACTATTATAAATGAAGCTCATGATCAGCATGTTTTGTAAACTTAATCACTACTTTCCAAATCACGTACGAAAACCGTTTTCTTATATATATTATATAAACTAAGTGTAGTGTCTTGCATAGTATGAGTGGTTCTCTTGGGACCCTTATGCGCTCTTTAGGGTGTAAAACCTAATCAAAGTATTTTTCCGCAGCGTTTAAATATAGTTTTCTTTTGTGGACTAGATGATCCACTGAGCCGAGGGATACGGACTCTAAACATAACTGATTTTCTATTCATTAAGCACATGATTTTCTTGCATAAAGATTGTAGTTGGATTTGCCTGAGCGTCAGCAGTTATCCCCTGCTTGACGTGGCATCATGACGCGTGTTTTCTCTTACTCTGATAATTCTTAATTCGGAGAAAATGCGGGTTGTGACAGTTGGTATCAGAGGGAGGTTGCTTGACAAGTTAGTTGGGCAACCTTCCTTAGATGCTGTTAGTAGTTCAGCATCATGTCATTCACACACCGATATGTCATCAGCACGTCTTGGCAAAGGCACGAACACTACACTCATAGCATAACATGAAGTATACGGGGCATATTATGTAGTATGGGATGCATAATATGTGTTCGCATATGGATCCACCATAGGGGCTACATGTGAGGGTTATGTAGTATGGGATGCATAACCTCACCACATGACTGCGACTAGCACGTTTCTTTTTCGTTGCATGGAAATGTTATGTAGTATGGGATGCATAACATTTTCATGTATACGCCGCTCATATCATGCATTAGGGCCTTCTTTTTAGAATGCATAGCACAATCATGCATATCATATCATTGCATAAGCACAACGCGCCGAGCTAAAGATTTGCAGGATGACATATGTACACACATAAGTTTTCAAACTAACATAAGTTCATGCATCCGATCTAGGCACAAGAGTTAGTGAGGTGGTGGTTAACCATCCTAGGATAGGGCATATCATCTAATTATTGTGAAGAAGATAAACTCTCAGAGCAAGTTTAGCAGCTTTAAGTCTATATCTACATATGTATTGTCTGTACTAGTAGTCGGTTCTAGTCGTGGGATTTGGTTTTGATTTGCGTTGTATTGATTTTTTTTTTAGGATGGCTAGGCGTCCTGCGACCCGATCGACTCCCCTGTCTGAGGGTGAATCTTCTGGAGCTCAGAACGATGCGGTGATCGAGGGTCTGCGCCAGAGTAGCGTAGCTATGGGGAGGCAGTTGGAGGAAGTGCAAGCCCAGATTCAGACTTTGGTGGCAGTTGTGGCAGGGCAGGCTCAGGGTGCGCAAGTTCCTGCAGGGGGGTTAGCTGTTCCTCCTCCTCCTGCACCCTTGAGACCTCCAGTGGTGGTGCCAGCAGAGATGGCCTTCATCTCGCAGTTTCAGAGGCTGAGCCCTCCCACTTATGATGGGAAGGCAGATTTCATGGTGATAGACGACTGGCTGATCTCCATGGAGGAGATGTTCTCGTACTCAGGGATTGCAGATGATCAGAGGGTGATGATAGCTGCCTATCAGCTTAAAGGATTGGCTAAGAGTTGGTGGCTGAGAGAGAAGGAGAGCTTAGTGGCTGGATGCTCTTGGGAAGTGTTCAAGGAGATGCTGTTGAGGAAGTTCTTACCCTCGGTCGAGCGTGACCGCCTCATGAATGATTTCCTCTATCTGAAGCAAAGGCAGCTCACGGTGGGTGAGTATGAGATAGAGTTTAGTAAGTTGAGCCGTTTTGCCCCTGGATTGGTCAGTGTGGAGGCTGATCGAGTTAAGCGATTTCTCGGTGGTTTGAGGAGTGAGGTGCAGCAGTTGGCCAGTGCTTATGGGTCAGTGACTTATGCTAGAGTTGTAGAGGCTGCTCTTAAGGTTGAGGCCATTGAGACGGCGAAGAGCAGAGGCCAGCAGCTGAGGAAGGATAAGAGGAAGTTGGTAGAGGAGAAGAAACCCCTGGTACCCGATGCTGTTCCGGGAAAGAGGAGCAGGGTGGTGTGCAGTTTTTGTGGCCGGTCAGGCCATCCTGTTGAGAGGTGTTTCAAGAAGGCGGCAGCTCAGAAGAAGGAGCAGGTTCATGCTATTCAGGGTGCTCCTGGGAGAGATGTCTCCTGTTCAGTTTGCAAGCGATCCGGGCATGATGCAGCCCAGTGTTGGTCCAGGGTTAGAGTCTGCTATCAGTGTGGGCAGAAGGGTCACGTTAAGTCGAGGTGTCCTCAGGCCCAGTCAGCTCTTCCTGCAGTTCCATTGCAGGCATTACCTCCACCTCAGCATGTGGACAAGGGAAAAGGGAAGCTGAACGTGATTTCTTCCGAGGAGGCTCAGACTTCGACCCAGGTGATCTCAGGTTAGTAGTTAGTTGTTTGTTGTTTTTTTTTCTAGCCTGGTAGTTTAGTTGCTAGATTAATTGCGGTACTGTTGTGCTAGTTCCTTAGCTTTGTGCGTTCCTATAGGGAAATTTAAGGTGAAGAACCGCTGGGCGCGTGTCCTGTTTGACTCCGGCGCTACCCACTCGTTCGTGGCTAGAGCCTTTGTGGAGCGTCATCGGTTGTCTCTAGATCGTGTTCGGGATTCCTTCCGTGTCAAGTTTCCCTCTGGTGAATCTGTGTTGTCAGATTTGGGTATTTTGGATTGCCCGGTTTTGTTGGGGGATTTTCTTGCGAAGGCGGATCTGAAGATGATTGATCTAGAGGACTTCGATGTCATTTTGGGCATGGACTGGCTCTCTCGGTATGATGCGGTCATTCAGTGCAAGGGAAAGCGCTTGGACTTCATCAGGGACGACGGTCAGCCCGGCAGCGTGTATGCTGATCCGTGTCAGGATTCTCCTGTTCTCTCTGCGGTATGTGTTCAGAGATTGTTTCTTTCTGATTGTTGTGTTTGTTTAGTCTCGGTGGTTGGAACCGTTGTTAGCGTGCCACGCTTGGAGGAGATTCCTATTGTTCGTGGTTTCGCCGATGTTTTTCCTGATGATCTTCCTGGTATCCCTCCTGAGCGGGATGTGGAGTTTGTTATTGATTTGGAGCCGGGTACGCGTCCTATTGCTAAGGCGCCGTACCGGATGGCCCCTCGTGAGTTAGAGGAGTTGCGAATTCAGTTAGATGAGTTATTGGCTAAAGGTTTTATCAGGCAGAGTTCGTCGCCTTGGGGTGCTCCTGTTTTGTTCGTAAAGAAGAAAGATGGGTCGATGCGGCTTTGCATCGACTATAGAGAGTTGAACAAGATCACTATCAAGAACAGGTACCCTCTGCCGAGGATCGATGATTTATTTGACCAGTTGCGTGGTAGCACGGTGTTCTCCAAGATCGATCTTCGTTCGGGCTATCATCAGCTCAGGATCCGTGAGGCAGATATTCCACGGACTGCGTTTAGGTCGAGGCATAGGCACTTTGAGTTTTTGGTGATGTCGTTTGGTTTGACCAACGCACCATCAGCCTTCATGGATATGATGAACAGGGTGTTCAAGGATTTCCTAGACAAGTTCGTTGTGGTCTTCATTGATGACGTGTTGGTTTATTCTCGCAGTGCTGAGGAGCACGAGCAGCATTTGCATTTGGTCCTATCAGAGTTGAGGAACCACAAGTTATTCGCCAAGTTGAGCAAGTGCGAATTTTGGTTGCCTCAGGTTTCTTTTCTAGGCCACGTGGTGAACAAGGATGGGATCTCGGTTGACCCAGAAAAGATTGCAGCAGTGACGGATTGGAGTAGGCCGAATACTCCTAAGGAGATCAGAAGTTTCTTAGGGTTGGCTGGCTATTACAGGAGATTCGTGGAGGGTTTCTCTTCTCTAGCCGCACCATTGACCAAGCTGACTCAGAAGAATGTGGCTTTTGTTTGGAGCGAGAAGTGCGAAGAAGCTTTTCAGGAGTTAAAGAGGAGATTGTGTACTGCTCCCGTTCTGACCCTACCTACTGAGGGCGTGGATTATGATGTATATGTGGATGCTTCGCATATAGGTCTGGGATGCGTATTAATGCAGGATGGAAAAGTAATTGCTTATGGGTCAAGGCAGCTGAAAACTCATGAGCGGAATTATCCTACGCATGACCTTGAGTTTGCAGCGGTTATCTATGCGTTGAAGTTGTGGAGGCACTTACTTTATGGGGCTCAGTGCAAGATTTTTACTGACCATAAGAGCCTGAAGTACGTGTTCACGCAGAAGGAGTTGAATCTGCGTCAGCGGCGGTGGCTTGAGTATGTGGCGGATTATGATGTGGAAATCCAGTATCATCCGGGCAAGGCCAATGTGGTGGCCGACGCCCTGAGCCGAAAGACGGGAAAGATCTTTAACCTCTCCGCCGATCGATTAGTCGAGGAGTTCCTCCTTATGGATATTTCAGTGGGATGCTATAGTTTACAGAGTAGCTTATCAGTGGAAGAGCCGTCCTGGATTTCTTTGACTAGATTGCATCAGAAGGACGATCCGGATCTGTTGCACCTTTTTACCAGGACAGAGAAGGGAGAGTTGCCAGATTTTTCTATTGATGATGCGGGTACTTTGAAGTACCGCGGCAGGTTTTGCGTTCCCGCTGTTGGGGACATTAAGAGTATGATTTGCAGTGAGGCTCATGGTTCCAGCGTTGCCTACCATCCAGGATCTACGAAGATGTACCGTGACTTAAAGCAAATTGCTTGGTGGTATGGTATGAAAGGAGATATAGCCCGATATGTTGCTGAGTGTCACACTTGCAAGCGTGTGAAGGCCGATCATGGAAGGCCTGGTGGTAAGTTGACTCCGCTAGATATCCCGACTTGGAAGTGGGAGAGTATATCTATGGACTTCATTGCGGGTTTGCCAAAATCCCCGAGAGGATTTGATTCTGTTTGGGTTATAGTGGATAGATTGACGAAGTGTGCTCACTTCGTGCCTTATAAGATTGATTACCCGATGAAGAAGATAGCGGAGTTGTACTTGTCTGAAGTCATCCGACTCCACGGTGTGCCGGTTAGCATCATTTCTGATCGAGACTCCCGGTTTACTTCTCGTTTTTGGCAGAGTCTGCAGGAGGGTTTGGGTACGGATCTGAGGTATTCTACTGTGTACCACCCTCAGACCAATGGGCAGACGGAGCGGGTCAATCAGATTGTTGAGGATATGATCCGGTGCTATATTTTAGACCACGGTGGAGCGTGGGATGAGCGTCTGCGACTCATGGAATTTGCTTACAATAACAGTTATCAGGAAAGCTTGCAGATGGCTCCGTTCGAAGCCTTGTATGGGAGGCGCTGTAGGACTCCGTTGTTTTGGGCTGAGGCTGGTGAGAAGCCTTTGTTGGGTCCTGATGCTCTAGAAGAGATGGAAGTCGCCGTGAAGCTTATTCGGGAGAAGCTTCGTTTAGCCCAGGAGAGGTATGAAAAGAACGCCAATCGGCGTAGGTCTGCTTTGGAATTTTCAGTAGGGGATCTTGTATACCTCAAGGTTTCTCCAATGGTTGGTGTGAAGAGATTTGGTAAAAATCGGAAATTGGACCCAAGGTATGTGGGCCCGTTTGAGGTCTTGGAGCGGATTGGCGTGTCTGCATATAGATTGGATTTGCCAGCAAACTTCCCTGGTGTTCATAATGTTTTTCATGTTAGCCAATTGCGGAAGTGTGTGCGCAGCAGTGGGCAACTCTTGGATGTTGTGCCCCAGTTAGAGCCCAACCTCTCTTTTGTTGAGGTGCCAGTTCGTATTTTGGATACTCAGGAGCGTGTGCTGCGAAAGAAGTCCATACCGATGGTGAAAATTCTATGGAAAAATCAGAATTTGGAGAGCGCGACTTGGGAGCTAGAGTCGGCCATGAGGAGGGCGTACCCTCACCTGTTTCGCTGATTTGATCGGTATGTTTCCCTTTGTATCTTCTGTTTGTTACTTTTCCTTCTTTTGTAGGAGGGTTGTGCGTAAAGTTTCGGGACGAAACTTTCTTTTAGGGGGAGTGACTGTAACGCCCCGTCTTTTCAGCGATTATTTTTATTCTCGTTTGGCGTTACGATGACGCGATTCCGTGGCTTGTGCCATGTGTGGAGTATGGTTTAGCTCCTTAGAACTGAGTGCCCTGTTTGGTAGCCTGTTGGCAAGATCTCCCTAGCAAACCGAGTCGTTTTGGTGACCCGGTGTGGCCTCTCGGGGGGATGTTTGTGTTTGGCTTTGTTTGGGCATAACTCGAGTTCTGTTCGTCGAAAGTTAATTTCGACTTCGCCGTTGTGTTCGTAGCGTGGGTATTTAGCTACGGTGCGAATTTCGTCGAATTCCGAGGTGAATCGGTTTTCGCGTCAATTTGGTGCTTTATGTAATTTTGTAATTAATTATATAATTATATAATTATATATATATAAACATAATAAGATGAAATGAAAAGCCCCATCATCTTCTTCACGTAAGAAACCGCCGCCCTTGTACGAGAGAATCGAGTAACCGCCGAGCCTTCCCTTCGGACGCCGATTCTCGGAGCGTTTGTGGACGGAATTCGATTCCGAGAGTGGATACGGATTGCTCTCGACGAGACCTTCATTCCTGCGGTAAGAAATTCGATTTTCGTGGAGTTTTGGAAGGATTGGAATTTTCAGTTTTGGAAGTTTTCCGCCATTAATGGCCGAGTCTTTGTTCTAGGTGTTGCGGCCGTCTTGATCCGTGCGAAGAGGAGGAAAGCAGTCCAAAGCTTCGCTGAGATTTGAGGCAAGTGGTATTCTTGCCCTTGCCAAGTGTTTTCTTTTATTTTATTTGATGAAATTGAAATCCCGGTTAGCCCAGGTTAGAGGCCTTGTTGTTTTCGTTTTCTTGCTAACTATAGGGCTTAGTTCTTCCTACTGAAACCCCCCCTAGGTTGTGATGTTTGGAATCCAAATTGTCGGCGCGAAGCCGTTGTTTTCCTTTAATTTTGATTGATGCTCTGGTTCGGGCGTAGCCGAGAGGGAGAGTTAGGAGGGGGGTGTGGTTGCCAATTTCCTTCGTTATGGTATTATTCGAATGGTTAGGCATAGTTTATACGGTAGTAGCGTGCGACGTTGATAGTTGTCTACTGCTACTGCAGTGGCGTGAGTCGTGTGCGCGTTCCGGTGTCATTCGGAAAATTCCAAACGGTACAGGTTTGCCGCGCACGGTCATTAACCTTTAGGGCGCACGACCACTGGTCGTGTGCCTCTGTTCGTGCGCGTATAAATTTCAGTTTCCAAAGTTCTGTCTCGGGCAATCGCACGAGCGCTGACATCAGTGCGCACGACCACTGATCGTGCGACACTGATCGTGCGCAGTTGCTAGGTTTTCTGTCAGGTTTCCAGGTTCGTTTCGCACGATCATCAGCCGATGAGTGCGCACGACCACTGATCGTGCGTCACTGATCGTGCGCTTTGTATAATTCCTTTTGCCAGGCGAATTTAGATGGTTTCGAGTGCGGGAGTTTAGATACTCAAGTGGCAGGCAATTACTTGAGTTCTGGATCTTCTGCCTTGGTCGTTCGACTGTCGTCGAGCTCCGTTTTCTTTAGCGGGCTTGTGGGTAGTAACTTAATTTTGGCGGCGAGTGAGGCTAGCTCACTCAAGGCCAAAGTTTAGGTAGGCACTGAGTGGGTTTCACTCAACGCCTAGTCGTGTTGGTTTATTTCAACACTCTTCCTTTACCTTGTATTTCGTTTCCGAGTGGATTTTTTTTCCAGTTGTATTTCTGGGTTTTTCTTGTCGGCCGTTTTCTTTATTTTTCCTAAAGGCCGAATCGTGGGTCGTGGATAGTAGTGGTGGTTGTAGCTCTTTATGGGGGTGGAGTTGTGTGATATAGCCAAGGCCACCCATGGATTTCTTGCTCCAGGTACGGGCTGGGCATGTCGGGTGGAAGGTCCCTTGTGTTTTCACGTGTTGACCCTCGAGCTTTTGACTTGGACATGGTGGATTGGGGGACTGCGTTTGTCTTCGATCCGGTTCCTCGTTGTTGTTTTTGCTACTATCACTTCCCACAGTTTAGGGTGTTAGAAGTTTCTTCTTTGGTAGTGTTGCAGCATTCTGGCTCTTGGTAGTCTAGTAGGCCCTGCAGGATGTTGTTCCTGGGCTGGGTCGTTGCTGTTTCTTTGCACGTTGTGCAGTTCTTGTTGTCCTGTTTTGGACAGTTGTGACTCTTTCTACTGCATGTTTTCTGTTATTTTGTCCTTTTGGTTGACTCTTTCATGCAGTTTTACATTGATTTTTTTTTGCTTGCTGAGGTATTCTGTTTTCTTTTGGACTACCCCAGGTTCTGAGCTGTAGCCAGTTTGGTGGCTAGTTGGAGGTGTTGTTGTTGGTGGACTCCCGGACATTGGAGTTTTGTTTACCTTGTTTGTGAGGTTGTTTTCAGTACTTTCTTACAGACATATATGTGTGCTGGTGGGTTCGTGTCAGGTTGTTGGCGCCCACTAGTAGTTTTTACCTTGTACTAGATATATACTATTGCTGCTACCATTTATTTTCTGGAGATAGTCTACTTGCTTTGAGAAGGTTTTATGCTAGGTTGCTAGTTATTTTTAAACTATAATTACTATTATAAATGAAGCTCATGATCAGCATGTTTTGTAAACTTAATCACTACTTTCCAAATCACGTACGAAAACCGTTTTCTTATATATATTATATAAACTAAGTGTAGTGTCTTGCATAGTATGAGTGGTTCTCTTGGGACCCTTATGCGCTCTTTAGGGTGTAAAACCTAATCAAAGTATTTTTCCGCAGCGTTTAAATATAGTTTTCTTTTGTGGACTAGATGATCCACTGAGCCGAGGGATACGGACTCTAAACATAACTGATTTTCTATTCATTAAGCACATGATTTTCTTGCATAAAGATTGTAGTTGGATTTGCCTGAGCGTCAGCAGTTATCCCCTGCTTGACGTGGCATCATGACGCGTGTTTTCTCTTACTCTGATAATTCTTAATTCGGAGAAAATGCGGGTTGTGACAAGAAGTCATCTATAATTACTAAAGTATAGAACTTCCCTCCTAGGCTTTGTACAATAATAGGTCCAAAAAGGTCCAAATGAAGCAAATACAAAATCCTAGGTGAATCACTCTTATTAACTAATTTAAAACAATTTTTAGTTTGCTTGCCTTCTTGACAAGCCCTGCAAAGGCTTTCCTTCTTGTAGGGGCAAGAGGGCAATCCTCTAACAAGGTTGTCCCTAGATAACCTAGCAACGTTTCTAAGATTTACATGGCCTAGTCTTTTGTGCCATAGTGTATTGTTATTGCTAACCTGGTTAGACAAACAGATTTTTGAACTAGCAGAATTAAAATCAACTAAATAGATATTACCTAGTCTAAGACCTGAGAACATAGTGATGTTATTTAAAGAAATATTGCATTTGGATTCAGTAAAACATACCTAATAACCTGCATCATATAGCTGACCTATGGATATCAAGTTATGTTTCAAGCCACTTACATATGTCACTTTTCTGAATGTGACAACTCTAAGTGTAAATTCTCCATAGCCTTCTATCTGACCAAAGCTTGAGTCCCCAAATATAACCTTTGGACCTAACTTTGCCTTGTAGGTACTTAGATTGGCCTTGTTTCCTGTCATGTGCTTAGAGCACCCACTATCCATATACCACTTATCCTATTTGGTAGGATAGGTATTCACCTGCAAAATAATAGCTTATATATTTTGGACCCAGGTAACCTTGGGTCCTTGCTTCTTTTCATATTTAAAACTTGAAATGTAAGAGCATTCAGGTTGACTTTTATAACCTAAGGGATGAAATCTCCTAGGTGGAATTATCCAGTTAGTGAAGGGATTGACAGGTTTAGGGTTAGAGTTCTTATTGAAATTTCTGTTGAAGTTATAGTTTAGATGAAAGTGATTTGGGTTCGACGATTTATGTTGAGATTGTCGATCTGCGCTCGATGACCAGTATTGATATCATCGATCTTGGTTCTCAGAGAAATAATGACTATTATCTGGGTTCCACGATCGTCGACCTCGGTTCGACGATACATAATAATATCTTCGTTCCCCACTTATTGAGTGTTTAAGCTCAAACTCTCGGTCCAGAGATCGTCGAGCGTCGTTCGACGAATAATGCTAAGATCGTCGATCTTGGTTCGACGATTTTTGTTGAGACTTAGCTTTTTGTTTTTCCTTATTTATCTCAACTTGTTTTAAGACTTTGTTAAGCTTTTTGATTTGTTCTGTGTTCTTCTTACCTTTATCTGATATGAACTTTACAGGTTGAGAGAGATGGTTTTTCTGAATGGTTTGTGGTTCACTAGATGATGCACCTAATCCTAATTTACTTCTATTAAGCCTAGCATTAAGTGTGCTGGTAATTTCTACTAGTTATTTGCTTCTTCTATTCAGTGATTCTTCTAACTGTTTTGCTTTACTAAACTCAACTTTTACGAAAGTGATTTGTTCACTATACATGTTCATTTCAATATTCAACTTAATGTTTTCCGAAACTAAACTGTCATAATTAAGTTGTCTATCTCTGAGAAGTTTGATTTCCTTCTCAGTTCTTATTAGATCATTACACATAGATTTAAAATCATTTTTGAAATCTTCTGAAGTAAAATCAAAACCTTCCAATACCTGATCACAATCAGAAGATTCTTCAGATTCTTCTTCTTCTGAAACATTCCCTGAAGCATTGATGGCCATTAAGCAAATTTCTTTGGCCTTTGCTTCTTCTTCATCTTCAGTAGAACTGGAGGAAGATAATTCTTCAGTATTACTCCATGTTTCTGCAACAAACCCTCTTTCCTTCTTCTTGTGCTTGTGGGAGGATGATTTGTTGTAGTGCTTCTTGGAGTCTTTCTCCTTTCTTCTTTCCTTATGCTTGTTTTATGGACATTCTGGAAGAATGTGTCCAGGTTTCCTGCAATTAAAGCAAATAATCTCCTTAGAAGGAGTTTTGTCATACCTTGGTTTGTCTTCACTTCTTGATGACTTTCTTCTGATTTCTTTTCTCCCCATCTTGAAGAATCTCTTTGCAAAGAGACTCATCAATTCTTCATTTGATGGAGAGGCTTCTGATTCTTCAGAAGCTTTGAAAGTTATGTTCTGCTCCTTCCTAGTTGGTGTAGGAGTCTTTTGTACTTTAACTTCTCTTGTATTTAGGAGCCGTTCATAAGATTTGAGCTTTCCTAAGACTGATTCTCTTGTCAACTCATTTGTGCTTCTGGTCTCTCTGATAGGCCAGATTCTAGAATCCCATGAGCTGGGGAAGCACATGAGAATCTTGTCATTTATTTCAGTTACTGAGATGTCTTTTTCAAGAGTATTCAGCTCATTAACAATGATGTTGAGTCTATTGTACATCTCAGAAACTTGCTCAGTTTCTTCCTTTCTAAAGTTCTCATACTGGGAGAGGATATGAGCTCTCCTGTCCTTCCTTTCATCTGCTGATCCTACAACCATCTAGTTTAAGGAATCCCAGATGGCCTTTGCTGATTCACATTCAGCTACTTTTTGTAATATGTCATCAGACATTATTTGAGCCAGTATGTTCATGGCTTTTGCATCAGAAACCTTTGATTTCTTATGAGCATCATTGTAGTCTGGAGGAGGTACTGCATTCATGCTTGTAGAAGCAGTTGGAGGGGCAGCTAGTGGTGGTACTCCTGTTAAGATGGAAGGATTAATGTCTTCATCAATAGAATACATATAAAGCTTGATTCTTGCCTTCAAGATTCCAAACTTTCGCAAGTTACAAACTGGAGGTCTGGTGCTTGCAAAGTCCTTGTACTATGCCATGGTTTGATAAAAAGATAGTAGAGTAAAATGGTATCTATCAAAGATCTTAGTTTCAGGTGTTAGCCTGTTCAACCTTAAAACGACCCTCTGATACCAATTGAAAGTGAGGGGATAGATAATATTTACTCTAGAGGGGGGGGGGTGAATAGAGTATTAAATTTTTTTACTTAGTTTTATTGCATAATTAAAATACTGATACTTATAAGTAAGAGATAAAATAAAACAAACTAAGATAACACAGCACAACACAACACACAAAGAAAACACAAAGCAAACCATACAATATAAGAAGATTTATAGTGGTTCCCCAAATCTGGGTACATCCACTCTTCTACCACCCAGGTAGGAATCCACTACAGTTTATGATCAGGTGCTCTGCCACCACAAGATCTCTTTCAGGTTGATCTAGAGACCCTTTGAGCTTTTGATCAGGAGCCCAAAATCTAATAGGTTTTTGATCAGGTGCCCTATCACCAAGAGTTCACTTTTGAAAGGAGAGATAACCCTGTACAGATGGTGGTAAATGAAAAGTTTATGGAATTCTTCTCTTTCTCAAGCAAATGAGAATACTATGTGGATTGCTGTAGAAATCCCAAGCTCCTCCTGAGATGTTGTATAGTTTCAGGATGAAGGAACTTGGTCCTAGTTATAGGTCTTCAAAGGATTGCTGTAGAGCCTTTTTGGATCTGTAGACTGATATTGATTAAAGGTCTCTGTAGATCTCTGAAGGCTGAAGAATGAAGAAGACCTGAGAAAATTGTTTTGAATATATTCTTCTTATCCATTTTGAAAGCAATGCAAAAATTCCTGTGAGAAAATAATGAATACTACAGGAGAAAACTTTATGTCGATTGTATCTTTTTCTTTAACTATCTGATTGACTGTATTGCTCTCAATTTTCTATCTCTATTATGATCATCAGAAAGAAAATGACATTCTATTTGAATTTTCCAAGGCAATACTTAATTCCCTGCAGGAATCTAGGAGCTCAAACTGCTAGAATGGCTGGCAACATAAATGCACTTCCTTAACTGTCTTCTTAAAATATTCTGTGAATACCATAATTAATACTTGTGAAATACGACTATTAGCCTTGAGAATATCATCATTAATTATCAGAATATAATTGCCATAAAATAATTGATCATAAAGAGAATAAATACTTCAGACAATTTCTGTAAACTGATATCTGCAAGTAGCGTAAAATCATCGAACTCAGTTAAGAGATCGTTGACCCGAGAACGACTATCGTAGATCTGAGATAATTGCAGAGAAACAAGAGATCGTCGATGGGAGATCGATGATCATCAAGCTGAGTTCCACTATAGTCGAACTGATATAAATACTTCACAGAATTCTTCTCAGTCTAAATCTTGAGTCTACTGCAATGCTAGTCTGATAAAACCTGACCTAAATGGTATAAGCTTAGACTAGACAAAGACCCTGGCTATACAGGTGGGTCCAAACATCCTAAGAGTAGACCTAACATAAATCCAAACAAGGGTTCCAACAATGTGTGCAGATAAAGTGATAAGGAGATGTGTCTCTTTTGAAGAAGGTTTAGATATTTTAAAACATTTCCATGAAGGACCGACTGATGGTCACTATCAAGCTGCTCGCACTGCCCACAAAGTGCTTTGTGCGGGTTTTTACTGGCCTAGCCTGATTAAAGACGTGCAAGCCTTAGTGAGTAGGTGTGATGGTTGCCAACGGTCGGGAATTATTTCCAATAAAAATGAAATGCCGCAAAATTATTTCCTCGAGTGCGAAGTTTTTGACCTCTGGGGAATTGATTTTGTTGGCCCCCTTCCTCTAGATTTGGGAATAAATATATTTTAGTTGCCGTAGATTATGTTTCTCGTTGGGCTGAGGCCCAAGCTCTTCCTACTAACGACGCCTGAGTCGTAATTGCGTTCTTAAAAAAATTATTTTCTCGATTCAGTATGTCGCGAGCCATTGTTAGCGATAGGGTTTCACATTTCTGTAACACGTAGTTTTCAAAAAACCTTATTAAATATGGCGTTACACATAAGCTTTCAACTGCCTACCACCCCCAAACTAACGGTCAAGTCGAAGTAGTGAATAGAGAGATAAAAAAAACTTAGAAAAGACTATTTCAACTTCTAGGAAAGACTGGTCAGCCAAATTAGACGATGCTCTATGGGCCTACCCAACAACATACAAAACCGCCCTCGGATGTATGCCGTATCGGTTGGTTTATACAAAATCGTGCCATTTATCCATAGAATTTGAACACCGCGCTTTTTGGTCCTTGTGATTTTTAAATTTCGATCCCCACTCTGTCGGCAACCTTAGAAAACTTCAACTTAACGAGATCGTTGAGTGGCGCTCTTATGCTTACGAAAATAACAAATTTTATAAAGAGCGGACGAAACGTTTTCACGACAAATAACTAAGGCACCCAAAAACCTTCAAACTAGGCGACCAAGTTCTTATTTATAATTCTCGTTTATGTTTATTTCTTGGAAAGTTAAAGTCTCGTTGGTCTGGGCTATTTTCTATTAGACAAGTTTTTCCATATGGTACTGTTTTAATTTCACATCCTGATAAAGGCGATTTCAAAGTAAATGGTCAGCATCTTAAACTGTATTTCTATTGTGATGTCAGTCTGAATAATGTTAAGTTTCTTCTGCATGAACTGTAACTAAATTAATACTATTTTTTTTTTAAAAATTTAATTATTATTTTGGACAAATTATTTTTGGACAATATTATTTTGTTGCGTCGAGCTCAAACGATGTTTTAAACAAAGGGCGGTCTTGGGAGGCAACCCAAGTTATTTTTTCTATTTTATTTATTTTACAATTTTTTGCCCCGGACGACTCTGACATGCTGAAGCTTCTGCGATCACCTGCTCCAATGCTGCTGTATCCATCATGAAGTCCAAAGAAGACATTTCATGAAGATTCAAAGCACAAGCATGGTGGAGCGGCATCACTCAACTTTCGCGACACATAAATCCGGAGAAGTACCTACTTTTCAATTCTGTACTTTCATTTCTATTTTAATTTCTCTCTCTCTGTACCCTCCTTTCTCCATTGAGTACAATTTCTATTTTAAGCTTGGGGGAGGATTTCCTCCTTCTCTTGTCTTTATTTTACTTTTATATCTTAAAAAATAAAAAAGTAGAAAATATTTCAAAATCCAAAAAAATAGAAAATATTTAAAAATCCAAAAAAAGAGAATATTTCAAAATATAAAAATATTTACTATTTGTTTTTTACTTTAATAGTTTAGACGGTTTTTTGGTATTCCAATAGTACCCCTTGCTTTTGTTTTGTTTTTCTCAAAATCCCATATAAAGATCTTGGCTAATTATAATATTTTTCTAATCGTTCTTTTTAATTATGTTTCACAAGTAAAATGTTGGCCATGCTGTGTTTCTAATTTACGTAGCATGTTAATGTGAAACATTTTTTCTAAAACTCGCATTTTTTATGGTTTTCGTTCTTTATTTTCTTTACTTTCTTAAAAATATTTCATCAACTATTTTTCTTTTCATTTTTGGATAATTTTTGTAATGTCGAATTTTGATTAGCGTAATAGATGTGAACAATCCAAGTCGCCTATTATTTCTATTTTTAAGATAATTTCATTAATCTTTTTAATTATCGAGGACTTATTTTTTGAAATTTTTTAAAACTATGTTTTAGATAAATTTAAATGCTTGAAAATGATTTAGGCTGTTTTTGTTTTCGTTTGACCCTTCTTTCCAACCTAAATTTTTTTTACCCCAAGTCGGCCGCTTTTGAGCCTTTTTCCAATTTCAATTGATAGCTCCACTTATCATTTCATCTTCACCAAAGCCAAATTTTCCAACCTATCTAATCACACTAACCTTTTTTAGTTTCATTAAAAAATTTTCATTATTATGATAGGGTTATTTTGTGATACATTTGGAGAAGTTTTTGAAAAAGTATGCTCAAAAAAAGTGTTTACCTTTGTTTGGCCAAATTATAAAATGAAAGGAAAAATTATTTTTGGCCTTTGTTTTGAAAAGAAAAGAAAAAAAGTAAAGAAAAGAAAAAGGAAAAGAAAAAGGAAAATATTTTAATAAAATTTTTGAAACTCGTTGCTTTGGTTTAGTGTGATTTTTTAGCCTCCTTGTTTATCTTTGAATTCCACTCCTAATCATAATCCTAAACCAAACGTTTCGGTCCTAATAAGTCTTTTTGATTCTTTCTTTTGAATTTTATTTATTAGCTAAGTAAAGAAGAAAAGTAAATCAGTATCAGTTTTGGTTTTAAATTTATATTTTTGTTATTTAATTGATATAGTCATAATGTGTTGTTTGGATCTAGTAATAGCTCAATGCGTTTTTTCATTTTGTTGCTTTGCTTAAATTTATTTAAAGAATTTTGTTAAAATTTTGGATGATTTATTTTTGTTAGTAGAGTTTGTAAATTATAAACCATGTTTAAGTAATTATTTTAGGTTTACGTTTCACCTTCTCCCTACTTAGAATTTTGTATAGTATTTGTGTAAGCATAATTTGAACTTTTTGATTTGTCACTTTTTATGTTAGCTAGTTTTTATATCTTTGCTTGGGGACAAGCAAAGCTTAAGCTTGGGGGAATTTGATAGTACGTTTTGTAGTCTAAACTATTATGGTATTTTCTAGTTTTTAATATACGAATCATGTCTTGTAAGCTTATATATTAACCTCCTTATGTATATATTATTGCCACTAATATTTTATTCTCATTTTGTATGTTTCCAGAGATTTCAGCCAAAAATGACCTGACATGCGCCACTGACACACCCTCGTTGGTCGTGTCACAGGGCATGTGACTCGATCCCGAGGAAGTCTGCTGCCAGAGCCAACATAACGAAAAAAACTGCTATCATGCCCCCCTAACATGCCCTCCTGGGAGTGTTACGGGGTGTGTCACCCTCATCCTGAAGCCTGCTGCAGCATTTAAAGATTTTCCATTGCTGCACATAAACAGTACTAACACGCCCCCTACACGGGCGTGGCCCCGGGGCGTGTTCCACCTTTTTCGATGACTGACGGATTTCTGACCAATGATTGAGACTTGACGTGCCTTACATGCCCCTCCTACAAGGGCGTGGCCTAGGGCGTGTCCACTGACGTACATAAACAATCATCATTCCTGCTAGAATCTAGAGCCTGGGGTCAACTTCGTGCATGTCACCCCCCTGACATGCCATCCCTAGGCGTGATATAGGGCGTGACCAACCTGAGAATTTTGCCTATAAATACCCTTTGTATCCAGAAGAAGTTTTGGTTTTGAGACAGGAGGTGCTGCCCTTTTATTTATTAGTATTTTTCATCCTTTCTCTCTCTCTCTCTCTCTCTCTTTCTCATTTTGTGTTTTTCTTATCCCTAGCTTAGTGTAAGCTTTTGTTATAGCTTTTGTACTTGCTTTAGTTACTAAATGTAATGCTAGTTTAGGTTTTTATTCCATGTAAGTGAAATCTTTACTTTCAAGTTTTAGCTCTCTTTCAATATTAATATAAAGTGCCCTTTGTTTACTTTGTGTTCTTAATGCTCTTCTACTCATCCCTCCTCCTCCACTTCTCCATGATTAACTAATCCTCCTTGTACTCAATCTTGATGATCCGATGTTCGAGTGATAAAGTTATGATGCTTTGAATTTACCTTTTATTTTTAGAGTTTAGGCCTTCAATTTACTCTTGATTATTCTTGTTTGGAATTATATCATCGATATATAATTTCCATCTTTGTCTTCACTCTTAGCTAGCTGAGAGGCTCGTAGTTTGAAGTGAACACTCAAGACTAAAGAGAGTTGCACGCACCCCTCGAGAGAGGCAGACGTACAAATCTCATGGATTGGAGTGAAATCCAATAGTGGGATTCACCGCGTAAAGCGAGTTTTAGGCCTCCGATTTGGACGAGAGTTCGGTCAGACCTTCCTAAACTCGGTTGGGAACGACTTAGAGAGAAGCATGTTCAAGCTTTGGGAACCTCCACGGTCAAGGACCTTTACCCTATTAAGCTTAGGTTTATTATCACATTTTTTTAGTCAACTCTTGCCGAGGTGATTCTCGATTGAGTGCTTTTCTATTTCATAGTTTCAACCCTTCGTTGTTATCACATTCCATAGCTCTTTATTTAACAGCAAGTAGTTATCTTTTTAGATCTATATCTCTTTTCTTAATCGCATTTAAATATCTCTTTAACCCTAAAATAATCCTTCGATAAGATAATAGTTTTCGTGTGAGTATATTTACTCAACAGTCCCCGGATTTCAATACGACACTTATGTCCCCTAGCTACAGTTCGATAGGAATACTTGCCTAGTTGGATTGCTAGTTCGGCTCTCTTTTTCTCTAGTGGAAAATAGATCACCACGCGTCTTGGGCGGTCTCCCCGGTCTGACCGCCCAGGTCGCGTAGAACCGTCTTATACTGTAGGGGGTACGGACCGCTTCCTTACTTCGCCTCTGCAGGCCGCGCGGTATAGATCAGCTAACCGCACAATGGTTCATTAAAACAGGTGCTATCCAACAAAATGGAGGACTGACATTGCTATCCGGCCAGTCCGACACATCAACAGGCGACCTGCCTCCAGGTCGCCCGACAGTACGCGACAAACCTGTCCATAACACAGGAGATGTTCTGAAGATGGGGTGACCTGCGCGACCTACATCTTCAGTCCGCCAGGTTGCCTAGACAGCAAAGAATTCTCCTGTCTGCCAACAATGGGCAGATTCGGTCTTAGCTGGCCTATAGAAAAATGGTAGCCTGGCCCACTACTCTACACAAGACATCACATAACGATGGGGACTCAACTCCAGCCCGCTAGAAGATGACGAGCTCACTCACTCTAGCAAGGACAATCAGCTCTTTCTATCTGCTAGAGGTTAGCGACCATGCTTCAACCAATAGCATGCGCTACTTGCTCTCTCCAGTCCGCCAGGTCACCAAGACACTTGTTGCCTAGTAGGGGGGACAATCCTCCAGCAGGAGGCGGACTCGTCCTGTCTGCCGCGGGCTCGGCGGACTCAATATGCAGTCTGCCACTCAGCACTCCAGCTTCCGAGCTCCGGCCACATACCAGCAAGAGGCGAACTGCTCCACAACTCGTATAGCTCGGCATAGGCTCGCTCAGTGCTGTAGAGGCGGACTTGTCCCAGTCCGCCAACAATAGATAAACTCAAGTAGACAAGTCATCTGCAAAATGTGGTGCGAACTCGACGGACTCCTCTCTACTCGCACAACTTACCACTCTACCGGGGGTAACAATACCAAGACCGTTACCTCCTCGGGCCTATAAATAGGCCCCATACCTCTCATTCAGCAAGCATAGTGGAGTGGGACAACCAAGGCATCATGACCTGCAAACTCAGTCTCTCAGTCCGCACGACCTCACCTATCTTCTCGGCCTGCCGACCTCTCTACTCAGTTTGCTGGGCCTCTATCAACTTCTTTCCTTAGCTGCCAGCTTCTCCCTTTATACCATTTATTTGCTTTCCATATGAAGGTGCAATCTCAAGCTGTAATACTGATTCTTAATCAAAGGAAAGCCCGTCGCAAGAGTAACATTTAAGCCACGACGGGCATAGTTTGCTGTTGCCGCAGCCAGCGGCCCCGTCTTCTTCTCAACTCCTCTCCTCTCTCAACAAAAACATCAACCATCAGAGCGAACCTTCAAAGTAACCATCTGCTCGACAGTTCCTCATCAACCTCTCATCAATCCCCGTAATCTCTCCACCTCGCTTGTGAGAATGAACACCTATTATCTGCTGGTGCCCACGGCCCCTCCATTTCTACGCATCAACAATTACCTAGTGTTGACACAGGGAAAAGTTGTCTGTCGAGATGTGTCGAAAAAAGTCGACACAAGGATTATATATCTCGATACATTCCTTAGGGTCTCAACACCCTTATGTCTCGACACTTACTTTAGTGTCTCGACACTTTGCAGTTATGCTATGTCGACACACTTTCTGGTGTCTCGACAGATTACTATTTATAGTGTCGACACACTTTCTGGTGTCTCCACACTTTCTTCGATGTCTCGACACAACTTTTAACTTAGTCAAAATTTTTTTCTCTAAGTTAAAGATACTTGACATTTATGAGGTCTATCTTTGATATCTAAATAAGTTAACATGATTACTGTCTAATTACTTCATGATAATTTTGCATCAATTTTTATTTGTGCATCAATTACTCATGATTCAACATTCCAAGTTCAAACATAAAGAAATTTAATTTTTCTTCTTCTAGGGGCTTAGTAAAAATATTAGGAATTTGTTTATTTGTTGGAATAAATTCTAAACTAATATCCTCATTTTCTACATTCTCCCTAATAAAATGATATCTAATTTCAATATATTTTATTCTACTATGTGACACATGGTTGTTTGCAATATAAATAGCTCTAGTAGAATCACAAAATAAAGGAATTTTACTTATCTTTATGTAGTAATTTTGTAATTGATTCTTGATCGCAGCAACTTCCAACTGAAATGTACTTAGATTGTGCAGTGGATATTGCTACACTTGTTTGCTTTTTACTGCTCCAAGATACTAGCCTTCTCCCAAGAAATTGACATGAACCTGATGTGTTTTTCATGTATTCCTTACATCTTGCATAATCAGCATCTGAAAAGCCTGTCAGTTAAAAATAACTATTCCTGGGATACCATAGGCCAAGATTAGGTGTACCCTTTTTATATCACAATATTCATTTAACTACTGTATAGTGAGATTCTTTAGGGCATGCTTGATACCTAGCATAGACACCAGTGGTATATATAATGTCTGGTCTATTGGCTGTTAGATAGAGCAGTGATCCAACTATGCCCCTATACAAGGTGATATCAACTGGCTTGCCAGTACCATCCTTGTCTAAAGACATACTGGACCCCATAGGAGTTCTCATTGAAGTGGTTGTTTCCATGCCATACTTATTGATTAACTCCTTGGTGAACTTAGATAGAGTAATGAAAAGTCCATCTATAGTTTTCTTAACTTGGAGACCCAAGAAAAACTTGAGTTCACCCATTCTACTCATCTCAAAGTTACCTTGCATAAGTTTGTCAAACTTAGTGCAAAGTGACTCATCAGTAGAACAAAATATAATGTCATCTACATATATTTGTACTAAGATGGTCTTGCCTTTGACTTCCCTTAGGAATAGTGTTTTGTCTATTTTCCCTCTTGAGAATTTATTCTCCAGAAGGAACTTAGGCAGAGTATCATACCAAGCCCTTGGGGCTTATTTTAACCCAAAGAGAGATCTTAATAAAAGATAAACATGATTAGGTTTAATAGAGTAAACAAAACCTGATGGTTACTCAACATAGACCTTTTCTTTAAGGTTACCGTTTAGGAAGGCTGACTTCACATCCATTTGGTAAAATTTGAATCCTTTATAGGATACATATGCCAGGAAGAGTCTTATAGCCTCCAATCTATCCATTGGTGCAAATGTTTTATCAAAGTCAATACCATCTTCTTGTCTATAACCCTTTGCAACAAGTCAAGCCTTATTTATGACTATAACACCATTCTCATCCAATTTGTTCCTATATATCCATTTAGTTCCTATGATGTTACATTCATAGAGTTTGGGAACTAGTTTCCAGACTTTATATCTCTTGAACTGGTTCAATTCTTCCTGCATTGTACCTATTCAAAATGGATCTACATCAGCTTCTCTAAATTTCTTTGGTTCTATTTGAGACAGAAAACTTGAGTACATCACATTATTGTGATGTTTGCTTCTTGTGGTTACACCCTGAGCTACTTCTCCAATGATCAATTCCCATGGATGATCCCTTAGATGTCTGACAGCTATAGGTAATGTGACTACATGAAAGTCCACCTAGTGCCAACTAGCTTCACCTATGGGGGGGGGGGGGAATAGGTATCTTGCAACGAATTTGCGGAATTAAAATTGTACCTGCACAAGAAAACAAAACAACACAGCACAGACAGGACACAAGCAATTTATAGTGGTTCCCCGATTTGGGTACGTCCACTTTCCCCCTTCGACCTATCTCCCAACCAGGGACGACTCGGTCACTTCACCAACAGGATTGAAATCCAATCCTTGCACTAACGGAAGGAACCCTTCCACACATAGGAGTCACCACTCCCACAACACGGGTTGCACTCAACCCTTACAACTAGAGACCAATCGGTCCTTTACAAAGAATTGAAAATAGCTTATAAGAAATATAAACAACGTATGGGGACTAAGGTGTCCCTCTTCGTTCGACGACGTGTTCTTGAAGTCAACGAAGAGTCCACAACCCTAGATCTCACTTGGATTGTGTAAGACCCCCCTCCCGGAACACAACACACGGCACGAGGGGAGTCTTATGCCCGAAATAGCCGCCTTGTGGTAGCACTAACACACGGGTTAGCCTTTACCATAAGACGCCTATTCCGCCGGCTACAATCCATATCACATAAACAATGCCAACCCAACCATAACAGAAAAGTAAAGCAGTTCAATTCACAGCTAAGCTTAAGTCCAAAAGAGCGGAAGATAACAAGCACAACAGGCTTGTACAAAAGAACAAGAGTCTAGAAATGTTTTGCCAAACGGCTACATGAAAACACTCACGACTGTCACTGACGGTGCCGATGGCACCACCACCTCAGGTCCTATCATCCGGGCCTAGCTATCCTGCTGCATAGTCCGTTGCTGCTCTACCTGCGGGGTTTCCTCCTAAAAAGGAAGACGTAGCAACCGTTAGTCATAAGACTAAGTGGCTTCACATCCGCTCCCCCGGCGACTCCTCGGCACCGGGCGGAGAAAGGAACAAAGGTACAATATGTATATATATAAGCAAGTAAACAAGCAGGTGACTGTAAATATGGTGGAGTATAAACTACGCTACACAACTAGCAATTCTACAAATATCAATAATATATGATAGCAGGTATAATTAATCAAAATAATAACTCAACTTATAAGAGTGCCCATACAAACTTATAAGTTAAGGATCGGGTTAACAGTAAAGTAACTCATCGTATAAGAGTGCCCATACAAACTTATACGATGAGGATCCTGTGTATGCAATGAATGACATGATATGAATGTTATGGTATGACCGAATCATGCGCACGCACATGCAAGTTGCTATGTCGACACAGACTTGAAGTTCCCACTTTTCGAGCAGGTAGCTAACCTCTCAGGCGTCGTCCGTCGTGGCCAGACGGTGACAGTGGAGCGGGCGTCTCCACTACTAGGTGGTATCACACTACCTATCCTAGGCCTCCGTACGCCTCAACGCTAAGAACACAACAGCGGAGCTCACATGCATACTACGGCTCAGAAGGGGTCTTGGGTAAATGTGCACCAAGAACACAGCCCAACCTGGCCTTTGATTTCGAACCGGATGGAACCTCGGAAGCGCACGAGGTGCAAGCCCAACCGTTCTCATTGCGCGGAGGAGATCTCGGGTTATGGACACCAAGTATCTAACCCTACCGCCCAAGGTCTACCCATTGGCTCCCATCGGTGTGACGACTGGCGAACCCGTAGACCTGCCACAGTCATTATCTCAATATCGCGACACGATGAATCGTCGCACATCACATGCCCCAAAACAACTCACTCGATGCTACCCGTAGGGAGACTACCACTCTAAGCATCGGTTGTTAATAAACCCCTTGGGCTCGAATTACGGTTACAAAATACTCTTCACATAGTGTTCATCATGTTCACGCCCACCTATTCAATGAATTCACCTCAACACTACGCATAATAGATAAGTTCAACACCAAATTGTATAAATATATCCTATACCAATCTCAACTCCTAATATCTAGCCTTCCCATCCAATCCATTTCTCTACCATTGCATGGTTATTCCTTATTACACAACCAAATGAGTAACCATGCTAAATTATAGTAACAATAACATTATATATATATGGGAACAAGATAACAAATGGGCAAATCACAATCATTGCAAGAGTGCTAGCATTATAAATTAACAAGTGCATTAACATAGGATAGCCCGATACTAAAACTGGGATTCCCGGAGCTACAGGAATCCGATCACAATGCACAACCCCTCGTTGGAAAGGTATTCGCGAGGGCTACGACTTTCGTGTTGAGTCGATCGCCCAGATCTGGTCGCAACATACCAGAAATTCAACTCGAATACGTACAGGAAACAGTTTCCTGTACAGGAATTTTCCCGAACGCAGCGGACTCGAACCAGCTTTCCCGTGGCTACAGGTATCGCATGGAAACGAGCAACCACTCGTTGGAAAGGTAATTACAAGGGCTATGACTTTCGTGTTGAGTCGATCACCCAGATTTGGCCAGAACACCTCCGAAATTGGCCACGAAGGTCGCCGCGTGCAGAAATCAGATTTCTGCACGCATCTTAAAGCGAGATGAACGGCATCCGTTCATCTTCTTCCTTGCAACGACCTCGCATAAACTTCTCCAGAAATCACACCCAACCTTATTTCTCCTTTCAAAGCCAAACCCTCAACGAAAACCCCTCTCATCTCCACTTTGAATGATGAGAAGGTTGAGGGAGACTAAGCCTAGAAAACCTAGGCATGGCTTATCCTAAGAACTCTCCTCCTCACCATCAAGACTCTATGGAGTCGATGTATCTCCTAAAATAACTATAGATCTAGCACCAAGGGAGAGGGGAGGAAGCTCACCTCAAGTCCAGCGGTACCACCATGGACGGCCATGAGCCTCGCACTCCTTCGCGGCGGCATTGTTTTTCCCTTGACGGTGGCGGCGTTTTGATTCCTCCAAGGATGGCTCCGGCAAGCTCTTCCTCCTCCTCCAGCCAAGAACTCTCTCAGAAATTTCGGGGCAGAAGAAAGGGGAATGAATGCTAGGGTTTCACAACTTTTTCCTTTTTATACACCGCAGACACGGGTAGGCACACTGCCGTGTTCCTACCCGTGTTCAGGTGACACGACCGTGTTGCCTGCCGTGTCTAGGGCCGTGTTCATCCCAGAACGACTTTCTGCCGTGTTGGGGTTGCGGCACACGGGTAGAGACACGGCCGTGTCTCGACCCGTGTCCACGGCACACGGGTAGGGACACGCCGTGTCCCAATACCCGTGTACCTCTCTGACTGGTAAGCCTAATTTTATGAGGCACACGGGTATGGACACGGCCGTGTCCATACCCGTGTCAGCCAGAAATGCCATTTTGCCTTGTTTTCCTCATTTCCCGTACGTTCGCACCTGTTCACCCACATCCCCCATTGGGCTCACCACAGCCCCCTTGACTCAAATACGCAATCAAGGGGCCTAGCGCGAATTGGGACGTTACAGATTGAACCTTCCCGAAACCGGCGGCGGCTTGGAGCGGCGGCTAGGTTCACGGAATAAGCGGCGGCGACGGAGAGCTGCTGCCGTGCAATCGAGATTAAACTTCGTAGCAAAGGAAGCAAGGTCTTCCAACGGTCACACTAGGATCGGTCGTCTCGATCGATTCGGAAGGGGAAGGTTTTTCCCGATCAACGAATCAAGAGACAAGGGATCTCTGGTTAGACGCGTGAGACGCTATGCTAGCCTAAGCTTCTGTCGTCAGAGATCTGGAAGAACTTGAGATCAACAGCGGCGACGAACTGCTCGAGGGCGGAGACGGTCGGCGGAGCAAGATCGCGAACTATGTCACGTCGGCGGCTGTTCTTTTTGAATTCGCGTATCTGGTTGTTCTACTATTCATACATACGGAGGTATATATATATTAGGTTAAGTATATGACCGTTGTGGGTCCCACCAGCGATAAGACCTAAGTTCAGTTTGAAATACCGCAGGTAACGTGGACCGGTCCAGAAAGAATCGGAAAATTGCCCAAGTCAAATTCGGCGAGAATCGTAGGTGATTCTCGACGAATCGGCGAGAATCACCAACGATTCTCGCCGAATTCTACTTAGCTGAATTCTGGCTGCGCTAATATAGAAGCCGGGGAGAAACGTCGGGAATCACACTTGATTCTTGCCAAATCGTCGAGAATGCAAAGTCATTCTCGACGAATCGGCGAGAATCACTTAGTGATTCTCGACGATTCTGCCTTAGAGAAATTTCTGGCGGTGTCGAGACTGCCGGCTCCAACCGGCGAGAATCAGCTAGTGATTCTTGGCTACTCGGCGAGAATCATAAGTGATTCTCGCCGATTCGGCGAGAATCACATAGTGATTCTCGTCGATTTTTACTTAGGCGGTTTCTCCTCTTTCTTTCCGTGAGCTGGTCTTTGGCCAAACCTTGCTCCTTGTCTGCTCTTGCTTTATCATAGCCCTGTACTTGAAATTAAGTACACCCCAATAGAGAGAGTACACGTAGGCCAATACACTGATCTGATCAACGAGGTATTACGTCGCGCAGACCCGTGTATATTGACCCACTGCACCCTAACATTGGTGTGTACTTAGCGTAGAATAACTGCAAGCACAACTTAAAAGATTTCATCAAACACATTGTCTATTTACCTTAGCTTGTTCAGGGGCTTCTTCAAATCAGGTACATTGTGGATACAATACCCAACAATCTCCCCCTATTTGAAGAAGCCTAAACCCTACAAGCTAAGGTGAATAGAGCATATAGGAATGAAAATCATAAACTCAAAATTGAGCTGAGAGAGATATTCATTACCAATTTCTTGAGAGCAAACTTGGAGCCACCTTAGCCTTAGCCGAGAGGGTAATCTCCCCCTTTTCGGCTTCTGCAAATCTGGGTCTGGTGCATTTGACACCATGCTCCCCCTCAGTTCTTGCACCTATGCTTTACTTGAGTTCCTGGCAGATGCTCCCCCTAGATGCACGAGCCAGGAGCTTCTGTAGTCTTCATTACTCATAGTTGAGCATCCCCAATTCAGTTTTGAAGAGACTGAACTTGGACTCGTCTAAGGGCTTTGTGAAAATATCTGCAATATGCTTGTCCGTGGGGACATAGCAGAGAGAGATGTCCTTGTTCTCCACGTGCTCCCGAATGAAGTGGTAGCGCACTTCAACATGCTTCGTTCTGCTGTGCGATACCGGATTGTTGGTAATAGCAATTGCACTGGAGGAGTCGCAGTACATTGATACTTCCTTGAACTGTAGGTCATAGTCTGCTAATTGATTTCTGATCCATAGGAGTTGTGCGCAACAGCTGCCAGCCGAGATGTACTCAGACTCTGCTGTGGAGGTTGCTACACAGTTCTGCTTCTTGCTATTCCATGAGATGAGTCTTCTTCCGAGGAATTGACACGTCCCTGAAGTGCTTTTCCTGTCATCCCTACTCCCTGCAAAATCAGCATCTGAAAAACCTATTAGCTCGACATCATTGTTTCTCGGGTACCACAAGCCAAGATTAGGGGTACCTTTAAGGTATCTAAGAATTCGCTTTGCAGCGACATAATGAGATTCCTTAGTGTTCACCTGATATCTGGCACAAACACATGTGGAGAACATGATATCCGGTCTACTTGCAGTAAGATAGAGCAGGGATCCAATAATGCTTCTGTATTTGGTTTCATCAAAAGGTTTCCCTTTCTCATCCTTATCCAGAGACATGGTGGATCCCATTGGAGTCCTCATAGAGGTTGCATTCTCCATTCCAAATTTCTTGAGGAGTTCATTGGTGAACTTTGTCTGAGAAATGAAAATTCCTTCCTCAAACTGTTTCACTTGAAGTCCCAAGAAATACTTTAGCTCTCCCATACTGCTCATTTCAAACTTTCCTTGCATAAGTTTAGAGAACTTTTTGCAAAGATTGTTGTCCGTTGAGCCGAATATAATGTCATCGACATAGATTTGCACCAGCAAGATCTTGCCTTTGACTTCCCTAAGAAACAATGTCTTATCTATTTTTCCTCTAGAGAACTTGTTCTCAAGAAGAAAACTAGACAAGGTCTCATACCAAGCTCGTGGAGCTTGCTTTAAACCATATAAAGCTTTATTAAGAAAATATACATAATTAGGATAAGTAGGATTGACAAAACCTGGGGGTTGAGCGACGTATACTTCCTCTTTCAGGTCTCCGTTCAAGAAGGCTGATTTCACGTCCATTTGATAGACAGTGAATCCTTTGTGCGAAGCATACGCCAGGAACAATCTGATGGCCTCGAGCCTTGCCACTGGTGCAAAGGTCTGGTCGAAGTCAATCCCCTCCTCCTGTCGGTAACCTTGAGCCACTAGCCTGGCCTTGTTCTTTATGATGACACCATGTTCATCCAGTTTGTTTCTGAAGATCCACTTGGTGCCAATCACATTCTATTTTTGTGGTCTGGGAACCAGCGTCTAAACGTTGCATCGTTCGAATTGATGCAATTCATCTTGCATGGCCAAAATCCATGCAGCATCTTTGTTCGCCTCGTCAAACTTCTTTGGCTCGACCTGTGACAGGAAGCTAAGATGCAAAATCTCGTTAATGGTACCTCTTCGAGTTCTGACCCCGTCACGAGGATCTCCGATGATCTTATCTTTAGGATGATCCCTCACGTGTCTGAGCTCTAGAAGTCTGGCGTCAGGAGCTTCGACTACTTCTTGGGAATCTCCTTCTTCTAAAAGATTTGCTCCATTTTGATCTTCAACTTCTCCGATCGGCATTGATGTGGAGACCTTGACGTATTTTGGAGTTGCATCTTTCTCGGGCTCATCCAGTTGTAACTTTTCGAGTCTGGTACCTGCATCTTCAGGAAGACAACTAGAAGTCTTGCAATTAAGCAAACTTCCTTCATCAAATACAACATTTATTGATTCCTCTACCACTAGGGTTTTCTTGTTGAAAACTCTATAAGCTCGGCTATGGCTACTATAGCCCATGAATATGCCTTCGAAGCATTTTTCACCAAACTTAGTACGCGAGTACTTCCTATTATTCAGTACATAACATCTGTAACCAAAGATCCTCAAATAGGACATGGTTGGTTTCCTGCCTTTCAGTAGTTCGTAGGGCGTCTTACGATGACTTTTGTTGATCAACGCCCGATTTTGAACATGACAAGCCGTATTGACAGCCTCGGTCCAGAAGTATTCTGGGAGTGAAGCGTCATTCAACATTGTCGTGCAAGCTTCTATGAGTGTCCTATTTCTCCTCTCCGCAACTCCATTTTGTTGAGGAGTGCGCGGGGAGGAAAACTCATGAGAGATACCATGTTCTTCACAGAACTCTGTCATAGCTCCAGACTCGAACTCTGTTCCATGGTCACTTCTGATTTTGACCACCGAGCAGTTAAGTTCGTTCTGAATCTGCTTGACAAAGCTGGTGAAGACGTCAAACGTATCATACTTGCGTTTTAAAAAGAACACCCAAGTAAACCGAGAGTGATCATCTACAATCACTAGCGTATAAGACTTCCCTCCCAAGCTGTGAACTTGCATTGGACCAAACAGTGTCATATGCAGAAGATAAAGACATCTGGAGGAGTCTTTGTCTGGGATGCCCTTAAAGGTAGCCCGAGTCTATTTGCCCATCTAGCATGCAGGACAGGGACTATCTTTGATGCACCTAATAATGGGAGCATCCCTTACTAAATCTTTGGAAAATAGCATATTCATTATCTTGTAATTAATATGTGCCAATCTCTTGTGCCATTATTCACAAAGAGATGCACTGCCTTTTGCTACTAGGCATACGGGGGTGGAAGAATCTAGACTGAGAAAATCTAATCAGAAAATATTTCTGCTCCTAATGCCGATTAATACTGTCTCCGAAGAGGCACATGATATTATCAGGCATTTATCCTTGCAGAACTTAACGTCATACCCTTTATCACATAACAGGCTTACGCTGATCAGGTTATGATTTAACCCTTCAACATAAGCTACGTCAGAGATAGAGAGTATACCGTTGGAAATCATACCGTAACCTCTGGTGACTCCCCGATCAGATCCCCCAAAGATGACTTTGGGTCCATTCTCGACTGGAGAGTACTCCCGCAATAGGCTTCTTGTCCCAGTCATATGAAGGGAGCATCCACTGTCCAAATACCAAATGAGAGTTTTGTTGGCCTTTGGACATTCCTGCAAAACAGAATTAATTTGCCTTAGGAACCCAATCGAACTTGGGTCCTAGATTCCTTGTTAGCATACTCCCCCTCGATTGGTTAGCCCTACGAGTGGTCGGCCTCGCATTGCTAACATAAGGAGTCTCGTTATACCTTGGATTAAACCAACAATCCACGGCAAAGTGACCAACTTTGCCACAACACCAACAGTCAAATCTGTTGTACCTCTTCCTAGGCTCCTGCTTCACCCTGGGAATGGTGGGCATAGCTGGGGCCTTGGATCTGGGGGTGGAGGCATCATGGTGATTGCAGTCACATGATTTCTTCACATTCTGTTCCTTCAGTATAACAGGCTTGGCTTTTGGTGCCTGCTTTCTATTATGGCTGCTAGAGAATTGACCATAATTTCCCAAGTGGATTTCCTCATAAGGTGCCTTGAAGACACTCACACCGAAGTTGCGGGGAAAAGTCCAACCATCATATCGGCTCTTCGGCTTTGCAACCGAGGGCCGAAAATGATGACCAAAGGTTGACTCAAAGTCATGTTGGTTGCAGGGAAATCTAGGCTTTCTGAACTCAACAGGACTGAGTGGGGCCTTTCCCTTTTCAGCAGCAAGGCCTTCTTGGCGACCTTATTCTTTCTCTGGTTCCTGTTTCTCCTAGATGAGGAACCAAATACCGCTACATGCCCCAAGCCAGCTCCTTTGGCCTGAGCAGAGAAGGTATCAACTAATGGAAGAACAGTTTTTGGCATAGAGAAGCTCTTGACGATCTTCCTTTCTGCCGCAAGTAGTTCTTCCAACATATCGACTTCCTCCTGCTTAAGATCAAGGAGCTTAAGAGACTCTGAATGCTTTGAAGTCAGGTCCAAGTGCTCCTGTTGGAGGGAGATCAAACTGGTGATCTCTTCCCTCAGGGATACACTCTCACCTTTAAGGAATTTAACTTCCTTTTTCTCAGCCTTCAGTCTCTTTCGACATTCCACGAAAGTATTGAGCAGAAGCTCATACTTATCGAGGAGCTCAGCTTCACGGGCCGAAGGGCTATCCTCAGGGTCATCATCCTGAGACTCAGGATCAGAGTCAGAGTCGGAGAGAGGGGTGTGAGCTTTTACCTTCCCAGTAAATGGGGGGCAATCTCCTTCCGAGTCACAGCGACCCATTAGCCCAAAGTAGGCTTCCTCGTCATCGCTGGTGTCTGATATGTCAGATTCACTCAACGTCTTTGGCTTCTTCGCGATGTAACTCCTCTCCTTCTTCTTGTCTTTTGAGGACCTGTGCTCCTCTCCCTTTCCCTTTTCCCTCTTGCCTTGATGGCAGTCGGCCACGACGTGTCCTGGCTTGTTGCAACCAAAGCAAATAATGTCAGATGAGCGGTGTTTGTTCGGTTTGGAAACATACCTGTCAGAAGAATAGTTCTTCTTCTGATCCCCTGAAGAGGAGCCGTTTCTCTTTCTCTGATTCCTCAGCTTGAGGAACTTCTTGAATTCCCGTGTGATAAGGGATAAGTCTTCCTCAGACAATTCTGAGCCGGAGGAGCTTGGCTCAGAGTCTTCCTCTTCATCCTTCTTCCATGCACGGGAAGAAGCAGCACCCTTGCCCTTTCTGGAATGAATGGCTTTTAGGGCCACAGTCTTTTCTTTGGCTGCGGCTTTCTCTGCTTCCTCTTCGGCCTTCCTTATGTTCAATTGAAGCTCATAGGACATGAGCTTCCCGAACAGAATCTGAGGGTCGGTTTCCGCAAGTCTGCCAAACTCTCGGATGGCACAGATCTTCGTGTCCCATTCCTTAGTAAGGGACCTAAGGAACTTATCATTGAGCTCACCGTCAGTGAACACTCTTCCATATCCCTTGAGTGCATTGACGATCTTGAGAAAGTTTTCGAAGGTAACTCCGATCTCCTCCTTGGGCCCTTGCCTGAAGGCCTCATATTTCTGGTTGAGGAGGGATCTCCGATCGTCCCTCACTTCATCCGTGCCCTCCATTAATACAATCAGGCAGCTCCAGAGATCCTTGGCTGTCCTGCAGTTGTAGAAGTTCTGCATCATAGAGTCGTCAACTGCGCTTACCAGGATGTTCTAAGCTTTCTTGTCGAGTCCGAACAGCACCATTTCATCCTTGTCCATTTCCGAAAGTTTCTTGGGCACTTTCTTGGTAGGATCAATGGTGGAGGCCTTAGTGGGAATGTAAGGTCCCTCCTCCACTATCATGAAGAGCCGGGGGTCGACTGCTTCCATGTAAAATCTGATTCTTTCCTTCTAGATAGGAAAGTTCAGTCTGGTGCACACTGGGATTTTTCCGGAGTGCTTGAGTCCGTCCATGGAAGATATCGGTCTTCTTCTTGACACTGGTGGCAGGATTCTACTCAAGGTGTGAACCTTTTTGATGAGCAACCTCCCTCTGATACCACTTGAAAGTCCACCTAGTGCCAACTAGCTTCACCTATGGGGGGGGGGGGAATAGGTGTCTTGCAGCGAATTTGCGGAATTAAAATTTTTCCTGCACAAGAAAACAATACAACACAACACAGATAGGACACAAGCAATTTATAGTGGTTACCCGATTTGGGTACGTCCACTTTCCCCCTTCGACCTATCTCCCAACCAGGGACGACTCGGTCACTTCACCAACAGGATTGAAATCCAATCCTTGCACTAAGGGAAGGAACCCTTCCACACGTAGGAGTCACCACTCCCACAACACGGGTTGCACTCAACCCTTACAACTAGAGACCAATCGGTCCTTTACAAAGAATTGAAAATAGCTTGTAAGAAATACAAACAACGTATGGAGACTAAGGTGTCCCTCTTCGTTCGACGACGTGTTCTTGAAGTCAACGAAGAGTCCACAACCCTATATCTCACTTGGATTGAACCTTCCCGAAACCGGCGGCGGCTTGGAGCGGCGACTAGGTTCACGGAATAAGCGGCAGGCGACGGAGAGCTGCTGCCGTGCAATCGAGATTCAAACTTCGTAGCAAAGGAAGCAAGGTCTTCCAACGGTCACACTAGGATCGGTCGTCTCGATCGATTCGGAAGGGGAAGGTTTTTCCCGATCAACGAATCAAGAGACAAGGGATCTCTAGTTAGACGCGTGAGACGCTATGCTAGCCTAAGCTTCTGTCGCCGAAGATCTGGAAGAACATAAGATCAACAGCGGCGACGAACTGCTCGAGGGCGGAGACGGTCGGCGGAGCAAGATGGCGAACTAGGTCACGTCGGCGGCTGTTCTTTTTGAATTCGCGTATCTGGTTGTTCTACTGTTCATACATACGGAGGTATATATATATTAGGTTAAGTATATGACCGTTGTGGGTCCCACCAGCGATAAGACCTAAGTCCGGTTCGAAATACCGCAGGTAACGTGGACCGGTCCAGAAAGAATCGGAAAATTGCCCAAGTCAAATTCAGCGAGAATCGTAGGTGATTCTCGACGAATCGGCGAGAATCACCAACGATTCTCGCCGAATTCTACTTAGCCGAATTCTGGCTGCGCTGATATAGAAGCCGGG
Organism: Platanthera zijinensis; assembly: GCA_039513925.1. Classification (NCBI taxonomy): domain Eukaryota; kingdom Viridiplantae; phylum Streptophyta; class Magnoliopsida; order Asparagales; family Orchidaceae; genus Platanthera; species Platanthera zijinensis. The sequence goes on from CM077086.1 coordinate 83,223,813, forward strand.
GAGAAACGTCGGGAATCACACTTGATTCTCGCCGAATCGTCGAGAATACAAAGTCATTCTCGACGAATCGGTGAGAATCACTTAGTGATTCTCGACGATTCTGCCTTAGAGAAATTTCTGGCGGTGTCGAGACTGCCGGCTCCAACCGACGAGAATCAGCTAGTGATTCTTGGCGACTCGTCGAGAATCATAAGTGATTCTCTCCGATTCGGCGAGAATCACATAGTGATTCTCGTCGATTTTTTACTTAGGCGATTTCTCCTCTTTCCGTGAGCTGGTCTTTGGCCAAACCTTGCTCCTTGTCTGCTCTTGCTTTATCATAGCCCTGTACTTGAAATTAAGTACACCCCAATAAAGAGAGTACACGTAGGCCAACACACTGATCTGCTCAACGAGGGATTACGTCGCGCAGACCCGTGTATATTGACCCACTGCACCCTGACATTGGTGTATACTTAGCATGGAATAACAGCAAGCACAACTTAAAAGATTTCATCAAACACATTGTCTATTTACCTTAGCTTGTTCAGGGGCTTCCTCAAATCAGGTACATTGTGGATACAATACCCAACACTACATCTCTTGGACCAACTTCATTTTGTTCTTGAGTTTCTTCTTCTGGCTGTTCCTATGCAAGCACTTCTTCAACAATGTTGACTCCATTTTGGCTTGTTAGAACTGAATCTTCTATAGACAGCTCCTTTAGCTTCAAGTCTTCTCCTGTTGTGCTTGATGTACTTGGCTTATCATTATAAAACATAGAACTTTCATCAAATACAACATGAACAGACTCCTCCATAACTTGATCCTTCAAGTTGTAGACCCTATAAGCCTTACTATAATTACTACAACAAACACATATGCCTTCATAGGGCTTCTCAGTAAATTTAGTTATGTATGTTTTCCCATTATTTAGTTATGTATGCCTTCATAGGGCTTCTTCAATAATTCAGTTATTTAGCCCAGAAATATTCTGGGAGAGAAGAATCACTCAGCATGGTTCTTCTAGCTTCAATGAGAGATATGTTCTTTCTCTCAGTAATTCTATTTTGCTGGGGTTTTCTTGGAGTTGAAAACTCTTGCTGAATCCCAAGTTCTTCTCAAAACTTTATCATGCATTCAGATTGAAATTCAGTTCCATGATCACTTCTGATTCTGACCATAGAACAATTCAATTCATTCTATATTTGTTTGATAAATGTCTTGAAGACATCGGGAGTTTCCGACTTTTTCCTTAGAGAGGAAACCCAAGTAAAACTGGAATAATCATCAACAATCACAAAAGTGTAGACTTTCCTTCTGAGACTATGAATTGGTATAGGCCCAAACAAGTCCATATGCAAGAGGTATAATATAACACCTCCTCTGTAATGATCGTATAATATGAGTCCAGCCGGGGCCCCACAACATACAGACGCCACAACTTAAGCATTAAAATATGATATAAACTTACCAATTCAAAACTCAGACTAACACAGCAGAAACAGAAAACAAGGCTAGAAGTTATCCACATACATATGAGTATCAACACGGCCTTAAGGCCTTAAAATAATTAAGAGTCCAAAACTCAAATAATAACAACAAACATCAACATTCATAAGCACTATAGAATACCTTGGCATGCCAGCCAAAAACATAGTGCATCAAACATAAAATTCCACAAAACAGAGCTATTACACAACTTGTAACACTTCATGAGGCTTAGGCCTTTTTAGTCGGTGAGCTAGATCCTGCTTGCAATCCTTTCCCTATAAAAATTGGTTGTAACGTGGGTTAGCAAAGGCTGACCTCAACTGTATAACTAACACATCTCCTCCCAGCCGTCCCTACTAGACCCCGGGGTACACAACCACCCTGCAGGTCAGCACTTCGTATGCAATTTACATAACATATAAAGATATAAAACAGATTTGGATGTCTCATTCAACAAACATGTTTCTAAATTGAGCATAAATAAAAGGGGGCCTACAATGCAGCATGTATGCAATCCTGGGTTGCACCCATGCCACCCTACAGTGTATGAATCTAACACATCATCACACAATCATCAATCGGGTACTTTCAATTCCCCCTTTGGCATTCGAGCCGCAAACCCATAGGTACATCTAATTTCCCTAAACGACATTCAAGCCGCTACACAGAATTCTTGCCAAGGCCCCACCCGCTCATGGGTCTCAAAATCCAGGCTTGCCTGCAGACTCTGACTTCTCTCGTCAGGATTCAATCTCAAACAAACAAACACATACTAAGAACCCTCGCAGGACCCCACCCGCTCGTGGGCTTCATTGCCCGGGCTTGTCCAATGCTTGGCATTCTCGTAAGTTTTATAGAAGTGGACTTGTCTCGCCGGGATACTCTCCCCACATGACTTGCAAGTCATGGGATAGCCAACCGATCATGGAGACAAAGCCACGCCTTAGCACATCACAAATAGAATCTTGACGCAACAGATTTCTACCAAAATCCTTAAGTTCGCTATACAACATCACCGAGTCAGACTAACGTTCGCGACTACGACATCAACCACAATGCCTAATCCACTAGCGAAGCGGATCTCTAATGCAATATCATGCCGGGGATGGACACAATCGACCAAGTGGTTCCTCTCGAATCATGACAACCCGAATCCCTCTCACTTGAGAGATCCAGTGCCTAAATGCTTGAAAGAAAGCAAAAAACAACATAGGTGCCATGCACGCATCCTAAAGAACGAGAGGAGAAGTGTCGTTACCATTCGACTCCTCTTCCTAACCATGGAATCTTTGTCTTGCACAGATGAAAACGATCGCCTCTAAGTCCTTTCCACGGATCTGGACTCGGATCAACGATTGGGGCTCCGAAGCTTCGACAATGGCAGAAGAAAGCTCTCTTCTTCCTCCTCCCACTCTCTCTTCCAAACCCTAACTCAACTCTAAAAAGAGAAGAAAATGAGGGAGAAATCCCGCTCAGCCCTATATAAGAACTCTGTAGGGAGAGTCTTGTACCTTAGGATCAAAACCTAAGTTAAATCGGACGGCTAAAAAGCCAAATGACGGAACTTCTTCCGTCCGCTACCGCCGGGCGGTAACTACCTACCGTCGATCACTAGTTTCTCAAGCGCTCTGTCGAAAAATAGTGTCGCGCTAACGCCGGAGATATGTCTAACATGATACGGTAGATCATTTCTCGAGAACTCAATGGTCTGACAAACTAAATGCTCTCAACGCCACCCCTAGGGTTACAGCTGTGCGGTACCAACTATCGTCGAGCGATAGTCCTCTCAATGCTCGATGATCGGATTTCGTCAAATGGATTTCATCGACTCGGTTACCACCACACGGTAACTAACTACCGCTAGGAGATAGCCCTCTCGGCACTCACTGAACGTTTATCGTCGAGCTGTACCCAGCGAAACAAGGCTACCACTAGGGGATAGCTACAATCAGCGTGCGGTAGCTTCCAGATAAAGGTCTGGAAAACAGGGGTGTTACAACTTCTCCCCCCTTAGAAGAATTTCGTCCTCGAAATTAAGCATTCATTCAAAACAAAAGCATACCTGAAGTGAAAAGTTCTGGGAAGTCCTCCCGCATTGCTTGCTCACGCTCCCAAGAGAACTCGTCTCGCTCGCAGTTGTCCCAACGCACTTTTACGAGCTTCACCTCTTTATTTTGTAACTGCCAATCTTCTGAATCCTCTATGCCCACCGGATGGACTTTCGTCCTCAATTCCTCTTCTATCGGCACTGTCATCGGTTTGATCACAACGAAAGCCTCCACCAAGGCTTTCCTCAAGACGGAGACATGGAAAACATCGTGTATTCCACTCAGCTCCAAGGACAACACCAACCGGTACGTTGCTTCTCCAATACGTTCTATAACCTCAAACGTTCCCAAAAACTTCGAACTCAACTTCTTGAGTCGGCGAATCCACAAAATGACTTTGAACATCTTAATCTTGAGATAAACCCTGTCGCCTACCGCGAACTCCACATTCCTATGTTGAGCATTAAAATACTTTGCCTGCCGGTACTAGGCAACCTTTATGCGCTCCTAAATTATTCGCACCATCTCGCATGCATCAACAACCACTTCTTTTCCCAAAAGTTTGGTGTCTCCTACCTCTATCCAAGACATTGGCATTTGACATTGCCTTCCATACAAAGCTTCGTATGGCGCCATTTTTATACTTGCCTGGTAACTGTTGTTATAGGCAAACTCCACCATGAAGAGGTGATCTTCCTAATTTTTACAAAATTCAAGGGTATACATCCTAAGCATATCCTCCATTGTATGATTCATTCTTTTGGTTTGTCCATCAGTTTGAGTATGGAACACCGTACTAAACTTGAGCTTTGTGCCCAGACTCTTCTGAACCAGTCTCCAGTATTTAGACGTGAATCGTCCATCGTGATCACTAACTATACTCTTAGGAATCCCATGTAGTCGCGCAATGTTGCGAACATACAAAACTACAAGTTTTTCCACGCTGTCCTCTTTTCGATTTGGTATGAAATGAGCCACTTTGGTCAAGCAATCCACGATCATCCAAATAACGTCATTACCCTGCTGTGATCGAAGTAACCCATGCACAAAGTCCATGGAGATGTCATCAAATTTCCACTCGGGGATAGGAAGATGCTTCAAGAACCCTCCTGGCTTTTGACACTCAGCCTACACTGAGGCACAAGTTTGGCACCGACTCACGTACAAAGCTACATCCCGCTTCAAACCATGCCACCAAAATGATTTCTTCATATCCAAGTACATCTTTGTACTGCCCGGATTAATGGAGTACTTCGTAAAGTTAGCCTCAAACATCAACTCCTCATGGAGCATATCGAACTGCGTTACACATATCCTTCCGTCCTTCCTCAAGATCCCATCAATCATCTCCCAGGCGCTACCTTCACCCTTTTGAGCTTCTACCACGAATGGCTGGAACTCTACATCCAAATTATTCGCTTCCCGAACACGATCGGTTAAGTCATTTTGTAACTCAATCTAGGTCAACGATGCCATGCTAGACTCTCCTTTTGCTACAAAAACGATGAAGAGGGACTCAAAATCTCGCACTAACTGCTCATCATGAGCTTCAATCCAATTCCAATGTCCAGAAAACTTTCTACTCAAGGAGTCTGCCACCACGTTTGCTTTACCTGGCGTATATTGAATCGCCATATCGTAGTCCCCAAGGAACTCGACCCATCCGCGCTGCCGCACATTCAAATCCTTTTGATCTAGAAGATACTTCAGGCTTTTGTGGTCCGTGAAGATCTCCACATTCGTGCCGTACACATAGTGCCGCCATAATTTCAACGCAAAAATTACCTCCGCCAACTCCAAGTCATAGATGGGGTAATTCCTCTCATGAGGTTTCAACTGCCTAGACCCAAAGGCTATCACACTGCCATGTTTCACTAACACGTAACCTAAACTACATCCTGATGCGTCACTGAAATTCTGAAATCCTTCAGTCCCTGTAGTTAGACTTATGATTGGAGCTATCATCAGCCTTTCCTTTAGGGTATCAAATGCATGATTGCACTCCTGAGTCCACACAAACTTCTGGTCCTTACGAGTTAGAGAAGTGAGGGGTAGAGCTATCCGTGAAACGTTTTCCACAAACCATTTATAGTACCCAGCTAGTCCAAGGAAACTTTGGACTTTGGCCACAGTTCTCAAAATCGTCCAATCCTTGATGGCTTCAACTTTTGACGGATCTACCGTCACCCCATCACCACTAATCACATGGCCCCAAACACCACCTTATCCAACCAGAATTCGCACTTCGAGAACTTTGCATAAAGCTGGTTCTCTCTCAACACTTGCAGGACTACTCTCAAATGAGTCTCATGCTCTGCCTCCAATTTGGAGTATACCAAGATATCATCAATAAAGAAAACTATAAAAGAATCTAAGTATTCTCGAAATACTCGATTCATCAGATCCATGAATACTGATGGCGCGTTCGTCAACCCGAACGGCATCACCGATAACTCGAAGTTACCATACCCCATACCAAACGCTGTCTTGGGTATGTCCTCATCTCGAATCCGCAACTGCTAGTATCTAGACTTCAAGACCAACTTAGAGTACACCACTGACCCAACCAACTGTTCAAACAGGTCATCTATCCATGGAATCGAATACTTATTATTGACAGTCAATTTATTCAACTCTCGGTAAGCTATGCAAACCCGCATACTACCGTCTTTCTTCTTCAAAATCAACACCAACGCGCTCCATGGTGAAGAATTGGGTCTAATATACCCCTGCTCCAATTGTTCCTGCAACTGTACTTTAAGTTTGGCAAACTCTGCAAGTGAGGGGATAGATCTGACTAACTCTAGAGGGGGGGGGGGTGAATAGAGTATTTTAAAAACTTGATTAGTTTTTATAGCGGAATTAAAATAAGTGATATCAGTATATGTTTAAATAGAAGTAAGAAAAATAAAACTATCACAGCACAGCAGAAATAAAGAAAGGAACAGCCAGACGACACAAGAAAATTATAGTGGTTCCCCAAAACTGGGTACATCCACTATTCTACCACCCTGGTAGGAATCCACTAACATGTTTTTGATCAGGTTCCCAGCAACCACAGGTTTTTGCTCAGGTGCCCTGTCACCACAAGATCTATTTTAAGGGAGATCTCACAACCCTTTAGGCTTTTTATCAGGTGCCCAAAAACCAAATCAAGTCTTTTCAAAAGGAGACTTGTCAACTAAGTGATAACTTTTGAAGGGAGTTAGAAACCCTTTTTATAGTTGGAAATGAAGAGTGATGTTGTCTTCTCTTTCTCAAACAACTGAGAAGACTTTAGTGGATGCTGTTGTCAAAGCTCCCCCTGAGATTAAGAAAGGTTTAGGAAGATGAGAGCTTTGCTCAGGGTGTAGGCCTTGATGAAGATCTTCAAAAATTTCTTGGACTGGTGTTGATAAGTTGTCACTTTGAATCCTGAAGCAGAAATTGAAGAAGACTAAAGATCTGTGTGTGATGTTCTTCTTCAATTTCCTGTAAGAATGATAATAGTGCTTTTCTCTGAAAAACTTTGTATAAGTTGTTGTGTGTTTATAGAAACTTGTTGTTACTCTTTTTAAAAATATCTTTTATATTCTGAGAGAATTTCAGCCTTTGAATTTTTAATAATATTCTTGATTTACTGCTCAGAATCTGGGGGTTGAAACAGTTGGAAATTGTCTTTAATTTGTTACCTCAACTGTCCCAGTAAATAAGTCAAGTAATTAACTCTGTGAAATCCATAATCAATGCTACCTTAGAACGTCTATATTCTTGAGAATATAAGAATTAATTATTAAGAGAATTACTACCTTAGAATAAAAGAATTGAAGTCAAAATGAGAGAGAATACATCAAACTGATACTGACAAAATTTGTCGAACTCAGAACAGATTTCGTCGGCCTGAATTTAAAGTTCATCGAGCTGAGAAATCGTCTTCGTCGAGCTGAGCTCCGAGATAATTGATCTGGAAAGTATTTGAAAATGCTGTGCTCCATGTTCGTCTTCCTTAGGTAAAATTTCATCGACCAGAGAAATTAAGTAGAGGAGGGAGTTTATCGACCTGAGCTCGAATATCGTAGAGCTCAACTCAGAGTTAAAACTCTGAGTTCATCGATCTGCAAACGAAGATCGTCGAGCTGAGTTTGAAGAACTTCAAACTTATTATCTAAACTCTGTAAAAACTGTATTTCTCCTAAGTTTGAGTCTCTAGAGTCTTCTGAAGGCTGGAACATAAGAGTCTAACCTAATAAGACTGACCTAACCTAAGAACCAATATATTGACCCTAAACTATACATAATGGGTCAACAATCTTAATTAGAGAACCTAGCCCAAATCCAAACTGGGGTTCCAACAATACCCCCGTATTTGGGTGAGGTCACTAACCAACAAAAAAAGAAAAGCATAAAAAAATAAAGCAATATAAATATCTGACAGAATTTAAACTATTCGGTAGATATAATATTGCTAAGTTCATTACACAAATGAATCACAGAGAAATAAATGTTCAAGATTTGTTAGAGGGAGAAGCAGATGATGATTTAGCAAACCCAATTGTCTTGTGAGGATTCTCCGCTTCCTTTTGAGATATTTTCATGTATTGAACTCCAAGTGGTTTAACAAATAAAGCTCTGGGAACTACAACTTCTGGATGTACCTGCATATATTCATTGGGATCAAATAAATTTTTGTCTACCTTGAATTGATAGAATTCTTTTTGTCTATAGGTAGACATTGTAGTGAATTTTTATGGATCTGATCCTTCTGCTCTAGCTTTGTTCATCTGAGATAAACCAATCAGCTTTTGAAATCAGGCCATTCTTAAATTTTGATCTAACTCAGGTTCATAAGCTGAAGAGAGAGGTCTCTTTAGATAAATTTTTGGAGCATCCTGAGAAGACTTTTGAGGATTTCTGAATAAAATAGATTGTTGTTGAAAATTTGTTGGAGGAAGAGACTGCTGAAATTGGCCTGAGTAATACGAACTCAGAGGTCTGTATTGACTGTACTTCCCAACATGTCTAGAAGACTGATGGGAGGCTACCTTGGGAGTCTGAGAGCTACTAAAGGCTGGCTTCTGAGTCATAGCAACACTTCCTGATGAACCTGCAGCAGGAGGAGGAGGTCCTCTCCTGGACTGCCTTGGTGGGGAGCTGTACCTTTTACTCTTCATTCTTTCTTTGAGATCATTCTTGGAATACCACATCCATTGAGGCATTTCTGGAAATGGAGTAATATAATGCAGAATGTAATAAGGTGTGTCAGCTGTAGGATTAGGCTTAGGAATAACCTTAGGAGGTGCCTTTCTCTTCTTAGATTTTATCTTCTTGGAACTTGATTCATCAGAATCATCAGAATCATCATCCTCATCATCATCAGATGATTCAAGAGGATTATCATACAGATCATCAATTTCTTTTAGAGCTTCTTTAGAAATGAGTTTCTCAGCCTGAGGCTGTACAAGAATTGTTGGCTCTGCAGAACTTTCAGTAATAATCTGATTGCCTTCTTCTTCTTCTTCCATGTCTACAAACATAATATCATCCAAGTCTGGCATAGGGGAGTCAACCCACATATGAGGTGGAGGGGAGAAAGACTTGGGCTCAGAAACAGAAACTGGCTCACAAAAATCTTCAACAACTAATATTTTTGTAACTTATTGAACTTCAAAACTTGCCCTTAGTTGATCCACAACTACGGGACTTATTAGAGCAGAATAACATATAATAGCCTTAAAGTAATCAACATCAAAACTAGGTAAAGCATTTCTATAAACTGAATTGAAAGAATCAAATAAAGAGTCCAAGTCAACTGTGGGATTTAAAATGAAATCACCAACAGTTATAATTTCTAGAAAACTGCTGGAGGAGGAGCTGGAGGAGAAACTTCTGCTGCTGCTAGAACTGGAGCTACTAGAACTAGAGCTTCTTCATTTAACATCTCCCCCTACCTGGTTTTAGAGGGTCCTGAAGCCAGGACCCCAGAAGAGTGAAAAGAATGGAGAGCAACAATTTGAGTAGAGAGAGAGAGGAAATGGAGGCAGAAAGAGGAGCAATAGCTTCAGCTATTAGCTACTTAAGAGATGGAGTAATAAATTTAAGAAGATATTTGGAAATATCATAGAAATTTAAATATAAATGTTCTAGAGCAGATGGAGTATAAGTCGTATGATTGCCACAATTAGAACATACATAAAAAGCATTGGGGAAGTCTGTATGAACATATTCAGGGAATGTGGAAGTAGGGTTAGATGGAGTAGTAGGAATTATTGTGGTAGGAATTGTTGTTGTAGTAGTTTCCTGAATGGGTGATTGAACTGGGGATTGATGGATTGGAGAGTTTTGTGGAGAGGGTTGAGGAGATAGTAATTTGAAGTTGGGCTGTTGAGATGTGGATGGAATATCATTCAGATGAGTTTGAGTTGGAGATAGAGGAGGAATGAAATCAGTCATAATTTCATCCTAATGTGGTGATGGAATATCCTCATGGATGGTGATTGGTTATTGTGGAGGTGATGGTCATGGAATAGGTGATGTAAAAGGGATAATTAATGATGGTTGTGGTTGTTGAGGAGGTGAAGGAAGACTGATGGAATGGATAACATCTTCTGGTGGTAGGGGAGTGGATATGACTGCCCTGGTGTCCTCAAAAGTCCTGGAAGAGGAGGAAGCCCTGGATGGCTTAGGGATGGTCCTCTCCCATATCCCAAATAAGGCAGATGTAAGCCTCTTGGAGGCATTAATGAATATGGTCAGGGAGACCAAAAATTCAGGCGCCTTGGACTGGAGGAAAATTCCTAATATTCTCCCAAAACAAACCTCTTTCTTGGAATTCTTCTTCTTGATTAACTCAAACAATATCGTACCCCAATTTATAGATTTCTTATTTACCAAAGCACACATCACTAATAATTGGTGCCTGGTTATGTAGTAATTGGCTGTGTGCTTGCCTAGCAACACCTTCCTAATAATATCAGCAAGAAATTTATACTCTGCAGATAAATTCTTTTTCAACAATTTATTAGGGTTTGCCTCGGAGTGACCAATCTTAATCAACATAAACTTATACTCTGAACTGACTATTTCTATGTCCTTTTCTCCATTAGCCAAAATTTTTTTTTTATTTAAAACAACAGGGGTTAGGGTAACCTGATTGCCTGCGATGGTACTAGTCATAGTATCTGCGTCTAGAGAAGCTGAAGTATAAACCCATTCCCTTATCTCATTCGCTGGCAACTTGAACCTGGTGGTCATGATTTTCTTCAGTTGCTGTTCTTCAAACAGCTGCAGAATGTCCAAGAAAATTTGATCGGAATGACGGAAAAAATCGAAGTCAATATCGAATCCAGTATCGTACTTCATGCTGGGGAGGGAAATTGCCAGAATCGCCTTGTTTTCCTGCAAAACAAGAGAGAGATAAGTGCAAGAGAACTAGAAAGCGCGGGATGGAGCTCGAATAAAACCTAGTTATAAGGTTTTCAGAATATGAAGCTGCAGACTCTATCCTACGAAAAGAAAACAAATCTTTGTTCTCAGGTCGATGAAAAATTTCATGAAGAAATGATATCGTCGATCTCAGTTTGAAGAGGGGAAAACTATTCATCGTTCTCAGGTCGATGAATAATTTTTTGAAGCAAGATCATCGATCTCCACTCGACGAAAATAACATCACCCAGAGAGTTCGTCGATCTCAGGTCGACAAAATTTCTCAAGAATAGTTCTCAGATCCTCGATCTCCGTTCGACGAACTGTGACCGATTCTTCGAACTCAGACAGAAAATTAAATTAACCTTCTCCATTGATCATGCCTAGCTGATTCAGAAAGAACAGATGTTTCTTCTCATATAAAGGTTTAATGAATATGTCTGCTCTTTGGAAATCAGTAGAGACAAAGATAATATTAATTTCCTTTTTGTCCACACAATCTCTAATGAAATGATGCCTTACTTCTATATGCTTTGTCCTAATATGATGTACTGGATTTTGTGCAATTGAAATTGCACTGGTACTATCACAAAATTCAGTTGAGTTTTTTAGATTGTAACCATAATCCAGGAGTTGGTTTTGAATCCACAATATTTGTGAACAATAACTGCCAGCTGCAATGTATTCAGCTTTTGTAGTTGAGGTGGACATAAATGTTTGTTTCTTACAAAACCAAGACACAAGCCTATCACTAAGGACCTTGCATATTCCTGATGTGCTTTTCCTATTAACTCTACATCCAGCAAATTTAGCATCTGAGAATCCAGTTAATTCAAATTCTGACTCAATTGGAAAAAAGAGTCCAAGATTTGGGCAACCCTTTATATATCTCAAAATTCTTTTTAAGAAAATAAGGTGACATTCTATAGGGTTCACACGGAACATAGCACAAAGACATGTAGCAAACATTATGTCTGGCCTACTAGCTGTGAGATACAACAAGGACCGAACAATTGCCTTATATGTGTTTTGATAAACTGGCTTGCAATGTTCATAAGAATCAATCACAACATTGGAAGCCATGAGTGTTTTCTTGGTTGAGGCATCAATCATCCCAAATCTTTTAACTAATTCCTTAGCATATTTGGATTAGGAAATGCAAATTCTATCAGGGGATTGCTTCACTTGGAGACCAAGGAAGTAAGAAAGCTCACCCATGCTACTCATTTCAAACTTGGAATGCATCAGGTCAGAAAACCTTTTGCATAGCTTGGAATCAGTAGAGCCAAAAATGATGTCCTCTACATATATTTGTACTAACAATATGTTATTATTATGATGCCTAGTAAACAAGGTTCTATCTATAATGCCCCTAGTGAACTTATGCTCTAAAAGAAAGCTAGTTAAGGTCTTATACCAAGATCTTGGAGCTTGCTTTAAACCATAGAGAGCTTTATGCAGTTTGAAAGCAAAAGCGGGATAAGTCGGGGAAATAAAACCTGGTGGTTGTTCAACATATACTTCCTCTTCGAGTTCACCATTCAAGAAGGCACTCTTGACATCCATTTTGTAGACTTTGAACTTTTTGTAGGCTGCATATGCAAGAAACATTCTGATAGCTTCTAGTCTTGCAACTGGTGCAAAGGTTTGATCATAGTCAATTCCTTCTTCCTATCTGTATCCTTGTGCTACCAACCTTGCTTTATTCCTCATGATGGCTCCTTGTGCTTCCAATTTATTTCTGAATTCCCACTTAGTTCCAAAAAGTTATGAGTCTTTGGGTCTAGGAACAAAGTCCCAAACTCTGTATCTCACAAATTGATTGAGCTCCTCTTACATTGCAATAATCCAGTGGATAAGTATGTGTTTCAACCTCATTGGTGATGTTCAGATCATCCAATTTATGACACAGTTTGGGTACATGTAATAAGTTACTGGTAGAAGAATCCTTTTCCTTGTAAAACATATTAGCTTCATCAAAAGAAATATGAACAGATTCTTCTATTTTTAAAGTAGATTTATTAAATACCCTATAAGCCTTGCTGAGTTGGGAATATCCAAGAAAAATTCCCATTATAGCTTTAGCCTCAAATTTTCTAAGGTGTTTCTTGTTATTGTTATGAATGTAACATACACAACCAAACAATCTAAAATAGTCTATTTTAGGTTGCTTCCCTTTGAGTAATTCATAGGGAGTCTTGCCCTTAAGTTTATGTATCAAACTTCTATTCATGACATAATTTGCTGTGCTTACAGCCTCTGCCCAAAAGGATTGGGGCATGTGAGTATCTGCAAGCAATGTTCCTGTAGCTTCAATCAGGGTTCTATTTTTTCCTTTCTGCTACCCCATTTTTTGGGGATTTCTAGGAGCAGAGAAGCAATGCCAGATACCTTCCATCTCATAGAATTCTTGTATTGGTAGAGAATCAAACTCAATACCACGACCACTTCTGATCAATGCAACTGGAGTAGAATACTCAATCTTTATGCTCTTGAGAAAATCTGTAAGAACTTTAAAGTTATCTGACTTATTTCTCAAGAAGAACACCCAAGCGAACCTAGAGAAGTCATCTACAATAACTAAGGTATAAGATTTCCCTCCCAAGCTCTGTACAATAATGGGTCCAAATAGATCCATGTGTAGCAAATACAGAATCTTGGGAGAATCACTCTTATTAATAGATTTAAAACTATTTTGGTTTGCTTGCCTAATTGGCAAGCCCTGCAGAGGCTTTCCTTCTTGTAGGGGCAAGAAGGCAATCCTCTAACAAGGATGTCCCTAGAGAGTTTAGCAATATTTTTCAGATTAACATGTCCTAATATTTTATGCCATAATTCATTATTATTACTAATTTGATTAAATAGGCAAATTTCTGACCTAGCAGATTTGAAATTTACTACATAAATGTTTCCTTGCCTAAGGCTAGTTAAGATAGTTTTATTATCTACAGAATTAATAATGCAGGAAATTTGATTAAATGATACTTGATAACCTTCATCACATAATTGGCTTATGGATATCAGGTTATGTTTGAGACCATTTACATATGCTACCTTTACTAAAGTGACAGCTCCAACTTTAACATTCCCATAGCCTTCACTTTGGCCACAGTTGGAGTCACCAAATATCACCTTTGGACCAAGCTTGGACTTATAGTTGGTTAAGTTATCCTTGCTTCCTGTAATGTGCTTTGAACAGCCACTATCCAGGTACCACTATTCCTGAAAGTGAGGGGATAGATTTGACTAACTCTAGAGGGGGGTGAATAAAATTTTTTTAAAACTTAATCAGTTTTTATAGCGGATTTAAAATAAGTGATAGTAGTATAAATATTAATAGAAGTAAGAAAAAGAAACTATCACAACACAACATAAATAAAGAAACGAACAACTAGACAACACAAGAAAATTATAGTGGTTCCCCAAAACTGGGTACATCCACTCTTCTACCACCCTTGTAGGAATCCACTAACAAGTTTTTGATCAGGTGCCCTGCCACCATAGTTTTTTGCTCAGGTGCCCTGTCACCATAATATCTATTTTCTAAGAGAGATATAGCAATCCTTTGGCTTTTGATCAGGTGCCCAAAAACAAAATCAAGTCTTTTGAAAAGGAGACTTGTCAATAAGGTGATAAATTTTGAAGGGAGTTAGAAACCCTTTTATAGTGAGGAATGAAAAGTGTTGTTGTCTTTTCTTTCTCAAACAACTGAGAAGACTTTAGTGGATGTTGTTGTCAAAGCTCCCGCTGAGATGTTGACTGGTTCAGGAAGAAGAGAGCTTTGCTTAGGGTGTAGGCCTTAATGAAGGTCTTCAGAAACTTATTGGACTGGTGTTGATTAGTCGTCCCTTTGAAGCCTGAAGCAGAAACTGAAGAAGACTAAAGATCTGTGTATTGATGTTCTTTTTCAATTTCCTGTAAGAATGATAACAACACTTTTTTATATATCAGTTATTGTATATCTGTAAAACAACTGTCTTTCTCTTTTAAAAAGATCTATATATATTTTCTGAGAGGATTTTTGCCTTTGAATTTGAAAATAATATCCTTGATTACTGTTGAGATTCTTGGAGTTGAAACGACTGGAATATGTCTTTAATGTATTTCCTCAATTGACCCAGTAAATAAGTCAAGTAATTAACTCTGTGAAATCAATAATCAATGATGCCTACCAATGGCTATATTCTTGAGATTATAAGTATTAATTATAAGAGAATTACTGTCTTAAAATAATACCAATTCAAATCAAAATGAAAAAGAAATCGTCAAACTGAAACTGACAAAAATCGTCGACCTCAGAACAGATTTCGTCGACCTGAACTCAATGTTTGTCGAGCTGAGAAATCGTCTTCATCGACCTGAGCTCAGAGAAAAAATAATAATTAGGAAAGAAATTGTTAAAGCTGAGCTCCAAGTTCATCGAACTGAGGTAGAATATCATTGACCAGAGAAACTAAGAGAGAAGGGAGTTCGTTGACCTGAGCTCAAATATCATCGAGCTCAACTCAGAGAAGGAACTCTGAGTTTGTCGATCTGCGATCGATGATCGTTGACCTGAGTTCGAAGAACATCGAACTGATTTCTGAACTCTCTTAAAAACCATAATTCTTCTAAGTCTGGATCTCTGAAGTCTTCTCAAGGCTGGATCATAAGATGCCTAACCTAGTTAGACAGTCCTAACCTTAGAACTAACAAATTGACCCTAGGCTATACATGATGGGTCAAAACCTAATAGTGAACCTTAGGTCAAATTCAAACTAGGGATCTAACAATCTCCTCCTATTTGGGTGAGGTCACTAAACAGAAAATAGAAAGCATAAAAACACAAAGCAATATTAATATCTGCCAGAATTTTAAACAAATCAACAAATATAATATAGCTAAGTGCAATACACATATATATCTCAGAGAAATAAATGTTCAAGGATTCTCAGAGGGAGGAGCAGATGATGATTTAGAAAATACAATTTTTCTGAGAGGATCTGCAGCTTCCTTCTGAGACATTTTCATATCTTGAACTCCAAGAACTGTAATAGATGAGACTCTCAGAACAACATCTTCTAGATGTACCTACATATACACATTTAGATCAACTAAATGTCTGTCTACCTGAAATTTGTCATGTTCATTTTGCCTGTAGGTAGACATTGTAGTGAATTATGATGGATCTGATCCTTCCTCTCTTGCTTTGTTCATCTGAGACAAGCCAATCAATTCTTGAAATCTAGCCATTCTGAAGTTACGATCTAACTCAGGTTCATAAACTGGAGAGGGAGGTCTCTCTAGATCAGATTTAGAAGCATCCTGAGCAGACTTTTGAGAATTTCTGAATATAATTGATTTCTATTAAAAGTTGGTTGTAGGAAGAGACTGTGAAGATTTGCCCGAGTAATAAGACTTTGGAGGTCTATATTGACTGTACCTTCCAACAGGTCTAGAGGATTATAAGAGGCTAGCCTGGAAGATTGAGAGCTGTAGGAATCTGGCTTTTTAGTTTTTGCAACATTTCCTGAAGCACCTGCAGGAGGAGGAGGAGAAGGAGGGCCTCTCCTGGTCTCCCTTGGTGGAGAACTGTATCTTCTTCTTTTCTTTCTTTCCTTTTGTTCATTTTTGGACAACCACATCCATTGAGGAATATCTAGATATGGAGTGATATTATGCAGAATGTAGTAAGGAGTTTTAGTAGTGGGATTAGGCTTAGGAACAACCTTAGAAGGAACCTTTCTCTTCTTAGATTTCATCTTCTTAGGGCAAGAGTCATAAGAATTCTCATCATCATCATCATCAGATGATCCAGGAGGATTGTCATATAAATCATCAATTTCCTTTAGAGTTGCTTTGGAGATCTGCTTCTCAGCCTGAGGCTGTACTTGAGATTTTGGTTCTGCAAAACTTTCAGTGACACTCTAATTTCCTTCCTCTTCTTCTATATCTGCAAACATGATATCATCAAGATTTGGCATTTGGGACTCAGCCCACATGCGAGGAGGAGGACTGCAAACCTCTTCAACAACTAATAATTCTAAAATTACAGGAGCTGCAAAGCTTGCCTTTAGTTGATCTACAACTTCCGGACTTATAGGAGCAGTATAATAAATAATTGCCTAGGAGTAATCAACATCGAAACTAGCCAAAACATTTCTTTAAATTATTTAAATTGGATTGAAAGAATAAAGTAAAGAAATCAAATCAACTGTGGGATTTATGATAAAATCACCAGCAGTGCTTATATCTTCAACTATATCATAATCTATATCCATATCAGAATCATCAATAATATCTATAATATCCATTGAAATGTCTGCATTAGGGGAATCTACTACTGCTTCTAGAAGAGGAAATGGAACTGTTGTTGCTGCTACTTCTACTGCTACTGGTCGGGGAGGAACTGGAACTTCTTCACAGGACATCTCCCCCTGCCTGGTTTCAGATGGTCTTGAAGCCAGGCCCCTAGAATAAGGGACAGAATGGAGAGCAGCAATTCTGGCAGAGTGAGAATTGATAGAGGCAGAGAGAGGATCAATAGCATTTGTTATTAATTACTCTAGAGTAGGAGAGATAAATTTAAGAAGATACTTGACAATGTTAGAGAAATTTAGATATAAGGGTTTAGGAGTAGAGGGAGTATAGGAAGAATGTTGTCCACACTTGGAACATACAAAAAATGCATTAGGGAAATATGTATGTAAGAATTCAGGGAATGAGGTGGTGGGATTAGAAGGAATGTCAGATGGAATGGTAGTAGATGTGGTTGGAATTGATGTAGAGGGAATTGTTATGGTAGGAACTGATGTTATGGAGATTTCCTGGATGGGAGATTGAGCTGGGGATTGATGTAGAGATGGTGGAGGTGGAGATAATAGATTGAGGTTGGGTTGAGGGGATGTAGATAGAATGATATCCAGATGATTTGGAGGTGGAGATAGAGGAGGAATCAGATCAATCATAATTTCATCCTCACGAATGATGATAGTTGACTGAGGAGGTGATGGTTGTGGAAGAGGTGAAGTTGGAGGGGTAGAAGTGAAAACAGTAAGTGAAGAGGAAGATGGTTATTGTTGAGAAGGAGGTGAAGGAATTCTGATGGAGGGAATATCATCTTTTAGAGGTTGAGGAGTGGCTATTACTGCCCTTGTGTCCTCAGAAGTCCTGGAAGAGGAGGAAGCCCTGGATGGCTTAGTGATGATCCTCTCCCATCTGCAAAATAAGGCATAAGTCAGCCTCTTTGATGCATTAATGAATATGGTCTGAGAGACCAGTGATTCAGATGCCTTGGCCTAGAGGAAAATGCCTAAAATCCTCCCAAAACATACTTCCTTCTTAGTATTCTTCTTTTTGATCAAATCAAACAGTAACCTTCCCCAGTTTACTGCTTTCTTATTCACCATAGCACACATCACTAAGAACTAGTGCCTGGTAATGTAATCATGGGCTATGTGTTTGCCCAACAATACTTTACCCACAACATCAGCAAGAAATTTGTATTCAGTAGATAAATTCTTTTTAAGAAGTTTGTTAGGGTTTCCATCAGAATGACCCATTTTGATCATCATATTATCATAATCAGAACTATCTATCTCAATATCCTCATCTCCATTAACCAAACTAAAAATCTCTGTTAAGACGGTAGGGGTTAGGGTAACCTGATTTCCTTAGATGGTGCCAGTCATCATATCTGCATCAAGAGTAGTGTAAGTATAAACCCATTCTCTTATTTCTGTTACTGCTAACTTAATTCTGGTGATCATAAATTTCTTCAATTGTTATTCCTCAAACAACTGCAAAATGTCCATGAAGATCTGATCAGAGTGACGGAAGGAATTGAAATTGATGTCGAATCCAGTGTCAAACTTCATGCCGGAAAGGGAGATCGCCGGAATCGCCATTGGGTTTCCTGCAAAGAGAAAGAGAGATCAAGTGCAAGACAATAGAAAGCGCGAGATGGAGCTCGAAGAAAACCTAGTTATAAGGTTTTCAGAATATGAAACGCTAGACTCCGTCCTGCGAAAGAAAAAGAAATCTTCGATCTCAGGTCGACGAAAAATTTCATGAAGAAATGATATCATTGATCTCACTATGAAGAGGGGAAAACTTTTCATCGTTCTCAGGCCGACAAAAATTTTCTGAAGCATGATCGTCGATCTTAGCTCGACGAAAATGACTTCACATAGAGAGTTCGTCGATCTAAGGTCGACAAATTTTCTCAAGAACTGTCCTCGGATTGTCGATCTCCGTTTGACAAACTGTGACAAGTTCTTTGACCTCAGACAGAAAATTAAATTAATGCTTCTCCATTAATCATATCTAGCTGATTCAGAAAGAATAGATGTTTCTTCTGATCAAAAGGTTTGGTGAAGATGTCTGCTCTTTGTAAATCAGAAGATATAAAGACAAGATTAATTTTCATTTTGTCCACACAATCTCTAATGAAATGATGTCTTACTTCTATATGCTTTGTCCTACTATGATGCACTAGATTTTGTGCAATGGAAATTTCACTGGTACTATCACAAAATACAGTTGAATTAATTAGATTGTATCCATAACCTAGGAGTTGGTTTGAATCCATAATATTTGTGAACAACAACTTCCAGCTGCAATGTATTTAGCTTCTGTAGTTGAGGTGGACACAAATGTTTGTTTCTTACAAAACCAAGACACAAGCCCGTCAACAAGGAACTGGCTTTTCTTAATGTGCTTTTCCTGTCAACTCTACATCTAGCAAAGTCAGCATCTGAGAATCCAGTTAATTCAAATTCTGACTCAGTTGGATAAAAGAGTCCTAGATTTGGGCAACCCTTTATATATCTCAAAATTCTTTTTAGGAAAATAAGGTGAGATTCTTTAGGGTTCACTTGGAACCTAGAACAAAGACATGTAGCAAATATTATGTCTGGCCTACTAACTGTGAGATATAATAAAGACCCAACAATAGCCATATATGTCTTCTGATCAACTAGCTTACCATGTTCATAAGAATCAATCACAATATTGGAAGCCATGGGTGTTTTCTTGGCTGAGGCATCAATCAACCCAAATCTTTTAACTAATTCCTTAGCATATTTGGATTGGGAGATAAAAATGTTATCAGGGGATTGCTTCAATTGGAGACCAAGGAAGTAAGAAAGCTCACCCATGCTACTAATTTCAAACTTTGAATGCATCAGTTCAGAAAACCTTTTGTATAGCTTGGAATCAGTAGAGTAAAAAATGAAGTCATCTACATATATTTGTACTAATAATATATTATTATTATGATGCCTAGTAAACAAGGTCCTATCTACAATGCCCCTAGTGAACTTATGCTCTAAAAGAAAGCTAGCTAGGGTCTCATACCAAGCTCTTGGAGCTTGCTTTAAAGCATAAAGAGATTTATGCAATTGGAAGACAAAAGAGGGGTGAGTTGAAGAAATAAAACCTGCTGATTGTTCAATATATACTTCCTCTTTGAGTTCACCATTCAATAAGGCACTCTTGACATCCATTTGGTAGACCTTAATCTTTTTGTAAGCTGCATATGCAAGAAAATTCTGATAGCTTCCAGTCTTGCAACAGGTGCAAAGGTTTAATCATAGTCAATCCCTTCTTCCTGCCTGTATCCTTGTGCTACCAGCCTTGCTTTGTTCCTGATGATGGATCCTTGTGCATCCAATTTATTTCTGAAAAACCCACTTAGTTCCAATAACTTGTGAGTTTTTGGGTCTAGGAACTAAGTTCCAAACTCTACATCTCTCAAACTGATTGAACTCCTCTTACATTGCAGTAATCCAGTGTGGATCCTGCTCAACATCTTGTATGGATTAGGGATCAAGTTGAGATATGAAGCAAGCATGCATCAATTCTTGGTTGAGTTGATGCCTTGTTTGCACACCAACTGATATGTCTCCAATCACTTGAGATACAGGATGATCTCTAAGTGTGACAAGATTAGTTGGAAGAGTTGGTTCAGCAATACATTGGGAATTAATTACTCTTGTGGAATTAAATTTGCTATTGAAGGTTCAGAAATTATATCACTGACCTCTTTTTCATTATCTTCATCAATATATGGAGAAGGATGTGATACAACCTCATTGGTGAGGTTTAGATCATCCAATTTCTCACACAATTGGGGAACCTGCAATAAGTCTTTGGTAGAAGAATCCTTCTCCTTGTAATACATGTTAGCTTCATCAAATGTAATATGTACAGATTATTCCATTTTCAAGGTTGATTTATTAAACACCCTATATGCCTTGCTGACCTTGGAATATCCAAGAAAAATTCTCATTACAACTTTGGCTTTAAATTTTCTCAGATATTTCTTGTTGTTATTATGAATGTAACAAATACAACCAAATATTCTAAAATAGTCTATTTTAGGTTGCTTCCCTTTGAGTAGTTCATAGGGAGTCTTGCCCTTAAGCTTATGTATTAAACTTCTATTCAAGACATAATTTATTCTGCTTATAGCCTCTGCCCAAAAAGATAGGTGCATGTGAGCATCTGCAAGCAATGTTCCTGCAGCTTCAATCAGGGTTCTATTTTTCCTTCTGCTACCCCATTTTGTTGAGGAGTTCTAGGAGCAGAGAAACAATGCTTGATACCTTCAGTCTCACAGAATTCTTGCATAGGAAGAGATCAAACACAGTACCATGATCATTTCTAATCAATGCAACTGGAGTAGAATACTCAATCTTTATGCTCTTAAGAAAATCTGTAAGAACTTTAAAGTTATCTGACTTGTGTCTCAAGAAGAACACCCAAGTAAACCTAGAGAAGTCATCTACTATAACTAAGGTATAAGATTTCCCTCCAAAGCTCTATACAGTAATGGGTCCAAATAGATCCATGTGAAGCAAATACAGAATCTTGGGTTAATCACTCTTATTAATGGATTAAAAGCTATTTTTTGTTTGCTTACCTAATTGACAAGCCCTTCAAAGGCTTTCCTTCTTGTAGGGGCAAGAAGGAAATCCTCTAACAAGGTTGTCCCTAGAGAGTTTGGCAATATTTTAAAGATTAACATGTCCTAATTTTTAATTCCATAGTTCATTATTGTTACTAATTTGATTAAATAAACAGATTTCTAACCTAGCAGATTCGAAATTAACTATATAGATGTTTCCTTGCCTAAGGCCAGTTAATACAATTTTATTATCTACCAAAGATATAATGCAAGAGGTTTGATTAAATGATACCTGATAACCTTCATCACATAATTGACTTATGGATATCAGGTTATGTTTTAGTCCACTCATATATGCTACTTTTCTGAAGGTGACAACTCCAATCTTGGCAATCCCATAGCCTTTAGTTTGGCCATAGTTGGAGTCACCAAATATCACTTTTGTACCAAGCTTGGACTTGTAGTTTGTTAAGTTGTCCTTGCTTCCTGTCATATGCTTTGAGCATCCACTATCTCGATACCACTGTTCCTCTGTGGTAGGATAGTCTTTCACCTCCACAATGTAAAGTTAGGAGTTCTTGACCCAGGTAACCTTGGGTCCTTGATTCTTTTAAAATTTAAAGCTAGTAATATAAGAGTATTCAAGTTGATTCTTATATCCTAAGGGGTGAAATTTCCTAGGTGGAATTATCCATTTGATAAATGGGTTAAGAAAATCTTTTGGTTGATTAAATGTTCTGGAATAATTAAAGTTTCTGTTAGGCTGATTTGGGATCGAATAATTCTGATAAGTTCGCCAACCTGAGGTCGACGAATAGGGATGAGTTCGTCGAACTCCATTCAGAGAATGGAGATATTCATTCTTTGAGCCCCAAAATCGTCGATCTCGGCTCGAAGAACCATATTGGTTTTGTCAATCACAGTTCGAAGAATAATTATAATAGAAATCTATGTTCAGAGTTCGCCGACTTAAGTTCGACGAACTATATATATTTCGTCGATCTGAGTTTGACGAAATCTGTTGACATTATTATAATTAAGGTTTTTCTTATTCTTTCTCTTTTTCTTAGGTTTTTGTTCTAATTCAGTTGGTTCATTGTTTTCATAAACCTTTTCTTTACCTTTTTTTAATATAAATTTAATGGGGGTAGAAAGTATATTTTTATGAATTAGATGAGGTTGGCTTGATGAAGCACCTAAGCCCAGCTTTCCATTGAGCTTGGCATTTACTGTGCTTGTGATGTTCATCAATTTGATGCTTCTCCCATTAAGGGATTCTTCAAGTTGCTTAGCCTCATTCAGTTTAGTTTTTAAAGAAATAATTTCTTCTAAAACTATAACTAGTTTATCTTTTAGTTCAATGTTTTCAGATAATAAGTTTTCTTGTTCAGTTAGCCTTTCTCTGAGAAGTTTGATTTCCTTCTCAGATTTTATAAGGTCATTACATAATAATTTAAACTCAGATTTAAAATGTTCTAAATTAAAATCAAATGAGGATATTACCTGATCCTCTTCTCATTTAGAATCTTCATGTTCTGAATTTTCAGCTTCTGAAAGGCTTCCTGACGCATTGATAGCCATCAAACAAACTTCTTTTGTCTTAACTTCTTCCTCATCTTCACTGGAGCTGGAAGATGAAGATTCTTCTTCTGTTTCACTCCAGGTTTCTGCAATAAAACCTTTCTCCTTCCTCTTGTTCTTGCTTGAGGAGGGCTTGCTGTACTTCTTTCTGGAGTCTTTTTCTCTTCTTTTCTCCTTCATTGAATTTTCTGGACACTCATGAGGAATGTGTCCAGGTTTTCTGCAACCAAAGCAGACAATCTCCTTTATAGGAGTTTTGTCATATATTAGTCTGTCATCTAGTCTAGATGACTTACTTTAGAAATCCTTTCTGGTCATCTTGTAGAATCTTTTGTCCTGTAAGCTTATGAGTTCGTCATTTTTTGATGGAGCTTTTGGTCCATCAGATGCTTTGAAAGTAATGTTTTGCTCTTTCCTTCTTGATGAGGAGGTCTTCTGCTCAGCTTCTTCTCTTGTCTTTATCAGCTGTCCATAAGACTTGAGCTTGCCTAGAAGAGACTCAGTGGATATTTCATTCAGGCTTCTGGCCTCATTGATTGGCCAGATCCTGGAATCCCATGTGCTTGGGAAGCACATAAGAATCTTTTCATTTTTCTTAGTTAGTGATATGTTTTTATCCAGGTTCTTCAGCTCATTGACAATTAAGCTGAGTCTGTTATACATGTCAACTACTCAGATTCATCTTTTTGGAAATTTTCATACTGAGAGATGAGATGGGATCTCCTGTCCTTTCTCTCATCAGCTTATCCTGCAACCATTTGGTTTAGAGAGTCTTAAATGGCTTTAGCTGAAGTGCATTCAGCCACCTTCTGAAATATGTCATCTGACATGGTTTGTGCCAGAATGTTCATGGACTTTGCATCAGCAACCTTGGCCTTCTTCAGTATATCAGTCCACTCAGGTGGTGGGACTGCATATATTCTTGTTGAAGTAGTAGCCTCTTGAGTTGGAGGACCTGTCAAAACTGAATTGTATATATCTTCACAAATGGAGGTCATATATAATCTGATTTTTGCCTTCCAGATTGCAAACTTATTTAGATTGATGACAAGAGGTCTGGTGCTTGAATATTCTTTATTCTGTTCCATGATAAAGGAGAGACAATAGAGATATTATGATCTATCAAAGGAACTTTTGATTCAGGTATTATCCTATGAAATCAAATGAAATACACCCTCTGATACCATTTTAAAGTGAGGGGATAGATCTAACTAACTCTAGACGGGGGGGGGGGGGGGGGGTGAATAAAATATTTTTAAAACTTAATCAGTTTTTATAGTGGAATTAAAATAAGTGATAGTAGTATATATATAAAGAGAAGTAAGAAAAAGAAACAATCACAGTATAGAAAAAATAATGAAAAGAACAACCAGACGACACAAGAAAATTATAGTGGTTCCGCAAAACTTGGTACATCCACTCTTCTACCACCCTGGTAGGAATCAACTAACAGTTTTTTGATCAGGTGCCCTGCCACCATATGTTTTTGCTCAAGTACCCTGTCACCATAATATCTATTTTCTAAGGGAGATATAGCAATCCTTTGGCTTTTGATCAGGTGCCCAAAAACCAAATCAAGTCTTTTGAAAAGGATACTTGTCAACTAGGTGATAACTTTTGAAGGGAGTTAGAAACCATTTGATAGTGGGAATGAAAAGTGATGTTGTCTTCTCTTTCTCAAACAACTGAGAAGCATTTAGTGGATGTTATTGTCAAAGCTCCTCCTGAGATGTTGAATGGTTCAGGAAGAAGAGAGCTTTGCTCAGGGTGTAGGCCTTGATGAAGGTCTTCAGAAAATTCTTGGACTAGTGTTGATTAGTTGTCCCTTTGAAGCTTGAAGCAGAAACTGAAGAAGACTAAAGAACAGGGTATTGATGTTCTTCTTCAATTTCCTGTAAGAATGATAGCAGTACTTAACTCTATATCAGTTATTGTATATCTGTAAAGAACTGTCTTTTTTTTTGAAAAAGATATATATATATTTTCGGAGAGGATTTCAGCCTTTGAATTTGAAAATAATATCCTTGATTGCTGCTGAGATTCTGGGAGTTGAAACGGCTGGAATATGTCTTTAATGAATTTCCTCAATTGTCCCAGGAAATAAGTCAAGTAATTAACTTTGTGAAATCCATAATCAATGCTGCCTACCAATGGCTATTTTCTTGAGAATATAAGGAATAATTATCAGAGAATTATTGCCATAAAATAATACCAATTAAAATCAAAATGATAAAGAAATTGTCAAACTGAAACTTACAGAAATCTTCGACCTCAGAACAGATTTCATCGACCTAAACTCAAAGTTCGTCGAGCTGAGAAATCATCTTCGTCGATCTGAGCTCAGAGAAAAAAATAATAATCTGGAAAGAAATTGTCAAAGCCGAGCTCCAAGTTCGTCGAACTGAGGTAGAATATTGTCGACCAGAGAAACTGAGAGAGAAGGGAGTTCGTCAACCTGAGCTCGAATATCGTCGGCCTCAACTCAGAGAAGGAACTCTGAGTTCGTCGATCTGCAATCGACGATCGTCGAGCTGAGTTCGAAGAACTTTGAACTGATTTCTTAACTCTCTTAAAAACTATAATTCTTCTAAGTCTGGATCTCTGAATTCTTCTCAAGGCTGGATCATAAGATGTCTAACCTAGTCAGACTGTCCTAACCTTAGAACAAACAAATTGACCCTAGGCTATACATGATGGGTCAAAACCTAATAGTGAACCTTAGCCCAAATCCAAACTAGGGATCCAATCGTTCCTCTATGGTAGGATAGTCTTTTAGCTGAAAAATGAAAAAATAGGTGTTCTTGACCCAGGTAACCTTGGGTCCTTGATTCTTTTCAAATTTAAAAATAGAAATATAAGAGTATTCAGGTTGGTTCTTATATCCTAGAGTGTGAAATTTCCTAGGTGGAATTATCCATTGGGTAAATGGGTTAACAAATTAGTTTGGTTGGTTAAATGTTCTGAAATAATTAGAGTTTCTTTTAAAATGAACTTGCATCGACGAATTATGATAAGTTCGTCGATCAGAGTTTGATGAATAGGGATGAGTTTGTCGAACTCTTCTCAGAGAATGGAAATATTCATTCTCTGTCCCCCAATATTGTCGATCTCGGCTCGAAGAACCATATTAATTTCGTCGATCGCTGTTCGAAGAATAATTATAATAGAAATCTGCGTTCGGAGTTCGTCGACTTGAGTTCGATGAACTATACACATTTTGTGGATCTGAGTTCGATGAAATCTGTTGAACATTGTTATGATTATGATTTTTCTTGTTCTTTTTCTTTTTCTTAGGTTTCTCTTTTAATTCAGTTAGTTTATTATTCTCATCTACCTTTTCTTTACCCTTTTTTGATATAAATTTTATGGGTGTAGAAATAATGTTATTCTGAATCAAATGAGGTTGTCATGATGAAGCACGTAAGCCCAGCTTGCCAATGAGCCTGGCATTTACCATGCTTATGATGTTCATTAATTATGCTAAGCTCAAGAATCTAAAAATAACGACTATAGAATTCAATTATGCTTACTTTTAGCTTTCTGAAAAATTGGAACGTACAATTTATAAAGGTTGCTCTCAAAAAACTTAGTGGCTCAAAATCTAGTTTTCTTTTCTTCCCATATTTATCATGTCCAGCATGACATGATATAAATTTTACCCTTAAAAGATCCTATGTCAATGGGAATAAGATTTCGTTCCGTAAACATAGGCATCCAATAATTTAAAATGATTATATGTTACAGAGTAAGATGATAAAATTCATTACTCCTACACATGTACATTGGGTTAATTTTATTATTATGAAGTTGAAAAAAAATCATATTAGGAAAATAAGATTTCATTTTCCTAATAATCCAAAAAGAAAACCAAAAATGGAGGTTCGAGAAAAAATTACCTCGCCTCAAAATCCAAGCCACTTCATAAACAACCAAACCCCCTTAGCCAATTTCACGACTCTAGAATTAATTCAAAAATCTTTTTGAGAGCATAATTTGTAAATTGCATTATTTCCCGTAAAAGTCCTATAAGCTAAAGTTCATATAATTCCAAACTATTCTTGTTAACCTAACCATTACAACTTTTGCTTTCTATTTGATCACATCAAGAAGTCTTTTGGCCAAAACTTTTGCCCTATTTAAATCATCTACATAATTTTATGACTTAACTCTTATACCCCGTATATTTATTTACATCTCTCTTATAATTAATTTAAAACAGTAGCTAAACTTAGAGTATTTTTTATTCCTTATAAGTTCACCTCAAACTTTTGCTCTGAAATAGCAAAAACTTAAGTATGGAGGTATTTGATGAGTTGTAAATATACGCATTTTTAGTATTTATTTAAGTAGTTTTAGAATGTTTTAGTTATTTTTCTGTTATTTTTCGTTAATAAATATGATTCTTTTTATAAAAACTGATCTAACTTAGTTTTTTTTTGATTTTCTGAAATATTTCATAAAATGGTCAAAAATTGACCTGACACGCTCGTGTAAGGCTGACTAACACCCCCATGTCGCCCCTCGACGATCAACCATCATCGACCCCAACTCGACACTCAACGCTTCATCAACCGAGCAGGACACGCCCGTGTCCGAAGACCCGACACGGTCGTGTCAGCCACTCAATGCCTTCATCCAGTCGTCACTCAACGCTGTCAGCCACTCAACGCTTTTATTGTTCACCTCTCAGCAACTCAATGCCTTCATCCAGTCGACACTCAACGCCACTCAACGCTGTCTGCCACTCAATGCTTTTACTATTCACCTCTCAATGCCACTCAATGCCATCAACTCGACACTCAATGCCAGCGTGTCATGCCTGTGTCCAAGCACGACACGCCTGTGTCAGACACCTTTCCCATTTCGAAGCTTCCAGAAACAAGCCAACTCGCCAGTTTTCTCCAAGTCAAACACGATAACTGTGCCCCCCCCGACACGCTCGTGTTGTAGGCCGTGTCACGCACGAAATTTTTTCTATAAATAAAAATTTTTTGTAAGGTCCAAGGGTTCACTTTTTTGAGCATAATATAGTGTGTTTTGTGGGATGCTTGGTGTGTTCCATTGCCATGTAAGGATAACTTTCTCCCCCACTTTTTATTTTTGTCTTAGCTTTGTAATAGTTTTTTTTCATCAATAAAAACATGTTAGCTTTTCTCTTCTTAAATGGTTTTAGAATGAACTTGTGTGCCCACTTTATTCTTCTTTTTATTCTCATGTTTTTCTTAGTGTTTCTCTTTATGAAAAGTGTGTGTGTGTGTGTATGAGTTTAACTAGTTAATTTCTTCATGCTTTTAATTAGTTGTTATGTTAGATTTTATTATAGTTTTATTTCAAAAAATGAAATGTTATTAGGATAGTTTTTCTTCAAGCTTTTATGATACTTTAAAATTGCAACTTTCCCATTCGAATGAGTTTTGTAAAAGAGATTTTAAAAGTAATTTTAATTTTCTTTAACTTAGTCTTTGTTTAAGTTGTAAAACATTTTGTCCTTTTAAATTTTATTTTTACTTTTTCATCACTTTTATGTACTCTTAAGAAAAAAAGTTATAATTTTAATTTTTGGGCACCTTTGATTTTAACTTTAATTTCAAAAAACTTTTGCTCTTTTTATTTTTATTTCATCTTTTTATGTGTTTTTAACAAATTCTAAGAATAGAAAAGTAGTTGTTTTAATTTTTAGGTAACTTTCATTTTTTTTAATTTGTGTGTGTGAGTGTATGAGTTAGGTTTTAATTTTGTTCTTTTAAATTTTATGTTGTGTGTGTGAGTTTATGAGATAATTTTTCATGCTTTATTTTATTGCTTTATTTCAATTATGTAGAGTGTGTGAGTGTATGAGATAAATTTTCATGCTTTATTTTATCGCTTTCTTCAATTATGTAGAGTGTGTGTGTGTAGGAGATAATTTTATTGCTTTCTTTCAATTCATGTAGAGTGTATGCATGTGCACATTTATTTTTGCCTACTCGTTAAGAGTTAAATGGCATGTTTTCATTTACCGCCTACTCATTCGAGTAGGACTTGTCATTTACCGTCTACTCATTTGAGTAGGACTTGTACACGCATTTATTTCCGCCTACTCATTAAGAGTTAAATGGCGTGTTTTCATTTACCGCCTACTCGTTTGAGTAGGACTTGTCATTTACCGTCTACTCATTTGAGTAGGACTTGTACACACATTTATTTCTGCCTACTAGTTAAGAGTTAAATGACGTGTTTTCATTTCCCGCCTACTCATTCGAGTAGGACTTGTCTTTACTTTATTTATGATTTTGAAGTGTACGTGAGTTCTCGTTTTAGTTAGCTTTTCAATTTGGGTAACGTTGTGTTGTTTATGTTTTCTTCTTATATTCTTTTAGTGTTTATTCTCGAACTCGCGCCTCATTAAAACTATAAAGCCGTCCCCATAGCGATGAGTGGCTAATCGTTATTATCCCTTGGCATCGAAGAGCATTGGGACATATAAAATGATTTGAAATAATTAAAGTTCTTTATTTTCATTTTAATTTAAGGACTTAAGGTTTGCCCCGGGTTAATGACGCGTAGGACCACATAATCGATGTGTGGGCTCTATTTCCGTTATCCATACGCTAGCTTGCCGAGAGGCCATGCGTATGGACCGATTCCCCTTGGGTAAATAGAATTGTGTACATACCCTCGAGAGAGGATAAGCGTAGTTCTACCGGATTGGGTTCCCCACCCATAAGCTGGGTTCTTAGCGTAAAGCGGGCGTTAAGAGGAATCCTTCGTCGGACTAACATTCGGTCGAATAGTGTTAGCGTTCAGGTGAGTAATATTCCTAGAGATAAGTGCGCTCATACTTATGGAACCTCCATGACCAAGTTGTCTTTTATTAATTTGAAAATTAAGTTCAATAATTATTAAGAATTAATTTAGTCTTAATCCGATTCGGTGCCGAGCGTTAACCCGTCATCGAATAATATAGTAATTTTCAGCTTTCTAGTATTTCCATTGTTAGTGACAAACCAAAATCCACCTTACTTTCAGTAAAATAATAGTACTCCTAGAGTAGTAGGAATAATCAACCCGACCCCGAGAATAATACGACCTCGGTATTCTCCCGAATATCGAGTACTACATGCGAGAGGTGCACTTGCCTCCTTTCGTTAGAAACTTCGATTTTCTAGCAAGTCCGCGATGGTCGACTCATCGAACCAACCACCCCAATAAGAGTCTGCTCACTGGCCCATCAAGTTTTGGCGCCGTTGCCGGGGAGCAACTTCGTTGTTATTTCAAATCCGGGAATCTATTACTTTTACTTTATTTTCATATAAAAAACCTAAATAAAAAATAAAAAAATATTTTTACTTAAAAACAACAAAAAATTCCCCCCTTGTCTTAATTATCTTTATTTCTATTTTTTTAGGGTGTATGACCCGTGGACAGCCTTCGGATTCTGAATCTTTTAATTTTGTTCCTGAGATTGACCGCACCCTTGTGCGTATTCGATCTCAATGCCAAGATCTAACTTTAGAACCCGAAGTATCTATTAGAGAACCCTCTAGTGTTTTTATGGCCGACCATGTTCCAAATGTGGCTGCGGAGCGTACAATGTCTTACTACGCCCGACCAAATTTGGACGATACTGAGTCGAGTGTTATTCGCCCTACGGTGGAGAATAACAATTTCGAAATAAAGTCAAGTGTAATCCAAATGATCCAAAATTCCCTACAGTTCGATGGACTGCCGGATGAGGACCCTAATGTCCACTTGTCCAACTTTTTGGAGATTTGCAACACGTTCAAAATTAATGGCATCACTGATGACGCCATTCATCTGCGCTTATTTCCCTTCTCCCTCAAATCCAAAGCAACCTGGGCTGAATTGACAGAACGGTTCCTAACGAAGTACTTTCTGCCCGCAAAAACTGCAAAGTTGCGGGCGGACATTTCTTCGTTTGTGAAAAACTATTCTGAGTATCTATATGAGACTTGGGAATAGTTTAAGGAATTCCTCCGCCAGTGCCTGCACCACGTGCTGCCAACGCGGTTGCAGGTACACATTTTTTTATAACGACCTTAATTTCCAGATGCGTCAAATGATTGACGCGGCTGCCGGGGAACCCTTAATAATAAGACCCCCGAGGCCGCCCATACTTTTTTCAAAGAGATGGCTATGAATGCATATCAATGGAACGTCCCGCGGGGATGCCCTAAGTCAGCGGCTGGCCTTTTTGAAGTGGATGCCACTCCTCTGTTAACCCTTCAAGTTGAAATGTTAACAAAGTAGGTGGCGGAGATGACTAATGCCTCCACCACTCTGCCTTGTTTTATTCCCCCTAACGTCTGCATGGCTGAAGAGTTCGTGGACTTCTTAGGAAATTCGGGTCGCCCTTCCTTCAACCCCAACAATACCCCTTATAGTAATAACTATAATCCAGGTTGGAGGAATCACCCCAATTTCTCTTGGAGCAACCCGAACAATGCGCAGCATCCCCCTACTTCTTCTGCGCCCGCATTCTTTCCGCCTACTCCTCCGAAACATTCGCCGGTTGAGAAAAAGTTTTACAAATATGTCGCGTCAAACGAGTCCAATATCCGGAATATAACCGGATCGCTAAAAAATTTAGAATTACAGGTTGGACTGTTGGCGCGACTCATGTCGGAACGCGCGTAGGGGGCACTGCAAGGGAATACGGAGCCCAACCCACTGGAGAACCTCAACACTATAACCCTCCGTAGTGGTAAGTAGGTGTCTGATCCAAAACGGATCGATCCTCAGGTTCATATCTCTTATCTGGCCGCTCTTCCCCCTTCTTCGATTATACAACCTTTACCGATTTTAAACGAAAAATTTATTTTAAACAAGGCATTGTCGTATCCACTTAGGTTAGAAAATGAGTGTAAGGACGCGCAATATGAAAAATTTATTTTATTATTAAAACAAATTCATATCAATGTTCCTTTTTGCGAGGCTATCTCCAAATGCCCAAATATGCGAAATTTTTAAAAGAACTAATTTTTAATAAACGTAAATTAGATCATATTTCGCATATCTCTCTCAACGCTGTCTGCTTTGCGGATCTTACTAACAAATTTCCCACAAAACAAAATGACCCGGGATTGTTTTCCATCCCGTGCCTTTTTGGCAATATATTAGTAAAATACGCCTTAACAGATTAAGGGGCTAGCATTAATCTGATGTCGTTCGCGCTCTTTAAACATTTAGGTTTGGATACTCCTAGTCCTACGTATATGCGCATCCAATTAGCGGATTGCTCGGTTAAGTTCCCTATTGGGGTAGTGGAGGACGTCCTTGTCCGAGTAGACAAGTTTACCTTTCCGGTAGACTTCGTCATCTTAGACATAGAAGAGGATGCCAGGTACCAATAATACTCGATCGCCCTTTTCTCGCCACTTCCCGCGCACTAATAGATGTTAGTAATGGTCATCTTCTCCTCCGGGTAGGAGATGATCAAGTTACTTTCTCTATTAATCCCTCAATGGACAATTTGTCATCGAGTGACGATTTCAGCTATTCTTTAGATAACTTTTTTTGAGATCGTTCTACTCCCATTTTCGAGTCCGTATTTTTAAATGACGATATTTATGCGCTCGAAAATTTTATTGCGATGAGGATACCTCTATAGACTTGCCTTTCGAACCAATTGGTAAGAAAGATATAGGAATTAAAACCTTGCTAGAAGAACCGCCCACCCTAGATCTTAAACCCTTACCTGAATCACTCAAATACACATTTTTGGGAAAAGGCGATACGCTTCCCGTTATTATTTCTTTGGACTTGAGTGATTCGAAAACTTCCGATTTATTGGAAGTTTTACTTAAATGTCGCCACACAATTGCATGGCAAGTCTCTGACTTAAAGGGGATTAACCCCTCATTTTGCACCGATAAGATATTTCTTAATGATAATTGTCGCAAATTGATTTAGCCGCAGTGACGTCGTTACCTAAACATGAAAGACGTCATTAAGGCCGAGATCATTAAGTTGTTAGATGCGAGGATTATCTACCGTATTTCGGACAGTGCATGGGTTTGTCCCGTGCATGTCGTGCCTAAGAAGGGAGGTCTAACCGTAGTGGCGAATGAGCACAACGAGCTCGTCCCAACTTGTACTGTTACGGGTTGGCGTGTGTGTATCGATTATCGCAAACTTAATGATGCTACCCGCAAGGACCATTTCCCACTACCGTTTCTCGACCAGATTTTAGAGAGTTTATTTGGTCATCCATATTATTGTTTTCTTAATGGTTTATCCAGGTTTTTCAAAATCCCTATTTACCCCGATGACCAAGAGAAAACAACTTTTACTTGCCCGTTTGGCACCTTCGCATACCAAAGATTGCCATTTGGACTTTGTAATGCACCGGCTACATTCCAAAGATGTATGCTAGCAATCTTTGGCGAGCTAGTAGAAGACATTATGGAAGTCTTTATGGATGACTTTTCTGTTTTCGGACGCTCTTTTCCCGATTGCCTTCAAAATTTAGATCGTGTCCTCTAACAGTGCGAGGACACAAGCCTTGTTCTAAATTGGGAAAAATATATATTTATGGTTCGAGGAGGTTTGGTCCTCGGCCATAAGATTTCGATTAAGGGGATAGAGGTAGATAAGGCCAAGGTAAAAATCATATAAAAACTTCCGCAACCAATAAATGTAAAATCTATTAGGAGTTTCTCTGGCCATGCGGGATTTTACCGACGATTCATTCAAGACTTTTCAAAAATAACAAAGCCGCTAACACACCTCTTGGAAAAGGAATCACGTTTCATTTTTAATAGTGAATGCGAGTCCGTCTTTAATTTAATAAAACAAAAACTTATCACCTCACCAATTTTAGTGGCCCCTAATTGGTCCCTTCCGTTCGAAATCATGTGCGACGCTAGTGATATTGCCTTAGGTGCCGTTCTTGGCCAACGTGTAGAAAAACATTTTCATCCAATTTATTATGCTAGCAAGACGCTCACTTCCGCACAAGTAAATTACACAACGACGGAAAAGGAACTCTTAGACGTCATTTTTTCTTTCGATAAGTTTCGCTCGTATTTAACGTTATCTAAAGTTATTGTATATACCGATCACTCCGCCCTTAAATATTTATTAGCTAAAAATGATGTGAAGCCCCGCCTTCTTCGATGGATTGTCCTCCTACAAGAATTTGATTTGGAGATCAAGGATAAGAAGGTCGCGGAAAATCTAGCGGCAGACCACCTCTCCCGCTTAGAAAATCCGGGTGCGGAAGCGCTCGTCAAATCTGACATAAATGACTGATTCCCCGAGGAATGCCTCCTTACCATTCATTTATCTTCGTCATCTTCGCCTTGGTTCGCAGATTTTGCGAACTATTAATTCGCACGGGTACTTCCAAAAGAATTTTCAAGTCATCAAAAGAAGAAATTCTTTTCTGACTTGAAAAATTTCTTTGCGAGTACCCATTTCTTTTTTGTATCTGCGCGGGCCAAGCGGTCCGAAGATGCGTTGCGGGTGTGGAGTGCTTGAAAATACTTAGGCACTGCCACGAGTGTCCAGCCGGTGGGCATTATCAAGCCAACCTTACCGCTCGGAAGGCGCTAGAAGCGAGCTTCTTTTGGCCCACTCTCTTCAGAGACGCTCACAATTTTGTGCGCGCATTTGATAGCTGTCAGCGGTCGGGTAACATCTCTAGTCGCGATGAGATGCCCCAAAATTTATTTTTAGAATGCGAAGTCTTCAATTTATGTGGCATAGATTTTGTTGGCCCCATATATCCGTCTTTCAAAAATATGTATATTTTAGTGTCGGTTGACTACGTATCGAGGTGGGCGGAAGCGCAAGCTCTCTCCACCAACGATGTGCGAGTCGTCGTTACATTTCTTAAAAAGCTATTTTCTCTCTTCGGAATGCCTCGCGTAATTATTATTGATAGGGGAATGCATTTCTGTAACGCTCTTTTGGCTAAGACGTTAGCTAAATACGGAGTCATGCACAAACTTGCTACCCCCTACCACCCACAAACAAGTGGCCAAGTTGAGGTAGTAAATCGAAAGATTAAGCGTATATTAGAAAAAAACCATTTCACTAAATAGGAAAGATTGGTCCGTTAAACTTGACGACGCGTTATGGGCGTATCGTACGACACACAAAACCGCAACCGGTTGTACTCCATTTCGATGAGTCTATAGCAAAGCGTGCCATTTACCCATAGAACTAGAACATCGCGCTCTTTGGGTTTTAAAACTCTTAAACCTCGACGCTAACTTAGCCGCTCAAAATAGAAAACTACAACTAAACGAGCTCGATGAATGGCGTGCGAATGCCTACGAGAGCAATAAGTTCTATAAGGAGCGTTCTAAGTTATATCACGATCAAAAAATAAAGTCCCCAAAAATTTTCTCTCCGGGTGATCTTGTCCTTCTTTATAATTCACGCCTTAAACTTTTTCAAGGAAAACTAAAATCTAGATGGTCCGGTCCCTTCATAGTTGAAGAAGTCTTTCCATATGGGGCCATACTCGTCTCCCACCCGGAAAAAGGCTTGTTTAAAGTAAATGATCATTGGTTAAAGTCTTACATAGCGTGCGACCCAGTGATCGACCATAACGAAACCATAACCCTCCTCGACATATAACCCGCCAATATAGTCAAGCTACATGACTATAAACAAAGTGCTCCTAGGAGGCACCCCATGTCTACCTTTTTCGCTCTTTATTTATCATGTTTGCTACTTTTT
This sequence comes from Platanthera zijinensis, assembly GCA_039513925.1. Classification (NCBI taxonomy): domain Eukaryota; kingdom Viridiplantae; phylum Streptophyta; class Magnoliopsida; order Asparagales; family Orchidaceae; genus Platanthera; species Platanthera zijinensis. The sequence continues at coordinate 83,259,894 of CM077086.1, forward strand.
CTAATAATGCAGGGTTACTAAATGGGCTTCCCCGAACACGCATCAGGGACGTTTCTACCCTCCGTCTTTCTTCTTGTACATATAGCATTTATTTTTTCTCGTTCCGCATACTTATCTAACAACATTGGAGATAATGTTGGAACTAAGTATGGGGGTATTTTCGTATTTTCCCTGCTTTCTTTTCTGCACTTCTCTTATTTGCACTTATATTTCCAAAAAAAAATGAAAAAAAGAAAAAAAGAAAAAAAAATTATAAAACAAAAAAATTCCAAAAATATTTTGTTTACTTTGTAAATACTTTTTTTAGATAAATTTTTGTAAATATTTTTTGTAAATATTCTTTTCTCTTTCCCCTCTGCCCTTTTCTCTCTAATCCTTGTAAATAACTTCTCTTTATCTCCCAATTTTTGTAAATAGAATGAATTTTTTTTAAAAAATACAAAAAAAATTGCAAAACTTAAAAATCTAAATTTTTTTTTATTTTATTTTCGCATTTTCCTTTCTTTAGAATGTATATATTAAAGAAATAAATACAAAAATACAAAAAAAGATAATAACTTTAAAAATTCAAAAAATTTTTTTATAAAACAAATAAATTAAATATACCATTCTTAATTTTCTTGTTATCCAAAAATTTTGTTTTGAGTTTATTTATATGTGAATTTTATTAATTCTTTGTTCACTATTCGTTTGTAAATTATAAATTGAAAAATTTAAATAATCGAGGTTAAGTTTTAAAGAATTTAATATGCTTTGTTAAAAATAGTGAACTTGTTTTAGGCACTACTTCTAATTTTTCATAGATAGGAGCATGTGTATCATGTTAGAAAATAACGACTATAGAATTCAATTATGCTTACTTTTTACTTTCTGAAAAATTGGAACGTACAATTTATAAAAGTTGCTCTCAAAAAATTTAGTGGCTCAAAATCTAGTTTTCTTTTCTTCCCATATTTATCATGTGCAGCATGACATGATAAAAATTTTACCCTTAAAAGATCCTGTGTCAATAAGAATAAGATTTCGTTCCGTAAACAAAGGCACTCAATAATTAAAAATGATTATATGTTACAGAGTAAGAGGATAAAATACATTACTCCTACACATATACATTGGGTTAATTTTATTTTTATGAAGCTGAAAAAAAAATCATATTAGAAAAAATAAGATTTCATTTTCCTAATAATCCAAAAAAAAAACCAAAAATGGAGGTTCGAGAAAAAATTACCTCGCCTCAAAATCCAAACCACTTCATAAACCACCAAACCGCCTTAGCCAATTTCACGACTCTAGAATTAATTCAAAAATCTTTTAGAGAGCATAATTTGTAAATTGCATTATTTCCTGTAAAACTACTATAAGCTAAAGTTCATATAATTCCAAACTATTCTTGTTAACCTAACCATTACAACTTTTGCTTTCTATTTGATCACATCAAGAAGTCTTTTGGCCAAAACTTTTGCCCTATTTAAATCATCTACAAAATTTTAGGACTTAACTCTTATACCCCGTATATTAATTTAGATCTCTCTTATAATTAATTTAAAATGGTAGCTAAACTTAGAGTATTTTTTATTTCTTATAAGTTCACCTCAAATTTTTGCTCTGGAATAGCAAAAGCTTAAGTATGGGGGTATTTGATGAGTTGTAAATATACGACTATTCTTGTAAAAACTGATCTAATGTAGTTTATTTTGATTTTCTGAAAATTTTCAAAGAATATTCAAAAATTGACCTGACACGCCCGTGTCATGCTGAACGAAACGCCCGTGTCGCCCCTCGACGATCAACCATCATCGACCCCAACTTGATACTCAATGCTTCATCAACCCCAAGTAGGACACGCCCGTGCCCGAAGACCCGACACGGCCGTATCAGCCTCTCAATGCCTTTATCCAGTCGACACTCAACGCCACTCAACGCTGTCAGCCACACAATGCCTTCATCCAGTCGACACTCAACGCCACTCAACGTTGTTTGCCACTCAACACTTTTACTGTTCACCTCTAAACGCCATCAACTCGACACTCAATGCCAGCGTGTCATGCCCGTGTCCAAGCACGACACGCCCGTGTCGGACACGTGTCCCATCCCGAAGCTTCCAGAAACAAGCTAGCTCGCCAGATTTTGCCAAGTCAAACATGGCAACTGTGACACGCCCCCCCCCGACACGCCCGTGTTGAAGGCCGTGTCACGCCAAAAATTTTGTCTATAAATAAAAATTTTTTGTAAGGTACAAGGGTTCACTTTTTTGAGCCAAATTTAGTGTGTTTTGTGGGCTTCTTTGTGTGTTCCATTGCTATGTAAGGAGAACTTTCTCCCCCTTTTTTGTTTTTTTCTTAGCTTTGTAATAGTTCTTTTTCATCAATAAAAACATGTTAGCTTTTCTCTTCTTAAATGGTTTTGGAATGAACTTGTGTGCCCACTTTGTTCTTGTTTTTATTCTCATGTTTTTCTTAGTGTTTCTCTTTATGAAAAGTGTGTGTGTGTATGAGTTTAACTAGTTAATTTATTCATGTTTTTAATTAGTTATTATGTTAGAATTTATAATATTTTTTTTAAAAATGAAATGTTATTAGGATAGTTTTTCTTCAAGCTTTTATGATACTTTAAAATTATAACTTTCCCATCCTAATGAGTTTTGTAAAAGAGATTTTAAAAGTGATTTTAATTTTCTTTAACTTAGTCTTTGTTTAAGTTGTAAAACTTTTTGTCCTTTTAAATTTTATTTTTACTTTTTCATCACTTTTATGAACTCTAAAGAATGAAAAAGTTATAATTTGAATTTTTGGGCACCTTTGATTTTAACTTTAATTTCAAAAAACTTTTGCTCTTTTTATTTTTATTTCATCTTTTTATGTGTTTTTAACAAATTCTAAGAATAGAAAAGTAGGTGTTTTAATTTTTAGGTAACTTTCATTTTGTTTTTAATTTGTGTGTGTGAGTGTATGAGTTAGGTTTTAATTTTATTCTTTTAAATTTCATTTTGTGTGTGTGAGTTTATGAGATAATTTTTCATGCTTTATTTTATTGTTTTCTTTCAATTATATAGAGTGTGTGAGTGTATGAGATAAATTTTCATGCCTTATTTTATCGCTTTCTTCAATTATGTAGAGTGTTTGTGTAGGAGATAATTTTATTGCTTTCTTTTAATTCATGTAGAGTGTGTGTGTGTGCGCATTTATTTTCACCTACTCGTTAAGAGTTAAATGACTTGTTTTCATTTACCGCCTACTCATTCGAGTAGGAATTGTCATTTTCCGTCTACTCAATTGAGTAGGACTTATACACGCATTTATTTCCACCTACTCGTTAAGAGTTAAATGGCGTGTTTTCATTTACCGCCTACTCATTCGAGTAGGACTTGTCATTTACCGTCTACTCATTTGAGTAGGACTTGTACACACTTTTATTTCTGCGTACTCGTTAAGAGTTGAATTGCATGTTTTCATTTCACGCCTAATCTTTCGAGTAAGACTTGTCTTTACTTTATTTATGGTTTTGAAGTGTGCGTGAGTTCTTGTTTTAGTTAGCTTTTCAATTTTTCTAAGGTTGTGTTATTTATGTTTTCTTCTTATAATCTTTTAGTGTTTAGTCTCGAACTCACGCCTCATTAAAACTATAAAGTCGTCCCCATACCGATGAGTGGCTTATCGTTATCAACCCTTGCATCAAAGAGCATTGGGACATATAAAATGATTTGAAATAATTAAAGTTCTTTATTTTCATTTTAATTTAAGGACTTAAGGTTTGCCCCGGGTTAACGATGCGTAGGACCACATAATCGATGTGTTGGATTTATTTCCGTTATCCATACGCTAGCTTACCGAGAGGCCGTGTGTATGGACCGATCCCCCTTGGGTAAATAGAATTGTGTACATACCCTCAAGAGGGGAGAAGCGTAGTTCTACCGGGTTGGGTTCCCCACCCAATATCGGGGTTCTCAGCATAAAGCGGGTGTTAAGAGGAATCCTTTATCGGACTAACGTTCGGTAGAATAGTCTTAGCGTTCAGGTGAGTAATATTCCTAAAGATAAGTGCGCTCATACTTATGGAACCTCCACGGCCAAGTTTCCTTTTATAAATTTGAAAATTAAGTTCAATAATTATTAAGAATTATTTTAGTCTAAATCCGATTCGGTGCCGAGCTTTAAACCGTCATCGAATAATCTAGTAATTTTCAGCTTTCTTTTATTTCCTTTGTTAGTGACAAACAAAAATCCACCTTACTTTCAGTAAATTAATAGTCCTCCTAGAGGTGTAGGAATAATCAACCCGACCCCGATAACAATACGACCTCGGTATTCTCCCGAATATCATGTACTACATGCGATAGGTGCACTCGCCTCCTTTCGTTAAAAACTTCAATTTTCTAGTAAGTCCGCGACGGTCGATTCATCGAACCAACCACCCCAATATGAGTCTGCTCGCGGACCCATTAATGCCCCTTTGCTCCGGTAGTCTTGAATGACCCGTTGGGCATGCACACATTCAGCTCTGCGTCTGCCGAGAATGGCTCAACTCCAATCCTTCGGATAAAGCTTTCCGCAAGTAAGGAGTGTGATGCTCTCTTATCAAACAATACCCTAGCGGGGTATCCGGAAACTAGCACAAAGCCTAAAACTTAGGAGACAAAAATAAATAGTTTTGAAAGTCTAAATTAAAAGATTAACATAAACTTTCATACCTATAACCACATCGGGCTGGCGGATCGCTTCCTATTTCCCAAGGTTATTAGCCCTTGGCTGCACTGGTTGGAAATGAGAAGCATTAGACTCCACCATCTTTCTCTTCTCTGTCACGTTGGGCCCAGAGTGCACTGACTGCTCTTGGCTTTGCTCCTTCTCAGAGACACCATCAGTGCATAAATAAGCTATGTGGCCTTGCTTTCCATACTTAAAGCACAACGGTGGTCCCTAGAAGAGAGACCCTCTAGATGTCATTGAAAGTGAGGGATAGATTTGTCTTAACTCTAGAGGGGGGGGGGGTGAATAGGGTATTTAAAAACTTTGATTAGTTTTTATAGCGGAATTAAAATAAGTGATATCTATATGTATAGAGAGAAATAAAAATAAAGACAATCACAATACAAAAAATATAAGAATAAAGCAACCCAGACGACACAAAGATTTTATAGTGGTTCCCCAAAACTTGGGTACATCCACTCTTCTACCACCCTGGTAAGAATCCACTATAGGTTTTTGATCAGGTGCCCTGCCACCACAGGTTTTACCTCAGGTGCCCTGTCACCATAAGTTCTATTTCAATGGAGATCTAGCAACCTTTTGAGCTTTTGACCAGGTGCCCAAAAACCAAACAAAGTATTTTGATCAGGAGACTTGACAACCAAATGATAACTTTTGAAGGAAGTTAAAACCTTTGTACAGAAAAGTTAAAAAGAAAAAATGTTGTCTTCTTTTTCTCAAAGCACTAAGAAGACTAGTGGATGTTGTTCTTGTCAAAGCTCCCCCTGAGATATAGAAGAGTTCAGGAGAATGAGAGCTTTGCTCAGGGTGTAGGCCTTCAGATTGAAAAAAATCTTCAGGAAACTTTTAGACTGATGAAGATTGTTTGTCTCTTAAAAGTCCTGAAGCAAAACTAAAGAAGATTGAAAATGTATGAGAGTTGTGTTCTTCTTTTAGTTTTCTGTATTCACAATTCACTGGCTTTTGTATATTCTGTTACTGCAATCTTCTGAAAAAAGACTTTAATATTTCTTGCAGAAATCAGCCTTTGAATTTTAAATCCTATCCTTGATTGACTGCCGAAATTCTGGGTGTTGAACGGCTAGAAAATGTCTTTAAATTGTTTCCTCAACTGCCCCAGTAAATAAGCCAAATAATTACTCTGAGAATACCATAATTAATGCTGCCTTGGAACGACTATATTCTAGAGAATGTGGAGCATTAATTATCATAGCATTATAGGCATATAATAATAAATTTTGAAATCAAACTGCCTTAGTCAATACTGGAAAACTGTAGGGAAAATAGTTGAAAATAACCTGGATGAAGTTAGTTGAACTCAGGAAAAGTTCGTCGATCTGAGATCCAAGTTCGTCGAACTAAAACCTCTTTTTTGTTAAGCTGAGCTACAAGATCTCTGAACAGAAAATTCACTTACCAATCTGAGCTCCAAGATCATCGAACTGAGATAATATTTTCGTCATGATTAACTTCTGGGAAGAGATTGGAGTTCGTCGATCTCAGATAAGATTTCGTCAAACTCAGCTCAAAGAAGAAGTCTGAGTTCATCGATCTCAACTAAGATTTCGTCGAACTCTGCTCAGAGAAAGAACTGAGTTTGTCGATGTCCGATCGACGAAAGTCAAGCTTAGTTCAGCAATCCTTATATATAGGTTTAGAAAACTACTTTTCTCTGAAGGTCTTCTGTCTCGATGTCTTCTGAAGGTTGATCCAACCAAACTAAGTTTGTTGACCTGACCTAGACCTAGATAAATAAACCTATGACCCTATACTATACATGTTGGGTCAATCTAAGCAATCCTAATAGTGAACCTAGCCCAAATCAACCCTAAATAGGTGGGGTTCCAACAATCTCCCCCTATTTGGGTGAGGTCACTATGAACAATATAATAGAAGAAAAAATCACAAAACAGAAAAATATCTGGCAGAATTATAGTTGTTCAGCAGATATATAACAACAGGGTTTTGTGAAAAATTTACAACAAATAAAAGTTAAGTCCAAAAATAGAAAAGAGAAACTGTCAAACTCTTTTGGATTTATCTTGAGAAGTCCCAGTTGAAGGTTTGGTGAAGATGATTTCTCTATTAGGATCAACAGCTTCCCTAACAGTCATTTTCATATCTTCTTCTCCAAGAATTATCACTGAAGCAGCTCTAGGTACAACTGCATCAGGATGCAAAGACATATATGTATCAACATTAAAGAGATTTTTTACCTGATATTTTTCCAACTCTTTCTTCCTGTAAGAAGACATAGTAGTATATTGTCCTTCTTCTTTGTCTTTCCTGATTTGAGAAAGTCCTATAAGTTCTTCGAACCTGGCCATCCTAGAATTAGGATCCATCTCTGGATCACACATTGGAGATAAAGGCCTTTCAGGACTGGATTTCTGAATATATTGAACTTATTGTTGGCTACTTAGACTATCAGATTGCTGCTGCTATTTTCTTATTTTAGACAAAGAGTGAGATCTAGGGGGCCTGTCTCTACTGCTTTGAGTTGATCTGGATTGATAGGAGTGAGAAGTAGATCTTTGACCTTGAGAAACATTTCCTGAGGATCCAGATACAGGAGGAGGAGGACCTCTCCTAAATTTAGGTAGAGGAGAGTATCTCCTGCTCTTCTTCCTTGCCTTCATTTCATTCTTGGAAATATCATCCAGTGAGGGGATTCTGGAGTGAGAGTTATATTATGCAGAATATAATTAGGAGTGTCCGCAATGGAAGAGGGTTTATGTGCAGGCTTGGGAGGAGCCTTTTTCTTAGCTTTTCTTTTCTTGGAACTAGTATCCTCAGAGTCATCAGAATCTTCATCATCATCTTCTTCATAAGAAGTATTTGTAGGATTAACATAGAGAGAATGAATTGGTTTTAGCATGTCATCAGTGAGGATAGGGTGAGCCTGAGGCTGTACAGCTTCAGCCTGAGGCTGTTCTTGACTTTCTGGCTCTACAACTTCAGAAAACACTAGAATACTCGCTTCTTCCATATCTACAAACATTATCTCATCCATATCTGGCATTGGGGATTCAACCCAAACTTCCACAATAAGAGAGTCAATTTTAGGCTCAATGGGCTCAGTCTCAATTTCTACTGGAACTGTAAAACTTATCTTTATTAGGTCTAAGACATCAGAACTGACTGGGGCAGTATAAGATACTTTAGCCCTGGAAGCAGTTTCCTCAAATACTGGAAAACAATAATGAATTGTATCAAAGCTGCTCAACAAAGAAAAAATATCCACTGAGGGGACTACGAAAAAGAGTGAAACTGTTGGATCTTCACAAAGAATCATTTCTGTATCTGTAAGCTCAGTATCAATGATCTCAGCATTTGAATCTGTATCTATATTCTCAAAACTGATGTTGTTGCTGCTCCTGTAACTTGTGTTGCTGCTGCTGCTTCTGCAGAAGATGGAGCTTCTTTATTGGACATCTCCCCCTGCATGGGTTTAGGAATTCCTGAAGCCATACCCCTAGATGAAGAAGGGACAATGGAGGAGGCAGAAGTAAGCTGGGCAGAAAGAAGGGAGATAGAAACAGAGAGAGGAGCAATAGCTTCAACTATTAGCTTCTTAAGAGAGGGAGAGATGAATTTAAGAAGATCATTTACTATGTCAGAGAAATTGAGATAGAGGGGTTCAAGAGAAGATGGTGTATAAGTGGATTGGTGATAGTTTTACTTTCAAGACAACCTAAACACCTAGAGGGGGGGGGGTGAATAGGTTCTAATGCTTGTTAACACTTTTTGGCAGAATTCAATTACAGAATTAAAACACACAGTACAGCAGTCACAGAAATTTAACCATCACAGATTGCACATTGTTTTATAGTGGTTCCCTAAGGTCTGGGTACATCCACTTTCCCCCTTCACCTATCTAGCAGTATGCTAGATTCGGCCAAACTTCCTCTTTACTCAGATCCACAGATCCTACAGCTCAGAACCTGAAAAGGTTCCTACAACTCAGGCTCAACAGCCCTACCTCAGCCTTATCACAAAGCCTACAACTCAGAGAAGAACCTTCTCCTACACTCAGGCAAACAGCCCTACTACTCAGAGATCAACTCTCCTACACTCAGCCTTTATAACACAGGCTTACAACACAAATCTGTATTGACAGATCCTACAGAAATTAGAAAAGAAGTTTTTAATGTCTTGCCTTTGTTGAGAGAGAAAAGAACAAGACAAATCTTGATCAGCTGATGAAATCAACTGAATCTGAGCTTTCTTCAAAGCTTCTTGAATCTGAACTTAGCTGAGTTGATTTCCAAACAGCTTCTTGAGAAACTAATGATGGCTTCCTTCTTCTTCTTCAGGTGGCTGGATCCCTCTATATCCAACACCTTTGACGATACTTCTGAATTCTTGAAAGAACTCTTCTTAGACTGATCTTGAGATCGTCTTCTTAGATCTTCTGATGAAGATCTTCTTTAATGCTTTGCACTTTCTTGAAGAGAGGACTTGTCTCTTAACTGATGTGTTGATTAAGAATTAATTTCCTCTTGTGTGTTGTTTTTTTTAATTCTTCTTCTGAATCTGTCTATTTATAGATCTTCTTCATGGTATCCGGCTGATCCAGTTTCTAACTGACTTCTGACAAGTCTGAAAGCTTCAGTTAACCTGTCATAACCCATAGCTGTCAAGTCTTCAAACAGATCCTGTATCTTAGTCTTGGACAGCAAAGTGTTGCGACAGACTGTCAGAAAGTGACGAGACCAACTGTCTATATGTGTCGACACAAGTGACTTTGGTGTCGACACAGCCTTTGATGATGTTGACTAGTTTGCCTTTAAGTCGACACTGCTTCTTCAGAACTTCATCTTGAGAATGAGTCGACACAGAGAATTTGTGTCGACTCAACACTTCATCTTTCTTCAGAAAATAACTTGGTCTTGACTTTGCAGTGTGTTGACACAAGTCCTGTGTGTCGACACAGTTGTTGTAGATTCAGAACTCAGTATGTGTCGACTCTGCCTTCAGGTGTCGACATAATTGAGGTCGACTATCTTTCTGTGAGTCGACACTGCTTCCCAGTGTCGACACAAATATGGTCGACTATCTTTCTGTGAGTCGACACTGCTTCCCAGTGTCGACACAAGTGTGGTCGACTACCTTTCTGTGAGTCGACACTGCTTCCCAGTGTCGACACAAATGTGGTCGACTATCTTTCTGTGAGTCGACACTGCTTCCTTCAAGTGTCGACATAATTATTCTGAAGTGTCGACACAATTTCTTCAGGTGTCGACATATGGACTTAGAATAATTTCCTGTATTCTTTAATACTTCTTCACCTGCACATGTCAACTTAAAATAACATCAAATACACCTTGATGTATATCATTAAGCTAAGTTAGGCTTCTTCAAATCAGGTACACATTTTCCAATGTACCCAACAATCTCCCCCTATTTGGAGAAGTCATATCCCTTTTAGTTAATGATATACACCATTTATAACAAATATAATATGATGATGTATGACATTACAGGAATACTTAATATAAACAAAATATTAACAATTCATCACAGAGTGAACATGAATATATGATTCCAAACAAAATTTTGTTTATAACTTGATAATGTTTGATTACAGATGTTTACATTGAATGATTAAACAAAACATTTCAAAACACTTTTGAAAGAACTTAGAATTAAGACTGATCAGGCTCTTTTATGACAATTCCTTTGCCAGATTAGATTTGAGCCTTCACAGGAGCTTCAGCAACTTCAGCTGGCTTCTTGACTTTTAGCTCAGCTTTCTTCTGTGATTCTTCCTTGAGCCTTTGCCTTTCAAAGTAATGAAAGGGCTTTGGAAAGTACTTGCTCGGCTCCTGAGCATCTGGTAGCAGCCTTCCCAGCTTGGTTTTTCTCCTGAACTGTACTATGGCTTCCTGCCTAGCTTCATACTTTTGCCATTCCATTTCATTATACCACTTTCCTCTTTCATGTACTTTGTCCTTTACAGCCTTCCATGCAGTTAGTATAATATTTCTTGAAGTAGGGCTCCACTGCTCAAAATCTGGCTTAAGTTCAGCCTGCTCTCTAAATCTTTTCTTTGATAGTAGAGCATCTTGCTGTTCTTTCAAGTTGGCATCAGGCTTATCAACTTTTTCAAGAACAACCTTGGTAACCTCCTTTGGAGGACTATACATTTCCTGAACTTGCTGATCAATCATATCAAAATCAGGAGGAGGGTAAATGACTTGGGCAATCTCAGGTTGATTGCCTTCAAGTAGACCTGTTTGAATTCCTAACTCAGCCACCATAGCATCATCACATAAAGGTGGATATCCCAATGTGGCTCGAATACTATTTGTCACCCATTTAGTGTGTTCTGAGCCAACATGAACTAGCAACCTCTCCCCCTTTATGACTTCTCTTGTAATATGATCTCTTAGATCATCCTTCTGAAATCTGATCTGGCCATCTAGATAATTCACACCTTCTTTAAAATATGGTTTCAATTTTTGAAGTTTGTCAGATATTTCCTTCTGAGATGTAGTGATGGCAGATTGAATTGAAGTTATAGCCTCCTTTAGTTTCTGATCAAAAGCTTCCATCTCTTTTGCTCTTGTTGCAGTCATCCCTGCAGTAGCCTTTTGGAACTCTGCAAGAATTTCATGGTGAGATTCAAACAAATTATCATTCATCCTCAGCTGATTCTCCAAAACATAACCTTGCTTCAAAACAATATCATCCACTTTAGTGAGGATAGACTGCTGTTGTTTAGCCAAAAACACTACATCATTACCTCCCTTATGGAAGCAATCTGTCATCTCCTTCTTATTCATGTTTACTTCAAATCTAATAGACTTAATATCTTGAGCCAAATCAAATTGAAGGGATTTATTGCTCTCATCAACATACTTCTCCATTGCTAATCTCTGCTCATCCAACTTAACTTGCAAATCTACCATGAACTTGTTGTAGTTAAATTCAGATGTAGATTGGTGAGTTGAAGTTTGGAGTGCCTGCTTATAACTTTGGGTCCTTCTCTTGAAGACTATGAGATTTCTCTTCTTAGCCATTCTGGCTTCTTCAGTCTCAGAGTCTGATGAACTTTCTATTTGAACTCTTTCAGGAGGAGTAGGAGGAATATTAGTTTCAGTGACATGTTGCTCAGCCTCAACAGTCACAGGCTCCCCCTCAACTTCTTGTTCCTTCTCAGCTTCTTGCTCTATCTCCATGTCTAGTGCCTTTTCATTGTCTTTCTCCTCCTCTACTCTATCAGTAGCAATTTCAATATTAGGAAATAACTCATCTAGAGTGTATTCCTTCTGAGCTTGAACAGATATTGAATCATCCAGATCTGCAATATTCAAATTTTTTGATAAATCAATTTGTTCTTCCTCTTGCACTTGTATAGACATCTTCTCCCCCTGCACTTGATCAGTATTTGGAATATCCTGGGCAGGTGAATACACTTGTTCCCCCTACACCTGTGTAGGAATAGAAATATTAGTAATGTCCTAGATAGGAAAAACTCACTTGCTCTCCCTTTACCTGTTCAAAAGTAGATACATTCTGGGCAGGAGAGTGAGCTTGCTCCCCCTGCATCTGTGCAGGAATGGTTTCTTTCCGAACTTGAGTAGACTCAGGCTGATCTTCAACCTGCTCTCTCACTTGCTCTTCTTGATGCTGGGCAGTGCCTAGATCATGTGTAGGGGATCTTACAGGGGTGTCCTGCCTGCTCTCATCAGGAACATCTTTAGACATCACCCTATCCCATCTTTAAAATAATCTCATATCCATCTTCCTCATGTGATTAATCTTGGACCCAGGCAATTGTTGCATAACCTCAGGAATCACTCCAGTCAGGTATAAACCAACAATTCTAGCTAGATTTGGCTTCTTGATTACTTCCTTGATCTTATCAAATACTACAGCTGACCAGTCAGTTGGAATTGTAAACACAATTCTGGTCATTAGGCTGAACATATAGGCTGAAATCCTATCATGTCCACCTGGTTTGCACAAAATTACTTTCCCAACTACTTCTGATAGAAACTTGCCTTGTTGGTTCATCCCTTTTCTGTTAAAAGCAGCTCCAATCTATAAGGTTGGATCCAATCCACACCATTGGAGAGCCTCCCTAGACTTAGAGGCTGGGACCTCTTCTTCATTCTCAATTATAGGCAATTGTAGAATCTTTCTCAAACTTCTTGGTGTGATTTTCACCTTTGTCCCATGAACTGTGGATTTTATCTTGAGACCAGCTGAATCCACTGATGCAGAGGTAAAGAATTCAAGCACCTCCTTCTTCCATATCTTTGAAGGTTCAGAAACTAGAAACTCTAATCCAGATTCGGAGATTAGAGTGATAACCATTTGAACATCTGTCAGGGCATTCGCAAAGGCATTGCGTACCAACTCATATCCTTCGTTGACGTTATCTTCAACCTTTGGCGCCATTGAGCAGACGAGAAATCTTGAGAGACAAGAGAGAGAGATTGTCGACACGGGGTTTCAGTTTCCAAAATCCTGTAAGCGTGTCGACAGAATAAGTTCTTGACCTATTTATACCTTCTAGGGAAAGAAGATCAAAATTCAGGCAAAAACAGTCTATATGTGTCGACACAGATGGAGTGTGTCGACATAAACTTCTATTGTCTTGACAGCAAGTCTGTCTACTATGTGTCGACAGCAATTGTGGATATGTCGACACCTGAGAGACATAGTAGAGCATCAGAAATTCTGTGTCGACTCTTAGGATAAGTGTCGACACAAAATCTTTAAGTGTCGACACCACTATTCTGGTGAAGTCGACACTACATTCCTGGATGAGTCGACTATTTGATTCTTAAGTGTCGACACAAATTCTCTGAGTCGACACACATTCTCTGACTAGTCGATATGAATTCACTGAGTCGACACATTATCACTGAATGTGTCGACACTATTTTACTTAGCCAATTTCTGTTTTTGTCAATACCACTTGATAATCTAATATCACTTGTAAGTTTGTTGATAAACTAATCAATGGTCAGCATGCCTAATTCAATTTTAAATTTATTGAATTTTGTTTCATTCAGTGGCTTAGTAAATACATCTGCTATTTGATAATCTGTTTTAACAAATTCCAATGAGATGTCTTCTCTTTCTACATGCTCTCTAAGAAAATGGTATTTAATTTCTATATGCTTAGTTCTACTGTGAGAAAAAGGATTATTAGCAATAGAAATAGCACTTTTAGAATCACACAATAAAGGTGTTCTACTTACTTGAATACCATAGTCTTTCAACTGATGCTGTATCCACAATAGCTGTGTACAGCAGCTGCCAGCAGCAACATATTCTGAATCAGCTGTGGATATTGCCACACTGGTCTGCTTCTTACTACTCCATGATATCAATCTTCCTCCCAAGAATTGACAAGTACTTGTTGTACTCTTTCTATCCTCTCTACAGCCTGCAAAGTCCGCATCTGAATAACCTGTTAGTAGAAAATCTCTATTCCTAGGGTACCAAAGGCCTAGATTAGGTGTGCCCTTAAGATATCTCAGAATCCTTTTGACTGCAGTATAATGAGATTCTTTAGGGCAGGCTTGGTACCTAGCACATATACATGTAGCATACATAATATCTGGTCTACTAGTAGTGAGATATAGTAGAGAGCCAACTATTCCTCTATACAAAGATTCATCAATAGGTTTACCTGCATCATCTTTTCATATAGGCATACTTGTTCCCATAGGAGTTCTCATAGTGGAGGATGACTCCATAACATACTTCTTAATTAATTCTTTGGTGAACTTAGACTGGGATATGGACAGGCAATTATCAGTCTGTCTTACTTGGAGTCCCAAGAAGAACTTAAGTTCCCCCATACTGCTCATCTCAAACTTCCCTTGCATAAGTTTGGCAAACTTTTTACAAAGGTTGTTTTCAGTAGATCCAAAGATTATGTCATCAACATAGATCTAAACTAAGATGATCTTACCTTTGGATTCCCTAAGGAATAGAGTTTTGTCTATTTTTCCTCTTGAGAATTTATTCTCAATAAGGAAAGTAGACAGGGTTTCATACCAAGCCCTTGGGGCTTGCTTTAACCCATACAAAGCTTTCCTAAGCTTATAGACATAATCAGGTTTAAGAGGATCTACAAAACCTGATGGCTGCTCTACATAGACTTCCTCTTTTAAATCACCATTCAGGAATGCTGATTTCACATCCATCTGGTACACTTTGAAGTCTTGATAGGCTGCATAGGCAAGGAACATTCTGATTGCCTACAGCCTTGCTACTGGGGCAAAGGTTTGATCAAAGTCAATCCCTTCTTCCTGCCTGTATCCTTTTGCAACCAATCTTGCTTTATTCTTCACTATTATTCCACTCTCATCCAATTTGTTCCTATAAATCCACTTTGTGCCAATTATGTTATGGCCTCTTGGTTTAGGAACAAGCTCCCAGACATTGCACCTTCTGAATTGATTCAGCTCCTCTTGCATAGCATCAATCCAGTGCTGGTCTTGGATGGCTTCTTCAAACTTCTTAGGCTCCACTTGAGATAGGAAACTTGAATGCAGATCTGTGCTTTGATTTCTGCTTTTAGTCTGCACTCCCTATCTTGTATCACCTATAATCTGATCAGCTGGATGGTCTCTTAAATGTCTTGTAGCTGGAGGAAGATTCCTTTCTGGTTGAACATCTCTAGCTCCTTCTTCATGCTGAACCTCTTGGTTTTCATCAGCATCTATTGAGTCTTGTACTCCCCCTGGAAAGTAGTCTTCATTTTCCAATGCTCCATCTTCCTTTGATGCTTCAGCAATGGAGAGCTTGTCCATTCTTTTGCTTATACCTGTTGAATCATTTGATCTACAAGACAACTCACAGTTGATTAATCTTATTTCATCAAACACAACATGTACAGATTCTTCAATAACTTGAGTAGTCAAGTTATAGATTCTATAGGCCTTACTATTTATGCTGTACCCAACAAATATCCCATCTTGGGATTTGACAGCAAACTTAGTTAGGTATGACTTGCCATTGTTAAGTATATAGCATTTACAACCAAAGATCCTGAAGTAGGATAGATTTGGTTTTTTACCTTTCATAATCTCATAGGGAGTCTTTTTGTGGTTCTTGGTGATAGAAGCCCTATTGATTATATGACATGCAGTGTTAACTGCCTCAGCCCAGAAATATTCTGGGAGAGAGGTGTCACTCAATAGAGTTCTGCCAGCTTCAATTAATGTTCTATTCTTTCTTTCAGCAATGCCATTTTGCTGTGGTGTTCTAGGTGAGGAGAACTCTTGGAAAATCCCAAAGTCTTCACATAATTTTGTCATGCTTTCAGATTGAAACTCAGTACCATGGTCACTTCTGATTTTGACCACTGTACTATTCAGTTCATTCTGAATTTGCTTTACAAAACTAAGTAATAGACTTGGGGTTTCTGATTTCTGTCTCAGAAAGAACACCCATATAAATCTAGAATAGTCATCTACCACCACAAAAGTATAGACTTTCCTACCTAGACTATGAACTGGCATAGGACCAAAAAGATCCATATGTAAGAGGTATAGGCACCTCACAGAATCCTTGTTTTCAAGGCTTTGAAAGGAGGATTTTGTCTGCTTTCCCTTTTGACAAGCTGAGCATATTTCTCCCTTTATACACTTAACTTGAGGACCATTCCTCACTAACTCTTTGCTAAAGAGTTGGCCAATTGTCTTGTAGTTAAGATGAGCCAATCTCTTGTGCCACTTGACACAATGAGAAGCATTATCATCAGCTACAAGACAGATGGAAGAAGCTTTGTTCTCACATACAAAATTAAGACAATAGACATTTCTCTTCCTATACCCAGTCAATATGATCTTTTGATCACTTGACCTTTTGATATGACATCCATCCTTAACAAATGAAATGTCATATCCTAAATCACTCAGCTGGCTTATGCTTATTAGATTGTGTTTCAAACCTTTTACATAAGCCACTTGGGTGATAGTAATTAGGTTAGTAGAAATCTTACCAAACCCTTTGGTGATTCCTTTTTCAGATCCACCAAAGATCACTTTAGGTCCATCTTTGACAGATGTATACTCCTTCAGCAGCCCCTTTGTTCCAGTCATGTGCCTGGAACAACCACTGTCCAAGTACCATATAGGGGCATGGCCACTTGGACTTTCCTGCAACACAGATTTACTTACCCTTAGAACCTAAGTAAGTCTTGGGTCCTTGGTTCAGGTTAGCATTAACAAAGCTACCATTATCTCTTCTAACAGGTAGACTATTATTCTTTCTAACACTTGTGTTATGCCAGCAGTCTAATACAAAATGGTCTCTCTTGCCACAGCACCAACATTCAAACTTATTGTATCTAGATCTAGATACATCCTTGACAGAAGAATTTCTGTCCATTGCTGGTGCTGCAGCAGCTTCACCCATTGATTTCTTATAACCATTGGGTTTATGAACATGGATAGGCCTGTTGGCATTTACACCCTTGTTTATCAGAACATTAGTCTTAAAATGACCATGTATATCTTCATGATCATATTGGTTAGAAGGCACTTGCACCTTTCTAAACTTAATAGGGATTGAAAGGTTCAGTGGCTTGACAGGAGCTTTACCTTTCCTCTTGAATTGGGCTGCCCTGGGGTTACCTTTGAATCCTAATCCCGCCTTACCCTTTTGAGTCACAAATTCATCTATCAAGGGTAATACAGACTTTGTCTTAGAGTAACTAGCCACTAACTCCTTTTCTATTCTTAGTCTGGCCTCCAGACTCTTCACTTGATCATTGGTATAATTGATTGTGCCCATCTGAATAATAGTTATATTCTTCAGTTTGGCAATTTCATTTAACTTCTGATCAATTACTTTTTCAAACTCAGTTGCAGATACCTTTAGGTCAGCAATTTCCGTAGCCTGAGATTTAACCAGGTTCTTGCTTTTCTTAAGGGCCTGCAATAAGTCCCCATACTTATCTATCAATTGATAGACATCTCCTTCAGATTCAGATGCATCTACATCACTTGATGCAGATGTAGCTGATTCTGCACTTGTACTACAAACAGATTTTATTGAAGGACATAGTACCTTACTAGGACCAGACTGATTCTGGCACATGTCTTCTTCTAATCCTGCCATCAGTCCCATGCACTGATGATCTTCTTGTTCATAGATGGAGTCTAGCAATAGCATGAACTCCTCTTCTTCAGTAGCAGTATACAGTCCAATATATGCTTCAGCTTCAGATTCTGATTATGAAGTTGATTGATATGTTAGGCTCTTTTCCTTCTTTGCAACAAAGGATTTTTCCTTCTTGCCCTTTTGATAAGTCTTCTTCTTGTCTGATGACTCCTTTCTCTTATCAGGACAGTCAGCCACTACATGTCCAGGCCTACTACAACAATAACAGACAATCTTTGAAGTAGTGGCCTTGCTGGGCTTTGTTCTACTCTTCTCTTTCCTTGATGACTTTTTCTTCTGATAATAGTCATCAACTTTCTGTGATGAGGAGGGCCTAGACTTCCACTGCTTCTTCTTTAAGAATCTCTGGAATTACCTTGTAAATGCAGCAAAATCTGCATCTGACTCACAGCTTTCTGAACCCTGATTATCTGAATTTTCAGAACTAACTTCTGCAACTTCCTTAGGAGGAGATGATGATATCCTCCTATTCTTTCTAGTGGCTTCTGCCTTGAAGGCCACTTTCTTCTCTCTATGCTCTCCTTTTGAATTTTTTTCCTCCTCCTTCCTCACCATAAGTTGCATTTCATAGGATAGCAACTTTCCAAACAAGGTTGGAGGAGAAATCTCTGCCAGTTTAGCCACTTCTCTTATGGCACAGATCTTTGTGTCCCAATCCTTTGTCAAGGATCTTAAGAATTTGTCATTCAGTTCATAGGTACTGAAAACTCTTCCATAGGACTTTAACTCATTCACAATTCTATAGAATTTCTTATAGCATTCAGTTATGCTATCAGTTTTTCCTTGTCTAAAACTTTCATATTCCTAGTTGAGCATAGACTTCCTATCCTATCTTACTTCTTCAGATCCCTCCATGTAGACAATCAAGGTGTCCCACATTTCTTTGGAGGTCTTGCAGTGAATCAGATTCTGAAATGTAGAATCATCTATGACACTCACAATAATATTCTGAGCTCTCTTGTCCATGGTTGCCAAAATGATTTCATCCTTGGTCATTTCAGAATAACTCTTTGGAGTTTGAATATTAGCATCAAGAACTGATACCTTCATTGGAATGAAGGGTCCTTCCTGAACTATGATGTATATCCTTGGGTCAGATGCTTCCATGAATAATCTGACTCTTTCTTTCCAAATTCCAAAGATTTCCTTCCTACAGATGGGTAACTTCATTGACCCTAACTCCTTGTGGTTTTCTCCAGAACCCATCTTCTTGAATCTTGATTCTGCCTTTCAGATCTACCTCAGACTGTTAAGTCCTTTTTGAGGAACCTCCCTCTGATACCACTTGATAGTTTTACTTTCAAGACAACCTAAACACCTAGAGGGGGGGGGGGGGGGGGGGGGGTGGGGTGAATAGGTTCTAATGCTTGTTAACACTTTTTGGCAGAATTCAATTATAGAATTAAAACACACAGCACAGCAGTCACATAAATTTAACCATCACAGATTGCACATTGTTTTATAGTGGTTCCCCAAGGTCTGGGTACATCCACTTTCCCCCTTCACCTATCTAGCAGTATGCTAGATTCGGCCAAACTTCCTCTTTACTCAGATCCACAGATCCTACAGCTTAGAACCTGAAAAGGTTCCTACAACTCAGGCTCAACAGTCCTACCTCAGCCTTATCACAAAGCTTACAACTCAGAGAAGAACCTTCTCCTACACTCAGGCAAACAGCCCTACCACTCAGAGATCAACTCTCCTACACTCAGCCTTTATAACACAGGCTTACAACTCAGATCTGTATTGACAGATCCTACAGAAATTAGAAAAGAAGTTTTTAATGTCTTGCCTTTGTTGAGAGAGAAAAGAACAAGACAAATCTTGATCAGCTGATGAAATCAACTGAATCTGAGCATTCTTCAAAGCTTCTTGAATCTGAACTTAGCTGAGTTGATTTCCAAACAACTTCTTGAGAAACCAATAATGGCTTCCTTCTTCTTCTTCAGGTGGCTGGATCCCTCTCTATCCAACACCTTTGATGATACTTCTGAATTCTTGAAAGAACTCTTCTTAGACTGATCTTGAGATCGTCTTCTTAGATCTTCTGATGAAGATCTTCTTTAATGCCTTGCACTTTCTTGAAGAGAGGACTTGTCTCTTAACTGATGTGTTGATTAAGAATTAATTTCCTCTTGTGTGTTGTTTTTTTAATTCTTCTTCTGAATCTGTCTATTTATAGATCTTCTTCATGGTAACCGGCTGATCCGGTTTCTAACTGACTTCTGACAAGTCTGACAGCTTCAGTTAACCTGTCATAACCCACAGCTGTCAAGTCTTCAAACAGATCCTGTGCCTTAGTCTTGGACAGCAAAGTGTTGAGACAGACTGTCAGAAAGTGACGAGACCAACTGTCTATATGTGTCGACACAAGTGACTTTGGTGTCGACACAGCCTTTGATGATGTCGACTAGTTTGCCTTTAAGTCGACACTGCTTCTTCAGAATTTCATCTTGAGAATGAGTCGACACAGAGAATTTGTGTAGACTCAACACTTCATCTTTCTTCAGAAAATAACTTGGTCTTGACTTTGCAGTGTGTCGACACAAGTCCTGTGTGTCGACACAATTGTTGTAGATTCAGAACTCAGTATGTGTCGACTCTGCCTTCAGGTGTCGACATAATTGAGGTCGACTATCTTTCTATGAGTCGACACTGCTTCCCAGTGTCGACACAAATATGGTCGACTATCTTTCTGTGAGTCGACACTGCTTCCCAGTGTCGACACAAGTGTGGTCGACTACCTTTCTGTGAGTCGACACTGCTTCCCAGTGTCGACACAAATGTGGTCGACTATCTTTCTGTGAGTCGACACTGCTTCCTTCAAGTGTCGACACAATTATTCTGAAGTGTCGACACAATTTCTTCAGGTGTCGACATATGGACTTAGAATAATTTCTTGTATTCTTTAATACTTCTTCACCTGCACATGTCAACTTAAAACAACATCAAATACACCTTGACGTATATCATTAAGCTAAGTTAGGCTTCTTCAAGTCAGGTACACATTTTCCAATGTACCCAACAATTGGTGGCCACAATTTGAACAAACACAAAATCATTGAGGGAAGTCTGTTTTTGGAATTCTGGAAATGTGGATGGAATGTTGGATGGAAGATTAGATTGAGGGATGGTATCTAGAAGTTGGTCCTGAATTGGTGAATGTTGAGGAGATGGTTGAGGAGATGGATAAGATGATAAAAGAGAGAATGTAGGTGATGTTTGTGTTAGAATGGAAGATGTAGGAGGTGTTGATGTGGTATCCTCAGATAGGGTAGTTGGTGAATGTGGAGGTGATGGAGGTGGAAGAGGTGAAGCAGGAGGGATGGCTGTGGATGGTGTTACTATAGGTAGAGAGATAGAATGTTGAGGTTTTTATTGTGGTTGAGGAGGAGGTGAAGGGAGTCTGGTAGATGGAAGTGGAGGAGGAGGAACTTCTTTTGCAGGTGGGGGAGTGGCAGTGACTGCCCTGGTGTCCTCAGATGCTCTGGAAGAGGAGGCCCTGGAGGGCGTGGGGATGGTCCTCTCCCACTTCCCAAAGAAGGCCGAGGACAGCCTCTTGGAAGCATTAATGAAATTGGTTGGAGTAACCAATTACTGAGGGCATTTCGCCGGAAGGAAGATTCCCAAAATCCTTCCAAAGCAGACTTCCTTCTTTGAGTTCTTTTTCTTGATCAAATCAAACAACAAAACACTCCAGTTCACAGACTTCTTATTGACCAAGGCACTCATCACCAAAAACTGGTGCCTGGTAATATAGTCATGGGCCGTGTGCTTGCCTAGGAGTACCTTCCCTACAACATCATCCAGAAACTTATATTCCACAGATAGATTTTTCTTCAGCAACTTACTAGGGTTTTCCTCGGAGTGACCCATTGTGATCAACATAGCATTATATTCAGAACTATCTAGTTTTATATCATCATTGCCATTTACCAGATCAAAACTTTCAGATAGAATGACAGGTGTTAAGTGAGCCTGTTCTCCTGAGATGGTGCCGATCATTGTGGTTGCATCTAGTGAAGTGGAAGTATACACCCAGTCTCTAATCTCAGCCACCAGAAGTTTGATTCTAGTCATCACAAATTTTCTGAGTTGATGTTCCTCGAAGAGCTTCAGAATATCCTGGAATACTTGATCAGAGTGGATGAAAGAGTTCATATCAATATCGAATCCACTGTCAAACTTCATGGAGGAGAGCACAGCCGCAGAGATTGCCATAGATTTCCTGCAAAGTGAAACAAAGATCAAGTGCTAGGGGAACAAGAAAGCGCGGGATAGAATTCGATGAAAACCTAGATATAAGGTTTTAAAAGATGAAGTGGCGAACTCCGTCCAGCGAAAAGAAAAAAAAAACTTCGTGCTCAGTTCGACGAGAATACCCATAAAGAGATAAAAGTCGTCGACCTAAGTTAAAAGAGCGGGAAAATAGATCGTCGATCTTCATTCGACGAAATATTTTTCAGAAATAAATTTGTCGATCTCCATTCGGCAAAAAAATTTCTCAAAGAGATTTTGTCGATCTCCGTTCGATGAAAAACTCTAGAAGAGTTCAGATCGTCGATCTCTGTTCAACAAAAAGTGATCAATTCTTAAGACCTCAGACAAAAATAAAATTTGGCATTCTCCATTAATCATACCTAGCTGATTTAGGAAGAACAGATGTTTCTTCTCATCTAATGGTTTAGTGAAGATGTCTTCTCTTTGTAAATCAGTAGAGATAAAGACAAGGTTAATTTTCATTTTATCCACACAATCTCTAATGAAATAATGCCTAATTTATATCTGCTTGGTCCTACTATGATGCACTAGATTTTGTGCAATGGAAATTATACTAGTACTATCACAAAATATGGTTAAATTATTTAGATTGAGACCATACTCCAGGAGTTGGTTTTGAATCCACAATATTTGTGAATAATAACTGTCAGCTGCAATGTATTTAGCTTCTGCAGTTGAAGTGGACACTGAAGTTTATTTCTTACAAAACCAAGACACAAGCCTATCACTAAGGAACTAGCATGTTCCTGATGTGCTTTTCCTGTCAACTATATATCCAGCAGAGTCAGCATCGGAGAATCTAGTTAATTCAAATTCTGACTCAGTTGGATACAAGAGTCCTAGATTTGCGCAACCCTTTATATATCTCAAAATTCTTTTTAGGAAAATCAGGTGAGATTCTTTAGGGTTCACTTGGAACCTAGAACAATGACATGTAGCAAACATTATATCTGACCTACTAGCTGTGAGATACAACAAGGACCCAACAATAAGCATATATGTTTTCTGATCAACTGGCTTGCCCTGTTCATCAGAATCAATCACAACATTGGAAGCCATGAGTGTTTTCATAGCTGAGGCATCATACATCCCAAAAATCTCTTAACTAGATCCTTAGTATATTTAGATTGGGAGATGAAAATTCCATCAGGGAATTGCTTCACTTGAAGACCAAGGAAGTATGAAAGCTCACTCATGCTACTCATTTTAAACTTGGAATGCATCAGGTCAGAAAACCTTTTGCATAGTTTGGAATCAGTAGAGCCAAAAATGATGTCAACATATATTTGCACAAATAATATTTTATTTTTATGATGCCTAAAAAATAAAGTCCTATCTACAATGCCCATAGAGAACTTATGTTCTAAATGAAAATCTTGTTAAGGTCTTATACCAAGCCCTTGGAGCTTACTTTAAACCATAGAGAGCTTTATGCAATTTAAAAATATAAGAGGAATGAGTTGGAGAGATAAAACCTGGTGGTTTCTCCACATAGAATTCCTCTTTGAGTTCACCATTGAGAAAGACACTCTTGACATCCATTTGGTAGACTTTGAATTTCCTGTATACTGCATAAGCAAGGAATATTCTTATAGCCTCCAACCTTGCAACAGATGCAAGGTTCTGATCATTATCAATTCCTTCCTCTTGAGAATAGCCTTGAGCTACCAATCTTGCTTTGTACCTTACTATAGCTCCTTGTGCATCCAACTTATTTCTAAATACCCATTTAGTTCTAATGACTGGGTAGTCTTTTGGTATTGGAACTAAATCACAAACTCTGCATCTCTCAAATTTATTAAGCTCCTCTTGTATTGCAATAATCCAATGGAGATCTTGCTCTGCATCTTTTATGGATTGGGGCTCAAGTTGAGATATGAAGCAAGCATGCATCAAATATTGGTTGAGTTGATGCCTTGTTTGCACACCAACTGATATGTCTCCAATATCTTGAGATATAGGGTGATCTCTAAGTGTGACAAGATCAGTAGGATGAGTTTGTACAACGACAGCCTTGGAAATTAATTCCTCTTGTGGAATTATGTTGGCTGTTGTGGGTTCAACAAATATTTCAATGATATCTTCTTCACTGTCTTCATCAACTTGTGGAGAAGGATGTGATATAAACTCTTGGGTGAGGTTTAAATCATCCAATTTCTCACATAGTTGGGGTATCTGCAATAAATCTCTGGTAGAAGAATCCTTCTCCTTATAAAACATGTTAGCTTCATCAAATGTTACATGTACAGATTCTTCCATTTTTAAAGTTAATTTATTGAAAACTATATAGGCCTTGCTCACTTGGGAATATCTAAGAAAAATTCCCTATGTATCTTTGGCTTCAAACTTTCTAAAATGTTTCTTATTATTATTGTGTATATAACATCTACAACCAAATACTCTGAAATAATCTATTTTAGGTTGCTTCCCTTTGAGCAATTCATAGGGAGTCTTGCCCTTAAGTTTAAGTATTAAACTTCTTTTCAGAACATAGTTTGCTGTGCTTATAGCCTCAACCCAAAAGGATAGGGGCAAGTAAGCATATGCAATCAATGTCTCTGCAGATTCAATAAGGGATCTATTTTTCCTTTCTGCTACCCAATTTTGTTGAGGAGTTATAGGAGCAGAGAAGCAATGCCTGATACCTTCCTTCTCACAGAATTAATGCATAAGAAGAGATTCAAACTCAGTACCATGATCACTTCTGATCAATGCAACTAGAGTAGAGTACTCAATTTTTATGCTCTTAAGAAAGTCTATAAGAACTTTAAAGTTATCTGACTTGTTTCTCAAAAAGAACACCCAAGTGAATCTAGAGAAGTCATCTATAATAACTAAAGTATAGGATTTCCCTCCCAAGCTCTGTACTGCAATGAGTCCAAAGAGATCCATATGTACCAAGTAAAGAATCCTGGGTGAATAACTCTTATTAATAGATTTAAAGCTCTTTTTATTTTGTTTGCCTAATTGACAAGCCCTGCAGAGGCCTTTCTATTTGTAGGGGGTAGAAGGTAATCCTCTAACAAGATTGTCACTAAATAATTTTGCAATATTTTAAAGGTTAACATGTCCTAGTCTTGTATTTGATAAATCATTATTATTACTAATCTGATTGAGCAAACAAATTTCTGAACTAGCTGACTTGAAATTAACCACATAAATATTTCCTTGTCTAAGTCAAGTAAAAATAGTTTTGTTAAATATTGAAGTAATAATACAGGAAGATTGGTAAAAGATATATGATAATCTTCATCGCATAACAGGCTTATAGATATTAGTTTATGTTTTAGACCACTCATATAGGCTACCTTCCTAAAGGTGACATCTCCAACTTTGACATTCCTATAGCCTTCTGTTTGGCCATAGTTGGAGTCTCAAAAGATCACCTTTGGTCAAAGATTTGACTTATAGTTAGGTAAGCTGTCCTTGCTTCCTGTCATGTGCTTTGAACACCAACTATCCAAGTACCACTGTTCCTCTGTGGTAGGATAGTTAGTCACCTGCAAAAAAAATAGATCAGGTGTTCTTGACCCAGGTAACCTTGGGTCCTTGATTCTTTTCAAATTTAAAACTAGAAATAAAAGAAAATTCTGGTTTACTCTTATATCCTAGAGGATGAAATCTCCTAGGTGGAATTATCCACTGGGTATACGCGCCCATGGATAATCATGCGTTTTACTTCACGCACGGGCATACGCGCCCGTGCGTGAGTAAAATGCACAGTTCCTCTTTGTTATCCTGTTTTTTTAAGCGCTCTGTGGTTACCCGCATGTTTTCCTTCATGCACGGGAGGAAGAGTCCGTGCGCGAGTAAAACGCATAGGTCAACTCATCTTTCTCGCAAGCCATTATCTGCGCGTTATTAATGCACAGTTAATACACGGTCGTGCACCAAACCGTGTGTGACCATTTTTCTGACCTGCTTCTATTTAAGCGCAGATTTCCTTCTATTGAAAAAAGGGATCGTTTTCAGCCATTCCTGCTGCCGTTTTAGGGCAAAACTCCGTCGTTCCTCCTCCGCCCTTCATCTTCCACTTAGGAGAGAAGCTTCGACCATGCTCGTAAAGCTTACATCTCGCCGGTACTTGCTCTCGGCCTTCTCCTTTACCTCTTAGCTCTATTGTAAGTTTTGACGTCATATCCATAAAGCAAAGGGAATCTTGCAACCTTCATCCGTATCGTGACACAAAGAAGACGGGTCCATTGGAGGGTAGTGACAACCTTCTCTACCCCGGACATAGTTGAGGACCGAGCTTGGACGCGGACTGATAACCCAGTGATTCCTTTCGTGACTCCTCAACGAGCCTTCAGATTCGGTCGATTTCTTGACTTGTTCTTGCTTTATTGTTGTATATGCGTGGTTAAATATTTATATGTAGATGATGTTGCACTTTAGTTGTAAGCGTTATTTGTTTTATGTCTATGTGAATCTATATTATTTTACTACTTTAGTTGCTTGAGCAACGCCCATATTTCCACCTGCCACAATAGTTAGTATTACCGCACTAGCAATCGTTAGAGGTGCGCGCTGCGACAAGGTGTTTTTGACCCTCAATCTGCTGTTCTACTTGTTCCTTACGCCTGCGTACTCCTCCATTCTACTGAGTAAAGCAGCGCATAGAGGCCTGTATAGGAGTAGATTTTATTAGTTATTATTTTCTTATATTTAAAACCAAACCCCTTCATGACCTCTACCTAAGGACATCAATCTCAAGTCCTCCTTGAAAGACAACTCCACCTTGCGGTGTTCCTTGAGAGATTTGATACTTGTGAAAGGCTCCCCATTTTATATTACTTATGCGAGCGGTAAGCACATCAGTCAGCAGCAGCATCAGGCCTGGAGGTCTCCGCCTCTATCCTAGCAGAGACTCTGTTGACTATATCATCAACTATTTGCCCAGCTACCTCAACTGATGGCAAGTCAACATCCTGATCTGGAGCATCTTCAAATTGAACCCTACTCAACAGATTTCTATTATCAAGATCAGAAGATACTGACACTTGGGCAGCAGTGTCTCTCCTGGTCACATCCTAACACACAGTCAGACTGGGGTCATGAGGTTCTTCCTCATCTTCTTCAGAAGAACTAGCTGTGTTGCTTTCCTCTAGCACTGGAGCTTATCTCTCCTTCTTCTTCTTAGCAGCTTGCTATCCATGGGGGTGAAGGGACCTATCCAACCTATCTAACATTCTTATGTCCATCCTTCTCATATGATGAAATTTTGTCTCTAGCCTCAGATTTAGGATCTCTAGAACAGTCTACAATAGAAATAGGGAAAGAATTCTCCCCAAGTTTGGCTCATTGATGCACTCTATAATCCTATCAAACATGATTCTTCCCCAGTCTGTCTTTTTGGATAGGATTATCCTTGTCATCAGCTCGAACATCTTCTTTGAAATTTTGTCGTGCGAGCCTGTTTTGCACAATAATGCCTTCCCGATTATGTCTGCCAGGAACTTTCCCTTGAGGTTAAGTTCCTTTCTTATGTTAGAGCATGTAGTATGTTCGGAGATGCCGCACCACGTCATGGCCACTCTGACATTAGACTGGACTAGGGCTTCTTTGTCCTCAATCTCTGTAAACCTAGACAACTAGAGCACTTTGCTTAGCCTCATCAGGGTTATCTTGATCTTTGTTCCACTAACCATAGTCTTGATTTTTCCTGAGGAAGAGTCTCGTCGGGCATTTGCGAACAATCCTAACACTTCCCGCTTCCATAGAAGGCAGTACTCCGATAGTACAAACTCTGGGTCAGAAACCTGGAGTAGGTGGAGAAAAAATTGCCCCTCTTCCAGCGCATCCTTGAATCCATTTGTCACTACTTCAGAACCCTCGAATATAAAGTCCTAACCTTTCTGCGCCATTTTGTTAGCGAATTTTTCAGAGCGAGTGAAAACCTTTCCGTCGATTTGGCAGTATCGGGCAGGGGAGGGCAAGGAACAATGTGTTTTGCTTTATGCACTAGTCCTTCTATTTATAGTTTTTCTTATGATAGAAGGCGAAAAGGCACGTATGTAACGTCCCTAGCCAATCCAATGTGGCAGTGCCACGGCTCCGCTCTAGGCGACGCTACCGGGCTGCAGCCCAAGCACCCCAACCCCTCTCCCTCCACAGGCGGGTTGTTGGTGGCCACAGCCTCCCTTTGATGAGCGAACTCGACAGTTAAGTTGGGCCGTACGGGGACTTCCCAGGAGGTCACCCATTGATGATGATTTTCTAGAAGTTAAATTACAACCAAACTAGAATCCCGAGTAGGCAAGCATACCTATCGAAATGCAGTATAGGAAGTGTCGTATTGCGATTCGGGGCCTGTTGAGTACTTGTACTCACAAGGAAGAGCTATTATTTTATCAACGGAAAAGTTGGTTTGATTATACTAGATAATAAAACTAAGACTGAAGCTAAAGAGAAATTCAAATATGAGGAAGCTAGCACTTGATCTAGAATCCCCTTAGACTAAAATAAATCTTCTTGGACAATAATGAAATGCGAGTTCTTAATTATACTCACTCGACCGTGGAGGTTCCTAAAATATAGAAGAGTCTCTCTCGAGCTCATGCTTCTAACTAACCTTAGGTTGATCGATTAAGACCTCTCGGCCAGTCGAAACCCCTAAGCTTGCTTTATGCGGTGAACCTCACTATTGGATTTGACTCCAATCCGGAAGATTTACGTCGTCCTCTCTCGAGGAGTGCATTCAACTCCTTTTATCTTTGAGTGATCTCCTCGTATCCGCAACCTCTCGGTCATTTAGGATACGGATCTTAGATCGGAGATCATATCCGCGTAATATGACTTCGATGAAATAAAAATTAAAGATAAATCGTAGCGAGAACAATTAAGAACAAGACATTTAATAAGAAGGAGAAAGATCTATTTTATTCTAAGGTTCATCATGATCAAGTGCTAAAAGAAGATTAGCTACTCATCATGATTGGGGAAATACAAAATGAAGTAGGAAAAGACATGATTGAAATGGAAATAACTAAAATTAAAGTTACAATAAAGGTAAATCTAACTTAGAAATGAGAAAATACAGCAAAAGAAACAGAAAATTACAAGACTCCAACTCCCAAAATTCGACTCCTCAGCATCTGAAGCTGTCTGGAATTTATAAAAAAATTTCTGTTTGGTCACGCCCCTAGGTCACGTCCGTGACCTAGGGCGTGTCAGGCTCGAAACCGTCATCTTGAAAGCCCAGGAACGTTGGAGGAAAAACCGCCAAAATTGGTTAACTGACGGGTCACGCCCCTAGGTCACGCCCGTGACCTAGGGCGTGTCACGGCTGTTTCTGGAAACGGCGGGAAGCTGAAAACGGCGGGAGTAAAAGTGGTCTTCAAGAAGGTGTCACGCCCCCTAGTCACGCCCGTGACTAGGGGCGTGTCTTGCTGTAACGGAAATCTGGCGGCAACGGCTGGAACGGCGCGCTAATGTCTGGTAACTTCCTTGACACGCCCTGGGTCACGCCCGTGACCCAGGCGTGTAATTTTAATCCGACGTGGCACGGTCAGCTGTTATGTCGCAGACCGTCACGCCCCATGTAAAGGGTACACGGGCGTGTCACATTTCGACACGGGCGTGTCTGGGCCGGTCGACGATCTTCAGGCGCGTCCGGCGATTCGCTGCTGCGGACTTGAGATTTGTGTGTCACGCCCCTATGTCACGCACAGGTAGGGCGTGTCACAGGGCGTGTCTAGGCAGAAAACAGGAAAATACTTGTTTTGCTCCAAATAACCTGTAGATCAGCCCTGCAAGATTAAAAATGATTTTATTAGAATAAATAGATATAAATTATAGAAACAAGTTAAAATAAATTTAATATTATAAAATTAATATAAAATATCTAACTATTAATATAAAATAGTAAAATAAAAAGATAGAAATAATTAGAGTTATCAAATACCCCCATACTTATCCGTTTGCTAGTCCCGAGCAAACAACTTCCTATAGGGAGTAGAAAAAATTTTAAATGCTAGAAAAGAAAATTGAACCTAAGGAGTAAAATGCGAAGTCTTATGCCTATGTTTGTAGATACTTTTGTAGAAAGACTTACTCAGCATACAAATTAGGTTTTTATTTTTCTTAAAATGCGTTTTCACTATTATTTTTACTTTTAAGATGAAAATCCGGTAAATCTTAAAATTATCTTTAGGGAGAGTGTAGCGTGCGTACTAAGATAACATTGCACAAACAAAGATTAAGATACCCTCCAAAGAAATCCATCAATGTCGATGGCCATAGGCTTGCCCTTTCACACTCTCGCCACGGCACTAGTCTAACTTATAAACATAAATCAATAGGGCTTAATTAGGTTGAAATGTAGGCTTGGGTTTTTGGTGAGGGTGATCAAAGATAAACACGATGGCTAGTCACACCAAAACCTAGAGAAGCTTGTACATAAAGATTTGCTATGGCTTTAAAGAACGTAGCCAAGCATCATCCTCGGTTTTCCCGCCCGTCATTCGGATATGACACGGGCGTGACATTTTGTCACGGGCGTGTTGAGCCCGTGTCGCGGGTATCCGAGGCGTTGACCAGTCACGCCTCAGATCCCATCAAATTGTACATATTGTTGTACCATTTGGATGATGCTTGGCTTCAACTCAAAATTATTGGGGGCAATAGCGGGGCGAACAATACTAGATTGAGCCTCGTCCAAGTTTGGACGGGCATAATAGGACATAGTTCGTTGTTCGACCGCATTTGGCTCACCCATATTGGAAGAAGAAGAAGAAAGAGATCTAGGAGAATGAGAAGAAGAACTTAATGAAGAAGGAGGAGAAGAAGAGGGTGACGGAGAGAGAATTAAAGACGGATTAGGAGTGTCTCCTAAGGATTCCGTATCTTGAAAATTCGGAACTCGAAATTGTAAGCGGTGCCAAAGGGTTCGCTCGATTTCCGGATCCAAATCAAAAAGAGGTGACGGATTCCCTCGGGTCATACACAAGAACAAAACAAAAGATAAAAGTTTTAAGGTTTAAAAATTTATAAGATAAAATTTCCCGGACTTCCCAAGGGCTACCCAGTGACGGGTTCGCAAGGTACTAGGCGGTATTGCGGGATGAAAACCCGACAAGGCCCTTTCGCAAGAAATTTTAAATATAAAAATTTAAAGATAAAACTTTTTGAAAGAAAAAGTTTTTTTTTTTGAAATAAAAGAAAAAAAAATGATAAAATTAATAGATCCTTGCTTTCAAAATATCAACAAAGAAAAGTTCCCCGGCAACGGCGCCAAAAACTTGATGATGATTTTCTAGAAGTTAAATTACAACCAAACTAGAATCCCGAGTAGGCAAGCGTACCTATCGAAATGCAGTATAGGAAGTGTCGTATTGCGATTCGGGGCCTGTTGAGTACTTGTACTCACACGGAAGAGCTATTATTTTATCAACGGAAAAGTTGGTTTGATTATACTAGATAATAAAACTAAGACTGAAGCTAAAGAGAAATTCAAATATGAGGAAGCTAGCACTTGATCTAGAATCCCCTTAGACTAAAATAAATCTTCTTGGACAATAATGAAATGCGAGTTCTTAATTATACTCACTCGACCGTGGAGGTTCCTAAAATATAGAAGCGTCTCTCTCGAGCTCATGCTTCTAACTAACCTTAGGTTGATCGATTAAGACCTCTCGGCCAGTCGAAACCCCTAAGCTTGCTTTATGCGGTGAACCTCACTATTGGATTTGACTCCAATCCAGAAGATTTACGTCGTCCTCTCTCGAGGAGTGCATTCAACTCCTTTTATCTTTGAGTGATCTCCTCGTATCCGCAACCTCTCGGTCATTTAGGATACGGATCTTAGATCGAAGATCATATCCGCGTAATATGACTTCGATGAAATAAAAATCAAAGATAAATCGTAGCGAGAACAATTAAGAACAAGACATTTAATAAGAAGGAGAAAGATCTATTTTATTCTAAGGTTCATCATGATCAAGTGCTAAAAGAAGATTAGCTACTCATCATGATTGGGGAAATACAAAATGAAGTAGGAAAAGACATGATTGAAATGGAAATAACTAAAATTAAAGTTACAACAAAGGTAAATCTAACTTAGAAATGAGAAAATACAGCAAAAGAAACAGAAAATTACAAGACTCCAACTCCCAAAATTCGACTCCTCAGCATCTGAAGCTGTCTGGAATTTATAGAAAAATTTCTGTTTGGTCACGCCCCTAGGTCACGCCCGTGACCTAGGGCGTGTCAGGATCGGAACCGTCGTCTTGAAAGCCCGGGAACGTTGGAGGAGAAACCGCCAAAATTGGTTAACTGACGGGTCACGCCCCTAGGTCACGCCCGTGACCTAGGGCGTGTCACGGCTGTTTCTGGAAACGGCGGGAAGCTGAAAACGGCGGGAGTAAAAGTGGTCTTCAAGAAGGTGTCACGCCCCCTAGTCACGCCCGTGACTAGGGGCGTGTCTTGCTGTAACGGAAATCTGGCGGCAACGGCTGGAACGGCGCGCTAATGTCTGGTAACTTCCTTGACACGCCCTGGGTCACGCTCGTGACCCAGGCGTGTAATTTTAATCCGACGTGGCACAGTCAGCTGTTATGTCGCAGACCGTCACGCCCCGTGTATAGGGTACACCGGCGTGTCACATTTCGACACGGGCGTGTCTGGGCCGGTCGACGATCTTCAGGCGTGTCCGGCGATTCGCTGCTGTGTACTTGAGATTTGTGTGTCACGCCCCTGTGTCACGCCCAGGTAGGGCGTGTCACAGGGCGTGTCTAGGCAGAAAACAGGAAAATACTTGTTTTGCTCCAAATAACCTGTAGATCAGCCCTGCAAGATTAAAAATGATTTTATTAGAATAAATAGATATAAATTATAGAAACAAGTTAAAATAAACTTAATATTATAAAATTAAGATAAAATATCAAACTATTAATATAAAATAGTAAAATAAAAAGATAGAAATAATTAGAGTTATCACCCATCCCAGTACTACTCTCGCCCAAGCACGCTTAACTATGGAGTTCTTTCAACCTTCATCGCTCAATTGGTGATGAAGGTTGAAAGAACTCCATAGTTAAGCGTGCTTGGGCGAGAGTAGTACTGGGATGGGTGACCTCCTGGGAAGTCCCCATACGGCCCAACTTAACTGTCGAGATCGCTCATCAAAGGGAGGCTGTGGCCACCAACAACCCGCCTGTGGAGGGAGAGGGGTTGGGGTGCTTGGGCTGCAGCCCGGTAGCGTCGCCTAGAGCGGAGCCATGGCACTACCACGTTGGATCGGCTAGGGGCGTTACAATAAAAAGTGAACTTTTATTGTAACGACCCTGGCGCGTACGTAACAGCGTTACGGCTCCGCTCTCCAGGCATCGCTACCGGGCTGCAGCCCAAGCACCCCAACCCCTCTCCAGCCCACTGGCGGGTTGTTGGTGGCCACAACCTCCCTTTGATGAGGTAAACTCGATAGTCAAGCGCGCACCACGGGGACTTCCCAGGAGGTCACCCATCCCAGTACTACTCCAGCCCGAGCACGCTTAACCCACAGGTCGGAGGATCGAAACCTCCCTCTGATACCAAAATTTAACGACCCCATCCGTTACATGACGTATAATAGAAGGTCCGGCAGGGGCCCCACACTATATGCCACAAACAGACGGTGAGGTCACAGGATAATACCAAACCATACACGTATCCTAACTCAGAGCATGCTAGCGGAAGCTTTAAGTTGTAAATTGAAGTCTAACCAGGAATGTCCAATATATAAACCACAGTTATATATATAGCCACGGAATGTACAATAACGTGAAAGGTTGGCCTTAAGGCCTTACAGTTCCTCTTTCCACACATGGATTACAAACATCGGCGCGCAGGCCGGCCATACATGAGTGAAAGCAAAACAAACAAAACCATTCGCGCAGCCTTCAAGGGCTTAGCCGCAGCAGCAGCAACAACAACAACAGCAAGGGCTTCAGCACTTCATTTACCACTCGGCTCGCCAGTACCTGCAGGGACAATCCACCCAAACGGTGGCAAACACGGCAACGGTCAGCATTCAGCTGACCCAATTATAACAATCCTACCCCTTTCTCGGGGCAGTAGCATTCCTTCCCTGCATAGCATGGTATCAACATAGCAAATATGTGCTCGCAGGCACACTCACGCCATCACAACCGTCGGCCATACGGCCCGACAGTCCATGCACTCAGGGCACATTCTTGGTGCACCGGAAAACCAGGGTCAACACCACCGTTTACACGGTATTGAGCATTCTAGTCTTTTTGGCGCGCGGGCCTAAGACTCTCATTATGCGCTCCAACGAAACCTATAACCAGGCTTACCAGTCGGACAGACATAACGTAGGTACGGATCAGCCACCCCCGTTGCTCAAGTCGCCGTGCCACCTCGAATACGAAAGTATCCATGGCAATTTATAGGCGCGGGTCGGTTTCACCTTTCCTGTTCGGCAAACTGCCTTTTCATCGAGTTGCAGCCCAACGGCTCAACTGCATAGAAAGTGGCAACACACGGCCACAAGAGTTTCATCCAACCCTCTTCATTTCCTGGACTTCATCCATTACTTCCTGCTGTACCAAACAACAGGTAGGCACAAGGCAAACAAGCCATAACCACGGAGTCTTCTCCGATATGCAAACAAGCATCACCAATCCAGACCAACATGTCCAGATGGGCTTCACACAGCATGCCTAGATCCGTACTCCAATTCCGTACTCTAACAAGGGGGACTTCACATATCTACCCCAAGGGATGCCACAACCCACCGCACACTCGCGGGGAAGGGTTTTCCCTATGCAATGCAGAAAAGAAGGACTTCACATGTCCAAGAAGGGAGATCGTTACCCTTGACGATCTCTTGGAAACAATCGAAATCTAGCCGGTGAGGGAGAACCGCAGCAGCTTTGCCTTCACAGCGCTGGCCTCGGATCTCGAATCAGACCACGGGAGCTCCACCGGTGGTTTGATCTCCTCCTCCTTCTTCTTCCTCCTCTCTCTTTCTCTCTAATGAAGAATGAGCTCTTCATCCAGCCTCTGCTGTTTTAATCCAGCAAGGAATCACCTGAGCCTTTGGATCCAAAGAGAGAAAATGAACGGCCATGATTTTCCCAAAATCCCACTTTTTTGGCTGACACGGCCTGTGACACGCCCGTGTACCCTTAAGCGGCACACGCGGTACTCTTAACAGGTCGATTTGAGTTGCAGGCTGTTTAACACGGCTTGGGACACGGGCGTGTCCCAGGGCGTGTCGGGGGTACACGGCCTGGGGCACGGGCGTGTCCCAGGGCGTGTCACTCAAGAAAATGCCGGATTGAGTCAGAAGATTACACGGCCAGGAACCAAGCCTTGAACACGGCCGTGTCAGATTTGACACGGGCGTGTCCGATGCCGTGTGCCTACCCGTGTACTGCTGGTTAGTTTTGGAGCTCGATGAGGCAGGGGTGACACGGGCGTGTCACATGACTGACACGGGCGTGTCCGGTTCGACACGGGCGTGTCGATGCCCGTGTTCTGGTAAAGTTCAGTCGGTACGAGTACCGCGTGTGCCGCTTAACGGTACACGGCCTGTGACACGGGCGTGTCACAGTCCGTGTCAGCCAAAAAAGTGGGATTTTGGGAAAATCGTGGCCGTTCATTTTCTCTCTTTGGATCCAAAGGCTCAGGTGATTCCTTGCTGGATTAAAACAGCAGAGGCTGGATGAAGAGCTCATTCTTCATTAGAGAGAAAGAGAGAGGAGGAAGAAGAAGGAGGAGGAGATCAAACCACCGGTGGAGCTCCCGTGGTCCGATTCGAGATCCGAGGCCAACGCTGTGAAGGCAAAGATGCTGCGGTTCTTCCTCACCGGCTAGATTTCGATGGCTCCCAAGAGATCGTCAAGGGTAACGATCTCCCTTCTTGGACATGTGAAGTCCTTCTTTTCTGCATTGCATAGGGAAAACCCTTCCCCGCGAGTGTGCGGTGGGTTGTGGCATCCCTTGGGGTAGATATGTGAAGTCCCCCTTGTTAGAGTCCGGAATTGGAGTACGGATCTAGGCATGCTGTGTGAAGCCCATCTGGACATGTTGGTCTGGATTGGTGATGCTTGTTTGCATATCGGAGAAAACTCCGTGGTTATGGCTTGTTTGCCTTGTGCCTACCTGTTGTTTGGTACAGCAGGAAGTACTGGATGAAGTCCAGGAAATGAAGAGGGTTGGATGCAACTCTTGTGGCCATGCGTTGCCACTTTGTGTGCAGTTGAGCCGTTGGGCTGCAACTCGATGAAAAGGCAATTTGCCGAACAGGAAAGGTGAAACCGACCCGCGCCTATAAATTGCCATGGATACTTCCGTATTCGAGGTGGCACGACGACTTGAGCAACGGGGGGTGGCTGATCCGTACCTGCGTTATGTCCGTCCGACTGGTAAGCCTAGTTATAGGTTTCGTTGGAGCGCATAATGAGAGTCTTAGGCCCGCGCGCCAAAAAGACTAGAATGCTCAATACCGTGTAAACGGTGGTGTTGACCCTGGTTTTCCGGTGCACCAAGAATGTGCCCTGAGTGCACGGACTGTCGGGCCGTGTGGCCGACGGTTGTGATGGCGTGAGTGTGCCTGCGAGCACATATTTGCTATTTTGATACCATGCTATGCAGGGAAGGAATGCTACTGCCCCGAGAAAGGGGTAGGATTGTTATAATTGGGTCAGCTGAATGCTGACCGTTGCCGTGTTTGCCACCGTTTGGGTGGATTGTCCCTGCAGGTACTGGCGAGCCGAGTGGTAAATGAAGGGCTGAAGCCCTTGCTGTTGTTGTTGTTGTTGCTGCTGCGGCTAAGCCCTTGAAGGCTGCGCGAATTGTTTTGTTTGTTTTGCTTTCACTCATGTATGGCCGGCCTGCGCGCCGATGTTTGTAATCCATGTGTGGAAAGAGGAACTGTAAGGCCTTAAGGCCAACCTTTCGCGTTGTTGTACATTCCGTGGCTATATATATAACTGTGGTTTATATATTGGACATTCCTGGTTAGAGTTCAATTTACAACTTAAAGCTTCCGCTAGCATGCTCTGAGTTAGGATACGTGTATGGTTTGGTATTATCCTGTGACCTCACCGTCTGTTTGTGGCATATAGTGTGGGGCCCCTGCCGGACCTTCTATTATACGTCATGTAACGGATGGGGTCGTTACATTTTGGTATCAGCTTCATTCGGTCTTCCTCTTTCGAATTCGTGGTCGAATTCTTTTATGGGGTGGCGAGCGCGTGTTTGTGCGCCCTGCTGTAACGCTAATGAACTCTGGAATGTCCACTAAGGAATGTACATAATCTTGTTTGAGGAATCTGCGCGTTCCTTTTCTGTTGTTTTGCTTGCATACGATCGCTAATGTGTGTCTTGTCCACCTATAGGTGATGCGTAGTGGTGCTGGGCAGTCTGAGCCCAAGCGCTCTGATGAGAGTGCGGCACCAGCTGAGGTGCCAACACCTCCTCCATCTGCGGAAACTGTTCGCTTAGTTGCTGAGGCTCTATTTGCCATGATTCAGCCGACTGGGCAAGCGCAGCCGACAGTAGTGCCAGTTCGTGTTGATGTAAGACCCGAGCCGGGTGAGGCTGTCGATCCACGAGCAGCTGACCGACAGTTGAAGCAATTCATGAGCTTCAGTCCGCCTACGTTTACGGGACTGGATCCCCAACGCAGGCAGAGGATTGGTTATCGCGTGTCAAGCGGATAATGACAACGATCAGGGCGGAGGAAACTCTAAAGGTCACCTTGGCCACCTTCATGCTTGAAGGAGAGGCGCGGTTGTGGTGGGATGAGGTTGAGGTACACCATTTGGCGGGCAGGCAATTAATGCAAGTATCGATTGAGGAGTTCTCTCGAATATTTCTGGCGAAGCATGTCCCAGCGGCGCAACGCATTGCCATGGAAAATGAGTTCCAACGGTTAAAGCAAGGAGAAGATAGCGTGGATACCTACCTGCATGAGTTTACAAGGTTGGGGCGATATGCGGGAACAATCTTCGCGGATGACCAAAGGAAAACGAATAGGTTCTATGAAGGATTGTTGGATGAGTTGAGGTTCCTTCTTTCGAGTTCAGTGAACCAAGGGTTTCAGGCGTTGGTTGATACTGCATGTGCGTTGGAGAAGGACATGAGATGGGTGCAAGGGAACAAGGGCTTGGTTGTGTCAAAGCTAGAGGTTCAAGCACCTCGCCCTAGCAAATCGTTCTACCAGAAGAAAGGGGGCAAGAGGTCCAAGCCGTCTGGGCAAGTGACTACGACCGTTGTGTCGGGGGCGACATCAAGGCCGGAGTCTCGTACATGCTATAACTGTGGCCGGGTGGGGCATATAGCCCGTGACTGTCGGGTTGTTCAGCCCAAAGGGGAAAAGAAGACGGGTGCGTCTTATGCTGAGAAGGGCAAAGCGGTGGTTGATTCCTCTGCGTCCCAGGCACAGCCCCGAATTTATCACCTTGGTCAGCAGGAGGCGATTAAGCAAAGTGACTTCGTCACAGGTACGAGTTAATATAGCTTATTTGCTTAAGTGCTATTGCATTTGGTTATGTGTAGCTTGTGCATGATGTGTGTGTGCTGTAGGCTTTGTCCTGATTCGGAATACTTTGGCGAGAGCCCTGTTTGATACGGGTGCTTCGCATTCTTTTCTGTCTGAGGACTTCGTATCTCGAATTGGGGTGCCGAGTCATGTGACGGTGGATAGTACAAGGGTGCTATTGCCGAATGGCTGTGTGATGCTTGCGGTTAAGGCTTGCGATGTGGTTGTTCAAATAGGAAGTCGGGATTTCAGTTTGAGTGCAGCTGTGCTACCGTTATCGGAGTTTGATGTGATCTTTGGCATGGACTGGCTCTCGAAGCAGCGTGCCTTTATTGATTGCAACTCCAAGGAGATCACACTGGGCCAGAATACCGGACTTGTGACGAAGTTCGCTGGTATGCGATGAGTTGGCGGGACTTTGTTGTCTGCGCTCCAAGTCGTCAAAGCTGTTCGGAAGGGCGCGGAGTTATTCTTCACGCTAATTCAAGCTGTTGAGCCAAAGGCTAGTGTCGGTGAAGTTCTGGTTGTGTCAGAGTTTGCCGATGTGTTTCCTAAAGATCTTCCTGGGTTACAACCCCAGCGGGAGATTGACTTCTCTATTGAGTTGGTGCCAGGTGCGAAACCTGTGGCCCGCTCACCATATCGCGTCGCGCCAAAAGAGATGGCTGAATTGAAAGTCCAATTGCAAGAGTTGTTGGAGCAGGGATACATATGCCCAAGTATGTCACCTTGGAGCGCGCCTGTTCTATTTGTGAAAAAGAAAGACGGTAGTTTGCGGTTATGTATTGACTACCGCGAATTGAATAAGCTGACGGAGAAAAACAAATATCCGATTCCACGGATTGATGACCTATTTGATCAGCTGGCAGGATCAACGGTCTATTCCAAGTTGGATTTGAAATCGGGATATTATCAGTTGGGGATTCGGGAAGGTGACATTCCCAAGACGGCATTTGGAACACGCTACGGTCATTATGAGTTCACGGTAATGCCCGTTTGGCCTATGTAATGCGCCTTCGGTATTTATGGATCTAATGCATCGAACGTTCCGAGAGTACTTGGATTTGTTCGTGATTGTGTTTATCGATGACATCTTAGTATACTCTCAGTTGGAAGAGGATCATGCAAACCATTTGTAGTTGGTCTTGCATACCCTGCAGAGGAATAAGCTTTATGCCAAGTTCTCAAAGTGTGAGTTCTGGCTCTCTTCAGTAGCCTTTTTAGGCCATGTGGTAAGTGGAGAAGG
Organism: Platanthera zijinensis; assembly: GCA_039513925.1. NCBI lineage: Eukaryota > Viridiplantae > Streptophyta > Magnoliopsida > Asparagales > Orchidaceae > Platanthera > Platanthera zijinensis. Next base: position 83,299,774 of record CM077086.1, read on the forward strand.
TATCGCGGTGGATCCGTTGAAGATAAGTGCCATTCGAGATTGTCCAGTGATGTCTTCAGTGGCCGAGGTCAGGAGCTTCCTTGGGCTTGCGGGCTACTATAGACGGTTTGTGGAAAACTTCTCACGGATTGCTTTACCTCTGACCACGCTAACGAGAAAAGATCAAAAGTTCATTTGGACGCCGGAGTGCGCGCGAGCTTTTGAAGACCTGAAGAGTTGTTTGATCACGGCGCCTGTGTTGACATCGCCATGTGGTACAGATGGCTATGAGATCTATAGTGATGCTTCCGGGAGCGGCTTAGGCTGCGTTCTTCTGCAGTTTGGTAAAGTGATTGCTTATGGCTCGCGCTAGTTGAAAGTGCATGAGCGGAATTACCCCGTCCATGATTTGGAGTTGGAGGCGGTAATCTTTGCGCTCAAGTTGTGGCGGCACTATCTTTATGGCGTTAAAGTGGACATCTATACAGATCACAAAAGCCTAAAGTACTTGTTGGATCAGAAGGATCTGAATATGCGACAACAAAGATGGATGGAGTTCCTTGGGGACTACACCTTCGAGATTCACTATACACCCGGGAAGGGAAATGTGGTCGCTGATGCTTTGAGTCGGGCGCCGGTACGGGCAAGCTGGTTGCAGGAGGCATGATCAGCGTTTAATCCAGGAATTGGAAGCCTTGGAGATATCTTGTGTTGACAAGGGTTCGTCGACCGATGCATGCTTGAACTGGACGGAGGTTCAATATGACCTTACAGACAGAATTCGGCGAGCAATGGAGCTTGATGAAAGTCTCCAGTGCTATGCTAAAGATGGGCCGGATGACCAGTTCTCTTGGGATAACGGTTTGTTACGAAGAAATGGTCGAGTGTGCGCCCGAGTGTGGGTAAATTGAGGGAAGATTTGATGTACGAAGCTCACTTTGCAAAGTACTCAGTTCACCCAGGGAGCACAAAGATGTACAGAGATCTGAAAAAGCTGTTCTGGTGGCCCGGACTAAAGAAAGATGTAGCACGTTATGTGGCGGAATGCAATACCTGTGCGTTGGTGAAAGCAGAATGCCAGAAGCCTGGCGGTTTCCGGAAGTCGTTACCCATTCCGGAGTGGAAGTTCGATGACATTTCGATGGATTTCGTGCACGGGTTGCCGAGATCGCAACGTGGTCATGATTCAATCTGGGTGATTGTGGACCGGTTGACAAAAGTGGCGCACTTCCTTCCAAACAGAAGAGACGATTCAGTGGAAACCTTGGCCAAGATTTATGTGGAGCAGATTGTTCGACTGCACGGTGTTCCTCAGAGCATCATCAGTGACCGTGATGGGCGATTCACATCGAATGATTGGCGGCTAGTTCATCAAATGTTGGGTACAAAATTAGCGTTTAGTACGGCCTTTCATCCCCAAACGGATGGCCAGACTGAACGAACCAACAGGACGATGGAAGACATGCTCCGCATGTGCGCCCTAGATTTTGGTAAGAGATGGGAAGATTATATTTTTCTTGTAGAATTTGCCTATAATAATAGCTACCAAGCGAGCATCGGTATGACACCATTTGAGACTTTGTATGGTCGTAAATGCCGTACACCGTTAGCTTGGGCAGAAGCAGGCGAATCTAAGCTGAGTGGGAAAAAGGAAGTCGAAGAAGCTACCACGCTTATACGCTCAATTCGGGAGAGGCTATTGATAGCCCAAGATCGTCAAGCAAAGTACTACAGTGCCAAACACCGGAACGTGGAGTTCACGGTGGGTGATTGGGTATATTTGAAGATTAAACCCTTCAAAGGCGTATCTCGGATTCGGCGGTTGAAAAAGCTAGGTCTGAGGTATCTTAGTCCATTTGAGGTGGTGGAGCGAGTTGGAGAAGCTGCTTATCGACTAGCACTTTCAGCGGACTTGGGTGGATTACATGATGTATTTCACATCTCAATACTTCGTAAGGCTGTGATGGATCCAGCTCAAGTAGTAGAGAATGATCGGGTACCGGTCGAGTATGGGCTAACGACGAGGGTTCGACCCATTCGAATCGAGGATCGAGCCGAGAAACAGTTGCGGAACAAAGTGATCGGGATGGTCAAAGTCCGGTGGGACAATTGTGGCCGTGAAGAGCTAACATGGGAGCGAGAGCAGACCATGCGAGCTGAATTTCCCGAGTTGTTTGTATAAACTGTAGACCGTGTACCTTTTGTTATAACCGAGTTATCAAGTTATAGCATTGTATTTGCTTGTTTCCTTACCGTGTCAAATTTCGGGACGAAATTTTGTTAAGGGGGGGAGGATTGTAACACCCCAAAACTCTTAACAGGTCGATTTGAGTTGCAGGCTGTTTAACACGGCCTGGGACACGGGCGTGTCCCAGGGCGTGTCGGGGGTACACGGCCTGGGGCACGGGCGTGTCCCAGGGCGTGTCACTCAAGAAAATGTCGGATTGAGTTAGAAGATTGCACGGCCCGGAACCAAGCCTTGAACACGGCCGTGTCAGATTTGACACGGGCGTGTCCGATGCCGTGTGCCTACCCGTGTACTGCTGGTTGGTTTTGGAGCTCGATGAGGCAGGGGTGACATGGGCGTGTCACATGACTAACACGGGCGTGTCTGGTTCGACACGGGTGTGTCGATGCCCGTGTTCTGGTAAAGTTCAGTCGGTACGAGTACCGCGTGTGCCGCTTAAGGGTACACGGCCTGTGACACGGGCGTGTCACAGGCCGTGTCAGCCAAAAAAGTGGGATTTTGGGAAAATCGTGGCCGTTCATTTTCTCTCTTTGGATCCAAAGGCTCAGGTGATTCCTTGCTGGATTAAAATAGCAGAGGCTGGATGAAGAGCTCATTCTTCATTAGAGAGAAAGAGAGAGGAGGAAGAAGAAGGAGGAGGAGATCAAACCACCGATGGAGCTCCCGTGGTCCGATTCGAGATCCGAGGCCAGCGCTGTGAAGGCAAAGCTGCTGCGGTTCTTCCTCACCGGCTAGATTTCGATGGCTCCCAAGAGATCGTCAAGGGTAATGATCTCCCTTCTTGGACATGTGAAGTCCTTCTTTTCTGCATTGCATAGGGAAAACACTTCCCCGCGAGTGTGCGGTGGGTTGTGGCATCCCTTGGGGTAGATATGTGATGTCCCCCTTGTTAGAGTCCGGAATTGGAGTACGGATCTAGGCATGCTGTGTGAAGCCCATCTGGACATGTTGGTCTGGATTGGTGATGCTTGTTTGCATATCGGAGAAGACTCCGTGGTTATGGCTTGTTTGCCTTGTGCCTACCTGTTGTTTGGTGCAGCAGGAAGTACTGGATGAAGTCCAGGAAATGAAGAGGGTTGGATGCAACTCTTGTGGCCGTGCGTTGCCACTTTGTGTGCAGTTGAGCCGTTGGGCTGCAACTCGATGAAAAGGCAGTTTACCGAACAGGAAAGGTGAAACCGACCCGCTCCTATAAATTGCCATGGATACTTCCGTATTCGAGGTGGCACGATGACTTGAGCAATGGTGGGTGGCTGATCCGTACCTGCGTTATGTCCGTCCGACTGGTAAGCCTGGTTATAGGTTTCGTTGGAGCGCATAATGAGAGTCTTAGGCCCGCGCGCCAAAAAGACTAGAATGCTCAATACCGTATAAACGGTGGTGTTGACCCTGGTTTTCCGGTGCACCAAGAATGTGCCCTGAGTGCACGGACTGTCGGGCCATGTGGCCGACGGTTATGATGGCGTGAGTGTGCCTGTGAGCACATATTTGCTATGTTGATACCATGCTATGCAGGGAAGGAATGCTACTGCCCCGAGAAAGGGGTAGGATTGTTATAATTGGGTCAGCTGAATGCTGACCGTTGCCGTGTTTACAACCATTTGGGTGGATTGTCCCTGCAGGTACTGGCGAGCCGAGTGGTAAATGAAGGGCTGAAGCCCTTGCTGTTGTTGCTGCTGCTGCTGCTGCGGCTAAGCCCTTGAATGCTGCGCGAATGGTTTTGTTTGTTTTGCTTTCACTCATGTATGGCCGGCCTGCGCGCCGATATTTGTAATCCATGTGTGGAAAGAGGAACTGTAAGGCCTTAAGGCCAACCTTTCACGTTGTTGTACATTCCGTGGCTATATATATAACTGTGGTTTATATATTGTACATTCCAGGTTAGAGTTCAATTTACAACTTAAAGCTTCCGCTAGCATGCTCTGAGTTAGGATACGTGTATGGTTTGGTATTATCCTGTGACCTCACCGTCTGTTTGTGGCATATAGTGTGGGGCCCCGGCCGGACCTTCTATTATACGTCATGTAACGGATGGGGTCATTACAACGTACCTATTTGGGGATAAATTTATGATCAATGACTGGGATTAATTCCTCTTACTTAGCCGCAAACAGACAAATTTTCCTTTAACCCTTAGTCTTATTAGACTGACCAATCCTGCAGGTATTTAAATTGACCTGCAATACACATACAATATATACAACTAGAGGAGAGATACTTGAACCTAATTCAACATTCCCATGTCAAACTTGAGGAGGTTGAATCTAGTTTCACCTACTGGCTTAGTGAATATGTGAGCCACTTACTTATTTGTTGAGACAAATTTTCAAGATTTGTCTCATACTTCTCCACATACTTTTAATATACAAATATCTTATCTAAAAAGCATAGTCCTGTCAAGAGATATAGGATTTATTTCAATTGAGAGAACATTTAGTAGAATCATCAATTGGAGGAATTCAACTTTTCTTTGTCTTGTAGACTTTGAGTAGATGCTGAATACACCGCCACATCCTTGCTCACTGCAAAGTACCTTTCAGCTGAGCCAGATATTTTCCTCTTCTTTAGCCATAGATTTGCATCTGGCTCTCTCTGACTGATCCACTTAGTGCAAGAGGTTTCTTGTTACCAATCCTTTTGGTATGACTCAAGCTAGTCCAGTACATCAGACTCACCTAGCTCCCCCTTAATGATTGCACATGTCTTGGACACCCTTTACTTGATAGTATGTCCATCCACTTCTATCTATAGGTGTATGATCCTGAAGATGGCCACCTTTTTCCAATCCTAAGTTGGGAACAATCTCTGTCCAAGGACCATAAATGGGTATGGCCACTTGGACTGTCCTACAAAACAAAATTTATCTTACCTTAGGACCCCAAAATGAATTGGGTCCTAGGTTCCTGTTAACATGAAAATGCACATGCCTTCCTATAGAAGTCCCGTCAGGAAGACTTACCCTTGCCCTTGGCACGCTAAGGTTGTGCCAACAATCTATGGCAAAGTGGCCCACTTTTGTCACAACCCGCATTTTCTCCGCATTTAATGATATATCAGAGTAAGGGAAAATGTGCATCGTGATGCCATATTAGCAGGGGATAACTGCAGATGCTCAGGCAAGACTCTAACTTAACACTTTATGAAAGATCCATAAGTTATTAAGAGGAAAATCCAATTAACGTTAAGCGGTTAGCCGTATCCCTCGGCTTAGTGTCTCATCTAGTCCACGATAAAAAAATAGTTTCACGCTGCAGAAAATACTTTATTAACAAGATTAGAAATCCTACATGAGTATAAACATCCCCGGAGGACATCTCATGGTATGCAAGACTCTAAATTTATAATAGTAACAAAATTAGCTTTTACGATCGTTAAACATAGTGATTTAGATTTGAAATATAGCATGTATGAAGTAATAATAGTGATTTTTATACTTTAAAATATCTAGCATGCAACCTAGCATAAAACCTTCCCAGAGAGTAAGCACAACCACCCCAAAAATGTAAATTAGCAGCTAGCCAAGTATTCAATATTCCCAAAAGAAAACTGCTAGTGGGCGTCAACAACCTGACACAAACCCACTGAAAGTATGCAAGTCTGAACTTAAACAAAAAACAAGAACTACCTCACGACGGTGAGGAAACTACTACAACAACTACAGTCCAAAAGCTACCACCCAACATAGCCGCTGCACCGGCTACAGCCCTGAACCTAAGACATTCAAAAGAAGAACACCTCAACAAGGAAATACAAGTGGCAATGGAAATAAATAGGTAACAAGTAGAAAAGTCAAGAAAAGGGTTTACAAACCTAACTATAAAAATATGCTGGAACCACAACTTATAAACCAAATAAAAACAGGTAAAGTAAAAGTGACAATAAAGGAGTTAGAAGAAAATTTGCACCAAATGCGGAACGAAACCGTGCTTCGATAAAATCTACAAGGATAAGCATAAAATAACATAAACTGATCTAAGAAGTAAACTAAGCACAAAATAGCTCGAAAACGTGAGTCATTAACACTAGGTAAAAAAAACTTGGCCGGAGTCAATGACTAAAACGTCCAAACGCGAACTACCAGACCCAAATGTCTCACAAAGGCACTACAGTGGTGGCCATCTCGCCCAACACAACCCAACAGGCCACAAAACAAAGACCAAACCAAACCACCAAGTGTAATGACTCACAAACCGACGTCCAGTTGGTGGTCTTTTATCCACTGCCAACATTCATAGCCAAAAAAACATCATACCCAAACACCCCAAACAAAAACCCAAGCCTAAACCCAAATAAACACCTAAACTAGTCCTAAAATCACTCTAAGGACCATACAAGACAGATCCTATACGAAACGACAAAATATTCTAAGTCCTGGCCAAATTCGGCGAGTATACCCGATAAACCTCGAGGATACTCGACGAATTTCTACAATACTTGGCGAATAAGACCTACGATACTCGACGAATTCTAACTATACTCAAAGAACAAGACTACGATACTCGGCGAATTCCTACTTTACTCGACACATCGACCCACGATATTCGAGGATTTCCTCTGATACACCCCAAAAACACTTAGACTATCCATCTACACTCGACGAATCGTTACCCGACGAGAATGACTTAATGAAATTCGGCGATACTCGCCGAATCTACCTAAGCCCTTACTCGACAAACTCCAGCAATACTCGCCGAATTATCCATGAACAAATCCCTCCATACCCGACGAATTTCACTTAACGATTTACGACGAATTCTCACCTAGCTAACCTACCATATTCGACAAATTTGGCTATGATACTCAGCGAATTTCTGACCCATACCCGCCAAGTTATACCTTTTGATATACGTCAAATTCTACTAAACCTCATAACCTACTCTCCATGTCTTGGCCGAAAACTTGCCCTACTGTAGGAGCTCTTTCATAGTTAACTTACACTAGTCCTACTCTCAAAGTGAGGAGGAAATAAAGTAAGAAAATACGCAAGAAATCAACATGCAAGGGGGAAAATACACTTGCCTTGAAACTCCAGAAAAACCCCTCCCACTCGCACCGCGACTAGGATTGGCCGCCAAAAGACCTTAGCAATGTTTCCTGATACTTTTGTGGGAAAAGGTGATTAAAATCACAAACCATAACACCTAAAAATAGAGGAATTGGGAAAATATTACCAAGATCGTGTAGATCTCGGCGAAAGCTCTCCAAATCTATAATCTGTTGAGAAATCCGACCACCAAATCGCTCTCAAACGTCGGCCAACCGCACGCGACGTCGCCGCTCCTCTCTCACTCGCGAAATCGCCGCCGCTCGGGTTAGAAAGATGATGTATAGGAATGCAAGGGTTTGATGCGATAGATTCCTATTTATACCTTACAATATAATAAATATTATTAATTAATTAAATAACATCAAAATAACTCGAAATCCAAACCAACTCGGAATCTTACGAAAATCGCACCGTAGCTAAATTTCGATGCTATGAATCTAACGACGAAGTCAAAATCCAAATTCGACAAACCAAACTCGGGTAAAACACCGCCTGAAGATAAAACGCCACCACATCCCTATAAATGCTCAACCGAGTCACCAAAACAGACCCGCCTCGCGATGGAAGGTGCAAAACCAAACAAAAACCAACTACACCGGAAAACCTACTGCGCAAACCCATGCTCAACCAAACGACACCTGTTAACTATGCATCAATGTAATGCCCTGACGTCAAAAATACGTCATTACGGGACTTAAAATAAACACCAAAAATCAGGGGTGTTACAGCCACCCCCCTTAAAAGAAGTTTTGTCCCGAAACTTGACATAATAGGATCAAATACAAAATAAAAGAAAAGTAATCATAGGCCATCAATGAAAACACTTACCAAAAATTATAAGGATAATAGATGAGGATGAACCTCCCTCATAGCTGACTCCAATACCCAAGTCGAGCTCTCCATGTCTTGGTTTCTCCACAAAACTTTAACAATGGTGTATAACCCCGTATTCGTCGAAGGGACTCAGGCAAGCAGGCGGGTCGACCCCGGCTCGCGCCTTCCTAGGCGGCTTTGCCACGGCCCGTGCTTGCCAAGGTGGGTCGCCCTCCGACCCGCGCCTCGTAGGCGGGTCAGCCCTGCCCGCCTCTCCAAGGCGGGCCAACCCTCATTTGCCCTCCGACCCGTACCTCTCCTAGGCTGACCAGCCCACGGTTTGAGGCAACCGCCTCTCCTAGGCAGGGCAGCCCTCGTTTGCCCTCTGACCCGCGCCTCTCCTAGGAGGGCAAGCCCTCGGTCAGCCCTGCCCGTCTCTCCTAGGCGGGCCAGCCCTCATTCGCCCTCTTACCCGCACCTCCTAGGCGGGTCAGCCCTGGCCGCCTCTTCTAGGTGGGCCAACCCTCGTTCTCCCTCCGACCCGCACCTCTCCTAGGTGGGCCTACCCTGCTTGCTCCCGCCCAGTAGGGTTGCGAGCCGACTCAAAGGCCAAGCAATCCTTCCTCGGTTGGGTCTAGAGGCCAAATTATTGGGGTAACCCTGTGAGAGGTGCACATAACCAGTTAGAACGGCGGCGTTACACTGTTGGAAGACCCGGTTGGGCTGTATATAGCTATTCATAATAGCGGAGTTTGTCTTTTGGCAGGCCAGTCCAAGGGGATTTCAGTAATTTCAGACCAACAGAGGTTACTTATTTTCAGATAATCTTCGAAAATCTATAAATAGGACCCAAGGGGTACATCAGAATGCATGCTTACCTATCTCCCAGTCTTCTAGCACTTTCTGAGGTACCTTAGCCCGACATTTGGCTAAGGAGGGGAAGCGCTCAGAGATCTTTCGGGTGTGTGATGGGACCTCCGCGCCGGGCCATTGGTCTAGTCCTTTGCTCTTTTTCCTTTTTATTTTTCTTGCAGGAGCGAAGTAGGTGCGCGACCACCCATTCCCCAAGGGTGAACTCCTCGAGAGACCGAATTTCGGTTTCAACAAATGGATTTTGTATTCCTTCGCTATACCTGATCCTGAGTATCCAAAACACGAACAGGCACCTCCACTTAGGAAAGCTTAGGCTCCAACTAGGGCACAACATCAAAGATTTTCCTGTCGCTTATCACAAACTTCCACAATTGACTCACGTGAAAAACATCGTGCACGCAAGGAAAACATGCTGGCAATTCCATCCTATAAGATGATACACCAATCCTCTCAAATACTTTGAAAGGTCCCAAATACCTAGGATCCAACTTATGGTTCTTACCAAATCTCTTAATGCCAGACATTAGGGAAACCTTTAGAAAAACCATATCCTAAGCAGCAAATTCCAATTCAGTCCTTCGATGATTAACGTTCTTTTCACAATGCTCTTGAGCTATCCAAAGCTTCTCTCGAATATGCTTAACAGAAATATCCATTTCTTTGAAGGCCTCCGGACCCAACAACGGGCTCTCACCAACCTCGGCTCAAAATAAGGGAGTTCTGCAACACCTCCCATACAAAGCCTCAAACGGGGCCATCTGCAAACTCTCTTGAAAACTGTTATTGTATGCAAATTCCATCAATCTCAAACGCTCATCCCACTCTCCTCTGTGGTCCAAAATATAACATCTGATCATATCCTCCACGATATGATTTACCCTTTCCATCTAACCATTTGTCTGTGGATGATAGGCAGTGGAATACCTCAAATCAGTACCCAACCCCTCATGTAATCTTTTCCAAAAGTGAGACGTAAACCTAGAGTCTCAGTTAGATAAAATACTAACAGGCACTCCATGTAATATGATGACCTCATCCAAATATTACTAGGCGATATTCTTCATGGAGTAGTCGATCTTGAATGACACGAAGTGAACACACTTCATCATTTTGTCTACTATAACCCAAACTGAATCGTAACCTCGGGGAGATCTCAGCAATCCCATAATAAAATCGATTGAAATGCTCTCCCACTTCCAACCTGGAATATCTAACGGCGTAAACTTGCCTCCAGACCTTCCATGATCGGCCTTAACTCGCTTGCAAGTAAAACATTCAGATACAAACTTAGCTATATCTCCTTTCATACCATACCACCAAACGATCTGCTTAAGGTCCTTATACATTTTAGTAGAACCAGGGTGGTAGGCAACACTAGAACCATGTGAAAGTGAGTGTAAGATCAATCCTTCACTCTAGAGGGGGTGAATAGAGTGTTTTAAAATAATTTTGCAAATATAAAAATTATTCTAGCAGTGGAAGACTTAATTTAGTTAGTGTAGAGTGCTTGACAGAAATCAAAATAAAATAACTACAAGAGCAAATCCACAGCACACAACAAATAAGATAGCAAACAACCAGAAGACACAAGGAGCTATAGTGGTTCCCCAAAACCTAGTTATATCCACTCTTCTACCACCCTTGGTAGGAATCCACTGCAGGATGAGTTGATCAAGTGTCCTGGGCACCAATGAGCTTTTGATCAGGTGCTCAAAAACCAAACAAGATTTTTTGATCAGGTGTCTTGCCACCACTGAGTTTTGATAAGGTCTCAGAAACCAAAACAAAACTTTTGAAGGGAGTTCAAAAACCCTTTTAAAGGAAAGGAAAAAGAATAAAGATGAAGTTGTCTTCTCAGTTAACAATCAAAGAGAAGAACAAGTGGATGAGATGTTGTAAAAGCTCCCCCTTAGATTAGCAAGAGTTCAGGAACTAGAAGCTTTACAAGGGTGATAGGTCTTCAGTAGAAAGAATGCTCCAATAGAAGATGATTCAGCTTGAACTGAAATGTTTGTTGTATGGAGTGTGAATGATGAAGACTTGAGAAAACTTTTATTAAGCAGAAATCAGAAAGAAAACTTGTTCTGTTTTCTGTGTTATTGATCTTCTTTTTCTTTCTGTATGTGTTCTGTGTATACTGCTGTGTATATATTCTTATTCTCTCTGAATGATAATAAGAAATCCAGTCGTCAAATCTTCTTGATAGCCATTAGTAAAGTCATAAAAACTTTTCTTAAAATGTCAACTGTCTCAGGAGGAAATAACCTAAAAACATTCCTTCTTTGTTTCCTTGAAACTTGCTCCAGATTTATTATAATGGCTAGAAATCTTCTTCAATAAATGCTCTGACTTGAAGACATTTGAAATCCTTAACAAACTGACAAAATTCCAGAAATCGTCAATCTCAAAAGATAATCATCAATCTGAGCTCAACTATCGTCGAACTGAGCTCAAAGATATTTGACTTAGTCTAAGACAGAAATCGTCGATCTGAGCTCAGAGATCGTTGAACTGAGTTCGACGCATCGTCAACCTGAGCTCAGAGAGATAGTCGAACTGGGTTCGACGCTTAGTCGATCTGAGCTCGATGACAAGTTGAATTCTTCTTCTGGGCTTCTCAACTGAACTAGAAGGTCTTGGGGAAAGCTTCCAACCTAAGTCCTAAGCCTTAGACCTAACTAGTTGACCTTTACTCTATACAACAAGGTCAAAGCAACTGTCCTATAGACATAGTGATCCTGACCCAAATTAGTAATAGGGTGTTCCAACAATCTCCCCCTATTTGGTTTAGGATTACTATTTACATGAGTTATTGGAAAAAAACATCAACAGAAATAGAAATACAAAAAACATTGTAGAACCACAGATATATAATTATAACACACCAAATAGTTCAGCATAGATATGAGAGAGTTTTCAGCTTACACCCAGATTAATGCTTATCATCAGTTCTTTTCTTGAAAATGATTTCTCTGTTTGGATTTTCTGAATCTTTCTTTGATCTGAAGTCCTCAGCAGCACCAAGAGTCTTCTGGCTTCTGCTTCTAGGAACTACAACTTCAGGATGTAGCTGCATGTACTCCTCAGTATTGAAGAATTTCTTGGAGCTATATATTTCAAGCTCTTGTCTTCTTTGATCTGATAGAGTAGAGATATTGGAAGTATCTTGGCCTTTTTCTCTTGCTTTCTTGATTTGATCTAATGTAGCCATTTCTTTTAGTATGGCTGTCCAAGAGACTGAGTTTTTCTCTGGATCTTCAAAAGGAACTGGTGGCTCATACTTATTGATGGTGTCAGTGGGAGGAGCTTTAGGATGAAAGCATTCTTTTAGCTTATAAGGAAAAGGACCAGAAGTGGAATCACTTGGGCTTTGTCCTTTCCTTTGATAAGGCTGATGTCTGGACTGTCCTCTGGAATAAACTTGATAATCTCTTTGATTGCCTCTGTACTGACTTCCTCTTGACTGATTGCCTCTTTGCTGATATCCTCTTGATTGAGATCTTCCTTGAAACTGAGAGAATCTTTTAGATGAAGCATTTGAGGATTGATGAGCTGAGTTTCCACCAGATCCTTCACCTGGAGAAGGAGGAGGAGGAGGATTATAATGAGAAGTTCCTTGGTCATATTTCCTTTTATTCCTCATGGCCTTCAAATGGTTCTTAGAGAATTGCATCCAGTGCTCAGTTATAGGGCAGTTATGCAGAATATAATAGGGTATATCATGATCAGAAGTGGCTTTGGATAATTGAACTCTTTTTATAGCTTTACTTATAGCTTTCCTCTTCTTTACAATAGTTGCAGAGGAATCATCAGAGTCAGTCCTGAATTCATCATCATCAGAGCTCTGAGGCTCATCAAATAAAGCATCTATTTGCTTTAATACTTCTTTAGAGATAACAGGAGTTGAAGTAGGAGGAGCAGTCGTAGAAGTAACAACATCAGCAGCATCTGAAGCAGTAGGAGAAGAAACTGAACAAACTGGCTCTACTTGCTCTATAACAGCCTCGCAAAAAACAACGTCAGCAGCAGCAGTAGCATCAAGAACAAAAGGAATACTTTCCACAGTTTTAGCAGAATTTATATACATTTCTATCAGATTTGGATCACAGTAGGAGAAGGGAACTATAGCCCTAGTTAAATCTTCAGTAGGGAGAGGTGCTGGAAGATAACTGCTATAAAATGAATCAAATAATGATAATAAAGAATGTATATTTACTGCAGGACTGATGGTTGGAGCTGGAGCTGGAGCTGAAACTGAAACTTTCTCTAAAGCTGGAATCTCTAAAGTTATAACTTCTGATATTTGCATTTCTAAAACAAAATTCTCTGAGGGCAGCACTTCTTCATAAGGCATCTCCCCCTTCCTAGTTTCAGTGATAATTGAATCTAGGCCCCCAGAAGTAGGGATGGACTGAATGGAGAAGGAAGAAGATATTCTAACAGATAAATCATTCAAAGTCTTGACTAAGGGAGCCAAGGTTAAATCCAGTAGGAGAGTTAGCTTGGGTGCCAACAACTCATATAATTTATCTGCTAGAGGCAGAAGATCTACTTGCTCAAGATTAACTTGAGTAGAGGTAGAGGGAGGGGCTGCAGAGATGGATGGAATTGATGCAGAGAGAAGTGGTATGGATGGTTGAGAGATGGGGATGGATGTTATGGATGGAGCTGGGATAGTGACTGTTGGTAGAAATGAGGAGATGGTTGGGGGAAAGGATGGTTGAGACATGATATCATGTAGGATTTGTTGAAAGGATGTTGAGGTGTATGGAATGTCTTGAGGTGAAGATGGAGAATCATCCATGAAGGAATCATCTAAAAGGTTGAATGATGGAAGATGGGAGGATGATTCTAAATCTATGGATGAGAAGTAATATAGTGGATGGAAAACTTCTTGATGAGTGGCTGGAGGAGGTGGAGAATCTATTTGAGATGAAGGGATGGAAGATGTAACTAGTTGCGGAGAGGGAGGAGAGGATATGGAGGGGGATGGAAACACTTCTGCTGGGGCAGTGGACTAGGGAGGAGTGACTGAATCAGTCCTTGTGTCTGAAGAAGCTTTAGCTACAAAAGCCCTGCTGGGTTTGACAATCTGTCTCTCCCACTTGCCAAAAAGGGCTGAAGAAAGCCTCTTTGAAGCATTGATGTGCATTCCATTGGATACTAACAACTGAGGGCACCTATTCTACAGGAATAGGCCCACAATCCTTCCAAAATTCACAAAATTTTTATTGATCTTTTTCTTAATCAAGTCAAAGAAAATGGCTCCCCAATCTAGGTGCTTCTTATTTACTATTGCAGCCATTAAACATAATTGATGTCTAGATATTATATCATGGGCTGAATGTTTGGCCAATATCACTTTGCCTATAATATCTGCTAGAAATCTATACTCCATAGATAGATTTTTCTTCAGCAACTTATTAGGGTTCTCTGAATTATGACCCATTCAATCTAACATTTCAGTAAATTCTAGCCCTGATAGTTCTATGCTATCATTTCTAGTACTTAATCCAAAAATCTCTGTAAGAATGGCTTGGGTAAGGGATACTTGTGTCCCTGATATGGTTCTAATAACTGTGTTTTGATCCAGATTGTGGGCAACATAGACCCATTTTTAATCTCATTTGCTGCTAACTTGATTCTGGAAGTCATAATGTTCACAAGTTGCTGCTCCTTGAAAAGTTCCAGAATGTCTTTGAACATCTGATCAGTTCCTTCAAAAGATTCCATGTCAATATCAAATCCAGTGTCGAACTTCATTGAGGCTAGAACGGCGACTGACACCGATATATTTCCTGCAAAAGCAAACAAGATCAAGTGTAGAAAAGTTTGGAGGGAAAGAAAGTTCTTGCAGAAGGTATGAAAGCGCAAAGGAGAACGACGCCTGAAAAAATGATTTTATATCAGGGTTCGACGCAGAAAAGGAAAGATCTTTGAACTCAGTTCGATGATCTACGGCTCTAGGGGAAACTGAAAGGTCTCAACATCATCGATCTCCGTTCGACGATATTTAACATCATCGATCTTCGTTCGACGATAATTGAGATCGCTGACCGAGAAGGATAGTCTAGCACTATCTGGAAATGCCGAGCTCCGTTCGACAATTCCTAATATCGTCAATCTCCGTTCGACGGAAAATGAAAGATAGTCTAATACTATCTGGAAACGACGAGCTCCGTTTGATGATCTTCAGGAGAATAGTCGAGCGCAGTTCAGAGACAGAGAAAACCTATAGACGCTATGAAACTCAAATTTTTAACCTAGTCTTTGTCTCTTTTTAGGTTTAAAGATCTTGGAACCTAATTAAGACTTCCTCCATCTAACATTCCTAACTGATTAAGGAAGAAAGTATGTTTCTTTTTATCCAAGGGTTTGGTGAAAATATCTCCCCTTTGTAAATCAGTTGAGATGAATTCCAATTCAATTTTATTTTCTCTACATTATCCCTTAAAAATGATTCCTAATCTCTGTGTTTTTTCCTACTATAGAGGAATGGATTTTGAGCTACCGAAATAGCACTAGTGTATCACAAAATATTTTAGACTTCTCTAAGTTGTAGCCATAGTCCGAGAGCTGATTTTGAATCCATAATATCTCTTAGAACCAACTACCTGCTGCCATATATTCAGCTTCAGCAGTTAATGTTGACACAGATGTTTGTTTCTTGCAAAACTAGGAGACAAGTCTGTCACCAAGAAACTGACAAGTTCCACTGGTGCTTTTCCTGTCTACTCTACATCCAGCATAATCAGTATCTGAAAATCAAGTTAAATCAAATCCTGAATCAGCTGGATACTAGAGACCTAGATTTGGACAACTTTTCACATACCTAAGAATCCTCTTAACTAATGTGAGGTGTGACTCTCTAGGGCTGACTTGGAATCTAGCACATATGAATGTAGCAAACATTATATAGGGTCTACTAGCTGTAAGATTCAATAAAGAGCCAATCATTGCTCTATATGTGGTCTGATCAACTTTTTTCCCATGTTCATCAGCATCTAATATAGCATTAGTAGGCATGGGTGTTTTCATAGAGGATGCATCAGACATACCAAACTTCTTAACTAATTCTTTTGCATACTTTGTTCTAGAAATAAAGACGCCATCAGTATTTTGTTTGACTTGTAATCCTAGAAAGAAGGATAACTCACCCATGCTACTCATTTCAAATTTGGAATGCATTAGGTTGGAGAACCTTTTGCACAAATTTGAATCAGTAGAACCAAAAATAATATCATCTACATAGATTTGTAATAGTAGGATATGAGACTTATGGGTTCTAATAAAAAGAGTTTGGTCTACTCTACCCCTTTTAAAATCATTTTCCAAGAGAAAGCAAGCAAGGGTACCATACCATGCTCTAGGAGCTTGTTTGAGACCATATAATGCTTTATGCAATTTATAAACAAAATCAGGGTGAGTTAGAGAGATAAAACCTAGAGGCTGTTTCACATAAACTTCTTCCTTGATATCACCATTGAGGAATGCACTTTTGACATCCATTTAATATACTTTGAACTTCTTGTGAGCTGCATATGCTAGGAAGATTCTTATGGCCTCTAACTTTGCAACTGGTGCAAAGGTTTGGTCATAGTCTATGCCTTCTTCTTAAGAATATCCTTGAGCAACCAGCCTTGCCTTGTTTCTTACAATAATTCCTTGATCATCTAACTTGTTTCTGAATACCCATTTTGTTCCAATAATGGGATGATTCTTTGGCTTTGGCACTAGCTCCCAAACTTTGTTTCTTTCAAATTGATTTAATTCCTCCTGCATTGCAATGATCCAGTTTGGATCTTGTTCGACATCTTTTATGGATTGAGGCTCAATTTGAGAAAGAAAGCAAGTGTGCATCAGATTTTGATTGATCTTGTTTCTGGTTTGCACACTAGCTGAGATGTCTCCAATCACAAGGGAGATTGGATGATCTCTTGATGTTACAAAATCAACAATGGGTGTTGATTGTTCACCAACCTGTGTTGTTATTTCCTCTTGTGGAATAACAACTAGCTCTTCATTTGGATTATCACCATGACTTGCAAAAGTCTATCTGTCATCTTAATTTTCACTGCTTTCAGCTTCTTGTTGAGTGGATGAAGGTGATCGATCCTTTTCAATGATATTTAGCTTGTTCAAATTCTCTGATAGAGAATGTACCTACAAAGGGTCTATGGTAGAAGTGCTCTTCTCCTTGTAAGACATATTAGTTTCATCAAAAGAGACATGCACTGTTTCTTCAATTTTATGAGATGATTTATTATAAACCCTATATGCCTTACTGATCATGGAGTATCCCAGAAACACTCCTTCATCAGGTTTGGCTTCAAATTTTGCTAGGTATTTCTTGTTATTGTTATGAATGTAGCAAATACAACAAAAAATTCTAAGATAATCAACTTTAGGTTTCTTCCCTTTGAGTAATTCATAGGGAGTCTTGACCTTTAGCTTATGTATCAAACTCCTATTCAAAACATAGTTTGAAGTGTTCACAGTCTCTGCCCAAAAAGGATAGAGAAAGGTGAGCATCTATCAACAATGTTGTAACAGATTCAATAAGGGTTCCATTCTTCCTTTCAACTACCCCATTATGATGAGGAGTTCTATGAGTTGAGAAAGTATGCCTGATCCCTTCCTTCAGACAAAACACTTGCATAAGAAGAGAATCAAACTCTGTCCCATGATCACTTCTAATCAGGGCTATGTGAGTATTGAACTCAATCTGTATACATTTGAGAAACTCTGTCAAACATTTGAAGTTATCAGACTTCTTCCTCAGAAAGAACACCCATGTGAATCTAGAGAAGTCATCTACAACTACTAAAGTATAAGATTTCCCTCCTAATCTTTATACAGTAATGGGTCCAAACAGATCCATATGTAACAAGTACAAAATCCTAGGTGAATCACTCTTATTAAGTGACTTAAAGCTATTTTTAGTTTGCTTGCCTAATTGAAAATACCTGCAGAGTCCTTCCTTCTTGTAGGGGCCATAAGGTAGGCCTCTAACAAGGTTGTCCTTGGATAGCCTAGCAATGGTTCTAAGGTTGACATGTCCTAATCTCTTATGCCATAATTGATTAGGTTTGCTAAGAGAATTAAATAAACATATGTCTACCTTGGTTGAATGAAAATCTACTAGATAGATGTTACCTCTTCTATTACCTGTCAACACAGTTGTGTTGTCTTCTGATTTTATGATGCATGAAGACTTGTTGAATGTAACCTGGTAGCCTTCATCACATAGCTGACTGATACTGATAAGATTATGCTTCAGTCCTTCCACATATGCTACCTTCTTGAATGTTACTGATCCTATTTGGACTGCACCATATCCTTTGGTCTGTCCAATGTTTGAATCTCCAAACATGACTTTGGGTCAATATTTAGCCTTGAAGGATATTAGGTTATCCTTGCTTCCAGTCATGTGCTTGGAGCACCCACTATTCAGATACCAATGCTGGTCCATGGTTGGATAGGTCTTCACCTGCACAAATAACAGTTCATTTGTTTTTTACCCAGGTACCTTGGGTCTATCTTTATAACCTTTGAAATTAGAAATGAAAGGCATCTCTGGTTGACTCTTATATCCTTAAGGATGATATCTCCTAGGAGGAACTATCAATTCTGTATAAGGGTTGAACCCTTGAGATGTAGGATATCTAGAATTAATTTTTAACATACCTCTTGAGAACTGGTCGTATCTCTAAGCTCCGTACGACGATCGTGGAACTGAGTTCGACGATCTTGGGTCAGATCGTCGAGCTCCGTTCAGCGATCGATCTTGCCTGTGTTCAGAGATCAGAGATTGTCGACCTGAGTTCGATGATTTAGCATGAAACCGCCGAGCTCTGTTTGAAGATCATCGAGCTACGTTCGACGATTTTTGTTGAACTTTGTTCCCTTTGGGTAGATCAGAATTTTTTCTAGCTACTTCCACAACTTCTTTTCCTTTATCATAGATAAATTTAATGGGAGTTGTTAACACAATAGCTTGGCTGGATAAAGAACCCAAGCCCAGTGTACTATTGAGTCCTGAGTTCACTGTGCTTGTGATGTCCATCAGTTTGATACTTATCCCATTGAGGGTTTCTTCAAACTTCTTGGCCTCAGATAGTTCACTTTTCAGTGAAGCTATCTGCTCCTACAACATTCTAACTCGTCTGAGAGTTTGAGGTTATCTGAACTTAGGGTACTGTATTCAGATAACTGATTTTTGAGAGAGATAATTTCTTTCTCAGAATTGAGTAGATCTAAACACAGTGCTTTAAATTCAGACTTGAAGTCCTCAAAATTAAAATCAAATGAATCAATCACCAGGTCTTTTTCTAGCTCTGGTTCAGATTCAGATTCAGATTCATGTTCTAAGTCATTGTTGTTCTGAGATGCATTGATTGCCATCATGCAGAATTCTTTTTCTTGTGCATCATCATCATCATCACTTGAACTTCATGATGCATCAGATTCTTCTTCTATTTCACTCCATGTTTTAGCAACAAATCCCTTCCTAGTGTGCTTGTTCTTGCTGGAAGAGGATCTGTCATAATGATTTCTTCTATAGTCTTTATCTTTTCTCTCTTGTCCTTCTTGTCCTTGTTTTGACTTTCTGGACAATCAGGCATTATGTGGCCTGGTTTCCTGCAACCAAAACAAATAATCTCTTTATTATTTGATTTATCATACCTTGGCTTTTCTTGGCCTCTGGATGACCTTTTTCTGAAGTCCTTCCTGGCCATTTTGTAGAATCTCTTGGCTAGGAGGATCATCAGTTCTTCATTGTCTGTGACTTTGTCTTCAGGCTGTTCTTCTTTTGCCTTGAAAGCAATTGACTTCTCCTTCCTGACTGCTGGAGAAGTTGTCTTCTGCTCTTCTTCTCTATTCTTGATGAGCTACTCATAAGAATTGAGTTTGCCTAATAGAGCTTCTGTAGTGATTTCATTTAGACTTCTGGCATCCTTGATGGGCCAGAGCCTTGAATCCCAAGTACTGGGGAAGCACATTAGGATTTTGTCATTTATCTCTGTGAGAGAGATCTCCTTGTCCAATGTTTTTAGTTCACTGATAATTAGACTTAGTCTACTATACATGTCATCTATTGACTCATTTTCTGCTTTCTTGAAATTCTTATATTGAGTGATAAGATGAGATCTCCTATCTTTTCTCTCATCATCTGATCCTGATACAATCTCAGATAGTTTGTCCCAAATCTCTTTAGTTGAGTTGCATTCAGCAACCTTCTGGAAGATGTCATCAGACATTGTTTTAGCGAGGATGTTCATAGCTTTAGCATCAACAACCTTCCATTTCTTTATATCAACATCTGTTCCTGAAGGTGGTGGAACAACATTTGTACTTGTGCTTGTAGGAGGCTTGGGGCAATCTGTCAAAACAGAATTAAAGATATCTTCATCAATGGAATTCATGTATAATCTAATCCTTGCCTTTCAAAGTGCAAACTTGTAGAGATTGCACACTAGAGGTCTGGTGCTAGCATAATCTTTGTTCTGTGCCATGGATTTAGATTAAAATAAATATAATTAAAATAACCCTCTATTAAGGATGGATCTTAAGAGAGATCTTTTGGTTCAGGTGTTAGCCTGTATGAATAACCAACCTGCCTCTGATATGAATTGAAAGTGAGTGTAAGATCAATCCTTCACTCTAGAGGGGGTGAAAAGAGTGTTTTAAAATAATTTTGCAAATATAAAAATTATTCTTGCAGTGGAAGACTTAATTTAGTTAGTGTAGAGTGCTTGACAGAAATCAAAATAAAACAACTACAAGAGCAAATCCACAGCACACAACAAATAAGATAGCAAACAACCAGAAGACACAAGGAGCTATAGTGGTTCCCCAAAACCTAGGTACATCCACTCTTCTACCACCCTTGGTAGGAATCCACTGCAGGATGAGTTGATCAAGTGTCCTGGGCACCAATGAGCTTTTGATCAGGTGCTCAAAAACCAAACCAGATTTTTTGATCAGGTGTCTTGCCACCACTGAGTTTTGATAAGGTCTCAGAAACCAAAACAAAACTTTTGAAGGGAGTTCAAAAACCCTTTTACAGGAAAGGAAAAAGAATAAAGATGAAGTTGTCTTCTCAGTTAACAATCAAAGAGAAGCACAAGTGGATGAGATGTTGTAAAAGCTCCCCCTTAGATTAGCAAGAGTTCAGGAACTGGAAGCTTTGCAAAGGTGATAGGTCTTCAGTAGAAAGAATGCTCCAGCAGAAGATGATTTCAGCTTGAACTGAAATGTTTGTTGTCTGGAGTGTGAATGATGAAGACTTGAGAAAACTTTTAATCAGCAGGAATCAGAAAGAAAACTTGTTCTGTTTTCTGTGTTTTTGATCTTCTTTTTCTTTCTGTATGTGTTCTGTGTATACTGCTGTGTATATATTCTTGTTCTCTCTGAATGATAATAAGAAATCCAGTCATCAAATCTTCTTTATAGCCGTTAGTAAAGTCATAAAAACTTGTCTTAAAATGTCAACCTTCTCTGGAGGAAATAACCAAAAAACATTCCTTCTTTGTTTCCTTGAAACTTGCTCCAGATTTATTATAACGGCTAGAAATCTTCTTCAATAAATGCTCTGACTTGAAGACATTTGAAATCCTTAACAAACTAACAAAATTCCAGAAATCGTCGATCTCAAAAGATAATCGTCGATCTTAGCTCAACTATTGTTGAACTGAGATCAGAGATATTGGAATTAGTCTAAGATAGAAATCGTCGATCTGAGCTCAGAGATCATCGAACTGAGTTCGACGAATCGTCGACCTGAGCTCAGAGAGATAGTCAAACTGGGTTCGACTCTTCGTCGATTTAAGTTCGACGACAAGTTGAATTCTTCTTCTGGGCTTCTCATCTAAACTAAGAGGTCTTGGGGAAAGCTTCCAACCTAAGTCCTAAGCCTTAGACCTAACTAGTTGACCTTTACTCTATATAACAAGGTCAAAGCAACAATCCTATAGACATAGTGATCTTGACCCAAATTAGTAATAGGGTGTTCCAACCATCTCCACCTATTTGGGTTAGGATTAGTATTTACATGAGTTATAGGAAAAAAACATCAAGAAAAATAGAAATACAAAAAGCATTGCAGAACCACAGATATATTATTATATCACACGAAATAGTTCAGCAGAGATATGAGAGAGTTTTCAGCTTACACCCAAATTAATGCTTATCATCAGTTCTTTTCTTGAAAATGATTTCTCTGTTTGGATTTTCTGAATCTTTCTTTGATCTGAAGTCCTCAGCAGCACCAAGAGTCTTCTGGCTTCTGCTTCTAGGAACTACAGCTTCAGGATGTAGCTGCATGTACTCCTCAGTATTGAAGAATTTCTTGGAGCTGTATCTTTCAAGTTTTTGTCTTCCTTGATCTGATAAAGTAGATATATTGGAAGTATCTTGGCCTTTTTCTCTTGCTTTCTTGATTTGATCTAATGCAGCCATTTCTTTTAGTCTGGATGTCCAAGAGACTGAGTTATTCTCTAGATCTTCAAAAGGAACTAGTGGCACATACTTATTGATGGTGTCAGTGGGAGGAGATTTAGGATGAAAGCCTTCTTTGAGCTTATAAGGAAAAGGACCAGAAGTGGAATCACTTGGGCTTTGTCCTTTCCTTTGATAAGGTTGATGTCTTGACTGTCCTCTGGAATAAACTTGATAATCTCTTTGATTGCCTCTGTATTGTCTTCCTCTTAACTGATTGCCTCTTTGATAATATCCTCTGGATTGAGATCTTCCTTGAAACTGGGATAATCTTTGAGAAAAAGCATTTGAGGATTGATGAGCTGAGTTTCCACCAGATCCTGCACCTGGAAAAGGAGGAGGATTATAATGAGAAGTTCCTTGGTCATATTTCCTTTTCTTCCTCATGGCCTTCAACTGGTTCTTAGAGAATTGCTTCCAGTGCACAGTTATAGGGAAGTTATGCAAGAATATAATAGGGTATATCATGATCAGAAGTAGCTTTGGACAATTGAACTCTTTTCATAGCTTTACTTTTAGCTTTCCTCTTCTTTGCAATAGTTGTAGAGGAATCATCAGAGTCAGTCCTGAATTCATCATCATCAGAGCTCTGAGGCTCATCAAATAAAGATCTTATTTGCTTTAATACTTCTTTAGAGATAGCAGTGGTTGAAGTAGGAGGAGCAGTGGTAGAAGTAACAACATCAGCAGTATTTGAAGCAGTAGGAGCAGAAACTGAACAAACTGGCTCTACTGGCTCTATAATAGCCTCTGAAAAAACAACATCAGCAGCAGCAGCAACATCAAGAACCAAAGGAATACTTTCCACAATTTTAGTAGAATTTATATACATTTCTATCAGATTTGGATCATAGTAGGAGAAGGGAACTATAGCTATGGTTAAATCTTCAGCAGGGAGAGGTGCTGGAAGATAAATGCTATAAAATGAATCAAATAATGATAATAAAGAATGTAGATCTACTGCAGGACTGATGGTTGGAGCTGGAGCTGGAACTGAAACTGAAACTTTCTCTGAAGCTGGAATCTCTGAAACTAGAACTTCTGATATTTGCATTTCTGAAACAAAATTCTCTGAGGGTAGCACTTCTTCATAAGGCATCTCCCCCTGCCTAGTTTCAGTGATAACTGAATCTAGGCCCCCAGAAGTAAGGATGGCCTGAAGGGAGAAGGAAGAAGATATTCTAACAGATAAATCATTCAAAGTCTTGATTAAGGGAGCCAAGGTTGAATCCAGTAGGAGAGTTAGCTTGGGTGCCCACAACTCATATAATTTATCTGCTAGAGGAAGAAGATCTACTTGCTCAAGATTAAATTGAGTAGAGGTAGAGGGAGGGGATGCAGAGATGGATGGAATTGATGCAGAGAGAAGTGGTATGGATGGTTGAGAGATGGGGATGGATGTTATGGATGGAGCTGGGATAGTGACTGTTGGTAGAAATGAGGAGATGGTAGGGGGATAGAATGGTTGAGATATGATGTCATGTAGGATTTGTTGAAAGGATGTTGAGGTGGATGGAATGTCTTGAGGTGAAGACGGAGAATCATCCATGAAGGAATAATCTAAAAGGTTGAATGATGGAAGATGGGAGGATGATTCTAAATCTATGGATGAGAAGTAATGTAGTGGATGGAAAACTTCTTGATGAGTGGCTGGAGGAGGTGGATAAGCTATTTGAGATGAAGGGATGGAAGATGTAACTGGTTGTGGAGAGGGAGGAGAGGATATGGAGGGGGATGACAACACTTCTGCTAGGGCAGTGGACTGGGGAGGAGTGACTGAATCAGTCCTTGTGCCTGAAGAGCTTTAGCTGCAGGAGCCCTGCTTGGTTTGACAATCTGTCTCTCCCACTTGCCAAAAAGGACTGAAGAAAGCCTCTTTGAAGAATTGATGTGCATTCCATTGGACACTAACAATTGAGGGCACCTATTCTGCTAGAATAGTCCTCAAATCCTTCAAAAATTCACAAAATTTTTGTTGATCTTTTTCTTAATAAAATATAAGAAAATGGCTCCCCAATCCAGGTGCTTCTTATTTACTATTGCAGCCATTAAATAGAATTAATGTCTAGATATTGTATCATGGGCTGAATGTTTGGCCAATATCACTTTGCCTACAACATCAGCTAGGAATCTATACTCCATAGATAGATTTTTCTTTAGCAACTTATTAGGGTTCTCAGAATTATGACCCATTCTATCTAACATTTCAGTAAATTCTACCCCTGATAGTTCTATGCTATCATTTCTTGTACTTAATCCAAAAATCTCTGTAAGAATGGCTGGGGTTAGGGATACCTGTGTCCCTGAGATGGTTCTAATAACTGTGTTTTGATCCAGATTTTGGGCAGTATAGACCCATTCTTTAATCTCATCTGCTGCTAACTTGATTATAGAAGTCATAATGTTAACAAGTTGCTGCTCCTTGAAAAGTTCCAGAATGTCCTTGAACATATGATCAGTTCCTTCAAAAGATTCCATGTCAATATCAAATCCAGTGTCGAACTTCATTGCGGCTTGAACGGCGACTGACACCGACATATTTCCTGCAAAAACAAACAAGATCAAGTGTAGAAAAGTTTTGAGGGAAAGAAAGTTCTTGCAGAAGGTATGAAAGCGCAAAGGAGAACGACGCCTGAAAAAATGATTTTATATCAGGGTTCGACGTAGAAAAAGAAAGATCATTGAACTCAGTTTGACGATCTACAACTCTAGGGGAAACTGAAAGGTCTCAACATCGTCGATCTCCGTTCGACGATATTTAACATCGTCGATCTTCGTTAGACGATAATTGAGATCGCTGATCGAGAAGGATAGTCTAGCACTATCTGGAAATGCCGAGCTCCGTTCGACAATTCCTAATATCGTCAATCTCCGTTCGACGGAAAATGAAAGATAGTCTAATACTATCTGGAAACGACGTGCTCCGTTTGATGATCTTCAGGAGAATAGTCGAGCGCAGTTCAAAGACAGAGAAAACCTATAGACGCTATGAAACTCAAATTTTTAACCTAGTCTTTGTCTCTTTTTAGGTTTAAAGATCTTGGAACCTAATTAAGACTTCCTCCATCTAACATTCCTAACTGATTAAGGAAGAAAGTATGTTTCTTTTTATCCAAGGGTTTGGTGAAAATATCTCCCCTTTGTAAATCAGTTGAGATGAATTCCAATTCAATTTTATTTTCTCTACATTATCCCTTAAAAATGATTCCTAATCTCTGTGTTTTTTCCTACTATAGAGGAATGGATTTTGAGCTACCGAAATAGCACTAGTGTATCACAAAATATTTTAAACTTCTCTAAGTTGTAGCCAGAGTCCGAGAGCTGATTTTGAATCCATAATATCTCTTAGAACCAACTACCTGCTGCCATATATTCAGCTTCAGCAGTTAATGTTGACACAGATGTTTGTTTCTTGCAAAACTAGGAGACAAGTCTGTCACCAAGAAACTGACAAGTTCCACTGGTGCTTTTCCTGTCTACTCTACATCCAGCATAATCAGTATCTGAAAATCAAGTTAAATCAAATCCTGAATCAGCTGGATACTAGAGACCTAGATTTGGACAACTTTTCACATACCTAAGAATCCTCTTAACTAATGTGAGGTGTGAATCTCTAGGGCTGACTTGGAATCTAGCACATATGAATGTAGCAAACATTATATAGGGTCTACTAGCTGTAAGATTCAATAAAGAGCCAATCATTGCTCTATATGTGGTCTGATCAACTTTTTTCCCATGTTCATCAGCATCTAATATAGCATTAGTAGGCATGGGTGTTTTCATAGAGGATGCATCAGACATACCAAACTTCTTAACTAATTCTTTTGCATACTTTGTTCTTCCCCACGTAATGATTGCAGTGATGCAGGTCAAAAAATTGCATACACTATTGTCAGTATGAGAACTATATGTAATACGTTCATATAACAATTCACAAAGTAATCTCATGGTGGGTTTGTACAGTAAAACTTGTTATATAACAAGTACCTATGTGATGACTTGATATTCAATATCATGACGTATGAGAATCGGTCATCAGTTAACCTATATACTAATCTTAATGTATCATCATTGTCCTACTTTCTACGATGATACATTAACTATAGACCGTTTAAGAATGATGTTTTTTATTAACATAGGTCACCACATTCAAGTCACGCACTTGAATCCTTATGGAAACAAACACTACAACGACGTTTATTATGTTTAATTAATCTATCTATCTATATAGAAATAAATAAACATAACAAAATCGCATGGCTTAAATATAAGTGAAATCATAGCACAAGTCATCACATTAACATAAAACTGAAAAAGCCAAAATCCACAGGCCAGCCTCCCACTAGAGTTGATCATGCAAGTATCGAATACTCCATGATCCAGTATGACAATCATGTTTCCTCTAAGGAAGAGCTTTTGTCAGTAGATCTGTTATATTCTCATCAGTTACTCTGCAAATATTCACATCTTCTCGATCGACAATCTCTCGAATGAGATGGAACCGCCGAAGTATGGAAATGCCGAGCTCCGTTCGACGATTCCTAACATCGTCGATCTCCGTTCGACGGAAAATGAAAGATAGTTGAATACTATCTGGAAATGACGAGCTCCGTTCGACGATCTTCAGGAGAATCGTCGAGCGTAGTTCAGAGATAGAGAAAACCTATAGACACTAGGAAACTCAAATTTTTAACCCAATCTTTGTCTCTTTTTAGGTTTAAAGATTTTGGAACTTAATTAAGACTTCCTCCATCTAACATTCCTAACTGATTAAGGAAGAAAGTATGTTTCTTTTCATCCAAGGGTATGGTGGAAATATCTCCCCTATGTAAGTCAGTTGAGATGAATTCCAATTCAATTTTATTTTTCTCTACATTATTCCTTAAGAAATGCTGCCTAATTTCTATATGTTTTGTCCTACTATGGAGGACTGGATTTTCAGTTATTGAAATAGCACTAGTGTTTTCACAAAATATTTTAGACTTCTCTAAGTTGTAGCTATAGTCCAGGAGGTTATTTTGAATCCATAATATCTGTGAGAAACTACTACCTGCTGCCATATATTCAGCTTCAGCAGTTGATGTTGATGCAGATGTTTATTTCTTGCAAAATAAGGAGACAAGTATGTCACCAAGAAACTGACAAGTTCCACTGGTGCTTTTCCTGTCTACTCTACATCCAGCATAATCAGCATCTGAAAATCCAATTAAATCAAATCCTGAATAAGCTGGATACCAGAGACCTAGACTTGGACAACTTTTCACATACCTAAGAATCCTCTTAACTAATGTGAGGTGTGACTCTCTAGGGCTGACTTGGAATCTAGCACATATGCATGTAGCAAATATTATATCAGTTCTACTAGCTATAAGATATAACAAGGAGCCAATCATTGCTCTATATGTGGTCTGATCAACTGGTTTCCCTTGTTCATCAGTATCTAATATAACATTAGTAGGCAAGGGTGTTTTCATAGAGGATACATCAGACATACCAAACTTCTTAACCAATTCTTTTACATACTTGGTTTGAGAAATAAAGATGCCATCAGCATTTTGTTTGACTTGCAATCTTAGAAAGAAGGATAGCTCACCCATGCTACTCATTTCAAATTTGGAATGCATTAGGTTGGAGAACCTTTTGCACAAATTTGAATTAGTAGAACAAAAAATAATATCATCTACATAGATTTGTACAAGTAGGATATGAGACTTATGGGTTCTAATAAAAAGAGTTTGGTCTACTCTACCCCTTTTAAAATCATTTTCTAAGAGAAAGCAAGCTAGGGTCTCATACCATTATCTAGGAGCTTGTTTGAGACCATATAATGCTTTATGCAATTTATAAACAAAATCAGGGTGAGTTAGAGAGATAAAACCTGGAGGCTGTTTCACATAAACTTCTTCCTTGATATCACCATTGAGGAATGCACTTTTGACATCCATTTGATATACTTTGAACTTCTTGTGAGCTGCATATGCTAGGAAGATTCTTATGGCCTCAAACCTTGCAACTGGTGCAAAGGTTTGGTCATAGTCTATGCCTTCTTCTTAAGAATATCCTTGAGCAACAAGCCTTGCCTTGTTTCTTACAATAATTCCTTGATCATCTAACTTGTTTCTGAATACCCATTGTGTTCCAACAATGGGATGATTCTTTGGCTTTGGCACTAGCTCCCAAACTTTGTTTTTTTAAATTGATTTAATTCCTCTCGCATTGCAATGATTCAGTTTGGATCTTGTTCGGCATCTTGTATGGATTTAGGCTCAATTTGAGAAAGAAAGCAAGTGTGCATATGATTTTGATTGATCTAGTTTCTGGTTTGCACACTAGCTGAGATGTCTCCAATCACTTGGGAGATTGGATGATCTCTTGATGTTACTAAATCAACAATGGGTGTTGATTGTTCACCAACCTGTGTTGTTATTTCCTCTTGTGGAACAACAACTGTCTCTTCATTTGGATTGTCACCATGACTTGCTAAAATCTGTCTGTCAACTTCATTTTCACTGCTTTCAGCTTCTAGTTGAGTGGATAAAGGTGATGGATCCTTTTCAATGATATTTAGCTTGTTCAAATTCTCTGATAGAGAATGTACCTGCAAAGGGTCTATGGTAGAAGTGTTCTTCTCCTTGTAAGACATATTAGTTTCATCCAAAGAGACATGCACTATTTCTTCAATTTTATGAGAAGATTTATTATAAACCCTATAGGCCTTACTGATCATAGAGTATCCCAGAAACACTCCTTCATCAGGTTTGGCTTCATATTTTGCTAAGTATTTCTTGTTATTGTTATGAATGTAGGAAATACAACCAAAAATTCTAAGATAATGACCTTTAGGTTTCTTTCCTTTGAGTAATTCATAGGGAGTCTTGCCCTTTAGCTTATGTATCAAACTCCTATTCAAAACATAGTTTGAAGTGTTCATAGCCTCTACCCAAAAGGATAGAGGAAGGTGAGCATCTGTCAACAATGTTGTAGCAGATTCAATAAGGGTTCTATTCTTCCTTTCAGCTACCCCATTCTGTCGAGGAGTTCTTGGAGCTGAGAAAGTGTGTCTAATCCCTTCTTTTTGATAGAACTCTTGCATAAGAAGAGAGTTAAACTCTGTCTCATGATCACTTCTGATCAGGGCTATGTGAGTATTGAACTCAATCTGTATACATTTGAGAAACTCTGTCAAACATTTGAAGTTATCAGACTTCTTCCTCAGTAAGAACACCCATGTGAATCTAGAGAAGTCATCTACAACTACTAAATTATATGATTTCCCTCCTAGAAATTGTACAGTAATGGGTCCAAACAGATCCATATGTAACAAGTACAAAATCCTAGGTGAATCACTCTTATTAAGTGACTTAAAGCTATTTTTAGTTTGCTTGCCTAATTGGAAAGACCTGCAGAGTCCTTCCTTCTTGTAGGGGCCAGAAGGTAGTCCTCTAACAAGGTTGTCCCTTGATAGCCTAACAATGGTTCTAAGGTTGACATGTCCTAATCTCTTATGCCATAATTCATTAGGTTTGCTAAGAGAATTAAATAAACAGATGTCTACCTTGGTTAAATGAAAATCTACTAGATAGATGTTACCTCTTCTATTACCGGACAACACAGTTGTGTTGTCTTTTGATTTGATGATGCATGAAGACTTGTTGAATGTAACCTGGCAGCCTTCATCACATAGCTGACTGATACTGATAAGATTGTGCTTCAGTCCTTCCAGATATGCTACCTTCTTGAATGTTACTGATCCTATTTGGACTGCACCATATCCTTTGGTCTGTCCAAAGTTTGAATCTCCAAACATGACTTTGAGTTCATGTTTAGCCTTGAAGGATATTAGGTTATCCTTGATTCCAGTCATGTGCTTGGAGCACCCACTATCCAGATACCAATGCTTGTCCATGGTTGGATAGGTCTTCACCTGCACAAATAACAGTTCATTTGTTTTTGACCCAGTTTACCTTCTGTCTAGCTTGATAACCTTTGAAATCAGAAATGAAAGACATCTCTGGTTGACTCTTATATCCTTCAGGATGATATCTCCTAGGAGGAACTATCCATTCATTATAAGGGTTGAACCCTTGAGATGCAGGATATCTAGAATTAATTTTTGACATACCTCTTGAGAACTGGTCGTATCTCATAGCTCCGTACGACGATCGTGGAACTGAGTTCGACGATCTTGGGTCAGATCGTCGAGCTCTGTTTAACGATCGATCTTGTCTGTGTTCAGAGATCAGAGATCGTCGACCTGAGTTCGACGATTCAACATGAAAACGCCGAGCTCTGTTCGAAGATCGTCGAGCTCCGTTCGACGATTTCTGTTGAACTTTGTTCCCTTTGGGTAGATCAAAATTTTTTCCAGCTACTTCCACAACTTCTTTTCCTTTATCAGAGATAAATTTAATGGGAGTTGTTAACACAATAGCTTGGCTGGATGAAGCACCCATGCCCAGTGTACTATTGAGTCTTGAGTTCACTATGCTTGTGATGTCCATCAGTTTGATACTTCTCCCATTGAGGGTTTCTTCAAACTTCTTGGCCTCAGATAGTTCACTTTTCAATGAAGCTATTTGCTCCCTACAACATTCTAACTCATTTGAGAGTTTGAGGTTATCTGAACTTAAGGTACTGTATTCAGATAACTGATTTCTGAGAGAGATAATTTCTTTCTCAGAATTAAGTAGATCTAAACACAGTGCTTTAAATTCAGACTTGAAGTCCTCCGAATTAAAATCAAATGAATCAATTACCTGGTCTTCTTCTAGCTCTGGCTCAGATTCAGATTAAGATTCATGTTCTGAGTCAGTGTTGTTCTGAGATGCATTGATTGCCATCACGCAGAATTCTTTTTCTCGTGCATCATCCTCATCATCACTTGAACTTGATGATGCATCAGATTCTTCTTCTGTTTCACTCCATGTTTCAACAACAAATCTCTTCCTAGTGTGCTTATTCTTTCTGGAAGAGGATCTGTCATAGTGATTTCTTCTGGAGACTTTATCTTTTCTCTTTTCTCTCTTGTCCTTCTTGTCCTTATTTTGACTTTCTAGACAATCAGGCAGTATGTGGCTTGGTTTCTTGCAACCATAACAAATAATCTCTTTATTATTTGATTTATCATACCTTGGCTTTTCTTGGCCTCTAGATGACCTTTTTCTGAAGTCCTTCCTGGCCATTTTGTAGAATCTCTTGGCTAGGAGGCTCATCAGTTCTTCATTGCCTGTGACTTTGTATTCAGGCTGTTCTTCTGTTGCCTTGAAAGCAATTGACTTCTCTTTCCTGACTGCTAAAGAAGTTGTCTTATGCTATTCTTCTCTATTCTTGATGAGCTGCTCATAAGATTTGAGTTTGCCTATTAGAGCTTCTGTAGTGATTTCATTTAGACTTCTGGTATCCTTGATGGGCCAGATCCTTGAATCCCAAGTACTGGGGAAGCACATTAGGATTTTGTCATTTATTTCTGTGAGAGAGATATCCTTGTCTAATGTTTTGAGTTCACTAACAATTAGACTTAGTCTACTGTACATGTCATCTACTGACTCATTTTCTGCTTTCTTGAAATTCTCATATTGAGTGATAAGATGAGATCTCCTATATTTGTCTCATCAGCTGATCTTGATACAATCTCAGATAGTTTGTCCCAAATCTCTTTAGCTGAGTTGCATTCAGCTACCTTCTGGAAGATGTCATTAGACATTGTTTGAGCTAGGATGTTCATAGCTTTAGCATCAATAACCTTCCATTTCTTTATATCAGCATCTGTTCCTGAAGGTGGTGGAAAAACATTTGTACTTGTGCTTGCAGGAGGCTTGGGGCAATCTGTCAAAACAGAATTAAGGATATCTTCATCAATGGAGTTCATGTATAATCTAATCCTTGCCTTCCAAAGTGCAAACTTGGAGAGATTGCACACTGGAGGTCTTGTGCTAGAATAATCTTTGTTTTGTGCCATAGATTTAGATTAAAATAAATATAATTAAAATAGCCCTCTATTAAGGATGGATCTTAAGAGAGATCTTTTGGTTCAGGTGTTTGCCTGTATGAACAACCAACCTGCCTCTGATACCAATTGAAATTGAGTGTAAGATCAATCCATCACTCTAGAGGGGGGGTGAATAGAGTGTTTTAAAATAATTTTGCAAATATAAAAATTATTCTAGCAGTGGAAGACTTAATTTAGTTAGTGTAGAGTGCTTGACAGAAATCAAAATAAAACAACTACAAGAGCAAATCCAAAGCACACAACAAATAAGATAGCAAACAACCAGAAGACATAAGGAGCTATAGTGGTTCCCCAAAATCTGGGTACATCCAATCTTCTACCACCCTTTGTAGGAATCCACTGCAGGATGAGTTGATTAGGTTTCTTGGGCACCAATGAGCTTTTGATCAGGTGCTCAAAAACCAAACAAGATTTTTTGACCAGGTGTCTTGCCACCACTGAGTTTTGATCAGGTCTCAAAAACCAAAACAAAACTTTTTAAGGGAGTTCAAAAACCCTTTTACAGGAAAAGAAAAAGAATAAAGATGAAGTTGTCTTCTCTATCAATAATCAAAGAGAATCACAAGTGGATGAGATGTTGTCAAATCTCCCCCTGAGATTAGCAAGAGTTCAGGAACTGGAAGCTTTGCAAGGGTGATAGGTCTTCAGTAAAAACAATGCTCTAGCAGAAGATGATTTCAGCTTGAACTGAAATGTTTGTTGTCTGGAGTGTGAATGATGAAGACTTGAGAAAACTTTTAATCAGCAGGAATCAGAAAGAAAACTTGTTCTATTTTTTGTGTTATTGATCTTCTTTTTCTTTCTGTATGTGTTCTGTGTATACTGCTGTATATATATTCTTGTTCTCTCTGAATGATAATAAGAAATTCTGTCGTCAAATCTTCTTGATAGCCGTTAGTAAAGTCATAAAAACTTTTCTTAAATTGCCAATTGTCTCTAGAGGAATTAACCTAAAAACATTCCTTCTTTGTTTCCTTGAAACTTGCTCCAGATTTATTATAATGGCTAGAAATCTTCTTCAATAAATGCACTTACTTGAAGACATTTGAAATCTGTTGGTACCCTGGATGTGATTTGGCTTATGTAATCCCTTTCCAGCCCCTCTTGAACCATATAACTATATATGATCATGATTAGGCCTTGTTCAGTTTCCCTAGGACAGTTTATAACTGACCTAGAGCTTAGGCTAGTAGTTCTAGATGTATTTTTTGGTTAAGGCTTTTTCCGTTCGACCATCGTCGAACGAGGCCTCGCGATCGTCGATCATTGGTCGACGATAGCAGGGCTATTGAATCGTTGAAGTCAAGACAATTATCGTCGACCGATGGTCGACGATCTTAGAGCAAGTTTATTATGCTCTGAAGGTTGGTCGACGATCTGCCATCAACAGTTCTACGATCGTGTTCTCGCTTCATGATTTCTGTCTCGACAGATTTTTTGCCTTAGTCGTCGACATCATGAGATGTTCGACATTTTTCTGCTTCGACAGATTCTTTGTTGGTCGACGATATCTTGAGCTGGTCGACGATTTCTGTTTCGACAGATTTCTGCTTTTAGTCGACGATCTGTTAGCTAGGTCGACAATCATCGAACCCCTGTTCGACGATTTCTGTCTGCCTTTAACAATTTGCATTTATTTTATTCCTTGGTTTATTTCCAAGTGTTTTAGCGTGTGGTTAGAAAGATTTTCTGAAGATTGTTTTTGCTAATTTATGGCTTAAATTCAAATGAATTAATTACCAAATATGTTAAGCATAAATTACGGGATTTCGTATTTTGATAAAGCATTTTTGTCCTATTATACAAAATATATTGCCAGGCTGTATTCTAACCGTTGGCGGTGTATGCTATTTCCAAGAATGATAAGTCTTTATGCTGAGATATTTCCCTATTCATTTATTTCCTTATTGGGACTGACAGAGAGTTAATAGGTCATTCTATTCCTATTGCTATATTCTATTTTTGAGATAACCTGTCGCAGGGCTCGAGAATTCAAATCAATAGAGCCGTTCCAAAGGAAAAATGAGAAGACATATTTAAGAGAGATTTTTTCTCAGAAAAATCAGAAGAAACAGATACAGAGAGATTTTTTCTTAGTGCTGCATTCTCTCAAGCATCTTCAAAGAAACTCTTCACCATCTCACAAAAAGAAGAAGAAAAGCTCCCCTGAAGAAAAAGCCCAGAGCAATTTCTTTCATTCTCAAGTCTCCTGAGCATCTGCTTAGAGTTTTCAAGACTTCAGAAAGAGCTCCAGTTCTGCTTCAATTATTCCAGAATCTGAAGATCTGATAAAAATCAGTCTACAGATCTCTGAGGATTTAGTTTCAGTATATCTGAAACTCCTTCATCCTGAAGCAAATGCTTTCCCTGGACTTCCACTGAGCCAGGGGGAGACTTTGATTCTTTAGAGAATCCACAAGTCTTCTCTAATCTGTATTAACAACAGAGAAGACAATCTAACCCTCTCAACCCCTTTGTAAAAGAGTTTTCACACCTCTTCAAAAGTGAACATTGGTGACAGGGCACCTTATCAACAACCTGTGGTTGAGCATCCTTATCAAAAGCTCAAAGGGTCTGTTTGATCTACCTGAATCAGATCATTGGTGGCAGGGCACCTTAGCAAAAACCTGTAGTGGATTCCTACCAGGGTGGTAGAAGAGTGGAGTACCTATTAAGAGGGAACCACTATATATCCTCTGTCTCTCTGGCTGTTTTTGTTTAATTGTTTATTCTGTGGCTGTGATAGAACTACCTAGGATTGCTAGTTGCTGTGATAGGTTTATAGTTAAACTGAAATTTCAGTTAACTCTCTCACTTGTGCACTTCACTGTGTTAGGCTCTTAGGGTTCAAGTATCAAATTATTTATTCCGCAAATAAACTCCAAGGGAGCTGACTAGTTGTTCATAAAATTTGAATACTCTATTCACCCCCCCTCTAGAGTAGTTTACAACTTATCCCCTCACTTTCAATTGGTATCAGAGGAAGGTTCACTGTTCATACAGGCTAACACCTGAGTTAAAAGATCCTGTGATAAGTTGTTTCCTGATACCATTCACAAACACTTTCACACATGGCCCAGTCTAAGGATTATTCAAGCACCAGACCTCCTGTATGCAACTTGTCCAAGTTTGGCATATGGAAGGCCAGGATAAGACTATACATGAATTCTATTGATGAAGATATCTTTTCTTCTATTTTGACAGGACCACCTGCTAGGCCTGCTGCTGCTTCCACTTCTGCTGATCTCAGTGCTGTGCCACCACCTGACTACAATGAAACTTACAAGAAGGCAAAAGCAGCTGATGCAAAAGCAATGAACATCCTAGCTCAGACGATGTCTGATGAAATATTCCAGAAGCTTGCTGAATGTACCTCAGCCAAAGCTATGTGGGATTCCCTCAACCACATAGTTGCTGGCTCAGCTGATGATAGGAAGGATAGGAGATCCAACCTCACTTCTCAGTATGAAAATTTCAAGAAGGATGATGCTGAAGACATTGACATAATGTACACAAGACTCAGCTCAATAATAAGTGAACTGAGGTCTTTGGACAAGGAGATAACTTTGTCAGAAGTCAATGACAAGATCCTGATGTGCCTTCCCATCTCTTGGGACTCAAGGATATGGCCCATCAAGGATGGAAGAAACACTGTGGAACTCTCCACAGAAGCTCTGTTGGGAAAGCTCAAGTCATATGAGCAAACTTTAAAGAGCAGAGCTGCTGCAACTGAAGTAAAAACTCCTACACCTACAAAGAAAGAGCACTCTCTAGCTCTTAAGGCTGCTGAGACTTCTGAAGGAAGTCAATCAAATGAGGAGTTACTGGCACTCATTGCCAAGAGGTTCTTCAACATGGGAAGAAGAGACCTCAGAAAGAAGTTCTCCAAGTATGAGGACAAACCAAGGTATGACAAAACTCCATCTAAAGAAATCATCTGTTATGTTTGCAGCAAGCCTGGACACATTGCTCCAGATTGTCCAGAGAAGAAACACAAGGAGAAGAAACATGAGAAAGAGTACAGGAAGCACCACTCCAAGTCCTCCTCACACAAATACAAGAAGAAGGACAAGGGATTTGTGGCTGCTACCTGGAGTGAAACAGAAGAGGATACCTGCTCCTCTAGCTCCAGTGATTCAGAAGAAGAAGAAGAGAAGAAAGCCAAAGAGGTCTGCCTCATGGCTATTGATGCCTGCAGCTCTCTGTCAGCTGCAGAGAATTCTGAAGAAGGAGACAATGAAGAAGATTCCTCTATGGAAGACCAGGTAATCGACTCATTTGATTTCTCATCTCCTGAGTTCAAATTAAAATTTAAAACTCTATGTTTAGATTTACTATTGTCTGAAAAAGAAATTAAGTCACTTAGATTAAAGATAATGGAACTAGACATGGAAAGTACTGAAATAATTAGATTAGAAAAGGAATTAGAAAGCTCAAAAGAAGAAGTAACATTCCTAAAATTAGAACTAGCTAAATCTAAGAGATTAGAAGAACAATTAAATGGCAGAAGCCTTAAATTATCTGAAATAACCAGTATAGCAAACACTAGGGTTGGTAATGATAAACTAGGCTTAGGTGCTACATCTAGTGAACCCATCCTCCTCACAAAGGAGAGATTTAGCACTCCAGTAAAATTTATTTCTGAATCAGGAATAAAGAATACTGAGGAAATTGAAAAATGCAAGAAAATTCAGAATAAGATTAAGAAAGAGAACAGGAAGAAAAAATTTCTAGCTTTACAGAAATCGTCGAACATTAATCGACGATCGTCAAACCAATCGTCGAACGTCTATCGACGATCGCTGAACACCTTCACCAAGTATGATATCTTCGGTGCAGGAGATCGACGATCTCATCTTGAGTCGTCGACCAGTGATCGACGATCGTGGAATCCAGAACATAGCACTACTACAAATGATCGACGATATGACTTGCGATCGTCGACCATGGATCGACGATCTGGACTTAAGCTGGAAAATAAATTTCAAACTTCCAGAATTGCAAATCCCAATCACTACCCTAGGTCGTTTAATCCTTTAACTGAATGGATTATCCCACCTAGGAGATCACACCCTTTAGGATATAAATCTAAGCCTGCAAAATCTTTTATATCTAGTTTTTCTTTTGTGAAGAATACTGGACCCAAGGTAACCTGGGTCCACAATGTATAATTGATATCTTTGCAGGTGAAGACCTATCCAGTCATACATGACAAATGGTATCTGGATAGTGGATGCTCAAAGCATATGACAGGAAAGAAGAAGAATCTGTCAGGGTTCAAAGCCAAGCTGGGACCAAAAGTTGTATTTGGAGATTCCAGCTGTGGACAGACTGAAGGGTATGGCAGCTTCACCATAGGAGCTGTAACATTCAAGAAGGTTGCTTATGTCTCAGGACTAAAGCACAACCTAATCTCTGTAAGCCAAATGTGTGATGCTGGGTACAAGGTATGGTTTACTGACACTGCTTGTAATATTGCTTTAAATAATACTGTTGTGTTAGTAGGTATTAGAATTGGTAATGTTTATGTTGTAGATTTTAACTCATCCAAATCTGAAATATGCTTGTTTAATGAAGTAACCAGTAATAATACCCTTTGGCATGAGAGACTTAGTCATGTAAATTTGAAAAACATTTCTAGGTTGGCTAAATACAATCTTGTAAGAGGCTTACCTTCTTGCCCCTACAAGAAGGAAGGCCTTTGCAAAGCTTGTCAATTAGGTAAGCAAACAAGAAATAGCTTTAAATCAGTTAATACAAGTGATTCTCCCAGGATTCTGTACTTACTACATTTGGATTTATTTGGTCCTATTGCCGTACAGAGTCTTGGAGGAAATTCTTACACTCTAGTAATTGTAGATGACTTCTCTAGGTTCACTTGGGTATTCTTCTTGAGAACTAAGGCTGATAACTTCAAGGTTCTTACAGATTTTCTAAAGTGTATACAGAGTGAGTATTCTACTCAGATTGCCTTGATCAGAAGTGATCATGGTACTGAGTTTGAGTCTCTTCTTATGCAAGAATTCTGTGAGAAGGAAGGTATCAAACATAGCTTCTCTGCTCCTAGAACTCCTCAACAAAATGGGGTAGTTGAAAGGAAAAACAGAACCCTAATTGAAGCTGCAAGTACATTGTTGGCAGATGCTAACATGCCTCTGTCCTTTTGGGCTGAAGCAGTTAGCACAGCTAACTATGTATTGAACAGAAGTCTGATACATAAACTTAAGGGTAAGACTCCCTATGAGTTACTTAAGCAAGTGAAACCTAAAATAGACTATTTTAGAGTATTTGGCTGTGTTGCTTTTGTTCATAACAATAACAAAGAATACCTTAGAAAATTTGAGGCAAAAGCTTCAATGGGAGTTTTTCTAGGATACTCTCAAGTAAGCAAAGCCTATAGGGTCCTTAATATATCCTCTCTTAAGATAGAAGAGTCTGCACATGTCTCTTTTGATGAGACAGTCATGTATTATAAGGAGAAGGACTCTTCCTCTAATAGTACAGTGCAAGCCCTAGGAGTAAGTAAGGATTTGGAAGGTTTGAGACTCACACAGGAGAATCATCCTCAACAAACTCCTCAGGTTGCTTCTTCAGATTCTGAATCTGATGTAGAACTTTTACAAGTTAAAGCACCTACTCCAACAGTTGATCAAATTCCACATGAGGATTAAATCTTGAACATGTTGAAGATCAGATCATTGTTGAACCTACTAATCTTGTCACACTTAGAGATCACCCTGTATCTCAAGTGATTGGAGACATTTCAGTAGGAGTCTAGACAAGACATCAACTCAACAAAGATGTGATGTTTGCTTGTTTCCTTTCTCAGGTTGAGCCCCTAACCATTAAAGATGCTGAGCTTGATCCACACTGGATTATAGCCATGCAAGAGGAACGTAACCAGTTTGAAAGATGTAAAGTTTGGACCTTGGTTCCAAGACCAAGAGGCCAACTGATCATAGGCACCAAGTGGGTGTTTAGAAACAAGCTTGATGCCCAAGGCATAGTAGTTAGGAATAAGGCTAGGCTAGTAGCTCAAGGCTATAGACAGGAGAAGGCATAGATTATGATCAGACTTTTGCCCCTGTAGCTAGACTAGAAGCCATTAGGATTTTCCTAGCCTATGCTGCCTATAAGAAATTTAAGGTCTTCCAAATGGATGTGAAGAGTGCCTTCCTCAATGGAGATTTAAAGGAAGAAGTGTTTGTTGAACAACCACTAGGGTTTGTTTCATCAACCTTACCCACTCATGTGTTCAAACTCCAAAAGGCTCTATATGGACTTAAGCAAGCTCCTAGAGCTTGGTATGAGACCTTAGCAAATTTCCTTCTAGAACACAAGTTTGTGAGAGGTGTAGTAGATAGAACTCTATTTATTAGACATCATAAGGACTCACAACTGTTAGTTCAAATCTATGTAGATGACATTATATTTGGCTCCACTGATCCCAAACTATGCAAGAGGTTTTCTGAACTAATGCACTCCAAGTTTGAGATGAGCAGCATGGGTGAGTTATCCTATTTCCTTGGTCTCCAAGTGAAACAGTGTGTTGATGGTATCTTCATTTCTCAATCAAAATATGCCAGAGAGCTGGTTAAAAGATTTGGAATGTCTGATGCGTCATCAATGAGCACACCTATGGCCTCAAATGCAGTTATTGATTCTGATGTCAATGGCAAGTCTGTTGATCAAAAGAACTATAGAGCCATTGTTGGTTCCCTGCTGTATTTGACTGCAAGTAGGCCTGACATAATGTTTGCTACATGCCTATGTGCTAGGTTTCAGGTCAACCCAAAGGAATCTCACTTAACTCTTCTCAAGAGGATCTTGAGATACCTTAAGGGATGCCCTAACTTAGGACTGTGGTACCCAGCTGAGTCAGGATTTGAATTAATTGGATATTCAGATGCTGATTATGCTGGTTGTAGAGTTGACAGGAAAAGCACCTCAGGGACCTGTCAGTTCCTAGGAGAGAGACTTGTCTCTTGGTTTTGTAAGAAACAGGCATCTGTGTCTACTTCAACTGCTGAGGCTGAATATATAGCAGCAGCCAGTTGTTGTTCACAGATCCTATGGATTCAAAATCAGCTAGTGGATTATGGGTACACACACTCAAAAACAAAAATTCTGTGTGACAGTACCAGTGCAATATCAATTGCTCAAAATCCTGTGCACCATTCCAGGACCAAGCACATTGAGATTAGACATCATTTTCTGAGAGATAATGTGGAAAAGAACAAGATAGCAATGGAATTTATATCCACAGACCTGCAGAGAGGAGATATTTTCACTAAGCCCCTTGATGAACAAAGGCATTTGTTCTTCCTGAACCAGCTTGGTATGATTAATGGTTCAGAGTAGTGAAAATTTGGATAGATTTGTTTTCTGTCTAAAATCGTCGAACGACTGCTCGACGATCTTCGACCAGGTCAGAACTATCATCGACCAACAGTCGACGATAGCTCGTTCGGTAGTAAGGCAGAAATCGTCGATCAACTGGTCAACGATCTCTCCTTAGGTATCTATCGTCGACCAATGGTCGACGACAGATTTTCTGTGCTGAGTGGAGAATCGTCGACCAACTTAGTAATTCAAAAGAAGATGATGAAGATGGATGGTGGAGGAATTTCAAGGTGGAAGAACAGCAGTGATGGTATATGCAAGATGAGCTGGAGAATGTGCTGGAGATGGAACTGGATGATGGAGGGAGATCGGAGCTGGAGAATGATGTGGAGATTCATGGGTGGGATGCAGGGTGATGATCAGAAGAGGGAATTGGTGACTGAGAGGAGTGGGAATTCGACACCAATAAATCAAAACTGGGTTGAGATATCCCAGCAAGATGAGAGTAGAGGGAGAATCTGGAGGAGAAGCAGAATGTGGGTACTTCAATGAAGTTGAAGGAACTTCAATGAAGTGATGCG